>JAGVVL010000002.1:4800000-7200000 GCA_018287875.1 Nigrospora sphaerica
CGCCTGCCTCTGCTAGACCCAGGCCCAGGCCCAGACCCAGGCCCCGGCCTCGGGATCTAGCCCCTCCAACCCAGCGCGACGCAAGGCGCTGACGATATCACAGCCGTAGGGCACAGCACCGAGTCCGCGCTTACCCCCAGTCAGCTCCTCGGCATACCCCCCCAAGTCCAGGTCTGTCTGTCTCTGTCTCTTGTCTCGTCTCCATCTCTCCGTCCCTCACTGGCTCTCTCTCTCTCTCTCCGTCCCTCACTGGCTCTCTCTCTCTCTCTCTCTCTCTCTCTCTCTCGCCACCCCTCCTTCGCCCCCCGTCACGTTTTCCCTCTCCTTCAGCAGCCCAGGATCAGGGTGGTGGTAGGATTGCAGGGTACTTCAGCCAAGCCGTCCGGGTACACGGGATGATACTTGGGGGACCATCTCTATCTATGGTGGTTTGCCAGTCGAAAAGTCTGATTTCCCTCCCTCTCCCCACCAGGCTTTATCCCCTGCTCCCTCCCTGGACGCCCGTACTGTTGCCCACCCCCCCTGTCCACCTATCCTTTCCCCGTGCGCCAGCCATCGTTATTCGCGCAAGTGTGGGCGTTGGGGGCGTGAAGATACCATCAAGGTCCAAGTCACTCCCTTCCAGCCTTTCCGTAGGTGGCTATAGTACCACCGTACCCACCGCCCTCGACAACGACTTGGGTGTATTGCCCGACGGCCTCATTCGCCCTTGGCCTCTTTCCCCAGACCGATAGGGCCTCGGGAAACCCTCGATCCCTTCTCGTCCAGTTGCCCCAGGTCTACTTTTGGCTACAGCTGCTAGCCCTCGCCTCGTGCCTATTGTGTCCACCGGCCACCCAACCATCTCCCTCTCCCTCCCTCTTGCATAGCCTTCTCCAACAGCCCATGCACCACCCAGGCGCACTCCCGCCCCGGATCCCTGCCGCTAAAGCTGACCATCCCACACCCCAGTTCCAGCCCCAGTCCTCCCACTCATGCCACCGCCAAACGATGTCACGGCTGCCGCCCCGCACTCCACATCGTCTGGAGGTGCAGGTGCGGGTGCAGCTGGGGGACCAGGACCAGGACCAGCACCTGGATCAGTGTCGGCGTCAGCACTGGCGCCAGCACCAGCACCAGCACCAGTGGCAGCTGGACCCCCGGAATCAGGTTATATAAGAGGTACCTCCTCGCCTCCGTCTGTTGCAACTCCCGCCTCCGCCCCGTTGCAATCCGCTCTCGTCGATGGCGCCACTAGGGACCTGTCAGCCTGGGTCCAAGCCAACATGATTTTCTCCGATCTGTACAAGTCGGGCAAGCTGCCCTTGTCGCGTCGCCGGCAATCCTCGCATGCCCTGCCGACCGACTCGCCCGAATATGACGCCGACCTCGTGAGCAGAGACAAGCTTAAGCAAAAGGATGCCGTCAAAAAGTATCTAGCTACTAAGCTCCGGAGCGACTGGTCCTTTACGTGGCCCCCGCCGTCGTCAGCCACAGACGTTACTCCGCCCCCCGCCGTACCCAAGGGCGAGGAACCCGTCCCCGAGAAGCCCCAGGACGACCAGCCAGGCACGGCCGGTCCCGACGAGAACAGTGGCGGCGCCACCAAGGCGCCCGAAGACGAAATCGACACGGCTTCCGTCTACAGCACCGTGTCCGAGGACTCGGAGCATTTCAGGGCCCGAGCCGAATGGCTTTCCGAACTTTCCGACGACGAGCAGCCCGTCTCGCCCTCGGCGTACCGCTTTGACTCTCCCGATGCTGTGGGCTCCGCCATTCAGGCCTCGGCGCTCGCCAAACGCGCCAAGAGACGGAGAGACATCCGGGAAGAGGCATCGTGGAACCCGGGGCTCGCCTGCTTCAATGCTCGCCGGGACGCATGGACGTGCGCCAAGACGGCCCGCGTAAAGCCCAGGCCAAAGCCCAAGTCGCAGCAGCCGGCCTCGCCCACGTCGCCCTCGTCGCGTCGCCTCTCGTTCTGGCGGCTGTCCCACTCTTCATCTCCGACGTCCCAGTCAGCACCGCCCATGTCGGCGCTCTCACCTACCACCACGCAGCTCTCGGGCGATTCCACAGCCGTTGCTTCGTCTTCCTCGGATGCCGACTCGAAGGAACTCTCTCCAGATGCGCACACCAAGTCCGCGTTGTACCCCGTAGAAACGCTCCTCCCCATCCCGCCGCCTCTGTTGCCTCCCGCAAACCCGATGCGTGCCTCCATCACGCCCGCAGCCTACCCGTCCATCTACGATCGCATCGTCGTGCACTCAATGACGCCGGCGTGCCCCGTCAACCTTGGCGATGTCTTGCGGGCTTGTGTCGCCGGCTGGAAGCGGGACGGCGAATGGCCGCCTCGGCCCGCTGACGCCCCGGTATCTGTGGTTGCCGTTCGCAGGAAAAAGCGGGACACTAACGCCGGCCACGTCAGCGCATCGAGCATGAGCCGGCGGATGAGCCTTGGGTTCCTTGGTAGCCGGAGGGAAAGCGCTGCAAACGACGTCGCTGCTACGAACGGTATCGAGGACGACGGTACCGGGGCAGGCAAAGGCATCAAGAGGTCGCTGCAGAAAGTCCTCGGCCTCGGAAACGAAAGACGGGGTAGCGCTGGGAGCACCCATGGGGTAGCAGCCTAGCCTCCCCACCTTTTATCTTATCGTTTTCCTGTTTATTTTTCCATTTCCGCTGCTCTTCCGCCTGAGCCCCACGCCATACCGACGGCTTTCCGACGACCCGGAAAGGGAGGAGAAGGGGGACTGGAGGCCTTGACGGCTTGAGCATTATCCAAGGAGACGGATGAGACGGAGGTCTCGACTACCACGACTGCCCGCATGCTCCAAGGAAAGCTACCACGGTGAAATTGGGTTCATGTGGCCTGCGCCTTATATACCCGGCATTTGTACGGCGTTCTTTTTGGAAACCGTCAGGTTCTCTTATCCTGATGGAAATGCATAAGTGAGTTGAGGAGAGCTCATTGCGTAGTGCGCCACCAATAATGACCGCTCGGGGCCCCTTGCGTGCTCTCCCGGGCTTTTTGTATAATAATAAACTTGACGGCATAGCTTTTCCGGCCGGCACAAGAACTCCCTCGCGCCCCGGTCTATTTCGTCGTGCATGGATCGGCAGAACATCACGGGCCCGGAAGGGTCCGTGTCGCTTGTTATGGGAGGAGTCTTTGGTCTGATCGTGAAGCCTAGTAAAGATAAGTGCAGTTCTGTAACCCTGCGCACGCACGCATGACTGCTTTTGCAACGTCGCGCCGTGCCGCCTGCTACTTTACATGAAAACTACTTGGTACACGAGCCTCGTCCAGTCGCGCGAAGACACCCACGGACCTGCGTAAGCGCAGCCGCAGCCGCGCGACGGCCGAATCTGGCAGGGGACCAGCCGTCATCTCTTTTCGGCCGCAACCTCAGGTTGGGCGCTGCTCCTCCCCGGACGACCCCCGCGGGGCGGGCGAACCCCGATCCGTCACGACTGGCGCTTGGGGAGACAGTGGTCCATCAGGTCGTCCCAGCTGCCGACCCGGATGTGGCTGTAGCCGCGGCCTTCGTCGACGAGGTCCTGGTACCACTGCGTGGTGGGCCGGAACCGGTAGGGGAAACTGGCGCAATCCGGCGCCTTGCTGCGGGCGTCGAGCGCCGCGGCGTAGAGGTCGTTGGTGCAACGCGTGGGGGCCTGGCCGTCGCCGGGCGGAGGGTGGAAGATGATGCGCGGCGGCTGCGCGGCGTCACCCGCCGCCTTGATGAAGGCCTCGGCCCCCTTGCGCGCCTTCTCGGCCTGCGGACCCCCGGGCTCCGCCGCCGCCTGGGCTTTGTAGGAAAAGTAATCCAGTTGTTTCCAGCCGGTGCTGATGAGCTTGCTGGTCCACGCGTTGAGCCACGTGTTGGATTCGAGCAAGAATTGCTCGATAGCGTGGCGGGTCACGTCAAGCGGGTACGGCGGCTCGGGCACCGGCGGCAAGGGGAAGCCGCCCAGCCATACTCGGTCCAAGTAGTGCTTCTCGAATCGCCTGGGCGCCTCTTCGCCAACGTAGTCTATGAGCCGACGCTGCATGGGAAGCAGTTTCGACATGGGCCCGTGCTGCGTAGGCGACCGGCCCTCGGCCGCCGCATCCCATATCAGGAGCTCCATTCTGGTGTAGTTTTCCCTGTTCTTGTGAGGGTCGGCCGGACGATAAACCGCCACCCAAGGGTGGCGCGGAGCATCAGAGCTCTGCTGGGTGCCATCACATTCGGTTTCGACCGTGTAGAAAAAGCCTATCAAAGTGTTGCTGCCCTGGGAGTAGCGGTGCATGTAGTAGAACCAGTTTTTGAACGTGGCATACTTGCAAAGCGGATCGCCAAAGTCATCCGCCATCTTGGTATCGGCCCACGAAACCGGTTCGGCGTAGAGGCGGGACCATGAGTTGGCAGGGCCATGGGCCAGAAAGTACAGGGCCCATTCGCGAATCTCATGTGCCAGATCGCGGCAGTTGAAGACGGTGCTCACGGCCGTGTGAGGGGGCGCTGGCGGGCCGGACAGACCGGTGGCGTCTTGTTGCTTCCGAGCCTCGCGGGCATAGAAGATGTCGGGGTCGCCGACCGTACCAGCCGAATAGTTCGGAATTTGTACTGTGCGATGGGACCGTCTCTTGTCTCGCGAATCCGTGCCCATGACGTAGAACTCCCTGTAGCTGGCCAGGCGCATAGTCGACCACGCCGCAAACCAGTTGACCAGACTCTGCTCGTCGTCGGGAGCTATCACGTCGTCTGCCCAGACCATCTTGACAACGTCCTCAGGAACCCCTCCCAAGAGGAAGATTTGACGAGAGTCGGTAATGGCACCAGCAAGCTCACAGACGTCAACGCGATCCTTGATCCTGTCCATACTCTCTGCTTCGGGCCTTTCTGTCGGGACGTTCACATCTCCTCGTCCCAAGCTGACTGCCGCGTCTCTCTCCCGAGCCTTGTCGCAATACAAAGTGCGAAGGTATTCCGGAAATTTTGCGCATGTGACCAGGATGATAGGTTCGTACATGGCTCGGGCCTTGAACCTTTCCAAGGCCCTGCGTAGCTCACGCGGCTGCGATACGGCGAAGCTCGGCGCGATCAGGATGGCTCGGCCGTAAGGAAACATGCGTGTCACGGACAGCTGGACGGGAATCGAGGGCGGCGGATGATCCGATACTCCGCCATCCGTCGTGGGCCACAGTCTCTTCGTGTTTCCGCATGCAGAGAGGCTCCAGAAGTTGTGCGCGCGCTGCTGGAGCATTTTCCACAGCAGAGGAATCTTCCGTATGCTACCCACCACAGACTCGTGGAAAATGATGGTTGCGGGCTCGGTGGCCGATTTGCAGAACGATTTCCAGCTGCCCTTGATACCACTGGCATAAATTGTGCACTGCGGCCGCACCAACCGAAGCCAGAGCGATACCACCTGAAAGAGGTGCTCGTCAACGGGGTAGTAGATCAACACGAAGGTGTTCTGATGTTCGATGGCAGCAGATAAACTCTTGTCAAAAATCTGCTTCATGACCGCATCACATACTGATGCCGGCGTCGCGCCTACACCATCCCGTTTGGTGGCGGGGGCGGGCAGGGGAGGGTAAAGCGCCAGTTTGAGAGGCGTTGCCGTTTGGAAAATAACGTATTTCAGCAGGTCTTCGGAAGGGCCAGGTGAAGACGGGTCGGCCAATGGCTTCCAGGCTTCACAACCGCTAGGGTAAACGAGGATTGAGTATTCGTCGCGTGCCAGATAGAAAGCCATTGCCGTTTTTTGAAGCCGGGCCGCTATTGCCTCAGAGGCTGCAAAATCCCTTCGGAACTCGAGGTAGCCGCAAGAGAATGTTTTCTCCGGCATGTAAAGCGGTTGAGTGAGGAAGTCTGCGGCGGTACAGATTGTCTCGAAAACCAGGTGGTCTTCGGCCATGAACTGTGTCCGCCACGGCTGATCAATCCGGCTGATGCCCTTGAACAGCGCACGAGTCTCGCGGGAGTCGCGGCCAAAGGTTACTATCCTGGCCACTGTCTGGGTGCCGCCTCTCTCCTGGTACTGTAGCAATGACAGCCTCCTGGGCTTGGTACTGGCGGTGTTGGCAGCAGAGCCGTCTGGGCCTATTGGATCCGGAGCGTTGTCGATGCTCATAGGCTCGTCCACGATGGTGGGCTCGTCAAAATCCGGCTCGCTGAAGAAGTTCACCTTTGTCGTGCCGTCATCAAACTGTACTGAGAGGCCCCTTCGAGACTTTTTGGGGCCCGACGTCGGTTGTACGGCTGGCCCGGTCTGTACCGTTTCGGTATTTCTTCGATTCGGCTCCGCGCTCGTCGCTGGCTCGCCCGCAGGCACATTGAGGGATTGTGTCCTTTTCGGTTGGTTACTTGTGATGAGGAAGTTGGTGGGTATGACGGACAAGTCCAACGGGGCAGCGTCGTTCAGTTCTATTCCCCTCTTTCTAGCCTGGTTCACGCGCTTCATGTTTTTGAACAGCTTGGGCTCCCTGGCCGAGTCCACCATGCTCTCCTTCAGGCTTCTTCGTTTCTTTCGGACTTTGTTGGCCGGCACTCCCGCTTTAGGGCGCGGGAGGCGAGGACTGGCAACGGACCCTGTTCTGACCGCTTTCAGCTTGAATTTTTCGGCCAGAGTTGAAGAAGATGGTACTGGTGCTGGCGCTGTGGTCGCTGTGGTTGTTATTGCATTGGCTGTCTTGAGGGCAACTGCCGGCGGTGGCCGGGGAGCAGTTTTGCTCAAGGCACTGGGCTTTCGGGCTGTGCCCTGGTACGTTGTACCTGCGGTAGACCGACCAAGGTCTCCTGCAGGAAGACGGGCGGTTGATGAAGAGGTTGCAGACAGGCAACGCGGCGGGGACACCTTTGAGGTCTTGTTGATTTGCGGGATCCCCTTGAATGTAGTTTGCTTGATAGCCTTGGACGCAAGCACCTCGCCGACGGACCCCTGCTCTATTTCGTTTGATTCAAGGGCTTCATCACTCGATTCGGACTCGTCGTCGGTCGACTCGGCAGCGATACTACTCGCCGCAGAAGCAGATGAAGTGTAATCGCTGGCGTCATCGGGGAGGGGGTGGGTAAGTTTGAGGCCCATCTTCTGCCTCTTGACATTCCGTCGGCGATGCCTAGCATCCTTGCTTTTCATCGCGTCGGAACATGCCTCCTCGTACATACGGATGTTCAACCTGCTCTGTGTACCCGACGGGTCTTGCTGCTTCATCTGGTACCATTGTTCCCTCAGAGCTGGGGACAGGTTTTCTAAGGGCTCCCACGTGCTCTGGTCCAAGCTATAGTCTGTACTTCAATCAGTCCTGGGCCCGGCCAGATTGCCCTGCCCTCGGCTCACGGCCGATTGCGGTCCAACTCTGGGCCAGAGCATCCTCAGCACAGGCCACGATGGGCAGACTTAGGTGATGCGGGGGGCTCTCGGGTTGGCTTACCTTCCCATTTCACCAGGTATTGCATTGCACCTTCTTCGCCCTCGTCGTGTTCACTGGGACGCTCAGCCAATATGCAGTCCGCATTATACTCTCCGGCTTCATTGTCGTCGCCGGCATCTTCGTCGACAGTCGACGTGAGAGATATATCATCATCGTCATCGCCTGGCTCGTCCTGCTCCTTAACGAAGAGAGTCGACTCCTCGCGGTCTGGAGTGGTCATGGTGACGTCCGGAGTGGCCATTGTGACATTACCTGTGCCCGAACACCAAATCTGTCCTGGCAGCATGCCTATAACGCAGAGGCCCTGCGGTAAACGGAGAAAAGCTGGTGTACAGAACCCAAAGAGTTTCCCGGAAATGGTATGCGGAAATCATGAAATATGGTATTCTCCCAGGCAGAGAAAGGTTGAGCGGCCGGGTTCTGATGGCCAGTCTTCCTGACGCTTGCCGGGCGATGCCAATGTGCCGCTGGTCACTGTGATTCGTGATATTTCTCCTTTGTCCAAGTTTGTGGCTGTTGATGTTGATGTGCCTTGCTGCCTGGGTATCTGAGTACTTGAGAAATAGGCATGCAGGCTGCGATTTATACCAAGGGCAGCGGAATCGGCACTGGGGGCTGCTTTCACCAACGCGTCCCCAGACTCGGTCCCAGGAAACCTGCAGACACCCGGGGAAGCACAAACCAATCTCTGCGATGGGTCCGTTAGTTGAAGCTCAAAAGCTGCACGGGAAGATGCGGCTGGTTGTGGACGCGACCGGCGGTCCATTCCGTCTCAGCCCATCACCTTACTCTTACAAATGGGCAGCTCATGCGAGATGGCCGTTAAGCATGGGATCAAATAGTACAGGGGAGGCGGGATGGTAGCGCCGACACAACTTACGGCTTGGTTTGGATGGAATGGCAGAAGGATTTTACTTCAGTGCTGCAACCTGAAAATGAATGGATGAGTCCCTGTCCAGTTCGCGGACGGCTGGGTAGGTGAATAGGTGCTCCGGAGTGTGTGAATGGAAGATACAGGTACTGACGTATTGCGGGGCCGGGTGAAGTTGCACGGGGAACCGCCCAGATCCATGGATGGTGGTGAGTGGCCGATGGCTGGATGATTGTAGACTGCCCCAAAGTGGTCGTGAGTAGTGGGCCAATGCTGAAGTTGAGAGAACCGCACGTGATTCTGCGACATCAAGTTCGGATGGCCTCAAAAGGCTATTTCCTGGTCATTGACGACTTTTTGTCCGGGCCGTGAATTGGTGCAGGAGGTATGTTTATCCTGGCCAGCACAGGTTGAAACATGTTCCGTAAAGCACACAGGTAGGTACCTCCTGTTTGAGCAATGCAAGTGGAAGGTCGTCTGACAAACAGCCAGCCATGCAGCAAATATGCGGGTATGTACCTGTATGGAGGTAGACACTTACAAAAACTTGCATATTTACCCCTACGTATACTAGTTGAAGGAATGCCATGAGCTCAATGTGATGGATGGAGAGAGTATGAAGCTCCTGTACACCTGCATACCTCGTATCTCATACCTGTATTGCCCCTATGCCACTAGATGCAAGGGGATAATAAGTGTGCATAAGCTACATATGTACCTATAGTACCTCCCAGGCAGTTTTCGGTACCAGCATCCCATCGATGCTATCTCGCCCGCAATCATGCTGGAGTCGTGGGTGCCCAGCCAAGCAGAATGGAAATGCCCCGTTCCATCGCATCCACCCGCTGCCATTCATCCACCCATGGATGTTATTGCACAGAGGGCCCCGTTTCTTACTTTACCCAAAAGGTACACCATACCCCCTTAGCATGGGGGCCCAACCTATCTTGGGACGAGTTGGAGCTTGGGTGCTGAACGCTTCTCTGACCGACTCTTTTTTTGGTATCGGCACCCACAAGCGGCCTTTTTCATCACAAACGGCGGCGCAGGGCTGGTGGTTGGTGATGGGTTGCCCAAATACAATATCATCGGCACGAAAACCTGCGTAGGCTTCAAGAAAATACCGTCCTCCCCAGACCTCTCATCTGTAGCTCGGGTCATACATGCGGTGCGCATACCTGTCTCGTAAGTGCCTGCAGGCACTACCACCTCCGTACCTCTATTTCCCCATAGGTTAGATGCAGCCGCATGGGTGCCAAAACACGCCTACGAGCCTCCTTGCGCATTGCCCGAGGCGAAGCTGTAATTTAAAGCCACTCTCTAGCCACTTGAGGGATCGTCCTTAGTGTCATCCCTCCAGAGTCTGGTCCGCCGGTGTCTGGGCGGCTCTGTAAGCGGCAGGTCACCAACGGGCAGTTGGTAACTGGTAATGGATGTGAACTTCGATACAACCAGGGGCACTAAGTAAAGTCGGATCAAAAGCCCCCCTATGCAGCAGCGCAAGGCAGATAGATGGCCTCTACTGCCGGGGGGTCGGCGAGTATCAAGCATGTTATGTTGTCCGCTGGTTCGGGGGAGGGGGTAGCAACACGTATATCACTTAGTGTTGGTGTCGGTAGGGAGGGACCTACGCTCAGAACAGGACCTCAGCAAGTAAGCTTCGAGCAACTGATTCAAGGTACCTCAACTTCTGGCTAGGGCAGCAATCATCTACAGAGGTATCTGGAGCGGTATGGGAAGGGTGGAATGTACATACATGACCTTCCTGAATTAAGCCATTCGGCTGTCTAACTGCCTTTGTAGGTATGGCACGCAAGAAAGTATCCAGCTATTGTCTCCCTCTTTATCACCTGCTGCCCAGCTTCTGCCCAAGGCGCCATCACCCTACGTGACCACCAACTTTTACCTCCCACGCTCACCCGCGACCAACACCGCCGCCGCCGCCGCCCGGCCTAGACACAGCAACAGCCGCCCCTCCCCCCAAACACGCGACCCGCATCGCAAGTCTCCAGCTCCAGTCCCCTGAACGTCACCGCGTTCCTGCTTCTCCCTCTCAACAACCGAATCCCTTGATCGCATTCCCGACTGCATTCACTGATCGCCCAACATGGCTAACGACGAATACGATGTGAGCTCCAGCCCGCCACCATCTGCTCTTCCTCCCCCTCTGCCCTGCTGCTCCTCATCCTCAGCCCTCACCGGCTGCCTCCCCCTCCCCGCCCGCTCCCCTGCATTCGCTACGAGGACACGGCTGACCGCGACGAACACAGTTTCTCTTCAAAGGTACACCCTGACTACCGACCGCCCGCCGCCCGCGTCCGTGGCATATGGACGCCCTGCTGACCTTGTTAATGCTGCAGTGGTTCTGATTGGAGACTCGGGCGTCGGAAAGTCCAACCTGCTCAGTCGGTTCACCCGTAACGAGTTCAACTTGGACTCCAAGTCCACCATCGGTGTCGAGTTCGCCACGCGCTCGATCCAGGTCGACTCCAAGACCATCAAGGCGCAGATCTGGGATACCGCCGGGCAGGAGAGATACCGGGCCATTACTTCGGCCTACTACCGCGGTGCCGTTGGTGCCCTTCTCGTCTACGACATCAGCAAGCACCAGACGTACGAGAACGTCACAAGATGGCTGAAGGAGCTCCGCGACCACGCCGATGCCAACATTGTCATCATGCTGGTCGGAAACAAGAGCGATTTGCGCCACCTGCGCGCTGTGCCCACAGACGAGGCCAAGGCCTTTGCTAGTAGGAGCCCGCCCCAGCCCACCCACTCGCGCCCCCCAAGACGCTGACGCAGGACGGCTAGGCGAAAACCACCTTTCCTTCATTGAAACCTCCGCTTTGGACGCCAGCAATGTCGAGTTGGCTTTCCAGAACATCCTTACCGGTACGCAGCCTTCATGCACCTCCCCTCCCTCACCCGTCGTGGGAGTAGGAACCCCTACTAAGCCCGCCCCCTTGCAGAGATCTACCGAATCGTTTCCAGCAAGGCGCTCGACAGCGACGCTGCCCAGACCACCATCAACTCGGGCACCAACATTGCCCTGAGCAAGCCCGCGGACGACAGTGCGGCGAAGGGTGGCAAGTGTTGTTAGACTCGGCGGGAACCGTGTCTCGTAAGGCCTTCGGGGTGCTTGGTCATGGCTGATGGGTTGATGATAACGGCGTCGCATATGTCCGGGGTGTTTTACAGCACGATTCCGCACCAGGGGTTAGGAGCCGATCCATTATTCCACCTGTAGATGCAAGGCTGATGCTCTCCTATTTCTTAATTGATTTGGTTGCAGGACGTACGCATGGCCACGAGGTGTCGCACGCATACTCGAGGACACCGCTGGGCCCCATGGTCCTTTTCGCTTTCCGTCTTGCCAGGCCGCCTTTCCGCGGCTCCTTTGACCGCATCTCTGAACGGTCGTAGGTATGTATCGCAAACGGAGATGCTCTCGAACAGGGCCAGGGGACCTCGCGTGAAATGCCCGTCTGGGAATTTGGGATGTGGATACCAAACTACATGATGTACATAGGATGCGGACTTGAACTGCTGTGGGCATTCTGTAGCATACCCGCACACCCCCCGAGCCCATGTCCTTTGCGTGCGCCTCCTATCTCGAGCCTGGGTTGACCCCTATGCGATTCCTGACGGGAAACGTACACGCATCCTTGTCACGACTTGGTAAGGAGGAGCAGGAAGCTCCAGTTATTTTGTCTCCTCCAGGGCGGGAGGTGCTCCTGAATTCATTACAACTTGCAGGCCCCCAGGGCTCAGGTGGGGGTTTGTCGTGTGATTTTTGGGGCAACTAGGCTGCCTACTTGTCCATTTCCTCCAAGGTACAATTGACGTACAGCTGTATACCTGGAGGCCCCGCAGAAGACTGCACTGACCCGACTCAGCGGGCTGTCCTTCATAGAACAAGTTCGTTGTTTATAGCCCGAGCCCTGTACTTATTTACCTATCCATACAGGGCCACGTCCACCTACATAACCAGCACCAAGCAAGAAGAGAAGTATGCACTGAGCCCAAGACTGGGGACGTAGCTATGCAAAGCCATGCAACAAACGGGGTTTCTACACTATCCCATGAGCTGTAGTCACATTGGGGGCCCTTTGGCTCCACTACTTCGGTTGTCAATAGGTACATAGGTACATACTTACTCTAGGTGGGCACTATGCTGGGCATGGCGTTCATCTCCAGGTTGGCCGATAAGAGCTTATCGAGAAAAAAGTTCCGGCAAGGTCCCATTCGCATCGAAGGAAGCAAGCGCCTTCCCTAAACACCATCTCATCCAGGCACACGCTCGTGAATGCGCCAACACGCCTGATCACCTTCGTTCCTCGCCTCCCCTCTTCAACGCACCCGCGACTTAAGAGAGTCGGTTCCACAAAGCAACCATGGCGGCCGTGTACAAGTCCCTTTCCAAGGGCGCCGGCAAAGCCGAGGCGCCTGCCAACGGCGTTCGCAAGAACAAGCAGAGGGTCTTGATCGTGCCCTCTCGCGGCGTCACTTTCCTGCACAGACATCTCATCGGCGACCTCGCCAACATGCTTCCGGTTAGGCGACCACCCCCTTGGCTTTCGACGATTTGAAACCCGGGATAATATCTGACATATCTGTTCCGTAGCATGCCCGCAAGGACGCCAAGTTCGACTCCAAGTCCAAGCTCTACCAGGCAAGCCAATCCCTTTGCAAAAGACGCAGGGCTTACACCCAGGCGAAACTAGTCGGGAGAAACAGTCTTGCTGACTTGGGAGAAGCTGTGCGAACTGGCCGAACTTCACAACTGCAACAATGTAAGCGCATACAGAAAACGGGGACGCGCAGAGGAAGGCGAGGCTGACACGCATCATCATAGGTGTTGTTCTTCGAGGCGAGAAAGGGCAAGGACCTCGTAAGTCGACTCAAGAACCGACCGTCTCAACGGGATAATGCAGCACCACAGCTTTACGACGCTGACACCACCTGCACCGCAGTACCTTTGGCTTAGCAGGGTACCGAACGGCCCTACGATCAAGTTCCACTGCCAAAACATTCACACTATGTACGCGAGTCCTGCTCCCTCATTGCCCATTGTCACAATGTCCTTTGCGCACCCCTCCCTGCATTTCTAGAAACGCAGCCCACTTCCATCCTGGCCCGGGCCAGATTGCTAACAACCCGGCGTTGTAGGGATCAGCTCAACTTTGTGGGCAGTAAGCGCCCCCCCGATTCCTCAGCCCTGTCCACGCAACCACAAAAGCGGCTGTAGCGTCTACCTCGGATAAGCTGCAGAATCAGTCGCTCACTTTTGGAGAACGGTTAGAACGTCTCACTGACTTCTTTCTGCACAGACTGTTTGAAGGGCAGCAGACCCGTCCTCTCGTTTGACGCGTCGTTCGAAAAGGAACCCCACCTCCGGGTCATCAAACAATTATTTTTGCAAACTTTCGGGGTACCCGAGGGTGCCAGAAGATCCAAGCCCTTCATCGACCACGTCATGAGCTTTACTGTCGCCGACGGCAAGATCTGGATTCGCGTCTACCAGATCAACGAGGTCGACGGCAAAATCAAGACGGGCGAAGATGGCGAGACGGAAGCTGCCGCATCCGCCAAGGGCCGAAACAAGGAGACCGACCTCAGCCTGGTGGAGATAGGGCCCCGCGTGGTTTTGACGCCCATCATTATTCAGGAGGGGTCATTCGGAGGACCGATTATCTACGAGAACCGGCAATTTGTGTCGCCGAACCAGGTCCGTGCCGACCTGCGGAGGTCGAAGGCCACAAAGCACAACGCAAGAGCAGAGCAGTACGTCGAGCGACTGGCACGGAAGGGCGATCTGGGACTGCGGTCCAGCGGAGGTAAAAAGGCGCAAAAGGACGCTCTGGACTCGAGACAGCTGTTTTCGTAAGCCACTAGACGGACAGGCGTTCGGCGTTCAAAACTAGCCCGGGTACGTGTCTATTCCCGCTACGCTCTTGGCCGAGTCTGGTGTCGGTTATGTATACCACGAGTCGGGTTATAATATGGAGCAGGAATGGCCGCTATCTGGCGACGGCTGCTTGTTGCGCCTTGATTGTTCAGGTGCCGCGCGACTTTGCAGTCCAGTAATCCGTACGCAAGCTCGACGGTGCCGT
This sequence comes from Nigrospora sphaerica, assembly GCA_018287875.1. Lineage (NCBI taxonomy): Eukaryota > Fungi > Ascomycota > Sordariomycetes > Amphisphaeriales > Apiosporaceae > Nigrospora > Nigrospora sphaerica. The sequence continues at coordinate 4,814,384 of JAGVVL010000002.1, forward strand.
TTGGAGATGAGATGCGACTTGTAGCAAAGTGAGGACTTTGGAAGTGCAGTTAATGCCAGGCCATGATCGATGGCCTGTTACTAGCCGGGAGATGAACGGCCCGGGGACCAAATGACGACGGGTACATGTATACCTACGGAGTACGGAGCACTACGAGCGGGATAGGTGTTTCCTGGGCAGCTTTCGGTCAGATTGATCCGAGACAGTGACTACACGCATGCGGGCATATATCTCCCGTCTCATTTAGCATCTAACGTAAGGGGATAGGTACATGCGTAGACCCAGGCCATAGGGACGGGACCCCTGGCCGATCGGGCAAGTCACCTGCACCTGCGAAGCCAAGTCGCGCGTGCGGGAGGGTCGCGTCTTAAAGTTGTGGCTCTTCCTTTGATCAAGCCATGGCAGCACAATATCAGGGAGTCGCCTGTACGGCGTCGTTGCTCCTCCAAACTACGATGCGTCTGGATGATATCTGCGTTTCATTGGATAGCCCAATGTAGGGGCTTCGATTGACCGAGTTCGCCCGACTATTCAAACCCTCGGCCAGGCGGAGCTTTCTTAGGCCAACGCGCGAATCCATTTGCTGCTTTACCTACCTCAATTCGCACTTATACTCCTCGTCGCGAGCCCGAGTCGGCATCGCAGGGGGGAAGGAGGCAGAGGATCAAAAGTCAGCGCCGCCATTTCCAATCGCTACCTGGTTTCGGTTGTCCTCCAAGGACAGTGGCACTCTGGAGCCCCGAACCACGGCGAAAGGGCGGAACCAGTCTCAACTCCAGTTTCCTGCGCCCAGTCCGGACTTCGCGCACTCTTGCGGCGCCCTCTCACCAATTCGAGCTGTGCAAGATAGGCTTGCGGTTCTCCTCAGACACGGGACCGGATAGAGTATCTGACAGACGCCCCAGGTCGGCCTGTCTCCTTGACGAGCGATTCGGTCGCATTTCGCCCCCCCTTTCTCGGAGGCCTAGTGTACCAACCCGATCAGGCGGCCATGGCTGGACAGACTGGCAGGCTCCGCGCCCTGCCTGCTGAAATCATCTTGAGCATCATGGCGCAGATGAGGGTCAGTGACCTCACTGCCTTTGCACTCACCAACAAACGCCACCTGCAACTGTTCAAGGACTACCAGCCACAGGTCATGGCAACGGTCCTGATGCAACAACCCGAGTTCGATTTCATCCTTTACGTCTACACCACCAACCGTGTTGACTTCTGCCAAGATGCTATGTTGTACCCGCGCATCATATCGTTCGACCTCGGCCGAGACGACGGCGTCGTGGTCCATTTCACGCACTTCCCCGTGTCCTTCCAGGGGGGCAAGCTGATTTGCCCGCGCAAGATCAAGTTTGGTCTCCAGGAGGTGGTGCAAGTCTGGAACATGACCAGGGTCATAGACTGGTGGGTAGAGGAGTACCCCCGCCTACGGTGGCATCAGAACCCCGAGGACCGTCGGTGTCTCAAGCCCAGCGAAGAGGTGCGGCTACGCAAGGCGGTTGCGCGGTGGTGGCTTTTCTCCGAGTGCTTTCATAACGACTGGGTTCGGTACGCGACCCAGCCGAGGAAGTGGCAGACGGACGATGGACGGCTTCATCACATTCGGCTGGCTAGTACCATTGAGATCCGAGAACTCGACAGCCTATGGACCATCGTGGAGAGCACCGTTGGTCGTGACGTCTGCGCAGACGTAGAGGTGGACGTGAGTATGCGAGACCCTTCCAAGCCCCCGTGCGCCGCTGATAGGCTACCAGGAACACCACGTCGTCGAATCCGTGCCATGGGGACATGACGATTACCGCAGCAAAGCCATCGTGCACACTTATATGAAGCTTGACCCCGAGCAGCTGAAGGAGCTGATAGAAAAGCGGCCGAAACTCAACAAAGCAAGCACCATCCAAACGGCCCAGCAGACGCAGGTCTTCTTCGCTGCCGACCAGGAGATGCTGTCTTCCTCGATTGACACGGTCCTGCAGGAGCGGCTGATGTTGAAGCCTAACAACATCAGTGTCATCCCGTTCAGCGGTATCCTGGACGAAGAAAGCTTCGCAGACGCCGACGGCCTCTTCACGAACGACAGTTGGCCATCTGGGAAGCCGCCGTTGACGAAGCATGAGATTTCATCGTACCCCGTGGAGCTGCAGCGATCGGTGCCCAACGGAGACGACGGACTGGACTTTTTCTAAGCCGGGGGCCCTCGGCCGTGAGCAGCCGCCCCGGTTTCTTTCTGCACTGCGTGCGGTTTCGCCATGCGGCGTTCTAGACGGGAGGGAAGGGAGGTTTCCGATGAAGCCGCCAGAATGCGCCGCGAAGTACAGCTGTCGTCCCATCGAGGCGCCCGCCAGAAAGAATGCGGGCGGCCGCTGGCGATCCGGGTAGACTTTGGTTGTGTGTGTGTGTGTGTGTGTGTGTATTTGAAGCTTTTACAAGATAAAGCGCCTACTAGATAGAAATGGCGAACAGCAGACCGATTCTTGGAGGTATCTAAGTCATCAAGGATCCTGATGCGCCCTCATGCTGCCAACCGAACCAAATGACCTTCACTGCTTCCCGCGACGGGAGGCATGGAAAGACGAGCTTGCCTCAACGTAGTGGTGGCGCACCTCGGGGATGCGTGTGCTATGGAGCAGAACGCGTGTGCCGGACACGATTAAAGGGCGAGATCAGCGTGCACCCGTCACTGCATTTGCAAACCTGCATCCATGATCCTACCAGAGGGGTTTTGCCATGGACCTTTTCTCAGAAAGGTTGCTTGCGTAGAGGGTGCAGACGCTTGTTGCGTTGAATAGACGGTGCTTGTATCTACACGGCCTAACTGGATGTTAGGTGGCAGGCAAGGTACCCCGGGTGAGGAAGTGCTATTGGAACTATGAGATGGCAGTAAATAACCTATTAGGTACATGTCGGTACATGTCTAGGCCTCCTATGTGACCGGTTTATTCGGTCCGAGCGGCTGCGACCCAGGGCGGAATTGCTTTGTGCCACTCGCGCCCCAGCCCAGGATCATCCACCTCCAGCTCTTCCATGCGACCGTTCAGCAGTAGTAGTTCCCCTACTACTGCCTGCCCTCCACCTACCTGCACCTGCGCCAGCACCAGCACCACGATTTGCGCTGCGCGTACATGCCCCGTTGCCACGTGCAACTCCTCCCGTTCTTCACTTAAACAAAACCAGCCCGTTGGGATCCCGGGCAAACCAGGTCTTCACCCCAGCTGAAGCCATCCTGATTGGGTGGCAGACGCTTCACTTGACCACCCACTTCCCACCAGAACTACAGGCGTCGCTACGACCTGGCCTGCCTACTTACTTTACTTATTTGTAGGTATTATATTGGGGCGCCGACCAGCGCGCGACACACTCGCGCAGGCCAGCCGGAACCGGTTCCTCGGGTGCCCGCCATCGACCGAACCCAAGTCTACCCGTCGGCGTACATGCCGTAGGCCTCGCCGCCTGACCCGGCTCGTCTCAGACGCCCAGCCGTGCCTTATCCGGTTCGTCGAACGTTGCGTCGGTAGTAAGTACCTCACTGTGTTCCTGTCCACGCCGGCGTCACTGCAGGCGCGACTTGAGCTTAGCTAGAGGCAAGGCAGTGGCGCGCTCCTCGGCAACCCCTTCTCCCCTTTACTCCCATACCTGTCCGTCTGCTGACACCTACGCCAGACCACAACGCCGCGCGAGAAAAGCAGACTGACTGCGCGTACGTGCGCCGACGCCTGCACATCTGCGTCGGAGACTCGGCGGCGGGTCGGCAAGCTTCGCGTGGGCATCACAACGCTGTTATTAAGCAGGCGGGTGTTGCGCTCTACGTATGCGGCTCTTGGATCCCACTGGATACCATGGTCCCCCAGCTTGGCGCCTTTGATGGCGAAGACTATGCCATGGTCGACTCGCACGATGGTGATGGTAATGAGAACGGGTGTCACGCCACGCCAGACGGCGAGTCGGACCTCATCATAGACGAGTACGACTCGGGCGATGCGGATGAGTATGTGCGGTCTCTCAAAACAAGGGATAGGATGCTACCCACGGGCTGCTGCTACGACGAGCGAATGAAGCTCCATGCGAATGCCGACTTTGGCCCCTCGCCGCATCACCCAGAGGACCCGCGGAGGATAGAAGAGATCATGAAGATGTTCAAAAAAGCGGGCCTCGTGTACACCGGCCTTGACACTGACCTCGACGCTATACTCCAAAACACCCCGGCCAAGTACATGTGGAGGATCCCGGCGCGCGATGCCACGAGGTCCGAGATATGTGAGGCGCACACGGCCTTCCACTACGACTGGGTCCATAGCCTTTCGCAGATGGGAACGCAGGAACTGCGGCAGCTCAGCCATAGACTGGATCAGGGGCGCGACTCCCTATATGTCGGCGCCATGTCCTTCGAAGCGGCCCTCCTGGCAGCCGGCGGAGCCATCGAGACATGCAAGGCCGTTGTCAACGGCACCGTCAAGAATGCTTTTGCCGTTATCCGGCCGCCGGGCCACCATGCCGAATATGATCAGGCCATGGGGTTCTGCTTGTTCAACAACGTTCCTGTCGCCGCCAAGATCTGCCAGAAGGATTATCCCGACCTGTGTCGCAAGATCCTGATTCTCGACTGGGACGTCCACCACGGTAACGGCATCCAGAACATGTTTTGGCAGGACCCCAACGTTCTCTACATATCCTTGCATGTCTACGCCAACGGCGAGTTCTATCCCGGCAAACCGGACAACCCCGACCTGCCAGACGGCGGCATCGATCAGGTAGGAGAGGGTGCAGGCAGGGGCAAGAATGTCAATATCGGCTGGAACAGCCAAGGCATGGGCGACGGGGAGTACCTCGCCGCCTTCCAAAAGATTGTCATGCCCATCTCTCAGGAGTTCAACCCGGACCTCGTCATCATCTCGGCCGGCTTCGACGCCGCCAACGGTGATGAACTCGGTGGTTGCTTCGTGACGCCGAGCTGCTACGCCCACATGACGCACATGCTCATGTCTTTGGCGGGCGGCAAAGTGGCCGTCTGTCTTGAAGGTGGTTACAATCTCAAGGCCATATCTCAGTCGGCCCTTGCCGTTGCGCGTACTCTCATGGGCGAAGCACCACCAAAGCTGGAGCTTCCACGCATCGACAAGGACGCAGCCAAGGTATTAGCCAGAGTCCAAGCCGCCCAGGCTCCCTACTGGGAATGTATGCGGCCGGGAGTCATCGATGTACCGGAGCTCGGGCCGGGCACCTCACGCCTTCACGATGTCCTCCGAACGTATCAGCGCCAGATACTGTCCGAGAGGTTCGGCTTGGTTCCTCTCTACATCCAACGCGACGCCCTTTTCAAATCATTCGAAAACCAGGTCCTGATCTCCCCAGGCGTCCGCGAGAAGAGGAAGGTCATTGTCATCATCCACGATCCGTGAGCAACCCCCCCCCCCCACCGGGTCCCTTGGTACGGATGAGCGCTCTGACACCGCGTGTACAGACCGGAGCTTGTTGCCATGCCCGATATTATTGACAATACTGTTGACCCGCATAACGGTTTCGTTGTAAGCTTCCCCCTTGTAGTCCGAGCGGGATGCCGTGTTGACAAGTTGATAGATGGATGGCGTCACCTCCTACATCGAGTGGGCCTGTGGTCATGATTTTGGCGTGGTGGATGTCAACGTGCCTCACTACATTACACACCCAGAGGATACAGAGCCCTTCATTCCCGGAGCCGACGAGAGGACCCTCTCGATACAAATCAAAGAGTTGATGAATTACATTTGGGACAACTACCTTCAGCTCTGGGAAGCGGAGGATCTGTTTTTACTGGGCGTTGGCAACGCCTATCTGGGGGTCAAGCTGCTGCTGACGGAACGACGTGAGTACCTCCCCCACATTCTCCAGCGCGGGCCGTCCGGACTAACAGCTTTGGACGCAGTCTGCAAGGACCGCATCTCAGGGGTGGTTAATTTCGTCACAGGCAGTCTGCGGCCGGTCAAGTCAAGCGTCGACGAGGATCTTTCGGGGTGGTACAAACGCAACTCACTGGTGTACGTGGCCAACGACCATGCTTGCTGGAGTGATTCGGATCTGTACAAGAAAGTGAGCAAGAAACGGTTCGGTGGCGTCAAACGGAGTACCCAAGTTGGCCTGAATCGGATGATGCAAGAGCACGCCGCGGAGGTGCAAGGATGGATCACGGAGCGTCTCACACCCGACGACAACGGCGACACTACGGAAGAAGACAATGTCAAGATGAGGGGATAGCATAGCACGGCAAGCCGGTATGGTAGGCCAAGGGGCATGGCTTGTGCTGATTGGGTGGGTACATGGGCGGTTGTTCTGCTGATAACAATAACCTTCATCGGTTACTTTTGCAGAAAGTAGGCCAGCATCCCCCGTCTGTACTTGCTCTCCCGGGTCTTAGTAACGAGCATGCACCAACTGGCTGATACGTAACGCGTCCTCACGTACACATGGGACAGCAAACAGTAGGGAACTGATGCCCTGTGCTTGGGTACTTATTTCTACTACCTACCTGAACTGCAAACCTTACCGAGATTGACCTGCGTTGTAACCACTGCATTGACTCTTGCAAGTAATCACCGACTAGATATTTCTTAGTAAGCATAATTATGAACGCTTATAGGCCTGTTCCTTCTTCATGCGCTTACATCCATTCATGATTGACCCCTTACCTCTGAGGTACATCTTATAAGAGGTACCTAGGCACTCGCAGTTGGCTGCGGGCCAGTGGGGCTTCTATCGATAAACTGATAGCTGGAGAGTTTCGGGCTGGCAAAGACGTACCTTGACCCAAGGAATTGGATGCTAAGCTGTCCATGTAGCCTCGAAACCCACGACTTGCCTTCTTCTTGCCCATCCGCCGCCCATCGCAAACCTCCCTGGCAACAACAACCCTAGGCCTAGAGCCGCAGGATCCCGACCGACTCGCCGCGTGGATTGCAATCCCTGGATCCTCTGCATTTGGACCCCCGACCCTCCCCCCTGAGGAAGCGCACGCATTCGCGCACGCACGGCAGCTGTGCGGCGGCGAACGCGTACCAACATCATGGATCGCGACTCTCGAAGCAGAAGGTAAGCGCGCCCCAGGCCATGGTGCCGAAGCCGCGTTCGCCCATTTCCCGGACCGCCTACACGATGCCAGACGGCGGCCAAAGAGCCTCGCCACGCCGGACGTGGTCGCACCATTCATCTGGTCTCTCTTCGCCTTGGCTGGAAATGCATGCGCCAAACCATAGACTAACGAGCTCGGGGTTTTCTGCAGATACGATGACGGCGAGGTCACACGGTACGGCGCGGGTGAATCGTATCGACCATTCAACGACCGTGCCGCCACCCGCCGGCCCAGGACTTCACCGAGACCCAGGAGCCCGCCGCCGCGGGAGCGCGCCCGCAGCCCTCCGGCGCTAGACAGCGACCGGTACATCCCAGACCGTGATCGGACACCCCGACGGCGCTCGAGAAGCGCCGACCGCTTCCGACGGGACAGGTCTCGCGATCGCGATATCGATAGGCCTACCGGGGGAGACAGTTGGCGGCGGCGAGAACGAACCAGGAGCCCGCAGAGACGCCCGTCACCACCTGCTTCACGGCGCAGCCCCCTTCCTCCACCTCACCCCCGACGACCAAGCCCGCCGCCGCGACGCTTCTCGCCGAGGCGGGATATCAGGGATGACAGAGATCGGCCGAGATCCCCCAGAAGGGGCTACGATTCTGCAAGGTCACACTTCCCTAGTCCTCACATTCGTGTTCAGCACCAGTACCCACCCTATCCTGAACAAACACCCGCCCCCCCTCCTTCGTACCCTCCTCCCTTCGAGCATGACCTCCATCATTCGTCGCCGGGCAGGAACGCTTCGGGCTACGGCGCAAACGCCGTTGCTCGCGGCGCCATTCGTGCTCGTCAAAATCCTGCTGCTGCCGGCTCGGGGGGGTCAGATAACCCCAATGCCGTGCCCATTGTCAAGAATCGCTTGGTGGCCCGTGACGCCGTGCAGAACGGCTCACCAGGCAGTGCGCAGTTCTCGCTTGACAAGCGTCATACCCGTCGGTCGTCTGAGTTGGACGATTTCCACGCTGCCGCTGATGGGAAACGTGACGCGCTCTCTAACATGCCGTACAGAGGACGATCCAGATCTCCAATTGGCCGAGATCGTCGTGATCCACGCGACGCCAGAGACCGCGACAGACGCAGTCCCGGCATGCGGCGGCTCTCGCCCCCCCGGGGTGTCCCGTACAGGCGTCGGTCGCCTAGCATGGACCGACGTGACGATCGCTTCGGCCCTTCCAGCAGACGGCCATCGCCGCCGCCGCCACCGCGCGACCCCGTGCCGCCCTCGGCCGTGCACTCTCGGGACATTTCACGGCGATCGTCCCCCCATCCCGTCCCGGCTCGCTCCGATGAACGCCCGTTGCCGCATTCGCCCAAGCCATCCCGGCCCCTGTCTCGGTCGTCCAACCACGCACCTGCCAAAGATCGAAGCCCCGCTCGTGCGCCACTAAATGCGCCTGTTCGATCCCCTCCTCGTGGACCGGCAGTTTTCAACAGGGCTCCGCCCACGGGACCCAGGGACAGCCGAGACACTAGAGACAACCGGGACGCCCGAGAGCCTCGGCGAGAAACTGCGCCAACTCCCTCGCGGACCCAGGCCACGTCCGCGCCGGCGCCTGCGCCGGCGCCTGCGCCGGCGCCGGCCCAGCCTAGCCGCCAGGATATGCCAAGCCCCGGTCAACCCCCCTCGGGACCTCGAGGATATGTGCCCTCTCGAGGCAGCTACGGACGGGGGAGCCGTGGGGGGGGCTGGAGTTCTACGCCGCCGGGTCGCAACATGCCAGCAGCCACGGGCTCCGGTGTTGCCGGGACAGGTTCAAATAGCGTCCCGACGGGGCCCCGGGCCACGCCCACGTCGTCGTCAGTCCCGTCCACCCCCGTTGCTCAGTCGAAGCCCTTCAACCCTCCCAAGGGCCCTGCGGCGGACCTTTCCAGCAAGCGTCCCTCGTCGTACGCCGAACAGTTGATTTCGTCCCTGCCGCCTATCATTCCCGGTGGCAAGGTGGATCCGGCTCTGGTCCCCGTCTACAGCGGAGTCTCGTCGGAGCTTCAGGCCCACTACAACCAGCTCAAGGAGGAAGAGGAGCGAATCCGACAGGAAATGTATGTGAAACAGGAGAAGCTGCGCAAGAGCCTAGCGCTGTGGGACAAGCTGGAGCGGGAGACCAAGGTCCTCGAGCTCAAGTCCACACTAAGCGAGCAGACACTTGCGAAGATATCGGGCGAAGGTGTCGGAGGAGCTGCCTTTTGATGCCAGGCCTGGGTTGGGGCATTTGTACGATTTGGAGGGTCTGTTCTCCTATCGGAACAGAGGGACTGCGTTCGATTCGAAGAGGTCGGAACTTTGGCACCATGGCCGGCCTACGCTGGCGGCTAGGCTGTGTGCGCGGCAACTCATTGTACCTATGCGTCGCTGCCAGGGTACCTCTGTTGGCCAGCCTTGCCATGAATTAATTACCGGCTTCGTAGCGGTCAACGATACGTATTTATTGTATATCCACCGGTACTGGGGAAAGCCGGCGTCCTAACTGACGTTCTTGTTGACCGAACCCCGGCGAAAAAGAGCACGAGTCTTGATGGAACAAAGTCGAAAGGTGCAAACGGTGGGGAAAGGTGTAGCGGATCATGTACGTCTGGATTTACTGTAAACCATCCGTGAATAACGCACGCACCCCTTGTCGGATTTCCTGATATCATCCTTACCTTCCAGCGTTTCACACTCTTTGTCTACGGCACGTATCTGCAGGCTGTAATTCCTAGTATGTGGTAATGCTTCTCTCCCCTAGGCAAGGTTGCTTTCATGCGCTGCATCTAAGGCCGGCGGCTGGGTATCGTCCTCTTTGTCCGTATTTTAATGTCCTGTCGGGAAGCACCTGCGACAAGGCCCGGCTGCCCTTTAAACCCACCCGATTCCACAGGAGAAGACACAAGACTCTGAGCGACACCACGACCTCGGTAATAACAACGCGCGACGAGGGCCACCATGGGCGGGCAGAAGGTCGAGAAGCACCGCCGCCAGTTCGTCGAGTACTTCGCACGGAATTTTTCGTACCAGTCCAACGGGCCCGTGGGGTGACGACAACAATGGCGGCACGGCGCTGTTCACAACGCCCGAACGACGGCAAGGTGATCAAGTTTGCCAACCGGGCCGAAACGGACGGGATGATCCAGAATGAAGAGGTCTGGCCGGGGCGATTCCGGGGCTTCGAGCGCTTCCTCCAGCGCGTCGACGCCGACGACGTCGAGACGGGCGCGGGGCAGCGGTAGAGGCGGCGCTGGGTGGCGGTCGAGTACCTGCGCAACGGGGACCTGGCGCAGCCCGCGCGGCGCGCCGCCGAGGTGGCGCCGTTCCCCAACCGCGCGCTGTGGAGCTTCTTCCTGCGCCTCGTGCGCGCGGCCGTGGGCATGGCGCGCTGGGCGGCGCCCGAGGCCGAGAGGGGTCGCGAGACGCTGGCGGGCGTCGCCGACGTCGTCCCACAACTCGTACAAGCCGGCCAACATCTGCGTCGGCGAGCTGGCGCCGCACGAAGCCGAGCACCGGCTCGCCCCGGCTCGGCGCGCTCCTCGCGCACCTCGGGGGCGCCGTCCGCCTGCGCGACCGCGCCGCCGCCGCCTACGACGTCGCCCGCCCGCCCATGGAGGACGACGCCCGCATCGCCCTCTTCTGGAGCCGCGTCCTCTTTGAGCCACCCGACGCGCCGGCCGGGCCCGCGGGGTCCGTAGGATCTTAGGGGCGGGGGCAGGAGTGCCAGGCCTTGTCTAACTGGTTGGGAGTAGCAGAGAGAGAGAGAGAGAGTTGGGCCGAGACATGGCATAAATGGAGGAGTATCTTACAAACATGACCCGTGGCCATGTGCGTAACCCACCTCGGGCATCGGACCCATCTTTGCCTCCTTCGCTACGTGACGGAACGCTTCTCGAGCTGCATGTGGCTGGCGATAATGATGGGATTCACACCCGCCCTCTTGTATCCTTGGTGGTGGTAATGCATGCGCTTGATCCGTAGAGTGTGCCGTTCCGCGATTCGATATCCGCTCCGGAGCCCCATATTTATTTATCGTCATTGGGTGCTCCCCAGTACCCGACTTTACAGGACTTACTTACCTACTTTATATTGCCTAGACCAATTATTATCAGGCGATATTGCTTACTTGGGGCAGTTGAGAAGCATGGTCAATCGGCGCCGGCCCACGAAGATAACGGCTTATACCGAGAACACAGACACAGGCCTGGTCGGCGCAAAGATCCATGTCGAGCACGCCATGGGGGGCTGGGTGACGGACAATATACTACAAGTGCCCGCCCAGCTGCAAGAGCAGGCCTGTACTTACCTGACATTGGTAGGTAGAAGAAAGTCAGTCCCCTGGGACGTCGCTTCCCGCACCGCCCACTCGAGAGCCAAGCTGGAAACCTCGCTGACGGTGCCGATTAGGCGACCAAGACCAAAGTACCGCCCGGCACGCGCAATAATAACTCCCCACCACCCGCACCCCTGATATCCCGGGCGAAAATCGGATGGCGACATCTCGCACGCCGTCGTCGGGCTCCAAGCCCGGCAGCGCCAGCGCCGCCTACGGTACCTTTGGCGCGGCGGCCGTGACGGCTTACGACGCGGAACGGGGAGACTCCGCCGACGGGGACCGCGACGACCACGCGGGCGACCTGCTCACGACGGCCGAGGGCGCGGACTTGCGGCGCGGGCTCGAGCAGCGCCACCTGTCGATGCTGGCCATCGCCGGGGCCATCGGCACGGGGCTGTTCCTGGGCCTCGGGTCCGCCGTCGGGACGGCCGGCCCGCTCGGCGCGCTGCTCGCCTACGCCGCCATCGGGCTCGTCGTGTGCGCCGTCCAGTTCGCGCTCGGCGAGGCGGCGGCGCTGCTGCCCGTCACGGGCGCCTTTGTGCGCCACGCCGAGTGCCTCGTCGACCCGGCCCTCGGCTTCGCCGTCGGCTGGAACCTCGTCTACGGCAACGTCCTCTCCATCCCCGCCGAGCTGACGGCCATCTGCGTCCTTTTCAGCTACTGGTGGCCCGCCGACGTCGTGAGCCCCGCCGTCTGGATCGTCATCTTCATCGCCCTCACCGCCGCCGTCGGCTTCTCCTTCGTCCGCCTCTTCGGCGAGGTTGAGTTCGTCTTTGCTCTCGTCAAGATACTCCTCGTCGTCTTCCTCATCGTCATGGGCCTCGTCATCGACCTCGGCGGCGTGCCGGGCACGGAGAGGATCGGCTTCAAGTACTGGCAGGTGCGCGCATCCATTTATCCCTCCCCCCTCTCTTTTTTCCGGCCCGGTGCCCCCCCCCTTTGTCGGCATCCGAAAATACTAACATGCGGAACAGGACCCCGGCCCCTTCGCCGAGCTGGCGCCCATCGCCACGGGCGACTGGGGTCGCTTCCTGGCGTTTTGGAGCGTCATGACGGGCGCCATCTTCAGCTTCGCCGGCGTCGAGTCGCTCGCCATGGCGGCGGCCGAGGCGCGCAACCCGCGGCAGGCGATCCCGCGGGCCTGCAAGCGCGTCTTCGCCCGCATCGTCCTCTTCTACGTCCTGGCCGTGCTCATCGTCGGCATGCTCGTGCCCAGCAACGATCCGCGGCTCGGCGACGCGTCGGGCACCGCCGCGCAGAGTCCCTTCGTCATCGCCGCCGCGGCCGCCGGCATCCCCGCCATCCCCTCGGTCGTCAACGCCGTCGTCATCACGTCGGCCTGGTCGGCCTCGAACCAGAGCCTGCTCTCGGGCACCCGCGTCCTCTACGGCCTCGCCCTCAAGGGCCAGGCCCCCCGCGTCTTCCTGCGCACCACGCGCTGGGGCACCCCCTACGCCTGCGTCCTGCTCTTCGTCGTCTTCATGCTGCTCAGTTTCATGAGCCTCTCGAGCGGCGCCCTCACCGTCTTCTTCTGGCTCGTCAACCTCACCGCCGCCGGCGTCCTCGTCTCGTGGTCCACCATCCTGCTCAACCACATGCGCCTCAAGCTCGCCATGCGGAAGCAGTGCATTCCCGAGACAAGACTCCCCTGGCACAACGCCTGGACATGTGAGTCATGAGACAGACCCCCCATCCCCCAATGCCCCTCCTGCATTCGCGTCGTGCCCCCGCCGCTCTTCTATATTGACAAAGCGTCTCCCTCTGCCAGTGTACAGTTCTGCCGCCGGCCTCTTCATGTGCATTATCATCATGCTCACCAGCGGCTTCACCGTTTTCACGCCGGGCAACTGGGACCCCGCCACTTTTGTCTCGTCCTATCTGTAAGTAGCTACCGCGGCCGTGGGCGCCCCGTTGGCCCCCGTCTGCCCTGCGTCTCAACCATGACCCCCGCGCCGCCTCGCATGTTTAACTGACACGCTTGCCCGAAACCAGGGACTATCCGTTGGTCCTCACGGCCTATCTCGCTTGGAAATACGTCAAGAAAACCAAGATTGTAGCCCTCGCCGACATCCCCCTCCGGGCCGCCCTCGACCAGGCCGACCAGGAGCCCGTGGAGCCCGAACCCAAGCAGAAAGGCTGGCTTGGCCTCATCAGCTGGATCTGGACGTAGGCCGGTGCGGCGGGGGTCATACCGGCTCGCACCGTCTCCGTCGGGGCGATGGGGCTCGCCCGTTTGGCAAAGCGACGTGTTTTCCGGCATACGATCAGCGTTTCGTCCGCGCACCTTGGGGTCGGGCTGGCTACGGAAATGCTGATTTCTCATACCATCATAGCAAACGTTGTCGGCTGCCATGGATTAGAGTGGCTCGCTCTGTGTTGGGCATGGACATACCTTTCCCGGTCGTCGGGTTACACATTCCCCGCTGGAGGACAATGGGATCGCACCAGACGAGGAATTGGCACGCCGTCGCGGGAAACCCGAATGTTGCTCACCACATAGTAAACCCCTTCTTGTTGCAGTATCGCCAATCCCAAAGCCATCCGCTTCTCCAAATTCTCAGGAGCACACATTACCCTGACGCGCATGAACGTGTTGCGAGTTACTTGGTTACGTATCCACAGCGGGATCGCTGTAGTAAGGGCGTACGCATATCGCACTATACCGTCGGCCATCTGTCCCTACGCGTCGGCACCGAGGCCGGGCATCGCCAACCGCCCGCCGCCTCGTACCATACGCACCCCGTACCGCAAAGTAAAGCTGAGCCGTTGGCAGTTGCTCGAGGGTTCTTTGTACAACCTCGGCCGGGGTGGAAGGCGGAAAGGACGGGCCCGGAGACTCCCTGTCGGAACACGCCTCGCTCCGTTTAGGGCCGAGCTGGTGGGCGGGCATGTGCGGAGTCCTACCGAGCCTCCGCTAAATTGTCCCTAGGGAGAAGCGGAGGCTTCCGGTTGCAAGCTCCGGAAGGATCGTGACTCGCAAGCTGCTCTCGTCACGCCTGTTATACTCCTTCGCGTTCTGCTGTCAACTAATGCCGTGGTAACCGAGCAGTCCATGCAAAACAAACCATAGCCTTGTTTTTCCTCGCATTAGACTCAACGGGAATTACAAGTGTTCAATTCATGGCCGTGGTATGAGGGCAGAGCCGCCGTCACAGACCGAATGTTCAAAGTGTATTTAACCACCCGAACCACAGCATAGACGCACGAGGTATCGGGTAGTAAAACCGTGGCCGTCCGCCAGAATTACTACCAAAACTGGGCACGAGTATCGGATGGTGACACCCGCGCCGGTAACGCATGCTGTTACCTCGAGTCTCGGTTGAAGACAGCTGGAAGCTTTGGAATTGTACTTCGCCAAAAAGCAGTCCGAAAGGTCGTCAAAGTGGTATTCATCCAGCGTGCAGAAAGTTTTCCTTTCTTACTCCTGCTCTCTAACGCCCCAAGGTGTAACAACTTCTTGTGTTTCGAGACAAGCTTTCTCTTCCGTGGAAAAGAGGGCCTGCCGAGCATGTGTGCTCGTGGCAACACTTAGGCATCGGCCTTCTTGGGCTCGGCGTCGGCCGCCTTGTCCTTGGCCGCAGTCTCGGCCTCCTTGGAATCCTCTCCTTCCAGGGCCGGCATGTCCTCGTCGTCCTCGTCGTCCTCGTCCTCGTCGTCCTCGCCCATAGGGGCAGCGCCACCGCCGAGCTTGGAGAAGTCGATGCCGCCGAAGTCACCGCCGCCACCTACCAGAGTCATCTCGTTAGTAAAGCCAACCGTAGGGAAAGCCAGGTGCCCACTGGCGTCGCAAGTAGTGCGACTAGTCGCGCCGGGAAAATCACGTACCCATGCCGGGCATGCCACCTGCCGCCCGTGTTAGCCCGCGTGTTCGTGGGGTGCCGAAGGAGAAGGATGCTACGTACCCATGCCACCAAAGTTGGAGAAGTCCTCTTCGGGAGCCTCGTTCTGCTCATCCTCGTCGACCCACTTGTCGAAGTCGGTCTTCAGGAACTGGACCTTCTTGGGCTCCTTCAACAGGCGCGGCCAGTACTCCTCTTTGAGCTCCTTCTTGCGCAACTTCATCTCGACATTGCGCGAGGTGTGGTTGATCTTGCTGTTCTCAGGATCAATCTCGCCGTAGAAGGCGAGCTCCAGGTGGTAACTGCGCTTCAGGGTATCAGAACGGCCCTCGAAGGTCAGAGAGTCGGACTTGAGGTCCAGCTTGAGGTTCGAAGCGGGAACATCGGGGACGGTGATGGTCAAGTAGATGAAGTTCTTCTCGGGGTCCGAGTTGGAGGAGCGCTGGGCCCAGAGAACTGGCGGGGGAGTCAGTTTCAACATCGGATGACGGAGAAGGGCGACCTTGGGACAGGCCGGATGGGAGGGTGGGCGCGCGCCGTGTGGTGGCCAGAAAGCCAGAGAGAGGGACGACCCCCAGACGGGCGAGTCGCGGGACGGGATGGGGAAGGGGAGGAGGGAAGTGGGGGAAAGGGAAGCGGAAGACTTGCCTTCGGGAGTCAACATATCCTGCGACATAGTGAAAGGCGTGTGTGGGGGGACGATGGCGAGTGTGGTTGAAGACGAGAAAGCGCGCGGAAGTACACACGATGCTCCAAAAAGCAGCCGGGAGGGGGGAGGGCTGGTAAACCGGCAGATAAGGTCGCGGGGTGATCCTGTTGGGTGGTGTGGAAGAGGATGGTAACGTTTCCTGTGTTTGTGTGAAGCTGCAAACGCAGAGCAGAAATGGGACGGATAGATGGATGCTTTGACTGCCTAGCTTTTGGTCTTGGGGGGGGGAGGGGAGGGGGATCAAAATGCGGTGCAGCCAACGAGCTACCACCTTCCCGTACCTACTAGTAAGTACATAGTAGGCAAAGATGTAACTCTGGGCCCAGGCATTCCGCATATACGTTAGCTGGGAGGCGGGGTCTTTGGGCCTGCGTTGACGCTCTCTCGCAATAGAAAGCCTCAGAACTTCTAAGAAGATTGCCGATGAGCCCGCCCGCTCCGAACTGATACTGCTGGGAAAGACATCTGGCGAACCTGTCCCTTCCCGACGGACCACGTGTAGACGAGGTATTCCCTGCTGTATCGATACGTCTTCGCCTTTTTTCGAGGCAACAATACGACAGGGCTCATGAAAGTACTTGACGCATCCGTTCCTTTCAATCCCACGGGTGGGGGGAGGGCATGATGAACCCTCTCCTTCTGCCGTGGTTTTACTCGCTCATCCGTTTCCCACCCAACCGCCATTCCACGGTCAGCTAACTACCTAGACCTCGGTCTAGGCCATGATGCTTTCGAACGAGCTCCTTACATGAGTACTTAGGCAAAGTAAAGACAAATAAACAGCAATATCCATTAGTCTCGCATATGCTTACCTCATCTTCTATACCGGTACTAAGGTAGTAGAGTACTTACCACCTGTATACCATCTAAATAAATTACTTGCACTTCTTCCTCTATATCGTGATTCCTTTAGATCTGGTAAACCTCTATTGGTCATAGAGATAATTAATCACATGCTCAATCCAAAACCCTGAGCAGCTTTAACTACGCTATCGTATAAATTTCGCTCACGGGGGAATATGTGCATCCATCTATTGTCCCATCAAACTGCCATACATAACTTTGCGCCTGGCGGGTAATTGACGCAACTGGCGGGACAACTTAGACCAGTTGCACAGTAGTTTCGCATGCACTAAGACGCGATGCATGCGAAGGGATGGCCAGTCAAGGTAGTAGCTTGCTAACAGTTTGGCGTTGCTACTTGTAGGCGTGCAGAACAATAATGGTAGGAGGTAGGCCTGATCACCTATAATGAAGCCTAGCAGGCACAATACAGAGAGTCGGCTACGTAAGGATAGTACTGTAGGTACATGTACTCAGCGGACTGCCCTAACACCCGCTACCCGACCGGCTGGCAATGGCTACCTTGGTGTCTCATCAGCGAAGAGTAGTCGCCCCAGACAATGTTGCCCAGACCTGGAGCCTACACAGAAGTAGGAGCCGGGGCCCTGTACCCAGTAAGTAACCCGCCCACCCCCCATTTTGCCCCGATCGCCGGCGTCAACAGTCCAGATCCCCTCCCCTCTATCAAGGTACGACTACATAATCCCTGTCTGCCAGCCAGCCAGCCTTGGGCCCAGCCGAGGAGCTAAACTGCTATCTACCTAGGCTGGACTTGCATGCCGACCCAACCCAATATTCGACGTCAGAAGGGCTGCCCGTCAATCGCATGCCGCTTGCCCATTCCCCCACGAAGCACGGCCAAGCAGCCTCGACCCTCGACGTACATCTCTGTCTGAACCGCCAGCTACTGCCTAGCTGTGTACATACGCAACCCCCCTTCGCTGACGCCCCCCAACGGCTGCCAGGTACCCCTCGGGAAAGCCTCCCCGCCGAGGCTGGTCGCTTCTCCCGGACCTAACCTCCCTGCTTGCCCGCTCGCCATCCCGGCCTCGTCCCGGCCTCCGCCCTCCGCCCCCTGCCGTTGCCCGGGTCCGAGAGACTGCGCACACGAACGCCATTGCCATCATGGAGGGCATCAAAAATTTCGGCAAGTCCATGATGGGCTACAAGCCCACCCCCGCCGAACAGGTACGTCGGCCTTCTTTCTGGCGCGCTCGTGGGCGCCGGTAGGGTCCGACAGGCTAAACAAGTCCATCAGCAACGGAAATGCCGCGAACTCATCCGGAGAAACATCCGCCAACTCGAAAAGGGCATCCGGGACGCCGCCGATGCGGAGCGCAAGGCGAAGCTGTACATCAAGGACGCCGACAAGCGCGCACAGAAAAACCCCCACATGGCCAAGCAGGCGCAAAAGGAAGCGCGGGGCTTCGCCATGGAGGTCGTCCGCGCGCGCAAGCAGTCGAACCGCCTTGTCACCTCCAAGGCCCAGCTCAACAGCGTCCAGATGCAGGTCAACGAGGCCTTCGCCCTCCGGAAGATCGAGGGCTCCATCAAGGCCAGCGTGGGCATCATGAAGGAGGTCAACCAGCTCGTCAAGCTGCCCGCCCTGGCCGGCACCATGCGCGAGCTGAGCATGGAACTCATGAAGGCCGGCGTCGTGGAGGAGATGGTGGGCGAGGTCCTGCCCGAAGACGCCGCCTTCGAGGACGACGAGGTCGAGGCCGAGGAGGAAGTCGACAAGGTGCTCGGCGAGATCCTCAAGGGCAAGATGGAGCAGACGGGCCCGCTACCCAGCACCCCCGTGGTACCCGAGCCCGTGGCGGCCGAGGAGGAGGAGGAAGACCCCGATGCCATGATGGACCAGATGCGGCACCGGCTCGAGGCCCTGCGGAGCTAGTCTTCCGGAAACTCCGCTGCACTGCGCGTGCAGGCGAAGTGAAATTCATAGGGCCGACACTATTATGGGCGCGGCTTCACGGTGTTGGGAATGAGTCTACGAGGTCGCTGGCGCCATGCGCTACCGGCGTGCTTGGATGGCGTTTGGGGGCCAAGTCAGAGCTTTTTTTTTTGGGCACG
The DNA here is from genome assembly GCA_018287875.1 of Nigrospora sphaerica. NCBI lineage: Eukaryota > Fungi > Ascomycota > Sordariomycetes > Amphisphaeriales > Apiosporaceae > Nigrospora > Nigrospora sphaerica. The sequence goes on from JAGVVL010000002.1 coordinate 4,833,242, forward strand.
TTTTGAGGTCATGCTAGTCTATACACGATTGCACATGTGGGATCCAAGACATACTGGCGGGAAGGGCTGAGCATTGCTTGGCCTGGCCTGTCGTGTCCAGACGCCCGGCTTGAGAATGGCGCGCTCTGGCGGGCGAACAACCGTAAGCAGCCGCTCTCTCCGTCCTCGGGCTCGAAGAGAGGGAACAAAGGGCATGAGGTCGAATGCCAGGGAGTACGCAGAGGCAAAGCCTTGGTCTCAGCCCCCCCTGAACTCGGTGGCTCGCGGTCGGCGCAGGTACGCCATGGGATCCGCATGGCGAGACCCCGTATTACCAGATGACAGAGCCGGGACGGCTGAACTGTCAGCCACACACGGGACCAACGCGACTTTGGGGGGGGGAGCCCGCCTGTGACCTCACGGCGCTCATGGTCGGCGTATAGGGTGGTCCCCTGTATGCTACATGTGGTGCGTGCGACCCGACACAGCCGCGGAGAAAAAAAGTAAAGGGTGCCCAACCGAGAGCATGAGGTGATTGACCACCCATGGGAGCCATGGATACATGCATCTGCCACCACTCACTTGGCCTGAGGGGACGTCTCGTACGATTTCGTGAGGGTAAAAGCGGGTAACCTCGAGGTGTAGAGATGATTTGGACGCCTTTGAATCTGGCGAGTAGCCCGTACCCCGTACTTTGGAAGCCTGTAGATCCGATTACAACGTATTTACCTCAACTCTGCGTCTGTTTTGCTCGTCTACCAATGTGTGTGGTGGGTATATTCTTGCAGGAGATGCCGGGAAGCCAGCCGTGTCCATTTCCGTGTATCTTAAACGGTTCCCCCTGTCGTACGTCGCCCGGTCCGTGCCTTGACGATTCGGGTACTTGATGTAGTTGTAAGCTCCAGGGCGTTATTGCAGGAAGGGGGGGGGGACGGACCTGAATATGTAGACTGATTACCTCGCTAACCCTAAGCCGTTAGAGCACGGCACTAGCGATCTACAGGCCTAAGTACGGGTAAGGCCTGGGCCAAGCGCGAGCCCGGGGGTTCGTGGACCTCCTTCCTGCTCCGCGATGAGGGCCCTCTCGCTCCTTTAAGACATGACCGAACCCCCCCGGGGAAAGCACCATGCCAACACACCCCGTAGCTTAGCTTTCTTCCGTGACAAGGAACCACGCTTTCGGAACCCCCCTTCCCGCCCGCCCGCTCCCGCCCTCCACAGCAGAAAAATGATCTACTGACTCCCCGATCGCCGTCGGAGACCACCTGCTGGACTTAGACCAGCATGGTCAGTCACATGAAGCCATCAATCAGCACGTCGCTATGGCTGACGCGGATATCATCACGCCGCCGGACTCGAGCTCGGGATCAGAGACGGCCGCATCGCCGCCCCGATGGGCTTCCGCCTGCGACTGGGAAGCCTACCGCGGCACCATCACCCATCTCTACGAGGAACGTGGCATGAGCCTGGACCGTGTCGTCCAAACGATGCGTGATAAGCACGGTTTCCTTGCAACGTACGCTGGTTGAGGGAACCACCCTTCCCCCCACACCGCGAGAGACGACGCCGTGCTAATCCGTCCCCCCCTCTCCCACAGCAAGAAAATGTACAAGGCCCGCTTCAAGAAGTGGAATGTAAATAAGAATCTGCGGTACGAACTGGTGTCCAAGCTGTTGGAGCAGAAGCAGACCCAGGAGGCCATCGCCATGGGCGATCTTGCCCCCGTGGTCCTGTTCGAGGGCCGCCAGGTCGACTCGCGGCGGCTGAAGGAGTACGTGCGCCGGACGAAGCGGCCGGGGCTCCGCGTCCGGGCCGCCGTGCCGACGCCGCCGACGCCGTCGCCGTCGCCCGTGGCCCTGGTGCTCGCGGCCCCGGCGGCCGTCGGCGTGCCTGAGGAGTGCATGCACCTCCTCCGAGACCACGTGCGGGCGTCCGTGGATCCCCGGTTGTGGCAGAGCGAGGGCGCGCTGCGCAACGCCGAGTACACGCGCCAGCTCCTATTCTGGAACCAGATGCTTAACCAGACGCACGGTATGCTGCAGCGCGGCGACACGACCCAGGCCTTCCAGACCTTTGGCCAGGTCCTGGACCAGTACAAGCGCTTCCTTCAAGACGGCAACTCACGCCTGTTCATCTATACCTACCTCGCCATCTGCCGTCTGCTCGTCGATCGGCCCGAGATGGCGCGGTCCCGTAAGCCACTCTCCCGGTTCTCTGTTCTCCCTTTTGGCACGGCATCTCGGTCCTCGTCCCCCTGCTGCTCTCCGTTCCATCGTCCCGGCTCCGAGGCACGCTCCACAGACACTTGCACTTTTCTTCTTTTTCTTTTTTCTTCTCCCTTTAGTCTTGAGGTACTACTGACACCGAGCGTTCTAGTGATTGCCCATATCCACGAGCTATGCAAGATTGTCAACGGTGACGCCCATCCGCTGAGCCGTGTCATGGGGCGGATCCGGCGTATGGAGTCGTCGGACATTCAGCAGTACGCCCGTCACCTCATCACATTCTACATGGACTGTATGGTAGCGCTGTGTGCTGATAGCCCGTTTTTCGCCATGGAGAACCTGCAACTCCGCACGCGGCTTCTCAGCGTCCAAGCTGACGAGGGGTTTCTGGAACGACAGGTCGCCGTCTCGGAGTGCCAGCGGGTTGTGGAAGCCATTGAAAAGCAACCAATACGCTGGAAGGATGTCCTGGTCGGCGTGGTCGACACCATCTCGTTTGTTGCCCAAACGCTGCCACCTGGCGAGCGCAGCTTCGCTTCGGCATTGCGAGTGGTGCCCCACCTACGCCAGTGGTATCTGTTTCTCAGTTTCAAGGCGGCGGTGCAGGAAAAGGACGTCGCGGGCGTCATGCCCCTGTTTGACCAGTTGCTCGAGCTTCCCGTGCACGATGCCGACATGAGGGGCCGGCAGGCTTGGGTCCTTGCGCACCTGGAGATTACAATGCGCAATGCCGGCGACAGAGAGGCCACGGAGCGGGCCGCATCCAAGTACCGAGCCGTAGTGGATAGGCTGCGGGAGGAAGCACAAGCACTGCCATTGAGGGGTCCACGGGGTGCCGTCTCATAACGACCCCTAGTAGGAGAGGAGGTAGGTAAGTACTAGCTTAGAAGGAGGAGGTAAGACATGTGTATGAGGTACGTAGTCGGCGCCACGACCGCTAGAGATTACGTCGCTACGACATCCATGCACGGGAGACACGAAGGGGAAGCCCTCGGTTATGCTGTTTCTAGCAATCACATCAGGTTGCTTCCCGTGGTGGCGGAGGGGTGAGTTCAGTTCAACGGATTCGGCAGCGGATTCGGCAGAGGGGCAAAAGGGCTCGCTCGAAGGGCCGATGGTTCCGACCCCTCAATACGTCAGTCAGCCCTGGTCCGATACAGGCCGATAAGTGCAGAAAATGATCTTATCAGCACGCGCCCCATCCCATCGCCATGCGCTTTCGGCAACTCTAAGAGCTCGTCAACCCTCCTCGCTCTACACGCATCGAATCGCCTCCCACTCAAACGACGAACGCGTCGAAAGCCGCGTCGAGGAAACGACGCCGATTTCTCAACCAAACAGCGACACAGAGCCGGCCAGCTTGCGCGAGCCGCCCACAATGCCACCACCCGAGACGGCCGCCGAGGCCACGGCCTCGCCCTCGGCCTCTCACGCAGGCCTGAAACTCGTTGCGCTGCCCCATTTCCAGCCAGAACTGTACGACCGCGCTTGGGCATCGGCGCCGCACCCAACCCTACCCCTCATCGCCACAGCGCATCAGAAATCCACCACCGTTTTCTCCCTCTCGACCCTCAGCTCGCATAGCACCCTCAGCGGTGGTCACACGCGCTCCGTACGCTCCGTCACTTGGAAACCCAACCTGCCCGCCCCGAAGCTGTGCCTGGTCACAGGCTCTTTCGACTCAACCGCCGGTCTCTGGCGTTGGGAGGACGAGAACGCCGCCGGTAGCAGTCTCGAGGTCGATGTCGCTGGTGGTGCTACGGCCGGCAATGACGGTGAGGGCGAGAAGGACTGGGAGTTTGCGCTGGTCCTGGAGGGGCACGACTCCGAGGTCAAGTCGGTGGCCTTCTCGCCCACCGGACAGTACCTCGCTACTTGCAGCCGGGACAAGTCGGTCTGGATCTGGGAGGACGTGGGCGCCAATGAGACGGACGACGAGTGGGAGACGGTTGCCGTGCTGAACGAGCACGAAGGCGACGTCAAGGCCATTGCCTGGTGTCCCGAGACCAACCGCAGCGGCCGCGGCCGTTACAGCAATGACGTGCTGGCCAGCGCAAGCTACGACAATACGGTGCGGATATGGCGCGAAGACGATGACGGCGAGTGGGTATGCGTGGCCGTTCTAGAGGGCCACGGCGGCACCGTGTGGGGTGTGCAGTGGGAACCCAAACCGAAGGGCACGAGGTTCCCACGGCTGCTTACGTGGAGCGCCGACCGCGCCATTCGAGTATGGACCCTCAAGGAGGAAAGTGACGACGACGAAGCGCCGCGGCATGCCTGGGGAGCCATCGGCGGCATCCCCAACACCATGCGCAGATCACTCAAGGAGGAATGGGAATGCACAGCGACACTGCCCACTGTTCACACGAGGGACGTCTACTCGGCCTCGTGGAGCGCAGATTCGGGCATGGTGGCCAGCACAGGTAGCGACGGTGTCATTGCCATCTACAAGGAGGAAGAGGAGGAGGAAGGCGAACCGGCCGCGCGGGACCCGGCCGGCCACGCCACTGAGGACGAGGCCGCCGCCGAGCTGGACGGCGATGTTCCCATGACCGACGGCAATAACCAGGCCTCCAGCACTGCCAACGGACAGAGGGAGGCGACAACCTGGAAGGTAGTGGGGACCGTGGAGAAAGGTCACGGTCCCTTCGAGATCAACCACGTCATTTGGTGCAAGCGGTACGATACGCAGTGTGCGCCCGACAAGCGAGGCATCGAGGAGATGCTCGTCACTACGGGTGACGACGGCATCGTCCGGCCGTGGCAGCTGGTGCGACAAGCGCAGTAATGCTGCTCCCTGAACCTCGCAGGTCGCCCCCAACCCCCCCCGGCGGCCGCGGCGCCCAAGCCGGCCGGCGGAGATGCTGTGATCCTGGGTCATTCGTCACAAGTATTCGCAGCCGGATGCTCCGTCACTGGTCCGCATAGCCTGCTGGCCTGTCCCTGAGCGCGTGGCGAGTCAGACTTCGCACATGATCATCGCGAGGCCCGTCGCCATACCCCCGCCGGTGGCAGGGGAAGGAAAAAGACCTTTCTTGGAACCGTCACCGACGGCGTGTAAAGGAGCAGCGTGCATCCGACAAGGCGGCCCGCACAGAATAAACCAGATTTGCCATGTCCACCAACTTGTTTTTGTAGCCGTGGCCGTGTGTAGCAACCACCCGGGTCCCATGCCGGCGCGAAATCAAAGGCAAGAGCGAAGGGGGGTGGAAGAAACTAGCCCCGCGGCGACGCCGAGGTCAAGGAGGCCCCTTTCATGTCAGGCGGGCAGGGTCCTACGCAAGGGTCCTCTTGTGATGGGCCTCCCGTCGGCCACAACAGCGGCCGGCGGCTTGGAACTGTCCGTTGATGGAGAGGAGCCTGACCGGACCACATTATGCACCCGAGTCGAGGCGGCCGTGACGAAGGCCGTTAGTCCGTTCCTTATGCCGGACTTGACCTCGTGGGCATCGGCCCGTTCGCTTGGATCGGGGGAGGCCGACGCGGCGGGCTACGGCGGACCTGACACAGCCCCGAGCTTGACGACGCTCTGGAGCCTTCTCGGCGGAGAAATCCTTTCCCCACCGGGGGGGATCAGGAAAACCCCCCATAAGAGAAAGCGGAAGAAAGAAAATTATTCAAGCCCCCTGTTGGCCTCATCGCGGCCTTCCCGCCGCATCGTCCGATCGTCGCCGGCATGTTCCTTTGCAACCATGTCTGGAGATCCCTCTGCCTGCCGGAAATCGCCGTCTGCAACCCTATTGCCCTACCGTAGGCAGCCAAGGGGCGGACCAGGGTGAGGCATAGCCCAAATACATACACCCCCCCCCCTCGTGGTGCCTCTGAACCAGGAGGCGTGGTCGGCTGCGTCGGCGAGGAGTCAGGAGTACGACGTTTCCCCCGTCACGCGTTCTGCCATACGACCACGACGCGGGGGCCCTTCTTGGATCGAGCGTCTGGCGCGGTCCATCGGCGCAGGGACATGCATGGGCTTTGCCGGGCGCGCCTGCAACCCCCGGGGATCTTGCCTGGAGCCCCGTCCCATGGGCTTTGCCCCCTACCAGGGCATTGCGCATTGCGACGGCACATTTGTTGCCTCGAGAGCGCCTTGGGAGGACAGCACAGTTGCACAACAGAGTTGCCCGTGACGCCTGTGTACGCGCCCGGGATCTGGGCCGAGGTTCCATCGACAAGATGACCTTTCCCAGATCGGCGCCACCAAGAGCAAAGCAAACAAGGAACAGCCACGTGCGCGCTTGCTTAGGACACAACCATCGTTGCAGCATTAACTACCTAAACTCTCGATGAACCTCATCAGCCGTGTCGCGTTCATCAATAGCTTCGTGTGCTCTCCTGTGCCCCGGTCGCGATGCCGCCTTTGCCTTCGTCGACCGTCGCTCGTCCAAAGCCAAGTAACCAAAAATTGCTGTTCCCCCCGCATTGACGGGAACCTGGGATATTGTCGCGTGATAGTAAAGATCGCCCTCTGATATCTTGAACGCCTCGCCAAACAGATACAGTCCCAGAATGATGCACCAATTTCCGCCGTCTATTCCATTGCTCCCCATGTGCCGACCTGCTGAAATAAGAACCGCCTGGGGCTACCAGTCGCCTGGCCCGCCCCGGTCGTAAACGCCGATAAGATGAAGTATTTTCCTGTGAATTTTGGGCCCCGGATAAAATGCTGTTGTTGTAACGTATAATCATGTGCTGGCCCCCAGCAGGGCCCCCCGGCCACGCCATGCCCTCTACGCACTAGGGCTGGTTTTCCGTGTCGAAGGGATGCTGAAAACGCGGTGGAGAAGGCTGCGCTTGCCCCCGTGCGCCCGCTCGCAATGCAAGGGCTCATAGCGGCAGAAACAGTCGGCATCTTCCATACCGCATTGCGCCTTCTTCTCGAGCTCGGCCTCCCAGCCGTAGAGATCCTCTGACGAGCTCATACGGCTGTAGGAAGCCGAGCTAACGACCGTTACGGATACGTCATCCTCATCTTGGCCGGTAGAGATGCCCAAGTGGTTGGAAAAGTCGCTGAGAAAGCAGCAGGGCGAAATTTCGCCCCCTTTCGCGTCGTCAGGGTCTGCCTCGTCGAGGAAGCCACCAATCTCGGTTTCCGTGTCCGTGTCGGTCTCGCCAGCCTGTTGGGGAACGTGGGGCAAGCCGGCGGATACTGGATCGGCCGGCTCGCCAAAACTGAGTCGCCGGGAACGGATCACTGGAGCGCTTTTGGACTCGGGCTCCTCGGCCACCTGGGCGGGAATCGTCAGGGGCCTGGGCATCGTATTGCGATGCCAAGTGGGCGGGCTGCGCCGCACCGGCTCCGTGGCGGGCTGCTGGAGCACGGTCTCTTCTTTTGCGGCCACACCGCCCACGAAATCACTACCACGCATCGTCTGGGGATGACCACATGTACCAGGGGCAGGTTGGGACAACAAGACTCGTTGCCCTGGATGGGGGTCATCCCACGGCGCCGTGGGCGAGCCGTTCCCATGCCTTGCGGCCATCTCAGTGACGTGGCTTGTTGCGCAGGTAGGAATTTCGTGTAACGGCATGGCCTGCAACCCTCATAAGGGAGACTCGGAGCTCTTTTGGGGCAGAGGCGGCAGGTCAGCGTCCTGGCTCGTCGAAGGTAGATTGGTAGGCTGCGATCGGCGCGTCGATCGGTTCTTCCTGCTCAGTCCCAGCTTGGCGCTCATCCTCTTCCAGCCGTTGCCGGAGATCGCCCGCTGGAGCGTGGTGGGCGACGCGTTGAAGGTGAAGTCGGACGTGGGGGGCGTCGTCGGGGGCGTTACCGGTTCGAGGCCGGGCGTCGAGTTCGGGCTGCTGCTGTCGTCCGTCGCAAGGTCGGCCTCGGGCAAATCTGAGGCGGACCCGGATGCGGACCGGTTACCGTGCAGACTGCTTCGGCTGAGGCCCAGCAGCGGCAGGAGAACGGCTTTGGGAGAATGCGAGGCTTCCTCAGCCGAAGCCAACAGGTCTTTCGGAATCCTCAGCCGCGAGCGGCTGTGCCTCGCATTTGGCATCTCGTCGTCGGTATGCAACTCGGCCGCGGTTGGCGTGACGGATTCGCAAAAAGGCACCAGCACCGAGTCGTTCATGAGCTCCTGGACGATTCCTATGGCTTCGTCGAGCTCCGATGGCTGCGGCGGGCTGGGCATGGCAGAAAAGCCAGTGCGCAACAAGCGGTCTCGGACCGGAGAGGGCAGATTAACCTCACGGGGGCTGTAGGGCAAAATGTACGTCTGCAGGAGTTTTTGCCATATGTCGCGTACAGCCTCGAGTTGTTGTTGGGAAATGTGCTCCTGCTTTATCAACAGCTGCAAGTGAGCGGTCCGGTAGCGCTCGGCTTCGATCAGGAACTCGAGCGTCTCGAGACAGTGGTTCTGTGACAGATAGGCTGTGAAGGCACTGAGGGTCCATGGTGGCGAGGCCGTGTTGGACAGGATTTCGGACAGCGAGGGGTAATTAGCGGCGGGCGAACCTGTACGAGGAATGGCCAGGCTGGATGGCCGTGAAGTGCACATGGCCGTCTCCGTATCCCAGTCCTCATGCACTGAAGACGGCGGTGATGACGCCCGCGGGGAGGGGCAGAGGTAAACAGGCGAACTTCCACGAAGTCTAGACTTTCCCATTCTTTCAGGTTTTTGTGCTATTTCGCTGTCTTTGACGGGGCGAGAGACCCTCCTTTCGCCTCCCGTCAGGGAAGAAAAGGGAAACTGCCGCGTTCAAGAAGGGCAGCCAGCGAGGGGTGCTTGTTGTCAAGCCGGGTCCACAAAGGCTCTTGGTCCATCCAGACAGGACGACAAGTCTTGCGGCGCGACCTACAGGCACCGTGGGCACGGGCAGCAGTCGGTAGCAGAGAAGCGACGATTAACCGTTTCAAGAGGGCCGGCGGGCAGCAACACGCATAGTCTGCAGATATCCGAGAGAATGCGCCGAAAAGTTGTCGTTGTTGGGCTGGGGGCTGACAGGGTGTAGCACGGATCGCTGCAGAAAGCGGACGAGGCGAAACAAAGCCGAGTTGGGCGTGCAGATAGGCCGTCTCAAAAGAGGGAGAGACGGACAGGGGGGGCGAGAGTAAGGGGGGGTGAATAGAGAGGGATAGTAAGCAGGTTGGGAAACCTATGTGGGCCACCCAACGGGTAGGGAAGACGAGAAGCGGCAACGGCGAGGCCGATCACGGCAACGCAGCAAATAATGGGCTCGAGAGCGTCACAGACCCGTAGCCGCAGGGTCCGGCAAACACGATGTGCTGTGGTCGGTCGATACGAACAAAGGCGAGGCGGCAACGCAGATCAGCCAAGAAGCGGCTGGGCCAGGTAGGTTGTGAGGCCGATAGGGTCCGCTGGGCAACGGTGAGCTCAGGCTGAAGAGGCCGTTGGGAGAGAGGCCAAGGTACGGCGTGGGACGGCAAATCTGGAGCGGACTGGGCCGGCAATAGAGTTTCGAAAAGAGCGGCGAAGTGCATACAGGGGTGCAAGATATGCTTTAGGCTAGTCTCGAGTGCTTCCTGGTGGAAGCTTGAATCGGGCGCCGGAGCAAGAGGAAGACAGAGAAGCCAGAGAGGGAAGGACAAGAAAGCAGGGAAGAGAGCTTCTGGCACTCTTCTATGCCGTCCTGCGCGACTAGGGAGGGCACGGCCGTGTAAGTAGTCTGGAGGAGGAGGAGGAGGTGCGAAGGGGAGGGGTGGAAGAGGTGGAGATGGGTTGGGCAAGCGGCAGAGGAGACAGCTGCGGTAGGTAGCGCCAATCAGACTACCAGTACTATGGATGGATGCACAGGGGCGCACGAGCAGGGGGTGGGCCTTCGAAGCAAAAGAGACAAGGCCAAACGAGTGCGCGACCGAGACGTGGGCACGCGCGCAAACCCACGCACGTAGACCCAGGGGCTGTGCAACCACCAGGCCCGACGGATTAAGGAAAGGGAGAGAAGGAAAAAAAAAAAAAAAACAGGACCTGCTGCTAGGTGTGGAGCGTTGTCGGGCGAGGAAGGGCAGCGGGCGCGTGTCGGCGTTCCAATTGTACCGGTGTCGTGACGGTCTAGGTATCTAGTGGGAATCTCGCGGAAATGGGGAGCGCTGTTCGGCAAAAATCGGCAGCGTCGACGACTGAGTCGATGTGGCAGGGATGGGATGTACAAGGCAGGAATTCCAGCCGGGCGGTCGCCGCAATCGATCGCTACCTCACCTTCAAGAGCGTAGCTACTACGGAGCACGGAAGGGGCGATTGCGTGGTACTTGGGGCGATTCGGTCGGCCGGTCCGTTTTTTGTAAGAGAAGTTGCCGCAGGTATCTTTGTCAAGGGGAGCCGGATGCCGGGAGGGATGGAAGGCGGGTGGAAGAAGAGGGAGGTTAGAAAAGAGAGAGGGGGGGGGGAGAGAGAGAAAGCCGGAAGAAGGCAGGATGTCGCCAGGTATGATGGCAGTCGCCGTGGTCGTAGTCGTGGTCGCGGTATGTATGTACAGCAATACGAAAGCGGCCCTGTGTCCGTGGTGCGAGGAACGGGCGATACTGATCGGGGTCAAAGGAGCAGTAGCACAGAACTTCCAGCCTGCAGGACGTCGGCATACGCATACATCAGACAACAGCCGCTTGCTCCCTTCACCGTAGGCGACGACGACGCCGACAAGACTGCCCGCCGTGTTCTAAAGCGCCTGGTGCATCAGGAGAACGAACGGGAGCGGCTAGAGGGAGCGGCGCTCGACGGGCTCTACGTATGTACCGCCCCATCCACCCCCGTCCACCGACTGTTGACCTCTTTCCATTCTTTCTTCTCCCATCCGGCGGCAACGAGGGGCGTGTGGGTATGTACCGCTGTATGGAGAGGTACATATGTCATGCCATGTACCCAGCGGCCCATCCCCCGTGGAGGAAATACCTCACCCACAGTGAGCCCACGGGTACTTAACTACCTGTACACCCGGCACCCGGATAGAGAAGGGGGTGGTGATGGTGGGGGCTGGTCTGGGAAGCGGGCAAGTGGGCAGCCGTCTCCCCATTCATGGATTCATCCAGCATCTATGCAGGGTAGCCATTCGCTCTGGGCGCAGGACAAGGGTCGGGCCTGCGGCACCCTGGCTCCTGTGCGCTATGGTATTCCATACAATGTACACGTATCCATCCAGCGAGCTTGTCGAGGGCTCTGCTCCCTAAAACGTGTCCAGTCTGCTCGTGAACCAATTCCTTTTTCTTGCTTCCTACCCGCCAAGAAGGAACATGAAGCGAATGTCGTTGCTCACGGTTTCCTATCTACGAAGCATCCATATACTACTACATGACCTGCGGGTTGGTGTCGACTACGTTCAGCTACTTTTAGATAATACTTGGCCGCCTCAATGACGAGATCCCGCCGTCAGGCTACCATCCCCCGCTGACCTCCGGATGGTGCCACACGCGCGCCTCACGATCGCTCGACGGCCTGGTGGTGGGCAAAAGAGTGGCAGGCGAGCGCCAACAGCCAAACCCGTCATGCTCCTCTTCCCTGCCCGATGGTCCATGGGGCAGCCTGGCCACGATGGCCCGTCCACAGACAGGCGGGCCCCCGGGGGGGGGAGAGCAAAGAAGAAAATCTTTGCCCTGAACGACGCAATCGCCGCCAAGACAGGCAGCAAAGGTGGCAATCGTGGCGCGGCGCTAGAAGGTCGCTAGAAGAAAGCGAGGGCGCATGTGACCAATTAGAGTAGGTACTGTGGGCATCCGGACACACCCACGCGGCTGAGGGCCGATTCGGGTTAGCAGTCCCCTCTTGGACAGGGGGCGGCCTGTCGCATGGAAAGCCCGTAAAGCAGCGACGAGAAATGGAACCCGCCGAAGAATGCGGACTTCCGCCCAGAACACGGCAGTACGGGCAGGACGGACGGGACGGACAGGCGTACAGCGTGACAGCCCGCCATGGCTGTTGATGGAATGCATCACGGCACATCGGGTATTCGCGCGATTGGTGCTGAGTGGCATGGACGTTCCTTCGTTATGTGGCCCCGATTGCATCCCGCCGCGCCGTGCCCCTCGTCACGCAGTGAGCCATGTGTAAGTTGGTGCATAATTCAACGTATAGCAGAAGCAGGCAGACCCATGCCCATGCCCATGCCCATGCCCATGGATGTCTCCTCCCATGCATCACCGAGCATGGGTCGCCAAAGCTGTGGCGCGGGTACATGTGTCTCCTGTGTCGTAGCGCTGTCATCTTTTGGCTGTTTCACGCCTATTTTGTTTCATTCCTCAATTCCTGCGACTCCGTACGCGTGCGCAAAGAAAGCGGAGCAATGAATGACAAGTCGATGGGTGGATGGATGGCTGGCTGGATGCCGCACAGTCAGCCACAAACGGAGGCGAAAGGGGGTGGACGGGCAACACTACGTACACGGTCGTAGATAGTAGAGAAGTACTCCGAAGGTAGACACCACCCACACTTGTGCCCCGGTATCCTACTGATGGCATACTGCGTAATGAGCAAAGACTACCATCATGTTTGCCGTTGGCGGGCCCAACGAGCCCGCCGATGATGAGGAGCGGCCGTCTTGCAGTCTGTCCCCGCGAGCTCACCGGGGCGAGGTTGCCACCCGCCGCCGTGGGCGTTGAAGACTGTAACCTTCCTATCTCGCTCGGGCTCGGGATCGGCTAGTGGTGTACGAAGCCTACTTCCCGTACCTCGTGCTCCGTACAGGTCGCCTGCATGAGACCAGCGATGGGGATTGTACGTCAGGGCCCCTCTGCCGCGTTTCTTTCCAAGTGGTCGAGACGCACTTCCCCCCCCCCCCCCCCCCCCCCCGGGTGCTGTCAACTGCCATGTTAAGGAGCAGGTACTACTAAATTGCTGCGTCCCGCCCAGCCCAATAGTGGTGACTCGGTCGGATCAAGGCGCCGTCCGATGAGGCAGATAGTTGTAGATACTGGCCGGTGCATCCATCCCATACACGCTTCTCCTTCCAGCGCCAGGCCTAGGCTTGCATGGGTGGCTGGCTGCAAGGACTTGGTTTCTACGTAACAACAATCCATCTTCATAAAGCGCTGTTCCGCTGTGGTTGCCCCAGGTTGCCAGACTGCTAGATGGGGCTTGGCGGAGGTGCGCTGGGTTCCTGAGGTTAGGAGGCGGGCATGGCGATCTGGAATTTGGCACCTCGGCAGTTGGGCCAGCTGAGAGGGGCGAGAGGGGCAACGTCGTAGCGGTTCCAATCCCAAGACGCTCTCGCCTTCGGGGATGGAAGACTTCGAGAAAGACCAGACGGTCTACGCCAATGGAATTAATTGCATCATGACGGAGGCTTGGGCTACTGATCTTCCCAGTGCCGTGATGCATGGTCAGACCGGTTCCCTCCACCCATGCCCGTTAAAACGTATTGTGTCAAAGGCTGGATGCCAAAGCACCCCGAACGGAGGCTTTAATGCATCTATTCGTAAATTGAAGCACAGCGACCAGGGGTCCGCACACCGTGGTGGAAACACCCTAGCCAATCCCTCGAAACGATCCTCCAGCGATGCGGGTTCGAGACCATTAAACCCAGCGCTTCTGGGGAGTCCTCGGGCGTCTGGCCGCCCTGCCATCATGTGCTCACATCCTGAATGACGACAGCGGCACCCAAGTTTTGGGTGCATCCACAAACACCCACTACCCACCGCTGCCACCCACCCCCGTCTGTGGCTTACGAATGCGTCGTCCCCCAGTCTTTTGCGTGTCTTTTGAGTCTTGGTAGCGGCGCACCGATCTGCAAGGTCGCTGCCGGTTTTGGACGCACGTCGTCCAGCGCGCGCGCCCTTTCCCAGAACACCACCACTTCGCGCCCGCCTTCCCTTCCACCCTATTCCCGTCAACTGCTTAACTTTCTTGCTGCCAGTGAGGTACATACCTACCAGGGTACCTCCCCAATCGGCCGGCGGTGCCAGCAGTGGCTATTGGGGCCGGCTAACTCCCCCAAAATAGGCAAGGTGTCGAGGCCGCCGTTCCCTTCCTCTCCTACCTTTCCTGCGCGCCTGTGAACTGTAGCGCCCAACCGTTGCGGAGACGGTGAATTACCAAACGGCCGAGAGGCTCGCAGTTGATCCATCGCAGAGTCCCCTGCACCCGGGGTATCAAACAAGGGGCTCCAAAGCATCCTGGAGGGCAGGTGAGCAGACAATCTTTCCTACCCCGAGATGGCGTAGCTTGGCGGCTTGGTAAGCTGGTGGTAGGGTTTCCTCCTCGCTGTTCGGCATCTGACGATTTAAAACTCCCGTTGACCAGATCGCATGGGGGGAGGGAGGGGTAGCACGCGCACCCTTTGGCCTGGCTGCCACCCTCCCATGCGCAGCTACGTACCAACGACGGAAAGCGGTTCAAGGTCCATGGTCCACCCACGCGCGTCCCCCATACGCCTGGCCAGGCGCGTTGGACGTATCGGGATACTGCCAAAGGCGGAACCATCTAACGAAGCGCATATGCAAGCGTGGCATGTACTGGCCGATGGTACGCGTACGTAGACGGAGATGGGGATGGGTTTCAGGGACTCCGCCTTCGTCCCAGCACGTTGGTGACGGATGGAACGGCCATTCGTCCCCAGCTTACGAATTAGACACCTCATCACACAGCCCTTCCTGAGTTTCCCCGCCCATGGGTCCCCAATACGCAAGACACGGACAAACAACAGCCCGCCGTGTGCCAGTCGCAGGTCCCTGGCGTCCGGCCGGAAGTGGTATGGTCGTGGCATTGTTCTGGAAGCCTCAGAACAGGTCTCGAAGCCGTTCTAGAAGGCCGGGCACGCCGCAAGCAGGGGGCACAGCTTTGTCGGACGGGACGGGCATGTGCGTAAGACTGCCAGGGTCGCCCAACCAGCCGCATCCCATCAACGGCGACGCAACAACTATTACCGGCAGCAACAACTATAAAAACACCACAACAACGGCGGCGGCGGCGGCGGCGGCAGCGGCGACGACGACGCCGCCGACATGCCATGATGAACCTACGGTGTACGAAGTACAAGTACACCACCCCCGGCCGGTACACTCACTAACCCTCTGTACTTTACTTACTTGAGTAAGCCGCTAATTACGGACGGGGATGAGTACCCGACTACCCAAGGTACTTGCTATCTTCACAATGGCTCACTGGCAGGTACAGCCATGGTAAGCTTTGCCAGGTGGCAGGGCAGGCCTTTTGGCAAGGCACAGTAGCGGCGCATGGGACCTACAAATATGCACGAGGAGGCCATTGTCGGGCCCTGGCGTCTAGTACCGCCCCGTCTCCCGCGGGGAATACAACCAGACAGGCTCGCAATCCAGCACCCACCGGCTCCGTTTCCTCGTCCCGTGGCTGGGGAGGCAGGCCCAAGTCCAATGTATGTGGTCAATAGTTCTGCTGCTGGTCGTCGGTCAGGCCCAAACACCTCAGGTCGACGACCCGACCTGCCGACGCCCGTCGGAAACCATGGATGGGCCTGGGCGCCCTGAGCCTGCGCAGCCACCGCTCGACGAAGCCATGTGTGCTTGGCAGCTGGACAAACACGACGGCGGCCCCATAGGATGGACTTCTCGGGTATGGGGAGCCAAAAAGGCGTATCGCGTCCAAGCCCACATCCGTCGCGGCGGTAGAACCCGGACGAGCCAGAGGACGCAGGTACTTCGGAGACGGATCGTTTTGCGGGCTTCATCCGACGCCTAGCGAGCAAGCGGCTGGGCCGGTGACAGGACATGGATGGGATCCCAACGCCATGGAGGCTGTCGACGGGCCCTGGGGTTGCATCGGCAGAGCTGAACTCCCTCGACTCATCGTGCGTTCGAAAATAGACACAGCATTACTCTCTCCGGGCGCGCCCTACCGGGGCCAAGCCCAGCCCAGCGGATAGCAGCCCTCCGCGTAGCGCCGCTCCAACCGCACCCAGGCGAGTCGGCGCGGCAAGATTGCTAGAACAGGCGCCAGCCGCCCAGCGGCATTCCCGTCGTTTTGCTTGCGTGCCTGCGTGCCGGCGTGCCAACTGGTTGGTTGGGGGGCCCATAAGCATCTGGACTTTAGTGGACTCTCGTTGGTAGACCTTTTTTTTTTTTTCCCTGCCGGGCGGGCCACGGACACACGGGATCGGGGCTTCGCGGAACGGAAACCCAAGGTACAAACACACTTTCATCCATAACTCGGAGTGCCGATGGGAGGAGCAGGAGAGGAAACAAATCTCGGCCTGATGCTAAGAAAGGGTGCACATAGGTGGGCTGCCTTCTAGTTGTATCGCTACCCAAGGTACCGCCTCGCCGTCCACACTGGGCACGCATCCTGACGGGACGTCGAATCCACCATAGGGGCATCGCTCCAGAGTATGCATGTACGTACATACAGAGTCACACACCGATGAAAGGCAAGTAAAGAGAAGTATGTACTCTGTACCCTTACCCCCCTTCCTATCTCCTGGCCCCCGGTGGGAGGACTCTGTGCCCCCTAGAGGCCGCTTTCCCAAGGCTTGTCGGCCCTCTCGTCTCCATTTTTCACGGTCTAGGCCCAGCGCCGGTCCTGCAGGGGCACGTGACAGCCGGCCAACAGGCGCTGCGCCTTGTTTGCCCGTACCTGGTGGTGCAGGGCCCAACGCCCAACTGGCCCTTCCCATTCGACTCCCATGGTCCACTTGGCTACCGAGGTATTCCCACAGCGGTCCGCCTGGCGGTCGGTAGCGGACAGTCACGACGGCAACGATTGTATCAGGCATTCATCGGGATGATCAGCCGCTTCGAGGCTGCCTAGCAGCCCAGGTGTGTGCCCCACCAACGAGGGGCCGCTCCATCGTCGCTGCGGTGATGTGATCGTATCGTCGATCGGCGGGCTAACGGTTGGCAGTGTGGGATGCCGATGGTAATACCGATGTAGGTGCAGCTGGCGTCTCGGGCTCTGGCTTCTGTATAGCGCCTGCCCCGAACCCCCTCCTTCTCCGTCCCGTCTCAACCCAACCCCCGTCCCCCACTGCGCCGGATGGATCATTCATACGTAGCTCGCGAGGGTGATGCGGGCTGCACGTCTCGGGTGTGGGATAGGAGGTGCATGAATCTTGTCGGAAGGCCTCCCGGCGCCGGCAGACGCTCCGAAGGGGGTAGCTTACACGTCATGGACACATCGGCGAGAGGGCCTGCGTGCGCGCGGTGGGCGGGCTGCTGACTTTTTCGAAGCCCCGGGAAAGCTGGGGCAACACGCAGTGGTGGCAGTGGTCCCCTTCCGACCACGGCCGCTAAGCACCGGCCCCAACAAATGCCTGCCGGCTGCCGCGTCTCGAGTAAGCTCTAGACGACAGACGAGGTACTGAACTATCGCCACGCGTGTGTACGGCGTCACAGGGTCCAAGGTAGGTATGGATGGCGCATGAGGCTCTTATGACGATAGGGTTGCCGGCACCCCAATAAGCAGCCAAGAACAATGGGCAAGACATCGCGTCGACGACGACGTCCAGGCCGCATCATTCACACCCCCGTGGAAGCAGACACGGAGCTGATGTTCGCCGGGCACGGAGCGGGGCTGGTTCGGGTCACACGGCTGGAGGGTGACGGAGCGCGATCCCGGCCAAGGCCTAGCCAGCTCGAGTCGTCAACCCGACGACACCTCTTGGCTCTCCCACGCTGCCGCGCTGCTAGGAAGAGATTCGCCCGGAACCGGCCGAAGAATGAGATACTCCTATTCCATCCTGCCTTCGGCGGACCCCTTCTGCCTACCTGAGGGTATTTTGAGTCGAGAGCGTCTCCAAACAGCAACGGTCTGACATGAAATGGCCTCACTGCATCGTCCCGTCTCTTGACCGGCGCGGCAGTTTGCGAGCCGGACCCTAGTAGTAACCCAGCTCGCCCAGTAGGCATGCGATAGCCCGGGCGACTATTGTCTGCTAGATTTTCAGCTTCGGCCGGCAGGGCTGGTAGGGCAGAGGAAGACCCGTACCCTTGGGAGTTCACCGGGCTGGAGATACTCAATTGCCGACGACGAAGCCTTATCCGGTGGCCCCGCGCTCTCGTCCGACTCGGACGAGCAGGCGTCGGGATTCCGGCACCTGGTTCCAAGGCGCCCGAGTCAGGCTTCGGGTGAGCGCCCCCCGAGCCCGGCCATTTCTACGTCATGCCGGGCAACGAGAAGGCGGCAGTCGCAGTCATGAACTGACCGAAGTGGGCACATGGCGGGGTTGCAGCTGCAGGCGCGGGATTTGGAATGGTCATGGGGGTACCGGCGAGTACAGAGGATCGCAACCAGTTGCCTTTCGGGACCAGCCTGGTAGGTTGGGGACAGGCGACAGACAGCATGCTGTCTTCGAAGACATGCCCCTTAAAGTCTGCCAGGCCATCAGGCACATCGGGCCCCAAGGACAACACCGGCTCCGTGCTGTTTTGGATACGGGAGCTCACCACGCAAGCCCAGGTCGGCCAGGCCAGTCGAGGCCCGTCCCAAGAAGGAAGACCAGATTGGGGTGCCTCGACACGCGCTCCCAACCGGCCGGTCGAGCCACTGTGACGCATCACGAGCTCACCTGGAGGGTATAGGGGAGACCTTGGCCAGTTGTGCTGCTCCCCCCGCGGGCAGCTGGACCAGCAGCCAAATCCAGCGCTTCCCCAGCTCATGCTCCTTGGAGACACCTGGATTCCCAGACGGCTCGTCGGCCCCCCCGGACGAAGAAGCTTCGGTTAGGCCAGACGCCTGCTCGACCGATCCAGAACGGTGTGAACCCCCCACGTGCGCCGCAGCCTTTGGCGGGCAGCGAGAAACGGTCGGCAGAACGGGGTACCCCAGGAATGACAACAACGGTCAGCAGGTCGGCTTGTTGCGAGTCACGCCTCCCCGGGAAGCTTGACTGTCCTGGCGAGCCCTTTTCGCCCGGGACTCCTTTCCGCACCCCCACAGCTCCTTAGAGAGGGGTGGTGATGGGCCAGCTAGCGAGCCTGCCGAGCCTGCCGGCCGGGGCAAGGTACTCTGTCGTTCCCAAGTACGCGCCGGGCCCGAGTTTAACAGCTGGCGGGGCCCTACGCCCAGACCGCCGAGCCGGGCCTGGTCGGCTGTCACCCTGGTGCTGTTGCCGCCGTCAGCCCGCCCGGGGCCTGGGCGCTTGCGCTTTCCTTCGCGAGGCATAGGCGCGAGGCCCAGCGGAGCGACGGCCTCTCAGAACGACGTAATGGGTGACGGCATCGCCTAGATGGCCCGTATTGGACAGGGCTCACGGGCCCTTGGACCCTTACTCGGGATCAGAAAAAAGAGCGTGCCGGATATTCGCTTACCCCCGGAGATTGGGGGAGATCTTGAAGACAACGATAGGCGCACGGGACCTCGGTGATCGGGTCAAAGATTCGTGTTAGACGGGCCACCGGGCGTACCTGATTCAGCTCATAAGCTTCGCCGCCGCAGTTAGTCTTCGTTTCCTACTTACGCATGACACTGCTCCCACGTGAAAACAGAACAAACCGCCCAAGGAACCGCTTGCTGGACGATCCATTGTCGAATGTGTTGTCGGTGGGTAGGGTACGGGGTTGCGTCGGACATGGTGTTCGGCTCCTGTGGGCTCTTCGCCGACACCATCGCTCTCCTTTCACGGAAGTGCCCATCCTCGGCTCATGAATGTGTGTAGGTCGGTATTGCATCTGCCAAGCATGACAGACAATCAAGTCCCAGCCCCTTCGAAGTGAGCTTGTCTCGTACAATCGCGCCGAGTTGATCTTGGCTGGCTGATCAATTTGGAGACGGGGGCCGAACGAGGCGGGGTGGTGGTGACGGACAATGGAGCAAGCTACGTGCACACCTCTACCCTGGACTCTGTGCCTGTACTCGAGACTAAGAAGCAGGTGAAAAAAAGCAGCGGACCTTCCAACAGCTTCGCGTGCCAGTTTGCGATAACCGCCCGGACCCGTCAGCTGGCCCAGGGAACGCTGATAAGAGTTCTCTCGCTCTTCCCTTGCAACAGAGCCGGTTCCCGCGCCGCGGGCTCTCGGGGGTCGACTGGCCGCGTGTCACGCCGGGCGTCCCCGAGCGCGCCGTCCTTCGGCGGCAGCAGGTGGGGATCGCGACCGCTGAAAGGCACCGCGCCGGGGGGCCCTCGCCGAAATGTCCATGCCACCGCAGGACATTGGGTCCAGAACGGGGGCGCTGGGCAACAAGGTGCGGCGAGTCACCTGGCTTCATCACCAAAAGTCGTCGTCACCCAGGGCGACGACGCCCATGCGGGGATTCGTCATGGCGACGAGGGGCGACGTGGACTCACCGCCGGCCCGGCCAATCGGGTCGTCGTCGTCGCGGAGCCACAGACGTCCATCGCGGAAGCCGATTGTGCAGGCGACGAGCAAATGCGGGGGGGAAGGAAGGGACGGGGATAGGAAATAAGGCTGCCTGTCAGCTTCGGCTCGACGTTAGGCCTGTTCGTCCAATGGGCGGTCCCGGGGGATGCGTGGCCGCTTCTAAGCTTCCTCTTTCGGTCTCGGGTGCGGTCTAGAACCGCCAGGCAATGAAGGCTGCGTCGTACGCATGGCTGGCAAGAGAGGAAAAGTGAGCGGCTGAGAGTATGCCCGCAGAGAAGCTCCCGGGGTGCATCAGTCGGTTCTTTTCGCGTGCTTATCTGCCGTTCCAACGCCATGGCGGGCGATGGATGGCTTGGTGCGGGTACGGAACAGGCAGCCAGTCGTTGGTCGGGCGGGCGACGCCTTGTAAGTGAAGGAGCCTGATGGTGGGTGATCCAGAGGCGCGACCAGGGGGGGGGAGATCCCATTGATGGTATTTGCCCCAAATTAGATAAGTACAGAACATACATACGGCAAGTAGATGTAGGTGGACGGCTTCAGGCGTACGTTATCCGTTACGCAACCCCCAAGCGAAAGAGGTTGGCTCGAGGCGCCCACACACGACGCAAGACTCGATATCCCGCGTCTCCGGCTTACGTTCTGTTTCTCCCCCTCCGCCATCTCACGATCCCGCATTCCTTCGCCTCACTCACCCGACGTTACCCTCGGAGCTACCTCGTCTCTCGCAGCGTCGTGCACACATTCGCCTATTCGCGCTAAGACGGCGGGTTGTTTCAGGACCGCTGCCGCGAGAAGCTTGGCTGTGGTTTCATCGGCCCCGCCAGGAGCGTTTCAATTGCAGCCCCGGAACCATGGCCTACTCTGATAACCTGTACTCGGCCTACGACGACTCGGACAGCGACGACCAGGTCGATCCGCTGTCGCCCTCGGACGGCTACTTTGCGACGTCCGGATCGTCCCACGTCGTACCGAACGTGCCCAATGTCATGGTCCCTGACCCCACCCTCCGGGATCAAGAGACGGCCGGGGAGTCGAAAGCTCGCGAGGCCGATCAGGAGCGACGGCTACATAACCTCGACCATGGCCATCTCCCGCGCCACGGCGAGGCCACCAGAAACCCCCAACATTCGCTGACGACTGCTGCTTCTGCCCTGTCCGCGCACACCCTGCCCACCTCGCCGGCCACCAACGCGTACCCGGCTTACACGTCGTACTCGTACACCCCCCCGACGTCGGCCTACGCGCCCTCGTCGTCAGCTTCGGCCTCGGCTTCGCAGTTGCCGCGCCGGACCGTGCCTTTCAGAGGACGCTCGGCTTCCGTCTATTCAGACGCCCCGCCGGCTTACACGCCATCCGCCACCTCGCCTCTCTCGCCCACGAACCCGGCCCAGCAGAACCCCCGCTACGGCACCGTTACGCCCAGCATGGGCATCGAAAACGAGCACCTCCTGGGGCGCGGCCCCGAGAGCATGGCCCCCCCGCATGACGAGGAGGCGGCTGCCCCCCCGTGGAACCGACGCGTCCGGCGACGTCTCCCGGCCTGGCTCAGTCTCCGCACCGCCCTGTTGGCTTCGGTCCTCATGATTGCGAGCGTTGGCTTCCTGGCTAGCTCATATAGGGTTTTCAAGACCGACGGAAACGTACGCACTCCCCACGCCCATGTCTTTCAGTCAAACCCCCTCTTGGACGTGGCCGAGCTGACAAAAGATGCAGCGAACCATAAAACCACAGCCCCCTCCGGAGGCGGTCGTCACACCGCCGGGAGAGCCGCAGACGCCCGCGCCCTCACAACCGGGCCTGCCTGTGGCGCAGCCGCTTCAGGCCACCTATTGCTCAAAGGCCACGTACCGCTTCCCCGAGCAGATCATGGCCGTCGATTTCAGCCAAGGCAGGAACTTGTCCTTTGTCCAGGATCTGTCATCCCGCTCCGGCCTGGCGTCTGTCAGGATCGGCGGCCAGGTCAACATCCGAAAGCTCGACCAGGGAGGGTATCCCCGCGTGTTGCTGGAAATCGTCACCAATGACAAGGATATGCGCCTGGATGTGCTCGTCAAGGAGGCCAAACAAGTAATGAGGATCACGGCCCCCAAGCGGTCCGAGGGCGACGCCGAGGGCGACGGGCCGTGTGTAGAGATGCGCGCCACCATCTACGTCCCCGAGGGCGGCGAACTGCAGCTGCTGGGGATCAAGACGACGCACCTCGACATCCTCCTCCTCGACGACCTGTCCCTCAAGGTCACAAGCTACTCGCGCCTGGAGAGCGACCTTGGGGACATCCTCTCGGCCGTCGATCAGCCCCGTACCTACACGGGCAACGCCCTCGCCCTCGGCGGCGGTCCGGACTTCGTATACACCCCAGCCAAGAGCACGTATACCTTTGATTCGCGCATCATCGAAGTGCACAACGTGGTCGGAAACATCGGGGGCACCTGGCCTCTCTACGACGTCCTGGGCCTGCACACGACGGGCGGCAACACCCAGGTCAGCATCGCGCCTCAGCCCGCCCTCGCATCGGCTCCCAAGTCGGCCGTACTCTCGTTGAGCTCCGTCTCGGGCTCCATCAGCGCCACCGAGCCCATCCACGTCCTCGACCAGATGCCCGTCCGCGACTACCTGGTCGACCTCCACTCGACCTCGGGCAAGATCCGCGGCGCCCTGGCCTTCGGCATGGGCATCGAGCTGAGGAGCACGGCGAGCGACCTCGCCGTCGACCTGCTGCCCGTCCTGGACGTGGCCAAGGTGAGCGCCCAGTCGCCCGCCCAGCTCGAGACGGGCACGACGAGCGGCACAACGGCCGTGAGGGTGCTCGACCCCGTGTGGCACGGCCCGAAGCTCGACGGCGCCGGCAAGAGCGCCGCCCCGTCGGCCGCGGCACCGCGGCTCCTCGACTGCCTCCAGGCGGTCCACAAGTCGACGAGCGGCAACATCGGGCTCAAGTACCCGCAGGCGTGGGCGGGCGACTTCGCCGCCGAGTCGACCGCCGGCACCCTCCACGTCCGGGGCCCGGGCGTCAAGGTGACCAAGTCCACCGGCGGCTGGGGCCGCAGCGAGCTCCGCGCCTACAGGGGGTCCAGCGGGAACGCGTCCACCATCATTGCCCGAACCATGATTGGAAACATCGACTGCTCCATCGGGTCCGCGTGAAGCTGGGACCAAGAACTGCAGGGGGCGCGGGGCACGGCGGCCCCGAGGCGGGGCCCAGCTTCCGGCCAGGCGAGAGGCGCGCATACTAAGATACCCAGGAATGCCTGCTCCAGGGGGAGCCGGGTCGAGCACGGCATGGCGTTTGGTGGTAACCCGGTGTTGGGGGGAGTTCTTTCGTATTTATTGATTATGAACCGGCCATGACAACGGTTGAATGGAAAAGACAACATGCACACGCTCAAAGGTCTCGTCTGTACCACACTCGCTGGGGCAAGGCTCAACCTGTCCTGCCTGACAGTTCCGTTGCCTCGCTCCCCTTGAATTCCTCGGGTGAAAACTACGCTGTTGATGATGCTGCCCGGTTGGAGAGGCCTTGGAGATGGCGTCGCAGGCACTCCTAACACCTCGTCCAGTCCGTTTCAATGTGAATGCAGGCGGGGAGCCACGTCCATCCCTGATGGATCCGCGCCAAATATCTACTCAAATCGGCGGGATGAACGTGCCTGCAGGGCCAGTACACGGTGATCCTCGTCCCAATGTACGACCGTTGTCTCTCCGGGCTGACGACGTAGAAGCGCGTGGGAAGCTCGGTCGGGACAACGAATCCACGGCGCATTGCCGTCGTCGTGCTGCAGCCCACGAGGTGTCAGCCGGGGAAGCAAAGGAGGGGGTGAAAAGGGGTAGGATTTGCTTACCTGGGGAGCCAAGCCGCGGATCTCCACGGCCGGGCCCAAATCACAACCTCGTTTCCTTCTCTCAGCCTGTGTCTGTCGGCCAGGAGCATTCTTGCCAAGCCTATGGGACCTTCGCCTTCTTCCGGGCGGGGACGGAGAAGGATGACAGCGTCGGTCAGATTTGGCACCTCTAGCATTTCATCGTCGTCGTCGTCCGCAAAGAGACCCCCAAAAACCGGGACATGCCCACGCCCGGTAGGGAGCCGAGCGGCCATTTCTCCTGCTCCCCCTTCCGCTCCAGCTCGGGGCTCAATCGGAATGGCAGCTTGGGGGGCGGGTGGTAACAGTGGTCCGTGGTGCTATCGAATTGCATGCGGCGGGCTGGGTACGCCGTGCTGACTATGCCGTGCGGCGCGGGGAGTGGACGATATGGAGATAGCCCAGTAGGTTACATATATATGCGGGTGGGTGAATCAGTCCTAGCAGTGGAAGATGGCCGCCGGACGCACGATGAAGTGGAAAACACGAAGTAAGGTTAAGAAGCCGTAGCGTGCGCCAGGGGAATCTGCTAAGTTGGTGTCGGCATAATACCTTTCCCTCCAAGGGTGATGCTGTTAAGCTTGGGCGTTGTGTCCGCAACGCTCTTGTTTTTGCCCTGGAGTAAACATAGGATAACATGTTCAGCCTGGAACACCCCCCCATCCCCACTTCAACAACGTATCGTAGAGGCTTCCGTAATGGTAGTTCGCTCGGGGCCATATGCACAGCCGGAACCCCCGAGTATCTGGGATGGACTGAAGCGATCTGTCGATTCGGTGCCATTCTGAAAGGGGACCGGCAGGTGTAGACCAAAGTGACCCCAAAAAGCAGGTACTTGGCTGAGTGGCCGTTCATAGGAAGGAGGTAAAGACGTAGGCGTAGGTGTAGGTGCACTGCATTGCCATTGATACAAGAACAGCTCCGTGGCAATGGACCCCCGCTTTG
The DNA here is from genome assembly GCA_018287875.1 of Nigrospora sphaerica. Classification (NCBI taxonomy): domain Eukaryota; kingdom Fungi; phylum Ascomycota; class Sordariomycetes; order Amphisphaeriales; family Apiosporaceae; genus Nigrospora; species Nigrospora sphaerica. The sequence continues at coordinate 4,858,426 of JAGVVL010000002.1, forward strand.
CGGCCACACAGAACGACATCGCCATGATCAGTCCGACCCTGGATTCTCGTCCGCTTTCTCCCATGGCCGATGTGGCCGTATCGTATCACCGCCTCGCTGACATGGAAGATTGAGCACGTTGCATCCGCATTCGGCTTCTGTAGCTCTTCCGTGTACCGCGCAACGGCTGCCGATGTCGCTGTTTACCCAGTCGCCCCTCGTCGCCGTTTGCGTATGAACTAACATGACCATTTTTTGGAGTCATGGTTTACCCGGCCTCGCTTTCGCCCTCGCCCCCGTGCTTCCGCCCGCCCTCGACACCTGATCATCCAAGCACCCAAACGGACAAGCGCGCCCATCCCGTCCCCTCCGAGGCGTCACCACGGTCCCCAAAACCGGACAAAGCAAGCAAGGGGAAAGGGCGCGCGGGAAAGAAAGAGGGAGATAGGGAGAAAGAGACGGAGAACCGGAGGGGGGAAAATGTGCATCGAGATCCGGACCTACCACAACGCCTGCGGCCACTATCGCTACCAGAACACGCACCACTGCCACGTTGTGCGGCGGTGCGGGCCCCGCGACGTCAGGATGACGCTCGACCGCACCCTCGAGCTGCCGGCGCCGCCGTCGCGCATCCCGCCCGGCCTGCTCAACTGCAAGATGCGCCGCGCCGCGCGCCCCGTCGGCGACGTGTGCGGCGACTGCGCCCGGGCGACTCGCGGCAACGACAACGAGGACGGCACTCGCGGTCCCCGGGGGGACGACGGCCCCGGTATCCCGCGTACCCCGGCGCGCGGGGCAGGTGAGTCGAGAAGCTCGGGGAGGGGACGGCCGTCGGCACGGCCCGGAGGAGAGGGGAGAGGCGCGCGTCGTGGCCGCGGCACCGGCGACAACAAGAGCACTGCTGATCGTTGGCTACCCCATCCGCCTTGCCCCCCACAGATCACGGCGCGCTCGCCCTGGACCCGGCGGGCAGCGAGGCCGTCAAGCGGATGCGTGATAGCTTTATGCGCATGTCACTGCTGTCCCAGCCCCCGACAGAGCAGTATGGCAACGCAGTGGGTTGGGCGCACTCTGCGACGGCCACAGACGAGGTTCGGGATACTGGCAAGGCAGAGGGTACCGGCAAGGCCGAAGATACTGGCAAGGCGGAGGACACACGCGATGCCAAAGCATAAGAAGGAGCGGATAAATGTGTTTCGGGCCACGGCTTCGTCTCGTCATGTGTGTGGACTTTGCGTATAGCCTCAATTTCTAGCCGCGTGTCGCCGGTCATGGCCGTCCGGGGAAGCGGTTACCGATCGAGCAGCACCCGAGACCAAGATACTGCACGGCGGAGCCGAACGGTGTATGGGCACACAAGCACGCCCAAGCCAGTGTAGATGGATGTTTTGCAGCTTTTCTTATTGTTGCGAGACGCCTGCTGCATCGAACTTGGGCACCAGCTTCTCGGGAGCCTGCTCCGCTGTCGCGCAACCCTTTTGGATTCCACCTTCGCCGTCGCTCCAGATGTTGTACCGGGCCCGCCTGCCGGGCGGCGCTGCCCTGACAAAGCAGCCATTGCCAGCAGGTGAACCCTTACCCATCAGCAGGCTCTGGTCGGCCTTCTTGTGTCTGATCTCAACCTGGAGCCAGTCGTCCAAGCGGGGCAATCCGATCTCCAGCGTGGGCAGCGCCAGCATTCGCATCTTGGAGATGTCGACCGGCATGAGAGGGCCTTCGGGCCTTTCGTTTCGTTTTCCTACCAAGTCCTCCAAGTCCAGCTCGCCTTCCGGCTGTGGGTAATTCGGTCGCGGCACCGGATTGTCAAGATCCAGGTCTTCCTCCACGTAGACAGCCGGCAACGTCAACCGAACTTTTTCAGGGGCAAGTCGTTGCAATAACGTGTCCAGCCTTTTTTGTTCATCCGGAGGCAGCGAGTCTCGGAAACGTCCAGCGTGCTGGGGCAGGTAGGGCATGACGACGACGCGGTGAGGAAGGCGATGGGTCAAGCGAAACCAATAGCGTCCATCATAGAGCATCCATTGGGCACCGCTTGACCATGCATACTGAGTCGGTCCCGACTCCGTCTCGGGTATGGCCCAGTAAGGAGAACGACATTGGGGAAGCGGCAAATAGGACGTATATGGCGCGCGAGATACGTACCAGGTACGGGGATTGACCTCGACCGACGCCCTGCTATGACGCGGCATCAAGTGGATGGGTGTAAAGACAAGAGAAGAGACGGAGAATGCCTTGAGCGGCTGGGGCGTCGCCGGCTGCTTACCATCTACGAGCGACGGGAAGAGGCGTGAGATTGTGGTTTGCATGCTGCCAAGCCGGGGCGGGTTGAGCTCGGGGCTGATGAATGCGCAGATCTTCTGGATGGCGAGACCAGCAATGATGCGCTTCTGGGCAATGCGACCCCGGACACGTTCAGGCGTCGGCTTGGCCCCAAAGCCCGAGACGACCACCTCGGGGAACTCGACGATGAGAGATCCGACCCGGGACTGGAATTCGCGAATCTTGACTCTCGACAGCAGCCGGTCCGCCTCGGCATCTTGGGCACGCGCTCGCGCTGTCGCCCTGGCCGACAGGGCCAGTACCGCGGGCTTCTGGAGAGCGGCGGGAAGCTGAGAGTTGTTTACCATGTGTCGCACAGCATTTCGCTGGGTGAGAGTTGGGTCCGAGTTGGTGTGGTCCTCGAACCAGGGGATGTCATTCGCCAGACACGTCGCGATGAGTCTGTCTTTGGAGAAGCCCAACAGGGGGCGGTAGACGCGGCAGCCGCCGTCTTCCATGGGCAACTGTGCAAGTTCGGAGGCCGGGTCCGGTGAGTGCCCGCTTCCGCCGAGATAGTTATAGTCCTGCGGCTCGGTATCTGCTATATGATCTACCCAGGGGTTGACCAAGACATCATTGGCATGTTGCCCGCCAATAGTCTGGCCTGCCGAAACGTGGTCTTCAAGACCCCCCAGGAGATCACTGCGTGCCTTCTTCGGAAACTTGTATTTTATGAATGGTACTGAACGCTCCTGGTCGTAATGCCAACCGCTCTCGTAAACCCCGTAGATGCCTTCACATTCGGGGAGACCGCCAGCGGCGGGAATGCCGCGGAGGCGCCGACCACCATTGCCTCGCATCAAGCGCATGAACAGCGTTTCATACTGGTCGTCTTCGTGATGGGCCATGAAAATGCTGGCGAGGGACCACTGTGCGGCCCAGCGGCCGATTGTGCGGTATCGCAGTCTGCGGGCGACCGTCTCCAAGTTGGGCAGCCGCCTCGGGTCGACGTCAGGGCCGAGGGCCTTGGCCCAGCTGATGGGGAAGACAAAGCAACTCATCCCCATGCCCCTGATGACCTGCTTGACCTGGGCCGCTTCAACGGCCGAGACGTCGCGGAGGCCATGGTCGACGATGAGGCACCGAACCTGCCCGAGCGGGTTGTCACTGACCTTGAAGAGCGGGTCCAACTTGCGGAGGTTGTTGCAGAGGTAGGCCATGGCCATGGAGTCCACGCCGCCGCTCACGGCCAAGCCTGGAGATGTGTCAGCAGGGCCATGGTTCAAAGGCAAAGAGGTAGAAAGGGGGAGGGGGGAGGGGGCGAGAAAGACGCGCGAGGACGTACCAACGGGCCTAAGCCTGCCCTGGTTTTTGCCAGCCTCCGGGAACCGAGGCGGGCACGTAGCTCGGATGACCTCAGCGAATTCGGGCACTGAAATGGGTGCTGCGCGCCCATGCAGAACATGGGGGACCGCGCGCACCACATCATACTTCCCCATGTGTCCTGTTAATGAGAGTGAACCATGTTACGGAGGAGGCGTTCACTGAGGTAGGCAGCGTCGTCGAGCGTACCTCCAGAAAATGGCAGCGCATACAAACTCCATGTCCGGTATGCCCCCTAACTTTTTTTTCCTTATCCGGGGCCGTATCATAAGAGCTGCCCGGCTTATGTAAGGTAAGTAGCTCCCATGGGCTTCCATGAACCAACCGCCCATTAGGTACCTACTAGCTGGGGGAAAAGACCTGAATAGTGGGCACCGCTACATCCCTAGCTCCAGCTCAAGAGGGGCCCTGAGTACCTGTAGGCTGCTAAACTGCAGAGCTCCCGCGAGTGCATCACATCACCGAGACCCCGCGTTAAGGTTCTTAGTCCCGGCCCGAACCCTCGACCCGAGGCTCTTTCCCGGCCCGTCGTCAAACCGCCAGGACAAAGAAAAAGATTCGCCCAAGGACCAGGGGAAAAAAAAACCACCCACCGTCGACGCCAGCCTCTGCCCCCAGGGCCGCCTTCCATGCCATCCGATTGACAGCAGACCTTCGACTTCGAGGCCTTAGCCCCGGGATTCTTCAGCGCCCGTCCGCTCCAACCGACCGACCCACCCTCCATAGCTCCAACATGACGACCTCACAACCGCCTTTCACGACGGCGCTTATCGCCGGTGGCCTGGCCGGAACCACGGTCGACCTCAGCCTCTTTCCCCTCGATACGCTGAAAACCCGCCTGCAGTCGGCCGAGGGCTTCTTTCCCTCGGGCGGCTTCAAGGGCATATACCGCGGCATTGGCTCCGCCGTTGTCGGGTCGGCCCCGGGTGCCGCCTTCTTCTTCTGCACCTACGAGGGCGTCAAGAGCCTGCTGGCGGCCCGGCGTCAGGAGGCCTCGCTCCTCGCCGGCGACGCGCTGGTCCTCGGCCCGGGAGCCGCTCCGAGCGGCTGGGCCGAGCCGCTGGAACACATGGCCGCCGCGAGCTTGGGCGAGGTGGCGGCGTGCGCCGTCCGGGTGCCGACCGAGGTCATCAAGCAGCGCGCGCAGGCCGGGCTGCACGGCGGGTCCAGCGCCGCCGCGCTGGGGGCCATCCTGCGCCAGCGCCGGGCCATCGGGTTGCAGGGCGTCTGGCAGGAGCTCTACCGGGGGTGGGGCATCACCATCATGCGCGAGGTGCCCTTCACCGTCATCCAGTTTCCCCTCTGGGAGGCCATGAAGGCCTGGGGCCGCCGGCGCAAGGGTGGCGGGCCCGAGGTGGGCGCCGCCGAGAGCGCCGTCTACGGGAGTATCTCCGGCGCCGTGGCCGCCGGCATCACCACGCCGCTCGACGTGCTCAAGACGCGCGTCATGCTGTCCAAGGAAAAGGAGCGTGTGATGCCTGTTTTGAAGAGCATCTTGAAGACGCATGGGATACGTCCCTTCTTTGCTGGCATCGGCCCCAGGGTCATGTGGATTAGCGCCGGCGGCGCCATCTTCCTGGGTAGTTACCAGTGGGCCGTCAATGCGCTCCAGGGCAATTTGCCGTGATAGACGAGGTTGGGCGTTCGCGCATCGCGGCGGTCGGTGGCGGCTTTGTACACTACTCATTGGGCGGCGACAGCATTGGGCGGCGTGCTTTACAGTCTGTACATTATCAGGTCATATACCCCTTTCGGAACTTGGAATCAACCTCTGCGTTGGATCTCACCTCCTCGGACGTCCTCAAAACATGGGTTGGATCAGCTGCACGGAGTTGGCTGCGTTTCTCGTCGTATCTTGGCCTCTGCCGTTCCTCTCCATCTTGGTACGATACAGATAGCCCGCGCGGCCCGTACATCGGCAGGCGGATTAGAGTTAAAGACTTGCAGCTGGTTTCTTCTCCATTTTTGTTGTCGAACCTGCAGGATTCTTGACGAGGCAGCTTCTGAGGGGGGTTTCGCTCTTTGTCGACGTTGAACTACTCCGGGTTATGTGCCCCTGTATTAGGCCCCTTGCGGTGGCATACGACAATCTGTAATATTTTATTTTCACCCGAGTAAAAGATGATTGGAAACCCATAATCTGTCTTATGACTATGTCAGTGAAAATGATTACCGCTGTTGCTTTCGACTCACGGCCACGATAACATATGACGCGAAGAGAGAGGCAGTTAGGGAAGGGCGCATGTGGCTGCCAAATGCGTACCTGTGCAATTGCTTACCTGCGTATTTGATAACTTAGACAAAACAAGTGTTTATAGGTACTTTCTGTCTACTTCATCGTGTGCGGTTCACTCGCAACTCCTCAGGATGATGCTGAAGAAAACACCGAAAACACAGCTGAAGCAACTGCTGAGAGGGATCGAACCGTAATATGCAGGGTTAAGAAATCCAGGGACTCTATTTAGGTGTGCTCACACTACTCAGACGGGTACACAAATGAGGTGTTGTCACCCATGCTACATGTGGCGCAGGAGATAATCCATCAACTTATCTATCTACCTCGTGCAATGTCATTTTTACAACCCTGAAGGTTACATAACTATTAGCACGGAGAGTACCCCAGAATCAACTTATTAAAAAGCCCTCGGCGCCTCGTTGAGACTGCCTCGCCTCTGTTCCCTTAGCTCACACTGAAGATCGTATACAAGCAGTACATCCTGCGCCACCCTCAGCAACAGCATCGTCTAAACTGATACATCCCCATACAGTTCGCTGTCGTTGGCCTCACTGCCTTGCCGCCCTCGTGTGCCGTGGCAACCCCTATCAACACATTACCCCAGAGCGCAGTGGATCTTCTCAGAACTCGATGGTCCCGCTATTGATTGTGAGGTTCTTCGCCACGTTAGTCACGTCACATCCCGTTGCCCCCCCCGGGCCAGGCCCAGGCCTAGCAGGCTAACGGAGCCGCCATATGGAGAGGATGTACAAGCACCGCTTTAAGCAGTGGCGCATGTTCAAGTACGCGAAGCAGGGTAGCATACGCCAACATCGCGACCAGGACGAGGTAACTCAGCCGCATTCTTCTAAAGTCGTGGTGCGCCGGCCCCAGAATGCGTACTCTGCCAAAGTTGCCACGCCCCTGGTATCATCCGACAACCTGCGCGACCTCGAAGTCTGCATGAACCACCTGTGCTCCTTTATCCAGGCCACCTATGGGGATTCCACGAAGCGCCCGAGGACAGTCGGTCCCACGCCCAAAATGGCCCTGAACCGCTCCTCTTGGTGCTTCTCCGTTGATAATGCCGTCCTCCAGATACACCAGGGCCGCCTATCTACGGGGTTTCGCTTACTCGATAAGGTGGCCTTGCCGGCGGCGGTCTTGTTTAGGGTCTCGATGAACAGGTCGTCGAAGGGCTCGTCGTTCATGAAGACGTAGGGGTAGTTGAACCACTTGTTGAAGACCCGCTCGATGCTGGCGATGGCCTTGTTGGCCTTTGCGCGCTCCGAATTGCGTGGTCGATCTCGGAGGCCTTTTGCGACAGCTCCTTGATCTGGTCGTCGAGCTGCTGTCGCTTGGTTCGCTCGTCTTGCAGCTTGGTTTCAGAGGGGGGTCCCTACATGTACCTGTCGGGCGACGCATCGTGGGCCGGGCAGCTGACGCTGGCCCGTTGCGACGACACTGTGAGGACATCCGCGAGCCAAGCAATCCCGATGACCGTCACGGGACAAGTTGGGAAATTTGTAACGAGGGTGGGGCCTCGTACAGATGCCAATGGGGGGCCAGAAAGCCAATCGGTAGCGATGATGGCAGCCAGTTGACCACGGAGCAGCAAAGAGACCTGTATGCACGCCGGACGCCTTGGCTCTGGTACGCCCCAGATATCCATGTGAGGGGACCGCTGGAGATTCTACAGCCTATAGCACCGCCGCGTGTCACGGCAGCAAAGAATGGCGTCCCGGCACGCAGGCTTCACCCAACGACGTCGGCATGGACAGGCATATGAATGTTTCCGTGGGACTATGGATGGCCCCCGGGCTCATATGACCCCCGATCTGCAGTGTTGATGTGATGGGCCCGCTGGTGTGCAGCGGCATCACCGTGACACGTCGGGCCACAACTGCTTCCCCCGGGGGATCTTAGTTACCGAGTGCGTCAGCCTCGCTTGTGGTGATCTATTTCTATCGCGCGTGTGTGTTGGGGGGGGGGAGTGGTGGAAGCCTTCCACAAGAAAGTGGGGGAGCCCGTTTCGCTCGTAAGGCTGAGAAGCAGGCAGGGCGGTTGGCCGTCCAAATGCAGGCAAGAGGTGAGCAGCAGCGAGAGGGATCTGCCAAGAGATGCCCCCTTCACGTGGCCTGGGGCTTCTCAAAACAAGCTCTCCGCGACCCATGCCTCTCCGGCCGGTGCACGTATAGTCCACCCGACATGGGGCGTGGACTGGGAGTTGGCAAGCCCACCGTAAGTGGCCGGGGATGGGGCCGTTTCGTCCATCTTAGATTCCATGCCATGCCTGGACGGGGAGAGTGGAGGGATAAGGTGAGACGGAAGGGACAATACAGTAATTAGTAAGTGCGTGTGCGTGTGGACGACATCAGATCCGGAGTCCCGAGTGTGAAGTGTTGGCGGTTGTCTCTCTCTACTGTGGTTGACATCGAAAGTGAGGTATCCATGTCCACTTCCATCGTTCGACTTAATTCTTCATAATTCTTCCATACCTCGAGAGCGCTACACTCCATGTGGCTGGTATCTGAAGCTACGCTAGTAGAACTAACTCGAAATGACTTATCAAGATAAATAGGAGCTGTACTTTAAGTAGCTAGCCTTATGCATATATCCACTCATACATGTGCATGGATACCTCAATAACCGTGGAGACCTCAATACCTCTCTCGACTGTCATGGATGCAGTTCAGCTGCATGGGATGCCGGTATTCATCTCCCGACCCTTCTTGACTCCTCCCTTCCTCCTCCCCTCTTGACTACTACCCTCCCTTTCTTCTCCTCTTCCCCCCCCCCCGGGGTCCAAGTCGCCAGCCTGCTCGTCCGCCGCATCGGCTGTGCTGCTGTACTGCCACCTTAGCCTGCAGGTGGGCTAGGACTGGGCTGCATATGCGCCAAGCTCGATGCCGTCCCTCGTGATAGCATACCCCTTCAACCTAGTCCCGGAACATCAAGAAGTGAGCCGCGTCTGCTCCTCTCCTTGCTATTTCTGCCCCCACGCCATGTGTCAGTAGTACCGACTGCCATCCAGGGATGACCTTGACGCCCATCCGTTCCGGTGGCTGATACGTACCTTGCCTGCCCTGGCGAGCCCCCTCTGCCGGACCAGCCCTCCACCCCTTCTCCCGTCCGTGGTATGGATGGCATAGGCAGACAGCGGGCTCTGTGAACCACAGGACGAGGAGCCGGCGACACCCACGGAAAGCCAAGGCTTGGCCCCATCCATGGCTCCTCCACCTCTTACTGCTTGTCCCTCGTTCTTGTATATAAGCCTTAAGATATCCTTTTTCCTTGTGCCTGACGATTCCCGCCGAAGCTCCCCTTCAACACACAAGAGCCACTGCCGCAATAAGGAAATCACCATAACACAGACCAGCAACGCCGCCGCCTCGACACCAACCGACACCGAAACCGACACACAACGACTGGGGTCAACGGCTCCGAGCTCAACCGCCTTCGACTTGGTCTTGTGCTTTACTTCCCCTCCATCTTTGGGCCATTGGTCCTTCCTGCGTGTGCCGTGCCCAGACTGGTGGACGATATCCCTGCCAGTCTTCGTCCTCTCGGTTCAGGCTCGCAGTCAAAAACCATGTCACGCTCAACCGAGGCCTTCCAGGGCTCCGCCAGGTACACATCCGAACCCCAGCCAGGCGGCTGTTCTCAGCACGGCTGCAGTCCTGCTCGTCCTTCTTATGAGATGCTGACCCGCGCAGTGGGGTGGTGAGTGGTGGCTCTTCAAAAGAGACAGCACCCAACGCTTACAACCTGGAGCGGTTCCAACGAGACGGAGCGCCGTCGTCGGTCGCCGGCATCGCGAGAGGCGCCGCCCTTCCAGACCTCGGAGACCGCCTGCGTGGTCACATGTGCCTCTTCGGCGCGGTCGACGCTGCGCTTGGCACCCACTCGGCCCCCGCGAGCGGCGCGGCCGACGTGAACGCACCATCTACACGAGATAATGGACGGACAGCGCTACAAGCGGCAGCAGAAGGAGACCACCTCGAGGTGGTCGAGATAGATGGAAAGCATCCCGCGAAAAGAAACGAAGAGCTGAAGAACGAGTCATCAACGAATCTTGTCTTCCGTGGTAAGAGAAAACCTACCGCACTGTTGAAAATGCTTCCCAGCGAGGATCGCGGAACAGCAGACTTTCTTGGAAATTACTTCTAATAGTAGCACAGGTCAACCCGATCCCGCTGCCTCAGAGCCGGTGCATATAGCCCCACAGGATCGAGACACTATGTTCAAGCTACTTCCAAGCGACATCCAACAATTGCTGTCGGTTTTTCCAACCAGCAGTTATTGGATCTCGCATCAAGACGATTCGTCGATGCTCAATCGAATCAAGGTGTGGTTTGAGGACAAGACTCAGATCAGGTGGGATTGGTGGCCTATGGGCTCACCGAGACGCTTGCTACAAAAGGGCGAGGCTCGTCTCTTCGGGGAATGCGTGAGTCGACAGTTGAACCGTCCGATTCTCAAAGCTGATTGAAAATAGTCCTGTGGTGAAATATTCTGGCAAGAGATGTCCAGTGATTATATTCACCTGGTGGAAAAGCTACTCTCCCTACCGGAGAACGTCTCCCATGCAAGACCACTTTGTGCTGCCGGACAGAAAGGACTGGGCTGGATTGCCTACTTCGCCAATGCGCCCGGGGTTGCTTCGAACCTATATAGTTCAACGGTAGGTGCCACAGGTTCGCCTGCCCCGGCTGGCCCAGCTATACCCCCAACTGCAATGGGTCAGGCAGGTGCCCAAGGCCAGGGCAATATACCCACGCCTTCAGTTACACAGCAAAGCACTGGCATCGTCAGTGCCCCCAATCGAGTTCCCGGCCAGAGCAGACATTGGATATTGCTGGGTTTGGAACCAGACGTTACCATGAAACCTGCTCAAATCAATATTGAAGACACGACCACGGACGCGGAATTCTTCGAAATGTTCAGAAAAGCCTATTTGGAGAGTCGTGGGAGAATCCGGGTGTGGTTTTCCCTCTGGCAGCTGCAATCCTATGAGGTGTGGAAGGTATGTGCCTAGGCCCCGACCGAGGCATTTCTACCTGGGGTTCTGCGGCGAAAGCGCCGGCTTGGGTAATGGCCAAGCGACGACGAAGATGGTACATGAGATTACACCACGCAGCCGCCTAGCTCCCAAACTGGCCTATGGAGCCCTGATTGGGAAGCTCTGTCTTGGTCTCGGTCAAGGCAGCGATCAGGGAATCCTCGAGAGCCCTGTAAGCCATCTGGTTCACATGAGGGTCGTTACGCTGGGCGGTATCTTATTGGCTCAGCTCAGCAATACTCGTCCATAACGGGGTGTCTTCGACCAGGTTCAGCGGTAGCACGAAATTGGCCTTATTGCTCCTCAACATGCGGTGCTTGGCGGACAACCTGGCAGATGCCTTCTCGCTACGTTGGGTAGATAGCCCTGTAGATACCGATACCGCCGTATCACTGTCACGTGCAGTCTTCGTGGTGCTCGCGGAGACACTGCATGTAGGCTTTGGAAGTAGCACGCTCTATAGGTCGGCAATGAGAGGTATCGAGTCCCCTGCAATCGTGGCGTGCATCATGGCCTCACACCGGTTGCCAACGTGGGGCGCTGGTGTGTACTGGCGCCCGTACACATACAGCATATTAATAGCGTGTGACGGAGAATCGAGCCGAAGGAGCGGCGCATGTGTAAACGTGTTGAAGCGATCCTTATGGCGCTTTAAGATAATCGACACATGGGTCTCTTACAAAATGGTGCACATAGAATTTAAGTGTACATCGCGCCGCCACGCCATCAAGATCGGACGCGTCTGGGTCCCGGATGATATGCCAGGATGAACTAGGTCTTAGTCGGCGGTCATCGTGCAGCTTGTAGGGGATAGTCTCAGACCCGTCGGTGACGACTAAGAGGTACACGAATAGGCAGTGGACGTCGCGCGGAAGGATGTGCCCAGCGGCCTCACTATGATGATAATAGGGCTTCAAATAGAACGGCCTCTCAAGCTTTGATAGCAGGGTCCTCTATGTCTTCCTATTATTCTTGGGCTTGTCGTGGGTGCTATTCGTGTCACTGTCTGTCCCTGTATCCACCTCTTAGTCCGGCCTCTTCTATCACTTGCTCTGTGGGGTTCCAGACTATGCCGGTATCGAGTCTATAAAAATATCAGAGAGCGGATTGGACGGCGCGCATAGGCGAGAGTCCTTGGGTTAGTGGAGGCGTGCGCGCTTCGGCGGTCGGTCGACGTATTTGCCTCGAATAATGCATACTCTTCCGTGTCCGATGCTTAACGCTGTCGCTCTGACGGTCGCTAGTCGTCTCCTCCGTTTGCGTAGTGCTATGTGCGCTTCTCTTTCTCGTCTGGAATCCTTAGGCGCACGCGCTTTGATGGGCGCTATTCGATATCGTCCGCTTTAGATGGCGCGCTTCACGCGAGGTCCGGGGGCGTGGCGTCGATAGATGGCAGATAGTTCTGGAGACGAAACTCTTGATTAATAGCTCTGAGCTTTCGTGCGAATCTGATGTCAGGTGTATGTACCATTGCTTGCTGTCTATGTGTGTGAACTACCTAGTTGGAGAATTGGGCTGCTATTTCAATCCGTGTTGTCTGTTCTACCGGTTTCCAATCTGCTCCTAGATATATCTATTTGCCTCTTTGTGCACCTAAGGTCCTTTGTGCAGCCGGAGGCTTCCTGCTCTATATGGTCACTTCTATATGTCTCCTTCCATGTGTGGACGTTTCCACACGTTTCCACTTTATATGTACGTTGGGGCTGCATGGGATGCCCCCGGTTACCGACAATAGCGTTTAGCTGTTGCTATTCTTTCCACCGGCGTACATCGGCCACCCAAGTGTCGGGAATGTATGGGTAGATCAAGGAGGAAAGAAGCGCTCCCGGCCACCACAATTGGGCCAATGCGACAATCTGGCGATGGGATGGTAGCTGGGGCGGGCAATGGGGTGGCCCGATGCAGTCGGTCGGATGGAGTCGATGGAGCGAACCAATGGAGCTGATCGGGGCTGTCAGGTTGGTGCCTCAAGCTGCAAGCAGTACTTGTGGTTGACAGGGCAGTACATAGCCCTTAAGCCGCGCCTGGCCGTGTCTCCTTCCCGAAGTGGTAGTTCCAGACTTTATGCAGTGGATCCCGCCCATGGCAGTACGCCACGATTCCAGACACTGGAACGTACCCTGGGGAGTAGGCAAAGTACCGCACCGCCTCAACAGCGCACCTAGCGCCACGCTCACACTATGCGCTAAGGCTCTAGGCTCCACGCGGTCGCGTCTCAGTGGGTACATCATCCACTCAACCACAAAGACCCCCACGCCATGTTCGCGGCTCAGCGGAACTACGACAGGACATCCATCGAGGCGGCGCTGCAGAGGAAGACTCGACGCATCAGCCATCCGAGGCGTGCGAAGCGCCAGGTCGCTGCCGCCGCCGCTGCCCCGTCGATGAGGCGGAGGCACGCCTGCGAGTTTTGCCAGAGCAAGCAGCTCGCGTACCAGTGCCACCAATACCAATCATACCTCTGTGCCGACTGCGTCATCAATGCTGTTGTTACGCACCGCGACCATACCATCCGAGCCCTGCATGAGGGACAGGCGGAGGGACTCCATGCACAAGAGGCACTGTCGCCCGTTTACGAACCAGGTGCCCCCCAAACCGAGGACCCTGTTAATGCACCCGCACACGTGTCGGACGCGGTGACGCAATGTTGCTCCGGTTGTGAGGAAAGCTTGTCGGACAGGCGGTTCGATTGCCAGGACTGCGACGAGAGTTTCTGCGTGGAATGTCGCTCTCTGCACTTTCCAGACCACTGGCTTATGGAAACGGTTAATATACACGGTTCGGAGGGTGGCAAGGGCAGCGCCAATGGAAATGACCCAGGCCTCGTCCTCGTCGAAGCCGACGTTGAGGTGGACCTCCAGGATCTGGGCGGCGACGATGCTGATCTGGACGTCGAGGTCGACTAGGATGACCTCGACGAACATTTTGACCTGGACATTGACCTGGACGAGCCCGAAGGCACCGTCGACATCTCTTGTCAGCGGTCCGACCGCTCCGGCCTTTCCTCTTCATTCCCGGTATGGCGCGATGAGCTCGAGACCCTGCTGACCGATGTCATCACCAAGGCCGCGGTGAAGGCTGCCACAGAGGCCTCTATCATCGCTATCCCGCAGATCCTAGACCGCTTGGCCCAGCGCGACCTGCAGAGGCTCCCGGCAAGACCCATGTCGGGGGCGTCGTCACTTGGACGAGCGCCGGGATCAGGACTGTCGGCACCAGTATCGCCGGCGCCAGCGTCAGAAGCCACATCGACATCAATGTCTAAACGTGTCCACCGCGAGCTGCTAGACTTCGACATGGATCCCGACGCAAATATGCTGGACGTACCGCTCCCTGCGAGACGAAGGGCTCTCCCCCGGAGGCAGTGGACTGCTAAAGAAAAGCGGCAATTAGGGGCACTGATGGAAAGGGGCTGGGCAACGGACGAGATTGCCCGCACTATGCGAGGACCATTGGAGCCGTGGTACAGCAGTGGCGGAAACAGGCGGGAGATTGATGGCAAACCTAGCGTGGAAGGGTTATAGAAAGCGAAGCAAGTGCGTGATTAGCACCTGGCGTGCAAGCCTCGTTAGAGTATGCGGCCACAATATGGGCATCCCATGTGATCATTAATGTGTACAACTATATGTTCCGTATTCGATCACGCCTTGGATCAGCTCGTGCGCCATGGTGGGCTCCGTGGATGGTAGAAAGGAAAAGCACTAAACTTTCGCACGGTAAGTTAACGCAGCTTGGAGCGGGGTTGAGGGTTACGTCCCTACGTTCCGGCCAGGCCTACCTCTCTTCATTGCGCAGTGCTCGTTTATCGTCTTTTCGTTCTGCTTCAACAGCACAACACTGAGGATCTATTTACATACACAACACCATGGGCGCCCTTGTTTCTCTCAACCACACCATGCACTTTCCTTTTTACGCAGCTGCGTCCCGTGCGACGCGGCTTTACGGATTCGCGGAATCTCATTGGCGAGACGCGCAGGTCCCGTGATCGGCTCAGCCTCTTCCTAACCGCCGCGAGAGGGGTTCCCACGATAAATGCCTCCCCACGTTCGCTCTGCGACCAGAAACCTCTGTAGCATCTCTCACGACCCAGCAGTGCTCACTCTTCCGATACCATTTCCCATCACGGTTGCCGACCCCGATGGCCGAAGTGCTCGGCACTGTGGCCAGCGCGATCGCGGTAATCGAACTAGCAGCAAAGACGGCCCGGCTCTGTACGCAATACTGCAAAGATGTTTCCAACGCTAAAAACGACATCGAACGTATCCAGACCGAAGTCACGAGCCTATCCACTGTCACGGAGAGCGTGCAGGAGCTTCTAGAGGGACCAAGAGGAGCGAAGCTTCGCACAGCCCAGGCGCTGGACACGGCGCTACGAAGCGGGCAATCCCAGCTTGAAACATTGCACAATACACTGAAGCCAAGCAAGTCACGATCGGCTGCGAATCGTCTTAGGCTACGCTCGCTAAAGTGGCCGTTCGAGAGCAAAGATGTTGAAAAGACCGTGCTTGCTCTTGCACGATGTGGACAAACAATCCAAGCAGCCTTGCAGGTGGATCAGACGTACGTGGGCAATCCGCTCTCTTTTCTCTGATTGTGCTAATAGTTCGCTCCTAGGAAGATTATTCTTGATCTCGACCAAAAGGCCACACTCGGCCGACTTCCTGTCGCGGAGGGCGCTGCCTTTGATTCCCACGCCGAAGAACACAGCCCGACCTGCCTTCGCGATACCCGAGTCGAGCTCCTACACGAGATCGATACATGGATTCGAAACCCGACGGCCGAGGCGATGTTCTGGCTGAATGGGATGGCTGGAACAGGCAAATCGACCATCTCGCGGACGTTGGCCCGTTCTGCGTCGGAGACGGGTTGTCTTGGCGCAAGCTTTTTCTTCAAGAGAGGTGAAGGCGATCGCGGCGATGCCTCCAAGTTCTTCACCACAATTGGGGCGCAATTTGCATCTCGAGAGCCAGCACTCATCCCACACATCCAGGCTGCCATCGATTCGGATCCCACTATAATAAGCAAAGCGATACGAGAACAGTTCCAGAAGCTGATCCTGGGCCCTCTTTCGAAGGTTTCGGTCAACGATTCTACTAGCCGGACTATCTTGGTCGTTATTGATGCACTCGACGAATGCGACCATGATAAAGATGTCAAGCTGCTGATTCAGCTTCTTTCCCGCTCTAAGGAAATCCAGCACTGGCGGCTGAAGGTTTTCCTTACTAGCCGACCCGAACTGCCGATTCGTCTTGGTTTTAAAGCCGTCCAGGGCACGTACCAGGGCGTCATTCTCCATGAGATCGCTGGAACCATCATCGAGCGGGATATTGAGGCCTTTCTACGACATGAGTTCGCACGGATTAAAACGGAGTATAATGAGGCAGCCCCAGACGGTCTGCATTTGCCACCCAGTTGGCCGCGTCAAGCCGATATACAAACATTAGCTCGGATGGCCGTGCCGCTATTCATTTTTGCGGCCACCGTGTGTCGATTCATTTGCGACGAGTGCATCGGCGACCCGAGAAAGCAGCTCCAAGAGGTCTTGAACTACCAAACGAGGACTCAGATATCCCAGCTGGATGCTACCTACCTGCCAGTCCTGGACCGACTTGCCAATAACTCGAAAGGCAGACAACGAGCTGAGGTCTGGGAGCGTTTCCGAGACGTGGTTGGTGCCATTATCACTCTTGCTAACCCCCTCTCAATGACTGCTCTAGCCCAGCTGCTCGGAAGGTCCGACAACGACATCCATGCAACATTACGGCTGCTACACTCTGTGCTGGGTGTTTCCTCTGACGGCCCTATCAGAATGTTCCACCTTTCCTTTCGCGACTTCCTCTTAGACCCGGAGAAATGCGACCGTCCGTTCTGGGTCGACGAGACGGGGGCGCATAAGAAGCTGGCCGACCAGAGCCTGCGGATGCTAGCAAAGTTTCTACGGGCGGACATATGTAATGTCATCCACCCGGGAACGCCCTCCTCTGATATCGATCCACAGGAAATAAACGACAGAATCCCTCCAGAAATACAATATGCTTGTCGCTATTGGGTATATCATTTGACACGATCAAAGACGAGGCTATCTGATAGTAGCGAGGTGCATTCGTTTCTTGCCGCCCACTTCCTACACTGGTTAGAGGCACTTAGCTGGATGCGACGAGCTTCGGAGAGCATAGGTCTGTTGGATGCGTTACAAGACTTTGTCGATGTAAGTGCTGGGCATCGCTTAAGAACAGTCGGGTTTAACATTTATAGGCCGATACCGGCAGTCATCTTCTTACCTTCTTACACGATGCGCGGCGCTTTGCCTCTAGTACGATCTTCAGAGTTGAACTTGCGCCTCTCCAAGTATACTCCTCTGGCCTCCTGTTTACACCAAAGAGGAGTATTGTACGCACTACCTTCACTAGCGAAATACCTCATTGGATAACGTTACAGCCACGGGTGGAGGATGACTGGGACGCCTGCGAGCGGACGCTCGAGGGCCATAGCCACTACGTCAACTCGGTCGCGTTCTCGCCCGACGGCGCCGTCGTGGCGTCGGCGTCGCACGACAGGACCATCCGGCTCTGGAACGCGGCGACGGGCATTTGCTTTGAAACAACTGATGTTGGCACCATTTTACAAAGCCTTTCCTTTAGTAAGGATGGCTCGTTACTTGTCACTGACGTTGGCACCATTACTATAGCTAGCGGGACACAACCTGCGAGCACGAGTGCTGTCTTTAAGGACACTATCTCACCACGTTTAGCTAACCCTACTCAAGCAGGAGGGGTTCGCTTTGGTCTTGGGATCAGTAAAGATCGTTGCTGGATTACTCAAGGTGATCGTAATCTGCTCTGGCTACCGGCGAATGTTCGACCAGGCAAATCAGCTGTGCATGGTTTCGTGGTAGCGCTTGGTAACGGGTCAGGAAAGGTTACGATTATGCAATTTATATAAGACTATCTCGTAGGTAACAAATGCCTGCTCTCTTGCTTTCTAAATATAGTCCTTTATAATTCTATGTCGCGCTGGAAGGTATCTAGCATGATAGCGCGTAAGCAGGTGAGGATTCACATTTTACTGCACGATAATCTAACTGCCTTATTTTCTAATACCTTTGTAAAAGGGGGTTCGAGGGGACCTGACAAATTTATATCTTCTGCGCAGGGAAAAAAAAACTTCTCGAAACCGACCCCACACGGCGATAACTTCACAACCACGACTCTGAAACCCACCGGATAGCCCGGAAACTGTTCCTAGGGCCCCATTTACCCTAGAAATGGTCGATTCACCACCCTCGAGGCAAAGCGTGGGTGGCGGGAACCCCCAACGTCCCGCCCCACCACCCGAGCCGTCGCCTCCAGACTCGCGTACGCCATCGCCAAGCAGCAACACGGCACCTGGACGC
Source organism: Nigrospora sphaerica (assembly GCA_018287875.1). Classification (NCBI taxonomy): domain Eukaryota; kingdom Fungi; phylum Ascomycota; class Sordariomycetes; order Amphisphaeriales; family Apiosporaceae; genus Nigrospora; species Nigrospora sphaerica. The sequence continues at coordinate 4,876,717 of JAGVVL010000002.1, forward strand.
AGTCCAGAAGCCATTCGCAGCACCGTAAACAGCCTTAGACGCTTCTTAGCTGGTGATTCCGACGTTGCCACCTTAGTCGCAGCCGTACAAGCCGCCATCCTGGTCCTCGAGGCGGCAGCTAAGGAACCAGATAGCCAGACTAGCATCGAGAGACGCATCGATGCCATCGAGAACACGCTTCAGGGCATCCACAAGCATATTAAGGCTCTTAAGACATACGCTGCCGCCGCCACCGCTATAACCGCCGCTCCCTCACTTAGAGCCCCTCAGATAGCTAAGGCACTCCCTTCCCGTCAGGAACGAGAGATCACCGTCAAGGCTATAGAGACAGAAGGACGCACCTACGTAGAGATCGTTCGCAAGATCAACGCCGCCGCAGGGAGAGAGGCAGCAGTAGCAGCACTTAAGCTCCCTAGCGAAGACTACGCCATCACATGCAAGACAGTGGCGGAGAAACAAGCCCTAGAAGCCGACCTAAACTGGACTGCCGAGGCCTTCGGAGAGAGTGCCTCCATCTAGAAGAGAAAGATCCTGGTGGTGGCCCATGGCATTAACAAGGAGGCTATAGAGACAAACCAAGGGCAGCTAGGAGTTTAACTCCGGAACCAGCCCGGCGGCCCTATCGACGTACTAGAGGCCAAGCTCCCTCGCAACGCCAAGACCTCGTCTAGGAAGGTCACGGCCCTATATATTGCAGTACCCACGGTTCAACAAGCGGAACAGCTATGTCGAGACGGCCTTATTTAGCAGTATAGCTACTATCCATGCGAGCCCTTCGCCGAAGGAGCACAGCTTAAGCAATGCTACCACTGTTACCGTTATAGACATATCGCCTGTGTCTGCCGCTATGCACGTAAGTGCAGGCTCTGTTCTTTAATAAAGCATGACAATAAAGAATACCTAGAAGCCGAGAATAAGAGCCGGTACTGCTGTCTAGCATACCGAGGACCACATACTGCGTGGTCTAAGGAGTGTCCAGTCCGCTAGGAGCAGGTCCAGATCGCTAAGGCTGCTTATATCACAAGACCGAAGGGATTCGCACTGCCCTCGTAAGAACCCCCTAAGCCAATAGCCGAAGACTAGCAGACAGTATAGCCGCGGAAGCGTCGAGCAACTAGCTGCCGTACTAGAAGCACTGGCAGAGCCCGCAGTAGAACCCACGAAGAGATAGACGACATGGACATCGAAACACCGGAGTCAACACTAAACAGCATCCACACTCGACTATAACAGCGCTAAGGATCCTACACTGGAACACGCAGAAAAGTAAGAAAGCACAGATCCCGGTAGTCGATGCCATCTCCAAAGAGTACAACATCCTAGCTATCTAAGATCCCTAGCGAAACCTAAATATACGGACCACCTACTACCCGAGATCCTCTCTATACTACCTACTTTACGCGACTAAGGGAGGCAAGGCATGCATTTATATTAATAGAAAGTACACCTTAACGCAGTGGACATACAAGGCGCAGCCAGATAAGTGTCGTATCACAATCTAACTACCAGACGGTCCTATAACGGTTGTCTGCATATACTCGCCTCCCCCTAGGTCCACCAGCAGATCGGACCTGCCCGCTATCGAAGCCCTCTATACCGAACCCCAGCTAAAACAAACAGTCCTCGTGGGAGACTTCAACGTCCACCACCCTGTCTAGGGAGGATACAACGTCCGACCCTATAATGCAGCTAACAAGCTACTCCAGCTAGCAGAATCCTGGAGACTCCAGCTGATCACTCCCCCTAGAACACCGATATAAACTCGAAGAGGGTGTATAGACTCCACAATCGACTTAGCGTAGGCCACGGACGATCTCCAAGCTGCCTATAACAGGTATGCCCCATTTGCTAAATCCGATCACCTCCCCTAAGTAATACGCATAGCTGGACCCTGTATAAACCGCTAAGACAGGCTACAACGTAGCTGGAAAACAGCTGACTATAACTAGGCGAAGGCAGAGGCGGCACACCTACTACAGCCAGGACAACTCGAGATACTAAAAGAAATCGATAGCTACACCGAGATATTAGCTAAGGAGCTAACTCGGATAGCCGACTTGGTTGCCCCCCTCCGCCACTTTAAGGGGAGAAGTAAAGCCTAGTGGAACTACAATACAAAAAGAGCTATAGAGGAGGAGAGACGAGCCTAGCGAGCATAGCTATCCGATAGGACAGATGCAACCTGGCGAGCCCTTCGGTAAGCATCCCTTACGAAAAAGAAAACAATCTGCACTGTAAAGACAGCGACCTAGAGAGGCATGCTCCACGAGGCCTCTAGCTAGCCAGCTGGCGTCTAGAACATCGCGAGATAGGCCAGAACCGAAGGAGCGGCGCCGCCGCTACCTCTAACCGTCCCTACACTCCACACACTGCAAGGCGAAGTAACGACCTATAAGGAGAAAACAGAGGCCTTCTAAGAGAGGTTTTACCCTCTCCTTAAAGCTATATATACTAGCGTCCGAATAATAAATTAGCTCGCAGCCCCTCTCGATATAGACAGTAAGGTAACAGCAGTATAAGTCCAAGACGTTGTTACAGGTTGGGACCTGGGAGATAGGCTCAGGCGCACCTGGCCTGAGCGTCTCACGAACCCCTCACATGTGGCTCCGAGTAGGTCTCTCCATTCGAACGCCAGGCTAGTGGTCAAGACCTAGGAGGGGGGGAGCTGAGCAAGCGATCCGAACGTTCCGATCCGAACGTTCCGGTCCGAACGTTCCTATCCGAACGTTCCGGTCCAGTCTCGCAAGATTTAACGAGACGCTGCGCCCGGCCTCCTGAAGACGGTTCTCTTCTCTCTTTCCCATCTAGAAAATAAACAGCATTTGGCCCCTTCGATAGTGCTTCAAGGCTCAGCCTCTCACAGACGTCCTTATTAAGGCAGGCTAATAGAAGGCACTTAGACTAGACTAGCTTTTAAACGGATTCCTTAAATACCTAGGAAAGCCCCTCTTCTAGGCCTTAGCCTCCTTAACGGAAGTGTGCTGGCATATAGGATACTATCTAAGAGCGTTCCGTAAAGCAGTCACCGTTATCCTCCGGAAGCTAAGAAAGCAGCTAAAAGAGTACTACTAAGCTAGCGGATAGAGACCTATCACGCTGCTTAACATTATAAGGAAAGTAATTGAGAGCCTACTAACGCAACAGCTAGCTAGCTTTGCCGAAGAGAATTGACTGCTCCTGGATAAACAGATAGGTAACCGGAAAGGCCGCTCTATAGAAACGGCCTTACGGTTGCTAACAGACCTAGTCTGTATAGCCTGGAGATATAAAAGTGCAGCAACCTTCTTATCGCTAAATATCTTAAGCGCTTTCGACTTTATCGACTATAGAAGGCTCCTCGCTAACCTACAAGCGCTAAGGGTCCCTATATAGACTATTAGCTGGATCCGAAGCTTCCTATTTAACCAGTCCACTATACTATTCTTCGATAGCTAGGAATCGGACGAGATCTTAGTTTTAGTAGGCGTCCTATAAGGCTCACCCCTATCGCCTATCCTCTTCTGCCTCTATACAGCCGGTCTTTATAAGGCTCTTTACGTTGTATTAGGGATAGCTACTATAGCCTTTGTAGACGACACAAACCTTGTGAGCTTCGGTTTAAACATTAAGTAAACCTGCAAGCAGCTGGAAGCCGTTTATAGGATTCATAAAGAATAGGCAGTTAGCTATAGCATAACCTTTACAGTATAGAAATATTACCTAGTCCACTTTTCTCGAAGATAGAAAGGTCCGGATACGAAGATAGCTTTAAAAGGTCACGAAATCGAACTAGAAGACTCCTGCTGTGTCCTTGGTATCCAGGTAGATAGACCTCTCTGCTAGGACGTCTATATCCAGTCGATATTAAAGAAGATAGCAACGCAGGTCTATGCTTTAAACCGGATAGCCGGCTTGATATAGGGCGCATCTCTTTAGCGAGCCCGCTAAGTCTATATAGCGGTCGTACAGTCTACGATAGGCTATGGAGCTTTAGAGTGGCACCGCCAGATCTCGAAAAATAGAGCCTAGGCACTTAACGACGTCCAGATAGAGTGCCTCCGAAAGGTCACAGGAGCTTTCAAAGCCACGGCCACCGCAGTACTAGAAACGGAAGCTTACGTGTCCCCCTTAGACACGTGGCTTAATAGAAGGGTGGCGGCATCGGAAGAGAGGCTCCAACAGCCGCGTATCGCATCACTTATTTAAACAAGATACGATAACGTAGTTAGATAAATCCTAATAAGACCGAATCGCCGGCGTAAACCGAAAGGCCCTGACGCTCCCAATTGTAAGAGGTAGCTAGACGAATGGCTAGCTGGAGACTCAGTATATAAGGCTGAGAAGAGAGACTGGCTTTAAAGATGGCAATAAGCGTAGAAAAATCGAACAGCACGAACCCTGGCAGCAACTAAGATACCACCAAATAAGCACGTCCTTAAGCTCCATAAGGGACTCTATAAGGCCGAGAGCTCTATCCTCGTTTAAGCGAGGACTGGCAAGATTGGGCTGCGAGACTTCCTTTTTAAGTGTAGGGTTCCAGGCTTCGACAGCCCCTGGTGTGTTTACGGTCAGGGCAGGGAGACTATCTGGCATATCCTTGTTTTCTGCCCACGGGAAAGAGAAAGACGAGAGCATCTCGTCTAAGCTCTAGGAGGACCGATAGACACAGACAGGATGCTCGACACCCTAGGAAAAGCAAGAATCATTGCGAGATGGCTACTCCGCTCTGGAAGGCTGGACATGTTCCAGCTAGCAAATCAACTTATCAGCTAGGAAGCGGGCGCGCTGAGCCCGATCTCGGTATGGCAGGTCAAAGAGTAGATAGAAGCGGTACGACGCAGCGGAACCTAGGTTTTTCACCCGGCCGGACGTTAGCCCGGAACGGTTTTCCTAGGCTAAGATGCGCAGGGGGTCCTCATGGCCTAGATAGGTCGCTAGGTGTAAGAACAATAATAATAATAATAATATATCTTCTGCGCTGTTTCTATGGCATTCTCCTAGTTTCTGTATTTCCGATATATGTTCCCAGTATGAAACCTTAACTAAAAGCATTTCTATCAGAATGATCGTGACTAAGTACTTAACTAGGTAGACTTTCTCACGGTGAACTCAACTATCTAAGAGATCGTCTCTCGTTGGGGCACGGGGAGACATGTGATGCCCACACTGGGAGTGGAAATAGGCTTTCATTGTGATAGGCTGTGGGCCTGTACAGTTGGCGTTCGGCGATGCCTCAGCCATTAACCCACCGAAGCTTCGACAAGCTTCGACAAGCTTCACGATAGTCCGGCAAAGCCTTCATCTCCCTAGTATAAGCGGCACTCAGGATTCCTGCACGTTAGATGTTTTTCTCCTCAAGTTTGTTATACTCGTTGATCAGGATAGTCCACTGAAACCCACATGGGCAATGCCCGTCACATTCATAGCAAATTCCCACGAAACTAAATGTAGATACTTCTAGAAGAAAAATTGTGAGAGGTTAGCTGAGAAACCTCTCCCAGTACATAAGTCACGCTGATAGACTGGATCGAAGATCTAGTCTTTTGGCTCTGTGGTTAGCGTGCTGGGTCATCCCGTGGCAAAAGTGTACCAAGCGTAGGCAAGGCCTAAAAATGGGCGGGGATTGGAAGGGGATCCCACCCACCTATAAGCATCGATTGCCGAACGCCGTACTCTAACGCGATGACTGCACCTACGGGGCACGCAAGCCACATCCTGATACGCCACATTACCTATAGGTTCGTCGAGCACCTAAGAGGGCCTCTGCTCATGTGATCTTAGCAATCTCCCCTTAGGATAATGGCAAAACACGTCTACGTGGATAGACTAAGGGGCCCGTATGCCAGGAAATTATGTATTAATAAGGGAAGTGCATGTGTGAAGCTATGGATTGTGAATGATTCAGACTTTTTTATGAGATGAGGCTGTCTTGCCTTAGTGCCCTTAGCAGGATGAATCTATTAAGCGTCGAGTACGAATAGTAATAACAGGCATCTGCTAAAGCTGACAGGGTGACTTGATAACATGGTTAATTAGTGTTCAAGTAACATAGTATAAGTAAATTTAAAGGTAGCGTTTTCTTCGATTCTGGTGTGAAATGGGTGGCGCGCTGAGGGGTTCTTGAGCTTACGTCGCAGAAGGCAACGAGCAAGCCAAGACCACTTCGCCGTTGCAGCTGCTGTTCGCCGTAGCCTCGTCTCCTTTGTATGTAGTAGCTGGTAGCGTCGCTCTTGGCCAGCTGCAAGGCATCTTCCGGGTAATCCCATTCGGGCAAATCGACCACTCCTCTCATCAGATCTTTCTACAGTCGGCCTTCCTCATCGGGCAGGCTCAGCATTCAGACCGCGGGGATGCAGCTGGGGATAAGCTGCAGATGCAAGGCATCGTGAGGGGTTTCCATTATCGCAAAAGTCGTTGGAATAAGCAGGTACTTGCATGTCCAGACCGAACCCCCGGCGGTCAGCCTGTGAAGACATAAATACCTGTGGCCCTTTTCGTGGTTCCTGGCCTCACTTACGCCTCGGAACCCCCATCCTCCATCGCACTTCGCCACTCTAAAGCCTGTTTTGTGCGCAACATGCGTTTGCCCTCTGCCGTTGCTCTTTTCCTCGGGCTGGCTCCCTCGGCCATCGCCAGTCCCGTGTCCGATGTCGAAGCCGGTGCCGGCCTGGAGAGCCGGTAGACCGCCAGCGGATGTGGTTACTTGTAGGGAGATGGTCTCTCGCCCACAGTCTGTACCCACGGGACCCCTGACTGGAATTCTGTCCCAGTGCCGCTCCTCGCTGCTGCGTCCCCACGGTCTGCCAGTGCCGCGATGGTAAGGCCAGCGCTCCGCGGTGTGACCCCAGCGGGACTGACCTCCGCCCTAGGCAGAATCTACCAGATCAACCGGGACGCCCAGAACGCCGGCGGCCACGGCTGCGACCCGCCCTGGGGTTTCATCGCCGACAACAACAGCCAATTTTGCGGCTACTGCTGCCGCGAGGCCGAGATCCCGGAGACGCAGGGGGTCACGGGAGAGGAGGCGCTTGCCTATCTGAAATTGGACTAAGGAGAGACTCGTCGAGCCACTGGGGGGAATGCGGGCCAAAGGGGTGGCCAGTGGATATCAGCCGCGGGGATGTCTTAGTTCAGAATACAACACCGAGGTCCTTGGTCCGAAAACGATTTGCATAGGAATTTGCGTACATCCGTCTATAGATTCGAGTACCAATGTATGCCTAGCACGAAAGTACTGTGCCTTGCCGTCCGACCGATTGCGGAAATACCCCCATATTCCCCACCCCCTTCGGGAGAAGCTCAGTGGCGATGGTTGTTCAGCTGGCCTATCCCCCTTTCAGTCAGCGGCTTTGGCCATCAGCGACCGATGCAGCTTATCACTATAGGCAGCGATCATCGCCGTGACCCCCACCCTAGCCCGAATAGGAGCATGTTGTATATTAATTAATACCTTGCAGGAACTGCTGACTGCAGCGATTGCTGCGCCCCCCCCTCTTGCGATGTGTTTGCGGTTTACACGGGTCACAGGACCCGAATTGTAGCAACAGTACCTAATTTTCCGAGCCGTTAGCTCTATGCGTGGCCACAGGTTGATACATGCCCACATAAGCTTACGCAGGGGAGGGTCAGTGTTGTAAAATTGAGGCTAATGCTGCCGCTTAATCGTTGGAGATTAGACATCCCATGGTGAGCCTGGCAACATTGCAATCCCCACAGAGCGCAGCTGTTTGAATGAGCGATCCGCAGCCATAGCGTCCCAGCTCACCTGTCGATTATGGACTATATATGCCCTTGGTGAAGGAGAAGAGGGGTGTAGAGTTGGACAGTATAGTAGCGTAGAGCAGAATAAACAGGCTTGAAAGAGACTGCCCAGTCCTCCCAAGTAAACAAAGAATATCGTCTCTCCTTCCTCTCTTCACCCAATGCTAATTCTGTTCACTATAACTCCATTGTGATTCATATCATCATGACGACGACCCGGTCGACAATTCGGGGTACCAGCTCCATTCTAAATCGATTTTCAGCCAAGTCAGCGATATACGTATGTGTAATTTAGGTTAGCCAAGGGGGGCCGTTCTGGACTTACTTTCCGGGTCTTCTTCCATAGCCCTCCGAAACATGTCATTGCGCCTCCTAGCCTCGACTAAGAACTCCAAAAGCATAGTAGCCGCCTCGCTCTGGTTCAACACCGATTGGAGATCGATCTCGACGGGACATAAATTCCCGCGAGCAGCTGCCTCGGCCTTCATCATCTTATTCATGACCTCTAGCCGTACGTCCACTAAGGCGGGATCCACGCTGGGTGCAGTAATAGAGAGGAATTCTTTGAGTCCGAAAACTTCGAGTTCTTCGGGCCCAAGTGGAGACGAAGGTGGATCTTGGACAAGGACGTTGCGGCCGCGTGTGCGGATGAACGCGTAACGGAGGTGCGAGGGGCTACCGGACTGTGCCGCGTCGTCCCGCTCTTGCGAGACGATGACCGTCCAGCCGTCGGGTGCCAGGTCGCGGGCTCGAGGAGCGCAAGTTTCCTTGTTCGGCATGGAACGCGGCAAGGACATATTCTCGCAGAGGATGGGGGTTACCTCAGCCGCAAAGAGCGCATCTTCCGATAAGGTTGCGGGAGCGCTAGAGAAACTCAGGAATGGGGCCGTTTCTTCAAACATCCACTCATCCCTCGACTCCAACGTGCATGCCCAGATAAGAAAGCCGGCGGTGAAGTGCTCCGGCCCGAGGAGTCCGTCACTTAGATGGACCGTATCGTAGTGCAACTTTAAACGAGGCCCAGACCCGCGTTGGTGCCGAACAAATATTTGTTGGACGGGGAAAATATGCAATGGAGTCAAGTCGGTAATCGTCGGCAGCCAGAACCTTTTGCACAGAGCTGCTGAGTACGCGCCCGTGAACGTGACTTTGGTACCCGAGAAAATGTGAGGTCTTGAAGCAAGCTCGGCGAAAAGCTCCGCGTCTGATGTATCGTTGTCACGATCAGGAGTCTGCAGCAGGCAGATCTCTCTTAGGCTGCCCGGCCGCGAAAGCGCTTCAGCGAGCTGAGAATGTGTGCCCCGAACACTTTCGATACGCAGACTGAGCGATTTAATTGTATCATCAGTCGTGTCTGGCCCGCCAGCCAGGGCGGCTGAGAGGGCATGGACCGAAAAGGTTCCCAACTGTCCCAGGCCGAGATGATCATTCTCGGTAAAGGCGAGACGAAGAAGCGAACCTGCCGAGAGGTTGTCTCCGACTTTGTCGGGGTTTTGTAGCAAGTACTGCCGAAGATTGGGCTTGAAGCCAGCGAGATTGCGCACCTCGTCGAAAACAGAAAGATCAAGATCACCGAGAGAAAAAGCTTGTTGAATTGTCTCCGCAATACCCTGTTCCGTGGTTTCTGAGTCGTGCGTGTCTACAGGCACGAGTTTGTCATGCTTGTCTTTTCCATCTGATGGCCACACCAGGCAGAGGGCAGTGTCGTCCACTACCGGCACCGATGCAAGAAATTGCATATCATAGTCATACTGCGAAGCATCATAGACCAAGTCGGCGTACTTGAACTTGGTCATGTAATTGGCCGCCGACATGGCTTTTCGCGGGCGCTCCTCTTCGAGGACTCTGAGCGGGCCCTCCTCGAATGCAAAGCTAGCACCCTGAAAGCGGGGCACCGCATCTTTGGGAGACGAGATGAACTTTGCCATACCGACAGCAAAGCCGACGATGCCATAGCGCACCGTGCTTGGATCTGTGATGTCCACGACCACCATGCCCCACTCGATGTCGGTGTCGCGGTATACGGTAGCCAGCGGCTCGGGACGGTTGGGCGCACTGCGGCCGCGCGCGGGGTCGAGGGCCACAGCCTGTAGGAGCGCAGCCGAGATGAAGGGGAATGGCTGCAAAGCGGCGCGGTCCCACGGCCGCTGACGGCGGGGGTGGATGGGCTCCATCCGCGTCAGTTCGGGCAACTCGACCGGCCCTCCAGGGCGGTGGCCCCCTGCGACATGCCCGCCATGCTCAACATAGTAAGCGGCGGCCAGTCCCAGCTCGGCGCGGACGGTCGTGTGATTGGCCGCATCGGAGAACACGGTTGCGATGCGTCGGCAGCAGGCCACCAAGGGGGGGCCGTGCAGTGACTCCTCTTCGAAGCCGCCGACGCTGGAGACGACGGCGACGGGGCGGTGGAGGCCTGCGATCTGGGCAACGGCAAAGAAAACCCACGAGTTGGGACCGGAACCCGATTCGAGTGGTTTCCAATAGGGTGTGAAGCCTGCATCAGACATGATGTCGGCATCCGGTTTCTTGAAGAGGAAGGTGTTGCTGGCGGGATAACACGAAGGTACGGCCGGCAGGGGAAGGAATGACAAGGGAGCCCAGGCATTGAAGCCCTCTTAACAAGAGACTGCTAGCTGGTGCTTAGCCGGTGCTTAGCAAGGCTTGGTGGTTGCACAAACGGCAGGAACGACCAAAGCAGGCGGGATGTCGTCAAGCCCCCTCCTCAGCGGCCCCTCTGGGAAGGTGGTTAGAAAAGAGGTCAGCACGGATCCGTTAGTGCGATGGAAGGAACGGCATCACCCCCGCGTCGTCCTTAGCGACCCCCTCATTCGGCCATGATAGGGCATTTTACCACCACTCTTCCATTCTTCGCCTCCACCAGGGCCCGATCGGCTGAGCAGGCAATCTGCAAGGCCATTGCCGTAAAGAGGTAGGATGGCCGTACTAGGATATGTCCCCGCCCCCAGTTTTTCCCACGTTCGGAGCCAGACAGTAGGACCCGCATCCTAGGTTACCATGGATCCATACATCGATCCTATACCAACTACATCGTATCCACCCCCATGGCAACCCCTGGCAGGGCTAATTATAGATGCGCGGGGAAGCAACTAGTGGTGTGAATACACAAGCGACGTTCATCTTGATAGGTCACCTCACCTTATCTACCTAAGTACCTACTTGCCCAGCATTTTTATCTAGGTTATTTTTGGGGGCCAAACTCCGTGATCGTTTTGATTCGTCATCTGGTGATTACTCGCAGCAGCCAGGTAAATGCCAGGTACATTAGGATGGTTCGAGATTAGGAAAATAGGCAACCATCCAAGACCAGAAGTTGGCATAGCATAACGGGCCGATGGGTGCAATTTCACGAAACGAATCTCGACAAAAGCGAGGTGATCTACCTACACAACAGGCAGGCCATGAACCCCCAGCCGCTTCTCCCGTTCCGTCTCCGTCCGGCAGCTGGACACTGCATCGATATCGACGACCTCCCCCCATTGTAACCATGGGCTGGTTCTTTTATGCAGAGCTGACTATCTTGACGAGGATCCCGTCAGGAGTGTACCCCTTGGCACGGTATGCAGTCGTGTTGTATTGCGGGTTCGAGGCGTTGTAGACGACGCCACGAACTGCATGTCGGCCGCTTTGACGTTCTGCGGGATGCTGTCGCCGTCCGTGTAGCAGAACAGCTCCGGTCCCTCAGTCTCGTCGCAGGAGGCGCCGGCGGTGGCGACAAAGCAGGCAGCCGCCGCCCCTAGAGTCATCATGCGCGAGAAAAACATTTTGAAGGGCTTTGGTGCTTGCGCGTGGGAAAATCTGCTTCTAAGCGGCGAATGACGGTGTGACTCAGAGAAATGCGGGTGGTCAACGTGAAGAAACTGAAGTGTTGGGCGCACTCCTGAACTGGTGAGAGCAATCCACCGGCCCGGCGAATTAAGAATTCGCCAGGCTATCTGGAATACGGCCATACTGAGGAAGTTCTTCAATTCGTATACAGCCACCCTCGTGAACCTCTACAACTGCACCGTTGTGCATAAGCACGGTGTAGTATACCGCATGTCTGCACCAGAACATAGTGTACACGAACTCACCAACCGCCCTATCCGAGCAAGCTTCTCTATGTCCGAAGACATGTGGCTATAATGGTCCCTTCAGCGAGCATACCCCCTCCAGTAATCAATATCACATTCCTTCACGTTCCTGCCTAGAAACGCGTACAGGGTGTTGATAGAGAGGATCTCGCTTATTGGGTGCTGGGGGCGGACAAACTTCTCTTTCCGGGTGCGCAAGGCATACTGGATATTAGCCAATATAGAATCTGCTTACCACATACATCCTTCATAGGACCTTGGCATTTCTCGGTGTGTGCAGGTACAACAGCATTCGTGAGCGGAAAGTTCGTTTTTTCAACCCACATTACCACTCGGCGTTTTGCGTTGCAACAAAACTTGCTGACGTGAGAGCAAGGCCATGAGACTCAGTTTATACAAGGGGCCGTGGGGGGGGGGGGGGCACACAGAAAAGACGATAAGGGTTCCAGCTCGCCTGGCTGGCCGTCTCTCTTCGGGTACTGGCACGAGGCAGATCGCTGCACAAGTAGCATAGTACAAATATCTGAGATATTCGGATTCCACATATCGCAATTTCCAATCCATATTCTGCATGTGTTACGTTTGCACCAAGAACAGAGCAACTTCTGCTCTTGACCGTAACCATGGGGGGTATTCGTTCGCTTATGCTGCTTGTCCTTCAATTCCACGTCCTCTGTGTTTCGGCAGCCTGGGAGTATTCCAACCCCGAAAAACACCCACGTGTTCCGTCCTATGGACCACAGGTACTTTGGAATCTCTCTCACGTTCAGAGTTTGTGTTGATACCAAGCAGCCCGCTCCACCGTATATGGTGGATAACACGCTGAATTACTATGGTGTAGCACCAGACAAAGGTACGAGCTACGGGCTTCACCTACGAATTCCAAGCCTTTATGAAACACCTCTAACGGTTCTTCTAGGTCGCCAAAATGGAGCTGTCTGGAAATACTCTGGCAGCCATGCGAAATTTGTTTCTAACCTGCGTGCCGGCAAGGTGATGCGAGGTGGTTTTGGCAACAACACCACACCGACTCTTACCAGCTTCGACAACACGGCCCGGGAAAATCGTGCAGCTGGTTCTTACTGGGTTGCGGAACTCGCAAAACTTGGCAGTGTAAGTCGGAAAAGCCGTCCAATGCCCCCCCCCTAAACACCTCCTGGTACTGTACGCTAACAGTCCTTGCAGCAACCCCGTGCTGGTTCGGGCTATGAGTTCTACCGCAACGTGTTGGACTTCGGTGCAGACAACACTGGTGGCTCTGATACCGTGGAGGCCATCAACGCCGCCGTGGCAGATGGTGACCGGTGCGGCGAGGAATGCGGCAATACTTTCAGCCTCGGCGCTGTCGTTTATTTCCCCCCCGGAACCTACAAGATCTGCTCCCCAATCATCCAGCTCTATTACACGCAGTTCATCGGAGACGCCAACGACCCGCCGACCATCCTGGGCTGTGATGAGTTCAAAGGTATCGGGCTCATCGACACCGACCCCTACATTCCCGGGGGCAATGGGGCGAACTGGTACATCAACCAAAACCAATTCTTCCGGCAGATCCGGAACTTCGTTTTTGACTTGAGGGAAATGCCCCAGTCTACCGATGATGATGACCAGCCCTTGGTCCCAACCGGTATACACTGGCAGGTTTCCCAGGCCACCTCCCTGCAGAACCTGGTGTTCGAAATGCCCGAGGCCACCGACGACGACAAGACCACGGCGGTTGGTATTTTCACCGAGAACGGCAGCGGTGGTTTCGTCTCGGACCTGACCTTCAACGGTGGTAACATCGGTTGGCGGGCCGGGTCCCAGCAGTACACGGCCCAGAATCTCAAGTTCAACAACTGCTTGACCGCCGTGCAAATGATCTGGGACTGGGGCTGGGTGTGGCAGCGCGTCCAGATCAGCGGTGGTTCCATCGGATTCAACATCAGCGGCGCCGGTGGCATCGACGGGCAGGGTGTCGGCTCCATCTCAGTCGTCGACAGCCAGATCAGTAATGTCGAAGTCGGTATCCTGACGAACAGCCAGCGCAACTCACCCCACATTGTTCTCGACAACGTCGAAGCGGACGGCGTCGACAGGCTGGTCCAGGTTTCGGGTGGAGATACGCTGTTGACTGCCTCGGGCACCGTCGAGATGTGGGCGACGGGGAAGGTGTACAAGGGTGACAAGGGCTCCGACGCGACGGGCACGGTCGAAACCCCGTCCCGGGCCTCCAGTCTCCTGGACAATGGCAAGCTGTTCGTTCGGACTCGTCCCCAGTACGAGTCGGCCAGTGCGTCCGACTTCTCTACGGCTACCTCGGACGGTGGTTGCAAGAACGACGGCACGGGCGACCAGACCAACTGTCTGAATTCGTTCCTTCGAAGTGCGAACTCTGCGGGCAAGATTGCGTATTTCCCCGCTGGTGTCTACCAAGTCGGCGGCACCGTCTTGATACCCACGGGGTCGCGTGTGGTGGGATCCAGCTGGTCGCAGATCCAGGGAACCGGCTTCTACTTCTCCGACATGACCAACCCGAAGGTGGTGGTCCAGGTCGGCATCCAGGGCGAAGTTGGGAAGATGGAGATCTCGGATATGCTCTTCACCGTGGCGGGGAACACGGCCGGCGCCATCGTGCTCGAATGGAACGTGGCGGCGGTGACGCAGGGCGCCGCCGCCATGTGGGATTCCCATATCCGCGTCGGCGGCGCCACGGGGACCGACCTCGACGCCGAGCACTGCCCCAAGCGCGAGTTCAACGAGCTGTGCATCGCGGCCTCGCTGATGATGCACGTCACGAAGCAGGCCTCGGGCTACTTCGAGAACGTCTGGGTCTGGACGGCGGACCACGACAACGACATGAGCGTCTACGATTCGCCCGACAAGCTGTCCAACCAGATCAGCGTCTATTGCGCCCGAGGCCTGCTCATCGAGTCCCAGGGCCCTTCTTGGTTCTACGGCGGCGGCTCCGAGCACTCGGTCCTGTACAACTACGTGGTGCACGGCGCCAAGGACGTCTACCTGGGCCACATCCAGACGGAGACGCCGTACTACCAGCCGGAGCCCATCGCCCCCAAGCCTTTCAACGTTGCCAAGGGCTTCCCGGGCGACCCCGACTTCAGCGGCTGCAACGGCGATGGCGCCTGCGCCTCGGCCTGGGGAATGATTGTTTCCAACTCCAAGTCGGTGACGGTCCATGCGGCCGGGCTCTACAGTTTCTTCCAGGACTACTACCAGGACTGTCTGGAGACGAACGACTGCCAGCAGAGAATCCTCCGAGTAACGGGGTCGACCGACGTCGTGTTCCTCAACCTCTTTACCGTCGCCACCTCCAATCTGGCCGAAGGCATCGACAGGACGGTCATCTCGAAGGACTCCAACCAGCGTGGCTTCACGACCGAAATCAGCGTCTGGCTCCCGCTCGACGGCGCAGACAACATCAACACCATCTTCGTGGGTACGGAGATCTGGACGGCGAGCACTGTTACCTGTTCGGACGCGTCCTGCTTGCTTGTTTTCCCCACAAGCTCCTTGTCCGCTCCTGCCACGATATCCCCCAGCCCATTCACGACGTCGTTTGAGTACGGGGCCCCGAGCTCGGTGACGCAGAATGGCGCCGTCACGGTGACATTCATCACGACGACGACGACGACGGTACTCACCATCCCCCCCATCACCACCGACGGGATAGCCTATTCCAACTACAACATCTCGTCCGGCCAGTCCACCATTGACATTACGCCCAGCGTGGACGTTCCTCCGGTCACTGTTCTCTTGCCCGACGGCCAAGGCAGTACCACGTCACGCGAAATCCCCCTGCCGCCGTGGCCGCTCATCGACGATGGTCCGACGGGACCCGCCACCATCCCCATCCCCAGTGGTGATCTCCCCAGCGGCAGCGGCACGTTCTACACCGGCGTCACTTCGACCGTAACAGTCAGCGGCGCGACGGTCACTACCGTCACATTCCCGGGCGTGGTCGCACCCATCACCGTCACATGCCCGCCTGACGACATCATTGTCTTTGCGACGCCGTCCACCTCCATCTACACCGAGTGCCTCGCCCCGACCACGTTCTCCATTGGGTTCAACTGTCCCACCGCCAAGGTTGTCAGTTTCTTGGGCCCCACGACCGGTGTTGTGTCCGTCGACTGCAGTGTCGTGACGGGCTTTCCAACTGTGCCCACCCCGGATCCCACACCCGGCCCGACCAGTGACCCCGCGACCACCCCGTTGCCCGTCTGGACGACGTGGCCTCCTGGTATCATAGCACCGATCGAGACGGAGGTTGAGAAACCGGAGCCCACCAACGGGGGCACGAAGCAGCCTTGCAAACTCTGGTTCTTCTGGGTCTGCATTGATACCGACGACCTGCACATCGGGGGCTGGTTCTGGTCTTTCCCGCCCGGTATCTACCCGCCAGGGCCCCCTCCGGGCATCGTATGGCCACCGGGGTTCTCGCTATCGGGCCCCCTGCCGCCGTGGCCGCCCATCACGATAGGCCCGAACGGTGAACTCACGTACTCGGAGGAGCCGCAAGAATGCACCACGACCCAGACGGCCTCGATATGCACCGTGAAGACCACCTTCTCTGTCAGCACGGACAGAACGGTCACGACCACCACCGGCGTGACTTCGACGACCGTCTGCGAAACCATTTCCGGCTGCTCGGTGAGCCAATCAACCACGGAGCAGTCCGCGACCAGCACCGCTGCCTGCACCCGATCCCCGGCCGGCGGCGCGAGACTCGCGCGGCCCAGCGCCGGGCCCAGCGGCATAGCGAACCAGACCATCATTGGCCGGAGAGTCGCGAACGACCGAAACTTCTTCCAAAGGCGCGCCGATGACGATGCAGTCAACGTCGTGATTTACCCCAAAAACCCGACCGCCAAGGAAGACATTACTCTCATCCTCAACGAGCTCTCCAATTACCAATACGAGGTGGCCAAATCGGACAAACTGGCCGGCGGCTACACGGCGTTCATCTGGGTCCCGAAGCTAACTCGCTGCGATAAGGACAGAATTGCCCGCCTTGATGCGGTCAAGTTGATCTACGACTACCAAGAACACAACCGGAAGAACATTCCGCAGGATGGACCCGTCTTTGGCCTGGGGAGTAAGGAGCCTTTCGTCCCCAGAGGCGTGGACCCCATGGAACGAGACCAGGCCTCGCTCCAACCCCTGCTGAATGCGACGACCGCGGCCTCGCAGGATCCTACCAGGACCCAGCTTCGGAAGCGGGAAGCGACGTCGCTCACCATTGATAAATACCTCAACCTCGCCCTAATCTCCCTTCCTCCGAACGAAGATTGGAAGAAGAGCAGGAGGGGAGGAAAGGGAGATGGCGATTCCTGGATCTACCACTTTGACGATTCGGCTGGAAAGGATATGACCGTCTATGCGATAGGCGAGCCCGGCGGCGTCAACACGGACCATCCTGAGTGGGCGGGACGTGACAAGCCCGTCAAACTGGAGGCGCTGACCTACGGAACCACCAAATCGGGAGACACGCTCCACGGCACGAGGGTAGCGAGTGTCATCAATGGCAAGCAGCTGGGTGTTTGCAGGCAGTGCCGTGTCGTTTACACTGGTTATGTTCCGGCTGTGCCCGAAAAGCTTCCCAACGACGACCGGTATTGGGACGCCGATCCTCGGGATTGGGTTTTGGACGACCTTTTAAGGGCATTTGACCACATGGAGAAAAACGGAAAACCTGAAAAATCCGTCATCAACATGTCGTGGGGGTCCAAGTTCAGCTTCTGGACACCGGCATTCATTCACACGCTGTACGACATTCTCAAGAGGATGGACAGCGCCGGTGTCACGCTGGTCACTGCGGCTGGAAACTGGGGCAAAACCCCCGTAGACCCCCCAAATGGGGATAATAAGCGGGCGGCCGTTGATACCTTCCCCCAGTTGTTTGCGGATGAGAACCAGGTGCTGAAAAGTTACTACCAAGACGCAAAAGACGCCAAAGACCAGGGATATCTCCCAAACCTCATCGTGGTGGGCGCCGCCTCGCAATTCGGCGGCAAGGCCATCTTCTCACAGGATGCAACGTTTGTCACCACATACGCCTTTGGCGAGAACCTCTATGCACCGACAGAGGGGACAGGTTATAATTTTGCCAAGGGTACATCCTTTGCCGCGCCCCAGGTGGCAGCTCTTGCCGCCTATCTCAAAGCTTTGCCATCACGATGGAACACACAACGTGAGTGAACAGCTCTCCCCATGGCATCTCTCTCTTGGTTTGTCGGTCCATTTTCGAGTGGATTGCCGTTGTCTCTCTGGCAAAGGACCCCAAGCCCCAGTCGTTACTCTTGGACTATACTGAATTCTCTTCCGTCCCCTAGTCAACAAAGCAGAATCCGGGGGGCCCCAGGCCGTGAAGGCGATGGTTGTCGCTTTGCAACGTGAAATCCTCGTAAACTCAAAGGCAGCCCCGCTTTCGAGAAATAGACGCAAACTGGTTTGGAACGGCATGGACGAGGGGAAGAACTGTCTCGAGAACAGTGGTGCAAGCCCGGCCTGTCCCAAATTACCAGACGACATCACCTCCTACACGCCGCCGCCGCCCTGTGGCCAGGCCGCGGCGTTCGGCGGGTTCCTCCTCCCCGGCTTCGCCATAGGGGCGGAGAGCAACAGCACGGCCACCAACAACGACGACGAGAGTCTGGCCGCCCGGCTCGAGGGGCGCCAGGCGGGCGGCGGCGCCGCGTGCACGCTGCCGGGCGGCGGCGGCGGCGGCACGCCCATCACGCTCACGACGGGGCCGACGGTCGGGCCGACGTGCGGCCTGGCAGGCGGCTGTGGCGGTTCCCTCTGTGCCGGCTACTGGTGCGCGCCGACGCCGACGGGCCAGCCCCCGGGCTACCAGGACCCCAAGGACCCGAGCTCGGCCGACTTCACACCCGCGCCCACCACCGTCGACCCGACGTCCCGCTCCTCCACCTCGAGCGCCTCTTCGAAGACCAAGGACGAGCCCCCTGCGGAGCCGACCTCGGGCTACTCCCTCTGTATGGGGTCGACAACCACGCCGGGCAACCCGCTCACGATAAACAATTATGCTGTTTATCCGCCAGGTTCGTTCTGCCCACCCCCTTTTTTCCTTTGATTTTGCCTGCCACACAAGCCCCCCTCCTCCTCCCCCCTTTTCTCTCTCCGTAACATTCCCCGGGTAATGCTAACCATAATCTCCTTGGATGCGATAGACGACCGCTGTAACGGTGTCTTCGTCACCAACCCGACTTTGGGTGAATCAGCGCCCATCTGCAAGATCCCGCGGGACAACGTACGCTTTGACTGGTGCGGCGATGGCGACGCCGTCTTCCGCGACAGCGGCCCGCAGTTCTTCAACGAGGACCGGTGCGGCTTCCAGATCGAGATCGGCGGTAGGACGTACACACCCAAAAGGCTGGACCCCTCGAGTCGAGACAACCCCTGCTCCACCACCTGTTCCACGTCGTCGGAAGCAGGCCACTTTCTATGGAATAACTTGCCGGGCTGCCCCGGTAGGAGGGAGTCGCCAGACCCGTTCACTGCGCTAAGAACATTTGAAGAGATAGTATAGGGACTTATCCAAGTTTGGGGGGGGGGGGATGTATTCCACCCCTTATAATAGGATTTCCTTGTATATAGATGCCCCTACGTACCCGCCGTCACACTTCCCTTACGTGGTGCTCCTTGTCGCGGTTCAACGAACTGACAGTTGTCGCAGGACAGAAGAGGTTCTATTAAGATGCGAAAACCACAACTGACGAAGGAAGAGGAAAGAGGGCCAAGGTCTTGATG
This sequence comes from Nigrospora sphaerica, assembly GCA_018287875.1. Taxonomy (NCBI): domain Eukaryota; kingdom Fungi; phylum Ascomycota; class Sordariomycetes; order Amphisphaeriales; family Apiosporaceae; genus Nigrospora; species Nigrospora sphaerica. The sequence continues at coordinate 4,896,318 of JAGVVL010000002.1, forward strand.
CCTCAGCCTGGAATAAATCCAGGATACGCGACCTCGCTGGCGCCTGCCTGACCGAGGGGCCACATGACGGTATATCCTCGTATCCGCCCGTGTACTTATGTATCCGTGATGTCACCAGTGAAACCACCGCCCATACCGTAACACTCCTAGCAGTAATTAAAGAAGGTATTATTATTATTATTATTGTTCTTACACCTAGCGACCTATCTAGGCCATGAGGACCCCCCGCGCATCTTAGCCTAGGAAAAATTAAAGAAGGTATAGTAGATAATAGAGTAGCCAAGGGAGCAGCCCTAGTAGTTCGCAGGCGCGTAATGGCTACTTATGCACGTGTTATCTATAATATTAGTGTCACAGGTCGAGACCTGGAGGTATTAGTTCAGGCGCACGTGACCACATGGCCCGAACGTTATCCGAGCCCCTCGCGAAAGCCTCGTGAAACACGTACACACATAGTCCGACCCTTTCACTCCCTATCTAAAAATAAACAGTATTCGGTCACCTTCTATTGGTGTTACATAGCTGGGACCTATCACAAATTTTCTAGATCCCTTCTATACCTTCCGGGAGGCGTGTGAGCGTCTGAAAAGTGACTCTAAATAGAACAACCCCTTAGCGGCCCGTCGGGAAATCTCCCCTAAGAATACCCACTATAGGTATACGAGATGAGAGATAAGATCGAAGAGCTCGAACTAGATGTTAGGAAGTCTCACGAGACTATCGTATACTTTGAAGCGAAGCCGACCTCGTTGAAAACATATTTAGTAATATAGAGTAGTCCTCTTGATCCGAAACGACAACCGTAACCGCGGGCCGGGTTCTCTGAATAGTGCAGCTACGGGATGCAAAAGGCGTGCGTCGTATTCAACCGAGCAGGGGCGAGCAGCAGTGCGGCATACACGGGAGGTCCCAACCCATCTGCTACCTTCTTCACATTCGTTAAGGTGCCACTCAAGTCGGACCCAATTCACCATCGTACAATTCGATTAGACAGGCCGTAGAGATACCCCTGGCATTCGCTACGATGAGTGTTGGTCCAATAAGGCCAGTTTCCCGCTTCCCGCTAAATTCGTTCTTCTGTAAGCTGGTGTATTAAGTATACGCCGCTTAATTAAATTTCACTTCTGACACCGGGAATTCACGCCTACAATCATCTGGCTACCTACTGAGACGGGTCCAGGGCCACATGCCTGCACCAGAAATAGGGTACACCACACTCATTCCATAGCCTAGACAGGCACACAAGTCATGCCTTTTATACACACTTCAGAATATTGAGTTGCTGCAGTACACACTCATTTCTTAATCTTTTTGAGCCTCGCTTCTTGCTGCAGGGGTGCGATCACCTCTGGTCATGGCTATCCACATGCAAAACCCTTGAATAGTAGGGGCTTGCCTTGTCATATAAGGGATTGACCTCACGACCGCGTCTTTCCACTAGACTCCCTATCCCCTGGGGTTTGTCTGTCTCATTAAAAAACCGTGATGTACACATTAACAGCCAACCGTATAGGGTGTTAGTTAAGTAGAGAAGAAGGGTGGCCTTCTAATTATGAGTAGAGGAAGTAGGAGGACATTTGTACCTGCTATCTAACTAGGAAGCCTCCTAATTGAATTGTTAGATAATAATTATACTCTTAAGACTTTATATACTTTTTCTCCTTCGAAACTAGCTGGCTTAGTAAGGGGAATTCGCTCAAGTCTCGCATCGTACTCGTAAAAGGTGCGCGCGGAGTCGCTTATCAAGGTCGCCGCTTTCGGCACCTTTCTCGGTAGCCCGACCTTCCGATGTTCGTGAGCTTTCATGGAAGCCCACCAAGCGTTGATAGTACTTGACGAAACGCGAAGCCAAGCCACATCTTATCCTGTTCCGTCTACAACCCACGTGCTCGACGTCCGTGTAGCCGACAGGGGTTCGGGGGCGGTATCAGCCGCTCCAGGTGGACGATGGATCCTCGTAAGGTGGGCACTGTCAACGGCGATGCTCCACAGTGCTACCAGTCATCAACCATGTTCGTCACCGAAATGCATTACTTTACCTTTGAGGTAGCACGGCGAACTGTACTATGAAGCACCAGGACAGCTGGCACCATCTCAGTTGCATATGCGGGCCGGACCTGCCAAAGAGCTCGATTGTTGCCCCAAACTCAACGTTGTATGCTTAGACACGCTCGCGCTCGGCATGCTGGGCAGCAGTGAAGAACTAAAAAAATTTAGAAACAGTCGATCGACCAACGCGCACATCCCGAATCCTGGAAATAGGTACGCCCATAGATGCGGTGTTGCCGCTCATCCTCGTGTTCCCCCTGTGGCAAGTTTACCCCAGCGCTGAAACCATGCATAGTGCTTGGCTCAAAACCAGCACAGGGGGCTCACCTTCTGCTCATGTTGAAGCGGCCGCAGCTCAGGCCTCGCGCTCTATCCAGATTTGGGGGCAAACAGTTGTCGGGAGTGACTATTGGCGTAGGTAGCCAAGATAGTACACACCCGCGTATGCGTAACTCGGGAGAGGCGGCCGCGCTGTGCGAAAGGGGAACGAGAGGTCGTTCCACAATGGTACGCTGATGTACCCTAAGCAGGCACCTGGGTACCTAGAATTGTAGGCAGCTTCAAGTAGTGGCTGCGCTGGAACTCCTAAGTGCAGGTGGAAAGCGAAACGATACTGCATCAAAGGAAAAACCAGCCTAGAAATAGGGAGCCGCAACTGCTCCTGCCAAGGGACGCTCGGGAAAGCAACCGCCTGCAGCCAATCGCTCCGGGAGCTGCAGCTTCTAGCAACCTACGATAGACAGGATGTCAGGCGGAGGGATGCGGAGAAGGCGCGCTATCGTTTGCAGTCCGCCCCACGTGGGACGGGGTCACTGGGCCCCTTGCGCTTGCCCGCGTATAGCGAATTAGGTAATAAGTGCGTGCTTTCTTGGGCAGGAAGGCTCAATGCTTGGGTATCCCCAATCCATGGCCCATTCATGGCCCCGATGTCAGCGGTTCCAGCCAACTGGGCAGCTTCGCTACCCATTCGGCTAATGTCTGTCCGTGGGCAACCGGGCAACCGGGCAGCAGCTGCAGCAGCTGCTGCGCCTCCCCATCGTCATTTCGTCCTTCCGTCCACTCCCGTCTTCCCCAGTCTCGCACCCAAGCACGGGAGCTCTCAGCCGACCTGCTCCACGTCGCTCCACGGGCCTGTATCGTCTTTCATCCTTGGAGCCCTGTCTTCCGTCCTTCTTTTTTGGATGCTTCTTCGCTTCGAGAAGTCGTGCGTAATTGTCTGCATGCATCGTTTCTCAAGATGGCCAAAAAGGCACGCCAGAGGATCAGCTATGGTTCGTCCCGTTTCCTGCAGTTCCGTCCCTGTTGATCTTTGCCCCGCATCGTGTGCGCGCGTGCCTTGCGCATTGCTCTGCGCAGTGTGCTCTTTGGCTTCGTCCCCTGCCCTCCTGCGTGACCTCGGTCTTGCACAATCGCCGGCCGCACCCGCGCGTCCCTCCTCAGCGCAACACGAGTACCACGATGCCATTTAAGCCACTCCCTGATACGAGCGACACGCTGACTCGTTTCACCCGACCAAAGTCCTAGAGCTTGATCACGCCTCGTCTGGTGGCCATAGACTCGGTGTCAATGGCCTGGCCATCGACCCAGACAACTCGGTCCTGTAAGGCGCTGCCGCCGCTCCGCAAGGCGCCCGTCGTCTCGAGGCATCACTTGCTAACTCGTCCTCTCCAGCTACTCGGGCGGCCGCGACGGTATCGTATGCGCCTGGGACCTCAATCTCAACAAGCCCTCGGAAGCGAAAGCAAAACCGTCATCCCAATTCCGCACCTCCACCCAAGCCCATACACACTGGGTGAACGACATCGTTTTGGCCGCCAACAGATCCGCGCTCGTCTCCGCTTCGTCCGACTTGACGGTCAAGGTATGGCGACCACTGGCTGGGGATACCGACGCCCATACCATCGGCCAGCACGCCGACTACGTTAAATGTGTCGCCACTACACCTGGGGTAGACTGGGTAGCTTCGGGCGGCCTGGACCGTAAGGTCTATCTGTGGGACATCAACGGCCAAGGGAAAACGCTGGAGCTGGACACGCGTGGAGAAGAGAAGCCCGAAAAGGGTTCCGTCTACTCCTTGGCCGTCGGCCGAAGCATAGTGGCCAATGGCGGGCCTGAGGCCATCGTCCGCCTTTGGGACCCCCGGTCCGGAAAGAGGATTACCAAGTTTGTGGGCCACACGGATCTGATCCGCTCCATTCTCATCAACGAGTCGTGCGACACCGTCATGACGGCCAGCTCGGACCAGACCATCAAGGTATGGAGCGTGACGGCCGGCCGGTGCATGCACACCTTCACCATGCACAACGCCAGCGTGTGGTCTCTCTCGTCGGACCACCCCGACCTGAGTGTATTTTACAGTAGTGACCGATCAGGTCTGGTTGTCAAGACGGATGTCCGCGGTTCGACCGAGAATGACGAAGGTTTGTCGGTCGCGCTGGCTCAGGAGCACAATGGCGTTATCAAGGTCGTTACCACGGATGACTACTTGTGGACGGCCAGTGCCAGTGCCTCGATCAATCGTTGGGCGAACATTGACACCGGTTCGGACGCACTTCTGTCAGAGGAGCTGAGGCAAGCACGAGCTGCCTGCCTTGCTTTGTCGTCGCAGCAGCCGGTAGACCTGCCAGCGACGGGCATGAGAAAGGAAATACCGACAAAATCCGTACTACGGATATCGCACAATGCTTCATTCCCGCCGCAAGCGACCGACTCTTCAGACGTCGTTCCTCTCGTCAGGAAAGGGTCGGAACTAGTTGATCCGGGCGACGCTGGGCCAGAGCCCATACACCACCTGCCGGAAGAAACCATTGAGGGACAGACAGGTCTCGTGAAGCACAAGCTCCTGAACGATCGACGGCGCGTGCTCACCCTCGACACCGCGGGTGATGTGCTGTTGTGGGACCTAATCAAGGTATGATGCTCCTCCAGCCGCGCCCGTGCTGCCGTGTCCTAATACGCCGCAGTGCGAAGTGATTGAACGATTTGGCAAGAGGCACCTCGAAGACGTGGAACCTGAGGTCAACACTCTCGAGGCGGTTGCGCCGTGGTGCTCCATTGACACCAGCTCGGGCAACTTGACGGTCGTTTTGGAGCTGTTCAACTGCTTCGATGCCGAGATGTATGCCGACGAGTTGGTGACGGAAGAGCCCGTCGAGTTCCGGGATGACCAGAGAAGTAGGCAACACTGCCTCGGTAGCCCTTCTGTCACTTTGCTAACCCGCGATCCAGTCAATCTCGGGAAATGGATCCTTCGCTACCTTTTTGCCAAACTCATCGACGAGGAAATTCGGAGGGATGAGGCACACCGCCAGACGCTGAACGAGGGTGTAGAGATGCACCAAGCAGCAGCACGCACGAGCGCGCCCAGTTCGGTGCCCATGTCCCCGACGCCCGGAGGCGAGGAGAGCGAATCAGCTGCGGCGACACCCAGAGGGAGCGGCACGTACCCCTTGACGCCAGGCATAGCCATCGGGGTAGCAACGCCCAGCGTTGCGGCCCATCTTGCCGGTGTCCCCGAGACCGCGGCCACGCCAAGCAGTCCGATGGGCAAGCAATCGTCGCAGATCAGCCGGCCGTCGGGAGACAAGGAGGACTACTTCTCGGGTGGCATCACGTCGGCCGACGTGCCAGCCAAGCCGGCAGCAGCATCGGCGGCGGCCGAGAAGGAGCCCGAACCGCCCAAATCCGCGACGGACGTCAAGGAGAAGGATAACGGCAAGGGTACATTTAGCAAGAAGTTCAGGATGGGCATGTCTTTCGGTTCTAAGAAGCTGCGGTCGGCCTCGAATAACCTTGAGAAGCCGGTCGTGGTGGAAGAGAAGAAGGACGAAGAGAACAAGTCGGAATCATCGTCGAATCACGAAAAGGAGGTGGATGACAGTTTCTTGGGCGTCATCCAAAAGATCCGCAACGAATACGAAAAGCGACTCGCGGAAAATCCGGACAGGTTGGTTGAGACCAAGATCACGCCCAGCCTGCCCACGGATACGCCTGTCCTGAAGCTGCCTTCGGGGACCCGCGTGATTATCCAAGAAGAGACGTCGGGCGGTAGTGCCGACCTGTATCGAGGTACTGTGGAGAGCGTCGGTGTGGATGCAGACACGATCGAGCAGAAGGCGCCCATGTGGCTAGGCGAGGTGCTCTTGTTGGTATGTTGTCGCGCCCTGATTGCTTGGCCGCCGGCTAACGGGCGCAGAATACGATTCCGCAAAAAGACCCCATCAAGGTCTCGTTTGTGCTGCATCCCTGGCAGGATACCCTCCCGAGCATAGCCAGCACGGACGGCAACAACCGGTTGAACGCGAATAGGATGCTGCGTGTCAAGAAGATCCTTTCGTACGTGGCTGAGCGCATCGAGGCACCTTCCGAGGCACCCGGAGAGAACGACCTGAAGCCCGAGGAGTACCTGGAGCTCTATTGCAACGATCAGGTATGTTTGTGTTTTGCGGAGGGATTTCGCCCCAGCCGCTAACGTGGGTTCCAGCTGTTGCCCAATTCCATGAGCCTTGCGACTCTGCGTGCCCACATCTGGAAAGGCGGTAACGATGTCGTCCTGTACTACAAAGCGAACGGGCGGAAGGAGATACCCAAGGAGCTGCCCAAGGTGGCTGAGCCAGCCGGGACTTCGGAGGCGAAGGCGGAGGCACCGGCGGCGGTGCCGGGCACGGAATCAGTCGTAGAGTAAGAAGCCTCCTGGTGGGAATTTTTATTCTTTGGTGAGGGTGGCATTTATGTATTGCGCTCTCCAACTTGGAGAGTAGATGCTCGCAAGGCGTTTGCCGGTGGCTATCCAGTAGGTAGGCAGGGTTGGTAATTACTATGGCACTATGCGTAGCATCTTTGATTCTCCGGGTGGTTGACAGTAAGGTGGCTATTGTCTCTATCGTCTCCGGTGAAGCATTTGGTGTTGGGAGCTGGTTCCTTTGCGTCGGAGAAATATTTCCGATACCGGTGGTCTGCCATGTGCCCGTAGGACAGGAGCGTTGTCGATCTCGTGGTGGAAAGGGAGTGGCGCAGGCAAGAGGACGATCGATCCCTGAACAGCTGAAAATGACACGGCGCCAAGATGCCAAGCATGGGGGCCGGCAGACGTGTCGATGCTAAGCACTCGTATACCGGGGGACCCGGATCGCAAAGACCAATGACACAAGACTATTGGGTTTCCTGGAAGTGGCTATGCTCGATGCAGGACGGCAAGCATACTAGCTACCTGCCTAACTAGTCGTCAGGGACGTAGTATAACCTCCGTCGCTCTCCCTATAAGCAGAAGGGCAGGCAGGCAAGACGACGTGGCGGGGGCTTGCGGCAATGACACCCATTACCGTGTTGGGCAGGGTGGTGATGATGCAACAGCTGCGTGACGGGAGCATCCGCCTCGCGGCCCAGCCACGCGATCGACGGGAAGCCGAGAGACGGGAGGAGCACGAGGGCGAGACTTTCCCCGCAACCTGACTCGGGGTGACGAAGCCCAACGGCGTCTTCCGCCCTCTCTCGCGCCGCTGGTTGGCGGCTCGGGCTTCGTCGGGGTTGTGCCAGGGCGAGCCAAGACAGACAATCACGGCTGCGCCTACGTACGTCGTAGCAGTGTCGTCTGCGGTTGCGACGATCGATGGGCGCGGCACGGGCACGAATGGATGGCCTTGTTCCAGAAGATGCGACAACGATGGACGAGGCGGAAAGGGAGGTGAGGGGCATGCGCCGCTTCGTGCCACGGTGCTGGGCACGCCGGGCACGCTGGGCACGCCGGGGCATATAAGGCGCCCGCCGTCCGCCCGTCGAGGTGAGTGGGTATCGAGAGCAGAGAGTCAAGGCAAGGCAGAGCTGTGACTTATACCCCCCATCTACGTATTTACCTCCTCAAGTATTTATACTCGCTCCCCTTTGCCGCACTCGCAACTTGGTTCCCCAGGTCCCACCCGCCAGGCCAAGACCCAAACCACCCATCATGCGCCCTCACGTCGAGCTCCTCCTCCTCGCCGGCCTCGGCCCGATGCTGGCGCTGGCCGGCGAGATCGAGGCCAACGACTTCCCCATGTCGTGCCGGCCGGCCTGCCAGCCCGCCGTCGACCTGTCGGACCGCTGCGACCGGACGACCAACGACGACCGCGCCGAGCGCGACTGCATCTGCCAGGCGACCAACGCGCGCGCCCAGTTCGACGCCTGCGCCGCCTGCATCAAGGCGGCCCCGCTGCGCCCGGACCGCGACGACGACCGCGACGACGACCGCGACGACGGCGACGACGATAACGGCCAGGAAGGTAAGCCACGCCGACCCCGCGATCCCCCCGAGGGGGGAAGAAACACTGGCTAACCCGCCCGCGCCAGAACTGGGCAAGCTCATGCGCACCTGCAACTGGGACATCGGGAGCGTCTCGCCCAGCTCGGGCGCCGGCGGCGGACCGGGTCCGTCGACGCAGCCCCCCTCGCCGTCGGCCACGGGCGGCGGCGCCGCGACGACGACGAGAGTCACCGACGCCAACGGCCAGCCGACGGTGAGCACCGTCACGCCGGCGGGCGCCGCCAACACGGGCACCTCGCCCGGCGGCTCGGCCGGCTCGGTGGCGGCGCCGCGCGCGGGGCTCGCCCTCGCCGGCGCCGTGGCCGGCGCGCTCTGGGGTCTCGGGGCGTGGTCGTGAGCCCGCCAGACGGAGGCATTGTGGTGGGAAGGGAACCAAGGGGGTGAAGGGATTACGCGAGGGAAGGAGGAGGAGGAGGGTGAAGGTGGTAACGATGGATGCCGGGGCGTGGTCGTTCCTTTGATACCTCAGAGTTGGATATTCCCCCCAAACATCGACACCGCCAGTTCTTCACTGTTACCACTGTTTTCCTCAGTCGGCACCACGGCCGCGCCGTCGACCGGGCCGGCTACATGCATCCAAGTGACTGACTGTACTTGCACACCACCAACCCGCGGGAAACCCGGCCGCGCTCGGTGGCGGGTGATTCCGACGTACGGTCTCGGGCTTGGCCGTCGACGCCGGGACTCTTGCCCCCTTTTCCCTCGCATTAGGGCGGTGGGAACAAGCACAGCAAGGAGGCCAACGCGCGCAATAAGGCGGCCATCGCTTCTAATCCGTCCAAGGCAAGCGAGCGGTCGATCTCAATCCGGGGGGGGGGGCGGGACGGCAGGGTGACGGGCGGCGGCGGCGGTGACGGCCCCCCTAATCTTCCGCCATGCGTCCATTCCGTGCCGTTCCCAAAACGGCCTCCACTCCCCGGAGTCGTCCGTTGCGCCATCGATACGTAGCAACCACGCCAGAAAGAGCCCACCCGGAAGGGAAGTGGGGGACAGTGAAAATGGGGCGTGGTTTCGCAAACCAACACGCGAGCATGACGCACGCGGTGTACCGAAATTCCCAGGGGGAAGGGAGGAGGGAATCGGTTGGCTTCCGCCGGGGGCTCCCCATTCCCTCCAGCCAAGTGGCCGGTGGCCCACGTTCAGCGTTCGGGAAACCCCGTCTACGCTGGCCCGTGGACCTTTTGGGGGGGACGTGGCGCACGGCACTGGGGACGCTGCGCTGGCAGACTTTTCTTGGAATCTTTGCCGATCCCTTTTTCTCCTTGTCTCTGTGTACCCAGTACTGCGTCACCCCCTAGGTCCACGCATGTGTGGCTGGTGCCGGCCCGGCCGGCCCTCGGATCCCGCATTGGAACCGGCTGCCTCCCCGGACCCGCGGGGTCGTGGGTAGTTGGGGACCCTTCGGCGGTTGCAACCCCCCTTATCGCCGGCGGAGCCCCGGATGCGTTCGCGCGCGGCCACGCGCCAGAACCCTGGGGGCGTTTCGGCCACGGCAGCACGGGCAGCCGAAATGCAGTCGGTGAATCGATGCACACCTCTATGCTTCCTGACTACGTATGCACTTTTGCTACGGCGACGCGTGGGCGTCAGACAATCGGACGCGGTGACACCCCCTTCCCCCATAAAGTCACAGAAAAGGGCGGTCGTCAGCCTCTTCACTGGGGCGGACGAAAAGGCATTGGAGCGAGAGTCCACGGCTTATTACCCCCCCTCCCGTCGCCTCAAGCGGTGGCAGCCCGTCGGGAGTTCCCTGTTCGTCCCCGGGAGCACCATCCGCCAAACGGACGGAAAACTGATGAGCGGTCGCAGGGCCGCTTTGCATCGACACAAAGTGTGCAGCCAGCCTCGGGGGGGGGGAGGGGGGCCGGAAACAGGGGAAAAGAAAAAAGGTATTTCCCCGCCCTTCCCGTGCGTCGTAACCAGCGCAGCCATACGGAAGTCTCCCCTTTCCCATCCCCGCCCGGAGGGCGCGGGCATCCGGCCATTTTGTGGCGGTCGAGGGGGAACGAGGGGAAGATCACTGACACGAGAGGGACGCGGCCCGCGATACGAAGAAGGGCTTTGTTACACGCTGTCTTTTTTTTTCGTTTGCCAGACCGACCCTCGAGAAGAAAAAGCCCCCTCGAGGAAAAGGTGTGGCCGAATGGGGCCCTTGCAGGAAGCGCCACTGCGACAGCCGCATCACACAATCGGCCAGGGATGGTGAATGAGCAATCATTTTGGCCCTTTTCGCGGCCAAAACGCAACCCCCCCTGCAATCCGCTTCGAGGCACGAACGCCGACTGGCTGGCTTCGTTGGGCAGCCGAATGCAAGCGGTGTCGGCCTTACGTTTGGGATGGGTGCCTGTCACCGCATCTCGACGAAAGGGCCCCAGGGGGGAGGGCGGATGCTGTCGGATGCGACTCTGTGTGGGCGGGAGTCACAAGTCGATGCTGCTTGATGATAGGGGAGGATAGGATGGGATGGAATGGGCCACTGGCGGTTGCGCCCATGGGCATTGCAAACGACGTTGGCTTAAAGGAAGCGCCCTGGCCCGTGTTTGGGTTCGTGAAAGCGAAACTCGCTCCACACGCCCGTGAAAAACGAAATCTTCTCCGCACAACCCCCGAGTGTCAGGACATTTTCGGACCGTTCGCCGTGTCGGGAGGGCCAGTAAGATGTGATGGAAGGGCCAGTAAGATGTGATGGAGTGATAGCCAGGGGTGAGACGTGGCCAGACTTCTGCTTCTTCGTCCGTCTGTGTGGCCGTTAATAATCGGTGCCTGGCCTCCTTGGCACCTGGGGTAATTTTGAATGATGAAGAGGTAGGTAGTTTTTTGCGAGAGTGCTGCGTCGTGAGGGAAAAAAAACAAAAAAGGGGACCTCGGGTGAAGATGTGTTAGTGTGGCGCACCTCAACACGATGTGACAAGTCCCGGGGGTTGGAAGAGGGCGAATCAGGGAGCGTCCGCTTACGCGTGAGTCTCGGAACCCTGCGCCGGCCAGTCTTACATCTTCTGTATTACGGACGGGTTGGACGGTTCGTCGCCAGTTCCCCGGCGGTGTTGGCGTCCGTTTTTGGTGCTTGCTTCTTCCCACACATCCCCCCCCAACCCTGCGCTGCGGCAAAGACGGCCGTGCTCCCCGAATCAATCGGCCGCATAGTCTCGAGTTGCCATGCCACCGCCGACACTTGGCGAAGTACGTAAGGGTAGCACCCGTAGCGAGCCCGGAGAAAAACCCATCGCAGCTCCGATAGGGCCGCATCAAAGCCGGCCGACGGCTGTGAATCCGGCTCGCGCAACAAGTCCTCTTGGAGGGTGGTATGCCTCTTTATCAGATTGTGACGACATATGTGTCGGTCTGCACTTTGCAGCTATGTAGGGACTTGCCCACCGTCCCGGCGCCTGTCCCCCATGCCCAAAGTGCATAGACACATACCTCGTATGTAAGAGGTAGCATGTATGTGTGCGAAATGCGCAGACCATCTGGTGTTGGAAGTCCGATCTGTATGGCTCGTGGCCACAGCGCTGCATTTCCGCATTGTCGTCACGGCCGCGCGACCGGAGCCCGTGTACGCGGCCAAACATGGGGCCTCCCTCACCTAGGGTTTATACTAGGCATCGAGGCACCTACCTACCTGTGCTCTATCCTGCCTTACCTATGGCCCCCGATACCGCGATACCGCGGCCTGCCTACGAGAGCCGCTGCCGTCACCGCCCCATGACCGGGCTGGCATTCGGCATGCTGGCACGCGCGCACGCTGGCTAACCCGTCGGTGGCAAGCGGCCGTCTTGCACGACCGATGATGCCCTCGGCCGCCCAGCGCGGGCCACCTTGACCAACGCTTCGCGCATCGAGGAAGCGCAGGTCGGCGGGGTCGTCTTCATGACTCCTCCTCCGTGCCCTCCCTCCTGAAACATCGACGGCGCGGTGCAGCTGACTCCTGACAATCCCCAATGCGACGCTGTCGGCACCTAATGCAGCGGAGGAGGCCGTCGTCAGGAGGCAGGAGAGCCATGGGAAGGGCAGGCTGTCGACAGACCACATGAGAGCCGGGCCCTGCTGGCCTGCCCTTGCGTACGTAGCGTTGGGTCGTTGCACAGAGGCCATGGCGGTCACAGGTCCGGGGGGGAGGGGCCGCGGGGTTTCGAAGGGCACCCCCGCGAAACGATCGGCGGGTGAAGATCTTCATGTTTGCGGCTTTTCGGGGTACAACTTGCATACGTGCTGCCCCGTACCGCCTGTCCTGCGGTCCCGGATACAGGTAGACGGTGTTGCTCACTCAACCATGAGCCATGAGCTGCGGTACTACCTGTAGTGGCAAGCCGCCCGCCCCCACGACGACCGCACTAGCCGGCGCGGATGACCCCCAACCTGCATGGTCTGGACGTCGGCGCAGGAGGGGATGGGCGGCCAACAGGCGAGGCGCGTGGACGGGAAGGACGACTTCGGCCAACCCGTCAATGGCGGAAACAGCGCGTTGAGTCAGATATCACACAATATCTCCGCATCGTGCGAAGACCGAGCTAAGGTGAGCCGAGCCGTCGTAATCATCCTGTCGTCGTCGTCGTCGTCGTCGTTCTCATCCTTGGTCGTCGTGGAGCCTTGCATTTTTTTTTTTGCTCCATGCCGCCACCACCACCACCACCACACGCGCCCACAAGTTTCCCCGCGGTTGCGGAGGGAAATACAACCGGGAGCTTGAACGATGGGATCCCCGTATGACGAAGCACGGGTCCATCGAAGAGGGGTGAGCAACCCCGGGCGCAAACTTTTCCCATCGTACATGGTCCGTACGACGTCCACCCGTTGGTGGCAGATGGAGATAAGCTAGGTGGATCAAACAAGGGACGTTCGCAGCTTGGAGGTCCCTGAACGGCTGGGGGAAAAGATGCGGCACGTCATTGCCTGCCTACCACTACCCGCTTGCTCCCGATATTGAGATTGAGATTGGGCTTGCGCGGATGCGTGCATCGGGTTTGGGGATTGAGTTGCGGCCGGGTCGATTGTGACGCATCGTTAAACAAAACGTGATGACAGGAAACTTGTCACAATCGGTTCCCATGGCTTAATCGAGAAGGCAGATGACGTCGCCCCCCAAAGCCAGACCTGATCTTGTTTCAAGACGTTGGGGGGGGAAGTCGCAACCTCAACTGGCTGACAAGCATCCGAGTAATGTCTTCGTCTCGGAAGGGAGATATGATGGATGTAGGGTGCGAGATGGCTGACAGGCCTGGCCTGACACTGGTCGCATTGGCTGTCACGTCGTATGTAGATAGCATGCAATTATCGCTTAACCACCCGCTTCTTATTACTCACTTCCCCCCTCTGCCCCTCCTTATTCCCCCCCCTTACAAAGTACCATTAGCGGCCGTTGAAGGGGCCATCCATGTCTGCCAGGCGAGCAGGCGTGGGAATTGAGGGGATACGATGAGGTAGAAGGGAGAGGCTGCCGTCAAGTCACCACCCATGCCATCCACGCCCGGGACTTGGCCGAACCCCTCACCTGCTGCCCCTCCTGCACATGTTTTTCCGTGGAAAATGTGTGCCCGCTGCAGGTCGTGATCAGATCGCATTGACGTCCGTCTCCAGTCTTCAGGGTCTGGGGGGCCACCCGAGCAGCCCTGGAGCCCTTGGCGGACGGGCGAAGTGGCTATCGCGCGTGGGCAAAAGTGGCTATCGCGGTTGTGCAGCATCCGACCAGCCTCACGAGCAGCCAAGCGCCGGGCTCGCTGGAGCCCTCGGAACAGCAAGGAGGGAAAAAACCGTGGCTGATGACGAGGGTAATAAGCAGTGGTCCATGCTGTCGCGAGCCAGATCCGGATTTACCCGCACACTAGAGAAACAAAACCCCCCTTTGCCCCCCTTTCAGGTGGACTCGTCGGCCAAATACGGCCGGCACGGCCTCAAACGACGTCATCGTCGGCTCCCCCAGCCTCGACTCGAGGGTGGTGAAACCCCGGGCAGGCCGGACGAGCGGCGACAACCTACTAAACAACTGGAGTCAGGAGGGGATGGAGATGAGGACCCTCACCACCACGGCCAAATTCCGGCGCACGATTTTGATTGTCCTCGGCCTGTCGGCACCGGACCCAACCTCCGTTCCCATACGGAGGCTGGCAGGCAGGCAGGCAGGCAGGCTGGCTGGTTGGCAGGCAGCAGTAGCCCGGCCAACGCACCCATCGCCGGTGCAACGGCGACCAGTCGGCCCAGGGGCACGTCGCGCGAGAGGCGACCGCGGCGAGTCATACGCCCTTCTAGCCGCTTTCTAGCCTTCATTCCTCCATTCTAGCTGCTTTCTCTAGCCTCGGTCGCCTGTCGGGCCCTCGTCGGCGGCCGACTCGCCCCTCCCCAGTCCTCCACTGGCCTACCGCTCTAGCCGTCGGAAACGGGACGGCGAGCTGACGAGCTGCCATTCCGAGCTGCCATTCCGAGATGCAAAAGTCAGAGTCGCCGAGGGAGAGAGAGAAGAAAAAAAGGCTATCAAGGTTTCGGGCAAGACTGGGTCTGCCAGTGGGGTAAGGGTCCCTCCCCGTCTAACCCCATAAGGCAGTTCGGCGCGGAAATCCCAAACGACTTGCCAGATGCGCACGGGAACCGAACTGTCGCCATCCACCAATAGATTGTTCGCCGTCCGAGTGTAAACGAGCCAGGGGCGAAGGGTTGTATAGCCAAAGGCACGGTGTCATGAGAAGGGCCTGCCACGTACGGGCTGCTGCGCCGACCGCAACGAAAAGGGGTCAAACGCGTCGGGCGAGGGATTCCAGAGGGAAACGGCAGACAGCCCCTGCTTGTGGTGGTCCATCACACCTCCTCCATCCGACGGGCTGCCGTGGTCTTCCAGAACATGCATGGTCGACAGTCGAAAGGGGTCTTGCTGCAATGGGCCGCCGGCAGAGCATTCCCCGCCCATCAGCCCTGGCGCGCGAGCTTGCCTGGGTGTCGAGGCCGATAATCCCGCCCCAAATTGGTACCGACGCAGGTAGGTCGATCATCCTCAGGCCCGTCGGACGAAGAAGCCGCTCCCTACCGCAAGCGGTCGTACAGGGGGGCCCGAAGGAGCTAACGGAGGTACATCGTGTCCATCGTTCCCTAGGTAGCTTTGGACGGTGCCCATCGTTTGCCTGAGCGCGCTCCAGCCCCACGCCTTGAAGCCAAGGTCAAACAGCCCTCGGCGCCGGACGGAGCGAGTAATCAGAAGCGAGGCGGCAATAATCCAACTGGTCGCACACCGGGAATGACGTTGGCCCTGTTCTCACCACCAGCACGCCAGAATGACTGGCCAGCAGGCGGCCTCATACGGGCCCAACAGCCCCAAAGACCGAAGGGGGAAGGGGAGGGGGGAGGTGAGGCAGCGAGGGTCAGGCCGACACGAAAGGGCGGTGCGGCGATGAGTCAGATGCGTGTTAGAGAGGTCTTCTACGCGTGTGGTCGTTCATTCGACTGGGCCGCACGGGGGCGCCGTCGTGTCCAACGACATGCGTGTAATGCAGACCACGGCAGCGACTGGCCCGGGAATCCCTCGAATGAGCATCGCCCGATGCCCAGGCGGTCTGGCATGGTGCAGATTGCAGCTCACGGGCATTGGCCAGGCGTTGGGCTACAGGGCAGCCCATGCCGCCGACCAAGCATTCGGGACCCGGCCAAACACCCAAAAAGAAGACACAGCTACCTACAGCCAACAATCCTGCTTGTACGTATCCATGCATGCAACAGAAGGTTATCGGGAGAGCGTTCTGGCGGGCGGCCTGCTGCCCCGGACAAGCCACACGCAAGGCAAGGCATGCATGGGGTCCATGTCTGACGCTTGTTGGAGCAAACGAGGCCCCCCAAAGGCGAGTGGAAAGTGTAATGCCGCCCTCGTGCATCCCATACGAATGCGTCGCTTACGGGGGATGAAGGACCTCGGAAGCATGGGATGGACGGGTATGGATGGGATGAGATGGTATGGGGGCGGGAGAGGTACATTTGGAAGCAAGTACCCAGGCCGGCGGTGCGGGTCCGGGTTTATCTGAGGGTGGTTGAGTGAGTAAGATGCGACGGATTCAGCCAACAGCCTCCCCCAAAAGGAAGAAGCCAAAAATAACACATCTGAAATGACGAGAGGCCTGGCCGCATCGCGTACATTCAGCACAACAAAGCATGCCCGGCAGGTGTATGCGGATACGGACACCTACATGACGCTCGATGCCTCCCTCCTCTCATCTCCTTTTCCAGCGGCCGCGGTGATAGCTAGGGAGGCACAAAAGCAACAAACGCGCATTTACCTCTGGGGATCCATACCCAGGCTCAGACATCAGCCATGCTGGCTGCAGCAAGGGCCAAACCGCCCACTAACGTAGTGGCAGGAGTTGGATGTTGGGGAGGTTAGGTACCTCCTCCCCCTCCACGGGCCACCATCCCCGTATCCCACGATACGATGGCGCCCCATGCCAGTAGCGTAGCAAAACTAAGTACCTACCTACCTGGGTATCACGTAAACACGCTGCTGGCCTCGCAAGTAGGTACTTTGTACACACCTAGCTCCTCTCGTAGTCGGTCGGCCGGCTCGTTTCCACGCGGTTTCGCCATACCTAAGGTGCCTACCTACCTCTTACCTAGGTACGGCCCCCCTTCCCCCATGATGGCCCGACGATGCGACGTGCTGGCGCTGCCGGCGCTGCTGACTGCTGTTCCATCGCGAAAGGGTGGCATTGCACAGAGAGGCCCGGCGATTCAGATGGTAAGCGTGATTGGTGCTGCGCCGGACTTTTGCTGACTCTTGTCGAGGCGGTCTAGCTGGGGAACAACGAACCGCGTTGTCACCGTCGGTTCCAGATAGGACGCTGGCCTCCTGGCCCTCCCCCCTTCTTGAGCTGCAGGGCCGGCTTTCCTCGTCCCCCCCCCCCCACTCATACTCCTCCCTTTTGGGGCCTTTGGGGCTTGTCGGGACTCGTCTCCAGCTCGGATGGCTGAGGTCGTCAGCGCTCGCCCAGGCCCCCCTGTCGGGCCCTCTCGGGCCCTCTCTGCCCCCTCTGCCCCCCCTTTCCTCTTCGACTTTCCCCAAAAGGAATCCGACCCACCCTCTCCAGCGGTCTGTTTCCGTACAAGCCGTGTGTCAACCTTACCGCTACTTGATCTGCGCGGTACATGGGTGTGTACGTGGGGGACGTACCTCTTCCCTGGCAGGCGGGAGACCCGCGAGTCGGGCGCAGCCATCCTGTGAATCATGCTTCGCGCCCCGTCATATAATTGTTGTCATGCCGCCCTCACTCCTCCGTGGCTGAAGATCCGTGTTTCTGATTGTCCATCTCGACATCCGCAGTCCATCAGCCTACGTCTACGCTTCCACGATAATATAAGCCCGCACGCTCCCGTCCTCGTGTGCTGTTCAACCCCAGACTCCACCCAACAAGATCTACCACTTGCCCATCTGCCACCCCACACAACACGGCCTGTGCAAGTACTCGAGCTCTGCAACGCTCCCACCACCCGCACTTACACGCCGCCGCCGCCAACGACGACGACGACGACAACAACAACAACAACCCCGACACCACCATTTCGCCCCCTTGCATCTCCCTCTCCCTCCCTCACCATGTGGAACTCGTACGGGTCGCAGGGCTCCCTGAGCCCCTATACCCAGCCCCTCGACATCCCGCACAGCAACAGCCTCTCCCGGCCGGCCGCCTACGAGCCCAACTGCGCCTTTCCCTCGTGGCCGCAGGGCAACTCGCTGCGCCCGACCTACGAGCGCGCGACCGCGTACCTGTCCGATGACGACCTCTTCCCGCTCGACTGCGAGGACGACTCGCACAGCGTCTCGAGCGCCGGCTCCTTCCCCGCGCCCCCGACCGAAGAGGAGCTCTGGGAGCAGCAGCAACAGCGCGCCGCCGCCCAGCGCGACGCTCTGCGCTTCGTCCGTATGGAGAAGGACCGCCGCCGCCAGCAGGCCGCCATGAAGGCCGCCGCCCAGGCCGCCTCGTACGCCTCGTCGACGTCCTCGCGCCGCAGCAGCAGCGGTAGCAGCAGCAGCAGCAGCGGGAGCGCCAAGCGAAGCCCCGCGATGAAGGCCGCCGCCATGGCGTCCATCAACGAGGTGGCCGTCGAGTGAAGCGGATGACCTCACCATGTGCACGTTATGAGGATGGTGGGTTCACCCCAAATCTAATCTCGCGTCTCAAGGCCGCAGCTTACTAACGCGTTTTTTAGTTTACGAACTTTTTTTTTACGATACCCAGAATATGATACCCCAACGATACCCACCCCCGAAATGCCATCCGTCCACTGCGTGGGCGATTTTGGCATACGCGCCCGGATCGAGATAGACTCTCGACAACGAACGGGCAGCGACCGTTGAGAGTGCGCGACTCTTGAGAGTGCGCGACCCTTGGGAGTGCGCGAACCGCGACGGTGGCGCCAGCAAGGAGGACGCGATGGAGCTAAGTGTCCGTTGGTGCCCGGTAGTGGCATCACGGCCACTAAGCACGCGCGATCGGAGTCAGGATGCGATTCATCTCTCATGTGTCTTAGCCACCATCACGGGGCCGAGAGACCATGACCAACCTTGTCCTACCTACCTACCCTTAGGTACCCCAAGAAATCTACCTACCCTTAGAGGTACCCCAACTACGACTACGTGCCGGCCTTCTTTGGATTTGCGCCCACCACCGGCTCCCCGCAACCAGTCATGGAACTCGTTTCCATGACGAGATGGGGTCAGACGGTGCCGGCTGCTGTGGCGGAAATGGAACCCCGTCACATATTCCGCTCGTCAGTCTGTGTTAGCTGTGACGCGCGCAGGGCTGTGACGATGATGCCCCGGAATAGCACGCGCCATGTGATTGGCCGCGGTTGGCAACGCAGCCAGTTTGAGCTGAAGAGCAGGGTCGGGCTGACCCGGAAAGGGCGCCCCGGAATGGATGGTTGGGCCTGTAGCGCATAGTTACCTATCAATGAGACTTTTGATGTCATACCACACGCGCCATCCCCTGTCGACCTGTATGATTACCATCATCGTTATGGCATTCCGTAGCTTGTTTCCGCCGCATCGGTGTCGTGGGCTTTTTGGCCGCTCCCTAGACAACCCCCTCCCAATCGCCCCAGATGCCCGCCTCAGACCTTGCCTCACGAACATCAGCCATCCATGGGCGCGGCCCCCCGGATGTGACGTGTGGGTCATTGCCCCGATCGAGGCGGCTCCTATGTGCTTTCAGCTGCACGGAAGTGTCTACGGAACGGACAGGGGGTGGGAGTCCGTCTGCCACTAAAAGACCAGTCTAGGCATTCGACCTTTCCCATTTTGCTCCCCGCCCATCCCTCGCAGCCAGCGTTCGTACGCGCGAGGAGGGGAACAGGGACGCCGTCGTCGCCGCTTCTCCTCCTTCTCTTTTGCTCGTCACATCCGGGACGTCCAATCCGCGTAAGCGGAGGGGAGGCGAGGGTGAGGGGGTCCGAGGGTTGGGAGAGGTGAAAGCGGAGGAGGGCACGCGCGGGCGGGAAGCCGACCGGCCAGGCGACGACGAGAACCTGCCCGCGTCTTGCGTTCGAAAAAAGAGACGGCCCCGTTTTCGCCGGACTGGATCACCCGCCTGGCGCGCGGGGAAGGCCCAAGGTCAGTGAAAGCGGAAAGCGCTGAGCCGCCGCCAGCGCTCGCCAGGGCCGGATCGACACGAGCCCAGGCTGGCCAGCTGACGGGCTCAGTAGTTTGCGAGCTACCCCCGTGCGTTAGGAGGAGAGGCGGACCATGGCCCGCCTTTCTCTCCGTGGCCTGGTCACCCGCCGGGCCAGTAGTTTCGGCCGAGGGGGGAGGGAAGAAAGCCGACGGCACTGGCGGAGGACGAGGCGAGGGATGGATACCCGGGAGCAACTAGGGGTGGCGCGTCCATCCGAGCATGTAGATATCTTGGAAATCACCCTCCTTCCCTCCTCCCTCGCCTTCTCATACGCGCGTGCGCGCACACGGACACACAGCAAGGCATTGGGCAGTAGGAGCACAGCCAATATGGGTACTTATTTCACTTGGGTACCCGGCTGGAGGAGCCGGTGGCAAGTGATTCGCATATTCAAAGGATCCATGGTAGCGAGATGCTACTCCCGTGGTTTCGTCTGGCCCCAGAGCCGCGTGGGAGGCGCGGCATTGGTCGCCGGACGGGATATCTTGATCAGGTGCTTTCCGCTATCTGCGCTCGCCTACTTAACATATCGGTCCTATCGTTAGGGGTAGACGGCAAATGGGTCACCGGACGAGGCCCCGCGACGATGGTCCTCCCCACCCAGCTGCCAAGGGAAATTGTCCTCCTTGCCGCCGGGGCGGATCACGCTTTTTTGTTTTCTGGGCGCCCCCAAATGCACCGAACAACCCAATTTCGCGTCCGCGCGTCTCTTGTCTGTTTGGACACGGCCCCTCTTTCCCTCCCTCCCCAAGGCCACACTCCCCGGGGATGCGAACCTGCCAAGTCCCACTTGGACGGTGATCGTATGGAGCGGACGGCCTTCCAGCAAGCCGGCACTAATGCGAAGCACAAGTTTTCTCTCCAGTCGTGCTGACGCCGGCCGAGATGAGATGAGGAGCGGCCGCGACAGGTGATGGGCCATTCGCGGCCCTTGCCCCCCGGGGGCACCACTTAGGGCACTTACAACCAACTCGGCCATCCAACCCTTCCCGTCCGTGGATTGGCTGTTCCCCCCTTCTTCCCGCGGCCGAGATACGCCGAAAGTGTCACCGCGCAAACGAAAGGCCGACTTTTCGCCCATCACACGCCAAGCCTTTTTCTTTTCCCCGTTCGGTCCGGGCTTCTCTGCT
The DNA here is from genome assembly GCA_018287875.1 of Nigrospora sphaerica. Classification (NCBI taxonomy): domain Eukaryota; kingdom Fungi; phylum Ascomycota; class Sordariomycetes; order Amphisphaeriales; family Apiosporaceae; genus Nigrospora; species Nigrospora sphaerica. Next base: position 4,917,431 of record JAGVVL010000002.1, read on the forward strand.
AGCCGGGGGCCCAGGCTACAGTGGCGCGTCCTTTCCTGTCCGGGCGCATATGGGTCCCGCCGTCCGCATCTTGCTTGCTATTCCCTCCCCGCACCCACGGGGAGCACATATAGGCTCAGCAGGGGGTTGGCGGTGTTTTTTTTTTCCTTTTTTCGAAGGTTAGCGGGGGGGGGACTGACGGTGACGGTGGCTGCGTGCGAGCCGCGGGACTAAACCTTGGAAGGTGCATAATGGGCTTGGACGGTTGGAAGCAAGAAATTGCGATGTCGGCCGGATGCCCAAAGTGACGATGGGCAACCTTCTCGCGCCCTTGGTCCTCCATACCTCCCGCATGGCCCCGCGGGGAGCTTCTGACATGCGTCCTGTGCGGAGTCAGGGCCACCCCGGCCCCAAAGCATCCGGGTTTCTTCAGCAAACGCGAACAATGCCCTGGCTGCTACATAACCCACTTGCAGCGTTGCACTCTCTCCAGTCCAACCGGGCTCAGAGCGAGCCATGCATACAACCGGCTCCATGGTGCATGCATACCTACTTATCTGCCAAAGTGCCAACAAGGTGTGCACTCACATATATGTCTCGGTCGGGAGAGACCAGCCGGGGTGTTAGGACCTAGTTGGCAACTATGTATGCCGGTTGGTGAGGCGAGACGTGCAGCGCGGTTCGGTCGGGGGCTGGTCCTACCCAGGCCCCGTACGGGATGCCCGCTCGTGCGCGAGCCGTTCTCTCCTCCAGCCGTGCGGGAACAAGCCGTATGCTTGTTTGGCTTCCCCGTTGGTGTTTTGCATTGGGGCGAGGCGGCGGCGGGCGGCTGGACGGGTGCTAGGTTAGCCGACCCCCAGCGGTATGGGTCCCCGTCATTGCCCATCCATCATGGCGTTGGCGGTGAATCTTATCGGTCCTTACCATGTGCGTTCCCGCGTTGGCCCAAGTCGAGACCGGCCCGTTGACGAGGATCTTGCAGCCAAACCCAGTTTCCTCCTGGGGCAGGAGGGGGGGGGGCGTCATCAGCCCGCCGAGTTTGACTCGCCCCCAACGACGACGCCGCCCTCGTCAGCAAGGGCCCCCTCGGCGCCGGCCCGCAGATACGAAGTTGGTGCGCTCTCTCTCTCTCTCTCTCTCTCTCTCAGAGCACGCCTCACCTTCTCAACCCCCCGTCGCCTTGGGGGGGCGGGCCTCTCCCCCGGGCCCGTTGGGCTTTGGGGCCCGACGGAGGGGCGTGTTGGCCCCCTCTCTGGGTAGGACAGCGTTAGGGACCATGCAAGGGGAGGTAAGCGGCCATTGGTTTCCCGACCCGGTCAAGTTTGGTACGATATCGATATGACGGCTGGCTGCGCTTGCAGCCATGTGCCTCGAGGCCATGCAGACAGGCGAGCGGCACGCCCAGGGCGGCCGCGGGGTAAGTGGCCCGGATGACGATGGCCCCCGGTTGGGCTGCTACCGGGGTGGTCGACCGGCGGGGTTGTCTCGAGTCGGTGCAGATGCAAGACACCGGTCTGTACGCCGGACGGAGGAGGCCGTTGCCCAGGTGAGCCAGGGTACGGGTATATGCCCGGTACGACCCGAGCTCGCGCCGGCGAGGTTGTACCTGCTTCCGGGGCGGGCGCCGAGTCGCGCAGCCTGATTGTCGCCCGCCGTTTGTTTAGAGTTACTGCTGACTATCCAGGCTTCGGAATTGGGAACGGAGGGGCCATGGGATGGTGGGATGGGGCTGGGACCAAGAGCCGGTGGCCCAAGTGGCGTTACCGACGGCTTAACAGAGCCCATCTAGCTGCATACACTTCTGTACTCATTGGCTTACCACCTACTTGTGCCAAGCAGCAAAAAAAGACACGAAGCGGAAAAGGGAAGCATGTACAGACTACCTACCTGCTTCTCACAGCCATCGATTTATGCCCGCCTTGCGAAGAAGCCAGTGCCTTAACCGGCTTGCCTGCCTCTGCCGAGCAACAGAACCAGGGTGCCCTGGCCCTCATGGCCAAGTGGCCGCGTCGTACGGGTCGACTTCTTGACCCCAATGCTATACCCCATGATATCGGTTCCGACTGCATACCGCCTGCACCGGAGGGAGGCATGTAGACGCCAGGTAGCCCGTCGAGAATAGATGGCCTGGGAGACGCCAGAGGCACCAAGCGAGGGAACGGCCAGTCGGCGAGCCCCCCCGTCGCCCCCAAGCTTGATTACTTACATACATACCCTACCTGCTGCTTAGCTCCCTCCTCTTTTGCGTACGATAGCGTAGTGAACGAGGCGGCCAGTCGAGCACGGTCGGCTTCCGGCATGTGGAGCAGCACGGCATCTACCCAGCTTTTCACATCATGGGTCCTCCGGGCTCCCTCAGCAGTCTCCCCCGGTCCGTACGCCGGGTACTCAAGGTGGACAATGCGGCCGCGAGGACGATCGGCGCCACGGGGGTGCCGTGCTCGTGCTCGTGCTTCGTGGTCACGCCCCACGGTAACCCTGACCGCAACACGTTGCGAAGTCGTGCCCAATGTCACACGGCGCAAGTAACGTGTGGGTGTTTGTGTCTGGGTGTGTGTGCTGCATACGCCCGCGTCCCCCTCGGTTGCGCGCCACGGAGAGCACGGCGTGCCTGCATCGGCGGGGTAGAGGTATAGTCAGCCCCCCCCCCCCCCCTTGGCTGCAACTTCCTATAGTGCGTTACTCGGTAGGCGATATCCATGGCCCGGATTGCTGCTGGCTGCTGGGAATCTCGGCTCGGTGCGAGTGCGTGTCCCCGGTACGATTCGTGGGCGAGGGAAAACCAAGCTAGTGAGGCGGGAAGCCACCTACCTACCTGGGCCGGACGCATGCATAGGCGCATACAGCCTTTCCCCTTCCGTCGTCGTTCTGACTCTTTTTCTCGCGCTCTCCCTCCATCTCTTTTTCTTCCTCTCCCCTCGTCATCACGAAGAAGCAGAGACTGGCAGACGGGGCATGGAGAAAGAGGGCCCGGCGTGAAAGGGCGGGCTTGGCTGGGAGGAAAAGGGTGGGGGCTTATTGCCGAGATCCTTGCACCGATCGGCCATTGAGGGGCCTGGTCACGTATTTTTAACCGCCAGACCTGATGGTAGTTGTGGTGTTATAGCCAATCATCCCGCTCGCCTCAGGGAGAGCCCCTGTTCGCCACCGACCAATCCCGGCGCTCACTGGCATTCTCGCAGAAGTCGGCGCTAAGGCGAGGAACGACATCCGTCAACGATTGCTCTCGCAAATGCCCTGAGCCCGCCCGCGCTGCCCAACCACGTTCCCGAGGCCAGCTTTTCCGCTTGCGGGCAGCTGGTCAAAATCTCGCTAGTGGACCGGCCCTCTTTCATGCCCGCCTCGAAACCGTCGCCCACGGTCAGTAGATGAGCCACAGTCGCTGTCACCTGCCCTGGCGTGTGGCCCCGGCGGTGCGGCCATACACGGCCTCCAGACGCCCGCAGGCATGATCGATCTCGGAAATGATGCTGGGCCAGCCCTGGTGGCAACGCCCGGGCTCCAGTCGTCGCCCGGCCACGGCTACTGACCAAGGGCACTGGAGAAAGAGGGCGGTTTCGGTCCTGGACCCCCCCGGGCGGGGGCTGGAGACGGACGGCGGAGCTCTGGCGTCCTCCTGCGCGCTTGGTGCCCTGGCAGAGAGGGCCAGACAGCCGTTGGCGCCAGCGGTAAGTCTCTAGATATCGAATCGACGCACATCACGGCCAGCCGTCCAGACCGCTGCTCGTTTCCGTTGGCTCTCTAGGGGCTTCGCGGTGCCCGCCCCCGCCCCCCCGGTCTCGTCGTCGTCGCCTCTCGCCTTACCAGCCGCGGTCAAGTGACGGCGTTGGGCGCCCGGCCAGCATCGTCGCTCAGTCCCTTTGGCCGTCGAGGAAGCCCCCAATTGTGGGCGGGAGAGGCACTGCTGGGGCTAATTATATCTCCCATTCACGTCGCCTCTTTGCCGCAGAGCCAACCAGTCGCCTCGGCCGCAGGGGGAGGGCCCCAAGGCCAGCCCCCGTCACTCTTCTACCCCTACCGGTTCCCTGCCCTCCGGCACGCCATGGCTGATCAGACCCCTGCCCCATGCTTGCTCGTGCAGGCCTTGGCTGAGCCGGACCGTATCCGCTCCAGATTCGAAAGCTCGCTTGTACCGCAATGCTATGTAACGGAAGCCATTGACAGGCCAGAACTCCTCACCTTAGGCGCTGGGCTTGTCAACGCCGATTCGTGACTTATTGCTCCCTCACACCCCCCTCAAGGGCACAAGTTCATCCGTGAACATCCCATTTCTTTGCCTCCTTTGCCTCCCCGTCCCCTGCGAGCAAAAAGCGGCCGAAGGAAAGACGACCCCATGCCGCCCAAGCGCCAGCACACCATTCTGCATGAGTTGTAGCAGTTACACACCACCCACACGCTAATGCGCCGCCCTCCCACGAGGCGATAACCGGAAACCCCATACCCATGTGCGTGCGACACGTCCCTGGCTTTTTCTGTCTCCTCGTGCCCTTTTATCACGAAATCCCGTTTTGTGGCTGTTCTCTCTCTCTAATCCCCCCCCTACAGCAAACCTTCGTCCTCCAGCAGCCGACGTCCAGTGTCTCTCACTTTCGCGACGCCGGATCCCGAAGCGACGACACCTTGCCGGCCACCGCGAGCACCGCCATCCGCCGTCCTGCTGCACCGGCCCTGTATCATTGATACACGGAGCGCGACGAGGGACGTCGTCCCGGGAACGGGCATCAGTGTGTTGCGTGTGATGCTCGGGACCCCGTATTGTGTAGCGCCCCCGCTTCCCTAGGGCACCCCAAGTCCCTCTCTCCAGAGATACCGTCGCACGCCGAGGTCAGTAGCCCCCCTCGTGTCCCGCCGGCTCGCCCGCGTATAAGAGCGCCCGGCCGCCGGGGCGCCCCCTGCGCTTCGGCCGTCCTGGACACCTTACCGGCCGGAAACCCACGCAGCATGCTTACCCTTCCTCCCAGGACCGCACTGCCGCCATGTCTTCCTCCAGTCGCCCGGTGGTGCCTCGGCATCGCAACCCCTCGGTCAGCTCGGCGGGGAACTCCTCGCACAAGAGCAAGGTGGCTGCCAAGTCCAAGGACTTCACATCGACCGCATTAATGAAGTATTTCGAGCCATGCGCAGCCACTGCTGCCATGTTCCTCTACGCACGTGAGTCCGGTCCCCGGCCGTTCCGGCAGCGTTGTGCCGCATGCGGACTGACACCCGACCAGAGGGCAATTCCGTCGTGATTGCGCACCACGACAGCTTAACTATAGAAAGACGCTTCTCGCGTCACTCGGCCGAGGTCCAACTCTTGGCCGTGGACACGCAGAGCGAAATCGGCGCGGGCCGGCTGGTTGTTAGCTACGATGCCGATATGACGGCCATCGTGTGGGACCTCATGACGGGCGACGAGGTTGCGCGCTTCGCCTCGTACGAAAACCTGACGTGCGCTGCCTGGATGCGGAACGGCAACGTAGCTTTTGGTGAGTAACCGGCGGCCCCTGGGTCTCTACCACCGGAGGGCGGCGCCGAGGGCTGACGGGCGTGTGACACAGGCAACTCGCAAGGAAACATCATCCTCTTCGAGCCGACCACTTCGGAGCACATCTCAGCGCGAACCATCGACCAGATTTCGGTAACGGCCTTGGCCCCCGCGGCCGACTGCCGCACTTTTGCCATCGGGTTCGTCGCCTCCATCTTGCCCCTATTCCTGCCTCTGTCTGACCCGAGTTCGGCTGTCCAGGTACCAAAACGGGTCTCTCCTGATCGCGACTCTGCAGCCTCGCTTTACCATCTTGCACAACCTGAGCACCAATAGGGGCCCGTCCCCCATTGTCAACTTGGCTTGGCACGCCTCGTCGTCGCGCCAAAAATCCGACATGCTGGCGGTGCAGACAGCTGACGGCGATCTGCGTGTCTGGAGCGTGTCCAAGTCGTACAGCAGCGAAGATCCCGCCAAGGTGGTCCGGATACTGAAGAAGACCGAGAACCACCAGATTGGTCCCAACTGGATGGGCTGGTCGAAAAACGGCCGCATCATTCAACATTCCGAGAGGTAAGTAGTGTGTGGCCTTCTCTACCCGCTCCCACCCCCCCTCCCACCGCACTACGCATGCAGGGCGAATACGCGCGCGCTTAGGTGGTCACGCCAGGACATGTGTGGCTGACAGCACCGGCAGCGAGACACTTTCGTGGGACGTTCGAACCAAGCACGTCACCTATGACAGCATCCCGACGCTGGAACACGTGAGGGCGCTGGCCGTGTACGGACCGGGCGCGAGCTTGTTCACGCTCGGCGCCAACAACACGGTGCAGCAGTTTGATCTCAACACGCCCTCGATGATGGTGGCCAACGTGCAGCACCCTACCAACCTCTTACCGCCCTCGCCCCCGGTCTCCATTGAAGAGCAGTCCGAGCATGGCATCATCGCCATCGCTGCCGAGTCGGATTCCGGCCTGTCGGTGCCCATCACGTCCGAGGTCTCCGAAAGCGACGATGACCGCCTGTCGCCCCTGGCGCGGATTGTGCGTGGTGCCGAAGTCACCGCCGAGGCCGTCGACCAGGAACGCTACATGTCGGCCAGCCCCGTGTCGTCGCGCAGCCAGGCGTCGACCCTCTCGAAGTCGTCGGCCGGCTCGAGCACCCGCGGCCGCCACCCTCCCTCGGTGCTCTCCCGCGGCATGACCGAGAACACGTACATCTCGGCCGGCTCGTCCCAGCGCTCCTCGGCGATGCCCCCTTTTGGCGACAAGGATGCCTACTCCATCAGCAGCATCAGCTCGGCGTCCATCACTTCGTCGTCGCGGCCGTCGCATCACCGGCCCTCGCGCCTGCGAAACGAGGTCCCCCGCAGTCCCGAGGATTCCAAGGTGCACGACCTGTTCAAGTTCACCCGCAGCCGCCTGCACGATGTCCCGTACAAGCGGGCCCCGTTGGTGGACCAGTCGCGCTTGACCAACGAGGACCTGCGGCGGCAGATGCTCAGCATCATCTTCGGGTGGAACAGGGAGATCCAGGACTTGGTGCGCGACGAGATGGCTCGCCACCCCCTGGGCTCGCCGAACCGGATCCTCCTCGCCAAGTGGCTGGGCGACATCGACGCCGACGTGATGACGGCCTCGTCGGAGAACATGACATCGTCGGACTGGATGCTGCTGGCTCTGAGCGGCATCGGAGGCCAAGCCTCGCAACACAAACTCGGCCGCGCCTACGTGCAGCGCCTCCTGGAGAGCGGCGACGTGCACGCGGCGGCCACCATTATGATCGGCATGGGTGACCACAACGACGCCATTGAAATCTACGTTTCGCACAAACGCTACATGGAGGCCCTGATCCTGCTGTGCCTTTACTTTCCGACCGTCTGGGAACGCCAGGCTCAGATCATCAAGAAGTGGGGAGAGTTTGCCGTGCTGCACGGACAACAGCAGCTTGCCATCCGATGGTAACGACTCGTGCCCCCCTCCTGTCCTCCTTGATACGGACGCTGACATGCCACAGTTTCGCTTGCACGGGTCAAGAGTCGACCGAGCCTTGGTCGTCGCCCTCGGCCACCCAGGTCACCTTCCAGAGTATGAACCAGAGCATCCCCGAAATCCTGAGTCCGCCCCTGTCGCCGCCAGGCGTGAGCCGCGGCCCCCAACGGAGCATCGCCAAGTCGTCGGCGCTCAAGCTGATCACGACCTTTGGCGACCCCGGAGCGAAATCCAAGTTCTTCGCGGCGGGCGACGGTGGCCAAACCCCCATCGCTGCCGGCGTCACTCCCATTGCCGAATCGGCCGTTTCTCCCGGTGGTCACGACCCTACCACCGCGGTGCTCAAGCCCTCGTCCCGGAGCGCGCTCAACACGCCGACGAGCTCGGTGCGCGTAACGACGCCGGGCGGGTTCAACCGTCGCCGACTCCCGTCCATTGGTGAGGTACGCGGCGAGGTTCCCCCGCCCCTGCCCTCCCTGGAGGCCAAGCCCCAGCCTGGCCATCAACGCCCGCCGGTGTCCGAGGAGCAATACAACGCCGGTTTGTCTTTGGCCCGAGCCGCGACGGCGAGCCCCATGATGATGCGAGATTCGCACCGGCGCAAGGAAGCTCCGCCCCCCTCGCCATCCCCCGAGTCGTTTGTGGCGCTCATGGCTCAGGGTCGCTCCAGCCGCAACGGAGCGCGCGACCGTGTGCCCGACGGCATTGACATGAAGCTTCAATCCATAAATGCCGCCATGGCAGGCGACGTCACGTCCCCCGAGCAGTCGATCGCGTCGTCGACACGTTTCCACTGGCCGACCCGCCGCCGTGGCCCCGGCTCGATCGCAAGCTCTGCGACGTCCAACTCGAGCGCCGGCCGAAGCCACCGCGGCCGGCCCGTGGGCGGGAAAAGCCTCAACAACTACATCTCGAGTCTGGACACGGCCCAGGACCACCATAACCGACAGCGCAGCCGCGAGAGCAGCCGCAGCCGGCAGGACGACCGCCACGCCCGGAGCCAAGAGAGAAGCCGGAGCCGGAAGAGGACCGCCACTCGGGAAGAATCTGCGGACCGGGGTCGCGTAGCGGCTAGGAACTACACGCCCAAGCCTGCCAAGCGCTCTCCTACGTCACCCATTCCCATGTCTCCCGAGGACCTCATCAACTTGAGCACGCCGCATAACGACGACCCGGTCATCCCGGTGCGTCTTGATGTCGCGGAGCCGTCGACGGTGCGGAAGGCCAGCCAAATTCGCCTATCCTCGCCCAACAACGCGCGCAGCTCCAGCCGCCCCTCAAGCCGCGACCGCCGGCGCAAGAGTCCCGAGCGCCGCCCGCCCGCCTTGGCTCTGGATACCCGTGGCAGAGGCGAGGGCAGAGGAGACGGCTCCATCATGCGCTCTCCCTCGTCGCCGCTGCCTATGTCGGCGCAGGGCCACTTCTTTGGATCGGATGACGAGAATGACTACAAGGCGGCGGTGGACGCCCAGGAGTCCTTCCGAAACAGACACAACCGCAGCCGCGGTCTCAGGGATCCGTCATCGCCCGCTGTTTCTAGGGCCCGCGACCGGTCCGAGAGCCGCCGGCCCAGCAAGATGCCCGGCGATCTGGCGACGCAGTTGCCCGCTGTCCAGATGACGACGCAGTTGCCCGCTGTCCAGATGACGACCGCTGTGGAAGCGCCCACGCGCGCCGGCGACTTGAAGCAGATCCTCACGGAAAGACAACTCAAGAAGGAGGCTGCCGCCCGGGAACTCGAGGAGCGTCGCCGATCGCTGGCACGGAGGCCCTCGGCACCGCCGATTCCGCACCCTCACGAGCTGTCGCCCATCGCCTCCCGGCCCCCCACGGCCTTTGAGCTGGCGAGACAGCCGTCGCCGTCCCTGCACGATATTCCGCAGCGGAGTGCCACGGCCGATTTTGCCAGGGGCTCTCACATGCGCAGCGGCAACCGGCCCGTCATCGGCCTGCCCGCGACGCCCAAGGCCATGAGGCTGCAATTCGAGACGGACACCCGATCCAAGCCCAACGTACCCCCTATTCCGTCCGTCTGGACCAAGACGTCGCCACCATCGTCGGGCCAGGGCTCTCCCGCCAAGATCCCGGAGGACAGTGGGAAGCAGTCACCGGAGGCGGCGCCCTCGCTTTTGACGCTGCTCCCGTCGACCGTCTACTCTCCGCCATCGCGGCCCAACATCCCGCGCTGCATGTCGGCTCCTATCGCTGATGAGCCCTCCATGTCGTTCTCCTTGGGGCACCAGCCGTCGGGCCACTCCCGACAGGGCTCGTCGGGCCGTAAGATGAGCACGCCCGACGTCTCGATGCGCGGGATCGACCAGATGATCGGAGGCGGCAAGCATTCGCGCCGGGCCTCGCGAGATGACTACATCCCGCCGCCGCCGCCGCCTCCCCCAATGCTGAAGGAACTGCAGCACCTCGCGACGCCGCCGCCGCCGCCGCCCGCGCCCCTGCCGGGCTCCAAGCCCCAGGTTTTCGGTGGGCAGGGCACCATTGAGATTGTTATGGACGAGGACGACAACGTGCCGGCCGCCGTGGCCGCCAGCGACGCCAACGTGCCCATTCTCTCGGCACCGGCGCCGCCCTCCACGCGGCACGGCCGCGGCCGCAGCATCAGCGACAAGGACAACAGCATCGCCAGCCGCATCTCGCGCGCGACGGACCGGATGCGGTCGGCGAGCCGCGGCCGCAACAGCTCGGCGCTGGGCAGCCGCACCAAATCGCCCGAGCAGACGTCGCCGTACGAGAGCGTGCTCCCGGCCGTCAGCTACACGAGCCCGACCACGACGCCCAGCAACGGCTTCGGCGGCAACCAGCCCATGACGGAACGCCACCCTCGCGAGGTGCGCGCCGCCTACCACAAGCACCAAAACTCGGGTACGGGCCTTACCCGCAGCGAGTTGATTTAAAAAAAAAAAAGAAACAAAATGCGGCAACAGCGGCGCCTTCTTTGACGACCGCGAGGGGCACCTTTTCCCGTCCGGTATTCTTTTTCTCCGCATACGACCCGTCCCGACCCATTCTTGCTTTCCATCTTCTTCCGACATACCGCATGGCGCCGGCGTTTTCTTCGTCCCTCATCGGCTCGATACCATTTCCCATCAGTCATGAAGCACAGGGGCAACATTACCATGCCCCGTGCTGTTCAGGTTCTCCCGGTTGCATACCGCAAGGTGGCTGCCGGGGCCGTCTCGCACTCGGCTTCGTCGGGCAGACAGGCATCTTTTTTTTTCTACTTACGACAATAGCATGCTCATGTTCAGCGCTTTTTTCTTCATCTCATTTCATGTTATAACGGCCGACTTCCACATCTTAGACACCTTGTATACTTCATATCCTGTCCTTGACCCAGAGTTTCACGACGGAGGGCGATGATACCTTTTCCTTGTTTTTCTCCTGTTTTTTATACCCTGTTTTCTTGCTTTTGCCTGCCCCGCCCCGCTTCCTCGTATGGATGTGGGCGGCGGTGGCGCCGGGCCCGGCAAGAGGGACGGACGGACGGCCTGGTGGGAAGGCCAACGAGGGTACGAAAATACCCGGGCTCCGGGGGCAGAGAGACGGGGGGTGGGATGGCAAAAGGGAGGGAAGGGAAGAGACGAAAAGCGGAACCACAAGAGCAAAATCGAGCGACAGCGCCCCAAAAAGTCTCATGGAGTTTTGCCCGTCTACACTACAATGTTGCCTCGCGGCACCTTTGTTAGGTATATCCCCTTCTTGTTTCGAGGTGCCACAGAAACGGCCCGGGCTGTTTGGCATTCCTCGAGTTTTGATAGTTTTCGTACTCGATACCGTTGTTCCTCAATGGAGGCAATTTGCTTTTTCATCGCGCGTACCTACTCGTTACCTGTTCCGTGAATGTGGGTGCAAGCAGCATCAATCAAATGAGTGAAGTAATCATACCGGCAAGGTCACATTAGAAGAGAGGACTTGCTTCATCGACGAGAGAAGGAGAGGGGAGGGAGGGTGAGGGTTCGAGACGAAGTTTTGGAGGGGAAAAAAAAAAAGAACGGAGTTGACCACTCCATCTCACCCCTCTAGCCCAAGTCCCCGAGCGAGCGTGATCCAAAGCGCCATGCGACGGGGGAGAAACTCTGCTGAGTGAAACCTCCCTGAAGCGTATTCTCCATTTCCTAGGACCTCCCACGCAATCGCTAGTTACCTAAGCGGGTGAGAGATCACCGCAGCATTCGCCCTGGGCGCCGCAGTCGGGGGATCTGACGGAATTGGGATTCTGGAAGGGTGAGAGTAACAAGTGCCTTCTAACCAACTAGACCATTACAGTCGAGAAAATGGTGACTTATTAACATTTGTATCCTTACTACTTACCCGACCCGCCAATTAGCCGAGCTTGGCCCGTGCATCGCTTGGCGGGCCGTGCATAACCTAGGCCAGCACCTCAGGGATAGCTGCGTCCCTACGTACCATGTACCTACCTACCTTAGCTGGAGCTCTTTTTATATACTGGGATGGCACCGCCCACCATTGGGAATCTATTCAGTGTGCCGACCCATTCTACACACCCCTCTCACGGAATCTTGCATCCAAGGACGCTCGACACTGCAGCCGGCGGCCGCTTCCAAAATACCCCCATCCATCACAAGTAACAAATCCCGCCTGGGCCCAGCCTCTATGCCCGTGGCTACCACCAACACCACCGCCGCCGCTGTCACCGCAGCTTAAACACGACGCGACGACCTCTTATCTCCTCCCACCCGCTGAACCGTCTCTCTTTCGCGCGCGCGCGCTCTTTCACACTCCCCCTCGGCCCCCGAATCCGGCCCGACCCAGCGGCCATGCTGACGACGGCGCCCCGCCTCACGATCCGGCGGCCCTCGCCGACGACGGCCGAGTTCATCGTGTCGACGAAGCCCGAGGCGACGCCGGCGCGGCGCGCGGCGCTGGGCCTCGTGCACGGCTTGCGCGTCGTGCTGGCGCTCGCGGCGCTCGCCCTGCTCTACGCGCAGTGGACGCTGTGGTTCGACGGCGACGAGGCCGAGGCCCGGTACCGGCGCGAGCTCGCCCGGCCCCCTCCTCCGACCCCGACGGGGCCCGACGGCGACGACGCGGCCGCGGCCATGGCGATGGTGGCGGAGGGGGTTTTGCCGTGGGCGTGGCCGGGCCTCGGCGCGCTCGCGCGCGGCCTGCTCCACGGGACGCCGGCCGGCCGGGCGGCGCTGGCGGCGGCGGCGGCGGCCCCGGCGTGGGTGCTCGGCCCCGCGGCGCTGGCGGCGCTGGCCGTGAGCGTGCGCCGCCTCCACGTCGAGGAGCGCCTGCTCGTGCTGCGCGGCCTCGGCGTCCAGACGCGCTCAGCCCGCCCCACGCTGCTCGGCGGCGCCGCCACGCGCTTCATCCCCACGGAGCAGATCCGCGACGTGCTCATCAACGAGGCCTTCTGGGGCTTCGGCGTCCGCTACGTCCTCGTCGTCGTCGTCGAGGGCGAGGAGGAGCTCGTCGTCGTCTTCCCCCGCCTGCTGCCGCGCCGCGACGTGGTCGAGCGCGTCTGGCGCGGCGTCCGCGGCTGTCTGTTCGAGGAGGAGGGCAAGGGATTCCGGGGCTAGGGCACGCCCGCTACGTGGCACGCACGGCTTACGATATGCCCCATGGTGGCGGACTTTGTCTATTCTATTGCGGCGGGGGGCCCAACCGGTCCGGGTCCTGTCTATCCAATATCCACGTTATTTCCGGCGCCCACCCGAAATGAATGGACGACTCGGACCTACTCATCCTCTTCGGCCGCCACGTTATCCGCCCATTTCTGGTGGCGAGCCTGCCGCCAGTCGTCTGCGTCCTTGTACCCCTTGCGCCGCGCCTCTCGGTCGTACGTCTCCTCGGGCGCTGGCAGCCGGCCCAGCTTCAGTATGGGCCTGTAGGTACCCACGAACCTCTCCTTGTCGGCGCCCTCAAAGGTGCGCTGCGTGAGCGGCACGTGCTGCGGCGCCTTCTTGTCCAGCCGCTTGCTGATGTCGCCGTTCGCCACGGCCAGGTTGAGCAGCTGGCTCGACAAAATCTCGTCCAGCTTGCGCTGGCGCCAGAATTGCCACAGCTGGTCCACAACGCCAAAGGCGCCGTGCTTGTAGAGTGGGTTCTCGTCGCCCACGTATATCCACGGCATCGCATCCTTGTGCTCGTTCAGCACCATGTTGTCGTCTCGAGGTGCCGTGACGTCCGGGAACACCGTGTCCCACAGCACCAGAGGGAACTCGCTGGCCAGCGTGTAGTTGGGCCGCCGCGGCACCTTCTCGATGTCGAGAAGATCGTCGATGATGGAAGGCGCCTCGAGGCCCTGGCCAACGGTGAATAGGACAGAAACCATGCACCGGATTTGGTGCCACAGGAAGGCCGAGCCGCGGACGTGGAAGTAGTACACCTTGGGAGTCTGTCTTCTCTCCGCCGCTGCGAGCTCCTGGCCCGAGTAATTGAAAGCCGGGTCGTCGAGGAACGACAGAGCCGTGCCGGCGTCTTCCACCTCGACCACGTCGCACTCAAAGATCCGCCGGTCGAACTTCTTTATCAGCTTGCTTGGGTCGATCTTGCAGAAATTGCGGAAGTCGTGCACGCCCTCAAACTTCTTAGCCGCCGCCCGCATGGCCTCGATGTCCAGCCAGCCATCCTTGACGCCCAGCGATTTCGCTTTGGGGTTCTCCATGCCCCTCGGCACGGGCAGGTAGGCGGGCTGCGTAAAGAAATAACGGTACTGCCTCTCCCGGCAGTGGTGGCGGGCCGAAAAGTCGGCCGGAACCGAGGGACACCAGGCGAGCACTTTGATGTCAAGCGGTAGCAGCCGGTTCAGAATCCGACAGTAGTTGATCTCGTCCGTAAAGTCATCGAACGGCTTTTCCTCCGCCGTCCCTTCTTGAACGGACTCCCCGGCGACCGGCTCCTCGTTCGGACCGGCGCTGCCTCCCTCGGCGCGCGGCACGTCGCCTTGCTCCCCCACCGCCGCGTCGGCCGCCGGCTGCTCCTCCTTGGGCAGCGGCCTGTTACTCCGGACTCTGATGCCGATGACCTGTCCGAAGGCCGAGACGCCGCGGTCCGTCCGGCCGCTCTTGGAGTAGTCAAACTTCTCCCAGCGGACCTCGTCGGGGTTGTCGGGGACAATGAGACACGACTTCACGAGGGCCTTCCACAGCTCCTCCTCGATGGTCGGCACCGAGGGCTGGTACTCGAAACCGCCGTAGTTGCGGCCGATGTAGGCGAGCTTGAGGGCAATGAGCCGCGTGCTTTTCTTGGCGGGGTCCTTTTTGCCGTCCTTCTTTTTGTCTGACGGGTGCCTTTTGCCGTCCGCCTGGGGCTGGGCGGGCTCCGGCGCCGGCGTGGGCTCCTCGGGCGCCTGGGCCGGGGCCGCCCGCTGGGCCTCGAGGTACTTAATGCGCTTTACGAGGGCGTCCTTGGTCCAGCGGTTGTAGTCGGCCGGGAGCCGCTCCATCTTTGCGTGTTGGCGCCGCGAGGGCGCGGGCGTTTGCTTCTTGGGCCGCGTCGAGGTACGGATGTAGCGCCGACTCAGTAGCTGCTGCCGCTGCTGCTGCTGCTGCTGCTGTTGCGGCCGCCCAGGACACAGTTTTGTGGATATGCGAGCGTCGGGAAGCGGGCAGCGAGTAAAAAGAAGCCGGCCAGGTCGCATCCCCATGCACAATTTGCATGCGAGTGTACACGCCCTTGTTTTCCTTGCCGCCCTACTCGGCGGAGAGTTTCAGCCCTCCAGGAACTTCGGGAAGGGCTCCTGGCTGAAAAGAGCGGCGACCTACGGCTTATCGATAACGACCCGGTTGCTTCGTGTGGGGGGCTTGCACTAGTTTACCTACGTACATATACTTGACACCCATTGGTATCAGTGAATGGCTGTGTGTGCTGGTACCGGGCCGCTTTGCCTAGCTGTATGACGGAAGAGCGCGGCCGATCCGCTCATCATTGTCCCATATCACGAGTGCCAGGTCGTTCGTCTCAGTCCGATGCCCGGCGTCTGCAACTGAGGAATCCCACACCAACCAACCCAATAAGCAACCAGCCATCTTGGCTGGGTACCTCTTAGCGACCCCATGGAGGCCCTGCCGATCAAAGTACTGCTCCTAGGGGATCCGAATGTCGGCAAGTCTACATTCCTCGCGTATGAACTGCAGAGCCCACCATACGGGAACCGGACGCTCGCTGAAGACGGACTGCCAGGCGCATGAGCAAGGGCAGCGGCGCGCTGGAGGGCCGAGTCGACGTCTCGCTGCTGCGCGACTCGGATCAGCCTTTCATCTTCGAGGCAAGAAACAGGCGCACTAGCTATCGCTTCGAGTTTTACGACACTTCGGGCCCCGAGAGCTGGCGGCAACTGCGGCCGGACCTGGTTATTATTTGTTATGATATCAGCCAGAGATTGAGCCTCATCAATATGCAGAGACTTGTATGTACAACCGCCCCTACCGAGCCGCCCGTCGTCCCTCTATGCCGCCGTACGCGCTGACGGGCGCAGTGGATCAAGGAGGTCCGCACGACCTTTGCCGAGCGCGAAGGTCACCTCCCCATCATCGTCCTGGGCCTCAAGCGCGACTTGCGTTCCGAGGAGGACCCCAACGGCATCATTCACCCCCAGGAAGCCTACCGAGTGGCGCAGGAGATGAGGGCGGACAAGTACGCAGAGTGCTCGGCCGTCACGGGCGAGCTGTTCAAGCTCGCCTTCGAGGAGATTTGCAGCAGTGCGGTCAAGACGACCACGGCAAGCGGTGGCCAGAGCGACGGCGGCTGCGTGGCTATGTGAATACAGGCAGAAGAAGGAGGAGGCTGCCTTCAACTCCCATTCTCAGTAGTCTCCATGGCGTCCCCTTCGGCCTCGCCTTCCGCGGGGGGAAACTGGCCCAGCACTTCGGCGACGATGGCGACAATTTCCGCCTGCTGGTCCTCGGTGAAGCGAAGCTCCATGTCCTCCAGGACAGTGTTGAGAGAGGCAACGCTGTTGGGGCGCAGGTTCAGGATCATGAGCATCTCTCCCTTGGCGATGTCATACGGCTGCAGCCTCTTCAGCAGCGTGGGGATGGACTCTGGAGTGTAGGTCAGGGGCTGCTGGTGCAGAGGCCCGGGCTTGGTTTCCAGGTACTGGAGCAGCTGGCGACGGTGTGAGCCGGGTGCGCGCCGACGTTCGTTGACTCGTGCCACTCACCTCGCGACGCAGTGTTTCCAGGTTGCCAGGGCCCCGGCGCTTGTTCTCATGGTACTCCTTGGACTGGTTTTGCAGGAACTGGTAGACCTCGTAATTGGTCAAGGTTGCCGACTGGGCTTCCAGGATCTTCATGTCGCCGGCTGGGAAGGGACAGGCGCAGGACAGGTGGGGAGTTTGGCGGTGTGAGCACGAACAGCCACAGCAGGTAAACTGATGGACTGGCGGGAGGAAAGAAAAAGGCTTTCTCGAGGGCTAACTGCTATCAACGTGGTTGAACAAGGAGAAACAGAGCGTGGTAACACTGCAGTCGGCGTGCGCGCGACACCTAATCCAATGATACGCGCTTATGGGAGCCTCGTGGTGGATTTTGTGGGTGTCTTGCCGGCTGTCCGTTGAGCTGCTCCAGGTGACTTGAAAGAAGGAAAAAAAAAAATCAAAAAGAGGCCGATGCTGATTGGCGGTTGCTCTCCGAACCAACTTTGGATGGTAGCACTTGCCGTTAGCTTGTGCATTCAGTGCAAGTATTCAGTCCCCAAGCAGGTGCACAGGTACTTGCATACCTATACAGTAGGCATGGTAAGTGTGTATGTAGTTTGGATGTGGGTTGGTAGGTAAGAAGTAATTGCTCCCAACCAGCATCGATTGGCATCCAATGGCCTACCTAATTAAACTTTGCTCGCATTTGGAAGAAGACATACCTTCTTACATGAATTACTTGGTTAAGTACTTGCATACGTGTGTACGCACAGTACTCATGTGCACAGCTGGTAGGTAGGTAGGTAGGCTGAACCTGGCAGTTTACTTGGCAATTCCTCCTTGCCAAATACTTACCTAACCACAACTACTCCGCAGCTACGTAACTCCCCGGGGAAAAGGTCATGAATCTCGTACCGTTGCAGCACTGGCGTCTCAACCCAATATTCTTTGCCGTTTGTCATTGATTCATCGGCCAAGAGCCATGTCCCGAAAAGTCCTTACGGTCATTTGTCCATCCTGATGCCGGCCAGGTTTTCTGTTTGTAGGGCTGTTTGGACGTTGCTGGCGGGTGGATTCGCCAAGCTCGTCATGGCATCTGATCCGTCCTTTTACGCGTCTGCCAGCCAGCGACCTTCCAAACCCAAACTGATGTGTACCCGGGAGCCACTCCTCCACGGCCGGCTGCAAGGTACACACGCAGACGCGCAGACAAGGCTCTGTCACAAGCTTACCGATTCCTCTTGCATCTTTGCTTTTCTCCGTCCCCGGCCGGCAATCCAATCAGACCGAAAAGCGCATGCCGCCGTTCTGACGCACGTCTTTGCCCATCCCTGTGCACACTTTTGGGTTGAAGCTTGTAGCACTGGCATCTTTACATCATCGCGTCAGCCGAAGCTTTACGGGCGTTCTATTGGCAGCCGACCTATCAAGTATTGTACGTACGCGTCCATAGCGCGATGCGTCGATCGTCCTATGTAGGTGCTTCTTTGTCTGCCCGCCCCGTCCGTTGTGCCTGTCGCGCTTGTCTCGCCTGAGTGGGCACGTTTTTGCCCATCCCTCTCCATGTGGCACGGGAAACAACCTGGTTGGGCCACGCTGCTATCGCGTCCGTCCCGGGACTGTTGTTCCCCCTGCTCGTAGCCGAGAAGAGCCTCACATCGGCCGCCCGCCCACCGCCCCAAACAAAATATCGCGCAAAGTACCGTCGGCTCGCATGGACACGAGAACTTTAAGAAGAAGAAAAACCGCCCAAGCCTGGTCCATGAAGTTACCAGCGTTCCATGCGACTAGTACCAAGTGCAAACTACTATGCAGTTGTTGGAAACCCCCAGTCACCCCGTCTGCCGTCACTACCCCACCATTTTGCTCCTGATCGGGGCGAGATAAAAAACTTTTCCCCACTACACTGTGGCAGACGGAGCAGCAACTGACCTGAGAGCAACAGAAGCGAGAGAGGGAGAGGGAAAAAAAAAAGACACGGCGAAGAGTCAGTTGGCCACGGTCCACGGTCCAGTCCGGCCTCGCTGCCTTGCAGACTAATACCCTTTCTTCCACTGTAGACTCCCCTTCCCTCCCACTGCCTCTCCGTTCCCACTTGACAAGAAAAACTCGTCTTGTCTTTTCCCCAGACGCTGTGCCCGTCATGGATCTCCTCTAATACCCCATCCCATCGTCAGGCGAGCACCGACACTTTGACAGCCTCTCCGCCTGCCTGCCAGCCGGGCTTCCGTCCCTTTCTTCCTCTTCGCACTTTGGTTTCGTCCTGACCGACGGACCCTCCGTTCCGGTTTTCCCCCCCAGGTACCCAGGGCCCAGAGGCTACCTCGGTTGTGGTTTTGCGGACGCAGCAGCACTGCTCCGTTACCGCTTCGGTCGATTGCGACAGCGCGCCCTTCTGCCGTTTTCGTCCTCTTCGCCCTGTCCAACACCGCCGTCGCAACCGCCGCCGCCACCTGCGCACTCGACGTCGGTAAACAGGCTCCTTCGGGCTGAGACACGCTCCCGAGTTCTGCTGGTCCCCCCCGCCCGTCCTCAGTAGTTCTTCAACGTCACCGCGGGACCTTTCTTTAGCACGCCAAGGCCCTTCCCGCCCGTAGCAGCCATGGTGCGCAATATCGTCGTGCTGGGAGGCAACTCCCACCCGAGGCTGGTCGACAGCATTTGCAGCATTCTGGGTGTGCCCCCGAGCGCCCGGATCCTGAACAAATTCTCGGTCGGCGAGACGCGGTGCGAGATCCAGGACTCGGTCCGCGGCAAGGATGTCTACATCATCCAGTCCGGTGGTGGAAACATCAATGACCACCTAATGGATCTCTGCATCATGATCGCCGCCTGCAAGACGGGCTCGGCCAAGAAGGTCACGGCCGTGCTGCCCTTGTTTCCCTACTCGCGGCAGCCCGACCTGCCCTACAACAAGGCCGGCGCCCCCTTGTCAAAACAACCCTCCAGCGTGCCGGGCGGCGCCTGTGGTGGTTACACATTCGAGAGTGTCCCGGCGACACCGGCCCCGGGCCTCGCCAAAACCCCGGGTCTCACCAACGGCATCGAGGGCCTGACCAAGATGCTGGGCAAGGGTCAACTCATGGAGTCACCATTGCCCACCAACGGCACGGCCAACGGCGCTTCTAACGGCCGAAGCGGCGACTACTTCAAGCGCACCGA
The DNA here is from genome assembly GCA_018287875.1 of Nigrospora sphaerica. Lineage (NCBI taxonomy): Eukaryota > Fungi > Ascomycota > Sordariomycetes > Amphisphaeriales > Apiosporaceae > Nigrospora > Nigrospora sphaerica. The sequence continues at coordinate 4,937,148 of JAGVVL010000002.1, forward strand.
ATCCGCCACCTCCCTCGGTGGCGTTAGCCAGACGCCCGGCGGCAACTTCACGACGCACGATTACCAGAAGATATCGCACTTCACCAGCTTCCAGGCCAAACCCGGCTACAAGCAGTGGGTCGCCCAGGCTGGCACCCTCGTTGCGGATCTTCTGACGTGCTCGGGCGCCGATCACATCATCACGCTTGACTTGCACGACCCCCAATACCAGGGCTTCTTCGACATCCCCGTGGACAATCTGTACGGCAGGCCGCTCCTCAAGAGCTACATCCAGCAGACCATTCCCAACTACCAGCAGGCCGTCGTGGTTAGTCCCGATGCCGGCGGTGCCAAACGGGCCACGGCCATCGCCGACAGCCTGAACATGGAGTTTGCTCTAATCCACAAGGTAACGTGCTCGCTTGCTTTGTGACGTTTCACTCCTTAACCCTAGCAGGAACGACGACCGACCAAGATTACCGACCGACAAAATGCGACCATGATGCTTGTCGGCGATGTGGCCGACCGTGTATGCGTGCTTGTGGACGATCTTGCCGACACGTCCAACACCATTACGCGTGCCGCCAAGCTGCTGAAGAAGGAAGGCGCAACCAAGGTCTATGCCCTCCTCACCCACGGCGTCCTGAGCGGAGACGCCATCTCCCGCATCAACGCGTCGGCCATCGACAAGATTGTCGTCACCAACTCGGTGCCACAGGACGAGCACAAGCGGATGTGCCCCAAGCTGGAGGTGTTGGATGTTGCGCCAGCATTTGCCGAGGCGATCCGCCGCGTTCACCACGGCGAGTCCATCAGTGTGCTGTTCCAGTACGACTGAAAAACCAAAACAGCCCCCAAAAAGAGGTATCGTTCTATGCGCGATTGCATTTTCCCAGCATTTCGAGAGATCGGCGTTTCGACAAGGCTGGCAGATTCGGCATGGTTGGCCGTGGTCTCATCGTGCCGGACTTGAGAGGCCGCCTGCTCACCCCCCCTGGCGTTTAGAGGCACCTGGAAGCTCGACGTCCTGCCGTGCGCGTAAAAGGGCTCTCTGGGTCCAAGGACTGGAGACGCGCGTCTCGTTCGGCCACCCCAGCCAGCTTCTGCCGGAATACTTTTAGACATATAGAAAACAGTCCTCCGGGGTTGCTTTCCAGCTTGCTTTGATGGTGACCTGATGCTCGTAGCTGGCGATGGCGTCTTGCATCATACGGGCACAACCTGCGGCGTTCGGCTTCGCCATGCGTTTTGTTCCTACCTGTATACGGCCTAGGCACGGCTAAGACGTCGCAGGTATGCCCGTGATACGAGACATGAGACTATGGAGGTTTTTTCCGGTTTATAGAGAGGGACCCGGGCCACATGCCCCTTACCGTAAATCAGCAATACTTACATATAGAACATAGCCAGAAATATTTATATTTTATGAGTGAACGTCACGTCGGTTGAGCCTATCGTGTCTTGGTTGTTGAGGGGTGTGTGTGTGTGAGTGAGTCGGTGAGAAATGGAATAGAAAATTGGCGTACGTGTCGGTATAAGAAAGCGAAGTGAGAGCGTGTGTCTGTATGAAAAAGAAAGAGAAGAAAGAAAGGAGAGAAGAAGAAAAAGAAGAAGAAGGAGAGAGAGAGAAAGAGAGAGACTCAGACGCGGTAAACAGAAAACGGCGAGGTGGGCGAATAATCCTCTTGTCCCCCTCTCCCCGACGCCCCGGGTTGGGTCAAACGTCCCCCCTCCTTTCCCCAAACCCCAACATTTTACCTACATACGCTCTCCCTCCTCCCTTCTCTTTCCTGCCGTGACTCCACAGCGGCAGCAGCCGTCCATCCCGCCCATCCCATCACACGCTTCGCTGCTACCAATGCCACGCCACGACCCAGACTGTCAGCCGCGGGTGGGGCCCGATACGGACCCGGCCGCCGTCGGCGAAATAGGGGAAAGGGGAGGGAGGTGTTCACGAGTGCAGAGTACGGGAATCGGGACGACGTCTTTTACACATAATCGGCCATTCTTGCTGCTCGTTCGCGTCGGCACACTTGGCCTCTCCTGTGATGGGTAGGACCATGGCAGGGTCGACATGGAACCTTTGCCATCCTCCCCGGCCAAGGGAAGGGAAGGTCACTGGCTTGTGAACCTTGGTCGTTACTCAGTCACTTCATTTCTGTACTTCTGCAGCTATTTCGGCGACACGGTCCGCTATGCTAACGTGCACCATCTCACACCGCCGAGGCGAAATTCCATCACCGTTGAGCCACGCCAGGGTCAACGGATGCCGGCCTCTACTAGTCCATATCAACACTCGAACACACGGCGTTCCTAAGGCCCCACACGCCAGCCGTATGGGTCCGTACCCATCCCAACTTTCAAGGCGACGGCTCTGGGGCTTCCACCATATTTGTTGCCGTTTCGGCCAGGTCGGTCGGGATCTGCCACTGGTGCGTCGTGGCGGCGCGCCGGTATGCCTCCAAAGCCTCTCCGATGCCGTAGTCCCGCTGGCGCTGTGGAACTTGCAGGCGGGCAGGTTGGGGGTCTGTACCACTCAGGGCCAGGCGTACCTGCAAAAGGACGCTTTCCAAGCTGCTGACGGGCGACCAGCCCGAGTTGGTCAGCAGCTCCATGCACATGGCACCACCAGCTGTCACGTTGCCGCCGCCTCCCTGCAGAAAAGGGAGGAAACGCGGCCGGATCACGCGAACAAACGGCGGCGACAGGGGGAAGTCTCGGCCGAAGCGAAGCTCCAGGACGATGCTGGTCACGCCTGCCTTCTTCATGTCAGCGGCAAGTGGCAGGCTGGGCTCGAATGAGTGCAGTTCGACAATCCACTGGAACATGTTCGTGATTTGCTCAAAGTCGATAAACCAGCCCAGCTCATGTATCGGCGTCGACGACTGTACACACTGCAGCTTGGCTATCTCCCTTCTGATGGTCTTCTGCGCCAGAGGCGTGGCGTACGAGGGTGGCGCGAGCTTGGGAAGCGTACTCAAGTCCAAGCTGCCCGGACGGAATTCCGTCTTGCTCGTCTCCAGAACGAATCCCGGGCTGACATCGCCAATAATTTCTGGACGCGGTGGCTTGGTTTCGGCCGATGAGCCCGTCTTGGGGGGAAACACCTCCCTGTTCCCGTCGTCGTCCTCGTCATCTTCGGCCCAGAGGAAGTCCCTGTCAGCGCTATCTTCGTCCCCCGTATCTCCAGAATGTCCGGTAGCTGACAGCAGGTCGTCTGACAGTGGTGGCTTCCGATCGTCGTCTTGGACCGAAGGGATGGCTAAGCGTGGCACAAAAAGACGCCTGTCGCCCACTCCTGTGGCAGCGTATTCCCGGTCCTGTACGAACTCGGCCTCGTTTCGTTCCGCTGATGAAGACACTGCCGACGAAGACCCTGACAACGACTTCGGCCGCACAAACAGATACCTGCATTGGATCCAACGGAGGTCTGTCACAACGTAGCAAAAATCGTTCTTGGCCCTATATTGCTCGGGCAGGTTCACGAGCTCATTCAAGCTCATGGTCGCTTCCACATTTAGAGCCGAGTTTGACCAGTTACGGGTTGGTAGATGCCCGCAGTATCCGCGCGATACGTCAAACCGCCGAGAAAAGTAGACGCCGTGTCCGTAGACCCGACCGTTTACCACGCGGTCGAAGTTCAGCCCTGCACGGATGATGCTATGCCAGTGGCCTAGGGCACTCCCGTGCCAGGCGAGAATAGACTTCGGCTGCTTCTTGACCGCCTGCAGGGCGTGCTGGAATGCGAGTTCCCTTTCGGGAGATCCCTGGGCAAATCGAAATTGCAACCAGCCGTCCACCCCCGAGATCTTCTCGCGGCGGCGCGCAAGACCGGGCTCCAGCTTGCCGTCTTTCGTGGGACACTCATCAACCTGGACAATGTAGGAGCGATTGGAGGCCACGACCCAGCGCAGTAGTTTGCTAGCAGAAGGTGTTAGCCCGTCCCAGCTTTCGATCTGCTGGTCTGGGTGCGACGATAGGTAATTTCTCATGGATTCCACTGATGGGGTGGTTTCCAGAAGCAGCATCATCAGCAACTGCTTCTGCCGTTCCTCAAGCTCGTCCATGTTTTGGTCGTAGGGGAGCATGTACCCCCGAATATCTTGGTTTTGAGGTTTGGAAGACTCGGCAGTGGTAGTTGCGTTCTCCGTCGCAAACCAACCATCGCGGTCCGCATCTGGTAGCTCGTGTTTTGACACGAGGTGCAACGTGACTGTGTTATGGATGATGTCGTCAATTCGACCATGGTGGGCAGTAGGTGGTCCAGAGAGAGCTCCGTTCTCGTGAGGCACAACCACCATGACCCAGTGGCCCTCCCGGAGCGAAAGGATGTCACTGGGCACCTCTACCTGCACAGTAGATGGGTCGCCTCGAACAATGATAGCGATGGGATCAGTCAACAGCACGCCACCAACTACTACAGAGGCACGGCCGCTGCCTTCCATCACAGAGAAGGTATGGCTGCCCTCCCGGGAAAACCATGATGACATGGCAATCTTGGGGACTTGGAGGCTGAGTCCAGTCGGGTACTCCCGAAGGCCGGGTTCAATCAAGCTGCTGTAACAGAAACTAATCAGCAGATCAACCACGTTCGGCTGAGTCATGATCTCTTGATCGATGCTGGGGCCAAGGCCCATGCTCATGTATTGAAAGAGGCAAAGCGACTTGCCGCATACATAAGGTTTCAGGGCTTCAAAGTTGTCGTCGACAGCCTCGTGGCACACCATGCAGTAGTCTACGCACCTCAACAGGTAACGCATGGCAAACCGAGCGGCAACGAGGGGCAACGAGACCTCACCGCTGGCGGCCAAATGATCTTTTGCAATGAATGCCGGAAGCTTGGCTCGGTCGTCGGAAGGGTGGCTGTGCTGTGGCCCAAAGTGTGGACTTGGTAGCTGCTTGTCCTCCTGCCCGATGCCGGCCATGTTGAGGCTCATTTGCGTAAGGAGCTTCTTGGCATTGTCCCAAGACACGCCCTCCTTTTCCCGGATTTTGACCATAGATACGAAGTCGCCGTCCATGAAAGCGTCAATGGACTTTCCGATGCTGAGGAGGCTCAGGTGCGAGCTGTCGTCAGCATCCTGCTCTTTTTTCGACGCCGGAAGGCTTGCGAAGGCTTTCCTGGCTTGCGTGAAGCTGGGCTTATACTGGGTGCATTTTCGCAGACGAAATTGCATCTTGGACAGGGCAGCCGCTCTGTCTATGGCCTGTTCATATGTCGTATACCCGCCAGAGTACTGGATCAGAAGCACGACGAAGTCTTGGTGGCCAAGACACCATGCTTGACGAGTCTCTTTGGACAGGCATAGTTTATCGGCACGAACAGCGAGAGACACAATGCTGTCATCCTTGACATGGCGGAAGCCACCCAGAATACCGATTTTGAAGCCAGCGGCCCGGGCCGCCCTTGAGTCTCGTCGAATACGGTTCAATGTGACTTGTGGTAACTTCTTGCCGAAAGAAGCACCCGAGGTCTCGCTGTAGCCATCGTCACTTTCCAAGCCGAAGAGAGTGTCGACCTCATCGTCGTCGACCTCGAAGTCCTCAAATTCCTCATTTCCGTCCGATTCAATATCCTCATTGCCGCTGGCATCTTGCATACTCCCGTCAACCTCGTCGTGCTTCTCATCTTGGGCGCCGTAGGCTGCACCTAGTGCAGCACCGAGGCTTCTGGACAGAGACGCCAAGGATTCGTAGATCTTCACGCCAAATGAGTGGGCTGGGAAGTCATCGAGAGGGGGTAAAATGGCCGCGGGGTAGGTGCCAGTGGGTTTAGCGACCAGAAAGTGCTCGGATGGGTATCCTGACCATTCCTGTGGTGATATTTGCAGCTCGACGTCGCATGGTGTTTGTAGAAGTGAATGGGTGAAGCGAACCACAAATGTGCCATCCCCGTCGTCGCTAAGTGTGATGTGTGACATGTTGGAGATGCCCTTCTCTATAGCCAAACGTAGGTCGGCATGATATTGAGACTCGAGAACCGTCGAGTTCTCCATGGTGGCTGCAACGACTAGAAGCCATCAAATTGCAAGATCAGCTTGCACGGTCAAGCCAAGAGTGACACGGGGGGAGATATAGGGGCTCATACCAGTTGCGGCAAGATAAAGGATGACTACCTCTCTCCCATAGGATGGAAACAGCTTTGAGTTCGTCGCGTGGGTGGTGTGGGATGGGAAGTGCGAAGCTCTGGGTCCTCTGCTCCAAGGCGGGGAGTGGGGTTTTGATTGAGGGTGACAGGAAAAGGACCGGATGAGGACATACTTCAGCACTTCAGCGAGAGGTACTTACATCTTGAATAAGAAGTAGGTACGCAGGTACGTGAGGTACTTAGGTAGATGCCCCAACAACCGCCTTCAGCAGATAAACTACTTGGCAATATCTCAACATCCAGGTCAACATCCAAGTCAACAACACACCCAGGCGCTTTATGCATCGATTTCAGCTCAAGATACGTGTGTATGTGTAAGAGAGGCATACCTGTCACCCCCTTTGGCCGCGGACTTGTCGATTCCGTCCCTTTGGCAGAGGGTCGATGACTTCAGATTGGAAGTAAGTAGGTTAGGTACCTCTTTGGTTGCGTGCCTGGATTCACGGCAAATGGGAAGTCGTTCTCGGTGAAGCTTGGCTGCGTAGGCCACTTAGGAAAGGACGGTACTGGTTGCCTTACAGCAGGTATCCGTCCATCCATCCCATCCCATCCTATCCCATCCACCCATTCATACCTCCCTCCCTCCCATCCGCTCCACAGCTCGGTTACACCCACTCAGTCGGTAGGGGACACCAGTGGATCCGTGTTGGCTGCTTGGCTGCCTTGATCCGTTGTCTGCTGTGAAGTATCCCTAGATTCAGTGGAAGGTATCTACACGTGCAGCCATAGAATCTGCCTAGCGCCCGTGCTGTCAACGGCGGGATGGAGGACTTGAACTCCGGGTTGAGAGCGGAACCATTGGTTAAGCCCGCCCATACACGCTGTTGGCGCCTTTGTGGCGCAAGGAGCTATATGACGCTGGCTACCTCTTATTCTTTGGTTTGCAGCGATTGCACTTGGCATTTCTGAGCCCTCTCATCCCATGTCATTGATTCGGCTTCGATTACCTTGTCTGGATAAGTTTCTGCCTACGTGCTGGGAGGTTCCCTTTGCAAGTCAAAATTTATTGGAAAGTCTAGAGCAGCTGGTTTCCTAGACTACCAAGAGAGCCTCTAGAGGAAGGGTTCATGTTTTAAGCAGCCCTACTGTTGGGTTTTCACAGGAAGCTACCATTGCTGAGCCCATGGATATGTTGTAGCTGAAGGCAGCCCGTTTTCGTTTACAGATTGAACCCATGTATCAGAGAGAGGGATAGCACTATAGGCGGAGTTGACACTGCCCGTATTGTACATGTACAGGGCTTGGATGATGTAGTACCAAGGTACATGACATATGGATGGAGTACAGGGGAGGCGGGATGGATAGTGGGAAGCTCCAGAGTGCGGGCGGCGAGTGGGGCAGATCCCGCAATGGAAAGGTTGCATCCATCTGCTCCAATGGATCCAGGATCCTGGATTCCCTGCTGGAGGCCAGTCGGAACCACCTCACCAGCTGCTGCATCCTTCACTAATCGTGCCCTTGGCTATACATACATGTAGCAATTGAAGCTGCCGTCGGCTCTCCGTACGCTCACCAACTTCTCGGTACCGTCGCCATCCCTCTGTCGACCCGCTCAACCGGGACCCTCCGTATTCGTGCCCGGAAACCCAAGGCTGAGCGCTGCCCAGTGATACAAGCGTCTTTGCTTTCAACCTCGCTAGCCATGAGGCGACGCCAGAACAGCTCATTAAGCTCTCCGCGAGCGCTCCCGCACCACGCCCGACAGCAATCCAAGCAAGCCCAGCCCATCGAGGCCAAATCCGCCCACGTGGCCGACCCATTCCTGCAGGGTTTCCTCTCTGCCTCTTTCGACCCGGCCGCCTACCTCAACGCCTCCCTTCCACCGCTCCAAGCCCATGTCTCGTCGATATCCCCGAGCCTCGGAGGCGCTGTCCCCTTGGCCGAGCTCTCATCCCAGGCACAGACGCTACTGTCACAATTGAATGCACAAACGACGCGCCTGACCAACACTCTGACCCAGCTCACCGACGACATTCTGCGAAGCGGGAGCCGCCTGGCCTACGAGGTTGAACTGCTCCGTGGCGAAACGCTGAGTCTCTCGGAAGCCCTCACCGACGGTTTGCAGCAAGACATTGTCAAGTTCGTACCCGAAGGCATACAGGAACCAGAAGTGACAAAGAGGCCGGCGACTACCGAGGGCGGCCAGAGACGAGCCTCGGAGGCCCTGTCACCCCTCGAGCCCCGGGCTACGAGCGACCATGGCCCTGTCGACGACCCGGAATACATTAAACAGCTCCGCACCCTCGCCACGGTGCGGTCACGCCTGGACGCGGTTATCAAGACGTTCGGCGACGCCATGGAGTTCGTGTTTCCGCCGTCGGAGCTCTCCGTCAGTTCATCCTTTTTGTCCGTATCAGCGCCCGACGCTGGGGGCCACGAGCATAGTACAGAAGAAAAGGGCCAGCAAGTGCTCAAGCAGATCCGCGAGGAAATAGAGGGGCTTCTCCTCCGGAGCAAAGACCCGGTCGAGGGCATAGAGAATGCCGCTCGAAGAATCGAGGAGCTGAAAGAATTGACCAACGTATGGAAGGGCACTGCGGAGGAACGCGGCAGAACCAAGTTCATTGATTCCCTTGCGAAGATAGTCGAAGATAGACATAAAGAACTCTTGAGGGAATCGGAGCAAGCCGGGAGACGAGAGCCCGAGAACAACCCACGCAAGAGTGTGGAAGGAGGTGCCGAAAGCAAACCGCTGTCAGGCTATGGTATTATGAGTCAGCTGCAGAAACTCCGGAGCGGCCTATGATACAGGATGGTCGCTAAGATGGGGCTACCGCAGAATACATCAGCTTCGCCTACGTCCGCGAGATGTGCAGCTACATGGAACGGGGTGCCATCGGGCTACACTACGAAGCTGCAGTCGGTTTCTCGAAATGGTGATCAGTACCTGAATATTCGAAGTGCCTGCGTAAGAAAACTGCGGAGCATAAATGATTCCGTGCGCAGGCCAATGCAAAGAACCGTCCGCTCTAACGCCCACAGTATTTACTACTTATGCATTGCTGTTGGAGATTACATGTACAAGACCAAAGTTGTCTCGTTTCTACTCCAGAAAGAGGGGCTGGAGAGCGAACGCGGAGACGAAATGCGAAGAAAGTGGTTTAGGAGGTAGCATGAGAAAAATGATGCTTCCTTGAGAGGAACGCCCGAGAGGAACACCCGAGCAACTTTGTCCCTTCCGCAACCTTAGAACACTTCAAGCGGGGAATGTTCATTCACTCTCGTCTCCCGTCCGCCTGTTATTCAGCCATATGTCATCAAAGCATGCGACTCTTAGCAAGGCAGCGAATCTACAAACCCTGCCGCAGCCTTGCACGAGGCTGGGAACCTATCTTACGTGGCAGCTGAGCCTAATGTGGAACACGGGGAATGGAGGAGATATGCCAGCATGATTGGTAGCCACGAACTTTCACAGGTCGTCATCCATGTTCTGGCTCTCGAAAGGCTTAACTTCACAAGTCTTAGGATGGTGGTTCCAATGAAGGGTAATAGGCTGCTCATTCGTTGTTGGCTGGATTGAACCGACAGGATCTCAAAGACACGACCATAACGGAAACGAATAAAAATATGGACGGAAAGTATCCATCCTTACCGAGAGCTTCGAATCCAGTCCTCTTGCTCTTTAGAGGAACGGTTCGAATGTCATAACTGGGATGGGTAAGCAAAAGGCAACCTTAGTTCACACATTGCATTTGTCTGGATTCGCCTCCCGCGACTTCTCCACTTCGATGTCCGTAGGTCATTTAGGGCAGACTGGAGAATACCTCCCTACCTCCTTTCTTGGGGTATATATCATGAAGTCCATAGCCACTTTACTCCCAAGAGAAGCAACACATAAAAACACGCTGCTAGACTTGATTAGGTCTGCTATAGGGGCCCGCAAGAACACGCCATACGCCACTTTGCACAATGGATAGCCTCAAGCCACTGCGAAACAGCCTGGACGTGGACCTTGAAGCACTTCCCACGAAATCCGACTCGGATCACGATACGACGGTTAAAGAATCCCCAAATGACTGGATTACCGACACCCTGATAGTAGCAGCACTGATGGCGGCCTTATGTGAGTATACCGACCCTCTTGGAGGCATACGAACGCAGTTGGGTAGAACATATCCGAGGGATTGCTAATAATGGCCGTTTCTCGTAGGGGTACTGGTCCTTCTACATCGCCGGTTCGTTCGTACTTCCCAGGCTGGAGAAGCCAGAATTTGTCTGCTGACAAACACCAGATGCACGGGATCGAGGTAACGCCTTCAATATGTGCCTCCGACATACGACAGTGGTTCAAGATCAGCGACGTGGAGTCTTTAGTGGGAACGACGCCCTGCTGAAGGAGTGCTGTGCGGCGTCTCGGATATCCATCGTGGTGATGGCTTGCCAACTTGTTGAACTTGCAGGATGTTGCTGTGGTGATTGCTCACCAGGACGAGGCAGGAAACAGATTCGTGACATGCTCAATTTTCTTCAAATATATCATAATCAAATACGGGGACAAGAGTATTCATACCGGCTGCTAAAGAAGCCTCCTTGGTTGCGGGAGTTTGTACGAGCTGGGCTGGTGGAAGGAGGAGGGCGTGCCAGCAGAGCTTGGGTGATGGTGGATGGAATGGCTATCGACTTAGGGGCATGTTGAGACAGAATTGCTGCCCAAGGTAAAGAAACTTGATTGTACTACACAGCAAGCTATTCGAGTTCATTCTTTTCTCACCCGAGAGCCTATTCAGACGTGATTCATGAAGGATGGAGAGTGAATTGTTCAGCCCATTTACGTCTGAGATGATATTGGGAACCTTGACCAATCCGGTGTAAGACCTCCATGAGGGCTGTCCACTTTTTTCCAAGTTTGAACTAGCGCCGTACAGCTGCAACTTCCAAAGTTGGGTGGAAGACAGGAAGGCAGTGCCGGGTCACAAGGCTTGGGGAATAAATCCATCCCTCATTGCTGTTGTACTTGTATACCGACGTGCCCGCCCTATTAATTGCATGATCCTATTCTCCCTCCCGTACAGCCACTTCACCCAACGCAGGGTGTTGTCGCCGCTTGGCCCTCTCTGGACCACAAACCTGTCTTTCTGCCTCGTTTGCCCTATTCAAAGGAGACAGCTCCCAGCTCTCCCGCTTCCTCTCCCGCCTTTTTCGCCTGGCCCTGTCTACCTAACCATCGTCGGTCTTTCCGACTTCTCGGACCAGCACCCACGATTTCGAAGCGCGGAAAACCAACCCATACCCACAACGAAATGGCCGAGCTGTCCGCATCGACCATGTCGGCAGCGAAGGCAACGCGCGAACTCCGGGGCCAATCGCCTCTAACGGGCCAGGCCCAGGCCTCCAAGCGTGACAAGAAGCGACAGGTGCTGAGTGAGAAGCTGGCTCTCATGACGGAGCAGATGAGCCGCGACCGGGATCGCCATTACCGAGAAGAGCTTCAGAAGATACAGGTCGATGTTAACCTGGTCGGCCGCGTTGACCCGTATGCCGACCGCCCTCTGGATGAAATCCAGCGCGAGTACCGCGAGTTATCGCACGCCAGTGCCAACGGCGCTGAGCGCCCCAACAGGACCCTCCTCGAGATGGCAGGCCCCTCGTTCCAAGACTGGGTCCAGACTGTTGGGGATTTGGTAGAGACGCGCGACTACGAGTTGACCACCCAGAAGGTAAGCAGACTCGCCCCTGGGCCGTGAGTCGTGCAGCAACTTGCCAGCTGACCCACGCGCAGTGCGACTACGAGCGAAGAATGCAGGAACACACAAACACATGCGCCTACAAGATCGAGGTCGCGAAGCGGGAGCACAAAGCCCTGTCGGCAACACTGAAAGACCGACTGATCAATGCGATAACGTCCAAGAAGATTCGATTGAGCAAAGAGAAGGAGGCACTGGAGATCTCTGACAACTCGGCTCTGTTCCTCCACCCCAACCAGTTCAGCCTCACCAACCCCGGTAGCCCCAGCGGCACTCACTCCAAGAGGACGACTCGTCTCCGTAGGGAGATGGAAGAGCAGGGCGGCTACTCGGACAACAAAAAGAGAAAGAGAAACGGCGTCGACGACGACGGCTCCCCAGCCCCCATCCGCCGGGCACTCGATGCCTCCAACACCACGCCTCTGTGGCAAAACGATCGCATCAGAGGCTTGCGCAAAGAGACGGGCCCGATTTACAGCATCGACAAGCTGTTTACCGACAAGGAGTTGTCCATGAACTACAACACGGCGGCTCTGGCTGCCTACAAACATATCCTCACACGCCGCGACGCCAATGGCAACGTCCTTCCGTCCCCCGACGAAAGCGAAGCAGGCAACGGCGATACCAACGAGGAAGACGAGGACCTTGCAGCACCAGCTATGGACCGCCAGCCCTCTCACGCTACGCGCAGCACCCGCGGGGGGCACAACCAGCAGAACTTCTTTGACGACAAAATCCTTGGAATCGAGGGCCTGGCCAACTTCGAAATTGCCGGCAACCTGGACAAGATGGGCGTCCAAGAGCCCAAGCTCCCTCCCTTGATCCATTCGCAGTATTCCAAAGCCTATGTCAAATCCGAGTCAAACACGCCCATGGGTCTGTCGCAAGACGATGCGGCACAAGACCTTATGATTATGAATGTCTTCCGCGGCTACCAGCGCCAGTATGGCACTGGCGCCAACCTCAATGAGCCCAACGGAGGCCGGAAACTGCTCGAGAACATGGTACACCCTCATGGGGTTGCTCGGCACGTGGCCTATATTCAAAGGCATCCTCGTCCCTCAGTCGAGCACCTGACCGAATCCCTTGGCCTGCCGGCTAGCAGCAGCCTGCGGGATGAACCTGGTGCTGGCAGTGCTCTCGGTGGCATGGGTTCTGGTCCAAGCAGTGCGTTAGCTGCACCGCCTATGAGCCGGCAGAGCAGTTTCGGCGGCGCGCCCATGTCACGTACGGGCAGTGGTAGGGGGAAAAGGAGGGGTTGAGCGATATCATTACCCTCGTGTGATGCAGCGTTCTTGTCCCGGGCTAAAAGTTGCTGGTGAGCACTAGCGATGGTTGCGTTTTCATTACGTAGGCATTTTCTCATGTGGGATGGATTGTTTCGTTTATGAATAGGTCAGCTGGTATACCCAGGGAACTGTTGACTCCCCATTGCAGTTATTATACTAATGCTCTTCTGCAGCACAATAGGCAGGGTGGTGTCGGTTCCCGCCCTAGATTTCCTGCCTTTCCCTCCCTCACGGACTAGAAGACGGCGTACTTGGTTGGGCAATGTGTCTGTTAATCAATTCAAAAACTCATACACAGTAAACTCCGAGATCCAAGAAGGAACGCCTGGGTAGTAATACGACAGGATATCGTGACAGCCCGATCACTCGCCATTAATTTCAAAACCCATCTCTCACGGGCCAAAGACCAAGGCCCGGACCTCGATGCTCTCCCGTCCCTCGGCATCGGCCCGAGTCCGAGGATCCTCAAAGGCCGTGTGAGGCACCCTGCCCCCTTGAACCCCACTGCCGGGCTTCAAGCCCTCGCTGTCAAAACACTCCAGTAGGAGCCGCTCGCTGCCCGTCATGCCGCTCCAGTAGAACCACTTCTGGTCGAGGTTGTGTGCTATTGCGGCTGTTTGACCCGTGTAGCCACTCGGGTACCGGTGCTCGACCGGGATGGCGTCCTGGTCGTCAAACGAGGCCGAGGACGCAAAAGCGAGGGGCGAGGCCTCGACGGGGTTCTTGTTGAGGGTCCGCCACACGTTGACGATGCGGTACCGGCCCTTGAGCAACTCGTCGGCCTCGTCGCCCATGTGCGTGCGGACGCGCTGGGGTGCCGACACGGGCGTCTGGTCGATGTGGGAGATGTAGACGGGTGCGCGCTTGGCCCCTGGCGTGGCGCGGCGGATCGTGTGGTCGAAGAGGAAGACGCGGTTGGAGCCGGGGATGTGGTCGAGGAGGAGCCGCTCGACCTCGGGGTAGTACTTGGCCTGGATGCTGTCGTCGTCGGCGAAGTCGACCTCGGCCGACGGCGCCAGCCCCGCGACGGTTGCGAAGGCGTCCCGGTCGAGGCTGAAGTCGGACTCGCGCCCCCGGATGTCGTGGATGAGCACGGGCTGCGCGTCCGTCTCGAGGTTCCGCTGCGGCTCGCCGGCCGGTGGCTCGCCGACGTAGTTCACTGCCACCTGGCCCGGGGCGGGCCTGTGCGAGAAGTTGATGTTGGCGGTCACCGGGCCGCGGGGGACGGGGTCGGGCGAAATGGCCATGACGACGGGCGGGCGTGGATGTACGGCTATGTCTGCCTTTTGGCGTAGAGCTGAGGATGTTGTCGTTATTTAGTATATTGTCAGAAATGGTTGATCTCTGAAAGCGAAGCTGGAGAGTGCGAGTTAAGATGCAAGATGGGCCAGTTCCGGTTACCAGGCGGCATGATGTTTGGTCTATATAGCAGCACATGTGCTTCGCGATTTCTAATCTACACCACATGAAGCAACACGGCACCATCAAAGGATACAACGGGTTGCGTTTTGCCCTGCCGCTATCACGCCATTGGGGTAGCTTTCGAATCAGTTGTTGTGACGTTCGCCTATTTCTAATGACCATAGGGGCTGTAGGCAACGCTGCCAGGCTCACCTGTAGAGGTACCCGTGGGAGACGTACGTCTGGGTAGAAGGCCATTCAGGGGACTTGCTTCGGCCCGGTGTCGTCATAGCACGTTGGAGTAACTTGGGTACCATAATCACTAGGTGCATCTTGTAGAACCAACCACGGAACGTAGGGGACTTCGATTGGTAAGCCGAGGGCATTATTGTACACCGTGGGAAAGTGAAACCGATTGGGGTGGCTTGGTCAGCAAGGTCATAGTCTGGAGTGCCGAGAGAGCGCTCCAGAGGTGGAATAGTGCTCACGGCTGGTAGAAAGCTGTGGTTTTCCCCTCCGACATTTAGGCCTGCCCTAACGCGCCGTGCCGAATGGGCGAGCTAGAGAAGGGGGCGGATACAAAAGCCGTGAATCGAGGCATGGGGTATTATGCGAGGCCTGTAGGAACGGTTGAGTTATTGTAGGCGTTTGCTTGAGTCGCCCCCCCGACCTCCAGCACGGGCAGTATTAAAAGTTCACATGGGATCCATTGCCATAAGATCCATGCTACAGTGGCTATAAGCGGTACATTTGGTATGTACCTACATGTACGTACTGAGCAATCGTCGACATTGAGCGGGGTATCCACCGCAGCACTTGTCACAAAAAGCGGGCTAGTCCGCTTCGGCGTGTTTGTAGGTAAACAAACCTCGACCTGGCCAGTCTCGCAGAATCCCAGCACAAGGAAGGTTCCCGATTGCCTATCCCGCCTTAAGCCCACGCGTCTAACGTGTACGGGTCTTGCTTAATTACTTCCTTACGCGACAGACGGGTACGTACCGCGGCCAACTCGCTCGATGCCATTGCAAACTCTCCGTGCTGTCGCGCACCCGGATCGAACTATCATCCGCGCCCAACATTGATAGACCGACGCAGCCATGGCGAGCTTCATCGCGCTGTCGTCGTCGCCCGATCCCTTGGGCACCGACTTCGAGCCGCCCGGTTCCATGCGACCGCCCACCGCCCAGCGCACCGGACCCCCCGCCACCATCTTCAGGTCCAACTCCCGCCGCCAGAGTGGTCGCATTTCTGTTCCCGCCAGCAGCACCCAGCGCAGCGCGTGGGGTACCGAAAAACAAACCTTCGAGCTCGATGTCAGCAGGGGTCGCTCGCCCCAGAGGCTCATCGTGACCGTCGAGGCCGAGGAGCCCTCGCATCGGGGTGCCATAAGCCGCCGGTTGTTTGGCGGCGACTCGTCGCCCACGCGGAGCAGGAGTCGCAGGAGAGACACGTTGGGCGGGGCGACCACCACTATGGTGCCGTTGAGGGGTTTGACTGATGACGAAGGTGGCGACACGAATACCCCCCGGGGACGCGGTCGCGGCCGCCCCCTGGGCACCAAGAATGGGACCCCGGCGCCGCGAGGTACGAAGAGGACCGGCACGCCGCTGCTCCAGGAGTCGCGGCCAACGCGCCGGCGCAAGAACTCCGAATACGGAGAGACCATGCTGAGCGATGCCCTGATGGATATGGGCACGGGTGGCCCGGAACCTCAGAACGCAACGCCAAACGCGAAGCCGAACGCCCGGAAGAACACACCGGTACGGAAGGCTGGCCCATCTGCCGTCGCATCCAGTAAACCGACCGGGAGGAAACGAGGGCGGCCGCGCAAATCTGTCGTGCCCGACGAGGCGGCTGTGGTGAAGGATGCCAGCAAGGAGCCCGAACCCGTGCTGGATGCGGATCTCCTGCTGCCCTCGAAAGATGGCCTCGGCCAAATACCCTCAGAGGCGCCTCGCGAGCAGCCGCCCGCCGAAACCGCCCCATCGGACGATCCTATGCCCTCTGACAGCCCGGCGCCAGAGGAGGACACACCACGAAACGCGTCCAGGCATCGATATTCGCCAGAAAAGAGCCAGTCGGTCGATCGGATGCAACGACCACCCCCTGACCCGCAAGACGCTGCCTACGACGAACCCTTGTCCGATATTTACATGCGAGAACCTTCGAGTGACATAGACTCCGATGCAGGTGCCGGCGGACACCCCTATACAGACCAGGACACTCTTGCGCAGGTAAACGACTTCACCATGATCCCCCTCGAAACTTTACCTTCGTTTCAGGAATCATTCCAAGCGAGCAGAAGTGGGCTGCAGCAACATGCCAACCCTCCGGCCCATAATGAAGCCGGCGATGAAACGAACATGATGATCAACCAATCAATGGAGTCATGGAGGAGCAGCGCGCAGGGTCAGATACAAACCGAGGCTCCGCGTGAAGATACGGCCCCCGCCGCAGGCGAGGCAGGCTCGTCAGCGGCTGCCGAAAGCAGCCCCTCTAGCTATGCACTGTCGAGTCCGCAGGTCTGGTCGCAGAGCCCACGGCGACAGAAATCTATGCCGTTGAGCAAGCAGGTCTTTGTAAACAAGGCGCAAGTGGCTGTCGGTTCCCCCTTGAGCAAACCAGACAGTGCACGCAAAGGCGCGACACCCAACAAGCTGCCTGCGAAGCAAAGCGACGCCGCTGTAGAGAATGAGAACTTTGACGAATATGAGGACTCGTTCTCTGAGATACCCGACGAGGTCCTAGCAGCGGCCACGCCTAAACGACCCTTCCAAAACGCTCGCACCTCTGGTACGGGCACCCGCCGTGTTCAGCCCTACCAACAGGAAGCCCAGGTGATGAATTACGCTGGGTTCCCGTTAGGCCAAAACAAACTTCCTACGCCGGACGAAACTAATTCCTCGACGACAGGCTCTAAGAACGCCCACGAAGACGAGTCGCACAGGAAGACCGGTGATGCAACACTTGCCCTCAACACGTCTGACCTGAATATCAATTCCTCGCCGCCCGCATTTCACCAACGACGCACAGGGAAGCCCGAGGTGGAGCCCGAGAGGGAGCCCGACGTGGGGCCCGCGGCCGGGGCCGGGGCCGGGATCGATTATGAGCCGGAGCATTCGTACCCAGGGTCAAATCATTCAGGAAGCCCGTCCCCCCTCGGCAGTCCATCTCCACAAAGGTCGTCCGCAGCTGCACTCGACACAAAGATTCAACCTGCCAAGACTCTGGAGCCTCCTACGACCGGTCAGAGACCGACTCTCTCTCCTATCGTGCGTGTGGGCAGGTCCCTCCAGAATGTGATGTCAGACAGGTCGTCACCGGAAGGCCGCGAGGGCAGCCTTGGAAGTCCGTTCCGAGGGTCCGCCAGCGCTGATTCGCGTCAGTCTTCTATACAAAAGTCACCAGGAACCGAGCGGCGCGAAGCCGTGAACCAAACCGGTTCCCGCTCATTTTTCAACCCTTTGGCTAGCCTCGCGCAAAGCATTCGGTCCAACTTTAGCCAGGTTTCCCGCCATGCACCATCTTCCTCCCCGGGGGGGCAGGCACAAGACTCTTTTGGCCCGGAGTCGCCTGAGCGGTCTTCTCCCCTACCATCAATGGGTAATGCGGCGGGTGAAAGTGCCGAAGGCGCAGAACCATCGCCCGAGCCCGGGCAGACGACCCAGCCTCGCTCGATGACCAGTTCTGTTACTGTGCCGCCACCCAGCGAGACCGCCACCGGCGACTGGACTCCGATGGAGAGTAGCCCTTCGACACGACGGACCAAGCGAATGGCTGCACCAAAGCCAAAGCCCTCTGGAATGGACAGTTCAGCGAATGCGGGCACCGGTCGGTATAGCTCGAACGCCAATCCTTCAGTAGAGCCAGGACGTGTGCAAGAGGTACATGGCCACGAACAGCCTCCGCAACACACCAGGGAGCCCGAAGCACAGCGGAATGCGGCAGAACAGGAAGACGAATTCTCCGACCTGGATTTTGATTATGTTGAGGTCGAAGAGCCAGTAGACAATGGCGCCGGAGAACGCGACGAAGGGCAAGAAGTTTCTGCAACTGATCTCGGACAAGGAGATCGACGCGGAAGTGCAGAGGAAATACGGGCCAGTCTGGAAGACGTCCATCCCCAGGACGCGATGATTGTCGGCCAGTTTGATGACGCTGATGACGATATGGATATCTGGGACTTTGAAGCCTCACGCGCGACTCCTCAATCTCCCCAGCATGTCCATGCGGATGGAGAAATACGCAGAGATTCTCATTCGTACGTGGACGGCCGATATTCTCAAGCGCCGCTGCAACTATCGGCCAACACCGGGCCGGCACCGCGTGGCAAGACTTCCAGCCCTTTCAGGAAGCTCACTCGAAGGTTGATTTACAAGGATGATTTTAGGAGTCCTTCCTATATTGACCTAGATGGGAGCCCGTCGAAGGAGGAAAACCAGGAGCTCTCTGCAGCGTCACAGACTGAGGCCCTGGAAAATACCCAAGAAACCGCACCGGTTCGGGCGGAGGACGTGGCCAGGGTAGCACAACCAGAAGCACATGACGCTGCTCCGGATCTGCTCGAAGGCGACGGCAGAGCTGGCGATCTTCGAGACGAATCGCCAGACTATCGTTATCCTGGGGAGACTCGCGACGATTCTCCGGGGCTTGCCGATGAAAGAGCTGAATACATCCGAGACGATTCGCCAGAACATCAATTTCCTCGAGGTATTCGCGAGGAGTCGCAAGACGAAGTCGATGAAGGAGCCGAGGAAATCCGAGACGAATCACCAGACTACCAATTTCCTGAAGAGACCCGCGATGATACGCCAGAGCCTGCTTACGGAATCGAGGACATTCGAGGCAATTCACCAGACCATCGCTTCTCCCAAAGCAGTCGCAACGATTCTCCAGAGCATGATCTACTGCTAGAGCTTGGAGGCTCTATGCAGGACGTAGCGCCCCCAGCCGCCGCCACCAACCCGCCCAATTTAGCTCCGCGGCAACGCGCGCGTCAAGAGCTGAGAGATGAAGCCGCAGAAGAGCAACAAATGGTGCCTCCGGAAGCCCAGCCCACGGATTACTCCCTGATGCTAAACCAGGAGCAAGTGACTGAATTGGACCAGAACCATGCCGTCACTCCAGCAAAGGGCGATGGCTACTCTCTGCTTTCCCGGCAGAAGAAAAGTGATGAGAAGAGTGGTGAGAAGAAGCCGGCAGAAGGGACGATCGAGAAGGCACCACCCAAACGGCCAGGCCTCTTTGGCGGATTCGATATCATGTCCTTCTTCTCGTCACCGGCAGCTCTGCCCCGAGATGACGGCGGGCCACAGTCGCAAACGAAGACAAAAGCGGTCACCAAGTTCAACCCCCAACCGTCTGGACGAGGCCAGCCACCGTCGAGCGATGGACCGGAGGAGCCACAGTCCGCTCCTCGCGCCGCGGGTCTCTTCCCGTTCTTTCGACCGAGGTCACAGCAGCTTAGCCCAGAGCGGCCTGCTGACATCCTCCAGCCAAGTTCGGCGGTTCGTTCTACCAATACCGTGCCCGATACCTATGCTACGTCACCGGCGACGCCCGCGCAACAGGATTTCCCTTCAATTTCACAGAAGCGTAACTTCACACCGCTCACGAGCCAGACTATCCGCACAGCTTTGTTATTTACGCCCAGCGTGGCGCAGTCGACACCCGGGAGAGATGAGGCTTCTGACGAGGGCACGCCCGAGTCTGAATCAAACAGTAACCATGGCCACGAAACCCATGAAGATGGCGGAGAAGACTCCATTATGACGGAGGAGTCGGAGTATGAGCGATACCCGCCCCGGGCGAGTCCAAGTCGATGGGACCGTACGCTGTCCCCCATAAAGTCCAGCCTCCGCTCGCCTTGGAAGCCTAAGACGCCTGGAAAGGTAGTGGAGTTTGCTGAGTATGGATCAGCCTCGCTTGCCCCAGCACAGCCAAGTGCATTCGCACGGCAGACCTTGGGGATGTCGGACGCGGCGCCCAATGGCGTCCCGGCCCAACGGCCGTCAGCGGCCGCTCCGAAGACGGTGCAGGACGATAAGGAGAATAGCCCATCGCCTCCGAAGGACAATTTCTTCTCGCTTCCAGCTGATACCAGGCTCCAGGGCAATGTGGCCATGGAGCCCGTTAAGAATGGTAATTTGAGGCTCGCCCCCTTTGGGGCGGCTAAAGGAGCAGAGCCCAAGACGACTACTACGGGGGCGCCATTCGCGGCCCCTCCCATCTTCCCCAAATCCGGCCTGTCCAAAACGACGTGGACGAGGGCGCACTGGCTCCGGCTCGACGAGTTCCTTCAGCTCCGGCGCCGCGACCCGCGGGCCTTCGAGCAGCAGCAGCAGCGCCTGGCGCCGCACCTCGTCCACGACCCGGACCGCCGCGCGTCCCCGGGCCGGCTGCGCGCGCTCTTAGGCAAGGAGGTCACGGCCCAGGGCGAGTGCGTGCTCCTCGAGCCCTGGCACCTCGAGGTCGTCGAGGCCTTCCGCCGCGACGTCGGCGGCTGGGACGAGGAGTCGCTCGCCAAGCGCCTCTTCGCCCTCATCGTCGGCGAGGAGAGACGCGACGCCGCCAAGGCCCGCGGGGGCCGCACCCACCGGGTTTTCGCCTAAATTTGGCGGTTCACCTGCCGGGCGAGAGAAGAAGAGGGGGGCCGCCGAGGGATAGGGGGAGAGAAGGATCGTGTAGACTACGTGATGATGACGGTCTTTGTTTGTTTTTTTCCTCCCATAAGGGGAGGGAAAGCGGCGTTCTTTGGGAGTCACGAGCGTATGAAGCATATTTGGATGGCGTTGACATCCCTCCGTTACCAGATACCCGACTTGTGGTTTGTATACGGGTTGGGAGGTGTAGTTCGGGTTCTTGTTTTGTCGGCTCTCGCCTCGAGAAACAAGCAAGCGAAGGCGGCGTTTTGGCATAGTGCAAGGGGTACGTACGGGTGTAGGGCAGGAACAGAAGTCAAGCAAGCGTAGCCGGTCAAGAAGACATCACATGGTAGGCATCGCTCCTCTTTGCTGTCGGCGCCGACCTTTGGTGGCTCGTAACTCCTTCGTTATCAACCCCCTGTCTACCTGTGTAGTGTTACAACCCTCGCTACGAGGGCATTGCTTGCTCCGGCTCAAGACTCGGCCTGTCCCAGCCCAGCTAGCCAGGGAAGAGCGGCGTCTTCGGCCCGTCTTGGATGCCTCCGCCATCGGGATGGCTCCGTAGTGCATTTTCTACTCCAGCATGGAAGCCTGGTTCGTGTAAAGCACGTCTACCACGTTGCTCAGCTTCTCAATGGTGGTCAAGGCCGCGTCGTAGCTCTCGTCGCGCTGTGTCTCGTCGAAAATGATCAAGCAGCCGGCGCCCTGGTCTAAAACGCCAATGATGACCTTGTCCAGGATCATCTGGCTGAGTTTGCGCTCAATCTGCTGGGTGTCGAGGCCGACCAGCTTGGCGATGTGGCTAATCTCGACGCGGGAAAAGGGCTCGATGACCTTGATCAGGTTCTGTTCCAGCATGGCGTCGTACAGGCGGCGCAGGTGGTTGCGGATGAAGGCGTCGCTACCCAGCTCGTACTTGTAGGCGGCCAGGGCGCGCTCGTACTCGTCGAGCGAGCGGTTCGAGTGGGCGCGGGCGATGGCCTTCATGGCCTCGAGGTTCTGGCCCGCGTACTTCTGGGCCTGCTTGGAGGCCATCAGGTTGTTGACGTCGTCGCCGAGGTTCAGCATCACCTTGCACAGCAGCATGTACTGCAGGGCGGCCGTGGCCTTCTGCGTGTCGTCCTGGGTGTGGTAGCCGTCGAGGGCCTCGATGAAGTACGAGTATGCCGTGTTGAAGTCCTGGTCCATCGTGTGCAGCATGCCCGACTGCATGTCGAGGTTGGCCTGCAGCAGAGGGGGGGTGTACACGGAGGCGGCGCTCGTGCGCGCGCTCGTCAGGGCGGCGCGGGCCTTGGAGGTGTTGCCCAGGGCGTGGTAGACCCTCGACTCGAGCAGTTGGACCTCGACCAGCACGAGCTTGTCATCAAGGCGCTTCAGCTCGCGCAGCAGACCGTTGATCAGCGTGAGGGCGTCGTAATAGGACTGCTTGGCCATGTACAGGCCGACCAGGCGGGTCTCGAGGTTCTGCCGCAGGAAGGTGCGGCGCTCCGAGGTGGCCCATTCTATACATGACTTGGTGATGGAGATCTGTGTATCGGTAGAGTTGGGGATGGCCTCGAACATGTCGAGAAGCTGGCGGACTATAGGGGAGGGGGAGGCGGATTAGCGTACGGCCGCGGCTTCGCCCCGGGCGGGGGGATACACATACCCAGCTTCGCCGTCTTGGCCTTGGCAAACGAAGACAGCACCGTTCTGCTGGTTGTGACCAGGTCCACGAGACCCTGCGTGTTCCTGTGTTGCGACGGAGCAAGCGTCAGCCTCGTAGCGGCAGACGTGGCGGGCCAAGGGCGCGTAGGCCAGGAGGGCGGAACCGGAGGACGACCTACTTCTCATCGCGGTACAGCTCTCCCAAGCTCAACAAGGCTTGCTCGTACTCCTTGATGGCGGCATCGGAGGTGACGGAGGGCGGCTTCGAAATGACGGCCTTGTAGGTAGCCTCGGCTTTCCTGGGATCCGTGGTGGATATGGCCTGGGCCTCCTTCACGGCCGACGTGCCAGCAGCCATGGTGACGAAGTGTGCGGTTGCTCGAAGCTCGAGACGGTGAGGGTTGGTAGTCTCTGAGGCGGCGGCGGTGTTTCCGGTAGGTGCGGGGGTGCGAATTGGGCGACCCGGCTGCGTCGGGATGAGATGGGATGGCGGTGGCTGTTGGCGGGGATTGCGCGGATGGAAGCGTGGATGGATATGGTGGTGATGGCGATGATGATGGTGCCTGGATAAGCTACTATTCGGAGCCACTCCCCATGCGCTGGAGCTGAGCTAATCGATAGAGCTGGCACTTGTATACCTGCGTTTCCACATAAACCTGTAGCGGCAGGTTGCCGCGCATACGACGCGCTTGGCCCTGGCCACCTCTTAACACTCGACTACGGTGCATAAAATACAGTACATGTGCACAGATTCGACGAATGATATATACTAGGCACTTTCATAAGCACACTGGACCGGATGTGCAGCTGGACTTTGTCATCGTTACACGCGGAGAAGGGCGCATAAGTGGAAAGAGGTGCAAGTACTACGTACATATGTACATACATAAGGTATCTGTAGGACATAGCATCACGTGAGCGCCGGGGGGACTCAACTGTGCTCCTCAGGCCCCGCTCCCTCCACTGTACCGACTGCCCCACTAAAAAGTTCCCAGCCGGGACTCCAGCTTCTAGGTGCTGCAGTGGAGGGCAACTTTTCTCAGTGCTCGTCCTCGTCACCAGAACCGCCGCCGTCCCTTTTCCCGCCGACGACGATTATCTACCACGCAACAGAGAACCGTCGGCATACGCCACGACACCATGAAGATCAAGGCGCTGTCAAGGTCCATCGAGGCTTACCAGCCTGCCGGCGCCAATGTCCCCAAGCAACCGCGCAACTTGGTGAGCACCAACCGATCACCGCACTCTGCGACCAGAGACTGACGCGCAACCAGGACCCTGCCGCCCATCCCTTCGAACGCGCGAGAGAATACACCAAGTTCGTTGCCCCCCACCGCCCTGCCTCGAGAGCGCCCCCATAGCTAGCCCGGATGCTGACCTGAGTCGCAGAGCCCTGACGGCTGTCAAGATGAACCGCATGTTTGCCGCTCCTTTCCTGACCGACCTTGGCCAGGGCCATGTCGACGGTGTATACTCGATGGCAAAGGACCCGAATTCGCTGGAGCGACTCGCCAGCGGCTCCGGTGACGGCGTCGTCAAAGTGTGGGATCTGACCAGCAAGGACAAGGCCGAGACGTGGAACACCACGGCACACGAAAACATAGTCAAAAGCGTCTGCTGGACTAAAGACCGAAAGCTCCTCACGGCCGGCACAGACAGAGCTATCAAGCTGTTTGACCCTTACAACACCCCCAGCGCCTCGGCCCCGATCTCGACCTGGCTCGGTACCTCTTCCTTCTCGAGTCTGTCCCACCACAGATCACGCAACGTCTTTGCCGCCGCTGGCGGCAGTGCCGGCATCTCGATATATGGTTAGCACATATCCTCGGTATGGGTCTTGGCCGCAGCTCCGACTGACTTCTGCGCAGATCTGGACAGACACTCAAGTGCACCCGATGTGCTGGCTTGGCCCAACTCGGTCGACACCATTAATGCCGTGGCTTTCAACCAGGTCGAGACGAGCATCCTTGGTGAGTTGCCGTGAGGCTCTGCACCAGGAAGGGGATACTGACCACTTCCAGCCTCGTGCGGTAGCGATCGGAGCGTAATCGTTTACGACCTCCGTACCTCGACGCCGGTGTCGAAGACGATCCTGAAATTCGCCTGCAACGCCGTCAACTGGAATCCCATGGAGGCATTCAATTTCGCAGTAGCCAGCGAGGACCACAATGGTAAGTTAGCCGTAACGCCTGGCCGCCCATGGGTTTTTCTGACAAGAGGGCCCTAGCCTACATATTCGACTCGCGGAAGATGGATCGAGCCCTGAACGTACTCAAGGACCACGTGGCGGCTGTCATGGACGTCGAGTTCTCGCCCACGGGAGAGGAACTCGTAACGGCCTCCTACGACCGCACGATACGTCTATGGAACCGCGACAAGGGCCATTCTCGGGATGTCTACCACACGAAGCGCATGCAGAGGGTTTTCCAAGCCAAGGTGAGTGACATCCACCTGCCGTAGACGCCGGGTGAGCATGAAAACGCTGACCATTTCTTCGCCAGTTTACCCCCGACAGCAAGTACATTCTTTCGGGCAGCGACGACGGCAATATTCGGCTGTGGAGGGCCAATGCGTCCAGCCGCGAAGGCATCAAGTCGGCGCGCCAACGCCAAGCCGAAGAGTACAACGAGGCCCTTATCGAGAGGTACAAGCACATGCCCGAGATCCGGCGCATTCACCGGCACAGGCACGTGCCGCAGGTGGTGAAGAAGGCCGGCGAGATCAAGTCGGAGGAGCTGAAGGCGCTCAAGAGGCGAGAAGAGAACGAGCGGCGCCACACCAAGAAGCAGTTCGAGAGGCGGAAGAGCGAGCGCGACAAGGTCATTCTGGCCAAGGAAAAATAGCCATCGGGCAACATGGCATCTTGTTTGCATCTTCAGGGCGTTCGGGAGGCCGGGCAAGGGATATACCAGGGCAATGCATAAAATTAGATTGGGCGTTCTTGATGGCTGGTCCACGCTTGACGAGGTTCCTGCTTGCCGGTGGCTTGTGGACTTGGCGTACGCGACTCCAACCAGTCGGGCCGGGTCTGGACAGGCAGCGAGTGAGGATGGCTGGATGGAGGCGAGTTCGCTATGCCCTGCCGACTCGCCCGGGCTCTCTTTCTCTCCCGCTCCCTCCCCTTCTCTTATCGCCGATCGATTCGAAGTGACGTAGAGAAGTCTCGCTATCGTCTCGGACATGTGTACGAGCCCCACCAAATGGAGATTACAAATCGTCTCCTCTGGCGGGTTTCCGATGAATGTCACAGGCAACACTTTTAGCCCGCTGGACGTCGCGTGACAAAAATAGACGACTGACGGGCACAACTCGGGAACCTACCGAGTGCGCCGGTCAAGACTCCGCAACAACGCCAGACGAGACACGCAGCAGAGCCAAAGAAAATAAAGAGAAAGTGGTAGGAAAGATGTTGGCCATCATCGGAGGTGAGGAGGCAAAAGAAGACGGCGAGTTTTCAGCGGACTGACACGTCCCCAGCATCGGGCAAACTCGGCGGCGCGACGCTGTCGGCGCTTCTCTCGCACAAGCTGGTCGAACCGTCGTCCATCGTCGCCATCACGTCGTCGTCGGCGGGATCGGCGAAATGGGAAAGCCTCGCGTCCCTGGGGGTCGAGGTGCGGCACGGCAGCTTCGATGACGCGGCGAGCCTGGCGGCAGCGCTGGCGGGCGTGGACAAGCTGTTCCTCGTGTCGACGCCGCGGATCGAGATGGATTTCAACGACGCGCCCGAGGGCGAGGGCCGCGAGAAGCACCACAAGGCGGCCATCGACGCGGCGCGCGCCGCCGGCGTGCGGCACCTCTTCTACTCGTCGCTAGCCTTTGGCAGCCCCAGCCGGGCGGGCGTCATGCGCGCCCACTTGCGCACCGAGGCCTACCTGGCCGGCCTGACGGACCTGCGCGTCACCGTCGTGCGCGAGGGCCTCTACAGCGAGTCGTGGCCGCTGTACCTGGGCTACTACGCGCCGCGGGGCGACGACCGGCGCGTCGTGCGCCTCGCCGGCGACGGCCCCGTCTGCTGGACCGCCATCGCCGACCTCGGCCTCGCCAACGCCCTCCTGCTGGCGGCGCCCGGCGACGCCTGGGCCGGCCGCACCTTTTACCTGGCCGCGCCGCCCGCGACGGCCTGGACGCTGCGCGAAGTGGCCGCCCTCGTGTCGCGCCCCGGCGGCCCCGACGTCGCCGTCGAGCTCGTCGGCCGCGACGCCCACGTGCGGCACTACGTCGAGGACCGGCGTATGGACGCCGCCGCCGTCGAGTGGTGGGCCAGCACCTACGACGCCCTCGAGGCCGGCGAATGCCTCGTCGACGACCCGACCCTGCTCACGCTGCTCGAGAGCCGGGGGCAGAAACCGACCCCCTTTGAGGAAACCGTCTCGGCCATGGTGTCGATATAGAGAAGGTGGGGGGGGAGGGGGAGGGGGAGCGGTCGGTTGGTTACGTTGCGGAACAAAGCTGGGACTGGCGGACAATGGTTCCTTTCAGTCGCGGGTTCGTCACAGTCCCACAAAGCCATTTCACCCTTCCCCCGGGCAGCAGCCGCACATGAGACCATTCCAAGGTCCGGCCAGCAAAGGACCCGACGATGGGGCCTCGCAGCAAGGGAGGGGGGCAAATCGCTACCGGCCCTACCAACGCATAACGTAGAACGGTGATCGAATTCCAGTTTTCCCACTTTTTTTCTCTGCACAGATCCATCCGGGGGTGGAAGACGATTGGCGGCGAGAGGGCAAACGCGCCTAGGTAAAGCGGCACTGGTGAAAGCCCCAAGCGAACCCCTGCCAATCAAGGAAACAAAGGCATCAAGAGAAAGACGCCCGGTCGGACAAGTGGTGCATACAGGGCTGGTAATATCGTGTGTTAACCAACAAAGAAAAACACGCCCATCGTGCCATCGTAAGCCAGGGCGCCTTTGTAGATGCCCCCCCGGTACGCAGTTATATAATGGGCGGCCACCCGTCCCCGGTACCCATGAAGCAACATCTCCCGGCATAGCAGCAGCAGCAGGAACTGCCCTCCTCACCGTACCCATCGTTGATAAACTCTACCACGCCGCCTCGTCAGAGCCCCCCAACACCTCCTCCGCCCCCGTACGATGCCCAGGGCGGTAACGAAGACCAAGGCCAAGGCCGGCCGCACCGTCTCGACCAAGCAGGCGGCGGCCGGCGGGGTCCCGGCCGGCAAGCCCAAGAAGCCCAAGCCGACGACGGCGAAGACGACCGACGGCGAAGACGAGGATGCCGAAGACGACGGCGGCGGCGCCGTGGGCTTCGCCAACGCCGAGGCGGCCGCCGCGACGGTCAAGGCCACCGAGGCCCTCCCGCGGAGCTTGATCTACAAGTACCAGCGGATCGGCACGGCGCTGACGCGCGCGAGCACGCACGCCCACAAGACGGACGGCATGCGCGAGGCGGCCGCCGTCTTCAAGGTACGTATGCCCGCCGCCCACCCCCTTCCCTTGCCCTCGCCTTTCCTTTCCTATAAAACCCCCGCAGGGGGACCGACCCGCGGGGCGCGGCTGACGGGCTGGGGGGGGATATAGCAGTGGAGGGAGAAGCGGTACCCGGAGCTCCGGGTGGGGCAGCGGGCCGGGGGGTTCCGGCCGCCGGTGCCCAAGGAGACGGTGCGGCGGGCGCTGGGGCGGCTGGCGGCGGCGGGGCTCGACACCACTTTTGCCGCCTTCTACGCCGAGCGGCTCGGCGCGCGCGCCAAGCTTGGCAACCAGCGCGTCGACGGTGACGCCGCCGGCCGCGACTGGGAGCTCGTCCGCTACGAGGCCCTCTGCCGCCTCGTCCCCGCCGCCAAGGCCGATCCCGCCGCCTGGGACGCCACTGAGCTGTGGGACGGCCCCGAGCCCACCCGGGCGCACCTCGAGTTGCTCGCCTGGGCCTGGAGTCCCACCCCGCACCGAACCTTGTCCTCCCGCCTCAGGGATAAGGGCGGTAAGTAAGACTGTCCAGGTAGGTGTTCGTCGGTGGGCAGCAGGCCTCTCTCCTTTCAGGGGCCAGTGAAGACGGTACGGGGCAGTGATCGTGTTCCTGGATAGACAGCAGGACGGGCCCGGGTGGCCCTGGCAATGAATGTAAGCATCACATAGTTAATGTCTTCCTTAACGCTGAATGGCTTGTGACACGGGGCAAATGGAAGTTGCGGCGCCAGCTAACGGCGGGAGACAGGGGGTCTTGGCCCTCTCTTTTTCATCGGCACCGTTTTTGGGGGGTGAAGGCCTCCTTTTCTGTCGAGAGTGCAAACTGGACGACACGTACTGGTCCCGGCTACGTCGGCCCCTACGCGTATCCGCTACCCGACCAGGGCTCCTGCCTCCATTCTTGCAGCAACCGTGACAGGGCGCCCGCCTCGAGGTACAGCGCGACGTCGACGCCGCCGTCGGAGGACTCGGCATCGAGCACGACGGCGATACCGTCGACAGGGGACATGATGGGATGGACGTAGCGGGGTCGCCCGCCGCCGCCGCCGAGGAAATCGACGTCGTACAGGCGCAGGCGCTGCCAGGACGTGACGATAATGTGGCGGGGGCCGAGGAAGCCGCGCCAGAGCCGCTGCGGCGCCACTTCGTACGCGGCGTCGTGCAACAGCGCGGCCACGGCGTCGGGAGTGAAGCGCCGCAGCGTCGTCCGCAGCTCGGCCGCCAGCGCGCCCGCGCCGACCACGCCGTCCCGGACGGCCCCCGCCGCGGCCCCGACGTGCGCCATGAAGAGCGGCGACCCGAGGGCCGTGGCGGGCAGGGGCGGGGCGACGCGCCGCCGGGCGTCGAGGGTGACGTCGAGGAAAACGCGCTCGCCGGGCGCCACGTCGGGCGCGCGCGCCCGCGTCACGAGACGAAACAGATGCGCGAGCAGCACGTCGGAGCGCGACACGTCGGAGGCGGCGGCGCCAGGGTCCTCCTGGCGAGCGCGGTCGCGGAGGCGCGCCAGCTCCTCGCCCGAAACGTGCAGCAAGGCGGCGGACGCGGGCCGGGTCGGGTCCCACGTGTCCCAGGGGGCCACGGTGGAAGGGGATGGCGGATTCGCGGCCAAAAGGTCGGGCGGCGGCATGTTGTTCTTGGTTGTGCTCACAAAAAAGGACGGGTACCCGGGGGCGTCGACATCCCACCAGCTGAAACGGTGAAGGGGCAGGGCGCGGGCCTTCTCAACGAGGGCCGGATCCACGGCGGCGCCGTCGATGTCGCCGGCAGCCCGCTCATCCAGCTGCTGGGGATCGAAAACTGGATCGTCGAATAGCGAGGCGCTGGGCGCGCCCGCCGCGCTTTGGCTCCGGGCGTTGGCAGCCCAGGCATGCATGAAAACCATCAGGGACTGGGCGTCGGCGACTGGGTGGGCCAGCCGAACGCCGACGCCGTACCCCCCACAAGCAAACACGTTGATCTGGACGGCCATGCAGGGGAGGCCCTCGAAATCCTGGAGGTTGAACAGGGCCAGCTTGGACGGGGAGACCAGGCTCGCCAGGGGAAAGGCATTGAGGTCCCGGGCGTTGGGCGTGAGGTCGGCGGGGGGCGGCAGCACGGCGCTCAGCGGGCCGTCGTGGGCGACGAGGCGCCACGCGACGCCCGGGTCGGCGGCGGCCCCGTACGTGAGCACGCAGCGGTGGAAGCGCTCGGTGTGGCGGCGGGCGCCGGTGGCCCCGCCCGGCGCCCAGGCCAGCTGCCCGGCCCATTGCGGAAAGCGGTCGAGGGTGGTCACGAAAGCGGCGCGTAAACGGGCCGCCAGAGCGCCGTCGGGGCCGTGGGGGGCGCCGAAGAGCCAGACGGCGCCCGTGTCGCTGAAGCGGGCGCAAGCCGCATCGAGGATCGACAGCGGTGTCGAGACCGTCTGGCTCGGCCGCGACGGGGGGAAAAGGCGTGTGGCATCCATGACCCGAGTGCCAATAATGCAGCTAGAGCGGCCTGCGTGGGTTCCGAAGCCACCTGCGAAACCCTCCAGATGAAAGTGCAGCAAACGGGCCTCCTTCCGTACC
Organism: Nigrospora sphaerica; assembly: GCA_018287875.1. Lineage (NCBI taxonomy): Eukaryota > Fungi > Ascomycota > Sordariomycetes > Amphisphaeriales > Apiosporaceae > Nigrospora > Nigrospora sphaerica. The sequence goes on from JAGVVL010000002.1 coordinate 4,967,911, forward strand.
TTTTGTACCGGTACCTGCTGCTACCTGTCTCCACACCACCTTGTCCACTGCGGGTTACTCCTTCCCAACGCGGACGCCGCTCTGCTTCTTCAACCAATCAGACAGCTCGTACAATCTGAGCCAGAATGAACATCATTCACGTGATCTGCGGCCAGCACCACCCATTGCGCCCCGTGTAAGCTGACGTATCGAGTACGGGCAACGCGACGCCCGCTTGGCTTTTCTCTGCCGCTCCCTTTCCTACTGTCACTCGCAGCAATGCTCGCTCTCGCCTGCATGTACTCGTGGTCCGCCAACGTTGCATTTCCGTATCTGCCAAGTAACTTACACTTCACCGACGTCCCCCTGTTCCCGCCCCGCCGCGTCAAATGGCCACGAAGAAGCTCTGCTCCCCGGCCTTGGGCGCCACGCGGGCGCGCTCCATGATGGGATCCACGCACGACAAGCGGATGCGTTCGGGCGTCGCCGGGCTCTCGAGCACCAGCAGCCCGTCGTCTTCGCCGCCTTCTTGTCCGCGCTTGGCCTCCACCCCGTAGTCGGCACGCGCCGCCTTCAGCGCGTCGCGGATTGCGAAGAACACGGCGCTGCCCATGAAGAGCGGCGGCTCGCCCACCCCGCGGCTCCGCTGGATCGTCCGTAGGTTCTCCCACGTCACGCCCTTGAGGAGGCTCACGTTGAACTGCTGCGGAATGTCCCGGAAGCCCGGGATCTTGTACGACCCGGGGCCCTTGGTGAACAGATTGCCCGCCATGGGCCCGTTGCGCAGCCACAGGCTCTCCTCCATGGTGAAAAGACCCATGCCCTGGACAAAGGCCCCCTCGATCTGGCCGTAGTCGATGGCCGGGTTGATGGACCGCCCGACGTCCATCTTGATGTCGGCCCGGAGGCACGTCCAGCTGCCCGTCAAGCAGTCTATCTCGACCTCGGCCGCCGTGACACCCTGCGTAAAGTAGAAGAACATCTTGCCCTTGTTCTCTCCCCACGTGTAGCCGATTTCCGGCGTCTTGTAGAACCCGTTGGCGCTCAGGTTGACACGGTCAAAGTAGGCCGCGTGGGCCAACTCCTTCATCGTGGCGTTGGGCCCCAGCTTCTCCCTGTACGGCGCCAGGCGCTCGTTGATCTGCTCGCACGCGTTCCAGACGGCGTACCCGTTGAGGTCGGAAGAGGCCGAAGCGGCCGTGGCCGACGTGTTGGCCACCGTGTTGGTCGCCGTTTCCGAGATGAAGACATCCTCCATCGGAACGCCCAGTGCCTCGGCGGCAATCATGGTCATCTTGGTGTGCAGCCCCTGGCCCATTTCCGTACCACCGTGCGCCACCAACACCGAGCCGTCGTGGTATATGTGCACGAGCGCGCCCGCCTGGTTGAACCAGAGCGCCGTGAAGGATATGCCGAATTTGGTCGGGATGATGGCCAGCCCCCGCTTGCGCCACTTGTGCGACTTGTTGAATTCGGTAACCGCCTTTCGGCGACCGGCGTAGTCGGATTCCTCCATGACTTGTTTGTACATGAGCGGCACGTGCCAGTCCTCAATGGGCTGGTTAAAGTGCGTCTCCTCGTTGGCTTGGTAAAAGTTGAGCTCCCGCAACTCCTCAACGGGCATGCCGAGCCGGTCCGCGACCTCGGACAAGTACGACTCGGCCATGAACATGCCTTGCGGGCCTCCGAACCCCCGGAACGCCGTGTTGGACATGGTGTTCGTTTTGCAGAGGCGGCCCCGGATGTGCACGTTGGGGAACTTGTAGCAGCCGTCGATGTGCGTCATGGCACGCTCGCACACGGCCGCCGAGAGATCGAAAGACCACCCGGCGTTGTTGAAGACGTCGACTTCCAACGCCTGGAATTTCCCGTCCTTGTTGACGCCCACCTTCCACTTGGCCAGGAAGGGATGGCGCTGCCCCGACATGGCCATGTCCTCGTCTCGGTTGAGCATGCATCGCACCGGCCGGCCCGTCTTTTGTGCCGCCAGCGCCATCATGGTACTAAGCTGCACGCACCGCGTCTCCTTGCCGCCGAAGCCTCCGCCGAGCCGCTTGACCCGCGCGACAATCTTGTTGGCTTGGACGCCCAGCATCCGCGCCGCAAACATTTGACTGTAAGAGCAAATCAGTGTTGGTGCCCTCTCCTGAGTTCATTCGAGGCGTGTGACCAACCTTTCCGTAGGGTTCTGGCTACTGGTCCAGATTTCCATCTCGCCATCTTCTGGTTTGGGAATGCAAAGGCACGCGTTAGTCTCTAGGTAAAAGTGCTCCTGCCCGCCCATCCTGCTAACACCCGAGAACGTGTAGTCGCAGTTCTTGAAGGCCTCCTCGGTATCCCCCTTTTTGATGTAACGGTAGAACTGGTGGAAGCTCTCCTGCTCGATGGCCTCCTCCATGGTGAGGATGGCCGGCAGCGTCTCGTACTCAATCTTGACCGCTCTCGCGCCATCGTTGGCCCGCGCCTTCGAGGTGGCCAGGACAATGGCAATGGGCTGACCGGCCGTGAAGACCTCATCTTCGGCGAAGAAAAGGTCGTCGAAATTCGGCGCGCCCCATTTGTTATCGTTCGGGTGGTGCAGGTCGTCCTTGTCTACGATGTCGACCACGCCGGGGATCTCGAGGGCCGCGCTGTAGTCGCGGGAAACGATCTTGGCGTGCGGCCGGGCGGAAAACACCAGGGTAGCATGCAGCTCGTTCTTCAGGGGTGGAATGTCGTCGGTATACTGCGCTTCGCCCGTGACCTGCTTCATCGCTGCGACGTGGTTGGGGGCCTTTCCGAGAGTTTGCTTCGCATACTCTGCCGTCGCCTCCCGGTCCTGCCAACCTCGGGAGAGCTCTCTTTCTAGCTCTTCCACGGCCTGGCTGTCCCCGTGTTCGCATTCGGCGTTGATCCCTGACAGAACCTCGTGGTAAAACCGGTAAAAGAAGCTGAGCGCGAGGGACTTCCTGTACGATGCCATACCTCCCGGCACACTAAAGTCGAGGTCGAAATCGGATTCCAGCGCATTCATGGCGCCCTCAAGAGCATCGGGATGAGCGAACATCTTGCCCTTCAGGTAATCGTTGGCCTTCTTGGCGGCGACAGTGAAGGGCGCCATACCGCCGTAAACCAGGTTGCAGTGCTCTACCGTGCCCTTTTCGTCCACCCTGACGTGCAGCGCCCCCGTAACAATGGCAATGTCGTCGTCCTTCCTCTTGGCTTGCTTGTACGCCCGGAAAAAGTCGCCCTTGGACTTGGTGAGGGGGATGCGGATGGACGCGATGACGGCGTCGGGCTCGAGCGCTGTCCGCCGATAGCCCTTGAAGAAGGTGGACATGGGGATTTCCGTCTCCTTCCCTAGCGATTTGGCCACCAGCACGCAGTCGGCCGCCATGAAGACGGGGTTGAGATCGGAGATGGGCGAGGCCGTGGCGAGGTTTCCTGCCGGGGTGCCCACATTGCGGATTTGTCGGCCGGCAAAGTACTTGAGCTGTTTGAGCATAGCATCGAAGATTTGGCCACGCGACTCGCCATAGTGCTGGATGGCCTCTTTGCAGATGTTTTCCAGGTCGGTCAGAATAACGTTTCCGCCAATCTCCAGGTGGTCGTCTTGAAACCGGTACTGCCGAAGCTCGGGTATGTCCCCGACGAAGACGGAGACGGGGTACTGCAGGGCTTTGAACTTGATCTCAATCTGCGTCTCGGTGCTGCCGCCGATGATTTTGGCCTCGGGGTGGACGCTCTTGATCTCCAAGAGCTGTTCCAGGGTCATGGGCCGGTACCACCTCTTGCGCTTGTTCCCGAAAGCAAGCGGTTTGAATTCGTGCTTCTTGAGCGCGGGCGGGAAAATGAGTTCGGTGTCTGGGTTGTACTCGATGAAGCCGGGCGGCGTGAAGCGTTTGATAGGCTGGTCGTCGTTTAAACTCTCGCTCTTGCAGCAGCCGCCGGCGGCGCCCCCGTCGCCCTTCTCCATACAACAGCCCGAACCACCATTGGTCGTACTTTTGCCGCACGCATTTCCGGGGGTGCTGAAGGTTTGAGCGGCGTCCAGGATAGGCCGGTAGCCGGTACAGCGGCACAGGTTGCCGTCAAAGGCCTCCTCGACGTCGTGTTGGCTAGGGCTGTCGTTATTCCGCAGCAGAGCATACAGGCTCATCACAATGCCCGGGGTGCAGAAGCCGCACTGGCTTCCGTTGCTCTTGGCGATCCGCTCCTGCGCCGGGTGCGGCTTCTTCACGTTGCCGATGCCTTCGACCGTGATGACGTGTTTGCCGTCGAGGCTCGCCAGCGGCGCCAGGCAGGCATTGACGCTGGCATGGTAGATCTGCTTGGTGGTGGGGTTATATTGCGAGATGACAACGGTGCAAGCACCGCACCCGCCTTCGGCGCAACCGCTGCAACCGCCAGTCAGTCGTCAGTCGGCCGGGTGGAGCCGTCGCCGGCGGGCGGAAGTGCATTACTGACAGTTTGGTCCCCGTGAGGCCAATGCCGCGCAAGTATTCTAGCAGAGTGACCTCGGGGTCGATCTCGTCCAGCACCACGCGCGTGCCGTTGAGGAAGAAGCGGATCGTGTCATCGTACGCCGTCGTCAACTTGAGGGCAGTGCCATTGGCCGCCACGGGTTCCCGCTCGGGCGAGATGGCGCTGGGGGCCATGGTCAGGAACCAGGTCTCGGGGGCGCGCAATCGGAACGATGCAGCCTGAACTCTCGGCGCAGAGCTACGGGACGCAGTGGAAAGTCGTGCGGGTAATGGGATGGCCTCAAGGCATTCGGTGCTACGAGAGGCACAAGCATGCGGTGGAAGGACGGAGGGGGGTCAGATGTCGTCGGGAATGCAGCGGTATCTATTGGTACTTAGGGCGTTCTATCTATGCAGGGAGGGTGGCGAGGCCGGACAGGCCAGACCGCCGAGCCGCCGGGTCAGCAGCTCCAAGATCGGTTGAGGCCAGCAGACGGGCGGCAGCAAATCAGAGACACGGGATTATCATTGCTGTCCGGTGTTTGTCTTTGTCATGACAGTTGGAACTTCTGGTCTCGATGTGGGCTATCTTTTCCCATGCGCTCTGGTGGGGGGAAAAGAGGCCTAGGGAAGACCTAGCGACGCGCCCCTCGTGCCCCTCCATCCCCCCCGAGCCCCCTATCGCCGACGGCGGGGAAGCCGCCTTATGCCGCCCCTAGCGCTCTAGCTTGGGAGGACTCCGCCACAAGCCCCTGTTTGCTGGGCCTCTCATCGGCCGGCTCCGGGTCTGTCGATGGAGTGCGTGAGCGGGAAGTGGATGATGGGCAATGGAAGACTGGCCTTTCAGCTGAATTAGGCCTTTGCTGCCAAGATACCTAGGAATATTTGGTATTCCATCTGTCTCATTCGCCTCGAAACCCAGCGCTACCCCCAGCTGCGTTTCATCCCAGGGTGGTCGCTCTTGCTGTGTATTCGCCGCCTCAACCAGCATCCAAGACCGTTATGCCACCCATCTGATTTCGAACCGCGGCCTGAATCCCTTTCTAACAGTACATACAACGGTGGGTTCAGCGCTCCCTCGGCGTATCCAAGGCGCCGAGGGGATGCATAGGGCATTCTGAATGCCGGTCTTTCCGAGAACAACATAGGGACTCCAAAACGAAGAAGTAGGTATGACTTCAATGTTTACCGAGTGGGGAGTTTTGGTCCCCGGTGAACGGGCTCAGAAAAGATGTAAGCACTTCTTGGACTCAGCAAGGCGGTACTACAACCTGTATCGTCATTGGTTCATCCCGCCGGATCCGATTAGCCGATTCCTCGGGCTGCGCAAACTCTCTTCATCCCGCTTCATTACGCCGGATATTCATCCATCGTGTCAGCCGATGGTCCGTCTCGAGCGACCTACCCTGCAATGCTCGCTCGCCAAGTCGCCGATTCCATCCTGCGACGGGGAACCCCAAAGACAAAGGGAGTGGGCGGTGCGAGGATGCGAAGGGTGTCGCTGCTCTTCGCATACTTTGTTCTACTCGTCCATCTCGCACCGGCCTTACTCTTTGAGGCAGGAAACGAGGATGGCGTCTCTGACCCCGCCTCAAGGTCCGTCAGCATGAGCCCCTTGAGGTTCTCATAGAGTCGCATCCGAACGAATATGCCCCCCATACAAACTATAGCCGATTGCCGACAAGGGTCGACTACCGGCGGGCCAGGGTTGGCATTGGGGTCGGCATTTCCCACTCAACCCCTCACTTGAATTCGGGAAGTATTTGTAGTCCTCGTCAGCGCCGGTTGGTGTATACCGGCCCGAGTGCTTTCGTGAACGTGGCTCGGCCTATACACATATCTTTTCTGGACCCGTATCCGAGAATCTCGTCATTTCATGTCCCACGTCAAAAGCCCACAGCAGACTTTCCTGTTTTGGCCTCGGTGAATCGCGGCGGTTCGTCTTCGTCAGCTTTTCCCGTATCGGCAACGGCATTGTTTTCACGATGGTTCTCGCTGCTGCAGTGAACGGCACGGTGAAGGGCACGCGAGCCGAGCACGCCTTCTTCAACATCGTCGGCGGCGAGTCCCGTACGGCCAAGGACCACCACCGCGTCACCAACCCGCGCAGCGAGGAGGAACTGTGGGCGGCCCCGAGCGCATCCGAGCAGGACTTGGACGATGCCGTCAGGATCGCGCACCACGCGTTCAAGACGTGGCGGAAGAAGACCGTCACCGAGCGCCATGCCGTCTTGAAGGCCGTCTCCAAGGTGCTGAGGGACAATGCCGAGCTCTTGTCCTCGATTCTCCTGCAGGAGACGGGCAAGTCGAAACTGATGGCCGAGCATGAGATACTGAGGGCGGCCGGTTTGTACGAGTAGGTTATTCTCCGCTTCATCTCGACTTGCATACAAGGACATGTGGGGCCTGATGCTGACTTGGTTCCCTTATTGCAGCTTCTACAGTGAGTATTCGGTCCCATCGTATCTGATGGGATGGGGTGAACAGCTAAGGGACCCCGGGCTGTCGCTAACGCGCATGCAGCTACCGTGCAGCTGGAGGATGAGATCCAGTTCGAGGACGACGAGGTGAAAATCGTGGCGACGCATGCTCCGTACGGCGTCATCGGGGCCATCTCGCCGTGGAACTTCCCCCTCATCCTCAGCAGCGTCAAGGTCGCCTCTGCCCTGGCGACGGGCAACTGCGTCATCATCAAGCCGTCGCCCTTCACGCCGTACACGATCCTCAAGTTCTGCGAGCTCGCGCAGGCCGCCGTGCCGGCCGGCGTCTTCCAGGCGCTCAACGGCGGTGTCGAGCTGGGCGAGGCCATGACGCTGCACCCGGGCATCGAGCAGATCAGCTTCACGGGCACCATCGCCGTCGGCAAGCGCATCATGGCCAACTGCGCCCGCACCCTCAAGAAGGTGATTCTCGAGCTGGCCGGCAACGACGCCGCCATCGTGACCGACGACGTCGACGTCGCCCACACGGCCGCCCTCGTCGCGCGCGGCTGCTTCCTGCACGCCGGCCAGATGTGCGTCGCCTCGAAGCGCGTCTACGTGCACGCGCGCGTCTACGACGCCTTCCTCGCCGCCCTCGCCGCCGCCGTCGGCGACCTGTGCGCCATCCGCGAGGACCCGGCGGCGCCCTCCCTCTTCGGGCCCCTGTCCAACCGCGTCAACTTTGAGCGCTGCCAGGGCTTCTTCGACGACTGCCGCAAGAACGGCTACGACTTCGTCACGGGCGGCGACGTCCGCGCGGGGGACAAGGGCTTCTGGATCGCGCCCGCCATCGTGGCCAACCCTCCCGAGGACTCCCTGCTCGTGAGGGAAGAGCAGTTCGGTAAGACGCCACCCCGACCACGTCCCCCCCCGCAAGGCAGAGCGGGCGCTAACAATCCGTACAGGTCCCATCGTCCCCGTCCTGACGTGGTCCGACGAGGCGGACGTGATCGCAAGGGCCAACCTCGACAACGCCGGTCTGGGCGGCGCCGTGTATTGCCGGGACCTGGAGCGAGCACAGCGGATCGCGGGGGAGCTGGAGACGGGCACCGTGGTACGTATTCATCCTGGGGACCTCGTACCGCGGGCTCATGACGACTAAACAACTCTACCGCAGTGGATCAACAGGGCCCCGGAGCCGCACCCCGGTGCCTTCTTTGCTGGGCAGAAGCTTAGCGGCGTCGGCGGCGAGCTCGGGAAACAGGGATTGCTGTCCTACTGCCACACGAGATCGTACCAAATTGCGAAGAGTTGAGCCAATCGCGCGAAACGGCGGCTGTGAACGAGGGCTGGGATGGATAGCCGAGACGCGATGCTGACGACGAGACCAAGCGTAGGTGAAGATGACGGGCGCGAGTCCCACATTCCACCAACCAAGAAGAGAGAAGGAGGGGGGAGACTTCGGATGACTCATACTCACTCATTTCCACTCATTGCGGCTTCACACACCGTGGTCTGGAGCTAGCGGGGGCATTTTCAGCAAGCATATAAGAGCAGGGCGGTGCAGCAATTCAGAGTGCAAACTTTTGTCATGCAGGCGCACAGAACGACGAGTGTAGCGAACGGGTCAATCAATCTGGTTACATTGGTACCGTGAGACTATTTTCCTGGGCGCCCGGCTCGTCGAACACGATAGCTGTGAAAGGTAATGACAGCCACCATGTTCCCGGAGCCGACATGGCTGGACTGAAATGGCCCATCGTTGCGCACCCCATCGGCGCATAGCAGAGGACGCGCCGGCTTTCAGACATCCCCACTGGCCTTCATCTTCAAGAGGGTCTTCAGAGCCGCCGTCTCGGCCTCCTGACGGGCGAGACGAATCTTGAGATCGTCCCGCTCATCCTTGACACCCTGCAACTCGAGCTCCAGCTCGCTGATGCGGTCCACCTTCTTCTGGCGGTACTTTTTGGCAGCGACGTTGTTGCGCTGGCGCTTGAGCGCGGTTGTGGGATCAACCGGCGGCGAGCGCTTGCGAGGGTTGGAGGGAGCAGAGGAGGATACGGGGGAGAGTGAGTTGGGGCTGGAGGACAGAGAGGCAACTGGCTCAGAGAGCTGAGATAGGAACACATCAGTGGAAGTGGATGGAAGGGGTGCAGGGCCGATGCTGGTGGACAAAGAGTCGGCGGTAATCAATGGGTCTGCATGAGGGCCAGGTTCAGTATGCTGAGGTACTCCATGTATTCATTACATACTTGCCGCCCCCCGAGCCCAACACAGGCTCCCGGGATAGTGGGGAGCGGGGAAGCGACCGGGCGGACTTACCGTAGAAATCATTCTGGAGAACTTGTGAAAGGTCAAAGACGCTGTCCGGGACGGGCTCGTGGGAGGCAGGCCAAGGGAGATGATGCTGAGAGTCCAGGGCCAGAGCGTCGCCAACGAGCCAATCCTGCGACACCGAGCCATAGTCGCTCACGCCAGCCGCATAGTGGGAGAAGTCTGCGGGCTCGAATACAGAGATCTCCCACGGCTGGAGATTAACCGAACTCGCGGGTAGCGATGCATTGGCTGGCGCGGAAGACGGGGAGTCCCCGTATCTGCGGGCAGTACTGGAAGGAGGGGGTGCGTTGGGCCATAACGATATGTTGGGTCGACCTCCACTCGAGGTCGGGAGAGAAAACGAGGGAGATTCTAGGTTGATTGTAGAGGCGCCGCCTTAGTTCGACGGCTGGAGAGGCCCCAAGATGCTGGCTCTTGGGAGAGGGATGGGGGGGGAAGAAAGGGAGGGAGGAGGGCGGGAAAGCGGGCTGCTATTAAAGCCTCTACCGTCCACTGTACCTGCCCTATTCCCTGGTCTGGTGTCAGACTAAGGGAGCCAGGGCTCCAGGCCAGGAAGGCCTGTACTGTACCTTGAGAGGAGAGGACGTTCTATGCGCGTCGTACTAGGCGCAAGGACGCAAGAACAAATGAGGGTCCGTGCCTCCAGTCCGTCCCCACTTTTACTGGGCTGTACCCCCGTCCATGTTGTACATCTCCCGAGGAGAGAGGTACCGGTACACTGCTCCTAATCTCTCGGGCCAACCGTACTGGAGAGCCCCTCCAATTGGAAGTCCCTCCTCGGTCGCATGGGTGCGAGGGTGGGTGAGTGTACGAGTTTCAATCCCACTGAGCCACCCTATTCCCAAAAGTCCCGAAAGTTCCTATTGCGGCCCTCGGCGCCTTAAACCCCCCCCCCAATCCCCAAATCCCCATCCCCTCCCCCTCGCGGCCGAGAGAACATGATCAACGCCTTCCTGGTCTTCAACGGCCAAGGTCAGCCCCGGCTGACCAAGTTCTACACGCAACTGGTCCGTTTGTTTCCGCTTCTTGCGTCCCACGGCGTCGCGGGGGACTGGCTATCATCCCCGCCGCCGCCGCGCCCGCGCCGCCGCCCGCGCCGTGTGCTATGATGCTAATGCCGGCCTCGGCCCCGCGCAGGAGACCAGCATCCAGCAGCGCCTCATCTCCGAGATCTTCACCCTCGTGTCCAACCGGCCCGACGGCGCCTGCAACTTCCTGCCGCTGCCGCCCCTCCTCGCCGCCTCGGGCACCTCGCACTCGGCCTCGGAGCCGCACAACGACGTGCCGTCGCTTGTGACGTACCGCAACTACGCCACCCTTTACTTTATCGTTATTTCCACCTCGACCGAGTCGCCCCTTGCCCTGCTCGACCTGATCCAGGTCTACGTCGAGTCGCTCGACAAGCTGTTTGAGAACGTGTGCGAGCTCGACCTCATCTTCAACTTCGAGACCCTCCACGCCGCCCTCAGCGAGATGATCGTGGGCGGTGTCGTCATAGAAACCAACATGGACCGCATCGTTAGTGGCGTTCGGGCCCAGGGTACCGTGGCCAAGCGGCCCGTCAACGAAAGCCGGCCGTCGGGCCTCAGCGCCGGCCTGGGCGGGGGCTTCATCTGGCCGGGGCGGTAATCGCATCTGCATGCATGGTGTTATGGCGTCACGGGCATACGGGAGTAGCATGGACCACGGAGCTCCGAGGCGAGCATGGCCCCTCTAGTCTTCCTCGGGTACATTTGTACAGGTTACATGGAATATCAATGGGTATTGTGCCCAATCCAGAACGCCGTAGCCCCATGCAAGTTTCGTCGTCGTGCCGTGGCCAGTACCGCCGGGCCCTCAATCCGACTTCCGCTGCTGGTATCCCTTGTCGGTAGAGAAGGCTTCCACGGCGCCCCAGAACTTTTTCCGGATCTAGCCCAGCATGTTAGTCGTCAGCCCGCACGCGCGCGCGTCGTTGAGGGGTGGTCGGGCCACTTACACCTTGAAAGGGCTGTTCCTCGGTACTCGACTCCATGAACAGCAGGCTGTACACGAGCACGCCTGGAAGCAATAACACCCCGCCGCCGCGTCAGGTCGGGTCCGATGACAAAGCACGGGGTCGGGAAACACGTACCAGTCACGCTGCACAGCTGGGCCAGCCGGACGTATTTATCCCACTGCGGCCGGGCGGTGGCGAGCTTAACCCGGCGCTTGTACCTGCGCTCGAACCGGAACTGCTCCTTGGCCGAGAGCTTGGAGAAGTCGGGCGGCCACACCTTCTTTGGCTTGTACCGGCTGTAGATGCCGGGCAGCTGGGCCGCGGCCGCGTTGCGCAGCCGCGGCGGTAGCGGGCTCTGCGCCGCCGCCCTGCGCGCGAGCGTCGAGAACATGGCGGAAACCGAATGGGCGAGGCCCCGCACGCGAACGTACCGTCGGTAGGGGGGAACTTCTCGCGGCCTTTTGGGGGATCGGGGGTCGGAGGGAGTGGACGGAAATGCAGGCGCCGAGGTTGAGGTGGATCGTTCTATGCTTAGAGGGTTGATAGCAGTCCTGGCGATGGAAGCTGGGATCGGTGGATCCACCATCCATCTTTCTCGGGTGACCGACCCCACCTGTAAATCGTACCAACGCGTGATTGGACCTCTTACAACCTGAAGCCCTTCTTCAAAGATCCAACGAGGGGAAGGCTTGCGCTGTTCGACAACATCCTCTCCCTGAAGCCGCCATCCTCGGCCAGATTTAATGGCTCGACTGCCCTCCACTTTTAAATGGCTTCGGTTGTCATGCTGTGGCATACTTGACAGGCTCGCAGCACCATCGTACTTGCGATGATACTTCCAAGGCATAGGCTGGGGCCAACCCTCCTTTTCGTCCAAGGTAGAACCCATGTTTGTCGAACCGCTTTGTTCTCGGGAGATGTTCGGGGAACGTTTACGAGTAGGGGAATAGCGATGATTTGCAGGAGGTGGTGAAGGAACCAGACCCAAGAAGAGGACCTGCGGAGCGCCACCAGTCACGCCCCAGAGGAACATATTGTCTTATAATGCCATATCTAGCAGTTCAGAACTACACCTTCAGATAGACTTTGGCCATCTGGGCGATTCGACCTCTTCCTACCCAGTCCACAGCTGGGGACACGACCAGGTGGACTTGCTCCAGGATACTGGGTGCTTGGGTCGATGACTCAAGCGGCCGAGGGAGAGTCAGCAGCAGGGTGTATGGCAGGAAGACACGGGCCTTTTCGTGAAGATCATCTGACCTACGACTTGGGGGACTTGAACAACCGAAAGCACGGCCAGGGCTTCGATGCGCCGGTTATAAACAAGCTATTGGCTGAATCGGAGCCCTTGGTGATCGTCGGATAGGGCGGTACTGTCTTTTCTCCTTCCCCTCAATCCACACCTCTCCACGTCTATTTGAGGGGTTGGATTGATTCGTGAGGAGGGCAGGCCATGCACCCTCGTCTTCCCACCCTCCCCGCGCCCCCATTCAGCCTGATTAGGAACATACTCTGTCCTGTGGGGGAAATCGTCATGATCATCGATATGTCAAGGTTTTCAAACATTAATAGAGTCGCGTTGTGCTGCTTGCTACGTCGGGTAACGCCAACGGAGCCAGGAAACCCAGCACAAGACTGAAAGGTTGTGGTGTTACCCACGCCCAGCCGTCCCCAGAACATGGCCCGTCTTCCTTCTCTTCCGCAGCTCCTTATCGCCTGGCTCTGTGCCGGCGCCGGCGCGCAGAGCGACGACGACGCCGCCGCGGGCCGGGACCTGCTCGCGGCGGCGGTGACAGTCAACGTCGACCGCCGGTACCAGACCGTTGACGGCTTCGGCTTCTCGCAGGCCTTCCAGCGGGCCGACCATGTGCGCGGCCGGTCCAAGTACGACGGCTTTGTCCTGGGGCCGGCGGACCAGCGGCGCGTGCTGGACCTGCTCTTCAGCCCCGCGACGGGCGCCGGCGCCACCATCCTACGCAACGGCGTCGGGTCGTCGACGTCGTACGCGCGCGACTTCATGAAGTCCATCGCGCCCGTGTCGCCGGGGGCGCCCGCGGCCGCGCCCGCCTACGAGTGGGACGGCTACGACGCAGGCCAGGTGTGGCTCACGCGCGAGGCCCAGAGCTACGGGGCGCTGCGCTACGTGTACGCCGACGCGTGGTCGGCGCCGGCGTACATGAAGAGCAACGGCAACGACTCCAACGGCGGCCAGCTGTGCGGCGGCGGCGGCAGCAGCAGCAGCGCCGCCTGCGCCGCCACGGGCGACTGGCGGCTGGCCTACGCCAACTACCTCGTACAGTACCTGCGCTTCTATCGGGAGCGGGAGGGCATCGAGATCACGCACCTGGGCTGGCTCAACGAGCCGGACCTGAACCAGACGTATGCGTCCATGCAATCGGACGGGTTCGCAGCGGGCGACTTCGCGCCGGTGCTGCGCCGAGCGTTGGACGCCGCCCAGTTTGGCCACGTCCACATCGTCTGCTGCGAGGCGACCGGATGGACGCAGGGCGCGGCGTTGCTGGCGGAGCTGCGGACCGTGACCCGGGCCGAGGAGGCGCTGGACGTGTATTCGGCCCACGGCTACTCAGCCGCCCCCGGGAGGCCGCTGCAGACGACGCTCAAAGTCTGGCAAACCGAGTGGGCCGACCTTAACGCCGACTGGAACCCGGCCTGGGACAACCTGGGCAAGGCGGGCGAGGGTATCGGGTGGGCCAACAAGATCCAGGAGTCTCTGGTGTTCGGCAACGTGTCGGCCTGGCTATACTGGATCGGGGCCGAGGTGACGTCCTCCAACGCGGCCATGATCCGGCTGCAAAACGGGACCTTCAGCGTGTCGGCACGACTGTGGGCCTTCGCGCACTTCTCTCGCTTCGTGAAGCCAGGTGCCGTCCGGGTCCAGGCCGCCAGCAACCTGGCTTTTGTCGGCGCAAGCGCCTTCCTCAACCAGGACGGCCGCCTCGCCGTCCAGCTCATCAACAACGGGCACAGAGATTTGCGCGTGCAGCTCAGCGCACCTGGCTTCAAACGTGGGCCGGACCGGCCGTACATGTTGCTAACGAACAACCAGCACAACCTGACGAGAATGGAGGTCGACGCCGGCCCGCCGAGCGGAAATCCCGCTTCCGTCACCGGGCTTCTCTCCAGGCGATCGATGGCAACGTTCATTATATGAGAGACGAGGCAGAGGGGCGACATGGCATGATCATCATGTATGTGGTATTGACATTGTCTCGTGGTTGGTGGGTGGGAGCCTAGCTTATTTTACTCTGCTCATAATGGACTCGGGCCCCCGGACCACGTCCATCTGCGCCGCTCTTGCCTTGACCGTGTTGAGCATGCTCCTGTCGAAGTCGTCACGCGAGCGCAGGACGGCTTCCACCCAGCTGATCTGAAGGTCCCAGTACGTCGTTTTGAAGTTCTCAAATACATCTGGAACGGCCTCTTTCTCCGTCGTGAGCAGATCCGTGAAAAGCTCCAACACGCGCCAGGTTTGCTTGATCGAGTTCCCCACGTCGGGGTTGGGCAGGTTGCCAAAGAACTCGAAGGCCGTCGAAATGTCGTTGAATATCTTATCCTGGAAGGGCTCGGTCCGGCGGAATTTGGCGCCCTTGTTGCGGACGCTCATCAGGTACCGCACCAGCAGCTCCTCGGCGAAGATTTCGGTGAAGATGTCGACGAGTGAGAAATGCAACACGGGCCGGTAATCGGCGAGGTAGTCGTCGAATGTGTTGATGAGCTGCTTCATGGTGGCGGCCTGGTACCACTTGGGCGTGAAGAATTCCGCCATGGCATCCTTGAAGTCGACCACCATGACGAGGGTGACGAACTTGGTGATGCACCACGTGCTGAAATCCACGTAGCCGTCACGCAGTAGTTCGATCTCGGTTTCGGCCCGCTCCATGTACTGCGGCGTCACCAACGGCTCGAACTTCTGTTTGAAGCCCGTCAGGTACGACGCGCGGCCCTCTTCCTCCTGGTCGTCGATGCAGGCAATCTGGTCGTTGGCAGTAGCGACGAGCCAGTCCTGCAGGGGGGTCAAGCCCTCGAGCTCGGGAACCCTGCCCGCTTCGTACTGGAGCGATTCCTCCTCCAGCATCTTCTGGAACGACTGCTGACGGCCCCGCAGACGTATGAACATGGCGTCGATGACACCTTCGGCGACGTCGGTACGCTTCGAGTTCCCGGCCGCGTCCACCTGCTCCCGCAACATGCGCCACATGTCCACGAGGTTGCGGGTCCGGAAGTAGCCGAACTCGTCGCTGTCCAGGTTGGAGCCCTCGGTGTTGCGGTTCGCAAAGTCCTTCTGCTCCTGCGCGGCGATGCGGTCGATCCACTCGTCCAGGAATTTGATGATTAGGTCGCGGAAGCCACGGACGAGCTCCTGCTCGCGGTTGTCGATGACATGGGGCTTCAGGTCGACCTCATCGAAGCCCAGCTTCCTCATCTTCTTGTAGTACGGCTCGGGCCAGTTGATGATGGCCAGGGTGTTGGCCGAGCTGGCCTCGGGGTCGTCGATTATGCCGACGAGGAAGTCGTGCATGAGCTGGTGGTATATCTCGCCGTAGGTCTTCAGGATCTTCCACTTCTTGGGCATGAGGGGGACCATGCCCTGCTTGACGGCATTCAGGTCGTTGAAGAACCACTTCATCAGCTTGGCCAGGCCCTCGGGGTCCCCCAGGAACTCTTCCCGGACCTCGCCAAACTGCTGCTCGCAGTTGAGCTTGATGGCCTGCAGAAACTTGTCCTTGTAGCCCCGCACTTTCTTGGCGCCGTCCGTAATGCTCTGGAAGCGCGTAGCCATCTCCTTATGGTCCTTGAGGGCCTCCTGCAGGGCCTCGACCCGCTGGTCGCTCTTTTCCTCGGCCTCGACAATCAGGGCCAGCCGGACGACCAGGCCGTTGTTATCGGCGATGAGGAGGCTGATGAGGTTGAGGGCCACGAGGCCGACATGCTCGTCGAACCAGTCGATGGCGTCGTCCAGCCTCGAGAAGTAGTCCTCGAGGGTGGACTGCAGACTCGGGTCGTCGGCGCGCTGGATCTGCTCCATGGCATCGTCGCGGATGTTGCGTAGCTGCGTCAACTCGTAGTGGACGGCCAGCAGGTTGGGCATGTTCTCCTGGTCCTGGTCGTCCTCGCGCAGCATGCCCTCGACGCGGTTCAGGCGCTCGTTGAAGACCTCGAGGTTCTTCCGCATGGCCTCGACGGCCTGGAAGTTGCGGTGGGCCTGCGACACGAGGTTGATGTTGTTGAAGTCCTTGATCATGATTTGCGACTCGGTGCACAGCTTATCGATCTTCATCATCTCTTCCTTGATGGCCTGGACCGTCTTCTGGCCGTCCGTCAGGCCGGTCATGCCGGTCTGGATGGTCTCGAGCTGGTCGCGCAGGCCGGCGCGCAGCTGCGAGTCGACGGCCGTCTTCTTCCGGGTGAACTCGAGCTTCAGGGCGGGCAGCTTGTCGAGGTCCTCGGGGTGGCGGAGCAGCTCCGAGAGCTTGACGGGCGGCGCGTCCATGGTGGGCGAGATTCACTGGGCACAGTCGGGCGTGCGGCGAACCGAGGTGCGGAGGGGGAGGAGCAGAGGCAGGTCGATGCCGGGGGCGGCGGCGCGAAACCGGCACCTCACACCATGCCCCTAGATCCGCGGACGGGAGACGTGCTGGCTGAGGCTGAGGAGGCGCGGCCCGTCAGATTGGCGATGCGTGGACGGTCAGACTGTCGTTCCGGCCTCGGGGGTTGTAGGACGTAGGTAGGCACCTGCAAAGGTGCAGACTGTCGCAGGCGAAGTAGCCGATGCGATGGGGGAGGGTTTGCGTCGGGTCGGAATGGGATGGTTAAGACTACATCCACGGAGTATGCACTAACATAAAGCAGGTGCTAAAGCAGGAGCATCTTGTGGATGGACGGGCCTATTGGATGGGCTGGTTTGGTTGGGCTCGCTCCTGGAATTGGACCAATGGAATTCTAAACCGCCCGCGTCCACTACAGAATCACCAGGCGCCAACACAAGGAGCAGAGAAACTCTCCGCTTTTTCATCGAGTCCTTTTCTATCTTCGAGGGAAACTTCCCCCATCTTTCCGCCCCTGCACCTCTCCACCACTCCACACCTTAGCCTGCTCTGCTCATGGGTTTTGGTACTTGCCCATTGATCACCGAGTGAAGACCTTGGACGAAAAGCGATGCGTTGCCTCGAAGTAGAAATACCCAAATGCATTCAGAATGCTCCTCGGCAGCCGCCAGTGTGCTGGCCCAAGATAGCTGACGTCGAGGTTTTGGACCGCATCACGGCTTTTGGCGAGCGGTTCGGGCGCGGAAAGAATGAGATCATGCAAGCATGTAACCTTGCTGCGGGACTCTCCGACATTGTCGTCGTTCTCAAAAGGCCACACGAACGCCAGAACTATTCGGATCCGTTCGAGGATTTCGTACGAAACTGCACTACGCTCGCAAACGTCGACGAGCTCATTCGTTTTGGCTCCAAAGGGGCACGAAGCATCCACACCGTCACTGTCCTCGATGCGTTCTCTTTCCAGCCCATCCCCGGGTACGGAGTCCCTTCAAACGATTGCAATCAGCTTTTGGAGGAAGTGTTAAAGGTCAAACGGCCGAAGGTCGTGCTTTGCTGTTGGTCGGACTCAGAGAAGCACCAGTGTACCAATGGATTTGTCTCGCAATTCAAATCCCTCGGCGTTGGTAAAGGGGAGCAATTAGTGCAGATTAACTGGGATGATGCTAGAGGAGGCCAAACAACGGCAATCCGGTCATTCCACCCAGGATACCTCCATTATGAGCCCGCAGACCGTAAAATTCACGCTCGGTTCCTCATATCTTACCATTTCGCGCTGGCCTTTGCACTGCTAGCAGGCGAGACACAACAACCTACATGGCTCGGTCCCTTATGCCAGAACAGCGCCAGAAATGCCAGGTCAGTCTATCAAATATTTATAGTGACGAAATCTAACAATCAGAGTCAGCGAAGCGACTCAGTTTTCGACACGGGACCCGGATCCCTTCCCTATAGTAATTATGATTCGAAACATGTTGCGGAGAATTTTGTTAGGCGAGCCCGGGTCCAACACGGTCCCCCAGAATATACGAAAAGACAAACTCGAAATCGACGAGAGGATTAAGGAACTGTTCTCCTCGCCTCCGACTGACAAGGGGTGGGAAATGGCGGAGTTGGTGGTGTGGTGGGGGAGACATGATCACCCGGAAAAGTTGCAGATTCTGGACCGACTTGAAGAAGTACGGGATGAGCAAGTTAATTTGATTCCAACTCCCCTAGGAATTAACAACGGTCTTGCGGACAGGGGTGGCGGTGGCAGTCCTGGAGAAAACCTGTGGCGGGGATTAGGTGGCATGACTATCTAGTATGGGAGCTGACTATAGTTTTTCCGCATCTGATAATTTACAGTTTCAGCAGTCTCCCTCGCGGTTCGCGTGGCGCATGTTTCTTCTTCCACCGCACACCGACGGGAGCGGATCGGGGACGGCCCTTCTGTACCGTTCCGGTTCCCCCATCGCGGCACGGGGGCGCGATGGCCCCGGCGGCTCCGCCTTCCCGTCTCGCCGTCGACGGTCCTCGGCCGTCAGTCGGCCTCGAGGCGGGCGACGGGGGCGGTGTCGTCGACCTGGATGCCGCCCCTCTTCTTCTCGCTGGAGTCCCAGAAGGGCAGGCGCCAGCCGCCCTCGTCCTGGGGCACGCTGAGCCAGAGGCGCAGGAGGTGGCGGCGCGGGCGGCCCGAGTCGGGGCCGAAGTCGCGGTAGGCGGTGCGGGCGTGCAGCGTGTGCGTGTTGGCGACGAACTGCATGTCGCCGACGTCGAGCACCATGTGCAGCTTGACGCGTTCGCACGTGGCCTCGAGGAGCTCGATGGCCTCGAGCTGCTCGGGCGACAGCGGCGGGATCACGCCGGCGTCGGAGAAGCGGCCGAGGCTCCGCACAAAGTACGGGTCCCACTTGCAGTAGACGCGCTGCGGCCGGCCCGCGTCGGCCGGGTCCGGCGTCTCGAGGTAGAAGACGGCGGCCCGGATGTAGGGGTCCTCGCCCCGCGAGACCTCGCCCTTGCGGTCAAAGTACCATATGGGCCGCGTGAGCAGCTCGGCCACGTCGGGCCGCTCCGCCTGCAGGATGTTCCAGACCTGGTGGATCGAGGCCACGTCCGACTCGCCGCCGAACTCGGCCCGGGCCAGGCAGAGCAGGCCGACGACGTCGCAGTCGTCGGCGTGGAAGAACTGCCGCGCGTTGGTCCGGTAGATGCGCACCTGGTCGATCTTGGTGCTGTCGTCGCCGAGGTCCTTGACGTGCCCGAGGATGTGGCCGCGCCCGTTCTGCGACACGGGGTACCCGATGTACGCCCCGAGCCCCATGTACGCCACGGCCGACTTGTGGTGTCCCCATTCCTCCACCGGGAACCCTTTGTACAGGATGAACCCCTTGCCGTTGAGCATCTCCTGCCGCATGGCCGCCAGCGGCCCGGCCAGGTTCGGCAGGGGGAAGTTCGCCTTGGTGATGCCCGTTAGGGATTCGCCCGAGGCCATGAACTGGTCCGCTGCCGCCGACAGCTCGGCTATCTCGCTTTCGTCCAGGTGGTGAACCCACTGCCGCGTCCGAGGTCAGCGAGGGCGATCCGTAAACAGCTGCAGAGCAAAAAGCCCGGAAAACGTACTCTCTCGGGGTGGCTGGCATAGTCCTCGGCCTTCCAGACAGTCGGGCCCTCGATGTGTTTCGGGAAGGCACTGTAAGGGTACACCTGGTCGTACAGCGGCGGGTGCTGGCCTTGTAGTGGGCGTTAATCACGGGCAGCCCATGGGTATCGCATTGCGCCGAATATCCCCTTACCTGACGTTTTGAGACCGTCGGGGAAGATTTGGCGGTTCGGGTTGCGGACGGCGGCCTTGAGGCCTTGGACGTAATCGGCGGGGGCCTCGACCTCGAGAGCACTTGGCGCCATGGTTGTTCGAAGTCGGCTGTATGCAAAGCACCGTGAAGTATGTGGCTACGGGGAGGGGAACGTCTTGGGAAAGAGCATACGACGACCTGGCGAGAGAGGGAAAGGGGAGCGCGCGCGTGCCTTGTCCAAGTCGCACACACACGGCTTCTACTTATCCTGCGCCTGGGGGTGCCTCAGCGAGCCCGGCTACCACCGGACCCTGGCCGGCCGCGCACGCCATGAGCTCTTCATCGCCGTCTTCGTCGGCTCCTCCTCTTATCTGCTGGGATGCCTCGGCATCCGGTGCGCTGATTGGCTTCGGCAGACGGGAAGTAGGTTCGCGGGCTGCGTCACTCGCGATGCGCCAGACCCGAGCACGCCATTCGGCGCCAATCCCTCGACATGAAGGGACGAGGAGACGCGATCTGCACCCCTGCCCACCACCATGACCGCCAACCCCAGAGTACGAAACGGGCCCGCCCCCTCGAGATGCCGAGAAATTCGTACCATTAGCGACGGATGGCGCCATAGGTCAACTCGTCACGAAAAAAAAATGGCGCCTTCTCCCGCTTCCCTTCTTCTATCGACCGGAATGGTCATAGCCCATCGGACCCAGGCCGATCGTGGGAACCACAACCGTGGTTATCAGGGCGAATCTCCCCCTAACTTCTCCAACGCGTGCACAGTAGCTGCCGACCCCCGGTACGCCTACCGACAAACGCTCCCCTTCCCCCTGTCCCCCCCCTCCCTACTGCTTTCCCCCGCCATCAGATTTCCATGTCCCGCATGCCCGCCATGATAACCGCCACATCGTCGGCCGGCCGCCGGGCCCGGGCCCGGGCCTCCTCGCCGGCCTCTCGGTCCGCGGCGCCCCGCTTCCGCGCGGAGACGATGTCGTTCCAGTGACGCCGCTCCATGACCTCGAGCACGGCCCGGAGCTCTACGACGCCGAGCGCGTCGGCGCGCCGCTGGAACCGCACGAACAGGTCCACCGGGTACCTGGTGTCGGCCAGCGGCGCGCCCAGTGACATGAAGCGCCACTCGCGCTTGTGTACCTTCTGAAAGGCCCAGCACGCGCGCCATGTTCCGAACAAAGACTACGTATGGTATATAGGGTAACCTCACAGCCTATAAGACCTGGGGAGCGTTCTGGTTCTGCCAGAGACCACGGTTCGTTCCCGGTGCTTCTGCAAGTGCACGCTCTAAGACCGCGACTCCTGTAAAAGAGGAGTCTTGACAATGGATCGCAATCCGGTATATGATCTATCACCAAGCATTGCTGGCATGTCTTGGGATGCCCGCCGCACCCGGATCGAAATCACCAAACCAACCGTCTTTGATGGAAAGGGTTGAACAACGTTATCCAACTCTGCCGATAGACCATATCGAAGCTGGGGGCTATTGACACCGCCATCGGCGCCGTCTTGTCCCCGTCAAATCCCAACCCACACACCGCGCCTTGATGCTATTGAGTAGGCACAGATTGATTCTCCACACATGCAGGTCCAGTATTCCCCTTGTTTTGAAAAAAAAAAACGGAGGAACCACACGGCGCCAATCCAAATCACATGCCGTTACCGCTCCATCAACCCAACCTCACCATCCTCGCCTTCTACCCCTCGGTCCTACCCACCGGCCGGTCCAGCCTCGACGCTGTGCGGTACGACAGTCGTGGCTTTATATAATGATGAGCTAGTGAAGACAAAGTTAGCCTGGGCAATGGACGATGCATGCTGGGACAGCCTTACCTCGATGAGCTTCTCCGTCAAAGCAAAGCACTGCTTGTCTGGCTCCTGCGTCTGGCTGAAGGAGCAAGACCGCCAAAGGCCACCGAATCCCATGTCCTCGAGAATCACGTTCAGCATCCCGCTCGTCTCCATGGCGGCCGAAAAGTTGGGGTTGGATGTAGTGGTTTGGAGAAGGCCGTGTGCCGCCTCCAGCGTTGCCGAGTTCTGGCAGTGCAACAATATATCGTCCAGAATCTGGACGATGGGGAAGCAGAGATGCTCAATCACCTTTGGTCGGGCTGCCGCCAGCTCCGTCAGGTAAGAGAGCGTTCGGCCCTGTACACTATCTTGCAGGAATTCGAAATCGACGAGCGCGATGGCCGTACTGAGAAGCAGATCCTCGTCCGTGACCGACGACGCGTCGTGTATTCCGCGGAAGGGGCTGAGACTGGCCACCCCGGCTGGGTTGATGCCCGACTGCCACAACGCTTCCTTGAGCTCCGCAGGCTCGACCGCACGGGCTTGGATCAGGGCATAGTACGGCGACGTGCCAATGTCCTGGGGCGCCTTGTCCGACAGCACGGAAGCGCTCGTCGCCATCTCGAGGAACGTCGAGAGCACGCGCAACGCCGTCGCCTTGGTCATGGTGTCGGTGAGCCCGCGGATGAGGCAGGCGTTGACGGCGAAGGGGAAATTCTCTGGCGTGAAGTGTATCCCATACAGGTCATCCAGGGGCAATGCCGCCTCTTCCAGCTGCACGCGGCCTTGGAGCAGGACGTGGGCCATCCTGTCGCTCCGCAACTCGCTCGACGTCCCGATGTTCGTCAGTACGGCCTCGAGGAAATTGGCCGCGCAGTTGAACAGACTCGGGGGCACAAGCCGCAACAAGGATATGGCAAGCCAGAACAACTGCAGCCCGTACCGCGACGTCGTCTGCAGCTTGCCCATCATCTTGGACAACGAGGTGACGATGGCGACCAGCATGTCCTGGCTTTCCTCGCCGAAACGGCCCACGGCGCTACGCAGAGCCACCAAGACTTGGTAAAGAAGATCGTCGTCTACTTCCTCCCGGGCTAAACAGCCCATGACAGTGAACGCTCTAGGCTGGACTGCGGGGTTGTTCTGAAACGCCGTGCTGGCCACGAGGCTCATCCACCTGGACCGCCAAGCGTTGGCCATGTCGACCGAGGGTGCAGCCGTGGCACAAATGTCGAAGAGCAGAGCCGCCAGGCTCTCTGTAGCAGCAAGCGTCGGCCCGCTGTCCGGATTCGTGGAAATCGAGGCGCCGTCGCGGTGGTAAGCCGGAGGCGAGAAAATATCGTTCCGGGGCTCGGACAACGTGTCGAGGGCATTGCGCAGTTTGGAAAGCTTGGCTTCGTCCAGCTTGAACGAGGTACAGGCAGCGTGAATCGAGTTGATCAAGAGCCTGTGCACCATTACCCGCACATCGGACGACCCTGTGTTGGCAAGCATGGTGACGATATGGAAGATCTCGGGCAGGTAGAGTTGGGACTGGACGCCGCAATCGAAGGACAGGGACAGGCAGAATTGCAGCAGAATGCAGACCTCGGGCCAGACCGAGTTGTCCGGCAGGGATTTGGTCGGACGTTGGGATGACCTGTTCAGCGCCTTCCGTAGCCGCGAGATGATCTTGCCGCGCAGCGTAATGGTGCCGATGGCCGTCACTATCGAGGTCAAACACTGCGTCTGCTCGTCGTGCATGCCCAGGGCCAGAGCCGTCTTGAGAATCTCCTCAAGGAAGATATCGAGCAAGGTTTCGTCCTTGTAGATGGCAGGCCAGACAGTATGCTCCAAGGTCAGGTTGAGCGTCGGATCGGTGATGGTCACATCGATCAGTTTTCGGAAGATGGCGGCAATCTTTTCCCTGCCTTTTTCGCTGTCCGCTTCGTCACCCAAGAGAGACATGCGCAGGCTGGGCAGCCAGGGAGCCATGTAAGCAAGACTCAGGGGCTTCTGCTCGTCCGAGAAGCTCTCCCACCCGACAAAGAACTCGTTCAGGAAGTCGGACGTCAACTGAGGCTCCTCTTCAGCCAGGTGCTTGCTGATGTTCACAATGAACTGAGTGGGGTCCAAGGGGACGGCGATATCTACATTGTGTGTCAGTGTTGCCCGAGAAGGGAGTTGCCACGA
Source organism: Nigrospora sphaerica (assembly GCA_018287875.1). Taxonomy (NCBI): domain Eukaryota; kingdom Fungi; phylum Ascomycota; class Sordariomycetes; order Amphisphaeriales; family Apiosporaceae; genus Nigrospora; species Nigrospora sphaerica. The sequence continues at coordinate 4,991,875 of JAGVVL010000002.1, forward strand.
AGCAGAAACGTACCTCGAATGCACATGAATCTGCTTGCAGCCTTGAACTTGAACGCGCGGCAGAGAGCACCGAGCAAATTGTACGACGAAAGCCGCAAAACGGGATCCGAGGCGGCAAGATTTGTCAGTGCGAGGTTCAGGAGGGTGCCCGGGACATCTTGGGGACGTATCAGTCTTTCGTACGACTTCATCGTCCTCGTATCCTTGCCGTATTTGGCTTTGGCCCCTCGCACAGCCTGGAGGACGTCGGCCTTCTTGGGGCTTTGGAAATACATGACAATTTTGCCATTGTCGGCCCGAAGCCCAAAAGCCGAGTCGTCCTCGGTCGCAATCGAGGTCGGCGCCTCTTCCACGTCACCGAGTCGGAATATATCGTTTACCGTTGCGTGGAGACGGAAACCAGGATGGACTTCCTGTTTCTTGGTAGTCGTCACCTGGACGAACTGACTGCCGACTTTGATGACGACCTCAATCTTCCCTCGCGTCTTCGACAAGCGGGTGATGGGTTGGAACACATATCTCGTGTCGGTGACGACACTGATCGTTTCCTTGGGCAGATGGAGTTGACTCAAGTGGAAGTGTGCCTGTAGATCCTGGAGACTTCCGATGAGGTGGTACTCAACGTTGCCAGGATTGAAAATGTTGGATTCGTCCTTGGTTGCGACCCGAAGTATTCGACGGAAACATTTCCTGCTCGCGATTTAGAACGGGCCACACAAGATCGATAGAGGGGATCCCACCTGAAAGCGCTGTTCATGTTATACACATAGACTCTGGAGAGGGACCGTGAGATCTCCGCCGGGCTGAGCAGTTCGAGTTTCTTGAAGAGGTCATCCTGAGGCTCGTTCTGGCCGTTATAGCACGTGGCGTCAATCAAGAGGCCGAAAGGCCGATGCCACAAGCGGCTGGCAATCTGGGAGCGCACAATGTTAAGCCCGAGGTCAAGAAATGCGATGCCCAAGGGGTCGCCGAAGGGTACAGAGGCCGGGGAGGGCCGTGCGGGCCATACCTTCAAGTAGCAGTAGATTAAGGTGTCGAAATCAATGGAATCGACATCGATATGGCGCAGAATCACGCATATAATCGATAAACCGTCCTGGGAAAAGTCAGCCGGGCCTCCGCGTGGTGTTTTGCACCAATTTGACTCACTTTGCTCTCGCCACCGTCGTAAACGGCACGGGAAGTCATGAAGGATTCGGTGCCTCGAAAGGCATTACGAAGCATAAAATGCTGGAATCTGGAGTAGGCAATCGGGTCATTACTGGCGATTTGGGGTCGGTTCCATGTCACGGCTAGGGGCGGGGGACCGAGGGTCGTGATAAGGGCCCGGAGTGGCTCGATGACGGGGGATTTGCCACGTGCCAGCTCGTTCGGCGACCGGACGTAGTCTCTTCTCTCCTGCGACATCAGTTTCTGTCGCACATGATCCCAGTGGTCGTAGAGGAAGCGATGCAGGGCAACGCAGGAACCAAAGTCAAATGTCTCTTTCTGTGAGACATGGGCATCGACGGTTGTAGGCGGCACCTGCAATAGGGGTTAGTAGAGGACCGGGCCGGTATGGCAGGAAGGAGAGACCTACTGAGATTTCGCGGAGGAACGTCGTGACCTTGTATATGTTCTGTGTCAGGAAATCGTTCAATGGGTACATGTAAGGCTCTTTGGCGCCAAACAAGACGTTGTTCGCCAGGTTCTGGATGACCTTGGCGATCAGGAGGAGGCCGCGGCGCATTTCCTTGGACGGGGCTTGGCTGACGAGTCCCTCGGCCTCGGGCGCTACGATAGCAGGACAGAAGAACCGCAGGAAGATGAAGGCGCCCACGGCTGTGTACTTGGCCTCTGGAAACCTGGACATCACCGCACTCGAGATCTAGGGGGGTTAGACGTAGGTGTCGGGCCGATCGAGGACTTTAGGACACTCACTATACTGCAAATCTTCCGGAAGGACGTGGGGATGTTGGCTTCCGAAGCAACAATGTCCTGAACGAAGACCTTGGCCACAATGCGTAATTGCAGGGCATTCTTCTGTACCTCTTCCTGGGACTGCATCCGCGCCGGGTCCAGCTCGAGATCAAGGTCCTTGGAAGTGAGCATCAGCCGCTCGACAACTTTGCCAAGCGTCTCCCGCAGATAATCAATGCCTTTCCACTTCGCGTAGACAGAAAGCATCTTGGTTGCCACACAGTTGCGACGCAGGATCTCCGACTCATTTTCCGTCTCCTCGATTTCCTGCTTGATCAAGGCCTCCATCAGCTCAAAGGTGAGACCGCGGGTCTCAAAAATGTTGAGAAGTGAAATGGTCAATTCATCGACCTCGCTGCTGGGACAGACGGTGCTGACAGCAACGGCCAGGTGCAGGTCGTGGGTGAGGATATCCAACAACTCCTCATACTTCTCGCTAACAGCGGCATCCGACAAGTTGCTGAACTCGGTGCCTTGGACGAGAATATTGTACAACACCTTGACGAAAGCGGTGCGAATTTCGACGTTTTCATGGTAGCCGATGCTCAGAGAGTGCTTCAAGCCCACATCGATGTTTGCACTTAGGAGGTTCGATAAGATGGTGATGGCGAGATCCGACGACGAGGTCGTCTCATCCCGCGTGGCTGGCGGTATAAGCATCTCGTTCCTGTGGGTATCTAAGGGGTCGTAGTTCAGGAGCGATAGGAATCGGTTGAAGTAGGTGTGGAACATCTGTGACTTGAGCTCACTGGTCCCGGCATCGTTTTGGCCGTCGCCGGGCTGTAGAGGCAGTCGGAAAGTAAGCTCGGCCAGAGACCGTAGGCAGGCTTTGTCGAGATCCCGCTGGTACCGGACAATCTCGTCATGCCGGCCGCCATAGATCCCATCGCCACGAGGCGAACGAGGGCGAGCTATCCAGCCAAATATGTACTCCAATAGCTGGTTGCGTATCCTGACATCGTCACGCAGGTTAAGATGCTCCTTCTTCCGCGTGACGACCTCGCATAACTGACAGACTTTGATCTTGACCCTGAGACAGCTGGCGTTGTCTGTGACGGTGTCGAGAAACTTGGCAAAGTTCAGGGCCAGGGCGCCGAGATGGACCGACGACGCAGCGCCCAACTCGGTGGGACTCTCCAAGCGCTCGACAAGGACCTTGAGCAACGAGGCTGTCTGTTCAGCGAAAACGATCTCGCCCTCTTGGCCCTTGCCCGACTCCAATGCCCCGGTAAAAAGAATTTCGAGCTCGACCTCGATCGCTTTGAACAAGGCCTGGTAGAGACTGGGCGATATCTCGGTCGAGAGAACCTCCCGCATCGACTCCCGGACCCGTACATTGCCGCATGCGAGCAACTGGATGCCGAGACGCAGATAGCGACTGAGGAGCGGCTCTTCGTAGTTATCGGACGACACCCGGTCTATCCATCGCAGCCCGCCGACCGGTTCTTCGAGAGTGAAAGCCTGGTCCGCAACACAGATGCCACCAAGGGAAGCCAAGAAGCCCGAGTAGTTGCGCCATTCAGTGAGCGATCGATCGTCGACGTTGTCCGCAGGGGTCATGGACACATCTTTGGATAGGTGAATCCATTTGTCGAAGGCCAGCTCCCAAGCGTCCAATATCCCGATGCTTGGGTATTGCATGCGTCGCAAGAGGTTGCGCGCTCGCTTCTGGAACGCCACAACACCAGTGAACCGAAAATCCCGGGAAGCGATCTCCGAGAAGATTTCGCTGTTCCGCAAGATCGGTGCCGCCGACTTGGACGCTTCCGAGGCCCTGTCTACGATGAGACACTCTTCATTGAAGAGGCCTATGCAGGAGGTGACGAGTTGACATGTTTCGATGTCGGCGGAGCAAAGAGAAACCAGGAAGAGCGTCTCCATCTTGGCGGACACGGCAGTTCTCTCTGGAATCTCTTCAGACACTTCGGACAACTCCTGCGACAGCGTTAACAACGTGAGAACAACCGCAACCTAGTACTACTTAAACGCACCTTGATATTATTGAGTAGCAACAGGCGAGACTCGAGATAGCCATGGATCGATTCGAGCACCGATGCGTCTTCCTGCTGCATGTTTTTATCGCACATCCTCATCAATGAGAGTGATCTGATCATTCGTGCGTCAGCGGATGGGCCTGAGGGAACAGCAGACTATAGACTCACGTGAGCCTCCAGAATTTGGTCTTGAAACCTTGCGTGTCAAGCCTTTTGGCCTTGCGCAAAGAGACGAGAATGCCATCAGGGGCAAGAAGCCTGTGAGCAAGAGCGCTGGAGAGGGCTCGCACTTGGTCGTTCGCCGAGACCAGACAGGAGATGAAGGCTTCAAAGTTGTCCTCATAGAACCTATCCGTACTGCCAGCCGGCGCGTTGTCAAACAAGGTCGAGGGTGAGGCATCGAGGAATTTGAGAATAGTGCAGAGCATGTAAATGCTGGAGGCGCTCGTCTCCGAAGCCTTCCGTTGAGACGTGTGGTCGCCGAGGTACATTTCGGTCGAGACCGCCAGCATGGTCTAGTTCAAGGGGTCAGTGGCGAAACGCGAGCGAGAGGCAATATGACCACGACGTACTTTCATCTGGTCCTGTATGAAGCCGGCAACCTCGAGGAATAAAGGACGGTACTGCTCGGCATCGCGTTGACGTGCGAAGTACGAGCAGGCCTGTATCAGCGCGATCCGGAACATCTGTGGGGATGACGGTTGCAGGCACGCCTGTGCCAGTGATTCTACACTACTCTCAAAGTTCAGATGCGTGAGGCTGATGAGAGCGGCAGTCGTCAGGTCTTGATCAAAGCCACTACCGTCCATACTGGGCGAGTATTTGCGGAAGACGGCGTCTCGCACTTCGTCTTGGACGTCCATGGCGTAGCTGACTATGGCGGCATCACTATCAAAGTCGAAGTGGCGCGCGGCGCGGAGGAGACAGACCAGGCAAAAACCGGCCGCCTCATTCCGGTTCCTCAATTGTTTCCTCAAGCCCTCCAGAAACTGGACCTTTTTGGTCATACCCGAGCTTTTGCCTTCGCGCAGGTTGCTGGCGACCTCGAAGACTTCGGGCACGAGGAAAAGCAGCACCATCTGCATGGAGTTCAGCATCGTCTTTCTCTTGCTGTTGTCCATGATGGTCTGGGTCATGTCGAAGAGGGTGTCAGGCCCTCCATCGAGCCTCCTACGCTGGTTGTGGAGCCTGACGAACTCCTCGGGGTACCGGTCAAGCCATCGTATGATGAGCATCGGGGTGATGACGGCGATGGTGTTTTGGAAGGGTCTGCGGAAGTGGAGGAAGCTCGAGCACAGCTCCTGAATGATGAGGCCCAGTTTCTGGCCGTCTACCCACACGTAGGAAAGGAGACGGAGGACTACCAAGGAGGACCTCTCCTCTTCGGCGAGGGACACGGGCGGCTGCATGCCAGCCTGGATCGGCAAGGTCGTTCGGACGGCGTGGATAACGGCCCGGAAGTATTCAAATGCGACGGGCCAGCTCGACGCCGTCACGAATCCCACAATGATCTTCACGTGCGGCTCGATGTCCTTGGGCGAAAAGTCCTCGCTCCGGCCCGAGTCGAGAAAGTCCTCGGAGCCACTTGAGGACGCGGCCGTCGGCGGGAGCTCCCCGAAGCGCTGGTCCAATACCTCACGAGCCGTCTCCTCGTCGAGGATGGAGCGCGCGGGCAGGGAGTAGCCTTCGGGTATCGGTTCGAGTACGACCTTGAAGTGGTCGAATATCCGGGTCACGAGCGCGCTGTCCAGGCGGCGGGGAAGGCCGGCGGACGGACGCCCGCCGTCGTAGGACTCGCTGTCCTCGCTGGCATTGTCGGGTCGCAGAGCGTTCCAGTTGGCAGAACAGCATTCGGCGGCGAGAGACAAGACGTAGAGCTCGGACAGCAGGACATGCGGCGGGTGGGTCAGGAAATTCTTGTAGGGACGGCCGAGGTCCTCCAACAGCGTCACGAGGGCCTCGAGCACGACGGCGATGGACGAGGCACTGATGCGGATGAGGGTCTGGCGGGTAATGACAGCTATGTCGTCTTGGCGAAGGTCTTGGGCCTGGGTGCCGGTGCGATGTGGAAGCTGGCAGAGAGCGTGTTAGCCGGACGGACACGAGACCGATTTGCGAAGCACTCTTTGCGGCGTGTCACCAGTGAGCGGGATAGGTAGTTTTATCATGTACCCTAGAGGTGAGCCTCTCGACCAAACAGCCCACGAGGCCCGCATCGCCGTTCATCTTGTATACCGTCGACTCGTGATTTGGAAACTATTCATCATTGCGCCGGCGCCCTAGACGAAAGATACCTCGTGGTCCAACCGAGAGCGAGGGCCGCCGAAGCACAGTCCTCCCTTACGCCTAGCGACCGCACCAGCTGTTCTTTCCCCCTGTCGCGCCGGAGGGACTTGCACAACGATGCGTAGGGGGCGGGTCGCGTCCTTACGGAAAACGAAGCGGTCGCGGGCAAAGAGAGTCGTGTGGCGCGGCAGTACGCGCAAGGGGCGTGCAGCTATCTCAACAATGCGCGCCGGGGGTTTGCGAGTCGTTGCTTTCTCGGCCGTGCAAGTTCGGGAGGAATCGAGAGGTGCCCTGAGGCGGATGAAGGGAGGTATGGACCTAGTTTATGGAGTTGACACAAGTGGCCCGTATGCGAAGCCAGCTGAAGTGTTTCGTAATGGCAGGGCCCAACCCAACAACAGCCTTGCCAGTATCGGTGTGTCGTGCCGATATGGGGGACGGGGCCGTCAATAATTCTGTCGGATATGATGGACGGTTGGGAGCTACTCCTAGGTACGATATCTCTCGCCTTAGGGCCAGACGGGAAGCCAGCCACGGGATTGGAGGATGCCGACGTCGGGCGCGAGTAAGCCAAACCAGACGCCGAGGCCGATCGATCACGCTGTTCCCGCGAGATATACCCGCGGGCGGGCGGGTGTAGGTACATGCATACATATGTACATATGTAGGGAGATACTCCTGCATCCCGTGGTGACAGACTCCTTCTTGCGTGCCTCTTGTGAACCTCTGTGCCTATTACTTTCTCCTACTGGTAGGCTCGCATGTACGCTGCGCGTAGTAGCCCGGTAGGTAACTCGAGATGTATCCCGTGTAACCTACCACCCACCCAAACCCGCCATCCTCCTCCCCCAGTGGCGCAATGCAGCCCCAAACTCGCAAGAACAAACAAACCTCACTGGCCACCAAAAGAAGAAAATGAGCGAGCAACGCGCGCGCGCGCCCGCGTCGCCGCCGCGGGAGGGGGCAGAAAGAGAGCCGACTGGGCTCGCCAAAAGCCACGGGCTTGCAACTCAGCCTGCGACGAGCCGTCTTGCGTGGGCGTGGGCAGAGAGACACGCGCATCAACCCATGCTGCAAAGAAACAGCTCCGTCCCTACCTCACACGCAAGGGGGGGTGGCCCTCCAAGAGCGGCGTGCGTGCGGAAGCGGGGCAACAGGGGGTGGCCATCCATGCAAGACCATCCAGATTGCCCACCTGCTATCTGGAGGTTGGAGCACTCGCCGCCGCCAGCTCCTGAGGGGGGGGGGGGGGGGGGTTGCGCGCCGAGCTAGGATGGTGGTGACAATTATGATGATGTCGATGATAGGTACCCAACCTACTCCGTATTTTCCACTGCTAATAACCAGGTGCATACAATCCAAGTAAGTAATACAACTAAGATGTAAGTCACAAACTCAAAGTTAACGCGGGGGATCCGGGAGGTTCTTCAAGCATACAACTATACCCTCACCTCCTATCCACCTCCAGCATGCATTGCCTACCGACGTCTTACACACTTGTGTAAAGAGGTAGGCGAGGTACTTACCTCAGGTAACTACGTAATAAATACGTAGGCACTTCTGTACATAACTTGAATAACGTATGGATAATTCTACCTCTATTCCGGTCCAGGGCCACTCGGTTGCAAGCGTTCTCCATCGCTAGAAAAAAAAACGACCTAGCCCCCCGGCCCCCCTTATCGCTCTCCGGCTTGGCTTTCCTCGAGTCCCTCTCGTACTGACTGATGGCCGCTCCCGTTCAGCAGGCTAGCGTCATGGCGATCGCCAGGCCTCTTTGGTGTCGCCTGGGCCCCTTCTAGCGGGGTAGACCCTTGTGCCCGATGCCCAACAGCCCAGTAGAGCTAGCCGAAAACTGCTGGCCCCCTCCACCCCCCTTGCTGCTTTGCCAGCCTGAAATGAGCAAACTGCTCCTGAATTTATTAACGGGCGGTGGCATTGGCACAGCTATCATTTTCCTTGCCGACGCCCTACAGCCAAAAGAAAGTCTAATCGTGTTTCATGGCCTCCCACGGCGTAACCTTCCCTTTGGCCCGTCCTCCTGGCGCGCTGACTTCTGCTGTGCGTGGATGACAGGTGCATTTCATCACGGCCTGCGCCTCGAGTTGACTACCTCCTCTTGACCCTCCGCGGAACACCAGCCGAAATGACAACTGCGGGCGCCTCGAGGCAATGGGTGAGCTATTGACACATCGTAAGCAACTAGGAGGGGGAAGCAATGCCTGCTTGCTTTGTTTTTCCTACTTTACAACTTCTGAGCGTAAGAGATTGGGGCCGTCGTTCCGACGCCTCTCCGGCAGCTTCACCGGCAGGCACACGACGTAGTGCGTGCCTACCCTACCTATTCGTCTGTACACATTGGGGTCAAGTTCGGGTTGTTTGCTTCGGGTGGTTGGCAAGCGAAACGGGTTGACATCGATACGCCGTCTTTGGCAATAGGAAGCTACAACATAATGGCCAGAATATAAATCCTTGTCCCTTTTCATTGGCTCGACTGCGTCCTGGCCATTGATCGATTAGGTAGTCCCGGCATTTTGGGTCGGGTGAGCCCCCCTCCCGCATTAAGGAAGGAGACTCATAACGTTGCCGCCTTGGGCCATATGCTACAACAGGAGCTACCTAAAAGCTGCGTGCGACGTTGCACACAGAGCAAGCCCGCGATCCGCCAAGACAACCCAAGTCGCGCTTCCGAAAACGAAATCATCCACTTGGTCCGTACATGGTCACGTCAACCCGTCTGGTCTACCAGTAACCTTAACCACCAACGTATGTATCTCTGCACCGACTTCAAGCCTACTTCGTCCTCGTATATCCCTCAATCATCTACCTGTGGCCCCGGCCCCTGCCGTGGCCGCCTCGGCCGCCGTTATGCTGTCCGCGATCTCGACCGTATTGGTCTCGTCCGGGAGGCGGACGGTTGTACTGGCCGCCATAATGAGGAGGCGGGCCAGGTGGGTAGTAACCCTGGTTTCCGCCATAACCTCCGCCTCGATGACCTCCGTATCCGCCATACTGGGGAGGCGGAGGTGGCGGCACGCCCGCGCCGAAGCCAAAGGCGCCAGGCGGTGGCGGGACCCAACCCGCCGGCGGTGCTGGGAACGGGTTCTGGCCAGAGTACTGGTTGCCATTTCCGTTGCCGTGGTGATGCGGGGGACGATCCGGTCTTCCACCGCGGCCGCGGGAGTCGGGTCCGAAGTTGAAGCGACCGCCCCGGCCTCCACGTCCCAGCGGAGCACCACCGTGACTACGGCCAGAGTTGCGCATCTTGCCTCTCAGCTCCTCGATGTCGCTATTGTTCAGAGCCGGAGGCGGAGGCTCGGCACCACGAAGCAACATTGATTTGTGGGTATGGCTGCTGGTGGGCATGTCGTAGAACACCCTGTCATCTTTGTTAGCAAGGCTGCTGTACCAAGGGGCTCCAAAGAAAACTTACGTGAGCGAACGATCGTCGTCAAGATCAGGCATCCCCTTTCGTTCAAGCGGGTACTCCAGCGTTCCGTGGGGGAGGTAATCAGGCATCTTCTCAACTGTTCCCGAAAGACCCTGGCTTGCGCGCGGGTTGAGTACATACTTGGGGGCGCCCTGTTTCTTGGAGTAGAAGTTGCTGATTATGTCGTCGTACAGCTCTTGGTTGGCTTCGGACAGGATGAGAACATCCCTGCCAGGCTCATTGCGCGTTTTGTCGGCCGCGCTCAGCAAGGGGTATTTCTTCTCCGCCGCGGCCAGCAGGCGCGGCATGTCAATGAAAGGTAGCAGTGCGACACCTTGCCAGGCCATCTTCTTTCCGTTGAGGTCAACTTCGAAATCCTCCGGGTAGAACTCGATGATTTCGCTGTCGGGATTCGTCATCAGATCGTGAAACTGCTCCGGCAACACATGCTTCGAGGCAGCAGGCTGTACGCTGAGCAACTGCTCGAAGGGCTTCGCGGTTCGGCCCTTGGAGAAGTTGATCTCGGTATCCTTGATACCGACAAAGTCCTCCGCAAACGGGGCATAGTGGTACGGATAGTACCATTCCCAGCTAGCGCAGCCTTGGAAGTAGTACTTCAGGACCCATGCAAGACCTTCCACATACGAACGAGCGACACCGCGACGGAATTCGATATCCTTGGGGTCGACATGAAATTTCTGCTCGTAGTATCGGTCCGCATAACCTTCTTCCCAAAGTCTCACTGTATCTTCCGGTGCTTCGTCCTTGGCCTCTGCCGGTGGCTTGTCTTGGCCGTCACTGCCTGGAGTGCTTGCAGCGCTGTCCTCGAGCGCTGAAGCTTTGCGTTTGCCGAGAGCTGACGGCGACGTTGGTGCCTCTGCGCCCTGCTCCGCCTTGCCGTCTTGCTTGGACATGAGGCCTTGAATTTGGTTCTTCAGGACAGCGGCAGCACTCTTGTTTGCCTGGTTCGCGTCCTTGGCCTGGTTAACAATCATATCGTGTGTCAAGCCATGAGGAAGGCCGTTAGGTATGCCTTGATCAGCGCCGTTACGGTTGTTGTTATTGTTGTTATTACGGCCGTTCCGTTGGTCGTTCAACTTGCGTCGTTTGAAGCTGGCTTCTCTCCTATCTTCGGCTTCTTTGCGTCGGCGGAAAATGCCATCTTCCTGCTTGGCCAGTCCTTCGAGAATAAGCTGTGTTCTTTCGAGATTCATCTCTCCGTCCTTAGTGAGGAAACCGCCCATGTGCGGGAGATTGTCGCGCCAGATGGCCGTGAGGGTATCGATGCTATTGTCGCGAATCTCAAGGGCGGGCAGGTGAGGCAAGAAATCGTTACCGACAAAGGAACACATGAAGACCCAGTCGTCGATGGCACGCTCCTGGTCCCATTTGAAGGGCAGGCCGGGGACATGCAGCTCGACGGCGAGGTACTCTCGCAGGACCGGCACATGCAGCCAGATGAAAGGCTTCTCGGGCATGGGCTTGTCCTGGCCGTCATCCTTCTTCGCTTCGCCACGGCATTGGGCGGCTTCGTGGCCTTTTTGACCGCAGATTCGGCAGGTTCTGTCCTTACCCTGTTGAAAGAAGACATCTTCACGGAGGACACGGAAGTGCGGCTCGTGGGTCGCAAGTCCCAGCATGATCAGATCGGCGTCCAAGCCGTAAATGACATGTCGGGTATTTGGGTTGTACTCGGGCGAAGCTCGCTGGGATCGAACAAAGTTCATGATCTTGTGCTCACCCTCACCAGGAACAGAAGCATCGGAGATAATGACTTTCATTTTAGCCCAGCCTGGATCCGTGTTGAGCTTGTAGGCACACCAGTATCTCAGGCTACCTGCAAGAATGTCCATGAACGGAGTGCCGGGGGTGATGCTGTTGGAATCGAAGGCTTTCTTGGTTATGGCTTCGAGCGTCTCGGGAGGCAGCACACCACCATTCTGCTTCTTCAACATCGCGTAGAGCTCTTGCTTGTCGGCCTCCTTCTCTTTGGCCTCTTGCGCTGAGCGGAAACGGCGGGATCGTTGCTGGTTCATCTTGGCACGGGGAGCGACACCATCTGCGATCACGGGTTAGTAATAGGGCTGGGTGAGCTTGGTTGAGGGTGGCGAGTTACCAATAGCAATCATGAGAAGCTTCCTCGGGCGAACCATGTTGACAACGCGGTCCGTGTACTTGAAGACTTCCAGCATCATCTCCTCCTCGTCCTTGGGGGCAGGACGGTCCTCGGGATGGGAGCAAGGATGCACGATGCCGTTCATATCCAGGTAGAGGTGGTCGAACTCCTCTCCGTTCGGGTTGGCCCGAGTAATATCAACCGGGATGACGGAGCCATCGTCCATGACAATAGGCTTGTCCTCCACCACGGGCGAGATGATCTTGGGGTACTTGTTGGAAAGCCATCGGAAAGCGGCGGGGATACCCATGATTGCGGCTGCTGGTGCTCAGCACCAGAGAAGACAGACGAAACACGCGGCGGTGTCGGTCGGGTGGCCGGTGTACGAAGGAGGGTTGGGTAGGTGATGGGTTGAGCGGGGAGACGCAGAGTCTGGTGAACAGCCTCGTCCGCGCGAGCGCGGTATCGTGTCCAGCAGGCAAGCTTGACAAGCGAAACCAAGTCGTGCAGGGTCCAAAGACGCAACGTCGGACGGCTTTAGTAGTCCTCAGGCCAGGGAAGCCCGAGTCGTCGAGCGGAAGGGAACGAAAAGAGGCTGTGCCTTGGATGCACGAAGCAGCCTGTGGTTTACAAAAGACGATGGGCAGGCGACAAGTGAAATCGCATTCCGCGACCCTGGATTCGGGTGATCTTGGGGGAATTGAAATCTGCAACGCGACGGCCTTGCGCCTGGCCGCGTCTGCTTCCCAGCATTGATGGGCCAGCCCACCAGCTGGAAGTAGCCGATCCACTCCACCCGTGCAGTTGCCCGCCCAGGCCGGGCCTCCTTCCACAAGGTTGAGGGAGATCGGTTGGACGTTCAGGCCCGCCGCTCCACTTTTGCTTTACTCAGTAGTCCATGAGCTGCAGCCCAGGCGCAGTCAGCACGTCCGGGGTAAGCACATCGCTTTCATTCAGGCATATGGTAACGCGGATAAATGCATAGGGGTCCTGGGCCTGCACCTTAACCGCTACAGTGAGGCTTAACGGGTAAAGCTGCGCTTACGAGGCATTATCCGAGTCGAGTACATATGTATGTACATGTGTACATGATGTACCTGGACGTTTTTATGGAGAGTTGAGCTCCCAGGCCGGATCGACCTCCTAGGTACGATGTAGGTGTGTACGCTGCATAGGGGCTGGGATACCTCCACACACGTGTCTCGACAGGTGCTGTGCCATGTACCTAGCTCCTACCACAGTACCTAGTTGTGCTCCGAATCCAAATTGTTCGCGAGAGCTTCAGCACCCATTTTGAGGCTACGTAACCCGCGCAGCACAGCACCTCTTCGATCTCTGGGCGCACCGCCCACGCCAATCTCCGTCGCACGAGCTCGCGAACCGCGTGGGAATCCGAGTCCTCCCGAGCCCCTTCTTTCAGGACCACCCTGCCATTCATCGTTAGTGGGCTGCTAGGCTGCCGTTGGGAAGCTGTTTGGCCTCTGGCACTACGCCTTCTGCGAAACCGCCTCCCATAAACCCCCCTACGATCCAACACAAACGTTCCGCACTGAGCGCCAACCACCCTCACCTGCCGTGCAAACCTATCATGCGCAGTTCCCGGTGATCCAACTGCCCGATGGCATCGAAACCCCAATCGTGTGCCCTACCGTCCTAAATCATGTTCTCCATTCCCGCTGCCCCGGCGAAGCAGTCGGTTGGCGAGACCATCACCATTCTCAGCGGGCGCCTGAGCTCGGCTACGCTCCTCGAGGATCGTCGCGCGGCCATTCAAGGCTTGCGGAGCTTCTCCAAGGATCACCCGGCCTCGGTTGCTTCGGGCGCCCTGAGGAGCTTGATCGGCAGCTTATCCAAGGATGGCGAAGACGTCGACACCGTCAAGGTGACCCTCGAGACACTGCTGATGCTCTTCAACCCGAATCCCGACAGCCCCGAAGCTTCTGATGAAATCGCTTTGTGGCTGGCCGACGAGTTCACGCAGCGCCAGGAGAACATAACCCTCCTGCTCGATTTCCTCGAAACCAAAGATTACTACTCGCGCATCTATTCGCTTCAGCTCTTGTCGGCCATCTTATCGGCCCGCACCGAAAGAACGGAAGAATGTGTTTTCACTGCCCCGCTAGGCATATCGAGGCTCGTGGCTGTCTTGGATGACCGGAGTGAGCCCATCAGGGCCGAGGCAATCTCCCTGCTCACCTACTTGACTCCCACGAATCCCGACATACAAAAGTTGGTCGCTTTCGAAAACGCCTTCGAAAGGATCTTCGCGATAATAAGGGCCGAGGGCGGGCTGCTCGAAGGCGATCGTCCTGTGGAAGACTGTCTCATTCTCATGGCCAACCTACTGCGCCTCAACTCATCCAACCAGACGCATTTCCGAGAAACCGGCTGTGTCCAAGAGCTTTCCCGCCTTCTCGAGGGCACATACGGACCGAAAACTGAGGGTGAGGAGGTTGCCACGTGGGCTCAGCAACAGGGCAACAGAAATGTGTATGCTCTCCTCGCAGTGATACGGTTGTTCCTGGTCCCCGGGGCTTTATATACACACCAGAATCAGATGTCGTTTTGGCAGCATGGCGTGTTGCACCATGCTTTGCAGCTTGCGTTCAGCCGGTCTGCCGAAATTCCCATCAGGGCGGAGGCTCTGTCAACCTGTGCCGACATTATCCGCGGAAATCCCAAGCTTCAAGAGAGTTTTGCCCAGCAGCAGGTCCCATCGGTCATAGACGATGCACCGCCCACAAACGGGCACAGTGGCGGCGTGGTGGCCGTGTACGTGATCGACGGCTTGTTGGATCTAACCTTGAGCGTCTCGGCTCTGCAGGCCTTCGATCTGCGGTTGGCGGCATGTCAGTGTATCAAAGCCTACTTCCACAACCATCCCGAGATCCGCCTTCACTTTCTGCGCCGTGCTATCGAGGGCCACAGCTCGGGAAGGGATGAGACTGCCAACGTTCTGACCATGTTACTGCAGCCGTCCAACAACGCCGTGCCCAATGACCCCTACCGTCACTGGTTCGCCGCTGTCATCCTGATGCATCTGATTTACGAGAATGACGAGGCAAAAGCCTTGGCGATGGCTGTTACGGAAGGAGATGCCGAAAGTGGCGAGGAGGTCGTGACCAGCATACAGACGATCACAGCCCACCTGATCAGCGGGCTTGCGCGACCCAACGCCGAGCCCGTGGCAGATGAGCGTATCACTATCGGCTACCTCATGCTCCTCATAACTTGGCTGTTCGAAGATCTGGATGGCGTGAATGACTTTCTCGGCGAGGGAAGCAATGTGCAAGCGCTCGCTCAAGCAGTCCAGCTGGGATCCAATGGTCAGATTGTGCAGGGACTCTGTGCCATCCTCCTTGGGGTCCTCTATGAATTTTCCACCAAGGATTCACCGATTCCTCGCTCTACCCTCCACGAGGTCCTGATCTCCCGGATGACACGGGACAAGTATATGGATGCGCTCAACAAGCTTCGGAGCCATCCCTTCATACGGGACTTTGAGGTGATGCCGCAAAAGTTGGACGGTTCGGGCAACCTGCCCGACGTCTACTTCGACACTACTTTCGTCGAGTTCTTCAAAGATAACTACAAACGTATCCTTCGGGGAATAGACCGGGACCCGGGTTACGAGGTTTCGGTTGTCACCAACGGCGTCGAGAAGGGCATATCTCGCGACACGGTGGATGCTCTTCGCGCCCAAGTCGAGGAGAAAGAAAGCGCCCTGCAGACGGCATTGACTGGCAAGACGACGCTGGAGCAACAACTGGGACAAGAGCAAGCGGACCACAGACGCTCCAAAGAAAGCCTGGCGGCCGAAATCGCGAGAATCAAGGCCGTCAATGACGGCCTTCAGCGCAACCACCAAGAGGAGCTCCAGCAGCAGCATGCACAACAGCGGGCGAGAGAGGAGACCCACAAGCGGGAGCTAGAGGCAGCTCGCCGCGAGGCGCAGGCGGCGATCGAGGGGATACGGGCCGAGCAACGGTCTCAGGAGGAGGCTCATAAGCAAGAGACAGAGGCAATCCGTCGCGAAGGCCAGAAGGCCGCCGAGGCCTTGCGGGCCGAGCAGACTAGCAAAGAAGCCGAGCTCCAAAGGCAGCTCGACTACGTCAAGAAAACAGCCGAGGCGGAGAGTGCCCGGCTTCAGAGACGCGCCGAGGCCGAAATGGCAGATCTCCGTGCGACCATAAGCCGGCTGGAAGTCGATCTGATGAAGGTAGGTTCCCAGCAGCCCGTGGAGGTAGTGATGCCGCTGACAGCGACCGCAGGTCACGAAAGCAAAGTCGCAGGAGATTCAGGCTCTCCGAGATGAGCAAGCAGACAAGGTAAAGACGATGCAAGACGAGCATGCGACGAAACTCGCTTCCGCGACGTCACGTGCAACAGCCGAAGCCGCCAAGGCAAAGAAGGCCGAAGAGCGAGCTGCCGACCTCGAGAAACAGATAGCCGACTTCGAGAAACACACGTCAGATCTCGAGAAAGACATGGCAGATCTCGAGAAAGAAAAGGAAGATCTCGAGAAAGAAAAGGCAGACTTCGAGAAACAAGTGGCAGACCTCGAGAAGCAAATGGCAGATCTCAAGAAACACAAGTCAGTGTCGGGAAAGCAGACAACGGAATCCGACGACAAGATCAAAAAGGTGCAAGCCGAGCTCAAAGAGAAGGAGCAGGAAAGAGCTGCCGCTCAGACGGAACTCGACGACCTCCTCATGGTATTTGGGGATGTCGAGGAAAAGGCCAAAAAGTACAAGGTAGGCAACGAGGTGGCACGCGGCCGAGGGATACGGATCCCATTTGCCCCAGACGATCTTGCGCTTCCGTTCTCTCCACGCATATACTAACGAGGGAATTTCAGAAACGGCTCCGGGCCTTGGGAGAAACGGTTACGGACGATGAGGATGACGAAGATGAAGAGGACGAGGAGGAGGAGGAGGAGGAGGAGGAGGAGGAGGATGCCAATGGGGTCGATTGATGGTCGACACGGGGTCGTTGTTCCTAGCCGTAATACGAAGGGGCGGCTGTTGCATACGTGCAGACCCTGGAGTAATACGAACTTTTTGCAACCGTCCCGTCTCACCTCCGTTGTCCCTGTCGTCGTCTTGGGTCTAGATGTTTGTTGGGGGCCTCGGAGAGGGCTCGTCGCCTCACCGCTGAATGCATACAGTGGCAAGAATATAAGCTGCTACGCGTGCTAACGACAATTTCCAACGCCAATATGTATCTAACCCACATAGGCAGCCCCTTCGAGCCCGCTGATTGGCCGAGACGGCTCTGCAAAGTTACAAAAATTTGGAGCCCTGGCGCCTCGAAATCGGCCTCAAAATCGCAAATTGGGCCGGGCAGGACCTGGGACCGCCCAACTCTCCAGCATAAACTTGAGTAACGAATCACTTTCGTCGGGCCCAGCAAACCAAAGGTCCGTTTGGATATCACGCATCATGTCGAGACCAGGCCGGTACAGCGACCCCGTCAGCGACTCAGAGTCGTCCGACTCGCGCGAGGAGGACGAGGAGGGCTGGAACGACGTCGAGCAGGACGAGGAAGAGACCCAGGAGGTCATCTCGCTCCTCGACGACCGCGTTTTTCCCGATGTCATGTCGATGCTGGCCCATTGCAAGGATGCGTACGGCTTCGACTTCTTGGTGCTCCGCCAGCGCCTCCAGCTGGATTTCCACGGCTGCGTGAAGCTGGTGAATTACAGTGAGTCGTGGCCTGCCTCGGTCTGTACCGAGTACACCCGTTTCGCCCGTGGGGGGGAGGGGGAAAGGAAAGGGCCCGCTGACACCCCTGCCAGTTCGCCAACGGGTCCATGAAGGGCTCCCCGTGGCCCAGGACGTTTCCAAGGCCGACTTTGAGCATGACCGCTTCCTGAAGCCCGTGCTCGAGGACGATGCCGTCATCATCGGCCTGTTCGACCTCCCCGACATCGTGCCCGAGAAGGCCGCCTCGGTGCAGGGCGGGGATAGCGCCCCCAGTGTCGACGAGGTTTTGAAGCGCAACGCGGAGCTGCAGGAAGAGATTGCCCGTGTCACGGCGCAGTTCGAGAGCTACCGCGCCACCGTTTCCGAGACGCTGGATCAGCGCTGGGGCGACGCGGACGCCGCCGAGGCCGAGGCCCGCGAGTACGCCGCCAAGTTCAAAGGCACGCCCGAGGACACGTCCAAGTACTACTGGGAGTCGTATGCCGGCAACGGTGAGTTTTCCCCCGTCCTCTCTTTGCTCCTCGCGGCAGCCGCCGGGCGACGGGCGTGCTGACGCCGGCGCCGCGTGAACAGACATCCATGAGACCATGCTCAAGGACAAGGTACGGACGGACTCGTACCGCGACTTCATCTACGCCAACAAGCACCTCTTTGCCGGCAAGACGGTGCTGGACATCGGGTGCGGAACGGGCATCCTGTCCATGTTCGCCGCCAAGGCGGGGGCGGCCCGCGTGCTCGCCGTCGACGCCTCGGACATCATCGACAAGGCGCGCGAGAACGTGATCCACGCCGGGCTGTCGTCGACCATCACGCTGATCAAGGGCCGCGTCGAGGAGGTGACGCTCCCCGTCGACCGCGTCGACATCATTGTCAGCGAATGGATGGGCTACTGCCTCCTGTACGAGGCCATGCTCAACAGCGTACTCTGGGCGCGGGACCGCTACCTGGCCCCCGACGGGCTGCTGGTGCCGAGCTCCTGCAACATGTGGGTGGCGCCCGTGGCGGACGGCGAGTGGATCATGGAAAACGTCGGCTTCTGGCGCGACGTGTACGGCTTCGACATGCAGGCCATGCAGAAGGGCATCTGGGACGACGTGCGGGTGTTGGACTGGCCCAAGGAGTCGCTCTGCGGCAAGCCCGCCGGCTTCAAGCTCCTGGACCTGTACACGGTGACGGAGAAGGATCTGACCTTCACGGCGAAGTGGAGGAGCGAGCTCACCTCGGACGTCGACGCCCTCGACGGCTTCCTGGTCTGGTTTGACAACTTCTTCTCGCCCACGCGCCAGGATAACACGAGCGTCGAGGCCCAGTCCGTCGCCGACGAGTGGGTCAAAGAGAACAAGGACCGCATTGCCTTCACGACGGGGCCGTTCAACGAGGTGACGCACTGGCAGCAGGGCCTCCTGATTCGCAAGCCCAAGCCGGACGAGGCCGCCGACGCCGCCGCCTACAAGAAGGGCGACGTCTTGGAGGGCGACATCACGTTTGCGCCGCCGGCCGACATGCCCCGCGGCCTAACCATCACGACCAGCTGGACCTTGGCCGGCTCCGACAACAAGCACACGCAGTCGTGGGACATGCGTTAAGGAAGCGGGCTTTGTGGAACCCAAGGGTAGAGCTCGTCTCGGGGCGTTGCTGGGCAGATCGGCGTGAAACGGTGCTAGCGGGTAGCTTTTCATCGGCGCCCCCATCTGGCGACCGTCGCCGTAGGAAAAGGCGTATAGAATACCTTGTTGTTTGGCCCTGATGTGACTCCCAGTGCCTTATTAGTAGCCTCGGTCCGGTGGCCCCCAACGTGACCCTATTCAATCTGAAAGCCCTACTTGGGTGCGTTGAAATACTATATACCCTGTGCCTCCGCCCTCGTATGATCAGGGAGAGCGGGTGCGCCTTGGCCCCCCTCGGATGGGTACAATACCCCTCAATGCCGTTGTTTCCTCTGGTCACACGTATGAGCCGGGCCATGGGCAAGATGGAGGCCTGTATACTCAGTGAACGGTTGCCTGAGTGGGACAGAATCGTTCAGGACTGCTTTGGGCGGGCAAGGATCGCGACAGGCTCGGGAACTCGGCATCGATCCCCGGGTTTCGAGGCCGCCCTTTCCACCCCTCCCCAAGTCGTCCTACGTTGGCCGAGCCAGCATCACTGCTTACCTCAGGTCAATCCCTTTGCCGATTTTTGTCACGGAGGCACCAACAGCGGCGAATTCCCTGATGCTGGCGATGAATACGCAGCTCGTAGACAGTTGCCGTGCTTGTTATCTATTCCTGAGGCCAGCCAGCGATTTCGTTGAGGTTGCTGGCACACCTTTCTTCCAGTAGCGGCCGGAACCTCCCAAAGGCCCATAACGGCGCGCCGTTGCGAACTAGAAGGCGCCATGGAACCTGTTGACTTGACTGATGCCCCCGTTTCTCCGGCGCGACGGAGGCCTTAGCAGCCGACTTAGTCGAACTTGTATGTTGATCAAGGTCTCGAAGGTGTGGAAAATAGGTAGGGCGGAAGTCAAAAGGTTCCATGGCAAGGCTAGCGCCCCTGCCTGCCATAAAACGCCCGCGATGTACTTGCGCCTCACCTACAAGTACACTCGAGTGTGTGGGAGGGGTCCGCTCACATGCCAACCCAACTTTCAACCCGCAGGTATGTCCGCAAGGAGGGGGTTGCGTAGAGAGGAGACCCAGCCATCTTGATTCCCGCAAAGACGCGAATACGTCAAGTATTGGGCACCGAGTCGAGTCGTCATGGAGGTTTCGGACCGACAGGAAGAGAAAGGTGGTGCTGGACCGTCGTCGAGTGGTGAAGACGCACTGTTTCTTGTGCGCGCGAAGGGTGAACAGCGCACACAGCACCTGTGGTGGGGAGAGGGGGGCCCTGCCTTAGGAAGAGACGCCGCCCAAGGCGGTTTCGCTCTTCTGCAAAGCTATTGGCACTAAAAAGGCGCCGGCCGCCCCCATCGAAACCGCCGTTGGTGCTTGATGACGATTCCCGCCCCAGAGAGCGCGGAACGTGTGTGTTTGTAGCCGAGCGGCCGCGGCTAGTCGGTTGCGGTCCGCCACATATCCTGTACGACTGATTCAAAATCAAGCCTTCGGGTTCAGGCGGGCACCTCAGGTGTCTCGCGCCTTGACGTCACTTGTCTTGCTTTGAACGGGCCGACGATGGTTCGTGAGCACGGGGCACGTCCCGTAGGAAAAGGGCTTCCGGGAGCCAAGCGGACAGGCACCAGAGACGTGGTAGAACACGTGTTGCCCCCTGTGCTGCTGTATAGGACCCGTTACCGTCGGCTGCTAGTAGCTTCACGAGGATGCCATTGAGCGCGGGGTACAGGCTCAAAGACGGGATGGACGCGCGGCTGGGGCCACTGGGATACCCGGTGAAGGTTAGGACGTTGACCTGGGGTCGGATGGTCACTGCCAACTCCAAAGGCAGCATGCGTGTGCTTCTCTGACCGTCGTTACGAACCGCGACGAAGTTTGGGTCCGGTCTCTGTGAAAGGCATCTTCAGGGCCACACACTAAGTACTGAGCCCAGGTACGCACGTGGTGTCACGAGATACCAGCAGACGGGGAGGCATGTGCTGTTTCTCGCAGGTGAAGCAGCGGTCCCAGCAGCAAGTGCCTGCTGGTAGAGGGTCCACCGACTGGCTGGCTAGCCACTGGTAGCGAGCCAGTCGAACCGAGGCCTGGGGACCAAACAGTCAAGTCCCATGATGAGGATAGTCGTCAGCTTTGCTGCTCTCGTCTCTCGCTTGCAGATTTATGGAGCAAGACTCGGCAATGCGACTCGTCGATGGCGGGCGACGACGAGGTAACTGGTCGAAAAGGTGTTAGTGCGGTGCGAGGTCGATCGTCGGCGGCCACGAGTTGCGGAGAGAAACGGGCGTGTTGGAGGCTGCATAGTGCTGAGCGAAGTGTCGATGAGAAAATGATGGTCCATATGATCCATCTGCTCTCTTCTTTGGACTACTTCTCTGCGACCGCCGACGGCTTGTTACAGAGAAGAACCGGCGGTCGTAATGTGACGCATACGCAGGATATCGGTACTAATACAGGTACCTAGGTACCTACACAGCCCACCCGAGTACCGCATGGCCGCCAACACTAACACCGCACGTCTGGTTCCGTGGGGAGGAACCATGCGTACCGTGGTCGCGTATGTCGCCATATCATCGCTCCGGCTATTAGTCATGAAAATGCCAAGGTCGACGCGGAGCTTCGGATGATTGCGAACCTACGGCGCGGGTTCGGTAACACAACCCCTTCCAACGGGTACAGATAGATCGATCTACGAATATTGCCATGCCATCCCAGCTATCGGTTGGCCAGCCATCCCTCCAGTGCAATTTGCCAGTCGCGCATCCTGGATTAATGACAGACCGAGTGGCCCACAGAGCTGCTTCCCTCCGCCGGGCCCGCCTCCTGTTCCGCTTCCGAAAGAAGGCATGCACCGCGATGCACGCGGCTGCGGACGGGCCTCGGTCATGAGTGGCAATCGATAAAAGTGCGCGTGTGACGGGGCGATGGAGAATGGAGAATGGAATCGACACGAGTTGCCCGATGCTGATCTGAAGAATGGCGAGAATGGATGGCAACGGGGACGGACGCATGGCTGGCAGGACCCGCGCACGCTATAGAGTTTGCCCTGATGGAACCCTCCGGGCATCAGTGCGTTCAATTGAGCTCATCCCTACAGGTCGCCCCGTCCTATTTGGGGTGCAGACGACAGAGAAAGAACGGGTGTGCTTCCAATCAGGGCAAGAACTGCGTGCTGGTCCTCTCGGTAAGAAGGATGCAGCTAGGTGCATGGAGTCATCCGGCAGTCGCCCGCGTACCTACCGTGGTACAATCTGCTCCCCCCCCCCCGGGGAAGGCCATCGCGATTCCGGGTCCCATCGTCTATTTTTCGGCCGACACATTACTCGCCACGAAGGCGCCGAGAAGCCGAGTATCCGGCCGCACTGACATGGCGCCCTCGTACTACCCGCGGGATCGAGGGGGCCAGAACGCATTGCGGCGGCGAGCGACGCTGGGATGGGCTCCAGCGAACCCAGGACGCAAGACCCAGACCCTCCCCAATCATGGGGGGGCAAATCCATCCATGTGGGCAGGGCTTTCTGGCGTGCTGGGACGGGTACCTGGCTGAAAGCAGGGGTCTGACGGGCTGCCCCGGAATTGGCCAGTCAGCGCGCAGGAAACGAGCCGGGGCCGAAGGGGAGGGAAGCCGGGGTAGTATCGTGAAACGAGGGCAAGGGCATGTTTGAGAGAGGACGGACGGTCCGTCAAATGGGCAACCGGCAACGCCACGGCATCAGGTCTGTAACTTCCTTCCCCCTTTATCAAGGGACGCCAGGCCGCGTATGCGTCTGGCTTGTTTGTTTTCTCCGTAGCCAGTGTATGACCAAGGGTCAACTCAATTGGGTCGCCGCAGTCCCGTCAAAGCCACGACCGTCCGACCTGGTTTCCGTGCGGGTACTGACGCGCCGGCGGGCTGGCGCGGACTGGGTTTTTTTCCCCTCCTCTTTTCTTTTTTTTTTTGCCCTTGAGCCCCATAGCCACTAAAGAGGTACCTACCCACCTATCTATCCAATTGATCGCCTTGTTGTACACGACATCTTCCATACAACGTATTCTAGGCACTTAGCTAAGTACTTCAGTACCCGAGTAGGTAACCTAAACCTGCTGGTGCTGAGTGGCCAATTACCTCCTCCCGCCTCTGCGGCGCACCCGCCCGTTCGTCTGGCCGTAAGATGTTGGCGGCGGCGGCGGCGGCGGCAACGGCATGACCGTACGATTTATTGGCAGTTTGCCTGGCGATACGGGGTCCAGATCCGGCCGGCGTAAGTGGCCCGCTTTAACTCGACTGTATTCCAGAAGCTGGACAGGGGGGGGGAAGGAACAATCAATATGGGATGTCCGTGTTCATGTGCTGGAACGTCAGCATTCAATTTGCTGGAACACCCGCGTTCATGTGCTTGTTGCCATCCCATCCCGTCCCCGTCCCATAGGTAAAGTAGTGCTGCCATGTACTTCCGTGCATGGCCGTCGGTACTTCACCCTCCAGGGGCTCCCGTTGGCTCGTCGGTTGCATGACTAGCTACCAAACCTCCAGGGCCAAGGCGGAGCTTCGTCTAGAGTGGCCGATAGACGCGTTGTGTGGACTCGCAGCTCGTAACAATATTCCAGAGTAGACACAGCCCGGACGCCAAACCACATACTACTACTTCAACAGTACGAGGACCCGCTAGATCTGCTAGACTTGAGCTAGATCGCCTGCTGGTCCTGGTCCAGATGAAGGAGGTACGTACACAGTAGGCCTGCTGGATGTTGCTAGCTAAGAGGTAGCAGGCCGCCCTGTCGGTCAATCCTCCATCAAACATCACCACCTTTGTTTTTTTTCTCCCACCTCGTCCCACCACTGCCTCGCCTCGGCCCTCTTCGCTCGCTTTAGTGTCCCGGTTAGGCTTCGTCCCTCGATTCGAATCCGCTCTCCTTCTCCGGCCCCCGGCCCTTATTTTACCGCCTCTTTCTTACCTCACCGGCCTCTTTTTCCTCTTTCGACAGCATCTGCAGCTGGAAGCGCAGG
The DNA here is from genome assembly GCA_018287875.1 of Nigrospora sphaerica. Taxonomy (NCBI): domain Eukaryota; kingdom Fungi; phylum Ascomycota; class Sordariomycetes; order Amphisphaeriales; family Apiosporaceae; genus Nigrospora; species Nigrospora sphaerica. The sequence goes on from JAGVVL010000002.1 coordinate 5,015,941, forward strand.
GGACCAGCCCACCTTATCTTGGATCATTGGGCTCCAGGGCCATCTCGACCCCATAGATCGCCCGTTGCTAAACGGCAGCGATCGTCCCTTTGCACTCCGCAGAACACCTTTACATAAGAACCGCCTGCGATCCCGATGCCAGTGCCGTCGCCTCGAAGTCCCAACTTACGAGGCTTCGTACCGCTGGGCGCGTCCTACGACCAACTCAACATGAACGACGATCAAGGCATTCCCCTGGCGCCGGTGCGGAGCATGGCCAGCTCTACCGGCGCCCGCAAAGCGGCCCAGGGCCGGGCCGCCTCCCCCGACTCCCCCGCGATCCCGGCAGAGCGCGTCACCACCAATGCCGAGAAGCACACCTTCTTTCACCATGGCCGCCGCAAGGCCAAGCAACCCGACGGGCCTTCGCGCTCCGACACCTTGGGGTCCAACGAAATCTCCCTCAACGCTATGGGCAGGCTCTACAACAAGATCATCGGCGCTTCCGTCGTGACCCGCTACCTGGTCTATGTCGTACCCGTGGGCATCATCCTGGCCGTGCCGCTCATCGTCATCGGCGTGACGGACAACCTCAACACCCCCGTCGGCAAGGCTCCGGACGTCACCTCGGGCTCGGGCGCCAACAAGAAGATTGAGAAAGTGGGCAGACCCGGCCCCCCCATGTGGATGCTGTTCCTCTGGATTGAGTTGACCTGGTTGATCCTGTGGTTCTCCAAGATGGTCGTCCACTTTCTCCCCACCGTCTTCATGTTCCTCTGCGGCGTCGTCAGTGCTGGTACCCGCAAGTACGCTATGGTCATCCGCTCCCTAGAGATACCCCTCTCGCTCTTCTTCTGGCTCTTGGCGTCGTGGCTTATTTTCAAGAACCTCATCAACGGCCAGTACGACGCCGTGGGCTGGGTTTCGACCCTCAAGACCATTCTCGGCGCCACCTTCGTCTCCTCGGCCGTCTACCTGGGCGAGAAGACGATTGTGCAGCTGATCAGCATCACTTACCACCAGAGATCTTTCGCCAACCGGATTAAGGACTCTAAGCGAGAGGTTTACTTGCTGGGGCTCATGTACGAGGCATCCCGCACGCTCTTCCCCATGTACTGCCAGGAGTTTGCCGAGGAGGACTACATTATCAACGATAGCATCGAGATGATGCTGGGCGGCAAGAAGCGCCGCAAGGGGGGACGCGGCACGGCCACGCCTATGCGCCTCATCGGTAACGTGGGCCGCATTGGCGACAAGGTCACGTCCGTCTTCGGCAACCTGGCGTCCGAGATTACGGGCCGCCAGGTTTTCAACCCCAATTCCGCCCACTCCATCGTTGTCGAGGCCTTGGAGAAGGTTCGCACCTCGGAGGCCTTGGCCAAGCGAATCTGGATGTCCTTCGTTGTGGAGGGCAAGGACGCCCTCTACCCCGAGGACATTGTAGAGGTGCTGGGCAACGGCAATGAGGAAGAGGCCGACGAGTGCTTCTCCGCCGTCGACGCTGACGGAAATGGCGACATCAGCTTGGACGAGATGATCCGTAAAGTCGTCGAGATCAGCAAGGAGAGAAAAGCGATTGCGAACAGCATGAAAGACATCAGCCAGGCCCTGGGCGTGTTCGATAACATCCTGTTGTTTGTCGTCCTATTGCTCGTCATCTTCATCTTCCGTAAGTTGTCTTGGTATCCGGCCCCCGTACCCCGACCGTTCCTAACACGCCTGCAGTGGCCTTCTTCCAGAGTTCCTTCATTACGACTCTCGCCACGGCGGGAACGGCCCTCCTTTCCCTCTCCTTCGTCTTCGCCGTCACTACGCAGGAGTTCCTCGGTTCCTGCATCTTCCTGTTCGTCAAGCACCCCTACGATGTGGGCGACAGAGTCGACATCACTGGCCCGGAAAAGGAGACGCTCATGGTCGAGAGAATCTCCCTTTTGTACACCATCTTCCTCCGGATCGACAAGATGCAAACCGTGCAGGTCCCCAACATCGTCCTCAACAATCTCTGGATCGAGAACGTCACGCGTAGCAAGGCGATGAAGGAGGTCATCGACCTCAACATCTCCTTCGACACCACGTTTGAGGATATTGAGCTTCTTCGCTCCGAAATGGAGAATTTCGTTCGGCACCCCGACAATGCCCGAGACTTTGATCCCAACTTCTCCATCGGCGTGGGCGGCGTGGGCGATTTGGACAAGCTGAACCTTAAGATCGCCATCAAGCATAAGTCCAACTGGCACAACGAGGCCGTACGCGCCACGCGGCGCTCCAAGTTCATCTGCGCGCTGGCGTTGGCACTGAAACGCATTCCCATCTATGGTCCGGGCGGTGGTACCGATGCCCTGGGCGCGCCGGAGAACCCGAGTTATTCCGTCGCGGTGAGCGACGTGGAAGCCGCCGCCGCGCGTGCCCGGGCCATCAAAGAGAGGGAGGCTACTCGTATGGTCCCTCCTAAGCCCGAGCGGACGTTTTCGAATGCCAGCAGAGGGAATGGGGGTATTGCCGACTCATCCGAGATGCAGGCCGCTCACAACATCACTAGTGTGAACCAAGCTGCTGCTGCCGTCGAGGATTGGACCAACGTCCGCGATGACAACACCCTCAACGCGCAGGAGGAGGCGCAGGAAAGGTCCCGGGCCCACGAAATAGAGAATCTCCGCACCGACCTTCGTAAACAGGAGAGTCAGCGTAGCGGCAGACGCCAGGCTGGCGCCACGCTGGCCCACACGCTATCGCACCGCGCGTCGCACCGGCCCAACGGAGAGGACATCCGGGAGTTCGACGAGGAGGCGCAGATCGGCAGCGTCAGCCCCTATCTGGGAGCCCAGCCCTACACGGCTTCCACTTCCAGCGTGATTCGGGGGGCCAGCGTGTCGCACTCGGGAAGCCACAACCCCTACCAGCAGCACCGGTAGGGCACGTCTATTACGACCCGGAGCGGCGTATAGGCGAAAATAAAGGAAAAAACGGTTAGACAAACACTGGTTGGTAGGCATTACGCGGCCGCCCCCTGTTAATGCGAGACATTGCCCTGTCTCGGTTTCTTTTCTTCCCTCTTCGACCGCGGGCCGGCGCACGACCCGTATGATAACACAGCCAAACCGGAATACCGGCTCAGGAGCGACGGCTTTAACACTGGGGCGTTAGAGAGCATACCCTGCCTGTATTATATTAGTCGATTTCTCTGCGGAAACGGCAGCTTCACAATCGTTCCGTCGCGTCCTGTCAAAGTGTATAGACCTTAGATCATCCCTTATTGTGCCACCTGACGAAGCTGTTCCTTCTAATTGAAATGTTAGTTCCCATACGGACCCCGAAGGAGCATCCCATAAGCTCATGAATACGGAAACAAACAATGGGTTACAGTGCGAAAGCCGGGTTGTTCTTACTGAATGGCGCCTGGTAACATAGTCGTCTCGGTGTTCCCCGCAGGGGGGGACGTATGACTCGAACCGAGACGTTTGGCGGTCTACAGGGTGGGTTCGACGCCCGTGGCGAGGACCGATTTTTCACCGCCGCCGTCGTCGCGCTTATGGTCGTCAACATACCCGGCAGCGGCGTCGGGGTCGAACGCGCCGTCGGCGCGCTCAAAGCGGTACAGGGGCGTAAGGCGCGCGTCGGCGCGGAACAGGAGCCAGCGGCGGGCGAACCACGGCAGCCACTGCGTCATGTTGTAGCGGATGAAGGTGCGCGTCGGCACGGCGAAGACGTAGTCGAGCTCCTCGAGCGTCCGCTGCTTCGTCTCGGGCACCCAGAGGAAGATCATGAAGAAGGCGACCACGTTGAAGCCCGCGTACAGGCAGAAGGCGCCCTGAAGGCAAACATGGTCAGTGGGAGGGGGCTTGAGAAAAGCGAGAGGACCGGGGAAAGAGAAGGGTAAGGGGATAATGCTGTGAAATGGGGGTGGGGAAACTCACCAACACGCCCAAGGACGCCAGGATCTTGGGGAAGGTGATGGACAGCACGGCGGCCCAGAAGAGGCAGGTGGCGACGGCCCAGGCCATGCCGACCTCGCGGTGCGACAGGGGAAAGACCTCGGCGCTGTAGGTGAAGGGCACGGGTCCCTCGCCGGGCGAGTAAAAGGCGGCGAAGATGTAGATGAAGAGGGCGACGAGGCCGAGGTGGGCACCGCCGCGGCCGGGGATGAGGGTGCAGAGGCCGGCGGCGAGGAGGGACCAGGCCATGTTAGGGAAGGTAAAGAGCAGCAGCGAGCGGCGGCCGAAGGTGTCGATAGTCCAGATGGCGGGCCATGCGAAGAGGAAGTTGACGAGGCCGAAGCCGAAGGAGGCGAGCAGGGCGGTGAAGTCGTCGGTGCCGGCCTCCTTGAAGACGGTGCTCGAGTAGAAGGCGATGATGTTGATGCCGCACATCTGCTGTGCGATCATGACGACGAACGAGGCCAGTGTCGCGCGCCGCAGCCGCGGCACCGTGAAGAGCTCGCCGAAGCGCGCGGCGTAGGAGGTGCCGCCGATGGCCGCGGTCTCGACGCGCAGCTGCGCATCGATGGCGATGAGGTCGCGGGCGGCCTGGATGGGATCGTTGCGCAGGCGGACCAGGGACACCCAGGCAGAGCGGTAGCGCCGCTTCTTCATGAACCAGCGCGGTGACTCGGGGCAGAAGGGAATTAGAAGGCAGAGCGGTAGCGCCGGCAGGAAGGCCGAACCGATCTGCAGCCGCCAGGCGATGACACCGACCTTACCGACGACCAGATTGGCGCACACGCCCAGGAAGATGCCAAAGGCCGTCCACATCTGCCAGCACATGACCAGTGCACCGCGGATTGACGCCGGGCTGTTCTCGGCCGCGTAGATGGGCACTGTCGCCGCCTTGAAGCCCATGCCGATGCCCAGCAGGATGCGCGTGACGAACAGCTGCTCCCAATTTTGCGTCACGGCGCCCCCGATGGGCGTTAGCAGGCAGATGACGGCGGATAGGAAGATGGTCCCTGGGTCCCCCGGTCAGTGGCCCGACCCCTTTGCCGCCGCGTCTGGGCCGACAAGCGGAGAGGGGGGGGCTTACATTTGCGTCCGAGGTAGTTGTTCAGCGGGTCGGACAGCCAGCAGCCGATCAAGGCCGAACCGATGTAAGGGGCCGAGTTGATCAGACCGACGAGGAGGGTGTCGTGGTCCGACTTGCCACCGATGCCGAACTGCTCGGGGAAGCTCAGGTTGGCGCCGTTACTGCCCTCCTGGTCCCAGCCCTGGACGGCGGCACCGATGGAACAAGTGATGATGGTAAGATATAGAAGCTTCGGCACACGCCACTTGTGCAGCACTTCCTGCTGCAGGGCCGACTTTTGTACGTCATTGAGCGCATACTCGCCGTGGATGCTCTCGAAGTTGGCCGGATCCTGGGCCACAAGCGCTCCTTGGTGCAAGAGATGGAGGTGCTCCGTCAGGCCCTGCTCCTCGGCCAGTCTGGTGACATCGCTCAGGAGTAGGTGCCGTGAGATGCCGGCCAACGGGTTCGTAATGCTGCCAGGCCCAGGTTAGGTGCCGGCGGGAGACAATCGTCTACATCAAAGGCAGGTAACTCACCGGGCATTGATGTTTTTATTAATATCGGGAACGGCGCCGGCGCCACGACGGCCCTTTTCAGTTAACAGCGTTTCGTCGTATTGCGTTTGCGATGAGCTATGCAGAGATGTCAGCCCTTCGCCGCCGGACGGCGAGGAAACCTTCGGCGCTTACACTGGCATTGGCTCTATGTTCGCCATAGTGAGGGTTCTTGGGGAGCTTGGGCGCTTGCGGGGATGTTAACAGGGCCAAAAGCATTTGGACAAAGGGGGAATCCACGGCATATTTGATATAGACGCCTGGGTGAGAACTTCCATATACATACTCACTTATGTTGGTAGGCAGCAATAGGTTACCACGAGCCGGTCCGTGAAACTTGGGGGGAATGTAGGTGGTCGTGTCAAGTTCTTCTACTGGAGACTAGAACGTAACTCCAAGGCCGGACGAGAGAGATGCAAGAGAAGAACGGGAAATGCCATTGGTTTATCCTGGAGCAGGGGAGGAGGACGCACGACTTCTTGTAGTCGGACGAGAGGGCGTGATAGGTGACGCTGGCGCGCCGTTCCCACTATGGATGGTGTGCCACAGGGCTTACCGGGTCTGGCAATTCGAGCAGAGGGATCTGCCTGGATATGTGAAGCAGACGGTCCGGGTTGGCAGCTGATGCTCGAGGACGTCTGATTGGCGGTGTCGGATGCGAGGCGTTCCAAGGAAGAGAATACGGAGGGTAGGATCAGCAAGAGTGCGAAGTCCCGGTAGGGGCTCGCACGTCATGCAAGCGGCCTTCGTCCTATCTCCAGTCTGGACAAGGGCCTTGGGGAGCTTTACCATGACGCGGAACTATCCCTCTGGTGCCGAGAACCAAGTTGGCCCCGGACCTTGAGCTTGAGTGGGAAGCCTGAAATGGCCAGGGGTTCAGCCGAAGTGGCCAGGCGCGGTGGTGATCTACATTCAAGTCACCCGGAAAAGGCGGCGCTGGGACAGGCTTCCCTCGCTGGCTACCTGTCTCGATCGTAGCTCGATAGGGTACTCGCCGACTGGGCAGACCGGGTTCAGCACTCGGTAGCACAGCTGGTCCTAGATGCCTTTCAGCCCTCGGTGGCCAGGCCCCGTTTCGTGCCCGTGATACATGAGGTGCATACCACTAGAGTTGTGATGAGGAACGGTGGGCTGGATCGTCATAATTCCCGGGATTCCCGAGCCGTGGCATTAAAGCTTGACCTGACAGCAGGGCAGGTGAATGTCAACCTTGGACACGAAAGAAGGGGGGGGACAACCTGTGGCAACGGGGGAGGAAAGCAGGTCGCTAGCGCAAGTGACCACCATGTGTACGGCGAAGCATACCAAGTATTCACCGAGCCAATAGAACTCGGGGCGAAAACCATTAGTACGGAGTCTGCGCCCATACATCCATCCCATGCCTGGGTCGGCGGCTGCCATTTGGGCAGTTGACGATGGCGTCGAGTTACATGACAGGAATCGGGCTGCATGGGGAGGGAGAAATGGGTAGATCGGTGAGACCTGCCTCCGGATCTGGGGCGATTGAGACGTGTGAATAGACGGATACCGATACCATTCCATCACCAGAGCGATCGATCCGGCAAGTCAAGCCCAAGCTCCATTCCCCCCAGTGTAGCCAGGCGACCTCAGTTGAATGGGAAGCTTCAACACAGCACCTTCCTAAAGACGTGTTACGTAGGTAGGTGCTTTACTTATGTAGTTAGGCCCCATAGATGTGGGGTGGCAGCAGGCAAGTAACTCGCGGGACTCGTATTCCTCACGATTGTTTGAAGGCGCGCTGGGGTTGGGATTAGGAGGTGGATGCCGCTCGATTCTAGGTATTTAATCCACGGCTTTCTGCTCTACTCACGTCGTGCTGCACGAACGCGACGTGTAGCCGTAAGAAAATAGACCCGGATTCCCTAACCGTGTGCTATAACCAGGATCCATGTCCCTCCCCCTCCCCCAGTGGGTGAGCCAAGCCGCTATGGCCCCCAGATAAGGCTTCCTGGGGTCTGCAGCCAGGCATCTTGGTGAAGCTTGATGCATCGACATCTGCCAAGCAGGGCTCGCAGGGCTCGCAGGGCTCCCTGCAGGACCGCCTCCTCCCCCACCCCCTCATTCGAGATCCGGCCCCATCATGAAGATCGTCGGACGAATGGGTCCATGGAGGGCGTGTGGGCCAAAAAAAAAGCTGGGGAGGCAGGGTCGTCTTCTTCCCCGCATCCAACGGGCACCCGTGCCGGCCCCGAACGGCAGTTAGGGCCACCCCGATAGATTGTATTATCGGACCAAGCAGCAGGCAAAGGGAGGCGGCGTACGCGCTAAGAATCAAAGCATTGAGAGCTGCGGGCGATCGCCCCCTTCAGCTGGGGAAAGTTGTTGCTCAGCTAGTCATACCCTCCCTCAGGGACGGAACATGCAGTCATACCATTCATTCGCTTCACAGCTATGCGTGGTGGTCCGCGCAGGCTCGGGCCCAGGGTCCATTGGTAAGCAGGGTATACACTGGGACGGACCGACGCCAGAATACTTTGGCAAATCATGTAACGAAAAAGAAGAAGGCAGGCAAGTCCTCTGAACAGCGAGCACGGCTGCAAAAAGAAAATGGGGGTATCAAATCGCTGTACGCTGGATCTCGACCGCCTGTCACCCACCAGGGCGCTCCCTGTGCCTCCGTCGGAATCACATGTTCTCCCACGCCTCAGTCACGAATCGTCTCCCACACCCTCGCGCGCAGGTGGCGGACCTCTCTCGTGCCCGCCGTCGTCGCCCGCAGCAGCTCTTCATATTTCTCCTTCCACCGCGCCGCCTCGCCTGCTTCGGAATCGCCGCCGCCGGCTTCGGCGTCCCTCCCGCCGCCCACTTTCCTCTTCCACTGATCGTGGGCCACGGTCCCGAAGAACGACAGCTCCCCCCGCAGTGTGCCATACAGCAGGGGCCAACGGCAATCGTACCGACTGTGCGTCGGCCCCTCGTCCACCCGCTTGACCGTGACTCGGGTGTCACCCCGCAAAAGGCTGCCCCCCGCCAGTGCGGCCAGGTTCCGTAGGAAGGCGTCCGGCGTCGGGCCTTGCGACGCCAGGTCTTCGATGATCTTCTTGGCTAGGGCCGTGGCTTCCTCAAGGCTGCAAGCTGCAATCTTGTTGCCGCTGGCATCGGCCCAGTCCGCCGTCAGGAGGTCCGACACGATGGTCCTTTCCATTACCATCATGCTGGCTCTCCCGCCGTCGGGTGCAGTTTGGGTAACCTGAACACCCCCGTAGCTTCGTAGCGAAGGACCAAGTTTCCCATTGGCCCCGGGATGCCCTAGTGTGGGCACATCCGCTGTCCCAGGGGCTCTCGTCTCGGCGCGGGCCCCAGCCGTGCTTCCCTCGGCACTCGCAAGGGCGGGCGGGGGTGTTGCCAGTCGGACGGAGCCACTGGCTCGCTGGGGAACTTGCAGCGAGAGCCGACCTGGCCGGTTCGGACGAGGGCCGGGAGGTGCCGGCCGGCTCGGACCCACTGGGGAGTTGGTCTCGAGCATGATAACGGGCGTTGTAGCTGCCGGACCGGCTGGCAGAGGGCTGCTGTCCGCGACTGCCTTGGTTGTTTCAAGCACTGGGCTGGCCTCCGCAATAGCGGGCGTCGCCAGCTCGTGGTTCCGCTGAATAGGCGGTCTACCGCGCGGTTTTCCGCCCGCCCCGTTGCCTGCGGATCTCCAGGCTGACGAGAGGACCTTGGCGCCGTGTCTGCGCCTAGTCACAACCGAGCGAGGCTCGGCGGAATCCGCCCAGAAGGGGCCATTCATGGGCGTCATGGCCGACTGCGGATGGGCGGTCAAGGGCGTGCGCGAGGCGTCCGGACCCCACGGGAAGCCCGATTCGGGGCCCGGCAGAATGCTCGACCTGGCTTGCTCAGCCGAAGGGAACAAAATGGCGCCCCTGCCGTCCGGGTGGGCGGTCCAGAGCTCCAGACCGTCCTGCCGCGCCGCTCGCATCTCGGTCTGCAACGAGGGCGAAGCGAGGCGCGGCCGTTGCGACGGGGACTTGTTGAGGTCGTCTTCCGGCTTCCGGCGACCCCGGCGAGGGCGTATGTGCGGCAAAAGGGCGCGCAAGGCCATGTCGTCTTCAGCGGCCACCCCGTCACGACCGCCTTCGCAGACGGGGTCCGCGTCGGTCGGCACGTGCGTCCAGTACGGGTGCTTGCGCCCGAGCAGATAATCGAAGAAGGCATTGACATGCATCGAGTGCATCCATCGCTGTCGTAGTCGTCGTCAGCCAAGGCCCGGCGAAGTAGCCCCGGAGCTGCAGCACCTACCTTGAGTCGCACGGCATACTGTTGAATCTTCTGGGAGCTCTGGCCTTTTTCCTGGTCGGGGGGTGTCACGCCGAGCTTCACGGCCAAGTCGGCCCAAGTCTTCAGCTCCTTGTTCTCGAGTTGTTTGATGAGCTCAAACAGCACGAAGGGACGAAAGGTTTTGCCGTCGCTCTTGGGCAGCGCCCGGAATGCTTCCCTTAACGGGGCGCTGTCGGCCGTCAGGGGCACGGCCGGGTTGCAATAGAGAATAAAGCTGACGTAGGCATCCTCTATGGTGGCCTCGGTCACGTGGGTGTCAGGCAGCGCCGGCCGGACTCCGTCGTGCCCGGGCGATACTATTGTAATCGAGGTGGGCTGGGCCGGCGGGGACGTATTTGGGTCCAGCAACGAAGTGGTCATTCTGACCACGAGGACTTATGAATCGTACAGGCGCCGATGGGGACCATAGACCGTCACCCGCCGTCGCAGGGAATGTTCCCCCGCGCTGTCGCGTCGAGCGAGGCCCACGTGATCTGCCTTAGAGACGCGGTGGTTGGTCCCGTATAGTAATATGATCCCGGTGCCATGGGATGGGAACCTTGGCCGTAACTTACGGGCTCCAGGCCAAGCGGGTTCTGACGCCTCCACGGCAGTGGTGCCGACAGTATACTAACGAGAGGTCGTGGCTATCGCTTGGTTAGTAGCCCCGGCTGGGATTATTGTCGCGGCTCTCAGTCTTCAGGGATGGCACAGGTTGTGGGTGCACAGAACGAGCCGTTGCTGGTCTGGGGTATTTCTCTCGGGTATAACGAGAGACTTGAGGACGGCAAATACACTGGAAAACAAGGCAGGTGGCTTCGCTGTAGAAAACAAATACCCGGAATGGGGGGCGGTGGTGCTATTTTGAGACATTGGTGTATGGGGTATCATTGATTACGCCCCTAGATTTCTATTTTTGGCCCGGTAACGATAAGTCGACGGGGTGTGACCGCCTGTGGTCCCTGATGCATCTGCGTGGCAAAGAAGGCCTGTAGTGGAATTACTGACCGTCGGATTAATATGGCAAGGAAGGCAAACCACGTGATTTGGGGGCGGATTTCCACAATATCTCGGGCTTCCTCTGACTTGTATGCCCTTGCGCCGCGTAACTCGCTCACAGCGCCTGTCGGCGCGTCGCGTCCGATAACGATTTCGCACCGGGGACCGAACGACTGGCTAACGACACGTACAACCGGAGGGCGTTACTAGCGCCTACGAGACTGACTCGCAGCCAACTGCGTTGCCTTGTTTCGCCGGACTGGACGCTGGTGACGATTGAAGGGCCGAGTAAGAGGACTGGTATGGGAATTTGGTTGGTAGTTCTTATATTCACCTCGACCCCTGGCCAGCCATGGACTGGCTGGGCCTTCACGCAGCCGATCCGGGACATACAATACCGAGTAGCCTCGGAGGGTCCCTTCCACCCCCTAACAGTTTTTTCTGTAGTATACTCGTTGGCCGTTGCTTATTTTGCCCTCTCCTGGTGTGGATTATAAGGAGAGAAGTCAACAAGTAGGTGTTTTCATGTACCTTCTTGCCTAAGACGGATATTGACTAAACCCAAGGCACAAAAAGCATGTGATGGAGACCCCCTCGCCTCGATCCCCGTCTTGATCAGGGCCGGGAAAGACGAAAGGTCAAGCAATCACGTTTCAGTTGGAAGCAACAACCCGAGGATGCACCACGTGCTGCCCGTTGGCATTTCCGAACAAGAACTGCCAATGGATGTGGCGAGGCACTCTGAAGATGGATGTCTGGGTAGTACCCACAGATTTGTACATATGGTACCTACATATGCAATAAAGAACCTCCCGTCCCTAGCCGGGCTCGCCTGGTAACGCCTCCCGATGCTGCTGCTGATGAGCAGAGCGAATGACCATGGGAAGGCCGGCACATGTGAAATTGAGCTGGAAAACGGGGAGGGGAGGAATGGATCCACAACATGGAACCGGGGAAGGGCTCGATCCGTTGAATGAGCGCCCTCCTGACCACCCCCCCGCATACTCCGTACTTTAGTGTGCTGTAGGGTGACCGTAGGACCTGTACAGCTACGTACGTAGCCGCCCCAAACTAGGGACTCTCTAGCTGCATCGGACCTCGGCTTTGAAACCTGGAGACACTTGAACGCCAGGCCACTTCTACGCCTTTAAGTATTCTCCCACCGAGGCCCGCGAGCGACCGGTCGCATCTATGTGAATCTTGGGCCGACACTTTTGAGAGAGCACGTTTGCTCCCGAGCCTCGACCGACTCCCTACCTCTTCTAACCTCCCCCTTCCTGCCAGCCCGTCCCCTGTATTTGTATTCGTACACACTCGCGCGCCCGACCCTCGGCATCGGCACCTTCCGATCCCACACCGTTCTCCTCCGCGCCCCTTCTCTCGTTCCCGAGTCCGATACGAAAGAACGGCATCATGGCGCCCTCGGCCTCCAAGCCCGTGCTCCCGCAGAATGACCAGGTCGCCCACGCCCTTGCCGGCGCCGGCGGCGGCGTGCTGTCCATGATCCTGACGTACGTTGCTCCCCACGGGCGCCTCTCTCTCGCTCTCCGTGTCCCCCCCTTCCCCCTCCCCCGTGCGCCCGACGGCATTTGCGGCTTCTTGTCGTCTTACTGACCCGGCCGACCCGTTTCCCCAGGTACCCGCTGATTACGCTCTCGACGCGCGCGCAGGTCGAGTCGAACCGGGCCGAGACGCCCTTCCTGGCGGCCGTGCGGGCCATCGTGGCGCGCGAGGGCGTTTCGGGCCTGTACGCGGGGCTCGACAGCGCCGTGTTCGGCATCAGCGTGACCAACTTTGTCTACTACTACTGGTACGAGTGGACGCGCAACTTCTTCGAGCGGGCGGCGCTCCGGGCCGGCCGCGCCAGCCGCAAGCTCACGACGGTCGAGTCTATGATGGCGGGCGCCCTGGCTGGCTCCGCCACCGTCATCCTCACCAACCCCATCTGGGTCATCAACACGCGCATGACGACGCGCCGCCAGCACCTCGAGGAGGAAAAGGGCGCTGGCCAGCCCGGCGCCGCCCGCAAGTCCAACCCCACCACCCTCGGCACCCTGCTCTCCCTGCTCCGCGAGGAGGGGCCCCAGGCCCTCTTCCGCGGCGTTGTGCCCGCCCTTGTGCTCGTCATCAACCCCATTCTGCAGTACACCCTGTTCGAGCAGATGAAGAACGCCTGGGAGCGCCGCCGCAAGACCAACATCACCCCCGGCGTTGCCTTCCTGCTCGGCGCCCTCGGAAAGCTCTTTGCCACATCCATTACCTACCCGTACATCACGGTCAAGAGCCAGATGCACGTGGCTGGCAACGGAAAGCGGGAGGGCATGAGCGAGGCCATCAGCCGCGTCATCCGGGAGGAGGGCTACAAGGGCCTGTACAAAGGTGGGTTTTTGTTCTTTCCCTCTCCTGCTTCTTCCCGCCCAGCCTATGCTGACCGTTTCTGGTAGGTATCGCGCCCAAGGTCACCCAGAGCGTTCTGACGGCCGCCTTTCTGTTCGCCTTCAAAGACGTGCTGTATGAACAGACAGTTCGCTTGCGGGTCATGGCCGCTGCCAAAAAGGCAATCAAGGCGCCCTGAGCATGCCTCCACTCTCTCGTAGTTCCCCTGGCCCCCAAGCCTTGGTCCTTCCCCAACGCGTTCGGCTTTGTGCTGTGTTCCCGTCCCCAACGGCGGGTTAAGCGCGGCGAGCAAGGACAACCAGGATATGCCGTTGGCTGGGGAGCGCTGCTGTGGAGGATCAATCCTCGAAATGACTTGAGGCACCCCGAGACAGCATCGTAAGCCGGATGGGCACCCTTTCAAAGGCGCCGTCTTTTCATCCCATTGGCGTTTTACAGAATTGCATTGATACCCGCAGCTACAAAACCGAAACACACGCTGTATACGAATCTCCATGTTGCGGTGCTGCCCAGATAGCAGCTTGACCCCTGACACCTCAATCTGAATGCCGGCCGTTGTAGACAAAATATCATGTGTAACATGGCAAGCACTGTCGGCGCAAAGAGGAGTAAGGTGTGCGTAAACCAAGCATAGCCGTACATTCTAGACGCGTAGAAAAGTCCACGCACCGTCTACAAGTGTATGTGGGAGACGGCCATGCTTATAATGGTTGTCCAAAAACCCCCAGGGCCGCTGATCACCTTCCTGCCGCGCATGCGCACTGGCGGAATGTTCGGGCGCTGGCCGTCATGCCACAGCCTCCAGCTTGGGCACCACCCACCAGTCGTGGCATCCTTTCCCTGGCTCGGGAAGCTCGGCTTTCAACTTCAGATCGCCGTCCTCACCCACGGACTCGATCGCCTTCCGCAAAGTCGATATGGCAGTAACCGCCGTAACCGCCGATTTCTGACATCCCTTCATATTATCGAGCCATCGGTCGTGGCAGCCAACGGAGAAAGTCTGCAGGTCCGTCATTTTGCCCAGGGCGTCGTATCCCTTCTTCGCACCGCTCACTGCATTTTCGGCGTACTTGAGTAGTTCGGAGATCGACGTTTCCGGCTGGGCAGTCGCTTTCGTAAAGTCGTCGAACGAAGGCAGCTGGGGAAGTCCAATGTTGGCGAATGGCTTCATGCGAACCTCGTAGCGAAGAAGATCGTTGCTGTACGGCCTTTCTGGTACTTTGATCAGCTTCAGACGCTGCAGCGCCGTGAACAAGCAGCACAGCCCATCGGCGAACTCCCACGTGCAGGCTGCGTCCAACATCGTCACCCGTATGTAAGCCATGCACCGCGTGAAGTTTCGTTCCTCAGCCTCTGTGCAAACCTTGGTGCTCGTGACCTTGTTAAGGTCTCGTAGAATAAAGGTCTTGATGCGGTCGCCGTGCTGGGCTCGGGTCTTGGCGAGGTAATTCAGATACCAATACATGCCCGCAAGCTCATCTGGCTGGTACATGGAAAGTTCGAAGCCAAGCTGCACGATCCACTCCATTTGCCGCAGCTTGTACAGGTACGCCCAGGACGAAAGGGGGAGGGAGTAGCCGACGTGACCCAGTTGGTTGGTGTACGGTTGCTCGTCCAGACACACCTGCAGCAGACAATCAATCTCCTCCACGTCACCCTGGAGGATATCCCATTCCTGGATGCTGTGGCAAAGCGTTCGTCGAACTCGACACCGGTTCTGGCAGAGAATTCTGAAGATGTCAAAGTAGCATTCGGCGACACGCCCACGAAAATGCTCCATCTGTGCGGAAAGCTGGTGGCGTGGATCCGTGGGTACCTCGATGTTATCGTTGGCAGGGTTTAGTTGCCGTGCGTTAGGGAGCACGACGATTTGAAGGTCATCGTCCAGAATTTTCCGAATGCTGTGATGACCCAAGACAACCATGTCCTTGAACAAAAGGCCCTGCATCATGGAGCGGATGAAGACCAGGGGCTGCGGTTTGCGTGCTTGAAAGGTTGCCACGAAATTCTTCACGTCGGGTTAGTCAATACCCAGGAGTAGAAGCACGGAGCAGGGATGGGGCAACCGACCAAAAGGCTTTGGGGATCGACGTATTTGAGGACATCCATGACGTCCCGGCCGTCCCGGAACATCTGCTTGAATTGCGTGTACATATCGTCAAAGCTGGGCTGGATGATGGGTCGCGGTGGCATAGTGCTGGCCAAGCGCCGCTGCAGCTTAGTGCTGAACGCCACTGGGACCTCCTTGGCCAAGCCGTGCTGTTTCTTGATGTTCTCCATGAGGCCATGCATCTGGACCCATGGCATCTTCAGCGACTCGGGGTTGGACTTCCGCAGGGGATACAGCTCCATGGCCCTGAGGAACGCGACACGCAGCTCCAGGCGCAGATCCAATGCCACGGACAAATTCTTGGGAATGCCACTCGCCACTCGCAGGTCTGCCCTGGCCTGCTGGAGCATGGCGTAAAGTTCCTTCAGGGGAACGTCGGCACAGAGATTGCACTCGTATGTGTTGGTTACAAAATCTTCTTCCTGTGGTACGCCTAGCGGTTAGCGTCCAAGGATGGCCGTGAGACGCGATAAAGGGACGAGTGCTCACCTCGTAGTAAAGTTCCTCCTTCATCAGCTCATTGACGTAGTGGCAGCCTCTGACGAGCGCGATGCAATATGCCCGCAATATAAAAAGAAACTGGGGTTCCTTGACGTCTGGATCGCGTATGAATACGGCATCGCCAAGGGTTTGCGGCGAGGACTGAGTTAGTGCATCGATGTAGACGCTTGTCAAAATGGTCTGCGACAGAGGATATCCTTGATGCCATGCCAACTGGGTTCGGGTCAGCTTCCGCGGAGGACCCGGGATGAAAGGAGCGGCGAACCTCGAGGCAGAGCAGCTGGTCGATGATGCCAAGCACCTCCTCGGGCAGGAGGTTGCGGGATACATCATAATCGTCCCCGAGGGACTCGCCCTCGGCAAGGCAACCGCTGTCCATCTTGGGATCCATGATCTCTAGGGCCGAGACGGACTCGAAGAGCGTAAAATGGCCATCTTTCACGATTTGGCCAGGGGCCAGGTGCTTAACGGCATCGGCGAACGTGGCGGTGATGTCCGTGGCCATGATGCCCGGGTGCGACGCGCTCGGAGGCGGCGGCATCGTGGCACCCTCCATCTGGGCGTTTGCGCAGTTGGCGGCGCTGAGTATGGCTATCCGTTAATGGTGTATTGGCGCCGTGGACACCCCCCAAAGTGCGTACCTATGCTGTTGTGTGTGTTCAATCGTGGGGGGAAAGCCTGAAAGGCGTCCAAAATTCCAGAGGCAACGAGCGAAACCCCCACCAGGCACGTCAGGCGCTACGGGATGCTGTTCAACGAGCCCACCGAGTAACGGGCGTCCGTCCGGCAGACCGCTTCGAGAGATGCAGATTAGGTTGGTGATGCGGCTCACTTCCTGAGCGAGATAGTTAATTTATTAGATAGGTAGGTGCTCTCTGTGCTGTTGCTGCTGTGTGGTTGGGCTAGGTGTGCATAAGTAGCCACGGGGGATTGATGGTGTTGAGTGGGGAGCTTGTGAAAGCGATGCGTCCATGACCCCACGATCTATCTGCCCAGCACAGGTTTCCGGGTCTGCTGGGCGTGCGGCTTATCCGGGCAAGAGCAACTGGGAGCAGACAAGTTACCTGGAACAAGTGCCTTGCGCAGGTACCCAAATTAGTAGCCCGTACGTACTAAAAGCATACATAGGGAGGGAAGTAAAGAGGAGGAATTGACGGGTCTAAGCTAGGGCCAAGTTCATGGACCTCTACAAGTACTTTATCAATTAATGATTGGTCCCATGCTACAAAGTGTGATTGGGCGCCGCAAACAACTGACGAACAGATGAGGTCTCGGAAACGGAGCTGGAAGGATTTATCAAGGAAACCACGGCTATGGTGTTGCTGACTGGCGGGCCGGGCTGGTGGAAAGCCGATTGCTGGCCCAACAAATGAATTTCGCGCACCCTCCCCGGCACGCTCGCAGAGGTGCATGGGTGTTCCCATTGGGATGGGCGTATCCAATGAGTACATGGGTATGGAGGGACCTAGGCTCGGCCGCTATCCCATGGGTTTCTTCCCTGCACGTACATAGTTGTAGACGCAAGCCGCTGGCTGCTGCGGGCGCCAGCCGATAATGCTAGCGTTCCTTGGCCGGTTGAAATACCGCGTCATGCGCTGCCCTACATGTCCCACGTACATAGCTGGAGACATGTGCCGAGCGTGCCCTACGTTCTGTATAAACCCCATAAACGGGGCTCGTTGGTACATGCAAGCGCATATATATCCAGGCTGTACATGCATGTATCTGCTAGGTATTTGCCTCTGCCGACTTTACGGACCGGCGTGGTAGCTATCTACGGGCTGCCTCCTCACATCTGCCCGCCTCGCCCAAGTTCATGCGAATGCCGTCACGAATCACACAGCCATTGGTCCGAGAGTCGGGAACATGGCTCGCCATTGACCCGCCTCCCAAGCGCCATGCGAGCCTGGAATAATTCCTTTCCATGAACGTCAATGGCAAGTGCGACGGTCATTGCCCACCAGTGGCCATGGAGGGGCGCATGGGGCATCAGATAGACGGATGGGTGCACGAAGAGCCTTGATCGATTGATCGAGTCTATGAAATCCTGCTTGGTTTATACATCTGTACAATGGGGTAAGCCCGGGGGCGGTGGCGTGTCCGTTCCTCGTCGAATATCAGTCGCCCCGGCCGGCCCGGCAGCTCCTCCTCCGGGCACGCATATCGCCAGCCCGCGCGGACGGCTTCCGGTCGCCATTAGATTGTCCGTTGCTTAAGCGGAGCCCGAACCGGCGCTCTCGGCCATGGCGGCAGCGTTGGCATCGTTCAGGTTCTTAACCTCACCCTGCTTGCCGTTCTGTGTGAGGCAAAACCTGTCAGCTCCCGGTTCCGTCCATGATACGCCTTGGCACAGCGGCCATGTGGTACTCACCGACCAGCGCGCGAAACGCAGATCCGACTCGCCTCGGCGCTCGGCGGCCACTCTCTTGTCCTCCTTCAGACTCCGGCGCACAGTACGGGCGGCGATGGCCAGGTAGCGGTTGTAGCTGGGCAAGGGAATCGGGTCAGCTCGGCCTGCTTGCTGCAGCTCGGTCGGCCCGCTCGAGGGGCTGCGTCGCAAAGGCACTAGACTCACGTCAAACCGGCGGACTTCCACGCGAACACCATTTTGACGGTCGCTAACGGGGTTGATGGGAGTTGTGGGGTGTTTGTAAGGTTGTTGCGTCGGGATGTACTTTAGACTGGAAGCTCAAAGCTGCTCAAGAAAACGAGGTTGACCAACCGGGCACCTAAAGTCCGCCAACCGGACCCGGTCACGTGACAAGCATCCCGAACTTAACAACCGATGCAAGAATACGCCGAAGATACAACCCGGTCCAACAGCCAGCGCTGGCCGAAAATGCCCAATTCGATTCTCCAACGCCTTGCGAAGGGTTACCAAGGCTGCTTGATAGCAGAGCCGGTTCGGATGACCTCTTCCCACTGGGTACTTTTTTTTTTACTGCGCACCGCTCTTCGCCTCGCGAGGAGCGCTCTACGTCGCGACGGGTCTGGAATGCTACCGGATTGTGGAAAGCTCTAGGGAAATTTACTATATGCACAGGTGCTAATCACGTATTGCCAGCCATGAGCTGAGTTTTGGTGGTACACATTGGTTGTCCGTCTCCCCCGTCTATACGTTCAAGCCGAGCTCCTCAGCATAGGGTAACGCGTGCAGGTCACCAACAGTGGCGACGGACGCCTTTCCATCCAGGAGAGCCTTGGCCGCCTGTAGTCATTGTCAGCAACTTAAGCCAGAAAAGCAAAACTAGGACAGAGGTAGATGCAGAGCACATACCGACTTCAACTTATCGGCGGTAACGCCTTCGATACCCTGGGTCGTCTCGGCAACCTGGTAGGGCTTGCCGGTCTGGACAATACCGGAGCCCGCCGACAGGATCGTCGCGACCCCAGACTCGCTGGAGACCAGAGCGTCGAACTTGGCCTTAGCAACAGCCTTGGTCAGGTCCTCCTTGCTGACGCCACTCTCGGCAACGCCCTTGAGAGCCTTGACGGCCTCCAGCGCAGCAGAACGGACCGACGCGGCGGCACCGGTGACCTGGATGGCGAGCAGGCCGGCATCAGAGTAGGTCAAGCTGGAGGCAAACGCCTTGGCACCGGGGGCGGAGGCGGCAGCCTTGGAAAGCAGCGAGAAACCGGGAGCCCACTTGACACTGGACTGGCCGCCGAGCAGAGAGGCCAGGACGGCAATCTCGGGCTTCACGTTGCCGTAGCTGGAGCCGGGGAACGCGATGGCCACCGAGTTGCCGCCGGTGTGCGAGGTTCGCTGCTCGCCACCGAAGTAGCTGGTGGCCTTGGTGTTCAGAGACGAAGACCCGGAGGAAGAGGCAGGGACGCCCTTGAAGAAGTGCTCCGTCCATTTGGAAAGGGCCGAAGTGGTGACGCCGTCACCGATCAAGGCAATGTTGGGCTTCGCGTAGGCAGCCTCGGCGAAAGCAGCAATGGAGTGCTCGCTGAGGTAGCTCTTCAGGGGAGCGGTAGGCGCAGGGTACAGCGAGGCACCAAGGCCGGTGTGGAAGGCAACCGAGTGTACCTGGTCGAGGGCAAGGGCGGAAACATCGGCGTGGAGCTTGGCCTGCTTCAGGCGCAAGACCCGCTCGACATCTTCGTGGAACTCGTAGGCTGCGGTCTCGGCAATGAGCACTCGGTCTTCAACGGGCGGGGGCGGTTGGCTGCTAGGGCGGACTCACTGGTGTACTTGGTCTGCGAGATGACCTCGGCCAGCAGCTCGGTGAAGTAGGGGATGTCCTCGCGCAGAAACCTCGCCTCGAGCACAAGGGCCTCCCGGTTGTGGTACGCGACCAATTGGCCGCCGAGAAGCTCCGTCTCTCTGGTGATCAGCAGCGCCGAGCGCTTCAGGGTGTTCTGTAGCAAGCCCAGCTAATTAGCTCAAGGACCGAGATGGCGTGATGACGCCGGGGGGCCGTCATGCTCGCGCGGGACAACGTGCCTTGAAGGCGAACTCCTCAAGACCGACGGTCAGGCCCGGGGCGGGCTGGTATCGAGGTCCGGCCTTGGCCACAATGGCCAGCTTGGTGGTCGGGCCGTGGGAGTCGCGCGTGGCGATCTTGACGCCTGCCACATCGGCGGTCTCGTAGGTGAAGGACGGGGGCGCCGAGGCGGCCGCAGCGTAGCCACGGCGCTGGGCAAGCTTGGAGCAAGCTTGCCGACGGGCGGCCAGCTGGGGGCCTCTCGAGAGAGCCGCTCGGGAGAACATTATGGCGGATCGGGGTGGTTGTTCGCCAGCAATGGACGATTGGATGACGGGATTGAGGTCGGAAAGATTGCTGCTGGCAGCGAGGCAACAAAAAGCTCAGTGGGTTTTCCGCTAGCCTATCACGGACGGGGGAGGTCCAGTCGGATGTACCATGGAACGTAATGTGCTGAGCGTAGTAGAGCCATTGGGCCCATTACACCTACAAGTGCCAGCGACCGCCGCCCGTAAGCCTGTTTGCGCTCGGGCCACAGATTTTGCCCGTGCCGTAATTCAGATCATGCAAGCTACGATTGGGTGAATCCCTTCATCATAGATCTTCAGGAACCATTCTCTGTAAGCCCCAGCTTCCATTGCGTACAATAGGTGCCGAGATGCGCTTCACGGTTGCGGAAACTGTCTAGGCGGAGCCACAAGGGAACCCCTTGATTTCTGTCCTCTTCCACAGAGGCCCTCGCTGACCAGTTCATGTCCGCTACTTTTCCACCAGAGTCACAAGGAGAAACGGACGCGGCAAGGCTAAGAGACCAGCAGCAAGCGATGCACGACTTCAACTTGCGTAGGCGTTATGGGATACACCAAACGTACGGGATGCAAGTGAGTGATGTGTATTCGATATGGGTGTACGTATGCACCTACTACCTCTTACATCCAATGTGCTCCGGCTCCCGTGGAGGGGAGGAACAGACAGAGGCCAAACACTCCCCTGTGAAAGTACATCTTGAGCCGCATACAGACCAAGAGGTACATACACGAGCTGCTTCCTGCTATCACGGGGGCTCCCGCTGGGCAATGATGAGGTGTGGAGGTCGCTGAAACTCCCTGCAACAGACGCCTGTAGGTACAGTCTGCCTGCCCACGATGGAAGTACATGCCTGCCACGTCTGCTCACAAGCCATGGAACCCAGCTTTTCTACTGGCGAGTTCCCCGCCATCCCAACCAAGACCGACCGACAAAAAAGTCCCCAAATCCGACACGCAGCTTAGGTTTTTTTTTTCGCACCGGCTAGAAACGCGCATTTCGCTGTCAAACCCCCAACTCGGCGCAACTTGGATGCAGAATCCCCCTTCCCTTCTTCAAATGACTACACGGTAGTATTTGCGGCTCTAGGGTTCGTGAGAGGATCTCTAGAAGCCAGTTGGCCACTCTGCTTCTTTGCCATCTTCTAATCCCCCCTCAAACATCACTTGGCGTGAGCGCATCGCCTGCAATCCGTCGCCAGCAGCTGGAGCTGTCCCGAAACAGTCATGTTAGTCGTGAGTCAACCAGCAACAGACCTCGTGCGACACGGGATGCCAACCACCTAGCCGGGAGAACTGGAGGAAAAGTTGGCGCACGTCGGCACATCGAGGGGCAACACTTTGGCTTCACAGCGCAGCATCTTTGCTGGGTTCTGTATGACGGGACTGTTGCTTCCCTCCGGCAGCATCGTCACTTCTGTCCAGCAGCCCTGATACTTCCACGGCACTGCCACCGACGTCCGCCAGCCTCGTTCTCCCGGCTGAAGGTTGCCAATCACACCTACCATTTCTCTCGGCTGTGGCCCTGCGGTCCAAGGTTCCTTGCTAACATGATGTCGCGCCAGACCAAGAATGCCGCGGAACTGTGCGTTCTGCTGATCCGAGAAGTCTATGGACAACTACCTGCGGTACGCCCACGCCCTTCGTCGCTTGCTGGGGGCTCCTCCTAACTGCTCGGCTCACAGCGCGTATTCGAGGTCCTGCTGTCCAAGGGTCGCTCGACCGTGCGCCAGCTTGCGCATGTATCGTCATTGGCCCCCCGTCTGGTCCGCCACGGCCTCGCCGTCTTGATTCAGCAGAACCTTATTTACCACCATACGGACCCTGATACCAAGGTTACCAACTACGACGCGAATCCCCGCTTTGCTTACGATCTCGTGCGAAATGGCAAAATTCTCGAGTCGGTCCATCGCAACTATGGAGAGCAGGCTAGGAAAATCGTCCACACGGTCATGCTATCGGGCCACATACGTGTCTCGGGGCTTGTGAAGGAGTTCCACTCGCGGCAGAATGAGGAATCCTCTCAGAGTGACCGTGGTTTGTCGGACTACGAGATTGTCGATTGTGCGGCGTATCTGGTCGCGGTTGGCATCCTGGAACCCCTCACTCCTCGGATGCTCCAAGCACCCCAAGATATCAAGGCCGAGGTGGAAAAAGATGAAATGAAGAAGTACCCCACCGGCTTGCGAGGCAAGCAAAAGGGCGATTATGACACAGCGGTCGCGGCGGCAATGAGAGCTTTCCTCGACGAGAGCAAGCAGAAGAAGCGCGAGCTGGAGCATGAATATCTCTACAGCTCCAATGCAAAACGTCGCAAACTCGCAGATGGTGGCAGTGCTAATGGCTTGACCTCCGGAGAGTACAGAGACATGCCACTTGATGTAGGTCGCACCGGACGTTCGTGGCAGCAGAGCTGTGCATATACTGACTGTCTCTTAGATTAACACTACCTTGCGAATCAACTACGAGAAATGTCTGGTCGAGCTCCGGAACCAGAGATTATGCCATTATGTGGACGACGTGGTCGGACACACGACAGCCCAGGTGTACGGCGCAATGCTTGCGGTCCTGAGCAAGAAGCTGCCCTCGTGCCAAAGCCAGCCCGGTGACGAGCAACTGGACCCTTCGAACCAGCCTACTGTCACTACCACCGAAATATTCGAGCATTTAAAACCTTCCGTCGACGTCTTCAGCGGACTTGGCAAATGCGAACCCAACGATATCAACGTGAACAGTGCCGAAAAGATCCAAAAAGACCCCCCGTCCAATGAAAACGACATGGACGATCAAGCGGGGGACAACGACGCTACCCTTGATGATGGCGCGGACGACGAAGGGGACAGCGTCGTCATGACGGGTGCCACCAACGGCTTCCACCATGTTAACGGAAATCACGAAGCCGAGACGGAGACCAAGATCGTCTCTGGTCAGAATGGGACTCGAGATACAAAGGTTAAATTCGCAGACCGGGTGCCGTCCAAGGCGGAGCGAATGCAGCAAATGCGCCAGCATCTTCTGCTGCTCGCCGAGACCAGTCAGCAGTTTGTTCGGCATTGCGGCACTAAAGACCATGGCGAGTGGACCGTCGATTTGGAGCATCTTATGGCGAAATTGAGATTGCGGGAGCTCGACACTTTGATCGAGGACAGGTTCGGAAGAGAAGGCCTGCGACTTGTCAAGATCCTCCGGGCCAAGGGGAAGCTGGATGACAAGACACTACCGACTCTGGCCTTGATGAAGAAGGGCGACGTTCAGATCAAAATGGCCGAGATGGAGCTTGCCGGCTACCTCGATGTCCAGGAAGTGCCGCGAGACAACAACCGCACTGCGGCTCGCACCCTTTTCCTGTGGTTCTTTGACCAGAACAGTACAATGGCGAAGGTGCTGGACAACACGTACAAGGCCATGGTGAACCACTTGCAACGGCTCGACGTCGAGCGCCAGAAGAAGAAGAATGTCCTGTCTGTGGTAGAACGGAAGGATGTCCAGGGTATGGAGGAGGAGAAGCTGAGAGGCGACATCTACAACGAGTATCAGGACTTTCTTGATGTCCAGAGCAAGCTTCTGGGTCAGCTTGCGAGGCTTGACGACTTGGTGTCTGTCCTCCGGGACTACTAGATGACTTGCTTCTTGGCCGCTCTGGTACGATGGGACACCGTGCATTCTCGGCGGCGTTGGAAGGTTCACTCTTGCATTGGCGGCGTTGCTCTCGGGAGCTTGGCTATTCCTCAACGAACCACCTCATCGAGGTCGAGTGAGGTACGTATTCTAGTACTTACATCAACAATCATGTTACTGCGCCAGGTGTGTTGCAATGTCTTCGGCGCATTGAAAATACTGTAGCGGCTTTGTTCCGGTTCCTATCAGGCCCTACGCTGCCGGCCAACAAAGGCCTTGTCGTTAAGAACCAGAACATTAAGAAAAAATGGCCTATCCGAAGAGAAGTAGAAGAAAGTATCGTGGAGGCCAAGGAGAAAGGGACAAGCAGCGCTGGATCCAACTATAAGAGGCAAGGGTTCCTCCGCCAGCCATACATTTGTTGTATACACTGTAGTCCTACGCCAATCCTTCGGTCGCCAAACGGCAAGCAACCCGGTATTGCCACGGCAAAAGATCCTACGGGGTCGACCCTCTTTACACCGCGCTGAAATCGGATCGTTGCCTTTGCTTCCTCTCCCCACGGACCGCGACGGCCAAGTAAGACTTACAGGCATAACTCCAGTCTCGGAAAGATGCCGGCCGGCAGCGGCGGTTGCGCCGTATCCGATTCTTCCTACTGCTCCCCGGCCCCGTCAAGCACCGCAAACAGCACCGGGGCGGGTCCGGTTCGCCGCCCTCCGGGCGGGCCGGCTACCCAGCCACGCTCCGCTCCAGGACAGCGCCCGGTCCCCGGAGTCATGCCCGGCGACGGGAGCCCGTACGGTTTCGGGCCCGGGTGGAGCCTCGGGGTATCGCTGTATCAGCGAGGCCCTCTGTTTCCCCGTTTGTTATGGCGATAAGCTTCGGTCGCCTTGCATGCGGGGGTCGACCAACGGCCGGCCCCTGGACGAGTTCGCGGTGGGCTTGGGGTCGTCGACCTTTTAATCTGAGCGCGCGCAGGTCGCGTAAGCTTACTTGTGCTCGTGGTTTTGTTTAGGAATACAGCGAGGATAATTCCATTTTACGGGTTGTTCTCCCTACGTCTCTGGCCCCCCCTTGTTACCGTCTATTCCCGCCACAATTCCATGTCCGAGTTGCCCTTCTCCCCTTTGCTTGCGTCGTCCCTGTGTCCCAGTACTTACTGCAATCCACAAATTTTGAACAATTGGCCATGATAAATGGCCGACTGATGGGCCGGTGATGATTCAAGCGTCGGTGGCCGGAATATCATCTGGATACACTCCAAAGTGACTCGTCTTGATAGGCGTGACTCTGGACAAGTTACCTCTTGGGAGTAGAGTCTGTTCTATATTCTAAAGTGAGTACCTGTTCATTCATGTGCTGAAGCCCCCAGCAAGGCTTGAATTCATCAGTACATATCGACAACGGGAAAGAGGTATTCCAACCAACGCCACTTCTTATCATTACACACATGACAGCCCGCTCTTTTCTACGCCTAACCTAAAATCATATCCCGCTGAAGTGCCATCGTCCTCACCGGCAGGGCCCGTGTCTATTTCTTCAGCATGGTGTCGAAAGCCGGGATCAAGGTCTGCGCCAGCCAGAAGGAGAAGACCAGCTTGGGGCCCGTCATCAGCAGCTTAGGGACCAGACCCTTGAAGAAACTCGACATGCCCTCGTGCTTGGCCATGTTGGACAGAATGCGGAAGCCGCTCTCGGGGTTCTCAAAGTTACGGTTCTGGATACGCGTCTTGATGACGTCGAGAGGGGCCGAGACCACCAGAGAGGCCGACGCACCGGCAATCGAGGCGACGAAGTTCTGAAACCACGAAGCCTTGTTGTAGTCGTTGAGCGCAAAGAGGTACTCCTTGGTGAAGGCGGAGCCACCGAAGAGGGCGAAGGAGCCGGGCGCGTTGCGGGCGGCAGTCCAGCCCCAGCCGCGGTAGAGACCAAAACCCTCGTCGGCAATAATCTTGAAGATGCCACGGCCACGGAAGGCCTCCGGGTTAGTCTGGCGCTTGATCTTGAGCACATCCAGGGGCAGCAGGACGATCTCGCCGATGCCGATCAGACTGCCGGCCGTCGAGTGCATGATGGCCTTTCCCGTCTTCTTGCCGAACGCGCTTTCAAAGTCCTTGCCGTAGTGGGCAGCCAGGTAGTCACGGGCAATGGGCTGGCCACCGTACTTGTATATCCGCTGCAGGACCTTGTATCCGGCGGCGTAGCCCAGGCCGGGGAACAGCGAGACAAACTTGGTGCCGATGGGCGCCGTGGCCTTGTCCTTGAAGATGACGGTCTTCAGCTCCGTCATGCCAGAGATCTGCAAGCTCCGTCAGTCTCACGGTCGGGCACGCAGGTTGCATTGGCTCAATCCTACTCTGGTCTGGTTGCTCATCAGGCGCTTCGCGATCGTGTCGACCTGCGCAATCTCGGGTCAGCAGCTGGGCCGGCGGACGGGCATTGTGACGAATCGGGGGCTCCACGCACGGGATGGAAGACCATCAGCTCGGAGATACCGGCGGAGCCTGAAGTCATCGTCAGTGGGCGTTTTTGCGAGCATCAATGGCAAGCACTCGTCTCGTACCGGAGCCGAGGAGGCGAGCCATGTTGGACTCCCTCTCCTTGCCTGCAACCATGGGGGGCGACATTGTGGAAAGCTTTGAGAGGATGTTAAGAGACCGACAGAACGAGAGCTGAAGCGGCAACAGAAAAGACCAGAATCACGCAGGCGACGAGGGTTGATAGGCGGACAACGACAAGCAGTAACAAGCTTCACGCAACTACAACTACGACATGGAGGTCAACAGCACAAAAAATTCACTGCAGGCTTCAGATAGCGCCGATAAGGCCGTTTTCGGCGGGGGAGTGCGTGTGGCCGTCCGCACTTTGCGCCCTTAGGTAATGCACAATGGTACATGACTTGTGTACTTTTCGGCAAGCATTCGCCGCTGTATACATCATATTTTGCGTGTAGGGAAGTACCCAGATAGCGGGACGGTGATGCATCCAATCAGAACAAGCCATTTCTCAAATGGAAGCCATGGAAGTAACCCCGCGGCGACTTTGGGAAGCAGAGGAACAGGGTCGGACCGGTGCCATGAAAACGACCCATAATTTAAGCACCCAACCTTTCCCTCGCTCATCTGCCTCTGGTTCGGCCCAACAATGCCGGCAGTTAAGCTGGCGCCGTGCAAGGTGCCTCGACTTCACCTTTTGGGCATTGCCTGAAATTCTTGCTTATCCTTCTCGCAGGCTTGCCGTGGGACTGGCCAGATGAGCACAAACCGTAGCTAATCAGCCCCTAGAGAGACTACGTAGAGTCTTCCCTCTTTCGGGCAATCTATCCGGGTTGGTCGCCCAGTTGATCCGAGGTCGCACGGGGAAGGGATCTTGAAGGAAGGACGGGGCGAGGTGAGGGAGCGGGAGCGGCATTCTCTTCGCCTACTTAAGTACTCACCTGACGTGCCCCAAAGTGTTTGCCCGAGTCCAAAAGAGAACACTAATTACGTAATAGCTACCTACTCAGTTGACCGCCCGACCTGGCATTCTGGGTGTTCTGCTGGCCGACGATCGCAACGTTCTCACTAAACCTTCCCTTTGGTTCTCTAGTCGTATACCCAGTAGTGTGTTTATTATTGGCTCCTGATGGGGCTCATTTGCTTCGTATCGTGCAGTGGATGAAGTCCGTGCCGAGGGCGGCTGCGCCCCCACTGTAGTAACGGACCTCGCGGGAAATTACTCCCTCCTCAGTCGGTTCTATTTTAATAGCTGGGAGATTAGCGGTTCGGCTTCATCTGAGGTTGCATGCCGCGTTTGCTGACCCTCCGGGGCTCGTTCGGCTTTTGGCAGGGTCATAGTGACCCGTACCGATATTTTTGGGGGAAAAAAAATTCCCTTCTTGCCCTTCCTATCCTGGCCGGAGGGTTTACGGGCGACGACTTCTGCATTCACAGTAACGTCGACCTGCCCCATCCGCACGGCGGCCACAGGGATGGCGACGCCCGGCGGCCGGGCGTTAGGGGCACAATGCGAGACAGTCCCTAGGCCGGATCCGGCCTTGGCGGCAAGACATCGTCGCTCGCGACCTCCGAACCAAGTACGGGCTGCTTGGAGATCCGGGCGACTGCGGCATACGGGACGCCAGGACTCCCCACGGCGTCACCGCCGTCGCTCTTCAGGCCTCCAGTCTCACCCACGGCATTGATCGGCAGTGGCATCTCCTTGAGCCTTGGTTGCGGAGTACACAGTAGCACGACCCCTGCTTGGACATCAAGGACCGTGAGACATACGGCCGACTCCATATCTCTTTGCCCCCGGCACGTCCAGGATCCCGTCGCCCCGTCCGTTCTACCCGTACAGAATGTATGCCCTGGCCAAGTTCCGGCGGGCCCGCGTGGGCGGATGGGTTGACGCAGCCTGTCCGCAGGCTCACGGCGTCGGCACGTCGGGAACAAGCAACCACTTTAGTCCGGACGGCTCGCGTAGCTACACAACAACGCCTTCACCAACGCAAACGGCCGCGACCAAACGCCACCCAGCGGCAGCTGGCGCAGTTTCTTGCACGGCCAACGTACGTCTAGTCTAATCCATCGTTGCTCTTCTCAGCCTGCAAGGCTCTGAAGGCCGAAAGGTGCTGCAGCTGGTAAGCCACGGCTGCGCTGACTCGATCAGACGACAGCCTTAGTTGGCCCAGTTGGCATCCGTGCCGGCCCATCTTCCCGCCTTAAGATGCAGATCTAGTCATAGCAGCGGCATGCTGGACAAGGAGTCGCCGCACCCATGCCGTCTGCTACTCTCACGCACTTATTTCCACGCCGGGGGACACGCCGACACCCTTGTCCAGTGATCTATACGAGCTGCTAGGGCGATGCCACAGGGGGGTGGTATGGATTCTTATGGGCACTAAGAAGCGCTCGCCCCACCCGCCGTTGTACAGGCTCGACATCGCTCCCCGTGCGATACAGCTAGATCGCTGACGGCAAGCCACCCGCTCATCTAGCTCCCCTTGCTCAGGGACGATGGAATACATAAATGGCAACGGCAGACCTCGGGTCATGCCTTTCTCGAGATGCTGTTGGTCGCTTCATCCCTCCTGGTGTCTCTCGCTTATCACCACCACTACCCCTACCAGTAGCCCAGCATGAAGGCTTCTATGCAATACTTGGCCCTGAGCCTTGCGACGCTTGCTCCCGCCGCCGCCGCAAGCGATGACTGGAAGACGTGCCAGTACGATGCCATCGTCGTGGGAGCCGGACCGGCCGGCATTGTCGTCGCCGACAGACTGAGCGAGCAGGGCAAGAAGACGCTGCTGCTCGAGCTCGGAGGACCCTCGTACGGCATCGTCGGAGGTACCGAGAAGCCCGCTTGGTTGAACGGGACCAACCTCAGCAGGGTGGACGTTCCTGGCTTGTGTAAGTGGATGCGAGAGAAGCCCGTGGCGTCGTCGCCGAACTAACTGCCTTCGCAGACAAGAGCATCTTCGCCGGCCCCTCGGAGCTTCTGTGCAAGGGAGACGTCGTGAACGGCTTCCAGGCCTGCACCGTCGGTGGTAACAGCGCCATCAACGCCGGTCTCTACTTCCAGCCCCCCGATTCCGACTGGGATCTCTACAACCCCGCAGGCTGGAAGAGCGCCGATGTTGCCGCCGCGACTCAGAGGCTCCTGGCCCGACAGCCCTCTGTGACGCACTACTCTCAGGATGGCAAGTTCTACGAGCAGAGCGGCTACGAAGCTGCGAAGAAGTGGCTTGTCGACGGCGCCGGCTTCTCCGACATCACCATCAACGACGAACCCAACAACAAGGACGACGTCTTCGGCCGCCCTGCCTACAACTACATCAAGGGCCAGCGCGGTGGCCCCACCAAGACCTACCTTCAGAGTGCCCTGCAGCGGCCCAACTTCCGTATGCAGACGGGTGCTCAGGTCCAGTCGGTTGACCACGTCGACGGCCTGGCTACTGGCGTCACCGCCCTGATCGACGGCGCGCCCGTCAAGATCTCTCTTAACCCGAAGGGTCGCGTCGTCCTCAGCGGTGGCGCGCTTCTCTCGCCCGGCCTGTTGATGCACTCGGGTATCGGCCCCAAGGAAACCTTGACTAAGCTCGCCGCGGCCTCCAAGATCTCGGCCGACTCCTCCACCTGGGTCAACAACACGGCCATCGGTCAGGGGCTCTTCGACAACCCCAACACCTTCATCGAGCTCACCGGCCCCTCCATCGAGTCCTTCACCCACAGCTACGCGGACCCCACCTCGGCTGACCAGGACCTCTACCTGTCTTCCCGCAGCGGCCCCTACTCTTTCGCCTCGCAGACCTCGGTCTTCTGGGGATGGGTGAAGAGCAACGACGGTGCTATGGTTGGTTGCCAGGGCACCATCGACAGCGCCGGTTACTCGGACTTCACCAAGAACAACACCATCACCCTCAACATCTACGGAACGTCGGGCCTGCTCTCGTCCGGCAACGTCGTTCTGTCGGATGACGGAAAGTTCACCCCCGGCCCTGGCGAGGGCGTCTACTACTCCCACCCCCGTGACGGCTTCAGCATCGCCACCTTCATCCACAAGATCTTCCAAGGCCTCCCGCCCTCGCACCCCACGCAGCCGGCCAAGGAGGGTCTGACGCCCATGAACATCCCCCAGAACTCGACCGTCGAGGAGATCGAGAAGTACATCACCACGCCCTCGTCCTACGCCGCTGGCCAGGTGAACCACTGGTCTAGCTCTTGCCGCATCGGCTCCTGCGTCGATGCCAACGCCCAGGTCATTGGCACCCAAAACATCCACGTGGTCGACACGTCGATCCTGCCCCCTCTGACCGTGAACCCGCAGTTCGGCGCCATGGTTGCTGGAGAGAAGGGCGCCGAGGTGATTCTGGCCCTGATGGACGGCAAGGCCCCCAAGGGTCTCGTCTCCACTCTGACCTCCGTCCTCTAAGTTGGGCTATCGGAAGGATGAAACTTAACGGCACATAATGTTATTATACCCCCCCGGTACATAGATCACGACCATAGAATGGATAATTTGTAGATATGAATCATATTCGCCCGCGCGAGTAATCAGATGCCAACCCAGTACCGCGCTTACATCTCCTCAGCTTCCGTGACCTTTACCCACATGTTCTTCTCGATGAAAATGCTGTAACTATACGAGGCCCAAGGGTTTGCCGGGTCCGCCAGCTGAAAGTCGAAATGGCGCATCAGCTGTGGCGAGATTTGGGTCATCAGCCTCGTCCGTTCGCCAGACCACAGTTAATTAGCGGTTAACTCACCTCGAAATACACTTTGTGGAGTTCCATGAAGGCGATGGGTTTGCCGGCACACATCCAACGACCAAAGCCGAACTGTCGAGTCACGTCAGCCTTCCCGTCTCCCTAGCCGTGGTCCCCAGAGCTCGAACAAGGCCCTATGTATGGGGAAAAGGGGGGGGTTACGAGGAGTTCGACCGTACGCTCCCTCTCGGTGCGTTTGACGTCATCGCCCTCCAAGAAGCGGTCCGGCCGGAACAAGTGGGCGTCGTCGCCAAAAATCTCCGTGTTCAGCACCATGGACCCCAGGTTCATGCCGATGGCGGTACCGCCCGGCACAAACTGCCCCCGGATCGTGTCCCCTCCCGGCGGGACCGACTTGGGGAACAGTCCAGGGGTCGGCGGGCGCATGCGCAGGCCCTCGTAGACGAGTGCCTAGCCGAGGCGGTCAGCCTTCCTTGAAAGGGCACGCGGCGGGGCGGAAGAGAAGGACGGGGAAAGGAGGGGGAAACGAACCCGCAGATAGGGGATGGCCTTGGTCTCCTCGTTGGTGATGGGACTCGAAACCCGGCCTTCGCGGACCGCCTCGGCAATGACGCGTTTGAACTTGAGGTACACGGGAGGCGTCGTCATCAAATGGAGCATCGTGGTCCGGATGGTGGAAGCGGTGGTGTCGGAGCCGGCTATGATCATGAATACAGCCTCGGCCTCGCACTCTTTCTGGGTGAGGCCACTGCGCATGAAAGATCCCTGGGTGGCGATACGAGCCTGGGGTTAGTAAAGAAGGTGGAGGGGGGGCATTGTAAGGCGCGAGAACTGACGATAATATCGCGCTCGTCTTGCGATTTGCCGGTGAAGCGCTTCTCGACAGCGGCACTACCGACTCTGCGACGCAGTTGTCAGCCAGATTTCCCACGACCATCTAACCAGGAGGCCCGGCACGCACCCCAGCAGGCGACCAACCCCAACCGGGTCCGTCTTTCTCGGGCCGAAGAGTTTCAGGAAAGGTCGCGAGAAGATGATGCTGCGGATCCACGGGACCTCGACGGCGATAAGCAAGGCCGGCAGGCTGTTGGCGACCTCCTGGTGGAAGTTGGACACGTCCGAGT
Organism: Nigrospora sphaerica; assembly: GCA_018287875.1. NCBI lineage: Eukaryota > Fungi > Ascomycota > Sordariomycetes > Amphisphaeriales > Apiosporaceae > Nigrospora > Nigrospora sphaerica. The sequence continues at coordinate 5,048,444 of JAGVVL010000002.1, forward strand.
CGGTGGCCAGAAAGCCGAAGGCGTCGCCGAAGGCTATCTTGGTGATGACGTCCATGGTGAAGAAGGAGCTCAGTTGCGCGAGATCCACCAGCCGAGCCTCGCCTGGAACCGACAGGTACTTTCGCCGGATGAGGCTCAGGAGCGAGCTGATCTGGCCGTCGACGGCCGGCTCGACCGCTTCCGTGTCCCGCCCCCCGTAGCCGCGCGCCATCTTGGCCTTGAGGCGGTCGTGGGACGCGGGGTCGATCAGATTAAACATGCCGTAGTTGTAGGGATCCCAACGGCCGCCCTCGTACCACGAGTCCCTCGGTGCGGCGCTCTTGGTGGCCGACAGTTTCCGGAGGACGTCGGGGTCATCGGTTGTCAGGACCTACGTTTCCTCGGTTCAGCACCACCGCAAGACGGGGGGTTTCCGAAGGGCGTCCCGAGGCATTGCCCATTCAGAAGGTGGAAACAGAAGGCAATGGAAAGGATAGGCAGGAGCAATCGAAAGCTGCTCACATTAGGTCCGATGCGGGCCAAGGGACCGTACTTTTGGGACACTTCCCGGTGCTTGTCGGCGTACCTCCCGCTCAATGCGATGCGAGCAACCCATAGATAGGATATCGAGGCAAAAAAGGGACCGGGAAAATGCCGTAGGCGGTACCAGGACTTGGCTTGTTGCCACACATATCGGGAGACAATGAGGCTCAAGGCGACCCACCACAGGTTGCCGATCACGAACTCGAAGAGTGCCATTTGAAGTGATGACCCGGGCCAACTGCTTCGCATACACGTCGCTCACTGGACCGAGTACCAACCCTCGAACACCCCGCGGACCGAAACCGCAGCCTTTTATGTATGCGTAAGGCAGAAGGCTTGTCGCACCACCCCTTCGTCCGTCCGCCTTATCGGCGCGGGCTGACTGAGCACCGCGTATGTCGTCACAATCTGAGGCATCGCGAGCCCTTTTATGCCGAGGGCCTGCTTTCCTTTTTTAACGGGTGGGTGTAGCGCGAAGCCTCGGGCGTCGGCCCCAAGCAGGCCAAACGGGAGCCACTGTTGGGAGGGGGAGGGTGGGCAAATGCTACGCCAACTTCCATCACACGCATCGGCCTCAACGACGAATGAAGAGGGTCTTCGCGGCTTCGCCAATCATGCCGGGCCCTCCTTCCCTGCGCAACTTGCATGCATAAGAGGTAATGCAGAAAGCCTTGGCCGGGCGAATTGGGAAATTTGCCTGCTGACGCCCAGGTGGAGTTGCAGCCGCCGAGAAGTCTTTTGACCAGCCTGGCGGCATCCGAGCTGGAACCGTCCGCTGCGCGATCAGGCTCTGTATACCCGGCGGATCGTGTTAGTACGTGGGGGAGCCTGGCATAGTGAATTTTGGGGGGACAAGGCGCGTACATGTTTACTATACTTACTCAAGGTATGGAGATGGTCATCAGTTCGCTCAACCAATCGGGTGTTTGCTTTCTTCGTCCCTATTTCTTTTAAATACATGTCTGAGCCGCCGTTGGCTGGGTCTTGCCTGAGCCAAGCCCCGTATGATCAGAAGGGCAGTGCAATGGACAGCCCGTCCCCATGTGATGCAATCCCGCGAGCCCTCGTCAGCTTCAGCTGCTGTCTAAACCAGATGTGGCGCACTCGTGGTAAGCATACATAATTCAACCATGAAATACTGGCAGAGAGCCCGCTGGTGTATGGACACGTTCCTGCCGCCGTCACCACATGACTGATGCTGCTGAATCCGACCCCCACCCACCCAGTTCACTACAGGACATTAAACCGCCGGTACTCTGTGAGTCAACCCTGAGCCGGTGCTTCTTGGCGGCCGGAATAGGCCATACGTAGGCTGACGGGATAGTCCAAAAGCAATCAGTGGCTTCAGCTGTAGCCAGACACGGTTCCAAGAAATCTGGGGAGCCGGGAGGGGCCGGGGGGCCTCCCGCCCGACAGTGGGTAGAAACAACGGTGAAGCCGCACCCACCCTTATCTTTGTGTTGTACGGTGGAAGCGGCAAGTATATAAAGCCATGCGTCCCTCCGTGTCGGTGACAACGGATATGACGGGCAACGGTCTGCTCTACTCCACCCACTCGAAACCATGACGCCCCCGGCGGATGCGGCGGTTGCCGGTGCTTCTCGAACCACGCGCAAGCGGCTCGTGATTTGTTGCGACGGCACCTGGCAGTCCTCGGTGACGGGTCTTGAGAACATCCCGTCCAACGTCACGAGACTGGCCCGCTCTGTCGCCCGCAGCGGGAGAGACAGCCAGGGCCAGGAGTGGCAACAGCTCGTCTACTACGACGCCGGAATCGGCACGGGCGTCCTCAGCGAATTGGAGAGGAACCTCCAAGGCGGCTTGGGCTTCGGCTTCGTCGGCAACGTGGTTGAGGCCTACAACTTCATCGTACTCAACTATTCCCCTGGCGACGAGGTGCTCTGCTTCGGCTTCTCCCGGGGCGCCTACACAGCCCGTGCCGTGGCCGGGCTTGTCAACGACATCGGTGTCATCTCGCCCAAAGACTTGCACGACTTTCCGCAGCTCTATGCCAAGTACCAAGCGCACAAGGACAGCAATGGGTTCAGGAGAAGCGATGCATACCGGGAATGGGTCATGGGCGTTCCCTTCCAGCCACAGCATCCACAGGGCGTCGCCGAGGGCTCCGCGCCGCAGTGGGAAAAGCGTCCTCATATCCCGGCCTCGGAGCAGTCGCGAGTTGTTCAGGTCGTCGGCGTTTTTGACACCGTTGGCAGCCTGGGCATCCCCGACTTTCCCTGTACGCCCGGCAATCTGAAATTTGTCGAGAAATTCCTCGACCTGCCGGACCCCGGCTTTCATAACGTTGCTCTCAGCCCCTGTAAGTCGGCCCGTACTGGTCAAGCCCCCCTTCTGAGTGGTACGGTTCTGACGCCATGCCGCTGTTCAAAGACATTCGCCACGCGTTCCATGCCCTGGCTCTCGATGAGCACCGTAGTCCTTTTAGTCCTACGCTATGGCGCTTGCCAGCGGAAAACTCGCAGCTGCCAGATACCCACGGCAAGTCGGTCCATGAGGCCAAGAAATGCTGGGAGAAAGCCAAGTCGAGCGAGGCTTGGGCCGACTTGGTAGACTGTGAGATGCATAATGAGCTGCGCGACGCCCAGTCGGAACTGCTGCAGGTCTGGTTCCCGGGCTACCACGTCAACTGCGGGGGAGGCGATAGCGACGCCCTCGAGGGATGGCAAGGGGATTTCGAGCGTAAGTTGCCCCCTTCGACATGGCTGGCGGCTCGAACCGCTGACGATGGCAGAAATCGCTTTGATCACGTTCGCCTGGATGTGTGAGCAAGTAGCGCCATATCTTCAACTGGACACCGATCTCGCCGCCCTGGCGGCAGTGGCAATGGATGAACGAAGGAACCTGATAGATTCGGCCCTCGTCAAGATGGCCCGCCCAGAGCCCCAACGCAGCGGCAGACGGCTCACCGACAGGGCTTCGGACCTTCTCAGCCGGACGGGTCTGAAAAAGGCACCGCCGAAGCAAGTATCGGCAGAGGCGCTGCACGGTTGGGCCACGGGACCAATCGTCGACTCTTTTACCGGGCCCATGAAGGTGGCTGGCTCGAAGGTAAGAACACCATATCGCAACGAAGTCGCCCAGAGCAGCGGCATCGTGTACGATCAATCACCGGAAGCCACGCGAGAAATGATTCACCCCTCGGTCGCCTACCGAATGCGGAAGAAAGCCGCGGGCGACGACAAGTACCAGCCCAAGGCACTCGCCGGCTTCCAGCGTCGGTCCATCACCTCGCAAAGCGGCAAGGGGTTCGAGTGGTCGAATGGAAAACTCGCCATCCCCGAGTACCACATCAGGGCCGGCGACATCTTCTCGCGACGTCTCGCTTCCGGCGACGCGTTGCTTTTCCTGGCTGAGATCGATCGGGCCGTTGCCTGAAGAAGAAGCCCACGGGGGCACGAGAGGTGAGCTTGCAAGGGCGCCGGCTGTTCAATCACGTAATGGAGCTGTTCTCGGAAATTGTACTCGGTAGCCAGTACAGCAAGTGACGATTCGGTGGTTGGCGCTTGATCTCGGCACAGGGGCCCGGTCACTCTGGCTCCGCCAATACAAATTCGAGTCGATCCCGGCGGCAATTCGCCATGGCGCTGGCGTCGGAATTTGGAGCGGCTTCGGGGCGCCCCGTGGCTCTGGCGCAAGGCGTCCTCTTGGTTTGTCAGTCCGGGCTGTTCTTGTTTCCTCGAGTGGTCTGTTCTCAACAGGCTGCTTTTCTACTGTTAGACCTGGGACGCGGCCGGAGAGGGTCATGGACGACGCGTGGAATGTTTACGCCGGTTGGCAGGCTGTATAAGTACTTGGTTTACTTGGTATGCCGACACACATTCATTGTATGGAACGGAACCTCTTTAGCTAGCAGCACGAATCAGGCAGGCTAGCGAGGCTAGTTTAAATAAGCGGCAGGGACTACTGGGCCGGGCCCAGGGGAACGAAACAACCTTCTGCAACCTATCTGACCATGGATCACGGCCATGTCACTGACGAGGCGGCGCGTGTAGGGCGTGATGGGCGGTGGAGGGGTAATTTGACACCCGAAACCTTGCCTTGGCTGCTCCTACCGGCGTCCCTGCCGGCATGCAGAGAGGTTGGAACGGAAGTTTGTTTACGGGTCTCAAGGAACCAGGGCAGTCGACGTTTTCCACCACAGGCGCGTACCTACATAAGCGGTACTTAAGTTGGTAGTAGTCGCCGGGATGGGTGTACAAACGGATCCAAGTGGGTAACCCGTGTACTTACGGCGCAGACAAGTAGGCCAATACCTGCTCGCGGATGTACTGCGACTAAAAAAGTGCAGTCCCGCCCCCTCCCTGCAAGCCTCCTGTAAGCTGGAGGTTGGGGTTACAGACCACGGATTTTGCTAATAACAACCACCCCAACTTGAAAGCCTCCCAAAGATGGCACCCGGGGGGCATGGCTCCCCATCCATATCCGCAGACCTCAGGCGATAACGATGGACGGTCCGCCCAGAACAGGCTTTACTGCCCATGCCTACGAAGCTTGGAAGCGGAGATGGGATGTTGATGGGACTACTACGTTCAATGTGACAGACCCGTCGGGTTAAGCAGCCTACACAGTACCTAACTTCCCATGAACTTCTCACCTCGTCCGTTTGCCCAAACACGTCCGGCCCGTCAGGCTCGCCTGCCCTCCTGCAGCAAGTGCGGGCGCATCGAGGCCCGAGCACCTGCGTGGCTACTACGAAAGCGGCAGTTTGGCGGGGCGGTTGCTGGGATACCAACCCATTGTTGATACCGTAACCGCGCGCCGTCTCGATTACACCGTCATTTATGGGCTATAACCTGCCAACCCGGCTCGTAGCTCGGCCCTGCGTCCTAGTTTCTCGCGCTTCCGATGTTCCCCAGACCCAAATCGAGAGCGTAGTCCGTTTCGTGCCCTTCACCGCCGTCGGAACTGGATACCCTTTCGCCCGCTCTGCCCCGACGTGACTCGCATGCTGCACACCATACTAACTACATGTCGAGCAGCGAGTAGCGAGCGCTCTCGCGAGCTGGATCGAACCCACGCCCCAGCCCAAGACCCAGCCGCCCAGGCCCAGGCCCAGGCCCTACCCTAAGCCAGCACATCCCTAGCAGCAGAGCTGCCCGTCCTACTTAACGCCGCCCGCCCCGGCTGCGACTATGCCTCCGGTTGAGCGTGACGCTCCGGTCGACCGGCCGCCTCATCTACGACACCAATCTTCTGCCTCCTCCGACCAAGGTCGGGCCCTCATCCCAATGTACGTGCCCTTATCCCCCTCCCCCTCACCCTCCCCGCCCATCATGCCTTGGCCCTCCTCGCTCACCACCGCCACCAGGTGGGACAGTTCCGATCCCGAGCGGGCGCCTCCGCCCCTGCCGCTACACCCCCAATCCCCCACCGTGGGCATCGGCACCTCGCGCGTCGGCACCTCTGCAGCGATACAGTCGGCGCATGCTGCCCTCAACGAGAAGGCGCGCGAGAACGCCCTCGTGCCCGTCATGGCGAAACGCATGACGCTGAACGACCCCTCGCCCGACCGCACCCTCGTGCCCCGCGGCAACCCGCACAAGCGCATGCAGTCCATGCAGACCCCGACCGTGAGGGATCTGAGCCTGATGATCGAGGGGTCGGCGCGACGCGACTCGGTGAGTGCCCTTCCCGGCCGGTCGCCCGAGAAGAACCACAGGCCCAAGACGCCGAACCGCGGACGCGAGCCCGAGAGACGCGAACCTGAGAGACCAGAGCCCGCCGAGCAGCCGCATCAGCAGCAACAGCAAGAACAGCCGCAACAAGAGAAGGACGACCCGTTGGCAGCCACCACCATCAGCGTCGCGCCCGCCCTGCGCCCCCTGCTCCGACGGCCGCAGCAACAAAGCAGCAGCAGCATTTTGGGCGAGAACATCCCTCCCCAGTCCGCCACCATGCTGGCGCTGCATAACATGCACCAATCCCGGGACGGGTCGCCATCCAAGGAGACCCCGGCCGCGGAGTCGCCCCTGGCGACTACGACCAACAATTCGTCGGCCTCGATGAAAATGGGGCCACAAATGGACAAACTATCGAACCAGATCCTGACGCTCACCAACATTGCCACGGCCCTGCAGAAGGAGATGTCGACGCTCAGTCGGCGCAGCAGGGACAATGCCACCGATCTGATGAGCCTCAAGGAAGCCACGCACGCCCGAGACGAGGATATTCGGAGGAGTCTTCGCGACCTCGCCATCAATGTCGACCCCAACCGGCACAGCCGGCACAAGCGGGACGCTTACAACGCCGGCGCCGACACGGAAAGCAACGCCAATGGCAGCCCGAAGGGATCCAAGGGCTTCTTCTTGCCCAGGATCCCTTCACCCAACAGTTTTTCTGCTTCCATTGACCGCGAATCCATACTCAGCGCCGGCTCCAGCCTGAGCAGCGCCCCGTCGTTGGTCAGCGACTCGCCCGCAACCATGGCCCTCCTGGAGAAGATCCTGCGGGAAATGGGCACCAAGGATGGCCAGGATGCCATGCTCACCAACCTGACCGAGCTCGCGGAGAAGCTTTCTGGCATGGCTTCCGCCGGGAAGATTGAGGAGCTCATACATCAGCTAAGGTCCACCAGCCAGGAGCTTGCGCTCGTGCCCGCGAGCGGCGGTCAAGGGGGTGGAGGCGGAAATATGTCCCGTACCGGGAGCTTCGGCTTCGACGACGAAGACGGCTCTCTGCACGACTTGGACTGGAACCAGCCGCAGCAGCCAAATCGCGTAGCGCAGCGAGTGAACGCGCTGATGCAAGCCAGCGAGAAATCGGCCCGACCCCGTTCTATGTCCCGGGTTGGCGACGTGGTTAACGACGACCTCGTCAAGGCCATCCGCACTATCAAAGACAGTGTTGCTCAAGGCGGTGGCCTGACAGCCGAGGTAAAGGCGCTTGTTCGCGAGCTTCGAGGCGAGGTCCTCGGCATGGGCCGCGAGATCGGTCGACGTCTGGACGAGGTTCACGGTGACGCATCTGACAAGACCGGCAGCGCCACCAAGGCCCAGACGGGGAAGGTTGTCGACGAATCCCTCGAGCAGATGAAGCTTCACTTGACCGAACTCCTGGAGGAGCACCGTCGTGTATCGGCCGAGACGCTGAAATCGGCTGTCGACTACCAAGAGATCTACAACGCCATGAGCCAGGCGTTGAGCCAGTCGGGAACCGGCAAGGCCGGCGGGTCGGACGTACTCCGGGACGATGTCGTGGAAGCGGTCAAGGATGCCTGGGAGAACTATAAGCCCGATATCTCGGTCGAGCAAATCGGCCTGGATCGGGACGAAATTCTCGCCTGCTTGAAGGAAGGACTGCAAACACATGCGCCCCAACGCGGCGACCACGAAAGCGCGAGCCGAAACGAGGTTTACGAGGCTGTGGTGGAAGGCCTGAAGAATTTCAACCCCCCCAAGGTCGACACGCCGGCGAGCCTCACTCGCGAGGACATTCTCGATGCAGTTAGGCAGTGTCTCGAAGAGTTCGAGATCCCCGTAGGCCCTCCAGCGAATGAGCTGTCCCGGGAGGATATGCTGGAGGCCGTCAAAGAAGGCCTCCAGGCCTTCGAGTTCCCTGCCTCCAAGGCCATGGTGCCCCTCGGTGGTGAGACGGACCATGTGGAAGTGACGGAACGGCTCCGCGACCTCATGCAGTTTATGCGTGACGAGTTCAAGGCAGTCGCGGAGGAAGCAAAGAAGAACGCAGCAGCCAACGACAAGGACACCGAGCAGGTCTTGGATGCCACCAAGGGCGGCTTCGAGCAGTTGAGGAGCTACCTACAGGAGTACGTTGGCCTGGCCAACGGCACCGCCGGCCGAGGGGAGCATATGGAGAAGCTCGTGCGGAGCCTGGATGGCTTCCGGGACGACATCGCAGGGCTTGTCGCCAAGTCTACCGAGGGGTCCAAAGCAATCATCACCGAGGAAATAGGCTCTCTTCGCGACGCCGTCAACTCGGCACTCGTGCCCCACACGCCGCCCGTAGCTGACAACAGAGAGATCATAGAGGCTATGCGAGACGGCTTGGAACGCGTCCGCCAGGAGCTGTTGCGGCCACATGCCGGCACCGGCGAAATCCTCGACGCAATGCACGAAGGTTTCGGTGATCTCCGAAGCAGCGTGGAGAAGATGAGCAACAAACCAGCCGACCTCACTGCCAACGACGAGATTCTGGACGCTCTCAGGGAAGGACTCGAAGACGTACGAAAGGACATTGACGCCCTCCGCAAGCAGCAATCACAGGACGACAAGGCGCTTGCTCCAATCGGCGGGGACGGCAACAAGGGAATGGCGCTTTTGGACTACCCGAAGGAAGGGGACTTCAAGAACCTCGAGGGTCTTATTGTGCAACTACGGGGCAAACTGGAGACACTGGAGCCGCCGCCTGCCTCTGAAAGCCTGTCCAAGCAGGACCTTGCTGGTGTGGAGGAAATGCTACGCAACATCCAGGTGTCCGTGGCTGGTATTGCCAGCATGCCCACACCAGCACCCGAGAAATCTACGCCTAATGGCCCTGCGGCCGAGGGCTCCGCACGTCGAGGCTCGAGCTCCGAGAACCCCCCCAAACAGGACTTTACCAGGGTGGAAGGCATGCTGCGGAAAATGCAAGAGACTTTGAACGAAATCGCCACCGGGAAGAAAGCTGATGGTACGCCCCGGAACATCGAAGACGCCTCGACAAAGGAAGACGTGATTGCGATCGAAACAATCTTGCGGAACACCAAGGATCGCTTGGACGACATGATCGACGGCGAGCAGGCCGTCAGAAAGGATCACGTCGATGCCATTGAAGCGCTGCTCTTGGAAACCAAAGAGACACTAGGGTTCATGACGGATCAGCTCGAGTCCAATTCGAAGAAAGAAGATGTTACGGCTGTTGAGGATCTCGTCACCAAGGTTGCCAGTCATCTCGATGAGATGAAAGAAAGCGCGCAAAAGGCGCTGGAGGATCCCGAACGCGTAACCAAGACGCACATTGAAGCCGTCGAGGCCGTCTGTTTGGAGGTGAAGTTGGCGGTAGAGGAAACAGTCAAGTCCGATATCGCTGCCCTGCCTTCGAAAGAGGACCTCCAGTCGCTAGAAGAGACGGTCAAGGGCGCAAAGTCTGTGCTAGAAAGCCAGCTCGAAGCCAACGCCAAAGCCTTCGACGCGCGCTCGGCCGAGACTGCCGGTCTTGGTGAGCGCGTGGCCGAAGTCAAGACTTTCCTCGAGGAATTCCAATCCATGGTGCAAGGCAAGCTCGACAACGAAAACGTGGGCCTCGAAGCTCTCCAGAAGTTGCTCGATGGCATTGGCGAAACCCTCCGGTCCAGCACCGTTGCCACGGACCTGAAGGGGATGTTTGAGCTCATGAAGACGGAGTTCGAGGAGTCCAAATCCAGCCTTGTAGGAGCCAAGTTGGACGCCGACGAGAAGCTGCAGGCCGCCAGCGACAGCCTCGGTAGCAAGTTCGAGCTGAAGATTGGCGAGCTCATGGCCAAGTACGACACCTTCCAGCTGCACGTAGAGGCACGCGCCAAAGCCGGCGAAGCGAGAGACGCAGAGCTCGAGAAGGCCGTCGTCGGTTCCAAAGCCGTCGCCGACGAGCTGAAGCTCCTGGTTGACACGCTCGGCTCCACCGTCACCGAGTCGATGGAGAGGACGGAAGAAGCATCGAAGACGGTTTTCGAGCGCGTTGAGGAGCTCGTCGCCAAAACCGCGGAAAACCACGCCGAAGACAAGAACGAGCATTCCCTGACGCGCGACCAAATCAAAGCCGCTGTTACCATTGTCGAAGGGCTCCAGGGCCATGTCGCGGAACACCAGCCCAAGATCCTCGATATCATGAAGAACGTTGCGCTCGTGGTCGCTGAGCACTACGAGCATTCGAAGTCGACGACGACGTCGCTCCAGAAGCAGATCGAGGATGTCAAAGAGCAAGAGCCAAAGCAGCTACCGCCCCCGGTTGAGAAGTACGACGACACGGAACTGCATGCCAAGCTGGACAAGCTCCTCGACGGTGGTGAGCTGCACACGAAGTTGGACCGGCTTGTCGACCATAGCCGCACGGCCGACAAGGCGTACACGCAGCTTGAAACGCTGGACAAGGTGCATGCCCAGGTAGTGCAGACGGCCTCGGATATCTCCAGCTTCCTGGAGGAACAGAAGAAGCGCATCGAACACGATCGCGAAGAACAACTGAAGTCGCTCCAGGAGGCCGAGAAGAAGCTACAGGATACCAACATCAGCCTCGCCGTTGCTCAGGCGGAGAAGGAGCACGTTGAAGCCAACGTGGTCTCACTGCGATCGGAGGAGGACGGGCTGCGCGAGAGCATCATGGCCCTGCGGACGGAGCAGGAGTACCTACTGCGGCAGAAGACACGCCTGACGGCTGACGTTTCGTCGCTCGAGACGGCCATGGACATCCGGAGAGAAGAGCTCCATACCATGGAGGCGCGCGCCGAGGGGTTGGAGCGCCGCATACTCGAAGGTGTACTCGACCACTCGCGGGCTCTCCTCTTGACCAAGGGCGGCGCCAAGGGCCGCGAGGCCATGTCGCGCAAACGCGTCCCGGGTGCTAGGTCGGGCCTGGCGCCTGCCGACGCGTCAGCGCTTAACGCCCAGGCCCCGGCGCCGCACCGCAAAGCCGTCAACATGGCTGTCAACGGCAGTCGGGTCCCGCCCAGCCCCTCGAGCGCAGCAAGGCGCATCCTGAGCATGAGCCAGATAGGCACAAATTTGTCGTCTGGCGGCATCAACCGGAGCCAAAGTGTTCGCAACTCGGCCGCCAACGGTGCTTTCCGCAACGGTAGCTGGGCCAGCGGTCCAGGCAAGAAGAGGTATGGCGACCTGGAGGGCGACAAGGAGAACGAGGTCATCGATTCGGTCCGGGAGATCGACGAGCCACCCGAGAGCGAGGCGGGTACGACGGCCGAGAAACCAGACGATGCCGAGGAGGCCATCGATGACGATGGCGACGACGCCACCTCGGATATCACGGCTACGGGAGATGGGGCCAACACTAGCGGAGAAGACGATGAAAGTGAAGACGGTCCCTCGCGACGGTCCAGCCAGGGCACCACGGTAATCAGCAGCGCCGACTCGGGAGCAGGATATGCCGACGACAGTGATGATGACGACGGACGAAGCGATGGTGCCGACAGCGCCGGGGCCGCCGCCAACTCGGCGGTGGATGATGACGGTGCGGTTGTGGTCTACGCGACCTGATGGCAGCGAAGGATTACGTACGATGCGATGGTCGAAAGCGTTGCGAGGGGGCGCCCGACAGGACCGTCCGGGCGTTGTTTTGTTTTGTTTCTTGTACATCTGTGTAGCTTGCGGGGGGTCTCGTCTGTTTATTCCTCCTCCGGACTGCGTGCGGACAGGGGGACAGCCATGATTCACGACCAGGTACTTTCAGCAAGTAGGTAGCTTAGTAGGTAGTAATGTCTCTCCCACAGCCATGGTGTCGGGGCGTGTTCCGCCCCCTTGGGCACGGCGTGCGATAAGCGTCGAAGCGGTGTTCCCCGTGACGTTCTACACCGGGTTTCCTACGCATAAGATGACCACGGGCGGGGGCGAGGAGTAGAAAAGGGGGGGGGTGTGGAATTGAGTTTCAGGCCGCCCTGGGAGCGAGAGCCGAACAAAAGGAGTTTTAAAACAGTAGCCAGCTAACGTAGGCAGCTGGCAGGACGGTCCACCATCATCAGCATCATCAACATCGCCATCCTTGCCTCGTATTTTGTGGAGAGAAAGACCCGGAAAAATAGAAACAGACAAAAGGTCATACGGGCGAGTTTGAGGCACATGCTATATACGGTGGGCAGGAAAAAGGCAGAAGGCCGTCCCGGCGCCCCCTTTATTTTCTTTCGCCTCCCCCTTCGGGGACCTCCGGGGCGGCCTACTTGAGGCGGTGCCTCATGCCGATGCTGTCGGCGCCCATGGCGTCCCGGAGGCACTCGGGCAGGCGGACGCGCATGCGGTCCTCGTCCCAGCCGTTCTCGAGCAGGGCGGCGAGGACGCGGGGCACGGCGAGGGCGGTGCCGTTGACGGTCCAGGGGAAGTGGACGCGGCCGCCGGCCTTGAAGCGGGTGGCGAGGCGGCGCGTCTGGTAGTCGAGGCAGACGCTGGCGCTCGTGAGCTCGCCCCAGCCGCCGTTCTTGTCGCGGCGCGAGGGGAAGAAGGCCTCGACGTCGACCTTGCGGAAGGCCGAGGCGCCGAGGTCGGCCGTCGGCATCTCAAGGACGCGGCAGTGCAGGCCGAGGTCGCCGAGGATCTCGGTCTGGATGTCGAGCATCTCGTCGAGCAGCTCCGTCGCGGCCGAGAGGTTGGGCTGGGCCCACGCGAACATCTCGACCTTGTTGAACTCGTGCACGCGGTACAGGCCCTTGGTGTCGACGCCGCGCCCGCCCGCCTCGGCGCGGTAGCAGCGCGAGACGCCGGCGCGCTTGAGCGGCAGGTCGCCCTCGTCGAGCACCGTGTCGGCCTTCATGCCGGCCAGGGGTATCTCGGCGGTGCCGGCGAGGACGAGCTCGGGCCGGCCGCGGCCGCGGTCCTCGGCCGGCTGGGCGAGGGCGTAGATCTGCGTCTCGCCGTTCTGGTCGCGCGGCTGGAAGCCGCAGGCGGCGGCGATGTGGCCGTAGACGATGCTCGGCGGCGCCACCTGGCGCCAGCCGTGGCGCGTCACGACGGCGAGGGCGTACTGGATGAGGGCCTGCTCGAGGCGCGCGCCCTCGTCGAGCAGCGAGTACCAGCCCCAGCCCGACGACGTGGCGGCGCCGGCGAAGTCGAGCAGCCCGAGCTCGGAGCCGATGTGCACGTGGGAGCGCCACACGCGGTCCGAGGCGTCGGGCCGCGGCTCCGGGTGGTCGTTAATGTACGAGAGCACGAGGGGCTCGTCGCCGCGCGGCGTCTGCTCGCTCGTCAGGTTGGGCATGGCGAGGGCGAGGCCCTGGATCTCGGCCGTGAGGCGGCCCTCGGCCTCCTCCGTCGCCGCCAGCGTGTCCTTGAGCCGCCGGGCCTCGGCCAGCAGCTCGTCCCGGGACAGGCGGCGCAGCTCCTCGGTGGCGGGGTCCTCGTCGCCCGTGATGGTGGCGGGGTTGGCGATCTGCTTGCGCACGAGGTTGCCGCGCTCGCGCAGGTGGCGCGCCTCGCGCTGGTGCTCCTGCCACTGCTGGTGCAGCGCGTTGATGCGCGCCGGGTACGCGCTCTGGGCCTTGTAGTTGCGCTCCAGGCAGTTCTGCTCGTGGAGCGTCGGGTTCTGCCGGATGTGCTTGATGTCAATGCTCGGGTGCGGCGCCGACGTCGGCCTGTTGCCGTCGGCCAACGGCGACGATGCCGCCGCCGCCGCCGAGCTCCTCAGGCGCGCCGGCGCGTGGAAGAGGCGCGTCCGCGGCACCGCGAGGCGGCACTGGACGCAGACGAAAGGCTTTCCTAGAGGGCGCATCGTGGGCGAGGCTCGGTCGTCGCTAGAAGCGCAGCCAAGGCTTCATCCGCCACAAATCTGTCCAGGCTCGGGTTGCGCGCGTGAGCTTGAGCACGGGAGCAGGTGGGATGATGGGATATGCATTTCCCGGGCGTCCATGGAGATATGGATCCTCCATCCGAAGACTGCGCGGGTGCTCGTCCGGCCCGAATTCAAGCTCGAAAAGCTGCCCAGGTTGAGCTTTCCCCGCATTTTACTTTAGCTCATGCAGTTGCATAAGTGGTTGGTACATAGCGATGTCAGGTACTTGGCTCGCGTACTTGCGACTTGATTGTCCGTAAGTAGGGCTGGCGCGTCTATAAATACTATCGCGGGTCGTCCGTCCACTCCCCAGAACGTCTCTGCTTCCTGAAGTAACTGGCATTCATGTACCCGTCCGACTGTTGCACGAACCCCGCGTGCCCGGCCTCCGTGAGACGAACGAGAACAAAAGGGGATGGGGTGGAATAGATGAACCGATGCTTTACGGCTGCATTAGCTAGCGGCCGATCCATCCGTCCGTCCACCAAGGCAAAATTGGGGGGTATGCTTGTATACGCCTCTCCCGCACCCTGAACTACGCTCACCCGCCAGAAGCAGTATGCGGCCCTCGCTCGTCTAGACAGTGCCCCAGACACCCAAGGTCCAGTTGCTCGCCTGGTTGCCTTGGCCCCGAATCAGGCCTCCGCTGCCCATGCTTTGCCTCTGCTGTCGCTGCTGTGTCTGGACGTCGATCTCGCCGGGCCGAACCGCGCCGTGGACTCCCTGAAGCAACCATTGATCCCGTTCCACCGTGGCCAGCGCCGGTATCTTGAGCTGTGCCGCCAAGCTCGCTCCGCACCACGGGCCCATGGAGTCGATGGCGCGCAACACGCCCTGAACTGGCGACTGAAGGCCTTTCTCTTTCCGAATCAGTTCCTCCACCTGGTCGGCCTCCTGTGGCGCATCCGCTGCTTTGACGCGCGGCGTCTCGTCCTCGCCCGCCGTGCCGACGTCTTCCGACGTCTGTATCACGGGAATGGGGCCCTCGTTCGCCTGCCTGCTGCCCGTTCTCCGCAGCTTGGGGTTTTTTCTGTATGCCTTGACGCCCTTGCCCTGGATGGGGTCCCAGCCCCTTTCCTGGGCCAAAAGACGTACCTCATCGAAGAGCCGGCCTCTCACTCCTATGATGTTCGAGGCCCCTCCCGTGAAAGTGATCCGTGACATGCACATGGCCCGCACATCCAGGGGCAACTGGAGCAGGCTGCGATACACCAACAAGTGTAGCGGTAGTTCGTGGTCGTCGAAACAGGCTGCTGCATAGCGCATGGGGAAGAAGACGGTCTCACAGGGCTCGGCCAGCCGCGAGAAGGGTATCTGTAGGGTTCGTGGAGGCCGGCAAGAGGTGAGGTGGATGGACGTAGGTGTCGCGTCCTCGGTTGGGTCTGGCGTTTCCGACTCGTCCTGTTCGTGAAGGGTTGGCAGGCCTTCCGAGGGTACCTGGCGCGGGCTCTTGTGAGACCTGCGGCACCACAGCATGCGTGTGGCCACCTCCTCGCACTCCTCAAAACTGATGACGTCGTGGGGGGCCGGCTCCCTATCGCCGTCGGGGGCCGGTCGTCCCTCGAGGGCCTCGACCAGGAAGTTGCGCGTCTCTTCCAACAGCATCTTGCCGGCCCTCGTGCTCCGCCACGTTTGCACCTCGCGATACTCGTATACGGCCGTGACGGTGGTCTCGTGCCAGCCCATGTCCACCACCAGCGCGGAGCGGACGCCCGCGGCGAAGGCAGCCATGACCGGGGAGGAAAGCAGGGATATCGTCGGCGGCTGGAAGCTGTGGAAGATTGTGTCCAGCACGTACGACAGCAACGGCAGAGGGATGGCAGGCGGCAGGACCAACGACATCCGGCGCGGCTTGGAGTCGATCAGGAGATACCTGGCAAACGTGTCCCTCAGGGCACGCTCAAGACGGTCTCCGACGAGCCCCAGGTCCTGTCCCCGCACGTCCAGCTGCCACAGCTCATGCTCGCTGCCCCAAGGTCGGCCGGCCGTCCGTTTTCTCCAATCGTCCTCGTAGCCGGCCTCCCAGGCGCGGTAGTCGCCGGCGCGCTTGGCGCTTTCGGCATCGAAAGTAATGACTCGCTTGGGGGAGGGGTCGCCAGCAAAGCCGACGCGTACTTTCCGGCAGCCCAGTTCCACCACTATTACGTCTTCCTCGGCGCGCGCGGTCGAGGGCGAGCCAAAGATGGAGCCTGAGAGCGGACGGAGCGGCGTGTTCGGGTGGGCGGGTGTGCTGTCCCGGCCCGTGGCGCTGCCCCGGATGGTGGCGACGGAGCGGTGGGCAAGACTCGGGCCGGCGGAAGACGAGGCCATGACGACGAACCTTCGATGTCGGTGGTGGAGTGGAAGTCAACTCGGCCTTGGGCGACGGCTCAACGGCTGGGCATGTTGCACGCGACGGCGTTGGGGCGATCTCGGGGCGCTGACGATACGCCCGCCCTTCGCAAAACGAATTCGGGTCAGGGCAATGGGTCAAGGACGGGCTTGGGTCGGAGGCGTCGATCTGCCCCGGCGGGATTGGAATATGCAATGATACGGACTGCCCAGATCTATAGATGGGATTGGTGGGGGTGGGTTCCTTACAGGTTCAACTGAGGATGTACTGGAGCTAAAGAGCTATAGCGTCAAAAAGTGCTAACGAGTCTGGGTACATTGCACAACCCCACTATCCATCCCACCCATCCCTGTGGAAACCAGTGTCAACAGTGGGAAACACAAGCATTGGAGCCCCGACGGGAGGGCAGACACGTTCTATCACCGCCTCTCTGGTCGTCGTCCCCCGATTGGAAGACCCAGGCATCGCATCCCGCCCCTCACGTTTGCGCCGTGCGTTATAGATACTACCTCTTAGTTTGCCCAGGCCACCCGAGCGGCGGCCCGTCTTCTACTCGGTGCTGCTGGCTACCTGGGGTTCGAGACAAATGAGGAGCGCCGGCTGATGCACCTCTCGGTCCTTCCTTCGCTGGCCCGCCTGACTGCACATCATGGGCATCAAGGGGTGAGTCGAGCCGCACTTCCTCCCGTGCCACTGAACTGACGACCGCTTCTCTTCCTCAGTATCTACAAGGAGATCGGCGCGGGTCAGCGTGTAGCGCTCGCCAAACTTGCCGTTGATCAGCTCGAGCAGTCGGGCCGGCCGCTGCGCCTCGCTATTGATATCTCTATCTGGCAATTTCAGATCCAAGCGGCCAAGGGTATGTTGCTTGCCCCGTCACCGTCCGCCACCCCGAAGCCTTGGGCTCACACGTGTATCAAGGGGGGTCCAACCCTGCCGTTCGCACGCTTTTCTACCGCTTGCTGCGTCTTCTCACTCATTGCATCCATCCCATCTTCGTCTTCGACGGCCCCAACAAGCCGGTGTTCAAGCGCAACAAGCGCTCCGGCCGCGGCGATGGCGTGGCCACCTCCATGGCCAAGCGGCTGATCCGTCTTTTCGGTTTCCGCATCCACGACGCCCCCGGCGAGGCCGAGGCCGAGTGCGCCTTGCTGCAGCAAAAGGGCATCGTGGACGCCGTGCTCAGCGAGGACGTCGATACCATCATGTTTGGATGCACGCGGACGCTGCGGAACTGGACCGCCGAGGGCAGCGGATCCGCCAAAACCCCCACACACGTTTCCATGCACGACACCGACATGATCCGCCAGGCGGGGTCTGGCCTCGACCGCGAGGGAATGGTCCTCGTGGCTCTAGTGAGCGGTGGCGACTACCTGCCCGAAGGCGTTCCGGGGGCCGGCGTGAAGCTGGCCTGCGAGGCGGCCAGAGCCGGCTTTGGCGCGTCGCTCTGCCGTCTGAAGCGGTCCGACACCACCGGCCTCGCAGAATGGAGGGAGAAGCTGACCCACGAGCTGCGCACCAACGAGAGCGGCTTCTTCCGGACCAAGCACAAAGCTCTCAAGGTGCCCGACGACTTTCCCAGTTTGGAAGTGCTGCGCTACTATACTCACCCCGTGGTATCGCCGGCGTCGGTCCTGGAGCGGCTGCAGGGCCAGACTTGGGAAGGGTCCATCGACGTCCTGGGTCTGCGGCAGTTTGTGCGGGAGACGTTCGACTGGGAGTACCGTGGCGGTGCCATCAAGTTCATCCGCGTGCTAGCCCCTGGCCTCTTGGTGCGGAAAATAATGGACCGCAGTCAGCGGCGGGAGGAGCTGCTCGACGATGCCGACAGCCTTGAGAGTAGAGAATCCGAGCTCGTCAGGTCCATCACATCTCGTCGCACCCATTCCAGCACGGGTTTGACCCCCGAGTTGAGGATCACCTTCATCCCAACCGAGGTTGTAGGCTACGACTTCGAGGAAGAACCCGAAGAGGAGATTTTGGCCAGCCGTGACGGTCTTGCTCTCAACAGCGACGACGAAGCCGAAGCCGTGGCTGACGAAGGCAAAAGCGGTCCCAAGAAGCCCTTCAACCCCAACGACCCAGACCTGCTCTGGATCTCGGAGACGGTGGCCAAACTAGGCATTCCCGTCAAGGTGGAGGACTGGGAAGAGGCCCAGCGGATGAAGGCATCTCGCAAGGGAACAAGAGCCGCGAAGGCGCCCAAACCAAAGGCCGGCGTCGCGCAAGCTGGCGCGCTTAACAAGTTTGTCAAGGTTACCAAAAAGGCATCGACCAGCTATGCCAGCCTTGACCCAACTTCCTTGGGCAAGGCCGTCTCCTCGGCGACGAGTCGCAGTTCTGCCAGTCCCCACGCGGCCGATGCCCAAAGGACACCATGGCTTCTCCCGGCGACCAGGGCACCGTCACCCAAACCACAGCTCCCCAAGCCACAGTCACGCGGTAAGCAGCCATCCAAGTCCAAAAGGACAGAACCACCCGTCCCGCCGTTGGACTCGTCGACCAACCCCTGGACAATGACTAGCTCGCACTCTACTACCTCCGGGGCTAGCAGGAGGTCGGCCCCCGCCACATGCGCCCCCGAGGCCATTGTCATATCTTCGAGTCCACCTGCGTCGCCTGTTGCGCCTGCTCGCGGTTCCTTGAGCCGCGCGGCGAGTCCCGCCTCCACCGCGGGTGCGCCCGTGGACCCGATCTCGCGCGCCCCCAAGCGCAAATCGGTATCGCCGAGTGCGGACGCCCCCCCACAGTACAGCCCACCCAGTCAAGGCCCAAGCCCAATAAGGGAGCCTGCCTCCCGGCCCCGAAAGAAGCTGGCGAGGACCGAGTTTATGCCTGTCAGCCCGGAGTCTGTAGAAACCCAATACAAGAGCCCACGAGAACGCCGGGGACGGCTGGCACGAGCACGTACGGTGGCGGTCGAACGTCCGGGGTGTCTTTCGGACGGGGAAGACAGCGACATGGACCTGCCGCCGTTGGGCGATTTCGCGGGCCGGTTATCTGGGGGCCCCCGTGCCAAGAGGGGCGCGCCGCCGCCGCCTGCCACCGTGGTTGTGTGTCTCTCGGACGGCGAAGGGAGCGACCCGGAATTGCCGCCCTTGGACAACCTCACCGGCCGCGCATCGGGCGGCTCGGGGGTCCGACCCGTGGCGTCCCCGGAGGCCCCGCGGGCAACAGCAGTGGCGGCGGCGGCAGCGGGCGCGGCCGCCCCGCGGAAAGACGCGGGCAGGAAACACCAGGGCAAGCTCGGCGAGGCCTTCGGCATGCGCACGACCAAGATGTACGTGCCCCGCCAGAGCCTACCGGGCTTCTTCAAGGAGGTCGAGGTGTTGGCGGACGAGGCGGCACAGTGGGCGTCGGCCGGCCGGCGCAAGGGCCCGTCATGGCGGCGGAGTGACATCAGCCTCATCGACTTGACGGGCGAGGATTCGTAGGAAACATGTGAGACGAGGGGCGGGGGTCACTCACTCCCCCGCAACACTAAAGGCGCTTGACTGGACTCCGAAAAGCGCTTGGCAAAGGTGCCATGATACCCATGTTTCGGACGTTCCCTTTGGTTTTGGTTTGGCTACGACGCTTGAGAACACAGAGGTCAGGCGGGCTAGGGTATGCCGGCCGTCGGCGTCACGGGGACGGGAAAAGGCGTCTCGAGTTGAGACTGGATGATGTCTCATTGATTCCGACGTATTGTTCTTATATAGTGTGGGTATCCTGGAAAAGAGAGCTCGAAACGCCATCCCGAAGAAAGAAGGAAAAAAACATGAAGGGGAACATCGGAAGCACTATGTTACCCGCCCCGCCTGGCGTTTCTCGTCAAATCATGAACCCTCCCTCTACCATTCGCCCACCCCCGTAACCATTCCGTACACGCATCATCCCTGGGGGAGAAAACGGGCACCTCCAACGTCCATAGATGACGCCAAGATCCGCAACCAAGAGGAGGGACAAGGGGTGCGCCCTTGCCGCCGAAACGAAACGGCACACGAGAACACACGCACGCACACGCGCACACGCACACGCACGCACGGGCTATTCCTCGACGGCCCACGGCAGGTCCCTCTCGACGACGCGGACGCAGGTGAGGTAGCTAACGGGGGCGGCGAGGCTTCCCGACTCCTTGCCGGCGGAGCCGCCGGTGTCGGTGCCGCTAAGCTCGAGTTCGAGCCCGCTGCCCATGAGGGGGCGCACGAGCTCGCGCGCCGCCGCCTTCAGCTCGTCGACGCGCTTCTCGAAGCGGCGCAGGTTGTCGCGGCTGTACAGGTCGGGCGTGAGCTTGAGGAAGCGCTTGCAGTCGTCGTGCGTCAGGTAGCTTGCCCCGCTCGCCGAACCGAGGGCGCGGTACGTCCGGCCCAGCGACGCCATCATGGGGGGCGCCGCGCCCACCGACCGATTCGCCCCGGGTCCGCCCCGGCGGTCGTCCGGGGGTGGGGGCGGGGGCGGCGACGTGTTGTCGGCGAGCCACTGCCGGAAGAAGCTCACGGCGAGCCAGTCGAGGTACGAGCTGCCGGGCGTCACGCGCTCCCCGCGGGAATTGGTCAGGTTGAGCCGGAACAGCCGGCCCTCGATGCGCGCTATCGTTTCCTCGAGCTCGTCCACCTTGTCTTCGATAATGTCGAGGACGACCTCGGGCAGGGCGCTCCGGATGCTGCGCTCGCCGGCGGGCCACTGGCCCACGACATGGATCAGGGCCTCCTGGAAAATGATCTTGCTCCGGCTCAGGTACCCCAGCCTCAGGTACGACACGGGGTATTTCGCGATCTGTTTCCACAGCCGGGACTGGAACTGGAGCAAGTGATGGTCGACCCGCGGGCCACAGACAGCCAGCGCGTCGTACTGGTCGGCCAGGGTGAGGAGGGACTTGCACTGCACATAGGCATCGGCAATATTGATGCCGTCCAAAACGGGCGGGTAATTGTAAAACACGCGGAAGAGGTTGTCGTAATCCCGCAAAAGATCGGCGTCGGCCTGCGATAACGGGGCGCTCTCGTCCGGGGGCGCGTAGTTATGCGGACGGTGGTGGTGGCCCGAGAGAGAAAGATTGGCCACGGAGCGGAAGAAGGACGTGGACGCCGTCTGGGAATGTTTGTGCCGGGCCGACGACATGTTGGAAGAGGCGCTCGGCCTTCCTCCGCCGCCGAAGATGGAATCCGCGGGCTGTGTCATGCCGCCCCCGCTGCCACTGGGCGCATCCGCCTCTTTCTGTACGAGCATGGGGATATCATCCGGTCCCGCGCCGGGGTCCAGCTCGTACCTCCAACGGCGCCTCGGGCCGGACGATCCAGCGCCCGGCCTGCCGACCTCGCTCGAGCTCCTGCCGCTGCCCGTCTGGCTCCCGAAGCTGACACTAACGCCGCTGTCCTCGCCTATCCTAGCCAGCTCTTTGGTGGGGGGCTCGGGCAACGGCGGCAGGAGGCTGGCCTTGCTCCATTCCTGGCTGGTGCTCGCCTCGAAGAAGCCCGAGCATCGCGTCAGCGTGTGGCGGTGCAGCAGGTAGCGGTTTTCCCGGCCCCCGGCCCGGATGACGATGTCGACATCGCCCGAGTGGGTGAAGACGGGGAACTCGTTTTGGGGTATGTACGAGGCGCCCCCGGCGTGCGAGCGGTTGTATCTCTTGCTCCGGGACGAGGCGTGCGGCCGCGAGCTGCGCGCAGAGACGACGGACTGGGCGCCGCGGACGGTCAGGGAATGGGCCGGATTCGAGTCGGGTTGCGACACCATGAATACGGAGGTTCCGGTAGCTGGCGCGTTTGTAGTAGACTGCTGGTCTCAGCAAAGGCCGGCACCACGCCCCTGCGAGTCTGCTCTCGTCTGGCGTAGGGCGACGCGGGGAACTAGCGCGGCGAACAAGCGCGGCGACAGCTACAGCGATGACGCCAGTAATAGGTGGCCGGCAAGACGACGGCGACAGCGGCGGCGGCGGCGGCGGCGGCAGGGCCTCGGCGCGGGAAGCAGAGGCGGCGTCTCGGCGGTAGTGGTGGTGGTGGTGGTGGTGGTGGTGCTGCTGCTGCTGATGGTGGTGGCTAGATAAGCTTGAGCTCATTGAGTGAAGAGGAGCAGAGGGTTTGTCTTTGTCGGGCGGTATTCAAGATGCGTGTCGATGCACCGGCCGAGGGTATCTGGGAAGGGAGAGGCAGCCACAAGCCGATTCTCCGGCTCGACGGCAGCTTGGCGTGACGAGACAAGCAGCGGGAGGACGCCAAAGCTTCAGGTTCCGCACTGGACTTGGGATTGCGCGAAGTTTGACCGCCCTCTTGGAGCTTCCGCGAAGGAGGACTCCGCTTCCTTGTAGGAATGGCTGGGACCGGGGATCAGAACAGGGCAGAGGCGGCCGGCATGTACCCTGCGGTAGGTCAGGTCGCACCAGGCCGACGGCGGACCCAGAGCAAGCTCGTGCACGCGTTGTGATTGATTGACTTTCGCTCGAGGCTGTGGCGGGATTTTGCCACGCGAGCTGATGATAATGGGGCGGCGATCAACGTCTGGGTATGCAGATAATGGCTGCCAAAGAGGTCGCAGCACGTGTATCCGGGTCGTGTGCGAAGTATTCGTACAAATGCGTGAGGGGAACGGATGGGGCGACCCAGAGGAGACGAGGGGAGGACGACAAGGGAGAAACGGGGCGTTGGGTGGTGGTGTACATATGTAGGTAGGTATACAGCTGCACCGTATGGGTGGATAGTTGGCGTTATGGGTCGGCTATAGATATCCGTGGATTGATGGGCAGGTACGGGCAGAGAGGGTGGATTCCCAAGTATACGGGCGATCCTCACTTTGTGTCTCTGCTCTTCTTGAATCCTCGTGAAGCTATGCTTCTTTCCCCATACGGATGGGGAGAAAGCTTGGACGCGAGACGGAGACGGGCGCGGCGCCTCTTGTTTACTGGCTCCCTCCCGCCTACGGTTTGTGCTACGCAACCGGGGCCTGAAACTACATGCTATCTACATCACGTCCCTACATCATCGCCTGCTGTAAAGGCGGAGCAACATGCTGAACAACACTCTGCTGGTTACTCGTCCGCTTGATCGTGCTTATGTGGATATTGTACATGGTTATCTACCTACACAGCAGCTCTCCTTACTGAAGTAGGCACTTACGGCTGCGGTGCCTGGTATGTGAGGTGCATGGTTCTGGTAATGGATTGGGGGCATGATGGGGGTGAGGTAGGCCGTCTCTCTCTTTCTCTCTCTCTCTCTCTCTCTCTCTCTCTCTCTTTCTCACCAACCACCCGACAAAAAGCCCACACCACCAAGCAAAACCCACACACCACCGCCCATGCCACACCCCCCGGTCCCGTCCGCTTTCATCCAGTACCCACGAGGGGGGACTGGCAGCGACTGGCAGCGACTTGCATTTCCCAGCCCGCGACTTTTTTTTCGACGGATGCAGCAAAAAGGCGGAGCCCGCACGAGCCCTCTCGACCTGTCGATAAGGCCGATAAGCAGCTTTTGCAGGCCGCCAACGCCTCGGTTCAGCTGGTCTGGTCGCGACCAGACTCCTCCGTTGGCCAGTGGTTTCCGGGCCATCAGAGTCTCCTCAGACCCGGATCCTGGCCCGTTCCTGGTATCCATCCTACTGTGTGCGAAGTATGTACCATGCCTGCCTCCTCTTACCTAGGTAAACAGGTGGCTGCTGCTGCTGGGCCGAGAGTCCTTGGTTCCCCGGCACATAAGAGCGTGGCCCCCAGCCAGTCGTGCAAAAAGCAACGCCGAATCTCGCAAACCCGCGAGGCGCACACGATGGGCCTCCAGTGCCCTCCCCGGCCCCGTCCCGCGTCTCCATCAAGCGTAGAGAAAATCCTTGCCGGCCCGTCTTGCAGGTATTTCCGGGCGAGACAGACCTTCCGAAGTGGTTGGCCATCCACCCATCATCCCCCTAGTGCTCCGTAGTATCCAGGAGACATCACGGGGTGGAGAGAGGCCTCCGTACCGCGATTGATCATATGGACCCCCGTCATCACATTAGGTGGTTTGAATATAGTTGCTTGCATCAGTCCGAGCTCCTCTTGACTGCAGTAGTTCCCTCTCTATTCTTAATCCCAGGGCCGCGGGACGAGGGAGGCACTGGTATCCATAGCTTCCATGTATATATCTGCAGTGGCCGGGCCTCTGGTTGCGGTGACCGATGTGACACAACGAGAGAGCCGTCCGTGCTGGCCCTCTGCCGTGCTGTCAAGTTCTGTCACCAGACTGGCAGACGTGTATGTAGCAAGTGGCAGCACAATCCTGTCCGGGGTCCAGCGTTGCTTCGCTCTCTCCCCGTCCCTCTCTTTCTCGCTCTCGGCCTGGAGCCGGGCGACGGGCTGCGAGCCCATCCACCCACTGTGGGCGGGAGAGAGAATACACATGTGGATTCGATCGCGAATGCTTGCCGCCTTGACTGGGCCACTACGGAGCTCATGCACACAATCCATCCATCCATGAACCAACCAACCATTCCGCCCCGAGGGAGGGAAGCCGCCAGATGGAACCACCTCCGGAATTGACTGGCTACCGGCTAGTGTCTGGTAAAGAGCCGCAAAAGCTCGCACAGAGCGTCGCCGCGCACGCAACGCGACGACCATGGCGGTTTCGCCGTCTGCACCATGACCCGGCGTCGCCCCCGTGGGGCTTTTGGCTTCTGGCGATGGCTACTCTCATGATTGCACACACACACACACACACACACACACACACACACACACACACATGCACGCACGCACGCACAAATCGTCCCCCGGGTCCCGGGGCGTGCGTGTGTAGGTTCATGACAGCACGCGTCGCCCTTCCATCCCTTTTTAGACTCGGCCTCCAACAAAGTGCCAAATCCTAGAGAGATTGCTCCAACGGGGCCAACCGCTTTGCGCGCCCCGTCCCAGCATGGGAAGCGCGAGACGAGACAAGCCGGGCCTCTTTTCCTCTGCCGGGGCCGGGAAAGCCGGCATTCCCTTGCCCCAGTGCCCTCTCCCGTCTCGTTCGGACCATGACGGTGGACTGTAGAACAGCCTGTTCGCTGCTGGCCAAGCCCTTCTTTCCGGTCCACCCTGGGCAGCGAGAAACAGCTCGGGATGGGAGAAATCGGCACGCCCACTCGATTCGGCCCTTCGCAAAAGGAACCGATTTGACCTAGATGTACTGATGTACACACTACCCTTGCAGCAACCGGACGCGAAAAGTGGCCGCGTTCTTTCGACCGTGGTTAGGCCGTGGCCAGTTGATAATCTACAGCTAGGACATGCTCATGGCACTCGACGTAACAACGGTCCAATCCGACCTCTACCATGTGCTCGCGTGCAGAAGCCCACCCAATATTTCATGTTCATGGAGACTTTTGATATTTGAAAGCATTAACAAACCGCTATTTTACAGTCAGTCCAAAAGGAGTGCAGACCCGGGGAAGCCCGCAAATTGCGGAGGCTTCCCCGTTAGGCTGCATGAGAACGCGACCGCCGTAGTCGCGCGATTGCGGCCGGTTCTGTTTAAAGCAAGTCGATAACTCCGTTCCAGCCAAACCAGCCCCCAATTGCCGCCCACCAGTGACTCCGTTTCGTAACGTCAAAATTCCCAGATACGCGTGCACACAGCCCGCTTCGTCAATCAGCTCAGTTCATGTCCATTTCCACGTCCAGCACCGGGGCCCTGTCGGGCGTCGCTTGCGGCGTGCTGGCGGCGTTCATGACTTCGGCTCCCTCAAACACCGGCGGCGAGACTTGGAGGTTTCGAATGGCCTGGTTGAGATCCCGGCTGACGAGTTGCCCCTGTCGCAGGTTTTCGGCAAAGAGGAAGTAGCCCTCGGACGCCTCAACAAGATATGATTGGAGACCCTTGCTTTCCAGCTGGATCTGGACGTTGGTAACGGGGAAGTGATTCTCGATGTACCGTGCCCAGCCGCGAGCGGCAGCCTGAATGTGCTCGTCGTCGCTGATGCGTCTCCATCCGATGCCCAGGTGAAGGGTGAGGTTATCGATGAAGGGCTGGCTTTGGTTGTCGGCGTGGGAGCCAGCAGAGGCGGCTGTGTTGAGCTCGTCGCGCCGGGGGCTCGACCGACCCGTCTTGGACTCGTTGGCACCCATTGACAGGGCGTGCATGTCCAACCGCTGCGACTTGTGGCTTCGTAGCGACGGGCGCTCTTGCCCCTGGAGGGCGCGCGCTTCCTCGTTGCGACGCGCCTCGGTGGCCGAGGTCTTGTCTTCGAGCCAGGTACCCGACTGACTACCGGCGTCCGTGACGTAGGCGGAGGATTTCTTGACGAGCACCATACCCTCGCCGTAGACCCATTCGTCCTCGGGCTCCTTGACGGGCTCAATGGTGGCGAGCTTGGCTTCCTCAACGTCGAGGTTGATGTCGGCCTCGTCTCGGGACCGCTTACGGCCGGCCGTCTGGGACAGAACTGGACGCGAGGAAGCCGGGGCTGCCGCGGCGGGGGGTGGGAAGGGGAACGGTTGGCTCAAACGAGAGGGCTGGTGCGGGAACATGGGCATGCCAAACGAAGGCTGGTGGGCGGCGCTTGGGGGCATGGCTAGGACAGGAGACTGAGTACGTGAGAAGGCACCCATTTTGATCTGTGAATACTAGATGTCAGATGAAACAGACAACAGGTTCTTGTTAGATAGCCTGGCACGGCGGCGGCGTAGCGGTGCTCGCGGCGTGGGAGGAAGGGTTCGACGGCGATGGCGATGGCAATAAAACCGTGTAGTTTGTATCAACAATGGGCAGGGTAAATCGAGCTTCTAGAAACGGGGAGGGTATCAACGAGAAGAGCGGAAACGAGGGCTAGCTTTATTGCCCGAGAAGAAACCGTCGGAATGGTAGGCAAGAGTTGAAGACGGCCGGCTGGTAGTGTTAGTGGGCGACGGGCCGGTAGGTATGTAAGGACTTGTGTATGTTGGCACGAGAGATGGGCTGAAGGCAGAAGGTGCGTCAGAAGAGACGACGAGGTTGTTATGTTTATAGAGGACTGGAGTAAAGTCTCAAGGGAAGAAGAGAGTGATGAGGTGAAGAGAAAACGGGTTGAACTCGGAAGGGGGGAATCGGGATGTAAGAAATAGAGAAGAAGGGTTGGCGGGAAAAGATCAAGCTGTGCTGCAGTTCCATGGACCAAGACAAGGATGGTGGTCGTTGCTACGGGAAGGGTGTGGTGTATACAGTGCGTGTACGGGTATGGATATGGGTGTGGGTGTGGGTGTGGGTGGGTGTGCGCGCGCGCGTGTCGAGTGACAGAGAAGGAGGAGGGAGGGAGAGAGAGAGAGAGAGAGAGAGAGAGAGAGAGGGACCAGAGGCGACAATGAGTGGGAGAGCGAGAGCGCGCGAGACAGAGAGAGGGAGAACGAGGGTGGGTGAGAGAAGGGCATGGATCTGGTGGATGGATGGTTTAGGTGATCTCACGTCGGCCTCTCTGTTGGTCTGCCGCTGTTCTCACCTCGCGTGCGTGTGTGTCTGGAAACGGCTGAGACCGCGAGAGCAACCTTGGCTTGTCACTTGCTCTGTCTGTCCGCCTGCCTGCCAACTGCTCTGGCCAGCTCCCAGGCGCGCTAGGACGATAAGAGGATAGAGGATCTGGGACCCGGAGCTGGGAGTCGGAAGCCACTTCACTTGCCCCGACGACCCAGTACCCAGGTACCTCTCCGCCGATTGGACGTGGCCTTGCCCTCCCGCTTGTCACTCGCTCGAACCTCGTCAGGGCCCTCCCCACACGCCCACGACCAGGTGCTCGGCTTGGCCTCACGACCAATCACGACGCTGCTTTTTTTTTTTCCCCTAGGGTGTGCCGGTCAGCCACAGGGTGCCAGTGCCACTGCCACTGCCACTGCCACTGCCACTGCCAGACTTGGCCGTCTTGGGCAAGCTCGAACTGGCTTGTCTTGGCCCCGAGCAGCTGTGGAGAGCAGACAGCAGCACCGGCAGCGGCACGACTAGAGGACAAGGGCAAGAGGGCGATCGTCTGCATTCTTCGGCTGGCCGCTGGGCCCGGCGCCCGTGGTTGGTCCGTCGCCCTGGGGGACCTCCTCTGCGGAGGCGTCGTTGCTGATAGGCTGCTTGCTCTCCCTCTCTGCCTATGCAGGGCGACGTCTGGAGGCTAGCCTCTTTACCGGAGCTGGCCTTGACTCGAGGACCAGACGACCCCGTCTCCCTGACATGTCGCTGTCCCGGCCGACACGAGCAGACAACACGCAGACCAGGTGGCATTCTCCGCCCAGCATTGCCGCCGGCCCATCTGACCCCCAGCCCAGGCACCGAGGCGCCCAGGCCCGCCAGGTACATTGTAACTATCGCGCCTATGTCATACCGCCTGCCACTCCCTCACCACACTTCTACCGCCACATCCGGGCGTGGCCGCCGTTCCGTCGTCGTCGCCCCGGGGCGAGCCAAAGGGAGGTGTGGAGACAGCAAGTGCGACGTGACAGGACGCCTACCTCTCTTCCTATCCTCGGCCTTCCCTGACCGGTCGGGGCCATGTCGCCATCATCCCCCTCCCCCCCCTGCTGACGCCCGAAAAGTACCGTGTCTCCTCTCCTCTCCTAACCTGTGTCCTCCGCACTTGCCTACGTTGTAGGTAGGCTGGCCGGCGGGGAAGGCGCGTTTGCCCTTCGCTGCTGCGGACGGACCAAGTCCCCATCACCGATGGACGCAGACGCGATGATCGTGAGGTCCATGGAACGCGTCCTGCCACCCTCCGTTCCCCCTTCGCGGCATGGCGCATCTGCCCCTATGCGTGGTCCTCGTTGTTGGACCCCTTCGTACGAAATTTGCGCCGCGGATCAGGGGGTCGGAATGGCGTAGGTATACGATACTGGCCTAAGCATCTTATCTAGCTGCTTGAACAATCTATGCCGACTGCCTCTGCCTACACTACTTGCATGGCCTCAAACAGCCCCTTGCAGACGTCTGGCACCACCATTGTCTTTGTTAACGTCCATGCTAGCTCTCTCACTGCTTGGAACGCTGTCCTGCACCAATTTTGCGTGAGCCGACTTTGGGGATCCGTGGGCAATGCCCACGCCCCTGTCCACCACAATCATCCTCTCCGAGCCTGGCCTGCCCAGGCTGTTTAGGTTATCCTTCTCAACCACACAGTACTTATCATCGGTCCACCTCCTCTCGTCTCTCGTCATCGTACCGGGACTGGGACGCCTCATAGTAGAGACCATCCTCCGAGTTATCAACCCTACAAAATACACCCCGGAGTCCTGGCGTCCCTATCAAAGACGGGCTGCGACCCTTGGAGGGATAGCCTCGCCTCGGCCGGCGGCGCGGAATAGGTGCCGTGTGCGCACCCAATAGTCGACCTTGGTGGCGCGCCTCGGGCAGATTGTGCGGCGTTTGGGGCTGCATGGAAGCTGGTAACGAATCATCGTAGATTCTCAGTGGGGGGTCCAGGGCTTCGCGGGCTTCCCTTGGTATACTGGCCATTCCCTTCAAAGAGTACTCCGTGGACTCTGATCTCGGGGACCTACTGCTCGAAGAGTTGGAGGTGGGACTCGGGTCCGATATAGGATCGTCGGCCGGGCTGACGCCGGAACGTGACCTGTTCCTCCCTTCGGCGTGCTAATTCAGCAGTTAGGACCTGATGAAAGCAAAACAGATACCAAACTGAAGAGAGATGCACCCGAAGAATTCTTTCGGTCTCCCGCAGAACGCCCCGCTCGGGTAGGTGCCTCGCTGGTGTCACGATTGGTTCTTCTATGTGGCTCGGGCTAACATCCGTCGATCTGAAATGGATGGTTCGCTGCCAGCAACTTTAGCAAGCGCCTATCTAACAGAGTTTCAGGCACCGGACGATTGCGAAAACGTGTTGGTCAGACGCCCGGTCGGCCGCCGCGCGACTTTCGATATAACCTGAGCGAACCATTCTCATTGGCAACCGGCTCGCCTCCGAGACTTCTTCGGCTCCGAGGGCCGTGGGCGTGAGCGATGGCATCGTCGACGGGCCACTTGACGAACGGCTTGAGTAGCTTCTCTCGGACTGCTCAGCTGTCGCAGGGCTCTGGGGCTGTTGACTCGACAGCCCTGAATTAGTGTGCTTATCTAGGCCTCTGGTATCGACAGTCGGTGCATCATCAAGCTCTGCCGCCCGTATGGCACCCGAGAGCGGGTTTTCGCTTAGTGGTGCACTTGTCAGTCGCAGAGAGGACATCCGAAGGCGGAGATCACACTCCATTTCTAAGCGGTCGGCCCATCGATCCTGGCAGTCGTAGGCCCGGACCTCAAGCATGCCCAGTGCAATGGTCGTTGGTGATAGCCGTAGCATAATGATGCAAGAGGCACGGCGGATAGCGGAGTCGAATCCTTATAGGTGAAAGGGACAGATGAATTCTTGTGCTAAGCAACAAGTGTTATCGTTTCGTGGAACCCAAGAAACCATCCGGCAATGTCAAAACTGCTTAGATCTTGCTGACTACTTCCACTGTCGTGGAGGACGAGCCCTCAGTCGCTGGATAGAGTGGCATGCTGACTACCGGCCATGATGCCCTTTCCTTTCTCGACCTGCCTGGTTCTTCGTCTCGTGGAGCAGATCGCTCCTGCGTAGCTGTAGTTTGCTGCCTTCCATGACGCTTTGGTCATGGCCCTTTGTTAACCGCAGTCATGTGGTTCGAGTAGGAAGGATGTTACCAGGAACGGAAAGAACCAAACCCGGGGGCTGCTGCTTTCGATACCAGTGTCACTTGCCGGCGTGGAGGTTCGGGCGGAATTCTGGTGGACGAGCCGGAGCTACCTTTGCCTGTTGAGTTGTCCGCCTTTCGGCAAGAACGTAAGCATGCGTGTGCAAGCTTTACTGAAGCTGGTGGACGGCCGCTGGCACGGAATATCCAAACAGTCCTCCCAGCTAGCCGACTATGTTATAACGCCAATTCATCCTGATCCCCCATATCCCATGCCGATGCCCATGAAAGACGCAGACGGTGGAGCGAATGGGACGAAGGAATTGATGCGGTGAGGTGTCTTTCTATATGTTAAAGTGGTTTGCCATACATGCGCCCCAAGGCCCTGCTGAAGCAATGGAATGTCTGACTCGCTCATGGCTCGGCAGATGCGTAGAACGGCTCAAGCAGATGTGGCACTCAGATTGCCGCTGTGAGGCTGGACCCTTGAGTCCCCTGCAGGTCGGTAACGAAAGGCAGGGCCACGAAGGGCTTGCTGCTCCCCGTTGACACCCAGCTCACATGATATGCAAGTACACCAGATATTTGGAGAGAATCCATTTTTAATGGATAACTGGATGGATCTAGGTTTTGTGCGGCGAGGATGCTCGATACTGGTTGTTGTGGTCTGTGGGCAGCACGGATTTCACGGGGTGGAATCTAATAAGTGCCAGGTCACCTACGTACAGGTTCTTCCTTCTTCGACAACCAACCTGTGTGATGTCGCGCATGGATACATGTACGGATCTAACGTGTAGATAGTACAGTATGTACGGAGCAGCCCGCGATGGGTTCACTCTTAGGGCTTGTTTCGTTTGCTTCTTTACAAACCACAAGCTGCCTACACGTGAGCTGCCAGAGGAGAGGATGAGAGAGAAAAAGAGGGAGATAATTTGCCTGATGAAAGCTGCCTGCCCTTTTCGGTAATGACCAATTGTCTACGTGGGTGATGGAGCAAGAACCTAACATATAATGCCGACAACGGGTATGGAAATGAGCTCAGCCCGCACGGCAAAGTACCCCAATCAAGTAGAGAAGGATGGGAGATTCAAAGCATTGGCCTCCCGTGCGCCTGGCACCGCTTTAGGTTTCTCGATCAACACAAAGGCAATGCGTACCTGTCTGTTCCTGCGTCCTTGCATCTCGCATACCCGGCAGATCTGGAAGCCATCACTAGGATGGGCGAGCAAGTAAGAGTCTGGCCCAGGGCTGAATATCATACATACGGGTTGCCTTTGTGCCTGAGTGAGGTAGTTAAAGGAATCTGCTTAAGCTCGAGGAAATTGACCTCCCGGGGGGGGTGCTCAGTCGTATACAAGCATTTGGACCTGTCTTTTCATGGGACACACGAGATCCCCCGAGGTACCACCTCGCTGCGGACACCCATGCAGAAACCGCCCACGATGGGAAGAGGGCCGTGGTTGCGGATGATGGGGACTGCGGTAAGACTCGAGGTGGTTTGGCCAATGGATCGCCATGGCTCTGCTGGCTCTCCCACGAGATCTCAACTTAATGAGCCCTGTTACTTCCCATGCTCTTGCTGCCGCTGTCGCCGCGGGTGCGGATTGCGCCCGCCGACGTCACCGGGGGACGAGATGGATCAATGTCATTTAGTCTTGTTTATTACGGAGTAACACGGATGGATTTATTGAACGCGAGCCTCCATCTGAATTCGAGGTACGAATGAGGGCGGGGCATCATCTCGCACGCGTCAATCTTCCAATCATCATCTGTTCTTTCCACCGAACCATGCGCCGACAGGCTCGCGTAATTAGGTACAGCCGGCGCAGGTCCCGTAGACCCGTCACCTGGTTTGCGTGGGCCTTGGGGCCAGAGACTTTCTTCCATGGACCACGAAGCCGTCGCCCCCATCTCGTCAGCATCGCTAATGCTACCTATCCACCACATGGGGAGAGAGGGAGAAAGAAAGCGCAGAGGTATGGGAGAAGCAATGTACCCAAGTAGGAGACAAGTCAGGTCGGGAGTCCCATCACCTCGGAAGCCCTTCCAATTGTCATCGGTAGCGCAGTACGGAGTGCCGGCAACTAAGCCGGCGATGAACGGAAGGGGACAAGCCTCGCCATTAGGCTCTGCGTCCCGGGTCCCCCAAATGCCCACCCAAAATCCATCCATTGTCTGTGGTAACGGTATGTACCCCAGGCTCTTACATATGGGGGTACATAGCTAGGTACCTTACCTATCCGACCCTACCTCACCTCTCAGAGAGGGCTCTGTATGCGCATCCCTTGCGTTCCATCCGACGGGGATCGCACTGCACCGCATCCCAGTGCCGCGT
This sequence comes from Nigrospora sphaerica, assembly GCA_018287875.1. Classification (NCBI taxonomy): domain Eukaryota; kingdom Fungi; phylum Ascomycota; class Sordariomycetes; order Amphisphaeriales; family Apiosporaceae; genus Nigrospora; species Nigrospora sphaerica. The sequence goes on from JAGVVL010000002.1 coordinate 5,081,693, forward strand.
TATCCATCAAGTCATCACCTAAACGGAGCCGAGACGTGCAGAGCAGGGCAAAGGCATAGCACCACAGGATACAGGCACGCCGGGCAATGCAAGGCAAGGCGACGCAAGGCAGGGTAAGGCAGAAGGAAAGGTAGAGGAGAAGAAGACGACAAAGCCATGGACGCCGAACAAGCGTTTGCCTGTAGCGAAGATGCAACCTCATGGGAACCTACACAGCCGGAGGAGCGGCAGGTACCGCCAAAGTACTTCCACTTCTGACGGGCTCCTACCCACCGGGTAGGCCGTACGGGCTACCATTGATGTTGATGTCCAATCCACCACCCCAATTATCATTCCTCCCATTCCAACACCACCAAACCCTGCAGACGCTGCCAGCAGTGTCGTCGACAATTACAGACTTCGTGACGAGGTAGTTGGCCTGTAGACTTAAGTGGTTTACTAGTGGTTAGCAGCACTGCGGCGACGCTACTACCGAAGTCCATCCCTAACCTTACGTACACCCACCAACCTGGTCCGGGCCGCCAAAGGAAACCCTTACGGATGGGATAGACGTCGTCTCTGCTAGGACCAGTTCAACGAAGCAGATCGCATGGTTATCGTGCCGCCTGAAATTGCATGCGCGCATATGTGCCTGTTCCGCACCTAGCAAGGTAAGGTGTGTGTGTAGTATGTATCGTCGGAATTTCTGCTTTTCGTTCCTCGCACCCAACACACTCTCTCCTTCACTCGCTCGCTCCTAATTGCGCCTCACCACGCGTCGTTCCTTTCCCATACCTACCTACTACTACTACTACTACTACCTACCTACACACAATACATACGCACGCGTGCGCGCAAACGCCCACTGGCCCGGCCGGCCTGCCCGCATACCTCCTCTCGCTCGCTCGCTAGGCAGTTTACTTGCCCCGTCCCGTCCCTCGCTCGTTCGCTCTCCCTACTCTCTCCCTCGCTCCTCCAACCCACCCTCCCACCCCCCCAGCAGCCCGCTCCGCATTGCATGGGAAAGAAATACACCGCAACCACCACCCGCCGTAGCTCGAGCAAAGTCATTGTGGCCAGCGGTCGGGTCTGGTCTGGCTGGGTTTGGCTCAGGCAGGCGACGACGGATTTACTAACCTACCGGCCGGTTGCAGGGTGCTGGAAGCTATCACGGCTAGCTGGACGCCCTTTAATTAGGCATACGCACCCGGAAAGGAGGGACACACGCACGCACACATACGCACACCCACACGTCCTTCACAGGCCAGGCCGATCGTCCGCTCACTTGCTCACCATAACCAACACAACCACCCCGGCGAGCTGCACCCTGGATGCCGACTTCGCGGCCCAGCTGCCCACCCTGCCCCTGCCCCGACGTCCACGATACCCGTTGCTCCCCTGTAGGCTGCTCGTCGACGCCTCGACTCGTCTAACAGTGCCCGGGTATTGGTCATCGCAGGTCGCGGAGAGCCACCCCCAGGTCCTGATTCAAGGTCTTCGGCCGCATTGCAACACATTAGACTTCGCCGTCTGCGCTACTTCCCTCTCTGGTTCCCGCCATGAACAACGACCTCAGTTTGTCTCGAGCCCTGGGTGGCTTGAGAATCGCGAACCCTGACGACGCCGAACCTGCCCCCCGAGAACCTTCTGCCGACGCCGATGATATAGCACAGACACCCGAACAAGATTCACATACCCTTACTCAGACTGAAACCCAACAAAGCAGCAGGAGTCAAGCATCCGCCGCTACCATGCCTCTTTCGCCCGCTCCTGTTCCGCGCCCACCACAGCCCGTCGATCCTCAGACCCAACCTTCTGCCCTCCCACAGGATAGTGCTGCCCCTTCAGTGAACCCATCCCCCACTGCCGGATCCGCCCCCTTTACCTCCGCCGAACGTGACCAGGCTGCCAACGCCTACAACATGCTGCGCACCGAGCCCTCCAGGTCGTCCGCGTACAATGGCCCCACCAGGTCCGATTCGAGATCCAACCCCAACTACAATCCCAACCCGGCCGCGGGCATCTCGAGAGAACCGAGCCATCGTGACCGATCGTACCGGCCGGGCCCCGCGCCGCCGGGCAGTGGGCCTTTGCCTATCAGAAGAAGCTCCAAGGGTATGGGTGGGGGTTATGCTTCGATACCCGGCATTCCCGTAGCCCCTGAGCCGCGGGGGGGCTTTGCGCGGCCCGAGATGCCAATGACGACAAGCAGCGAGGAATGGAAAGACAGAGGCGCAGCCACCAGCACACGCCGGGAGGTCGACGCCAATGGCAAAACGGTCATCAAGACGGTGAAGAAGGGTGTGCGAGATTTCTCCTTTGGCCGCATCCTGGGCGAGGGCTCATACAGCACCGTCTACCTCGCCACGGACCGACAGACGCTGAAGGAATACGCCATCAAGGTCCTCGAGAAGCGGCACATCATTAAGGAGAAGAAGATCAAGTACGTCAACATCGAAAAGGACACGTTGAACCGGCTTACGGAGCATCCCGGTATCGTCCGCCTCTACTACACCTTTCAGGACGAAAACTCGCTATACTATGTGCTGGACTTATGCAACAGCGGAGAGCTACTAGGCGTCCTCAAGAAGACGGGCACTTTCGACGTCGAGTGCACCCGCTTCTTCAGCGCGCAAATCCTCGACGCCATCGAGTACATGCACTCGCGCGGCGTCATCCACCGCGATCTCAAGCCCGAGAACGTGCTTCTGGATGATTCGTTGCACGTGAAAATCACCGATTTTGGCACGGCACGCTTGTTGAGCGACCCGAGGGCCCCCCCGGCGTCGAGATCAGACGATGCGAACGGGCGAGACAAGGCACAGGACGACAACCGAGCCGAGTCGTTTGTCGGCACCGCCGAGTACGTCAGCCCCGAACTGCTACGCAATAAGAACGCTTGTAAGGCCAGTGATCTGTGGGCTTTCGGGTGCATCCTCTACCAGCTCATCGCTGGCCGGCCCCCCTTCAAAGGGGGATCCGAATACTTGACCTTCAACAAGATTGTCGAGCTGGACTACAGTTTCCCTGCCGGCTTCCCCCCCGCCGCCCGAGACTTGGTAGAGCGCCTGCTGGTGCTAGAACCCGAGCAGCGACTGACGATCGAACACATTAAGAACCACGAGTTCTTTGATGGTCAGGCCTGGGGCAAACAGCTGTGGCGGATGAAGGCTCCCCGCCTGCGCCCCTACGTCCCACCGGCCCAGGAACCCAAGATTATCCAACTCAACGGCGGGTCGGGCACGGCACAGTCGGCGTCCAACTCTCGCCTCCAAGCCAGCAACGCCATGAACGGCGCATCGCGGAATCCGGGAAGAATCGTCACCGACATCCCCCCTCCCTCACAGCTGGACATTGAGTGGTCTCCGGTCCTCACGCGGACCAACGAGCGGATCCTGAGGCTGGGCGACCTTCTGGTCCTGTCGACCCCGATACCCAACAGCCCGCACGGCAAGAATGGCAGCGAACACGGCGAGGGGCACCGAAAGCTGGCGCGCTTTTTTGGTGGCAGCACGACTAAGAAGCGGCAGCGCCTCGTCATGATCACGTCCAGCGGCAGGATCGTCCTGGCTCCAGCGGGAGGGGAGGAGAAGAAGGCAAAGCTGGAAATCTCGTTGCTCGCGCCCGACTGCGCCTGGCGAACGCAGATTGATGCCAAGGGACAGACGGTCTGGTGTGTCGACTCCGTAAGTGCTTCCCAACGTGCCGGACGGCCCTACCTGCGTGTCACTGACTGACACTGGACTAGCACGGCGTGCACTACACTTTTGAGGAGCCCAAGGCGGCCAACTCGTTCGACTCGTCTCGGCCCACGGCGGATGACTGGATCGAGAGCTTGGAACAGGCACGCGACATGGCCATCTCTTCAAACCAGGCCGGCCAGTACCACAGCGATAACGGCTTCGGCGACATGTCATCTTCCATGTCGAGTCCGGCCAGCACTCTTGGCGCGAACGCCGGGCTGAGCGAGGGGTTCAGCATCAGTGACAGGTCGCATAGGAACCACCTGAGCAAAAGCCAGCTGAGCCTCGATGACGGGGCCTCGACGACAACGACATCGAAGCGCAACCGTTTCAGCAAGCGGCAGTCTAAACAGGGCCTCGGTCCAGCTTTCTAAGCTCGACGATGACTCCGTAAAGACGTGATTTGCGCCACTTCCCTTTCTATATGTGCATATTCAGCGAGGCGTAGAAGGTTCTGGTAGCACTTTCGGGCGTGCAAAGCGAGGAAGGGGGAAAATTCTGGCAGGCAGTATGCGACCAGACGAAAAGCCTCCCCGGGAGGTCGTGAAGGAAAGATATTATCTTGCGCGGGCCGTGGCCACCACGCGCACCCAGTACCTCCTACATGCCGGCCATACCGTTGCACCCGGCCCGTCCTGGCACGTCGTGCGCATGCTCATCGGACTAGGGGAGGCGGCGGCGGCGGCGGCCTTGGCGGTCGTGGATAGGGATCAGCACGACAACAAGCGCCCTCCACAAGACAAGCCGGGGGCGCAGAGGGCAGAAGACATCATGAAGGGTACCCGTGCTACTGAGAGCGATTTGGTTGCGGTAGCATTGCGCAGCATTGCATGTGTACGGAGTACTCGGATAGGAGTTGATTTGAGACGTGTCTTCTCGTCAGGCGATGACTTGACTACAGAGTCTACATGCCGTACGTAATGTCTAATCACAAGACGTAGCAAGCGCAGGGGCGTGGAGGGAAAGCGCTGCGACGACGTGTCGAAGGGGAGAAGGTTTAGTAGTGGCATGGATCCGTGTCTTCATGTATATACTCCCATCCAGAGGTACGTATGGGGTACTTAGAACAGCATGCAGATGCTTGGCGAGGCTGGCTCGTGTACTTAGTAGGGACCGCCAAGGCGACGGCTTGCGTACCTCGCCGCCGTTCCAGGGCGATGCGGTACCACGGGATGCGACTCCACCCGACCGACCTCGATCATTGGGTAGGGTACCTGGGTACTTATGTACTGGAGCACCTTTCCCTCCATACCAGCTGTAGGTTAGTCGACGGGGCACCGACGTGAATCGGCCGCCGCTTCAATTCCGCCCTGCTGCAAGCATCCCAACGCACGACGCGCCGCCGCATCGCCGTCGCGCCTCTCCCAGTCCCCATCGCCGGCGAGGAATCGCAATCACAAGCCTACGCGCCCAGGAGCCGAAGCAGGATTCGCATCAGCAGCGCGAGCAGCGGCAGCAACAGCGACGGCCCCGTACCCATCAAGCAGCATTTGGTCACGGCAGGAGCATCATCGTTGCACCGGCCAGCGCAACGACGACCATTTGTCTTACCCAGACCCGACCCCATCACTGACCGACCTGACTCCTCCTCCCTGCTCCGCGCACGAATCGTTGGCCAAGATGCAGCCCGGCTATCGTCAGTATCCGCAGCAGCAGGTGCCGCAGCGCACCCCCCATGCGGCCGGCCCGCGTCGCGGAGGCATTGGTATGTTAGGTTCTGTTCGGTTTGTCCCTTCTGCCCGTCGTGTGCCACATGGCTCCAACCTGCCCGTCTGCGATGAGGGCACAATCGCGCGCCGCCTGGCGCCCGCTTTCCCACACGTCGCTCCCGGACGGCCCGCGCAGCGAGGATGAGGCCGGTCGCATATGGCGGTGCACGTGTTGATGGCAACCCGACGGCTCCAGCCAAACTGGACCTGATGGCTGGACCGCCCCTCTGCTACGGCGACGGCTCGCAGGGCTCCCGGCCATCACGGGCTGGGCATCCACGGACAAGAGCCGCTGCTTAGGTCCCTCGGACATGACACCCCACACGCGATGATGGCTCCACCGCTCTGGTTTAGCTCCTGCTAGTAACCAGGGTACACGTCTTGATCCTTCATTGTTCCGTTCTGCATACTCGCCTGTTTGGGCACTTTCCCGCACCTCACCCGCCTGTTTGCTTGGACCCGGCCCGTCAACCACGATGCCCGCTGCTAACAGATCGTCCGTGGCAGGCCCCATGATGTCCCAGGGCCCTCACCACCAAGTTCCCTTGACGCAGGCCCAGATGGCCCAGCAGCAGCAGCAGGCTGCCATGCAGGTCGAGATGGCCAAGCGACGGAGCAAGAAGCCCACCGACAAGAACCTGCCCGACAACATCGACGAGTGCACCATCGGGGACATGGCCGCCAAGTACCGCGAGCTGCGCGACTTCGAGCGCCGGCTCGACGCCACCATGACGCGCAAAAGACTCGACATTGTCGATTCGGTGAACCGGAGTGTCAAGGTAGGACGAAGGCCGCCGCCGCGCTTCGGACATGTGGACGTACGCTGATCCGAACGTGGCCCCGCAGCGGTGGAAGACATTGCGCATCTGGATCTCCAACACGGTCGAGGACCAGGAATGGCAGAACAACGACCTGAACGTCCCGGCCTTTGACTTCAGCTCCAACCTGGAACCGACGTACCGGGTTAAGATTGAGGGCCGTCTCCTCGACGATGATGACAATCTTGATATGCACGACTTGGGCGACGAAGCGGAAGCCGACAGGATGGACGAGGACGGCGCCGGCTCCAACTCGGCGGCCAACAAACCGCCCAAGCACCGCTTCTCGCACTTCTTCAAGGCCTTGACGGTTGACTTCCCAGCCAACCGCAAGGGTGTAGATCACGGCGTCGAATGGAAGAAGCCCGAGAGAACGGGGCCGTCGGCCAACCCGCCCGCGGCCGCCGACTTTGACGAATTTACGTTCAAGCGCAGCGGTGACGAGACACTCAACATCACCATCAACCTGGTCCGTCACGAAGACCCCGAGCGATACGCCGTCGAGCCGGCTTTGGCAGAGGTCATCGATAAGACCGAGGCAACCAGGCAAGAGGTCGTCATGGCCGTCTGGGACTACATCAAGTTCATGGGCCTGCAGGAGGACGAGGAGAAGCGCAACTTCCGATGCGACGACCTCTTGAGAAAGGTAAGCGCGCCCGTCGCCCCGATCGGCCGAGCATTGGTTGCTAACCGGACCCGAAGGCCTTCAACTGCGAGACGGGATCCATTCCTTTGCTGTATAACTACATCACGCCGCAGCTCAAACCGCTTCCCCCGGTCCAGCTGTCGTACACGATTCGGCTGGACGAGGAATTCCACAAAGACCCCAAGCCCACGGTTTATGACGTGCGCGTCGCCGTGGATGATCCGCTGAAGGAAAAGATGATGTCGTTTCTGAACAAGCCCGGGTACGCCAGCATGCTCAGAGAGGCGGCTGCCCTGGACGATCAGCTGGCTACCATCGTGCAGGCCATTCACGTCTCCAAGGCCAAGCACGCTTTCTTGGCATCGCTAAGCGAGGACCCGGCCACGTTTGTCAAGGACTGGCTCAGCTCTCAAAAGCGAGATCTGGACATCATAATGGGCGAGGCTATCCGAGGCGGCGGAGAAAACTCAACAGGTGATGAGTGGCGAAAGGGCGGCAGGGATAGCGTCTGGAGCACCCTCAACGCCAAGGAGTCGGTCACCATGATGCTGGCTAGGCCGCACGTGCAACGATAGGTCGTTTGCTCGCAAAAACCCCGTCGGACATGGTAGCAAAGGAGTTTGGCGCACGTATCTGCACCAGACGGTGTCAGGGTAATTGGGAGGTTCAGTTTGGTTGATATTGATGGGCGTACTACTACGATACGGTTCCCGGCCCATGGTTGTGACAGCACGGTTCTGGACGGCGGCTTTTTGCGTACAAAGACGTGTAGTGGCACTCACGCCGATTTCCGTCGGCCCGCCGAGCGTCCCGCGGGCCATGGAAATATGTGCTTCGTTGGGTCCCCAGGTTCGAATATGCAGAAGCAGTACGGTAGTACATTATTGGCCCTCTGGGCTACAGCGTGGACTCGACCTTCCCGGACTCACTTGCTCATGAACTCGGCGACCTGCTCCTTGAACTCATCGCGCCAACGACTGAGCGGTGGTCGTCCTTGGATGGCGTCCTCAGCCGTCCACATCATCCGCTTGCGATCCATCTCCTCGGTGACCTCGTTATCGGGACAGAGGACCCAAAACTGGCCCTCGCGCATCTTGGCCTCCACTACGACACACGGGCGGGGGTCAGTAGCTTTCCTCCTTCCCAGTCCAGGGGCGGCAGCTTACAGTAGTCGGCGACCTCTTCGGGCCACCAGGCGGCGGCGGGCTTGGGGGGGCCGTCGGCGGCGTCGCGGCCGGCGGCCGGGGCGCCGCCGGCGAGCCGGGTCCAGGTCCAGCCGGGCACGAGCAGGTGGACGGCGACGGGGGCGGCGCGCAGGTCGTATGCGAGCTGCTCGGCGAGCGACTTGACGGCCGCCTTGGACGCGTTGTAGGCCGGGTTGCCGGGCGGGTTCGTGATGCCCTGCTTGGAGCCCGTGACGACGACGGCGGCGGGGCCGCCGCCCGCCCGCACGAGCGGCAGCAGCGCCGCGACGCCGTGCGCCACGCCCAGCACGTTGACGGCCAGGATGCGCTCGAAGACGGCGCCGTCGCCGGCGCCGAACCCGTGCGGTTGGCCCATGCCCGCGTTGAGCGCGAGGAGCGTGATGCGGCCTGCCGGGTCGCGCCCCCCTTGCGTGCTCAGTCTTCGGGCCGGGACAGGAGACGGGGGGAATGCGAGGAGGAAAACGGGAAAGCCCGAGACCGCCGGCAAAAACAGAAAAAGGAGGCTTTCTTCACCTACCTCCGAGGTCCTCGTTCACCTTGGCCCGGAGCCCGTCCCAGTCGCCGGCCCGGCTCACGTCCATGCGGTAGGGGCTGGCGACGGCGGCGGGCACGGCGGCGAGGGCCGCCTCGTCGCAGTCGGCCACGACCACCCTCATGCCGTAGCCGGCGCACTTCTTGGCCAGCGCCAGGCCGATGCCCGACGCGCCGCCCGTGATGACGGCCGTGTTGCCCTCCTTGAAGATGTCCGCCATGGCGAGGAGGGGGTTTGGGCGCGTAAGCTCTCGGAACGGTTAACGGCTGCTACTACTCGTGTTACGTTCCGGTGAGGGGAAAAGGGCGGGGGAGGAGCGGGGTGGGTAGGCAGGCGTGTAGATATCGGAAATCGGGTCAACGGATCGTGTGAACTGGTGTAACGACTTGTCACGGCGAGCAAAGGGGCGTTCCAAGAGAAGGGCTCTCTTGTACACGGTGGTGGAGTGAGTGGTGGAGGGGGTAAATCAGGGCGCGGGCCGGGGCCGCTTACCGGGCTTAAGCCGCAATCGCCGAGAGTCGGTCTGGGAGATCGGCGAGGAGACAAGCTCCGCGAAGGCCGGAATGACGTTTGACCCACTTCATCCGCCCAAACACATGTACCTCACGGATACTGATGCTTTATATCGGTGCGATTGAAGGTTTTTAATTATCTCGTCTACAGCTGGACGTGTCTTTGTTAAGCGCGGGGCAGACTGCCAGCGTGCTTAACATCTCTACATACGTAAACCCATGTATAAAACCGGCATTATGCGCCACCCGCGTCCCGAAGTATTATTGACAGTTATGAGGCGACCCTGCCCAAGCAGAGTATGTGGCCCGGAGCCCGTGAATCTATCTGACAGGCCAGAGCCATCCTCTCTTGCCCCCCCCTCTCTCTCTCGTCAACTCTTTTCTTTCATCATTCGTTAGACCTGCCCTGAACGCCTAGCTACATGCTCGAGTATAGTTGCCGTGGGGGCTGATCTGTAATTTTCCACCACACACCCCATGTCTGAAACGACGCCGCGCATAGCACCTGATTTCCCCCGACCGAGCTTGCGTGATAGACCCCAAACCGGCCCCGTGGGGCTTCCTTCGGGGACCTCGCCATAGCCCGTAGCTCCAAAACTAGCAGCTCGGGTGCGCCTCCTTTAGACGTTTTGGGGGAGCTGCCGGGTTGGCGGAATGGGCGTCGGCGGCATATTTCGAATCTGTTTAATCAGAAACTCCCTCTCGTCGATGAATTGCTCGTCGTCGGTCCGGTCCTCCAAGAAGTGGCTCAGGAAGTTTAGCAGTTTGTCGCGGTTCATCAGCAGGATCTTCTGCACAGCAACCGATTTGTGCGGGTTGGCCACAAAGACCTTGAAGACGTGGAAGCCCTCGTACTGCACCATCTTGCGATCATCGCGCAGCAGGTTCATGCAGATCTTGAGATGCTCGCCCCGGTCCACATACGCCGTCATCACGTTGTAGTTGGAACGATCGAGGAGGATTTCGCCGAGCAGTTTGATCGACTGGCGTTTGGTGACGTAGCTGTTGGACTGCACGAGAACGTGGTTGTACTTTTCGAAAAACAACTCGAAGTTGACGGCCAGGTAGGCCGGCACGAGCTCCTTATGCCTAGTCAAGAGTTCCTGCGCGGAGCGTTAGCGGACGGGGGGCCCGGCGACGGCAGCGTGGCCGGGTGCCTACTCGGAATGTGGTGAAGGCGTCTGCCGCGACCTCGAACGAGCTCTTGTCGATCCAGTCGAAAAACCTCCAGAAGACACCGCTCCCGCTCTGTGGCCGCTCTCTTTCAATGGCCGTCACACCCTTGAGGCTCGACCCGGGCTCTTCGCCGTCGTCGTAGAGGATGATGGCGGCGGCGGCCTCGCTCTTCAGTACCTCGCGCAGCACCGAGCCGGCGGGCGTGGCGCTCTCCTTGTGGTCGTACCCGCGGCACAGCTCCAGCAGCACCTGGGGCTTGTTGTTGACCACGTAGCTGAGGGCCACGGGGTCCGTCTTGGGCGAGGCGGTTGGCGGCCGGAAGCGAAAAACGTACGAGAAAATAACTTGGGTATCTTTGCGCGATTCGAACGTCAGGCGCCAGAGGTTCTGGGCCAGCAACAGAAGCAGGTCCTCCTCGATGAGGCCTTGGACGAGTTGGTACACTTGGTCGGGGGTGCTATCGGACTCTGCGGGCATACGACCGTGTCAGTCAGCGCCTCGGGCGTCCATCGCGATGCGCCCACGGGGGGAGCGGCCGAGTACGCACCTGGGGTGCCCTGGAGTATGTGCTTCATCTGGCTGAGCACCTTGGCCAGCTCCTCGGCCTGCGAGACGGGTGGTCAGCGGGCCGCATTGGAGGGGGACAGCTGGGCTGGGCTTGGCTGGGGTCGGTAGGGCCTGGCGATTGGGGGTAGGCTCTCGTGCAAACACACCTTGCCCGGCACGTCTAATTTCAGGACATGTTCGCGCGCTTGTTTCGACAAGTCAATCGTGTTGGTCCTCGCGCGCGCCCGGCCGAAGAGGAACGACATGGTGGCGATGAGAACGGCCGGCGAGGGGGGGGAGAGTGATGATCGTGATCACCCACTGCTGCCCAACTTCGGGATGGATCGAGGACGACGATCTTGGCGCATGCGACAGAGCAAGCAGCAGCAGGCAGGTACCGGTGAGCGAATGAGGGGGCGGGTCCTTGAGGGAGGGGAAGGGAGGGAGGGGGAGGGGGGGGGTTTCCCGAGCGGCAGGGCGATTCGCTTCCCGTCTGGCGAGCTGGAGCTGAAGGAGCTGTGTATGTACAAGCACACGCGGGCACACGCACACGAAGCGGTACTCGGTGGTCCTCGGGAGGGGAGCGGTATTTGTAGTGTGTGGTTGGCTGTGCAGCACGGGAGGGGAGGCGCGGCTCGGAAAGAGGAGAGAGAGCGCGCGCTGTCGCGGTACTCTCAAATCACTCCAGTACTCCTTGGAACCCAAGGGACGTTGGGTGGGAGGCAGGTAGGGACGAGCGTCTCGGATGCGATGCGACGGCTAGCAGGAGTGACTATTGGAGGCCGGACATGGGACATGGATGGGATATGTGGGACGTGAGGAGGGGCCTCACGAGGAGTTGTTTACAAACACCCATCGTCCACTGATAAATCGATCTGCTGCTCCATCATTCCTACATACGCCTCACGTGCCATGTAACACGAGTGTGGTTTCTATATAGAACGTAGCACAGCGTGGCCTTGCGACGGAAGCAATCCATTCACAACGTGGACGGTAGGGCGGTTCCTAACATGGACAAAAGTCCTGCGCACTGCTAAGAGGGGGAGGTATGCAGAGCAAGAAGTACTCAAGCTTACCTAGGTTAGTACTTGCCTGCAATACCTACTGTGTAGTACTTGGTGGGAAAAGGGTATGATCCGACCTTGAACATCCCGGGTTCGATGTCCATCCGATATAACCATAGTACGCAACCTAATGTAAATAGGTCGCAGCAGCAACAGCAGCAGCAGCCGAATCCCAGCTGCGCCAGACGCCTCGATCCATTCATGCACGCCGAGTTTCCGTTCTTTGTCGCCCATATGGATTATGTACATACATTGAGGGCCTGTCGTGTGCCCGATGAGATGGATGGAGTGTGCGGCTGTCCATCGTATGGGATGGGACGGGATCCCATCGTAACGTAACGGCGGGCCCGGCACCCCTGTAGTGGGATTCCCCGTTTTTAGCGGCGCGAGGCTGGCTGGGCGCAACTGCATCTGGCCCGTCACAATGGCCGTGCAGCTCGAAGCAGCTCAGGCGAGTTCCAGGACCGGCCTGGTTTGGAAGGCCGGATAGAAAAGCTGCTGGTATGAGGTATCTATCTATCCATCCCGCCTTCCATGCGTTCAATACTAATCCACGAGTGCGGTAGGAGGGGTCGTGGTTTTTTTTTTTTTTCCCACCCCGCCGACGGGTAAGGCGTACGTGTGTGTGTTACTTATGACATCCCATCCATTCATAGTAGGGGTAACGATGGGCGGCTTCCAGAAACCTGACGCTATCTCATTGGTCGCCTCGAGCTGTGTGGCGCATCCGGTCGTGCCCCGAAATTCTACGAACTAGGTTTGACTCACACCCGCCGCCCGTGCAATTAATTCTATGCTCGCGACCCCGCCATATCTCGAAAGTGGGATGAATGCATTTGCCCGTCCACTTTCAAGTGCGCAACAACCACCCGCACGTGTCTCTTCAGGCCCGTCGCCCACGCCGACCTGAGAGGACCCACGAGTCGCTGACAACACCAGACAGGCATCGTCTTGTCTCCGATACTCGCCATGTCCATCGATTTCCCCAAGGAGGAACTCGCCGTCATCGCGAGGTGGCGCGAGTGGAAGGCCTTCGAGAGGCAGGTATGTGTCCGGCGCCCGGCGGGTGATCGGCTTGCAGCCGCTGACTTGGTGTTTCGTAGGTTGAGCTGTCCAAGGACAAGCCACGCTACACCTTCTACGATGGACCGCCCTTCGCGACCGGCTTGCCGCACTACGGCCATCTGCTGGCCTCCACCATCAAGGACATCATCCCGCGGTACTGGTCCATGAAGGGCTACCATGTCGAGCGGCGCTTCGGCTGGGATACCCACGGTCTCCCCATCGAGCATGAGATCGACAAGAAGTTCGGCATCACGGGCAAGCAGGCCGTCATGGAAATGGGTCTCGACAACTACAACGCCGAGTGCCGAGCCATTGTGATGCGCTACCGCGAGGAATGGCGCCACACCATCGAGCGACTGGGGCGCTGGATCGATTTCGACAACGACTACAAGGTGATTATGCAGTGCCGGACGGGCTACATTTCGGGGAAGAACAGGCTTGGCTGACCGTTGCGCGTGTAGACCATGAACCCGACCTTCATGGAGACGGAGTGGTGGGTTTTCCAGCAATTGTTCAACAAGGGCTCGGTGTACCAGGGCTACAAGGTCATGCCGTATTCGTGCTCCCTGACGACGGCCTTGTCCAACTTCGAGGCCAACCAGAACTACCAAGACGTTATGGATCCCGCTGTCGTGGTTTCCTTCCCGCTCCTGAGCGACCCCAAAACGCACCTCCTGGCCTGGACCACCACCCCCTGGACCCTGCCTACGCATCTCGGCCTCGCCGTGCACCCCGACTTCGTCTATGTCAAGATCGCCGACGAGAAATCCGGCAACAACTACGTCATTCACGAGAAGCTACTGGGTACACTCTACAAAGACCCGAAGAAGGCCAAGTACAAGGTGCTGGAGAAGCTCCAGGGCAAGGACATGCTCGGCTGGGAATACGAGCCGTTGTTCGACTACCTCAACGCCGAATTCAAGGGCATTGCTTTCAAGGTCCTCAATGCCACGTACGTTACGGATGATAGCGGTACCGGTATCGTCCACCAAGCCCCGGCTTTCGGTGAGGACGATTACAACGTCGCCCGTGCTGCTGGCATCATCAACGAGACGCGCCCGCCCCCGGATTTCCTGGACGACAAGGGTGTCTTTACCGACAAGGCCAAGGATTTCGCTGGCCTGCACTGCAAGGAAGCCGATAAGCACATCATCAAGTACCTGAAGGGCACCGGCAGGATTGTTGTGGACTCTCAACTGAAGCACTCGTACCCCATGTGCTACCGCTCGGATACGCCGCTCATCTACCGTGCCGTTCCGTCGTGGTTCATCCGCATCCCCGAGATCGTCCCCCAGATGCTCAAGAACCTCGAGGGCACGCACTGGGTTCCTAACTTTGTCAAAGAGAACAGGTTCGCCAACTGGGTTGCCAACGCCCGCGACTGGAACGTCTCGCGGAACCGGTACTGGGGTACCCCGCTGCCCGTCTGGCAGAGCGACGACAAGGAAGAGCTTATCTGCGTCGGCAGCGTTGCCGAGCTGAAAGAACTGAGCGGCTATCAAGGCGAGATCACAGATCTTCACCGTGACAAGATCGACCACATCACCATCCCCAGCAAGCAGGGCAAGGGTGACTTGAAGCGTGTCGAAGGCGTGTTCGACTGTTGGTTTGAGTCTGGCAGCATGCCATACGCCAGCCAACACTACCCCTTTGAAAACAAGGACAAGCTCAAGGACGGCTTCCCGGGTGACTTCATCGCCGAAGGCCTTGACCAAACCCGAGGCTGGTTCTACACCATGCTCGTCCTCGGCACGCACCTGTTTGGTGTTTCTCCATTCAAGAACTGTGTCGTCAACGGCATGGTCCTGGCCGAGGATGGCAAGAAGATGTCGAAGCGCCTCAAGAACTACCCCGACCCCAGCGCCATCTTCGAAAAGTACGGTTCGGACGCGCTGCGGCTGTACATGATCAACTCGCCTGTGGTGAGAGCCGAGCCCCTGCGCTTCAAAGAGTCAGGCGTGAAGGAGGTCGTCCAAAAGGTCCTGCTGCCGCTCTGGAACAGTTACAAGTTCTTCGAGGGACAGGTAGCGCTTCTGAAGAAGGTCGAGGACATCGACTACGTCTTCGACCCCAAAATGGAGAGCACCAACGAGAATGTCATGGACAAATGGATCCTGGCCAGTTGTCAGAGCTTGCTGCAGTTTGTCAACCAGGAAATGTCGGGTACGTACAGATCCGCCCGCCCTGCCGGGCGGGTTGCTAGGGGTTGGAGCTAACTGGTGACATAGCATACCGTCTGTATACCGTCGTTCCTCGGCTGCTGGGGTTGATTGACAATACGACCAACTGGTACATCCGCTTCAACCGAAAGCGTCTCAAGGGCGAAAACGGTGTGGAGGATACCAAGCATGCCCTCAACACCCTGTTCGAGGTCCTTTTCACACTGTGCCGAGGCCTCGCTCCCTTCACCCCCTTCATCACGGAGACCATTTACTCTAAGCTCCTGCCCCACATTCCTAAGGAGCTGCAGGCCGAGGATGCGCGCAGCGTGCACTTCCTCGCCTTCCCTGACGTCCGTCAGGAGCTCTTCAACCCCGTCATCGAGAGGCAGGTGAGCCGCATGCAGAAGGTCATTGAGCTGGCCAGAGTATCGAGAGAACGACGAACTGTCGGTCTGAAGACGCCGCTGAAGACGCTCGTTGTGCTTCATCGCAGCCAAGAATACCTGGATGATGTCAAGTCGTTGGAGGCCTACATCTCGGAGGAGCTGAACGTCCGCGACCTGGTCCTGACTACGGACGAAGCCAAGTACAACGTGCAGTATAGCGTCACCGCTGACTGGCCCGTCCTGGGGAAGAAGCTTAAGAAAGACATGGCCAAGGTCAAAAAGGCTCTGCCCTCCGTCACCAGCGACCAGGTGCGCCAGTACACTGTCGACAAGTTCATCGTGGTGGACGGCATCCGCCTAGAAGAGGGCGACCTGGTTGTCAAGCGTGAGCTGAAACAGGACGAGGCGTCCAAGAACCTCGAGACGAACACCGACCAGGACGTGTTGACTATTCTGGATACGGAGTTGTACCCCGAGTTGGCCGAGGAGGGTGTTGCGCGAGAGGTCATCAACCGCGTGCAGCGGCTACGAAAGAAGGCCGGTCTGCAGCCGACGGACGACGTCAAGATGGAGTACAAGGTCTTATCTGACCCCGATAACATTGGGCTGGAAGGGGTCTTTGCCAACCAGACCAAGACGATTGAGAAGGCCTTGCGCAGACCTCTTGATAAGCATGAGGTCACGCATGTGGAGGGCGAGATCCCGGAGAAGAAGGAGGATGGCATCATTGCCGAGGAGGAACAAGAGATCCAGAAGGCAACGTTCCTGCTGAGGTTGCTGAAGCTGTGAAGCACACCCGCGTAGAGTTGGACATTGGTACTCATGCCCACCTGCCACGCCATAGGTGATTCCTAAGTCGGGCACGGAGCGTATGTTTTTGGGGGGGGCAACAAGACATAACGCATAGCAACGAGAGACATGAATAAACAAAAACTAGACAAGTAGACTTGAAGATTCAAGCTGATGTTGGTTATACGGACTGCGCCTCATTTCTTCTTGGACGCCTGCTACAACCGGTATTAGAAACAGGTCGTTGACTAGAAGACCGGATTTGGCAACTACCTACCAGATAGCAGTCTTTGAGCTTCAAAAACTCATTGATACATTTGTCCTTATGTACGGCGTTGTAGTCGACAACGATGCACTTGCCGTACACGGCAGCCTGTGTGAAAGGTGTGAGGGCTATGATCATGACCTGTCAGGAGCGCAGTACCTCGGCGGAACATTGAGAAGCAGCCGCCGCAAATTTCTGGATTGGCCGTGTTCGAGCTGGCATCGCGAAGGCGGGATGAGAGAGGATACGGGCGTAACGGAAGCAGTAGATTGAAAGTGCTGCTTATCAAAGTCTGCGTAGTACCAGCCTCCGCCTCTATGCGTAAAGTCGATGACGAGAACGCCGAATGGATGGATGAATGGGTGACTTGAATGAACTCGGAGCTTTGACAGGCGACAGAGTTCCACTACCGGGGGGGGGGTTAAACATGCCGTCACGCAAACTCAGCAGAGGTCTGTTAGTGGAGGGGTTACACGCTATGCAGCCCAGGGTGAAACCCCACGATCGCCCGACGAGCTCGGTGCTTCCCGTCAATTGCTGGCACACATGTACGTACAAGGTACGTAGGTACATACATGTATGTAACCAGGTCCTATTCAACGCGTCCCGTCCCAGTTCCACTTGTCGTTGCTGCCCCCCGTTTGTGGATTTCGCGACAACACCTGCGCCGCGGAACCACGTCCTTTCAAGCACCGCGATCGCACCAACAATACATACGCACACACACGCGCGCGCGCGCGCGCCATCACCGTTTGGATAGCGCATCTCCCTCCCAGCGCGTAATCAGCACTTCGGCAGAGACCATGTGCGAGGCGGTCGCACTGCCACGTATCGGCTCTCAAGCGTTCCGCTCCCTCCCTTAGACTTCTACACCCGGCAAAGCAGCACCGCATACTCTGGGGGGGACGATGGTTGCCAGCTTGTTGGGTCCACCTTCACCATGGCCCCGGGCTCTCACCATAGGCCGTTGTCCTCCAATACGGATACGCGGGACTGGGTGCCGTCTTCCCCTTCCATAGCGTCCAATCTTCACGCTTCCACGGCATCTTCCTTCGCCGCCATCGCCCAGGAAGATTATACGAATCAAGAGTTGCAACGCGTGTACAGCATAGTTCTTGCGGCCGAACGCAAGCTACCTACGCTGCCTCCGGCCAATCGCAACGCCACAACCGCTTTGTTCGGTGTCTACGTCGACCTCCTGTCTGAGCTCGACATTGACGTCGACAGTGACCGGAGGATCAGCAAGCTCCTTTTCTTAATCGGAAGCCTCAAGTATGGAAATAAGCTTCGGGCCTCCTTCGATGCCGTCATGGGGAGAATGGGGATTACCACAATCATCGACGGCGAGGACGATGAAGACGGCGGCGGCGAGGACGACAACGACGACGACGACGACGACGACGACGACGACGACGGAGACAAGCACACTGACGACGACGAGAACAACAACAACCCTTCCCCTGGCTCACCCAGAATCACCTTCTCGTCTCACTCCGACCAATCCGATGATTTCCTACATGACGATGAGCCTACCGGGCCATACACTGAGGATGATACTCGCCCTGATGATGATGACTACAACGGCCGTGAAGACGATAGCGACGACACCAGCCCTCCGCAAGAAACCCACCCAGGCCGCGACAACCAGGATTTGGGGCGGAACGCCGATTCAGAAGCCGAAATGGCTCTGGAAAAGAGTGCTACTGCTTTTAAGAGGCACCGCGACAAATTTGCCGCCTGGAGTCGCTTTCAGCAATGGCAGAGCCGATCCTCGTACATTCGCACCACCACGGAGCAGATACACGAAGCCCGAGAGGCTGACGTGCAAGAATCGGTTGAGCCGGTTTTCGCCGCGTGGAATGAGGCCATGTTTCTGGTACACGAAGCTCCCCTTCACCAGTTGCCCCCAAACGTCTATTCCGAGCGCCTCGAAACAATTGCCCGCCGAACATACCAGATCATGGCAGCTAAGAAAGCCTTGGCCGGTTGGCGGCAACGTATCTCGAACCAAAACGAGAAGAAAGAGGACGAGAAACACATCGAAGGGCAAGGGGACGACAGTCAGCTGGCGAGACTTGCTACAAGAGCGCATATAACGCTGATGAAGTCCCGCGCATTCACTCAATGGTTTAATCGGGCATCTGAGGAGGATGAGAAGGCTCGCGTTGCTGCCAAAGTCCACGAGATGGGGCTGAAATCTCGGGCTCTCGGTATGCGCCCCAAGCTAGAGACGCTTGCACAAGCTCTTCGAGAACGCATACAAGCTGGCAGGAGTGCAGAAACAAGCGCCGAGCCGCTGGAGGAACCAGAGGTGCCCCTAGAAGTACCAGCCGCGCCGGTGGTTGACCAGCCTTCGGAACCGCCTGCGCAGCCCCCGTCGCCACATGTGGTGAAACCTGACGTTCCGATCCAAACGATCGAGGAGGAACCGGATGAGCTGGAGGAAGATGAGATGGCTCTCCTTGCTCGGAGGCACATCCTGCGCATGCGCTTTTTCAGGGCATGGGAAGACTACACGCGACTCCACACACAGAAAGTTCGGGAACATGTCTTGCATTCGGCTCTTGACCCCTGGCGCAAGAAGTCAATCGACTTGTCCGAGAGGGCCGGCATGTTTTCTCACCAACGTCACGAGAACACTGCCAGAACGACTTTGCGCGCCTGGACCGACCAGGTGGGGAACGAGGCCAAGAAACGAAACGCTGCAACGCTGGCGGAAAAGAAGTTCCGCATCGACAACACCCTGAAGCCATGGCTCGCTGCCGCACGTGAAGGCCGCAGATTACAAGATGAGCAATGGCAGAAGTTCTGGCAGTGGTATAGGACCCCTGACCGCGCGATGGCCCTGGAGAGAGCTGCCGTCTTATACCACGAGGACCGAAAGCTGCGCGATACTGTAGTGGCCTGGAGGCCGCTGGCTCTCGAAGCAGAACAGGCAAGGGATTCGCGACAACAATGGGCCGAGAGGGGCGATTTCTACCGTCGAACGACCACCGCTGTACGAGCTTGGAAAGCCAAAGCGCGGGAGAAGGCGGTGCAGAAGTCGATGAAGCGAGAAGGCCTCGAGACCTGGCGTGTTCGCTGCGGCGAAGACGTTCCCCGCCACCGGCAGATGCAAACCTACGCCGAACGGGCCGATTTCTTCTACAGAGCTACCGCAGTAATGCCTACCTGGCGGGCTGCAACCCAGGAGACCGTGGAACGTCAACAGCGACTTGAGTATTATGGAGACCGCGCCGACTTCTACTACAGCACCCGGGAGGCGATGCTCGCATGGAGGTCGCTGGCAAAGAGAAAACGCAAGGAACGTCTCAAAGAAGCCCATCTCGAGGCCCGCCGCAGGGTCAAGAAGGGCATGGGTGCCTACTGCATTGCACGATGGCGAGCCCAACTGCCACCCACGCTCGACCGCTACGAAAGCATGAACGTGGCCCTCGCACAAGTTACGGCTGATCGGCAGCTGGAGGCCACAGCCGAAGCTTTCGACACCTGGAGGGCCCAGGCACAAGAGAAGGCACAGATGGACGCGATGAGTGGCGTCGTGGTCCGACAAAAGGCCTTGGATGGGTGGAGGCAACAGCACGCGCAACGCCAAGACCTGCGGGTGGAGGCGAACGAGTTTTGGCAAGGTCGAAACATGTCCAGGGCACTGAAGGAATGGAACCTCAACTCGATGCAAATCAGCAGTCGCCGGCACACGGTACAGCATGTTCGCGAGAGAGCCGATAGGAGACAGCTGAGACGCGGATTTGAAGACTGGCACAGGCGCAACAAAGAGAAGCGCGCCTCGGTTCATGGTCCCGAAGCCCCGTTGAAAAGCATCGAAACCCCGCCCGTGGAGGGCACACCGCGGCAGGTACCTCACCAGTTCAGAACCAGCCTTTTCTCGTCCTGGAGAGCTGCCAGTCGGGGCCCTACCCCGCAGATTCCCGAAGACGAAGAAGAGGGGGCTGGAAAAGAGGCGGAGGAGCCGTACGAAGCAACACCGGGAAGACCTCAGTTGTTATTAGGCTCTTTCGGGACGGCGACTACGACGCCGCTGGCACCCGTTCCGAGCCGGCCCGTATGGTCCGGGCGAGACTCGGTGCTGGGGGGTTCGGCTATGGAAAGCCGTGTGCCGAGAACTGGACGGAACAGACGAAATTTGAGAGTCTCCTGGGCGAACTGACGGGCGTTGGGAAGGATCCGGAGCACGGATGGGTTCATGGTCTAGGGATTATAGGACGGAAAGGTGGGCATGGTTCGGCGTCCAATAGTGATACCCCATTTGTTCTGCGTAGGTACCAAGCTATGTTTGTTTAAAACTCACGTTCTGGGTTGGGTAATGGGCGCAAAAGAGAGAAGGCAGAGAAAAAAATACTCAGGTCCTTTGCCTCTGCATCGAGCTTGCCAGTATTCTCTGTATTTCAGCCAGTGCGTTTCGCGCATGTAGCAAATCCTGCGATGTTGCCACACAGAAGTCGTGATAGTGTGTGCCCGGAACCATAGCACTGGTACTTCTGGCCTGCGCTAGCACCCAATCGCGGGCATACGAAGTAGGCTACTAGCCGAAAGCCGAAAGCCGAGAGCCGGCACCAAAGCCGAGTCTTCATCGCTCCTTGAGGGCTTATACCCGCCGCACCTGCCAGATCGCGACCAGTCGGAGAGACGGTGCGGCGTTTGCGCTATCATACCAACATCGGCCCGAGCAGTGAACCGCCCCCAGGGTTCATATCTTGTGATGGCTAGCCCGACAAGCTCAGCAACGGTAGGGGTGGCTCCCAAACGGAGAAACGGGCGGCAGCAGGCGTGTTTGCCGTGCCACCGGAAAAAGGTGGCCTGCGACCACACCCTTCCCGTCTGTGGCCGGTGCCGAGCCAAGGGGAAAGCCGAGGACTGCTCGTACGCTATGACGGGCGAAATATCGGCCGGGGCGTCGCCGGCGCCGAAACGCCGGCGCTTATCGGCTTCGGCTGTCAGCGTCCCGGCAGCGCAGCTCCGCCGCTCCCACGTGCCCAGCCCCCCGGGCTACCTGGGGCCGACGAGCTTTTTCCCCGTCTTTGAGGAGGCCCGGACGCACCTGCAGGCGCCCCCGGCCGAGGCGGAGCCGCCGGCCAGCCCGACGAGGGCAGAGGAAGAAGAGGAGGAAGAGCAAGCCCCGAGCAGCAGCCCCGAAGTGCCCGAGGAGGCGTTGAGCCCGCGCGTGCGACTGCTCGCGTGCATTCCCTCTCGCAAGACCAGCGAGGCCCTGTTCAAGCGGCACGTCAACCCCATGGAAGGCTGGATCCGGGGGGCGCGGCCGCGGCTGGCCGACTCGCTGTGGGAGACGTTCGGCGGGTATCTCGGCAGCCGGCGTGCGGCGGGCCTACGGGCCATGGCGGCAGTGCTCTCGGCCAACACGAAGAAACCGCTCGTCGAGGACTCGATTCACGCCGACGAGTGGCTCCGCTCCTTCACCGGCAGCCAGATGCGGTGGGAGAGCCTTGGCATCCTCTTCTCGTACTGGGCCGTCGGGGCGCTCGCCGTGCCCGAGCAGGCCATTGTGGGCGTGGCCGGCATCACCGACTCGCGGCAGCAAATGATGTACTACAAGAAGTGCGCCTCGCAGTGCCTGGCCCTGGCCCGCGAGATGGGCACGCCCAACACGCTGCAGGTCTACCTGTGCCTGCGGAACCAGCTGCTCGAGTCGACCATCTCGGGCGACGCGAGCGTCGAGGTCTGGCGGCTGCACGGCGACGCCGCGGCGCTGACGACGTACCTCGGGCTCCATTGCATGCCCGACCCGGCGCCGTACGAGCCGACGGTGGCGTCCGAGGTACGGCGGCGCCTCTTCGGCCTCATCTTCAACATCGACAAGGTCCTCGCCACCTTTACCGGCCGGCCGCCGCTGCTCAACGGCCGCCACACCTCGACCACGCTGCCGCTCGACATCGACGACGAGGTCCTGCTGGGCCCCCGCGACGACATGCTGGCCGCCGCGCGCGAGCTCGAGCGCCTCGGCGACCGCCCCCGCAACGACGGCAAGCTCCGGTCCACGACGATTCTCCGCGCCCGCGTCACCATGTCCTTCATCCGCAACGACATCCTCGACGTGGCCCTGGGGCCGCCCCGCTGGGACGTGGCCGCGAGTTTATGGTAAGGGTCAGGGAAGGGGGTGAAGGGGGGTTCCCCGTCCCCGACGCGCCGGCTCGCTCGCTAATCATGAGGAAATAACAAAATCCAGCCAGATGCGAGACCGCCAGCTGGCCGTCTACGCCCAACTTCCCGATATTGTCGTCTACCGACCCGAGGACCGAGACGACGACGGGCTCGAGCCCGCCACGCGGTACGCCAAAATCCTCGTCCGGCTCGAGCACCTGCAGAACCTCTTCTTCGTCCAGAGGCTGCAGGGGAAGCACGGGCAGAAGGACCTCTCCGAGCTCATCGGCATCTCCTTCGAGATGGTGTCGTTGACGCTGCTGTGCTGGACGCACCGGGACTGGTTCGTGGGGTTTGCGGGCGACTACGAGTGGCTGGTACGTAACCATACACCCCCCCGAGACGTGTGGATTTTACTCATAGGGCGACTGCTCACCCATCTTTTGGCTTGCCTATCCAGGTCATGTCGTACGCGGCCCCGGCGGGGGGCGTGCTCGCGGTGGAGCTCCTGAAGCCGTCGCCGGCGCCGGAGCCGAGCGCGGATCCGTCGCACGGCGCCGGCGCCGCGCCGGCCCCGAGCCCGCGACCGAAGCGGTCCCAGATCATCCAGCAGCTCAGCCTCCTCGTCGGCTTCCTCGAGTGGGTACGGCCCACGAACCCCAACGGCGACCTCTGCCAGGCCGCCGCCAAGGTCATCAAGCACGTCCTCGACCAGACGCTCGACGCCGCCAGCCTGCCGGCCGGCGACGCCGTCAGCTGGAACGTCGACTTCCCCACCGACCTGAGCAACTACTTCAACTTTGACCTCCTGGACACCTTTGATTGGCTTTGATATCCGGGGGCGCATGCTCGGGGGCGTCGTATCGGGGCTCGTAAACCCAAGGAGTCCCGGAAGAAAAGAGGGGTTTGAACTCGGCCCTTCGTGAGTTGCCGGTGCGACGAGTGTATTTGCTTGTGCTTCCCATCATCGTGTACAACGTGGAAAGGGACTAGCGCGCCCGGGCAAAAGCAGTGGACGTCATGCTGCAGCTTACGTGCGTCTGGCAGTTGACGCGAAACCACTTTGAGCGCCGACTCTCCCCCCCCCCATTTGCTGCATTTCACGATCTAGCCAAGTACACACGGACACAGCACATACTTGGCTACTTGTAGAGTACCTACTTTATGCAGGTAAAAGGAACATGACCCGCGGCTTCGGCCGGGCATTAAACAACGTACGACCCAGGGGACCACGGATCCAAGAGACCTGAACTGTGAACCGAAAAACCGTCCTTGTATGCAAAAGCATCCGAGACAGCACCTAGGCTGGGGTGGTTACGTCCTTGGGGACCTCGTACGCGCTTGACTGTCCACTGGTAGACACGGACCCAATAACATCCATCGAAATGCATGCCCAGCTGGCTTTCTCCTACAGCCACTAAA
Source organism: Nigrospora sphaerica (assembly GCA_018287875.1). NCBI lineage: Eukaryota > Fungi > Ascomycota > Sordariomycetes > Amphisphaeriales > Apiosporaceae > Nigrospora > Nigrospora sphaerica. The sequence goes on from JAGVVL010000002.1 coordinate 5,105,829, forward strand.
GCTAAACCTTTGGCGCGCCTATCACCAACTCTGGGACCGCGACGGCAAACCTACAGCATACCTCTTTTTACTTTCCCGAGTACTAATCCAGTTTGTGTGCCCGCGCGTCCCCTGCGAGAAGGAGAGGGTCGCCAAAACCTGCTCCGTCGTCCCCTTGGGGCCACACCGAGTCGCGACAATCCGCAATGCCCAGTCCGTGAGCCCCGGTTCCCGCTGCCTACTATGCAGGCCGTCCTCCCAGGACAGCCCGAAGCCGGTCTTCAAGCCCTCTCGACGGGCTGCTGGAACGGCCACCGCATCGTCGTGTACATCACCGGCAACGCCCTGGCCATCCTCTCGGACCCCGAAACCATCATCCAGACCATCTACGACGATGACGAGCGCAAGCTGGACGCCGTGGCCATTGACGAGTCCTCGGGCAAGATCGCCGCCTGTACCGGAGCCACCGTCCGCGTGTACAAGCCCCTGGCCTACGGAGACGACGCCCTCAAGGTTGGTCTCGTGTGCCCCGCGAGTCGCCCGCACCCGTGGCATTGAGCTTACCCCTGGTGTCCCTAGTGGGCTCTGCAATCCTCCTTCGAGATCGACGATGCGCCGACCGTTGCGACCCTGTCCTGGGGCAGCTCCGCCGAGCTGCTCGTGGGCCGCTCTTCCCTCTGGCTGTACGACACCACGGCGACACCCGCCACTTGCCTCTGGTCCACCGGGCTGGCAAGCCCCGTGAAAGCTGCCAGCCTCTCGTACGATTCGGCCTACATCGCCGCCGTGGGCTACCACGACCGCCTGATGAAGGTCTGGCGCCGGCTGAGCTTCAGCTCCGAGGACGTGCACTTCGACTTCAGCTACCTGCCGCACCCGCGCGCCGTGGCGAGCTTCCAGTGGCGCAAGCCCTTCCACGTCGACCAGACCATAGAGAACGTCATTTACACCTTCTGTGCCGACAACCAGCTACGCGTCTGGACGGGAGCCGACGGTCACAACCGCGACTCGCTTCGCCTCTGGGGCAAGGTGAACCTGACGACGGCCATACAGGACGAGACGCTTTGCAACGTGCCCGGTGCCGATCAGCGGTGGGCCTTCATCATCGGCCAGCGCGACCTGGCAGCGGCCACCGAGAGGGCCGTACAGGAGGGGAACGACGGCAAGGAGAAGGACGACGTCGCCCTTCAGTACCTCATTTCCATCGCGAACCGGGACACGGAGCTCTGCATGGTTCTGGACGGCCGCGGGAACATGGCCGCCTACGCGCTGGAGGACGTCAGCTGCAACTCGCAGAGCGTGGACCACATTGACAACGTGGCCCTCGTCAAGTCCAGGGACTTCGGCTTTGTCGCCGCCACAGCCCCGAGCTTGCCGCATGTCGAGATTGTCAGCTACTGCAACAAAGGCGCGGGCCACTTGTACGTGCTTCTGCACCAGTTTGACGGGCGCGTCGAAGTCTACGAGAGCAACATAGCGGACCTGCTGGACCCAAGGTCGAAGCCCGGCCGCCTGAACCACCGCGCCACGTGGTCGGGCCACTCTGCCTCGGTCAAGAAAATTGTGCGCAACTTCAGTGGCCGCGCCGTGGTGTCGAGGACCGAGGAGGGCGAGGCCATGGTGTGGAAACACACGGCCAAGCCGAGCAACACGCGGCTGATCCGCCAGGCGGTCATTCCCGAGAAGCGACACATCCACCGGATATGCCTCTTCCGCGGGGGCAGCTTCGTCGTATTTCTGCATCACGACGTTCTGTGCCTGTGGGACTGCCGGCAGTCGAAGCCGCGGATGCTAGCCGAGCAGCCGTACCAGGTGGCCGGCAAGCCCCTGTGCATTGTGGTCCTGCCGCGTCCGGATGTCAAGGACGTAGCCGTGGCGCACATCGCCACAATCACGTCGGAGCAGCACGGCCTCGTCTGGGAGGTCAAACTACCCCTCGCCAGCCACACCGCTGGCGCACCTACCAACGGCAACGGTGCCAACGGCGAGAGGTCGGCATCGATCCGCGACTTCTGCACCTTCCGCCTGGACGGCGCGGGCGATCTCGCCTACGTGCTTCCCGTAGACCCGGCGGGGGCGCCGCCCGCCACCTCTGGCTTTCTCGACGTGTTTGCCAAGGACGTGGCCGTCTCGTACACGCATTCGGGACGAGTCGAGTTCTGGACGGCGCGGGTGGACCGAGCCCAGAGCCGGGTCGAGTGGCTCTCGACGTCCGCCATGGAGACGGGTGTCGCCGAGCCGGCCTTGGTCAGTGGCAGCACCATGAAGAAGGCGGCACTCGTCAACGCCAATCGTTCCGGGCTCACCATCTGGGACATCCGCGGCGCCCGACTCGAGTACGCCCAGGACTACGAAGGCCACAACACGGTCCAAGATCTCGACTGGACGTCCACCCCCGATTCCCAGTCTATCCTGGCCGTGGGCTTCCCCTATCGCGTCGTCCTTCTCGTACAGATGCGGTTCGACTACCTGAACAAGGGCCCGGCCTGGGCACCCATTCGGGAAATCAACATCCGCGATCTGACGCCCCATCCCATTGGCGACTCGACGTGGTTGAGCGGTGGCAACCTGGTCATTGGCGCCGGCAACCAGCTTTTCATGTACGACCGCATGTTCGGGGCGCAGACTTCGTTGGTAAGCAATGCCCGCTTGCCGCTCCGCAAGGACGGCACGCGGGATCTCTTCGAGGTGGTCCAGAGGCTCAACGGACCTTTGCCGGTGTTCCACCCTCAGTTCCTCAGCCAGTGCATGCTGTCGGGGAAGCACTCTCAGGTGAAACAGATACTGCTGGCGTTAAATCATACCTTGAAATACCACGTCGAGGGCGAGACCATCGACGACTACCTGAATCTCGATCTGGCCAGCTTTTACCTCGACGACAGCGTAAGTGCGCCAACCCACGACCTTGCGAGGCAGCTGTACTGATGCGACAACAGACAACCGCCATGAACGGATACGGCAAGGATCCGGCACATCTCGTTCGCCGCCTGTCTCTCGACGACGGCGAGGAGGGATTCACGGAAGACACGGCGCTGCAGATCTGCGAAGGGCTGCAAAAAGTGACGATACCGCAGCTCTCGGGGCACGAGCAGATACAGCTCCTCGACATTGTGGAGTGCGCCGGGACGGTAGAGAAGCAACGACGGTCCATGGACGAGAACGGGGCCCGTTTCATGCTCTTCTTTCGGCAACACGCATTGCGCAAGGGGCGCACGAACGAGATTCACATGTCATGGCGGGAGATCAACTGGGCCTACCACTCGACGAGCCAGGATATCCTGACGGACTTTGTGTCGCGTCAATACCATGGGTCCCTGCTGTGGGAGAAGGCGAGAGAAAGCGGCATCTTCATGTGGCTGACGGACGCGGCCGCCGTGGTAAGTGCTTAACATACTGCTCCCCCGTATTGGTCGAGATGGCACCGGGTAACCATCTAACAACACCGCCGCAGAAAGCGCAGTTGGAGATTGTGGCGCGCAACGAGTACACGAAGAGCGAAACCAAGAACCCGGTGGATTGCAGTCTGTACTATCTTGCCCTGAGGAAGAAGACGGTGCTGCAAGGCCTTTGGCGAATGGCCACTTGGAACAAGGAGCAACGGGCGACGCAGAAGCTGTTGGCCAACAATTTTGAGGACCCGCAGTGGAAGACGACTGCACTTAAGAACGCATACGCTCTACTCAGCAAGCGGCGCTTTGGTAAGAAGGACGACCCGGTTCTCGTCGTGTGCCTTGCCCAGTGCTAACTCGCTCCCAGAATACGCCGCGGCTTTTTTCCTGCTGGCCGATCACCTGCAAGATGCCGTCAACGTATGCCTTAACCAGATCAAGGATTTGCAGCTGGCCATCGCCATCACGCGCGTCTACGAGGGCGATACGGGCCCCGTTATGCGACGGCTGCTGGAGAATGAGGTTCTGGCGATTGCGTCGCAGGAGGGCAACCGGTGGCTGGCGTCGTGGGCCTTTTGGATGCTGAACCGGCGGGACATGGCGGTCCGGGCCTTGATTGTAAGAGAGTTGCCGGCCTTGGTCGGGGCGTTGCTAACCGAGTACCAGACGCCAGTATACACGTTGCTGGAGACGCCGGCGTCGCCCGGCCTCCAGGCCAAGCTATTCTTGACGGACGACCCCGCCCTCATCGTGCTCTACAGCCAACTGCGGCAGAAGACGCTGCAGACGCTCCGCGGGGCCTCCAAGGTGACGCCCAAGGTGGAGTGGGACTTTGTCATTCACAACGCCCGCCTCTACGACCGGATGGGCTGTGATCTGCTGGGCCTCGACCTCGTGCGGAACTGGGAGTTTCTGCGCACGCCGACGGCGCCGCCGGGCCTCGGAGGCGAGATCGACCCTACCAAGTTGCTGCGGAGGCGGAGCTCCTTGGTCGTGGCCGACATGCCCATGAACCCGACGGGCCATCCGGCGCAGGTGCCCAAGGCGCCGACGGTGTTTGAGGAGCCCGACGCGAGCAGCCTGCTGGATAGTTTCGGCTTCTGAGGAGACGGTGGCGCCGACGACGTCATTAGCGCGCGCGCGCGCGTTGTGCGCATGCGCACGCGCACCTTATCGCGTGGTATGTATTATTCCGGGACGGAGAGCGTGCATGCGGTCTTTGCGACGGCGTAGGGGTGTTTGGTCGGGCTTCTTGTACCGAAAACTGTGCCATGCCTAACATTACCTCCAACGAGAGTCTCTTTCCCGCGCCCTCGTCTTTACCCGTTCGAACCTGATAAGCGGCGTTCCCCATCGCACGGGGTGAAGGGATCGGTAACCGTCCGTAGTATCCCACACACGTGAGGGCTCGGGGGTTTGGCTGGGAGTTGGGTGCTGAATAATATCGGAGGATCCGCATGATTCGCGTGTGACTCGAGAGACGAAGAAGGAGAGGAACTAGAGATTGTCATCCCACAGGCGACGGTGACGACGGCACGAAGACCGTAAGGGTCTGAAGGCAAGCGTCCGCCTGCCAATGGCCACCGGTGACAACGGAATGAAGTCACTCAGCAAGGGCTAAGAAACGAAGGAACGAGTCGGGAGGATCGGACTGCAGCGACCACCGACTGCGATATGTTGAGTTCTAGAGACATGTCGCACTGGAGGAGGCGTGGCAGGCGAAAGGTTCAAGGTTATCCATTAGAAAGAACAAAAGAAAGGGCCAGACAAGCTTTCTTCTACCCGTGCTACTCCGGGATTTCCGTGTTGGATAGGTAGGGGTTCTGAAACGGAAAGCTCTTCCCCAGCCAGGAGAGCAGGGCTCGGTGCAGAGTCTGATAGCAACCACTCTCGAAGGCGTCACTAGATACCCACCAGCTCGCATCTACGTCGTGGGCCATGAGTTGCGGCGTCAACTTGGTCCGGCGGCCCATGGGATACAGGTAGAAGCAGCCGACGTATAGGTGGGGGGGCTCGGCCTGGTCCTGCTGCTGGTCCTGTTGCTCGTGGACGACGTAGGCGAAGCTGTCACCATCGCGGAATTCACGCTCGTGCCAGGCCAAGTCAAGGAAGTTGAATTCCTCGGTTAACTCCTTGTCGGGCCAGGAGCCGCCCCGCGTTCGGCGAATGAGGGCCCGGCTGGCGTTGACGGCTGCCAGGTCCTCCAGGACATGCTCCCTGCCGAGTGGTGTGGCGATCAGGCCCCCGTACTCCAGTCTCATGGGTGCCGAGAAGCCGTCGGGGAGCGCCAACGGCTTGATGAACCGCGACACATCCATAGTGTCTGCTTAGCGCGCGTCCGGATTGGCTGTGTCGCCGATGCGGTGTTGCCGTCCCGACTGCTTGGATCTTTCGGCTTAGGCGGGGTGTAGAGGTGACTTGTTGTTGTTGTTGTTTATGAAGATACTAGTGCGTTTAACTGATTTCTACTCTTTCTCGAGTACTTATCAGTATTGTGATTTCTGGATGCTGTCGTCGAGGCAGAGGCCGGTATACGGCCTTGGGAGTTGTGGGGCCTGGGGTCGAGTTCCCCCCGAAGGGCGTGCGAATTATGGAGAGGGTGTTGCTTGGCCAATGGGATGGGTTATCGCTCTGGCTACTCAACTTGCGGTGGAGCCCGTGCGGTCTTTATCTCCGCCCGTATCGGGATTTCGTATCCATTCGAGCATCCATGCGTAGTACACAGCACCCGACTGGAGCCCTTGTCCCCCCCGTACCCGTAGTTTGCGCCATCGGCGGGAGGGGGTGAGGGGGAGGAGCCATTTCCCTCTCCCTCGCTCAGCCTTTGCGTAAAAACCGAGCAGCGTTTTTTCTTCTTCCGGAAATTCTGAAACGGTCGCGGCATGGGTTGCCATTAAGAGTGAGAAAGAGAGAGAAAGAGAGAGAGAGAGAGAGAGAGAGAGAGAGGGCGTTTCTTCCGGGGTCCTCTGTTTTTTTTCTTTTCCTTTCGTATTCTATCCGTCTCACGTGCACGCGCGCGCCGCCTTTCCCGCCCTCTCCCCCCCCCGTGCTCTCTATAACTACGCACTTATATAATCCCCGGCCACGGGCGCGGCGGCAATGTCGCCCGACGGACGCGACGACGCGGCGGAGACGGCGGCGGACGGCGGCGGGCCCCCTCGTGGGCCCGGGCGGCGGCGGCGGCGGCTCCCCGAGGGCCGGCACTTTACGGCGCGCGGTGTGGCCGTGGGCCTGCTCGTCGGCCTCGTCATCTGCTTCTCCAACATGTACTTCGGCCTCCAGACGGGCTGGGTGTCCATGATGACCATGCCGGCCAGCCTCATGGGCTTCGGCCTCTTCCGCGCCCTCGCGCCGCACCTGCGCTTCCCCTTCTCGCCCGTCGAGAACGTGCTCGTCCAGTCCGTCGCCGGCGGCATGGCCATCATGCCCCTCGGCTGCGGCTTCGTCGGCGTCGTGAGTTCTTCCTCCCCCACATATTCACACACACACATACACACGTGCGCGCACGCACACACACGCCGGGAAAACAAAACAGGAAAAGGGGGGCGGAGCAGAGCCGCCGAAAGATGCGGGGGGAAGGGGGCGTTTTGTGAAGCCGTGCTGGCTGCTGACCAAAGCTTCGTGGTAGATGCCGGCTCTCAACTATTTGCTCTCGTCTGAAGAACAGGGCCCCGTCGTCCTGCCCATCTGGAAGCTGATGGTGTGGTCGTTGGGCCTCTGCTACTTTGGCGTCGTCTTCGCCGTTCCGCTGTAGGTCTCCAGAGCCCCTCCTCCTACTCCTCCCCGGAGGCCGCCGAGGCCGAGGCCGACTGACTGGGGTTTAGCCGGCGCCAGGTCATCATCAAGGAGCAGCTAAAGTTCCCCAGCGGCTTCAGCACCGCCGTTCTCATCGGCGTCCTGCACGGAAAGGGCCGGGTGCAGGACAACGGCGTGCTGGACCCGGCCAAGGCAGCCACGTTCGGCTGCCTCGCCCTGGAGAACCGACCGGCCGTCGAGAGCGAGCGGTCGGCCGATGAGGAGGAGGAGGACGACGACGCGCAGACTCTGGTGGACGGGGAATCGCTCCAAGAGCCGGGGCAGGGCTATAGCTGGGGTGCCAACATCCGGCTGCTCCTCCTCTCCTTTGCCGTGTCGGGCGTCTACACCCTCTGCACTTACTTCGTCCCCGTCCTCCGCAGCCTGCCCATCTTTGGCACCTACGCCGCCTCCACCTGGCTCTGGGATCTGAACCCCAGCCTGGCTTACGTGGGCCAGGGCGTCATCATGGGCCCGGCCACCACCATCCACATGCTGCTGGGCGCCGTCGTCGGCTGGGGCGTGCTGTCACCCCTGGCCAAGTACCGCGGGTGGGCCCCTGGAAACGTCGCCGACTGGGAGACTGGAAGCAAAGGCTGGATCGTGTGGGTAGCGCTGGCCATCATGCTGGCTGACTCCGTCGTCAGCCTGGGCTACGTGGCTCTCAAGCCCGTCGTGGAACACGGGCCCGCTTACGCCCGACAGGCCCTCGGTAGGTATCACGAGGGAGGCTTGGCCAGTGTCCTTCGTTCGCCGCCGCGCGACTACGGCTACACGGCCCTGCGCGCCGAAGAAGCCGAGGCCCGCGCTCGAACCGGTCGGAGAGACTCCACGACCGCTCTCCTCGTGCGCCCGGACTCGCCACCGGGCCAGGGCCAGGGCCAGGGCCAGGGCACAGGCGAAGGCGAGGGCGAGGACGAGGGCGGGGGCGTCCCGTGGGAGGGCGACGACGCGCCGCCGGAGCAGCTGGTCGGCAGCAAGACGGTCAGTATCGGCCTCGTGGCTTCGCTGCTCGTCTGCGTGGCCAGCATTCACATCACGTTCGGCGACCTGGTGCCGCTGTACGCCAACGTCATCGCCATCCTCATGGCGCTGGTGCTGAGCATCATGGGCGTCCGGGCGCTGGGAGAAACAGACCTCAACCCCGTGTCGGGCATCTCGAAGCTGGCCCAGCTCTTCTTCGCCCTCATCATCCCGCAGTCGAACAAGTCCAGCGTCATCATCAACCTGGTGGCCGGCGCCGTCTCCGAGGCCGGCGCTCTCCAGGCCGGCGATCTGATGCAAGACCTGAAGACGGGCCACCTGTTAGGCGCGGCACCGAAGGCGCAGTTCTGGGGCCAGGTGATCGGGGCGACCGTGGGAGCCGTGGTGAGCGCTCTGATTTATCGCCTCTACACGGCCGTGTACCAGGTCCCCGGAGACTTGTTCCAGGTGCCCGCGGCCTATGTGTGGATCTTCACGGCCCGCCTGGTGACGGGGCAGGGGCTGCCCTACATGGCCCGCGAGTGGGCCATCGGGGCGGCCGTCGTTTTCGGGGTCCTGACGGTCGTGCGGACCCGGGGCATGGGGCAGTCGTGGCAGGCCTATATACCCGGCGGCATCGCCGTTGCTGTTGGTCAGTTGTCGTCGTCCTCGTCGTCCTCGAGAGCTCCCTGCATGCCGAGAACACATCCCAACTGACGCGGTTTTGTTTAGGCATGTACAACGTCCCGTCCTTCACGCTGGCCCGGACGATTGGCGGCCTGATGAGCTGGTACTGGCGGCAGTACCTTCGCAGGGAGGACACGCCGCTGATCGTGTTGGCCTCGGTAGGTGACGTGCATCCCCCCATCGGCCCCCAGAACACGCCCTCGCTGACCGCACCCTGGCAGGGATTTATTTTGGGCGAGGGGTTTTTGAGCATTGTGAACCTTCTCCTGCAGAGCGCCCAGGTTCCCCATCTGTAGACCCAGGCAGACTGTAGACCCAGGTAGTCTGTAGGCCCAGGCAGTTTGTAGGCCCAGGCAGTGGGACAATCCCCGTATCTCGCTCTTCTCAGCCACGCATCTTGGGGAAGTTGGGCGTCGGAGGCACACCATGGTACCGACTCGCGGACCACGCTGCCCGCAAGGGGAGGGGGAAGACCAGGCTATTTTGGACATGTCCTCAAGGGTGTTCGTGGCCTCACAACAATATGATTTGGAAACCTAGTGGTTCCTGGCCCCAGGCGGTCGCGATAAGTCGCCGATTGGACGAGCGCGGTGTATAGAAGTACTACCGACGTGCCTATATGCACAATATCGTCTCCCCCACCTGATGACTCAGCCCCCACTTCTTGGCTCAATCGTAGTTAAGGTGGTGCAGAATGGGGTGACTTTGGTGAGGGGCAACATACGACCTCTGTGTAGCGAACAGGTCCTACAGAGCCTGTTTCGGAAGGACGCCTCGTAGCACCGGCAGTCCACGGCAAGCCAACAAAAGGCAGTGCGTATTTGACACGCCGTTGAGTATTTCTTGAGCGGTTCGGAGCCTATTGTCGTTTCGTTTCAATCTGCGAGGCCTCACCCTTCGCAGTTCACGCCCTATATCTCTCAACATGTTGATCAAGGAGAGCCACGCCGATGTGCCGGTGACGGTGGACGGGAAGGAGTCCTCGATGAGTATGCCACGGCTTCCCTCCATGCTCTACCGGGTGCCAAACTTTTCGGCGGGTGTGTGACTTTACGATGGTTCCTCACGCTGACACGAGCAGGGATTTTCCTCTTCCACCCCACGATCCCGCAGTACCCCGATGCGTATGTTGCACCGGAGCGAGGCCTGGCGGCGGGTGCGGCCTGCTGACTGAATGCCCAGGCGCTTTCCCGGCGTGCTCCTATTCAGCGAGATCTACCAGGGTACGTGCCGGCGGCGCAATAGTCGTAGCCCCGGAGAGGACAAAGACAAGGAACGCTGATGTGATTACAGTGACGGGCCCGGTGGCCCGGTTTGCTCGCCAGATCGCCGGTCAGGGGTACATCGTGGCGGCGCCGTCGTCCTACCACGACTTCACGGGCCCGGAGCCGCTCGCGTACGACGTTCCCGGGACGGACGCTGGTAACGAGTATAAGATCAAGAAGGTCAGAATGGCTCCCGGCTGCCCTATCGGCAGTGTAGCATGAACCGCATGACTAACGTGTGGAGGATACCAGACTCTCTCATCATACGACGTCGACTCGGCCAAGACAGTCGACTATCTCCTCGGCCTACCAACCTGTAGCGGCCGGGTGGGAGCGACAGGCATGTGTCTCGGGGGTCACCTGGCTCTCCGCGCATCCGTAAGTCCGACGCGCCCGCTGGGGCGGTGCTGCTGCTCGACGCAACGGCCCGACTAACATAAACACAACACAGCTGGACGCCCGCGTGAGCGCGTGTGTGTCCTTCTTCGGCACCGACATCCACAGCCGGACGCTGGGGCCGTACGGCCAGGCCAACACGGCGGCCGAGGGGCCGGCCGACAGCAACCATACCATCGACAAGCTCGGCGAGGTGCAGGGCGAGGTGGCCATGATCTTCGGCATCAAGGACACGCACGTGCCCGACGCCGGGCGGGACCTCATCCGGGCCAAGCTGCGCGAGGCGGGCGTGGCCTTCAGCTTCTACGAGTTCGCGTGGGCCCAGCACGCCTTTGTGCGCGACGAGCTGTCCAAGGGCCGCTACGACCCGGCCATTACTAAGGTCTGCTTCGAGGTCCTGCTGGAACTGTTCGGCCGCGTGCTCAAGACGGATCTGGGGCCGAAGGACGGCCGCCCCGAAAAGGTGGAGCACGTGTGCTGATCGGCCAACGGCGACGTCCAATGATGGCGAATGGGGATGGCAGGACGAGGTTTGGCCTGCATAATGCGGCTGCATCGTGTAGTTGTACTCATGGTCGTACATACATTACCTAAGGTTGCTGTACCTTAGTATTCACTCGAGTTGGCAACCGCTCTATGCTGACGAATACATACCCCGTACGTTCCTACTTTAGGGAGTAAGCAATGGCATGTGCATGTGCAGGAAAAAATGCAGCCGCATGCCAACACGTGCTATTCTCGATGCAAGCGCACGCCGGCCGAGTGTCGGGCACCGGTTGCTCGCCGCCCTGCATTTACGCGCTCCGCTGGTGAGAAGCGGTCCAAGTCGTGAGCGCGGCGAGGGGCGTCTTCGAGGTCTTGATGGTACATCGTACATCGCACCCGGGGCGTAACGGATGACGCGTGCCAGATCTGCACGACCGGATCGGCAGAAATCCTTGGGATTCCGTAAAGTGCGATATTCCTAGGTGATGCGTAAACGTCGTGATTTCGTGTAGTTTGCCCAATCGCCGGCGGCCATCAAATCACTGCCGATTTTGGAATGCCAGCCGTGGAAGGTTACGAAGCGTGTATCGTGCCTTGCATTCGGGCCAATCGTGGCCAGACCCCCGCTGCGCGGCTTCTGCTGTCGTCCATCAGAAACTACGGCCTTCTCTGCCCCTCGCTGCTTGGACGCCGCCCGTCACCGTGCGACCGCAGCAACGATTGCCCCACCTCTGCTTCCATTCAGTTCGTAGTTGAACGTTCGGCCTTCTGACCATACCGCAGCTCCCGTATGGCGTCAAGCGGTGTTTGTGTGAATTCAGGCAATGGGATAGGTGACGCTTTGACTTGCACGCCGCAGTAACCTAGGTGAATTAGGTTCTACACGCTTGTGATGATATCGTTGCTTTCTATTTGCCGGTGCCTTGCGCCAACTGCTGTTCATCCCATGCTGTCCACCCGCCCACCCAAGCTGACCCGTGAGGGTGTGGGAGGGCTTGGGCTGGTAGGAGACCTGGCCCACCCCCGTCGTAGTCTGACCGGGGGGAAGGGAGCCTCAGCCCAATCGTCGGCGCCCTGGCTCGCCCTCCTGCACGCATTCGGCTCCCGATGGAACCTCTCAAGCTTCCACGAGCGCCTTGGTTGTTCCAGCAGGGCGAGCAGGGCCTGATCGGACCAGTGCCGGACCACTGTTTCTGGCGTCCGTCGTAGACCACAGTAACTCGTAGAAGGTCGCCCGTGGCGAGGCAGATTCTTCAAGCCGCCACGGCAACGAATGGCTGGTGATGATGTCAGGCTCCACCTGCGGGGTAGATCGTGGGCTCGTGGAAGCAGCTCGATTGATAGCTTCACGCAGCTTGGGGCCATGGGACAATGCTCGCGACGGCATCAGGCGCATCGTGCACCACCGGGCAAGGGGTGCAGGCATGCCAATTAGGCACAACAGCCGCTTCGGCCACTCTCTGGGCCATTCTCCCAGCGTCCAGATTGTGCCAGGGCCGCCGAGTGCATTCCGAAAATGCCCAGCGGCGGCTCCTAGGCGCCCGACCATTCCAGAAGCTTCCGTCAATTTTTTGAGAACCTGCCTGGTGGGGTCCCGCCCGCCTGCCCGCCAGCTACCCAAAAAAGGTATATCAATCCAGTCTTCGTTCCTCCCCAATACTCATCTTCTCCTCCATTCCTCAGGTTACAAACGAACAACAACCCATCACCACGCATTTCCAGTCCTTAATACATCAACCAGGACTCTTTCCACGATCATCCTTTTCCTTTCTGCCGCATCTGATACCCATACACCCCCCCAACCGTAACCATGGTCGCCGCCGTAGGTATCGATCTGGTAAGTCATTGTCTCCCCCGCCGCCTAGATTCTTCCCCACCCAGCCCGCTAACCACACGCCCAGGGTACCACCTACTCCTGCGTGGGTGTGTTCCGTGACGATCGTATCGAAATCATTGCCAATGACCAGGGCAACCGCACCACTCCCTCGTTCGTGGCTTTCACGGACACCGAGCGTCTCATTGGAGATGCCGCCAAGAACCAGGTCGCCATGAACCCGAACAACACCGTCTTCGACGCCAAGCGTCTGATCGGCCGCAAGTTCACCGACGCCGAGGTGCAGGCCGACATGAAGCACTTCCCTTTCAAGATCGTCGACAAGGCCGGCAAGCCCGTCATCGAGGTTGAGTACAAGGGCGAGACCAAGAACTTCACCCCCGAGGAGATCTCCTCCATGGTCCTGATGAAGATGCGTGAGACCGCCGAGGCCTACCTCGGTGGCAAGGTCGACAACGCCGTCATCACCGTCCCTGCCTACTTCAACGACAGCCAGCGCCAGGCTACCAAAGATGCGTACGTTTTCCCATTTCCTGTTTTGGTCTGATACCAGTTACTGACGAGCATTGCAGTGGTCTCATCTCGGGCCTGAACGTCCTGCGTATCATCAACGAGCCCACCGCCGCTGCCATCGCCTATGGTCTCGACAAGAAGGTTGAGGGCGAGCGCAATGTCCTCATCTTCGATCTCGGTGGTGGTACCTTTGATGTCTCCCTCCTGACCATTGAGGAGGGTATCTTCGAGGTCAAGGCCACCGCCGGTGACACTCACCTGGGTGGTGAGGACTTCGATAACCGTCTCGTAAACCACTTCACGGCTGAGTTTAAGCGCAAGCACAAGAAGGTAAGTGCAAATTGTTCTATGGATTTTCCCGGTTTGTGAATTTGGCTAACAGCCTACAAGGATCTGTCAACAAACGCCCGCGCGCTGCGCCGTCTCCGTACCGCTTGCGAGCGTGCCAAGCGCACCCTCTCTTCTTCGGCCCAGACCTCTATTGAGATCGACTCTCTCTTCGAGGGTATCGACTTCTACACCTCTATCACCCGTGCCCGCTTTGAGGAGCTGTGCCAGGATCTCTTCCGCTCCACCCTGCAGCCCGTTGACCGCGTCCTTGCCGACGCTAAGATCGACAAGTCCCAGGTCCACGAGATCGTGCTCGTCGGTGGATCCACCCGTATTCCCCGCGTCCAGAAGCTCATCACCGACTACTTCAACGGCAAGGAGCCCAACAAGTCCATCAACCCCGATGAGGCTGTTGCCTACGGTGCTGCCGTCCAGGCCGCTATCCTCAGTGGTGACACCAGCTCCAAGTCTACCAACGAGATCCTGCTGCTCGATGTTGCCCCTCTCTCCCTGGGTATCGAGACTGCTGGTGGTATGATGACTAAGCTCATCCCCCGCAACACCACCATCCCCACCAAGAAGTCTGAGGTCTTCTCGACCTTCTCCGACAACCAGCCCGGTGTCCTTATCCAGGTGTTTGAGGGTGAACGCCAGCGCACCAAGGACAACAACCTGCTCGGCAAGTTCGAGCTTACCGGCATTCCTCCTGCTCCCCGCGGTGTTCCCCAGATCGAGGTTACGTTCGATGTTGATGCCAACGGTATCATGAACGTTTCGGCACTCGAGAAGGGTACCGGCAAGTCCAACAAGATTGTCATTACCAACGACAAGGGCCGCCTGTCCAAGGAGGAGATCGAGCGCATGCTCGCCGAGGCCGAGAAGTACAAGGAGGAGGACGAGGCTGAGGGTGCCCGTATCTCTGCCAAGAACGGCCTCGAGTCGTACGCCTACTCTCTCCGCAACACCCTGTCCGACTCCAAGGTCGACGAGAAGCTCGATGCCGGCGACAAGGAGACCCTCAAGGCCGAGATCGACAAGACTGTTGCCTGGCTCGACGAGAGCCAGGCCGCCTCCAAGGAGGAGTACGAGGAGAAGCAGAAGGAGCTTGAGGCCGTTGCCAACCCCATCATGATGAAGTTCTACGGTGGTGCTGGTGGCATGCCCGGTGGCATGCCCGGCGGTGCTCCTGGCGCCGGTGCCGCCCCCGGTGCCGGTGGCGACGACGGCCCCACCGTCGAGGAAGTCGACTAAATGCTCTTCCGCTAATACCCTGGTTTCTTTCGGCGTTCTCGGGTGTCTTAGACACAAGTGTGTGGTAGTCTGGGACAAGGCTTGCACTAGATTTCTGGCATGTTTTGACGTTCAAGGCAAAAGTCGAGGTTTTACGATAGCATAAATGTCTCCAGGAAGGATGACATTCGATGAGTCAATGATAAACACAAGTTCATAATTACTTCTTTACGTACTACAAACTGCCTGTACTGATGTGAACCGCCCGTCTAAAGTAAGGGATTCCCTAGCGTGTATTCCTCCACTACTTAGCCCATCTACCGTCCAAATCACAATACATGGTAATGCACGTGATGACAACTGAGGTACGTACGCACTGGAGGAACCCACCAGTAGCTGGTAGCTTCCAGCCTAGACCTGGAGACCGGCGATGGCTTCTTTCCATCATCACAACTGCAACTGGCTCACCTCTGGGCTGCTTGGCCCTACAACTACGTTTCTGTCGTGAGAGTTGCTTGTTTTCCCCTTTGCTGTTCCTGTTACCTCTGGTGTTGTTGCACCTCTTCGTTCCCGATGAGTTTTCCCCTGGTCGAACCATGGACCCTCGCCGAACCGCCCAGCAAAAAATCCCAACAGGACCAACTCACCACCGTCCGTCTACTGGGCCGACAGCACCCGGATCCGTCTGGTCATCGACGGATCGAACCTATGCCCGCATACGCTGTCTCGTACAGTGTACAGTCGGTGCCTGGGCGACGGGGCCCTCGGAGCTGCTCGAAACCTCACAGTCCAGATCCACTTTGCTCTGCCTACGCGCTTCCGCCACCAGTCACCGCACTTGCTACACAACGCAAACGGAGCTCCTCAGTGCCATTCATGACCCAAAAGAAAAAGAAGACCGCCGATCGGCCCGGCGGGCCAGGCGGAAGGTTCCTACCCAAGGTATAAGACCAGAACGGACACCAGACGGCGGCAGAACCGTTGCAACCTGCCCTTCAAGACCGTCTCGCTCCCCTTCATTCTCTCTACACGGTTCTGAGTCGGCCAAGCCAGACGTCAGCTCGCCCAGTCACCACTCTCGAGCAGATTGACCTGCAACCGGCCCACTATTTGCGGCAATCACCAGCCGAGCAGGTAGGCGCGTCCCCGGATCCGAGGGGCAAGGCCGTTGCCGGATACGACGTCTCCCCAGAGCACGCTCAGGGCTACACCATCTGTCTCTTCCACATCCCAGCTTAGCCCCTCACCAGACATGAACTCCCCACCGTACCATTCCCAATCCCCGTCACCACCCAAGCACGCGCAGCTGAGTTGGAGACGAGCCCTACACCTATTCTGTTTGGACCAAGTGACGCAGTTGCTCTACCTTATGGGTCCCAAGGGCGACCGCCTGGCGACACTCGTAGAAATGAGGACTCGGGTCATCAGAGCTGCCCACGACGACAGGGAAGAAGCTGTCGATGACTATATCCGTCTTTGCCCCCGGTGCAAGATGTCGACCAAGACCAGATATTAACCTTGTAGCAATCTCCAGCCTGTCGTGACCAGCATGGTTCCGCTGTCGTGTTAAGCTTGGACTTCGTCATCGGGCTGCCCGTGTCGTACGTGTATTCAGCTGCCCGTCTTCCGGACGCTTTCATCTCTGACCGCGATCCACTATTCACGTCGCCCCTGTGAACGGCACTTTGCAAGGTAGCCAACATTATAATCTTTATGACACCAGCCCACCACCAGGCAGAAAACGGACAGGCTGAGCGTACCATCCAGACCTTGGAAGTTAGCCTCCCATCCATCATGGGTGCTGGGTGAGACTTCGCGGAAGGGGAAGACTACGCAGATCACGTGGTACACAGTTTGAACACCTCCAACTCGGCCGCCACGCGACGCTCGCCACACGAAATACTCCACGGCCGCCAATCCAAGACAATCCTGCCAGTGAGCGGACCTTTACCCTCTCCAGGCGCCCTATAACAAGAAGGCGTCGACAAGTACATCATCGATAAGATATACCGTCACGCACTTATCAAACACCAGGTTCAACAGACGTTCTGCAGACACTACCTTGTCAGCTGGCTGCCTTATCCCGCGGACCATCGTACCTGAAAACCGGACGCCATAATGAAGATGGACGTCCCGCTACTGCTGCGTAAATACCACGGAGGAGAAAGACGAGCGTGGAAAAAGGAAGTGCCTACCTCGTTACAACTCGCGCAGGACACAGCGCAAAAAGTCTCCTACGCATTATAACTACATGTGTAGGACACAGTGCAGGCCTTACACAATCACAGGACACGACATTACTTACCCTATTTGCTATTTCTATCGACGTTTTCCCCCATGGCACTTCCCCGCCTGAAGAACCACGAGCATGTTAGAGCAGCATCGGCTGGCACGTTTATATCGCTTTATCGCGAGGACAAACGAGGGAGCTCCGTTAGCCCAAAACTCAAACATCCCAATTTACCACCGTCGTTTGATAATAGCAAATATTCAGGTTTATTAACACCGGAGGGTTTCCCCCAGCATTCCACCTCGAGGGCAGACGCGTTTGTATACACCTACTTGCACCTTCCCTCCTACCTGCCTTCTCCCCAATCAACCCACCTTACTACTAACCCATCCATCTCCATCCTCCCGCTCTGCCCTTATACAAACAGATCCATCCTGCAAAGCTCCTTGCCGCGCAAACTACACATCATCACGCGAACAGGACGGTCCCAGTGGCGTTACAGTCCTAGCGACATCGCAGGCATTATATCCCTACCAACATCAACCCACCCTACTACAAACCCTTCCATCTCCATTCTCACCTTCTACACTTCCCCAAAACATATTCGTCCTGCAAAGCTCCCCATCAAGCAAACTGCACATCATTGCGCGAACCGGACGGTCCTCGTGACATTACAGTCCCAACGGTGTCACAGTGAACATTCCCCTACTAACATCACTCCATCACCCACTACAAACCCATCCATCTCCATCCTCCCGCTCTGCCCTTATATAAACAGATCCATCCTGTAAAGCTCTTCATTGCGCGAACTACACATCATCACGCGAATAGGACGGTCCTAATGACGTTATAGTCCTAGCGACATCGCAGGCATTATATCCCTACCAACAGCACCCTGTCACCCTATCATTTTGTCATCGTTTCCCCGTCAATCCGTCGGCAACGCGCTAGCAATTCGCCATGCCTCCTGCCCAGTCTTGGAGGCCCACTGTGGCTGACCTCAACTATGACCCGCCTCAGATGCACACCCGAGCCTGTCGTCGTTGCATTGGTCACCTGTTGGAGAACTGGCCCGTTCTCAATATCGAGAAGCTAGTGATCGACTGCAGCTAGTATGCCGCATCCAAGGATAGATGCCGGCTGTGCTGTGAGCGCAACAAGCCTTGCAATGGCGTATGTACACTGTCGACGTGTTGGTGCATTGCTGACGATCCGCAGACTCCCTCTGGTATGGTCGGCGACTGGCTCTTATATCACATCTGGCTCTTATATCACACCTGGCTCTTATGTCGCACCTGCCGAGTATTTCATCATGGAGTCGGCAAACTAGACAACCGCCGAGCGGTTGACGGCGAAGCACGCTCTTCGACTTTATGCCGCTGTCATGGGCAACTTGGGCCTGCTGGACGCTATCCTGTGCTCGTTCGGTGAACAGCCCATTTCGGAAATGGACCTGCCCAAATATTTTGAGCACACCCGAGCAGCCGGCTTCTTCGCCCAGCAGCACGATCAGGCCCTCGACAATTGGTACCACACGTCCAAACACTCAGGACAGCAGGCGGAATCTACCACCGAACTTGAGATGCAGGCTGAGTTGACACCCACAGTCCTGCAGGATGGCTGCCCGCAGGACATCAAGAAGTACGCCATTGTGGAGCAAAAGAAGGCCACCAGGTCTTGGTTCCAAACCGCCAGCGGAGCCACTACATTATATCATTCCAGCATGGACTACTCGATGTTGCTGGCGGTCTCCTACCGATATGGCACCGACGGTCGAGTCATCTCACGCAAGAACAGACTTTGGAAGCCCATGCCCTACACCCGTGACTACGTTACCCGGCTTGGCAACCCGGCCTACTTCGGCACACGCACGTGCGTCCAGATACACAGGGCTGAGTACAGTTACGGATATATGCACATCAAAACCTCGTTCAAGCGCCATCAGTGTGACACGGGCCCGACGATTGCGAACATTGTCCTGTCGTCTTTATACGTGACCGTCCTGGACAGGTCCTTGCGCGAGATTTCCCGACAAGATGCCCCAGCCTTCTTGACAACCATGATGGGACACGACGTGACTGAGACCCCCGGTTGCATTGTCGTGATCGACTTGGACTTCGACGAGGGTAAGGCCAGGACCATGTTTCGAACGAGCAGCATCGCGGCGGTCGACAAACACACATCAGACCGTCTCCCAGCTATCGCAGCCCTCGATGAGAACCTGAACAAATCGGACGTCCCATGCACTATCAGGATCATTTCCTCTATGGCCCACCGTGACCTGCCTGAGAAAATGATCGACTTCGCGGAACTGTCGGATCAAGCCAGGGAGACAAGCCCCTACCACCTCCTGACAAGCAGAGGCCAAGGCAACGCAGTCATCGCTTCTGCGGCACATATGGTGGAACCTGACGTCGCGTTCAACAGGGAGACGTACAAGATTCATGAGGCAGCAGTCACTTACTTCGCTGACCCCGAGGAACGATCCGTCCGTCTTGCTACGCCGCATATTAAAATTATATGTTCAAGGAAGGCAAGGTAGCCGCCCTCTCCCGGCGGCCCCCATACACATTCTGGGCTGGCCTGCCTAACCGAGTGATCAACGGTACCAGCATGTCCGGCCTGATGATCCTAACACAGCCCACAGAGGTCGACAAACTCCCGAAGGTGATGGAAAGGTTCCAAATCGAGCTGATTGATCCGAGGATACCTTGGAAGGCGCCAACTCCCGGGTTAAACCTGCGACAATCGGAGATAGCAGCGCGCGTTACAAAGGTCCTGCAAGACTGGATACACTACGATCGCGAAACGGCCCCACGAGACATGACGCAGTGTCAACATCCACTTTGGACGGGATGAGGTCTTGTTTCCAGTATCCGTCGATGGCTCACCCGCGGAGGACGCAGCAAGGGAGGACATGCGCGATCAGTATATATTCCGCAACGCCGCGGAGCTCCTCCCAAAACGCAAAGCCAACGGACAGCCTAGGGAATCAAAAATAGAGCACGAAGCGCGCGTCGCGGAGTGCGTTACGGAGAACATTGCCCTCCTTCTATATACTCCCACGGAAATCACCGTGTGTCCGCGTATGAACGCAGTACTAATCCCGACACCGACCCCCTCCTACCCTCGGCGAGCACATATACTTCGTCAACAAACCAATCAACCCCTCCATGCGGAATATATTCGGGAAGGACGCCAACGCATGGAAATCGACTTCCCGGATATGGAGCTGCCCAACAGGCTCGATAAAGACATCCACGACAGGAGAAAGCACATGGAAAGGTATGCGTTCCGGACCATTATCCATCGCGGCGACTCGGACGAGACCCTGCGGGCGGAGCTTGACAGTATCACACGAGTCACGGAAACCGGCGGGGAACACCTCGTCCCGTGCCAGGACATGGCGTACTGGTGGTTGTAGCCGCACGGCCGAGTGCAGATGTGAGACATCACCGGCCTCTCCTCAGGCCTGGCCCATTTGCGAAACAGACTCGCCGGGAAGACATACAAGCAGGCAGCTTCCGCCGATACCTCTGCCCCCGATAACGCCGAGACTTATACCAACGAGGGCAACAAGACCAAGGTCAGCAACGGTACCGACACCAAGGCTGGTGACGACACCAGCGTCGAGGATGGCAAGAACGGAAAGACTGACGGCAACGCCAAGGTGGAGGAGATTGCCGTACCGTAGGAGGATTTCATCACGATCCCCAAGGAGCTCTCCGATCATTGGGTCAAACTGTGCGACATGCTCGACGAGGACCAAAGGGGATTGTTTGCCGCTGTATTCGACACTCCATTTGGCCAGCTTATTGTCTCTGGGTATCCCGGATCCGGCAAGACCAGCACTATCGCGTTGATGGTCCTCACCATGATGTCCGCCCCGATTGACAAGGCACTGCAGGACAAGTGGACCAGCGAGAGCAGAAAGTACTCGCAGCCAGAGGTACCGAAGACGCTGGTCGCAGACCTTGTGACACCGGATTCGGGAGCTCCGCTTGACGAGCCATCGGGCAACCAAGAGACTGAGGCAGCCGGACACCGAAGAGCCCCAGGCCGACGTGCAGGACCCACCGCCCGTACCGGAACCTCACTTACGACGGCCCAGAGTGGCACTTTGCCAAAGGTCAATTTTTGATTCTTTCAACCCACCCTCTCAGCGTCCTCGCATACTCGAGTGTCCTCGCATACTTATATGCTATCGCGCGAGTCTTTATATGCTCTCGTGAGCGTCCTCGCATACTTATATGCTCTCGCGCGCGTCCTTATATGCTCTCGTTCGCGTCCTCTTATACTCTCGAGTGTCCTCACACACTCTCGAGTTGCCTTTTATATGTCCCTCTCTTACGCACCTTGAAACTTTTCGTGCGCTTACCTTTAAAAAATTGAAGGGGGACCAGTACTCACGTACCGCAACACGCCATAGCCACTCTCGTTGTCATCACCCCAAACAACAAACAGCTTGATGACAACGCGACCGTCTTACACCGAAAAGCGGTCGACACGGGCCCCCAACTCAATATTTATACACACCTTGACGCCCAGGGCGGCCCAGTCGGCAATCCGGGACCTCATCGACACTCGCGCCGACAGCTTTGAAGAAGGCATTCAGCCGAAGGATCTACTCGATGCCTAACAGGTACTCCTCGATGTCGTACGAGACACAGATGAGCGGAATGGACGAAGGTGAAGGCTGTCGAGGAATTTGGCATCCATGAATGGGTCCGTCGGGTGCTGGAAGACGATTCCATCCAGGACGTCAAAGAATTCAACGCTCTGCGCTTATATCTCCAATTTGATCCGGACCACTACTGGTCGACATGTTATAAGGACTGCCTCAAGCTACTCCGCGAGATCACGTTCCGTGATCTGCAATAACGCCGACATTATCCTTTATACACCCGTGGTCGCCGAGGTTATATCCAAGAGCAAGTCCTAGCAGCTTATACCAACTGCCGTCTGGGTTGACGAAGCTTACCGCGTCGTCGACATGGCCGGCCAGACCGAGCATCGGGTTGGTAGCAGCATCAGGAACCAAGCGCACGGCATGTTCATCAAGAACCTGGTGTGGATGTTGTTCCGAATCGGCGTTTGCCCAGGACCACCCATTGAAGACACCAAGGGCGAAGGAGAGAACCCCGGACAAAGGCAGCGTTGCAGCATCATGGTCGTGTCGATGTACTCTGAGGTCGTCTCGCTACTCAAGATCCTGATCGCGAGCATCCCGATCCACGCAGTCTGCCACGATCTTATATCTATCCGCATAGTAGAGGAGACCATAGGTGGCGAAGCTGACATCATCACACCTCTCCCGCGCTCTGCGAAGGTCGGGTTTATGGCGGAGGAACCTCGGATGAACGTGGCCCTTTTACGCGCACGACTTTGCCAGATCACCATGCTCAACTTAGGAGCCCCCCAAGAACCTGGCCGCCGCCGACCCCAGGCGTCGCCTGATACTCGGTCTTATAGCCCACACCAGGGATCGCGCCAGCCACACGGAGATCGAAGGTGAAGCTTGGAGAGATGTGTGTTCTCACTGCTTCACGCCACACAGAGGCAAATGCAGCGAGGGCCTCAACCGCGACACCTGCAAGAAGCAGCACCACACCTGCAAGAAGCAGCACCACACCTGGAAGTGCAGATCGCGGACGGCAAGGCCTATGTCGCAGACTACGGAAGGCCCCAATCTCAATAAGGCGATCCCTCTCGTGCCTATGGGCGACGCCGCTTACCGTCCCGCAAAGACGGGCAAACTGACACATAACCAGCGCGCGAACCTGCACGAAGTCGGCCCCGTCATTCCCGAAAATTTGGATCAATCCAGAGATGCACGAGCCGCCAAGTTCGTTGGCACTCGACAACGCGTCAAGGACGACCGTAACGCAGAATACTAGAAGCATAAGAAGGAAGACAAGACCGTGAAACGGGACGACGTTGTGCTCGATAGACCAACCGCGTTCTTCAAGCCCGAGGAACGAGAGCGCCTCATTCGGACTCTGCGGACCGAATCCCTGAACCGCGAGGCAGCTGAGGAAGACAAGCGCGAGCAGATTGAGGAACAGGAGGTCAACGAGGCTCACGAGGAGGCAAACGCCTCGCACAAGGACTATCACCAGTCTAGTGACGACAGGCTTACAAACACAATCCGTACAACAAAATCACATGGTCGCGACTGATGACGACAGCGCCTACTGATATGGCTTTTGCTTGGGATGGACTGATTCATTGAGGGCATCACGAGGATGCGATCTCTGGACGAGGGGAAATTTTCACGCGACCACTGGCCCCTCAGTAGCTAACCCCTAGCCCAGATCTCACCTAGAGACTGGGGATGGCTTCTTCCATCATGGCAATTGAACTGGCTCACGTCTAGACTACTTGGCCCTACAACCATGTTCCTACCATGAGTTGCTTCTTTTCCCCGATGTTCCTGTTGCCTGTGATACTGTTAGTCAAGTCCACCGCTGGTGACACTCAGATAGGTGGTGAGGACTTCGACAACTGCCTAATTACTTCTACGTTCTGATCTGCAATGAGTGAGTGATGTCTCTTGAAGATCTGGCGGATCAACTACGACGGCGCTGGATAGGTTGCGGTGAAACGTCCTTAGGAGGCCTGTCGATGTAGGTATCACGGCCAGTCGGGTGAGCCTCGCGTATATGTTCTAGGTCTATATGGCTCGGTTCACGCCATCAGCCCGGATTTCCGCCTCGGTGGGCTGCTCTCACTACGTTGTTTAGTGTTGTGCCGTTCGGACAGGGTAGATAAGAGAAGTTGTGAACTGTCGGATTTGTTAAGCACTGTACCCTCTAACAACGTCGTTTAGCTCATGCAGGAGTAGACAGCTCGGCGCCAAGCGCCAAATGCGCTCAGGGGATGGGCTTGCGATGGCTTGGATTTTCAAACCGGCCGTCCGTAAATAGGCATACGGGAGGTCACCAGATGGCACGAGGGAAACGATGGGCCCAAGTATTTGTACTATATACTCTGCATCGACAAATCGCTTTTGTGGGAACAGAGACCTCACTACCGGCGTTGTTATATGGTTTCTTCAGACACGTTGTACCTGTCCCGTCCCAAGGTCGTCCGTCTTAGCGGTAGTACCTTCAGAGGATTCTTTGCCCGTCTTTCCCCGACTTAATACTCGCTGCCGATGACCTTCTTCAGTTTGGCCATCTCCGTCTCGAAGCCGTCAACCTTGACCTGGCTGGCTTGCAGCTTGGTCAGCAGATACTTGACCCTACCTGCCGCCTCGCTCGGTTGCTTGGGCAAGGCCCCCAGAATGGCCAACTCGTTCTCGACCTTGTCGATGGTTTTGCTCTCGATCTTGGTCAACTCGGTCAGGACGGCGAGTTCCATCTTGGCCGAGAGCGCCGCATCCTGCGTTAGCTGGGCGAAAGCAGCCTGGTGCACAGGCTTTCCGGCCGTGATCTTATAGGGTCGGCCGTTGGCACTTTTGACTGTGATCAACTCGGCGTTGGCCAGGCCCTCGAGGGCGGCCTCGCCGTCTGGTGCCGTCAGCGACGACGCAAAGGTGTTGGACAGCAGGACCTCGTTGTAGCGCAGAGACTCGCTCGAGGCAAGTGCTTTGATAAGATACCAAGCCTGCTCGACGGACCAGTGCTTGTTAGCCTCTCCTGACGGCTTGCTATTCCCTCCCAAAAGGAACATCTTCAGGATCTCGGACGATGTCTGGTCCCGGATTTCGGCGACGGCACGTTTCGGACTTTGCCCGGCCCGCAGCCGCCGTGCCAGGAACTCAAGGTCCGTCAGCCGACCACCCAGAGTGCCAATGCAGTCGTCCAGCTCCCCAAGATCGATGCTGCCCTTGGGCTGGGGCGGTTTCAACTCGGGCTCATCCAAACCCTTGAAACAACTGTCAGCTACCGGGCTACCTGCGAGGGCCACGTACGGGGGAAAGATAGTGCTCACCTGTTCAATGACGGTAACCGGCTCATCATTCCCCTCCAGATGGCTCAGGACGAACTGCTTGGCCACCTCAGGCGAGAGGTCGCCCAGGGATACCTGCCGGAACACGCGGTCGGGAAGAGACTTGGACAGCGACTTCGAGTATGATGTGTCGTTAGTGAGGAAGATGACGTGCGCGATGTTGGCCTGCACAAGGGCAGCGGCCCACTCGGCGATCTTATCGTAGACAATGCTGTTCCCTTCAGTCTTGTGGAGGAAGTTATCAATCACTACCACGGCCCGCTTCTCGGGGTGGCTTTCGAGATAGGCGTCGACGGGGAGGGTGGCGTCTGCGTCGTGTTTCTTGCGGTGCGACACGTCGATTTCGCCCAACGCGGATGCCGTCGTGGCCAGGATCTTCTGGAGCTGTGATTCGAGCGTCTCTGAGAAGCCGGCTTTGACGCCGGTCGTGCCCTGCACGGCGAGGTCGATCATGCTGCTCATGCTGTTGGCCCACGAGAAGATGGGGCGGTACCCAACCTGGGCAGCCATTTGCTTGATAATCGCCGATTCTCCCCGCGCTTCGACGATGGGTTTACAGTCGAGAACCAGCACTTGGCCGCGGCCCTTCAGGGCTTGCTCGGTGACGAGCTCCTTCTTACCCGAGCCCCGCGGGCCTTGAACAACGATGAAAGTTTCGGCCGTCTCCATGAGCCATTTCCGGATTTGCTCGATCAGATCTTTCCGGTGGCTCCAGACGGCATTGAGACCGGCTTGATCCGACTTGTCCCGACGGAAAGTGAAGATGTCCGACGTCTGTCGGCGAATCCACCGGTAGAGCTTGCTGTTGCTCAGACGGAAAGTTTGCTGAACGTGGGCCTTGACAAAAAAGTTACGGATGGGGTCGAAGACAACGACGGTGATGCCGGTGAGAAGGGCAACGAGAACGGGAATGACGATCCGGGGGTGGTTCGTGACCCAATTCCAAAACTGGTATCCCTTGGCACGTTGTTCGTACGACATTCGTAGCTTGGTGCCGTTCTTGCCTCCGCCGCTCTCGGCGGGAACCACAAAGCCATGGAGGCAGTTGCGAGCCATGATGGCATCACGAACCAGGGCGAAGTCGACGTATGCGTACTTGGGAACGACCTTGGAATCAAAGGGCTGTGAAGTGATTTCGGCAATCTTGCCATAGCGTCGGAAGATGCTGTACAGATCCTCCTGCGACAGTTCGACGGCCTCCTCGCCGGGGTTCTTTGGCACGAACTCGACCCTGAGCCGGGAAAAGGGGAAGCGGTGCAAGTCCTCCAGCCAGGGCACACCTTTGACCAGGCCGGCCTGGACGCCCCGAAAGGGGCTGAAAATGGGCTTGATGGGCTGCTTGGCAAGGCGCTCAGCGACGGCCGCCTCGACTTCCTTGACCGACAAGTCCTTGGGGTGTGAGAACTTGACAAAGGCCCCGCCGTCTTTCAGGCGAGGTAGGATCTCGGTAACGCTTATATCAAGCGTATTGGGAATGGCACGCTTCACCATCTTGATGGGGTCCATGAGGCCCAGGCTGGGGCTGCGGAAACGCTTCAGCAGCTCCGACAAATCCCTGTCGGCGCTCTGCCATGGTGCTCGGAGAATGCCCGTGAGCTTCAGGGGAAACAGGTCTGGGTCCTTTGTCAGCTACGTGCTATCCTTTCCCGTGACGTCGAAGGAACGGGGTGGCTTGGCTTACTGTCAATCCACAGGATGGATTCGTTCGAGCCGGCCGTAATGTGGCCCGACTTCTCATCGCCCGTCGTGCTCTCCCAAGCTTTGGCATGGCATGCCCAGGGGTGGCGCAACAGACGCGAAGACTGAAGGGTCGGACGAAGCAGCAGTTGTGGCTGCGGGTGCCGCAGGCCAGGCAAACCCGTTGGGCCCAGGCCCGCTCGGCGCGAAATCATATCCGGGCCCGGTCGAGGGTCATCGGAGGCACGGAGCTATGGCGATGGACGGTTCTCGCCACGGCCCTGCAGCTGCGGAACGTTCGTGGGGGGCGGGTGCGAATGCAGGCGGTGCGTACGGCAGGGGAAAAACAACAAAAGTGCCGCTCGATGCATCACCGAGACACAGCTCGTAAAAGAAGTACTACGATGAAAGCATCATCCAAGCAAGGCAGGTAGCTACATACCTAGCTAGTACGTATTCGCTAGACAGAAACCCTACCTACCTTGGGCTAGACTAACACGTAGCCGCCGTACGAAGCAGGCACACGTATACGTAGTGCACATTATGTACTAATAAGCGCGCATGCCGCCCGAATGAAGACGCTTGCAGTGTGGTTTCCCATGTACGAAAGTCGTCAGCCGGCGGGTTCCAAACCCACATGTCCGACATACGGCTCCATCCACTGCTTCCGTACAGCAGCGCCGTGGTTTTGGCCTGCCATTATTATCCTGTTATCCAACCATTCAGGGAAGCCCTGCTGCTTCCAGGGTAGTACCGTTGCTCCCGTTAGCAAAGCCCACCTTGTTTGTACAGCTATACCTATCTATACGACAACATACACCGGTCGCTTCCATAATGGCACCATTAGCGCCCCATGTTAGACCTGTAGTATACATCCATCGGTAGTTGGTAGGCACTACTGTAAGAAGTATGGACTTCTCGCGGCCCTGCTGCGCCACGTTAGCGCGAAGCCACACGGCAAAAGAGATAGCATGTGCACAAGTGCATGCATTCCTCCCACCCCAAGCGTCCGAGTACATACCAACCGAAGCAACCACGCGCATACATCCACGCCCAAGGGAATAGAGTTGCATCCGGTGTCCCGCCTACCAAGCGGAAGACAGACTGAGAATCCGTCTTGGGGTCGTCACCCCACGTTTGCGGCTCCCCCGCTCGGATGACCTGATTCCTATCTAGCTCGTCTTTCACCTTCCGTCCCCACCTCCATCAACCCTCCCTCCACCCTACTCTGCATCTCCGTCCTAAACAAGTACAATCACCAAAACACAATGGGCTGGATGTGGGCTTCCCCCGACGCCTCCGCGGCCTCCCGCGACGGCGACAAAGCCGCGCCGCCGCCGCCGTCGCCGCCGTCCTCGACGAACAAGCCCGAGTCCGACTACGGCGACCCCGAGATTGCCAAGTTCATGGCCCAGATCCAGAACGAGTTCGGCGGCGGGGCCAGCGCTCGTCTCTCGTCCGGCCGAGCCGACGGCCCGGCGACGGGGACGACGGCCGGGTCGTCGGCGTCCCGCGGCGAGGGCGCCGGGAAGTCCTCCTCTTCGCTCTGGGGCTCCATCTGGGGCTCCTCGTCGGCGACGGCGTCCGTGCCGCCCCCAGCGTCCGCCACCCAGCCCGCCTTTTCTCCGTCTCTCTCCACCCCCCGAGAAGCAGCGGCTACTAACGTGGCTGAAGCACCAGCGCCGGCCGGGGACGCAGCGGCGACGGCGACGGCCGAGTGCCCACCGGCGCTCGATCCGATCTCTGAGTCGCTTCTGCCCACCACCATGTCGTGCCGCGAGGCCTTCGACGCCGCCTTCTACTGCCAGAGCGTCGGCAGCCAGTTCCACGCCATCTACCGCGCCGGCACCGTCCGCACCTGCAGCCAGCACTGGGACGACTTCTGGTTCTGCATGCGCACGCGCGCCTATTCGGGCCCCGTCAAGGAGGCCGCCATCCGCGACCACTACCGTCGCCGCGAGTGGGCCCGCTACGGCCCCGGCAAGCCCGGCAGCACCGACGTCTGGGAGAGCCGCGAGGAGAAGGTCAAGCCCGGCGAGGCCTTCCAGGAGCGGTATGAGCCGCCCGACATAAGCGACGAGGAGTGGCGTCTGGCCGAGGTGGAAAGGCGCCGACAGGTACAGGAGGCGCTTGCGAGGGAGCAGCGGCCGTAGCCCCAGCGTTACATGCACCAGGTAGTTGGTCCCCGCCGACGGACCGCCACGAACACGTGCCGATTGACTCTGATGTGGACTTCATCTTTCTGTACTATATTTGATATCTTGATACCCCGCTATCCCAGTGGCATGAACATGACGCTGCCTTGCCCCCAGCAACTCTCCAGTCTGATCTTCACGCGCTTCCAGTTCGTATCCTTTATCCCCAGCCGCGCGGGGGTTCGTAATGGTAGAGAAGCAACCGGCCCCGTCCCTTGCCAATGGGACCCCGATCCACGGACAGGGAGACGTTTGAACTCGTGACCTAAAAGCCCAGCATGCTCTCTCTCCCGCGGAAGAAGTCGTCACTTGCCCATCATATTCTCGACTTCCCATACCAGTCCGCATGCATGTAACGCAGCGAAGCGTATGGCCGTAGACTCCCGCGACAGCCAAACTCAAGGGGCCCTGATACCAGGTATATGTAAGCAGCACTGTTAGAGCCTCGCTGTATAATTAGACCTGACGGGACCAGGCGGCACCTCCATCTGTAATATCGATTGGGTGAAGAATATGAAGGGTATAAAAAACTGATCGCCCGTCAGCTAGAGCTGCTCGACCCGGTCAGAGAATAACGGGTGGCTCGCTGTGCATGTGTGACAAGTCCGAGGTGAAAGCAGAGGAGACGGAGACAAAGCAGGTTGGATCTGGCCCCGAAGCAGGCCGTCAAGTCCGCAGAGTGAATTCGAGGACGAATCGTCATGATGAGACGACTTTGGAGCCAGCGCCTCTCGTGAGATGCCTGGAGTACAGGTGCAATGCATTTGCCCCTTTTCCCTCCCCGCCCACACAATCGTCCAGCCAAGTACACGAAGCCTTGGTGCCTCGGTCGCGCAGACGGTACGGGTGAATTCAGGGGGGTAAATATGTCTAGTCGCGGTGTGGTACAACGCGCGCAAGGGCAAAGACCCAGCGCCTTGAGGAGCGCCGAGACAACAATGGCTAAACTGACACGCGCGGCCGTCATAATGCGATCGGGTGGTATCATAGACATGACAAGGAATCCGCCAACGCCGACGTGATTAGGGGTTTTCCTACATCTCCTAGCCATCCGACTCGGTTGCTGCCGCCACCTCGCAGCCCTGAGCAAAAAAGAGTCGCGCCGGTCGATCCGTGTTGTTTTCGATACTGTAGTGGTTACCTGGAAGAAGCCGTCGTCAGTTCATGAGCCCGGGACCAAAGAGGGGGGGGGGGGCAGCAGCGGTGGCTTACCTCTCGGCACAAACCACTGGCCGCCCTTTCCGATGCGGAACGTGGTGCCAGCCACAGTCACCTGGACGGTGCCATAGTGAACAAAGAAGACCATCTGCATCTTGCGTGCACTCTTAGGCTTCTTTTCGGAACGGGGTGGCAGATCCACCAAGCCCGAGCCAAAGAAGGGCAGCGTCATGGTCTTGGCGAAGCGGAATGTGGCATCCTTGATGTCCTTCATCTGGATGGCGGCCTGGGATATGGCCAGCTCCTCCTCGATGACCTCGACCTGCTCGTCGCCCTCGGGCGGCTCGTGTTCATACTGCGGGTACCAGTAGATACATTCGCCCGTGATGCGCCCGGGATGATCTTCCCAGTCCGAACGGTCCTCGTCCTCCTCGTCCTCCTCCACCAGCCGAGACCGGCGCTTGGGTCTGCCGGGCCGACTAGGTCGGGCAGACCGTTTGCGCTTGGGCTCGTCCTGGTGCGGCTCGACGCGGACGACCGACTTGATGGTGGCCAACTTGATGCGACGGCCGCCCTTGTCCTCTATAGTTTCCTCGTTGTCCTCGTCGTACTCGTACCGCTCGCCCTTCCAGAACTCGAGTGGCCTGGCCGATATACGGCCTGAGCGTGTCGTGCGCAGGATGCCGTCACTGACTTCTTCGCGCCTCATGATCTGCAGGCCCCTGGCTTTGGGCATGGGCGGACGCGGGACCACGGCGGGTGAAGCCGCACCCACGCCAGAAGATTTACGCTTCCGGCCCGGCTTTCCTTTGGCTGCCGGTGCAGGCGTCTTGGCCGGCGGAACCGGAGCGGGCTTTTCCGTTTTCTCCTTTCGCGGCCGCTTGGGCTCTTTCTCCGGGGCGGAGCCACTTTCTTCATTCCCCTCTTCCCCAGAGGCGTTCCGGTCCGGCCTGGGACGCTTCGACGAGCTGGCCACCGGTTTGGGCGCCACTGCCGCAGCAGCAGCGGCGGATTTTGGCGGCCGTCCGGCCCTCTTTTTAGTGGGTTCAGGTTCATCACCTGGCTCAGTGGCAGCGTCGCCCGCTTGTGCTGTAGGGGCATGCTGACTCTTCGGCTTGCGGCCTCGCTTCTTGGGTTGCTGGACTTCGGCCACGGGGGGCTCTTCCTCTTCCTCCTCCGCTTCGTCCACATCAGGCTCTCCATCCACCTCGGCTTCTTGCTCCGGCTCCTCCGCGGGAGGAGAGTCCATCTCATCGTGGCCGACGCTGAGAACCTGCATGGATTCTTCGTCGTCTTCTTCGTCTTCTTCCTCGTCTTCTTCTTCGTCTTCTTCTTCGTCTTCTTCGTCTTCTTCTTGTCCATCGTCACTCTCGTCTCGGGCGGCGTTCTGCTGCTTCGGGGGTTCTGGACGGGGAAAGTCATCGTCTTCGTCCTCTGAAGAGGGGAGTCGGTTGGGCTTGCGGCCCTGCGAAGCCGTGTTCCTACCCTCGGCATCTCCATTGGTAGTGGGTTTCAAGTTCGTCTCCTTAGTAAAGTCCAGGCGGCGCTTAACCGGCCTGGAGGGGCTAGGGGATCGGGCCGGCGCGGCGGCGACGCGCGACGGCGACGAAAGAATGAGTGCGTTGTGCCGCGCGGGCGAGTTGAGGCTCGTCTTGACGGGCGATCGGGCTCGGGGGATGGAGAGGCGGCTCTTAGCATTCCTCATTCGAGCCACGGTAGCCGGCCCCAAGGTCGACTCTGTGGCAGGCAGGTTAGCGGCACGGACCGATGTGTTCTGGCAGCGGCGCAAGTTACCATCATCGATCTCCATGTCCTGCTCGTCCTCCGAAGGGCTACTGTGACGTCCATTGGCGGTGCCGTTAGGCTGTTCCGTCTTTTCGGGCGACGAAAACAAATTGTCGGCGGGCTCCATGCCGTACTCGTCGCGCTCGCCCGTGTCGACCAGCGTCACGCCCGTTTTCCTGTCGCGTATCAGCCGGCCTGGGCTGCGGTAATCGGCGCGTCGCGGCAGTGCTCACCTTCCCTGTACGCCCAGCTCGTACATCCTGCCTTCGTTTTGTGACGTCGACTGGGTGTTGCGCCTCGGCGCCGTGACCGGTCGCGGTGCCATGGTGACAGGCGCGTTCAATCAACTGCACTTTGGTCGCGCCGTGGGGTGGAGCGGATAGATGCGCTGGCGCCAATGCCAAATGCCAAATGCCAGCGGGCGTTGGTATGGGCGGCGGTGGTGATGGCTGCACGCGGGTGCTGGACCGGCAAGATTGACAACGCGGTGCTCCGTGTGGCCTCGACGCGCGTGGAGGTCCGGGACGCCGAAGTTCGTGGCGGATGTGGTGGGGAAGGAAGGCGGCTTGGGGTCGGTCCATTGCGGGAAGCGGTGCTGTCTTTTGTTTATCTCATCGCTTTTTGGGGCATAGGCGGATAAAAGGGGGGCAGATTTCCACCATCGACCCCAGCGCTGCAGGGGTTACTTGCTCACATCAGTCATGTACTTGTTCTCCCAGCTGCAAGAAAGTACTACACAACGCGCCTTGGAAAAAGAGGCTCACCCGGCGCAACAAAAGCGCCCTATAGGCCACACGTGCAGGGTCGGCCTTGCTTTAGGTGTTTGCCTTATTGGGAGGCCATTGAAGGGTTCAAGGTTACCGGGCAGGTGGGACTATCCACGTGTCAGTGCACGTCCCGCCGGGGCATTTTGAATGGAAGCAACGACAGGTACAATGGTGAATGCATACGGGATGGGAGCAAAGGCGCTGCTGATGGGGATGAAGGCAACTGTGCTACAGAAGCGCCAGCGGAGTGATGGTTACATGTAGACCTGGGGCACACTGAATCCCTCCCCTACTGTTGTATCAACTGCATTGATCCGTCCATCCATTCGTCCCTGCCTCATCACATGAGCTAAGTACATCACCCATAAGGCGGACCAGGGCCTATTGGATCGTCTTGTGTGTGAACAGACCCGGCAACGGCGGGCCTTTGACGCGCTCGGCCGCCGCGGCGCGTCTTTCGCCAGAAAACCACTTTACGCGGAAATAGATAAACCGGGCTGCATCGACATGCCCGCAGCCATAGACGAACAACACACACACACACACACACACATGCACACACACTTAGCCGAAGATACAATTGGCCATAGCAAGCGCCCAGTTGAAAAACGAGAAAGACAGTGAGATACACGAGAGACGGAAGCCTTGGGGAAAAAAGGACGACAGTGAATATATTCTGCTGCGCGCATCGATTCCTCGCCCGCTGGCCCCCGAGCCGCCAACCTCGCCGAAATATGGACGATTTTGCCATGGCCGACGAGGTCGCCAACATCGCCCTCGAGACACCCGCCTCCGGCGTTTTCCTGCCGCCGTCGATCGACCGTGACGCCCTCCTGGCGGGCGAGTCTTACTCGCACTACTCGCCGGTGCCGGCGGCATTACGAGCGCCGGGCGGCGGCGCGGCGGCGGCGGCGCCGCCGTGCTGCCTGGGCGTCGACGAGGCCGGCCGGGGCCCCGTGCTGGGGCCAATGGTGTACGGCGTCTTCTACCTGCCGCTCCCGCTTTCGGACCCGCTACTCAAGGCGGCGCACCACTTTGACGACTCCAAGGTGCTGACGCCCGCCGTGCGCTCGCGCCTCATGGAGGCGCTCTGCACCCCGGCCTCGGACCTCCACGCGAGCTGCGGCTGGGCCGTGACCAGCCTCAGCGCCCGCGACATCGGCGCCAACATGCTGAAGCCGACGGCCGTCTACAACCTTAACGCCCAGGCCATGGACGCCACCGTCGCCCTCATCGAGGGCGTCTTGGCCCGGGGCGTCAACCTCCACGAGATCTACGTCGATACCATCGGCCAGCCCGCCACCTACCAGAAGCGCCTGGAGCGCGTCTTCCCCACCATCAAAATCACCGTCGCCAAAAAGGCCGACAGCCTGTACCCCTGCGTGAGTGCTGCGAGTGTATGCGCCAAGGTTACGCGAGATGCCGCCCTCGAGGTTTTATACGAGCACCGGGCGGCAGATGGCGGCGCATCCGCCTCGGAAAGGGGGGACAAGGAGGGAATGGCTTGGGGCTCGGGCTACCCCTCCGATGCGAGATGCGTCACTTGGTTAAAACAAAACATGCACCCCGTCTTCGGCTGGGGGCCCGAATGCCGCTTTAGCTGGGGAACGGCCAAAGATATGCTCGATTCCAAGGGCGGTGTCAAGATGGAGTGGCCATTGGATGAGGACGACGAAGGAACAACCCGCTTAACCGACTTCTTTGTCGACAGTACCAAAGAGAAGGACTCGGATGAGCTCGGGACTTGGTTCGGGACACCGGCCGGGCTCGACACTTTTTGACGGGGCGAAATACGCTCACAAGCAGAAGCTACCAAGAAGCCACCACCCAAATCTACTTGAATGCCGAGGCCCAGTACGGGACTGTCGCCTCAGACTCGGAGACAACCTGGATGAACATGTACACTATCCTGTATCTTCCCGTCTGTCCGCTGTATCATTTTGTGCCATCAGAAATCGTCATCGTCGTTCTCGGCAGCCCGCGACGCCTTCTTGCCCCGGCTGTCCAACGTGTCCATGCTGATCGAGTCGCTGTCGCGCGACCGTGCCGGCATGTTGATGGCCTGGCGGGCCGTTTCGTTGTTCTCGAGGAAGTCGCGAAGCTTCGCCTTCCCGATGTCCATACCCTGGCCCCAGGCAGCGTTGCTCATCTGCATGATGGGGCCCAGCATGTTCAGGCTGTAAGCGACGTAGGTGCCGCCAGCAAACAGGATGAGCAGCACGAAGAGAAGCGGATTGCGAACGACTACAGAACGTTAGCAGGAGCGGAACCCTCAGAGACATTGTGGGTAACCAACCTGTGAGCAGCTCGTTCCACCCGAGCGCCAGGAGAATGCCGTAAAAGTACAGAGGCACCTGGGAGACGCCGCCGATGGCACTTCGCTTGGCTTCCACGTAGACTCCATCGGCAGTCTTCTTGAACCTGACAACCAGGTCTTGCCGTTTGCCCTCGCTGAGGATTGTCATTTCCTCCTCGAGGCTCTTGCCGTCTTCCTCGTCCACTCCGCCGATGGGGGTCAAGTCATCCTCGTCTTCGGCCTCGGCACTCGAGGGCTGGTGCCCCACGAAGGCAGGCAGATCCGGCGGCGCACCCGTCGCCGACAACCGGAACTTCGACAGCAGCGGGATGAGAGTCAGCGTCGATTCGCGGGCTTTGGTGTAGATGCCCTCAATGTCGTCACCCGGTCGCCATATGCGGGGAACACCGGCATCGTCGTACCGGAACTTGTCCTCGAAGTTCTCCCGGAGCTTGAGCAAGATGTTGCCTTCCATGACCTCCTCATCAATGCGCTCCCGGAGGGCAACCCAGCTCTTGCGCCGCAGGCGCCAGAGACCGACCTTGACTTCATCCTCATTGGCCTCGAAGCTCTTGGCTCGGTCCGTGAAGCGAACCTCGGCTTCTTCAACAATGGACACGAAGAGCTTCCAAATGCGATCCCACAGATCCTTCTCGGTGGGCGGCTTCTCGCCGTCCTCAGGAGCACCGGCGCCTCCCCGACCGGAACCCAACTTGTTGAACTCGAGGCCAACTGAGTCGCCAAGGCGTGATTTGACCCAACGCTCAACCCGGGTAGCAAGCCGGCGCATCTCCTCCTTTCTCAACTTGGCGCTGACATCATCCAGCTCCTTTTCAAACAAATCGAACTGCGGCCTGAAGTCCGTCCACGGCACGTCTTCAATGGCCAAGCTTTGTGCCTCCCTGGCGAAGTCTTTCAGGGTCTTGATCTTTTCAGCAGTCACAATTTCGGCGAATTCGTACGCGCCACCGGACTTCTGGCCCGTCTTCACGGCAGCCGAGACGGCGTCGGTAAAGGCAGTAACGCCGGATTTGTGAGCGGCTGAGAGCTGTCCGTGGTAAAGGGCCTTCAAGCGTTGGTCGATCTTGTGCTCGAGCTCCGTCTGCTTGCGCTTGTAGACACCCTTATGGTATCGGCTTGCCGAAGTCTCAAAGGTTTTGAGAGCTTTGGTACGGGCGGTGCTTCCAGAAGCGCCCAGCTTGGGCAGTACAAAAGCCTTGCCTACCCGGGCCGCTTCCGCCTGCTTTTCCTCCAGGGGGGAGATGACCTCGTCGAAGGCCACGAGACATTCCCGCGAAATCTCGTCGCAGCGGAACTGGGCAAGCAACTCTTGCTGCGTCGGCAAATCGAGGTCTTTGTTGTTGACGATTTGGTCCCACACACCCTCGGCGTAGATAGAGAAGCCATCGGCGGGGATCCGCCTGTGGTACTCGGGCAGGAAAACACCACCTTCGAGTTCCTGCTCGCCGTGCTCGCCTTGTGTCTTCCCAGTCCGGCTGCCCACGACGAATCGCCGGCCCAGCTTGCCGACCTCGTCGACGAACTTTTCGGGCTGTAGGATTTTATGAGGCAGGGCGGAGAAGGCAAAATCGAAATAATCCTCGATCCGCGAGTTTTCGAGGCCTTGCGGCTTGGAGATGGTAGACCAAAGCTTGCCCAGGTCTTGAATCAGCGTGTTTCGAAGGTTGGCGAGCGGCGTGTTGCCAATGTGGTCGCGAATGACGAAAAACAGCAGGGACCTGGGAGTGGACTGCTTGTCCTTGAGGAAAAGCTGCATGTTGACTTCAAAAACGGTCTTCAGGAGGCCCATGTTGGCTCCCTGGTAGAGGCCGACCTGGTGTTCCCAAATGTTGACGATCAGGACTTCGCTAGTGGCCAAGGCGAACAAGGCGCTTTTTCTTTCAAAGTCTTGGTCCTCGCCGCGCTCGCGGCCGTCTGTGCCCTCGACATCCATAACGAGAACATTGTCGGCCATGGAGCCGACTTTGTTCTTTGCCATCCATATGCCCTTGGTCGTCTGGCGGCGTTCCGTCTCGGACATGACGTTGAAGTCGGTGCCGAAGAGGTGGTTGAGCAGCGTCGACTTGCCCGTGGACTGGGAGCCAAAGACGGAAATCAGGTGGTAGTTGAAGCCGGCATCGGCCACGTCGGTGACCTCGAGATACTGGTTGAGGTGGGAACTGGAGCCGAGGCGGCCTGGTTAACACGCGTCCTGGCGCATCGGGGCAGCCGAGCAGAGGCAGGGAACGTACTTGAACTCCTTGTCCCCATCGATCACCTGGACGCCGTGCTCATAGTGAGCCTTGGACGGCTCATCGCCGACGGAGGAGAAGTGGCCGTTCATGGTGGGCGAGGCAAGCGGTGGATGGGCGGCACGATGCAAAGCAATGGTGGAAACCCAGTCGTTTATGCCGTGGAAAGGCCTTATGCCATCCCGTGGCGAACGGAGGGGTAGGGCGGGAAGGGACGGGTGAAGCGGTTGGAGGGCGAGGAAGAGGGAGGAGAGAACGTTTGTTATGGCGGGCGCGAATGCGAGGGTGTGGGTTTGGACGAGAGGCGGGTGTGGGTGCGTGGGCGTGGTCGGTCAATGACCAGATCACACGTTAGCGATAGCTGGCACGGTAGATTTCGCAGCTTAAGGTACGGCCAAAGTGGGAGGGTAGGTATGTAGCTCCTTCCACTGCTGTGATGCGATGGGGCCGGGGTTTGCCCACTATATTGTGAGGGACAAATGACGGGCATGTACAACACGTACACCGCAGGGCACACACAATACGCAAGGACAACCCCTGCCTGCCAACCTGCTCAGGGTTGTCACTTTCGGTTTTGCGTGGAGGGGCAGCTGACAACGATCGACCTCACTTGCTGATGGGGTACCTTCACAATGTCGGACGCGGCCTGGCTTTGCGCTGGTTGGCTGGGTGAGGGATGGATGGATAGCACTGACGAGGAGCGAGCATGAGCGGTGACCAGCTATCATGGGAAACGTGTCAGTCGACCTGCCAACGGCTGCCGGAGAGCTGTCAACCTCTGCCAACCAGTCAGGACTCCCCACACGACTTTTTGCTGTCAGCCCCTCCCACGTTAATCCGATGGAACCCCCCACGTGATTGATTGACCCCCTACGGTGCGATTAGTAAAGTAACGGATCTACGGAGGTCGAGCGGCTCGCCGCACCTTTTCATCCAAGCTTCCACGGCACTCAGCACGGGGAACGGGTCACCCATATGAGCGAGCGGGCTTGGCAGCGGCTGAATGGAAGCAGGGCTTGGGAGGCAAATTGTTGAAAAGAATGGAAGCAGCGGAACACGGCCCCGCTGCTTCTACGGGGCCCATATGAAAGCGCCACTACGGAGAAGCACATCTTCATGTGTCAAATCGGGGCACTGCTAGGTTCTTGGGTAAAATGGCTGTCGGTATCGTTGCTGCTTCTATCCAGCGACGGGCTAGCCGAGTTGTTGTTGTTTTCACGAGACAACACCCATGGCCACCTGCAACCACCCCGTACTACCACGGGCAACACGGCGTCTTCTCTTACCCAGCGCATAACTTGACTCTCTACCTGATACCTGTCTATTTCGTAGCGCCGTTTCTGGCGCGTGGCGACGCCGTTGCGCTTGCAGCTGCAGGCATGGGACGAAGGGAATGAACAGCCGCCAAGCGCAAGCGGCCCGTCCGAAGGCCGATACGGACGCGCCTACGTCCACGATCTAAATTCGTAAGGAACGGCGACCGGCTACGAAGCCGGCACATGTCGGTTGATGGTCGATAACCGATGGTCCTACGTACGTGATCCCATCGTGGCTTGCCGTACCGTCCAAATATCCATCTCTTCTTAGTTCCATTTTCACACATCCATCCCTAGAAGTACCTCCGTGGCCCAGTGATAACAGCCTCGCCCAGCGCCTAAGGAAAGATGGACATAGGGGCCCCCCGGCCAAGGGGCAGGGGGCCCCAGGGCCAGCCCAGGTGGGTCTGGGTCCGTGTCTGCGGATCTACCGTTCCTCATTACAACTATACGACGGGATTTTGGCCGTTCCGTTTCTTTGTATTTCCCATTTCAACATACGTGGTCAGGCCAGGCCGAGCCAGGCTAGGGTCATGACTGAGTCGCCCCTGGTCTATCGGGGTCTGGAATGTAACCTCGCGGTGCCACATCCATACGGAGGGCTCAACAAATGAATGCTCCATGCTTGCCCAAAGGGAAACGGATCGGCCATGGGAACCTAGATGGGAGATTGGATACGTAACTGCGTTTTCGGGGCGCAGATTCCCTCCTTCGCTCTCTCTCAACTCTCAAGACCAGAGCCGGCCGGGGAATGCACATGTGAAGCCTCCTCTGCTTTCGCGCCGAGTCTGGATGCAGGTACCAATGGGCCGTCATGACTCTGACCAGGGGGGAAGCGGGCGTTCGAGATGGGCCGACCCTTGCGGGCTCCGTACCTCGGACTGTTCAAGCTTCTCCATGATTTCCGTCCGCTGAGCGCCAGGCAATTTGCCTTAGTCAGGTACAGGGCGCTCACGTACAGCCATTCGTGGCCGCGTCGGTAGGGGTGCCGTGTAGAGCCGCCCGAGCTAGGGCCAATCAATCTGGGCCCCTGGGCTATTTATTGTATTGTACCTAACACAGTAAACCATACGCCCCAGCCACTCTCCAGGGTTGGATAGCCGACTCAGCACAATCTATTCGCTCGGTTATTACAGGTAGGTACTTCATCTAGAGATGCACATTTCCATTTGCCTCGATAGCACATGCGTCTGGAACTAGTTAGTACGGCCAATCTGCAGCACCAAGACCGGCACGGCAGCGCCAGGGGGCGGGGAGGAGGTCTTGTATGGATTGGGAAGCTCGACGAAAAGAAAAAAGACGTTTCTGCACCTCGCCCGGCGCGGCCATGCCCGGCTGCCCGGGACGCCCACGAACCTCCTCCGCCCACGAATCTCTCGATCCGCCAATTGCGTGCAGAGCCTGCGCCTTGGGCCTGTCCGCTCCACCGTTCACTGTGGATCTCGGTGGCCCAGCTCCATATGGGGATCGATTCGGAATATCGGGTACGCTTTCGCTGAGACCCTGGTCGTCTCGCCCCCAAGCCCTCGGCAGCAGCCATTTGTTCTGGTTCGCGTCGCCGTGCCGTACATAAGTATGCGCCAGTCTACTCGTCGCCAAATCGCTTGCGGCCGTCTCGTGTCTTCTCCCCCCCGTTCGGCCCCCTTCGACTCGTCTTCGCCCCCCTCCTCCGTCGTCGTCCCTACGTTCAATGGCTGGCACCGAGTCCTTGACCGACGAGTCGACCCGTTCCGGCGATGGACCCAAGCGCAATTCCATGTCGCAGTCCGTCTCGACGCACCGGACCGTCTCAAACGAGAAGGCCTACGAGCTGTTGACCTATGACGACATACCCGAATGGTACCAGGACAATAGGCACATCCGCGGCGGTTATCGACCAGTCTCCAATTCCACCCAGGCCTGCCTGCACAGCTGGTTTCACTTACACAACGAGTCGGTAAACATTTACTCGCACTTAATACCCGCCATCCTGTTCCTCTTCGGCGTGCTCTATGTCCTGGAACCCCTGCACCTGAGGCATGAGAACGTGGCCGCCGCGGACTATGCCGTCATCGCCTTCTTCCTGCTCTCGGCAACGGCTTGCTTCAGCCTGTCGGCCTTTTACCACACCTTCATCAGCCACTCGCAGAAGGTCGAGGCCCAGTGGCTCAAGCTCGACTTCTTGGGCATCATCCTCCTCATCATGGGCTCTTACTTCGCCAACGTCTACGTCACCTTCTGGTGCGAGGAGAAGCAGCAGAACATTTACTGGGGAATGGTAGGTAGCTTCCGCTCGGCAGCCTGTTCCTCCCCCCCCTCTCCCCCCGCGAACGAATATGACACTTAGCCGGTGCGTGTGCAGATTGGTGGCCTCGGTGCTGTATCCATGATCATCATCTGCTCTCCCTACTTCCAAGGCCTGCGTTGGCGCACCTTCCGCCTCCTGACCTTTGTCTGCACCGGCCTCTCGGGCATCGCGCCCATGGCCCATGGCCTGGAAATGTTTGGTTTCTCCAAGATGGTACATCAGGCCGGTCTGCCATTCTTCTTGGCCGCCGGCTCCCTCTTTCTGGTGAGCTGTGTCATCTATGGTGTAAGTCGACCCACCACGAGCCACCTTCCGGAGAGTAATACGTATTGACGCCTAGGGAAAGACCAGGTTTCCCGAGCAGTTCTGGCCCGGTGTGTTCGATATATTCGGGTCCTCGCACCAGATTTTTCACTCGGTTGTGGTAATAGCAACCGTAGTCCACCTTGCGGGCGTCATGTCGGCGCTGGATTATAACCTTCGCAACCGCCAATGTGCAGTAAGCTAACACCAAAGGACAAGATGATGACAAGACGTGACCAGGATCCAAACATAGTGGACCGTAGACACCCGTCGTTGGGAACTCCGACATAATAGAAAAAAAGAAGACATACAACATGACTCCCAAACAATCGACTCCAAGTACCTTGTAATACCCGGGTTGGCCCTTCCCAACAAAGCCCCTGCCCGTTTGGCGAGAACTGTCGGCCCCGCAGCTACAGATTTACTTGCCGGCCTCACTTGGTCATCGCTACTATGTCTGCAGAGCGGTATATACCTTGAGTCATTCTGAGCGCCGAGGCTTCACAGGGCCGGTTTGCCTAGGGCTAACACAAGGCGCCTAACCAACACCTCGGCAACCTGGGCCGGAAAGCGAGGCTCGCCCACATGCAAAGCTACGATATACCGGCTTCGGGGCGCCGCCCCGAATAGGAAGGTCGCGCCTTTGGCCATAATTTTCGCAATCATTGTATCCCAGGTTCAGCTTCTCCCGAAGACGATGGGCCGCTTCCATTTTGGAGCAAGATTGTCCCCCGGAGGCTCCCCCGGGTGAGTTTGACCTGTCCGAGACCGGGATCTCAGGTAGAATTACGAAGAATATCCAAGACTGGGTGCAGCACGCCAGGAATACCGGCCCCGGGGATCTGAAGCAGTTCCAGGCTTACATATACAAAGCCTCGGATGAGATTGTCTTCTCCGCATCTGCCCAGGGCGCCAAGGAACTACAGGCCGACAAGCATGACCAGCAGTATTAGCTCACCTTGCATCGGAACTTTACTTCCAGAAACTTCCTTAGGTTGAAACCCATGAGTCCGACGGGGATCCTGTATACTACCTCCTTAAACAAACCAGCTCGTACACAACCAAGGAACTCCGGAAGAACCCACC
The DNA here is from genome assembly GCA_018287875.1 of Nigrospora sphaerica. Classification (NCBI taxonomy): domain Eukaryota; kingdom Fungi; phylum Ascomycota; class Sordariomycetes; order Amphisphaeriales; family Apiosporaceae; genus Nigrospora; species Nigrospora sphaerica. The sequence continues at coordinate 5,148,001 of JAGVVL010000002.1, forward strand.
TAGGATAGAATTCTGCTTGTCCCGCTCTCCCTTCTCTTGCTTTCATTACCGTGTTATCACTAATCAATCACGAGAGTTTCCTTATGACCGTCATCATCCTAATTAAACCGGAGCTCGGTGGTTCTGTTGGTTACTCACTCGCTAACTCTCCTAAAGAACACTGAATGCGGAACACTGAACCGGCGGTCATTAAACGCCTTAATATTTCATACTAAGAGAGGTACTTGACAGTTGGGTATATATCCGCCTACCAACACCAGCATGTTACAGTCAACTAAGCTAGGTTTCAACATGACGATTATGAGAGTCTTGGCACCAACCACAGCCAAGTCAGCGATAAAAGGCCGCTTGCCTGTATGATGTCCCGCGCACTCGATCCATCAGGTGGGCCAGCATTGGTGATGAACGCGTCATGCCACGCCTTTGTGTCGGGCCTTCAAGATTAAGCTACCAGTCTGTCATGTAAATACAAGGGATGCTGTCTTTGTCTGCCCGCCGAGTGATTTCGTGAAGAAAATGAGTTCCGGCTTTAGGGTTTCATCAGACGCTTGCTTGTGTATCAAGACCCGGGATGAGAGTTCCTTGATTTCCCGACGAGCCTCGCGAATCTCCTGCGCCACAGGGTTGGAGAGCTTGACCCCCGGGAAGTCGATCTGGACACGCGCTGCGTCTTTTCGGGGCTCTTTGTCGATTATAGGGTTGGTTGGCTTGACCACGATAATTCTGTGTGTAATCTTATATTTGGCTCCCGTCCTTCGCAGGTAGGTGTGTAGGATAGGATGTAGAAGGGAAGCGCATGTTAGGGAAGCACAAGAGTAAGGGCTCGTTAAAAGTTTCTTGGAGGCGCCGCCTTCACCAGCAGTGACAACTGCTACGACGTGGAGGCGCCATATGTACACCGGTGCTGATTCGACCGGGGCCTCGTCATTTGCTGCTCCTTTGACTGACCACTGCTTGCGCCTTCGCGAACGAGCCTCGAACGCTTTGCTCGAGCACCGATGGACTATGATCGTAGACTTGATCAAGGCTTCACGTTCTGTTCAAGCAAAGTGCCCACCCGATACCAGGCGACGGGTCGAGCATATCGTCCCTTGTACAAAGCAGCTGTCCGGTTGACCAAGGGATCCAGCTACAGTGGCGACTTGGGCGTTGGATTCTTACTTAGCCAATACTTGCTCGAATCACTGCTGCCATGCGGCGGGAAATAGAAAGGGGAAGGCGATGCTGGCAACGCCGCCCCTAACAGACCGGTATCGGCCGGCCTGACTGGTTCCGACACAGTTGCTGCCAGGTCTCACGACGCCCAGCTCATAGGTCAATATTGACATCAAAACACCAATGAGAGCCAGTCAATTGTTTGACTGTTCTCCCCGAGGCTAAGAGAGGGCGATACCACGTATTCCCCTCCTCTCCCATACATGTTTACAATACCGTGTGCAATAGTAGTACGGGGAAAGACAGAAGGAAAACTCAGCCTGCTTATGCAGTCAGGAATGGGCGCCCAAAGCACCACGCCCCCTGAGGGCACACCCAGGCAGGGCCTAAACTTATTCGTAGTCCTAAGGACTTGTCAGCCATCACGCATAGGTCACCTACAGCAAGATGTAACCTTATGTATGTAACTTCTAGAAAGTCAGTCTCGGATTATCAGCTCAACGGCATACCACACGTTAACAGCCCTACCCTCCTAAAAAGTCGTTTGCTCTACTAGACACCGCTCGTCGTCTTGCCCTGGAGCCGGTCAGTGGTCTTTCCAACGGCACTGTCAGTCTTCGTCCGCGTGGCTTCATCGGGCCCGGCGCCTTGCTCTCAGAGCCCAGGAGGGGGCGGGACCTGCGCTAGATGTCAACATGGCCCATACTATGCCTAGCTTGGGGACTAGAGCAGTACTGACCGCGCCGTAGCTGCCTGCGCCCGGGGGCGAACCCGATGGCGGGGGTGGTGGCGGGGGTGCCGACGCGCTGGGGGCGGGGGCGGAGGAGCCTCGCTAGGAGGCGGAGGGGGCGGAGAGGCAGAAGCGCCAGGCGGGGCCGGCACACCCCCACCCTGTTGTTGGGCTTGTGCTGCCGCATAGTACTGCTGGTAGTATTGCATGTATCTGCATAGACGTTAGCAGAGAGGCGAGAGCGGGTGCTGCGCGCTTGACTTACGCGGCGTAGCCGCCGTACGCGGCATACGGGTCCTGGCCTTGGGCTGCGTAGTACTGGGCATACTGTTGATACTGATCAGCAGCAGTGGACGGAGTCGCAGAACCTGCGGGAGCTGGCGAGGCAGAATTGCCCCCTCCGCGCCCGGGCGAGTCCCTGTAGCCGCCACCATAGCCACCACCTCCTCCATAAGAGTCAGCGTTACTTCCAGATCTGCCATGGTTATTGTAACCGCCGTGGCCGCCGTGGCCGCCGTGACCGCCGTGACCACCGCCGTAGTGCTGTCGGGGGGGTCGCGTTTTGAATTCCTCGTACTGCTCCTTGACATTTTCGAGGAGATCTTCGCAGAGTGCCTTCGCCTTGTCGACCATGTTTGGATCAGGGCCCCTGAATTACCCATTAGCTGGGGTCTTGGTTCTCGCCCGTGGAAAGGGGTACCCACGCTACATGCAGGAACATGTCTTCATCGCTCTCGCGGTTCGTTGCAGCCTCGAGGTAGCCGGAACCCCGACCCTTGATTTGCACGCGGCAACCAGTTTCCTGTTGGATGTGCTTCACGTAAGAGCCACCGGAGCCAACGACCTGGGCGCGCAGGTTGAAACCAGGGACAGGATCCAGACTGATGGGGATCTTGGCCTCGGGCCACTTGCGCCGTCCGAACTCATCTCGCTCCACCTGCTCCTGATCGCGGCGCCGGAATCGTCGTTCGTCCACAAGATTGGGCAGCTCCTGCTTCATCATCTCTTCAATCTTGGCGACCGCCTGTTCGAGGCCGGCCTTGGTAGTGCTCGTGACGTGGAGGTAAAGCGGGGGGTTCTGGCCACCGAATTTAGCACCAAAACGGGGAATGCGTGCCATGCGGGATACATACAGCTGCCGTGGCCATACTCTTGTCGGGGTAGTAGCTGCCTCGCGTCGTGACATCTTTGCAAAAGTCAATGGGGGTCCTCTCTAGTGAAGCTCAAAGCAGGGAACAGGATGTATCGTACCAGCTCCCGTCTCTTCTTTAATCTAAATAAAGCAGGTGAGGTCAGCAGATGCGCCATAGGGATGCCGCGTGCGAGCTAACATGCTTTCGTGTAAGCAGGAGTGTTCGCGCACGCACGAGGCAGAACCGGCAGGGGAGATGGGCTCGGCATGGGCCAGCGGGGCGAGGCAAGGATGTATATATATTTACCATCTTCTGAGTCGAGCCCTTGGTGAGGAGGTAGCGGTTCCGCAGGTCGTTGACCTCAATATCCTTGATGTAGTCGCCGTCGTTCACGTACATCTCGCCGTTGACGTTGGCGCCCGGGGCGTCTCGGGAGGCGTTGGGACCGGGCGACGCGGAAGAGGCCGACTTAATGGGAGGCACATCGACGTGTTGGATGCCTTTTTTGGCCTGGATCTGGGCATTGATCCTGGCGGCGGCGGCAGCTAAGATGGGAAGCTCGTTAGCGCAGAAGGGCTAAGGTTCCCGATGAGAAGAACGCACCTGCGGCAGCGGCAGCATCTACGGTAGATGTGCGCTTGTTCTCGGTGCCATTGCCGTCACCGTCTCGGGGCAAGGGACTGCGATCGCGACCCGCATCGGACCTTCGCGCCGGTGGAGAGCGTGATCGTCGATCGAAGCGCGAGCGTCGAGGCTCAGGCTCGGTCTGGTCGAACCGCGACCGCTTCACAGTGCGTCGCTCCGAGTCATCCATGGTCAACGATGGCGACAATACAGATATTGATGGACCAGTGCGGGCGCAAAGACAAGGGAGAGGCGGTTGGTGATGTCGAGGGGGAGACGGCGGACCTCAAAATACCAAAGGTCGAGCGGGTAGTAGATGTATAACCTGAAGGTTGCGCAGAGAGCTATCGACAAATTTCCATTTCCCTCCAGCTACGGCCATTGGTATGGGAAATTCCAGGCGCGGCTCTGCACGGCCCCAGCTCCACTTCCCATCAATCGCTCAACCAACCGCTATCATACAAGAAGTACCTGAGGTATCAGGCCGTTCCCACGCTGGCCAGAGCTTCCAATCCCAACGCGCCAATCCGCGTGCCACTGCGTGTTAGCACGAACGACAGGATCCATCATCGTGCCATTTGAGGAGTAGCACCAACCCGTGGACCCCGGGGAACCTTTAGCTGGGAGGGGGCACTTCGTCTGCATGACAGTATGTAACTCCGGCATCGGCTCCCATCGCCCCCAACTGACAACTTTTAAACCCTGGCCCAGCCTCTAGCCGCATTGCGAGCTCTTTCAGCAATCCAATCCAGTCGCAGCTCATTGCATCGATCCGCACCGCCAATTCGGATCAGAAGGCTCGCCGGGTCTTTGCCGGCCAGAATCATGGCGTCCCGCATTCTCCAGGCAACCTCGGCGACCTGTCGCAGGGCCGTGGCCGAGACGGCCCGGTCGTCGGTCTCGACCACGACCAGATGGACCAGCAGTGCGACGTCTGCGTCGGCCTACAAAGCCATCAGACGCCGCTCCGCTCCTCTCCCTACCAATGATCCGCTGCCGTCGTGGTCGGCCCAGGCCGCCGTGTCCAACATCCTCTACGAGACGCCGACCCCCTCGATGGCCCCGCCCAAGCGCCACATCCTGAACTGCCTCGTCCAGAACGAGCCCGGTGTGCTGTCCCGCGTCTCCGGCATTCTCGCCGCGCGCGGCTTCAACATCGACTCGCTAGTCGTGTGCAGCACCGAGGTCGAGGATCTGTCCCGCATGACCATCGTGCTCACCGGCCAGGACGGCGTCGTGGAGCAGGCCCGGCGCCAGCTGGAGGACTTGGTGCCCGTGTGGGCGGTCCTGGACTACACCAACGCTGCCCTGGTGCAGCGCGAGCTTCTGCTCGCCAAGATTAACATTCTGGGGCCCGAGTACTTCGAGGAGTTGCTTGCCCACCACCGCGAGATCTCCCAGCAGGACGGCGATGCCGACTCGGCCTTCGCCGAGCGCACGCTCAGCGAGGTGGCCGATGACTACCACCCCAGCAAGTTGGCGGCCAGTCAGGCCCTGCGCCACAAGCACGAGCACCTGAAGTCCATTACCTACTTCGCCCACCAATTCGGCGGCAAGGTTCTTGATATAAGCACCAACAGCTGCATTGTTGAACTGTGAGTCTTCCTGCTACGTGTCCCTTCGCCAGGGCATCCGCTAACACCCCCCCCCCAGCTCTGCGAAGCCTTTCAGGATCGACTCGTTTATGAAGCTCATTTCCCCCTTTGGCATCCTGGAGTCGACCCGAACCGGTCTTATGGCTCTGCCAAGATCTCCCCTGTACGGACCGGATGAGAACGACGCTCACTTCAAGGAGATTGATGAGGTCGTCGACGCTAGCCAGCTGCCTCCCGGTTAGGCAGGTTCGCATCAAGTTACGAAATTGAATTGTAATTACTTTTTTGGGCCTCACGGCCGTCAGGCTTAAAAAGGTTCTTCACGGAAAACACCGCAATAAACTTGGCGTGATCATTTTGACTGGCATGCTCCGTCACGTCTCTGCTAGTATGTACGCCAACTACGTTGGCAATTTTCCACGACGCACTCCGAGTGTGGACTGTGGACACGCCCGTCACCGAGCCCGTGTGGGCACGTAGGTAGGGAGGCCAGCAAGCTCCGGTCCCCAAAAGTTATCCGATGCAGTCTTGAGCTACGGTTGCTTCACCCCTAGATTTTGCGTTTGACGTCTATCCCCTGTTCGCTTCCCTACTCAGAGTATGCGGCCCTTGTTGACAACGAAGGCCTCGAGGACAGCTAGATAGTGGTTAGTCTCAGATGCGCGCGCGCACGGATGTGTGGCAACTTACCCACGGCAGCCCACAGGCGGTTCTCTCCTTCGGGGAAGACCAACGATCGCGGTCCGTAGAAGACGGCGTCGTCGACCTCCTCTTTGTGGCGAGGCAGGCAATGCATGAACTTCCAGTCGGGCTTCGCTCCGCCCCGGGTGGCCAGGGCGTCGGTGATTTGGAATCCCTCAAAAGCTTGCATCCGCTTCTTGGACTCCTCCTCTTGACCCATCGATACCCAAGTATCCGTGACCAGGATGTCGGCGTCCTTGACGGCCTCGGCGGGCTCGGTGAACTGCTCCAACTGGCCTGGCTTGTCGACACCCTGAGCTTGCGCGCGGATGAACTTTTCCATGTCCTTCGGAATGCTGTAGCCCTGCGGCGAAGCCACGGAAACCTGGACGCCAAGCTTCATGGAGGCATTGGCGAGGTCGAAGAGCACATTGTTGGAGTCGCCCACCCAAGCAATCTTCAGGTCCCGGCGGATCAGTTCGGAGCTTCCGGCCGCCTGCGGGAAGGCCTCGTGGATGGTCAAGAAATCCGCAATGGTCTGCAAGGGGTGGAAATCGTTGGACAGGGCGTTGATCACGGGGACGGACGAGCCGTCCGTCAGCCCAGTGACATCCGAGTGAGGGCCCACGCGGGCCACCATGCACGATGTCATGGACGAGATGATGCGGGAAGTGTCGTACAATGACTCGTTGACCTGCCGGCCCCCCACCGCGCCGTGGTCAGCATCCCGAGTCGCACCTCCGCCCACGAGAACTTACGCCGAGCTGGATGTCGTCCTTGCCCAGGAACATGGGGTGTCCTCCCATCATGGCCACGGCGGCCTCGGTGGAGACGCGCGTTCGCGTGCTTCGCTTGCTGAACATCATGGCCACAGTCTGGCCCAGCAGGCCCTTACGCAGGGCCTCGGGGATGGTCCCCGACTTGACGGCCTTCTTGTGAGCTGCCGCATTCCGCACCAATTGCACGACTTCGTCCCGACTCAGGTCCCCAATGCTCATGAGATGGCGGACCCGAGGGGCTGGAGTCGTGGAAAAGCCCCGCACGCCGTGCCTCAACAGGCGGGATGGGCCGAAACGGGACATGATATTTTTTTCCACCGATGTAACCGAGAACGGGAGCTTTTTGCGAGGGCCGATGAATGCGGCCAATCGTCGTTATGGTCTGCAGGCGAGGTTTTCCACTTCACAGTGCTAGTGAGTTGGGAGCGGTTAGTTATTTCGCCTTGTCGTACTGCAGCTTGAGAATATACGGCCTTAGTCTCGGGATCTTGTGGTGAAATAATCAGACAAATATCTCGGGATGCGAAATTTCAAGGGCAGTTGTGATATAGTCCTATGGCTGAGTCAAATCGCAGGCCTATTTCGGCGCACGGCAGCTCCAAGCTTCCATCCATCCAATGAGTTGACTCCATGCTGTGAGCAATCCGGCTAGCAGCCCCATGCCAGCTGCCACGGCCCGTCTCCGCACCCGGACCCCGAAACCCAGGGACGGGAGGCCGATGATGGCCTTTGCCTTGCCAAGAATTTCTATTCCATATCTTGAACGCCAATATATCGTAAAATGATGGTATCCTTGGTTCTTTTTGGCAGTAAGTAGCTCCGTACCCTTCCTTCATGTATTGTGTCAATCTTGTTGCACAGAGCGCCACAGTAAGAAGACTACTTGGACAAGTCGAGAACTTGGCGATGCCCTCCATACCAAGGAAAGGAGACTTTTAAGGTATCTCAATGCGGAAGGTCGCATGCTGCTTGCACACATACCGCACGTATGCCTTCCGCGTCTCTCTCCACATGCCATCTTGAGATATATTTGAACCGCGTCCTCCGTAGCTTTCGTCATCGGCCACTTAGCGTTGCACTGCTCTGCTCGCCTGTTGCCCACTCAAGGCCTGACGGTGCTCGCCATGGAAGGAAACACCGACTCAGGCCCTCGAGAGCTTGGTTTAGTGGTTGCCGAATCCTTCCCCAGCACCCGCTAGCTTGAATCGGGCTTAGAGTGAGCCCAGAGCAGCAGGGTCGCGGTGGAACCCCTCCGATGCTGCAGGCTGCCATTGGGGGCCCTGGAGGTACCTGAATGGCGCATCCAGTCCTGCTCTGCCGGACTTCCCGCCTATTGGCAGCGTGCGTTGGCACTCACTGCGCCTCGACCGCCACGCCCAGATCTCCCCGCTGCCCGCTCTCAGCCGATCGGCCCCGTGCGTGAGGTCAGGCCGACAGAGGTACTGGGGGATGATGACGGCTGGACAGGAGGAACCTGGGCAACCAGGCAACACTCGACCCTTCCACCACCCTACCTTTCACTCCGTCCCCTTCCCCAGTTCATCCCTTCGCGCTTCACGGTCCTCGAATCGTTCCCAAGCTCGTCATCATTCTTTATTCTTGCGACTAGCCCCATCGCCTGCGGAGAATGCCGGCGCCGTCTTCCAGCTGCCTGTCGACGTACTAATCGCTCTGCCTTCGTCAGGTGCGCGCGGCGCGCGGCATCACCCCGGCACTTATTAACCTCCCACCAGCCCTGGCTCTATCCACTGGAGCCGTATTCCACCGCCTCCGATCCGATCTACACCCGCAAATCGTTCTCAGTATCGCGCCCGGCGCAATCATGTCCCACGACGAAGCCTCGCCGCTTCTGGCGCAGGATGCGAGTCGAGCAAAACCCTTCTCCCACGCCTCCGGGGAGAACACACCTTTGCTCTCCAGCACGGCTGACACCCCGCGGTACGAGGGAGACTACGACGAGCCCGATGCCGCCTCCTTTCAGTCGCGCGACCGCCCTGCGCGGTCTGTAAAATCAAAATCGCCGAGATGGCCGTCCTTTATCGCCATGGGCGTGCTCGGTTTGATCGTCATCGCCATCATTGCGCTGGCTTTCATCGTGCCGAATGCGGTGCAAGAGTACGCCAAGCAGGCGGCCGTGGTGGAGCCCACCAGCCTGTCGCTCGAATCCATCACGGCCGATGGCGTACGCGCCAGAATCCAGGCGAATTTCCACCTCGACGCCAACAGGGTTGAAAATGAGCATGTAAGGCGGGTTGGCAAGGCTGCGACCTGGGTCGCCAACCAGTTGAGCACCGAGCAAACCACGATCACCGTCACTCTGCCCGACTACCAGCATTTGCTGCTGGGGACTGCTGTGGTTCCCCCCCTAGTTCTCAACCTGCGCGATGGTCAAGTTACGGCATTCGACTTCGTCACGGAAGTCGTGCCTGGTAACGTGGAGGGAATCAGGTCTATCGCGAACGAGTGGCTGGAAGGCAGGCTGGACAGGGTGCGACTGCGAGGCCAGGCAGATCTCTCCCTGAAGTCCGGCATCATCCCCCTGGGGACGCACGCCGTGGCCGAGTCTCTTGTCTTTGAAGGTCAATCTCTCTACCGTTCCTTCGCGTCTTTCTATCTTGGCCAGAAAGTCTTCTTCTAGAAATCAAACAGGATATTGCCAGTATTCTTGTCGGGCTCTTGCTGATATCCTCGCAGCTAGCAAGATCCCCGCGATACCGCACTACAACATCACCCGGCTCAACGTGAGGGATATGCCAGGCCCGGGCGATGAGCTATCCATGATGGCTGAGGTGTCCCTCACCGTCCGCAACGACTACCCTGTCGCGTTCGAGGTTCCAGAGCTCGCGTTCGAGGTTCTGGTTCCGGGGTGCGATGCCGACGATACTTTGATTGTCGTCGCAGATGCCATCACCAGCAGCATCCCAGTGAAACCCAGGTCCGACGTGGCCGTGGATGTGCACGGACTCGTCCGCCAGCTGCCGGACTCGCTTACGCGCGCCTGTCCCAACTCCAAGTCGTCGCCCTTGGACCTGCTATTGAAGCAGTACATGCACGGGGAAGCTGCGACCATGTTCGTGCGAGGCAGCAGCCACCCGGACGGCAACACGCCTCGATGGATCGCCGAGATATTGTCCAGCATCACCGTCCCAGTGCCGTTCCCGGGCCGAAGCCTGGATGGCCTGATCAAAAACTTCTCTTTGACCGACGTGCACTTCTCCATGCCCGATCCCTTCGCAGAGCCGGACGACCCTGCGGCAAACCCGAGAATTTCCGGCAATATTCTGGTCACGGCCGGGATTCCATCGGAAATGAATTTCGCCATCAACGTCACGAGAGTCCGGGCATCGGCTGATGTGCTGTACAAATCAAAGAAGATGGGGACGCTGGATCTACGCGAGTGGCAACATGCCAACTCGACTAGGCTCGAGCCCACCAAGAAACACGACGCTGAGCTGAAGATTCAGTCGAGAATCAACGAGGTCCCGCTCAACGTGACGGACAGCAACGTCTTTGGGGACGCTGTGCAGAAGCTGCTGTTTGGTGGCGAGTCTGTGAAGCTCCAAGTCAAGGCCCTGGTGGACGTCAAGGTAGAAACAGCCTTGGGGCAGCTGGTACTGAAGGATGTACCGGCCGAGGGCACGATACCAGTAAAACGTCCGTCATCACTCTTTTGATCTTGTCAGTCGCTCTTGTCGGGCAGCGGGATCTGTTAGGACCTGCCTTCCCGGATGTCAAGGTGTAATCAGCCTGCCCTTTACGTTGCCCAAGGTTTTTCATGCCCCAAGCTGACTGGCTGTAGCGCTGTCCAACAAGAACGGCGGGCTTGCGAGTCTGGCGCCCCAAGTCCGGTCTCTTCGGGTGCTAGACACGACGATCGACTCTCTCACACTGCAAGCTTTGGTAAACGTCAGCAACCCATCCGAGTACACGGCGCATGTCCCTTTTGCCAACATACATTTGTTGACCAACGGCTCGGTCCTCGGCGAGGCGACTGTGGAAAACGTGGATGTTGTCAAAGGTCCCAACCCGGATATCCTGGTTACTGCCACATGGAGGCCGTCGATGGGGGGCCTAGAGGGCCGGCAAATTGGCCGAGATCTGATATCTCAATACCTGTCTGGCTTCAACACGAGTATCACGGTCAAGGCTCACCGCCAAAGCATTCCTGGCCAGCCCATATTGTGCGAGGCGCTGTCCAGGTTTAACTTGACATTCGAAACGCCCAAACTGGACCTCCCGGGCGACACTCCGGAGGAACGCTCTCATTTCATCCGGGACGCGACCTTTCATTTCTTTTCCTCGACAGCAACTTTTACCGTGGTCTCGCCACTGCAGCACAACACCATGTATATCGACTTCGTCAACGCCACGGCGCTGTATAACCACACGGAAGAGGTGGGTCAGATTCTTCACGAGCTACCGTTCCAAGCACCGCCGGGCAAATCAACGACGCCCCAGCTGCCCGTCCACTGGTCAATAGGGTCTGTTGGGTATGATGCCATTCGATCAGCGATTGGAGGGAGATTGAAACTGGACGCCTACGCTAATGTAGATGTGCGTTTGGGCAACTGGAGAGAGTCGGTTTGGTACATTGGAAGAGGTATTGGCGCCAGCGTAAAGATTTAACAGTCTTGGGTTCACGGATGGTTGGGCGTTCAGGGACTTTTCTTCGGAGCAGTAGACATGAGATTGTACATACATGCTGAGGCGCCACTACCAATAACAGCGCAGTTTGGTTTAGCCGGAAACACATATCAAGATGAAATACATACCGTTTGACATTTAGCCCAAATCACCTACTGTTCGTCGTCTACCAAAGTACCCCGATATAAGAAGCGGGGCTGGACGTTGCCTACAGTACGGAGTACATCCGTCCTATTAGTACATCATCCATATCGATAAAGCTCACTAGCGACTACGGGTGCTCGACTGGTGAGACGTTCGATTCATTGGCACTTACATCCTCCTTGCGCTTCCATCCCATGCCTGTGGCGTTGTAGAACGTCTGATTCTAGAGTCTTGCTGCCCTCACCTCTTACCTCGCTCTCTCAGTGCGATAGAACGGCCTTGCCACTAGGACCCGTCTCGGTCTTCAACAACCAGGACAACGCCCTAACAGCGGCCATCCAGGGCGTTACTGGGCCATCGCATGTGGAAATGAGCCATCAACGATACCCGTCCATAGACCCGGTGAAGGAGCCGCATGCCGTCAACCTCAAAGTGCTACGGTAATGCTCCTCATCCAGGGTCTGGCCACCGGCGCCTCGACAAGGGTACACTGACCGAGGTGATGCGCGCGCAGATTATCGAGGCCCTCCCTCGTCACCCAGCAGCCCCTCACCGCCCCGGACGGCCTGCCATCGACGGCCGAAACGCCCGCGACCACGTACATTCCCGCGTCCCTAGCCTACCAGTCCACGGCCGGCACCAATGCGGACCCCTTCTTCCTTTCGCCCATTCTCAACCTGCCACCCTCGTTTGGCTCTGCGTACGTCGGCGAAACGTTTAGCTGTACGCTCTGTGCCAACTACGACCCTCCGGACCAGCCTCCGACCAGTCCGGTGCTCGGCCTGTCGTCGCAAAAGCAGAAATCCATCCGCGATGTCCGCATCGAAGCCGAGATGAAGACGCCGGGGTCCGCGACGGTGCAGAAGCTCGCCCTGGGCCCGCAGAGCGCCGGCGAAGGCGAGGCGGGGAAGGCCGACGGCAAGGACCTCGAGCCGGGCCAAACGCTGCAACAAATCGTCAACTTCGACCTCAAAGAGGAAGGCAACCACGTGCTGGCCGTCACGGTGAGCTACTACGAGGCGACGGAGACGAGCGGCCGCACCCGGACCTTCAGGAAGCTTTACCAGTTCATCTGCAAAGGCTCCCTCATCGTGCGCACCAAAGTCGGGCCCCTGCCGCCGGCCGCCAAGAAGGCGGTTGGCAAGTCGCAGCCGCCGGAGAGCCCGGGGGTTGCACACAGGCGATGGATCATGGAAGCCCAGCTGGAGAACTGCAGCGAAGACGTCATGCAGCTCCAGCGGGTCGTCCTGGATCTGGAAACCGGCCTCAGGTACCGCGATGCTAATTGGAAAGTCTCTGGGAGCGCGAAACCCGTGCTGCACCCGGGCGAGATAGAACAGGTGTGTTTTGTCGTCGAGGAGGACGGCAAAGGCGTCATGGCCGAGGAGGCAGATGGGCGCGTCGTCTTTGGCGTGCTGGGCATCGGATGGCGCACGGAAATGGGCAACCGCGGCTACTTGTCCACGGGCAAGCTGGGCTCGAGGGCTTTGAGGTGACGATGCCCTGGACATGGAGTCTTGAGCGAGGGCTGTCCGCACTATGCTGGCTGGGTGGCTAACCACCTCCAACCCACGTGGGAGTCTCGGGTATCGGCACCTTGTTGGCGGCACAGGCCGCAAGAACTGTGTTCTACTGATCTCGGGCCAGCTCTTGTTGATACTGTGATGCGCAGTGCGAGAACCCTGTCACATCACGGGTCATTTGCCGGCCGAATCTCCCCGTTCATGGAGCCTCTCTAGTATCAGAGCTTTCTGGCGTCGCTGCCTCGGCTTTAGGTCTTACTAGACTCGCCTCCGGGTATTTCCTGGGCAATGTTGGTCAGGGGTACTGGCTTCGCTCTTATTGAGCAGTACTGGCCCCCACCGGTGGAACTCAGCCTTGCTGAGATTACCGAGCCCTGTTGTTTGCGTAGGATTTTGGTGCTGCTACGTGTGTTGGAGAGATGATGGAATGCGTCGAGAAGGCGATAGGGGAGCATAGGAGGCTGCACATGGGCCCAGGGGACCCCGGAGGTCAGCGCGTCAGCCTTCGAGGGAGATGACACCAGATAAGACCTTTCCACGCGCTGTTCGGATGGAACCTTGGTTCTGAAACAATTCGAGTTTGCCATCGAAACAGATTCGACCGCGTTAAGTATAGGCGAGCCCACAATGTGTTATGCGCCTTTGCCTCCTTTCCTTGGCGAGAATGCAACATACGACCCCACGACCCTTGCCCGCACCAGGATGCAGCATAGGAGCCGACTGGGGGATGGTTCGTGGACGATACCCCGTCGGCGTATAGCCCATAAGAAATGTACCCCCCTCCCCGAAACCCGGGCACCCGACGCTAGATCTTAAGACCCATGGACAGGTCGGCTGCTGTATGGACGAGCAGGCGCCTTCTGTTCATCTGAGTCCGGGGTGGGAGGCGTTTGTCCGTTAGTAGGCACGGGCGAAGTTCATTGGGGCCACCACCGCCGGCGAAAGCAATGCGGCGTCACGGTCTCGTGGGACGCCGAAAAGCCTCTCCCTCGCCCCCCCTCTCCCGGGTTCTCCATTTCTACTTCGGCGTGACTGGAGTGGGGGGCCGGTGTCTTGGTTTCAGCCGGCAAGTACCGAGGAGGCTTTTGTGGGCAACATACGCACACATACACACACATACATGCCCCCCCCTGCCGCCCAGGGCGTCTTGGGGAGGGACAGGATGGGACTTGGGAGGACTACAGGGTCCATCTCGGCTTTCTGCATCCTCTTGATACGACATGTGTGAGTTGGGTAAGTACGTAAGTAGCACAGAGGGGGCTGGTTCTGTGTTCCCCGGAGCATCACGATTTTTAGCAGGTCCGGTGGTGGTGCACTCCTCGGCCCCCCAGCTCGGATGGACGACCTGTTATGCACTTTTGCTTCCCCCGGAAGTGGCTTGAGGAGATATGCGTGACCACCCAAGCCTATAGGGCTGCAGCCGATGCCAGCCTCGATGCCGATCAACACCCACCGCCGCGATGAATCTGGATGGAGTTTCCTGCCGCGCATAACACCAACCAGCCCTTCCCTCGAGTTAAACCTCAGGAGGGCCGGCGCTAGGGGGAACCGTTGTCAACCATCACCGTCGGGTAAACCCGTCCGTCCCTCCGGCCATGGCTCTATCTCCCGCTGCACGGCGTGCTCGCGCAGTAGTGACACGAAAGTGGTGGTGGTGTCTGGGCCATGAAAAGCTATAGCCCAAGTACGGGCGTACCCCAGGGCCAGGCTGGATACCGGCACCTCCTACTTCACTTTAGGTGCTGACGCAAAGAGCACGTATCTACGCGCGACCGTACCTGGCCTATACCAAGCCTTCGGCGCCCCCCCCTCTCCCCGGTTCAGCCTTGCCAGGCACGCGTCGGGGATGGCGCGGCCCACGCGTGCGGCCTACGCCGTTGGTCGCCAAGTCCGACGTCGCAGACCGAGATGCCACGCGCATGTAAGCCGTACGTAGTAGCACACACACACGCGCGCGCGCGCAGCAAACAAAACGCGGCGCGCTTTCCCTCCGCGGAAGGCCTCGGTAGGACTATCGCTCTCTCTCTCTCTCTCTGAGAAGCAAAGAAGGGAAAAAAAAATCCCCAGGGGTCTGGAACCGGCCACGCTGCGCTGGCGTCATACATGCCCCCGCCCCTACCCCTGTGGTATCGGGCGAGATGTATAGACTGCTCAGGCACCCAGGAGGCGCCTACGGTTTATCAGGACTCGGCTTCGGCCTGCCTCTCTGCCGGCTCGGGCAAACCAGGAGGACTCCTCTCTATAGTCCCCGTCCCCCCGTCCCAAGGCCGGAAAGCCGCCGACCGGACGGGATGTGACGGGGTCGCGTGCGCGCGCGCGTGTGGCTTTGTCGCGGCAGGGCGCCGTGGCGCTCTCCCCCGGCGATCATGCACGGACAAGACCGAGATGACAAGACAAAAAGCAAAAAAAAACGATCATGACAGAACCGACGTCAGTGACCTGCAGCCCGCCCGCCTGTCAGGTTCACCCCCTCCCCCCGTCCCCTCCTGCATCTCCCAGATCCTCGGGCTCATTTGTCTGGTGGCAGCAGGCTGGGACAGAACGGCGGGTCGGCGGTCTTTCCCCCCACCATCACCCTCCCCCTCCATGGTTATGTAGAACCTGGTCAACCCACGGAAAAGCTTTCGGAGACGAGGTCGATATGTTGGGATGCTGTTCACGCGCCTGCCCGCAAAAACGAAACCAATGCCCTTTGGGATTGCAGTGGGATGAGGTTCGTTTTTGCTACCGGGCGTGTGTGGCCGTTGCAGCAACGGTGGTGGTGGTGCCCGGAGGGATAAAGGAGTCAATATCATCGTGGATTCAGTAGTACATATAATGTACCGCTACGTAGCAAGGTTACCACTCTGCCAATGATGCCGCCGAAGCCGCGAGACGAAGTCCCAGCCCTGCGGTCCCTTGTCTTAGCGTGGCGTTTTATACGACCGGAATCAGCCGCGTGCAGGTGTATACTCCATCCCCTCTACGCTGTATGGGAGAGGAAAAGAGCCAGAAGGGTTTTGAGAGGGGGGAAGGGTGGGCGGCCCTGGTCATGGTGAAAAGCAATCGGCAGCCAGTTTGCCAAATACGGTCAGGTAAGCCGCCGGGGTGGCCAGGTTGACCATGCATGTACCCAAGTAATCGGCAACATCATGTTGTACAGGACTCCATCCCATCCATATCGGAGAAGCAACAGCAACGAGCCCCGCCGTCGGGTCGGTATGCACATTGCCCCTTCCGTCCGTGGTTTGAACACCAAAAGTCCCGCAACGACACATACACACACACACACACACACACACACACACACACACACACATGCACACGCACACGCACACAATTACAACCGCCCTTTCTCCGTGTTCGTGTCAGCGACCAAAGGCGGGGTGCGCTGGCGGGTGGGCGGGTGGGCAAAAGGCGCGCGCCGCCTGCAGGTCGCCCACCATCCACGTACGCATTCGCTGGCCTGGGCATGCGTGGCTACATGCATCACATACGACTACGACTACTATGGGGGGAGGGCAGGGGACGGGGCCGCGGAGGAGGCACGGAGCAGGCCAACAGCGCCGTGCGGGACTGCAAAGACTGAAGCGGCGAGTGATATCTTGAAACACTTTTACTTGCTGCGGCCGCCGTTCCCCGGGGGTACCTGCAGCAGACGTGTGTGCGCGTGTGTGTGCGCGTGTGTGTGCGTGTGTAGGTAGGTAAGTGTATGTGTGTGCGCGCGACTCCGCCTAGGCTCTCTCCTTGGCTTCTCCCGCGCCCGTTCATCGTCTTATTCCGCGCTTCCGATTTGCAGCTTTCCCGCACGCGCTTCTCCGTACTCCGTAGGCCGAGGGAGCGGCGCCCCTGGTCGTTGTGGGAGCAGTCTCACGATTCTCGGCGATGACGCGCACTGGGCACCAAGGGGGGACGGGGAAGAAGAGGCGTATGCATCCTCTCTCTCTCCCTCCTCCTATCCTACCCTGCCCGCGTCCGCTAGGGCTTTGCCTGCTCGTTCCCAAGCCGAGAGACACTCGGGTAGCGGAAAATTGGCGCGCACGGACGGCTAACGGTATGTTGGGTCTGCACAGGCTCCGGGGGTTCAAAGGCATCCTGGATAGGAATGTCTTGGGTGCGCCCGTCGTCCCCACCCTGCGGCACTCCATCTTTCCTGACAGGGGGTCACCCGAGTGCCATCCAAGACATGGCGCTGTCATGCCTTTCCCAAGCGGCCGGCGGCTCTCCAATACGAGCTGTTCTGCTGCGCCTGCACACGCGGTAGTGGCGGCGACGGCGGTGGCGGCGACGACACCAGCACCAGTACCAGCAACAGCAACAGCAACAGCAGCAGCAACAACGATGAGTATGCGGCAGGCCAATCCCGGGGTACGGCACGATGGGATGATATGATTGATCGCAACGCCACTCCGGAGCCGTCTGAACTGCAAGCAGCAGCCGCCGCCTCTTCTTGTGCGGACGCACGGACAAACATAGCATCTGTATACACAGTAGTAGGGAGGCCGTGGGAGGGGCGACACGGCGGGCCGGTGCTTGTACAAGCTCGGTGCGGAAGGCAGCGACCAGAGCCCTGCAAGCTTGAAAATCGCGAGCGGCCGGGTGGAGGCGACAAGAAAGGGGCACGCGCGCGTTGGGGGTTTCTCGGAAGGGGGGTCTCGCTAACGAAAGGCGATGCAGGCCCGGCTCTGCTGCAAGGAACATAAACGCTATTTTGCCGCCACCAAACCCAGTCGGTCCAAGAGCAGCCGCAATTCCAGTTGGAGCAGGTCGATCGTCCTGGCGGTGTCATGGTCCGCGAAGGTCTCGAGGGTCTGTGCCGATGGGCCGGCGCAGCTGAAGCAACGGTGCTCGCCCCGATCGACATCGGCCGCTTCTTTCAAAAATTGGTAGCGCCAGATGATAGTGTCCTTTCCTAGCGGCCCTCTCCGGATATCATGAGCGCCCTTCCCCCCCCCTGGGCCCGGGCACGAGGGGAACGGTCATCAGGGGCAGACAAATTTGAGCCAGCCAGCGCCGCTTCGGCTAATAAGGGAGCGAGCTCGGGTTGCCTCTCCGGCTTCTCTCCTCTGGGCCCGGCCTGGCCAGGGCTCCGCAGCGCTCGTTCTGCTTCGAGGCGCTCCCCTCTCCGAATGATGGATACTGGAGATGGATATGCCTTCCAATGGGCGCTCCCGTGGGCCATGGACGGGCAGCCGGCCAACCCGCCTGCCCAGCCTGGGCACCCGTCCATCCTCATCGTACCCTCCCGTCGCCCACCCTCCCGTCGCCCACCCTCCCAAATCCGACCGAGAGGCCCCGGGGGACGGATACCAAGAGCCCATAAGAAGGGGACAGGACGTGCAGGGAAGGAAAGCACGCGGCGG
Organism: Nigrospora sphaerica; assembly: GCA_018287875.1. Classification (NCBI taxonomy): domain Eukaryota; kingdom Fungi; phylum Ascomycota; class Sordariomycetes; order Amphisphaeriales; family Apiosporaceae; genus Nigrospora; species Nigrospora sphaerica. Next base: position 5,166,351 of record JAGVVL010000002.1, read on the forward strand.
GACGTTCGGAGGGGGGCGTGTCCATGTCATGGATTGTCGTGGCCGTCCCTAGTCAGGCCCGGCGATTCGAACCGCACCAAGACGAGCGGCGCTTGTGACAGATCAGGCTCCGGGGGGCGCCGGAAGAAACGGCCAGAAACGGGAGGATCTGCCGTCTGACAGCGCGCATGCACGCACGAGCTCGCCGTGGGATCGCTGTGCGTAAACGACGGTTGTATACCATACGAGGAAGAGTGCAGTACGGCAGGTCGAAGGGGATATACCCGGCTTGCCGTCGCCCAGGGCTCCGGATCGTGGGGCAAGCAGGCGTTGCGGGTACCGACGACACCTGAGCCCGGGGTTTCCTGTCGCATGCTCCGGATCTCCTAGGACGGGTACACGGCAGGAGGGCTGGGAAGGGTATATATGTCCACGTAGTACCTACCCGATCCCGTACCTTGCTCATGGCGGCACCCTTCTTTCCCCCACCTCCGTATGTTACACCTCACGCAGCTTGGCCCGGCCCGAGTCGTGTCTACGACCTATATAAGCCTTGCGTCGCAGGCAGAGACATGCCGCAACAGGCACGACGTACACACAAACAGTGGCCCAGGGGCGATCGTAGGTCAGAGCGGGAGTAGGCAGGTAATACTAGGTTATAGAGGTATGGCACATCCATGTGTGTATGATGTATTAAAAGAAGTAGGGTTTCGGGAACAACCCGGCTTGCAGCGCAATAGGCGAAAGCAACTTGTCGCTCGCATGGATGGATCTCAGGACGATGCTCCACAAGCGCCTTCCCCCCTGGAGCTACAGTATAACTACCCATCCGCATCCATCCCATGGGATACAATACGTCCGTAGCTGTGGGGCGCTTCATCCGCCGGCCCCCAGGACAGGGCCAGTCCCTGATCCATCCCACCACCTGGACGCTTTGCTGGTGATAGCGGCCCCTACCATCCATACATAGTATGAACGGGAGGTTAGGCACATGCTTCCTTACTCGTGCATAACCTCCAGACCTCTTCCTAATTCGAGGTTGCCTAACCTAGAACGGGTCGAAAGCACCCCCTGTGAGCGAGGGAGAGGGAGAGGAAGAGAGGCCTAGTGTGTGAACTGCCACGCTCGTGGCGTACCTGCGATGTGCTGCTGCTGCTGTTACTACCCGCTACTGCTGCGTGCTAGGCGTGGCGCATGGGCTAGGTCCCAAAGGACCCCCGAAAAACCCCCCCCGTTCAACTCCCACCCACCCACACCCAGTCAGGCCCGCCCCCCGTCCCGCTGCCCAGTGTGTCCACGCCCAATCCATTCCGTCCCCTTATCCCTGTCGTGCCTGGTGCTGTGTTCTGGCTCGCCGCTGGAACTCTGCAGTACCGTTCGTGTTTGTCGGCGTCGTCGCAGTCTGGCCCGTCAGGGCGGTACCTGCACGCACGCATAGGTGAGATGCTACAGGTACATTACCTTACTTGACCTACCTACGTCCTACGGTTTTTATATGCATCCTTACGTTTGGTAAGCAGGGAGTCAGTCCCAACCCGGACGGCAACGCAATTGATAGGAGAGGCGAGGAAAAGCCCTTCGTTGCCTTCAGCGTGTTCCGCCCCTTCTCTCTCCCGTCCGTCCCCTGGTCCCTCGTTCCAGAACCTCCCCCAGCATCCATCTCTCTCTCTAGTATCTGTCTCTCTCTTTCTCTCTCTCCCTATCTCCCTACCTAGGCCTTGCCCCCCCATCTTTCTCCTACACACGGGCACAGCCACGCGGACACATTCCCCGACTCTCTCTCTCTCTCTACATTAGGTACCACTCACTTGCTCTCCCTCGCTGCTGGCCAATTGTGAAGACGCTAGTACTTGCTCGAACACCCCCCCTTCAGAACTTGAGCAACCCGAATGGACGCGAGCTGAGCTGGGCGTGCATGACGGTTGCATAAGAACGTGTCGAAGTACCTGCCTAGCTGCTGGGGGGTGGTACTCCGTACATTTCTGTGGTCTCGCGCCGGTACCAACCAACCAATCCGTAACCCCCCTGGGAAGTCAATCTCCTTGAACCTCCATCCATACATTTTACCTGCCTGCGACGTACGCCTCCCGGGGGCTACTGCCACTACTACAACGAGTAGTCCGCTGCGCCAGCAAAAAGACAACCCCGGCACAGAAGGAAACAATACATACCCCCCCCCCCCCCTTCAGGTCCCCCGGATCACGCCGGCCCATCGCATCGCAACATCTCGGGCGCCTTTCGCGATAGACACCTTACCTCCGTGCTTCCCTGCCACCTTGCGCACCCCATCCCTTTATTTACGCATGTCCACCTCGAGAGTTGCTGGACCGCGTCCCGATCCCTCCACCCGCCCTCCCCATTTCCCCTCCCACTTTTGAGGAGTACTCTCACTTTGACGCCGCATCTACGGGGCCCGTCTTTCCCACTTGGTTGCATCGTGCTTGACAATCATAGCACTCTGCATCTGCTTGCTCCTCAATTTGCCTTGCCGTTCCCGTTATATATCGCGACAATCGCCGATCGCTCTCGAGTAACAAAAGAAGAAGAAACCCCCCTCCCTCCCACGGGTGCCTTCTCCCGTCTACCAGTTGCACAAGTCGAAACACAGACTTGCTGTTTCCCTACCGAGCCCTGGCCCGTCGCAGCAAGCAAGCAAGCAGCACCAAACCGTCGCCAGTCGGGCGCTTCTGCAACGCGAACGAGCCCCCTCTCCCCCCTCCAGCAGACGAAGCGAGAATCAGAAGACGAGGGAGATACGGCAGAACGCCTCCTGTCGTCGTTCCGACCACCTGCCCACATCGCCCCCCGAACGCTTTCTCGTGTTGTGGGATCGACCCTGCTAAGCAACTGAGGAGGGAGCAAGGTCCTCCGGCGGATTGACATGCCATGGAGGACAAAAAGAACTCATCGGCCCCCCTCGCCGACTACTTTTGGATCGCCGGTATAGACAGCATCTCCTACCAGGACTTCGCCCCCCAGTCGACGCCGACGCATGTCGACTCGGTCATCGACGAGGATGGCGAGCCGGACGAGGAACCCCCCAACCGGGACTCGATCGCGAGCCCCCCGCCCCCGAGGACGGCCCGCCACTCGCGCCAGAACTCGGGCGGCAACAACCGCATGTCCAAGATGTCGATGCAGACCCTAGAAGAGACGGATGGCAATACGAGGAGCAATAGGAGCAGTGCCACGATTCGCGCGAACCCGCTTCCCGGCGCTGCCAGCCCCGACGGCTTCCCGGCCTTCTTAGAGAACTTCGACTTTGACAAGGCTCTGTTCAAGTTTGCTGCTGAGCGAGAGAATTTTCTCGAGGACCTCAGCTTCAGCGCCGGCGCTCGGACGAGCGCGCGACTGCCCATGGTCAACCCGAGGACCGAGCGGATCAAGGCCGACGCCTTGGCGAGCGGGCGGCTAAGCCCGCTGAAGAGCATACGGGGAAGTATTCGCGGGAGTATACGCCGGGGTATCAGTTTCAAGGACATGAACAGCGTGCGCCGGCAACCAACAACCCCCAAACCTGGTATGGACCCCCCTTGCAAGGCCGCCGAAATAATACCGCCGTCAGAGGCAACTAACGCACCCACGACAGCATCTATCCGTACCACCAAGCGATTGAGCAACTACAACTCGGTCATTCCGCCCCCTGAGCCCCTGAATCTAGACCCGAACATGCACCCCTTGAAGCGGCGCTTCGAGCCCGAACTGCTCGACCGCTACCCTCCTCGCGACGCCACCGAGGACCTGGCCCGACGGGGCCGGTTCCCGGACTACGTGCCCATGTTCGCTTTTCCGAATGACATTCAGATCGTCTCCTCGGACGACAGGCCCCGGTCCACCTGGCACGGCTTCACCATGACGTCGGACGACAACTCCAAGATTTACGGCATCACCATCATCGTCTGGACGGCCGTGCCCGCCGATGTGGCCGAGGACATTGAGCGCAGGTGCGAGCAGTGGCGCCAGGCCCACATGACGGAGGAGGAACGCGAACTGGCCGCGAGTCTGGGAGCCAGGCTTGCGGCCGAGCGGGCGCACTTGTCGCAACTTTTGGCCAAGCTACCGACTGTTCCATCGGGCTCCGAGGCCCGAGACATGCTCGACGACCAGATCAGCACAGTAGAGGAGAAGATCAGCCTCATGACGGAGATGCTCCGGCCCCTGAGGCACGGGGCGGCCTCCAAAATTGATGGCCTGACGGCGGGCGAAAGTGGTTTATGGATGCCGCGAGCATTCGGCATTCTCGGAAGAGACGCCAGCCGGATCTCGTTCTGGAAGGACTGGCTCCGAGCCGTGGTTGTGCCCATGACGGACGGCACCATTCTCCGTGTTCCTCCGACTTCGCCCCGGGTGGGGAGGTGGCAGCCACTGGAACGCTACGTTGTCAACCTCTGTGCCGAGGCCTTCAGCCCTCTCGGGTCCAAGACGCAGGTCGAGATTGGGGTGCGGGAACTGCGCCTGTACGCACGGAGGGAGGCCGAAAACGAGCTACCGAACGCTCGCAGCACGGATCTCTACGCGCTTTTCCGGTCGTTGTCCTTGGAAAACATGGTTGCTCTGTTCGAGTACGCCATATCCGAGTCACGCATCATCTTCCTGTCGTCGCATACGGCCATGCTGCACCTGGCATGCCACGCCATCGCCAGCTTGATGTACCCCCTCAAGTGGTCGAGCATCTTCATTCCCATTCTTCCCGCTCGGCTGCTCTCGGCTCTGGATGCGCCATGCCCCTACATTGTGGGCATCGAGCGCCGGTACGACAACATCGAGCTGCCTGATGATGATTACGTCCTGGTCGACCTCGACAACGACACGATTGACGCGACGTCCCAGCCTCACCGCCTGCCCAAGCAGATTCGGCGCAAGCTGATGTCTCTGTTGCAAATCGCCGCGCCGCACGCGATTCGTTACGGTGTGCCGGCGGGGCCGCCCCCGTATGCCATCGAGTCGTTCCCGTACGATGCGTTCTCGGCCGAGAACAGTGCCATCTTCAACGAGAGGGCGACGCCGAGCACGCTGGGCAAGTGGGTCGCGCAGAACTCGTCTGCGTTTGGCGAAGCGGATTCACCCGAGACGCCAAAAGCCCCCCTGTTCAACGTGTTTTCCCATGCGAAACCGCCAGGGACGGAACGTCCCACGACGAGCAAGTCGAACAAGACGAGTCCCCCGAACTCGCTGTCTCCCAGCTCGGACAACTTCCCGTCCATGCCCACGACGCCCATCTCGCGAAGCGACTCGGGCTTCTCCCAGGCGCAAACGCTAAAAGAGAAACGATCCGGCACCTTCCACGAGGAGAAGGGGCGGCGAAGCTCTTCGTTCGGCCAGCCCCCGACGCACCGGCCGGCTATGCCCTTCCTGAACGGACACCAAACCAACCTTTCCATCTCGGCCATATCGGTGGACTCCAAGTCATCGTATGGAGGCTACGCGCCGTCTACGTATGCGCAGTCCACGCTGGCGGCATCGACGGTGATGCCGAATATGCTCATTCAGCCGGTGCGGAACACGGAAAGCACGGTTTGGGTCGAGGGCCACTGTTTTGGCTTCGAGGCCCACGATAATTTCTCGCTGTGCTCCGTCTGCGACGAGCGCGCCGAGGGAGATGGCATCTACAAGTGCTCAGGCTGCGCTGCCATTTCCCACGGACGCTGCCTGGGTTGTGTGTCGCTTGTATGCCCGGTGGCCTTCAACGCGGACAAGGTGCGAGCCGCCTTTGTACGCTGCATGGCCAGCCTCCTTTTCACGTACCGAAAGTACCTGGGGCGGCCGTCCAAGGCGCAGAGGGCCTCGGGCCAGATGTATGCCTTCGACATGAGCGGCTTCATCAAGAGCTTGCCGTACGACCAGCAGGAGTACGCCGCCATGATGAAGGAGACACAAAGTGAGTTCCAGCCACGGGTTCCCCGTCCCGGACTGCCGACTGACCCCATCATCTAGCATTCAATGAGTTTATTCACGAGCGCGAGACGGCGCCGGGCACTTCTCCCGCCATTCAGCTCTTCGACGAGGTCATCATGGCCAAGAAGGCGAGGGGCCGGTCGGGTCTCACCGGTCTTTCGCGACTCTCGACGATCCGGGCGTCGCACGGGCTTTCACACAACGGGCCCGGCATGCAGGCGCCGAGGGGGGCCAAGGTCCCGCAGGGCTTCCTGAATGACAACAGCGAGCACATCTGGCGGACGGCGTCGGTGCCGGTGCCGAACGCGGGGTTCGCGGGCGACTACCGGGCGGTCACGACGCGGATACCACTGCGGCTGGACCCTTCGTTTATGAAGGAGCCGCGCGCCTTTGAAGGCGTGCCGCCGCCCGAGCAACGCAAGAGGGGCCTCATCCGAAAGCAAGTGCCCAGCATGATGATGGTCACGTCTCCCATATCTCCCACGTCGTCGAACGGCTCCCTCTAAAGGGCAGGGGTCGCCCCGGAAGCGACACAGGATCAGTACAGCATTTGCGCGCAGCGACACCTGATTTAGTTTGACACGTTAGACCCTACTACACTGTACCACTAGCAACCAAGGGAGCCACCATACCAGCATTTCGAGGCGTTTGTTACAGCACATATTACACGCGTCATTTTTACGGCGCAGTTGTTCCCTGCGGCGGGTTGCGGGCAGGGCGTTGCGTTCGTCCGCGTCGGAAGAGAAGGAGAGGGGGAAACCCAAGTAGAGGGGGTTCAAAGACAGGACAGGGGAAGACCCCCAACCCCCCGGGGAGGGTATTGAATATGCCAGGCCATGAACTCGTATCTCTACCTCGGTCCCGCAGACCGAGAGGACAGAGGGAAAGGGGCGGCGACGAGACGCGCAGCCGTGAGGGCAACCTCGAGGCATGGTCCACGGACTTTTTGTTCGATTAATATGGAAGGGCTACGCCAATCCTTTGGTTCTTCTGACATACGTGATGGTGAAACCGCTTTTTGCTTATTTGCTGTCCTTCAAGTGGGGGGTATAATACTCTTGCTCGTACTACGACACGCGTGATGTGTTGGGCTTTTGGTTTGGGGGGTGAGACGTAGGTGCCTGCTCATGAGAGCTTCCGACTCCAATCTCGAACAAAAGCACATTGGACGTCCGGAGGCGACTTGGCATTCCCCCGACAATTCCGCTGCTCCCGGAAGAGAGCAGGAGTTATGTCGCCGGCCTCTTCTCCCCATGGCCCGAGCCTTCGGGCCCCGTGTCCCGGTTGTTGGAGGGCCGGGGTTTCGGCTGCTTCTCGTAGGCATTCGGGCTCGGTCGCCGCCTCGGCCGCTTCCCGCGGTCGTGGCCATGCCCGTGCCCGTGCCCGTGACCCTCGCCGCCACAGTCGCCGTCGTGGTGGCGGTGATGGCGATCGTCGCCGCCGCCGCGTCCCTTGGCCTTGGCCTTGCCCTTGCCGGCGCGATCGGCGTCGCCGGCGTCCGAGTCGTCGTGGTCGTCCGAGGACGAGTCGTCCGACGACGAAGAGGACTCGTCGCTGCTCTCGCCGACGGCGCGCGTCGGGTGGTAGATGCAGCAGACCTTGCTGCTCTTGCGGCCGAGGCCCTCGTTGTCGACGACGCCCTCGGCCCACTGCACGTGCGGCCCGCGCCCCGCGCGCGCCCCGCGCAGCCGGAGGATCGTCGGCGCTGCCGCCGACCCCTCGCCCTGGTTGCCCACACCCGCCGGCGCCTGCGTCGCCATCTGCGTCACCGTCTGCGCCCCCGAGGCCCCGCCGTCGCTCGGCCGGGCGGTTTGCATCTTCGGTTGGCGGGAAGGGGTTCGCTGGCCAGGGTTGCCCGTTGCCCTTGCTTTCTTCTTCTTTTTTCGGTGGGCGCGCCTACGGACTACGGTTGTCGTCGGGTTTTTCGTGGGTCGTCGTCGCGGTGGAGGGAGAGGGAGAAACGAGGGGCAATGAGGCTGCTTTTCTCTCTTCCCGTTTGTCTCCTTCGATACCAGACGTCGAGGGTGGGGTGGGGGTGTTTATTGCGGCTCCGGCGACCGAAGTCGGGCGCGCGTGGGGGGCTCTACTCCCGGCCGGCCGAGCGGGTTCAATGTCGTTTCTTTGGTGGGTGGGAGTGTGTTTTTCGTCGTCGTCGTCGTTTTGGGAGCGAGGGCGGGGAGGGACGAGTTGGGAGGATGGATGGAGTTGGGGGAGATATAGACGTCAAAAAGCGGTCGATTGCGATGGGAAGGGGAGGGGCCGTTCCGTTTGTTAATCATCCCAAGGCTTTTCCCCGCGGTGGATTGGGGTTGATTAGTCGATAAGAGACTAGAAGCCACGCTTGGCAGGGGTCCGTCGACGTGCATGGAAACTGCGAAACCCGGGGGGTTCATCAGGCGCCTGCCTTAATAGACAGTTACTTCACCCGACGAACTGTTTGACCCCCGCCCCCCAAGTACTGACTTCTGGGTGGTGCGTCCACTGGGTTCGGATGCATCAATACTTGTATACATTTACTTATCATACGCGGAACAACATGGTATTCACAGCAGCATCATGGTGGTATCTATTTCCATACGCCGCTATTGTGACTTGTGATGAGTAGCTAAGTCAGTGAACCCTCCCCCTCAAGTCAAGTGCCGTGTTCACTTTTTCAGACCCGTCATCCTCAAACTCTCCTCCCACAGCTTTTCCTCGGTCGGGGGGTCGAAAGCGTGGGGCGCGTAGCCGCCGTCGGCGACACCGGCGTCGGGGGCCACCGGGAGCCCTTCTGCGACGTCCTCGAGGTAGATGCCGCCCTTGCCCTCCAGCTCGGGAGCGACGGCGGCCCAGACGGTGGTGGCGGCGCCCTGGGCGGGGTTCTTGAGGACGCGCCGGACGGGGTCGCTCTCGAACATGTCGAGCGACGACAGGTGGCGGACGATGCCCGTGAGGATGCCGCCCGGGTGCACGCTGAGGGCCCGCACCGCGCCGCCGCCGCCGCCGCCGTAGCGCCGGTCGAGCGCGTTGGCGAAAAGCACGTTGGCCAGCTTGGACTGCGCGTACGCCGTCATCGGCTCGTACCCCCGCCGCGCAAAGTCCAGGTCCTCGAGGTCCAGTGTCGTGCCTCGGTGCGCCGACGACGCTACCACGACGACGCGGCTGGCGAATGTTGGGCTTGACGAAGCAACGAGGGCATCCCGGAGCAGATGGAAGAGCAGGAAGTGGCCTGGTTCGTTGGGGTGCCCTGGTTAGAGGGGTTCCGAAAGAGGGTGCGGGGGAAGAAGGACGTACCCAGATGGTTGGTGCCGAATTGCAACTCAAAGCCATCTTTTGTTTTCCCCTCGGGAGTGGTGGAGATCCCTTTACAGGTGGGTAAGCTCGGGCTCTCCAGCGGAACGACGGGTGATATCCCTTTTTCTTTTCACCGGGGTAGGGGAGAGCAGGAACTCGTACCGGCGTTGTTGATAAGGACGTTCAGTCGGCCGCCGCTTTTCTGCAGGAACTCGGCGGCGGCGGCGCGGACGCTGTCCAGCGAGCCCAGGTCCAACTCGACGATGTCGACGCGGCCCGGCTTGCCATCACCGGCGATCTCGCGGGCCAGCTCGGCGCCCTGCGCGCCGTTGCGCGCCGTAATGTAGACATCGGCGCCCGTGAGGTGGAGCGCCCGCGCCGTCTCGAGCCCGAGCCCGCCGCGCGATACGCCCGTCACGAGCACCACTCGGCCCCGCCACTCACTGCTGTCCACGAGGCCCAGGTCCTCGATGACCTGGGTCGCCGTCGGCCGGCCGTCCCCGGGGCCGCCGAGGTTCTCGGGCTTGTGCGCTTCTGCGTAACGGGCGAGGCGGGTCATGTTGATAGATGGATGCTTTGGATCTGGGGGTTCAGTACTAGGGTTCTAGCGATGTTTGTCTTTCCACTGGCCTTGGACCGGCTGCTTTGGCAAGTATATACACTCGGCCCATTGAAGGCGCGGCATTCCTGAGGTACGATCCATGAATGTCCAAGACAGGGGGCCTACCGGTTACCCCGCCATTACCCCAAGCACGTTATCCCAATAGTGACAGAAATTGGCCATTCTGTTTAAACCTTAATCAGACCAGTTAGCGCACGCGAATATAGCTTCGGGGCTGGGGAAAACTTACAAATACACCACATTAAAAGTATGGTATATGGAGCTTATAGTAGTTTCAACCATTTATGCCTTGTGCTAGTGGGTCGGCGCTTAGTCGAAACTATTGAGATATTGCAACGCCCTGTCAACATATAGTATCTTGGCAGGTTCCAAAACAACGGCTTGGATTATTCAGCCAGTCCTATTTGTAAGCTTGCACGAACACGATCCTTGGCCCGGACCCTTGCTTCGGCACTTATACTTTCAGAACCCTAGCCGTACCCCAGCTGTTCACCGCTGAGTTGCGAATAGCGGGGGCTGCTGAGTAATCTCGGCCAGTTGTGACACCCCGAACCCGACGTTCGGGCCCGTTACAGCGGGATGCGCCGGCCACACCTGGGCCAGCTGGGGCGGGCTTTGAGGTCCGAGCCAAACTTTTTACAACCACGACGAAAAGAATTCCTTGGCCCCAAGAGATCGCCTGCGGGCGGGTTCCGCCATCCCGCCCCTCGGCGTCTAGCCCTCCCTCGTGGTCGATCAGATCATACGACGGACTTGTCGACAATCACCAACTGGTCCAATTGTAGCTCCAGCTTCCTGGAGGGTGGTGTCGCCAAGTTCGATGCCTGGGAAGATACCATCGGTCGTGAAAGGATATGGGTCTTGGAAAGTTTTCTAGTTGTCCAGTACACGAGACAGGCCACCCCCACCGGCGGCTAGAACGAGCCGGCGGCCTCGCGCTCCCGTCTGCGTTGTTTCTCGAGCTTCTTCTGGCCCTTCATGCTCTTTCTTGGCCGCGACCGCTGGTGCGCCGCTGTGACGCGGGGCTTATTCAGTAGCCATCCGTTCATAGGCCGCCGGACGTCAATGAATTTGCCCTCGGGGCTATACACGTCCACGATGGGCCAGTTCAGCTCGCCGTCGATCCGTTCCGGCGCCGGCACCGGCGCCAGCGTGGGCCCCGACTTCTTGGCCGGGTCCTCGCCAAGCGCCTCGAGGCGCTCCAGGGCCGAGACCGTTTCGTCAGTCTCGGGAGCCGAGGCTGCGTCCACCGCAGCCGGCGAGATGCTCGGGCCCTCAAAAGATTCGGCGGACGGTTCCTTCTGTGGCTCCAGAGAGTCGGCCATCTTGAGGAAATCGGCGGTAGATGCCACTGACGCTCCTGCAGGGTCGACCTCCTTGGGCGGCGGCGCATAGAGATCCTTTGTGCGCACCTGTGCCACCAACTCCACCCAGCCAACACCTTCGATCAGTATGTCGGCGGCCATGACGCGCCACGACAGTCTCTCCACCTTGAATCCCATCAGGTTCTTGTTCGTGACAGGCCCGGCTCGCTCCCGCGTGACGTCCCACTTCAGCGGAAACGACCCGGCCAACTTTATCGTCTCCCCGGTGCCCGGCGCAGCAATGGTCTCCACGTTGAGCTCACTGGTCTGCCCTTGGATCTCCACGGCCTTCTCCGTCCGGGTCAGGTGCGGCTTGATGGGCGTGAAGGCGTAAGACATGACAATGGGTCCCGGCACGCGCGGGGTTATGCGGATCAGTCCACCCAAGAGAAGCGACTGGCCTTGTTTGATGACGATTTGCTCGGGGACGATGCGGGAGCGCATGACCAGGTCCAGGCGGTTCTCATCCCTGACGTAATTCTCGAGCCCGGTGCGCTCCAACCCGGGCAGGTCAATGAGTTCGCCTCTTCCATTTCCGAACGGGACGCGGATGGGTGAAGCCGTAGTACCTGGCAGGTCCGAGACTAGGGGCATTTGGGGGTACTGGGTTTCAGGCGGAGCAGGAGGTAGGAGCGAGTACTCGTCGAGGCCCGGGTCGTCCACCCTTTCGATGACGCTGTTGGCAAGGTCGGTGTTGACGGGTTCGGGCGGAGGCTGAGCCTTCTCAGTACCGTCTTTGCCGTACATGTCGACGGAAATTTGGTGCTCGGTCGGAATCCAGTCCATGCGCCCTTTGGGGAATACGGCTTCGAAAAGCTGGCTCTTGCCGACATTGACCTTGCCTACCATCCAGCCTGCGCCGCCCCGCCGCCAGATTTCTTCTTTGAGCTCTTTTGTCCACCAACTCCTCCGGGAGCTCACGCACCGGACGTTGCCGAGGCGCAGGTCCTTTCCGGCACGTCCAAGCTCCTCCCGAAGCACCTCCCTCAGATAGGGCAGCAAGCGGTCGACCTGGGGTTTGGTAGGGGCGAGCAAGTCGGACCTCGTGATGACGAAACTCATTTCCGTCTTTTGGCCGTGGTAGAAGCGGCCAGTGGAGGAACGCCGGTTCTTGGTTCGCAAGGGCATGAGGTCCAGCAGCGTGTGGATTCTCGGCAGGATGGACATGGGGAAGTCGGCGGCGTCCAGAATGTGGTATACATGGTTGTACTTGTACGGGGACTCGTCGAGCGTATCTTTTATCGAGTCCACGGTGGGATGGTAGATCGACTTTCCGACCGAGTGGTGGAGGAGGCCGTGGCATCGGTCACATAGCGGCGCTTTCGGGGGTTTTTCCGGGGCTGCGACAATGTCAATCACGGGTGTCGGGGCGAGTAGATCGGGGGCCGGGGGGGCATGACGCACGTTTATCTCCTAGTTGGGGTTCTGTCGGTACGACTATGGGAGCAGGCTCGCCGGCCTTGGTCGCGGCAGAAACCTCCTCGTCGGGTTTGAAGCCGAGCTTCTCTAACTCGGCCGGACCCAAGCGTTCGAGGGCCGCTTGATAGACCAAATCCTCCTCGCGCGGCGCGCGGGTCTCGGCCTTCTTGAATTTCGGCGGTTCGATGCCAAGGTACTGGCGCACCGCCTTCCTCTCCAAGTCAAAGTAGCCGGGTTGGTCAGGGCCGGTCGTTTGCGACAGGGCTCCGCAGCCTGAACACTGCATCGGGAGCTTGCGAATCGGGACCAGGGCCGGGGCGGACTGCGCCGGAGCCGCCGCCGCTGCCCCGCCTTCGGCCTGTGTCTGCAGTCCGCGACAGCCTAGCCTCCATGGCAACGTGCGCTTGGGGGGGTTTCTGCTGGGCCTGCAGGTGAGTCCTTGACGGCTGGTGCCGAGGCGGGGACATAGGAAAAGAGGGATCTGCCAGGTCGCGGAGCACTCGGTCGTGCGCAGCGCCGTGCTGAGCCAGCGCGAGGAGAGAGCGCGGTGCATAGTCGGACTGGCTGGACCGCGGCGCCAGAGCACGCGAATGTGTCTGTGTCGGAGTTGCGAGATGTTAGAATCCACCGAGTTGTAAAGGTAGAGGTTTGGCGAGTGGCGACGGCGGCGATGCAAGTACACACGGTAGTACTAACTTCTAGCGTGCACGACCTTCGTTATAAAGCGCCTGACCTCATCGCCGCTCGCATAACCTCAACTTTTTTTCGCTTATCGGCAGGGCGATAAGGACGACGTGAAGCTTCCAGGACGTGCGCTAAAGGGAAGCCGCCCCCCCGGCACCTGTTTTCTGGGGTGGAGGGGACAAAACCGACAGGGGATCAAATCTCGGACCGCCCGCCCCAGCGGCAACCTCGAAATTTCCAATACCGGGCAGCCGATGCGCGCGCCCGCCGACCCTTTCCCCATTCCCCGACCACGCGACCGCCCGCAGCCGCAACCATGGTGAACCCCGGCAAGCGCATGAACATTCTGAAGGCCGTAAGTCCCGGAACCGGCGGGGCCGAAACTGCGTCGTCGACTACTGGCTGACCACTCTTCTGCAGAAGGTACACCCGGCCCGCCCCCCGGCACCGCAAAGCTCTACGCGCGCGCTCGCTCGCTCTACTCCCGTGCCATTCTCCTTGCGTGCGATGCTGACCGACCGCCCTCTCCCCTGCAGCTGCTGAGCTTGCGCCACGGCCCCGGTGCCGCCCTCCTGCCGTCCGAGATCAGCCGGATACATCTGGATTTCGCGTTGAGGTGGAATGACGGCCACCTCGGGCCCAGGTACGTATAACCCCCCCCCCTCCCCGGGCGGATCCCCCGTGTGTCCGCCGCGCCGCTAAAGCACCGCGCGCACCCCGCCGGCAGGAAATTCTGGAAGGACTGTCTACCACGCCTCAAGTTCTGGAACCCGGCAACGCCCATGGTGGTGAATCGGTCGTCCAATAACGCCGGCCCGGCCGTCATGTCCATCTACTTCCGGCAGGCGGCGGCGGGGGCGCACCCTGGCGGCGGCAAGAGCAGCAGCAGCAGCAGCCAGACGCTGCTCGCGGGCCAGCCGCAGTCGAGCACGACGGGCGCGTTCCCGGCGCCGCCGCCAGCCGAGGGCGAGCGCGTCGTCACCATCGACATGAAGCACGTGCCCTCGGACGCCATCCTCGCCGACTTCCTGCAGAAGACGGGCGCCACGCCCGTCCAGGCCACGGCCGATGAGCTGGCCGAGATGCGCCAGATCGAGGAGCTGCGCGAGCGCGCCGCCGTCGACCGCGCCATCATGAAGAAGTTCATCGACGACCGCCGCAACCGCGAGGCCCTACTCAACAAGGCCAAGGCCGAGGCCGAGGCCATCCGTCTGGCCAACCAGTAAAACCCTCGGCGCCCTCTTTATCTCCCCCGGCGGGGCCTAAGCCGGAAAGAAATAAATACAATGGCATATGCCCCAGGCAAGCGGCGGCGGCGGCGGCCAAGGGAGAGCCCGCATGTACCCAGTAGTGCACAATATGCCCATATCACGCACAGCAGGTGCGAGCATCAACACCGCAAACCCGCAAAACACGTGTACAAGTGCGTGGCTACCAGGCACGTCGATCCGGGCTCGGGACAGCGTGCGACTCTTGCTTAGGAGAGGACGGGACCAAGGGCCATGACGACACGAAGCTTCACTCCCGCATAGTCAAGGTCAAACCGGCGTATCGCTTTTTGGATGAACCCCCTGCAAGATAGGCACCCATCATACGACCCGGGGGGCACGGTGTCATCGTATCGAGGTCTCTGGGAAAAGAAATGCAAACAAACCGTGGCCACATGTTTCTCCCTAGCGGTACATCTGCGCGCCGTGATTGATAATGCTGGGTAATACTATTATATTGACTCATATCTCATATTGCATTGCTCGTTACCATGAAGACGGGCGCTTTTGGCCCGTATGCAATCCTTCCACCCGCCTCCTTTTCGTGATTATCCTACCAAAACCCCAAGCCCAGCCGGCGCTGGTATGTGATGGCAGCGTAACAAGTCATGGCTAAGCCTGTCCCTCTGCTCCGGAAAAAGAATTAGAGCATAGGAAAATGGGCCAGAAAAAGAAAGAGATGGAGATAAAGAGAGAAGGAGAGAGGGAGGGAGACTGACTAGGGCACCGCGGACCAGCCATCCCGTGCCCCGCTAACCCCCTTTCTCCTCACACTTCGGTCTCGACGTCGGGTTGCCGGCCGTCCAGGGCCCCGAGCTTGGTGACGCGGCGGATGGCGAACTTGGCCTCGTCCTTGACGAACTGGACGTTGCGCATGGGCCGCCACTGCATCAAGCCGCGGTGCTGGCGGTGCAGATCCCGGCTCCGGGACCGGTAGTCCTTGTAGGCCTTGTAGGGGTTCCTGCTGCTCGACCTCCTGGATGTGCCCGAGACCGAGCTGTTCGTGCCGTTGGTCGTCGTCTTACTCATCGACGTGTCGACGCTCTCGCGCGGCCGGTGTACGTCCTCGTCGTGTGCGTCCCCGGCGTTGGTGGCGTCGCTGACGCCCAGGTCCGTGTCCTCGTGCCGTACTCGCCGCTGCACGGGCGACGTGGGCGAGCGCACGCTGCTGTCCTCATCCGAGTCTTCATCCGGCACGTAGACATCCTCGTCCGTGCCCTGCCCGTCGCCGGTTTGGGTGCTCATAAAATCGGCAGGGTCTTTGCCGAAAGCACCGGACCAGTCTGTGCCGTCCTTGGCGAGCCACTTCTGCTTCTCCTCCTCGCTGGCGGTAGCGAGCACGTCGCGGCCCTGGGTGAGTGAGTTGTCGTGTAGTTTCTGAATAACGGGGGGTAGCTCCCGAGACACTTCTTCCTTCCGCACGCCTTCGGCGTAGCACGCCTCCCACGTCTCAATCGTCTCGCGCGAGTCGTTGTCGCTGACAAATCGTTTATGATGACGATCCGTGCCTGCCTTGAATCGACCGCGGAATCGCAAGCGTCCGATCTGCTCCAGGTTAAGTACCGGAACGGATCGGAAGTTTTCCTCGGTGATGTAGTTCTGGGCGAAACGCATTCCGTTGTCGCAGCGGAAGATGGGTATGTCAAAGTCCGTCTCTTCGCCATCCACCACGCCCTGCAGCCAGAGTGCGGCGTAGACGTTGGCATTGCGCTTCCCGCCTATGTGGAACTCAAAGAGGATGGGCGACCGGTACCGGTAGCGGACCGGAAGGTATGGCCGCGTGTACCGGTCTTCCCCGCTGATGTTCCAAGTCATATGGTCGTCCTCGACGGTGCACTGCTCTCTCTTGATCGAAGCCGAACTCCCACCAGTGCGGAGCCGCAGCTTCGTCTTGTTCGACTTGCCCGTACCCTCAACGTACGTGGACGTGATTTCATCCGAAGTGAAGTGGAAAGTTCCCACTTCCCATCCAAGTTGCTGCGGCGGTAGTTTGAGCTCAACGGAGCGGAAGAGGAGGGAAATTCGGATGCGTCCGAAGCCGACGCCACCATCCAGCGGGTACCATCGCGTAGACTGAGTGAAAGAATGTCAGTACGAGGATCGGATCCGGAACATGCAAGGAGCTGGGATGTACACCGACCTGGCTGGACGTTTGAAGAATATCACTGAGCTTCAAGGGCACTACACCAATGATGGGGTCATGCTGGCGGTTCCGGGAGTCTCGAACCGTCACCGTCACGATGGCGGATCGCCAGTCGCGAACAAATCGCTCGGTACCGGCGTTGAAGATGGGCTTGGACGAGACGACCTTGGTCCGCGTCTTGTAGACCAACTCGTCATTAAGGAGGATGGTGCAATAGGCGCTGGGAAGCTTCTTGCTCGTTTCTTCCTTGATTTCTCCTGCGTCCTGGGCGGGCTCGTATTCTTTGCCGCCCTTGCGTTTGCCGCCTTCCGAACCTTTGATGTTGGCCAACTCGAGGTTAACGATCTGGTGAACCACGACGGACAGAACACCAGAGGGCCAAAGAGGATCGGGAGGGGTGTGTATGACGGCATCTTCTTCGGCAGTGTCCACGGTGCCCTTGTCATCCTGGAACTCCTTCTTGTCCCGGAGCTCCTTGGGTAGGCTGAGGTCCTTCCCGTCGGTGCGCAGCGCAGAGCGGAATTGGGTCTTCCCAAAAAAGCCAACCTCCCAATGCAACTCGCCCGGCATTTCGCTATCGGCCTTGACACCCCTCAGCTTGGACACCTGGGTGTACATTTTCCCGGGGTGCTGGATCAGCTTCTGCATCGAAAGCTCGACCTTGCCAACCACATCGTCAGCGCTGGACCGGTCGCTGTCCCACAGTTCCATGGACAGCTGCTCGTTGGCCTTGATAAGATCGGCTGTGACCATGAGCGCACAGGTTTCCTCGAAAATGGGGTTGAGATCGTCCTGGATAACACGGGTGCAGTACATGGGCTTGCCGAATTTGGACCAGCTGACGGTAATATAAGGGTCGGAACCACCACCCCGGGAGCCGCGGGTATCCTGCTTGGAGAGACCCACGGCCTTGTGAATCCGGATGAAGACGACACCCAGCGCGTTGGTCTCCTTTTGGATGTCATCGCCCTGCAGCATCTTTCCGAGGTCGAGCGTCATAGATTTGGGCGCCACGTACATGCTGCAAGCCGTCTTGATAGCCCAGTTGACAAAGTTGGAAATGAGCGGGAGGTTGAGAATGTTGACGCCGTGCTGGATCATGGGCACACAGCCAGCCTGCACCTTCGGGACTCCCATGAGGGTAAAGGTCACCGTCTTCAGGAAAGGGGGCTCGGGGGACATTTGCAGCCTTAGCCGGACCGTTCCCACTAAGCCCTGAAGTTCGACCCCTGGTGCAGGGTTAGCAAGTCGGTACCGTGAGACAAACCGGACATTTTCATCACCGGCACTTACAGATGGGGAGAGGAACCCCGAAAAGCCCACGCAGACCAAGGTAAAAGACCAGTTGCATGCCCATGTTGGATGCGTTGGCCTTGCCTCCGGGTTTCGCATGATAGGCAAAAGAGCACTCGAGGTTGTAGTAGTCTCCGCCCTCTTCGTCGGCGGCGAGTTCCTGGGGGTCCTTGGTCTTTTCCTGCGTCTTGTGCAGTTCGTCCTTAACCTCCTGCATATGCGAGTCCGGCAGAGCGCGGAGGCTCAGAATGCGGATCGGGTTGTTGCCCTGAGAGATGTCGGCGACCTTGACATTCTCGATAATTCCGGGAACCGAGGCTTGCATGACGTCCTCGAGGGTGTCGGCCACGGCAGCAAACATGTCGGGGTTGACCAAGCCCCAGATAATGCCCAGAAGGGTGTTCATCCACTCGACCGACTCGGGAATCAGGTTGATGGTGGCCATCTCGCCACGCTTCTGCTCGCTGGACCACTCGATATCCCTGCCCTGGCGGATGAGGTCCTTCATCCACAGGTAGATGCCAGAAGCAATGCACATGGCCAGGGGGACAAGGCCCAGGAGGCGGCCCCCGAAGAACTTGCCCATGAATATGATGGCAAAGAAAACCCCGACGCACAGAATGGTGGCCCGCTGCTCGATTATCGCAAACATGGGCTCGTACGAGACGCTTGGGGTGGGGTGAAACAGAACGTTGGTCTTCTCGCCGTGAATGGGCACATCGGTGGTGGCGCCCGTTGCCACGGGTTCTGGCGGGGCCGTAACATCTTGAGCCTCCCTGTACTCTTCGCTGCTCTGGCTGGGGTCTGTCCGGACCGTTGTGTCCTTGCCCAGGTTGGCGTTGGGGACGGAGAGCTGAGGCAGTGGGCGTCAGAAGGCCGGACGGCGGGCGCTGAGGGCGGTCCACTTACAGTAGGGTTCTCGACGGCTTTCATGAAATCCGTGCTGACATCGTCAATCTCGACCTCCTTGCCGGTGACGGGATCCGTAACTGTCCGGGTGGTCTTCTTGGCGGCCGGCTTTTGGTCAACGGAGCCGTTGGCCTTCTGTTGGGCTTCGATCTTCGCATCGCGGTCCCTTTTGTCGCGGTCGAGCGACGCCACAAACTCGTGGACGTTGGGGATCCGGTTGCGGCCCGAATAATGCGCGCCGGCGGACGGGTACTGTTGGTTCTTCTCGTCTACGCCCTCCATGGCAACTTGACTCACTGAGAATCCAGGGTCCTCGTGGCGGAGCGGTCTTCTCGCAGAACGAGTCGAAGTTGGAGAACGACCGGGGCGCGGAGGGCGTCGCGGTTGTTCTGGTAGGCGGCAGAGCTGTCAGCAGGTACGTCAAAACGGAGTAAAGAGGCGCTGAGCTGGGTTGCCATACCGTCACTGCTACGAAGTAGCAATGTCAGACGCCTGGGCCGAACTTAATCGCCTGGGTGGTGGAGATGAGGGCGAAGGGCAGTAGACAGGTTGTGGTAATGGGGCCTGGCAATGGGCAATATCTGTAGGCTCTCGACGTCGGCTTTTCGCACCTATGCACACATGCGTCGTCTCACACAGACAACACACACACACGCATACAACACGACGCAGCTCAGCTCGGCTTGGCTCACGCGTAGGAATATTGGCCACTTCAACGAAGGGAAAGGCGTATGCGGGAGCGGACAACCATCACATATACCCGGGGCGGACAGGGTAGCGGCTGACCCATACCCATAACAGGGCTGGCCCACGTATGCTGTGCCATGAAGGGCTGGCGCTTGTTGCATCATCGCGCGCCGGCCAGTCGCATCGAATTGCGGCTGTTGCTCTGATGTTGGGTCAGGTACGTCGGTGTATGACGTAGGGCCAACCTGCTGTGTAAGTCGAGCCAGTGATGACGGGCCTGCTAATAAAGGCTCTGCAAACATCACCGGCAGCCTTGGCAGCGCGTGGGTCCTCGTCCGCTAGGGCCGAGAACATGGATCCATCCATCTCCAGCCGAGCGGGAGCTGAAAGCGCCCGACCCCACCAGCAAACCACCATCTCGCCGAGTTTACCTATTCCCTCTTGGGGCAAGAGAAAGCAGGTTTCTGTCGGCCGCCGGAACCGTGCCGGCGTATAAATGGGAACAGCGTCAATGGCGGGAAGAATGCCGTCGCATGCTTTTCAGCGATCGCTCTCCGGGATGGCTAACCGAGCTCTCACGTAGGCCGCCATCGAGTCGCACCATGTGTGTACATACACGCACAAATCCCACCCCCCCTTGGTGAGTACCGGGAAGGGCTTGGCCTGGTCACCACAGCCGGAGCTCGCGTCAAGGATCTGCGCCTAGGATGTGTTGTGCGTCATTGGCGCCTGGTTGTTTGTGAAATGTTTCTCTTTCTCTCCCCCCTTCGTCCATCAGCTTGGATCATTACGGATCGACATGTTCCCGGAAGCTGATGCATGTTGACCCTGCTACATGTCCATACATACCCACTTACCTGATACGTTGCAGTATGCTGCGTGAAGGCTGCTGCTCTACTCCCAGGCCAATATCCATCTCGGACGGCGCTCGGCACGTTAGGGGATATGGAGCGCTTCTCACGGCCCGCGGCACTGCAGCAACGTGGCGTCCCACTGATAGCTAGGGTGCGCTGTGAGCAGCCTACGCCCATACCTATTTTCCGCCCATATCTATGTTCCACCCATATCTATTTACCACCCATTTACAGATAAGTGACGGCGGACATGCACATGTAGGCAGGTATGTTAGGTCTCAAGTAAGCCAACCTCGACAGAGTCGGTTACGGTGTGAATCGAAGTACGGGTATGTGGAAATTGGTCGTGTGCGTCGTGTTATCATCTGGCCTCGTGAGTTGGTTATGTACAATCGATACCCTTCATGCCTTTGGCACTGCTGGTGACGCCGTGGAATTCCCCAGAACCCGCCAGACTCCAAAATTGCCTTGCGACATGCCTGTACGCCCACCTTCACCAGACTCCGTGCCGAATCGTGCTTTGGTTTTCGTCTCTGCCTTTCCACCCCGTCTCTCCTTTCACCACGTAGGGGGTACGGGGCTGTCCCTCCTCACCCCGGTCTCCGGGTTGATCAAATCCACCGACCCGAGCAGGCCCGCCTTCGCCGGGGCCGTCGCGGCGCGGCCGTCAGCCGTCGGCGTCTTGGCGTCGGCCTCGGGGCCGCTACGGGGCGTCGTGGCCCGGCTGAGCATTTCGGCCGACGACACGCTAGCGGCGTCGGACATGTCCACATCTCCTTCCCGGGCGTCCCCCGACGGCGGCCCTGCTGGCTCGACGCTAATCTGGACGGCCGCCTGGACCGGCGCGGAGACGGCCGGGCCCGGCGCCTGCGCGGCCGCCCGCAGCGCCGCCATGGCCCCGCTTTCCTCCTCGTCCTCCTCTTGGCCAATGGTCCATACCCACTTCCGCTTCTTTTCCTTCCTTTTGCGCTTCTTTATGCCTGTGGGCCCCGGTGAGGAAATGGTCGCCTGCGTCCCTAACCCGGCCATCCGTCGCCGCATCTCCTCGAACGGGCCTGGCGTCTGTCCGCCGTCGCGCGTCTCGTCGTGGGTGTATGCCATGGCGACATCCAGGGCCATGTCCGAATCCTCCGTGGCCGGCGAGGTGGAATACGGCGACGCCTCCTCGGTCAGCAGGTCAATGTGGGACCGCGTGTACTTTTCCGTGGTAATGGTCTGGGTCAGGGGACTCTCGTATCCGACACGGCGGGCGGCCTTTTCTTGAAGACGGAGCGACTGCCGTCTGGGGGAGACGGGCGTCCTCGCGCTCGGCGGCGGCAGTGGTGAGTTGCGCAAGATGCTGTGGATGCCGCGCGGGTGTGTATACGGCGCTTTGCCGTGGAAAACGGCGGGCGCCCGCCGGCGGCTGCTGACCGGCGAGGTTGGTATTACTTGGGCCCCCCATGTGTGCTGCGTGGCAAAGGAGAACACACGGGGCTCGGACGCATCGACCGGCCCGGCCGACAGGGGCGGCGTGGCCGTCATGGTACTGGGAAAGACCATCTCCACCTGCTTGGGAGACACGGCGTTGGCCGTCACCGGCGTGTCGGGGTATGCCGCCGTGTGTGGCGTCTGGATCCTTTGGTGAAGGTCCTTAGCCTCTTCGGCCGTGTTGGTCTGCAGCCGGAGGGCCTGTGTGAGGTTGATGGCGGTCAAGGGCGTGGACTGGATCGGCGTGGACCGTTCTATGGCTGTCACGTAGACATTGGAGAGGGTGTTGAAGGCCGTGGGCGACCTCGGATCCGAACTGACCCGCGACCCCCCCACGGAGCGGACGGCCGGCCCGGGCGATGTCTTGGTCTGGAGAGACAGCCTTGGTCTCTTGGCCGCGGCGGGCGTCGCCATGATGGGCAGTTTCTCAGCAGAGGTTGTTTCCGACGGACGTCGGTGCGATGTGTGCCTGCGTAACCAACAGGCCGGGCAACTCGGGCTTCGGAACAACCTCCCAGCCGGCAGGGAAGCACCAAAGGGTAACAAGGTATATCAGTCGTAGTACGACGCAGAGGGCCGTGAGAAGAGGGGTCGGCAGGCGGCTATATAATAATATCAAGCGGGACGGCCGGCGGTACGCGGGCGGGGGAAGCAATGGCGGAGAGGGGCGTAGGTCGGCGACAGGCGCCAAGTGAGCATGTAAGTAGGGACTAATGCGTGATGCAGCGTGACAGCGTAGGCGGGAACACTTTAGACGCGCGAGGGACATGTCGGGAGCGAAACAGAAGAGAGCCGAGGGAGGGTATGATAAAGTCCGTCACATCGCATCACTGGGCGCGACATCGAGGGGCCCCCAGAGTCAGACCATGGACTAGGTAACACTTGCTGCAGCCGGATTGGGAGCCATCGCCGTTGGTTGGCTATAAAAAGCGAGCAGGGGTCTCACGAAGGATGGAGAGGGAGGCGTAAGCGCCGGCTGATCCTTGTCTATAGCCACCCAGGCTAGCCCGAACTGGCGCCCCGGCGGAATCGCAGAGACTCGGCTCACTATCCTCGTGGCCACCGCCTGGCTGGCTGGCACGACCGCCTCTCGCACCCGGCGTCTATCGCCTTGGCCGATTAGCGACTTGCCGCCTGCGTGTTTCTTCCCCTCTAGAAACAGCGGAATAAGAGGTAGCAGACGGGCTACGGGTAGAAGAACGGAAGCAAGGGGGTTTTCTCAGGCGGCTCCCAGGCGACCGCTACGACTGGGCGGCTCTCTGGCGGCTCCCCGGCGGTCCCCAGCGACTCCCCGCACTTCGGCCCAGCCAAAGGTGACGGCCCTATGGCATGGGATCGTGGTGGGACCGAGGCAGATTCGAGCTGGGGGTTGGCGCTGCGCCTGACTAACGACCTTAGGAACCGTTGCTAGGCCGGGCGACGGGAGACCGACACTTACTGCAACCATCGTATAGTTGGCCCGCTCAGGCTCGGCCAGCCACGCAAGCCTGGCTGCCGAGGAGGGGCCCAGCAGGAACGGGCCCGCCGAACAGAAGAACAAAAGATGTGGGAGAAATTACCTACACACGAAACCCCGCAAGTCGCAACGTGTTGTTGGGCTGGTGGGCGTCGGGGGGCGGAAGCCCGCATGCAGTGATGCTCACGGACCACTGGTTTCTATTTTTGTTTCAGAACGGGGCCGTCCCCTTGTGTCGGCCGAGGCAAAAAAAGAATGCCATTCTCTCCAATTTTGTCGTGCGCCCGAATTCCATCCTCTCTTTTCATCTCTCCACTGCCAGCCAGCCAGGGCTCCCTTAATGGGGTAAACACGATAAGGTTTTACGGCGTATCGTAATCGTCCCAGCCGGCTAACATTCCTGTGACTGCCGATGCCGAGGGAGTCGACACAGCATAAGCAACCGGGCCAGAAGTTTGTAAGAATGTACTATAATTGGCAGGTGGTGCCATCATGAATACTTTGAGCCGCATGGTCAACTGGACCCAACGCAACGGACCGCCCTAGCAAAGAAAGAGGCAGGCTTGGCCGGTTCGTGACGTGTGCTTGAACGAGGCAACGATCTGCTCCGTCGCCCCCCGGATCTTGGCACCGCAAGTCGGCTCTGGGCCCTGCATTTCAGTGACCAAAACCCCCGCAGGTTGATTAGAGATCCGTTCGTACACACATTGGTGTGTACAGTACGTAGATATATATATATATATATATAGCGCTTAAAATAAGCATCTTACTTCAGTACTTATTTAAGTAAGCAATCGTGAATCGGATGGGATCAAACGCAGATGCGGGCAAACGTTGGAAGGAGGATCCGGCAGCGGTCCCCACAACCCGAATCCACCTGAGCTGAGCCCTCTACTCCATAGGTAATCGATAGTGGGCGAAGGACCTTCTATCAATAGCCACCGACTCCGTCCCTGGACCCGTGTCCGAAGGATCCAGGAGAAAAGCCTCTGCACAGGATCCGCGGCCGTCTCGTGACAACATGGCGCAATAGGATGACGGTCCACCCTGCCCTTCCGTCTGCGTCGTGATCCCCGCCACGCGTACCAGCGCCATGGACCTTGGCCTGTCCTCGGCCCCGCGGCGCCGCCGCGGCCGGGATGACCGGATCATCCTCCATTTCGTAAGTGTATCCCCGGGGAGGGGAAACGGGCGGGGGAATTCACTCTCCGGGAGCCCCCACACCGGCCCCTCCTCTCTCGACGGCGAGTTGGTGCATCTGACGCGTATCCGGGCGTCCCCCTCTTACGCAACCCCCACCTCTAGGATTACGACTGCTTCTACGCAAGCGTCTTCGAGAATGAACAGCCGGCGCTCAGGACGCAGCCCCTCGGCGTCAAGCAGAAGAGCATCCTGGCCACGTGCAACTACGTGGCGCGGGCCCGGGGGGTCAACAAGCTGATGCTCGTCTCGGAGGCCCGGAAAATCTGTCCCGACCTCGTCTTGGTGAACGGCGAGGACCTGACGAGGTTCCGGCACGCCTCGAAGAGGCTCTGGACCTTCCTGCGCTCGCACTCCTGGAACAACCGGGTCGAGCGGCTGGGTCTCGACGAGGTCTTCCTCGACGTGACCGATATCGTGGCCTATAATGAGACGTTGCTAAATCCCCACGCCCTGCGTCAGTCGTTCTTCCAGCTCTCGCCCCACGACCCCGAGAAGGGATTCAGCCTGGACGCATCCGTTGTCTCTGGGTGCACATTTCGCGCCGAGCATCCCGGCGCTGCCGTCCCCGCCGGCCCACTGTATACCCGTTTGATGTTGGCCTCTCACCTGGCCAGCTACCTACGGCGCGGGCTCGAGGAGGACTTTGGCTACACTTCAACATGCGGCATATCCACCAACAAGACGCTGGCCAAGCTGGCCGGGAGCATGAACAAACCCAAGAACCAGACCACGCTGCTCAGCCTGTGTGACGATGACGTGCAGAACTTCATGCGTCGGTGGCCGCTGCGAAGCATTCCGGGGTTGGGTTCCAGGGCATCGCATCTCATTCAGGAGTACGTCAGGGCCGGTTCGGCCCAGAAAGCTCGCCGCGATGCGGGTGTCTCATCGAACAATATCACCACGCAAGAGGTCCTCGAACATCCGGGTCTGTCGGCCGAGGCGCTTGACAGGATCGTGGGTGGGCCGGGCACGGAGAGGGGCATCGGCACGCGGGTCTGGGGCCTTGTGCACGGCGTCGACGACGCCGAGGTGAAGGAGGCGTGCGACGTGCCGAGCCAGATCAGCGTCGAGGACACCTACGTGGCCCGGCCGCTCAACACGCCGGCCGAGCTGATGGCGGAGCTGCACGCGCTCGCCTGTGCCCTGGTCCAGCGGCTCCGCACCGACCTGCTGCTAGACGGCGGTGGCGCCGCGCCCGCGGCGCCGCGGTGGCGGGCCTACCCGCGGACGCTGCGCCTGGCGACGCGCGTCAAGGCGCGGGCGGTCGCCGCCGCCGCCGACGGCGCGCCGGCCTTCCACCACCGCAGCAGCCGGAGCGCGCCGCTCCCCCGCTTCGTCTTCAACCACCCGGACGCCGCCGAGCGCCTCGCCGAGCGCCTCGTCCGCGAGGCCGTCGTGCCCCTCTTCCGCCGCCTCCACGGCGAGCGCCAGGGCTGGAACCTGGCGCTCCTCAACCTCGGCGCCACAAACATGGTGCTGACGGGCAGCGAGGACGGCGCCGCCGCCGCGGGCGGTCGCCGCGACATCGCCGTCATGTTCAGGACCCAGGACGCTAAGCTAAAGGAGTTCACCGCCTACAACGAGCCGGCGGCCCCCCGTGCCGACACGACGACGGCCTCCGCCACGCCGGCCGACGGGCTCGGCGATGAGTACGTCGACGATGCGGGCGATGAGCGCGCCGACGATTCGGGCGACGAGCACGCCGATGGACCGGGCGTCGAGCCAGTTGTCTGGCGGGCAGGGGCCTCGGCTTGGGAGGACGACGAGGACCACGACAGCTCGCCTAGATGTCCCATGTGCGGTCAGCCGATTCCCGCATTTGCCATGAATGCTCACCGGCGCTTCCACGCCCTCGGTGAGTGACCGGAAGGCGGCTCGAGAAAGCGACGCAAATATTTGGAGCGATATACACAGTACCTACCCGCTTACTCGATGAAACACCTCGCTGAGCGCTCGACCTCGGTTTTTTTTTTTCTTTCACTCTGCATCACGCCCAGCTGCATTTCGCGCCTCGAGCAAGCAGTAATTAGGAGTATTGTTCAACACGTACTTGGGCAACCTCTCTGGAACTCGGTGGTCGCATGCCATTGGTAGTAGGAACTATGTACCTTAGGTAGGTATATGGCTATATTCGACTTCGCAGAGTGATTGGGGGGTATATCATATTATACGGTTGTAAACTACCAAGCGTAGCCCATAGACATCCTCCCACAGTCTCGTCCTTTGTGACGCCAAGCCTCGCGCCAAACTTGCTAGCCAAAATCTCCCCCTTCCCCCCGAAGTCACCAACAACATCCCAAGGTATCGACGAATGCGCCCTAGCATTCTCCCAATGAATTGGCCGCCCCCCATCTGTCCATATGTCCGGTTGACGCCAATACAAATGTCCCATTCGCATCCTATACTCCTTAATTGAAACCTAGTCAGCAACAATGCCCCGAGCGAGCCCTTTCTCCGAGTTTTCGCCTAGCCTTGGGCAGGCCTCCAAGTCATAATTACCGCACGCCACGACAATGGACCAACGGGTGGCCCCATCAACTCAGCAGCAGTTCGTTGTCTTTGAGTAGCTCTTCCAGCCATTCACCAGCTATTTGTAGCATGGCGCTCTTGCTGTAGCCGCCGTTTTTGAGATTGGGAACCATCTCCTGGAGATCGTCGAAGCCCTCCTTGATCAGAGTCCGCCTCTTTTGTTCGCTCTTGATGTGGTTGCTTCGCTTCTGTTCCTCGGTGAGGTTTTCACGAGGCGGTTTGGCCCCCGTGGCATTCGACTTTCGACGTTTCCCGGGTGCATCATTCGCCGCCGTCACATCCTCGCCTTTGCCTAGATCCGCCTTTGATTTCCTCTTTTTGGCCGTTGCGGCTTTGGCGGGGGTTGGTGAGGTCTCTTCTTCCTCCTCGTCGGCTCCATCGGTGGCCTTGCTCTGCCTCCGTTTTCGAGCTGGTGCCTCTGCTTCCTTCTGGCCATGGCCGTTCACCTGGCCATTCGCCGCCGAGTCTCCATTAGCTACAGGGCTTGGAGGCCGAGTACTGTTGGCGCTATTGCTAAGTTTCAGGCATTCTATGTATTTGATGCGTTGGTTCTCGAGGGCTGGGGCGGTCTCTCTTTCGGAAGGGGGCATAAAGGAGCGGCCCCTGCCGAAACTCGTATCGGAACCCCATCGTACATCGTCGGGCAGCTGGGCAGCGCGGTGGCTGCTTTGCGCGTGTGGATTTCCAAAGGCCATGTCGGTAAAGAGATGCTCGTCTCGCTGCTCGGAATGGTTCGAGGCAGAGGCGGGAACAGGTACAAGTGTCGGAGGCGTCGCTCGGACCGGACTGGTATGTTCCGTCTTGAAGTGGTTTCGGTTCTGGTTCACTTGGTGGCTTGACAAAGGTGGCCCCATGGACTGGGAGGTGAGGATAGGCGCATGGTTAGCGTTGAGCGTCTGCCTCGGAATGCCATGGTGGAGAGACGTCAGGACGGCAGCGGCGTCGGCCGGTGTACTGGGCTCAGTGGGCGAGTGTAGCGGTGGCTGCGGCGGCTGTCTCTGCGGAGGGGGAGGGGGAGGAGGTTGAGGCGGTGGGGCCATGGTATTGGACGCGAACTGGAACACATCGCTGAAATTGGTGTCCTGGAACTCGAGGAAAGACGAGCCCATGGAATGGGCGGGCTGGTGGCCGTACGATGTCGCCGTGCCCATGAATTGAGGGGGGAGCCCGTGCCAAGCATCGCTGAAGTTGAGGCCTTCGCCAAACGACAGGTCACTGTACTGGTTAGCCGTGAGCTGGTCGAAGAAGGTGTTGAGAAGACCCTGGTCCTCGAGGGTGAGCAGCGGGTTTCCTGGCGCGGGCTCGGGGGGGTTCATGAACAAGTTGTCATCGGGATCAAAGGTATCTGGAGGACGAGGGTTAGAAGAAGGCACGACACGTGTGCACAGGCGCGTGGTGCTACGTACAACCGAACGGCTTGTTGCCATCGTGCGGCTGCGATGAACCCATCCTGGGACGCTGTATTGCTAGCATTGGGTGCTTCGTATGTCGGCAGCTCTCGAGAAAGGCGGGTTCGACAGCTGAGCAAGTGGCCCCGGGGGCCGGCGGGGCGGCGGTAGGTACAGGGGAGTACAGTGTGGGCGGACGGTACACAAGGAAGGAAGGCCGAGAAGGAGAAGGAGGAGGAGAAGGAGGCGCAAGGAAGAGCAGGCGAACGGAAGAGAGGGCGGGCCTTAGCAGCACCAGCACCAGCAGCACCAGCAGCACCCGCAGCACCAGCACCACCAGCAGCACCAGCAGCACCAGCAGCACCAGCAGTAGCAGCAATAGCAGCAGTAGCAGCAGTAGCAGCAGCGATCCGTCAAGCAGGGTAGGTCATGCCATGTATGCGCGCGCGCGCGCGAGAGGGCTCGAGGTGTGATCCTGGACCGAGATGACGAGCAGGCCGGTAGGTGAAAGCGACAGGGAGCCCTGTAATAAGCGTCGGGTGCGGTGGTGGGTGGGTGGGTAGGTAGGTACTAAAGTACCTACATACATACATAACGTACACACATGCGGGTTGGTGGGAAGAAATCAAGGTCACCGAACGAAGGCAGCTTCGGGGCTTCTTTCGAGGCCATTCGCTGGAGCATACCGAAATGACCCTTGTTACTCGGCGCTATATGCTCTTTACCTTGCAGCTCAACAATCAAGCCACAGGCCACTGGACCAATGAAGCCGCCTCTGCTAGCGTCATCTGTTCGCGGGCTGGTGTTGCAAGCTTGCGTCGGCCGTCGCGAGGGCCCAGCAGACAACGACGACGACGACGACGACGGCGAGGATGATGAGAGAGAAGGAGGAGTAGGGGGAGAAGAAGGAGACGAGGCCATTCACCCACTGCATATACACGTGAGCATATCGGGGCACTGAGACCGCACGGGCTACGAAGACACCGACGACCGACGACAACGACGAGTACGGATACTCAAGCTGAGGACCCAGAAAAAGAGGCCCAATAGGGAAGGAAACGCCCGCCTTTGAGAAGCGGTCTTTCGTCCGTCCCCCGTACATGGTATAGATGGGCCTTTGGCTGTCTTTTGCTGCGGTGGGTAAACCAACACCACAGCCCCTTCTTACAGTGGATCATAGGACCTTCCACACAGACAATTGGGAGGGCTGCTCACAGCTTGTATACAGGTAGCCACCCCGCCGCTTCCCTATTCGGCACGGGCTTGCACCCGCGCCGGGCAGGATCAAATGAACGGAGCCGGATTTCATGCGACGCCGTCTCCTCTTCTGCAGCACCAAGCAACGGAGCTGCAGACATACGGACTCGCACACACACACACACACTCTCTCTCTCTCTCTCTCTCTCTCTCTGTCTCTCTCTCTCTCTGTCTCTCTCTCTCTCTCTCTCTCTCTGTCTCTCTCTCTCTCTCCCTCTCCCTCTTTCTCTCTCTATCTCTTTCTCTCCCCCCCTTCTGTCCCTACCTCCCTCTTTCTCTCTGCTTCTCCCTCATACACACACACATACGTATACACACACCTACACACAGACATGCACACACACACACACACACACACACACTCCCTCGAACCTGATGACCTGACGTGGAGCCTAGGTGACAACCACCGGGCCCACGCGCGCAGGAGTGAAATGCACGCCAGATGGGCCGGGGGCCCTGCTCAACCGAGGCGATCAACCATGGAAATAGTTCCCGAAGGGGCATAGGAAGGACCTAGCCCTGGGGCGGGCCAGCACCTAATCCTATTGACTGGTCTATGACCAAGACCGCTCCCACAAGCACAATTAAGCAGTGCCAGAAATCCGCGACAAGTGCCTCTTTCCAACAATTACGTAGTAGGCATTGCCGAGTACGTAGGGCAAATCCAGAAGTCAATGGACTGCCGCGCCTGGCCCGGGGCTCTCAAGTAGTGGCCGCCTAAGCCGTCGGCCCTATTATCGTGGACGGGAGCTCGTCCTTAATGTGTAGGTGACCTTGCTTACGGCCCGCGTTGGGGAAGCGGAAAAAAGAGGATGGGGATGAGGGGGAAAGGGGGAAACAGGCGGGATTGGGTGGCTGCATGAGAGGTACCCCGAGGCTCGAGGCTACTCGTCTCGCTACTGCCCAGCTACCAAGCCGCTCATACCGAGTACTTAGGGCCTACATGGTTCCTTAACAGTACCCGACACGCAGGGGCGCTACCGTCTTCTCCGCAATCTCTAAGTGGACGGTAATGGGTCGGGTGGGTGGGCTGGTGGGTGCAGGTGGTGCGAGTGGCTCCCCTTCACATGTCAAAAAAAGGGAAGAAAAAAAAAGGAACCATCCATCAGTTGAAGGGGCCGTGAAGCGGCTCCCGGCCATGATGGGAATGCATCCAGGATCCCATTGTCAGGTCGCAGCCCGTACATACGGATGCTTACTCGTACAGACGTGTAGGTCGTTTGCCTGCCCCACGGTTCCCTGCTCCCACACCGCGTTTCTTTTCCACCTCCGTAGCGCACCCGCTCTCCACGAACAACCAAGACAATGGGGTCGAGTCGAGACAGACAGGCCCAGAGTGCCCGGCCCGAGGGAGAGAGACGGAGAGACACGCGACCGATGGACGAAGTCTGCCCGTCGGGCAACATATCTACCTACCTACTTATGTTAAGTACTTAGTTTACCTAGATAGGTGAGTTGGGAACTGAGCGCCTCCACTCGTAAACTTCGTTCCCGCCGGGGGGGGGGGGGACCGCCCAATGACGCCCTAGCCCACGCCGTCGCGAATGAAGATAGGCCCGTGTGGGTTGGCGGCACCGGCCAATATGGGGGGCATTGCGTACAGGGCATTTTTTCGGCCGCTACCGTCGCTTCTTTTCTCTCCCCAGGCCAGCAAATCATTGCAGCATCGGGACGCCAACTCCCATGGCTGGGCACTTCGCGCCATTGTTGTATGACGACCGCGTCTTGCCGTCTGACCGTAGCGCGGCCGAGCCTGGTCGTAGTCCATAGGCAGCTATTTGCCCCGTCCTTCGTGACGGCTGTCTGTGTGTTTGTTTGGCGCACGCATTGACGACGGGGCCCTCCTCGTCCCATCGATCCGGCGGCTGGACGGCGCCGAAGACAGTCGCTCACTCCATCTTCCACGTAACAGAGGGGAGTCCACGCACCCCTTCGTACCCATGAGCGGATGAGTCGCCGCGGCCCCTCTGGCGATCTCGTCTTGTCTCGTACCTCCGAGGAGATCGATACTGGCAACCCCCCGGATCCGGTTGGGCTGTTTGGGTTTCCTTGCACAGGCTCATCGGTGAGCGCAGGGTCTCTCCCTCTCCCTCTCCCCACCACCTGGCTAGCTGGCAGCCGGGATAGCACCCTTCATACATGATCTAAGTACCTAAACCAACCTCTCTACCTTCCTAGAGATACTTCCCTACGGGCGCTGCACCTGTTCCTGCAGGGGCCAGTTGTCGTTGGGAGATGCCTGCATAGTCCCCCGGCCTCCCCCAGCTCCGATATTGCGGCTCGGCCCCTATTCCTCGAAAGGGACTAGGGGGACGTCTCTCGTAGGCCCGGCGCCACACGCATAGCATTCACACCGTCGGCGGGCGCAACCACCTCGGCCTCTCCGCCGCATCCTCGGCCGGCCCCCGTCGGAGCACATCCCAATTTCCACGATATCCGCGGCCTATAGGCCGTTCATTAACCCCTCCCCCCTTCCTTCTCCCTCTCCCCCATCCGTGCGCCCCACCCCCCTCCCCCGCCAGCCTCGACCGCCGCAACGCCCGTGACCTGTCCGGGTCGCGTATCGAGAGACAGCGCTCTGCACTGCCCGCCCTGTCCGGCCCGAAACCAGCGCCTTGCGCGTCACCCGCCCCGCGGCAATCGAAGCTAGCCACAGCCTCGGACGAGGCGGCGTATGCGGACGCGCCCCCCTCCCCGTATCGGAGAAACTGGACCGGTTTCGAACCTGCTTGTCTCGCTTTTGACTTGCACCGCGACCGCCCTCGCCCGCGCGGGTAAACTTGCCGTCCATCGTGCGGGCCGTCCGTGTGGGGGGTGCACTCGCCGAGAAACAGGTTCACACGAGGCACACAAACGAGCAGAGACCCCCCCCACACCCCCGGGGGTCCCTTGCGCGCCCTTGCGGTTCCCCTTGCCGGATCCAGATCGTCCAGCTAATTTCCTGGATTATGCCACGGGCTAAACCCGTTTCCCCACGTTTCCCGGCCTCCCTTTCCCGGAGCCATACTCGCCACGCGCCGTGAAAGCGAACCATGACGACGGCTTCGCGGCCCCTTCAGCCCGCGGCGGCGCCGGCGACGAGGGCGAGATGGGACGCCAGGGTCCCCGCTCCGGTGCGCCCGCTGCTGCGCGCCTACGTGCTGGGCTACGCCTCGGCCGTTGTGCCGAGGCTCCTGGCCCTGCTGCTCCAGCAAGCCACCAAAAGGAAAAAAACCCAGGCCACCGACGCCACCGCCCTCCCCGCACCGGCTCCCCGGTCCTTGTTGGGCATGCTGCGCCGCATCCTCCGCGAGGGGCTCGACCTCCGGCGGTTTCCCGCCTTCTGCGCCGCCGTCGTTGGCGGAAGTACGCTATTGGAGGTACGTGGGACGGAGGCGCCCATTGTGTTTTGGTTTGCCTGGGGACCGCTGAATGACTGATCGTCTCTTTAGATTCTCATCCGCCGGCTTTTATCTCGGCGTGCCAGCTCCGTCCCCGACAAGAACCGCCAGAGGTACGTACGACCTGACTCCCCTATTTCGCCGCCGCGTCGGCAATAGCCTTTGGTGGAGGCCGCCGGCAGGTTTAGATGGGGCTAGCTAAGCAACACTCCATAGACTTTCGAGATGGCTCGCAACCTTCATCGCCGCCTGGTCCGGCCTCAAACTGCTTCAGTCTAAGCCCAGCCAGGCGTTTACCGAGACGGTTCCCGTCAAGTCGGACGAACCTCCGGGCGTCAAGTACCAGACGACCAAGTACGCCGGTCGCACCTTGGATCTAACCCTTTTCGCTCTGACGAGGGCGCTGGATGTCATAGTCGGCGAGGCCTGGGCGCGAAGGCGCGCACGCCGCGTCGCCGGCCAGCGCTGGACCAAGGTAAGAAGACACGACGATGCCCGAGACCGTCAATGGCCCGAACCGCTTTGCCCTAACCTTGAACGCAGATGGAGTCGGTAGTTTCGGAGCTGGCGGACCCTAGCATGTTCGCCGTCTCGTGCGCCTTCATCATGTGGGCGTGGTTCTACTACCCGGACCGGCTTCCGCGGGCGTACACCAAGTGGATCGGCTCCGCCGCCGCCGTGGACGGCCGCCTGATCGCCGCCCTCCAGCGCTGCCGGTCCAAGGAGCTCCGGTACGGCGAGGACACGGGCCAGGCCCCCCTCCTCCAGGGCATGTGCGAGGACTTTGGCTGGCCCCTGGAATGGGGCGACCCGGCCAAGTCGATCCCCTTCCCCTGCGAGCTCGTCCACATGGGCTGCGGGCCCTCGTGCGAGTACCACGCGCTCGCGCGCTTCGGCCGGTCGTTCCGCTGGGCGCTGGCCACGTACCTGCCGCTGAACCTGCTCCTCGCGGCCCGCCGGCCCAGCCGCCAGAAGCTGCGGGCGGCCGTGGTCTCGGCGGCGCGGTCGTCGGCCTTCCTGGGCGCCTTCGTCGCCCTCTTCTACTACGGCGTGTGCCTGGCGCGGACGCGGCTCGGCCCGCCCCTCGTGGGCGGCGACGCGGCCGCGCGCAACCGCCTCGACGGCGGCGTCTGCGTCGGCGCCGGCTGCCTCGCCTGCGGCTGGAGCGTCCTGCTCGAGGCGCCCCGCCGCCGCCAGGACCTCGCCCTCTTCGTCGCCCCGCGCGCCCTCGCCACCCTCGTGCCCCGCCGCTACGCCCTCGACCGCCAGTGGCGCGAGACGGCCGTCTTCGCCGCCAGCACCGCCGTCGTCTTCACCTGCGCCCTCGAGAACCCCCAGCGCGTCCGCGGCGTCCTCGGCCGCGTCCTCGCCACCGTCCTCACCCCCTGATACGACGGTAACGCCCGTTTTTGCGCTGTCTCCGGGGGCATGGATGTTTTGTGTGCGTGAGAGAGACGGGGAAGAAAGTGCCGGTGGGTGCGTGCCTGTGTGTGTACGTGTAGTAGATACTGTGCCTGGTGTTGAGATGGCTTAACCTACTTGATTTAGAGACACCCGAAGATGGTAGTGCACCAGAATGTTCCACTAAGATGCATGTTAAGAAACTTACTCTTGGTCCCGTACTCACGGTAACCTCGGCAGAACCGATTCGGTTCCCAACTCGAATGAACTTGACTGGCCAGAAGGCTACTTGATAAAGTAACGCCATCGCATAGAGGAAACAAAGTATCCCCCTAGTGAGTTCGATGGTTATTTCCCGCAACTGGGCAGATATCTACAGGGGACGTTTCTTGTCGCTGGATTCGTAAGCATCCTCCCCCCAAATCGTGGTTGTGACTCTGTCGAGACGCGCCGTCACTTTGCGGGCCACACTATTGATACCTTGCTCGGCCGGAGTAATAATTGACATTGCTGTGCTCTTGGCTAGTCTAAAATGGAGTGAAAAGGGCCATGCCGCCATCTACGACCTCAACCAACAACAAACACCGAGCACGAAAACACAGACCAGCGCATCGTTCCGCACAGTGCTGGCCATCTGCCAGTACTGCAGTCCATGACGGATGGTTCCACGCACGCTGTCGGGTAGGAATCCGCTGATGGTCCACAAGATACCCTGGGGCGGGGCACGGTGCTTATCAAAAAAGTAGCGTGAGGTCAGTAGCAGAGCCTCGACCGAGGTGAAGAGGTAGAAAAAGGTCGAGGCCGACTTGGCCAGCTCCTGCTGCAGCTCGCCGGTGGCGCCGTACGCCTCGCGCTCGTGCTTGGCGCCCGTGAAGGACGTCGCCAAGGCCACGTACAGGCCCAGGCCCAGCGCAAAGACGGCGTGTACTATGCGCCAGACGTTGGCCGACTTTTCCGTCACCGTCCGCGTCGCCTCCTCCATGCCCGGCATGCCGCCGCCGCCGAACATGCCCTCCATGCCGGTGCCGGCGAAGGGGTTGGCGCCCGGGGGCCCCCCGCCGCCCGCCATCATCTTTTGCAGCATTTGCATCATGGGGTCTTGCTCCATGCCCTCCATGCCCGGCGGCATCTGTGGCATACCGGCGCCGCCGCCCCCGCCGCCCATAGCGCTGAGGAACGGGTTGGGCGGCGGCGTGTTGGTGTTGGGTGGGCCTTCAAAGCCCAGCATCATCTGGCGAAGCTGAGCCTCCGACACGGACGGTGGATCGGTCGGAGGGCGCGCTTCCGTGCGGGGGGCATAGTAGTGCTGGGAAATGTCGACTTCTTCCGGGTCGTCGTGGGCCGATGCCGGCGCCGTGGCTTGCGGTGGGGCAGGCGAAGCTGTCGAGGATGTTTGCGAGACCGCCGGAGGTTCAGGGTCTGGACGCGCGGGTCAAGGGTCAGAAAACACTGGTGCACCGTAGCGGGTACGTTCGGGGGAGGGCCGATGCTACTCACCTCGTTGTAAGCCGCCGCCGAGCCCAGTGATTTTGTTGAGTCGTGCTGCGCCGCCGGCCTTGATCTTGGCTTCGCGGCGCTCTTTGCGCAGGCGTGTCTGCTCGGCGGCGCGCGCGGCCGCGGCGTCCTCGGGTGCATGCAGTGTCTCCGTCATAGCGAGGCAGGAAGGATGCGGATAGCAAATGGGAAAGGGATTACTGAAGAGGAAGTGCTGGACAGTTCTGGGTCGTCGCGTCTGGCGGCGTTTGCGGATGACGTTGCGTGTATTGATTGGTTCAGCCCGATGGAATGCTCAAAGGCGAGGGCGAAGGTGGCGGAAAGAAAGATCGGCCAACAGCTCTTATCGATAACGGGACCCACCACCTGCGCATGTATCCAAGTACCCAAGTTGCCTCATCGAGAGCGGTCCAAAATACTTTACAACGTGGGACTTACGGGCTGCGTATCCTTCCGTCTCATACACGATCTGCGGGACAGATTGGAAATGCTCCTACATATATATATACGGGGTAAGTGGTGATTAAGAAAATAAAAGCCAAGATATAAAAACCAGTACCGATATGTTTAGTCCATCTTGGGTATCGGGTTATGGAAATCCTGCACTTCATGATGAGGCGGGACGTCGCGGGTAGGCACTTAGGCTCCAGCGTTATTTCAGCCCTCTATTCTCCTTTTTCATCCTTCTCCACGAGTTTTAACTCGGTACGGCTCACCAAACCGCTCCTGGCTATCCTGCTCTGTGCGTCATACGGCATACACCGGCACCTTGCTACGATGCCTGTCCCGCGGCCTGGCCCATCCGAGCCGCAACGAGACACATACTACTAGGAGAGCGCAAGCGACAACTACGAGAAGACCAAGACATCGAGGTGAGAAATAGGAGGCAGCAAGTCCGCCTGAGCGCTTGCTGTGCCGGAAGCCTGGCGAACCTCCCTTCCGGGAACGCTTTCCAAGTCCCGGCTTGTGGGCGAGAGTGGCGTATATTCAACCCCCGGAAGAAAGGCGAGAGAATTTTGGCGGCGTGTGGACGGCAAGTTACCCTCTTACGGACCAGAATTTATGCGGATGAAGCTGCCTACCTAATTTAAGCGGCCTTCTAAGTCTTGGGCTTTAGGCGTAACTTGACGCAAGGCTACCGTATACGCGTCCAGGAACCTGCCTGAAGAGGTCTCTTATCTGCGCAACGAGGATTGGACCACGAGTCTCGAGATCAAATTAGCGATGCTGGACATCGACTCTCGCCTCCCCATGTTTAGCAGTTTGTCCAGTGGCTTTGCGCATAATCATAAGCGCTGTCTCGGCTTCGAAAACCACTAACCATGGTGAGAGGGAATGTAGCAAACCATTACGTTTTCTTCTCTGTAGCGGTGCCCATGAGTGTCGTAGAACGTAACTGGGGCAGGGAGATTGCCCACACCCCAGAAGGCCATGCGTGATGTCCCGCTGCCAGGAACGATGTATGTAAAGGCCCGCGGCCCAGCATCCCGCAGGACGCCGTGAGGGTGTGAGGGGCTTCTCGAATTGCCCGTTCTCCTCCCTGGGTAACGAGGCTATGTTGATTACTCTCTTTTTGGTCGTGGATCAAGGACAAAGAGCCCGAACCCATTGGGAAATCCTGGGCCCTCACGAAACTCCCTTTTTCATGAGCGTCGATGACTGGCGGCGCCGTAAGCAAACGCACACTTCCGATAAAGAACCGACTGCTGTTTAGTCAGGGGCATACCACTGATCGATTGTCATGTCCACGGGCCGCTGCCGCGGGAGTACAAGAGACGCCAGATTTATTTGTTTAGTGGCCGAGCAGTTCAAAGATAACCAGGGCTCAGTGTCTGCCACTTGCGCGGCAAAGGGGCAAGTGTCGCTTGTGTATAAACCCGCCGGGGACCCCCCCTGCTTTGAGGAGGACAGGGCACATCCCGCCGAATACACAATCCAGTCCCTCGCGAAGATCCAAAACGCCCGTAGCCGACCTTTGCACAGCAGCTCGCGCGTCTTCTTCGCCCGTCCGCCACACCGACCCACGATGTCCAGCTCCGGACGGGACAGCGCGCCCAATCCCCGCGCCGAGGCCCCAGGCCGGACCGACGCCGCGACCCTGCCTCCGGGAATGCCCCGGCGCTACATCCAGCGGACCGTAGCGCAGCACAACGCGGCGGCGGCCGAGGCCGACAATTCCCGGGGGGACCGGCGCCGCGGCGTGCCGCAGGGCCTACGGGTCCCGCGCGGTCCCGCCGGCACCGCCGGCACCGCCGGCCGCGCCACGCCGTCCTCGCCCCTGCACCACGAGGTTGTGCCCGAGCGGCTGGCTCTCCGGGACAAGGTGGACGATACAAAACGCATGGTCGACGAGCTCCTCGAGGTGGGCGTAGACGGTGAGCGCAAGTACCGGCTTACGTAGCACACGCGTCGGTAAGTTCACCAGCAACTACGGGTGTGCGTTTACTCTTCCTCCCTACCTAGGCCGCGTCTTTGTCGTAGAGGTAAGTACTCAATGCAGAACCTTCACTTTGGCGTATCTAAGAAATTGGTGTTGTCTGGTAGAGGCGCGTGAAAGTCATCATTCTTGTGGAAACACCCATGACCATCGTTACCTTGTGCCTTGGGCCGTCGACAGCGCCGAACCGTAACCCAAAGACACACGATAATGCAGACTAAAAAGCCATGGCCCATCCCGTTGCACCGACGCGTTCGGCTTCCGAACCCGCCGCGACTGCAGACCTTATCCGGGCGGGACGCCTCTCTAGGCTGCGGCGGCCCCGCCGGCCTCCTTCTTTTGCTGGAGGTCCCAGATGCGCAGGGCGGTGATGACGGCCATGACGGCGAAGCGGCGGCCGAGGTGGCCGGCGGCACCGGCGCCGAGGAAGCGGAACTTGGCCACCTTGGTCCGGCTCCAGCCCGAGTAGGCGGCGAAGACGGCGACGACCTCCTTGCCGTCGCTCGTCGTGCCGGCGTCGCGCACGGCCCGCGTGCCGCCGATTCCCTCGGCCTCGCCGTCCAGCCGCACCAGCTTCCACCCGTGGCTCCAGCGGTCGAGTTCCTTGACCTCGCCGCCGTGCGACGCCCGCCACTCGAACCCCTCGCGGCGCAGCCCGCCGCCGCCGCCGCCACCGGCCACCGGAACGCCCGCCTCGACCTCGATTGAGAACGCATAGGTGGTGCTGTGGAGGAAGCCCGAGATGCGCTCTAGCGGCTCTTCCGTGGTGTCGCGCCCAAAGTTGGGCAGCGCCGGCAGGGTGATCATGGACGCCCGGCCCGTTAATCGACTCTACCATCGGCGGGTGTCAGTAATTTCTCCCCAAACAGGTAAAAGCATTGTTTCGGAATGCGCCTTGGCGCAACCGGTAGAAACAAAAGAGGTGCTGCTTACGGCGCCTGACGCCTTATCGGCCGTCGCGAGGGGCGGAGCTTCCGGGTCGGGTCCGTTGTGGAGCACCACATGGGGCTCACCCGAGAAGCCCGAATGGAGCGAGAGCGCGTACAGACGGTCCGACTCATGCTCACCAAGGCTGAACCGGCGGCCCGACCACGCGCTCCGCGAGTAGACGTTGAACGCCGCAGGGAACGGAAGATCCGCGGGCGCGACAGGCTTGGGGAACTCGGTTAGTGGGGGCGCCGATGACGTTGAAGGCCAGGCCCCAGATGAAGCGCCATCCGTCTCGACGTACGGCGGCGGCGGCGCTTCCTCGTCTTCGCTGGGCCCGTACCGAGGCTCTGCCGCCGTGGCTTTTTCGGGACGGCCCATAATGTAGCACCGGAAAACCCGAGGGCGCGATCAAACGTATGTGCGAGGGTGGGCAAGCGGAAACCACGCGCAACGATAATCCCACCTGTCTACAGGTAGTATTACTGGCGTGTTCAGGACCTGGGGATCGGGTTGCAGTACAGAACACTGCCTTATGCCGTTGGCTGGGTGGGTTAGGTAGGATGTAGGCATCCATATATGTACCTACATTCAGTAGTACGTACCTAGTACTTACTTGGTGCCGGAAAGCGCTTGCCAAGAATGGGGAACCTATGCAGAGAAAGTTGGAAGCGCGGGCTGAGCTTGCGCGTTAGTATGGACCCATGGCGATCTACATACCTACGGCGTACACCTAGTAAGCCCGACTGGAGCTCAGCCTCAGCCACTAAGCCTCCGCTTTGGCGGGAAGGCCAAGGATATGGGGACCAAGAAGGACGGATGCTTAAGTCGCCAGAACGCTGGCCTGTGTGGTGTATTATCGAACTGTTGGTCTGCACGGGACGGAGTATAGCAAACAACAAACGGGTGCCTCCTTACGTACGTACTTACCTGGGATTTGTGTGTTTGGGACATCTCCAGGTGGTCAGAGGCGACGTCATTAAGCAATAGGCCCAATCGCTCTCGAGCGTCTCTCCTTCGGCCGTTCCGTTGTCCCGACCCCCCGGGCCTTGTACGGAACGGGAGCTGTCTACGCGGAGCATGGTCTAGCCAGCACTTGCCGGAGCCCACCAGGAACTCCCAGAAGAGGAATATAACCAAGGCGTCACTTGCTGATTCACAGGATTGAGTTTTCGCGGGAAGTCACATGAAGCCAGAGTGGCCCGAGGCCCTTCGCGCATCGTGTCAGTATTGAATAAAGAAACTAATCGACGGTATAGCGGAGGGATATGCACCTTTGGAACGGCCTGGAGGGTCTCAGGCCAGGCGGACACCTGCCTCCTTCCGCTTCTTCGTTTGCTGAGCCGTGGCGGAGCTCATGCCCACATTCTGGCTCGAATCGAGCACGCTCTGGGCTTCGCGGCGCTTCTCATCCTCGATCTTCTTCAACAACTTGTCCGTCTTGCCCTTGTGGCTACCATGGCCGTGGAATTGGTGGCTGAGGTGCTTCCACGCCTCGTGCTGGTCCAGAGAGCGTCCATGCTCATCCACGTAGTTGAGCTGCACGTTGGGCTTGTAGTTCTTGTTGAACAGCTCCCAAGTCTGTGTCGCCGTTTTGAGATCGCGTGATCGGTTCTGCTTTTGGGCGTAGTCATCACGGTCCTTGTTCGACAGCCGGTCGAACCGGCCACTCGCGCGGTCGTGCTCGCGCTGGTTGCGCGCCTCTTGCTCCATCATCTGTTCCGCGTAACGCTTCTTGGCAAGGAAGGCTGCTTTCTGCTGCAGGTCCGCGTTGAACTCGGCCCCGTCGCCCGGCCGTATGATGTTGCGCTCTCTCAGGAGTTGCAACGCACCACCGAGCCCGGTATCAGTTCCGATCATTTTCTCTTCAATCACCCCACCGACAGCGGTGTCCAAGGGGGCCGAGGTTTCGCGGGGTCGCGCCTCTTCGTCGACCTCCGCTGCGTCTTTCATGGGTTCGTCGTCCGCCTCGGTTTCCATTGCGGTAACAGCTTCAGGGTTGGGCGTCTTAG
Source organism: Nigrospora sphaerica (assembly GCA_018287875.1). Classification (NCBI taxonomy): domain Eukaryota; kingdom Fungi; phylum Ascomycota; class Sordariomycetes; order Amphisphaeriales; family Apiosporaceae; genus Nigrospora; species Nigrospora sphaerica. The sequence continues at coordinate 5,207,695 of JAGVVL010000002.1, forward strand.
ATTTGCGGGGCTTCCTCTCTTCCTCGTCGTCTTGCCTCAGCCCAGAAAGAAACTCAGATGTTTCGTCGATGACCAGACCGCCTCGCTCAAGTTGGCCCGCATCGTTTTCGGCTTCCGGTGTCTCCGCCTCTGCCTTGAGTTGTCGGGCGATATCCTCCGGGCGCGCCCGTTTCCTCTTCTTCAAAGCGTTTCGCCTCTGGGCAGCAAGCGTCGCTTGTAGGTCTTCGTCATCAGCAAATGCGGATTCCTCCGCCTTGCGCTTCTTGCCCACGAACCCGGCACCCGAATCGATTTCCATGGACTGGTCTTGCGGCACTGAAAAGTCTATGTCATCATCGTCCACTGGGCGCTGCCGCGTAGTTTTGGACTTCTTCTTTTTCTTGGGCTTCTTCACCTTGACTTCCGAAATGTCAAGATAGTCCGACGAGGGCACGTCATCCTTTAGTATATCGAGGTTGATCTTCTGCAGCATGCGGTTCCCAGGCTGGTCCCCGTCGGCTGACGAGAGCTGAGGGCCGGCGCCCTCGGCATCGAGAGTGAACCGCTTCGTCTTCTTGCCACTAATCTCCTCGTCGTACTGCGCCAGAAGGCTGTGCTCGCCCTCATTGGCCGCATGCGGGTCGTACACAGGCTTCTTCTTCTTGGCATCGAGGCGTTCGGCCAGCTTCTCGCGTTCCCGGAGCTCGATGTTCTCCAGTTCATCGCCGTCGTCGTCGTCGCCGCCGATTATGTTGGAGTCTTTCAGGGTCAGAATCTGTTCGTCGCCGTCTTCAAAGGCCGAGAATTCGTGCGCCACCTTTACGCCAGCCAAGTCCTTGGAAGTGTACTTGATGGCGGCGGCAGCGGCAGCTTCGGCCTCGGCTTGCTCTTCCTCTCGCTTCCGGGCCTTTTCAATTTCCTTTTGGCGCTTCTTCTTGCCAATCAACCACGCCTTGGCATCCAAATCGCCTTCTTCGTCCACGTCTCCGAGTCCCTTGCCCACGAGAACCTCGTTTCGTTTGGCGGCATCGCGCGCCTTCTTGATGGCGGCCAGCTTTTCCTCGCGACGTTTCTTGGCATCTTCGGCGTCTCGAAGTTGTTTGAAGTTATCGTAGGCAGCGGCCTCTCTGGTCTCGAGCGTGCTGGCGGGCTCCTCATCGTCGTCGTCGGAGGTGGCTTCTCTTTCCTTGAACTGCGGACCATCGGCGCCCGGCACCGGCAAGGGCTCCATGCCGTGGGCCACGCGGGTGCGGTTGATTTCTTCGATCGCTGCGGCGTCCATCTTGCCTAGTTTGAATGCTCGGCGCGGGGAACGGGTATGTGCTTAGGTCGGAGAGGAGCCGGTAGCCCGGTGTGCATGCGACGGGTCTGGAAATGTCGGCGCGCAACGGACGTAGCGATAAAGAGGCAGAAGCGGACAGATGGCGTCTTCGCACCAGTCGCAGTGCCGTTGCGGTGAATTCCCCACGAAATGATATTACACGCGTATGAATTCGCGTGTTGCAAATGCTTCGCAAACGGGCGGTGATGGGGCAACGGCAATCAAGCAAGTTGGATGCGGAAGAGGCAAACAACGGGGATGGGAAGTAGTGGCCCACCGAGGCAACTGGAGGTTAACTGTTGATTCGGCACGGCTCTTAGTCATCCACCGATTGCGCGGCCCCACCCTTTTACCAATATTTAAAAAATCCTCTCTGGAATCCTTTGCAATGGTTTTTCCTTTCTTCTTTTTCTTCACGGATCTGGTCCCTGACGTCCCCTGCTCGCTTCTTTGCGAGTCAGGGTTGATGTCGCGGCAGCTCGAATACCATATGGAGCCATCACTTTAGAGTCATGATGTCAATTTCCTATCGACAGATCCCAGATTAATCGGTTGCGCTGTGACGGTTCGCCGCAAGGCTTGAGCTTGAGCAGCGTGATCCAGAAGGCATTATATTCCACCCCTTGCTCTGAGGCCATTGGTCGTTGAGGAGGAGGAAAACCATAATCGTCTACATACCCACCCTGCCATAATGATGCCTTTCGGTTCTGCCGCGGAACGCTGAAAAGGCCCGTAGTCGCGTGCCATACGGACCTAATCCGTCTAGCCCGGACAATATCTGCGACGCAGAGCCGCAGACGGGAGGCCACATTCCAACCACATCTACCGTGTTCCGACTACGTGGCGCAGTAGCTTCTGGGCCAGCCACATCTTCTTGGCAGTACTCAGGGTGGAAAAATCGATGCTTCTAATGTGGAGCGCCCAAGCGGCGCTCCTCTACTGCATTCTGCAGCGCGCGCTCGGCTTCGTCAATTGAGGCCCAAGGCTAGGTAGTGAGCGCTTCGAAAGGTGTGGAAACCGAGGCCATCATGAGGTTCGCCGTGTGCGCTTTAGTGGCTAGTACGCTTGCGCAGCTGTAGGCTCAATACCAAGGCCAGGTACAGGCCAGCCAGCCAGCCAGACCAGGCCCAGTGCACGTACGCGAAAAGACGACAATATCAACAGGACGTCTCACGATGCTTAATTCGGTTAGCGCGCTTTAGCAGCTGGACGACCAGAAGTACTGGATGCCTACTAGATTTGTATTGGGGGCCGCACTGACTGTCCAAAGGTTACTCGCTACTCGCTGCGTCACAAGGTCGGAATATGGTAACGGAGGTCGGAATATGGTAAAGGCGGTCGGAATATGGCAGCTCGCAGAGGATCGCTCGGGACCTTGGAGTCTTCGCGTCCACGCGCTACAGCCCGGTATGTCACGCGCTGAAGCTCATCATAAGCACGGTGCTGCAAGTGGCAGAGCGCTGCTTCGGACACTATCATGTGATGGCTATAACTCGTCGTCGACCCCGATGCGTCCCTTGTCCGAGGCACGAGGAGTTGGTTGCAGATGTCGGAGGATCAAGGCAACCTTGGGCCGCCCGGACTACCGAGCGAGACCCGAGCAGTGGTAGAGTGACGAGCCGACCGGGAGTGCGATGGCGCCTTCTTGATGCCGAGCGAATCACATTCCGTTATGCCGCGGGAGCTTTCTCGGGGCCGTCGTTCCAACTGAAAAGACTAGCGACTGGAAATGGAAGGCGCGACGCTTTGGCACGTGAATGCAAACTATAGTATGCATGCTATACCACTGCCGCCGGGGCGGGCGGGACCAGGCCCGCCGGCCGCCGACCCAGAAATGGACGGTCGAGAACATCGGAGATCGCGTACGGCATTAACCCCGGGCATCTGTCCATCCCCCAGAGTGGGGTCAGGAAACAAGGGGCATCTGGAGCTGCAATGTAGAGACAGGAGGGCGGGAAGTCGGGCGGAAAGTCGGGCAGTCCTGTCAAACCCCATGCCAAGCTGACGACGCCCAGGGCGGCTGGAAGCGGTGGTCATGTGGAGGGTATGCGGAAGCCGGGGAGGGTTTGATGGACAGAGAGGCGATGCCTGTCGTGGACCTGCAGCTTCGCCTGTCATTCCCGAAGAGCCGGCTGGCCAGCTCGCACAAGCCCGAGCCACCCACGCACGTACGACAGTAGAGCGTAGGACTGCCGCAGGAGAAGCAAACGGCAGTCACGAGACAGTCCCTTCACAACGTCGGGCACGACGTTGTCGATCCCCAATGAGGCCGACGAGACCCCGGGCGGAATAACGGCGCGCCTCAACAGCGCTCCCCTCGTCCTCCCCCAAGGCTGAAAAACTCGTCCATCACCCTGCCTCTGATTTGTGCGTGTCGCTCGTGAATGGATGGCGGTGTGGGGGGAACTGACCATGATGTCGTGGTCTCTCTCTCCCCCGCAACCCCACAATCCCCCCCCTTGGCTTGGATCCGGGGTTGCTTTCTCTTCTAGGACAAGCCGGACGCCCATCCTCCCACCCTCACCTTACACCACGTTATCGAGCGGCCCGATTGCTTGACACCCTTAACGGCCGTCTTTTATTACTGACTCCGCCTGAAACTCCGCCCCGGACGGCTCTCGCCTGCCTTGCTAAGCAGCTGCTTCGTCACGCTAGACGCCGAGAGCCAGAAGAGCTTGGCTAGTCGACGGCGCTCTGGCTCTCGCCGGTGTCATCGCCGCCGCCGCTATCCTGCGCGGCTCGGGGCAAGGCCAACGACGGTCTTGGGCTACGCTCCAACTGCCCAAAAAGGCAACTATATCGTGCCGGTAGAGTTTGTGCCCCCGCGATTCCGCCCCGAGAGGCAGCTATAATCGGCCCGTTAGCATGCCACCTCTCGGAGACACCTGGGAGGGGAATGGTGGCCTTGGGTCCTGACTTGACGATGCTGTCTCCTGACTTGACGATGTTGTCTGCTGACTTGGGCTTCCGTGTATAAGAATCGCCCGTCATGGAGCTTCTTCGTGATGGAGGCTTTACCGTGGCCACGAGCAACAGCACTGCCTTCACCCAGCCCATCATGCATACCTTCAACTCCTTGCTCCTCCTGGGCTCTCTGGCCTTCCAGGCCATCCTCGGCCGCCCCAGTACTCTAGGGCGAGAGGGTGCCATCCAGAAGCGTGATGTTGACTCCTACGTTGCCACGCAGGAGCCCATTGCATTTCAACAGCTGCTATGCAACATCGGCCCCTCGGGCTGCAACGCTGCAGGTGTTACGCCTGGGTTCGTCATTGCATCCCCTTCGCGGACCGACCCTCCCTACTACTACCACTGGACGCGGGATGCTTCTCTCGTTTTCAAGGCCCTTGTCGACAGATTCGTCAACAGCTATGACGCCAACCTCCAAGTCCAGATCCAGAACTGTAAGTGCTTCTCTGCATGCATTCCTCCCCGTCTTGCTTTTCCTGTACCATGAAGCCTTTGTTACCGGGAACTTGCCCTCCAAAGCCGGACTGACACGGAGCCTGCAGTCATCACGAGCCAGGCCCGCCTGCAGACCGTCTCCAACCCCTCGGGCTCCTTCTCCGATGGCAGTGGCCTGGGCGAGCCCAAGTTCAATGTGGACGCGACTCCTTTCACCGGCGCTTGGGGACGCCCTCAGCGTGACGGGCCGCCTTTGAGGGCTGCTGCCATGATTACTTACGCGAACTGGTTGGTTGCCAACGGGTACACGTCCACGGCCCGTGACGTTGTCTGGCCCGTCATCCGCAATGACCTTGCATACACGGCACAGTACTGGAACCAGACCGGCTTCGACTTGTGGGAAGAGGTTCAGGGAAGTTCCTTTTTCACCGTGGCTGCGCAGCACCGCGCCCTCGTCGACGGCAGCAACCTGGCCAAGTCTCTCGGTACTTCGTGCAGCTCCTGTAAGTGCCCCTTCCCCTTGCCTGTCCCGCTGCTTTCCCGTGCGACCTGGGCGCTTCGAACGCGACCTTGTACTACGATATCGACGACCAAGAGCGTGTGTTCCTACTAATACCGACGGGTCCCAGGCGATGCTATTGCTCCTCAGATCCTCTGCTTCCTTGGACGGTTTTGGTCGCCTTCTGGCAACTATGCCCTTGCCAACATCAACGTCAACAACGGCCGATCTGCCAAGGACGCCAACGTCATCCTCGCTTCTATTCACAACTTCGATCCGGCTCTCGGGTGTGACGCTGCCACTTTCCAGCCTTGCAGCGACCGCGCTCTGGCCAGCCACAAGGTGGTTGTGGATTCGTTCCGCTCCATCTACAGCATCAACTCGGGCATTGGGGCTGGAAAGGCCCCGGCTGTCGGACGCTACCCTGAAGATGTCTACTACAACGGCAACCCGTGAGTGCTCCCCATCGCCTGACCGTGAACTTGTTGCTAACCCCGATAGGTGGTACCTGAACACCCTGGCTGCCGCCGAGCAGCTTTACGATGCCTTGGCGGTGTGGAAGAAGCAGGCCTCCATCACCGTCACCTCGACCTCTCTTCCCTTCTTCCGGGATTTCTCGTCCTCGATTGCCGTCGGCACCTACGCGGCCGGCTCGTCGGAATTCAACACCATCTACGCCGCCGTCGCGGCCTACGCCGACGGCTTCGTGAGCAAGGTGCAGCAGTACGCGCCGAGCAGCGGGTCGCTGGCGGAGCAGTACGACCGCAACAACGGCCAGCCGCTGTCGGCGCGCGACCTGACGTGGTCGTACGCCTCATTCCTGACGGCGGCGGCGCGGCGCGCGGGCATCCTGCCCCCGGCCTGGGCCGGCTCCAACCCCGCCGCGACCTCGGTGCCGAGCAGCTGCTTCGCCACGTCGGTCGCCGGCTCGTACTCGGCCGCCCCCGTCCCTAGCTTCCCTCCCTCGCAGACGCCCGTCAACGGCGCGCCGCCGCCCACGACGACGGGCACCGGGCCCGTGCCGACCACGACGACGCGCGCCGGCACGCCGACCACGACGACGGCCTGCGCGACGGCGACGGCCGTCGCCGTCACCTTCAACAGCCGCAAGGTGACGCAGTTCGGCCAGACGGTCAAGATTGTCGGCAACACGGCGGCGCTGGGCAACTGGGACACGACCAAGGCCGTCGCCCTGAGCGCCGCCGGCTACAGCGCGAGCAACCCCGTCTGGAGCGGCACCATCACCCTCGCCGCCGGCCAGGCCCTCCAGTACAAGTACATCATCGTCAACCAGGACGGCTCCGTCACCTGGGAGGCCGACCCCAACCGCGCCTACACCGTGCCCCGGACCTGCTCGACCACGGCCAGCCGGTCCGACACTTGGCAGTAAGCTTGGGGCCTTACCCCGCAAAGCTGCCGCTCAGGGGCGCAGAAAAAAAAAGATTAGTCTTCGCGAAAGGAGGACCGGAGTCGACGGGGGGTGCTTAGATGAAGGGTGACACCTGGAGTCGACTATGCATAGAAAGTCGCACAGGAGGGGATAGACAGAGAAGGAGGGGGGAGGGTTTGTAGCGCATTGGTCGGGGGTCGTGGAAACCATTTGCTTGTTTATGTACCCGATGTACGAATTCAAATAAGTATCCGTATCAACGCAGGTAGGACCACGTCGGCCCTCGACTGCAAATTCATCTGGCATATACTACCAACAGATCACCGACGGCGTGGGGGGAAAACGGGCCGAGGCACCGCGCCCCCTTCTCCAAACCAGCCAGTCCTCCTCCTCCTCCTCCTCCTTCTTCTTCTTCTTCTCCTCCTCCTCCTCCCCTTCCTCCTTCCCCCTAGACAACGTCCTCGGCCCGCGCGATGCGGAACTGGGCGGGCCAGGCGGCGAGGGCGTCGCCGCGGTAGGCGGGGCTGGCGCAGTGGGCCCAGGCGCCCTGCCAGGCGAGGTTGTCGTCGGCGGCGGCGGCGTAGTCGCCGAGAAGGCCGCCGAGCAGCGCCGCCACGTCGGCGGCGCCGACGACGAGGCCGTCGCGGTACGCCTCGTGGTAGTCGGTGCCGACGGCGACGGCGCACGAGCCGGCGCTCACGAGGCGCACCCACGGCGCCGCGTTGAGCCGCGCCATGGACGCGTGGAAGTAGCCGCGGTTGGCGTCGTCGGCTGCGGGCGTTAGTCCAGTTTCCCCTTCCCTCTCTCCGACCGTGTATCCGGGGTAAGGGTTAGGTACGTTCCGGGGTGGTCCCCCGCCTTGGACCCGTGTCCACCGAGGGGGGGCGACGGGCCCGCCCAACCCTCAGGGCCGAGGGGCAACAAAGAAGGAAAGCAAAAGCGGCGGCCTACCTGCCCACGCGCGGATGGCCTCGCAGTCGGAGGCGAGAGGGCCCGCCTCGGCAGTGACGAACACCTTCGTCACGGCGCCGCAGTACGTCCCGTCGTCGTTGTCGTCGCCGTGCCCGGGCCACGACGCGTGGGGGTTCCACTGCGCATGGCAGTCGGGGGTGTCGCCGCCCCGGGGCCGGAGGGCGGCGTCGGGGAGAGGGCGGGGAAGGGGTCCGGAGACGCCCGGGTCCGTCGTGGTCTGAAGGGCGGCGGGGCGCACGGTCGCGAAGAGGCACGTCGCCGCGATGAGCAGCGCCACGAGGGAAAGGGGGAATGGATGGGTCGACGGCATATTCTTTTCTGGGGTTGTGCGGTTCCTGGTTATTGCTAAGAGTTTCTGGAGATGGCCCTCCAAGTGGCCAAGTGGATGTCTGGGGGTGGTTTTGATAAGTAGCAGTAAATCTCCCCTCACAAACAGTCTGTCTCCTTTAAATAATAATGAAAAGTACGACTTGTTGCAGAGTCATGCCGTCACCGGGGGGTGGCGACAATGCACTGTGAAGAGGCTCACGAAGGCAAATCGAAGCGCTGCAGTCACAGTAAGCGGGGCAGTGTGCTGGTATGTACAGCCTGCTTGTGAATGGACCCCTATTCTCCGTGGGCCCTTGTCCCCGGCGTGAAAGCCTCCAAGCGCTCCATGAGGGTATCGACGGCCCACTCCAGCGTGGTTTCCATGTCGACGTCGAGGCCCTTGTCCGTCTGCACCAGCAGACCCTGCTGGGCCACCACGTCGGCCCTCAGGGCGCCCTCGACGTCGCCGCCGCCGAACAGCCAGGCGTGCGACTCGACGTAGTTGGGCCAGACGATCTTGTCGACGTAGCCCGGGGGGTCCTGCCAGAAGCCCTCGAGGGTGACGTAGCCGTCGCGGGCCTCGCGCCGCTGCGTCGCCTTGGCCCGGCTGACACGCAGGAACAGCTTGACGTCGATGAGTTCCATGGCGGCCCGCATCGCCTCGGCGTACAGTAGGAAGCCGTCCAGCAGGCAGAGGCGCAGGCCCGCCGCCGCCGCCAGCACGGCGTGGCCCGGGCGGCCCGGCTGCATCCACGCCGCCACTTTCTGGCGCATCTGCTCTATCTTGGCGTCGGACACGGGGCACGGCCCGACCGAGTTCTTGTCCTCCTTGGAGTCGACAAAGGGCTGCAGGCACGTACGCCGGTCAGCACGCGGCGACGGGCGCGCCTGCACCGCCTGATGGCGGCCGGGGGCGCACTCACCGGAAACACTCCGTAGGCCCGGATGTAAGCCAGCGCCTTGGCCATGGCGGGGACGTCGATGGCCCCGGCACAGTCCCAGTCCAGCAGGCCGTCTCTCACGGGCAGCCTGCGGCGTGTATCGTCAGCTCTAGCAGGCGTCGGAGGCGACTGGGCCCGGCGGGCGGGCACGCATACTCAGACTCGGGCTTGTAGAAGTCGTCCTCGTGCAGGATGAAAGTGCTGGGGAAGATGTCGCGGAGCAGCCGAGCCAGCGTCGTCTTCCCGCTCGACGATGCTCCGCTGATGCCCACGACGACGGCTTTCCTGCCGTCTTCCATGATAAGCCGCAAGGATTTCCACCGAGGTGAATACTGGTGGGCGCGAGATTGGAAGCACAGGCGGAGCTGCGAGGCTTATCACCGAGGCCGGGTTGGTGCGGCGAACCCAGGCTATCGGAACGTCACACCCGATACGAAGTGTACGTCAAGTGAAGTTGAGCGAAAGTGGTAGTTGAGGTAAGCATCCCGCGAGCGGGCTAACCGTCCGATATAGCGCTCTCAGCCAAATGGGGATCAGATCGGACCCACTCGAGGCCGCCCGAACGCACCGAGGGCCGGGAGTCGCGACGGCCGTTACCACATACGTTTCAGTACGTCCGACTTAGAGTTTTGACAGCTTTGCGGTTCGGTACCACGTGCCAGAGTCGGTACGCTGGTGTTGGGTGCTGGGTGGTAGAGATACATGAATTAAAGCCCTACATGAGGCACACATCCAAGATAGACACCCTGTTTAAAATATCGAGCCCGAGTCTTCCGTCTTCCAAGCGAGAAGTCTAGGTTCCTATTGACAAGGGCAGTATTGCCATCGGCCCCTCTCCACCCAAAGAGAAGAAATACGTGCCCGTTCATCGCTTGTCGCGTTACGACGGGACTTGGGGAACGTGCGTGCTATCCATACTTCGCGATGAGCTTCTTCATTATCGATAGCGCACCGCTTCGGTAACCACCGCCAAACATGGCCCAATGGTTGAGGTGATGGTATCTGGGAAGCAAGGTCAGAGAAGCAAGGCGGAACGGCGGTCTTTGGAGAACACCCACAGCTCGTACAAGGCGACGCGGTCTTCCCACTCGTCCCGGGGCTCCGCCTTGGGCACCAGCTGGTTGTACTCGCTCCAGAAGGGGCCGCCGAAGCCGCCAAACATCTTCATGATGCCCAGCTCGAACTCAGAGTGGCCGTAGACGCACGAGGGGTCGAAGACGACCTCCTCGGTCCCGCCGTGGCCGGCGATCCTCCCGCGGCCGTGGTTGCCGCTCCAGAGGTCGCCGTGGACCGGCACCGGCGCCACGCCCGTGAGGCGGTCCTCGCCCAGCAGCCGGGGCACCACGACGCCGGCCGTCTTCTCGACGGCGTCGGCGAGTTCGGCGTCGGGCCCGTGCGCCCGCGCGCCCACCCGGTGGACGCTGCGCAGCCGGTTGTCGGCGTAGAAGTCGGCCCACGACGCCTTCCACGAGTTGTCCTGGGGCGTTTCGCCGCAGCACGTGGTGACGGGGAAGCCGAACATGGGCTTATCGTAGCCCGCCGGAACGGGGGCCGGGGTCGTGTGCAGTTGGGCCAGCTTCTGCGCCAGCGACCGGCCCGAACCGGCCGGGGCCGGCGCGCCGAGCTCGAGGAAATCCGTCACCAGGAAGAACTTGTCGCGCGCGTCCTTCAGGGGCCCGTGGGCGTGCGACTTGGGGCAAAAGTCGGGCACGGCCGAGTGGATCGCGTTGAGGGAGGCATGTTCGCCTGGGCCCGCGTCAGCTACTCGTGTCTACGCCGCTGAGTGCATGCCGAAACCGTGCCGTCACGGCATTCCTCTCCTTCCTATGGCCCGCCCACCTTGGAACATGACTTGGGCGTCCGCCCCCGTGCCCGTCTTGACAAAATAGTGCACATCCTCGCCATTGGCCTTGGCGGAGAGCTTGAAGGTGGACGCGAAGCCGGACCCCCCATGGGAAGCAATCTTGGCGGTCGAAGGGTCGAGGCCCAGGGCCTCGCTGATGGCGGCATCGACGCTGGGAGACATTCCACCAAATAACGGCGCCGGGCCAGCAAGAGACACCCAGCCTTGGCGGTATTGTACGTTGGAGCCGTTCTTCCGGAACAAACAGCCAGGAGGTCTATCGGTGATTCCCAAGAAAGCCAGGTTCATTCACGACTGCAATATGGGAGCAACGGCCCAGTGAAGCATACGGGAAAATGGAGGACGAAGCGTGGAGGCTTCCGCCCTCAACGAAAGCCCGGAGGAACCTCCATGTAAACAGACGATGACGTTACGGATGGTGGGGCGACCGGAGCTGATGCTGTGGGGGTCCGGGTTCAAACGGGCCTCCTCGTCTCGAGCTCATTGCATGTGCTCCCAACGCTTGTTACCGGTAGAAATGTATAGATTCGTCCCATCTGTTGGCGCACTAAAGCAACATGGATATCGCTATCAGCCCTATGGCCCCCAGAAAGTCCGCTTGGGCTGGTGTCAGCAAGTGTTTCCAGAATGCCCAAGTGTACCCATCGGCGGGAGGTACTACCCAATTTGGGACATGCACCCCCTTTTGTTCGTGCCGATCTGGAGAGTTATGCGCCCGCGCTCTCCTCCGCCCGGCCAGCCTGTCCGCTCCTCTCGTTATTTCGTTTGCGGTTCGCTCCAGCCCGGTGGCTGGGCGTCCAGCCTGAGAGGAATCCTATCGGCGTCGGCGCTGCCAATGCCAAGCCGGCGCCTCAGGCCAAGACGGACGCCGTGGTAGCGCACATGGTATTTCTTGATCGCCGGTGTTCTGGATGTTGATTGTGTCTGCCGGGAGGGGAAATGCTTTCGAGTCAGTGGGGAGGGGTGGCCCTCGTATGCATATACATATTGGGCTTGCGGCTTCCTTACGGGAAAATGCTCTTCTTCTTCGCCGTTGAAACGCCCCTCTCCGTTGAAGCACGTTGAGCAGACGCAGGCCGGGGCCGAGGTGAAGCCCATTGTGAGTATGTCGCCGGGGACGAGGTCGTAGGAATGGAACTGTGGCAGTCCGGATCGCGTCCCGGCGAGCCCGCGTCTTATACCGGCCGCCCAACATAGGGCTGGAGGTCGCAGAATGCGGACGTAATTAAGCGGAGCTGTCGAGCAGACGGTCCACGCGTAGGCGATTACCTTCGTAGCGACCGTTGGTGACGAGATCTAGGCTCCTCGAGTCAAGTGGCCCCCAAGGCGCGCGGCTTGAGGAAGCTCAAGCCTATGCTGGCGTGGTCGAAGTCAAAATCAAGTAACCGGCGTGCTTCGGTGGCCTTTGGAGTCATGGCGCCACCGAGAAGTTGAGATGAACCAAGGCCCGATGACATTCCTATGGACGCCATCAACCGTCATTCCACATAGCACGCCCGTCCCATCACACTGGACCGGGGTCGAGAATGCTTGCGTGGGACGGCGCTGTTCTTAAAGATACCCTCCTAACCCCCGTCCCCAAAGGATATAGATTTATTAAATACAACAAACCCTGCCATGGCACCAAACGCCGCCATAGCCGCCATAGGACGGCGAGGACGGTTGGGTCTGGTTCACGCAGACGATACCCTTACGGAAGATGCTCGAGGCGGCGCGACCTACTGGTAAGCTCCAAAATAGGCGCCGTGGACTTTAGGTTGAAGAATGACCATTCCTGCCGTCATGACATTCCCGGCGTGATTGAAACACGCGGCACCGGATCTCTCTTCGGTTCGGGCCCGTGTTTCGGCGCGAGCCCGCCAAAGCCTTGGAGATTGCGCGTGTTTCTTTGTTGATGAGTAAGTGTCGTTGCTAACTAACCGGGTCCGATACTCCAACGCTCTAACGATGTTCCCGAACTTGCCTTGGTGGTCCTGACTCCTTATCTCTGTGCCTTCGAGAAGAGCCTGCTTGCTCACTTGCTTCTCTTTTGCGGTTGGCGAATTCAGGTCAGGTTCGGTGGACCAATTCGGGACCTCGTGATTTCGAGAAACTCGTAAGGGGTTTCCCGATGCCATGAAGTCCTGCCTACAGTGGTCTTCCAATCCAGTGCAAACTTGTCGTATAAGCATTATAGAGATAGTAAAAGAAACGCCCGCCTTGTTTGATAGTTCCCGAAGAAGCTACCCGTGCTTGGGTGGTCATGTCAAGCAAAAGTGACGCACAAATGGTATGTACTCTTGATCCCCGGCCAGCGAGATTCCGGCTGGCTTGGGTCGACACGCGAACAGAGAAGTTCCCGTGAGATTCTTTCTAAACCCTTCCAGCCCCGTCACGGTTCATGGAAGCAAGCCTTTCACTTTGAGAACTCATCAACCTCGTGGTTGACAATCGTGCGGGAGTGCGTGCTAGCAGGGGGGGGGGCGCAAAGGCAGGAGCTGGCTCTGAACCCGGGCCTGCGACCCTTCGCGCCCTGTCGTCTCTGCCAAACCCGGTCGCGCCCCCTCATCTCCAGATCCGGACCGAGGTGGCGTACGCAGTAGAGCAGCAGGCCCGGGGCGCGCGACAGCTGCGCCCCTATGCGATGGGGCCTCCGCCCCGGCCAAGCGGTGCCGGCTCCGCTGGACCCGCGGGCACTGCGGCCGTCGAGAACACCAGGGCACGGCGATGTTTCACGTCGTCGGCATGGGGCGGCATGAGCGGCATGGGCTCGTGTCCTATGGAGCGCCGAGCCTCTGGCATGCGGGCCATGGGGGGGTCGAGACCGTGGTGGCCTCGGTTGCCAACGTGGTTGACGCGGCCGCCGCCCGCGTGAGACAAGCCTACGAATCCTTTTTGTTTGTCGCCTCTGTTTGCGCCGTCTTACTGGCGCGGGTGGTCACTGCCGAGGGACTATTGCGCTTGGTGAGCTGTTACGTGCATCCAGGGGAGGGCGCGGCCCAGGAACTAGACTACATGTTGGTGCCGGACGTCAGGGGCTGGGCGACTCCCCAGCCTCCAAACTACGCGTGACAGCCGGAACCCGGAGCCTGAACGGACCGGGACGAGGAAAGTTCGGCCACTCACTCTCCCCGACACACCTCGGTTCCAGTAGACATAAGCAGAGACAGCGAATCAAGGAAGGGTATATGAATGCAAATTCATTGCGCACAGTCGCGGCCTGGTAAGAAGCCATGTGCGATGCCAGCAGTTTGCGGGACTGCCCATTTCTATTTCCACACCATCCCATCTCCCTTATCGCACAGCCGGGTTGGGCTCTGAAAACGTTAGTACAGTCAACTCCAGTGAATGCCCATCCTTAGATACCCAGTGTAAACTCGACGCCCACTTCCATATCACGAGCTGTTGATAGCGTTAGCATGGTGCCAATTCCTTGGAGGTGGCGGCAACTTACCCATCTTGACCACCTTGGAGAGCTGCACGGCGCGCTCGGCGGCGCTCTGGAGGTCGTCGATGGAGAAAATCTTCATGCCCGAGTCGTCGATGAGCTTGCGGGCCTGCTCGACGTTGGTGCCCTGCAGACGAGCGATGATGGGAATCTTGAGGTTAAGGTCCTTGACCGTGTTGATGAGGCCGGTGGCAATGGCGTCGCAGCGCACGATGCCGCCGAAGATGTTGACGAAGATGGCCGAGACCTTGGGGTCGCTGGTGATAAGCTCAAAGGCCTCCTTGATGGCGGCGGGGGTCGCACCGCCACCGACGTCGAGGAAGTTGGCGGGCTGGCCGCCGTTCAGCTTGATGATGTCCATGGTGGCCATGGCCAGGCCGGCACCGTTGACCAGGCAGCCAATGTCACCGTCGAGCTTGATGAAGTTCAGGCCCGACTCGGCGGCGCGGACCTCCTCGGCGTCCTCCTGGGTCGTGTCCCTCCAGGAGAAGACGTCCTTCTGGCGGTAGTCGGCGTTGTCGTCGAAGCCGAACTTGGCATCCATGCACAGGACCTGGTGGTCCGAGGTCTCGGACAGGGGGTTGATCTCGATCTGGGTGGCGTCCTTCTCGCGGAAGATCTTGTAGAGCTTCTGGATCGTGTCCTTGGCATCCTCGATGCACTGCTCGCTGAAGCCGAGCTTAACGGCGACGTCGCGGGCCATCTCGTCGGTGACACCGGTGTTGATGTCGATGTAGGTGGTGTGGATGGCTTCAGGGTTCTCCTTGGCGACGCCCTCGATGTCCATGCCGCCCTGCGACGACGAGACAATGACGGGGCTCTGCGAGGCGCGGTCCATGAGAATGGCGAGGTAGAACTCACGGCGGGCAAACTTGCGCTCGCAGATGTAGACCGAGTTGCAGAGGCGGCCGGCCGCTCCCGTCTGCTTGGTCATGAGCTTATGGCCAATCATCTGCTCGGCGAACATCCTGGCCTCGGTGGGCGAGAAAATGACGCGAACGCCGCCCTTCAGGCCGTTGTCGAAGCTGCCCTTGCCTCGACCACCGGCGAGGACCTGGGCCTTGATGACCATGTCGTCATTGCCGATTTCCTTGGCCACCTTCTCGGCTTCGGCAGCCGATGCGGCGTTGGCGCCCTTGGGGACACCGATGCCATACTGGGGAGGCGAGGGGTTAGGTGTTGCTGGCGCGTCGTGGAGGGGCGGGGACTCTATATACCTGGCGCAGGAGGTCGGCTGAGCGATATTCGTGGATGCTCAGGTTTCTCCGCTGCTGCTGGGCGAGACCGGGGAATCGGAGGGTCGACGACGGCTGGGGCTGCGGGGGAGGGGCGCGTAGCATTAGCGACAGCTGTACATCGTACGAGGGGGAGCGGCGTGCTCGGGGTTCGGCGATGCCTACGACACGCCTCTACTTTTCCCGCCGGCAGGGGGCTAGACCCGACGTACCTTGACCTGGCGGAGAGCTGAGGCCGCAGCGCGGCTGCGGGCGAGGTTGAACATGGCGGCGGGCGAAGGGAGGGCGCGAAGCTGCGGGGGGCTTCGATGGAGATAGAGAGGGGAGGGAAATAGGAGGAGATTGTCGAGAGGGAGGCCCGGTCTAAGGGGGAGGGCGCGTTGACTTGACGAGACCTGCGTGTCGTCGTGCGAATTGGTGCTTTAGCTCGCTCTGTGAGATACCGGCCAGCAGCTGCGCGCTATCTTGCAGAGAAAAACGACGGACCCGTGTTTCTGGGGGGGGCCAGCAGCGGGAATTTCCGGTTGGCTGCCACTTGAAAGGCCCCCTAACCGTTCCGTACGCAGCCGACCAAGGGCCAGTTGCAAAGGCGCACTGTTTCCACTATATCGTGAAGAAGCGACTAAGGGATCAAACTTTGGCCGTTCCACGAGGAGCCACCGCCGAGCCCAATGGAAAGCTGCTGCACCCATGTACCTTTTGGGGTGCTTCAGACACGATGAACTGCGCCTTCTTGCCGCTCCCTTGATACCTTGTACTACACACTGGCTCCATTCCACGATCTGATCCAAGTATAGATGTGCATGTTAAGGCTTGACTGAAAAAAAAGTCTTTTTTCTGTGTCTGTAAGCATTCGAACGTACGCCCACTGCGTGGGAACGTTATAGGCCAACCATCTTTGAATAGGAAGGTGCACTTGGGTCATCGGCGTCATGAAGTATGGATGGACGTCCATGCACGCGTGGATGAAAACAGCGAAAAGTCCATTCTTCTCACCAGCGCGTCCGCCCTTCCCTTACTTCTGGACACCGGACCTGCATCTTCAACGTGCGGAAAGTGTAAAGCAACTCGGTAATGAACAACAAGCCGATAACCATTGCATCAGCCTCGGGTCCCTCTCAGAGTTCACTTCGGCCGCAGTGTCGTCTTTCACCTGAACATTTATACCTGACCGCCTGATTGATTTGGTATAAGACAGCCACCGGCCGAGGCATTGTCGCATATATAAGGCGCAGTTGCTACAGGGCAATTGCGGATCCGTTTTTGTACCACGGGTATCGAGTGCCCGGGGTGTTGGTAATGAACAGTACGTACTTGAAGGATTATACCAGACTCTCACGATGCATCTGGTGGTATAAGCCTTTGCTACGCGAACCGCCCAGTTCAATTTCATCGAGATCGGGAATGATGCCATCTCCAAGCCCCTCTAGGCATGGTCCCGGCCACTCAGAAGCGCGTCTCCGAATCCGCAAAACTAAACCGAAGCCTGGTCGGTTCGTTCCAAGACTCCATGCTTGGCCAAGGCATCCATTGTATTGCCGACAATGCAACGCAAAGACAACCAATCGGGACCCGGCTGGCCCGACCGACCCCCCCGGCCCTCCTGGCGCTTCCCGCGGACGGCCGAATCCGTCGTTATGACGGAGGTCTTAATTGCTTGACGACACCGCGTCTGTTTGACCGTTATATGCCGTCTGTCGCACCTGTCGTCACGGAATACGCCTCCCTCCCAATCTTGTTATCGGTCCGCCCAGTTGCATGGGTGGGAGCCACTGTCAACGAAGAAAAAAGACATAATCCATCCCGGCCTCATATCCCCTCGCACGACAACCCACCCTAGACACCCGGCGCCCAACATCGCGTCATGCTTCCGCAGCTGTTCAAGTCTGGCCTTTTAGGCCCAGGTTCGCTTTTCTGGGGGCTCTGCGCCCTGCCCGTCATATGGTGGGTTTGGGTCACGGCTCAGAATAATGCACGGATCCGCAAGACGGGCGGCGTTCGTGCCGTGAGGCCCTTCAACGGTTCGTCTTGATCCCTCCCGAAGGGCGCTCCGGCCCGGGACTGACAATACAAAACCAGCTTTCAAGGTGTTCCACGATTTAGCCCGCGCCCAGTCGGAAGACAAAATGTTCGACTTTTGGACCAAGCTCTGGGATGTCGTAGCCAAGACGGGCGACTGGACCTTCGAGACGCAACTGACTCCGGTGCATCGTTTTGTCATCACGCGGGACCCCGAAGTTGTCAAGACGATCCTGACGGCCAAATTCTCCCAGTTCGGAAAAGGCGACGATTTCCACAGGCTCTGGTCGCCCTTCTTGTGCGTGCCCCTGAACTGTCTTGACAGAAACACGGACTAATGCTCCGCCAGGGGGGACAGCATATTTTCCACAGATGGCCATGTGTGGCATGAGAGCCGATCCCTGGTCCGCCCCATGTTTATCAAGGACAGGGTCAGCGATCTGGCCATCTTCGAGCACGGTGCCCGGAATTTCATGGCCCAGCTGCCGGCTTCCGGGCAGACGGTGCAGTTGATGGATCTTCTGTACCGGGCCACTCTCGACATTACGGTGGAATTCCTGCTTGGCGAGGAGCTGAACAGCCTGCAGAAGTATGAGGCCCCCTTGTTCGCCGTTGCCAGTCGTCCGTTATACCATAACAAAGGCTAACAATACCACGCAGTCCGCAGTCGTCGTTTGCCGAAGCCTTCAGCGAGCTGCAACGCATACAGTTCCGCATTGCCACCATAGCGTAGGTCAAGCAGATGCAATCGCCTCCCCCGCTCCGTTGCTGACTTGTTTGGCAGCCCGTTCGATAAATTCATGAGCCGTAAAGACTACTACCGCCATATTCAAACTCTCGACGACTTCATTGTGCCCTTCATCGAGAAAACTCTTGCCTTGCCGTCCGACGAGGTCGAGAAACTGGGCAAGTCGGATCATGGCTTCACTTTCCTCCATGGACTAGCCAGTTTGACGCGGGATCCGAAAGTCATCCGCGATCAGCTCGTCGCTATTCTCCTGGCTGGACGCGACACCACCGCGGGCACGTTGTCATGGGCATTTTGTGAGTATTCGTACCCGTGACGACCTCAGCCCCGAACTTGCCATTTCACCATGCTGATGGCGGTTGTGCAAGATGAGCTTGCGGGATACCCGGAGAAGTGGAAACGACTCCGTGATGAAGTCCTCTCAGCGATAGGCCCCAATGAACCGACTTACGAAGATCTCAAAAACAGTAAGAGCCCCAAACCTCCCTTCTCCGGCAACCACCCTCTTCCCCTTTAGGTCATTGCGGTTCACTGGTGGACACTGGCGCCGCGATGCCCGCGTCGCTTCCCACCCCGAAGGACGGGCTCGGCGTGCTACCGAGGACTAAGCCGTGGCTCCGCAGTGAAATACCTTCGCTATGTGCTTCAAGAAACACTGCGACTATATCCTGCCGTGCCATACAATGTCCGCACTGCCCTCGAAGACACGACGATTCCAGGTGGCCCTGGCAAGCCCGACATCGCCGTCCTGAAAGACGACCCCGTAGCCTACAGCCGTGAGTCACCCTGGGTCTTCTTTGCTAACCTCTTTAGCACTTGTCTCCTGGTCTGCTGGCCGTCCTACTTGGGATAAGCCGTCCTGGTCAGAGACAAGTACCCGGCTTTCCTTACCACACCGCTACCACGGCGATGCTGACTCTGCACTCCAAAGCGTTCACGATGCAGCGGAATCGCGCTCTTTACCCTCCGACTTCCGAGGACTTTGCCGACCCCCTGACCTTCAGCCCGGAGCGGTGGTACACGTGGCAGCCCAGGTCCTGGGCGTTCGTCCCCTTCAACGGGGGGCCGAGAATCGTGAGAAAAGCCCCCCCGGGCCTCCTCGCCGCCGCCTGTGGGAAAACGACTAACCGAACAACAGTGCGTCGGGCAGAATTTTGCCATGACCGAGATGGCCTACTTCTGTATGACGACCCAAATCCCCGCTTCCCGTGCGCACGCGGGCCGCGCAGCTAACGTGAAGGCAGTGGTCCGGATCGTGCAGAGGTACGAGAGGCTCGAGTACCGCGGCGACTGGCACGCGCAGCTCCATCAGGCCGACATTGTCGGGCGTCCCAAATTCGGCGTTCCGGTCGCCTTCTACGAGAAAGAAGCCGGCTCTTCATAGGGTCACCCCCTGGCCGCCCGCCTCCTCCTCTCCATTGGGTTTATGCATGGAAGCAAGCTACATGCATACTTTGGTGGCCTCTTTCCATTCATGAGGCTGGTATGGAGCCGGGCGGGAAACAAAAAAGCAAGGAGCCTACCCGAGCAAAGCCACTGCTACATACTTGACAGAAACCACCCACGGGTCGGAAAAGCACAGTGACGGGCGCTCCCTAGGGCATTCGCAACGTAGTCGAAATGGGCAATTGAAGAAAAATCGCACCGCGGGCGCCAATTAACACCACCTTGGGAAAACCGATATACTCGTTTGCCCAGGCCATGCCCCGGCCTCGCCAGGGTAGGCAATCCGGGAGAACCCCCAATTCCCCAGCGGCAAGCCCGAGCTGGCAAACGTGGACCGACGTGTGTCGGCTGCGCCCTTCTGCTCTGACTGCACTGCGGCCTGAGGGGGCGGGAGACGTTGCGAAGGGCGCCGAGTGGTAGACTGCCCGTCGCTGGCTCTGCAGCACGGGAAAACAGACGCGGCACAGACGGACGGAAGGGGGGACCTATAGGTGCAGGGCTCAACCACCTCCGGGCACGACGGCCTCGGTTTGCGGGATTAATTCCAGGCGAGTGAGGGGAAAGGATATTTTACCGCCCCTCGATGCCAGTTGGCTGAGAGAGACGTGGTGGCAGGCAGGCGGGCGAGGGGTAGGCGGCGGGCATGAGGCAACAACCAGCCAGAAAGCGCACGCCCCGTGCCTGGAGGCGAGAGGAAGAGGGAGAGAGGGAGAGACGACGTATCATGTTCTCCTCTCGGCATGTACGTAGGCGAGCCTCACACCCCTCCCCTGCCCTCCCTCTCTTTCCTTCAATGGCTCAATTCGATTTGGTCCGCATCCGGCTGGACCAGTCTACGGCGAGAGCGCCAGTAGCCTCATAAGCCAGGCAGGATGCAGCAGGGCCAAAGTCTGCCGTAAGCACCAGTGGTCCTGAGTGGCTGTGGCCTGGGGGTGACGAAAGAACGTCCTTTTGCCCTTTTCGGCGAGGAGCTAAGTCAGCAACTTTGCGGCTATACATGATCTGATGGAGAGCGTCACGCCCAGGGGCCTTCTCTCAATCTCGCTTGGCACTTGCACGGGCGGGGCGCATATGCCCTCTTTCTCCTCGGCCAGCTGTTCTTTCTCAACCCACGCCAGGCCCGGTTCCGACCGCGAGCGCACTCTAGTCGGCACAGCACAGAGAGAGAGTCGAGCGCCCAGGCTCCTGGGACTGATTGCTTTGGACAGGGATGGGCAGGCACGGCAAGTGGCCCCCCCCCGATCGTCCTTTAGTCCCTAGGGGGGCCCGGGAAAAAAAGTTAGGGACTTTTGTTTAACCCCTGCCGGGGCCCCGAAACCGGGGTAAGACTCATCCATCCTCTCTCTCTCGCGCTGAAGGCCAAGGTCCAGACCCAGGCCGTTCTCGTCTACCACGTTCGAGGGGCGCCGACCAACGCAATAAGAACAAGCCCTGGCTTCTGCTTTGAGCCGGCCAGCCGGTCACGGGCAGCCCGCTAGGAAAGGGGGGAGGGGTGGCCATACAACACCACCCGCCCACGCCAGCGCCGCCGCAGCACTCGCTGCGAGTCTGCTAGGACCAATTCGCGGGCATTTGGCGGCTCCCGCAGGAGCCCGACGCAAGGGATGACGGGTTGGGGCGTGAGGGAAAGGCCACAGACGGACAGGCTCTCGCCAGCCCTGAAGTTTGTCGACTTCTCGCTCGCCCTGGTCCCTCCCCCCAATCCCGATCTTAGCGGCCGCCGCCCGCCGCCGCCGCCGTACCGAGCTGCTGGGAGGGCGTTCTCTCATTCGCGGCCCATGCTCGATGCTGCGGGGGCGATGTCCAATAGAGGACGAGTGGGTGGCCCTGCCTAGGGTTACACAAGAAGGAGAAAGGGAAACGGCTGGCTGCTGGTCCCTTTCTCGAGGCAGGACGGCGGCAGCGCATCGTGATGCTTGCCCTCGTCCCCGCCATGGAGAATCAGCCGCACAAGCTAGCGAGAACCCACCGAGATAGGCATTTCAGGGCGGCCAAGTCGAGATCACCCGCACCTCCGGATTTAAGCAGGGGGGAGACGGAGCCGGAAAGCGAGAAATAAAAGATCCATAACAGAGTGAGGGCGAACCAGTAACCCTCCGCCCCTGCACGTGAGCTTGTATGATAAGAGGAAAGTGTGGGTTAGCTTGAACCCCCGTCTGTTCATAATCACCGTTTCAAGCCATGCAGATTGCACACACGACACGAGAGCACGGAGATTCGGCTGGGCGCGGCTGGGCGCGGCTCGAATGATGATTGATAGATTGGCTCTGGGGGGGGGGTGGGGATGAAGGGTTGCTGGTGTTCATTGCCGCCAGCTGTTGCATGATACGATAACCGTGTTGTAGCAAACGCATTGGCAATGATGAAGCATGACGGCACCGACTACGACCTGGCGCGCCCGGTTTTGCCCTTCGTCCGGTTCAGCGACTCTTAGACCCTCAGTTCCCCCCAAACGGGCCTCGGGTCCTATAGGTTATAGGTGTGTCGATATATGTATGCAAGCCGGCAGCCGAGTTTCGAGGCGACAGCAACGACAGCCATACACAGCACGGCACCGTCGGCGCTCTCTATCGCAACCCCCTTCTGCAGGCCCCGAAAGGGGACAGGTAGGGCAGAAACAGCGCCTTTGGCAGCGAACCAGCCGGCAGGGTCTCGGCGGGGCCATCGCTACGGTAAGGGTGCGCAGAGGAATACCGAGTAGGGAGAGAGGGAGAGAGAGAGAGAGAGAGAGAGAGGAGTCCTGGCCCGGTCTCGCCACCCCCCCTCCCCTGCAACCATCGCGGACCATGCCAGGACGGGCGGGCTGCATGGCGATAAGGCTACAGCAGCTAGACGCGGCGGGCAACGAGGCCATCACGGAAGCAGTTTACGGCGAGCTGCAAGCCGCGAGCGCCGCAGCAGTACCTACAGCACGTTTTGGGCTGTCGCTGTCGTCAGCGTTGCTTTCGCTTCGTTCCCTTGCCCCCCTTCCTTCCACCCGTGGGCAGGGGTATTCGCATGGGAAGGGGAGGACACAGAAACACCCACACACGCACACACGCACACACATGCGCACACAGGTACACACCACCACCACCACCTAGTCCGTCTCGGACTTCCTTCCTCGTCGTGGGATTGGGGGCTGAAGGCTTCGCGAGACGCCAAGCGGCCCTGCCTCTTTGTCTGCAGTCGCAGCACGGTTGACAGGCGGCAGGAGGCTGCGCGACGCCAGGCCCGAATGGGTCACCGTGCGAAACGACTGGTCACCCCGGCCTCTCTCCCCCCGCGGGGAAGCCCTGTCTCTGGTTGCGTCCTCGCACGAGGACCCGACGAGTGACGGAAAACGGCGTGCCGGTTGCGTTACGTGCGCGTCCACACGCCCTCCCCTCCCCATTCGGGCGAGGAGGATGAGGGGGGACTGGGCTGAGAGGTCGTGGGAAAAGAGAAGGGGGAGGGTGAAGGTGTGAAGGTGAAAGAGAGGGGGGAGCCGGCGAGACGTCCGGACGTGCAGAGAAGCCGATAGCGGACGGGCAGGAGAGCGAAAAGCGGCAGACGATGGGCAGACTGGACTCGCTACTAGCCAATGACAAGACGCCGAAGGGCGGACAGAACAGAACAGAACCGAGACACCCCGTCGTCCGTCGTCTGGTGACACTCGCACAACGAGACAGCCGCACAGACACTAGCTAAAGATTGGGATGGCCAAGATTGGTGGTCATCACGGCGGGGGCCAAGGAAGGTTGGATCTGCCCATCATCATCCGGACCTGGGGGACCTAAGAGGGTTTTGGGGGAGGGGTCAAGGAGAAATGGGCGTCGAATATGGTCCCCCGGACGTGAGCTCCGCCCCCGTCTACGGCCCTCGCGGAAAGTTTAGTCGTTCGTCGTTCCTGCCCTCTTTCGTGTCGCCCGAGAACCCCGGATTTCAGAAAAACCCCAACTGGGCGCGCCGCTACGACGCATCTGGGCACTTGTAGGACGACCCTTCCTCTCTTTCTTATTTCCCTTTCCCTCCGCCCCTCCTTCGTGCAGCCCCGACGGACCGGGCAAAAAGGGCGTCGCGGGGGGCCGCAGATCGGGGATTTTTGTTTTTGACGCGCGACTAGTCCTCAAGCAGTTTTGCTGCCTGTCGTTGGCTCCGTCTTCCTCCTCCCCACCCCCATCGCTAGTAGGCCGAGCCACCCTCAAGAGGGACCTCTCGCCATACGGATAGCTTACGAGGGAAGCAATTTGGACAGGACACCCCCCCCCCCCCGGTCGGACTGCGTACGGGAACGAACGAGAGAGAGAGGGCTGAGGTCGTTTGAGAGAAATGTAGTGTGGGTGGGGTGGGGGAGAGGCGAGGCAATGAGCAAAAGCACGTTCGGGGTCGTACTATCGCCCGACGATGCATCTTCACGTCCTACGCTAGCCGCAAATCCTCCCACCCCCCTTTCCTTCCTTTGCCCCCCGCATGGCCAATCAATAGCCACCTCTTGACCTCTGGCGAGTTGGAGGTGAGAACCAAAGTCGCTTGGACACAGGCTGACGGGCAGGGTCAAAGGGGAGAGAGAGAGAGAGAGAGAGGGAGAAAGAAAAAGGCCTCACCCGCAGTAGCTCGTCCGTCGTGCATGACCCCGTACCTCTCGTACGCTTCGCCGCCCGCCATGCGCCGACCATCCGCCCACTTCGCACCACCTTTCCGTGGGTAACGGATCGCAGGGCAGTACCGCAGGCAGGAATAATAGTATCTAGGCATCCGTGCGTCCCCCTGCCCGCAAGGAACCGACGAACTGCTCTGGAGGGGACTTTGTTGGGTAGTGTGTGGCCTGTGCGGGTCTCCTTCAGTTGAAGCAGGACGAAGACACGGGCCCTTTGTTCCCCTACGGAGATGAACGTCTTTTGTTTTTTTTGTTTTTTTTGGCGCGCTCGCTCCCACCCGAAAGTCGCGGTTCCGGAGGCTGCCTCTCCTTGGCCGGCCCGGGGGGTGCTTCGGATATAAATGTCGTTTCTCGCGTTACCGGGAGCCCGGAGGCCGAAGGGGGGATGCAGGCCATTTTCGGCCGGAGCGAACCAGCAGCCAACGTCCTTTCCGGGGATGGCATCTTCCTCGACAGCTAGAAAGGACTACACAGGTGTCTGGGCGGTGCCCCTATCAAAACCGTCCATATTAGCAAGTAGGAAGAGGAGAGCCTGCCGTTCACGAAACCACACCCCTCCCCCAGTCCGGTTCCCGAGGATTTTCCCAGTCCGAGGCCCGCCAAGAACTGGCAGGATTGCGGGGAGACGAGATAATAGCGGGCTTCTCCATCTCCAAGCCAAGACTAACGAAAGCGAACCCCCCCCCCGGCCCCCGGTAGAGACTAGCGCTGGTCTGCTCCACGGGCGTGCCCATATGGGCACGGCCTCAAGGAAGACGAGGAGGGGGGAGGAGTGTGCCTAGTCGAGGCAGGATAGTTCTTCCTGGGCAAAGCGAGATGGGGCTTTTTGCCCGCCGTTTCTGGGGGGGGAGATTCTCAGACGGGCGTGGGGAGCGAGCAAGGAAGAGAGAGAAGTTGAAGTTGCTGGCAAAAACTGAGGAGCCGAGTCGTAACGGTCATGATCTTCGTCTACATGAAACCTAGCCGTGGAAGCTAAGTTTTTGCGCGATTGTAGTTTACAACTTGGAAAGCGACCAGGAAACGTGCCCCTTCCGCCCTATATCTCCCGTTTCCTCCCCGGGACCCCAAAGGGAAAGGAAGGGCATGGCGGCGATCGACTTGGACGGCGTCCGAAGACCGGCTCTCCCCTTCGCCCTGGCGCGTCGTCGGCCAACGCTTCCCTCGCCTTTCCCCCAAAGAATCGCGACGAGCCCTAGACGGGCCTAAGCGATGGACCGGTCGTCAAACTGGAAGATTGCGCTGACATCACAGGGGAGCCGCACCATGAACCGACACTTTTGGTGAAGGATGTGGAGTTGCTTCTGTAAGCTTCAGTGGAATTACTAATCTAAAAAGTACATCGGCAGGGGGGAAGGGGGAGGGGCTCGGACACTTCGAAAAGCACAGCCAATCAGAGTTGCGGGCGCAGGCACACGCCACGATGGTGCCGATTCACGCCTTTTTTTTACCACACGTGCCCGCCGACGGACATTGAGATTGACCAAGAGGCCAAACGACCTACGGTACTACTACTAGTCGCCCAGCGGGCTTTTTGGGGCCCGGTGATAATCATGGCCCAGTGGCGTCTCCGCTTGACAGGTTGCGGGACCGCCACAGCTCGGCACCGGAGGCTGCAGAGTAATAGCGGTAGCGACAGGGGAAAGAGCTTGGCAAAGGGGTGTTTGGTTGTGGCTGCTACGGGCGATGACGCGCGAAAGGATCCGGCTTCGGCTGACTCGGGTTGGCTGCATCTCATCGGGATGGTCTTTCTCCGTTCCCACCCGCTCCAAACCCGACCCCTGGCATCCATCTCTCTTTCTCTGCCCTGTTATCAAGTCGGCAAAGAGGCAGAGAGAGCGTGTGTGCAAGTCATCATGCGCCTTTTCGCTGCCCTGCAAAGCCCCGTGCCAAGCCGACATACAGTGCTACGCCCCGCAAACGGCGATGTAACACCATCAGCAGCCGCCTGAGCTGAAAGAGCTAGCATCGCGAAGTGCGTGCGCGTGTGTGTGAGCGTGTGTGTGTGTGCTCTATCTACCATATACGATTACAACAGTACCCGTGTGGCACCCACTCGAAGAGCCCCATGCCGTCGCCCGTCTCTGGCTCGCCGTCCCTTTTCCCCACGTAATTGGTGCCTGTACCAGGCACAGTGCACATGAAGCCGTCCGGGCGAGCTGTGGGAGGCCCCCCGGGGGATGAGGGCACAACCTAATCCAAACCGAATGCAGACGCGACCGCAGGCCACCCTCCCACGGGGCTCGCAAATGGCAACCAGACGACACGGGCGCGCGCCGGACGGAAATTCTTGGCCTGGGCAAAAGCCGGCGACAAATCTCTCTTCCCGTCAGCATCCCGGAAATAAGACGCGATTTGAACGGGTCGAAATACCACCGGTGATATAATTAGCGATTTGCAGGGGAACGCGCCCTTCCGCCGTACTCGCCAAAAGACACACAGTAATATTGACCCTGGTCAAGAACGGCATCGCCACCTTGGATAGATCCACGCCTCATATCTGAGGCAGGCTGGAGAGCCTCGGAACCTGGCGAGCGCCACTATGGGTAACCAAGAAACAGGTGGCAGCAAAACAACATCGTCCCGAAGCTTGGCATTAATATGATGTAAGCACCTGAAGTTAGTGGTCACGCCGACGCGCAAAGGTCAATGCATCCAAACACACAACACAGCCATGCGCCCACCTACTCGGCCGTCGGAGGGCCTCACCAAATCCTGGGTCATGCAAGGCACCATCCAATTGTGCATGAACGGCCGCGAGACCAATCACCAGGTGAGAGCATGAGATGTCGACATGTCCGCGACGAGGGACTCCATCCCTTAGAGATCCCCGTCAGCAATGCGGATACGACTCGGCAATCGCTGCGTATCGGCCGAGCAGGGAAGAATGAGTAATCGCAGGGAGGATGATATCGGAGCTAGATAGCTGAGGCTCCCGTCAAACGAATGAGAGCATGTCGCTGCTATCTGTGACTCAGCTCCGAAAAGCGCTGGACGGTGGCCCCGGTCATGGGTGCGACTGGACGATCCGTAGCGGACATGTTGACCTGGCAGGCCACCCTCTCCTTGCGTGCTTTCGCGGGGCCCGCGCGGATTTACCGGAGGCTTCGCCCGTCTGCTTGTCCTGCGGCTGGAACTTTCCGGGGCATGACTAACCAATGGGTTGGCGAAGCTCGGCCCATAAGGCGAGAAAGACCAAGAAGCCCGTCGGGTCATCACCATGTGTTTTAACGCTGGGCGCAAGGCACACACGCACGAGAGTCCCCGCCGCGGTGGTCCTGCAGGGCAAGGCGGCAGCCGTCGGATATGTCCCCGTCGGCCATGATGCCCCGATCTAGAAGCTGTTTCGGGCGTGTTGGTGGAGGATGGGACGCCCAACGTGTGCACATCGGGTGACATGGCCGGGGTTGCCAGAGAAATAGGGTTTGCGCGTGCATGAGCAACCCACCACGTCTCCCTTTTTCGCGGGTCCTTCGCGGAGCCTTCGTGGATT
This sequence comes from Nigrospora sphaerica, assembly GCA_018287875.1. Taxonomy (NCBI): domain Eukaryota; kingdom Fungi; phylum Ascomycota; class Sordariomycetes; order Amphisphaeriales; family Apiosporaceae; genus Nigrospora; species Nigrospora sphaerica. The sequence continues at coordinate 5,235,355 of JAGVVL010000002.1, forward strand.
TTGCTGGTATTCGTTGTCAGTTTGTTGGCCGGCCGGCCGGCTGGGGAGCGTGTTCTTGCGGCGTGTCGTGGCATCCCGTGTCCGAGAGCAGCAATACATATGCAGCCTGTATGTAAGTACAGGTGTATGGCTGTCTACGGAAGGTTAGCTGTGAGAGTTACCTACTTGGTCGTCCGTCCCCTGCCCGTTAGGGCACAGTAGAACTGCCGTGCGGTGGGGTTTCGGGCCTAACCCACCAATCCGGCCGACCCGCCGTGCTGGTTGACGGGCCGCTCCCTCTCTTGAACATGGGGAGCTCGCAAGAAAAAGAAGGAAGCGCTGGGGATGCGATGCGACGCGATGGGGTCAAGCGGCCGCACCGTGAAATCGCGCAACTGGAGACCAGCCGGCGACGCCGGACGGGACCCGGGGCCCGGCCAACGAAGACGCACGCAAAGACGATGCACGCAAAGACGACGTGGCGGGCGTGCTGTCGCTGGACCGACATCCTTGGGAGGGCGCTGTTGGTGCCGCGGACCTGCCCATTGGCTCTCTGGAAGAGGCCTGGAGAGCAACATGCATTGCTCGCTATGCCTGAGAGCCCTGTAAAAGGCGCGCCCCGGGTTGGGTAGCCCGGGTCCGATGCGCATGCGTACGGTTGGGACACCCCGTTCATCCGTACGGCGGAAAGAGTTCGAAACTTGGGTCCCGGACTTCATGTTCGTTCGTGATTTGGAGGCGTATGGTGATGGTCCATGTGGCCAGCCGTCGGTGCGGCCATGCTCACTGGTTACCTCGCGTCCCCCATCCCCGTTCCCGGTCCCCCTACACGTCGACACGTGTGCCCTGGCCGCGGGTGCGCTGAACAAGCGCAGCAGCGTCGTCAGTGAAACTGACGATCACTCCAAGAGCAGGAGGGCCCAGCAGACTAGAGGGCGACCGGGGGGTGGAGTATGCTGAACTAACCGGCCGGGCTAAGCTGCAAGCAGATGGAGGAGTATCTACTACTACACACTAGTAACCAGGTAGGTACGAGAAGGCAAGGGAAGCTTGGGCGACGACTGTCCAAGACGCCGATGCTGGGGGAAGCGGATCGATGACGACGCCGTGCCGACACGGCGGCCAATAGTGGCGACGCCCAGGTCTCCCGTGTAACCGTATACGGCCTAGGCCGGAGCGAGAGTCGCGGTGCCCTGGGTCCGCCTACGATGTGTGTCTGCCCGGCTGCCGGGGCCCCCTTCAAGCCAGACGGACCAGAGCGGCGGCGACGAAAAGGCGGGAGGTGTACCTATAGCGAGCGAGAGTGCGTGCGTGCGACGCCGCATCGTGCGTCGTTGTCGTTGTCGTCGTCGTCGTCGTCGTCGTCGTCGTCGTCGTCGTCGTCCCCGTTCCCCATCCCCGGTGCAGAAGCATCCTTAGATAGATCCATCCCGTCCCACATTAGGCCGCACTCCGCAGCAGGTGAGCGGAACTTGGAGAACCGGGTCGTGCCGCCATTCGACCTGCTCTCTTCTTATGGGCCCATATGGTCAACCACCCAACTTGCGGTATCCCTATTGATATGTCTGTTGCTCTCACTCTCTGGTCACCGCAAATAGGTGTAGCCACCCGCCCACGCCGATGCCCGTCTTGCACGACCAACGGGTATAGGCGACGGCGGCGACGGCGACGACGCGCTTTGCCGATCCCCTAGTACTCGCCGCAGTCCTACCACTCCCTCAGTATAGTGCGCCGGGTGCGTCGACAAACGATGTCGATGGGGGGGGGCGGACTGGCCTCATGATGCCGCTAGCAGCACTCAGCACTCACTCACTCCGACCCCAACCCACCACACCAAGCACGGGATGCGGAGTACATGGGTGAATGTAGTTCGCATTCTTCCTCCTCCTCCTCCTCCTCCTCCTCCACACCACCCTCCATCAACATGGGTTCATTTCCGCCTCCACTTGGACGCCCCCCCCCCCCCCCCCGGGCCGTTCAGGCTATACACACGTGGGTGCATAGGGGCACAGGAGCAGCGCGATCGCTACTTCCTGCAGGCGGAGGAGGAGGCGCTCCACTGAAGTCGTGCATCTTTCCGGATGGTGGTGTACAAAAGTAGATGCCTAGTCGTGATTTCTCATGAGTCCGGATTGGACCGCTAGGTCGGTCGCTTATCTCTTTGTTCGCACGCCGTTCCACCCTTCGGCTCACAAGCGTAGAGATATGCGTAAAGTAGGATCAGATAGCAGACGGGGCGTACACAGTAGCCACCCCAGATAGGACGAAGCCATCCACCACCACCACCATCCCATTGGCCACAGCCTCCCCTCTCTTGGTATCGGCCTGTTTGATAGTCGCCGCGGCCAGGGTCCTGATATCAGCCGGCCCTGAAGCGTCTGGGGCTATGCTTCAGACTGTCTCGCTTGGGGGAGGAGAGGTGGAGGCGTGTTCTTGTTTTCCCACAACCGCGACAGCCAGCGCCGCGCCGCCCTCGCTGTCCGCCCGGCCGTCCGGGCAGACACACAAAAACAGTAACGGCTGTAAGTCCAACTTCGGAGCCCGCCGAGGCGGAGGATGATGATGACGAGGGGTCCACGATCGCCCCCCGACCCGCGACTGCCGGCCATGCGAATGCGCCCCTCTCGTCAGTCCTGGGAGGTTCAGTGTGGGTGGTTGCGCCGGCCGATTCTGCGTCTTGTCGGAACGGACTGATAGTGTCGTCAGTGCTGCACCTCCCCGTCCCCCAATGTTGCCATAGGCCGCCCTGGTGCTCGTCAGGGTCCTCCTGCCTCCCCTTCGCGATGCCACTAGCCTCCGCATTCTGCGGATGAGCCCACCACCCCTCATGCTGTCCGGGTGATCGCAGGGCGTGATTGGAACAGGTGGTCAGGTGGCGTTGGACGAGGATAATGACACTCCATGGTCCAACCCTCCCCGTCACCACCTCGTCCGGCAAACCGCCCGGGGGGGGGGGTGGTTGAGTGCACCCGGCACCTGCAGCTGTGGGTGGATTCGAATCTGGCATAGTGTCGCGCGCGGTGTGTGTGGGTGAATGCGGGAGAAACGAGAGCATGATGGCGCATTTTCTGCTTTGGGAAAGCCGGCAAGCCGTGAGCGTCCCCAGGCCCACCATCGATTGGAAAGGGGCCTCGGGGACTAGTGAGCAATGTTCTGTAAGGTACGGCCAGTTCTTTTGAAGGGTCGACTCTGGCCAGGGCCTGGGCAATGCCATCATCGTGTCCGGGGCGACATACCCTGGATGAGAAGCCTTCGTCACTTACGCCCGAGTGCTTTACATGACGGTGCGGCAGAACTCGGCCGTCCGATCTGCCGAACCCTCCATTCTCCTTGTCTTTCGCCCCGGCGGCGTTGGTCGTCTCGCCCCCCCGCAGGCGGGCGTGTCCGGCGAGTCCTGTCTGCAGACCTTTGATACTGCCGCCGTGTAACAGCGAGCTAGTTTGTGTTGCCACACCATCTCACTTATACACCATCAACCCATACTACACACCAGATACTACATACATACGCACGCACACGCCCACACATACGCGCACCTACTCATGCCCTCACATACTCGCACCCACACCCACACGCCCGGTACACTGCCCCCAGTACCTACACACACGCGTACAGTAGGCCAGGGATGGTGGTAGGAAGTAGCCAGCCAGATAGCCTAGGCCGACAGCTAGAAATCCCCAAGCCGTGCAGAAACGGCTCGTGATATGGACTGGCAAATCACAACGGCGCAAGAAAGCCTGGGAAGATCCGCGGATGTGCCCCCCAAAGAAGGCCCCTTGGGGGGGCAGGCTAGACAAATTGTCCTCCGCAGTGGCTTGGAGGCCGGCTATGAATGGTATGCGCGGTGACGATGCCCCCCTCCGAAAGGGCCTGCGAGACCTGCAGCTAGCAGGCCAGGCAGAGAGGAAAAAACAGTGGCAGCCAGAAGACGACTGCATGGCTATCCAGTCGAGCCCCCGTCGACCTACAACAACAAGCCATACGGCCATTGCGGACAGGCTGCCCTATCAGACGGGCATGGGGAGCAAAGGCCGGGTTTAGTGCGGCGGCGCTCCTTCCCACTCATCAAACGAGCGAACATGAACGGCCCGCATTGACCAGAGCGCGAACGAACGGCTGCACAGAGCGTTACATGGCCCCTCCCGAGTCAGGCCGTCCTCCCGACAATCAGCTCACCCATAAACGACGGACCAGGCCTAGCACAACACGCACGGTGATGGGCAGATTTGGGTGGGTTGGGCATGGGATGATCGCTCAATTTGCCGCCGGGAGTCAACGAGCGGACGGACGACTGGCTGGACGGGGAGGGGGGAGGGATGAAGAATGGAGGGAGGGACGGATACCACCACAGTCCTGCTTTTGCCTGCCGACCAGGTAAGTCGAGAGAGGGCGAGAGAGAGCAGCCAGGAATCCATCCATAGAACACCTTTTCCCCCTCGCCCACCCCACGCTCCTACTACTGGTAGTAACATGACGGCCCACTCCCATTTCCGTCGACTGCGTCTGGCCACCGTCGTGGTGGGTGGCCGGCCGTGCCGTAGGCGCGCGTACGGGGGTGGCAGGCTGGCAGGCTGGCTGCAAGTTGGGAACGGTCCAGTTGCATGCAGCAGCGAGACGAGCAAAGACGAACAATCCCGCCAAGAACGAGGGGGGGAGAACAAGAAAATTCACGAGCCCGACAGAGCCGGGCAAGCGCTGGACCTGAGTCCTCACGGCAATTGAGATACGGGAAAGAAATAAGACGGAATGGGAGAGAGAGAGAGAGAGAGAAAAATAGAGTCCAAACCGACGCCTCCCAGCGCACCCGATCCCTTCACACAGTCACGCCTGGGACTCGCCGAATTACGGGCTCACCTCACCATTCTCTCTTTCCTCTCCGCCTGGTCTCGCTCGCCGGGTCACCAGTCGTGACCGGCCGGCCCCGAGACAGCAGCAGCAGCTACAGTCTGCGGCCAAGCCCAAGGGGGAAGAGTCCTCTCGTACCTACGAGACTCCGAGCACACACACGCCCTGCCAGCAAGCCCCTGGTGAGCCAGGGCGTTAGGGCGTCAGGGCGTCAAGCTAGCCGGCTTGCTGTACGACGACGCTCGCAGAGAAAAGAAGAGGGCATGGGGGGGTGTGTCTTGGCTAGGCGATCGACACCCGCTACTGTTTGCTACTCCAGTCCTCGCACCACACCCACAGCCCACACACCCCCGTCGCTAAGCTGTGTCACCACTTCATGCCCACCGAAAACCACGGAAAAGTTTTCGTTCGAGCTGGGTTCTGCTTTACACCGTTCACGCCCCGGGGGTCGGCCAGACTCCCATCGTGTCCCCTGCCGGGCATCCACAATCCAGCGGGTGCTGAGGGCGCTAACTCGTACATGACAGGGGGGGCGTGGATGACGGCCTGGACGATGACCTACCAGAAGGCATTTCTTATGTCGCTGTGGGTATGGCCAAGATATGCGGTACCTTACGGAGCGCCTGCGGTGTGAGCGGCCCCTATGTACTTGCTCCCCGGCAGCCCCACGGGACCCTCTTTCTGTCCTTTGGCTATGCACACCCTCAGCTGCCTGGGCTGACACCGCTCACACCCCCTCCCTCTCTTTCTCTCTCACACCCCCTCCCTCTCGGCCACGGCCCACCGCGCGCTGCAGGCTCTCCCCATGTCACTTGGCCCTGTGGGTTCTTGGGTGCTGCTGAGCACACCATCCCTGGGAAATCTTGCATGGTCGACGAAGATCGGAGGTCCCAAGTACCCTTTCACGCAAATGTCGGGGCCAAGTACAAGAATGGCGAGCGAGCACGCCTACATTGCACGGGTTTCGTCCAGTATATACATATGAGTCCTCCAATCCCAACTCTCTTTCAGTCCTCTTCGACCAACACGCCGCCTACCACTCTTCTTCAAAACCCTCGCTCCTCCTCGACTTCGAATAGAACTCTTTTGCTAAAGACCAACCGTCAACTACACAACCACATCCACGCTCTGAACAAGCCTTCCGTTCACCGCACTCGACCACATCTAAATAGACCTGCCTAGGAGACGAACCGTCGACTCATCCCGCCCGCCTCGACGCTACCACCACCACCACCACCAACCACATAGCCTTTGCACCTTGGCCTGCCATCCCCTACTTGTCAAACGACTTGCCCTCGACAGACCACAGGGCACTTCTACCCTTCGTGAAGTAAACAGGCCGCCGTCAGCTACGGATTCGCTTGACTTCACCACCCACACAACACCCCACTACTCGACATTTCTCGGTAACCCGAGCCTCCTCGTTCACCATGTCCTTCGAACAGGCCTGGGAGCACCAGTTCTGCCTGTCCTGTGACAGGCAAACGGACGGTGCTACCTACTGCTCCGAATCCTGCCGCCTATCTGATTTTGAGTCCTCGACGCCTTCGTCGGCTGCCAGCAGCCCGGCCAGCTCACCAACCCTCACACCTCCCTCGTACGGCTGGCCGGCCTCGCGGCCCTCGTCCAACAAGTTCTACCTCTCGCCCGCCTATGACTTCCACAACGCCCAGCCCTACGGCTCGTCATCATCACAGGCCCAGAAGTCCCTCACGCCCTCGAGCTCGCACAGCAGCCTCTGCTCCCTGCAGAGCACCTCGTCAACGAGCAGCGATGCCCAGCGGGTATCAGACAAGGCGAAACGGCAATTGCGGGACTACGCCAGCTCTTTCGAGCACGCTCGCCTGCAACGACGACGATCATCCAACTAGCGGCCGACGGGAGCCCGTGCCGCTGAGCACGCCGCCTACCGACGGCTCTCTGACTCATTACTCTTCTCACCAACCCACTTCATCATCACTCAACAATATTATACCCTAGACCGGACTTCAACTTTCCCTTTTCCTATCCTCATCACATCACGACTCAACCATATCTTCCCTTTACACCGAATTTCTTCTCTCCCATCAACAGACTTAGGACGCGAGAGACCTGGATTACCTTGTACCAAAAAGCATACACCGGAGCACATTATCACAAAAAGTTTTTGAGGTGGCATTGATTGGCCATTTGGCTGCTTTTCAGCACAGGCGTACCACGGGGCGAAGGGGTCTTTGGGAAACATGCTGTACCGCAATGCCCGAGGGGTATTTGCCGTGGCCTGGCAGCGCCACAAAGGAGGAGGACGGGTTTTCCGGAACAGGGAAACGGGCACACACACATCCTGCAGGGTCAAGGAGACCATGTCCCCGGCGTGGGAACGGTGCGGGGTGGGAAACTAGCCACGGGGTTGTTTTTTCCCGGTACGCTTCAAGACGCAAGCGGTGCCGCTGTGGCTGCATTCACCGGGAGAGGAGGGTGGATGCCTACGATAGCTATCTAGAATTCGCCTGCTTCTGTACTCCTCTTTACAGAGCCCGGCGAGACCCAACGGGGCCTCGCCGCTGGACGAATAGAACGCTTGTCAAGCAAAAACACAAAACATATTCTCTCTTTCTCCCTTCCGTGATTCACGAGGCAACGCCTCGTCCCATCCTTCGTATTCCCCCCAGTCGTCACCGGGGGTCTGGTCCAGTCTAGCGGGCGGCTCTGACGCCAGATCGGACGGTCCAGACCCCTCGTGAACGCATCACAGGAGCCCTGACCGTCTGCCTGCCCGACCCGCCCCTAGCGAGCGCTGCCTGCCCAACAAGCAGGACGGATTAGCTAGGCACATACATACACACATACACACATACACACATACACACATACACACATACACACATACACACATACACACATACACACATACACACATACACACATACACACATACACACATACACACATACACACATACACACATACACACATACACACTCTCTCTCTTTCGCGGCTGGGGGCATGGCGCAAGAGAGCGAGGGAGGAGAAGAGAGCTCTAGACTGGGGCCGTCTCGAGGCTGTGGGGAGCATTTTACGGCATAGGAAACTAAAAAAGGGTTATGGGTCTTCTTCCCTTTCCCCCAGTTGTCGACAATATGTGCTGGCAAGCACCGGCCTGGGCAGCAAAAAAGCGACTCCTGGCCGGTGGACAACAAAACCAGGCCCACGGACTCCACCTCATCCATGCCCCACGTCTTCCGCGCCCCCCTCGGGCTGTTTTCCCCAGAGTCGATCGTCAAGGCTGACCGATTTCACTTGTCCCAACGCGCCACGATGGATGCCCTATTTGTTTCCCGCTGAGACTCGCCAGCGTCTTGGGTGACCAGCCCACACCCTACCAGCGGCGAGGCTCCCAATACTGATGGGACGGGTCTTTGTGATATGGTTCGTCATTATTATCGTCGTCGTCGTTTCCTATGTTCCCACCGGCCCCCCCTCTTTCAGATGTGTCCCCGTTATGTTTCGTTTGTGGCCCCGTCCCCTCTCTCTTCGCTCCGCAAAGAGGGCCGATGGGGTCAGAGCACGGCGACGCATGAAATACCGGAACCAAGCCGGTCCACGACGGCGCCTGGCTCGTTCAGGGATATATCCTGCTTGTGTGCCACCACCTGAGCGAGGCACCAGGTCCGCCGGCTGGCTTTGGCTCGAAACGTCCATCTAGGGGAGGGGCGGCCCTCGGCGGCTTTGGATCGAACTTTGGGTTCCGCTCCGTGAGAGGCTAGCCCGCCGCGGCCCTTGATCCTGGCGCTGCCCCGGCCAGGACGGCCCCGGGGAGGGGAGGGGGCGTCGCCGTGGGCATCGCCATAGTCCACGGGCAGAGAGGTACCTTATGGGTGGCACGCCCTCCGGCAGGCCGGCTACACGGTTGATGGCAGCATGATGCGCATGTGAGGTACCTCTTGTGTCCCCAGCCGCCCCAGGACTACGGATGGATTACGTTTAGGGCCCCCATCCATCCCAACATGACCGCGAAGGGGTACAAACGGGACGGCTGGCGCGGGCAGTGAGGAAAAGAGAGAGAGGGATGATGTCCCTTCTTCGTAGGGCCCTGGGCCCTCGCGGGTCAGGCAGCTACAATAAAGGTACATACATAACCCAATACTTCCTTAGCTCAGGGAGCGTGGCTGGCCCTACGTCCGGCGCCCCAGCGGCGGCGCGAGGCTTGAACGGCAGGGCAGGCCCGAGACAGCTCCTCTAGCTTTGGTGGCGGAGCAACGTGAGAGAGAAAGAGAGAAATGGCTACGTCAACCGAGAGTGTCTTGCTCATTTTCCTTTTTCCTCCCACGTCCAGCCCCGGCGGCGCACGCGCTTCGCGGCGGTTTCGTCGATTGACGTGGACGTTTTCGATCGGTGCGGCCATTGCTGTTATTCATGGCCGCTTCTTGCTTACACTCTCCCCCTCTCTGCCGCTTGGATAGCCCGGTAATCCTCCCCGTCGTACCTGCTTTAACGGCTGCAGATTTTCGGACCCTGCGCGACCTGCAACTGCAACTGCCTTGTGTACCTGCCGCTGAAGGGTAGGAAATTACGTAGATACAGACTTTGGAAGGCAGTGTGTACACGTCAATAAAAGTACTTGGTGTATGTAATTGCCTACTTCATAACCTACTTTAAGTAAAGCACTTAACGTAACAACCGTTCCACGGGGGAGGAGGGTCCTTTTCCCGGTACTTCAGTTTGGGTAGTTTTCATCAACCTTCATCACTGCGTCGTCGTCGCTTGCCAGGGCCAACCTTAGGCCACCCAAAGTCAACCTTGCAATGCGGGTCAAAAGACGCCTCAATTCGTCTCATTGGTCCTGGGCTGTTCCGTCTGTACACACCTGGTTTAGCCGGGCCTCGATCCCTTCGGCGGCGCTGCGCACGCAGGGGAAAACATACTCCAGGCACCGGGTACACATGCCCTTTTCCATCCGTCAGACCTGGACCCTTTTCCCTCCCCCCCTTCTCTGCCACCGTCGGGTCTCGTTTTCCGAGCGCCGGCCGCCATCCTTCCCTGACCCTAGGGCTGCGAAAGTTTGCTCGAAGTCTCGAACGCCCGAACCCGGGCAGGCTCCGGTAGGCAAAGAGCTGGCCAGCGCACACGAGGCTGGCTCGAAATTGGGCGCCCTGGGCCGCCCTGGGCCGACCGCCAAGGCCCCAGAGCATTCCATTTTCACACAGGGCTGGCTGTCATCTGGAGTTTCATGGCAACCACCGTCTCATCTGCGCGAGCCGCTCACACGCCCTGTCCTCCCCACCCAGCCCGCGCTGGGTGGGATGTACTGGCATGCATCCGTACGCCCGGCACGAGAGGCAACAATTGGGAGCCTGGTGTTTACCCCCGGGAAAGAATTTTTTTGCTTCGTTTTTCATCAAGCTTTGGCCTTGGGCCTCGGAGTGCCTGGCTGCTAGCCACCCCCTCTCTCTTGCTGAGGTGATGCATCAGAATTCTTGAGTCATGGACGCTTCTTGAATTCCGAAGCGTCTTGCACAGCGCGAACAGACACCAAACCGAGACGGGGTCCCCACCCGGACGGCCAAGTGCACCGACATCACCATGCTTCACAGCAGGTACATCCACAGCGCCGCACCGAGTGTAGCCGCGCTAGGTAGCCAAGCGGGCGATGTGACGGCTCCGGCGCGCTTCTGGGTCTTCGCGAGAGTATCCGTAGGCCATGGCTCGAAATAGTTCGCCGGCTTGCGGCGGGCTACCAAGACCAGCCGGAAAGTGGAGAAGGAGAGTCGCACCTCATCGACCAAACCACGACCGACCGACCGACCGAAGCTGCCGTGCGCTCCGACCTTCCCCATGCCGGTTTCCCATGATGATTCATTACCTAATAGAGTGCGCGTGGTAGGCGGACGGCCACATCGGTGAAAGATGTACTGCGAGTGAGTACGGCGAGCACTGTGTGTACTGCGTGTACTGCGTGAGTACTGCGTGTAATGCGCGTATTGCGTGTACGCCGGTGGTTGTTTGATGTCTTGGTGGGGGTCGCGGGTAGGTCGCCTGTCTGGTCTGACAAGCCGGCACTTGGGGGTGATGGGACACGCGTGGCCGGGTCCAGCCCAGGCGCTGACGACTGAGACCCAGCAACGGAGGACAAGAACAGGATTATGCCGACTAGACGTGGTTGAACTAGGCGGTCCCATCCGCGCCTACGGCTGCGTAGTCTGCCTGCCCATGGTTCCCTTTTGGCCTCCACCCAGCACGGCATTGCTGGCTGGGCCCCTCAACTGGAAACACGGGCTACGCGGGAGATCGTGGCTCGGAAACGCGCTCCCTCGCCCCCCTCCCTCCACCCGGCGACGATCGATGCTGTGCATGCATATGGGCGTGACGATTCCGAGGCTCGGTTGGTTATGCAAGCCAGTGTGCGCGGATGGAACCCAAGGGAAGTGAGCGAGGGCCATCTTTCATGCAAGAGGACATGGCAGGGGACAGGGTGGTAGGGGAAGACAGACAGGGTAGACGGCAGGTTTCCTTGCGCCAGCACCCCCAATCCTCGATGGACGGGCAGGACGGCTTCCTTGACCATAATGGTTTCAGAGGTTGTTAGTGCAGCCAATGGAAGGGCCCGCGGTCGTCAAACGGCCGCGGCAGCCCCAGGGGAATATCTCATCGGTATGTACTTGCATATGTAGCTACTGTGGCAGTTGGTAGCAGGTAGAGAAACACCAGGGCTGCATATACCCCGAATGGCCTGCCTATATACTGTATACTATACCTCGCAGGGCAAATGGATAGTCCTACGTGAAGGCATATGTACACGCATAGCTCCTCCCCACTGACATATTGGTAGACATGTCCCGGCCCAACAAGAGGTGCCTGCATGCATGTCCACTGGGAGGAAGGCAGAGAGAGGGCTGCCTACATCCAGCCGTCGCCCACGTAGCAAAAAGCAACATGACATAACTGATGCATTCCCAACCGTCGTGGGCGGGCACGCGCCCGGCATACATATGCAGGCTTTGTGTGGTTTGAACGACAGGGATGGCCCTCGGAAAATTAACACGGTGCAACCTCACGACCCACCCCTGTTGTTTCCGGCCCATGGTACCCAGATTTCCCGCTTCCCGCTTTCGCTTCCCGCTTGGGGATCGACTGCATCTACCGGTCAGTACCGTAGCGCCATTGGCTGGGACACACACAGGTTTGCAGATTGGTTAGCGGTAGCAAACCCACGAAAAAAAAAAAAAAAAAAACAACGACGACGCTCTTTTTTCTTGAGAAGCGTAACGAACAGACAGAGATACGGAGAGAGAGAGAGAGACAGAGAGAGAGAGAGATGGCGAGAGAGAGAGAAATAGACAGAGAGGGTGCGCTGCGGGAAAGAGCCGGCCCCGTCGCGTATTTCTCCTTGGTCTCGGGGCCGTCGCTTTCGCGAGACTGTTCTACACACCCAGGGCCTCGCTCCTCTCCCCCCATGGCATTTGCGGTTCCGGTCGTCCGGGGCGCTTGCGCCAGGGGACACGGATATGACCGCGCCCGTCGTCAGCAGCGGTAGCCCAGTAATAATGGTTGCCGGCCAATGTCGTCGTCGTCCATCTCTTGTCTTTTTTCTTCTTTTTTGCTACGGGGGACGGATATGCCGGTGTGGGCAAGCAATCAAAAGTGGGCAAGGGCGTGTGCCGGGGGGGGGGGTTAGGGGTTAGGGGGGAATAGCAGCGGCAGCATGTGCGGATGGAATTCCTCATCGACAGGACTGTATACTCCCACGCCCGTATCCCATCATTAACCTGGCTGTTTATTCCATAGGGGTGGTACGAAGGGGGTGAGGCAAGGGCCCCTTCCGCAGTTTTTAGGCACACTGGATGGTATGTAGAATAATTTCATCTTGTAAAAATTTCCCCTCTTCCTTCTTGGTCCGGCTGCACGCGCGGCAAGCCCCCCGTCCACCCCGACCCATGGCCTTTCCGCCCTGTCCCCATGCCGCAGCCCATCGCCGATTCGTCTTTCCCGTGCGACTTTTTTCCCTCAACACATCGATTTGATCAACCCCCCCCCCTTCTTGTCCCGCCACATCAGCCCTTTCCGCGCGGTGCCCTTGCCCAGTTTCTGGTCCCTCGCCCATCATCCATCCATCCTGCCAAGGTCGACGACCCATTAGCCCACACCGGTCACTGTCTCAGAGTGGGGGCAACGGCGGGAGACGACTGCCCCCGTGGCATCATCATGGAACGACTTTCTTTCTCTTTGGTTTTTTTTCTCGTCTGGTTTGACGGGGGTCGGGTTCTGGCGGGCTCGGCTGGGTTGGGCTTAGGGGGTGGGGGATCTGATTTAGGTGCTTGACCCTCTCTTTGTCCCTCCCTTGGTCCCTTCTGTTGTCCAAGCTTGGCAGGAAAAGTGAGGCTCCCCCGTGGCTTGCGCGGTACCGTCCCGCCAACGTGTCAGCCATGATACTTTGGAGGGACGCCCGAGGGTCCTTCGAGAACCCTCTCCCTGCCCCTGAGGTGATCCATTTCAGCAGGGCGTAATTCAGACATTCCTCGTCTCGGCCTGGCCTTCTAGACCGTGACGCTCAACCCCCCACTCGGATGAGCCTCCATCAGGCCATCAAGCCGGGTGGCTGCCGCTGGTGGCTTTACCTGCCTGCCAGTTGGCTGCGTGAACTTAGGGCACCATGGCGCATTCTTTTGTCGTTGCTGTTATTGTTATTGTTGTTTTTTTACTTTTTGTCTCTCCTTTTGCTTTCCTGCCACGTTCCGGGGCGTCTCGGGAAACCCCTAGCGTCTTGCTGCCGCCTCTACCTGTTTGCCTGTCGTGGCCCGCCAGGTCCGAAGCAAGCCGGACCCGCGGGCTGGCAAGGTACCGTAGGAAGAAGACAGGAAGAGAGAGAGAGAGAGAGAGAGAGAGAGAGAGCCCTAACCCTTTGCAGTGCGGAGCTTTCCTTTTCTCGGGCACGCGGCCTGCGGCGGGCAGCTTTCGACGGCCTGTCTCGGATGGATAGCGCTGGCCGACGGGAGGGGGCATCACGACAGGCACCACAAGTGTCACGGCCGTATCTCCCGTACCACGGGAGCACTGCCCAATGGTTGGGCAGGGCGCCGCTCCCTCCCTCCCTTGGGAACACGCTCGGAGTTGCGTTACACCTAGCCCTCCCTGTCCCGTTACCGCAAATGAGCAGGGAAGGGCATCGTACTGCCTGCGTCGGTAGGGGGGCTTGCTGTAGTTCAGGTCCAGCAGGCCAGGCACGCGTGCGCGCGCGAAAGGGGCGGAGTCAAGGAGGGGCCTTCGCGGCTCTTGCGCATGGCGAGCAAAGCAGCGGACTACCTGAGGAGGGTCTCAGGCTCAGGCGAGTGAGAACGAGAGAGAGCTCCTCGATCGGAGACCAGGGCGCCCTTGGGGGTTGGCTGGCCGCGCATAGTCACACAGCGCATGGCTATATTCGACGTTGCCCGGGCCCCAGTGAGGCTGACGTGGAACCGGAGAGGCGCTTGCCCACCGACTACACGGCTAGCATGCCATGCGTGCCTGCGCCCTAGGCGGGTAGGCAAATGGGCAAGCCAGCCGTGGATGCCGGGCTCCGGAAGGGAAGAGGGAAACCCCCACGCTCATGGTCGCTTGCGATCGTCCGGCGGCTAGGGACGGGGGCTTTTTCGCACTACGTGCCAGTGCCATCACGACGACGGCAGAGCGGCATAGGAGATCCCCCGACGACGACGACGGGCAAAGCAGCGCTGCCCTGTGCTTTTGCTCGCTCGCCCATGTTCGGAGGGAGGAAAGCCAGTAGTACTAAGTCAGTCCCCACCCGCGAATGAGTCCGTCGTCTTCCGCTTTCCGCGTTGACCTTCTACACCGCACGTAGCGTATTGGGCCACGGACTCGTCGTTTCCCTCACCGGCCGGTTCCAGTTTGACTCACATCTGGCGTTCCTATTACGGAGCTGTCGGGCTCGTCCGTCCGCTTTCAGCCCCCCCCCTCCCCGGGATATATGTCATAGGGAGTAGTAGTATGATCCAACGCTGTTCTCATATGGGAAACCTTTTTTTTTCCCATTCGCGGCTTTCTAAAGTTCCCCACCATGGTCTCGTTTCAGCGTAGCGCAATCTCACCAACCCTGGTTTCCATGGCATCTGGAAAAAGAGCGAGGGGTGGGAAACGAGCAGCAGCTTTCCTGGTCGGGCGAATGGGGAGACATCCGTCGACTCCATTGTTTTACGGCCTCGTCACGCAGGGCTGCTCTCTCATGCCCGGCCATGCTGCCGGTTCGCCGGGGAGAAGTCACCGTAGCATTCCAGAAGAAAACAAACCCCCCCCCTTCCACGGGCCACCCAGATCCGCCAGGGCGCCCGGCCACCGCAACGTCGCGGCCTTCCGGAAGGGGGATCAGGACTTGGCAAGGCCGCGGAACATGGGCCACGGCCGGGCCTGGACCCCCTCTCTCGTTCTCTTTCTCTTTTCCGCGCAGTACTAATCGCTTCGCCCCCTGAAAAACCTCTCCTCTCGTAGGCGTGGCGCGGACGGGCCGAGGGGGGCCACGGCCCTTCCACCGGCCTTCGTTTCCCGCGCACGCACGCGCGCGCCGTGCCACTTGCGCCCAGTTTCATAAAGATATTCCGGGAGGGGAGGGGCGGGGCCTCGAAACCCGCCCAGGTTCTTTGCTCGTCTGTGCCCCCGGCCGCTTCGGGAAAGGCGTGCTTTTTGGGTCGAAGGAAAGGGGGGCCTGAGGCAGAAAGAAGACCACGGCTGCCGGTTAAGGTGAAGGGAAACTGGGAATGCTTCGTCACGAATCGTAATTGGCCGCTCTTCCAGACCATCGTATTGCGTAGGCACAAAGCAAAGCGGGCTTCGCTCTCTCTCGCTTTCTCCATTGTGGCCGGGTGGGTAATGGGCCCGTGGACCAGAAAGCCCATCCGTCCGCCCCCATTTATGGCAACATCGTGATTCTCCTAGACAGACACCCCAAGGAGACCGCCCCCCCCCCTCGGGTGTCGACGCCCGGTGTCGCTGTAGAACCGGCCCGGCAGCAGCAGGCCTGGATAGACCGACACCATCCCAAAGGGGGGGGGACGTAAGGCGGCCCGTCCCTGATGGCCATGGCGGCCGCCTCCCCTCCGGGCTCGGGTTCCAGTCATCAACAAATAGAATGTTCTCTGGCTGACCGCTCCCCTTGCATGCGCCTTCTACCGTGCGGGTCGGAACAATAAAGGGGGCCACGGGAGAAGAAAGCGGGATGAATCGGTCTACAGATTTACCTTGCCCGTTGGTCCGATCCGTCACAAACCCATCGTGGCTGCGCCCCAGGGGACAAACTCTATTGAATCCAGTATGTCCACGGTCCGGCCCCGTACCCGGCCGGCGTTCACCCCCCTCATGGGGCGTACACGTATGCGTCCATGGCTTTTCTACGGCGCCGTAATCCGCAGCTCGTCGAAACCTCGGGCCAGGGCTTCCTCGCCCCCCGCCATCTCCATTTCGTATTCCAGGTCCGGCTGAGCCTCCCGGTACAGTGCGTTTTTCTCGCTGGCCATCTTGAAGTTGTACGCCGCCTCCTCGTCGCTGATGATGCGCTTCCGGAGCCCCGCAGCCGCGGCGGCCTCGACCTGCAGCTGCATGGCGCACCCGCGGTCCAGCAGGCCGAACAGGAAGCCGGCCTCGTCGACCGTCGACCCCACCGTTAGGAGGCCGTGGTTCATGAGGATGACGCCCTTGTTGTGGCTGCCTAGAGCGTCGGCGATGTTCTCTCCCTCCTGCTGGCCAAAGACGATACCCTCGTACTGCGCGTAAACTACATGGGCGTTGTGGAGCGTGCATATGTCCTGATTCAGCATCTCCAGAGGCCGCGCGAACACGCTCCAGGCACGGCCAGCGTTGGTGTGCGCGTGGCACACGGCGTGGACGTCGTGGGGCCGCCGCTTGTGAACGGCCGAGTGAATAAGATAACCCGCCGAATTCGCTGGACGGCTTGTGTTGCCCCCCACGATCCGGCCGGTCTGGATGTCCAGGCAGACCATGTCCCCGGCACTCAGCATGCCAAAGTGCCGGCCCAGGGGGTTCATCCACTGCGGAAAGGGGGGTCAGCGCCGCTCTTCCGAGGATTAGGGGACCGCGAGAACCAGGGCAGCAAGCAAGACCACCACCGCGTTCCCCGGTGGATAAACCAAGGGAGCAAGCCCGGACACGCCGACTGCACAAGCCAGCATGTCTGGGCCGGCTCCAGCGACGCGATGCTCCACGGGGAAAGGGGGGGGCAACGGGAAGGAAGGATGGCGATCACTTACCATGAACCCTTCGTACTCTGGGTCGCGCACGGAGATGTGACCACTCATGCCCTCGGTGAAGTTCTGACGCGCAAAGTGGCGGAACGTAGCGGCCATGTGAACCAGGATGTGCTTTCTGTGCGACGTAAAGTCGGGAAACGACGGAATCCCTAGTCGGTCTTGTTGGCAATTCGCCCGGGCCACGTGCCGCCATCACCCCGATGCCCGCCGGCCCGGGATACGTGTAGACTCACCTTGCATAACCAGTCCATGCGAAATGGCCTCAAGGGGCGTCTTTTCGTGCGCCACTTCCAGGCTTTGTTCGCTCTTGGTGTGCTGCTCCGGCTTTTCCTTGGCCGTCAAGGGGCTCGTCATCGCCGTCGAAATCGCGGAGGGGGCCATGGTGAACAAGAGGCGGCAAGAAGTGAAGCGTACACGGTATTAGACTGGATAGCGGACGCGGAGAAGACCAGAGAGGGAGAGAGAGACAGAGAGACAGAGGGAGCTGCGGATGGTGGGATGATGAGGAATATGACAGTACGGCGAGAATGCAGTGTACAGGATTGATAAGACCATCAGCGGAACGGCAATGATCTCCGGTCCTCGGCCGTGCCGTCTTCTCGCAGGTCGTTGGACGACGGAACCGATAGGCGGCGGCTGGCACTTCCCCGCCCCGCGTCGGGCGTGTCGGGCCCCGGTCCGACGACCAGCGCCCAAAGATAGGCGCCGCATCCGATAGTTGCATCGCTAACTTGTTTGAGTCTAGAGACGCAGGGTCTCGTGAGCTTGGTAGGTACGTCACATGGAAGGGAGAGGCTCTCTTGCTGGAGGGTTGCATGTCAGGGGCGCTTCGCGATAACGGACAGCTACTCTACACATTCGGCCCCGACTCCCCGACTGCTTTCCGGGCAGTTGTAGATGATCTGGCTGATTGGTATCGCAGGCAGGAGCATCCCATCCCACGAGCCGTTGAGCTGATTGCAGTTGCACACTTACACACTTGAATGGCATGAAGAGAGAGAGAGGGGGGGGCGAGAGGGAGATGGAGAAAGAAAAAGAAACACTCGATGCGCAATCATTTTAATCCAGTCGGATCATTACAGAGGCAGATGGCATTGAATGTTGAGATTGTTAAGATGTAGGTTGTTCCTACGAAGTAATCAATACCAAGTGAGTGCATGCCATTAGCACTTCCTTTATTGTACCAAAGTACTTACATAGAAGGTCGGGAAGGTTCGACCTCGTCCCCTTTATCAAGCAATCGAGGGGTAGTGAAGGCGGGGGGAACTACGCCAACGCACAGGCCATCCCAGGCAAATACGCGGCAAAACTGATTTTCCACCATCGTGTAGCTCCTCCAAAAGTTTTGAGAAGTCAACAGGAGCTCGGCCTACGACTGCGATAAAGGAGGCTATCGGCGATTCAGATCACTGCTACCACCGTTCGAGCTCCCGGCGAAACCTCCTCACCACCCAAGCCCCCCCTCGTTCCTTCTCCCAGAGCGTCTGTCAAGATGCAGGCCCCCGTTGTGGTCATGAGTGAGCCCCTCCATAAGCTACTTTCCCCATACGTGCAACCGACCAGGTAGCTGACCGTGAGGCATCGCCAGACACCCAGAGCGGTGAGAGGCAGACTGGGCGACAGGCCCAGCTGTCCAACATCGCCGCCGCCAAGACGTACGTCCCATCCGTCGCGCCGCTTCGCTTCGCCCGCCCTTCCCCCCGCTGACCCGGCCTCCTTAGAGTCGCGGATATCATCCGATCATGTCTGGGCCCCAAGGCCATGTTGAAGATGCTGCTGGACCCCATGGGCGGCATCGTGCTCACCAACGACGGCCATGCCATCCTCCGTGAGATCGAGGTCTCGCACCCCGCGGCCAAGAGCATGATTGAACTCAGCCGGACGCAGGATGAGGAGGTGGGCGATGGCACCACTACTGTCATCGTCTTGGGTAAGGATACCCCTTTCCGCTTGGCTCGCCTAGCAACCATCTGACGTTGCGACCAGCTGGCGAGATCCTGGCCCAGGCCCTTCCCCAACTCGAGCGGAACATCCACCCCGTCGTAATCATCTCGGCCTTCAAGCGGGCCCTCAAGGACGCCCTGAACATCATCGACGAGATCTCGCTGCCCGTCGACGTCAACGACGACAAGGTCATGAACAACCTCATCTCCACCTCGATCGGTACCAAGTACGTGTCAAGATGGACCGAGCTGATGTGCAGCCTGGCCCTGACGGCCGTACGCACCGTCACCTGGGAGGCCGGCGGAAAGCAGGAGGTCGACGTCAAGCGCTACGCCCGTGTCGAGAAGGTGCCCGGCGGCGAGATTGAGGGCAGCCGAGTCCTGGACGGCGTCATGGTCAACAAGGACATCACACACCCCAAGATGCGGCGGCGCATCGAGAACCCCCGGATCGTGCTGCTGGACTGCACGCTCGAGTACAAAAAGGGAGAGTCGCAAACCAACATCGAGGTCACCAAGGAGGACGACTGGAACCGCATCCTGCAGATCGAGGAGGAGCAGGTCAAGGCCATGTGCGACGCCATCCTGGCCGTGAAGCCCGACATCGTCATCACCGAGAAGGGCGTGTCAGATCTGGCGCAGCACTACTTCATGAAGGCTAATGTCACGGCGATCCGCCGAGTGCGAAAGACGGACAACAACAGAATAGCCCGCGCGACGGGCGCCACGATTGTCAACCGGGCCGAGGACCTCCAGGAGTCGGATGTGGGCACCCAGTGCGGCCTGTTCGAGATTGAGAAGATTGGCGACGAGTACTTCACCTTCCTGACCAAGTGCAAGTCGCCCAAGGCCTGCACCATCCTGCTTCGGGGCCCGTCCAAGGACATCCTGAACGAGATCGAGCGCAACCTGCAGGACGCCATGGGTGTCGCTCGCAACGTCATCTTCCACCCGCGACTGTCTCCCGGCGGCGGCGCCACCGAGATGGCCGTCTCGGTCCGGTTAAACCAGCTGGCCAAGAGCATAGAGGGTGTTCAGCAGTGGCCGTACAAGGCCGTGGCGGACGCCCTTGAGGTCATTCCCCGCACGCTGATCCAGAACTCGGGTGCCAGCCCCGTCAGGGTTCTGACCGAGCTTCGCGCCAAGCAGGGCGAGGGCCTGAGCTCCTGGGGCATCAACGGCGAGGCGGGTACGCTGGCCGATATGCAGGAGTACGGCATCTGGGAGCCCGAGGCCATCAAGCTGCAGAGTCTGAAGACGGCCATTGAGGTGAGTTTCTCCGCGACCCCGCCCGTTCTGCCCATACTGACCCTACGTACTAGGCGGCCTGCCTGTTGTTGCGCGTGGATGACATCTGCAGTGCGAAGAAGGCCCAGCAAGTCGGCGCCGGCGCTATGGGAGGAGGCGATGATTAGACGTAGCGCGGAGTCTTGGAGGCTGGTCGTGGAAAAGAGTCATGCATACATACCCCTTGTACCAACAACACTGGTCCCTGGCATAAAAGTTGATGGGATACATGATAAATCTGATGGCTCTGCAGCCGGTTCCGACATGACTTGACGTCAGTACTGTCTACTGATACCGAACCCCCTTGCCGTGCCCCATGCTACAACACTGGTGCCGCTAGACGTGTATGTACGATGCCGCGGGTTCTGTCTGGATTCGTGTTGTTATTGGTTCGCCTTTTTCATTATTCATACAGCGAGCAAAAGGCATGATTCGTTCTGCTCGTAATGGGTATCTTCGTTGCCGTGCTTCCTCCGTCAACCTAATCGTCCTCGATGACGATGCCCCTCGGCTCCTCGACGGCGGCCGGGGGGGCGTCTTGCACTTGGGTGTCCCCCTCGGCGTCAGCATTTCTGGTGTTGGCGACGACGGGACGGGGCCCCTTGGCGGCGTCGGCGGCATCCTGGCCCTTGGCCGGCTGGGCGGCGGCGGCATTCCCGCCGCCGGGAGTCTTGGCCTTGGCCTTGCGGGCCTTCATCTTCTCGCGCTTCTCGCGATTCCGGCGCGTCTTCTCCTCGTCGAGGCGGGCGCGCTCGGCGCGGGTGCGCTCAAACTCGTCGGTGGCGCGCTCGGCGCGGACCTCGTCGTCCATGCGGCGCAGGCGCTCGTACTCGCGCCGGCGGCTAGCCTTGTAGACGTGGAACTCGCCCGAGCCGGCGCCGGCTGACGAGCCCTGCACGTTGGTGACAATCTCGGGGGGCGCGGCGACGGCGCGCCGAGCCCCTGCCGCGCCCTCGGGCGGCGGCAGCCGGATCGTCTGGTCCGGCCGCGCGAAGAGCGCCTCCACCGTCGCCGCCTGCGCCGACACGGGCGTCAGCGCCCGCTTCTTCGTCGGCCGCCGCGACCTCGGGTCCGCCGACGTCGGCACGGATTCGGGGCCCTCGCCGGACATGGTCGTTCGGGTGGGGTATATGTGTGTGCGTGTACGTGTATCTCGCGCGAACTTCCGACGTCTGATGGCGGGCCAAGGGTTCTTTTTTTTTTTTTTTTTGGTTCAAACCCTGCGAGGCGCGTCGGTGGTTGTTGGGTCCCCCGGGAAAGCTGGGACTTTGCTTCGTGCGCGATTCCCCGAGGGGAAGGAAGAGGGGGAGCCGGTGACAGGGGACGGGGATCCGACGCGGGAGGGGAAGTGAAGTCGTAGTCGATAGTATGTGATAAGGGTGCAGAGGGCGGATGGGCAGACGTCCATGGATGGACGGATGGACGCTGGTGATGATGGTTGGACCCACTCGGAGCTAAACAGGCGCAGGTGGCAGGGGAGGCACAGGGCGGGATGGGTGTGAACCACTTCCGTTCCTGAATGTACAGTTTAGTACTAACTGAAGTACGGAGCACAACTACGAACGAGAGCGAGGTGAAATTCCCGGCCTTTGCGCCGATGATGGAGGATATTTCTGGGGTTCGGCCTGCACAGGTTACCAGTACACAGTTTAGCATCCATGCTTGATGCATTGACGTGGGCCATACATAGCCTGCTTGTCTGTTTCCGTTCTTCGCGTACCCCGTCTTCCCCCCAGCGCCACCGACGAGGCCCAAGCTAAATACGTGACATAGGTCGTAGGTATACAATGAGGTGCATCGTCTTGTTCTGACAGGAAGCGGGCAGGGGGTTCGGGAGTGGGCGCTACCGGCTGCACGGGTTTACAGCGCCCATGCGCTTCGCATGTTTGTTCACCCGCGTCTTATAGTCGCCGTGCAGATCAACTGCCGCCAAGCCAGTGACGGCGCGTCTCATGCCATCCATCCAGACTCTCTACTACGCAGTACGGTGCGTACACATCTACCTCGACTCGCCACCTCCCGCACCGGAGGCCACTCACGAGACTCGGAGGCCTCATGGCCATCCTGTGCCCATGCCAGCCCGATGCATTCGTTCGTTCATCCATACATATGTACGTACACACATACGTATAAATACAGACATACGAGGGTGCATCCCATGTATACATGGAACCCGTGGACCATCCGGGACAGGGGGTGGTTCAAAATGGAGGGGCACGGCGCCGCGGGGACCTGTCGATATGAAACCCTGAGCGTTTGTCCAATGGGCGATTCCCCATTTTCTCGTCACAGCGATACACTGTTGGTGACTGTGCATACGACTCCCTCTTTCTTCTGCGGCTTAGCCTACCGTTTCCCCTTGGCTCAGTCCTGGGCCAAGCAAACATCCAACCAAATATAGACCGAAGTAGTATCGATAGGTTACTTTATCGAAGGGAGCTCTAGTTGCGGTTGCCAAGGGTTCGACCAGAACGTTGCAGTGAAATAAACAGTATTTCTCAGCTCTCAGCACCCCTCCTACTTACTTGCCTGCTACATCCTATCCCACATCCCATCCCCCAACCCACCGCTCACGCTCGCGTCCCGTACCTTGCGAGACGTCAAGCTTGTGCCCTCTGCATCGCCGCTGCGAGGCATCCAGGGCTCTTCGTTCCTCTCGTCCGTCCCCTCGGACTTGTCCCGTGTCGCCGTCGTCGGCCTCGCCGCGCAGGAAACCTCGTGCCGTAGGGCTATATAACCGACGCCCCGTCCTCGTCTCGACCGGAGAGCCGTCTCGTGCAGGCCCAGGCCCACGTCCCATCTACCGGTGCATCATCTGTCCCTGGTAGACTCCAAAGTGCTATTTCGCCATGGGCAAACCACGGTTGATCATCCTGATTCGCCACGCCCAGTCCGAGGGCAACAGTAAGTACCGGCAAGAGGCGAGAACGTGCTTCCGTCCCAAGGCTGACTCGGGGCCCTTCCTCCCTATGCAGAGAACCGCGAGATCCACCAGACCATCCCCGACCACCGCGTTAAGCTCACGCCTGACGGCTGGGCGCAGGCCCACGATGCCGGCCGCCGTCTGCGCTCGCTCCTGCGCGCCGACGATACCATCCACTTCTTCACGTCGCCGTACCGACGCACGCGCGAGACGACCGAGGGTATACTGTCGACGCTGACGGCCGACGACCCGGACCCGTCGCCGTTCAAGCGGTCCGCCATCACGGTGCACGAGGAGCCCCGCCTACGCGAACAGGACTTTGGCAACTTCCAGCCCTGCAGCGCCGAGATGGAGCGCATGTGGCAGGAGCGGGCCGACTACGGCCACTTCTTCTACCGCATCCCCGACGGCGAGAGCGCCGCTGACGCCTACGACCGCGTTTCGGGCTTCAACGAGTCACTATGGCGCCAGTTCGGCGAGGACGACTTTGCGAGCGTGTGCGTGCTGGTCACGCACGGCCTCATGAGCCGCGTCTTCCTCATGAAGTGGTACCACTTCAGCGTCGAGTACTTTGAGGACCTGCGCAACGTCAACCACTGCGAGTTCCTCATCATGAAGAAGCAGGAGGACAGCGGCAAGTACATTCTCCAGAACAAGTTGCGCACCTGGTCCGAGCTGCGCCGCGAGCGGGCGGCCCTGAAGGCCAAGGAGGCGGCCGAGACCAAGAAGGAGGACGGCCCTCTGCCCGCCCCCGACGGCCTCAAGGCCCTCGAGCGCCAGAACTCGGCCCCGGTCCCGCAGGTCCGCAAATGGGGCGGCTGCCCCGGCGGCTGCAACCACGGCAAGCACTTCCAGATCCGCCGGGACCTCGCCGAGCTGCGGCTGGTGGACGAGAAGAGCGCCGCCGCCAAGGCTAGTGTCACGACGCACAGCATGAGCGGTGCCAACGGCGCGAACAGCCCCGGCGGCCACCTCGGCACCCTGGCCAGCCGGCGTACCAACTCGATCAAACGGCCTAATAATTCCGACGACGACTCGGATGACCCGAGGGGCCACGTGGCGCCGCAGATTGACGTGACCAAGGCTCGCGAAGAGGTGGTTTCCTCGCCGGATGGCACGCCTTCTTTCATAACGGTCGAGGACCGCCTGCGGAGCGCTCTCAAGTCGCCGTCCAACAAGCCGTCGCACTTCCTGCGCCTGGGGCGCGACTTTGGCGGCACCCGGTCCGGGGGCAACAGTGACACCGAGATAAGCGAGGACGACGCGCGGCGGCGACTGGCCAGCAAGGCGGCGCTGGTCGCTAACGGCGTGAACAGCCATGCCAAGGGCGAAAAGGGCGATAAAGGGGAAAAGGGGGCCGGTGCCAAGCACGGCGCCGCGGGGGCCAAGGGCCACCACGGCAATGTGAGCAGGCTGGGCGACGCGCCCGCCTGCTCGGAGAACAACAGCGAGGACGGCGGCGACGAGCGGGAAAAGGACGACGACCTGGCCAAGGCGGAGGAGGAAGACCGAAGCTACAGGGGCAGCGTGCTCTGATGGCCTGCTTCCTGTAGCGTTTGTGTTGCCAGACTGGGAACGTAAGAATTCCCATGGTAGCGCCCTCCCCACATCCGTATGACCGTATGCATAGAAAGCGCTTTAGCCGTGATAGTCGTATATACCCAAAGCGAAATGCTTCTGTTGAACCGTCCCCAAGCCGTCTGGTTGCCCTGGCGGCCATACGGTACTTGATGCTGTGCTGTCGGCCCGTGACGGCGGGTGCTTGTCGACCGTGATGGTACAAAGAAGCTACGTTATGCATCGGCGACGAGTACGGAACATGACATGGGGGGTTGTCAGTATTCATAGATGACGACTCGGACCGAATGAAGCCCTCGTTTTCCAGTCCTCCGGGACTTTCCCCTCCTCTCCCACCCGGGCTGTGACGTTTCGAACGCCACGATCCAGGGAAGTGGTCCAGGACGAGAAAGAGGGCCAGGTCCCGGTCCAGCATGTTCACGCCAGGCTACGGTGCCTCAAGGTGTCTAGGCCCGCCCCTCCCCTTGGGATTCTGGAGATGGACCGTCTAAGCCGCGATCCGCCGATACCGCAGTCAAGTTTGGGCGCAATATGGTGTGTAGCCATCTAAATTCAAGGTGGCCAGGAAACGAGAACATCGGTCGAGGCCTAAATGATCCCAGTGTAACATATATAGCAGGCGGGGCGAACCCTGAGGGGGCCGGCCAGGCAGCAAGCAGTGTACCTATCGAGACATCGATTCTAGCAGCAAACACCTCCTATTCAGCCACACTGCCTGCCCTTTGGGGGAGACGGCAACAAAGCCATGGTATATAGCTGGGAGGGGCAGAGGAAAGGCATTGTATATCTTGTGAGATTACAATCCCAGAACCCGGATTGAATGACCTGCCTGCTTTTGCCCGTTTGTCTATTGTTCGCCCCCCCCGGCCGGTTGTTCCTCCCCCTCCCCATCTCTGGCGAATGAACATTTATCTCTGCCTGAGGTCCATCACACACGAAGCCCTTCTTCGACCATGGAACTGCTTCATTTTACCCCTCCCTACAGAAGATTCCCATCGCACTTTGTTCCATATTCGTCGGGCCCCGGGGCCACACGTGTACATGGACCTCGTCCCATCTCGGGGCCGCGCGCATCGAGAAGAAGCACCCGCTCCTCCCGGGTCCTTACGCCAACCAACCCGGCCTCCGCGACGGCGCAGCGATTTCTCGTCTCGCGCCAGAAACCCCCAAGCCTTTTCGTTCAGCACCCTTTGACTCTTCTTCCCCTCCCCTCCTGTCGTTTCCCTCCGAAATTTTCCCTCCTCGACGCCGTGCCGTCGTGTCTCTCGTTCGCAGACGAGATCCCTCCCATCCCGCCCGCCTTCCTTTCTCCTTTCCACGAAGCACCCTGTCCCCTTCCTCCCTCTTCCGCTTGGCCACAGTCGAAAATAAAATCATCAGCGCAATGAATACCAAAAGCATTGCGGACCCTCCGGATCCGGGACCCCAGCTTCTCGCCCCTCGGGCGTCCCCCCCCCAAGACGACGCTGCTGTACCACCGCTTCGTCTGCCGCGGCGGCGCCTACGGCATCGAACGCCTGCCGCCCGAGGACGGGACCGCCATCCGCGGCACCGAGGCCCTGTTCGCCTTCCGCCGCCTTCGGTCCGACGCAGGCGATTTGGGCTGGCGGGACGGGGCGACAGCAGGCGGCCATGCGCCGAAACAAACGACGCGAAAGATGGGGAGAAAATAATGAATTCATGAATGAAAGAATGAGGAAGAGAAGGAACGAGGATTTATTATTATATTATGATTTCTGAAATGAATGGCCGCCACGTGCGGACGGCGGGCACGCTGGCGTTGGCAGCGGCGAGCTCGGATATCGGTATGCGTTCGCCAAAGACGGGGTCCCGGTGGCTCAGACATTAGAAGTACAGGGGGTTCCTTCCCACGGCACAAGGTCTCGACTTGAACGGAACGACTGCCCATCGACGGCGGCGAGTTTTGCCTGCAAAGCTGGAGAGGCCGTCACCACCGAAGCGACGAGCCGCTGGAAGGAGGACAAGTGGATATCTTTCGTAAAGGTGTGGATTCGCAACGGTGAATCCCCTGAAAAACAAATGCGCAAAGCCCATCACGACGGGGCCAGAGGCCGCAGCCACCAACCATAAACAAATCCGCAAAACAGGAACACACGCATACACAAACCCCGACTCCTGATCCTGATGGGCAGCTCGTGACCCAGCCGAGTAGGCAGCCCACAGCGAACCCTGCCTCCCGAAATGCAATACCCCGGATGCCACGCGGCCTTGGCCCAGAAAAGTCGGCCGGCCGTGCTCCCGACACGCATACTTGCGTCCAGTGCCCTACTGGCCGCACCCCGACCCCCCCACTGGACGTATCCGGACATGCCTGTTCCGACCCTCCCCCCAACCCCCTTTGGGCGGCGCGGGAAGCCACGCTGATGATGCACACACGCGCCTTTCTATAATAAGAACCATTCCCGATCCGAGACACCTTTCCGTTCGGTCCCTGTGGGGACCTATGCTACGCATAAGACAGATGCGTGCTCTCTTTCAGCCCGCAACAAACGCCGTGAAGATGCAGCAAGTGGCCATGTGTGGTTTGCTTTGGAACGAGGCGCGGGTTGTTGCCAAACAAACAAGAACCGAGGGAGAAAATAAAGAATCAGAAGAACTTCGACATTGCTGTGCTCAGGTCGATGAAGTCGACAGGCTTGGTCACGTAATCGCTGAAGCCGGCCTCGACGCACTTTTCGTGTACGTCCGACATCACGTTGGCCGACAGGGCGATGATGGGGAGACGCTGATAGTTGCCCTCCCGCTCCCATTGCCGGATTTCCCGGCAGGCCTGGTAACCGTCCTTCCGGGGCATATGAAGATCGCACTGGCCCCGCGTTAGCATCACGCCGGGCTCAACCACCCGGGCGGGCGAAGACGGGACGGGGGGCTGCACTTACGAGTATCAGGGAGTAGAAGCCAGCCGGCTTGGAGAATACGGCTTCGGTACACTCCACGCCGTCGGCCGCTATCTCGGCCACGATGCCAACCTTCTTCAAGTACCGAATCAGGACCTTCTGGTTGACGGGGTTGTCCTCGACGAGCAGCACCTTGTAGCCCTTGTTGCCAATGCGTTTTTCCACGTTGAGGTAGTTCTGCTTCTGCGTTTCCACCATTTGCGCAGCCGTCGAGCGGTTCCGGTCGATACTCAGGTCGCGTAGCTTAGCGGGGTCGAACACGGCGGCGAACCGTGACGGCTTGACCGGCTTGTACACGAAAGACACCTTGTGCTCTTCCAGCAGCTTCTGGTGGCCGTTGTCCGACGCCAGCTTCACCACCGCCTGTCGCTGGACCGAATCGGACAGAACGAGAATCGACGATGTCCCGCCCGACGCCGAGACGATGTCGTCAATGACACCCATGATGGCCTCGGGCGAGCCTAGGTTGAGGACAATGTGGGTGAAGGTGACGGCGTCCTCCCCGCGAATCAGCTTCTGCGCCTCCTCCACCGTGGCCATGGCCGTGATCTGGTGCGGTACGTCCTTGGGCAACGTCATCTCGATATGCTTGGTCGTGGCTTCGCGGCTGTAGGTCTGCGGGCAGATGATCAAGATGGAATACATGGGCGGCCGGAACCGGTCGAGCGAGTTCGCAAACTTGGTCACGTCAGGCGTCGGCAAGTCGCCTCGGGGTGAAAGCCTGCCCGAAGGCATCTCCAGTTTCATCTGCGACAGGTCCTGGCCGCTGGCCTTGGCAGCCTCGCTGAAGTGGACCAAGCCCACATTTACCGACGACACCGACGACCGACCGGTTGCTTGCGAGTGCGCCGACTTGACAGAAGGGTCAGAACTAGCAGACGAGGCAGGGGTTGGGGACCTAACAGCAATATCCGAGCCGGGGCTCGCAGTTGCGTGCGAGCCTGTCGTCGCCGCCCTCTGCAGTAGCAGTGGCCGTACGGTCTTCGCCGAGCCCTCTTCGGACGGCGTCTGCGCGGGCCTGAACGGCGGCGTCACGGCGGCGTCCGGGTGGTCTTCATCCGTCGGGAGGCCAAACCGTGCCGAAAAGGTAAAGGTAGAGCCCTTGCCAGGGACGGCAGAGCCCTCCATCTTGCCACCGTGGAGTTCGACGAGTTGCCGCGAGATGACCAGCCCGAGGCCGCTGCCACCGTGTTGGCGCGTGCTGCTTCCGTCAATTTGGCTGAAGGGCTTGAAAATGAGCTCCGCCTCCTCCTTGGAGAAGCCGCGGCCCGTGTCGATGATGGAAAACTCGAGCATGATCTCGTTCGGTCCGAGTCCCTTGTCCCCGGCGGCGATCACCTTGCACCGACTGAAGACTTCGCCCTGGGTGGTAAACTTGATAGCATTTCCGATCACGTTCAAGAGGACTTGACGAACCCGGACTTTGTCGCCCTTGACCCATGACGGCACGTCTTCTTCCACCACGTAGTTGAGTTCGAGCCTCTTCGCAATGGCCATGGTGGACACGAGTTCGTTGACGTCCTCTATGAGCGACCGTGTGTGGAACCACTCGAAGCTGAGCTTCATCATGCCTGCGTCCACCTTGGACAAGTCCAGGATGTCGTTGATAATCATCAGGAGGCTGTTGGCACTGGTCTGGATCGTGTTGGTGTAATCCCTCTGCTCCTCGTTGAGCACCGTATCTTGGAGGAAGCTGACCATGCCCGAAATGCCAATTAGAGGCGTGCGGATCTCGTGAGACATGTTGCTCAGGAACCGGCTCTTCGACTCCATGGCTTCTTTCAGCTTCGCTTCCAGCAGTTTGTGGTCGTTGATATCTGTCGCCGAACCAAAGTACGAGCTCTCCCCAGTGCCGAAATCTATCGTGTCGATTTCCACGCACCGTATCAGATGCCAGCGGTACTCGCCAGTTTTAGTCCGTAGGCGCAACTCGGTCGTGTACGAAAGCCGACCAGTGCTGTCTTTCGCCACCTTGATAATGCCTTGCTTGGCCAGCTCGCCCAACTCGCCCATGGGCAAGTCCAACGATGCGCTGCTGTTGCTGCTGGCGTTGCGGGACAGGGCTGGGGTTCCCGCGCCGGCCCGCGTAGACGTGGCTGATGTCGGTTTCGCACTCGAGGTTTCGGTTGATTTCTGCGCGAGGTCGGTCGGAATCCTGCACCGCGCCAGGTCATCGGGGTGGACATAATCCATAAAGCCCACGCCCATCGCATCTTCGAAGCTCTGCCCTGTGTAGGAGAGCCACTGCTGGTTGGCGAAGGTAATGCCGTCTTCCTCGGTGGCGGTGAAGATGATCTGTGGGATCAGATTTGCCAAAAGGCGATGCTTAGCGTCGGAGGCTTCGACTTCCTCCTGGCGAGCAGCCCTGAGCTCAGCGACTTTCTGGTCGTGAATGTCCATGTAGGAGCCAATAAACTGGATAATCACGCCACGCCTGTCCTTTGACGCCGTGGCACGAGCCTGGTGCCATCGGTACACACCGTCGAACCGCCGGATGCGGACTGTGTCGGCAAATGGCTCGCCCGTTCGAATCGAATGCGTCCAGTTTTGCAGGTAAAGATCGCGGTCCTCGGGGTGGAGGCTTCCCCAAGGGTCCATGACGAGATCGGCGATGGTCTGGCCCCTATACGTCAGGTACTTGCTGTTCACCCACATGATCTCGCCATTGTCCGGCATGGCAACAAACACATGGGCAGGCAGGGAATCAAGCATAAGTCCCTTCAACCGATCTGACGGCGGCAACATGCTGACTTGGGTAGTTGTGAGGGACCCGGAACGATTCTGTCCAGGTGTGCTGACTGTTGGCTTGGTGTGCAGCGTTGTCCCCGACGGCAGGGACTGGAAGGTTGACGAGAACTCGGCACCATATGAGTGGAGTTTGGTGTGCTTGTGGTTGGCAGTATCAGGAAGCGGGCTGTGGGCGCCGGCTTTCTTCGCACGACCTTCGACACTGCCATACGCATAGTCATCGTGGCGGTTGCCTTGTCCTCCAGCGTCCCTGGCTCCTGCCAGCTTCCCGGCTGCCACGGCGGATTCAGGGTCGCCCGAGGTTTGAGGCCGGCTGTTGGGAGTTGACAGGTCAGCAGCTTCGCTCTCGGTGGCGGATGGCGTGTCGGGGTGTAGGCTCCTCCAACTGCTCGATCGGGCACTGAGCCTGGCTACGGACACGGGCTGTTCCTTAGAGCTCCTGCTCGAGCGGGCCCCGGACACGTGCGTTACTACATCTTCGGCACTCGCCGACTTGGGCGCGGCGGCGAAATAGCCATCGCCGCCAGGCTGGGCAGGGCTCGAGCCCGTGGCTCTCCTTTCCACCACGAGGCCGAATGACGTCGGATCCCAGTTAGGGGTGCCCCCTGGCGATCCTGCAGCACTACGCGAAGGGCCCGAGTAGTCGCTTGGGCTCGTGAGGCTCCCGGTCACGGATTGATGGGCCGGGTCCTCCGCACGCGGCCAGTTGAGGTGAGCATACATAACAGGATCGATGATCGGCCGGCCATCGGGACCCAGCGCACCAAACCCCGAGGTAGACGGCCTCTTCCGATGCAGGCCCGCGAGCTCGGTCTCCAAATTGGTGTAGTGGCGGCTGAGAGCAAAGGATGTCGCCAAGTGGGGAGCGAGATGCTCCAAGGAATGGCGCAGGTTGGACGGATACGGGATGACGGGGCTCAGGATGGACAAAATCGCGATCGGACTTTGTTGGGTTTTCCTGGACGAGTCGGAAGACGAGGGCCGGTCTGGGGCGCCCGCCTCGTCGGCCGGCCGGCCCCGCTGTCCGCTCTTCTGCTCGAGGGCAGCCGGGTCCAGTTTGAACGTCTGCGTGGGCTTGGACAGCAGGATGTGCTTGAGGGGAATATGCAGCACGGTCCAGGAGTTGTCGACCCCGATGGTCTCGGGGGCCTGGATGTTGGTATAATCGTGGGGGCTGGGTCCGGGGTTGAAGGATTCCTCGTCCACCATGGCATCCGTGAAGAAGGGGTTTTCGGAGGGGTCGGCACGGACGGCAGGAGATGGTGCCGGAGACTGCGACCAGGGGGACGGCGGAGCTTGTTCGTATTCTTCGTATTTCGGGGTGGGGGGGCGTGGCTCGTCATCGTTGAGCACAGACAGGAGGTTGGATATCTTGGATTTGTCGCGCGATAGGGACTTCGCCCCTCGCACGTGCGACTTTGGCGCGGCGGCGTTGCCCAGGAGCGAGGACAATTTCGAAACCGATTCGTTCTTAGTGAGCTTCTTCGGCTTCTTCTTGGCCTCGTCGTTGGGTTTTTCAGCCGCGGCATCAAGATACGGATAGCTACGAGTCAACGCAATGACCTTGCCTCGCTCAATGACTCTCTGCACGCCGTTGTGGTCGATGAGCGGGTCGGCTTCCATATCCAGTCCCTGGAGGACGGGTAGTACTCGGCCCTTCACCTCAGGCTGGGTTACAATGGGCGCCTCCCACGCCGGGAGAGGCTGCTGCTCTTCGACGGCATCATGCTCCTCCAAAGCCTCCTTATTCAGGCTCTGCTGGGGTGGGGCTGAGGTACCACAAGTCCTTTCGGTCGTGGGGTAGTAGCTTTTGCTCCGAGGTATCGGTGTGGGCCGAGGGGGTGCTGTGGCGGTGCCGCCAGGGGACTGGCTCCGGTGCGGTTCTCGGTTGTCCTCGTACGAGGTGTAGGAGTGTCGACTTAACAGGCCTGGCCTGGCTGACCGCTCTAGCTTCTGTGCCAACTCGACGTTCGAGGCCAGCTCGGAAAGATCCCCCACGCTGCTGGGGAGCACGCTACTCGTCCTGCCTAGGTAGCCCATGCTATACGCGTCGCCCTCCAGGTTGTTGTACGTCGCCTTTTGTCCCCAGGGCACATTCTCCAGGTCGGTGGAATCGGCGGGGATGGACAGCGTCATGCGCTCGGCCTTGTAGTACTGCTTCATAATCTGAACGACGGCGCTCCACCACGGATCCAGGCCGGGCTCGGCGGTGAGCATCAGCGTCAGGTCGTACAGGTTGGGCGTAGGAAAGTCGAAATTATCGGGCATTATAGGCGCGGCACCCTGCGGTAGGAACGTCATGGTGGACGCCGGCGTGGACGGATCCGAGCGGATTTGGTCGTGCATGACCAGGTTGTCAAACTGGCCGCCGGTCGAGTTGAGCAAGGCCCCTTGCGACTGGTTGCTGAAGGCCCTCTGCAGCGCCGAGTGGGCGTACCCTGGCGTCGTCATCCGAGGAAACGGGTAAGAGGGCGTCCGGGCAGCCAGGCCGGGGGTGAAGGCCGGGGTGGTGGCGCCCCGTACGGTCCTGTTGGACTCGGTGGACGCTGTGGGCAAGTCCGAGCTCGAGGTGGAACCGGGCGTAGACAGTGACAGCTCCTCGCGTATGGGCGACGGGCGCTTCTTCTCGGCGTTCGCAATATGCGGGCTGCGGGCAACGAGGTCACGACGCTCGAGGTCCCGGGCCAGTCGCTCCCGGTATTGCTTTATAATGGCCTGGGAGTCGATAACTTCGGGCGAGCCCTGGGCGATGCTGACTTCTTTCACCCTCTTCTTCTTCGCTCCGGCCGACGGAGAGGCGGCAGGATCGGCCGTGTCAACCTCGATAGCCGGGGGGGTGCCGAGACGCGGAGCCGGACCGCTGTCGTCGCCCCGCGCGTCCTCCAACGCGCCGCCGCGCAGGCCGAGCGTGGACTCGCCGTTCGCCATGCTCCCAAGGGCTGGATGCAGCTCTTGCAGGGCCGGGTGACGGGCGACGGGGGACGACTGCTCTGTCAGCGTCCGCATCTGCGGTAAGGGCTGGGGTTGCCTCGAGTCGCTCACGAGCGCAGCTGCAAACGGGCCATGCCCGGCCGCCGCAGCGGGCACGGGGTCGTCGTCGGCATGCAAATCCCAGGGCACTATCGCGTCTCTTCCATCTAGCTCGTCGCTATTCGCAGGGTCGTAAGGGTTCTCGAGCGCGGTCCGAGGCTGCTGGGTCGAATTAGGGGTTGACGTCGGCATTCCTCATTTAAGCACGCGCCCTTGGACTTTGGCGACACAAGTCGTGTTTAGGCATTCGCTACTGGGCGAGAAAAGGACGGAAGAAAAATGGAGCGGGGGTGGGTTTTTTCTTCTCTTGAGGGCGGCAGGAGCTCTCGGAGTCAAGGCCTGGCTGGCAGAGCAGTGACTGACTGACGATGGGGGCTTGTCCAGCGTCGAGTCTTGCGAAATGACAGGTCTGGCGGGCGTTGGACTGTCGAGTGGGAAAAGCTGAGCGAGTGGGTAAATCCAACGGAGAGCCGCTGCGTGGTGGTCGCTCGCTGTCAGGTCCTCTTTCGCAAATGACGTAGCCGCGCCTCTGATCTTTCCCGAGAGTGGCAACCCCAAATAAAAAAGGCACGTCCTACGCTGGCTATGCGGCACTCTGGTTTTAGAAAAGCGCAAATGCCGGGCGACTTATGTAAGAGACGGGCGGTGGGCGGGGGAATTTGGCGCGACGGGTTTCTGCGCACGAGACAGGAAAATCCAGCGGATGGGCGGGAGGGAGAGGAAGGAAAGGAGACAAAGAACGAGAGAGGTAGAGAGAGGCCTAGTGACAGGGCCAGGGAAAAAAAAACAGGATGACACTTTCCCCGTCAAAGTCGACGGATGCGGGCCAGGAATAGCCTCACGGCGAACAGAGGCACGGCTAACTAGAGAGAGGTAGGGACGAATTGGGTAGGTACCTGACATGGAGCGAGCGAACGAACTGACTGGCATCTGAGGTAGTTTGTGTGTAATTTGAAAGCAGCCAGGCACCGCATGGCGGAACGTCAATATACTTCGGCACTGCTACTGAGGACGGTACATGCACTGATTTCAATATTCTCTCTCGGTTCTGTAGCTAACGGGATGCCATCCATGACGGTAATGCCCTCGGCCGCCGTCCCTGTGCTCGACTCACTTTAAACAAGTCATCACTGTGCCCATATTCGGTTGCTGTATCGGGCCTGGGCTGCCTACCTGACCTTGTTTGGATCGCTGTAAACTCCCCACTTCCCACGCTTGCCATCCGGGCGGAAATGCCTTGGGGACAGGGCTCTCTTGGACGGAGACAGGGTACTACTCAGCTACATGACACTTTTTCAGTTGACTGAAAACCATACGACCCAGGCACGCCGGCCACGATATAGATACGTATGGATGCTGGAGAGGGAAGGAAGTGGAAATAGGAACGGTACGCACCCGCTCTCTCCCGTCTGGCCCAATCGACGGGTCCTTGGCCTCCAGCAGCCGCTGCCCTTCTTTCTCCGCCCCGGTCTTTTCCTCGTCTCTTTTCCCGCGTCCCAAACCGGGCGCTGAGGTATTGACCAGAAAGCCAGTGCAGGGCCTTGTTTGGTCAAAGTCCGATATGATGGGGACGCATGGAACGCTCCGAGCAGGGGCTTGTGGCGCGGGCCTCTTTTCCAGGGCTCTTCCCCGTCTTTCTTTTTAACTATGTACAGACACATGCCCATTCTCCGTCACCCGCGCACCGCCCGCGCACCCACACCCACTTAAACCACACTCTCCATTTCTCTCACCCAGGCACTCACGCGCCGGACGACACACCGGCCTCTTTTCTATTCCTCTCAGGCCCTCGTCACGCTTGCCTTTCCCCAGGTGGAACGGAGTAGGCGATATGCACGCTACATAATGATTTCACGAGGAAAAGCGTACCCGCTTTTGGGTCGTACGCGGCGAGCCAGCTGACCGGGTTTCTGTACCAGCTCGGTCGGCGCGGCGCAGATACGCACACCGTGTTCTGGTTTGGGGGAGAGGGGCGGGGGCTCGTGGCTATACCGTTCATCTTGGTGTTGGTGTTTGCTCAATCCAGGCCGGCTGTGTGCCGCAAATACCTGGAAAAGGCTTTCTGCCGGGGAATTGGGTGCCCAAGAAAGCGACTGGTTCGACAGAGGGACTGACTAGTCGCCCGCCATTACCAGAGAGACGCCGACGAGGCGACAGCCCACCCAGGTTCAGGTCCCGGGCCACGCGGCCAGGTACGGATCCAAATGGACGGTAAAAACGGGTTCTCGACCAGAAA
This sequence comes from Nigrospora sphaerica, assembly GCA_018287875.1. Lineage (NCBI taxonomy): Eukaryota > Fungi > Ascomycota > Sordariomycetes > Amphisphaeriales > Apiosporaceae > Nigrospora > Nigrospora sphaerica. Next base: position 5,271,072 of record JAGVVL010000002.1, read on the forward strand.
CATGAAGACTTCGCACATGGTCCCGGCATGGGCAATATTGTCCAGAATGACCGTATAAAGACGCCAGCGGGAGACACGGCGTTGGGAGCGGCCAGGATGAGGACAGAAGCACTGGCTTAACACTAGTGCAATGGTTTGTAGTGTAGTGAGCCATTTGTTCTGTCCCCCTCCTGGCGGCCACTTTTGGGGGAGGGGGCCGAAACCTAATGCGAGTCCGACCTGTCCGTCCAACCTGCCTCGCCTGCAACTGGTGGTGGAACGCCATATGCGTACGTGTATGTACAAGTCGGCAGGTTGCCCCCCCCCCATAGCCCCGTCTCCCGGGACTACATGGATGGCCCCTGGCAGGCGGATAGATAGTCGAGCGTCGGCGCGGCGGAACGAAACAAGATGCACGATGGTCGGCGCCATTGGGGTACACGAGCAACGCATCCGCTAATGTACCCGACTCTCCGACTCCAGAGTCACCTCAATGAGGGGGGATGCATGCAATCCCATGCACGGATCACGGCGTAGTAGTCGTTCTCTATGCTGCATGTCCGTCTTGGTTATGGAGGAGAGCGCTTGTGGATGGGAGCTCACGAGCATGTCAGCCCGCTGCCATACCAGGGTCTGGATTCGCAGGCGGCAGCCGTATGACGTTGCGGCGGCAGATAATACTCTGCCGCTCGGGGAGAGGGAGGGACACTTACACAATATGTGCGCGTGCCGCCAAGGCTTCTTATTTTCCTTACTCGTCCCTCCCGAGCTGCTGGGCTGCTGCTGGGCTACTGGCTCGGCCCACGGATGAGTGGTGGGGGGGACGGGGGAGAAAAGGGAACTGATGAACAGTATCAAGCCCTGGCTCGCCCGGGCACTAATTGTACATACCTCCTCCTCAGCTCCCCCTGCCCCTCCCGGGTTGACTCGTCAGCAGCGCGCCTCTCCATCGGGCTAAAAGCTCCCAGTCACGGCCAGCTACTAGGTAGTTACTAGCATCCCGTCAGCTGTGGTCGAGTCGGTTCCAAAAGAGCGCTGCCGAATCGGTTCGCGGCACGAACTAGACCGGTCAGACGAAGAGCAGGCAGTCATGAATGGCGAGAATGGGTGAGGGGGACGAGGGGGGGGCGGCGACATGGATAGCGGGCGCGCAGGATGGGGCGCTTCCAGCTTTTGCTGTATGCTCCCGGTCCGTCCCTGGTCTCGGCAGCCGCATGAGTCGTGCTGTATGCTGCGAGTATTTGATGACGTGCATCTCGTGCCATGAAGAAAGCCATGGGCAGTTTGCTTTCGCCTGCCCATCTGTCAGCGAAGCATGCCGCATATGACAGGGCTGCCCTTCCAGTGATGCCGTCCTAGATGAGCATGCAGCAAAAGACCGAAAGTCCAGTTTTTACCGGAGCGTACGGGACCAAGGGGCATAGAGAAAAGGAAACGTAGTCGTCGTAGCGTTGGTGTTGTACTGCTGCACAACATGCCGCAGCTGCGGTCATCATCAGCCCACCCGCGACGGGGAGGCACCTATTTGTCAAGACGCTCTCGCTTCCCATCCTGGATGCTTTGCGAATTCTTCTAGAATATCCCCTGGCGTGCTGGTTCGGTGTGCGGTAGAGGCTTGCCCGTACCTGGAGCCGCCTTCGACTCTCCCAGCTTTCCCCCTCTTCCAATCCCGGCTCTCCATTCATTTCTTGTCTCGGTCTTTCCATCCATGCCTTCCTTGTCTCCACGCCCCGTCCCCCCAGCCCGAATTTTCCGGCGACAATGGCGGGCGTCTCCAATCCCATGCCCATTCCCACGTTCCCTAGAGTGCGTACAGCTAGAACGTATAGAGTGCATCACCGTGCCGTAGCGGGCTGAAGCGCTCCATCACCGCTCTTTGGTAATGGGCCACGCTAACGCCGTCTCCATTCTCGCGTGAGGTCTCCATCTCCGCCCAATCCGGACAGGATGCTTGCCGCAGCGCGTGGGCTGCCCGCCCCGATCCTCACGGAATTGCTCCGAGTGGCTTCAGGCGGTCCAGCGGTCTAAAGTGCCCAGTATATGAGGCAGTCGCGGTCGCGCGAAGGGCCGTCGCTACACGCCCGAGCAGATGCTCTAGCTCTCTTTACTCTGTGGCGTTGTCTCTCCGCCCCTCCCCCTCTCTCTAACAGGTTCTCTAGGCTGCAGGACCTCGTCTCTCCTGCTTAAAACGCCCGCCGGCTTTCGCTACGTAACCCCGCCGAGGTCAATTGCCCCCCTTCCCCCGGGTGACCGGGATGGATTGTCGCGTAGGATAGTGCGTAACTCCGCAGCGCATCTGCAGAAACAACAGCGTGCTACTGCCAACGGCACGACACAGCTCCTGTGCAATTCAGCTATAGCCTACTTACCCGGGCGCCTACGCATCTTACCTGTCAGCCTGCTGATCTACCCAAATAACGCTTGATTCCATTTATAGAAGTGAGCATGCTCTTGGCCCCCACGCTACCACCTTAACCAGTGGATAAAGTAGGAAAGTATATATGGTCGCCAGTTGACCCTTACATGTGTGGGAATCCGGTTCAAGCGAGTTTGTAACCCCTCCTCGTCACAGTGTTCGCACGCATCACAGACCTCGACTGGCGCGCGCTGGCGTGCAGCACGGATTGGCCACTTGTGCTTGTTTGAGGATGACGGGAGGTATGCGTTTGAGGCATATGTATATGCAGGCTCCGAGTGTAAACAACCCCTCCCATCCTTGGCCCATTGTCAGGCACTTATCAAAAGTGGACTGATAGCGAGCGCCCTGGCCTCGGGGACGGAACTCCGCATACGCGCTTCAACTCTCGGCCCCCTCCGGAGAGGCTCTCGCTGTACGGCAGGATGCCTTAAAAGTGCAGCACGTCGTCGAGGGGGACACGACGGCATGGATGGTAGGCCATGTATGTCCGGGCATCCTGTCATCACGCCCATAGTAACCTAACCTAACCCCCCTCGCGACACAACCTCGTCTGTGCTTTTTTCCTGCCATGGCCGCCGCGGGGGTCAGGGCGGCCGCCGCCCGACCTCTGCCCGAGGACCCGTCGTCCCGGCTCGAGGGAGGAAAGCCGAGTTCGCCGCCGCTGCTCCTGACGGGGCAGGACGTGCGACGCGCGGCACGCCGGAAAGAGTTAACGTCTCCCACTGCGGGCCTGGCCCCCGGCTACCTCCAGGCCAACCTGATCGTGCTGCCCGCGCGCTACGCCGCCGACTTCCGGCTGCTCTGTGCCCGGAACCCCGTGCCGTGTCCCCTGGTGGCCGAGTCGACGGCGCCCGGCGTCTACGACGCCGTCACGTCGCACGTTCCCGGCCTGCCGGCGGCGCGGCTCCTGGGCGACTTTGACGTGCGCTCCGACGCGCCGCGCTACACCGTCTACCGCGACGCCGCGCTCGTCGGGGCGGGCGCCACCGACGTGCGCGCCGAGTGGCGCGCCGATCACGTCGCCTTCCTCATCGGCTGCTCCTACAGCTTCGAGGGCGCCCTCGCGGCCGCCGGCCTGCCCGCCCGCCACGCCGTCCTCGCCCGCAACGTGCCCATGTACCGGACGCGCATCCCCCTCTGCCCCGCCGGCGTCTTCGTCGGCGGTACCTACGTCGTGTCCATGCGGCCGTACAAGGCCTCCGAGCTGGACCGCGTTCGCCGCATTACCAGAGGATATAATGATACCCGTACGTCGTTTCCCCTCCTCGCCCTCTTTCTGCTCTGCGCCGGGCTGACCTGACCCCCTTCTGCCAGATGGCGAACCCATCGCTTGGGGCTGGGATGCCCTCGACGACCTCGGTATCCGGGACATAGACAGGCCGGATTGGGGCGACGCCCCCCTTTTCCCTGAAGGGCGGCCTTTCGGACTACTAGCAGGGTCTCGGGACGAAATCCCCGTGTTTTGGGGCTGCGGCGTGACGCCACAGGAGGCCGTAATGAGAGCAAACATTCAGGGGACTGTCCTCGGCCACGCCCCTGGCCACATGCTACTGCTGGACTGTCAGGATCAGGACATTTTGAAATCGTGAAACGTCATGGATATTCGACGACCTGCCCATTTACTTTCTTCAATTACCATGTGGGCGGGACCGCCCGTTTGCCGTCGTTGGAACGCTACCCGAGGAGTGCATCCGACCCTCATAGCCGTGACGAGTCTTACCCTATCTTGGGTGGACTTCCCAGCACGTGGAAGGCAGATTATGCAGTTCCGTAGTCACTGGATTGCTTATGTGCATATGGAATCGTAGTGTATTCCGGTTCTACATTGTACTCTCATTTTGTAAAGTATGAGGGCATACTGGATCGGGCAGCGTTGCTGTTTCCCGTGCGACAAGTTTCCAACGCATATTTAAATACTACCCCTTAAGCCGCAAGCTAGAGGCCCGGGGTTTCCCAAGGCAGTTCGCCCATCAGCAACTCGTCGGTTAGCAGCAATCCTAGACCATCATTTGACAAAGGGAAATTGACATCCCCTGGCTCGGTATTGGAACTGATGTCAGCCAGAAATCCAAAGTCCATGATGGGCTGTGTAGTAGCTTCTTGTTGCTCAGTGTTGGGAGCACCCAAGGCCTGTACCACGCTGGCCTTCACCTCAACGATGCAGGGCCAGGTGTGAGTAATTTGGTCCATGGCATCAAGGACGATGTCCATTGACTTGGAAAGACCGGGGTCTTCATTGGAGTGACCTTGCAATGTCCTTTTCATAAGAATCGTCCCAGCCGTAACGGACAGGGTGTGAACAAAATCCTGTGGCAATTACCCCAGGTTAGCATACTCCGATGCAGTCCATCCCTTCACCGAGAGACCGGCTTTCGTGGCTGGCCAAAGAGAGGGAAACAGCCGGTAGAGCGCGTACCAAAGGAAGTGCCGAGTACTTGTAGTATCTCGAGTAGCTACGGAAAAGTCGCAGGATCGCTTGTAGGGATTCGTAGCAGATCTGGACGTCCTCGCTCTCGTCGATTCCCGGTTGGGTCAAGGTGTGGTGAGGTGGCCTGTGTAGAACAATCATTGCGGTATGAAAGACCATGCTACGAAATGGTCAGTTATTAATCCATGACAGGATCCTTAAAAACTTACTGTAAATGAAGGACAAAGGGATGGACTTGGCCACTGGTCCATTGATTCCACTACGCCACTCAATTGATTAATACAGATGACTGTTGACCTGAGCGGATACAGGAAAAATTGTCCCGGTATCTGCTTCCGCAGAATGACGGTCCACATGGGATTCTCCGATGTCCAGTAGGGGAGGAAGGGAGCCTCAGGGATGACGTACAAACAGTTTCCCCGGAAGCGTAGCAAGCCACTTGTTGAGCTGCACGTGAATTCTCTGAGCCGTGGCAGCAAGAGTTGTGCTGTCGGCGTTGTTTCTTCGATTCTCGAATAGGTCTGTGATCATGATATGCACAATCTTGTACAGCTCGACTCGGTAGATGAAACTTCCCACCAAGCTGATCCCATCCTCGTACACGGTACTACGATCATACAAAGTCAATACTTATCTAAAATCCTGGCACGGGAAGACTATCCGGAACAACCCTCAGGCCAGGACGACAGAAACCAAGAGTAACGGAGTACGATAGGGGGACACGTGCTGCAAGAAAAAGACACGGGCTGTTACTTACGCTGGTATGTCTTTGGCTATGTAGGTATCCAAGAGCCCCTGCCAGTCTTCTTGATAGGGCATACGAATGGTATTCCGCACATCTGACTCGTGAGGGTGAAGAGCGGACGGGCGTCCAAAATACAAACTCATCTCTGCAGCATTTGGAGTTAGTCGTCTCTTAGAATTGGCTGCCGCGGGGCCCGTTCCAGAAGCTCTTTTATCCAGAACGGCAGATACAGGGAGTAAGGGGAGTACAACGTACGGAGCCCGCGCTGAAGGGAGAAATAGAGAATACCGAAAGCTACTTACGCTTGTCGGCACTGAAGGCTGCCCAGTAGACCCTTCTAAGGATCTCGCGGTCGAGATGTGAATCAGAAGCATCCCAATTGTTCGGGTCAAGGTGCAAACCCATCTCGTGGGCGAGCCGAAATGACATGCCGAGGAACAGCCATCCTTTCGAGGATTTTCCGTGGCCTACGGCCCTGTAGCCAAGAAGTATCAAGGCTTGTAAGAGTGTCAAGTCCGGCTCGTCGAGAGATGCATATACCAGTTGTTCCGCTACATTGGCGTAAGCCTCGGAGACGGGCAGTAAGGAACTATCCCCCGCCGCCAAGGCCCCGACGGAACAAATCGCATACAGGAGAACATCCGAGTAATAGCGGCCGGCCCCGGCATCGTAGTCTCGAAGAAAGAATTCTCGATATACGCACATGTGGTAGGGGTACTGTTCCTTGAAGAAGATGGCCATCAAGCTCTGGCACTTCTCTCCCTTGGGGGACAGTTGGAGTTGTGGCGGAGACGAGGCACGCCCGGAGGGTTCTTCGCTCGGGGAAGAAGAAAGTCCGCCCTGCTCCGAAACGGTGAGCTTCGTCCCCGACTCGAGTCGAAAGAGTCCTGTTCCACCGAAATACTGCGAGGCACTTCGCGAGCGGAGTTTCCTCAGTTGAACTGCCCGGGCCCTGGCAACGACAAGCTCGGCGTCGGTTATGGCGGACGTGGTGACCTGGACCGGTTGTTGTCCCACGTTGGACTTGGAGACATAATCTGCAAGCATGCCATCTCGCTTTTCCGAGTCAGCCTTGGCCAACTGTTGGATAAAGAGCTCCAACGAAGCCACACTGCGCTCCAGAGCCTGCACATAGCTCTTGGGGACGGGCCTGGAAGGGGAGAGTATTAGGCCAAAGGTATACGACGTGAGTCGGCTGCAGGGGCTGAATCTACCTCTGCTTTTCCCCAGATCCCGACGTCAAACAATGGGTGCCGGCCTTGACACAGGCCGAGCAAGGTTGCGAGCGGTCGCATTTGATCTGTGCCGTGTCAACATAGGAATCTTGCACCAACGTGGCCCGCCCAGGGTGACGTCGTGTATGTCTACTTGCCTTGCGTCTACGGCATCGTTCGCAACTTTATGCAGTTCTTCCCATCAGCTTCTCCTCGACGGCCTCTCAGTTTACGGACTCACGAAGTCGTGGCAGTATCCCCCATTGCCGTTATCAGATTGGACGACATGAGGCCGACGGCGGGCTCTCTAGACAGAACGGTGTCCACTTGGCCGGGACTCGGTATCACGTTCCCAGCAAATGCATCCGCATTGCGCAAGTGCTTCGCTAGCTCCGACAGATTTTCAGCGGCGCTGACGTGCGGTCGCGTCCTGTCGTCTCTTTCTCTGTCCTTGTCTTTCGGTGGCATGGAGCGGTGCGCTTTCACGTGGACGCCCATCAATCGCGCAATAGCTTGTCAGGTGCGACGGCGTCCGTGGTGAGTCACCAGGCCACGGCACTGCCCAATGGGGATAGATTTCATGATTTAACTGTAATTGCTCCCCCACCCCATCCGAGTCCCTGCCGTAAATGGAAATGGCGTAGTACCCATCCGAAGGAGGCATGCAGTCTCAAGCGGGTACGTGAAGAGAAATTGGGCAGTGTTACAAATGAAATGCGATGGAATTCAGTACATAAAAGTACCTACATACGAAAAGATAAGCATAGGAGGTTTTGTACTGCTGTTTTCTTTGCCTCCTCGTGGTTTGAACAGGTAAGGACTTCTTAGCTTGCAGGCGAGTTCACCATGTAGAAACATGCAACCCGAGAGAGCATGGCCCGCGCAAGCATGTATGTACGTGGTTCTCCGTGAGAAATAACCTGCACCTCTTCTGCTACTGTCGGTTTGCAAAAGAGCATAGATGGATCAAGAAGGGCTCCTTTGGACGGATTCTTGTCTTCTGATTAAGGTACTATGCGTCGTGATAACTTCATTAGGAGATAACCCGACGGGAAACTACAGGGCTCTCCCGCCCTTCCACTCAGTCTAACGTCGGGTCCCGTTACGTGGGCCCCCCCCCATATTGTGTACAACTACTAGTTACTCCGTACTGTGTAGTAGATTATTCCCTTTCAATCCATGCCCTCCTGCGCCAACCCCGCGTGCATGAGCCACCGGCCCCCCCGCTCGCTGACGCTTGCTGTTGGGTGGCACATAATGACGATGGCTGGGGACGCCGGCACGGGCGGGTGTACCCCGGATTCCCGCCAGGGGTACAACCCAAGCTAGGTAGCAAGCTGCTGCTGCGGCTGCTCCTGCTGCGAGAGCTCAACCCCTTCAACTCCCTCCGTCAATGGGACTCTCTTCCGTCACACCCATACCCGCAACTCCCAATACCAGCCGTAGGCTGACCACCTCACTCAATTGCAAATCACCGTTGCCACCCATCTTGGGTAGTGTCGTGGAAAGTTGCACTACCAAACTCGTCCACGGTCGGCATGACAAACGAGAGTCAGGCGGCGCCGCCTAATAGGCCCGCGGAGGAAAGAACGCCTCTTCTGGGCCGCTCCGACTCATCTGGAAATAATGGAGGGCTCTCCCAAATGAACGACCGGGTAAAAACCTGGAGACGTCGCCGATGGATTTCTTTTGTGGCCAGCATCCTCCTCCTCTTAGCCTTCGTGGCCATTCTGATTCTTAGTGGAGGTATGTGTGCCTTTCTCGGGCCCCTTCCTCGCCCAATTTTGATCTCGACGGGAAGCCCAAGCAGCTGATTCCTATAACAGTGCTGTCTCGTGCCAGCGGCAAGCAACATATGGCGGCCTCGCTCTGCCTGACGCCGGCGTGCGTCCACGCGGCTTCAGAGCTCCTATGTACGTGCCCCTTCGCCGTCGCCCATCCGCCCCGACCACAATATTTACCTCTGGCTAGACAACCTATCGCCCGACTACAAGGACATTGACGCTTGCACCAACTTCGATAAGCTCGCTTGCGAAGGGTTCAACAACCATCACGACATCCCTCAGGATCGTAGCTCATACTCGACGTCGACGGTCATGTCCGAAAACGGCCAGATAACCCTGCGACACATCCTCGAGTCCCCCTACCCCCGTGAATCTCGCCATTCATACTTCTCACCAAAGATGCTGGCTGCCAGTGTGACTTCGACCGATGAAGAAAATTTCAAGACGATGCAAAATGCTTACAACTCGTGCTTGGACGAGAACACTCTCGCGGAGCTTGGCGTCCGGCCTCTGGTGAAGCTGGTTCAGCAGGTCGCTGACACATTCCCCGTGACGCATGCGAATATTGAGGGGGGCACGCTGGTCACTGAAAAGGACCACGCAGCTCTGAGTGATACCATTTTTCTTTTAGAAAAACTGGGCGTCACCACATTCGAGGACCTGGGAACAGGTGCCGACGATAAGAATCCAGTGAGTCTAGCCTACATTTGTTGGCAAGCGCAAGGCAACTGACTCTCTTGAACTAGGATGTGGTCATTATCCAGGCCACTCCCGCCGGGCTGACCTTGCCCTCTCCAGAGTATTATCAGAATAAGAAGATCGTGGACCAATACATCGATACGATGGGAAAGATCCTTGGCTCTTTCTTGCCGAATAACGCCTCTCGCAAAACGGCAAGCAAACTGGCACAAGCGGTGGTTGACTTCGAGACCAAGATTGCTGCTGTAACACCACCCACGGAAGATCAACAGGATGTCACCAAATACTACAACATTGCCAAGGTGTCAGAGCTTGGAAAGATAGCCCCGGCTCTTGGCTTGGATTCTGTCATCAAGAAGCTTGTGCCGCAGAATTATACCGTGGATACCATGCTCCTCGCATTTCCCGAGTTCGCAGCCAATGTTTCGCAACTAGTGGCCCAGACCCCGAAATCCACGGTGCAGAGTTACCTGATATGGAACACGGTCTACACTTATGCGCGTTACGTCAAAGGGCCGGAGGTTGAGCCTGTTTCCCAGTTCAACAACATGCTGGCAGGAAGAGACCCCGATACCAAGCCCGAGCGCTGGAAGACTTGTCTTGCCTTCACTGACGAATCAGTCGGATGGATACTGAGTCGCTTTTTTGTCGAAGCCGCCTTCTCCGAAAGCGCCAAAAAGTTCGGTAACCAGATTATCAGTGACATCAAGCAGCAGTTCATGTCGAAGCTCAAAGGTCTCAGCTGGATGGACGAAAGCGTCAAGTCGCTCGCTATAAACAAGGTCCGCAATATTGACCAGAAAGTGGGCTACCCGACTACTTCACCTAACATTACCGATCCGGATGCTCTGGCCGAGTGGTACCGATCCCTGGTCATCACCAACTCCTACTTTAACAACTCGGTTTCGAGCACCACCTTCAGCGTTAACGAGAGCTGGAACAGCCTGGGCAAACCCGTTGACCACGGCAAATGGTAATGGCGCAGTCACATAAGGGGCATATCGCCTGCGAATCCCCACGGCCACTGAACACGTATAGCTGACATTGGGAAACCAGGGAAATGCAAGCCGATATTATCAATGCTTACTACAGCCCGGTACGTAACATGCATCCGTGTACTGACTGGGGTTCCCTGGCGCATTGCTGACCGTGACATGGCAGGTTGGGAATGAAATTGTTTTCCCAGCGGGTATCATGCAACCGCCGCTCTTCTCAGACGAACTTCCAGCTTACGTGAGCTACGGTGCCTTCGGTTCGGTTTCGGGCCACGAGTTGAGCCACGCCTTTGATAACTCGGGCCGTCATTTCGATCAGAATGGTAACTATACCGACTGGTGGACCAATGCTACTGTGGCCGAGTTTGAGAAACGCGCCGAGTGCTTCGTCGACGAGTACTCCAAATTCACAGTCGAGGGCAACAACGGCGAACCGCTTCATGTAAATGGACGGCTCACACTCGGCGAGAATATTGCGGATGCCGGCGGTGTTGCTGCCGCGTTTGCGGCGTGGAAAGAACGCCAGCAGGCCATGCCTGACCAGGATCTTCCCGGCCTTGACTACTTCAGCCATGAGCAGCTGTTCCATGTCTTCTATGCGCAATGTATGTCTCATAACCCCAGCTCGGATGCCTGGCGAGAGACTGACGCTAACGTGCTACCGACTCCAGTCTGGTGTGGCAAAACCAGAAAAGAACAGGCTATTAGGTATATCTACACGGACCCGCATTCGCCTGCCTTTGCCCGGATTCTCGGGACGATGGCCAACTCGCGATCTTTCCGCGAGGCCTTCAGCTGCCCCGTGAAGGAGCCGACATGTGAGCTCTGGTGAGGCTGCTGGCCTTCTCGTTTGCCCAACACTTGAAACCACGCTCAGATTGCACGGCAACGAGGTTTGACTCGTCCTAAGCTGGTTCCTCGGGTTGTTTTACGTGGGAATCGGGACGCTGAGAATGATTGTGTTTCCATCGGGTGTGTTCCTAGCACAGAGACTGTAGATCAATAGGATTGTTTCCTTTATCAGCCTATGAAAGATTCTATCCACCGCCTATTGTCGAACCCTAAGCGATACAACTCCTGAACTCTCGGGCCATGCCCACGCAACTATAACCAGCACAAGTCGCAGTGGTGACCCCACCATCCATCTCATAATGTCCATACAAAGCTGGCTGTCATTGCAGAAACGGCCCCATGCCAAGACTTGGGCTCCCTTGCCCGCTCAAAGACCCAATTTCTGCTTCTTGATTCTAGGGTAGATGCCCACAGTCATCAAAACCATGATGACGATCATGGCCCAGAGCTTCAAGCCCAGTACGTTCCGGTTGTAGTCGGTCTTGGTGGCGCTGATGGTGGTGGCCATGAGAAGCGGCAACAGGAAGTAGCCACTTATGCGGTGGTACTTCCACATGGCCTTGGCCTTGGCCTCGCCGCCGTACAATTTCGGCACGCCCAGCATGGTGAAGCCAATGAAGTACTGCAACACCATCCAGATGCCCGAAATGACGCCCAGGTAGGCGTGGACCGAGTGAAAGTGCGGTCCGTTGCTCTTCACCTTGTTGACCTCAATGATAACGATGCCGACAATGAAGAGGGCAAAGGCGAGGAAGTTGAGGCCGGCGTGGATCTTCTGGCCCGCCTCCTTCTGCTGCGCCGTGTGCGTCGGCTGGAGGACCAGGACGCCCTGGACGAGCACGAGCATGCCGAGCGACTGAGCCAGTGGGTGGCCCGAGAAGAGGATCAGAGGCTGGTGGAGGAAGACGGCGGCCCAGACCGAGGCCACCAGGAGGACGGCGGCGCCCTCGGCAATGACGCCGGTGCCTGACGAGAACATGAGTTTCAGCATGGCGAATTGTGGGCGAGGAAGTGCTCGCGTGGAGGGACGGGGGAAGGAGGTGACGCGGCAAGATGACAAGCTGAAAGGCAACAAATGCAAGCCGTCGGAAATGCCGGAGGGGAGGGGAGGAGGGGAAGACAAAGCTGTCGGGGCGGGTGAAGGGCTGGATAGCGGACGGTGGTGGATGGGAGGGGACAAAGTCAGGGCCTGGTTGAGGAACCGTACCAATTATGAGGTTTTTGGCCATGGGGGCGTTGTCCCTTTGCGACGCATCGCCGGGACGACCGAGTAGAGGCTCCGTGTCGTCGTACCTGGCGTCAGCAGCCGGACTTGCTTGGGGCTGCTCCGGAATGCCCGTAATCGACGCCATGGCGGCTGCTAGGCTTATGCTGCGCGGACGGGGAGTATGTAGGGGCCTGGATGATTGGGTGCTGTCCCGGGAGGCTTATGAGGTTGGGGGTTGAATGGTTCTATGCAAGGAGGTACTGGATGATAACGATCCAAATTATAATATGAGCGAGACGGACAGTCGACACTGGTTTTGGGGGGGGAAGAGTTGGTGGAAGGCCGAAGGGAGGGTGGGGGATCCGTTCCTGGCCTAAGAAAGTCGAACAGCTCGCGCGCGCTTCCTTTTGAGAGGCTTCGGGCGGTTTCTCTCTCTTGTCTGGCTTCCCTTTTCGGCGCGCCTTCAGTCTTGCCGGGCGGGTAGTGAGAGATCGGTTAAGCCAAAGCACTTGCTCGTTACAGAAGAACTCAAACCCCGCGCCCCGCCTCTTCGCGAATCAAGACAAGGAGGGCACAGCAGGACAAGAGAGCTGACAAGTCGCCGGGTTGTCAGACAGACCTCGGCGGAAAGCTTGGATCATTTATGCACCTCTTCCAGCAGTATCCTAGACTACTTATAGTCGAAGGTCGCCTGCTACGGCACGGTGAAGAGCTTTCATCCATGCGCCGGTTGGGGGATACGTGCTCCGACGGGTGACTTCCATGATTCGGGTTGCGCCTCGTGCCCTTTGTGGAAGGAAGCTCGAAGACGCCATCGATCGATTCCGTCATTGGGAGCGGCAGCCAGGATCGACGAGGCTGGAGGGGCATGCAGGTATTACAACCTCTACACAGCTTCAATTAGTAGGGACGCCTCCCCGCGCCCCTCTCTGCCTATCGGAGGGCGCTGATTGATCAGCCGGTTTCAATGGGATTACCCTTGCCGTCTGCCGGGCGGTCAGCAGCCAGGCCTATCCGTGGGATGAAAGTCGATGATGATGACGATGGGGAAAAGAAGGGAGGGAGAGAAACCGAAACGGCCCTGTCGCTTGCGAAGACGATCTGGAACTTTCGCTATTGTAGTGCGACGTCGAGCGAGTGTCGCTTTACGGGATCGAGGGAGATTGGGTGTTTTGCTTCCTGGAGTCTTGCAGGGCCGGCGGATGAAGATGTATAATGAGCCCGGGTTTTGTGGCTCACTCGATTGGCTGGCCCCCTCACTGCCCGCTTAGTGAGCCGACCTTGCTTACCTGGGGTGTCGTCTTATTCATGGATCGCTCTTTCCTCCTCTATGGGATTATAAAGCCATGATGCCAACACCAACAACGTACATTTCAGAAACCAGCCATTGCCTAAGTCTGTGCTTATCTCTCAAGGGGATACTCTCCCGCCATCAATTCAACGAGGTGCGTCTCATCGCAGGCAGGCAGGCAGGCCGTTTGTATGTACTTGCTTAAGTACGTACCAGGGAAGAGTGGGATGTAGGGAACCTGTTAGTCTTGAGGTCAGAAGTAGGCACCTGCATCTTACAGGTAAAGAGAGACCTCACCCGGCAGATCGGATCAATTGCGACTTGGCTTACTAGTCGCCGAGCCGCGGCAAAGGCACCGATGGCTAATAGCGGCAGTCTGTTCTGATCATATGTGTCCCGTTCCTCTTTTTAAGTAGGGTTCTTAACCCCTCAGGGTCAGCCTGATCCTTAGTCTGCCTGACTCGCCGAACGGCGTGTCCCTCGCGATCCGCCGTTCACTGGCACCCACCCAGCCAGGCATCCAGTCGATTGGCTTCGGGTTTCGGCCGGCACCGATACCGCCCCTCACGCCCTCCGCCATTCCACGGAGTCGAGCCCCGCACTGAGAAGTGGGCGAGGCAGAGGGGGAGAGAGAGAGGGAGAGAGGGCTAAACGTAGAGGTTGGATTAAGTCCTCGACCCCGACACTCACCGTCTCTTCGTATCGTACCCTGTAGAACAGAATTGTTCACGAGAACAAAAACGTTGCAACGAGCAGAGCCTGCGGGGACTGTTACTATTCCTGCCAATCTCCTTCCTTTCCTGACAAGATGGCTGAGGAGATCGAGTACAAGCTTGAGCCGGTCAAGGCGACCTCGGTGGCGGTGGACGAGATCGACGTGACCTTCCGGTCGAACTGCATCGGTGAGTTGGGGCTTCTTCTGCCGCCCGCCCGCCTGCGCGCCATTCGCCGACTGACTAGGCCGCCTTAGACCTCATCTCGGGCAGCCTGGGCGGTAAGGTGCTCGGCTTTTCCGACGAATGGTTTGCCGATGCCGCCAACCTCATTACTCCCACTGCCCCTATCCGGCAGCCGGGGAAGATGGTCTACACGGGCGCCTGGTACGACGGCTGGGAGACACGGAGACACAACCAGGAGCCCTTCGACTGGGTTGTCATACGCCTGGGTGTAGCTTCGGGCACCGTCGAAGGCATCGAGGTTGACACGGCCTTCTTCTCGGGAAACCACGCCCCCGCAATCTCGGTCGAGGGCTGCTTCAGCCAGGACGACAGCGAGGTGCTGTCCTGGAAGGGGGGGCGCGGCAAGTGGGAAACCATCCTCGACGCCCGGGAATGCGGCCCCTCGCAGCGGTTTGGTTGGCGGCTGGAAGACGCGCCCACGAAGCAATACACGCACGTGAGACTGAACATGTACCCCGACGGCGGCATCGCGAGGTTCCGGCTGTTCGGTCATGCCGTCCCCGTCTTCCCCGAAGACCCGGAGGCCATTATCGACCTCGGTGCCGCGCAGAACGGCGCCGTGGCGGTCGCCTGCAGCGACCAGCACTTCGGCACAAAGGACAACCTCATTCTGCCGGGCCGAGGCAAGGACATGGGAGACGGCTGGGAGACGGCGCGCTCGAGAACCAAGGGGCATGTGGACTGGGCCATCATCCGACTGGGAGCCCCCGCGCTGATCCAGAGCTTCGTCGTCGACACGGCCTACTTCCGGGGCAACTTCCCGCAGAAGACGAAGCTGGACGCCATCAACTGGACGGGCGAGGGCGAGCCGGCGGCCGAGGCCGAAGGGTGGACGGAGGTGGTCAGCCCGAGCAAGTGCGGACCGGACCAGGAACATACGTTCCTCTGCCTGGCCAAGGACAAGCCCTTTACACACGTGAAACTCATCATCATCCCTGATGGTGGAGTGAAGCGGCTGCGTGTTCTGGCCAAGCGGTCCGTTACATAAGCGGCGGCAGCCGGCTGTATCGGCGGGCAACCCTAGAGACGGATACCGGAGCGACCTGGATAGTGGCGCCGAATCTTATTCCATCCTTTAGCCCCCCTACCCCGTCCCCCCGGTCGTCTTACCGGCCTCTGCTTCGCATTTTTGCGTACATAGCTTACTGAAGCCTGAGTTGTATTGGTTCGCCGTCGTCGTCGCCGGGCGACCCGCGTCGTCCGAACTTAGCCGGGCTTTAGCTGCAAAAGCAGCAAAGCCAGCGCTACCGCCACGCAGCCACGTGCTTGTTGGACATGCAACACCGAATAGAACTGCACCAGTGTCTCACAAACATTCACGGTCATCTAGGGGGCCCCTCGCGCGTCTACATCATGTAGGATGGCTTACTCGCCACCTCGTTGTCGGGTTGGGGGACAATGCAGAAGCCTTCAATGCAGAGCGGTATCGGCACCGGCGCCGGCCCGCATGGGAGACCCGGCTCGCCAGGGAATAGGGGTTGGACCTAGGTAGTAACAACCAAACACGGGCTGGCATGGAAGGTTGCCAGCTCAGAGTGGGCAGCCTCAATTGTGCCCCTGGCTTCCCCGACACGAGACCGCCGTGAGAGTGCGTGCTTCCCAGCCCGTATTGAATGCGATTGGGTACTTGCAGAGCTCTTGTGCATGTGGTCTAGTAGCCCCCGGCAAATGAAGATAGGTAGATGCAGTCCGTAAAAGAGATAAGGTACTTAACACAGGCATGCAAAGTATGTACCTAGGTATGCGTTGGAGGTAGTCATCCCCACGGCTTCACGTTAGCTGGCCCCCCGCTGGGGTTCAGGAGAACCCATTTGGCCCTGAACGGTGTGCAAATACGATGGATTTCGCAGCCATACCTGGTAGGCGGGCGTCCACTAAGTGGACGGGACTTTTTTTGTACACGTGCTGTCAAAGCCCGCTCGCTGGATTGCATCCATCCATCTAGCCCTGGATAGGCTGGACTGACTGCATTGCGTATGTGCACTCGACCCCAACTTATGACGGGACCCACCGATCAGGAGTCGAGTCGAGTAGGCCGGCAGCAACTTCCAGCTCTATCCGAAAGGTGCCAGTCGACGACTCCTGCGTGTAGTGTAGCCCGCGCTCCCACAACCGTGTTCCTACGATCCTTCATCTTTTTACCAGCCGCCTTCTCTTCTCCCCCCCCCCCCCGAACGGCTGCCAGGCGAAGCATGCTCCCGCGGGCCTCGCGATCCCCTCCGCTCGTCGTCCATACCGTCCAGCAGCGCATGAAGGTCCCCGCCACCTGCCAACATGGATCTGGGGGACTCTGATGGCGGGGGTTTCGGTGACGAACCGCAGAAGCGAGCCCTCCCGTCCGATCTGCCCAAGTCCCTGGACGATCGCAAAGTTGTCAAGGACCTGGTCCAGGAGACCGAGTACTACGACGGCTGGCAAGGTCCGTCGGCCTCGCGCTGTGCGCCGCCCCTTGGCTGTCGCCCGTGCTAACGTGCCATGCGTGCCCACCCTCCCCAGGCCAGTCCCAGTTCCTGACGAGCCCCATCGTCGCGAAGCCGCTCCAGTTCAGCGACCTGACCCTGGACGACCCCAACTACGACGCCGACCTGGCCAAAGGCGTGGCCGACAGCGATACGCGCCTGATGGAGATGCTCGCCGCCCAGGCCCAGCACCACGGCGGCGACGGGCTCGAGGACGCCGACGCCTTGGCCGACGATGACAAGCGCCCCCAAGACGAAAAGAAGGCGATTCTGCAAAAGTCGCTGGCCATGGCCGCCAGCAACGGCGACCTGGAGCAGGTCAAGAAGATCCTGGGCGGCAAAGCAAGACAATTCGTCGACGTCAACGCCCCCGACGACGAGGGGACGCCGCCTTTGATCTATGCGAGCTGCTTTGTATGTCGAACGCCCCCGCCGACAGCGCCGGCAGGTGATACCGAGGGAACATCGCTAATAGGTACAAGGGCCACGAGGCTGTTGTGCAAGCCCTGGTCGAGGCCGGCGTCGATGTGGACAGGCAAGATCAGAACCAGTGGAGTGCCTTGATGTGGGCGATGACGAACCGGCACAAGGGCATTGCCACCATCCTGCTCGACAACGGCGCTTCGGCCGAAGCCAAGACGTCGTCGGGCAGGACGGCCTTCGACTTTGTCCAGCCCGACGACAGCGACATGTCCTTCTACCTCCACGACAAGGGCTACAACATCGGCAACGCCGGCGTGACGGACGATTTCTACAACCCCGGGTTCTCCCAGGACCGCTTCGAGGAAGAGCTTGCCGAGAACGAGATGCGCCGGCGTATGATGATGGAGAGCGCCCGGGACCTCGAGGTCGACCTGGGCAACGTGGGCATGGATGACCAGCCCGAGGTACGTCGCACTCAGAGCGCGGGCGGCCTGCGATAGGCGATGCTAATACCGACAAGGCGTCCGACGAGTTTGAGGAAGAAGGACAAGAGTTTGACTGGAGCCGTTGCCTGCACGACCAGATGTTCGTCTTCCAGGAGAGCGATCTGGATCGGATACTGGACATAGTCATCACCAACATGCAGCCGCAGCGCTCGCCGTCCCAGAAGCCCGTCCCGGCCAACATGATCTTTCTGAGCGCGAGATATGCTCACTACCACGCCAGCTCCGAGCTCTTGGCCAAGCTGCTCGTCAGCGCCCAGGACAAGATCAACGCAGTCGTGGAGCAGCACCAGTGGGACATGACCATCTTGGCCTTCTGGATGTCGAATGCGACGCTGCTGCTACATTACCTCAAGAAGGATGCCGGCCTCGTCGAGGCCACGACCGAGTTCCAGGCGCAGCTGGCCGAACTCATCAACGAGATCTTCATTCTGATCGTTAGGGACGCCGAGAGACGGCTGGACAAAGTACTGGAGCCCGCCATGCTGGACCACGAGACCATTCCTGGTTTCGAGGACGTCACTTTTCAGCACGAGTGGAAGCTGTTCAAAAGAAAAAAGGAGGTCAAGGCGGAGCCGATAGAGAAGCGCCTCCGGCCCCCCTCGCCCAAGCAAAGGGCGAAACCGGCTCCTCGCAACGTCACGTCCCTGCTGTCCTCGACCCTCTTTGTGCTGGACCTCTACGACATCCACTCGGTCATCTCGGCGCAGATCATCTCGCAACTCTTGTACTGGCTTGGCGCCGAGTTGTTCAACCGGATCGTGGACAATCGCAAGTACCTCGCACGGACAAAGGCCATGCAGATCCGAATGAACGTGTCGGTGTTGGAGGACTGGGCGCGGACCAACAACCGGAAGCCCGAGCACTACGAGCATGGCGATACGAACGCAACCGGCGAGACAACCATGGACGCTGCGAGGAAGCACCTGACGCCGGTGATACAATTGCTCCAGTGGCTTCAATGTTTCTCATCTCTGGAGCCGGATAACATGGAGGCCTTAGTGACTACGCTTCAACAGTTAAAGCGGCTGAACCCCCAGCAACTACTCTTCACTGCCAAGCACTACCGCCCCGAAGTCGGGGAGAAAGGCCTCCCCAAAAGCGCGGCCAAGTACCTGGAGAACATGCAAAAAGAGGCCGAGGTCAAACGGGACAGGCGACGGACAGGGTCGGGGTCGCCCGTGGCGGGCAGCGTGCCGTCAACTCCCATCCGGAGCTCGTACAACGGCAACGAGATGAGGCTTCCAGCAAGCGTGCATGGGACGCCCAACCCCGACGCAGAAGATGAAGACGATGGCGAGAGGCCCGAGGGGGTCAATTTCGATCCTGCACTTATGCTGCCCTTCACCCTACCGTCCGTGACGGATATGATGATATCCTACGGCGCTGGTTTCGGCGGCGTCAACCGGGAACGGGAGAGGAAGTACATACCGACCATACCGCCTGAATTTCTGGAGAAGCTGGAAATTGGCGGCCACAGGGATCGGCCCATGTTCGGCGAGAAGGACTGGGAGAACGAGGAGGTGTAGGGATCCCGGAAGCCGCTGAGCTCTGTAGAGAACGGCGCTCGTGCTCCTCAATCCGCTACGTTGTAGGAACCGCGCGGGCTCAGCTGAGTCCCGCTACCGCCCACGGCGCGACAGCGCCGGTCTAAGGCCCCGGGTTCCCGGACGCATAAGTCTTCATGCGTGGACATAGACATTTGGGCAGGAGTCAGATCGGCCTGGGCCAAGGTACCCATCAGTGAAGCCAGCGGGTTGTCACAGCGCCCATGGCTGCGGTTAGGGCGCAATGGGTACGCCGGCTGATGGGACGGGCGTCGTCCTCTATCTGGCTCTGTCTAGACTGGGTATGGGTTATACTTAGGTAGCAGAACAGCGCGATAACACTAATTAGTCGCCAGCGATCGCAGCGTTCCCCCTTCCTCTGGCCGAAACCTGGTCCCCGGCGAAGAAGGTGTTCGGGGCACATGGTTTGGGTAATTTGTCTACGGTCGATGCACGAGCTGCTACAGGTCGCCACAGCGCATTGATGGGCCCGAGGACTGGATCCCTGGATGCCGCGATGCCCGCTCCTGGGAGAAACCTGTAGTTCGCTCTCAAACTCCCGAGTGAAACCCCGCACGAGAAATGAATGACTCGGACAGATGGCACGCAGCGAAGTGCCCTTGGGTTCCATGCCCCGGGGGGGGTGATTGCCGTGTATAGGCGGTAGGTGATGTAGATAAGGAAGTCGTTGCCCTAGCAAGTAGGGGACCCGTGTGGGAAAGAAGCAGAGGGTCCGCGGGGTTGGACGTTCCGCCCTGTCTTCCCCCCTTTCCCCCCGGCCCCTTCGTTTGCGTCGGCTATTTCGCCATGCCCCAATCGTCGGCTTCCCGCTGGCTAGCGCGGGGCATGCTAGTTGGTCAGTCAGTCAATCAGTCAATCAGTCAGCGCTCGGAGTTCGAATAGGCCAAAACCATTTGTGAGCGGGAGGGTAGGTAGGTAAGCAAGACGGCATAGGCATGCGCCCCCCTCCGAGCGCGTCTCTCCCGGGGCTGTCCTCCGCGCCCAGATTGGGGGAGGAAGGGGGGTAAAAGGTCATCAGCAGACCGACGATCGGGGCTTAGCGCGTCATAAGAAGGCGTGGGGCGGCAGGCGAGGCAGGTGGTCGGGGGAAAGTGAGGGTTCCGGACAAGCCCGTTTTTCGTTATCGTCGTCGTTTGTCGTCGTCGTCGTGGCCGTGGCGGCGGGCGGCAAGCAGGCAGCGTGAGAGAGGTGGGAATTTATTTCCGGCCCCGATAGGCTGGGCCCGATGGTTTTGGAGGTCACGTTCACGGCCGCGGGCGCGGGCAACGGAAGGAGAGGAAGCGAGCGCACAGCGACCGGAACGGGGTTAGCACTTGCGATGGCTGGCGGCATGGGGGAAGATCGTCCCGCCGCCAGGCCGCCTCCGTTAGGGGAGAAGGAGAGGAGGGGAGGGGGGGCGGTTTTCGTATATGGATTGTCGCTTCTCGCATGCAGGGCCTGGTAGACGAGCCGAAAAGCCGGGCAAGGGCCTTTTGCCCAGGCCGCCTCGTGGATCGTGGGCTCCGGCCTGCCGGTAAGCGGTAGCGCGCGTGTCCATGGATTTGGTTTGGACGGGGCATCGACATTACTATGTGACTAGGGTACTACGTAGCATAGTCAGAAGTACTCAGCGAGCAAAGTAGGTAGGGAAGTACAGGGTGTACCCAATGCGGGGTGGACGAAGCGGCTGTGCGGGTCCGTGCAATCGTGGTATACACCCATAATATGGACACCTCACTTTAAGGTAAATCGATGGGATCCATTCCACCGGAGGGGATATCCATCCGTTGGAATGAGTTGGACCCCTGCCCGTTATGGGCGCCGAGCACGTCGTGCGTACGTGTTTGCGCGGGAGAAGAGCAACAGCAGCCGTTCCATGTCTGGAACAAGACAGCCAATAATCTGATTACGTCGGCGCCGATGCAATAAGGGCTACCCTACCGGGCCCCTCTAGTTCGCCCCCTCCGTCCAGGCCCGGCGTTCTGGATATGGTCGTGATCCCACGCTCGCTACTCTCGTTGCCCCTCGCGGTCCGCTGGCAATGGGGGGCAATCCCCCTTCGTGGAATGAGGCTCTCTTCTTCTGCCATTCGTAGACTCGGCCCCTCAAAGACGGCTGTCGTCCTCGAGGCTCGATGGCACTGCTGCTGCTGCATGCCAGGGGCGGCCGGGAGAAGAAAACAGCCCCGATCGGAGCGGAAACGCTTTTATTGGCCGAACCGACGACTTGCCCAAAAGGGCAAACGGGACTGGATGCTGCGGGCTCGCAGCCAATGGCGGGCGATCAGGATGCCCTAAGTTGACGATGACCGGGATTGGTGACGAACCTGAGTGGACGGGATGTCAGTCGGGAAAGGAAGAGGGCACACCTACAGAGATACATATGCACTCCCGCGGCCACTGACGAGTGTGAGCCCTGCTGCGTCACTTCACCACGCGCTTACCTGCAAGCTCCACTGGTAGAGACATTCCTCCCCGATCCAGGATATGGAGCCTTTTTTTTGGCATCCATCCCCGGGGGGGGCGGGACGGAAGGGAGGCCAGGAAGAAGCAACGGTGACAGATGCGTAAAATGGAAGCAAGTCTCGGAGCGAGTCCCGTCTGCGTCCCCACACCCCCCGTCGAGCAACGCGCAGATGAGTTCCCCCCCAATCCATCACCCATCACCCATCTTCATCCATTCCTTGGCCCTCCTCTCCCATGTGTGGGGGGGGGGGGGGCGACGGAGGCATTCCAATGGCGGCCGGGATGCCACAAACAACCTTAGGCAACCCCCCTCCATCCCGGCCAGATCAGGCGCATGTGGGTTTTGGCAACGGCGGCCTCGCCTGGATGCCGGCATACATAAACATAGCATACCGAACCTACCTACATATTCGCCCGCTTGCCTAAACCCAAGTGCCGGCTGCGCTCCCGTAGATATGCGCCCTAGCTAATAGACATAAGGGAGTTGGGATGGCCTGTCACTTCGTGCCCGGCTCGACTCTGTCCGTATATCTTTCTTGACGTTGTGCCCGTGGCCAGGATAACCACCGCCCGCCTCCCCATCCGTCCCTAACGACCATCGTCCATTCCCTCCATTCCCAGACACCCACCGCCGGCGCCTCGACCTGTTCTGTCTCTGCACCGACGCCGCTGTCTTTGCCGCCTCGTGTGCCGTGCCGGCGCCTGGGGGAGATCGTCGCTTCCGTGTGGGAGCGGGCGTGGGTGCGAGAGCGGTACCAGGAGCGAAAGAACAACAACCACGACAATAACAAGACGGGGGGCTTGAGTCAGTCCACCGGGTTACTCGATCCACCGAGTCAGACAGCGACGCAGACTCTCTTTCTCTCGGTCTACTGTCTCCCGCAAGATCCAACGGCCCAACGAACAAAGCCTTCTGGCACTGCAGGCTCGCGCTCTAGCCGCTTCCTCCATCCCAACATAAGAGCTCCCGGTTGGGGCGGGGGACAGATCTCGTTCCGTTCGCCTCTCCCGTGGGCGTGCCTGAAACTTTATCTGCAGCGTCGACCGACTCAGGCGGCGCCGTATTTCAACCTGCATGAGAACTTGAAAAGCAGCAGCCGGGCACAAGCGACTGCCCCGGGCCACGACAAACTCTCTCGTCGGTCCTCAGCCTTTGCCCTGCGCCATCCGCTTCTCCGCCGTAGTCTTTCCCCTCCCTCCTCGTGCCCTCTGCCCCGGGGGTCGAGCCGGCCTCCCAAGCCATTCCCTTTGCCGCTGCGCAGCGTGTCTCCCGGAAGTGCAGTGCGGAAGCGCAGTGCCAAACTCGCCGACAGCTTTACAGGAAGACGGGAACAAGCAGGCGCCGGCCGGCGTTGGCCCTCTTGCCCGTTACCTGCCTACCAGGGCTGTTACCACCACTAACACCACCACCGCCACCCCTACTACTACTACACTCACCTAGCACCAACCTAGGGCCGCACTCACGCATCCTCGGCGGCCATGGCGCCCCAGAAGTTCTCCAGCGTGCGCTACAAGAGCCGGCCGGCCACGCTCGTCCCCTTCCGAGACGACAGCAGCTTGATTGCCTTTCGGTACGATGAGACGGTGCAAGCAGAACCGCCCATTCCAATCCCACCACCGCGTTCACCCTTGCGTCACCGTCCGGGTACCGTTTCCACGGCGGCACCCTTCGGTACCCGATCTGCCACTACTTCTCCCACAACTGCGCCGCCGCGCCCGCGTTTGTATTTTCCTGCTACCACCCGCAATCCTCCTGCCTCCTCAGCGGCCGCCTCCACCCCAGCCCCTCCCCCTCGCCCGCCGCCTCCCACCGAGCAACACCCGGCCCTGCGCACCATCACGTCGGCGCCCGTCGTTGCGCGTGACGCGAAGCGCGGCCAGGTCCCGGCCCCCGCACCCTCCCCTCAGTCCTGCACCCTCTACGACGAAAGCGAGGACGAGGACCCGTTTCCCTACGAGCGCTTCGACGCCCGCCTGTCGCCCTCTTCCCATGTCTACGCCCACGCCCAGGACGAGCCCCCCGCCGCGGTCCCCCGGCTGCATTTGAGAACGCGCACCGCCTCGCTGTCGCTCTACTCGACCGACGACAAGGTTCAGATGAGCCCCGGCGGTGCCACCAACGACAGCAGCAGCCAGTACAGCGTAGCCCTGCCGTCGCCGGGCTTCTCCGAGGAAGACGAGGACGCCGCCACCACGCCCAACTCGCCGTCCACGCCCCCTCTCACGGCCGAGGCGTACCCGGACAAGCCCGCGCCGCTCTTCACCAAGTCGTTTTCCACTAGCTTCCGCTCCACCTCGTCGTCGTCGTCGGCGGGGTCGTCGTCGGTGGCGTCGGCAACAGCGGCCAGCAAGCCGCGGAAGCTGACCAAAAAGAGGACGGGGGCTAGGCCCGCCGCCGCCGCCATGCAGCCAGTGGGGGCCGAAGACGACAGTATCCCTGCCCTGGCTGCACAGCCAATCCTTCAGCAGCCCGCGTCTCCAACGGCGCATGGGGGATCCCGTGCAGGCCCTGCTCCCTATGGGCCCCCACCCTGCCCACCTCAATACGGATCGACCATGGGGCCCAGGGAGTCGGCCGGATTGACCAAGAGTGCTAGTAATACCCATACTGCCGCCGCCGCGGGCGGTGACTTTTCCGACTTCATCACCCACATGTCCTTTTCCAACCGCGGCAGTATCATGCTGGGCGGCAAACGCCCTACGCAGGCGGATGACGAGGACGACGCCGGCGCTGGCGCTGTCGCTGTCGCCGCCGCCGCTGCCCCCGCCGACGGCCCCAAGCGCACCCTCCCTCGCGCCTTTCCCCTGGCGCCCTCCCCCATGCCCAGGACCCAGGTCGACGGCGCCGGCCCCGACGAGGCCCCCTCCAAGCCCAAGAAAATGCATGGCATCCCCGACGCCATCGCCGAGGAGGTCTCGGTCCGCAGCCTGTCCCCGCGCGCCTCGGGCGTCGACCAGCACCCGCCGCCGCCGACGACGCCCACGGCCGCCTCCTCGTCGGCCACGGCCAAGTCGACCGACGGCCCCTCCACCCCCAAGTCGCCGCACCACCCGCCGAGCATTCGGGTCATACCAGTAGACGTGGAAAGGGAATCTCAAAAGGTGAGATCGCTCTATGAATCAGGGGATGGTCTCAAATGGGAAGACGGCGGCCCACCCGCATCGTCGCCCGGTGGGCGCCGAGGGCCGGCGGCAGAGGCACCGTCAAATGTGGATGAGCATGACGCGTATGGTTTCCTTACAGATCCGACTCTTCGCTTCGCTTGGCAATGCTAACCCCCGGTGATTGCTGTAGCTCCAGCCCAAGCCCAAGCCAAGGGGCCTATGGAAGTCCCGGTCGCAACCCAAGTCTACGTGGAAGCCCAATTCGACCAACTGGGACCCGCGCGTCCGAGGCGCCTTTTGCGTCGCCACGCGATGAGAACGGCCGCCGCGTGCACGAGATGGCCGGCGGCATCGAGGACTGGGAGGACGTCGATGGTGACGAGGTCGACCGTTACGGCTTCATCACCGTCCGGCGGCCCCAGTCGCGCGCGAGTACGCCCGCGGCCGTCGACACGGGGCTCGGCCAGTACTCGCCCACCAAACGGCGGAACGTCCTGGTCCGGCGCGACCTGGCGGCGCACTCGGGCCGCCCGTGGGGCCGGCGCGGGCCGAGTAGGAAAATGTCGGCGCGGTCACTCAACACGCAGGCTTCGGAGATGTCCACGTCGTCGCACATGTCGACCCGTTCTGCCATCCGCCAGGCCGTCAACCTGCTGCCCCATAAAAGGGACCGCAGGTGGATCGACGCGGCCGCCGACATGCTGGCGCTGGAGCCCGGCCTGACCAACATCGGCGACGACTCGTCGGCCGGCGCCCTCGCCGACGAGTACAAGCACAAGGAGTGGGAGCGGACCGAGAAATGGCGGCGCATGGCCATCCAGGTCAAGCCCGGCAAGGAGGGCGAGGGCACCGTCTTCGAGTTCGACACGAGGAACCCCAAGCTCGTCGAGCGCACCTGGAAGGGCATCCCCGACTGCTGGCGGGCCGCAGCCTGGTGGTCCTTCCTGTCGGCGAGTGTGAAGAAGAGCAAGCAGCCGCTCGCGACCGACGACGAGCTGTTTGCCGCCTACCAGGAACTGCAAGAGGTGGTGTCGTCCGACGACGTGCAAATCGACCTCGATGTCCCCCGGACCATCAACCAGCACATCATGTTCCGAAGGCGCTACCGCGGCGGACAACGACTGCTGTTCCGGGTCCTCCACGCCCTATCGCTCTATTTCCCCGAGACGGGGTACGTGCAGGGCATGGCGGCGCTGGCCGCCACCCTTCTAAACTACTACGAGGAGGAACGGTGCTTTGTGATGCTCGTCCGGCTCTGGCAAGTGCGCGGGCTCAACCGACTGTACTCGCCCGGGTTCGAAGAGCTCATGGCGGCCCTCAAGGACTTTGAGTCCACTTGGCTTGGTGACAAGGACGTCGCCAAGAAGCTCCAGGAACTGTGCATCGATCCCACGGCGTACGCGACGCGGTGGTACCTGACGCTGTTCAACTTGTCCATACCCTTCCCGGCCCAGCTTCGCGTGTGGGATGTCTTCATGCTGCTCGGCGACCTGCCAGCAGCGGAGCAGGCGCCATCGTCGGGGAAGAGTGTGGCGAAGGCGGCGGCTTCCGACGGCTTGGAGATTCTGCACGCTACCAGTACGGCCATCATCCTGGCACTCCGGGACCACATTATCGACTCGGAATTCGAGAACGCCATGAAGGCAGTTACCTCCTGGATCCCCATCAAGAACGAAGAGCTGTTGATGAAGGTCATCAGGGCCGAGTACCGACAGCACCAGTCCCGGGTGAAGAAGTCCTAGGAGACTCACCTACGCGCCCTGGTCCGTCGCCACCACGGGGTGGCCTAACCCTCCCAACCTGTATGGTCCGTCATGCTACGCAGCCTTCCCAGCATTTCTCTCCCTTTCCTACGGCGCTACGCGCAAGCGATAACGATGTCGCTGGCAAACCCGTTAGCTCGACGGGTTCGTGCCATCACCCAAACTGTGAGACAGGTCTTGTCTCGTTCCTTTGTGCTTTTTTCTATTTTTTTTTTTTGGCTTTGGTGGACAAGTTGGTCCGGAATGTCTCTTCGCACCGGGTATTGCTGGCGCCGGGCGTGGACATTTGGTTGGGATTGCGACTCTACACTACATTATACCCTACATGGCCAACCCGATGCGGCCGCGCGCGCACACGGCTTGGCTTGCAGTATTCTCTTCCCCACCCCCCCCCTTCTCCCCCTCTCCCTCTCTCCCTTTCCCAGTACCCTGGGGTTCGGCCACGTCAGTTACGGACGGGCGGATGTATTTTTCTCACTGGATGGATTGTATGATGGTGTGTGGGCGCTCGTGCGACGAGCTACACCGGCCAAGGAACTCACGACGTCTTTCGTGTATGCTATACCAATAATTACTTGATAATGCTGTGGAGGGGGCAGTGGTGCCGAATATCCTTCCTACTCTTTTTTTATTATACTCGCAAGCTCCTTCCGTCTCTCCGCCCTCGGGTCCACTCACGGTTGGTGATCTTCTCGCCAGTAAGCGACGCTGCCGCCCTACGCCCACGTGATGACTGCCTTGCGATCCGCCCTCCTCTGCGCCCCTCGCTGCTTTTCCGCCTCGCGCTTTCGAACACAACACCCCTGGCTCGGAGGGTTAGACGACAGGGAATGGGGCTGCGTCGTTCGAGCGCCCTTTCCGCAACCCCAACGGCGTCCCTAAAGCCCCCGCAAGACGGCTTCCCGAAAGCCCTCGGGTTTTCGTGGGGCTGTTTGGGTTTGACAGCCACCTCTTTTTTTTTCCTTTCGTTTCCCCGTCGTACATGCAAGGGATGAAGGACATCGTCCGCCAAGAACTACGGGGCCGAGGCCCTCTCTCGGGGCCGAAGGCTCTCTCGGGCGCCGCCCCCTCCCCCTCCCCCCGTGTTATGTGTGGCCGACAGGCTCTCCCTCCCTCCCTGTCTCTATCCCTTTACGTTTCGTGTGACCGAGGAGCCAAAAACGGCGAACGACGCGTGTCCCATCCGGGGGCCGGCGGCGGCGGCTGCTGCTGCTGCTGCTGCTCGACTAGGTTTTGGTCCTTCGTCGGGCATGCGAGAGCGCAGTTCGGTTCGGTCAAGTCCTCATTTTTGGTTTTCGCCCGCAGGGGCTTTTTTTGCGGCGAAGCGGCGCTCCGCACTCCCCCCCCTTCCCCTTCCTCCTTGCCTGCCTTCTTCTTCTCCTTCGTGGTCGTCCGAAGCCCGCGTGCACAGCTTATATACATCGGCGTCGGCCGCGCACGTATACCAGGGGGTATGCAGGGGGGGGAAGGCCACCACGACGTCTCTCGTTCCCGCCCAAGGGGGAGGAAGGGATCGCTCGTCAAGGGGGGAGAATCCACCAATCGGAAGAAGAAAACAAGAAGAGCACCCGCAAGCAACAGCGACGCCTTCCTTCCCCTCGACGCTACTCGGGCAACACGAGGGCGAAAGAAACGGCCCCTCGTTCCTATGCTGGGAGAGAGAACGAAAATCACCGGCACCACCTCCCCGTCCTTCCCCTTTTTTAAAGGGCAGGCGAGGGGGGAAGGGAAGGGGAACGCGAGCCCCGGAAAAGGAAAACAGAAGATGGAAAGTAAAGGAAAAGAAATAAGAAGTCAATGAACCCTGCGCTCTTCGTGGGGCAGTAGAGTATCCGTCCCCCGCGCGCGGAGAAAAAGGGCTTGCGGGCTCGGGAGCCCCGTGCAATACCCGACGGGTATCGGCCGATGGCGCGCGGCCGGCGAAAGGGGGGAGAAACCCCAAAATTGGTGGCCCAGAGAAGCCTTGGAGGCGGGCAGACGGCATTACAAACTCACCCTCCCTCTTTCCCTCTCTTCTTCCCGCGATGAGAGAAAAGGGTGGCGGCGTATGGACTCCGTTGCGCCCGAAGGGGTGACTGTAAAGGGAGTTTGGATATGTGGAATCAGTCGATTACCGCCCCCTAGCGTTTCTCGCGCGCGCCCTCCACCCCCCCCTCTCTCTTAGTCTTTCAGAGATTTCTCGCTTTCTCTCTGTCTCTCTCTCATAAGGAGTGGGGGAGTACGAGCGACGTTCCAGAGCGCACCCAGAGACCACACAGATGAACGCTGGACGTGGCGGGGGGAATTCGGGTTTTATTCCTCGTCATCCTCTTGCCTCCCCCTCTACCTTATTCTCCTGCTCACCTCCCATCACCTCCCATCCCCTTCCTTCCAACCCATCTATCAGTGTCCATGGAGCTGGCCGACCGATCGCGTCCCCCCCCCCTTTTTTTTTCCGGGCCAGTCCGTATCCCGCCGTCTCCCCCAAGGCTGGAGGACCAAGCCCAGCCGGATGCAAACAGGGCGTCGAGGACGTAGCAAAGAGGCATTACATTACCCACGTACTTGGCCTATGAACAAATTCTTCCGCGAACTTTCCGTGGTACATACCTGCGTCCCCCGGGTCCTTCCACACGAGCGTATAAGCCTCTCTCCATCCTCCTCCCCCCCCATGAAGAGTCAGCAGATCAATCTCGGCGAATTCAAATCGGTGGGCATGGACGCGCACCCCTCTCTTCTCCCCACCCTCTTTCCATACAGGCACGGGCTTGTAGTAGTGCTGGTAGCCGCTGCAACCACTCGCGGGACCTGGAAGGAAGGAGGGGAAGGGGAGGAAGCGGACAGGTTACCTACTCCCCGGCATTTGCGTCGCCTATGCGTGTATGCAAGTGTGGGTATGCGGGAGTCGGGAGATAGCGGCTGTGCGTAATAAGAGAGAGTGAGGGAAAGAGAGAGTGTGTGTATGTGTGTATACGTTTGGCGGAAAGGAAGCAGAGCTGACGGACGGAGACCCCTCCCCAAAAGGATCAACACACGCAGCCCGGCCAGCGCAGGGGGATGAGGACACGACCAATAGGGGGTCGGCCGCGGCTGCATCTCGCTTGCTGACCGCCGATTCTGAAACGAAGCGTTACGCGCGACGACGAACGAACGCACGAATCGGCGGGTGCGCGCGGATGAAAAACGACCGGGGTAGGTGGGAATGAGGCGACATAGAGCGGGAAAGGGAGAGATATGGGCGAGGGTATCCAGCCCCAAAGCTATTTCATCAGCCGCGCCGGCCCATTCTTGTCCCTCCGTTTTCCGCGGCCCTTTATCGTCATATCACGGGGCCCTCCCAGGCCGGCCTCGTATCTATCTCCGTCCGTACCCAATCTGGTGGCCCTCATCTAGGATGGTGTAGCTGATAGGGTAAATGGTCGGGGAGGCGGCGGGCTTCTAGTTAGTGATGCTTCTCTGAAAGGATCCAACTCATCACAAACCTCCCAGGCTTTTGACGGCAGGCTGACTTGGCTGTTCACGCTCCTCCAGGCCACCATCGCCACCACCACCACCTGCTCCTTCTCCTCCTGCAGCTGCTGGTACCGTCAGCCTCACTCGTCCTTGCGTGGCCGCCCCCCCCGGCCTGCTTCCTTTGGGGGACGCTGCAAGTCATCCACCACCCCCCCTCTCTCCTCTCAGTGCCGATCCCAGCGGCCGCAGCGCTCATCGTCACATTGTGCGTTTTTCTCCTCGAGGATACAAACGCGCTTATCTCTCGCCTGTCGGTGTCCGCCCAGCCGCCGCCGGCAGTCTGGTAGGGTAGTCGTCCTCGCGCCCGCCTGCCGGGGGCTGCCTTACTCCCTGCTCCCCTTCCTTGTCACGATGCGGGCGCGTCCGCATGTTCCCGTGTCGGGCACCACACATCCCACAGCCTGCTTACTCTCACAACTGGTGCCATGTCCATAAACCCCGAGGGACGACGCCACGGGTACGAGTATGTGTGTGCGTGTAAGAGAGGGAGAGAGGGAGAGAGAAACAAGGGGAGAGGAAGAGAGGCGCCCCCGCACGACTCACGTCGGCTTATGTCACACCCTGCATGTCCATATATGCCTTGCCCCGGACGGTCGACCAGAGTAGCGGGCGTCGCGTGCGCCAATCTCGGATCCCATGCACGTTGCAGCCACTGCAGATGCGAGCCCGTGTCTGTGCCCTCCCTCCCGAGCCCGTTTCGTTATACACCAGCGAGCATGGGTATGCACTGCGTAAGTAGGTAGCAGGGGGGGGCGGAGGGAGGACACGCGAGGGCCGTGGCTGCGTAGTGCGCGACGCGGATCTCCGATGACTTTCCCCTCCCTCCTTTGTACGTGTGTGTGTGTGTGTGTGTGTGTGTGGCCCGCCTCGCCCATCTTCCTCTTTCGGTAATGAGGCGTGTCTCGCTCGACTGGCTTAACCGCGAGCCTCACACGACTTGCCGAGCGAGACCCTTCGGCTCGGCCTTGGAAGAAGACGACACGACGAATGGGGAGGTCGAGCTAGGAGCGCCACCCGGGGGGCTTGGCTATTGCCCGCGTTTCAGAGTCCAAGCCCAGGCTGAACAGACGTCGTCCTGTCCGGCTCCTGCACCCGAAAGACGACAAGCGACAAGGCGCCATCCCTCGCTGCCAACACGCCATGTCATGTCATGCCATCTCGCCCGCGTCTGCCATACATGTTTCCCCTCCTCCGCTCCCAAAGTCGACGTGGATGCAGTAGTGTATAATCCCGGGCTGGCTATGTACCGGAACTCTATCCTGGCCCCTTCATTTCCCGTGTGCGCGACTTGACACCGTCGGCATTGCCCCCGTCCCATGCCCCGACTGTACATTCGTTGCCTGGGGAAAAAGCCATTTGTGTGACCCCGTAACTCCTATGCCCGCCCGTCGTGCCCCGGCCGGCTGATGCTTTTTGTCCGCGTCGCCCCCGTAAATATGCAGCTGCTAATTGATACACGGCTAAGATACACATGTCGAATGGAAAGATGAAGGGCTCGAGCCGATGCCGGGCCCGAGGATGCTGGCACGCCTGCTGGCCCATCCGTGCACGTATTTGGCAATCCCCCTTTCCCCCGGGCATCAGTCGTTTTCTCGTTCGCGTGCAGAGCCCGGCCCGGCGCCCGTACCGCGCATTTTCTCGTCGGCCGACAGGGGCGACTGTCTCCGCTCTGACTCGCCCTGGCTCCGCATGTCCGAGGCCGGATACCGCGGCGATGGGTGGTCCGACAGCAGGCTCGACACCGAATGCGTGCCGCGCTGCTGCAGGGGCCCCTCCGAAGACCCCAGTCCCGGCGACATGGGCCGCGAAGGCCCGTAACTGTCGCCGCGGCCGCCCCGCGTCGAGCGGTAGGCCGAGATGTCGCTTCTTTGCCGAGAGTGCCCCCTCCGCCGTCCGAGCGGCGGGTTGCCAAGCGTCGACGGCCCGCCGAAGTGGCTGAACGGGGGCGACCTGTTTCGGATTTGCGAGTTCGGCGCCGGCGCCGCCGGCTGCGGGCCTGTCGCCTTCCGCTTGCGAGGCGAGTCTACTATGAGGCACTCAGATTAGCTACGTGAACGCCAGCGCCAAGTCAGGGCCGGAAACGAACCAGAAGGAATGGCGGGCTGGTTCGAGCCGGCCTGCGATGCCGGCGGCTGCCAGTGATGGAAATAGATGGACGGCGACTGCGTGTCTTGCTGTGACTGCGCCTGTTGCGACGGCTGTTGCTGCGGTGGCTGCTGCTGCGGTGGCGGCGCCGCTTGCTGCGGCCCGAAGTGGTGTGGTACCCCTGATGGTCCGCCCAGCATCTCGCTCGTGCTCAGACGCGGCAGTGCACCGCCCAAAGGCCGGCCCACGGTTCCTGCCACTGACATAGTGTGTGCTCGGGCTCGCGTAGGGGAGTTGGGGCCCTGGTACGGCACAAAACCGCCCTGCGGTCCCGGGGCAGAGCCTGGCGTTGAGGGCACTCCGATGGAACCGCCGTAGTGGGAGTATGGCTGGGACTGAGAGTCCCGTCGCCGGTGCTCGGGTGACAGCGGCCCCTGGGCGGCCATGAGTTGTGCCTGCGCTTGAGGCTGCCCCGACAAGACGCTCTGTGCCCATTCCAGAGCGGCCTGAGGCAGGGCTCCCCCGCCCATGCCTGCAAACACTACGGGTACCATGGACGGCGGAATGCCCCTTTCCAACGACGTCCGCAGCATTTCATGCTCTAGTTTACGCTGCTCCAAGCGCAGTTTTTCTTGATGAGTCTTTTCCTCCTCCTGCTTCCTCCTCTCTTCCTCCGTCTTGGCCGCCAGCCAGCTCCGCATGGCCTCGTCCGCGCCCTGGCCCTGCCACTGAGGCGGCGCGGGAAGTGCACCCATCATATGACCCGGCGGCGGGGGCGGCGGGGGTTGCTGCTGCGGCTGGGGTTGTGGCGGCGGCCCCTGTGAGTGCAGAGGAAGCCCCGGGGCGGGTGGAAGGCCTGGCGGTGGAGGTGCCGATCCTGGCTGCGGGAGTGTCATGGCCCCTGGCAAGGGTAGCCCCCGGTGCGGTGCCGACATTGTTTGTGGCGGTGGCGGCGGGCTGTTTCTTCGGACGAGTGCCGGCAGGGGCTTCTGGAAGGATTCCTGGACAGTCACGGGGGGTGTTGATCGGGATGTCGAGGGAGGTGTCGGAATGTCATGGGCGGTGTGAAAACCGTGGTAGACTGGCTGCTTCAAGGTGAGCATCATGTCGAATAGCGTTCGGGGCACACGTGGGTGGCGGTCATCGGGTGGGAGGGACAGCCAGGCCAACAGAGCAGCTCAGAAGAGGGGTGAGGGAGCAGGGAGGGCCTTAAGTGGTGAGAGAGGCGGTGGGAGGGAAGGGATGCAGGGAGGTAGGGGAGCAGGCGGAGCGAATAACCTTTGCATATATAAGAAGCTGGAGGGGACGGCCAGCTTAGAAGAGCGGGAAAAGGAAGCAAGCGGGGCCTGTGACTTGTAGGGGCCGCAGAGTCCAGCCTCATCTGATTACCGGTGCGCAGACATCAGATCGGGTAGGTGATATGGGCCAGAAAGATTAGTCGGAGGGGGTGGATGCTGCTATGGATGGCTATGCGCTATGGGGCACCGTAGTATCAGTCTCGGCCTGGCCTGGGCAGACTAACGGCCGGCGTGGGAGCCGTTGAGGCCAACCCCGGCAGCTTAGGGCGTATCGTAGGGCCGTGGCAAGCTAGTGCTGGTGCGTGTGGTAGTGCTGGTCTTGGTGCTGGTGCTGGTGCTGGTGCTGGTGCTGGTGCCGGTGCGCCAGTGAGTAAGAAGAGGAGGCAGTATGCATGTACCAAGCGTGACAAGGGCAAGTGAGAGCGAGTGACCCGGGGTAGGGGAGGGGGGTGTGATGTACGTGAGTACGTGTCTCTGTGTGTGTGTGGGTGGCTATGTAGAGCTTAAGATAGCAAGAGAGAAACAGAGACCGAAAGAGAAAGAGGTTGTATGTGTGTGTGTGTGTGAGTGTGTGGGAGAGTCCCGAGTAAAAGAGTCCGTCCGTGTGTTCATTGGTGTGTCAAGAAGAGAGGGTCGACTAAGCCGAGAGCAATTAATAGCAACCGGAAGAAGCAAAGTCGGGTGTTTGACGAGGGAAACGGGACGGCAATTTGTCCATGAGATGAAAAGGCAGTTTCGTGACGGCCGCTTTAGGCAATGCCCGAAGAGGAAAGTCGAGGGTGTTGTGTGAATGTGGAGCAGCTGATGAGCCTGGCTTATTTCATTTGGGGCACAGTGGTGCGTGTCAGGGAAAGTCGGTACAAGGACCCGTGGGCGGAACGTCGTCAGGTTGGGAGGGACAGTAGGGCAAGGGTAGGATAAAGTCAACTTGATAGTTCGGTACCTACATTTCTACTGGTCATGAACCCAGGTGTGGAAGAGAGATAGAGAGAGAAGAGGGGGAAAGGGGGGGGGGGGGGGGGGGAGAGAGAGAGAGGGAGAGAGGGCAAGTGAGCAAGTGAGCAAGTGAGGGAGAGAGGGAGAGGGCGGGAAAGGGTGTATCGCCAGCACGGGAAGCAGCACTCTCGGTAGTCGGGAGGAGTTGTGGACGTGGCTAAGACAAGTTTAGGCGTGTCAGAATAACGGCGTACCTATGAATGGGCCTCGACTCCATCGAGACGCAACAGTCGCTTCCCGAGAGGACGCTAGGCCAGCAGTAGGTAGCAGCAGTAGCAACAGCAGCAAAAGGAGGAGGAGGAAGAGGAGGAGGCGGCGGAGGTGGAGGCGGAGGAGGAGGAGCAGCAGCAGCAGCAGCAGCAGCACGAGCAAGAGCAGCAGCGGCAGCAGGCAGCCAGCAGTAGCAACAACAACAACAACAACAATAACAACAACAACGTACGCATTTACCGGGGTGGGGGGTGAGAGGGAATGAGAAAGGGACAAGACCGGCGACGGGTGGCTCAGCAGCTGTGACTGGGCAAGACGTGCCGGAGCGGAGGCAGAGACGGACACACAAAGGAGGGAGGGGCTAGGAGCTTTCTTTTCACGCCACTGCAGCGAGGGACAAGGCTGTGATAGCCTGTCGAGAAGGATGCAGAGCGATGCAGGCGCTGGCGCCCTGGTCGTTGCGTTACTGCAGTCAGGGTTCCGGGATACAGCGTTGACTTCCAGGGTTGTTTGTTCCAACTCGATTTTCGGATGGCGTGTCAGGCCCCGGTTTTGTTGTTAGCACCGCGGGCCCTTTTAGGCCCCTACTCGCAGCCCGCGGCCGTTGGAGGGGGGTGGAAGACAGAGAGAGTGATAGAAAAAGAGAGAGGGAGCGAGGGAGCGCGCGAGAGCCCGCACCCGCGCGTCTGCCAGACCGGGTCGCCGAAGCCCAGGCCGGGGGAGCATGGGGGTGGTCTACCTGCCAGACATGCAGGGCTGATCCCTTCTCCGTCTCACTCCCTTCGCGTGCGGCGGCGGCGGCCAACGACGACAACGGCCATCGCCACGACGGTTGGTGGAGGCGGGCATGGTCGTGGTACATCGTACATACCGGATGGTAGCGAGAGAGAGGCAGGCGGTCTCTCTGCGGCTCCCCGCTGGTGGTGGTCGTCGATCCCACCTTTCCTATTCCTAGGATGGGAGTGGGTGGACTGAGAAAAACACCAACCGCGTCTCGGCGGGCCGGATAAGTGAGCATTCAACTACGTACTGGGAAGCATTGCCTACCTCGATACACGTAGCCCAAGAAGCCGCGAGAGTGGGCCCAACGAGAAAGCGCGGTCGAATCGAGCCAAAGTGGAGGAGGGGCTGGTGCTTTAGGTCTGGCCTGCTAAACCTCTTATGGCCTGGGGAGACTTCACGAACGAATAGACGAGAACACATGCATCCATCCATTCTCACATATGACATCCGTGTACTTGCCAGAAATACTTTTCTTTCCTACCTACCTCTGGTGCGTTGAGTACTTACCTGCTTCCGCTTCATACATGGATAGATAGGATCGATATGTCTAGGTTATACGTATGTACGGAGTACCTGCCTCCTCACGCGCCTATGCAGGCAGGTAGGCACACGCACCCACAAGCAGACAGAGGCAACGCGCCCCCCAATCGACAGAAAAATAAGACAACAAAGACAGACGGACGAACAGACACCCCCTTGGTCCTGCATGTTCACCGAAACAGAGGCTGAGAAGGTCCCTCGGTCGATACCCGAGGCCGGGGCTCACCGAGGCCTCGCTGTGCCCCTTCCCTACTGGCACGTATTTTTCTTTGACCCGCCATGGACGCTTGCCACTGCCACAACGGATACCTCATTCTTAGCTGGAAGGACGGCGATCCGACACGCGGAATAAGCGACTACCCTGGCATGTCCGACCGCTGGCCCACGTAACCACGGCCCGGCGGGTCCCCCTTCCCCCTCTCCCCAGGCTCCAGGGTGAAGAGGGAGGAGGGAGGAAGAGGGAGAGGGAGAAAGAGAGAGGGAGCGCGAGAGGTAGTCTACGCGTTTCGAAGGGGACCCCCAAACACTCACCAGAGAATCCCCCTGCGGCCGGCTTGACTCGCGTGGTACAGAAAACATAAGGGTTGTTTTCGTCCTCGGCCGAGTTGCCAGCCCGCATAACCATCTGGGCTGAGAGAAGACCTGGTCGAGGGGGAGGGAGAGGAAGAGAGGAGGGGGGGGGAAGCGGCTGAGGGGAGAGGGGCCGTTCTGCCCGGGTTGACGTGACGACCTACAGACCAGACGCAGTCCGGGCCACGATCGCGGGCCCCGCCTCGCTGTTTCCTTCTCCCTTTCCAGTATGGACTGGATGCCGTTTGTCCGAGTTGGGATAGCTCGCGACGCCGTTATAGATCAGTGGCACCGCGCAGTCTGCTGTAGTATCGATACGCATCGAGTATAAGTGGGTTGGCGTGTATTGCTGCACCGTGGCGGGGGGTCAAAACTACCTAGACCCTAGGTACTGAGGTACAAATGCAGAGGAGTCTCTCTTTTCTCTCTCTCTCTCTGGCTCTCTTTCCGTCCCGCTCTCTGCCTCTTTCTCTCTCCCTCTTTCTATAATATAGCACCACGGCCCGGCGTAGGCCCAGCTGGCGAGGAGGCGAGGTACATAAAGTACCGACGATAGGAACGGTGATACCCTGGAAGTCTGCCAAGTCACGACAGCGGGTACATGACACTGGGTGCGTACGCAGTCCAGACGAAAGGTACCGCCTCAACCAATACCACCCTACAGGCGGGGGGTTGGGGGGAGAGGCAGGGCATACGAATACAGCAGCGCCCTTTTCACTTGGGGCCCTTCCAACGGGCGGAAGACTTTCCTGCCTGGGCCGATGCAGGCCGGCCGGCCCTACCTCAGTTGGCATGTCTACATACATAGGCGTATGTACCTACTTTAGGTAGGTACCTAAGCTATCTGTAATGCATGCTAAAGTACCTGCCTGCCTGGCTAACCTACTTCACTTTGGACCTTTTTTCCCCCTCTCGCCAACGAACAAGGCCGGACGGACGTTACGCACAGGTGCCGTAGGAGCCGGGTCATAGGAGAGGCTCGGGTGGGGGGGTGGAAAGAAGAACAGGGATGGGGAGCCTTTCTGGCGGCCAGAAGAGCACACTCCTCTTCGAGGGCTAACGCTTGTGGGACGGGCTGCATCGAGCGGCCGCTTCTGAAATAGGCCAGCCGATGTCAGGGCCCTGGCCTCGGGCTGGAGCGCCGTGGAAAGACGAGGATGAACATGATCGTAAATATGATACAACCATGAGAGGACGAGGGGGGAGAAGGGGGAGGGGGATTAGGTAGGTAAGTAGGTGACGCCCGTCTAGC
Organism: Nigrospora sphaerica; assembly: GCA_018287875.1. NCBI lineage: Eukaryota > Fungi > Ascomycota > Sordariomycetes > Amphisphaeriales > Apiosporaceae > Nigrospora > Nigrospora sphaerica. Next base: position 5,309,135 of record JAGVVL010000002.1, read on the forward strand.
TAACCTTCGGAGCCGACAAACTCTCAGGCTAGCATTTGACAGATCAAGCTATACCCCATACTGATGTGATGCGAATGTGCTTCCGCCCTCCCATCCCCAACCCCTAACGAGAGGTCTGTAACGGGCCCTCTCGGCTGCCTTGGTGTGTAACGCCCAGTCTCCCCCTTATGATTCTACCGCATGTCCGACTCGTGATTACGCATGGCAAATGAAGGTCATGCAGACAGATAGATACGTACTGCGGCCATGTGAGTTCAAGCATCAATGGCACCCGATTGGGAGGGCGGGGGAGTCGAGTATAGCCTTTGTATAACGCAGCTCGACGGCGGGGTAGCCAGTGAGCATCATTATACGCAGCGAAGTCATGATGATAACAACCCACCCGCCTCGAAGCAGGCTTCATCAGATGCGCATATGCACACCGGCACAAATAAGGGCTGTATACTATTACGCGCTGACCAACCGACCCTAAGTCGGCTCAGCTTGGTAATGGATGCGCTGGCCGGGGCGGCCTTGGCTCGGCACTTGGAGGGCTAATTTGCGACCATGGTTTTGACTTTCTGTCCTCGTCCTCGCCGCTTGACTTTTTACGACGAGACGGGCGCTGATCTGCTGCAATGGGTAATCAAGGTCATGCACACATGGGCGCGCCAAGGAAAATCATGGGAAGAAACAGCAACCCCTTTCGGAGCATTATGCGTTCTTTTCCGCGAACCTCCCCCCTGCCTCTTTTCCAATCTCCAGGCCGGTCGCCCCCCCTCCCATCGACGTGGAGGGGCGTGAGCGAGGGGCAGGCCGTAACCGGGTTCAGTCGTCCTAGAGCGGCGTGTCCAATTGCGACTCTGTAATGACCCCTCGTCACCGATTCCTGAATCAGCCATCCGTCTCCACTCTGGAGTAGCGTCACATCGAGGCAATGAGGCTCCGTCTCGGCCGCCAGCACAACACGTCGTCCCGTTATCGTCGGCGTCGGCCACCACCCTCCCCAGACCGACGCGCTTGGACGCTAATAAGGGAGCATTCCAAGAGAACCGAGCGCGGGTAACGGGGGGAGGGAGCGAGGGAGAGGAAGAGCACAAGCCATGGGCCCTTCAGCCCGATGCCTCGGGAGGAGTCCCGTGGGTGGTCATGGCTAACCCATCGCCGTCGCCGCCGTCGCCGCCGTGGTGGCCGCCTGTTCACACAGGCCCGGCTTGGGACTATCTCTGACGTTGAGAGCAGGGTCGGACGAAACGCAGAATCGGGTAACCCTCTCGTGGTACGTGTCGTTTTTTCACGTGTTCGGACGAAGCTTGTGATGATCTCCTCTGAGGGTGCAGCGCAGGGACGCCCTGCGCGCTGGGATCCAGGCCAGGGGCCAGGGGGCCCCGTGTTTATAGTAAGCCATATGGGGTGAGGATGATGCTGGGGCCTCGAGGGTTCAGAACGATGGCGCGCCCGCAGGCACCATCCCTGGGGAGGAGACGCGCAGCGCAGCGCCGGTTACGACGACACGCTGACGGGCACCGGCCAAGCCTTCCATGACGATTTCGGCTCAGCCTGAATTGCCCCGGGCGGTGTTCCTCTTCGTGCCAACACCGTTCCCGGGCACGATTACCGTACGTAGTAGGGGTGGCTTCGACCGGCCATGCGGTATCGAGAGTGCGTACGTGTGCTGGCGCGCGTGCGCGCGAAGGCGTGCGCGTGTGTGGGGGACGCGGCTGGACGACAGCGTCAACTTACCCCTCCGTACAGCGTGCCCTAGGTACCTAACTACCTGCTGGCCACTAAGTACAATCGCGGCCGCATTCGCTGAAGGGAAAACCATGTCCCGTAGCAGATAGGTATCTAAGTACCTACTCGTGCCGATATGCGTACATATCTCACAAACGTCAGTCAAGGTTCTCGACTTCCCCAAACCTTATACGGGTGTAGGCCAATGGAGCCAGACCCGGCTGTTTGGCTGCGAGGTCGGGGCGAACACGGAAAAGGGGGGGGAGGGGCAAGGGTGTAACGGAAGAGAGAGCGCTGAGATCTAATTCGGGGGTGTGCGTGCGTGCGTGTGTGTGTGTGTGTGTGTGTGTGCTAGAGGTACTTGCCTAGGTTGTATTGTCTAGAATGGGGGGGGTCCCTGTTGCCGTCAACAGCCACACACAGTCCAAGCTGCTTCGTACCCTGGAAATATAGCGACGGCAGCTATGTGTAGGTCCAACGCGCACATTGCCCTTACACAGAGGCGGCAGGCGGTGTTACGAGCAGAGTGTGTAACCTTGGCATGAATGGGAATGGATGGCTGCATGGGCATCGCGTGGCTACTGATTAACGACCTGTGTGCTCGTATGTGGGCAAGCACGGGCTCCACATATGCGCTGCCCGCGCAGCCTGTTGCTGTCGTGGCCTTCCTGAGTGGCCGGCCGGACATAATACGAAGGCGGCTTCCAAGACTACTCTGGCGAGCTGAGGAAAGGAGGAACACCTAGTCGTACACTGGCATATCCCACACCAGCGATGCAATGGATGATGTGGTTCGTATACACTCCGTAGCTGCTGAGACCCGTGTCTCTGGTCTGACCCCCCCAGTCGATAGCCAGGCTCTCGGGATTCCTGAAGGAGAAAGAGAGAGGGCCACGTTGTCCAATGAGCGACGGCGCTCGACCAGGAGTTGGGACAACTACAACTAGCAGCAACCTCAGCATCGTCAGCCGCAACAGCAGTGGTACGTATCTCTCTCATGGGAGCTCTGCACAGGGCCCGCGTAGCATGTAACCGTAACTCTGTACACTTATCCAATATCATTCAGGCCATTCCCCCGTCCAGATAGCCCGTGCCTACTAGGGACTGTGTAGAGCACTGGACCCCAGCTTGAGCAGGTTCTTCGTCCACCACGACCGCATTGGTACGCGTGCATACCGGGTACCTCCGGAAGTGGGTAAGGTAATCGGTGTGCTACGGCATCGGCCCCTACGTTCTTCTTTTGCCGTATAGATCGTAGTATTGTTAAACCTATCTGTACGTAGTACGTTTCGCATGTACCTATCGATCGGGGCGCGCCTTCTCATAGGCTCGGGTCCGTTTGCCTAGGGGGGGTTTCAGGAAACCGCACCGTTTATGACCCACTTAAAATCCACAGTTCGTCCCAAGTATCCACCATCTCCATCGTGCTTGGCGGGGCCATGCTTCTTTTCTTCCACTAGTCACTAGCCGACGCCCGGGGCCCCGGCAAGAAATATTCTACGTGAAACTTCCATCGGCTGGGTTTACGTACCACCGCTTTGGGCAGTCCAAGACCAGTCCTGTCAGCCGCATCAACAACCTCTAACCCCTACGTCGTGTTGGTGCGTGCCCATGATCTGTCCATCTTCCACTTGTTAATGTCCGCAGGCAGGACTGCGGAGGAAGGTACCATGTTGAATTCTACGCATCCCTGTGCGACGGGAAACGGACCCCCCGCGTCTGCCGTCACGTGTCGGCCGCGAAAATTCTAACCGCTTCCCGTTAGCAGCGCATGACGTCTTCCCATCGGGCGTTACTGATGCCATCCGCTGAGGAGCCGCCGAGCTGAGATGGGCTGAGCTGAGCTAAGCTACCCGGAAACTAAACTGGCTGGCCAGCATCTCAAGCTTCCGTGGCCTATCATTGCTTCGTACCGATTCGCGCCGTTACCGTATGGCCCTGGTGCAAAAGGGCGTAGACGCACTCGCCGTCTCCCTCCCCTCGCTCTCTATCGCTCACCCTGTTCCGGTCCACAGCGCCGAAGGGATGGTGGGTCAGGGAAGACAACGGACATCCGGTTGCTGACGCGGGTTCCAGGACAGACGGCCGAGGATTGCATACGAGACGCGACTTGGCTGTGAGGCGGGTGACGGCAGGACGGCCTGCCTCTTCCGTCCGTCTCCCTACGCACAATGGATGGCCCACCGTGTGTATCGAAAAGAGCATGCGTATCGAAAAGCCCGCGGCGTGCCCGTAACGTCATACGCCTGCCAGCCTGGCGCTTTGCGCGACTGGCTCTTGGTTCGCCCTGCCACTTCAACCCACCCCCACGACCCAAGAACGGGCCTTCTAGACCCAAAACGCATTCCAGCGCGCCTGGACATCTCAGCTCTCTTAGTCATGCCATTGGCTTTAGTGTCCCTTCCAATCTTGGCGGGGCTGGGTACGTACGGTAAACAAACAATCTGTCCTGCTGTTTGTACAAATACTGGAGGGACCCCCGGCTACATGGTCACAGACGACGGGAAACACCCAGCCGGTCCAATGCGCCTATCCCCAGGGCGTACCTGAGAAGACGGCATGGCGAAAGCCGTAACGGTTGGTCGCTTCGCCTTGTCCGCATGACATGCCACCAACGGTGCCGGCAAAGTCAAGTCCGATTAGCGTCTATACATGATACCTGCCCGACCTGCCTTCACGCCAGCCACGCACGACCTGCTAACCCTGCCAACCGGCCAGCTTGCAGGAGAGCGGCGGCGGACAGCCGGGGAACGGCAAGCCAGGTCTATTATGGACTGGCGGGGACCTCCGCTGTATGGCCGCATTCACGCATCTCATGCTTCGGGGCTCGGCGAGCATCGGTAAATCCCAACCGCCCTGTCTGCCCTTTCGCTCTCACCCTCTATCTCCCTGTCTGGTCACCCGTGTGACCGCAGAGGCTTGGCGATGTGCTCGGCATGGCCCCGTCCAAGCCACAGTCGCACTTCCTGAACGCCCTCGGAACGCACATCTGCCTGCCCATCCTTGCCTGCCTCCCGGTTTCCCCAGCATGGAGGCACGCGTTAGGGGGCCGGTTCTCTCTCTCCGCCCTAGCTGCTGGCCCTCTTCCATCCTTCGCCTACTTATACGCCGTCTCTCCACTTGCCGGGCTCATTGCTTTTTTTGGAGCAGCACCCTTCGGTTGCCGTACATGCCACCTGGAACCCGCCGGAAGGATGCTTGTGCTGATGGCAACCGGGTCTATTTGGGTGTGTGTGGCCGGTCTCTAGAAACAAGAACAACCGGTCAAGAATGCACGCCGTTATGCTTTCCAAGTCAACCACTATGTGGTTTCCGTCTGCAATGTTTTCCGCGAGTGGAACGTCGCAAACGGCTTTTCCCTTTTTTTCTTGTTCCCCCCCGCCCTTGCTTTACCCTTGCTCACTGCCACTTCGGAATGGTCAGCAGAGGAGTCCTCCCCGTTCGACGCGACACAGGCCTCGATACTACCCTATTGAGAGCGCTCGCGTCCCCCCCTGCGGGTCTACACTCTCTTCCTCCTTTAAGTATCCTTTCTAACTTAGCGCTTCTGCTGGCCTGCCATTGGAGGGGAGGGGGTGTGCGGGGGACGGGAGGGGGGGTCCTTGTAGAGGTATCCATGTCGCAAGCCGAGACGTCGTGACGTGCGGACGACGTCGTAGCGTAGTCGCTGGTAACTAAGTCTCAGCCCCCGCGTCCAGCCCATAAACGCTTCGGGGTGGGCTTCATCCTGCGCTGCTGCTACTACTTTTGGGGGGGAGGTCTCTCCATTCTTGGCTCCGGCCCCAGTTGCCTAGGCCTGCCGGAAGTAGCCCCGGAGAACTCATAGCCGGGCCTCCATGTGCATCCTCCTCGCCCGTCTCTTGCTGGTGAATACGCGCGACGCCGTCGCTCTGGGGGCACCTCTCCGCCGTCAACCCATTGCCCAACATCGGTTAGGTCTCGACCATTTTGAGTTCCGACCTCACTACTCTCCTGCGCCGCCGTGGACGCTTCTCCGTCTCCCTTGTCCTTCCCCTCCTTTCCATCTCGTCCTGCGCCCCCGTCGTGTGTGGATGGCGATGGCAGACCGACCTTTTCCTGTCGACCCCAAATACGGCGCCTCGTTCCAAAGCGCCCTCCCCCATGCGTAACCGACGGGCGTTCTAGCAACTGCTACGTCCGTGGCCCGAACCCGATACTGTTCTAGCTCGCATTTCTTTTCGGTGAAATCGGAGAGAGAGAGAGAGAGAGAGAGGGAGGGAGAACGGGGGGGGACAGGGGGATGAATACAGGTGTGTATATTGTGTAACTATAGCTTAGCTATGGATGACCTCTATGGTAGTTGCCGGCCTCCACTGGTAGGTGTAATTCGCATCAGGCGATCCTTTTTTTTCAGTATGAAGTTTTTTCACATTCATCTCTGTCGGACTAACTATGGCTGTCCACGGGTCGGGGCCCCATGTCTATAGCAAAACCCCGGCTGGGCCGCAACGATTCCTCCCGCCCCTTTTCGTATCTCAAAATACGACGCACAGTGGGTATAGTCCATTTTGTTGCATGCCAGCACCTCGATACACCCATGCCTCCTTCTTCCGGAAAGAGACCTCCACACCAGCCAATCGACGGAGAACCATAGTAGACGACGGAAGGAGAGGAAAAGAAGAAGAGGAGGAGGAAGATGGTGACGATGGGGAAGAAGAAAAGGGAACCGAAACGAGAAAATCGCCCGATGTGTAAAGAAGCACGCGGTTGGCTCCCATGCCCGATGAATGTCCCATGACATAAACCAAAAACTCCCCTAGCGTAGCCTGGCGGCCTGCTTCACTATAATAGAAACAGATCTCGATGCGTGCCGAGAGCACACTTACTTGTTTACCCCGCCCCCTGTCTATTCGTCACCTCCCTGTACTGTGTTCCTTTACTGCGATCTCCGAACCCTCTTGCTCGGCCCGCGCCGCCTACTTGGATAATGGATCCCGGCTCGAGTGGCTACTGGTCGTGCTGGAATAGCTGGCAGGGCGTCCGTTGTCCTGGGTTGGATACCCTTGGCCCGCTCCCTGGTCGGTGAGGGACGTGACGCTGGCTCGCGGGGCCTTCTTCAATACGTTCTTGGAGAGCTTCTCTCCTTTCTCTGGTTTGTCGCTGCCCGTTAGGTCACTGCTGTTGCGGTTCTTGGTCAGCTTCCGGGGCTGGCGCTTTCCATCTTTGGTGGCCGACGCCGATGGAGTTGTGGTCTCAATGTAGGTCCCTAGATCCGGCGTCGAGGAACGGTTGCCACTAGAAGTCCGACTTGGGATCGTCGGGGGTTGTTGTATCGAGACCGGCTGCGAAGAGGCGGGCAAATCGCGGATGGCGGTGCCCGACAAAATAGGGGGGCTCGACGCACCGGGAGCGCCCGGGCCTGCTGGCTTGGTGTTCTCGCCCGGCTGAGCCTCAGCCGAGAAGGATGACGACTTGGATGGCGGGCTCGGTGGTAAGACCTGGCCACTGATGTACGTGTCCAGCTTGCGCCTGAGCAGATCGGCCTTGACCGGTTTGGCCAGATAATCGTTCATGCCGGCGGCTAAGCACTTCTCGCGGTCGCCCTGAATTGCCGAGGCCGTCATGGCGATGACCAGGGCATTCCGAACCTCTTCGATGTCGTCTCGCCGCAGCAGCTTCGTGGCTTCGTAACCGTCCAGAACCGGCATTTGAACATCCATCAGGACGACGTGGTAGGGCTGGCCCGCCTTAGCCTGCTGGCGCAAGCCCTCAACAGCCTTTAGGCCATTCTCGTAGGCATCGACCTTAGTGTAGCCCAGCTTCCGCACATACTGAATCGCGATCCTCTGGTTGATCAGGTTGTCCTCGGCGATGCAGACCCGAATGTGGTCCCGGGGTATCTGGCTGAGGTCGAGATAGGGGTTGTGTGGCGGCTCGTACGCGTTGGCCGACGTGGCATTCTGCTGCTGTTTGTCGATGATTTGTGGTATCGCTACCGTCTGGACATCGCCCACCGACACTTCGGGCTTGGCCTTGTCGAAGACTACTGTGAACCAGACAGTCGTCCCGACATTCTCCTCGCTCTCAAGCTGGATCCGGCCCTTCATCATGGTCTCAATGAGAGATTTGCAGATGCTCAGACCCAATCCACTACCGCCATACTTGCGCGCCGTGCTGGCGTCGGCCTGACTGAAGGGCTGGAATAGTTTGGCTAGCTGCGCCGGCGGTATGCCGATACCCGTATCCCGCACCCAAAACGTCAGTGTGGCGCTCTCGGCCGTGTCCGAGTCTATACGCGCCCCAATCGTGACGGAGCCGTCCTCTGTGAATTTGAGACTGTTGCTAATGAGGTTGCCGAGCACCTGGTGCAGCCGAATGGGATCTCCGTAGATCAACATTGGGGGCAGGTTGATATCCTGGACGATCTTGACGTTCTTGGTTGACGTTTTCTCCCTGTTGCTATAGGAAGCCGCCCGGACAACCTCCTTGACCATCTCCTGCGGGTGGAAGGCCACAATGTACAGTTTCATCTTGTCTGCCTCTATCTTGGAGAAGTCAAGAATGTCGTTGATGACGGTAAGAAGGAGGTCCGCCGAGACGCGGATGGAATCCGCCATTTCCAGCTGCTCCCTGTTCAGGTTGCTGTCTCGCAACAGCTCCGAGTTGCCGATGACGCCATTCAGGGGCGTCCGCAGTTCGTGGGAGACGTTGGCCAGGAATATGGACTTGGCCTTGGCTGCCTCCTCGGCGATTTTGACGTTGCGAAGCGCCTTGGCCTCGGCGTTCTTGGCCTTTGTCTCGGCCTCCAAAGCTTGGGCCAAGGCCTGTTTCTGAACTTCCACCATGCCGACGTTCTCGGCCGACACCTTCTCGATGGCTTTCATCGAGAGAGCGTTCGAGTAGCTGATGCCGATTTGGTTGACTAGCAGCTGCAGGACCGTCACGTTCCTGTCCGTGAACGCGCCCGGCTCGCCCTCGAGATACAGCACGCCCAGAAGGGGCTTCGACCCGTGGCAGATGGGGATCGCAATGACCGCCTTGCTCAACGGATTCCGCTGGAGCCAGGTTTCGCCAACACTTCCGAAGCGCTCGTCCTTTATCAGGTCCGGGATGAAGACGGCCTCACGAAAACGAGTGCAGTAGAGCACCACGTTTTCGGCGACTAGCGAGGTGCCGATGAGAGGCCGCGGCGGCATGTGCGCGATGGCGCCTTTGTCGGGCTCCCCACTCGCTGCCACACACCATGCCTCGTCCTCCGTTTCCTCGTCTTGCACCACGATGGCGGCCTGCGTGGCCGAGCCGCCGCAGGTTTGTAATATAACGTCACACATCGTCTTGAGTAGAATGTCGACCTGGAGGACCGACGAGATGACCTGCGAGGACATCAAAATGGCGTGTAGATCGATCATGTCAAGCGTGGGGAGCCCAGCACCGGACTCGGGCTGAACCGATCCGCGCCAGGCGGCCATGCGCGTCTCCTTGGACTCCACGATGTTGGCTTGACGCGAGCGCTGCACCTCGTCTTCGTCGGGGTACGCTACCGAGGCCGTGTCGCCCGCGAAGTCAGTCTGCACACCCGTCTCGACAGTCCGCAGAGTGTGGGTAGGACCGCGGAGAAGGAGCGCGTGGTCCTCCTCGATACGACGCGCAATGCCGATGGCGCCGAGTTGTTGCCAGAGGCTGACCGACTCCCTCAGGCCAGCCCGTGCCGACCTTCTGGCCGACTGCCGGATGAAGAAGCCCGCCATGAGGAGATTGCCTAACGCCTCCTCGAGGCCGAAGTTGTATTCCGAGGCGTGGTCCATGGCCGTCTCGTACAGGCTGATAGCAGGCCCGTGGTCTCCCGAGAGCTCCGCAATCAGAGCGCTCAAGAACTTGGACCAGGCAAAGTAGTTGACGTCCGAAACCACTTGCCAGTCCTCAATCTTCTTGTTGCAGTCTTCGAGTAGACGCAGCGTCTTCTGCACCTCGCTCTGCAAGTCCTCCGACTTGTTACGGGGGTCGGCCAGCTTCTGGAACAAAATCCCTGCGGCGGCCAGGCCGTAGAACAGGAGGGCCACCCGAGTGTTGCGAGAGGACCATACCAAGTCTAGTTTTTCGGCGCACCGCCGTCCGATGTTGCAGGCCTGCTCGTAGTGGCCGTAAAGGTACATGGGGACGATCTCGTTGCTCTCGTACAGAAGCAGGGCTCGGCCCCCGTCCCGCGTGCTGTCGCTTAGCCACCGTTTGTAGCCCGAGGACGAGTGCTGCGCGTCGGACAGAAGCTCGAGTGGGTTTGACGTCTGTGTTTTCCCTGCCATGGCTCGGCAAGTCTGCCGCACCGAAATCAACAACGGGCCACCCCGTGTGTCGAGGTGCCACCCCGGAACCTCCTCGCAGCAGTACTGGCACATGGCCTCGAGGTCTGCATAGTTTTCACTGGCATAGAACCGCATCTGGGCCGACAGCCCGAAGCAGATAATGACGGACAGGCGATCGCCAGCGCTAGCGGCAAACTCCACTGCCTGCTCCAGGTGGTTCACGGCCACCCCGACGGGTATCTGGATGTGAGAGACGAGGTTGGCATAGGTCGTGTAGCCTAGAGCCGACGAGAAGGCGTCCCGCGTCCGATCCAGGACCTCGACGCAGTGGCTGCCCAGCTCGGCCGCGAATCCAATCATGTTGAAGCGCGTGATTCCAATCATGGCAATGTAGAGCAGGGCTGTGCAGGAGTGAGGATAGGAGCCCTTGTCGAGGTGGATCTTCAACATGGTCAAAACAAGATTGTAAAAGCTGAGACAGTCACTCCACCAGGCCGAAGCGGCAGCGTCGGCGAGTATGGCGCCGATCGTCACCAACTGGGGATCGCTGCTTGCTGCGCTCATGAGCGCCGTGTGGTCCATCGACGCCATTCTCGCCGTAAGCCTCTGGAATTCGGCGTCCAACCTCTCGAACGTGACTTGGGGCCCGTCGTTGAAATCGACATTGAGCTGCTTGAGGCTTTCCTTGAGTATCTCGAGGGCGGATTCGGAGTCGCCGTTCTGCGCCGCGATACGAGACTCGAGTAGCCAAGCCGGCGCTTTGTCGTTGGAAGACCTAGCATTCTCGAAGACGGCATCGAGATAGCGATGGGCCGCGATGTGCTGGTCCATGTACACATAACACTCGGCAACGCGCAAATGCAGCTGCAGGGTTTCTTCGTAGCTCACGTCTTCGTTTTCTTCTTTCCAGGGATTGGGCTGTTGCAACAGCTCGATGGCGCTACAGAAGTACTTGGCCGCGGTCGGACGAGCGCCGCTCTCGACGGCGGCTGAGCCACAGTCCATCAGATGTTTCCTGAATGGTTGCCGGTGCCGGACACGCCGTTTGATCTCGGCCAGGGATTCGCAGATGTGCGAGGCGGTGCTGTCCCGGGACCGCGAATCTAGGTTGTCCATCCTCATGAACGTCTGCGCAATGTGATAATGCATGCTGCTCTTATTGCATTCGCGCAAGGAGGACGCTGCCTGTACGTAACGGTCGTGTGTGAACCGGAACCGGTCGTCCGTCTCGCCTTGTACGATGATGTAGGCTGAGATGGCAGCCTGCAGCCCAGCAACGGCGTCCTCTTTCGAATACGTGTTGTGAATCTGAGTATCGCCGGAGCACAGGCAGCCGGACCCCGCCGAATCGAGTTCGAGAAGGGTACAGATCAGCTGGAAGGAGAAGGACGTACCAACCAAGGAGGCCCACGCCAGCAACGACCGGGAGGCTGGGGGAAGCTCGCTAAGCCTGCGCGTCACAAAATCGTTGTCGAGAAAGTCGTAGTCGTGCTCGCTCTTGAACTGTTCGAACAGCTTGTCCAAATCGAAGACCCAGCGTGCCTCTTGGTACTCGTACCAGATGCACCGGGACCGATACGCAGCGCCGAGCATCTCCCGCATGTAGAAAGGGTTTCCCTGCGTCTTTGCCTGGATAACAACCGACAACGGCTCAATCTCGGCGATGGGCCGGCAAAGGGTTGACGCTACGTAGTGCTGTATCTCGGATTCTCCCAAGGGCGCCAGGACAACGCGTGTGACCCGAGGGCTATTCGCCTTGGGGTGTTCTGTTGCCCTCGTTAGTCCAACCCTGAGTTGCATCTGGCGAAACAGCACTGAAAGGAGGCAAGGCCACCACGGCACCCCCGGGAACTGGTAGCGAAGATGCCGGCGGTGTCTTGCAAGACTGAGACCAGGTGCACTTGACAGCCTCGTCGATGGGAGAGACATACCTTCGGAGTCAGCCGGCTGCACTATCCTCATGACCTTCTCAGGGGAGATCTCCTCGGGCCTATATGTCATTATGACCACCATTTTGAGTCTGGCGGCGATCATCTGCGTGATGAGCTCCATGCTCTCGTCGTCACCATAATGGAGGTCATCCAAGACGAAACAAATGAAGTGGTAGGTTGTAAAGATCCTGAGTATGTCCAGGAAAGTGTTCATCAACCGTATTGTTTTGGTGGAAGCGCCCGAGCGCAGCAGATCCTGTGAAGTTTGGGAACAAACCCGAGGACTACGCGATTGCGACGCGGGAGAACTCCCGGGAGAGGAGCCCCGCCTCTTGAGAGACCCCTTCGCGGTCAACCCCTTGGAGGGGCTTTGCGCCGTCGACGCGGACCTGGAGACCATGGGCTCAAATGGACCAAAGAGATGCTCGGGGAGGCCAAGAAGTTTGTGCAACATTGGCCATATCGGATGCACATAGTCCCTCAACGCCATATGAAGCGGAGTCTCGGTATTTCTCTCGACGAATACCTGTCTGAACAGAGACGACACCAGTTTGAGAAGAGGTCCAAAAGCCGTCCTTCTAGCTGTGTCGAACTTTGAAGTGGCACAATAGCCCTTGCGTTTCGCTTCGGCCAGCACCTGTTGTGCCAGTGTGGATTTTCCCAGGCCTCCGGCACCTTCGATGATAACAACCTCGCAATGACCTCGTCGCCTGATACTGGTCAGCCTTTGCCGTGCTCGTGGCTACAGATCGCATATGGTACTACCCCGGCCCCGTTGAATATATCTTGTATAAAGGGGGGGCGGGTGGATGTGCCATCGTAGGGCTGAGTCTGTTTAGCAATACAAACTTACCGGAATTTTGTGGAGCCAAGTTGCCTTGAGAGCGAGTTGCTGCCTTCGGTCCCACCGAGTCTGGATCCGCGGTCGCTGAAGCTGTCGACCAGGCTTTTGGTTTCCGCGGCAACGGACTGGTGCCTCTCCCAGGCTCGCGTGTGAAGCCGCGGTGCGCCGGCAGAATAGCCCGAAGACGCCGTCTCCGCCGAGTGGATAGTGGCGGCATCGTTGCCATTGAACAGGGTGGAGAGACTCGCGCGTGAGATCCTAGGATCAGACGATAACGTTTGATGGGTGAAAGATCCGCTCCGTCGGTTGCCACCACCCTCAACTGAGCTGGCTCCCTCGCTCGAAACATCGGCACCGTCAACGAGCTCCGTTGACAAAGCAGAGGCATCCGAGAACCTGTTATTTGACGTCACAGGGCTGATTTGGTGAGTCTTTGCGACCCGCTCGATGATTTCGACCAAAATCTGCCTCTCTCTCGAGCGGCCAATCATGCCCGTCGGAAGCCTGTTGTCAGACGTCAGCGAAGCCCTGCCTTGTGAAGAGAGTGCGCTTCTCCACAACTCACATGAAGAACGAGCTGACATCTCGGGATGCGATGTTCCAGGCCTTGAGGGCCAGGTTGTCCCCTTTGGCGAGATGCTCCTTTACAGCTTGCAGATCGTGCCGGAGCCCACTCACCGAGTGGTAGCGGTCTTGTATGTTCTTGGAGGTGCACTTCTGAATCATTTTAGCCAGTACTTCAGGCGCGTCCAGGCGCGTGGAGGAGACAAGCGGAATCCGCTTGCCCAGAACACATTGAATTATGTCGAGCGGCGTCGTCGCTTGGAAGACAGGCTGCTGCGCGAGGAGCTGCCAAAACAGGATCCCCAACGAATAAATGTCGGTACGCGTGTCGGGCTCGGCTGGCATCCGGCCGGTCTGCTCGGGGCTAATGTAGACGAGTTTCTGCTTGGCTCCCAGCTCCTTGGACAGGGTGGACCAGCCGGTGCTGGTAAGCCCATATTCAAAACTCCGCAGGCCTGAGCCGAAGCCTGTGAGCTTGACCCGGTTGGTCTCAATGTTGTAGTGGAACGTATCGCCCCGGATCTCCCCGTGGACCATGCCATGCCGGTGGTGCAGGATCTCCAGGCACTGGGTAGCGCCGATAGCGAAATCGAGGAAATGCTGCAGGCTGATGGCCTCGTCGAGCAGAAAATCGTCTCGGCGGTCGGCCTCCCAACGATCCTCCACTTTGGTGGCGTGGTAAAAGGCGGGGCCCATGTCCATGACCCGGAGGAGGTAATTGTCCCCGAGCCCCTCGTATATAGCGACCACGATGGCGCCGCGGTCGCCCGGCTGCGGGGCCAGCCGGATGAGGTCTATAGGCCGGACAATGTGCTCACCATTGGGATCCGAAGTCGCGATCAGGTTTTTGCAGGTGTGGAAGACCCGCTCCTCTCGTAAGACATGGTAGGACACGCGCGCGACCACCGATTGCTCTTCCAGGTTGGAGAAGTCGGGCGTGGAGTTGGAGACAAGCGGGGGAGATATGCTGGACCTATCGCTGCCGCCCGCGGGCGGGCTCGTGACGATCTGCGAGGAAGTCGTGGACGTCGAGTAGGGAGAGACGAATCTTGTGCCGGCTACATGCCAGTTGTCGTACGTCGAATGGAAGAGGGTGGTCGATTCCCAGGAGTAGCCAGCGATCTGGCCCAGGCGTTCGAGGATGCGGGCGGGCGGATCGAGCGTGTCGTCCATCAAGAGGGCGGAGGAGCCGCCATCCATGCTGGCGACTCTGGGTTCATAGGCCCAGGCAGCCTGGAGGGACGAGTCTCTCGGGATTTGGCGAAGACGAGGAGGAGGGGTTGTTGGTGGTGGAGGAGGTGGTGGTGGTGGCAGGGCCGAGTTCGAATTACGGATCCGGGTACGCGGGCGCGACGTTCATCGTTCGTTTGGCACTAGGCACGGCAAGTTCATGTTTTTTCACCCGTCTTCTCTGTCCGTCTTCTTCCTTTTTTCTCTTTCCCCCCTGTCGCTCGATTTCTGGCCCTTTTCGAAGTCGGCGTGCAAGAACAGCCGTCCTAAAGGCGTGCTCGGCGCCCAATGTGGAGATGGACGTCCTGGTTCTGATGAGCGACCTAGCGTCCGGACCATGGATTAGTTCCAATGCCCGAGGATGGCTGCTGCTTCCCTGTGTGCAAGATGAGGCCAGGGCGGCTAGTGTTGCACATAGAAGGCCAGACGTACGAGATGAACCTGGCGCGGGGTGCTGGTCGGCCTTGGGGTGAATGGTGTTGCCCTGCCCGTGTGGGATTCTGTCCTGGAGACTTGGAGACGGGCAGCAAGGAGTCAAATCAGGTAGAAGTGCCGCAGAATCGTCGGTCAGAATGCCCGTCGATCCCCTTCGGCGGGAAAGTGGATAGAGAGAAAGATGGTGGGTACGGCGACAGCACGCTCAGTAGCCCGCCGGCCGACGGGGACCCTGCCAAATCTTAAGGTTAGCTGTTGTCTTTTTACTTCCCTGTTTCCGACAGCCATTCGCGCGTCGTCTTCGGCAAATTCCTGTCCGCCAGGCGGCTCTGGGCTTTCCTGGCCTGGACTCGTACCTGGCCTAGGGCACCAACCAACAGGGACGGGCTCGACAGGGAATGGGTACGTCAGAGTGTGCAAACAGCCCAACAACAAACACCCGCACACCAAACCGATAACTGTACTTGAGGGGGATGGAAGTGTGGAAGGGGGGGTAAGGGGGTGAGAGGGGCTGCTAGGTGTCGGCAACCTCCTCCCTAAGGCACGAAAGCGGTTTGTCCTGTCCACGTTAAGAGACAGGGGTAGTAGATGCACAAGCTCTCCTATGATGTAAGAGGCCCTTCGCTTTTTGACCCCCCAGTGCATATACTACGTATCCCTCCGACTTGGACAGGCTGGTGGTCTTGGTCCACCTGCAGCCCACCCGCTCTGCGCACAGTTTCTTTTGCTCTCTGCTTTTCCTTCTTGTTTTTTTATCCCTCCTCTTGCCGCACCCATACCATGTGGATGCAAAGGACAAGCCAAGTTGACAGGCCACTTGCCCAAAGGGACACGCGGCTAGGGGGCAGGAAGACGACATTTGGGTTTCTTAATCCACACCTACTATCCCATGCCACCACCGAGCACCTTGTACCCCTGTACTCACTTGCTCCTACCCTGCAACGTCGTGGGTTTCTTACCTGTCTTACCTACATGTAAGCAAGAGGTATGTAACCTTACTGAGGACATGGCAGGTCTTGACAGCTACCACATGTGCATATATACGTACCCATCATCACCACTTTCCCATCACGTGGTGCTGTCACGATAACACTAGCACTAGCCTCCCAGGCCGGAAGACACCAACTGCGTGCACTCCTGGGCTGACCTACATAAGCGATCATAACTATGTACGACTACCTGACCTATATGTGCTCAATAGATGGCTATGTGGTCCGAGAGGAGGGCAGAGAGTAGTCTCCAGTCTGGTCGGCAACACCAGCAGTCTGCACCTTGACCCCACCAGGAAACCACAGGTATCTGTATCCGCCATCTACCGAGTCAGTTGATACATATGTATGTGCGTGTGTCGACTCCTCGGCTCCGGGTAAGGGAGAGGGGGGTCAGGCCAGGAGTTGCCCACTGCAGAACACAAGAGTCACGGGCCAGTGCGCTTGCTGGTGCCGCGTGGTACAGCTACAGGTTGCAGTTCTGGCGAAACCGGCGTTCCTACGTCGAGTGCAAATGCAACTCAAGCACAGCAGGTCATCAATCGCCGTTGGGGTCCGTGAGAAGCCGGCCCGATTCACCGAGTCCAATGGGCGCAGGTCCGACTCAAGTCTATCGTCTATAAGAGCATATCTACTGTCTTATATAGACTTCGTGCCACGTGGCCCTCGGCTCAGCGCAGCCACATTAAACCCAATCCTCCCAAGGATTTTGCGCAAACATCATAGCATGGTATATGCTCCCCTGAACTCCGGCTGGCATGCTTCGTCGTGTCTCTAGGCAGAAAAAACGAAGCTCTTGGTCGCATCTAACGCAACGCGGATCTACTGCAGTCGAAAACCATCCACTGCCGTCTATTTCTTCTGGTCGTGCACGGGAAGCTGGCTGCCGCCCTGGAGCTTGGGGTCCTTCTGCTGCGATCTCTTGAGGGAGAGCGGGCCCTGGTTCAGGCGGCGCTCGCCGTTCTGGCGGCTGTTGACGAAGTCAGGGTAGTTGAGAGTCAGCTCGATAGCGCCGTTCACAATGTGGTCGGCAGCCTCCACGCCGAGCATGAAGGAGTGGTCCTGGTTGCCGACCTCGTACCGCCAGCTGCCGAAGCGGCCACGCGAGTAGATGTCCATGTCCTGGAGCTTGGGGAGGAGCTCCGTGAGGACACCCTCGCGCTCCAGCGCGGGGGTAGGGTAGCCGTGGTCGAACTTGCGGTGGTAGGTCGACACGATCTCGTCATCGGGCTTGATCATCTCCGTGTTTATCAGGCCCTGGATGCAGTCGCGGAGGAGGTTGGCCTCGTCCACGGGCTTCTTGGTCGACTGCGAAACCTCCAGCATGATGGACCAGTAGGGGCCCTCCTTGGCCTCGGAGCTCTGGGCCTTGCTGCCATCGCCGAGCTGCAGAGTGGGCAGCTTGACATCGGCCTGGGGCTGGTTGTAGGGCGAGTAGTTGGAGAAGATGGTGGCGCGGTAGAAGGGGCAGTTGTCCTCGGGGAAGTACAGCCAGCACTTGTCACCAATGCGCTCCGGGCGCTCGCCGCGCAGACCCACGCCGATGACGTGAGTCGACGAGTAGTACAGACCCTTGCTGAGGCTGATGAGCTCCTTGTTGCCCATGGTCTCGACGAGCTGGTCAACCGCCATGGTGGAGATGAGCTTGTCGTAGCCAATGGTGGTGCCGTCGCTCATGGTCACGACCTTCTTCTCGGCGTCGACCTTGGAGACCTCGCCCTTCTTGCCGAAGCGCTTCTTGTCGTCATCCAGGGTGTTGCCAACGGCGATCCAGATACCACCTGTACCGTCGCGGGCAGGGAAGCGGAAGGTGGCGTTGGGACCCCAGTTGCCGGCCGTCTTGTTGAGAATGACGTTCTTGGTGACCGTCTTCACATCGGGCGCGGCCACACGCTCACCAAGCCAGGCAGCTTGCATCTGAGTAGCGCGTCTCGTTAGTCCAACGCCGGCGTCAACATCTACCCAGGGTCACAACTTACGTCAGTCGTGGGAACGGCCCACACCTTGTAGTTGTAGGGGCGCATGAAGATGTTGGCAATGCCCTCGCCCGTCATGCGCAGAATCCACTCGTCAAAGTTCTTGGGCTTGGTGTTGGCGACACGGCACTCCAGCGCCGAGTCAATGAGGCCGTTCATGCAGGTGACCTGGTCCTCCTTGGGCAGCATGGAGATGTTGTTCTGGAAGGGGTAGGGCACCCAGAGGCCCTTGTACCGAACGTAGGAGATACGCTGGTGGGTGTACCAGTCATCCTCTTTGGGGAGAGCCTCGTCGATGCAGTCGTCGAAGTACTTGTAGTGGGAGAAAATGACGTGGCCGCCAACATCGTAGAGCTGGCACGGGTTAGCAGACGTCTCGGGGCCGTTTGTCTACCGGGACAAAGGAGGACTCACGAAGCCCTCGGGGGTGACATCGGTCGAGGCAAGACCACCAGCCTTGTCGGCCGAGTCGACTATCAGCCAGCTGGGACCGTCCTGTCGGCGAATTTACGTTAGTCCACCGATATGCCGAGCGGTTGTCAGAAAGGGAAAGGAGGACATACCAGCTGCTGCAGGCGCTTGGCAGCTCCGAGACCCGTAGGACCGGCACCGATCACCAGAACGTCGACGTTGCTGAAACATTCGGGTTAGTCGAGGAACGAAACCCGCAAGGCGGTCCGCCGTACGCCACCCCCTGCCATGCAGAATACGAGGATGGTCGAGGGCGGCCAGCAAGGAGGGGCAGCGTAGGAAGGAGGGGCTGTCAGCGGGCAAGAGCAGCCATCAGAACTTACATATCAGCCATTGTTACTACTCAGCGAGACGACCAAACTGCAGGTGTGAATAGAGGTGTTTGTTGTAGAGGGAAACAAACGTGAACCAGGACAACGAGAGGTTGGATGGGGGGGGGGGTGATAGGTAAAATAGGCGGTATGTTTTTTAAGGGGGGAGACCTGCGACCAATGGAGGTGGGGTTCCTTGCAGCATTAGCTTGCTTGGTGTGAGGTCGAGATGGACGGGAGTTGTTGACCAGGGTGTCAGGATGGGATGTCTATCAACGGGCTGGATGGATGGAGGGGGACTTGATGGAGGGCAAGAGGGGTACCAATGCGCCGCCAGCCTTTTGGCCTCAGCTCGGCGGCTGCAGAACCCATCTGTCTAACTCTCCCCCCCCCCCCCCATTCCCGTCCCATCCCCCGTCTCTGGGTGTCCATAAGGATGGGTGGCAATGTGGTAAGGCGTTGGATCCCACGGTGCGCGAGTTGAGTTGAACGACGAGCGCGAACAGACGGACTGGCCGCGCAGGCGACGGCCGCCACCATGCGGACATACTACTACGCACCATGATTGCCTTCCTGGGATAGCTCGCGGAGATGTACCAACCTAGCACCACCTTTCCCGCCCTTCTGGCCCAGGTACCCGAGCCAAATTACGACGACAGCATCCGAGAATAGACAAGGCACCGCCTCTCCCTCCAGTCACAGCTGTTTTGACCTACTCGCTCCCTCCAAAGTCAATGCCGCGCTCATCTCGGCTGCACATAGGGTCCCCTTCCCTCCGTTCCCATAGACCACGGCGACAGCTTCGTGTCCCCAACGCCCATGACGCCAAGGTCCACCCCTCCTCGCCCTCGCCAACAATCAATCGGCAGCAGCAGCTCGCTCCCAATTCCCGACCCGCACGCGCCAACCGGCGGGGGGGGCTTTGCTGGCGAGATGGCATCCATGGCATGGAGGTGGGCTGCCTGCTCTCATGTAAGGACCCGGGCGGTCCAGCCGCGTACATAAGCAGGTCCGCCCAAAAGAAGATGGGCCCAGGCCGCTGGAGGAGGGGTCGGCCGAGATCCATGAGACGACTCAAACTTTCATGCCTGGCGAGCCTGGATGGAGACAGGTTTGAACCAGGCAGGTTGCCGGGCAATGGAAGGTAACCCACACACATAGACACATATCCATCCTGCCCGTGTGTCCAAATACGCAGTCTGGAAGCCCGTCAGCCCACGCCGCCCGGATGCAGCTCTCCCGCCCGTGCCAGCGAGCCAGCCACACAAACCACCCACGGGCTGCACGGGGAGGTCGACTGGCCTGTCTGACACGTCCCGCGTCGTCGTCGTCGTCGTTATCGGTCACAAATAGGAGAACTGGAGACCAGGCCAGCCTATCATGGTCAAAAAGGGCCGTTTGAGTTGCCGATCTCCAGGTTTGCTCGCCAGCCCGCCAGCCGATCCCCTCCATCCACGCTGTGGTATCCTGGGCAAGATGTCGCCAGCTTGGGGAACACCACGTACTCCGTAATCCCTCCGCATGCTTCCTCGACGGGTGCTCCATAGTGACGCCTTCGTCGTCAGCACCCTGGCTCCCACTAATCTGTTTAAAATGAGGCACAATATCTGCCACCGCGCTTGAGAGCATGAGAGCCACGTTTCAAAACGTGCTCCCCACCGTGCTCTGTCGCGTCTTTCCCAGCCTGCTACGAACTGCATACGCTACTCCGTGAAGGGTCGATTATGCGTGCGAGTGGACGGTCGGGATGACAGGCGAGCCGGGGGGGCGTGTGCGACCGTCCATGCTACGAGGTACCCCGGCCCTGCCTCCGTGGCACGCATCCATGTATACACCCGACATGATCGGGGGGGGGGTGGCGATTCCAGAAGGGTACTGAGTCTTTCGCAACGCTCTGTTGGCTGACGGTATTCACTTTCTGCACCGCTCACTGGCCGGCCGTGGCCACCGGCAGACTGATAGTCGCTCCGCCGCCGGTGGTTCTGGCGGTGATGGTTCTTCAGCTCTTTTCTTCGAGTCAAGCAAGCATACAAGTGTTGCGTCGAGGGTAGGTAAAGCAGGCAAACAGGCAAAGCACCACACGGCAGCCCCCTTATTCTTACTCGTTAGCATGATGCTACTAGGTACAGTGTAGCTGCAGTAGCTGGCCACATGGTACCGTCCATCAG
The DNA here is from genome assembly GCA_018287875.1 of Nigrospora sphaerica. Lineage (NCBI taxonomy): Eukaryota > Fungi > Ascomycota > Sordariomycetes > Amphisphaeriales > Apiosporaceae > Nigrospora > Nigrospora sphaerica. Next base: position 5,330,028 of record JAGVVL010000002.1, read on the forward strand.
GGAAGGCCTCCAGGACACGGGCTCCGGAGCATCTTCACGCTACAACGCCTTGCTTGGCCCGGTGCAGTGTTCTTCTTATTAGGGTGGGGGGCATTCGCAAGCAGCCTGGCTCCAGCCCCATTTCCCATGCAGCTATCCATGCACGAATGCATGGGTGGGCTGGCTAGCTAGCAGGTCACCATCGCCTGCGACTAGCTGGTTGGGAGTCAGGCCGTTGCGCGGCGCTCCATGGAAGAAGTATGAATGTACCTCGAACGAAGCTACCTCTTGCCCAGCTTTCGGAAGTACCGCGCGAGGCAACCAAGTAGGCAGGTCAGTATGTAGGCGACCTTAAGTGCCCAAGGCACAGAAGATAACGGTTTACCACCAGCCGTGACGGCGGGCAGCGGACTGTCTAATTTTAATAAGGGCTGTAATTTCAGATAGCCGCTGAATGGTATGCATTTGCGCTGTCCTTTGGTGGACGGGCAGGACGATGTTGTACATGAGCCCGATGCTCGTCACACGGTGGCTTCCATCCCAGCGAGCCCAGGCCCGGACGAGGGAGCAATCGGAGCGATTTTAGGTCACACCCGAAGCATTAGCACTGGACTTGCGCCATTGCGCGCGCGCTGCTCCTGGCACCGCCCACCCCCCGGCCTCTGCCCCTCCTCTGCCGTCCGACTGGATCAGGTACAACCCTCGATGGATGAATGGGATCGCGAAGTCAGGGTGGAAGGGCAAGCAGCATTCGACATATCCATCTCGCGAGCGCCAGCAGGTCGCCGTCTCATATGGGCCCAGCGTCGAGAGGGTCCGTCCAGCAGCTAGGGCTCTTTCCAATGCGCCTGCCGAACCGAAGCACGGGCCAAAAAACGACAGAGCACTGGCAGACTGCACCACACCATCTCTTCGCCTTCTCTAGTGGGAAAATAACGGATTGGGTGTCGATCCGTTACATACCGCCTATGGTCCGCGGCAAGGTGGTCTGGCACTGGCTGGCGAGTTGTCGTTAGGACGCACGTTGGCCGTTCTTCTGGCATTCTAGCACGATTCAGACCGCTCCTAGTACTGTCCTTTTTCTTGTCTCCCTCCCTTCTCTCCCGCTTTCTTCCCCCCTCGACAGAGGTCCCCGTGTCTCCCAGTCTCCTGGATGACGAATCATGTCTTCCAACTGGTTCGCTGGTGCATGCATGTTCACGGGCCCAAGGAAGTTAGGAGATTTGGGCTGGCGTTTCAGATGTCGCTGCCACCCATCACAGAAACATCCATTGCCTGAAGTAACCTCAAAGTTCCGGGCCCCACAGGCAATCCGCGTTGTAATCAATGTGTGATCTGGCAGCCTCTCTTATTACACCAGATACTTGATTCCTGGCAGAAACAAGGCTGAGAGGAACAAACTGGGAGACGTGCGCCCTCTTGCTAGGGAACGAGTTTGTACCAACTCTATCCACCTCATCTCTTTTTTTTTTTTGCTTCTTTTTTTCCTTGTGTCTGCCGGCTGCCGCAGCAGCAAGTTGCCATTGTGCGACCCAGACACCGCAGATACGGCGTGGTGCAACCCTCGAAGATCCTTACATGGCCTCTCTATATGCTTCCGAAGGGACCGCCATACAAGGGGCGAAAAGAAGACGAAGAAATCCAGCACGTTGGCTAACGGACTACCTGAATACGCACGCATCTCAATACAGACGAGGGTCTGGCACGATACGCTTTTACAATTCAATCCAGGCACATAGCCTAGTAATCAAGGGTGTTCCGAAGCAGCCCACACATGGGAACAATGTATGCCTTAGTCAGCGGCCTAGAACAGCGTACGACGCCCCTGTTATCCACTGGTTTCTATTCTGGACTGGGTATACATTCGATAAGCCGCCCGGCGTCGTCCTGGGGAGGGAGCAGAGGGTGGCTGGCGCACCATCTGCAGCAGGGGCCTGTCGCCAAGCACGCTGGCACGATTTGCCCGCCCGGGGGGGGGGGGGGGGGGGCGGGCGGGTGGCCAACCTGGCACAAGCTCTCGTCAAGTCCGAACAGTCGTCGCCAGGGACGGTCGACGGCGGGATGCCAAACGGAACAGTGCGGTAACGAAACCTTGGGGCGGGCAAACTTCGCCATGGCGTGTTGCAGCGTACGCGGCCAAAGTTATTACGGGTAGGAGCCCCCCCGGTAGCTTGTTCGCCCGCGCGCGCGCAATGCCATGGGGGAATCGGGTATTTCGATCTTCGGGTACAAGGTGGGTAGACAAGGTCTCTAACTAGGCGTATGCGCGTGCAGAAACTTTGATGAGATGGGGCGGGACGGGACAGCCAACACCAAGCGTGTGTATGTGTGCGTGTGCAAGTGTATGCCTTTTTCGGGTTATTGCCCCGCGAGACGCGTAGTCGGTCTCATCCTTGCGCGACATAGACCTCGTGGCTCGGTACACTCTCTCCCATACACACCTCTTACTTACACCCGTACATACCCATGTGTGAGCGAGACGAAGGGGGCGATGGGCTTTGGGCTGGAGAGGGAGGAGGGCAGCCCCCCGGGCAAAGCCAGGGCTTTCGAGAAGGCCTGCGTCCCGCGATGACGACTCAGGCGCCGGGCGGTCGAGAACGAAGAGGCAGGTTGTCGTCAGAGCGCTGGGCCAAGCGGGCGCGTGGGCACCGGGAGCATCGCAAGACCCGCCATCTAAGGTAGAAAAGAACGGGAGACGGGGTATTAAGTAGATGGGCTGGCGCAGTGGCTGCCGATGACAATTCCACCACGAGCGGCCATGACATCGCTGGGCCCTTCGTAACCGGCATGGGCGGGTCGGTTCGCTACCCGGGGCTTGGGAAGACGACCGTAAGGATCGCGAGAACTACCCTGCCCACGTGTGTGAAGTACCTGGGCCTGTACCTGCCCATTGGCTTCGCGTGCTTATCTGCATAGTACAACTGCTTAGGTAACTTACACAGGTAGGTACAGGCCATATTCATAATGACCTGCAGCAGGGCTCTCGTGAAGTCTGCTAGCCCGCGCCGGGGAGCCCGCAGCCGCACATGTTGCTGGCCGGGCTCGGCCACGAGACAGTAGCGATATGCCAGAACTCCCCCCCCCCCCCCCGGCGGCCTATGCTTGCAAGCACTGATACAGGGCAGGCCTGTTGGCGAGTACATCCTACCCGATAGCCTTGGACAGGTCGGTAGACAAGTGCCTGAGGTTCGTAAAGTAGTCCGATGGGGGCACCGACGGGAGAGGGCGGGTTCCGTGAGAATGCGTACGCTTCCCATGTGGGTGCCGGCGCTCGGTTGCCTACCCGTATGACGGGATGGGTATGTCACCAAAACGGCCAATCCCGCGCACCAGCCCATGGTACGGGGGTTGGAACGACAGTGGCTGGGATGTCACGGAGCTACCAGCCGCGTGTCCTGGCTGTTGATCTCGACACTAGCTACCGATTATCGTCGTGCCTGACATCCACGCCGGGCCGCGCCCAGGCGTGACCGCAAACGTAAGCGGCTGGGCCTGCGGAGGGAATGGGAGGACGGGAGTGCCGGACGACTGGAACCACATTGGCGGTCTTGGGACCCGGCTTGCCGCCCTGCTAAGAAGAGGTAGAAAGGTAAGTGCCTACAGGACGCAGGTGGATGGGGGTTCCGCTACGAGGCGGTTCCAGCCAGCCAAGGCATACGGGAATTGGCGATAACCCATAATGGAGACCTGGGGGTTCGGGGCGGGTGTGCATGGGCGTGATATGGTTGTCTTGGGTGTTGGGGGCGAGAGGAGGAGCCCTTCAGCACCCAGAAGGCTAGCAAGCCCCGAGGCGGTCGAGGACGCGAAAACTCGCCACATACGCGCGCGCGCGCACACACACAAGTTGCCCTCTGGCCCGCGGTACGGAGTCAGAGGGGAATGAGGCGAGTGCAGCCCGTGTACACGTACCTCTCTCACATTTGGGTTGCTCGCTACAGGAGACGAGGAGGCATGCGTATGGAGGATCCGTTGCTGCATGCGGCCTACCTCGGAAGATCGATGTGGGAAGACCTATTCTCGCCTCGCAAGTGATCGGCCAGGGGCGCAGGAGAATGAACGAGTCGGGGCTTGCTCGAATGGGAGGGCGTTGTCTGCCCACGCATCCCGGGATTCCATGCTTTGGAGGGTGGGCTCGCCAATCCCATCCAAGCGAAGCAATCTAGCCTACGTACATGGTTTTATTTTTTTTTACCTCGCCTTTGCCTTTGAGGGCTTTGCTCTCCCATCCTACCCCCCTCCTCTTCCTTCCCTGCCCGCCTGTCTCGCCCATTGCCAAGCAATAGTGTAGCTGGAGATAATACGGATAGGATGTAGGGTAGGTACCTACTAAGGTACGTAAGTATGTACTATGGGTAGGAAGTTGCCACGGATGGCCAACGAGTAGGTCCTTGGTTGGGTGGAAGTAGGCAAGCAGGGTCGCATCCCATGGGAACCCCCATGTACAGGCATCTCTGCATCTGTAATTGTAGGTTGGGGGCCCCGTAGCTGGGGATATTCCAGTGAGAAGAAAAAAGTACATTAGATAGCCTGCAAGTGCGGTAGCGCGCCTGCCCTTACCACTAAAAACGGTAGTGGGGCTTTCAGTGCCCTGTGTCCAGCTCCCATTGATGTTCCCCCTCTCCCCTGATTGCGCGTAATGGGTGGACCCGGGCAGGATAAAGGAGGCTGCCAAGGAAGCATTCCCTCAAATCAGTCGACTCCCGCTGCCTCTGCCCTTTTTTTCCTTCTTCACGCTGCCCAACCCGCAACCGTCCACCCTTTTGTTGGCGATAGTCTCCTCTATACTTCAGACCCTTCGAAGGCGACGAGGTCAACATTTGTGCCGTCGAACACTCTCGCTCGGCCTCATTGACGACTGTCAATTGACACCACATCCACTCCCCCCACTCCCCACAAGGCTTCCAGCTGGCTAGGCCGCGTCACTCGTTGAACACCTCTTCATTCTAAAACCACACGTCTCCTCGACGCTACCGCTTTTCCCTCCCTAATCAACTTCTCCCCGCACATCGCGCATCCTCGACTCGCATTACACACCATGAATGCCGAAGAGAAGACCCGCACCTCGGGCGAGGTCCCGCGACCTGAGCCCAAGGGCCCCATTCTGCCGGCCCCGGCTACCGACAAGACCGCCGATGCCGCCAAGTTCAACATCCACCCGGCCCTCTACGTCACGTATGTCGAACCTGGCAATCACGGCTCCGTGCGCGGCGCAAAAGATTTTGTTTCGCTGACTTGAGGGATTTCCACAGTGTCTGGATTGCCTGCTCTTCGTCGGTCATCCTCTTCAACAAGTGGATTTTGGACACGCTCGAGTTCCGTAAGTCGCTTTGGACCCTGCGAGCGCGCGATTTGCCCGGCATAGATAACTGAGACGGCGAACCCCAGGCTACCCCGTCATCTTGACCACCTACCACTTGACCTTTGCCACCGTCATGACGCAGATTCTGGCCCGCTACACCCACTACCTCGACGGCCGCAAGACCGTCAAGATGACGGGCCGCGTCTACTTGCGCGCCATTGTTCCCATCGGTGTCTTCTTCAGTCTGAGTCTTATCTGCGGCAACTTGACCTACCTGTACCTCAGTGTTGCCTTCATCCAGATGCTCAAGGCCACGACCCCCGTTGCCGTGCTTCTGTCGAGTTGGGCCATGGGCATTGCCGCTCCCAACATGAAGGTGCTGCTGAACGTCTCGGCCATCGTCGTTGGTGTCATGATCGCCTCGTTCGGCGAGATCAAGTTCATCTGGCTCGGTTTTGTCCTGCAGATCCTCGGTGTCGTTTTCGAGGCTGTCCGCCTGAACTTGGTCCAGGCCCTGCTTAGCTCGGCTGAGTACAAGATGGACCCCCTCGTGTCGCTCTACTACTTTGCCCCCGTCTGCGCCGTCATGAACGGCGTGGTCGCGCTCTTCTGGGAGGTTCCCAAGGTCAGCATGGACCAGGTCTACCACGTGGGCCTCTTCACCTTCTTCCTGAACGGTCTCTGCGCCTTCATGCTCAACGTCTCGGTCGTCTTACTGGTAAGTCCTCGCCCGCCCTGCTGTTGGCTGAATTGTCGTGCTCACACTTGGACTCTAGATCGGCAAGACTTCGTCTCTGGTCATGACCCTCTGCGGTGTCCTCAAGGATGTGCTACTGGTCGCCGCCTCGATGATGATCTGGGGCACTCCCATCTCTCCCCTCCAGGCCTTTGGCTACACGATTGCCCTGGGCGGCATGGTGTACTACAAGCTCGGCTACGACGCCCTCAAGGGCTATGCTGGAGAGGCCGGCCGCCACTGGGCTGAGTTCGGCGCCACCCGACCCGTCGCCCGCAAGATTGTCGTCCTGGGCGGCGCCGTTTTCATTGTCTTTGTTTTGTTCGGTGGCCTGGCTCCTGCCTATGCTCCCAGCTACGACCCCACCCCTTACATCAGCGAGGCTGCTGCCAAGTACGGATGGAACTCATGAGAGACGCGAAGTGATGAAGCGACCGGAGCTCCTTCGGTCGCCCTATGATGCTTAATATTGGGGGCGAGGCTTGGAGTTTAGGTAGTACGGTTCGCCAATGGATGGTTTGTTGGCGGAGTAAAGGACGAGCAAGTGCAAGTGCTCGCGGAGGCCGTGGTTGGCGCTTCCCTCGGTTCCTTCCCCTGTACATATTGGCGCCCATTTCCCACTTTGATCTTGCGCCCTTCTTCATACGGAATCTTCTTGATTGGAGACTTTCTCCCGAGGTGTCTGTCAAGGTCATTGGCAAGGATAGCCAGGTGGCAGGCAGCTCTCACCGTTGAACAGATAGCGAGAGGCGTCATGAACGCGGTGAGCTTGGGGTTCAGACTCGAGGGAAGCAGTTGAAAGCAAAGAAGCAAACCCACATACGCCATATGAAACTTAGACGGTGCGAGGGGCAAAATAGACCAAACGCATGCTACCAAAAACAAAAGCAAGTTGGCTACACGTGATGAGCCTTTGTTTCCAATGCCAGCTCTCGCGGGCACGAATTGAAGACCTACTTGTCATGAGTATGGCGATCAGCATGATAGGTGTTTGTAGGATTTGCCCTACAGCTGGCCACGGCAAATCCGGAGAACTCGCCAAACGTCCTTGGGGCTAATCCGTCATTTGATGTAGAAACGGACGCCGCAGTTGTGTGGGGGGTTAACATGTTGTCGTAGACGAACTACACTTTTCGTCACTTTAAATTATATCCCTACCCGCAGGCGTCACTCGGAAGCAAACAGGGTGCCCCCCTCCCCGTGGCTTGATTCAGCCGACATGGAGGAGGGAAGGGTAGGAGGGGTCGTCTATCAGGCCGATGGGGGTTTTACTACACGACACTGTCCGTTTCAACCTCGTCCGTGTCGGTGCTGCGGTTTTTTCACACCCGTCGGCAGTCGTGTTTCCTCGCGGGCATAATCATGCTTGGTAAGGAGTACATATCTATCGTCGGCGCATCCCCCCCGGGACGGACCGAAAACTCTCGGTATTCGTCCTCCCCGGTGCCTCTCCCGCCAGGTATCTTACTCGGACGGTGGTTTCGGTGCGGCTGTCCGTCGTAGGAGGGCCGGCGGGCAATGGTTGCATCCTCCGCTACGCGGGCCCCCCTTCGCCCCTTTCCTCTTTTTTCTCTTCTTCGCGGTCCGCGCGGATGGGGCCGGGGGGGGGGGGCAAGGGTTTAGAGCACGGGACCGCGACGTCCGAGGGGCGGGCGGCGGCCTGGGGAGCCCGTGGAAGCGCTCCGTGGACCCCTCCCCCGCCGCCGGCACGGTACGCATCGCCGTGGGGGAGACGTGGCGAACCGAAAGTGGCCTGGGAGTGCACCCGACTTGCGGTACACCGGTAGTCCTCGACGGCCCGTCCAGGACCGCCGCTGTGTCCACTCCCCCATGAGGTCGCCCGGGAAGGCGAAAAGCCGGCGGTACGCGATGACTCAGGCTTACCCTGCCTACCTAGGCACCTCCCCGACTGACTTATCCGCTTCTGGTCGTCGTGGGGGTCATCGTCGCAATGCGCGGAAAGCGGCCGGTGGGGGGGGGGAGGGCGGCCACTTCCAAGTAGTTGCTGGCCAACGGGGAAAGAGACCATATTGGAGCACCGACCGCGCTCGCGCTGAAGAGCGCGGGTTGAATCGCCCAGGCGATCAAGAACTTTGCCTGTTCGCGTAGCGGTCGCGGTAAAGGGGACAATCAACGTTGCGCCCAGTAAATAAACACGTAAGCTGCGTATCGTATATTTCCCCTCCATCCACGTCGTGGCCGTCCCGGCCGTAGCGCCAGAAACATGATGGTTCCTTCGCTTTCTCGGGCTTGCAATTCGGAGAGGGGGCCGGAACCCAGCAGGCTTATGCTGAGGCGCAGAGACTTGGAGCAGGAAAGGAGGGGAGCAATGCGTATGTTGGAAATAAACCCAGTTCATTGGTTACCCGGAGAGGCGGTTTTCTACCTGTCCTAGGTACAAAACGCCAGGAGCCATGCCCATCTTGCCAGCTCATACCTCATCGAACGCCCGAATTCGCGAGAGGTAGCGACCCATGTACCCGACAGCCACTCGGGGCCATCGCAGGAGCCGCCGCGTCGAGACGCCGCCGTCGGCCTACCTCGGAATTCCCATGTCCCGTCACGGTAACATGACGAAAGACTTCACTGGGTGGAAGATTGTGAGAGTCCCAAAGTGTCGTCTTGTCAAGGCTGTCAATTCATTCAGAGCAAATTCCTATCGCCCTGCTGTCCATTGATGATGCGATATACATCCCATTTCCGTGAACCCCTGTAACCGAACGACATGAGAACGTGAACGAGGAAAATGCGTTTTATTTAGAAGCCTGTCGGGCACAGTTAGCAAGACGTCGCCGAGCAAGAGCCGAAGCACAGGGGCAGGGTATAGCGTACGGAGAGGGGTGAAGAACCACCGGTTCTTGCCGCTGGTGTAGCGCTCCTCCAGAGTCTTCTTCACCGTCTTCTTAGCCTCCTCGCGCTGGCTGACCTCCTTGAAGGTGTCGGCCGTGACGGCGCCCTTCAGACCCTCAAGCTCCAGAGTGTAACGGGTGGGCATCAGGTGGTTGTAGTTGATGGCCTTAACGAAAGGCTTGATCTTGGAGCGCTTCTCCTGGCGGGTCTTCGACATGCGGCGAGTGATCTTGGCAGGGTAGCGCTCGATGCCGGCAACCAGGGCGTGGCCGTAGGGGTGGGCCTTGTTGCCGCTGTCGACGGGCTGGATGATGACAACCTTTTAAGGGGAAACCCGAATTAGCATCCGCTGCCGCAGCTTCGGGAAGTGTGAAATGTGCGCGCGAGGCGCCCACGGCCGCCGTCCCTCCTGCCCCCCACGGGGCACCAGGCTCTTGGTCAGACCCGTCAAGCCCTCGCGAACCACCGGTGATACACAGCGACGCTGCGCCCTGTCTCTCAGTCCTCCCCTCTCCTCCCCGCCTCGTCCGCCGTACCGGGCACCTCGGAATTTCGCGTGCAGGGTTGCTTTTTTGCGTATCGCAGACATACCTTCTTACCGGCGTATCTGCCGCGGGTGATGATGGCGACTCTGCCGACCTTGAGGAACTTCATCTTGTCGTCGGTTGTCGAGGCAAACGAAGCTGGGGCTGGGCGTTGGGTGTTTGGGTGTGGTGATGTCGGCTGCAACGAAAAATGTTCCCCCCGAAGTGAGTGAAAAATCGCCTGGATTAATCCTGTGGGCTGCGTAGGGTAAACGGGACTGTGGCTAGTGTGAGTGGCGCATTTCCAGGACGTGCAGGCTCTGGCCCAAGCGTGCGGAAACGCTGATTGGCCGGGCCCTTTTGGGTGCACGCTTTTCAAAGGCCCATATGGAAGGTGGATAGCGGACAGCGACGAGTGAGTGGGCGGGCGGGGCTTCGTTTCCATAGCTGGCGCATCCATCCTATCAACCTTGATCCTACCTACATGTACACAGTCGTGAACGGCCTCCGGTACGAATAAGTACATAAAATACTTTCAGCTGTTGAGCTAGGCCAACTCCAGCTGTCACTGCGAACCGCCGGTAGTCCAGCTGCGGCATCGGGACCGTTTCCGCAACGGGACGCCGACGACGGGAGCTTCTCAGCTACCACCACCCGACAACACTCGCCATCAGTCGGACAGCCTAAGGTCGTCGTGAATCTACATACATCCTCACATTATCCGCCGGCCCCAGTTTCAGATCGCCGCTTACCACAGAAACTACCGACCCAGTCACCATGGCGCCCCCAGCATACATTATCTCCAGAGCGGCCGACCCCTTCTTCGCCCTTGCCATTGGCATCGCGGCCGCTGTCACGCGCATCAACCGCGAGGAGAAGGAGAAGGGAAAGACAACACAGCAGACGATACAGTCATTGAAGAGGTAAAGTGGTCGACAACCTGGTTTCTACATGCTGTACACCGGCTAACCAGGACGGCCGCAGACGAATCAGCCTGGCTACAAAGTCAACATGATGGGACGCCCGTCACACGTCCAGTGACTCCCCATATTCCTTCTTCATCGCCTCCCTCACCATCTGCCCACAAAGTTTGGCCGTGGGGTTGGTTGCTACGGCCAGTCCCTTGGCCACCTCATTGCCATAACGTCCTCCTAGAGCAAAGTCTCGAGATGCCGCCTCTTCAAACTCTACCATGGTCCACCCGGCCTCCTTCCGACCCGGGTCCACGTCCAGGACCGAACCCGTCGATAGGGACTTGGCGGTCGCGTGGTAGATGGCCGCTCGTTGTGTGTGGGCAAGGGACAGCGTCTTTCCGGCCTGCGGTGAAATGGCGGCAAAGAGGCTGCGGGGCGTTAGGGCCGCGATGGCTTCGTCGAGGTCGGATAGTACTATTACCGCGGCCCTTCTTCTGTCTGAACCGTCGGCATTCTGGACCAAGGCGCGTGAATCTGATGTCTGAAGCAACACTGCGTCGCCGTAGAGCCTCCTCAAGGCCTGCGCCCTGTTGTTGCGAGCGCTGCCGTATTCGGGGTACTCGGAGACGAGCTCGCCGAGGCGGGACACGCAGGTGCGGTATTCTTCAATGGGATCCGGCGCTGTGGCCGCCGCCTTCAGGCCGGCCAGTTGCATCTCAAGCTGCTGCATCGACAAAATGATGTCCCGTTCCCGTCGGGAGACGCGTTCGTACAGGGCAGGGTCCGGGAGCGCGGGGTCCTTGGCCAGCGAGGGATCGATCATGACGGCGTTCATGGGATTCGCCTCGGGGTCCTTGATCTTCTCCAGGACGTTCTCATCGCGGCGACTGAGTCTGCCGCCTTCCATGTTGCGCTGTACTGATGCCATAAGACTGGACGCTAGGAGGTCTTGGATCCGAACTGCGACGGGCGTGGCACGTGCAACAGCGACGTATTCGGATGCGCAAGGCGAGAAGGGGCGACGAAGCTGACAACCGGGGGCCACGCGGAATACAATGGGCGTGGGAATGATGAATGGGCTTGGCAAGCGTCCCAACAAGCAGGGAAGCCAAAGGCGATGGTGAATAGTGAAATGCGACAACCGGAAGAATTCGCAATGCAATCCGAGCCGCTGGGTTACATACGCTGGGCACAACAATGCTAAGGGATGGTTTCGGGGGCTACCTTAACCTCCGGCCAGCATCACCCACTTCCATCATCATCATACCTATGGTTGAGCGTCAGAGGGTCATCCCCACTGGAGATAAGGCTGGTTGGCCCGCCGCCGCTGGCCGCGATTAGCCGAGGTGCCGCAGGGCCCGTCCCGAGTTTAACGAGCGCGGCTGACATTCCGCCATCCAACATCAAGTCATCCACGCTGAGAGGTCAGCCAGTACCAGGGGGCAACTGGCGGCTGTATCTCCTGCGGCCAGGCCGCTCTCTGCCCTGCGCGCCTTGCCGCGGATCTCTTGACTCAGCGACGGGCTCCGGGCCTGGACATGGGGGTCACCACGGGCGGAATTATGCAGCGGTGATTGCGAGCCGGGGGGCCGCCTCTGGCCGGCCCCGCGGATGAGCACCGTCGAGCAAGCATTCTGTTACCGTATCTCGTACGCCATCATATGTATTACCCTCCGAGCACCCGGCCTGCCTTGGCCTTTTCTTTCTCCCTTCCAGATGCTTTCGGTGTTTCCTAAGTTCATATCCCCCTTTGTCTTCCGTCACGAGGCCTCCTTGAACTCATCACGGGATAAGCCACTTAAACCCATCGTCTACACACACCCGCGAACCTACACGCTACGGATCAACACAATATACACACATACACACGCATCACACACAGACAGACCATGGCACCCTCAGCCATCACAAACTCCCCGCCCGCGTCAACAGTCTTGCCGCAGGCCCCCCAGCCAGACGCCCATGGCCACGCAGACAGCTATGCTGTCCAAGCCGGCGTGGGTAACTTCCAGGGCTACGACCATGTCACCTGGTGGGTAGGCAACGCGAAGCAGGCGGCGTCCTACTACAACACCCTCTTTGGCTTCCGGACTGTCGCCTACAAGGGACTGGAAACGGGCAGCCGGTACTTCACCTCGCATGTCGTGGCCAACGGCGACATCCGCTTCGTCTTCACCTCCCCTATCCGCTCCCACGCCCACCTGCCGCAAGAGGAACCCATCACCGACGCCGAGAGGGCCCTTCTCGCCGAGATGCACGCCCATCTCGAGAAGCACGGTGATGCCGTCAAGGACGTCGCCTTCGAGGTGGACAACGTGGAGGGCGTATACGCTAAGGCGGTGGCCGGCGGTGCTGAGTCGGTCCAGGCACCTACCGTGATCCAGGACAAACAGCACGGCTCCGTCCAGACGGCTGTGATTCGCACCTACGGTGACACCACGCACACCCTTATCTCGCGGCACGGTTACACCGGCGCCTTCCTGCCTGGTTTCCGGGCCGCCGCGCCGGCGCCTTCGTCGGTCGTCCTGCCGCCGGTGAACCTCGCGTGCATCGACCACTGCGTCGGGAACCAGTCCTGGAACGAGATGGTGGCGGCGTGCGCGTTCTATGAGAAGTGTCTCGAGTTCCACCGCTTCTGGAGCGTCGACGACTCCCAGATCAGCACCGAGTTTTCGGCCCTTAACTCCATCGTCATGGCGTCGGCCAACAACATCGTCAAGATGCCCATCAACGAGCCAGCGCCTGGCAAGAAGAAGTCGCAGATCGAGGAGTACGTCACCTTCAACTCGGGCCCCGGCGTGCAGCACATCGCCCTGCGCACCGACAACATCCTCGAGACGGTGGCCGCCATGCGCGCCCGCGGAGTCGAGTTCATCGCCGTGCCCGCCACCTACTACACCACGATGCGCGAGCGCCTGCGGACCGAGAAGCGCGCCTGGGAGCTCAAGGAGGACCTTGACACCATCGAGCGTCTCAACATCCTCATCGACTATGACGAGGGCGGCTACCTGCTCCAGCTCTTCACCAAGCCCGTCATGGACCGCCCCACTGTCTTTGTCGAGATCATCCAGCGTGAGGAGTTTGAGGGCTTCGGAGCCGGCAACTTCAAGAGCCTGTTCGAGGCCATCGAGCGGGAACAGGCCGAGAGGGGGAACCTGTAGCGGCCCAGAAAGAGGAGGGGGAAGGGTAGGGAGGAGGACGAAACTGTGTACGATGAAGGAACGGGGGACACGAGTCATGAAACCACGAGGCGAGCCATCATTATCCACTGCGAGCCACTCAAATCACAAACCTACGGGTGCGGCCTATCGACGGGTTCGTACAAAACATCCGTGGGGGAGGTAAGGTCGGTGGAAGTCGTCCGGTAGCAGAGGCCTATATAGCCCTGCTAGACCCCCCGTAACGACCCCGGAGCCGGCCGCTTTTTATTGCATCTAGTATATATTTTATTGATAAGTTTATTTCATCCCGGTTCGACGAAAAGTTCGCCCCCGTTTCCGGTTCCCGCCGCCTGGCTTCTGACGGGCGAAGACGCACCTCGGATCGTTCGTAACACGTGTATCTATCGAGGAACTGCTCCTAGGCCCACAACCAGTATGCTCTCTACGTCGTTGTTGGGCTCTTCCCCTAGCTTTTTTCCAGGGCACCATATCAAGCGATGGGGGCCCTCGTGTGGGGCAAGGCCTGCGCGGACCAGGGGGGGAGGGCGGTAAAGCGGGCAAGAGCTGTATCATACGTTTTTGTCTCCGCTTGCGCACCCGTGGGGGGCCATGGGTTGCGGGTCCGACATGGCCCTTTTTCTTTTTCCTCATCAGGGGTCGATCTCCATGGCGCCTCCGTCGCCATTGACGTGGGCGGCAGCCCCGTCGGTACCGTTCGTCGTAATCACGCCGAGTTTGCGGCCCGACTGCGGCCGCGTGTCGCTCTGGCAGCCGGGGCAGTTGTGGAGGACCTCGTGGGCGAACAGGTCGCAGTCGATGCAGAAGTGGTTACCGCAGACCTCGCAAGCGTAGCGGCTCGACTCGCTCAGCATCTTGAGCGGGTTGGCCTTGCTGGCGGCGGGCTCGGCCTTGTCCTTGCCCTTGCCCTTGGGCTTGGGGGGCTCGGGAAATGGCGTCAAGCAGGCGTAGCACGCTACGGAGCGGGCGGCCTGCGACCACGGCACCTCGACCCAGTTACGCAGGGGGAACAGGTGGTGGTAGGAGCGGGCGAGGTGGGTAGACAGGATTAGGGTCAGGCCGCAGCCGGGACACTCGGCCGGCAGGCGGCAGACGCGCGACCCGCAGCGCGTGCAGTCGTAGCCCTCGCGTGTCGGGCGGTTGTGGCAGGCGCAGTAGTTGATGGTGTCGCTGGCCGCCAGCGTGCGCGAGGGGAAGCCCATCATCAGCAGGCTTGCGGTGCTTTGTTCCTGGGTGCGCGTGGCGGGCGGCGTCGTGAACTCAATCAGCAAGTCGCGGAAGTGCTGCTCGTGCAGGGCTATCCGGTAGCCCGACTCGTCGCCGCCGTTCGTCTTACTGCACAGCTCGGCGCAGATAGCGACCTGGGCCGAGATGCCGACCACGGATACGCGGATACGGTCGGTGATGAGCGCGCCGATGGTCTCGTGGATGTCGCCGGGGTCGCTCGACATGAGAGCGCCGTAGACGACGAGAACTTCGCGCGTGCCGTGCGAGGGTGTGTGGCTGCGGGCGCAGGGTGAGAAGCAGGTCATAAATCACACAAGTCTTTCCTCCGTACTCACAAGAGGGCGCCTCGGCACATCTCGAGGGCGTTTTGCAGACTGGGGCTGCCCTGGGGCTCCTGTTTGGTCCACTCCTGCAGCTTCTCGAGATGATCGGCCGGGTTGCCGCTCATGTCGCTCAGGCGCACCGCAACGCCGTCTCGCATGCCCACCATGGCCAGTTGCGAAATGGGGTTCTGCTCGAAGTACTCGCGCACAAAGTCCCTGGCGTAGGCCATGGTGAGCTCGTGCCGGCTCGGCAGGAGGTCCTTCTCAAGCATGGCAAAGGACAGGTCCAGCACCAGCACCAGATGCCGTATGATGCCTCGCTGCAGTGGCGTCGTGTCTTTAAGCAAACGCGCCCGCTTCTGCGCCTCGGCAAGCCCTTCGGCGCTGCCCAGCAGGGTCCCATCGGCCCCCTCTACCACGGCGTCCCACGACCGCTGTATGTCCTCCCAGGCGGCCTTGGCCGGCTTGCGACTTTTCTTGCCGTCGGCGCCAGCCTTCCGTCCTCGCGTGTCGTGCGAGTTGCCGGCCAGCATGGCGTTGTCGCCGTACTCTTCGTCGGAGCCATCTTCGGCCTGGAAGTCGCCGTCCGGGCCGGGCATAGCGGACGAGGTCGTGGCTTGGGTCAGTCGGTCGGTCGGTCGGTCGGTCGGTCGGTCGGTCGGTCGGTCAGCCAGTCGATCAGTTGGCCGGCAGGAGCGCGGGCGTGCAGGTTGTCCGAAGGGGCGAGAGGGCGGCCGGAAAGGTGAAAACGGAAGCTGCTGAGTCGCGTCGGGGGGCGGGCGATAGTCGCCGGGCCGCTGCTCTTCTCCCAGGGTGCGGAAAGATAGCTGATATCTCTCGAAATCGGACATAGAAGGGTCAAAGGCGTCCCGAATATGCGTGCTCGGTGCCCGTGCACGCCGGAAAAGCCACCTCCACTTGAACTGGGCGACTTCCAGCCCGGACGAGCAGTTTGGAAGGCCGTTAAGGTGACGGGTTGGATTGCGTGCTGTCTCCCGCGAGACGTTGTCACCGAAGAAGATTGGCAAGGCTGGAGGGAGTGCACGTCACACAGCCTCGTCTTCGGCCTTGATTGTGGAGAATGGATGCTTTTGCGACTGGGTTTAACTAAATATGTAAGTACATACCTACTTTACGGGCTAGTATGGATTCTAGAAATTCCATCCTATAAGTGATCGTACCTGAGTAGCCTCCCTTGAGTAAAGTACATGCATTAAGTTTGGGAGGTAAGCACTTGAGCATGTGGTCAGCCCATCGGAGCAGACGCGACCGAGGAGACCGACCCTACCACTCACTACCCACATGTGCACGAATCCATCCCCATGGGGGTAAACGGTGCAGGTGGTTGTACTTTGGTGTGACCTCAGCCAGTAGCTACCCAAGCCATGCGCATCTTACATGAGGTAAGTACATCTTCGGAGCGCACCCCGCAGAGCGCTGCCAGCGACGCGAGTGCTATCAATATATGTATGCAAGGCATCAGAGCACTTGGCGTCGGCTGTCGACGTACAATTAAGAAGCCCCAGATATGTGGGGCGTTCGCTTCAGCCCTCTCGTACGCCTACATGTGGTTGTACTCGCGGCGGGTGAAGTACGAGCCGCCATGGAAATCAAATAGATGCACGAGACAAGGTTCGGTGGCAGAATAGGTTGAACAGATTCCTTTCCAGCCCGTACTTTTGTAGGGACGCAGCATACCCAGCTCTGGTCCGCTCGCTCCAGGGTCCTAATATAAGATAACAAAGCACGGTGTCGATGATCTGCATGCCCTGGGTTGTCCAAAATTACAGTATCCATGCCTTCGTACTCTGTGTAGACGGCTCACTCCACCGACCAACCCATGAGAGGTGCTACCCAAGCAACTTCAAAGTTACTCCCGAGTAATCCATACTAATATCGGTGATGGATTGGAGGAGCATCGACGAGATAGCCAGAACGGCCACTTGCTTCCATGCCCAGACATCATAGCTGTCTTAGAAAGACGAGCCTATCTAGGGACTATATATTTCTCAATCAGCATCAACTTATTGAACGGCAGCCCCTTCCCAGAATGTCGTTACGCAGCTTTTCACCGGAGCAGCCGAAAAGAAGAAAAGAAAAAGGCGCTGTACCAAGATTGGCAAACGTGGGGAGCCTCTGGTTTGCCTGATTGGGACCATACCCACCAATCAGGGAAATAGTTTTGCTTGGACTCTATTGTTGGCAACGATCTTCGACGGGTAATCTTGGCAAACACGCAGGCTTGTGGCTTGCAGGGCTTTTAGATCTACAAACTGCTTTTCTGCTACAGACAACCTGTTCTGGACTGGTCGAAAGCGCCGGGGAGGCTGCTGAATGCTTCCGTCTGCGCCGTCGGGTGAACCGAGCACCAGCTCACTCAAGGGCTGCGATGGGACGGCGTGTTTCGAGACTGCTTAGTTACTAAAACTATCGTACGACCGTGTATACATTAGCCGCGTAAGAAGGGGGGTATAGTATCCATCATGCTCCTCCATCTGGCCTGCCACCAAAACCACGGACAAATATGCCCTTTTATTATGCTAGACGTACGGAGCATTCGGCTTCCTCCCCGCCGTCGTGGATCCCGTAGGGCTTCGAGCCGCGACACCCAGCCCAATCGCTCCGTGAGGGTCCGCCGGGCGCGAGCTGTGTACAGGCGTGCGCCCGGCAGCAACGCCAGTATATACGCCGCCGCATTCGTCGTGTGCGAGGTCTTTCGGGAAGAGCAGGCCGGAAGGGGCCTTCAAATCCAGAATAAACGAAGTGGTATACCGCGGAACCAGAACTCCAACTCCGGATTAAATGAGAGACGCGAATTATAAGTCAGTTTTTCAGGGGTATCCTGCGGGTCCTCCAACCGCGATGGGCCAATCGTCCTCGGTAATGCTCGACCAGAAAATCCAGGTCATGACCACGGCGAGAAGCGTGAACAGGGTCTCGAAAAGAGCTCCATCGATTTTGCCCGAGGTGCCGTTGCAAATGTAGGGGCTGATGGTGTAGTTGAAGACCTGGCCAATGGCAAAGAGGAGAGCGGCTGCCACAAGGTAGGCCATTGGCCGCACTTCACCCAGCACGCGCAAAACCAAAATGGCCTCCAGAACGAAGAAGGCAACGACGAAGACGAGCGGCATCAGCTGGTACAGCGTGTAGAGGGCGATATGCCGGTTTCCGTCGGAAAAGTCGTAGCTGGAGTTCCAGTAGCCGGTCCAGTGGTAGCCGGTGTCGAGCGCAATGTAGCCGGTGCCCACGAGCAAAATGACGCCCGAAATCAACATCAGGCCCATGGAGATGGGCGTGCCATCATCCAGAATCTGGTAGCCAACCACAGCATTGAGAAGCAGGATCCAGGTCGTGGCCACGATCATGCCAATGTGAATGCCGGTGAATGCCTATATGCAAATGAGTTTCAAGTGCCTGCAGCGCGGGGCGGGGTCAAGTAGTAGTACAATTCGAACCGTGGTGCTTAACGGGAACACGCCGACAGTGAATATCTCGCATATCGAAATTAATATGTACCCAACGAGGAACAGCTGCATTTCCCTGGTAGAAAGTTAGCCATGGTAATGATGGGCGACAGCGGACGACTGACCTTCGGCCCACGGCTGCCTTTTTCCTTTCCGACAGGAGAAACAGAAAGCCGGCGACCAAGACCGCAATGGCGCAGAGCAGAATAGACCCTGGCAACCAAACTGTCAGCTTACGGTGGTTACCGCGGGGGCAGAGGGTGCGTAACATACCGAGATTGCCCAAGTGTCGGCCGCCGCTCAGGGGGATGCCCACCAACTGACATGCCGTTGACTCATCCCAAGGGCCCGTCTGGTCGTGGTTGTCGGATAGAAGCTGTAGAGCTGGGTCAGTCTAGTCGCGTCGAGCCAAGGCGCCATCACGTACGTTGCAAATAGGTAGGGTGGCATCGTGACAAAAGTCCTGCGAGCCCAATCGAGCATGTTAGCGACAATGCGACAGGGAGCGCGGCGAGATGGACGTACCGCGAACTTCCCGTAGTCTGTTGACCCCATTGATGCTGCTGCACTGCGGTACTGGGCACGGCCAGTACGCTGCTGCTGCTGCTGCCGCTGCTGCAACTGCTGCTTCTTGAATATTCTCTTGGGTTACGTCGCGGTGGGCGGGTGCTGAGTTCAATCGGTCTGTGCGGGCGCAAATATGTCGGCTTCAGGAGCTTAAAATGTGTCGCAGCCGACACAATTGTTCGTGAGCGACAGCGACCGAGTAGGTGGGTTGAATGGGTGGATTTTCGTTCCTTTTTTTCCCCTTCTCCAGTGGTCTTCTCCTGTCTGCCTGTCTGTTTCCAGGGGGGACAGCACGCCAGCAGCAGAAGCAACAACGGCGACGGTTACTTCGCTTGCTTGCGGGTGGATCTTGGACGAAAGCGTCGGATGGACTGTCTCTGCTTGACTCGCGAGGGAGGGAAACGAGAGAACGGAAGAGTGAAAGTAGCGTCCTGTACTTGGGAATAGGCTGGCGTGCTGGCGTGCCGGCTGGCCCTGCTCCCTGTTCCTGGAAGTGTGGGTCGCGTCGGGTGGGCGTCTTCTTCGGGACGAACCTCGATCAAGTCGGTCTGTTTGTTCGCTCGCGCAGGCTTGCAGTGGCTTCCCAGCCCCCTTCGGTCGCAGCGTAGGTAGGACCGATTCCACCAAGGGATCAATGGGTGACAGAGCGATTGTATCCAAAAGCGTGGGCGGTTCGTCCCAAGGCGGGGGGGGGGGTGTGAAGTGAATATGGGCGCGGGTGAATGGAAGGCTGGAGGGGTTGGAATGCGCCCGTGTGGATTACGGGCCTGAGGTTCCAAGCAGGTTTTCTCGCCGACTGGCAGGGCGGTTGTTACGACGACCCGTGTGGTTTCGAATGTAATGAATGCGCATGGCCGTTCCCGGGCAATCAGCAGCTTGACTGGCTCCAGAAGGATGGGACGGACGACATGAATGGAGAGAGAGAGGGAGAATGGGAAAGGGAGACCAGGGACATGCCCCAGGGCGCCAATGCCCTCCCCAGGCTGAGGTTATTAAACCGGCCGCATCGCGTGGAAGAAGCCGCTCCCTGGGCTTCCCTATCCTACTGGCCGGCGAGGGCATTCCATGGAAACCCAGTACCTAGCATAGTGCGCAGCAGCAGCCGCTACCACGGGTACAGCAGGGGTCATAATGTGCCAGGAAGGGCCCATAATGTGCCTGCTAGGCTGCCAGGCTTGCCAAGTCCGGCGCTACTCCGCTCCCTACTTGCCTGCTTGGGGCTCGCTCCGAGGGCTCGAGGCAACCCCGTCAGCGATCCGACGCCGCCCCTGCCTCTTCGGGCCTGGTCGTCCGCCCGCGCGCTCACACGCCAGCTTCGACGGAGTTTTGTCCAGAGCTACTGTACAGAACGTACGACGAGAACCAAAAAAAAACCGATGGACGACAGACCCGCCAGCGGGCATCGTTCGCTGTCTGCTCGTCCGTCCTATCGCCCGACGATGGAGGATAAAGGATGAATGAATGCATTCTTTGTTGGGAGGGGCGGCGAGCAGGGCTCTGCAGCGCCGGGCTGGACAAACTCAAAGTGGGCGTCGCCGTGCCGGTGCGACGGCCCAGCTACGATGAGGTCCAGGCCTGGCATGAGGCATAAGGCATGAATTTGTGCAACGGGCCCCCTCCTTAGATAACGGTAAGGCGCACGATGCAACGGAAGAGAGAGGCCTGCCGCGCTGGGCGACAGTCTGATCGCGCGCGCACGCGCGCGCGCCTCTCGGCCTCTGCGGTCAATATTCGATATGCCCTCGATCCGTTTCCTCGCCCGCGCTGCGCCAAGTCAGTGGCGTTATGTAAGTAATCTTGCTTTCTTTATGCACGGTGAGCTGTTCGGCTGCCCTGCTGTCCGTCGATCCCAGCCAACCACGTACTGCTCTTCTCTGTCTACTGCAACCATCAAATGAAGAGAGATGGATAGATAGGCACCGGAGGGACCCATTGAGCCATTGACTGCTGGGTGCAAGTTACCCACCCATCATCGGGATATCGACCTTTTGCTCTCTGTCTTCGCCATAGCGGGCCTCATGCCGCCCATTCCTTACTTATCAACGATGCATTCCCGAGCGCACTCGTGGCGCGTGGCGTCTTGCGATGGACGTCAGCCCAGCCCTTTCAGCAGAACCGCTTACACATCTGTTGTACGATGTACTCAGCTGCCAGATGCGACGATTAGCCGTCGTCCCCAATCCGCTGGATGCGACGGCCCCTGCCTGCCCGCGAACTAGCGGAGCAATCTTTGGATGAAGGGCACAACGGTCAAGTCATCCACTCATATTGCTATCCTTCGAGACCACTCCCCCTAACCCCCAGCCCCCGTTCAGCCTATCACTCCCTCTCTCCCCGCATCAATAATGCATATATTCCGTAGCGTGGCCTCGGCCGGCGCAGAGCGCGCTGCTTTGGTCATGGCCCGTCCGCCGGCTGTCTGAGAGCCGACCACGATCATTGGGTCGGCCCCGTACAACGAATGCTTCAATTTTATACCTTCAAAAGTAAAGAACCTAGGCTCTAGGATCCTGAATGGAGGTATGCGTAGCAAGAGCCAAGGGGTATCTACCTACTATTTAGCAAGTACCTGCCCCTCAGATCAGTACCTTCAATACGACCCTTCCAGCAGTGGGGATACGCTGCCACTCTCTCCCCCCACGTCAGTGGCGGCGGCTCTCCAGTCGATCCGGCTCTCCCTCTGCAAGCTTTTACGGTATATTCTACGCATCGGTATCCCACACATCCCAATAGACACCGGGATCACGTACCAGCCAGCTCCTTGTAGCTAACCTCCTACGCGAGGCGGAGCCTACAGCTCGCAAGCGCAACGTGTGCCGTTGCCGAGCGCGGACAGCATCCGCCCGTTCATATGGCCCTCCTCAGCTCCGGAACGATGCCCGAGTTGCCAACTGTCCCCGACTGTCTAGTGCTAGAGCGCTGCCAGCCAAGCGCGCGTGGCCGTTTCGCCATCTCTCCTCTCCGCCTTTCCTTGCATATACATACTTTCCGTACATACGGCGGCAAGCGGCACTGCCGTCCAGGGTCTGTCAGGTTTCAGCCACCTACCTCTCTGATCCTACTGGGCAACGGATAGGGCGTCCTCATTACCCGTTGGCTTTCCGTCGCCCAATCATGTCGTGTTTGGGCACTGTTCGCATAGCGTAGGCGTGCTCGCTTAAGCAGTAGCACGCGTGGTAGTATAGCCTAGTATACCCTCCCCCGAAAATAGCAAATGCCTGCGTTGGAACCCGCGTCGATCGATGACACCTAGCATCTACTCCAGGATCCTCAGCCACATCATCACATAGGTGGCGTGTGAGCAGCCTCACACGTAGGAACGCTCTGGTGATAAGCGGTGGCGAAAATTGCGTACGGTAGATGGTGAGCTACGTGACACCAAACACTTAGCAAGAGAAGTGGTAAATAGTTGACGCGCCATGGGGTAGTAAGGTTATTGGCCCCTGTGCGGTTCCCGTGCCATGGACGCCGGATGCAGCACAACAAGGCGTAGGCAGCCGTAACGGAGCATCACCATGAATGAGTACAACCAGGCGTGGGACGATATAGTTGGAGGCGCAACGGCTTCTTGGGGAATCGGGTTGGAATGTTTCTGCAGAAAATATGGATGTGACTATGAGGATGGCAAGGTTGCGCCCCGGATCGGTAGGAAGTCCCTGCGTGCAGGACACTCGTCATCACCCATCTAGGAGGGTCGTGGATTTCCAATCGCCGAGTTATGTGCCTGATGTAGGCAGACGCCTAGCTATTGCTGTGAGTTTGCTCATAGTTTGATAATGACACTGCCCCCCCTCCTCCCCGCGGGGCACAGTGTCTCTGGCCGTATAAGTGTGTAGCATCATTCAGAGATGCGTGCATTTTAGATGGTGTTCATGTGGCAATGGTTATTGTTGGTGTGAGAGTGTTCACTGAGCTCACATTACACCGATCAAGGAAGGGGCAGCGCTACAGGCAGCCCATGTCAACCCAGAGAGTGATGAACCAGGGCACTCTGTACACTCTGGTTTGTTTCTGTGCATGGCATCGTGTCGCCTCAGATGAGACCTCTGTGGTGTGCCGAGTTCCTAGTTGTTATGGGAGACGCTCACCTTTGTTCAGCCGCCACTTACTCACTCTGGCCCAATATGTCCCATTAATGAGGGTCCTTGTTGTAAATGCTACACAAAAGGGCGGACCCAGGAGCCGAGGGACAAGGGTGTGACTCAGGGGATGCGAGAGTCTTTCGTTATGGTCTTGACAAACGTGTGGCAAGCCATCGCAAACCAGCTATGGGAAACCAACACGTTACCTTTGGTTACGCGAATGGCCAAGTGCTACGTCGAGGCCGGTGTTTTCTCCTCGCTGTGATTTTAAACAACGTACCTAGTCACCAGCACCCTCTGCCCGCCGGAAACCTGGCCTTCGGCTTGAACCAGTCGATCAAACGATAGCTTGGATATCATGGGCACTAGGCTTGCCTTTTCCCCCGGTACTATTCGCGAGGAGGCAGCCACAGCGTGACTGCCCCGTGATATCAGATACAGCAGTTGACTGCCGCCCTTGGTTGTATCTGGGCAGATGGGCGTCAGCGTTTGCTCAAAGCCACGGGGGATTAGGCATTTGGTTATTTATTTGCATGTTGTCTCTGGTGACGAGAACTAAAGGTAGAATACGCGGTGCTCTTTGGGTGCTTTTGGGAGCCAAGTGGCCGTGTGCTCTGGCAGCACCACCTACTGCCAACTCAAACGAGAGTCAAGACATTTGCAGCTATTTCTTGCCCAAAGGTTGTGTGTCTTTGACCACCTTGCATGCGAATACCGCTTACATTTGGAAGACTGCTTTCCAAGGACCGCAGCGTTCATTAGGCACAATGAGACGCTGAGCCTTGATCAGATACCACTGCTATTTACTGTATGGCTCGATCCCCGGTCCGCTGCATGCCTCCCGCGCAGTACTTGACAGTCACTAGCCGTAATAGAGTATGGAAAGAAACGAGGTATGGAGAAAACTATCCGTCCAAGACAATGAACTGAATGTGGTTTTCCGGCCTCGAACTTTGAGAGCACCGGGGGTTTTCGCGGGTGCCGCTATTGATATATCACAAGCATTATTTAGGACACAATGAGGGTTATCTGACAACTGCCGCTGCGATGTTAGAACGCGGAGTTGGATGAGTGGTCAGCTAACATGGACAAGAATACACAACCTTTCTCAGGCGCTATCGGTGAAGCTGTATTCACAGCACCGAAACCATCCCTTGCCAGCACAGCCTATGAGTAGCACTATCGACGGAGTATTGGTAAACAGTCGACATCAACCACGAAGCCCGTAAATTCCAGGGTGTTGTTGATACCAATTCATAATTCCATAATACAGCCAATACCAGGCGGCAGGAATGCGTTTTGTCCCCGTCGCCTGGAGAGTCGGACCGCCAGAGGACATTTTATCGCTTGTGTAGTCTTCAGGTACTACTACGCACAGCTGTAGTACGAGTGCCTAATTACCTTCCGGTTGTAGATCTTGCCGACAGGAACCACCTGGTCCAGCAGGCTTGTTGCTCTCCGGTCCTCGAGTGACGGCTCCGCGGGCGCATCGTGGTCAGAAACAAGGAAGGGAAAGACAACACCGGACATGAGAACAATCGGGGACTGCACCGCTTCTCATTTCTTAGATCAAGAGGCGCGAATGCTTGGCATCATTGTCAACCAGAACTCAGGGGCTATCGGGCTATCTACCCAGGGCATGCAAAAGGCACGCTTATGTAACTCAGGACCTCTTTTGTAGACTATGGGGTACGGTGTTTGGGAGTACGGGAGCCACAGGTAGATTGGGCATGGCTGATCCTTCAACTGCGAGGAGTTCCAAGCTTCCGAGGAGGGGGATGGGCCAGCGCGGGCCGTATCGGCAACAGTTTACAACCTCACGCGCAGGGCTGGGAGAGGCCGGGCGGTCTTGGCGAACCGCTGACGAGAGTCAGCAGACCCGATCGAGTTCCACGAGCTGGTGCGTGACGGGATGAGATCTTTGGTAATACGGGTGTGATTAGATGCACCCAGTGTCGCATGCAAGGAAGGGAGGGACGGTACTGGAGCAACCCCGACCGATCCCATGGGGAAGAGAGCCAACGCTTCGTCGCTTATTCGGGGAAGCGGGGAGCCGCCAACGGGTTTTTGCCTTACGGCCCCTTCTTCCCCTCCCTTGGGCAGGATTGTACTGTGTGTGTACAATAGGCCAGCCGTCAGACCGCCCCCCCCACGAACGGGTCCTATGACGGCATCGTGGGTCAGTCGGCTGAGCCTGCGCACCTAGGCATGGAGCCGAAGCTCGTGATCAGGGGTCCCCATAGACGGACGGTACATGCAACGGAGTTGTACGACGTAGCCGGAGGATGCCCCGAAGGAGAAAGAAAAACAAGAAAGGGTACCGGGGCACGAACACAGTCGCGTGGAGGTATGAATCAAGGAGAAAACAGCTGTCGGGCAGGAACTTGATTGCGGTACAGTGTTATCTCCAGGTTGGAGAGGCTAGAACGCAGCCAAAGTGCACTGCATCCCATTCATACTATCCGAGAGCCTACAGGTATATCTGTACAGCTATCCTCTTGTCCAAGCGATTGGGGGAAAAGGGAAGGGGGGTAATTGTTGTGTCTAGACCTATTGTATGCTGACTCGCAAAGCAAAGCCGGCGTATTAGATATTTATCGTCCGGGCCCAAGCCCGACCTGCGCGTAAACCCAATCTGGCCGTTACACACTTCGTTTTCTGCGCGCGGGCGAGCTGAGCCGCCGGCCGTAGGCTGATGTGCCTGGAGACATGGCGATCGACAATCTCTGCCCTGCATCCGGCGCAAGCCAGGTGCGTCAGCCTACAGCATCAGATGGGGCCCCCGGGGGGTTAGCTGCCAATGGTTGTCGGCCAGGCCTGGGCTGAACTGTGTGTTTCTCGGCTCATCCAAGCCGCGCGCTGACTTGGCTACGAAGGCCTATACCGCGTTTGAACGATGGATACAGGGAGAAGTAAAAGCCAGACCAACGGCACAGGAGGTAGGCACTTAGGATGCTTTGTATCCGACACCTCAAACCCTCGGGTGGCGTTTATGGAGGGTTGAACGGGGGCCAGCTGCCGCGAGCTCTCCATCTTGCGGTGCTAAAATAATAAGTCAAACGTAGGGAGAAAGCTTTAGACTCGACTCCACGGCAGTATATTGAACAGTGGTAATGCACTGGCTGCCACACGGGAGACCCTTTGAGGGACCATGAGTCCCTTGTTGCCATGGATGATGCCCCCACAACCATGAAAGCATTGAAGGCCCCGGGTGAATGAATTCCAAGCGGACTGGCGTTGAGCGGGTCAGGCCCGAGGCTGGGCAGGACCCACGGGATCCACACGAGGTCTGATAGCCCGATGGTTGTACGTAGTACGATGAAGAAGCAGGCAGGTCCTAACACCAGGTAGAGTTGTCTGGATGAGCGTGCCGGGCGGCTGACGATAACCTACTAACGGGTACGACGCCTTGGGTGGGTAGGTACCAATGTAACCTAGAGTGGGAGAGAGGGAGTGGGTGTGTGCGTGCTGAGCAGCCCGGCGGTCTGCCGGCCTTTGGCTGGCATGAAGAGAGAGTAGTTGTAGATGAGATAGGAGACCTGTCAATCAACAGGTCGCGCGCATGGCGGGAGGCTAGGAACAAGGGCCAAGAGAATGCCCGGATCCCGGACACGCAACGCGAAGGGGAGGGCGCCGTACGTGGAAAGGGGGAAGTCTTGCTCCCGCTGTGCCGTGTCTATTACCTGCCAACTTGCTCCCGTCTGTCCGTGCAGCGCGTCGCGGTGTAGATCGGGTGTGTATTTGTATGTTCCAACCGCTCTTGCGCGGCCCAGGAGAGCAAAAGACAATCGGAAGAAGCAAGCTTCAACGTCTCGGACGCAACCCAATCCTCTCTTCCCCCCTCCCGACTCTGGCGTCGCGACTGGTGTGTGCCCCGTGTTGCCCGACCTTCCGAGCATTGGAACCTTGATAGTTTCCAGCCGTTCCCATCCAACCTCTTCCCTTCCCGAAACCCGCGCTTGGTCAATCCGTTCCTGCCGCCCATTGACGTCCACGCCCAGTGCTGGAGTACTCACTAGGAAGCGTCCCGATTGCCCTCGCATCGCCAGCGCCCTCACATCCATCCCGGGTACTGCTGCATGCACGACCTCGCGCGGCTGCGGCATCACCTCCGTACGAACAGGGTAAAGCCGGCCCAAGACGCACTAGGTAGAGAGGAGGTACCTACCATTTCCCAGCTGCCCTTTCCGCTTCGCTGGAAAACCAAGGCGAGGGTGGCAGCCCGACGTGCAGGTGATCCCCACCGTGTTTTTACCGGCCGCCAGTGCCTCCTCGCGCCGGCTTTGGACGAGCTCATGACCAGCGATCAACCCACCGTTCCGACCTCCCCCCCCAACACTCCTTCCCCTCGAGGTCCTTGCCTATTTCTGCGGACGGGAGCTGCTGCAAAACAGCCCCATCACCTTCAAAATTCCTTCCCCAAACCAGTCCCGTCTTCCGTCCAACATCCCCCTCCGAACCCTCACTAGCCGACCCGACCCAGACGGCAGCCAGTCGACGTCATTGCTGGCCGGCCGAGGAGGAGACCGCTCTGGCCGTGACGGACGCCGCGACTCCGACGATTCTGCCGCCGACTCGGATTTCGACTCGTGGACCGACACCGGCGACATCGCCGAGCAGCTGGCCGATGAAGAGGATCCTCTGAGGATCCGTCTCCAGGATACCACGCTCAAGACCGACGACGGCTTCTTCGCCGGCCTCCGCGGCGCCCTCCACCCCCACGACGGCAGCAGTCACAGCAAGAAGAAGCAAAACAAGCGCGTGCAGTTCCGCCGCTCCGTCTCCAGCCACAGTGACCCGCTGTCCAAGGAGCAGTCTGGCGTCGTTAATAAAGAGGCCATCCAGATCCCCGACGTTGCACCTCGTCGCCCCTCGCGCGGTGCCCGCCTGCTAGCCGCCATCATGCCGGGCACGGGGATCCACGGCTTGACGGGCAAGCCCCTGCTGTGCGTTGACGCTTCCCCGCCTTGCCCGTGAAGAAGACGATGGTCGTGTCCCGTGACTTTGCTTGCTGACCAACCCGTAGCTACTTCACCAGCATCTTCGTATCGCTAGGTGTCTTCCTCTTCGGATATGATCAGGGCGTGATGTCCGGCATTATCACGTAGGCAGTCCCCCTCGCTCCCGCTCCCGCCCCCGCCACGTTGACCGGCCATTTCCCCATGTCGAGACGCTGTGAAGCTGACGGTAAGGAGCACAGCGGCGCGTGGTTCCAGAGCTACTTCAACAACCCGTCTCATGCCGAGATCGGAACCATGGTGGCCATTCTCGAGATCGGTGCTCTCATTTCGTCGTTGGCCGTCGGCAAGATAGGCGACCTCATTGGTCGTAGAAGAACGATTCTCTACGGCTCCATGATCTTCTTCGTCGGCGGTGCGCTACAGACGCTTGCGACCGACATGCGCATGATGATGCTGGGGAGAATCATTGCTGGTCTGGGCGTTGGTTCCCTCTCGACTATTGTTCCTGTATACCAGTCCGAGATTTCCCCGCCGCACAACCGTGGTAAACTCGCCTGCATCGAGTTCTCGGGCAACATCATTGGATACGCGACGTCGGTGTGGGTTGACTACTTTTGCGGCTTCATCTCCAGCAACCTCTCGTGGCGGATCCCGCTCGCCATGCAGTGTATTATGGGAGGGCTGCTTGGGATCGGCAGCTTGGTGATTGTTGAGTCGCCTCGGTAGGACCATGGCCTCACTATTACTCTTTTCTTGGCATGCTCGCTGACCATTGGCTTAGGTGGCTCCTGGACCATGACCACGACGAGGAAGGCATTGTCGTTATCGCCAATCTCTACGGCGCTGGCGACATTCACAACCCTAAAGCCCGGGACGAGTTCAGGGAAATCAAGATGGACGTCCTCCTCCAGCGCATGGAGGGTGAGAGGACCTATTCCGACATGTTCAAGCGCTATAAGACGCGTGTCTTCATTGCCATGTCGGCCCAAGCTCTGGCTCAGCTCAACGGCATCAACGTGATTTCATACTACGCGCCGTACGTTTTCGAGTCGGCAGGCTGGGTCGGCCACGACGCTGTCATGATGACGGGCATCAACGGTATCACCTATCTGCTCTCTACCATACCGCCTTGGTATGTGGTGGATCGGTGGGGCCGCAGAGTCATTCTTCTGACTGGCGCTGTGGCCATGGCCGTGTCTTTGTCCATGGTTTCGTACTTCATTTACCTGGACATACCGTCGACGCCTACCATGGTCGTCATCTTTGTCATGATTTACAACGCGGCTTTTGGCTACTCATGGGGCCCGGTACGTCTACACCACTGCTTGCCCTGGGCACTGCGCTGTGGAAACTGTTGAAGGCCGAACTAACTCTTGGTTAGATCCCCTGGCTGTACCCCCCCGAGATCCTGCCTTTGAGCATTCGATCCAAGGGAGCCAGTCTGTCGACGGCAGCAAACTGGACCTTCAACTTCATAGTGGGAGAACTGACACCCATCCTCCAGGACTGGATCAAGTGGCGTCTTTACCTGGTCCACGCCTTTTTCTGCGTTGTCAGTTTTGTCACAGGTAAGCTCACGTTCCATCGCTTTGCTCTATGGAAATCGTCGTCTGACCTGGGTAGTGTACTTCATCTACCCCGAAACGTGCGGTGTCCGTTTGGAGGAAATGGGCTCGCTGTTCGGAGACAACACGACGGCTATGGGCACGCCTAGTATCCGGTCAGAGTCGGGTTCCATTTACCGAGCCGGGTCTCCGGTTGGCTCGTTCCGTGGACGGGCGCCAGCCGACGACATCCCGCCCCTGAACATTGACCCGCCAGCAGTGGCCCCGGATGGAAAGCCTCACTTCCGGTCCGAGAGCGGCTCTCGCGGCAGAGTGGGCGAATGGCTGGGACGCATGGTTGGGCGGGACCGGGGCTCTAGCAGCAGCCCGGCCAGCGGTGCCAGATATGCGCCTCTCCAGGGAGACGAGCAACGAGACGACTAAGGCCACGGTGCCTGCAGAGTACAGCGCGTGCATTGCCATTCTTCAACGACGCGGGATCCCATTTTCAGACACATAGACGGTGGGCCGGCTCCCTGGCAGGGGTGGGCCCATGTATGCATGCACAGACAGCGGTAGTTGGGTCGGTATAGTTAGTCAGCATTGTTGTGGGGCAGCAATGGGTAGAGGCGGGCTTGGATTTGTTGGCGACAGTTGGTTTCGTGTATGTCTGACAGGCGGCGGGTTGCCTGTTGGTCCCATAGATGGGTTTCAACACAGGGCGTTAGAAAGCGAAGGTTGAATAGTACATACCCAGATTTGGGAGTGCTGGCACCTGCGCATCTTTCTAGACTATTTAGCATCACCGCTGTGCGTACCGGGTCCGCCCAGGCACCCCTGCTGCCATGGGATGCATTCTGAGAATGTGATGACCTAACAGTGTTGTGAATTCACGGGTACGTGAGGTGAAGAAAGTGTTTTCCAGGAAACACGTTGGGGAAGGGCCCCAGGCTTGAGACATTGGCATCCATCACTGAAAAGCAGATCTGGCGGTCACAGCCTGGGACCGGGACGGCACGGCACCAGCAATTCCGGGGAGGTACCGGTGTCGTGCCCCAAAGCCAACGCGGCCGGCGACACGCACCGAGGACACGGGATGGATGTCTCGATACGGTGGGGATGAGGTTGAGACACGATGACCGGTGACGGATCTCCGGAGCGGGCGGGCTGTTAAGCAGCGTACCCCAGGCGCGCATCCACCTGGCGGCTGTCAAGCAATTTGGGGACGGCCGTACCGCGCGAGGAGAGGGGTCGCAATCTGCCGCACGGGCAGGCAGATCGTCCCAATTTTAGAGTACGCGCGACTAAGAAGAGATGGATGGAGCCACAGGGTCGTCGCCCGTGTCCCGTGTTCTGGCATCCATGCATCGGGAGGACTGGAGGAGAGAAAGAGCCCCCTTCCGCCCCTCTAACGGGCTGGGACTGGCCCTGGACCTGGACCCGAGCTCCAGGGGCCCAGCTATTGTATACACCGTACAGATACCTACCCAGTCCATGCAACTACTGGAGTGGAAGGAATCCCGCACCAGACGCCCGAATAGCTGGGTTCTGGCCTGTGTACAAAAATGATGTACTTAGTGACCCGAGCCAATGGAATTGTAGGTTCCCGCCGGTACTGGCAGCGGAAGGGCCAGGTACCCAGCACGGATCGTTGGAGGTGCTATTAGCAGTCCATCTTATATTGGATGCGTTCTAGAATATGCTTCGCATCCAATGGGTCGGGATGGAATCAATCACGGGCCGCTGAAGGAACCTTATTAAGCGCGGTACAAGGAGGTCGTAGATGGGATGCTTTCGGGAGAGGTTGTAAGGGCCGCCGTAGCGGGGAGGGCCAGGTACACGGCAACATGCATGGGCAAAGAGTGGCAGGGTTGGCAGGGTCTGGGTCTGCCGCGCGAAAGAGACCTGGCCCGATCCGATACGTGGTCTCATTGACTTAATTAGAAAGCTGCATGGGCGAGCATCGTATTCAGGCCATCCGATTTTCGACGAGCTTCACGTCGCGTCGTTGTCTTCGCACTTCTTCTCTCGCCCTTTCCTTTCCCCTTCACCACTTCGACTCCTACTTCATTGGAAGGGGCGATTCATCCTGCATCTTCGGACCCACCGAAGAAGCCCGTTTTGCTTCCATTTTTGTGAGGGCCGCCTCCCGTGCTTCTTCTGACTTGGTCTCCGTTGCACGCTCGCTTGGGGGGATCCTCCCTTTTTCTCTTCCTTTCAATTTGTATTCTACGTAGGCCTCCTTTACGCGCTCCCCGGGCAGCATCCCTGACCACACCTTACCAACACACCTTGTGTGCCGCCCTCTTCTGGACGCCGTCGACCGAGCTGCTCTCGAAACCCCCCTCCACCTCCTTGGCCCATCATGGCAACTGCTGTTGCCTCAGGTGCCGACCCTGGCCAGGGTCTCCGCCAGCGCAACGTCCCCGGCGCCGCTGATGCCCCCGCGCAGCAGTACCAGGTCGAGCTGGACGAGAAGAAGATACACAGCAAGCCCAAGGTATGCGTGCCCCGTGGCTCCTCCCCTCCCCCGATGTGACCCCGCCGTTGTGCCGAACTCACCAGGCTGACATGGCGGGCCCGCGTCTTCAGCAGTCCTCCTTCCTTCAGGCCCTCGACGAGTGGGAGGTTGTCATTGCCCCCGTCATCTTCACCCTGCTGGCCTGCTTGACCCGTCTCTACAAGATCGGCCTGAGCCCCATTGTCACCTGGGACGAGGCTCACTTTGGCAAATTCGGCTCGCATTACATTAAGCGCGAGCTCTTCTTTGACGTCCACCCGCCGCTGGGTAAGATCCTGGTCGGTCTTTCGGGCGTCCTGGCCGGCTACAATGGATCCTTCGAGTTCAAGTCGGGCGAGACGTACCCCGAGGAGCTCAATTACACCTTTATGCGTGCCTTCAACGCCTTCTGGGGAATCCTCTGCATTCCCCTGGCCTACTTCACGGCTCGCGAGCTGAACCTGCGCCGTCCGGCGGTCTGGTTCGTCACCCTGATGGTCCTGTGTGAGAACTCGTACACCACCATCAGCCGCTTCATCCTGCTTGACTCCATGCTGCTCTTCGGCACCGTCGCCAGCGTCTTCTGCTGGTCCAAGTTCCACCGACAGCAGAAGTACAGCTTCGAGCCCGAGTGGTTCTTCTGGCTGTTCATGACGGGTCTGAGTCTGGGATTCGTGTGCAGCATCAAGCTGGTTGGTCTCTTCGTGACGGCCCTCGTTGGTCTCTATACCATTGAGGACCTGTGGAACAAGTTTGGCAACACCCGGATGCCCATTCCCACCTTGGCTGCCCACTTGGGGGCCCGAGTGATTGGCCTGATTGTCATCCCCTTCCTGGTTTACCTGTTCTCGTTTGCTCTGCACTTCGCGATCCTGACGCGCAGTGGCCCGGGCGATGCCCAGATGAGCTCGCTGTTCCAGGCCAATCTCGAGGGAAGCGAGATTGGTCGTGATTCGCCACTCGAAGTCGCCATCGGCTCCAAGGTGACCCTCAAGAACATGGGATACGGCGGCGGTCTTCTGCACAGCCACGTCCAGACCTACCCCGAAGGATCCGGCCAGCAGCAGGTTACTTGCTACCACCACAAGGATGCCAACAACGAGTGGTGGTTCTACCCCAACCGTGCCGAGCCCGACTTCAACCCCGAGGAGGAGCCGCGATTCATCGGAGATGGCAGTGTTATTCGCTTGATCCACACCCAGACGGGACGTAACCTGCACTCTCACGACATCGCGGCTCCCGTGACCAAGTCCCACAGGGAAGTTTCCTCGTACGGCAACCTCACCGTGGGCGATGAGAAGGACCACTGGCAAATCGAGGTCGTCAAGGATGTGGCCTCCCGCGATAGGAGCCGCATCCGTACCCTGACCACCGCCTTCCGCCTGAGACACCCTGTCATGGGCTGCTACCTGCGGGCTGGCAACGTCAACCTGCCCCAGTGGGGCTTCAAGCAGATCGAAGTCACTTGCGACAAGAACAACAACCCCCGTGACGCCTTTACTCACTGGAACATCGAGGCGCACACTAACGAAAAACGTGAGTACATTTCTGGCTTCGAGTTTCCCACGATGGATGCCCGTGCTAACGAGTTACCGTTCAGTCCCCCCTGGCGACCCCGGCAAATACAAGTCGCCCTTCTTCCACGACTTCATTCACCTGAACGTGGCTATGATGACGTCCAACAACGCCCTGGTGCCTGACCCTGACAAGCAGGATGACCTTGCTTCCCAGTGGTGGCAGTGGCCTATCCTGCATGTGGGTCTCCGCATGTGCGGCTGGGACGACAAGATCGTCAAGTACTTCTTGCTGGGCAACCCCTTCGTCTACTGGGCTTCGACACTTGCCCTGGGCGTTGTGGCTCTGATCACTGTGTGGCACATCCTGCGCTGGCAGCGTGGCTTCAGGGACCTGTCCCAGGACGACGTGGACCAGATTCACTATTCTGCCCTGTACCCGATCGCGGGTTGGTTCCTACACTACCTGCCCTTTGTGGTCATGGCCCGTGTTACCTACGTCCACCATTACTATCCGGCACTCTACTTCGCCATCTTGACGCTCGGATTTCTCGTCGACTGGGTCATGCGCAACCAAAAGCGGGTGGTTCAATACGTCACCTACGGCATCCTGTACAGCGTTGTGATCGGCCTCTACATCATGTTCATGCCCATCTGCTGGGGCATGTCGGGCCCCAACAAGGAGTACAGCTACCTGAAGTGGTTCGACACGTGGCGTATGACGGATTAGACTGCCACCTCGGTAACAACTACCGACTGGGCATGTAGTCTATTTTTTGGACAGGACGGGCCCCTGTGATCCAGCCACAGCCGAGATGAGGGTGGCCATGACTGCGGGAATCTAAAACTCGGAGCTCCGTTTATATCACGGGCGTTGTTACCATACAGGTAGCAATATGGTCGAGAAGGGAATGCACAGGGTGCAGTGGAGTCTCGGTGGATTTGGCGATGTACGAATTACACGGACATGCCTCTTGCGGAGAGGAAGTCCAACTTTAAAAAAGGGGGGACAATCGCGAAGAACCCACCTGTGTCTAATACAATGATCTCCTTGACGTCGGGCGCTCCTGCTAGAATGTTCAGCTCTGCACTTTCCGTGGTACTGTAGGAATAGAACACACGCAAGCCTCGGGGGAGGGACGTCTCTGTGAACGAATCTGAGCCGGGATCCTGGCGAGGCACCAGCCGCCAGATAGGCGGTCCACAGCAGTCCGAAGCCATATCGAGGGGGGGGTACAGTAGCCTCACCACCCACAAACTACCAAGCCGGCACGGCAAGTGCCTTTGTCCGGGCGCGCGTGTCACTATGTCATAGTATAAACTGGTATGAAAACGATGGCGTCGTCGCCCAAGGGGCGCAAGTCATGATGGTGCTTCAGACAGGGGCAGCTGCGCCGGCCATCCAATCACAAAGTTGGCCACGCCGGTTCCTCGACGGTTATAGATATCACGGCAGGGGAAAGGGGGGGGTGAAATGTGGCGCCCCGTCCTTCTTTGTTTCTTCATTTCTTTATTAATATTTTTTTCCCTTGGGTACAAGTTGAAACATTTCGATTTGCCCCCCCAAAAACTCCTGGATAGGCCCGAAGACCTTGATGCTAGTTTTTGCTGGTGCTGGCTGGCTCGTGTGATAGACATTACAAAGGGGTATCATCCTCCTTCTCTCTTGCGGACAGGGTCGGGCCACGATTCCTGGGTGGGCGGCGCACTTTCATCGTGCACATATATATAAAAAACAGGAACACGGCGTTGCGACGCCGAGCCCGCTTCCCACCCGGCATCTTATCTTGGTTGGGTCCCTGGAAGTAAGAACCGCCCCGGACCGCATCGACTACTCGTTCGGCTCGAACAACCGAGCAGGGGGTCGGGCGGGTGGAGGGTGGCGCGGGCTCAACAGCACATGCCACCGCCGGCCTTGCTGGCGTCATTCAGGCGGACTTGGCGGCCGCCCTGGCCGGGGCCGGGCCCCTTGACGCCGCTTCGCCGGTCATTCAGATCGTACTTGCCGGCGTTGATGTTTTCGAAGATGCGCTCGGCGACGCGCATAAAGGCCAGCTCGACGCCCTCGCCGCTCTTGGCGCTCGTCTCGACGTACTGGAGCACGCCATTGGCGCGGGCCCATTCCTGGGCCTCGGCCACCGTCACCTCGCGCTTGGAGGCGCCGCCGCCGCCGCCGTCATCGTGGGCGAGATCTGCCTTGTTGCCCACGAGGATGACGACGATGTCGGGCTCGGCGATCTGGCGCAGGTCGGCCAGCCAGTCGGTGACGTGGGCAAACGTCTGCTTGCGGGTGATGTCGAAGACGAGCAGGGCGCCCGAGGCGCCCCGGAAGTAGGAGCGCGTCACTGACTTGTACGTCTCCTGGCCGGCCGTGTCCCAAAGCGACAGCTTCATGTGCTTCTGCTGATCCGAGGAGCGGGGCGGGTCGGGCAGGCCCTGGCCGCCGGCCGCGTCGGCGGCCGCGCCCGGCGCAGCGCCGGCAGCCAGGAGGGTCTTGGAGTGCGGCGGGCCGACGGGCACTATCCGCGAGCCGAACTCGACGCCGATGGTGACGTCGTGCTGGGGGCTGAAGCGGCCCTCGCACAGCCGGATCGTCAGCGAGGACTTGCCGCAGCCCGAGTCGCCGATGCACACGAGCTTCGCGATGTAGTCCCACGGCGGGGCGGACATGGCCGGCGAGGAGACTGCGCGGGGCGGGGAAGCTGGGAGAGCGAGGAGGGAGGAACGGAGAGGGCGGCTGCGAAGGGTAGGCGCGCCGGTCGTGGGATTTCCGAGAGGGAGCGAGGGCGGGAGAGGTAAACAGGAGCGCAAGCAGAGACGGCTGGCTCAGCAGAGCAGACAAAGACGGCGGCAGGCTAGTTCACTGGCGAACAAATGTCTCGGCCTAGGGTGCCGTGCCGGCGGGTTTGGTCTGATGGTCGCAAGCGCCGAGGCGTTGGTGGTAGGTATCCTGCGGGTGGGCGATAAGGCCGAAGGATCGAGAGGTTCCTAGGGCGGGAAGGTTCCGACGGCGGGTAAGGAACGGGAAGGGAAGAAGTAGTGCAGGATCCGAGAAGGAAGTTACCGTGTGTCGTGCCAGCAAAGATGGTATGCAGTCCGAGTCGGTTGTCAGAGTGCAACAGCTGCATACGATGTAGCTATATCCGGGGTTCGATAGTGTTTGATTGCCTGTTCATCAGTACGGGCTGTACGTCAAGATGTGGGTGGGTACGTAGTAGAGGTATGTATGTAGCTCTGGGTCCTCGGTCGTCTGTATCGGGTGTAGGAAGCAGCGCATGGGGCCGGCCGATGCTGTGGCTCAGGTGGTGATATGGGCTAAGGAGATAGCTATGTCGTAACTTGGTACTCGGTAGTTGGTGACTAATAAAAAGGGTACCTGACGGCTGGCCCGTCGTGGGTACTACGTACTTCTGGCGAGAGTTCTGTCTGTCATGGGGAGTGTAGGATAGGCTGAGAGGTCAGTAGACGCTGGTATCGCATAAACGGAAGACGGGCAGCGCTAACAGACTCATCAGGGCCCGGCAGCGCCAGTAATGACGGTGAAGCGGATAGACAGACACGGCAGAGGGCAAGAGAGAGACGGCTGGCTCTTATCGGTGATGCAACCGGGTCGTGATAAGCCAACAGCAAAGGCTTGGCCAGGCTAAAATGACCTCAGAAAACACACTCGGATGGACAAGCCTGGGTCAGCTGGAGCCGGGGCGGGCGACAGGAGCTTGTGACAACGTGCACGAATACTGGATGTGGATAGTCCACAGTGCCGAGAGTGCTACCTGGATGGACGGTAGTGCTGTGGGATATACATGGCTGACGGAGGCGGGTATGTAGTGCCTGGCCTGGCCTGGTATTAGTTCTGTCCCAAGAACTGGGATGGCATCTACGCGATGCCAAAATACCGGAGCCTCCCATTTCTCGATGAAGAGGGTTTTGAGTAGAGTGAACATCGTATTCTCCCTCTACTGTGAAGTAGCCGAAATCTGTTGAGACCAGACGCACACCCGTGATTTATGTATGGTACTGCAGGGACCACCAGTGACCTCGGGATGAAGGACCAAAGGAAAGGGCCTGTAGGGTCAGTCTCCATCCAACCTCCTCTCTCTCCCTCCGCTATCTACTTTATCCGTGCATCATCCCTCCCTCTCATGGGATCAAATACCTTATGCAGCTACTCATGGGTACTGCCCGGGCCATTGGTGAAAAGAGGCTCATAAGATTCGCTGGCTGCTTCGTTAGCAGGCAACCCTTTGCAGTGGCGGGCCGCATGGGTCATCAGGACCTCGTCCCTCTTGCATCCACACGAGCGAGAGCAGCCTCGGGGTCCAACAAGCTCATGAGAGCGTGACTCGCCAAGCTTCCCTTCTCTCCTTTCCCCCCGTCGTCGCCTTCATCATCTCCTTCCTTTTCCTCCGCCCCGTATTGCAAAATCGTTGCATAGGCACATACCGCCGGGAAGCGCCCCTCCCTTCTTCTCCCATTCCCCGAGGAATAGATCTGCCCGTTCTTTGTTTCCCCCACCCCCCAGCTCCGTACGCACCACCACAAGCCCCGTAATCGGGGATTGCCTGCCTGGGGACCCATCGCGCCCATCTCACTTACACCGCCAGCCTCTCTTCAGCCTTTGCGCGCGCGCGCGCGAGTGTACCTGAATACGGACCTCTGGCGCCGCCCCGTCCCTTATCTGTTCTGCCTGCATATCGTCATTGTCCGCAACCTTTCCTCCCACACCCACCACCGCCTGGTACCCTGGCCTCGCTTGTCTGCTCTGCCGCCGTCGCCGATATATGGCATGTCGGTATCCCCAACTATTGTAGCATCCGTACGGCCCTGTTAGGCCCATTCCAGTTCCAGTACGCCTGTGTCCCCTTGTTCTTGCTTGTCCAGCAGGCGCCCGCTCGGCATCCCAACCGACCCAGCCAAGTCGGTACGGACTTATCTTCAACACAGCCCGACGCACATCATCAGCAGCAGCAGCATCCGTCTAGGTTTGGTTTGTAGGGCGAACGTCACACCCCGAGCCCCTGCGAAACTCTCGAGCCGACTCGTCCGGAATCCGACGTCCACTTCGTCTTCCGTTCCCCTTCCCACACTCGCTGGTCTCGCCCATCTCCGACCTGGACCAGTCCCTCACCTCCCGGGCTTCGTAGATCATGTTTTCAGAGTGTAAGTCGTACGACCCTCGAGACTTCTTTTTATCTCTGCCTGGGGCCTCGTGGGCATTTGCGCCCGATGATACATCGTGTCTGGGGCTGTCTCCTCGTTCGCTGCTAACTAACCTGCCTGCTCGGCCTGTAGATGCCTCGAGGTTCCTAGCCCAGTCGCAGTCGCGCCTCTCCAACTTCGGTCAACCCGATGCGACGGGCGAGCCGTCCGGCCGACAAGCCGTCGACCCTTCGTCCCGCTTCTCCCGGCATCCCGCCCGATCCGCCTACCAATCCCGCTTCGGAAACCCGTACCAGCCGTCCGGCTCGCGCTTCGGCTTTGCCTCCCGGTACAACACCAGCCAGGATGCCGCTCCGCTATTCCACAGCGCCCTCAACGAATTTCAGGACGAGGACGAGGATGATGCGCGGGAGGCGGCCGACTTCCGGGCGCTGCAGCGGTCGAGGCGAGTCTTCGTGTCGAGCCGGATAGACGAGAGCTCGGCCTCGGAGAACGAGCACAGCCGGGCGTCGCTGGACCGGAGTGGCGAGCACGACGCTGGCGTATACGAAGACCAGGGCCGACCCATGGGCATCAAGAGCAGCTGGAATGGGGACTCGAGCTTCAGGGATTTTAGGGACCGCGGCGGCAAACAGGAGCGTGCGGGCGAGGCTGCCGCCCAGCAGCGCAGCGGACGGGGTCACTCGGACGGCGGTGATAAGATGGTCGATGTCGGGCTGGAGTCGACCGTGCTCGACAATGATGTACCCGAGGACCTGCTACAGGAGACATCTGTGGACGCAAACCCGCCGGCCTTCCAGACGTTCCAACCGAAGCCCGGCGGCTCCAAGGGCGGCGCCGCGTTCGGGGCGAGGGAACCGAGTCTGGCACATGACCCTCGTTTGATGCGCCAGACCATAGTGGAGGAAGACGAGCCGGAAGAGGACACGATCCCGGGCTCGGTTCCTCTCCAGCCGCACAATGAAATGTTCAAGAACGACCAGTTCTGGGCCTGGCTGTACCTGATTGCCATGGCCTCCTTCTTTGCAACGTTCGTCCTGGTCTGGCTCCACACCTCGACGCCTGGCAGCAAGAACCGCCTGGGCGACACTATCTACACAGCTCTCCACCGGTCCTACTACCTGCTGGCAGTGGATACGGTCGTGGCCGTTATCGTGGCGCTGGTCTGGATGGCGGCATTGCGGTCCTTTGTCCGGCCCCTGGTCTTCCTCATCCTCCTGGGCACGCCCATCGTGCTCTTCTCCTTTTCGCTGTACCCCCTGGTCTCCAGCTTCCAGGGTCCCGACCATGGACGGCGGCTACAAGACCAGGCCATGCGATACACGTCCCTGATCCCCGGCATCTCCGCCATCGTCTTTGTGTATATGGTGTGGAGGGTGCGGTTCGCGCTGGAGCGGTCGATCGAGCTCCTCGAGTTCACCAGTCGTATCCTGGCCGCCAACCCGGCGCTGGTCATGCTCGGGTTTGGCGCCCTCGGCTTCATCGTGGGCTGGACGTGGATCTGGATCTCCATGTTCACGCGCGTCTTCCTCGGCGGCTACTTCTCTAAGTCGCTGTCGGCCTACGTCATTGGGGCTGCGTCCTGGTGGCTCGGCGTCTTCTTCATGCTCGTGTACATGTGGACGCTTTCGGTCTCGAGCGGCGTGGTCAGGGCGACGGTGGCCGGCACCGTCTCCAACTGGTACTTCCATCGCAACCGACAGCCCGCCTCTCCCTCCAACGCCGTGGTAGGCGAGGCGCTGCAGCACGCAACCAACTCGACCTTTGGCACCATTTGCGCGTCTACGCTTCTGGCCCTGGGGGTTCGCTTTCCGCTGCTCGTGCTGCCCCGGAGCGCGTCGAGGCTGCTTGGCTGGGTTATCAACCGGTACACACCGGCGTCGGTCATGCTGCTGACCAACCCCCTGGTCATCACTCATGCCGCCATCCACACGCTGCCGCTGATGGTGTCGGCCTCGCAGCTGAGCCGCATGTCGTTCTTGGCGCTGGACACGCCCACGAGCACACTGACGCCGACCTCCTTCTCCCGGTGGTACCCGTACAGCACCAACAACCTGCTGCCGTACCAGCTGGCAAAGCTACTCCTGTACACGACGCGCACCGTCATGTCGATAGCTCTCGCCTTCGCCGGCTGGGTCATGACGGCCCGCCAGTTGCAGATCCAGCTCCCCAACGGGCCCGGCATCCGGGGCAGCGCCTATGCCTACGTAGTGGGTATAGTGGCCGGCATGATTGGCTACAGCATTCTGGGAGCGCTTGAGGGCGTCATGATTGGCATCTTGGATGCCGTCGTCGTCTGCTACGTCAGCGAGCGCAAGATGGGCAGTGGCCACATCGGTTACTGCAAGGATGCCGCCGATTTGCTGGGCGGTAGGGACGAGGGCCGTGATATGGTTTAGAGCGGGTCCGTTATAAGTAAGATGCGTGATTTGAACAAATTGGGACAG
Source organism: Nigrospora sphaerica (assembly GCA_018287875.1). NCBI lineage: Eukaryota > Fungi > Ascomycota > Sordariomycetes > Amphisphaeriales > Apiosporaceae > Nigrospora > Nigrospora sphaerica. Next base: position 5,371,298 of record JAGVVL010000002.1, read on the forward strand.
GAGTGACAAGGTTAGAGGCATTGGCATACGGACGGCGTCGTGGAACAGGTTACGGGTATGGTTACAAGAAGCAGGTAGCGGGCAGTGCAGCATGCCTCAGTCAGAGTAGGCTTCGCAAGGGTATCACATCAAAGATGAGTTTCTCGCAGCGTCGAAACGGGCGTCGTTCGCGTCTGAGAACACGTGTCCCCCCCTCCCCGTGTCTACAGCCCGGGTGCATGTTTACATACCAAAAGAAGTAGGCAAATGGGCATGTCAGTCAGTACTTACCTCGCTTGCAGATACAGTGAGGGCTTGGCTGCGGGGTAGGTAGGCACTTGCTTCCCCGGGGAGGCGGTGCAGGCTTCTTTTGGCGGGTATCACGAGGCGCGGAAGGACACGACGTTCAGGATGATGGGTGGTCGCGGCATGCACACAGTCGGTAATCAGTAGTACGACCAGCCGTGGCGACCATCTGTAGTTTGGGCACGATGGTACCACGTGAGAAGCGAATGGTATCGCCGCCTTTCCCCATCGGCGCGTCTCTCTCTCCAGGGCCTTGTTCGTTCCAGGCGGGCGAAGGTGGCTGAACGGGGCGACATTCGTCAGCGCTTGACGACGCACGGTCAACGAACGACATTCTTCCTACCCTTGGCCGGGGCCAGGCAGGCCGGTCCGGACCGCTGGGCGAGGAGGAGACAAACGCCCAGATGGGGGGCCTTTTTTGTTTGTTGGATGGATGCCTTCGGGTTGCGGCCAGGAATGAAGACGGAGATTTCGTGAAGGGGAGGGGACACAGCCACAATGGCGGCGACCACATGGCAGTGGAGAGAGTGGAAGGGATGGATTAGAAGGTTCCGGGCTTATACTCCACCCTCTCCGCGGCAGCCGACGGACGGGGGGTTTTCCCTCCCCCATTTCGGAGTCACAAGTCAAGAGCCAGGGCGGGTGGGCTACTCACGAGTTGCGTCCGGGCCTATTCACCCGACGCGATAGCCACCCTCGGAACACACGCGTATTGTCAGTCCACATTCGGGGCGGTGGGGGGATTGCCCCCCTTGCTGTGACGAATCGCGGGTCCCCCGCCAAGCGGAAGGAAGCAGCAGCTGGAAAGGTATTGAACCCCCCCCCCCCCCAACCCTCGGTTTGCTGTAATCGTGATGGGTGCTGCGGAGAGTTCGGTTGTTAGGCGCGCGTGGGCGAGACGTGGGTGCCTATCGAACCTTGGATCCTTGTTGATGGGTAGAAGGTTGTAGACAGAAGTATACAAGCTGGAGCCGTTGCCGGGGCGTGGTTGGGCTGGAAGTACACCTATCACCAATGATGAAGATAGAGAAAAAGAGGTAACCCGTCACGTCAAGCGGGCCTGCACAACAACGCGGGGGCTGTGCTGCGTTCCAGCCCGCGCTCTTTCGATGATTTCCCGCGGGTGACCAGACTGATTTGATAGATGCTGTGTGTACATCAAGTACCAGCTCGCGTTCGTTTTGGGGGGGCGACGGGGGGCGAAAGGACCATCAAATGGGCCTATGCAAATGGATGCGAAGTCGGTAGGCACCCGAGTTGGTACCTGGGGAAAGAGGCATGTACTGTATACTACATCTCAGGGAAGTTGCATCATCGACCTCCGGCCGTGCCTGCGCCGACCAGCAACGCATTCGCCATGCTTTCCCATCGACGAACATACAAATACCTGCCTCCTCATAATCAGCCGGTCCCTTGCGGTAAAGAGTATTTGGCTACCTGCTTACCTACCTACCTAATCCCTAATCCCCCAGTTCCTGGAAATCTGTCACGGCCGAGTGCCCCCTAAACTCTTTTGTTACTCGCTCTCCCGGGCCTGTCCGTATCCGTCTCGAAACACCCACCTTGCAGTCTTGATCAACCTTACATTCCACGCCCCCTCCCCCCACTTGCGTCCATATAACAGACCGACGAGGACCCTAGGCGCATCGTCAACACCGCATCGTCCTCTTCCATACTACTTCTTCGCAACCACCCGCCACATCCGTCCTCCATTTACCACATACGCATGGCCGACTTCGAGGCTCCTTCCGGCCCCCCGCCGCCCAAGGTCCCCGAGGGCTGGGTCGCGCGATGGAACGACCAGTACCACGAATGGTAAGTACAGCCCCCCCCCGCCATCCCCGGGTCCGTCACGAACCCGACCTCCCGGTGCTTTAGAGGGTCCCCGCGCCCGCCGTCGCCATGGGCGTCTTTGACTGATCATGGCGCAGGTTCTACGTTAACACCTACACCAAGAAGTCGCAATGGGACAAGCCGACGGCGCCCGCCGTTGACCCCAACGCAAACGCGCCCGCCGGTCCGCCGCCTGGCTACACGCCCGGCTCGACCCCCACGCCCTCGGACTCCAAGACGAACCCCTTCGTCAACGCCGCCACCAAGCCCGGCGGCCCCTCGGAGAGCGAGGACGAGCGCCTGGCCCGCCAGCTGCAGGAGGAGGAGAACGCGCGCGCCGCCCAGCGGCCGCCTTCAACGGGCTCGCGCGGCGCCGCTGACTCGTACATGAACGGCGGCAGCAGCAGCTCGAGCGCCTACCCGGAGCAGCTGCCCCCGCGCCCCGACGGGAGCGGCGGCGATAAGGCGCGCGGCCTGCTCGGCAAGATCTTTGGCAGCAGCAAAAACAAGTACCCCGCCCAGGCCGGCTACCCCGGCGCCCCCGGTCCGCAGCAATACGGCGGCCCGCCCCCCCAGCAGTACGGTGGCGGCTACGGCTCCCCTAGCCCACAACAGTACGGCGGCTACGGGCCCCCACCGGGCCAGTACGGCGGCTACGGCGGCCCGCCCCCCCAGCACTACGGCGGCGGCTACGGCGCCCCCGGCTACGGGCCCCCGCCGGGCCAGTACGGCGGCTACGGCCAGCCCGCCTACTACCAGCAGGGCCGGCCGCAGAAGGCCGGCGGCGGCGGCATGGGCGCCATGGGCGGCGCCGCGCTCGGTCTGGGTGCCGGCGTGCTCGGCGGTGCCCTCATCGCCGACGCCATTGACGACCGCGAAGACGAGGCCTACGCCGAGGGTTATAACGACGGCCAGGACGGCGGTGACTTTGACGGCGGCGACTTCTAAGCCGTGAAACAGTTGTGGGCGCCAATCGATTTTTTATGATGCTTGTCCTAAGGTTGCCCGCCCCAAGGGGACGGGGTACACGTGCGCTCCGAGTAGTTCCGATTCTGTACGCGAACCGGGGACAACGGACTGCACAGGACGTGGGAACCTTTGATGGGAGGGACTGGTGGAGATGCGGCATCCGTACATAGATACACCCTAACATTGCTACTTGTGTCCCCTGCGTTGTAGCCTGGTGTGGCCAGTCGTGGCGGCTTCGCCCGTAGTGGAATGTGATGTGACATGCACTGTACTGTACATTGGCGCCATGGCCAGGCCCCATTACGGCCGCCCGGGGAACCTCTATGCACCGATGTTGACTCCAACACAGGATTGGGCCTTATTTCCGACCTTTCTTGCCGCCGTTGCCGCCGGAATTCCCGCCCTCGACGGCCGGGGCACCGCCCCCTTCCTTCTTGGAACCGGCCAGAAAGGAGGCCATGTCGAAGCTGCCCATGGGGTTTGCGGCGGCCTGGCCGCCGCCGCCGCCCATGAGGCTGCTCATCGGGTTGCTCTTCTGCTGGGCCTCGAACTCGGCGCGCATTTCGGGGTCCACTGGAGGCAAGGAGGGGGCAATGGTTAGCGTTCCGACGGGCCGGCCGAGGGAGGGCGGGAGGACTTACTGTTTTCGACGAGCTTGGGCATGACGAAGAACAGACCCATGCTCACCATGGCGAGCAGGATCATGGGGTTCTTGAGAATGCTCAGGACCGAGACTAGAGGAAGGGGGGAGGGCGTCAGCTTTTCCACGGTGGCTTTTTATAGGCTCTGTTCGCGGAGGTAGGTAAAGGAGGAGGAGGAGAAGAAATAGAAGAAGAGGAACAGATGTCGGGGGTTAAAAAAAAACACTCACAGGTTCCCCTCTCGACGAAGTAACCCTTGGCGCCGAGGGCGCGAACGGGCAGGGCCGGGATGCCGGCGACGACGGCCTCGCCGACGGCCTCGCCCTTGTTGTTCCAATCGTTGCCGCGGAAAGTCTCCCAGGCGCGGACGAGCAGCCGCGGCGGCTGTTGCTGCCCCTCGGCCTCGGGGGCGGCCGTCACGTCGATGCGCAGGGGCGCGAAGGCGTGCGTGGCGCAGTGGACGTCGGCGAGGTAGGAGCCGGGCGTCACGTTGCCGAAGACGAAGGTGTTGGCGACCGTCAGCGGCGCCGCGTAGGCCGCGTGCAGCGTCGTCAGCGTCGCCCGCGTCGAGGGCGGCAGCGCGTGCGGGTTCGCCAGCGCCGCCGACGGCGGCACCGTCAGCGTCACCGTCGTCGTCGCCGCCGAGGCCGCGAGGCCCGCGAGGACCGCCGCCGCCGCCGCCGTGACGAAGCCGCGCATCATCGTTTTGTTGCGTGTTTGTGTGTGTGCGTATGTGAGGACGGGTGGGTTGGTGACTGGCGCGGGGGGTAAGGGCGGCGCGGGGGGCGTGGGCTATAAGATGGGGGAACAAGAAGGACGAGAATACAGATGTAGGCGGCGACGTTGCTGTTGGGAATATACCTAATCGTGGTAGTCTCGCTACCTTGGCGCGACCTAAGATCTACGTATCTATGGTCCTACTTTGGGGGGGGGGGGGGGGGACGGCGGGGCTAGCCTGTCTTTGCTCGCTAGCTGGTAGCCAAACAGAGCAGCTTCGAATGTGTGGAGATAGGTACCTCTGCCTAACCCACCGGTCATCACTTCGGCCCTCAATACCACACCACCCATTTTGCGACGAGGCAAAGACAGGGCTGGGTCGGAAAAAGGACATCGTCTTCATATGGGTATTCATCCTACTCGTATAGCATCTAAACAAAATTTTGTGTCCAGCCAGATATTGGCATGCGGCATCCTATGTAACTGTGTGCTTCAAGGAACCAGGGGTGCCTTCTCGTCTCCCTTTTGGGGCGCAGGCTCGCCCTTGTTGGCTTCCTCATCGGCCTCGTCGGTCGTGCCAGCGGCGGCGGCGGCCTTGAAGGACTGCTCAAAGTCGGCAATGATGTCATCAATGTGTTCTGTGCCGACCGAGATGCGGATGAGGTCCTCGGTGGTGCCGGAGCTGAGCTTCTCCTCGTCGGACAGCTGCTCGTGCGTCGTGGTCCACGGGTGGATGGCGAGCGTCTTGGAGTCGCCCACGTTGGCGAGGTTGGAGATGAGGCGGAAGCCGTCGACGACACGGCTGCCGGCGGCGCCGCCGCCGCGGACGCCGAAGCTCAGCACGCCGCCGAAGCCGCGCCGCAGGTACCGCCGCGCCAGCTCGTGGCTCGGGTGGCTCGCGAGGCCCGGGTACGACACCCACCGCACGTAAGGGCTGGCCTCGAGGTACGCCGCCAGCGCCTGCGCGTTCTGCGCGTGCCGCTCCGCCCGCAGGCTCAGCGTCTCGAGGCCTATCAGCAGCTGCTGCGCCGCGAACGGGTTCAGGCACGCCCCGAGGTCCCGCAGGATCTCGACCCGGACCCGGATCGCAAAGGTCATGGGCCCAAACGTCTCCCAGAACTTGAGACCATGGTATCCCTCTGGCACACGGCATTAGCGTTTATGACTCCCGAAGGTTCGGGGCACGTGTTGGGCCATCTGATTCAGGAACTTCGCCCTGGTTTACAGGGGAAAGGGGGGGTGCTTACCTGACGGCTCGACCATCTGCGGGAACCGGTCCGCATGCTTTCCCCAGTCGAACTTGCCGCCGTCGATAATCACGCCGGCCACCGTCGTTCCGTGTCCGCCAATCCATTTAGTGGCCGAGTGGACAACGATGTCGGCTCCGTGTTCAATGGGGCGCACGTAGTAGCCACCGGCGCCGAAGGTATTGTCGACCTGGAACCGCGGGTCAGCTGTTGTCGGTAATTGTGGCTAGGGGAAGGCGTGGCCGTAGCGCACCATGACGGGGACGCCCTTCTCGTGGGCAATTTTGGCGATGGCCTCGAAATCGGGGACGTTGTATCGGGGGTTGCCGATGCTCTCGATGTAGACGGCCTTGGTCTTGTCGTCGATGGCGGCCGCGAAATCCTCGGCCTTGTCCCCCTTGACAAACTTGGTGGTCACGCCAAACCTCGGCAGCAGCACCTTCAGCTGATTGTACGTGCCGCCGTACAAGTTGGACGTCGATACGATGTTGTCCCCGGCATGCGCCAGCGCCGAGATGGCCATGAATTGGGCCGCCTGGCCCGATGCCGTGGCGATGGCCGCGACGCCTCCCTCCAGCGCCGCCATCCTCTCCTCAAAGACCTTCACAGTCGGCTTTGAGTCCTGGGTGTGAGCAGTGTCACGTGTGGTTGGCCGGGGTGACTCCCTTGACCTACGTTTCCTATGCGGCTATAGATGTTGCCGACCTCCTTCAGGCCGAACAGCCTGGCGGCGTGGGCCGAGTCATCAAACGTAAAGCTTGTCGTGGCATAAATAGGCACAGCTCTTGACTTGGTCGCGGGATCTGGCTCCTGGCTACAAAGCACTCCCTCATCAGGACAAGCCGGGCCCAGGCACATCATGGGTGGAACCGAACATACCCCGCGTGGAGCTGGAGCGTCTCAAAGTTCTTGCTCAGGCCCTGCGACATGGCGCCGTGATGCTGGCAAGCTGGTGATATGTATACTCGTACCGGCGGTGGTGGTGGGGCGGGTGCAGGTAAGTTCCTGTTCCAAGGGCGAAGCTCGACGGACTGGAAGCTGTATCAGAACCAAATGGAGAGAGCAAGACAGGAATGACCGTGAACGCCCCCCCTTCGACTCCCACGCGCCTTAAATAGCTAGCTGCCTGGATCTGCCGTAGATGCGAAACCGCTTACTCAATTGACCTTGCCAGGTACTTATCGATTCGCCGGCGTCCGGATGTAAGTAATCAGGGTATGCGGGATAGTGGAATCGCCCATCGCGTCCGGATTCGGAAGTGGGGGTGTGGTGGTGGAAATGGCGTGCTTGCAGGGAGCGTCCACGAACATAACTGCCTCGCTGGACTGGCCCCAACAGGCTACTGTGTACCACTCCTGTCAAGGGAAATACCTCGTCGATATGTTCATTACCGCGTTGCATACTCAGTTCGTTCCGGCCCGGTGCAGCCGGTGGCCGCCATGGGAAGCCTGAGCTCCAGACAGGCAGACTTGCCGTGACCCTTGTGAGGACACACGAGGCATTCTCACCGTGTGTGCATCGGGGGTTGCGGCCTCGACATGGACCTACTCACCTAATGTAGCCACGGGTTTCCCAGCCGAACGGCCCAGGTTCCTCCACTTGGCCAGAGTGCGGGGTGGGAAACGATAGCGTCGGCCCCAAGCCCCGAGGGCGTTTAGGTCGTTCCGGTTTTAGGAGAGGAGACACAAACACGACGTTGCCCAAGTCTCCAGGGGCTGCTACTGCTGCTGGTCCTGGTTGGCTATATTTTCGGCGAAGGCGCAAACGTATCAAGTTTGGACAATGCCGTGCGGCCTTTCCTGTCTGAGCTCTGTGGCAACGCGCGTGTGTAGCGAGCATTCAGAAATAGGGGAGATTCTGGGGTGTAGCGGTTGTAAGGTGGGTAATAAAGGTATGTATTGGTTCTGCAGGAACGACCGCCCTTCCCGAAACCGTGTACGGCTATATAAAGCACGCACATTATGCGGCCAAACGCCAGATGATATCGTCATAATACAAAACCCAGTGCACACAGCCTGGATGATCATCTAGACCACGCCAGGACCATGGCTCCTGGCAAACGCCCTCCCGCCCCCGGGGGACCACGACGTTCCTTCCGGAATAGCTACCCTCGACCGCCCCCAGCTTTCACCGCGTTGCTTTGTTGTTTATTTTTTCACGGCCCGCAAGATAGTTCGTCCCTCGGTCACGCCACCCTCCCGAAGGTTCCGAAAACATACCAAGCCAGGTAAATTAATGATGGTCCCAGCCGCACAACGTAGCGTCCCTGTTCACACCTGCTCGACTTGCACCGCCACGCGCCGCCGGTCCCACGACTCGTCCAGCAGCCCGGGGCTCTTCTTGGCCCCGTCGATGGACGGCCGATACATGTACGGGCTCAGCGGGATGTCGGTGTAGGTGGAATAGGCCACGTTGGGGGCGCCCATAGTTCCAGGAAGCTGGACTACGGGCACTCTCAAGCGAGCTGAGCCTCCCTCATTTGCGGGCCGGACTGGGGGGCTGAGCCCGAAGAACCCCCCATCTTCAGGCCACGCCGAAACCCCCCGCTCAAGATTTCCCGGCCGTTCAGCACGGCCGTGGCGCCCCAGAGGCAGAACTCAAAGGCGCCAAAGGCGACGTCGGCCCGGGCCGCGCCGCAGACGCTGCCGCGGCAGAACAGAAGTTTGGAGATGAAGACGGCAAGAGCGATGAAGCCGGAAAAGTAGAAGAGCACGTTGGTGAACTCGAGCGAGACGGCGGCGTACTGGTGGGACACTGTGGGCGCGCGTCAGCTCTGCTTTCGCCAGTCATGACAAGAACCCCCTCGGCGGAGGGCCCATGGACAGGTGTACGAACCTCGGGGCATGAACCTCGGGGCCAGTTCCAGGTAGGCGACCGAGATCATAGTGTAAATAGAGGAGAAGAGGAGCCAGTTGATCTGGGAGGGCGACGACGTCAGGGTGTCGACATTGTACCAGTTGGCCACATAGGCGGACAGGCCCATGATGATAACGGCGAAGAGCAGCTGGGCGGCCCGGAGGCCCAAGATGACCATGGAGGGCATGTTGGAGCGCGTGTGGGCGGACTGGCGGTTCGGGAAGCGAGCGTCCAGGTGGGAAGTCATACGGAGGTCTACAGCCACCCGGGAAACGAAGGCAAAGAAGAAGCGTCCAAGGCGAGCAAGCAAGCAAAGGTCGTCGTCGTCGTCGTCGCTAGTCTACCACGGCGAACGGTGGGAAAAGAAAGGCGGAAGAGAATTAAACTGCACCAGGCATGGCAAGAAGACAGGAAGACGGGATGGAATCAGCAGAGGCACGAAACCCCACCACTTTATGCGTTGCGAGGCCAAAGAGGCGCGGCGAGATAAAAGCGTCTCGATGCTATCGGGATGGCCCAGGGACCCCAGGCCAAACCGGACTGGCCCAGCCGATCGTTTCTGGACGCTGCGCTGATGCGCACCTCTGAAATTCATCTGAAACTGCGCCGACAGGGGAGGTTGCCAATGCACGGTTGTCGATGCTACATGCAGAGGTTCGTATGCGCGCCAGCCAGCAAGTGGGTGCTGGGGCAGCGGGGAGTCGCCCAATCAGTGGCTCCCAGAGGCCATTTCTCTCTTTCCATCACACACACACACACACGCACACACTCTCTCTCTTTCTCCCCGGACGTCTGGAGTTTGGAGCCTATGGAAGGACGGCATGGCGTTATCGCTCGGCCGCCTACGCCATAAGCTGGCGTGCAAGCGACCTGATGGGACGGGGGATGTGGGACGGACTTACAGAGCACATAGTTCGGCCACAAGTGGCGGAGCAGGACGACAAGGCCTCTCCGAACGGCGCGGGCAAAGGTTGGCGGTCCTCCGGCCATCGTCCACCCTTCAGCGCATCCGAACTTTGGCAGCCGCAAGGCCCAACAAACACGACGCGGCGGACACGGGGGCGAGCACCCATTGATCTGGGGGGGAGGGGCCCCATCGTGGGTAGGAGATGAGGTAGTCCTGTGAGGTGCTCTAGGCGGCCAGTCAGGGTGCCCGCAGAGGAGAGACGTAGGTGTGCAAATGGATACCCATTCATCATCCTTCCTGTCTCCCTGGGGGTTTCTCTCAGCTCCTTGTCTCCCTTCGCGGGCGAGCCCTGGGCTGCGGTCCCGGGCGACGCGTTTCACGGCCCCGTGGCCCTTCGTTTCTCAGCCGTCGGTCGCTTGCCCCTCGGGGGACGTCTTGGCATGCCGGTAAAAGCGCGCTAGGCAAGGGAAGGAGCCAAGTCGATGCTACGGGCCACCCGGCATTGAAACAGCGACCAAGCACCGGTTGCCAATAATGGAACAGTCGGGCGGGCACGCCCCCACTGGGCCACGAGGGACAGCCGTCTAAACCGTCGTCCTGAAAAGTCTTGGAAGGTATCAGAAGCCATGGTGAGATTTCTTGGCGAAAGCGCCGCGTTCCGTCCGCCGAAACACCCCCGGGTGGACTCGAGCCCCCTGAGCGCTCGAGGTCACGGCCGGGGAAAAAAGAAGGCGACAAGCAACAAATCAAGCAACCTTGGCGGCATTGAGGGTCTGACAGTATCGCCTTGTCTATCATTGTCGCCGCCGTCTTCGACCTCGACGTCGTCGGCGGTCGGTGGTGATAAAGGTTGCGGTTGTACGCCGAGGCGGGTTCTCCCCGTAGAAGTGGCGGGGGCAGTGTTGCTGGGCAGAAAACAAGCCCGGGTGATCGGCCATCAAGCTTCATCCAGCGGATTTATCGCTACCATGCCTATGGGGGTGAGTGACTAGCTCATCCGCCTTTTGTTTGCCTGTTTCCTTGTGCTTTATCTCTCCGGAGTGAAAACATATCTTGAGTTTGTACTTTAAATAGAGACGTAGGTACCTAGATAGTAGGTAGGTAGGCTTCTTAGTCGACCGATGCCCCATCTCCCCTGCATAGAGCATATCCCTCCAAGTTCGCCACGTAGCCGACCGAGTTCCGAATTGCGATCCCCTCGCCTGCGAATGAGCATTAGGTAGCTACCTACGTATCGACACTCCAATGCCTCTGCCGTTCCTGCGGGACATGCATGACAAGTTACACCTGTGCGTAGATGACTCGACGGCTACACGTGCAACCGCAGCACTGCCGTCTCAATGCGGGTTGCATGTGATGGTGACCGTCAACCCATACATGGAAGCTGGCGCGGGTCGGGTCACGAGTGGCAGGCGGACACCTGCTCAGATCTTAAGGTCATGTTGCCATGAGCGGCACGAGCGGATAGGGCACGTGGTTTAAATAAGTGATGGTCGATTCCTTATTGCTTCGTTAAGTACTTACTTGTGAGTGAATGTCTGAGCAGGACGCTTTTTCGTTCTTGCTTACTTACATAAGTAGCCGGGTATAGTAGGGGTGAGTAGGTAGCATACGATGTACATATGCACGGCGTACTACTCTAGTGTACACGCAAATTGCGATTGTCTTCGAAACTTGGCCCCCTACGTGGGTACTTGGAGCCTCTGGATAGGTTCAGATTCCATCACACCCGATAGACGGACAGCCCTTCCTAGTCCACGGCCGGCTTAATCTTCGGTCGAGAGACCCGAAGATGGGCATACCTGTCGAGCTAGGTACGGATGCGAGCCGCTACAGGAAAACCATTGGAAAGCAGCTTGCATACCCACGCGTGGGGGAGGGGGCGTGAGCCTCTCCCCTCACAGCTCCTACTACTACTACTTCCCCAGAGTGGCAGGTAAAGCGGGCGGTGGTACGGGGGAAGGGGTTCCTTGAAGGTGCATTCCCCAGATCATGGGACAAGCCCGCCAGCCTCCAATCGGGTAGCCGGGCTCGTTCGCAATATCCGCCGGCCCCCCCGGGGACCAATAGAGCATAGCCACCCTAGCGAATAAGCAGCAAAGCTGCTAAAGGGGATTGGGCAACGCGAGCCCGCTTGGCTTTCACAAGCACCGAACGCCTCGGCAAGTGGTGGATCTCCAGGGTGCTCCTAGGCTGAGCCGTTATGTCAGTCCGCGTCAGAGACCAGCGCAGGACTGCGCTGGACGACTCTCTTCCTCGGTTAGCAGAGCATTATGGACTGCTAGCCGCTGGGCAAGCTGTAGCTGCTGGTATTCTCCTTAAACTTCGTGTCGCGCCGTGTCCCGCGCCTGAGCCGATCAACCTCGACCATCTCCGTTGCTCTCCTCAGTACCACCATTTCACATCCCCGCGTCGTGTCGCCCGCGACAACACGTCCTCGTAGCCATCCTGTAACCGGGTGACGACACCAGGGATAACACAACCCGACTGCTGCTTATCGATAGCCCCCCGGACAGCAGAGTCGCTCCGACGCAATCGGAACCTGGGATACCCGCCGGCGCCCTGCACCGAGCCGCCAACTCGCATATTCAGGAACAGCAGGAGACAACAGAGCCCGGAGACGTGCGCGCGTGTTTCCGTCAGAATGCCCCCCAACCACGAGGTGAAGGCTCTCATTGGCGACCTGGGGAGCCCTCCGCCCCCCGGATCCCCCTATGCAGTGCCCATCCCCGGAACTGCAGTCGAGGGTCGCACCAACATCTACCGGCATCATAGGTACAAGGACAGCCCCTTGCTGGAAACCTTCGACCCCGAAGTGCGCACTTTCCACGAGCTCTTCCAGGACACGGTCCAGCGCCTCCCCAATAACCGCTGTCTGGGCACCCGCCCCTGGGACCCCGCGACCAAGACGTGGGAGGGTCGCTACGTCTGGCAGACGTATGCCGAGGTGGCGGAGCGCGCCAAGAACTTCGGCTCGGGCGTGGTCGAGCTGCACCGGCGCGTCGGCATCACCGCCGACAAGTTCGGCGTCGGCCTGTGGTGCCAGAACCGCCCGGAGTGGCAGATTACAGGTGAGAGCTCTCCCCTCGGGAGGCCGCGCGCCGTGCTCGGCCGCCCGTAGCGCGCAGCCGCGCCGCCTGCAGCGGCTGGGACTAACGGCTTGTAGACCTTGCCCTGAGCGGCCAGTCGCTGTACACCGTTTCTCTCTACGAGACCCTGGGCCCCGACACGTCCGAGTACATCATCAAGCACGCCGAGCTGGCGTGCATCGTCACGTCCCTGCCGCACATTCCCACGCTCCTTGCCGTGGCGTCTCGGCTCCCCGACCTGAAGCTGATCATTTGCGCCGACCCGCTTGACGCCGGCGAACAGGATGGGTACTCCAAGCTGGCCCTGCTGAACAACATCGCCGCGCCGCATGGCGTCCAGGTCTGGTCGATGGAGGGTGTGGAGGAGCTCGGACAGAAGGTCGGGCTTCCCTACCGGCCGCCGACCCCCGACGATGTCCTCACCATCAACTACACCTCGGGTACTACCGGAGACCCCAAAGGTGTCGTTCTGACGCACAGGAACTGCGTGTCAGCCGTGAGCGCCTCGCGCATGTCGGGCAACATGTCCTACAAGGACTCGTCCATTTCCTACCTGCCCTTGGCCCACATCTACGGTCGCATGATCGACCAGACGGCCTTCGCCGAAGGCGCCGCCGTGGGTTTCTTCCACGGCGATATGATCGGGCTCGTCGAGGATCTCAAGATCCTCAAGCCGTCGGGCTTCATCTCGGTGCCGCGCCTGTACAACCGCATCGCCGCCGGCCTCAAGGCCCAGACGGTCGACGCCGACGGCTTCCGCGGAACCCTCTCGCGCCGAGTCATTGACGCCAAGAAGGCCAGCATGAGGCTTCCCGTGGGCCAGGCGCACAACACGCACTGGCTTTACGACCGAATTTGGACGCCCAAGGTTCGCGCCGCCATCGGCCTGGACAATTGCCACTCCATGGTCAGCGGCAGTGCGCCCCTGGACCCGGCCGTCCACGAGTTCATGCGCGCTGCGCTCGGCAACTTCATCACGCAAGGGTACGGCCTCACCGAGTCGTATGCCGTCGCCTCGTTCCAGCAGCGCGGTGACTTCAGCGTCGGCAACATTGGCGCTCCGACGGCCTGTGTCGAGGTGTGCCTCGAGTCGATCCCGGATCTGGACTATCTCGTGACGGACAAGCCCTTGGCTCGTGGCGAGCTCTGTCTCCGTGGTCCCTGCATCTTCCGCGAGTACTACAAGAACGAGGCCGAGACGCAAAAGGCAATCGACGCCGACGGCTGGTTCCACACGGGCGATGTCGCCGAAATCGACGAGATGGGCCGCATCAAAATCATTGACCGCAAGAAGAACGTGCTCAAGCTGGCGCAGGGCGAGTACGTGTCGCCCGAGCGGCTTGAGAACTCGCTGATGGCCAACTCCAACCTCATGACGATGGCGTTTGTCCACGGCGACTCGACGCAGTCCCACTTGGTCGGTGTTTTCGGGGTGGATCCCGTCAACTTCGCTCCCTTCGTGAGCAAGGTTGTCAAGCAGCCGGTGGCGGCCGATGATCTGGCTGCCATTAAGGCCGTCTGCCAGGACCCGCGGGTCGTGAAGGCCTTCCTTAAGCACCTCGACGGCGTGGCCAAGAAGGCCAAGTTCAACGGCTACGAGCGCATACGGAACGCCGTGTTGGACGTTGAGCCTTTCACCATCGACAATGGCCTGCTGACTCACACGTAAGTTCGAGTGCCGTGTTCCCTCCCCGGCCCCCCACCGAATTGGTGTTGTGAAAACCGGTTCGCTAACCACTAACTTCCACCTCAGCCTAAAGCTTAAGAGGCCACAGGCCGCGAAGCAGTACCGGGCCGAGATTGACCGCATGTATGCCGAGGTCAACGCCGCAAACCCTATTAAGGCCGCTAAGTTATAATCTTATTGCTATATTGTACTACTAGCAAGATGAAAAAGAAAACAAATATATTTCTACATTTAAAAAAAACCATAATGTATTTACAAGTGAAGTCTTTTAACTTGTTTAAATCTTTTATAATATATATATATATATATATATACATATATATTTTAAAAAAAATTAATTTATATTTAATATTTTTTAGGAAAATACAGGCTTATATAAATAAGCTTTTTAGTAAGTAAAATTGTAAACAGGAACTACTTAATTCCGAAAAGTCATCTACTTTAAGTACCTAAGTACCTACTTGACGGGTTGATTATATCCGAGCTGGTAGCTTGAACGACCCCGGTACCCGTCACCACGCGACGCGATGGCGGCGCAGCAACCCCCCGTGTACATCGATCTCACGCAAGAAAGTGTGGACGAAGACGACGAGGACGCATCTCCGACAGGCCAGGTACGCGCATGGAGCTTGCCGCCAGCGGCGTCCTCATCGCCGCGCCAGCATTCCCGACCAAGCTACCTGCATGGCCCGCGCGCCGCCGCCGCTAACGAGACCGATCACGACAATGACGATCATGATGGCGAGCGACCAGCCAAACGTCGGAAAGCAGCTTCTCTCCAATTGGCGGCCGAATACATGAACCGGAAGCTCTTCCCAACTATAGAGGAAGCACTGGATCTGCTTCTGCCCATGACCTACGACGAGGCGCGTGTCGAGGCCATCCGCAACAAAGTGTACCAAGCCATCGTTGTGAACGACCCGAGTTTCGAGCGCGAGTTCGAGCACAACGGCCCAGACCGGTCGCCCGAGTTCCATCGGGGCATCGTGTCGTCGATATGGCACCTGATCACCTCCTTGAGGGACGAGACCGCCGGCCACCCCACAGCAGAAAATGCGAAACCCGACGCGCCTCCCCCTGCTCCCACGGCCCCTCACCCTCATCCGTCTCCTGCGCCTCCCATGTCGCCGGCCGTACTGCCTTCGATCGAAGAAGACTTCCAGTTTGACGGTGATTTCAACAACGATGAAGAGGGAGAGTGGCACGCCAATGGCGATGGCGCGCCTGCCAACTTACGTTCGACGCTCCAGCCGCCCCCCGCGATTGCTCCCCGAGCCGATACCACGCCCCAACGCTTACGAATACGGCTGAAGGCCGCGAAGTGGCAATCGGGCAAAGCTGTCGATGCCCTTGACAGTCGGTCTCAAGACTCGAGAACATCGTTTGGCCTCGCGGCCCGCCCGTACCTGGCGTTTGGCGAAAGAGACTTGGTTTCACGACAACATGGTCAGCTGCTACGCTTAGAAGCTGCCGACTTGCCGAGCGCACAGGTGTTTCACGTGGACTTTCGCGAAGAAGAGGTCAGGTACCTTGCCGATGTTATGCGCCAGATTTTCGGCAAGACTTCAAGGGCCAGGGCTCCCTTGGAAGACCTGCGGCATCTCCTCAAGAAGGCGAGAAAACACAAACTAGTGGAGGAACTGTACCACGCCCACAAGTACGGCTACGTTGGCTTCGACACAAGGCCGCCGAGGGCACTGACCAAAAGATCGACAAATGACTTGGTGAACTTCTTGGCGGACCTGTACAGACGCAAAACCAGCAAGGTGCCACGGGTGCTTACCCTTGGCCGAGATGACGCCGCCTCTCCGGGGCTTGCGCGATCGAACCGCGTACCGTCCCTTCTGTACGCCCGGGAGATCGTCGGGAATCAAGCGTTCGGGTCGATCCGACGTTATGAGAACTTCCGCGCTGCCTTTGAAGCCAGCAGAGAGGACTCGTTTGAGCCGCGAATCGAATGGACAAACTGTGCGGGCGACATCTCCTCTATGAGCTGGGTATCGTCATCGCAGTTCATCTGCGGCACAACAACGCATTCGGATTCACATAACCAGCAGTACAACAAGCCCGGCAATCTACTGCTGGGCTCGACAGATGGCACCTTGCGCGCGTTTCCCGATCACCGTATCCCTCGGCCAGTCGTCTCGCACGGCGACAATTCTCTGGAGTCCATGGTCGAGAGCCAGGACCCTTGGCTTTTCACCTCGGTGGTCTCGTCGGATTATGATAGCCACCACGGTTTGGCCTTCACGTCCAGTTTCGACAAGACGGTCAAGGTTTGGCGGGTGGGAGACGACTCGATGACCGCCGTCAGCACCTGGTACCACGATGGCCGGGTGAATTTCGTCGTGGCTTCCAAGTACTCGGGCGGCCCTGTATCGGACAGCATGGTGGCGACGGCTGCCGACGTGGCGACGGATGCCGTGCGGGTTTACAAGATCAAGCATGGCGTGAACCGGACTCTGCATCTAGAGTACGAGTTTGATCGGTACTCGTGTACCAAGGTGCACGACGAAGAGTATACACCATCGGACAAATGGGCATACTTCCCCGCCGCAATGCGCTGGGGTCTCGCACCAGCCGTGCAGCACTTGCTCCTCATCGGCTATTCGCCGCGGAGCCTCACGGACACGGACTACGATATACCCGAGGACAAGCAACACACGGGCGAGCTTTGCATGTGGGACGCCCTGCGCAAAGAGCCGATTGACGTGCTGAGTGCCGTCACGAGAAACGTCTTCGAGGTGGCCTGGCACCCTACGTTGGCCATGTTCGCCGCCGCCACATCGAAAGGCATCGGCAACGACAGGGTCGCAGGCGACATCAGAACCCGGATCCATATTTTTCGACCCAACGCGGAGGGGCAGTACCAATCCATCCGGACTCTGGACTGTTTTGCCATGGACATCAACGAGCTGAATATGCGGTTCGTATAAGGCTGTCTTCTTTCTTGGCTGGTGGGGAAACAGTGCTGACTCTTTTTTTGTTGTATTTGATTACTCTTCAGGCCCAACAGCTTGAGCTTCGCGTACGTCACGGCCAGCTGCACCGATGGCAAGGTCTATGTCTGGGATACAGCTCCAACTAGTAGCGACAGGCCCAAGTGCATATTGGAGCATGGCCCTCCTATCGAGGAGCTGATCGGGGACCGGGAACGCGAGGACGTCGGCGTCAAGTTCACGAGCTGGGCCACCACGACAGGCCGTCTCTACACCGGATCGTCCGACGGCGTCGTCAAGGTGTGGGATGTACGACAAGAGGGGGCCGTGTTCGTTCGAGACCTCATTGAATGTGCCGGGCCCGTCACCTTTGGCGCGTTTTCTCCCGACTGTACCCAGCTGGTCGTGGGTGACGGCAGTGGCAGGGTTTACCTCCTGGCCCTCGACGAGGGCGAGGCCGACAACCCAATGGCCCCGGCGCCAGGCTTCGCCAACTTGAGGATAGGCGGCAGGCAAAATGCCATCCGACGGCCACGCCCTTTTATTCCGCACCCGGAAGTGCCGGCTCCCCATGACGAATCGAAGCCGCTTCTGCTGGGACCTGAGCGAGCTCACGGATACCTCGAGCGTCAAGAGCTGCAGTTGCATCCCGACCCTACGATCGGGGCCGTACAAGGCCCTAATTACGTAAACTGCGGCTTGTTCTGCGCCGAACTTCATGGCCACTGCGATGCGAAGGAGCCGCTTTTGGCGACCTGCGATAGGCTGCAGCAGGAGAACCGTAAGGGGCTCAGCCGACGAAGACTGCCGCGGTTGCGGAACCCGCCAGAGTCGGACTGCCTGCCGAGCACGCACGGTGAGAACTGCCGGCTAGATCTGAATGTAGAGGAACTCGATGCCGAGACACGTCGAGATCTCGTTAATGCGAAGGCCGAACTAGATATGGCCGAGCCCGACCTAGGTCTAGTTTACGAAGAGAGTGAATAAAAGATAATGTGACAAAAAAGGTCATGGTGCCTATTTTATGTGTACCTTTTGCCTGTATTATAGTTTTAACTCCTATACAGACCGACTTAGGTGGCCATCACTTGCGTCGACCCTAGTGCGGCAGTGCTAGTAGATGCCACTGGAGAGGATAGTGCTGTATAGTTCTTTCTTTGAATTCATGGTATCTCAACTGTCTGCTGCCAGACCCATCTTTGCGGCTTGAAGCTTTAAATGATTCAGTTGCTCGTCAGTGGGAACCACTGAAACTCTGGGGCACCAGTAGACTCGGCCGTTTTCGGTAATCGATACCTTACAGCCCTTTTCACGAGTATTGCTGTAACCATAAGGTGTAGTATTTTGATGTGTTGGATCATGCTGAATCTGAAGCTTGCAGAGTGTGCTCTGCAGTAAAGAGGCGGATTGATCCCAGTTCTGTGAATCCGGTAAGGGCCACAACTTCAAAGAGTGAAGAGATTGGATAAGTGACGCGAGAGCAGCGAAGTTGCACATACTGGCCGCTCCCGTATCTCTTTTGCAGTGAAGCCCAAATTCGCCAGGTAATTGTCCCGCTGTAAGCGCCGTCACGGTGGACGAGACGGGCTTCAGCAAAGCGTCAATAGCCTCTCGCCGCAATCTTAGAATCATTTCTGTATACAAATGCGTCAGACTAGAGCGAGACTCCTGCGCAAAACAATTTACTCACCGGCGGCACCCAGGGGTTCAGGGAAGACCGAGATCGCACTGCCCGCTTGCCATACAAGTTGTCTCATGACGGATTTGAAAATGCCAGAACAACCGAGCACCCAGGAAACCCACAGGGCTTGTTTGAGGTGCTGGACGGAGACAGAGGACTCCGAGTATTTGAGGCCCTGAACCAGTTTATCGGCCCATGGGCGAAGCATATGGGTTAAGTCATATTTATCCGTTAGAATAGTGATATCGTAGAGTCTCTGTAGCCCGCCGGTGGACAGAAATGTGTTGAGGTCGAACTTGTCGAACTGGCCGTGCATGACTTGTAACAGTATCGTCATGGCCGCAGGATCATCGTCGGGGAGTGGAACTGTCCAGTTGGAATCTGGTCGGCGCGCCTCCATGAACTGACCATAAAGCATAGCGTCAAAGGCTCGCGCTGCCCGTGCCACGGTTCGGGAGCAAACTCGGAATGCGACTGTCGTGCAGCTTGTTGTCCTCTCTTTCCCACACCTGCACCGTGCCTTGCCGACGATAAGTGTTAAGTCACCTCGCGGGTCTACCTCCACCTGGGTCGGAAGACTTGATGCATCTGCAGTGCAGTATTCAGCCAGACAAGTCTCCCTCGGGGCGCCATCCTCAGAGGTCTTGCTGCCTGCAGCAGGAGGCGCCGGGGTGGACGTTGACTTCGGAAATAGGTTAGAAGGTATAGAAGGGGGTGTTTTGCTCCCGTTCAACGGCGACGAGGGCGCACCATCGCCTCCGAACAGAGACGATATGCCCGTACTAGACATTGATCAGGACCTTTGCGTTTTTCGTGACATCGCCGGCGAGGCGGGCGTGTAAGAAGTAGAAGACTTGAAGGCGCTGTGACTGGGAAAAGGATGGCGAACTATCTCCACGGAGGGCCGTCTCCCGCGTTGCGAGAGGTCTCGTGGGGCACGGGTAGCCGCATCTCTGGGCGGGGGTGGAGGGGTAGCTAGCGTTGCTAAGACAACACCGCACAGGTAACTTGCCATTGTGATTGGATGTGCCGGTAGAGTTGACCAGGGCTGTGAGAACGCGCGCAGCAAAAGTCTCGAAGATCATGTTGAAATTATAAAAAGCATGTTGGATGCCGTGTGACACGTCTAGACTTTCTTTTCCGTTTCCTCAGAAGACTTCTTTCCCTTGTGATAGCCAAGTACTTCCTGTCCGTAGCCTTAGCGCCGTGTAGCAAGAAGGCTTTCTCCTTAAGGCAGCGGGGCTACTCTAAACTAAGGCGTAGTAATGTGCAGTTGTAGTCACGGCGACTCTGCTACCGTAGGGCTGACCACGATTGGTTTCCCCATCGCATGGGAGCTCTCTACTGTGTAGTTTCGCAATGCTCCGCTCGGTCCAAGAACCTGGGGAGCGTGACCAAAGGGTTCCATCTGTCGGGGCCGCTGGGTTTCTCGGTACATACGCAGTGGAGAGTAGAGACGGATAAAAGTTCAGGCCCATGCGGACGAACCACCGTCCTTTTCATCTTTCTTGCCGGCTGCGTGGAGAGGCCGTCGCACAGTGCCCATGCACCGCCTTCTCCCGCCCTCACCGGACTAACGGCGAGCCCCCGAGGGTATACAACATGGATGGAATATGCTGTCGGTGTCGATGGGTTAAAAGTAAATGAATACTAGAGGCGGCTTTTGAATTACACTTTATTTTTGGCTGCCACGGTAGTCGCTGCTCTGTACAGATACACCCGCCCCTTGATAGGCGCTTGCCTACCTCATCCTCATCTTCCTTCGGCACGCCTCCAGATGTCCATCCTTTGGCGCCATTACCGGCCACGGGCAGTCACAGACCACCGCAGATGAAAAACCGTGACAACGGCACCCGGGGCTGGCTTCCTTCATAACACACCACTGTGCTGTTTCCTTCCTTCCCCCTCCATCCCCTCTCCGTTCGGTTGGAGAGGGAAATGTGGCGTCAACGTTTCGCGAAAACACACTGAAAGCCCTGGTAAGAGGCAAGCAGTCTTAGCCTCCTGTCGTGACCCCGAAAGAACGAAACATGCCCAACGCCGCCTGATGCTTTTTTTCTCGTGCAATACACAACAACCGGATCGGAAAAGAAACGTAGGTGAAGGTCATTACCGCGGCGTGGGTGGCCGGAAAGCCCTGCACGGACCGTTCGGGCGCCTCCCCCCCCCGTCCGGATAGAACCATCATCATGCCGCTCCCCAAACAAACTCGTTGTCAATCGAAACGTCGTGATTCGTAGAAGCCCGGCTCGCCTACTGGAACGTCATCATCGCCGCTGCCGTTTGCCTCTTCTCCTTCCCACGTCCTACTCCACTTCCTACTAGTTGGGGGCAGGGAAGCTGAAGTTGGGCGGAAAGATGGGCATGCCGTTGGGACCCGTGGCGATACCGTAGGGGAAGGCGGGCACGTCGGGGTCGGCCTTGGCCGCCGGGCCCTGCTCATCAGGGCGGTCCGGGTGTCGGCCGTCCTTGTTGCCCCGTCGCCACCGCGCCAGGTTGCCGTCTTCGTCATCGCCTCCCCGGCTGGACTTGGGGCCATGGCGGCCGCCCTTGTCCGTCTGCATGCGTCGGCTGATAGCCTTGGAGGAGACGCCGGCGCCAATCTCAATGTCGGGCTCTTCGACCACCATGCCCGTCTCGATGGGCCGGCCGCCGCTACCGCCAAAGTCGGCCGTCAACATCCACTTGCGGTCCGCCTCAGTGAGCTTGTTGATGGGGATGACGCTGATGCCCGAAGAGTAGTCGCTGCAGTCGCGGGGGCCGAAGCCAACGCCCCAACGCGTCTGGGTGGTCATGGATGGTTAGCGGTGTGCGTGTGGGACCGGCGCGCGGGGCCGACTTACTCGGTATTGGCTGTTCTCCATGGCCTCTTTGGCGGCGACGGCATCGCGGCGCGTTAGCATCTTGACAAACGCGTGTCTTTTCTCCTTGTTGACGATGCACGTCTGCACCTTGCCGTGCTGGTTGAACATGCCGCGCAGTTCGCCCTCGGAACACCTGGACGACAGTGAGCCAATGCACCTCATGCGCGCGTGGTAAGGGAGGGGCGACTTACGTGACTCCACCCACAAAAAGGGTTCGGCTGAGGACTACAGGAAACATGCATGTTAGCAGGCGGCATTTCACTTCCCTCCCCCCGGGGCCTCCAGGGGACGTGGTATGTTTGTTTACCTCTGATGTGGCCCGCAGGGATGCTTCGGTCGTATTCCACCCACTTGACACTCGGATCACGATCGTAGGGCGGCTGCGGGCTGTGGCCACGGCGAGGCGGGCTCCGCTGACGATAGTCGGCACCCCGGCCCCGGCGGTCGTCTTCGAAGCCATGCGCAGGCGAGTCGCGTCCGAAACCGCCAAAGCTACGGTCGTTGCGGCCGCGCGGCGAATCACGGGCCTCCCAGCGGCGAGGAGACCGCGAGCGCGAGCGTTGGAATCGGTTGGGAGACCGCCCGCCGCCCGCTCCATTACCAGCACCATAGCCGTAGCGATCACGTAACTCGTCCGGACGAGGAGCCTCTTGCTGCGGCCACGCGCCACCATACGGCATCTGACCCTGGGGCGCCATGGGCGCGGCACCGCCGGCACCCGCCATCGACGGGAAGCTGTTCTGCATTGTGGACAGCAGCGCCGGGATCTTATCGGCCGGTATGCCCTGGTCGACCAAAAGCTTGATCAACTGCACTTGCTGGGCCACGGCCGGATCCATGCCGGGCATGGGCGAGGCCATGGCAGCCGCGCCGGGGAACACGCTGGGTTGACTACTGGCAGTCACGGGCGCAACAGGGACTTGACCCGGTACAGGCATCTGCCCGGGATACGTGTACGGCATCGCGGCAGGGTTTACAGGCGGCGGAACTGCTGAGTAGGGGTAGGCAGGCTGGCTCTGGGTTACGGGCAGATGCGCCTGCGGCACGGGCGTGTTCTGCACAGGAGCTGCGCCATACGTGGAATCGGGGGCCGGCAAAGCCGGGTTGCTGGGCGTCACCGACATGTTTTGCCGAGCCATCTTGGCCAGCGCTTCCATGATGGCACTCGGGGCGCCGGCGGCCGGCGCCTGCGCAGCGCCGGTGGGAGCTCCGTGCGAGCCGGGCAGGCCGGGCAGGCCGGGGCCGGGCGGAGGGCTGCCAACAGGTGTGGTCGACTCATCTGCCGCGAGTGGATGACGGTTAGACTTGCTGGGATGGAGGGGGAGGACTGTGCGGATGGGATGCTCCGGGGAGCATCGGTTGGAATACAAGGCAACAGGGGTGGTGGGGAGGAGGTGAGACGAGACCTACTCTTAGGCGCGGCGTTGAGCTTCTGCTTGAACGACTCGATCAGGGTCGTCGGAAAGGTCTGGCCTTTCTCCCAGATGTCAACGAGCTTCTTAATTTTCTCCTACAGAGCCACGAGGTTAGGTCCAGGTCCAAACTGCCCGAAGGGATGGCTCGCCCGCCAAGCCCGGGCAAGCGGGTGAGGCCGAGACGGCAACAACCAGCCTCCCCGAGGGGGGAATCCGATCTGGTAGTCTCTTCTACAAGTGAGCCCGCCGCGGGGCGACGGGTGCGTAATGATGATGAGTCTGTGATATAGCGTACCTTTTGTTCCGGGGGAGCAGATTGGACGATGTCATTCATCAGAACGGGTATCAGCTCGGTTACTCTATGCACACCTGCGGCGTAGGTCCCGTCGACGGCAGAGCTATTGACAGTCTGGCCTTGCTGCTTTGCTTGGTCAAGCCAGCGACGGGTTACAGAGTCTACGACGTACAGCACGCCCAGCTTGTGTGTTCCGGGCGTCTTCTTGAAGTGAGTAAAGATCTTCTGGATGAGGACCGACTCGGACTAGATGGGCAGGGCGACGGGTCAGCATTCCTACCTAGGCGACAGGACGGAGGGTGCGGCGGCCACGGCGGCTAAACCATACCTGGACGTTATTGACACAGAGGTTGGTGAGTGTCTTGATCTGGGTGCCGGAGACACCGGGCGGCTTAAGAACCAGCATGGCATTCAAGCCCGCATCGAGTTCTGCTACTGGCGACGACATCTTGCCTGGAGTGCTGGTTGCCGTGTGTTTTGGTGGGGGAGGGGGGGGTTTGCTCGCTTGCTTGCTTGCTTTCTCGCACCCCAAGGCACGGGCAAGTAAAACAAAGAGAGGGGTTGCCTGGGCTAGGCGTGCGTGCTTATGTGAACCAGGTCGTTGCAACTCTCCATTCAACGGTCGGCAGGCAACGCGGCGGCTGCTGAGACGGGCCTCGACGGTCACCAAGTACTATGGAAAGCCTTGGGCCGGCGCCTAGTGGAGCGGTCGCAACGCAACTTTACGGCCTAGATGTCCAGCCAACAATCAAACGAGGTCGCGTGCCAGCGAAGCTTTGGGCACGGCTGGTTTATGTCAAGTGTACGGGTTGGCGGAGGGCGATGCGCAGCAGCGGACTGGCTTGTAGCAGTACCAGACGCAGCAGAAGCAGCGCAGCAGATAGGTAGTGTGGGCGCAGGGCAGAGAACCGGTCCTTCAATCCAGGCAATGTTTACAGCGGCACAGGCCCAGCGCGACGCACAACGAAGCGCGCGGTCGGGGGGTCGGCAGGGCGCGTCGTGGTTGTGCCTAGAACTAGAATGCAGTAGCAGCTGCCGCGATGACGACGCGGCCGAATATGATGGGATCGGCGTTGCGGTGATGGCTACCTGCACTGGCGGTGCGCGGTGGTGGTGTAGGGGAAATGGGCGGGAGAAGGTGTGTTGAGAGGAGAGTGAGGGAGAGAGGTTGTGGGATGGAGAGGTGCGTGCTTCATTGGTTTTTCATGGCGCGGCTTGTTGGTGGTGGGCGGAACGGCTTTCCATGAAGAGCAAAGCTTGCCGGGGAAAAGGTAGGTAGGCCACGCAAGGATTTTCCGCACGCCCTCTGCGCGCCTTCTCTGCTGCTCTGTTCCTGCGCCGAACTACTGAGGCAGCTGCGGGTAGCGAGGTAGGTAGTGACCCCCATGGTGACTGCGGCATCCGCCCCGCGGTCGCTTTGTAAGGTTTCACCACTGACGGTTCAAATAGCGGAAGAGATAGATACCTACTTGTACATAAGCACATAGGTATTGGATGTAATTCCGTGCAAGGAGATATCATCTACCTGCCCCACGAGGAACCTCAGTATCCCACCCTCCTCTGCCTTGTTTGAGACAGTTCAACAGTTTAGTCCTAAATGATGATTGCAAGTACTTGGCGTAGGTACCCTGGACATAAGCTCATCCGTGGTAGGGAATGACCCCTCTGTTCGCAAGTCGTGGGACGGATGATCTGACGTCCGCTGTTTGCTCGGTTGCAGGAACCCCGGTACCCAACCAGAGGTATTTGATTCTTGTCGGCACTGGCACCATGGATTCTGTGCCAGCCAACAATGGCCCTAGAGCAACCGACAGATGCCTTCTGCTGTAAATTGTCTCCCATAAATTTGGAAGATAACTACATGTGCTTAGGTATGCATGCCGTGGGTCGGTTCCCCAATCCCATCCTTGTTGAGCTGTTCTCGGCCGCCGGACTTTCCCCTGGGCCCAATCCCAAAAGCTGGGGGGACCTGTGAGCGTAATCACCGAGCAGGCTGAGGAACAGAAACCTAGTTTGTACGCGCTCGACCCCATTAGCCTGTGTTTTGGTGCTACCTACAGCACCCTCCCCAACGGGGCACAATGAGAAGCGGCAGGTCGATCAGGGTTCTCCACGTTGACGGCCCGGATCTACTGTCTTATCCGTATAGTGTTGCGTACGAAGGTTTAGGTCATCCACGACTTTGAACTGACCAAGAAGAGGTACCAGGGCTATGGTTTGCCTAGCTAGGTACCTCTTCTCGGCAAGCAGTAACGTTTGACAGACACATACTAACACGCGCGCGCATATGCGCACATACACATACACACATAGCCGCGACATACGACGGATCGGAAGGCATTTGGGGATGGATCTTTCTCGCTGGCGCTCTATCTGCATACTATACGCCGCAGGCTATACGCCACAAGCACCGGCGCCTCCGTCCGGAAGAGTGCATGGAACGTCGGACACCGGGCCAATGGTCGCTACGTTTGCCCTCCATGCCCCTTGGTTCTCCCGAACTGCGGCGTTCAGGTTCTAGACCCACACCCACGGCGGGTGCCCTCCCTGTCGGACTGTCTCATGCACCACTGAGCATTTCCTGCACATTGGGGCGGCCATGCGAGAAGGAGCCGGCAACTGGCGCAAAAGTGCTTTTTCACGCGCATCCATGCATGGTAGACAGGCGGCGGGCAGATAATCGGCACAGCGGACAGACGGGCGGGAGCTTTTTTTTAAAGGGACAGCGCGGGCTAGTCCAATGCGGGCGGTCTGTCCATTGACATGCCGTGCCCTCATCGATCCGTTCGTCCGGCCGTCCGCCTAGCTCTACCGGCAGGCCGGACGGCTCGTTGTGCTTGGTTCGGGACCTCCAGGGTTGGGCAACTCCGTTACTGTGTGGTGACCGGCATCAGGGGGGAGCAAGAAACCTGTCTCTCCAGTGGTTGAGTGCGCGCAGTGAGTGAATGCATGGAGGCGAGCTTCTCTCCCCACCCCGTCTCATGGATCCTGCCCGTCCGGGACCACACACACGCACCTCTCTGCACGAATCCCCTCCCTCCCCCAAAGCCACTACCACTTTGACGTCAGCTATGCAACCTCGGGATCGCGCAAAAACGGGCTAACGACAGGAGCCTGAGGTGCCTTGGTGGGGCTCGGACAGCGCGGGCAGGCTATGAGTGGCGGGTCCTTCCACCACGCCTTTCCCAACGAAGGCGCTGCGGCGCGCAACGAATGCAAAAAAAACTGGCCGGGATTGTCAACTTTTTTTTTCTGGCTGCGAAGGCCAGGTTGCCAGCCATGCCAGCCTAGCCAGCCCGTACGCTCCATAGCCGCGACCAGTAGTTAATTCCGATCTGATCCCTGGCGACGCTGCTGAGGTATTTCCTGCAAATTCCGTCCGCACCTCTTCTTCTTGTATACCTATTCATACCTGACTTCTTCCTCCCTTCGAACCAGCCCTCCCTCTTCTTTTTTGTCCTTGCCCCGTACTTGTATACTACCCATCCCACAATATGGCCACCGCCCTGAGACTAGGCTCCGTGGCCTTGAGAGCCTCGACCCGAGCTCCGGCTTTCTCGACCCGCACCGCCGCCTTCACGGCCGCGCGATGCTACTCCTCCAAGAGCCAGGTGAGTAGCTGCCCTGTCCGGCCTGCAGCTTCGGCCGAGTCGGTCAGCCGAGTCCCGAGCACTAACATGTGTCGCCCTGTAGACTCTGAAGGAGCGCTTCGCCGAGCTGCTGCCTGAGAAGATCGACGAGATCAAGACTCTGCGCAAGTAAGTGGCCCCTGTTCTGCTTCGTCCCGACTTGGTCCCGCGGCTCCCGCTGACATTTTCCCTCGCCCCTACCCTCAGGGAGCACGGCTCCAAGGTCGTCGACAAGGTCACTCTCGACCAGGTCTACGGTGGTGCCCGTGGCATCAAGGCTCTCGTGTGGGAGGGTTCCGTCCTCGACTCCGAGGAGGGTATCCGCTTCCGCGGCAAGACCATCCCCGAGTGCCAGGAGCTTCTCCCCAAGGCCCCCGGTGGCAAGGAGCCTCTGCCCGAAGGTCTCTTCTGGCTGCTCCTGACCGGTGAGGTTCCCACCGAGCAGCAGGTCCGCGACCTGTCGGCCGAGTGGGCTGCCCGCTCCGACATCCCCAAGTTCGTCGAGGAGCTCATCGACCGCTGCCCTACCGACCTCCACCCCATGGCCCAATTCTCCCTGGCCGTCACCGCTCTCGAGCACACCTCGCAGTTCGCACAGGCCTACGCCAAGGGCATGAACAAGAAGGACTACTGGGGCTACACCTTCGAGGACTCGATGGACCTGATCGCCAAGCTGCCCACCATTGCCGCCCGCATCTACCAGAATGTCTTCAAGGGCGGCAAGGTTGCCCCCGTCCAGAAGGACAAGGACTACTCGTTCAACTTCGCCAACCAGCTCGGCTTCGGCGAGAACAAGGACTTTGTTGAGCTGATGCGCCTGTACCTCACCATCCACACCGACCACGAGGGTGGCAACGTCAGTGCCCACACTACCCACCTGGTCGGCAGCGCCCTCAGCTCGCCCTTCCTGTCGCTCTCGGCCGGCCTGAACGGCCTCGCCGGTCCCCTCCACGGTCTTGCCAACCAGGAGGTGCTCAACTGGCTTACCGAGATGAAGAAGTCGGTTGGCGACGACCTGAGCGACAAGGCCATCACCGACTACCTGTGGTCCACCCTGAACTCGGGCCGTGTCGTGCCCGGCTACGGCCACGCCGTCCTCCGCAAGACGGACCCCCGCTACATGGCCCAGCGCAAGTTCGCCCAGGAGAAGATGCCCAACGACCCCATGTTCCAGCTCGTCAGCCAGGTCTACAAGATTGCCCCCAAGGTCCTCACGGAGCACGGCAAGACCAAGAACCCCTTCCCCAACGTCGACGCCCACTCGGGTGTTCTCCTGCAGTACTACGGCCTGACCGAGGCCAACTACTACACCGTTCTGTTCGGCGTCTCGCGCGCCATTGGCGTCCTTCCCCAGCTCATCATCGACCGCGCCGTCGGTGCTCCCATCGAGCGCCCCAAGTCCTTCTCTACCGCCAAGTGGATCGAGATCTGCCAGAAGCTGTAAGAGAGCCGAGGCTGGGTGAAGCTTTGATTTAGGATCACAAACGGATAGAACGGACTTGTTACCAAAAGCGGCAGGCACTGTATCGTATGGGGTAGTTTAGAGGGCTCCTGGATGATACCAAAAGCCGCAATTGTACAATAATAGCATGAATTCTTGTCCCAGGTATGGATTCGGAAGCGTCCACGTTTGCGCGTCTTGGGGCTCCGCAGCCAAGCTGCCACCTTGCACCTGTGCGCCGTCGAGTCAGGTGTTGCGTACGACTGTTTCCACATTCCGTTGTTACGCAATGTAAGGGAGCATTTCGGAGTAAACGAGGTAGGTGGTTATGCCGTGTCCTCACCCCCTGCCCAACAACGGATGAGGCTAACTGTATAACCCGGCGGGTTATTTGGAGCTTGTTTTCGGTGGATCACGACGCAAGTAGTACTTCTCGAGCTCTCATGGGTCACTGCTAGCGAGGTACCTACCTAGCTTGGAGAGGTCTGAGGAGGGGTATCCTAGCTCCAAGTACAAAAAGTCGTAGCTTCTCCGATTCAAGACACATCACCATGGCACCTACAAAAGTATCTGCATAGCTACTATATTTGGCCATGTGCACGACTAAGTTGCGGGAGAGGTGCTTTGCCAGTCGAGAGGTTCCAGTGGTATGGATGGGATTGGGTCCAAATAAACTTCATGGCCGCAGACCTCTTCCAGGTACCTACCTACCTGTTCGAGGTTTATCCCAAATCGTACCTAAACTAAGAAGTGGTCCCCGTCACTTCGGTAGTAGTCCATATCGGGTGTGTGAATGTACTGAAAAGCAAATAAGCCATCGGGTTTTACCGGACCTCGTCGGCCAACAGTTGTGACCGGCGAAGAAAAGTGCCTGTCTCTCTACCTTGGGTATTTCCCTTCCCGGGCACCAAGGAGATAGCTTCTGCCATACATCTGTCAACGCGACATGGCGCAGGAGCGGCGCGGCAGAGTTGAGTTATGCAGGCGTCAATCAAAAGAAGCGCGGGCAGCGCGCGTTCGTTCGCTCCTCCCCCAAAGTTGAATACAAAGACGTCTAAAGCGCATTGGGGAGCCCCATTGACCCATTGGGCCCAATTGGGGAGGGAAAAAGGGGCCCGCGTCGCAAGCAAGTTGTGAAGGAGACGGGAGATCTCCCCGACGTTGAACGTCAGGGTCCCGGTTGTTGAGTTGAAAGTTTTGCGAAGGGCGCCCCCCGGGCTGGGTTGGGCGTAGCCCGCCCGGCCGTGTTTTGGCGCAAATCCAATGTTTCTTGGCTTTGTTGGGCGCGCCAGCTGTCCTGTCCTGTCCCGACCGTTCCTCTCTCTCTCTGTTCGCATTATCCCAGCCGGGCGAGCAGAACAGAACAGGGCAAGGCTGGCCCGACTGGCTTTGCGCCCGGCCACCCCCCTGGATCACCCGTTCCCCGTCCTGTCGTACACTCCGTTCTGCTTTGGGGGGGTTCTCGATGGCGTCGGAGCCGTGGGCAAAGGACCCTGATGGAAAAAATCATGTGTGAATTAGGTAGTCAGACGCCTTATGTAGGCATGGTCGGGCTTCGTATCTTGGCCACATCCATGCACCCAGACGAGGCAGGAGCGACTGGCTGACGCCCTTGCTGACGGAAGCGAGGTGCTGCAAGGAAAGGAAATCAACTGATTGGATTGATGAGGCTCAAGGCCGAAAGGGGCCCCCGGAGTTGACCCGTCCCATTTTCGTAACTGCCTCCGTGTCCATATTACCGTGTCTCTCTCACCTCAGCTCGGCTCTAACCTCTCCAACCCCCGCTCTGGCTATTTCCAAACATACCTGCTTCTACTTCACGACCTTAGCATCGGAAGTCCGAAACCAACATCCTCTGCCCGCCCGCACCCCATCGTGACAAGCACGCTCGCCCCTCCCAGGTACGTACGCCGAGACGAGAATCCCCCGCGGCGAATGTCGCCCGCCTCTGCGTATCATTGGTCTGCTCTATCCGCGGGTCGGAGTGCTGGCGCGCGGACCCCTCTCCTTCCAAGGTTGCCCGCACGTGTGGGAGGACCGCCGCTCGGGAACCGAACTCGTCCATTTATGGCCGAGGTCTTCCGTCCCCCTGGGCCCGAGAGAAAGAGGGCAGCGCACGATCGTTACCAAGCCTCTGGTAGTGCCGTTCCCAGCTAACCCTCCGTCTCCCCCACGCCGGTAGATTATCGTCCACTCTACGCCGACCGACCACTGGCTTCTTTTTATCCAGCACGCTCGCCCCTTTCCCTCTCCCCGCGAAGAAGCACCCGATCGCCTTGGTCAGGCCCCCCTTTCTGACGCCCCGACGCCCGCCATGTCCGCCCCCGTAAGCGCCATGCCTCCCCTGACGGAGAAGAAGCTCGAGAAGAAGCCCGTCAAGTTCTCCAACTTGCTGCTGGGCGCTGGCCTCAACATGTTCGAGGTCACCACCCTAGGCCAGCCGCTCGAGGTCGTCAAGACCACCATGGCCAGCCACCGCGGCGACAGCTTCGCCACGGCCCTCAGCCGCGTCTGGAGCCGTGGTGGTGTGTTTGGCTGTAGGTGCCCCTCCTCCCCCAGCTTCGACGCCCTACCCCAGTCCCCGTCGATGCTGGTCGTCGCACGGCCGCCGGCTCATGACTGACCCGCTCTCCAGTCTACCAGGGTCTCATCCCCTGGGCTTGGATTGAAGCTTCGACCAAGGGCGCCGTCCTGCTTTTCGTCGCTTCCGAGGCCGAGTACTACGCCCGGGTCGCCGGCGCCTCCGATTTCGGCAGCGGCATCCTCGGTGGTATCACGGGTGGTGTGGCCCAGGCCTACGCCACCATGGGCTTCTGCACCTGCATGAAGACGGTCGAGATCACCCAGCACAAGATGGCAGCGGCCGGTGTCAAGCCCACGAGCACCTTCGCCACCTTCATGGACATCTACCGCAAGGAAGGCATCCGGGGCATCAACAAGGGTGTCAACGCCGTCGCCATCCGGCAGATGACCAACTGGGGCTCCCGCTTCGGTCTGTCACGGCTGGCCGAGCAGGGCATCCGCCGCGTCACTCACAAGGAGCACGGCGAGGCGCTGAGCCCTCTCGAGAAGATCACGGCCTCGGCCGTCGGTGGTGGTCTGTCTGCCTGGAACCAGCCCATCGAGGTGATCCGCGTGGAGATGCAGAGCAAGAAGGAGGACCCCAACCGTCCCAAGAAGATGACGGTCGGCAACACCTTCCGATACATCTACCAGAGCGATGGTCTGAAGGGACTGTACCGCGGCGTGGCCCCGCGAATTGGTTTGGGTGTTTGGCAAACGGTGTGCATGGTGGCCATGGGCGATATGTAAGCAGCCTCTCCCCTCCCCTCCCCCCCACGTTTTCCCGCAGGGTTCACCCTCGCCGCATCATGACATGCTGACCATGACGTCAACAGGGCCAAGAGTTACGTGGAAAAGTTGACCGGCGAGAAGGTCACTGCTAAGCATTAGACGGCGTTTATGGACTGGAACGGACATGGGTTATGGTGTTTGCGATGCGACGATGTCGGGGATCTGGGCTCGGTATGACTGATAGACGTTGCCCCCGCCCCGTTTGGATCCGGGATGGAACGAAATCATCCACGAAAACGGCCGCCTCTACTGGCCCGGATGAGTTTTAATACACGATTTGCTATGCCGGCGTCCTCGCCGACGCACTGCAGAATCTTCCTTTTCACCTTGCCATCGGGCTTTCCGTCTTGTCGTCTAATCTACCGTCAACAAGGTGCCGTTGAGGGTCGGAATGTTGATTGTGGATTGGTGTACCGTACGGCCCTTGACAGACGGGTTGGGCTGCCGTCGATTTGGTAGGCATCGAGAGCAGAGTCGAGAACATCCTCCCCTAGCTGTCTGGAAGAGCTCCCACCGACTCGATTTGTCCCGTCCTGCTGGACGGACTGCTTGCCGTATACACTTGCCAGCCGATGGAAGGGAAGGGAGGGCAAGGTATCCCGGAGGATGAGGGGCGCCTGAGGCCGTCATGCTAACAATAGCGCTGCCTGAACAATAGCGCTGGCTAGAACCGTGGTTCCCTACCCGGCGAACCCCATGCCGCCCCCTCGGCGGTCCAATTTGCGACTGTACGGGCTTGGGAGACGCGCGCTGCCGCGTGTCAGGCGCGACACGGGGGCAATGGCCTACGGGAGCTATTTGCACGCTGCTTGCGAAGCGGGTCAGATCCCCCGGGGGTCCCCATCGGCGGCACTAGGCGCTACTACGCACGACTTAGTCCTATGTAGTCTTACTCGAGGGGAATCCACCGTCTCGTCTCTTTTTGTGTTTCCCTGCCAGGCGGCCCTTCTCATGTGGAGTATGTGCGTGCCCGACCTGGGGATGGGGGGGAGGAGGGGGGGGTCGAGGGGGTATTCCCTCGTTGGGCTGGGCCATTGCACACTATCCGGTATCTACTGTGCAGAGAGGGAGGCGGTGGGCAAACTGCGGCGGACTTATTCAAGATAACTGGGTCCTTCCGGGGTCCTGTCAGTATCTTTCCCTCTCTCTTCCCTACTCGTAGGCGGTGTCAATAAAGAACTTTTTTTTCCCCCTAGCATCTTCCTCCCTATGGGGTCGCTCTATCCCGTTCTTTGGTCCGCTGGGAGCCACGTCGCCATGAGGAAAAAAAAACCCCTGCGCGGTGGGTGTACGGCGGTAGGGAAACCCCCAAAACCTGCAACCTCGGCCTCACTTTGGCGTTACCATACCTCCCCCCCCAAGTCCCCTTCTTCCTCTGGTACCCGGCATCGTAAAAAAAAGACCCGACAATAGGTCTCGCTGGCATGTAGATACCTAGGTACTGCCCCAGGGTGTGCTGGCTCGACCCGGGCCGCGCGAGTTTCGGCCAGGCACTCTTCTCGGCCTCAGAGAAAAGGAGGGGGGGAGCGCCAGTGGTTCGCTCGCCGGCGGGCAGATGGCCCCTTGCGGCCAAGTCTTTCTGGCCGGACTGGGACGACCCATACCATGGGCCGAAGGGGTCCTGTCCGAGTTACCATGTGTAAGTCCCCAGCGGGCCAGGGGTTCGGGGTCCTTCCCCCCTCCCTCCGGGCGTATGGCCCTCGGTGGATGGCCGGGCTCGACGATGACTCGGCGTTCTGTGGCTAGGGGCCGGACGTGTGAAGAGAAGGGGCGGCGTAAGACGAGAGTGAGTGTACCCTGCTCATCTTGATAGACGTCTTCCGCCACCGAGGAGGGTTTCGAATAGACGGGGGATATATACCAAACAAATGGTACCTGATCTCTCTATCTGCCGTATTATCGATACGAGTGGATTCGCCACTCCAACTCACCGCCCTCCATTCGTAGACTGAGTATAGCCTTTCCATGGGTTTTCTGACGCGTTAAGCCCTCGGAGGAAATGTTTGGCTTCCCTTTGGGGTAGACAATATGACCGCTTACCAGAGCCGCATCGTTTCTTCGCCTAGCCGACATCCCCCCGGGCTCAAATTCCTTGGTCGTAGGTCCGAGTTGTGTATGGGAACATCGAACGGGCATGCCAAAGACGGTCGGCACAGGTACGCGACAGCAGAACCGAGAGCAGAGCACTCTGCCTACCGAGGAATGAAACCAGCTCCCTACGGCCCGCCCGCCTGCGGGAGCTTCATCTCCAGGAGGACCGCCTGCCCACCAACACCGCCAGCAGAAGGGGCGTAGGAGGGCTCGTTTTACGCCTCACGGCCATCACGAAACGAGTGGTGGGCCGCTACCGTGGCCCGGCCTCTATGCTCGACGCTGCTTTTTAGTGAGCATGGCCGGTCGAGCACCGGTTCCCGCCCCCCCTTCCCGTCCGCAGCCCTACGGGGGACCTTTAGCCCGGCTCCATGTTTTCACGAAGGGCAGCTCCACGTGGGACCCGGAGGCCAAGATTCCCGTCGTCGGCTCGCAGCGGACCGTCTTGGGTAAGTATATATAGGGCCAGGCCAACCCGCCGGCGGCACTCGACGGGATATTGCCCAGGCCGGATGGCCTTTGCCGTATTCAAGATTAATGCGCCTCGGCGCGCTCCTGCTGCATCGCAGCGTCTATGGACCATGACCTCATTGCGTCGTGCCGCCATCCTCACACCGTGCTTGCGCCTGAGAAATCCCCCTCCTCCTCCAGGCATGGGATAGGCAAGACATGAGGACCCTCAACACGAGAGAGAGCGAGTGAGAGAGTGTGTCTCTGTGTGACATGGGTCCCGATCGCTGACATGCTGGGTGGGAAGTCAAGGATCGGCCTCCACCGTCGGCTACCGTAAATGGACCGACCACATGACGTCCGGGGCTAGGCGCCACGTCCCCGTACTATGCGACTGTGAGGAGTTCTTATTTTCCCGTCCTGGCCCCCGATGGCCGGTCGAGGGGCAGGTTGGGGATATCTTCACGTCCCCAACGTGACTCGCGCTCATCTCGGCGCTAATGTCTTGAATGAGGAAAGATCTCGGACGGCCAACGCCAAAGGTCTGTTGTAATCTGTACAAATTAGGACCAAGGCTACCCCGCGGGGCCAAATTCCGAGGCGAACATGCCAAGACGCCTATGTGTTGTTAGTTACAGGTATAGCAGAGATGAGAATCGAGAAGAAAAAAAGGCCAGGCACCGAGTCAAACTGCCCCCGGGCGAGGGGTGACGGCGTTTGTCGTATGCCCCCCCCCCCCCTCAAACGCCCCCAGGCGCATCTAGATGCATGTGCCTGCAGCTCCTATGTAGGCAAGTGTGGACGGACGGATGTGTGGGGGGGAGGGGGAATGGACGTTTCTGCCGATGCATGTGCGAGATTGGATCGCTGCCGGCTGCAGTGCCGAATCTGCGCCCCAAAGACTGGTGGCCAAGAAACCGAAGCCCTCGCGCAGCCAAGAGGCGAGCGAGCCCTCGAGATTGGTTGGGGGAGGGGGCCACGGCACGAGAGAACGCGGCGAAATGAGTCGCGCCGGTTGGCGGCGACTACCTCTCGGGCCGCAGGCTCTGGCGATCTGGAGAGGGAACCTTTTCGGCGGCGGCGGCCGTCTCGGGCGCAAAGGCAAAAAGGGACGAAGGGAGGCGGCGAGTCGGACGTCCTCCCTCACCACGACCTCTGGACGCATTTTTTTTCTTTCCTGTCGCTCAACGGGTGGCACGCGCGATCACCGCCAAGCAAAGCGCGCGACGCAAAGCTCGCCTACCTTGTCGTACACGGTTCACCGCCAAGCAAAAGGCAAGCGCAGCCTCGTGCGCTCCCTGCTGTCCGGGCATGGTGGATCGGTCGACCGGCGAAGACCTGTAGGGTATCCATGGGCACGACTGCTAGGCCCGCCGCGTCGGATTTTCGAGGCAAGCTCTCGGTCCTGGTGGGGGAGGGCTGAGGCAACCACGAGGGCCCATGTTCATCTGCGTGGGACGAGTTACATAGTAGTGGCAAGATTCTTTACAGATTGGGGAAGGGGAGACCGGTCTGTATCTGTAAGAGACACAACCGAGGGTGTACATCTCCATCCGTCTTGGCCGTTGGCTCTGTACCTGACGGGAAGAAGCAAAGCGACGCGGCGGCCGAGACAACGAGGCGGTTCGGGACAAGATAGGCAAACCTTGGTAATAAGGGTCTTCCCGTGGCCCTCCAGAGGAATTGCATATGGGAAAGGCGCTCCTCGGGCGCTGGGGCCACCAGCGTCAAGCATCCACGGATAGATGTCTGTCTGTACTCTGTACACCCGTCTCTGTTCTGCTTGGCGTTGGTGTAATTGACGGTGTGTAAGTCAGGCCAAGCGGAAACGGGCCGGCCAAGACGGTCGGTCCCAAGCAACAAGTGGGGATGAAGGTGATGTATTTGTCCCAGCCACTCCCTTCTGTCCCTGGAGAATACATGGTGGATGGTTGGGAGCCGGACTAGTAGTTGTAAAGTGGTGGCCGGTGGCCCGTCCACGCACGGCAGTCAGGGAGTCAGGGCTCCAGCTGCATCGACCACATATTAGTACAACCACATGCCTCTTCTGCTGATACCACGACTTTGCGCATGACGCTAGCCCGACTCGGTGGTCCGTAGTTCGATGACGAAGGTTCGCTATCAACACGAGACGGGCCTTTCCCCGTCTGTGGGGCAAACGAGCTGGACGGGCTCGGCTGTGTTCGTGCCACTTGCGGAAGGCTGGTCGGCCGTCGTATGATACGCGTCAAGCCTCGTCCACGGCGCGTCAGCGAGATCGACGGGCTCAGGGATGGACATGGATGACTGACCGTACGACTTACTGGTACAGGGCAGTAGGGAGTCGGCTACGCAACGCCCACGTACCGAGAACATGTGTACCACCGCGTCGGTCTCGATTACGATGGGGGGCATGGCATTAGAGCCCAGCCGAGAGAACGCTGGGCGTAGGTTTTGTGGGATCGGCTCCATCCGGTGATCGCCATTTTGGCAATAGTCTTGGCTCTCCATTCTTGGCCTCGCCAAATGGTTGAGATATTGGAGGCTGGGGAGCAGCACTCGTACATGTAAGGCCCCGCCAAGTACGACGCTATGTAATAACAGAGGGCATGAACAAGAGACAGAAGGTGGGAAAAGAGATGGATGCCTGCCGCCCAGAACCGACAAAGCCTGCCGCGGTAGTCGGCAAGTCGATGGCCGGCGGCCTATGCCCTACGCTGGTGCTTTCCGCATGGATGTCTCGCGCCAACGGCTAATAAGGTGAGAAGGACCAAAAGCCCCTCACCTAGACCGAGCTGGAAGGGCGCCCCGCCGGCGCCCGCAAAGAAAGTGGAAGGATAGAAACAAAGGGACGGAAGCAAGTAACGGCCCGGCCGGATCATGCGCGCGTTGTGCCCGAATGTATCAAATTGAAGCCTTCTCGGGTTTCAGTTGGTGTCGGCGAGGCTGAGAAAGAAGTCGCCTTGCTGCAAGAAACCCGCGAACCCGCCCACGGCAGGCGGGATCGATGACGGCAGATGCGCGATTCAGATCCGACGTGCGCTGTGAGCCACGCTTGGCGGGGTAATACCCAAGTATCGAGTCACGATACCTACCCCAGGTTGCCGGGCCTGTCAGGTGATCGCTCGCTCCACGGAGGAGTTTCGAGTCGCCAGCGGCATTGTAGCGCGTAGTGTGACCAAACTGACTAAGTAACTAGTCGCACAGTAGACGTCCTCCCAGCCCGAACAGGCATCCACGACCTTATCCCTCCAATACGATTGGCGGCCGAATCGTTCCAGGTCGCGAGGACGAAGTACATGCACAAGGAGGCTTTACAGTCCAAGCCCAGGGTGCTGCAAGAGGGCTGCCAGAAGTATTTCAAGGCGATGCCTACTCAGCTGGCTGGCGCTATGGTCGTGCTGACTTCCAGCATCTGCGCTCCCGTTCCGGCAGTGAGAACCATTGGTTTGTACCCTGGCTGCCTGTGGGCCTATAGCAGCGGACATGAATGCCAGTTGGGAGGCCTGTTGATTATCTCTGCGGCCCCCTCCCCCGGGCTGCCGTTTGAAACACGGCCTGAGCGGAAAGAAGAAACCACAAAGAAGTTCGTTTGCCCACGAGCATGCCCGTTGGGCTGCACGCATATTAAGCTCCGGGCGTGGCCAAGAACGGGAGGGACTGTGGTTCTTGTTCGACAGGGCGCCCCCTGTCCATGATCACATCGGTGCGCCCCGGTGCGTGGGATTGTATGACGCAAAAGTGCACACGCTCTCTCCCTCCCCCTCCCTCTGAGAGCACGACGGCCTTATTGCCGGATGGTATACGTTGTATATAGATACGATGGGAATTCAATTGACTGGGAGGAATTGGCATGGACGTGGCATGACTCTTCGGCTGTGCTATCGTGAGCAAGGAGTAGCGTCTCGGGCAATCAGCCGTCGAAGGACAATAGTACCAGGATTGGCTACGTCGAACACACGCGGCGGCGAGCTTGACGCGAAAGGGCAGAATGGGGGTGGGGATCGTCACTGTAGCGACTCGGGCATCGTCAAGTTCCATAAGCGGTGAGTATGGCGGGCTCGGCTACGGCAGGACTGGGACTAAGCACCAGCGACTGTGAGTGGCTGCGCCCGTGGTGCAGGTGGAGGTGAATGGCCAGATCTAGTTGTGGTAGCAGCTGGGCATGCAACATCCGAGGCCTATGCAAGGCACGCCAACTCTGCGCATACGGCTTCTCCCCCAAGCGCCGCCTCGACCGCCTGCCAAATTCGAGGCGAAGCCCGTCAGCCGGGGGAGCCAGGCCTGGGCAGCCCAGCCTAGCCCAGCCTCCCGACTAGGGCTTCAAGGCGGAACTCTAGATGGCTCCATCATTGATCGCCTTGGACGGGCCCGCGGTGAGTCTGTAAAAGGGAAACGGGGCACTGGATCGTCCGTTGGAGAAGGAGGCCGGTGCGCCGATTGCCGCTGGCTAACAAGTGTGGATGGCATGGTGCGTGGTGCCCAAATTGCCCCGTGCAACCCGTGACAGCTGACGGCTCTCTCTCGTGAGCAGCCATCGACGCAAGCAACACGCGACAAGCACGGCCTGCGAGGGTCAGCAAAAGCTGGTTTGGCTGGTTTGCTTCGCTGAGTTTCGACCCCCGTGTGATCCCAGCCTGTCGCTGCCGCCGCCGCCGCCGCCGTGTACACATGGCAGGACGGGCGACATGAACCCCGGGAACAGCGGCTGGCGACGGGTGTACGTACGGCGTGTCACTTTGCCTCATGTATGTACAGCGCCGAGCAATAATAAAGGAATAGGGCGAGAAAATGCCGCGAAACGCCCGTCAAGGCGAGGCGAAATTTGCGCTGGGTGTCTAGTGCGGAAAACAAGAGATGCCGCCCGGACGATCCTGGTCGGGATGGACTGAGGTCTTTCCTAATCTTTCTATAGCCCTTGCGTGATTGGTCGGTGAGTGATGGGTCACCTCTCGGCGGTCCCTCTCTTCCCTTACCCGCCCTCGCCTATTCGCTCGTTCGTCCAGCGTCCTGGATGTACTGCATGCGTCCATTCGCTTCCGTGGCCCCCGGCAGCAGCATGGGATGCCAGCAGTAGGCACGTCCATAGCAACCTCAGTAATAACACGCGCAGCACCACGCTCACTTCCCTTCCAGTTCTCGTGCGGCCACCCCGGACCTGGAGGGAGGGCGCTCACTCACCCACCCTGGTTGTCCCGTTCCCACGCCCTTCTTCACTTGCTTGCAGTCCGCCTGCATCTTGCCGCGGCGTTATCTGGCAGCTGCTCTGCTGGAGTCGGATGAAATCGACGAATACCTTCAGAATCAATCCGGTAGGAACCGACCGCCTCGCACTAGTGGAGATACAGTAGTTAGTGGCCAACTCGGGGGTCCTGGGGCCGCACTGGCATCCGCGGTGGTGACACGAGGCACCCTCGCGCCTTCGCGGCCCAGGAAAGCTACATTTGGTACCACTGCCTTATGAATGCCTGCGACTACAGAGATGTTACTACGGAGCTCTCTTTCCTTTCCCTCGCAAGCCTCGGCCCAAAAGTCGGGGAAATGTCGATGGCCTAGACTGCTTCCGTGCGTCCAGCTGGCCGCCCACTTCTCCGGACTCTCTAGCCGCCCATGAGCGCCCAGCTGAACAGTGCACTCCCACGCCGTCGCTGACTCTGGGCCGACACGTTTTCCGCCAGGACCCCCCGGGGGGAGGGTTGGCACTGCACACGCGACGGGGCGCTCGGGGCGGCTGGGTTCCCATGCCAGCCAGCCGTTACTGTTGATGTGTTCGGTGGACACTCTCGCGTGCACAGGGGTGACATGGTCGCTTTGCTTTCTCCATAGCCGAAGGCGTCGAGACCAACACCGTCACGGGCTCCATGCCGGAGGTGTGTAAACGGTCTCGGCCGCGGGAACGTCAATATTTCGCTCACACCTCTCTATCTGCACGCAGCACCGCCGAGCCCGGCGGAAGGAGGATGCACACCCATCTGCGGTAGAAACCGGCCGGGGAGCCCGAGGGTAATACCGTTGGTCGATTGGCCAATTGGACCGTCACGGGCGAGGTTTTCTAAACTTGCCCTACCGCAGAGCGCGCAGGATAAACCTGCCCTTCTGCCCGTCAGGTGCTGCCCGCTTCTCCGCTTGTGGCCACCGACGTCGCCTCGAGGTCCCTTATACTCCAGGTTACTGCCCAGATAATGGCCACCGGCGTCCTTGGCTTGCACGATCGGACGGCGTGAGCATGTAGGTACTTACCCGCCACCGAAAAAGCCCCTGGCGCGAAGGCCTGGGCTGCACAGACCTGCTAGGTTGTATGTACCTTACGGTCCCAAAGTCCGGATCCATTGCGGTAATCCCTTTCGGGGCGCGAGGGCGATGGGAAAAAAAAAAAAAAAAACCAGGCTGCTAGGATAGCAGTCAGCCAGCCTGACCGATTGGCTTGCCAAATGCCGTAATGCGGACAGGCCGGATTGCGCGCAAGGCTTGCTTGCATGACGTAAATGGCCACGGCAATTGGGTGGCGCTTTCACGCTCCCGGGGCGAGTTGCGGGTACCCGGCGTCCCGTCAGAAGACGGGGACAGAAGCTGGACAGAGAAGATATGTAGGCCCAAATGCACTGTCCAGTGGAAAAGAGATGCACCCAAAACGCAATAAATACCAATCATCAAAGTCGTGC
The DNA here is from genome assembly GCA_018287875.1 of Nigrospora sphaerica. NCBI lineage: Eukaryota > Fungi > Ascomycota > Sordariomycetes > Amphisphaeriales > Apiosporaceae > Nigrospora > Nigrospora sphaerica. The sequence goes on from JAGVVL010000002.1 coordinate 5,412,329, forward strand.
CCACCGCGCCCGTATGCTGCGTACAGCATACAGTAGCCATACATGCGGGCCTTGTACGTGTGTCTTGAGCTGCCAATCCGACGTGTCCCCCCCTGGATGCGAGACATCCAGGTCACCCCGCAGCGAAGCGGCACAATTAGGTGCAGCACCGGAGGCCAAGGGATTCCCAAGGCCATGGAGACACCTAGACATCTACAATTGACTCTGGAGGGAAGCAACTAGCGACCGGCCAAGACCGTGGTCGGCTTGAAGCCCTCCGTTGCGCCTGCAAACTGACTCTGCGCGGCCGGGACGAGGACGGGAGGAACAAACAGTACGAGACCCACGACCCAGTTTTGGAGGTCCTCCAAGGCGGATGGATGACGGATCCCTCCCCCCATCAGCCCATAATGGGCCGCGCCCAACGAGCCCTGTTTGCTGGCCAAGGGCCCCAGATCTATGTAGGTACTGGCCTATGGTTGACAGTGCGCGCCAGACCGCCCGCACAGAGACGGAGCCCATGAACCCCATGTGGGTTTTGTTTCCACGGCAGGGCATTGGGCCGGTACGTAGACCTGGACAGGCATGGCGGCCGTACATGGTACATGGTGCACCAACCCCCATCTCCCCCATGGCTAGGCGGTCGACTCGGCTCGAATCAGGGTCACGAGCTAAGAACAGGGATCAGGGGTCGGGTGGTCCCCGGCTCTACGGAGTGGAGTGTTGGAGCTCGAAAGCTCGGGGGAGCTCAAATGTTAGGTTTGATGGGTCACCTCTCTAGGTATGTACCGGGGGGTTTGACAAAACTTCAATTGGCATGCCCGTTGTCGTATTGCAGTCCTCCATGTTTTTTGCGCAAGGCCTTGCGCTATTGCTGCTGCCGCCTCCTCCGCTATCGCTGCTATCGCTGCTGCAGCTGCAGCTGCTGCCGCTGCCCATCTTGCAGGCACATGCCCCTATCCCGTACCTTAGTATCTCCAGAAGTAGGTATCCGCCTGAATGCTGTCTGCCACTTATAGGCGGCTTCCGTGCTCCTCGGGGCTCGAGTGGGCTTCTACAGCTTCCACTCCAGGCTTCTACCGCTTCTGCGACCCCACGCAGGTCCATATGGTGGAAAGCCCACCGGGTAAGCGCACCAAGCTCAATGGACGACCGGCCTCGTCAGGTCCTTTGGGAAAAGTCGGGATGAGTCGCTACCGCGCATCTATTGGGCGCAGTGGCCACGAGCCAACGACGTCAGAGTCAGATTGATGCGTGCGCGATTTGTTTCCGACAGCGAGCACCGCGGCGTGCACATTTTCCGGACTGGCATGAAGGCGAGGTTTCCATGATTGGCGAGAGCCGCGTGAGGAGCGGGGCCGGCCACCGGGCAGGAGCTCCATGCTTTTCGGCCAGGTGGTACTTGTGTGTGTGAGAGAGAGAAGGGGGAGAGAGAGAGAGAGAGAGAGAGAGAGAGAGAGAACGTGTGTGCTTGTCGTGCTTTGGTCGTCCATGCGCCGGCACGACAAAGACGGGCCCTGGGTGGAGGAGCCCTGTCGAGTTGAACAGGTGAATTACCATTACAACCACATTGGGAATGGAATCAGGAAGCAAGACGGGTGGGGGCCTGAAAAGGCTGGCCGGGGCGACTGGCCACCCACACTCGCACCCGCCAGACCACCTGCGGAAGCATGTACCTACCATCCACGCATACACCCCTGCAAGATCCATCACCCGTCCATCGACGGCTATGGGGCGAGAGAGACCGAGAGTTGAGGGAAAAAACACACACGCACATCACGGCATGGGATGGCACGCTTCTTCCCCTTCAACACGCCCAGCTATCTGCCCCCAAGACAAGCCCTACCTCAACCTGCCTGGCCAAGGAAATGGCCCCAAAGGTAATGCCGTAGCTTAGAGCCTCAGGGCTCCTTCTCCGTGGGCGCGCACGCGTGTTGAATGTGCCCGCATCACACCATTGGGGCCGAATGTTTGTAGTGAAAGAGATTATCCTGGTCGGTCGAGTGTTTATTTCAACCGGGGGGGGGTAGCAATTTTACCCAACACCCGCAAACACTGTCCTTGCGGGTACCGGGTACCTCTTGGGCCGCAGGATCGCCTGCCGTGCAGCAGTATCGGCAACCCCTCCAAGAACTCAACGCTAGTCCCGCGCACTGAGTAGTTTACGTTCCGGGGGCCTTGGGAACGTACTCCCACGCCTGCGCTTCTTTTCTCCATCGGCACTCTGCTCCACCTTCCCGTCTTTTAATAAAGGTGACGGTCTCCTCTCCCAGCTGCACCTCTCTTCCCTCTTTCCCTTCCCACGCGCCCTGTCAGTTCGGACGACTAGGTTGACGTGCCTAAACTCGCTTCCTTTGGCTGTTCTCTTTTCTTGAGGACTGCCTTAAGCAAGAAGCCCTTCCCGACTTCACCTTTCCCTCTCCCCGCCCAGCGCGTGCATCAGCATTCCTTTGGTAGTTTGCCGCTTCGCGATACCTAGGTATACCTGCTACACCTAATCACCGCCTTTAATTCTTCAGGGAGCTGTACTCGTCCGTCACCATGGCCGAGTCCAACCCTGCCAACGCCCCGGCGTTGCACACCAACATCGAATCTGGGAAATTCGACGAGAAGGAGCGCCCTGTGAATCCCCCGCCTGCCAAGCCCAAGGCCGAGGATGACGACGACGAGGATGAAGACATTGATGCCCTGATCGAGGACCTCGAGTCCCAGGACGGCGGCGATGCCTTCGAGGAGGAGGAGGAGGCCAGCCCCGCTACCGGCCGCGTTGTAAGTACTTCTTTCCTCGCCGTGTCTGCTGCTGCCGCCGCCGTGTGGGCCTCTGCAATTCGGCATCCCCGGTGCCCACATGCTCGCTCTCGGCCTCGCTCGTGGCACGATGCTAACCCAGTACCCCGCAGGTCCCCGATGACATGCTCAACACGGACACCCGCCTCGGTCTTACAGAGGCCGAGGTCATCAGCCGCCGTCGCAAGTATGGCCTCAACCAGATGAAGGAGGAGAAGGAGAACTTGATTCTCAAGTTCTTCGGCTTCTTCGTTGGTCCCATTCAGTTCGTTATGGAGGCGTAAGTATCACCTAGTTTCCCGGTATTTGGTTGGCCCGGCGAAACCAGAAGCTAATCACTGGTTTGACAGTGCCGCTGTTCTGGCTGCCGGTCTCGAGGACTGGATTGATTTCGGTGTCATCTGCGGTCTGCTGCTACTCAATGCCGTTGTCGGTTTCGTCCAGGAGTTCCAGGCCGGTTCCATCGTCGACGAGCTCAAGAAGACTTTGGCCCTGAAGGCTGTTGTTCTCCGTGATGGTACTCTCAAGGAGATCGAGGCTCCCGAGGTCGTGCCCGGTGATATTCTCCAGGTCGAGGAGGGTACCATTATCCCCGCTGATGGCCGCATTGTTACCGAAGACGCCTTCCTCCAGGTTGACCAGTCGGCCATCACTGGCGAGTCTCTGGCTGTCGACAAGCACAAGAACGACCAGTGCTTTGCCTCTTCGGGTGTCAAGCGTGGCGAGGCTTTCGTCGTCGTTACTGCCACTGGTGACAACACCTTCGTTGGTCGTGCTGCCGCCCTCGTCAACCAGGCCAACTCCGGCACTGGTCACTTCACCGAGGTCCTGAACGGCATTGGCACAGTGCTCCTGGTGCTCGTCGTCGTCACCAACTTGGTCGTTTGGGTTTCGTCTTTCTACCGCTCCAACCCCATCGTCGATATCCTGCGCTTCACCCTGGCCATTACTATCATCGGTGTCCCCGTCGGTCTCCCGGCTGTCGTCACCACCACCATGGCCGTCGGCGCTGCCTACCTCGCCAAGAAGAAGGCCATCGTCCAGAAGCTGTCTGCCATTGAGTCCCTGGCTGGTGTCGAGATTCTCTGCTCCGACAAGACTGGTACCCTGACCAAGAACAAGCTGTCTCTTTCGGAGCCCTTCACCGTCGCCGGCGTTGACCCCGAGGACCTCATGCTCACTGCTTGTCTCGCTGCCTCACGCAAGAAGAAGGGTATTGATGCCATTGACAAGGCCTTCCTGAAGTCGCTCAAGTACTACCCCCGCGCCAAGAATGTCCTTTCCAAGTACAAGGTCCAGCAATTCTTCCCCTTCGACCCCGTCTCCAAGAAGGTTACTGCCATCGTCGAGTCGCCCCAGGGTGAGCTCATTACTTGCGTCAAGGGTGCCCCTCTGTTCGTCCTCAAGACCGTCGAGGATGACCACGAGATCCCCGAGGAGATTGACCAGGCCTACAAGAACAAGGTTGCCGAGTTCGCCACCCGTGGTTTCCGCTCCCTCGGTGTTGCCCGCAAGCGTGGTGAGGGTGCCTGGGAGATTCTCGGAATCATGCCCTGCTCCGACCCCCCTCGTCACGACACTGCCCGCACTATCAACGAGGCCAAGACTCTCGGTTTGTCCATCAAGATGTTGACTGGTGACGCCGTCGGTATCGCTCGTGAGACGTCTCGTCAGCTCGGTCTCGGCACCAACGTCTACAACGCTGAGCGCCTCGGTCTCGGTGGTGGCGGTGACATGCCCGGTTCCGAGGTCTACGATTTCGTCGAGGCTGCCGATGGTTTCGCCGAGGTCTTCCCCCAGCACAAGTACAACGTCGTCGAGATTCTCCAGCAGCGTGGCTACCTCGTGGCCATGACTGGTGATGGTGTCAACGATGCCCCCTCCCTGAAGAAGGCTGATACCGGTATTGCTGTCGAGGGTGCTTCCGACGCCGCCCGATCCGCTGCCGACATTGTCTTCCTTGCCCCTGGTCTTGGTGCTATTATTGATGCCCTTAAGACTTCCCGTCAAATCTTCCACCGCATGTACGCATACGTCGTTTACCGTATCGCGCTCTCGGTCCACCTGGAGATTTACCTCGGACTGTGGATTGCCATCCTTAACCGCTCGCTCAACATTGTCCTGGTCGTCTTCATTGCCATCTTTGCCGACGTCGCCACGCTGGCCATTGCCTACGACAACGCTCCTTACTCCAAGTCGCCCGTCAAGTGGAACCTTCCCAAGCTCTGGGGCATGTCGGTTCTCCTCGGAATCGTCCTGGCCATCGGCACCTGGATTACCGTCACGACCATGTACGCTGGTGGTATCACCCCTGAGGGCATCCACGGCGGTATTATCCAGAACTTCGGTAACCTGGATGAGGTCGTTTTCCTGCAGATCTCGCTGACGGAGAACTGGTTGATCTTCATCACCCGTGCCAACGGCCCCTTCTGGTCGTCGATGCCCTCGTGGCAGCTCAGCGGTGCCGTTCTGGTCGTCGACATCGTCGCCACCTGCTTCTGTATCTGGGGTTGGTTCGAGAACGGTGACCCCACCTCCATCGTCGCCGTTGTGCGTGTGTGGATCTTCTCGTTCGGTATCTTCTGCATCATGGGCGGCCTCTACTACATGCTCCAGGATAGCGTCGGCTTCGACAACCTGATGCACGGCAAGTCGCCCAAGGGCAACCAGAAACAGCGATCTCTCGAGGACTTCGGTAAGTTACATCTTATCGCCAGCAGGCTGTGGTGTGTGGCGTTTGCTAACATGTTTCGCAGTCGTTTCGCTCCAGCGCGTCTCCACGCAGCATGAGAAGTCGGCGTAAACGGCCTCGTACCGAAGCGGGCAGCGTTAATACCCCCGTTTGCCGCGTTTGGAAATGTTTTGATGTCTTTCACGCCCATTACGATGCCAGTCTGCATGACTCAATATGCGGGCTGATGCAATGCGCATACGTTCTTTGGCAAACTGTATCATGTGGCCGCCTGCCTTCTAATTCATCAGGCAAGGCGAGCCAAGGGAACCAGACTGCGGTCTCGTGCCATTATACCACCTACAGATGCTTTTTCTTATTGCTCTAGACAAAGACCTAATGAAATCAGTAAAAATACGCTGGTGTGGTACTTGCACATGTGACACGACCATTGATCAACATTAATGACTACGAGCAAGCGCGCCGAGACCATGGACGGTGCTTCATCATTTGCTCACAACGCTACGGTACGCGGCAAGCTATCGCTTCAGTGCCCATCCTCGATCTCCTGGGCAGGGTGAATGGCAGCTCGACTGGTCCGATGACGATGGCCCATGGACTAGTATTGCTCAAACTATGGGTTTGAGGTTTATTGCGGGACTACGACATCTTTGCTGGTGTCCAGCTCCTCGTGCCTGCGCAGGTCCATGGGCTTGTCGAGCAGAGGCACGACGTAAGGGTCGAAGGTCTTCCAGTAGGGGTTCTCGAGGTGATACTTCTGGCTCTGTTGGCACGGCAAGCTAATTAGAACGAGTTCGTATGAGTTAGGTACGAGGTTGCGGTGGCACTCACGGATTCCTGCTCGAAGCGCTCGACGACGGTGAAGGCGCGGGGGTCGTGGACATCCTGCATGACAAACCAATCAACAGTTTCCTTGTCCTTGCGGTAGACTCGGGCCGCCTCGATCAGCTTCAGCTTTATCTTCTCGATGGCCTCGGGGTCATCTTTGGCGTAGAGGTGGACGGTGAGAGTGTAGACCATCTTTGGAACCGCGAAGCGCGAGGTTGGGGGGTCCGAAGGGGCTTTCTTTGGCAACGTGAAGGGAAAGGATAGGGAGAGGCAAGCCAGTAACAGCACGCGGCACGGCAAAGCAACAAGAGACTTTGAAGGAGCTGGGGGAAGGTGAGAAGAGAAGGCGGAGGGGCGGGCACAAGGCGACTTCTATACCAGTGGTTATCTGACGTAGACAAATTCGATACAGACGGAGACGGGGCCGTCAGTGAGTGAGGGGTTCCTCGTACGGCCCCCCCCCCAAAAAAACGCAATTACCTAATGGGCGCGTTTGATGCCTGCTGTGCGTTTTTGGTGGTGCGTCAAGGACAGAGCTAACGATGAAAGCTTGATGTGAGTGCATGCGTGCCCGCTGGAGCTCCCCCGGTGGGGCTCTGGGCCTGCACTTTTGTTTGGCGGTACATACTACTACATACACGCCTACCCAAAGCTGAATCGTGAGAGAGCTGATAGGCCGTGGTGGCCTGCAGCGTATCGGCCCGCAGCGGTGGCCCTGGACGATGGCGGTGCGGTCTCGCTCGGCACGGCCGGTACTTGCTTGGGCCAGGGCCAAAACAGGGAGAGGGAGACGTGGGGGGCACGCAGAGAAGATCATGTCAGGCCAGGCCACGAAAAAAGATGGAGGGATGCTTGCCGCGGGGGAGGCTACGGTTGGGGGTTCTCTGTATAGCCTCGTTACCGAACATCAAAGTTGGGTAATGTGATAGGTAAATACACCTGTCCCATATTCCACTGCTCTGCTCGTTGTGGCTAGTGCTGTTGGGTGGCTTTTTGTCAACACTGGGGGGCCCCGTTCATTATTCGACCGGTCGAAACCCGCCCACCAGATCGGAGCACTGATTGCGTCAGTGGATGGGCAGATTTCTGGCCCACGTGACCCAGGTCATTCCCCAGGTTTCCAATGGGAGTTTCATCGGCATTAGCACCTCTGATGTCTTTTGGCAGGACCACGGCGGGCCGAAATATTGGGGAAACCGTGAAACATTCGGTGGTCGGTTTACTTGCTCGCCTAGTGCGTGCGTTTGTGTTGGATTGCCGTTGGTGCTGGCAAGCTGTGAATTGCCGTATCCGCCTTGAACTTCGACCGTTTGGGGCTCTGCCGCCTGCACACCCGCAACTCCAGCCAGCTAATTCCCGTCTTGTGATGCCCCCAGTAAAGGCCGGCGACAATGCGGGAGATCCCCGGCTTCTATTACGGTACGTGCATTGCCGGCACTCGGCCCTGTCGCTGCGCGCGGGGGTTCTGACGGCGTTCCAGATGAGGAGAAGAAGCGGTACTTTAAGGTGGAGAGCAGCCGGACGGCGCCGGCCACATCGGCCTGGTCCTCGGACAGCGTGAAAAAACGCAAGCTGGAGAGCAAGGAAGCTACGGCCGCCTTGCAGCGCCTGCGGTTGGAAAAGGGCCTCATCAAGCGCTCGCCGCTCCTGAGCGACCCGTTGGTGGGCGGAGTGTACGTCCGCGAGCACGGCGTCACGAGGCGTGGCGTGCCGGAAGCCAGCTACGCCAAGGGCTTCATCGAAAAGGGGTCTATGCCGCTGAAAGACGCTCGCTGGGGGTCTAACGGCAATCTCTCGCATTTGTGCGTCATCGGAGCCGACAGAACGACTGGTCTGGGGGTGGCATACGCCAGTAAGCCCGCCTCTCGCCCCGTGAATGTCCCTCACCACTCACGCCCCAGCAGCACTCGATGAGCTTCTCGTCTTTTCCACGTACATCCCGCGGGACCGGAATGGGAGGTGAGCAGCTGCGTGTCAAGGGAGAACGATGCTTCGAGCTGACGCGGTGGCCGCAGAATACACCGCCGGTTGCTGGCCAACTACAACGTCCCCCGTGGTAACCCATATGGAGAGCTAGCCGTCTCGCAGACCTCCGACATCAAGTATCACAAGCCCTCACAGAGCGTCTTCGTTGCAAGTCGAGAGCCAGGGAGGGAAGTATCGGTATGGCGGCTCAACCCCGTCCAGACGCCCGGCGATACAGGAAGAGCAATGCCCACAACGCCAGAATGGCTGCTGGGGGCCGGTAGGTCACCTCACGTGGCCACCATGGCAGCGCCCGACTGCTGACAAGCACTACATGCTCCAGAGTCCGACACTCCCCTTCTTAATATGCGCATACCCGGCCACAATAGAAAGATTTCTGATTACCAGATCAATTTGATTACCCCCGCCCCCCCTTCCGCTCCCTACATCTGCGCCCTCGGCACAAACCGTGGCATTCTCCATTGGGACGTCGAGCGAGACCTCTCTTGGTTGGCCCCTTCACGAAATGCCACGTCCTACGCCGAACTGTACCGTGACGTCTTTGCCATTGACTACCTGTCCGGCAACCCTGCCGTACTGCTCGCTGGCGGGCGGCCCGGGCATTTCTCGGTCAAGGATGTGCGCGACCGGAATGACGACACCCGAAGCCTCTCGAAAAGGCTGGGCAGCCCAATCACCCATATCAAGTCCCTGAACGAGCGCAATGTCCTTGTCAGCTGTCTCAGGCACGAAATGGCCGTGTACGACCTCCGGATGCTCAGGGTCGCGCCCCCTGCCGAGGCTTTCCAGCGGCCCGCCATCGACCACATTCTCCCCGCCGTGAGGTTTCCCGACTACCGGAATGGCCCACACGTCGATATCGGGTTGGATGTCGACGTGACCAGTGGCGTCGTCGCGGCGGCCCACGAGGATGGCAGCGTGGCGCTCTATTCCACACGAACCGGGCACAGGCTAAAGTCTCCCGATATCGACCAAATACGCTCACACCGTGGCGTCATCCGGTCTCTGCAGTTTGAAATAATGCCTGGGGATGCCAGTCCTACCTTGTTTGCGGGACTCGGTAGCAACCTGCATGCCTACTCTTTCGGGGTTCGCAGTGTGGACGACGAGGCTTAATAGTAGCCGTTAGCGCCGAGGAGTGGTATGATGATACCATGAAGGAGGCAGCCAGGAGGGCTCGAGCGGTTACCATGCCGTCTTGCTACCGGAGCTGCTGGGTTACGTTTGATGGCGTTCAGGCGGTCGGGTAGCCAACATGCTTTCATCGTTACATGAAAATAACGTGGGACTGCGAGACTCCGTACAGGGAAAACGTACGAGATGACTAGAGGGCAATGACAGCTAGTCATTTGTCATCGCTCGGCTCTCGTTTGGCCAGGGGACTTAGATTTGCGTGTCACGATACGTTACGGCTAGGGTCTCCACGGATACAAAGGCTAACAGGTATGTTGGTAGTGGCGTAGTTTCTTCGAAGGTATTATTCGCTTCTCCGTCTTCCGCGTTTGGTGAACTGCAGTCTCCCATTCTCAGCATTGAACTCAAGCGCCGTGCTAAAGATAGCGTATCGGCAATCGTGAACACTGGTACACGATGCCGCTTCCAGATGGCACAGCCGGCGCTATATTCGCTCAAGCGCTGCACATCGAGAATGCCGGAAGAAAATGAAGCGCCCAGCAACAAAGTACCAACCCAGCCAGCTGGTTTTCAACGACAAATCATTTATATGGCAAACGAAAGCGTCCCGCGGAGTCGACCGCTTGGGCGGCCATTATCGTAAAAGCGGCGGCTGCTGCTGCTGCATCTGATGTCAATACCTTGACTTTTCGATGCCATTGGGGAGCGTCATCAGTGACAATGGAACTGAAAAAACTCACCCAGGGTTGAAGTGTCCTTCGACTATGATCGTCCCATTCGCAACCCACGGGTTGAGGGTTTTGCTGCGAGTAATGTCAGCCTTCGCCCACGGCCGTTGAAATACCACCCTGAGACCCTACGAAGCGCGTACCCAGGATTGGCTTGGACGGTCATGGGTGTCGCGATGGGAAGGCTATTCAGGGTGAACAGGCTGACGAGCTGGAAGAAATACGAGCAGTGCATTATTATGTTTCTGTCGGGTGCGGGCCAGAGTAGGAGGCTAAAAGGCGCCTAAAGAGAACAGTGGCTGCGTGCCTTCTGTATCAACCGAGAACCAGCTCGGGACTCGAAGAAAAGACGATGGGTCAAGAACATGTGATGGATGAAAGTCACAGGAATTGTCGGCAACCCCCTCGGCATATATGGCCGAATACTCACGGGCACCCCGTTCCCCTTGTTCCTCCTATGCTCCCAAATGGGTTGGGGAGGGGCGAGCCAACCCTACACACCGACCATGGCTCCAGCCAGGCCACGAGTATCGCTGGGATCCTGGAGACGGACGTGTCGGCGTCAAAGGATTGGACCTGCCGTAGGGCCGCCACCGCAGCAGCCGTTGTGGTCAACAGCAAAACCCTCACACTCTCGCTTCAAGGGAGAAGAAGCACACGAGCATCCGGGACAACGATCAACGGGCGGGAATGGGAGAAAAAAATAGCCACGTCTTGAAAGTCAAATGTCCCAGCCATGTACCTCGGAAGAAAGGGGGGAGGCTCGCCTCTCGGTATGATGGAGTAGTCTCTCCGTCGGGTGGAACCCATGTCTCAAGTCTCGAAGGTCCTAAAGGCGCCGGTTTTCTGCTGCCTTCCCGCTTTCAACCAAGTAGCCGGGACCATGGGGGTTTAGCAACTCCAGCGCAGTTGCCTGTCTTGAAGCCTAAGCGTTTGACGTGGACTGGGTGGATAAGGTAGGAAATAAACACGGAGGGCACAAAGTACGCCACGATGGGTACGCTCCAACCGCGCGCCCACATGCTGAAGGGAAAGACTAAGATACGGTAGCCGGTTCTTAATTTCCAACAGGATCATCGAATTGGATGAGGAACTCACGATCCCGGAACAGGTAACCGCGGCTTAGAGGCAGGGTGAAAGGGAGGAAAGGAGCTGGAAGCACGGACGGGCGTGGAGTAGTTGGGTGATAGTGGTGAGATAAGGCTCGGAATAAGTTTGAGCCCTGGGCATCCCTTCTTACACCCGCGTCCATACGGCGCACACGGATGAAGCCGGTGTGTTCTGGCTCACCTGGGAGTAGGAAAGGGGCCCGTGACCTCCAAGCCAGCGCAGCGGCGGATACAAGATGCGAGTTGCCGGTAGTTTTCTTCACCACCGTCGTTATGGACGCAGCGGGATCATTTGTTTTGGGCGTCGTTCCTTTGCGAGCCTGGAGGACATGGCAAACAGGAATTGTCACCTGATGAGAGGCCGTGAAGATGAATAGCCCTTGCCGCACTATTTTGACCGCCCCCTTCATGCCCAGCTCATGCATCTAAAATTAGCGGAAAGACATATGTCGCTACGGACGGCGAAGGCCTCCCCCAGGCCCCGGCCGGGCGAGGCGAGGGCAGATAGGCTAGAGCGCAGGCCGCATTTCCCGGACATGGAGGCGCTTCCGCGCAGGTGATCCAGCCCCCTTATTCACCCCCCATGACCACGGAGCACTGGGCTCCCCCTTCGACGTCCGTTGGTGCCCACAAGACGAAGAATGAGAGACGTTGTCCCTTTCCCTCGGCTTGTAGGCTTGTAGTCGGAATTTCCATCTGCGAGCCGCCACCCGGCAGCTACCGGCCTAAGGAGCCCCAATGTATGGCCACGGGACGCTGGATCGTCATACTTCCCCAGCCGTGCCACGCGGCCGTCCACGTCTTGTCAAGCTCATGAGTTGGAAAAAATAGACCGAGTCACCGACTAGGGTCGGCGAGGGAAAACCCCACCGGGATCCAGCTGGCACCCATTTTCCGCACAAGTGCCAAGTTGTCATGAATGCTTGCCTTCCGAGCGTCGCGTCGGGGAACTGCGCTACTAGTGCTCACAAGCTGGGGCGTCCGCTACGAATTGATCACCTAGGACTGGGGCGACCACAAAAGGGGGGTCCCGGGGAAACCAGCACGGCCTGCACTTGTCCGTGGGCATGTTCGATTTCCCGTCAGCTGAGTGAGCAACGATTGTCTCATGGTAGATACCGCCGCCAGCCCGTACGAGAGCTTCCTCCTCTTTGTAAGCCCGGCCGTACGAAGGGGGAGCTTACTGAGCACCCGCGGCCCAGCGGCGGCAGCGGCGGCGCGCGTCTTATAGGGTCGAAAACGCGGTCGGCCCAGCGCGAAAAGAGGATCAGCACGCTGACCACTTCCAGACCCCGGTGGGTTTTTGGTCGCCCGCCCAAGGCGGGGCACAGAAGGGAAAAGCACTGTTCCGGGCCGGGAAGTGATGCATCCATGCTGTTAAGGCGAGAGAGAATAGAAAAAAGACGCGTAGTGGGACGCACCTGCCGCGCTAAGCGCCCGTTTCTTGGGGTAGGCGGCCTGCGATTGGTGCGTGTGCCGCAGCGCAAACAAAAAAGGGCATGTATGTACCTATTTTTGTGCAGCACCGCCACGCGCAGCCAGGAAAGCAGGATTGCCTAATCCGGCGAGCGACTGGCTGGGGATGGGCCCGCGTCCACGTGGTCGACCTTTTTTTGTTTTCTCTCTCTCTCTCCTTCTGATATGTTGGGGCCCGGCGACGACGCAAAACTTGGGCGGGCTACGCTATTTTCTCACGAGAGCGATAGAGCCACGTGTGGCCGCTCCGGATGTCGACCTTTCCGGTGGCCCTTTCACTGCCCGCCAGGCGGGCGCAGGCGGAGCCGTGAGGCCGTTACCCGCGAGGTAGCCAGCGACGAGGCGGTGGCTTGAAGGAATCCCTGGAGTTGGGAGTTCACAGGCCGTAGGCGGACGAGTCTGCTCGGCCGAGAGATAATATAAAGATGCCAACATCGCCAGGTCTATTGGCATGAACATCACCCTCACCCATCAACACCATCACATCTTCACCATCTTCTCTTTTCTCTTTTCTCTTTTTTCTTCTCTTATTTCCTATCCTGTCTTTGGGGTTTCTGCTTTCCTTGGACGCTCTCCCTACTTTCTAAAGTAATCATCAACCCGATCACTCGTCAAGTCTCTAAGCAGCAAACGCCATCACCCAAACCGACAAATTCTCACCCTTTCAATCTTCACCCCACCACAGCCATCATGCAGTTCACTTTGGCCGTCGCCGCCGCCGTCCTGGCTTTTAGCCCGGCCGTGCTTGCTGCCCCCTCATCCGCCTACGAGCAAGGCAGTGGATCCAAGCCCGCAGCTTCGGCTGCGGCTTCGGCTTCGGCTTCTGCTTCAGCACCGGCGCCTCCTCCTCCCGCCGCTACCGGCGGCGCCAGCGGGCTCCAGGGCCTGTCCAAGACGCAGCAGATTATCCTCTCCGACACGTAAGTTCCCCCCTTTCTCCCAAACCCCCCGCGGCAGTCTCGTCGAAATATCCTGCTGACTTTGCTCTCCCCAGCCGCGCCGACGCCCTCAACAACGTCCTGACCAAGAACGAGGACTTCGTCTTCAGCTTCGTCGACAAAGCGAAGGGCGGCCCCGGCGCCGGCGGCGAGGTCATCGCGGCCAACCGCAAGACGTTCCCGGCGCTCACCAACACGGGAATCGGTGGCGCGCTTGTGCAGCTCGGTCCGTGCGGCTTTAACACCCCGCACGTTCACCCGCGGGCGACGGAGCTCGCCGTCGTGGTCGAGGGCAGCATCGTGTCGTCCATGATCCCCGAGAACGGCGTCGTCAACGCCGACGGAACGCCGCGCGAGATTCTCGTGACGCTGAACCCCCTGGACCTCACCGTCTTCTACCAGGGCGCCGTGCACTCGCAGTTCAACCCGGGCTGCGGCAACGCCACCTTCTTCGCCGCCCAGAGCGCCGAGGACTTCGGCGTCGGCCAGGTCGCCCAGGAGCTCTTCGCCACGAGCGACGCCGCCATCGCCGCCGTCTTCGGCAACAAGATCGACGGCGCCGAGGTCGACCGCCTGCGCAAGTTCATCTCCCCCAACGTCGCCCTCGGCGTCGAAGAGTGCCTCAAGAAGTGCAACATCCCCAAGCGCAAGTGAGCCATCGACGAGAGGACGCCCCGACGCCCTCCGACCGAGGGCGGTTTGCAGGGAGGGGAAATGACACGAGATAGATGAGCATCGCGAGCGGCACAGGGCATTGGAGGTTTATGGGCCGGGAAGGGGGCAACCTTTTGTTTGGCACCGGGACGTGAGCATTGCATGGTTTTGGCGTTTCGTTTCACTGCATTTTTGGGGAAGGGGTTTTTACTTGGATATAGGGTGGGTGCTCTTGGCTGCGAAGCTGCGGGTCCCCTGGTTTTTGTTTCGCCCATGTCGAGCGACATGGGTCTTCTTCAACATTCGTTTAATTATATCATCTTAGAATCAAGAGTCCTTGACACTTGTTCGACATATCGTCTGAAACCAAGCGTCCTTGGTTGGCGACGTTGCGTCTCACATCTTCAATGCTGGGTACAAGCGAGTCTAGAAATCCCCGGGTGGCCCTCACCCCACCACGACCTCTCGCATACATGGATCCGGCGCCTTTTGAGTCTATCAATTGGCCGTGCCACTTTAACGGGCCGTCTGCTAGTAGGATACGCTTCAGTGTTTCACGGTTGCAACCGTAGATTCGGTGGAAACCTGATCGTCTTTCTTCCCCGGATTCCGGGCCTTTTGGTGGACCGGGTTTTCTGGTGCACTGCCCGGTTCGGGATCCATCGTCCCCACCCTTCATCCCCCCCCCCAAAATCGGAAATCGAGATCTCTCGCTCTCCACGTCGCCTCCACATACACTGTGTGTGCGCGCAGAGATCGGCCTATGAACCGTCCTTCCTCGCCCTGACGGAAAACTATGGGATGGGCGTCCCGCCATCGTGCTTGCGCGTGCCGTGGTGGCGCCATTCTGGGAAGAAGGGGGGGGAAAGTAGCGTCGGCACCTCCGGAATCTTCGGGCGGGCACAGCGCATCATTTGATAGAGGAATTGATGAACCTGGCGACGGAGATAATTCCAACCCCGTTGCCCCGTAACCCCGCAGGGAAGCCATAACTACTGCCCTCTGAATTGCCCCCGTTTCCGGACCATTCGGATGCTACTAATAGACTCGAGCTGGGGTGGATTGGCAACGAAGTTACATCACGGTGACACTACAGTTGGACCCAGCTTTTGATGGGGCTACCACGGGGACAAGGCCGCCAGAGCCAAGCCCATGCGTTGATTAACTGCACTAGACTGTACTGTGCCACCGTATGTAGGATCTGACATGCGTGAGGGGGAAGAGTGTGTGGTATCGTGAAAGCAAAGGGGAACGCAGAGGCTCTCCGGGCTTGTCGCGGCCGGCGACCAAAATGTCCCGACACGACCAAGCCGGATGCCGGGGGAGGACCAGGCGGGGGAACGGCTTTAGACCGTCTCCTCCCTCACCGACGTCGTCGCGGCGGTGTGCTTCTCGGCACCGCCGACGTGGTCCATCTCGGCGGCGAACGTGTGGCTGGGAGTCCACTTGGCCGACAGGCGAGGGCTGACCTCGGCCATGCACATGTCGGCCTGCTCGAGCGACAGGCCCTTGAGCTCGGGCACGAGGAAGTAGGCAAAGGTCAAGCTGAGGCAGCAGAGGGAGCCCCAGAGGAAGAAGACGTTGGATCCCATGTTGGCCTCTTCGGGGCCGACCAGGTAGGGAGTAATGACTGGAAGCATGTCAGTATCCTGCGGCCATAACGAGCCCGGGGGCACGAGGGAAGGGTGGGGGTTGCGTTTCTTACCGGCAATGATGGTGTTCCAGAACCAGTTGGAGGCAGTCGAGACACCGACACCACGAGATCGGATAGGCAGAGGGAAGGCCTCGCCCACAATAACCCACTAGTAAGAACATTTGGTTAGATGCTGCTCCGACAGGACGCAAACGGAACGGGCCGGGTACTTACGGCGGTGGGACCCCAAGTGATGGCAAAGGACGAGATGTTGAGGCAGATGAAGGCGATCATGGCCGAGGTGGCCGCGTTGTTGCCTTTCTCGGGTTTTCCAGCCGTGACACCAATGATGGCAACGATGAACTGGCACAAGATCATGGAGCAGGCACCGGCGATCAGCAGGAAGCGGCGACCCAGTCTCTCGATGGCCCAGAAAGAAACGGGGGTCGACAGGACGTTGACGAGCGTGGTGATCATGGAGATCAGGAAGGCGTCCTTAATGGTGCCCAGGAGCTTGAAGAACGGGGTACCGAAGTAGAAGACGAAGTTGATACCCGTCAGCTGTTGCATCATCTGCATGCCGGTGCCGAGTAGGGTGCGGCGGATGGCGCTGTTGCCCTTGGACAGGGAGCCCTTGAATAGAGCGGCCCAGGAGCCGATGTAGCTGGTCTGGGGGATCACCGTCATCTCGTACTCGTTGTTGGCGACAATCTCGGCGAGCTCGTCCTTGATGAAGGTCGAGTCTTGAGGCTGGCCACGGACGAACGCCAGCGCCTTGGCCGCCTTCTCGATCTCGCCCCGCTTGACAAAGTAACGGGGAGACTCGGGAAGGTAGAACAAACCACCGGCCAGGATGATGGCCCAGATAAACTGGATACCGATGGGGATACGGTAGGAGCCCGTATCGTGGCGGTTCTGGGACGCGTAGACGACGCACGAGGCCAGCAGGATACCAATGGTGATGCAGAACTGGTAGCCCGACACCATGGCGCCACGGACCTTCTTGGGGGCGATCTCGGACATGTACAGAATGACGACGGCCGAAATGAAACCGACACCGACGCCGGCAATGAGGCGCCCAAAGACAAAGAGGACCTCTTGGCTGGTGCTGGCAATCTGCATAATGCAGCCGATGCAGAAGACAAAGCATCCCATGATGATTGTGGGGCGACGGCCGATGAAGTCGGCAACGTCGCCTCCGATGAGGGCGCCGAAGAAGGTACCGCAGGACAGGATCGAGGTGAAGAGGGACTGCATCGCCGAGGGGAGGACGAAGTCATCCACGGGACCCACAGGCTGCAACAAATCCCAGTTGTACTCCTTGCCCGTGTAGAGCTGGATGAAGTACGGCATGGCCATAACACCCGACATCCAACCTGGGGCGTTCGCATTAGCCACAACCCAGCGGGCACGAGCAGGAGGGCGGCGGCGACATGGGAAGAGGAGGCGCGCCGGGCCGGAGAGACAACTTACCGGTATCGTACCCGAAGAAGATACCACCAAAGGCGGCAAAGGCGCAGATGAGGTAGGCCTTCCAGGTCACAGGCGCCTCGACGCGACCCACGTCGGCCGTGCCTTCGATGACAACACCACCGGCCATGGCTGCAGAGTTTCTCTCTTTCCTCGGGGAGGGGCTTGGGGGCAGGGCGGAAAAAGGGGAGGGAGAGGAGCAGGGAGGAGAGCTTGAGCGCTGCTTGTCAACTGCTTGTCCACGGGGGGGGGTGGACTTGGGAGCTCAGTGGACGGGGGCCTGAGCAGAGGACTCGGGAAAGGCAGACGGTCTCCGGCGATGGGGAGACAAACGGCTATATAGGTAACTTCCTGGGGCCGAATATTGATCCCTACCCCCGCCATTCGGCCCCAGCCAACCGGTCAGTGTATACGCTATGTAGTACAAGCGTCTTGGAGCGGTCAGGGGGGGCCTGGAGGTGGGCGTAAGGGCCCGGCGAGGACAGTGAAGGGGAAAAAAAAAAAGAGGTTTCCGACCTAGATGCTGGGCCTCAACCCCCCCCCGGCGAGGGAGTCCTCGGCTGCATCTAGGCTCAAAAGGCCGTTGTAGATCCGCCCAAGGAGTAGAGGATTTCTTCGCCATTGGTAGGCTTATCCTGCATGCAGGGGCCTCGACTGCGACACAGGGATGGAAAAGGGCCGTCTTTTTCTTGGGACTGCCAGCAGCCTTCTGCTCTTCTCATTTCCCGTCGGGGGGCACAGAATGCGCAGATACTCGGTTCGAGCTTACCCAGCCGGGCAATGAATGGGCCAGCAGGGTTGGTGGAGGGGAGGGGAGGGTCAGACGCATCTGGGGACGAACCTGGGGCATGGGATGGGACATGGGATGGGACATGGGATGGACGGATGTACATACAGCGTACCTAACACGACGGGGGGCGGATGTCTATGGGCAGCTACAGAGGCGATGGGGTCACTGGGCTTCCTCGATTGGAAGGAAAGCAGACCACCCGCCGGTGGCCCCGATCCAGCTCGTCCAGTGGTGAAAGACGACGGACAAGCGCTCCCGCTCCATTGGCAAGGATATGGATACGTACATACATTACACGTGTATGTGGACGTCCGGACGTGCAAGTCTGAGGGATCCGACAGCCTGGGCTTGGCCGTGGGTACACCCCGTGCAGCTGACAGCCCGCGATGTCCAGGGGAGGGGGTTTTTCTGGTCGTTCTTTCCGAGGTTCGTACGGTGAAGCCAACCCAAGGGAACATTTGCGTCCTGCAGCTGGGAAGAACGATGGAGAGGAAGAGAGAGGGGGAAGGAGGCCGATGCCCTGTTACCGCCCACCTTACTAAGCGTCTCGTGAGCGAAATCGAAAAGATCCTGGATACGACCGCGTTACCCGAACCTGCGAGCGCCATCTACAGTAATTTGTGAAATGAGCCACGGCTAGGAGAGGCACACAAGCTCCGAGTCGGCCGGGGCATCCCAGGCAATGGAATTTCCGACCCGCGAATCCCCCCAAGTCCCGAGGGCTGGGACGTGGAAAATATGGTTGGTAGCATGATCGGATATCGAGGCAACCCTGGCCTGTCTCTTCCTCCGCCTCTCTTTTCTCTCTTTATTTCGCCACGCTATGCCTCTCCCGGCCTCTCTCTGCCCCAGCTCCCTCCAACGCTCGTTCGGCCAGGTCCTGGACCAGACGCGACGTTACAGTGGAATGCCCATGCCCCATGCCCTGGCCAAGCCTGGCCCCGTCAGCTACGGCCGCCGGCCCAGACCGAATCCGGTGGTCCTCTCCGCGTTGTGTGGGGAACCCACTTAACTCTGGTTGGGGTTCACACCCACACCCTCCTCAACCGGGCTACTCGATGGGATAGATACCCAACCAAGTATTTTTCTTCCCTAAGGATGGGTTTTGTATGCACTACAACTATACGGCATATTTTGCGCCTCCTTCGCTCGGCTGGTCCGGTACCAAGTGCCTTTCCCCCATCGACACTAATGTCAAGTCTTGTGCCCGTCGCCCATCTGATCTGGCCGGGCATCGTCCCTGCACCCTGTACCTTCGCTAGTCCCAACCTGGTCGGACTGCGGGTATTGGGAATCGGGGGAAAGTCGGTGCCATCCTGTACTGACCCGCCCGCACGTGTGTTTGGACTGGAAGCGCCATGTGGTACGAGGGCCCGTCGAGCCACCTCGTGACATTTCCCAAAGGGCCAGGCGGGCGGCCGCCGCGCAGGCGTGGGCGTTGGTTGCATCTGATCTTCTTATCTCCGGCCCAAGCACCATCCCGTGGTTACCTAAGTAGGTGCATACGAAGCGGCTGGGAGCGATGGCCGTCGTTGTCTCTCCCTATTCCCCCTAGATCCAGAGTTCGCGCGAATCACCTAACGGGCGGAGAATTACCCAGTCCCTTACGTCCGCAGGCTCGCGCCCCAAGATGGGTAGGAGTTGGCATAGATGGCGCTGACTCTCTACACACCCATGTGCCGTGACCGACGGGCTGCGGACTGCCGCAAAGCTCATAAGCGAGCGGCCGGAAGAAACGCGACGTGGCGTCGGTCTTTGGCCGCTGCTGTTACAACCCGCTGGGCGGGCTGGGACTCGAAGCCTTTTCTGCATGTCACATGCAGCGGGCTGTTGGAAGCAATAGTGGGGCGAGTTGTATCGTGACAACTGCCCGAGGAGGGGCGTTTAGGCTTGCACTGGGCCTCGAAGGAATGGATACTGACATGAGGTACCTACCTACCTCTGATTCTCAAGTAAGCTCGGCTGATCCATGGGTGGCCTCAACGTATTCACCGAAGTACAGTTTACCCAGCCAGCTGCCACAGGTCAGAGCCCAGACTGGGAACGGGAGATGGGGTTTTGGGGTTTCAATGGGTCGGGGCTGAACATGGCCATCCGGTACGGGGACAGGGCACACACAGCCCTGTAAGTGTACCCTCCAGGGCTGGAGAGGGGGAGGGATTGCTTCTTCCCCATTCCCCATTCCCCCATTCCCCGTGTCCCCGTGTCCCCCCCCCTCCGCACCACGAATATCTCCAAACCTGGAGAACATGGGGCCAACATCCTAGGTCGGCCCGAATAGCACAATGTCCAGACGCCGAACGACGGGCGCTTCTGCTCAGCCAACGACACGTCCGTATCCAGCAACCCCTCGCCTGCGACGCTTGTTTGTGTTGTTGGCCCTGTCTGCTCTGCGTACCCATGATGCCCTCCCTCGGTCTCCCTCGGCCTCGTACGCGTTGGTTGTCGACCCGGCCTTGCAGCAGCTGGCCAGCTCGCATCGTGCCTGATACGAGGCAGAAAAAAAAGAACGTACCACCACCCCCCAACTTACATACCAGCCACTCGCTCTCGTCTCGCATCGTCTATGGAAGAGGCTCGCCCCAGTTCCGACCAACGTGCCCTCGCGCGCCCTTGCTCTGCAAGAGGGTGAGAGAAGCGCCAGCGCCTCGCATGAAATGGCCGAAGGAACTCTGTGCCCAGTCGTGAGTACACCTACCGCCGCCATCGTCTCGGTTGCTTCCCGGACCCTAATTCGGCAGACTACCCTCCACCTCCATCACACACCCAATTTTCGCAGTTTACCTACGTGCGCTGCTGTTGTTGGCCAACTATTATGAATTGGGACCCCATTTATCAACCCTTAGCCTACCGAAACATCGGAACCGACCCGAACTGATGGGTCTCTTTTTTTCCTCCACCCCTCCTTTTTGTTAGTGTCGGTCTAGTTTGGCCCCCCCCCTTCTCCTACGAGACCTGTGACCGGCGGTGACGCTCGCCTGTCGGCCGCCGCAACCACCCTATAGGAGTACCACCACTTTTGCCCAGGATGGTCGGCTTCTCCCACCGGGGCATGGGCATCCTTCCACCGTCACCCCGACTCGCCACCCGCTCCAGCAGGAGCACTTCAGCCCGTCTCAGTTGTCCCGAGGGACGCGTGACTTCTAGACGAGAATAACTCACGCGCCAACCTCGCCCTTTTTGGCGACCAAGATGCTGGAGAGGCGGGCAGTTGGGCCTCCCCGATGGAGTGGAGATGGGCTCACATTTGTCACTCCATCGGTCGGTCTAGCCTGTGGGTATTACAAGTCTGCCTTTCATCTTTCGCGTGTCCGCTGAGACCCCGCCTCGGCTGCTTTGGCCCCCATCACCAGCGCGTCCGGTATGGGTGCGGACGAACTACCAGAGAAAACGGCTCCTTTGTCAGCTCGGCCCTGGATCTCTGGCTTGTGGTGTAGGGACCCCGGATGGGTATGACATGCAGATCGCTCCATCAATTACGATTTGGCGACCGTAATTCGTTAACCTCGACAATCGCTGTCAGGTCTGTACCATAGCGCTTGCCGTCATGTGTCACGACTGTCACCAATAAGACGCCGGACATGGGTAGGTAGGCCGTTCGGCCATATACGGGTGTTGAGCCTCTCACCGCGCCGGTCTGGCGCCCTTTCAAAAGGCCGTCAGCTTGTGAACCCTCTTCTCGACGGCTCTCTCAAACTCTTGGATACCTCCGGGAAGCAAGGTCATCTGGCCCGCCTTCAGCCTGTATACGACGCGCCGCCTCGGCGTCTCTTCCTCGACGCCCGAGTCGTCGCTGTCCTCGTTGTCTTCGGCGAGACCCTCGACCACGCCGCGCATGAACCACCGGTCGTGACTGACGAGGACAACGGCGCCCTCCCAGCCGTGCAAAGCATCGCGCAGAGCCGCAACCGTCTCGTAATCCAGGTGCGTCGTGACTTCGTCGAGCACCAGGCAGTGCGGGCCTTTCCACAGGATCCGCACCAGCTCCAATCTCACCAGCTGCCCCCCGGAGAGCTTCCGGATCGGCACGTCGGACGCGAGGCGCCCCTGCAGGCCCAGGGACCCGAGGAGAGCTCGAATCGCGCCCTCATCCAGCTCATCTCCCGCTTCCCGGGTCAGCAGGGTCAAGGCCGTCAGCGCCGGCTCCGCCCGGCCCGTCTTTTGTAGTGCCTCGACAGCATGCTGCGAGTAATACCCCAGCCTCATGCGGGGATGCGCCGTCATCTCCCCGGATGTAGGGGTGAACTCCCTGGCGAGCAACTTGATCAGGGTGGATTTACCCCCGCCGTTGAGGCCGAGAACCCCGACGCGATCACCCATGTGCACCGACAGCGAGATGCCGGCGAGAACCAGGGGTGGCGGCGCCTTCCTACCCTGTCCCTCGGGAGGGTACCGAAACGCGACTTTCTCTAACGAGAGCAACGGCCCTGGGAAGCGCAGGTCCGGCGGCTCGGGCAGCACAAAGCGGATGGGCCGATCTTCTTTTTCGACTTCGATGTCCGCGCGTGCGCTGAGGTGATGGCCAACCAAATCCCGGTTCAGCTTGAAGCGCCCGCCGTGGCTGTTGACCTCGAGACCCCAGCGGTCGTCGAGCTTCTTCTGTCTGGACTTGGCCTGGCGCATCTTGTTCTGATCGTTCTTGGCGCGGCCCTCCTTCATGTTGCGCGCGATTGTCTTCTCTATGTGTTCTTTCTGTTTGTCTTTGGCCTCCTTCATCTTGCTAAGGTGGAGCTGCTTCTCGGCCCGGCTCAACTCGTACGTCGGCAAGTCGCCGTGGAAGTAGACGAGGGCCTTGTCTTTGAACAGGACGAGGTCGGTGCACAGGGAGATGAAGTCGCGGTCGTGGGAGACGAGGATGAGCGTGGGCGGGTCCGACGCCTCGGCCATGGATGTGAGGTGGTGTTGCAACCACATAATGCCCAGAAGGTCGAGGAAGTTGGTCGGCTCGTCCAGGATTAGGATATCAGTCTCCTGAAGCAGGACGGCCGCGAGCGCCGTGCGCATCTTCCACCCACCGGAAAGACTCGACACGGGCCTCTCCATATAAGCTTCGCCGAAGCCAAGGCCACTGAGAATCGTCTTGGCCCGGGACTCGATCTCGGCTGTTCTCGCCGGCTCGACCTGGATTTCGAGCTCGGCGAGGACATCTGCCGCTTCCATAGTCTCTGCGGCCAGGGTGTCGGACGTAATCTCGACGTCTGGTTGTTCGTAAAGAGCTTGATAGGCGGCGACCTCCTTTTCCTTGGCGAGCAAGGTCTTGCGAGCCTGCGCGCCCCGGGCCCCGCTCCGCAGCCTGGCGTCTTTATCGAGTAGAAATAGCTCCTTCTGCAGCCTCTCTTTACGGAGCTGGCGGAGACCCCGGAGCGCCCCATAGGGATTGCTGCTTCTGGCGGCGCCGGAGAGCACTGGTTTGGTTGTTAGGACTAGTCATCGTCGCCGCTGGCGCCGAGGAGCGCTACCGACCTGCGATGTCCTTTTGCAACTTATTGCGTGCCGTGGCCCTTTCTATAACCTCCTCCAAGACCGTTGGGCCCCTTTCCTCTCCCACGTCCGTGACGGTGCGTTTGGGCGTCTCGTCCACAGTGGCATCGCCCACGTCTGTCTGTTGCAGGATGGCCACCCTCGTTTTCTCCGGTATGCCCGGTATAAGCTTGTCGGCTATCGCCTTGAGCAGAGCTTTTGGCAGCGCGCGGGGCTTTTGCGTCAGCAACCGGCCGGCGGGCCCCACGGAGAGCGAGGGAAGAGTAGGAGAGGAGGAAGGGGAGGGGGAATGTCGCTTTTCTTACTGGACTTGCCCGTCCCATTCTTCCCGACGAGGGCGTAACGCTGGCCCGCCTTAAGCCGGAGCTTGGCGTTGCAAAGGATCTCGGCGCCGTCGGCCTTGGCTTGGGCCTTGGCCTTGCCCTTGGCGGCGGCGGCGGCGGCGGCGGACGTGGCGACGGTGACGAACAGGCCCTCGACGTCGAGCTCGCGGTAGTTGGGCGCCGCGATGTCGAACCGCGTCTGCTTGCTGGTGCACAGGATCGAGGCGGCCGCCTCGGAGTCCATCGACGTCATCTTGTATCACGGCCGTGAACCACCGAAGCACAACCAACGGTACGTGTGTGCGCGCGTGCGATATCAAACCGATGCGAGGCCGTGAGTTTAGGGTCCGGATGGAAGAAGGGGGAAATATTGGGGAAAGGCAGAATAGAGACAGCGGTCGAGGTCCCGGCGCGTTGCTTGCTCTTGTATACCAACCCGGCCTACGACTTAGAGAAGGGTCCATGGGCCCTGGGGTTATATATCCCTACCACGGCGGAAGGGGAGCTGCAGCCTTCCTAAGGGGCATCCGTCCACCCGTCCCATTCATCGCACCGCCTACCGGGAGGCGGCGCTGGAAGGGGGAACAAGCTGCTCCACGGGCACTCGACGCCGGTTGCGTCGAGAGGGGGGCGTCTTGGGTTCTGTCCATCGACGTTGTTTGTGCCGGCCGGGGCGGGTCATTTCCCGGCATGATTCAAAATGAATCATCCATGCCGGCCGGGGTCGTCCATCTCCCGCGCCCCTCCCCGCATTTTGGTGCGCTGCGAAAAACCGTGGAACTAATCTACCCACTGGTGCGCCCCAACGGGCGTGGGAGTCACGCCGCCGAGAGGATGCCGCCGCTCCAAGGGGGTCAAGCGAAAATCTACCGTCTACGTCTGGTATTGCCTCGGTGTCGTACTCTTTACTAGATGGACAGCCCGCGGGTGTGCGACGACGGATCCGCCATGGATTGTTGGGTAAGGTAAGGTAGGAGGTACCTACGCGCAGTTGCCGCTAACAAGAAACTGCCCCGAGTACGTATGACCGCTAGGTCCCAGCGGCCAGGCAGATGAACCTTGGCCACTACATATGCACCGCGCGCCGACATTCCAGGAGGGAGGCTTGCGTCAGTTGTGCTCTTGACTCTTCCCCGAGAGACGCGGCCCACCAGGAACGTTTCTGATCACCAACTGTCTCGCCATGACATGGGAATCCCCGAGTATACTGGAGCGCTCGGAGAAGGTATGGGCCACCGAGGTACAACGAGCCGTTGGTGGAAATGGTGCAGATGCCACGACATCGGACCCTTCCCCACCCAGCGGTACGGCGTCCCGTGTAGCATACGCCGTGCATTTCTGCGCCCACTTCCCCCGTTAGGTGCTCACGAGCACAGGGAGGCGTCGACCAGAATCTGCAGGTGCGGGGTGTCGGCGGGGCGGACGGCCATGGAGCCGCCGGGCGGGAGCTCGACGATGGCGCCATCGACGCAGACCTTGCGCCAGCGCGCATCGGCCTCGCGGGTGGTGACGTGGACCTCGTCGATAGCCTCGTAGCCGACGCGCTCCTCGACGGCCTCGCCGTCGTCGCCCGCGCCGCGGCCGCGCCAGCGCATGTCGACGTGCTTGCCGCCGTCGTAGGCCTGCATCATGATGGCCATGGTCTGGGGCCCGTCGACGGCGGCGAAGTGCACGAGCCGCAGCTGCCCGTCGAGCGGCCGGCTCGCCGGCGATATGGTAAAGGTCCGCTCGAGGTTGGACACCATGGTGGCCAGGATGTAGCCGTGCCGCCGCCGCTCCAGCAGCCGCGCCGGGGCCCCGTCGGGCGCCCCCGTCCCGCGCACCCGCACCGCCGCCTCGTACCCGTGGCTCTCCTTGAGGAGCTCGGCCGCCACCATGCCGAAGCGCTTGTCGCCGTGCTGCCGGTACTCGGGCGTGTCGCTCTCCCAGACGAGCTGGGAATGGAAGCCGTACGAGGCCACAATGGCGCCGTACAGGTGCGAAACCCCGTCGGCGGCGCCGCCCGCGTCCTCGGCCGCCTGCTCCGGGCTGATCTGCCTCGCGCCGGGCGAGAAGTCGACGCGGAACGAGGGCAGCGGCGCGGCTCGGCCTCGCAGCAAAGTGCGCAGGCCGAGGGCCAGGGGCGTCGGCGCCGACGAGCCGCAGGCGGCGTAGACGGGCTTGTGCAGCGAGTTGAACAGGGCGTTGCCCGTGCCCAGCGGCAGCGGCGCGACGAGCGGCTTCTTGGCGCCGGGGGCGTGGCCGTTGAGGAGCTCGACGATGCCGCCGTCGCCGCTCATCAGCACGATGGTGTGGTCCCGGTCGGCCGCCAGCCCCCGGGCAAACGTCTGGATGCTCCGGGCGTCCTGGGTGACGGTCAGGCCGTAGGTGCCGGCGGCGGCGACGGGGCCGAGATCGTCGGGCGTGGCCACGGGCGCGAGGCCGAGGCGGCGCAGCAGCGGGCCCAGCACGGCATCGTAGAAGTCCGAGGCGTGACCGGTGCCCGAGCGCGTGGACACGACGAGGTGCACCTGGCGGCCCGCGTCGCTGCGCAGGTGGTCGGGCACCCGGCTTACAAGCAGGCCGTCGACGATGGCGCGGGGCAGGGCGGCGGCCGACTGGCACCTCAGGCCGAACGACGGCTCTTCCTGCAGGCTGAAGACGTCGTAGCCACCGTCGGGCCGCGGCACGACACAAACAATTTCCTCCGCCTTGGCCAGGTCCAGCGGCGCGTCCATGGGCGAAGTCGAACGGCCGTGAGAGTGGGAAGCGGGCTCGGCCAACTGCCCCTCAGCGGGCGGCCGCGTTTCACCATGGGCTGCTGCTGCTGCTAGGCTCGCCATGGCGTATCTGTCACCGGTATCCCAAAACACTTGCCCGGAACGGGGCGACCGAGCGGACTGGCGCACTTGCGAGGCAGGGACTGGAGAAGGCGGTATAGGTGCATCCGCTGGGCCGTCGGGGCACTTTTTGGTATGCAGGTGGCAAAGAGATGGGAAACTGGGATGGAGGGGTGCGAAGAGGGTTCAAGATAAGGCCTGGGTGAGCGTTTGACAGCGGGCGGCGCCAACCCCTGCCTACTACTAGGTGCTGTGATTATTATTAGCCTCGGGAGGGTACCTACGACCGTACACTGGGCACAGTGTTAGGTACACGAAGTACCTAGCGGTAGTGACCCGCTGCGCCCTTGGCCCCGGGGACATGTTACCTGCCTGCCATGCGAACGCACATGAACCTCGGATAACGAGACGGAACCGCCCTGACTGTTGCTTCAAGAACTGTGGGGGATGGCGGAAAAAAGAAGAAGAAAAAACCACCCAAGTACCGAGCTTGCGGGTTTCCTACGAATAGGCGAGCGGGACGCGATACAAGGGCTGACTGACCATCACAACGCAAGGCATAAGCGCAAACGTAAGCCGGAGCAGCGGGACCTAACAACTCGTGCGGGACGCTGGTTTGAGGGCCCGACCCGGGTTAGGGAGGCTTGAGTGTATTACCAATCCCGCTTATCATCTCTATGCCGAGTTCCAACGCCCCAAGGGCGGGCAAACTCGAGGCCGCCGGCCCATGCATGGAAGACTGCCGCGCTTGTCGGGAGACGGGGAAAACGGAGCCGTCAGTGCCCGCGCCAGCAACCCGCACGGCCGCCTGGCTACCCGGCTGCTGAGTGCCTTGGTGGAGGTACCTCGGCAAGACCAAGTAAGCAGAAGGGCGCACGCAATCCATGCACCCTCCGTGTACGCGTCCGGCATCGGCCGTATCGATGACATGTATCTCGGCCCCCCCCGCAGCCTCTCTCCGCGATGCCTTCGTCTTGAACCCAACCCTACGCACCGCCAGGGAGGGGGTCCTATGGTAGCCGGTAGACGATGCGGTCCGCCTTGCCCGTCACCGTACCCAGGCCGGGTACCGTCACATGCGCCGACGAGTGCGACGTGCTGCTGCTTATCCTCGGGCCTTGCTCAGGGGGCCCCAGTTCTCCTTAGGGTTCATTGGGTATCGGACGAGGTTCTTGCTCGTCGTGTCTTGGCCCAGCGCCTTGTCGAACACCACCTCCAGCTTGTCGACATCGCTTTCCTCTCTCGCCGCCGCCGCCTCGTCCTTCCGCAGCCGCAGCAGCCTGTACGCGGCACTGCCCTCCTTGATCTTCTCTGTCTTCACCGGCGCCTTTTGGCGCACCCATTCCCGCATGACGTGCCAGATGACGGACCAGGGCGCGTTGGTTCGGATGCTTCCAGGCTTGCAGTGGCTCCGCGTCACGGCGTAGCCCAGCCCGCGCAAAGCCCCCCGCAGACTGTCCTCGTCGGGGCAAATCGAGTGGATCACGCCCGCCAGGCACGTCGGGTGGAAGTAGAACGGGTACGGCTCGAGCGCGGCGAGTTCGTCCTCGGCGATGCTTTTCAACGAATCCGCCGGTCGGGGCAACGTCTCCTCCAGCGCCGTCTGTAACATGCCGTGGATTCTGGCCGTGGTGCCGTAAACCTCCTTGGACGCCTTGGGTAGTTCATCGAGGATGCGCTGGATGAACTCGGGCGAGTGGATCGGCCCGCCGTACATGGGGCCGGCCAGATGCATCTTGGAGCCGCAGTGCGCACACAACTCGTCCGCCGTGGGAGCCATGGCGAGGCCGTGCTTGTAAAAGACGCCGCTGCCCTTGCTGTTGGTCGTCTTCTTGTTGCGCATGAGCGTCTGCGTCTCCCACGCCCCGCACCCCTGGTCGCAGTTGTACACCACCATGGTCTTGCCGGCCAGGAACTTGACGCTGGCGGGCGACTTCTTGACGCGCACAAAAATCCGCAAGTAGTAGTCAATCGACAGACTGAGGAGAGGCTCTATCGCCAAGCCCTGCCTGGCCGCCGTCGTGGCCAGTCCGTTCAGCACCAACCGCAACCCTCCCTCGTGAGAGTGCCACCCCTTAATGGGGATGCCGCCGTAAAGTGCAAAGGCCTTTTCGGCATACCCGTGCGAAGCCCAGACACCCGAGTCCGTACATGTGACACATAGCAGTCCACCGTCGTCGCGGATCGCGGAGATGGCCGCATCGAAGAAGGTCGCCGCCGTGCCATACGGGTCCAGGTCGATCACGTCGTACTTTCGCGTCGGCGCCGGCGGGCCGCGCCGGGCATGGGCGGGGTTTCGTGTGCCTTCGGGGGCGACCTCATCGGTCATCAAGCTGTACATGTGCGCGCGCGCATCGCTGTGCGTAACCTTGACCTTGGATTCGATCCCGTTGTGCTCGGCGTTGCGGCGGATGGCTGCAACGGCCTCAGCGGTAAGGTCGTTCGCTGTCACCGACGTGACAAATGGTAGTTCCTGAACGTAGCGCATCGCCCGAAGGCCTGTGGCCGATAGCGCGTCCAGAATCGTGAACTTGGGAGCGTCCGGTTGTCTCAGCCGGGTAGATCCCGCAGAGTCGGCGCCGGGCTTCACCTCTTCCGTCGGGCCGCCTGGCTGTCCCTTGTTCGTGGCCTCTGTAACTCCTCCACCCTCCGATGCAGCTGCGGTGAGCTCGCCATCCCGAGGTTCTGAGGTGTCCATGGAATCACCTGCCGGTGCTTGCGCCTCGCTCTTTGAATCGTTGGTCGCCAAGGCGCTTCCGTCGCCGCCGTCGGTCGCCTTATGTTTGGGGGGTCTCGAGTCGCTCGCATCGTCGGGCCGCTTCCGCTTCTTCTTGTTGAGGCGGTTCTCGGCAGCTTTGTTCCTCTTGGCGGCGACTTCCTCTCCGTAGGCCTTGATTGCAAGCACTGTGAGGTCACGGTTGAACTGCTGAATCGGGTTGTAGAAGACCTTCTGCGTCGCCTCGTCGCTCTCGGTTTCTTCTTGGCCCTCGGCAGCTGGCTTTGCAGGGATGAGGATGCGGCCCAGGCCCTCCTTGACCTCGATGAAGGTTTGGCCGTCGCGCGTGACGCGGTGCTTCTCTATCGCCGTAGAAGCGGCGGCTTTGGATTTGGACGCCATTTTGCGAATGGGTGCGATCAGGGGCCCTTGGCCGGGGCTGAGAAAAAAGATGTATCGCCGAGTGGAAAACCGCAGGGCGCAAGAGGCGATGTGCAGCAGCATCCGGCCAGGCGAGGCTGAACTGGAAATACACAGTTCTGTCGCATAGGTGGGATACAAAATTCTGCCCGCAGAAAATGATGAAAGCTACCTAGATCCCAACCTAACCTCTGCTGCCCCACTCCCCGCCTTCCAACCTTAGCTCCTGTTGGGCTACCCAAAGAAGAAAATCCACGGCGGGGGATACTTACTGATTGGACAACGCTCTGCTCGTCTTCTGACCCACAACAAGGCGGCA
This sequence comes from Nigrospora sphaerica, assembly GCA_018287875.1. Lineage (NCBI taxonomy): Eukaryota > Fungi > Ascomycota > Sordariomycetes > Amphisphaeriales > Apiosporaceae > Nigrospora > Nigrospora sphaerica. The sequence goes on from JAGVVL010000002.1 coordinate 5,442,611, forward strand.
CTGTCACAAGGAACGGCCGCGGCCAAGACGATGAATGCAGCGCGAGCGGAGGCTCAGTAATTACAGTCTTTCCCGAGGTAGTTGGGTTACAGTCCGAATACGGCATATATGAACCCGTGTCATCATTGATCAAGGCGTATACTTATCCAAACCCTTCCATCATTGTCGGAAGGGCTGCTCACCGGAAATGATGCTGTGTCCGAGCCGTAAGGGTGCCTCGATAGCCGTTCCTAGTTCTGTACTTGGTCACACCAACACACAACCATTCTTGCTACCCGTTCCACCACATCGACTACCTGGGCTCGTGCCGTCGCATGTGCGCCCAAAGGCTTCTGCGCCCGATCACGCAGTTAGGCCGGCTTCCGGCCAAAGCGATTGCTTCTTATGGGCCTTGGTGGCGTGCCGACCGAGGTGTACGCGGCAGGGATGTTGTTCCGGACTGCCGTGCTGGTTCAGTAACATGCCTCGTCGAGGGACGTCGTGGAAAGGAAATGGATCATCATACCTGTCTGCCTAGCGGCCCGGAACATGTGGAAGCACCCCGCCATGACCTCTTTGATGTCCTCATTGTCGGGGACGAGCCGGGTGTCGATGATGGCCTTGATGTATTCTTCGACTTGGTAAAACTCGTTGCGGTCCGAACGGTATCTCCCCGGCAAGCCACTGTTGTGCAGGAGCGCTAGGACACCGCCCACGCACGTGTTGATGGCCGCGATGATGGTGATGGCCGCGCCGTCCTCGTGAGAAAAGGCGCCGAGTGCTGTCAGACACGCGCCTATGCCGATTTGGACCAGCATAAGGAACCAGCTAGACGGGGAAACAGGAGCGTCAGTGGGAGGAATGCGGGCACCGGCTGACGGGGGAGGGCAGACAGCGTACTGAATCGTGCTCAGGGTATGAAACCAATAGGTGAACTTGGTCTTCTCGTAGAGGATATCGCGGTATAGTCCGTCCGGGAACCCTTTAATGGGCCAATACCAGCAGGTCGGGCGAATAACGCTGTGTTTGTCGTCCATGTCTGACAACACTCCAACGCCGCGACAGAATTGGGCCCACTCCTCGTCCGTCAGGAAGCGAAGGGATTCCGGATCGGGGCTTCGGCTTCGGGTGCGCCGAGGACCAGGAATTCCTGGAGTCGCCATTGCGCTTCTAAGCTGGGGTTCGTGGTTGGAATCTGCCATCGCAAAGGCCGAGAGGTAACAACGGGGTCTTTAAGGACGAAACCAGATCCTAGCGACGCGCTGGAAGCATATGTACTAAGCAGGAGCGATGTTACAGCGGACACGGCCTCCCTGTGTCGAGGTGCGGAAGGAGTGGTACCATCTATGGGACCACGAGGTCAACCATGGAAGTTATTGGCTCGGGGGTTGGGATCAACCCGTGGGTTCACCGTTCGGCAGAATAACCTCCCATACCTCTTGTCTCAAGTAGTTCAGGGCTACGACGACCACTTCTTTACAAATCACCCATGGTTCTCTGAGTTCCACGATCGGGCGCGATCTTTCACAGCCTTGCTGCGTGGCGAGAAGAGAAGATGCGCAATAGTTCTGAAAGTGGGTTTCCGCCTCGGTGCATTCTGGCCCCGTGGTCATGGGATCAATTGCAGCGGTGCCGACCACCCGGAAGCATGCTTCGGAATCCTAAAAAGCGGTATAACATCTCTGTGCCGGCCGAAAATGCGTCGTGCTCACGAGTGCTCACGACCGAGTCCAGCGTGGACAGCCACTCCGTCCGCTCACGTCTTACCGCCCCTTTTCTATGCCTGATCTTCTCTGCGTGGACTCAAGCGATCGCGGGTGATTCTATTGAAGCAGGGACCATGCAGGTCCACCATGGGCCCCTAGATGGACACGAGGAACCCATCCTGACCGCCCTCAGGCCATGCCGTGAGCCCGTATAGCGATGACGAGATGGCTTTGTCAAGCTGGGGCGCCTTTGACTGCCCCGCCCGAATTTGAAAGAATCAAGCCTGGAGGCGGTTACCTTCACGCGCGCCTACCGATTCCGCTACAACCAACTGCCGCCACGCAAATCCAACCTGGTATACATACCGTGGCTTGCGTACATCATCATCACATCGTTATCGTAATTCGTAAAAACGCTCCCAACCGGCTCACCACCTGTCGGGGCCGAAGTAGCTCCCGTTTGCGACGCTCTTCAGGGCGCAGGCCTGCCAGTCACAGCCTTGCTTGTAAACCTCGGTTCCCCACCAGGAGAAGCCATCCATCCATCCTGGGTAGATGAACCCGAAAAAAACAACGACGATTCCAAACGCCAAGCCCGAATCGAGGGCAGCGCTGAGCGTCATTGTATATTTGGCCCACCAGGCGCTGGCTCGGTTCTTGATGAGGTAGTTGAACACGTAGCAGACCAGCGCCCAGACCGAGAAGTTCAAGCCCGTCGCCGGTGGGATCCAGCTGAGGGAGCCGAACAAAACCGGGAGGTTGACCTTGCGTATAATGCTGTTCTTCTTGTTCCGCCCGTACAACCACAGGGGGATCGGGGCTATGGCACCAACCAAGAAACCCCAGACCAGTGGGCGGTACGTCGCGTTGACCCCAAAGAACTCGGACGGCCCCACGACGCCCCAGAGAATCGATCCGTTGAAGTGCACTCGGGCGATCGGACAGGTGAATCCATTAATAGCATCCGGCGTGCAGATACCCGGCACATTGCTGAACATCCAGTTGAGCACGGCAATCTGCGTGACCGACGACACAATCGTTGCCACCATCTGAACCTTGAAGAGGATGCGGGGCGGGATCTTCATGTAGTGGCCCAGTTTCAAATCGGCAGCGAACTTGATGCCCTGGGCCGAGGAGATGTAACCGTACGTGACGAATACCATGTTGGCAACGGGCCGCCCCGGGAAGACAGCCCCGGCAATGAGCTGGCAGACAAGGTAGATACTGCTCTGTTGGTTTGTGACGGCCATGACGATGCCGATCGGTATGAAGAGCACCGCGCATATCCCCAGCGCCATCAACAAACCATACCAAGGTAGATGAACGGGATAGCTGCCGAACGGGTCAGATTTGGGCTTGGTCGTCCGGAAGGCAGCGAACGGACTTACTATTCGACGACAAAGATGCCAACGGCCGTCATGATTAACGCCGTCATCAAGTACCAACTCAGCGGCGCATCCTTATATCGCCTCATCAGTCGGTTGTGGACGTCCTCACGACCCATGAGGCTCTCCAAGTTGGAACTGGACCGGCGCGTCGCAGGCTCCGTCCTGTCACGTGTCGATATAGGCGAGAGCCCGGTGCCGTCGGCAGAAAGCGGTTGGTAAGCAGGCTTGTTCTCTTGCTTGGCCTCCTCGAGAGCCGTCTTCCACTGTGCCCAAATATCCCTTCCATGCCAGCAAGCCGTGTGCGTCAGGAGTGACGCAAGCGCGGCAAACTGCAACCCGTAGCTGAGGACGTAGGTAATCGGTAGAAACACACGGCTGTAGTTGGAATACGCTTCGCGGTCAAAGAGAAATTCTGGCGTGAGGATCCGGCTGACGTTGTAGATGTTGCCGGTGTTGTCGAAGACGGAAGATGACAAAATGGGCATGTACGACGAATAGAAGAGATTGGCGTAATAAGCGATGGGAGCCAGAACCCACATGACGATGACCAAGCCGCCCACGACATTCATGGCGGCCCAAAAGGGGGTCAGCAAGGGCGAGCCGATGTACGCTATCTGAGCCCAGTCGAATGTGAGGGGAAACAGGCCGAGACCGGAGACAACCCCGAAAAGGTTGGCAACAACCACGTTGTCGGGGGCGAACCAGGTGACGACGTTGAAGTAGCTCAGTGCGGGCATGAGCAGACCAGGGAAGAAGTAGAATAGAAAAGCACCGGTCCATACGATGTAGAAGAATTTCCAGCGGCTCATTCGCCATCCGTTCGCGACATTGTTCTCTTCCTTGTGCAGCGTCGTGAACATGGCAGCTGACATGAGCGTGCCGGGCCAGATCATCCCGCTCGGTCGCACCAAGAAGCGTCGGGTGAGGCCGGCAAAGGCATAGCCCAGTATCTGGGTCGACAGCGTGAGCAGCAGTTGGTAGGTGATACTGGCCTCTTGGTTGTAGAATTGCGTCTGCTCCACAATGACATCGGTTGCGAAGGCGAAGCCGAACGAGACGTTGCTGGAGACGTAGACGCAGCTATGCTCTTTCTCGTTCCACCTCCCTTGAGCAAGCCACAGCCGAAGGTGTTGTGCCTTGGATCTCGGCTTGGAAGGGGTCGAGTCGTGATTCGGAGAAGAGAAAGAGCCATCCTTGGATATGCAGTCACCATCCACAAAATCCTCACGCGGGTCGCCGTCTCGCTTCAGTAGAAAATCCCACAGTAGACCCAACGGGTGGACAAGCAGGAGGGCTATCACAGGCGTAATCGCTACACTGGGGTATCTTAACGAGAAAAAAAGATTGGTAGAAGATCCAAGCACGGCAAACAGGGTGGACAATATCCACATGCGGGGAGTATTTATAGAAACAGTCGTGTTGTCCGTCGGGGCGACGGAGGCTCGTACTTGGGCGTAGGGCGAGTTGTCGGGCGGATCGTCGTCGTCGAAGTCGGCGGCAAGGTCGCTGGCGGACTCGAAGGCATCGTGCTCGTCGCCGCTGTCGCCCCCAGCACCGTCGCTATATACCAAGCTGTGCGGCTTGGTGGCAGCGAGGCTTTCACTCGGCAGAGACGTCTCGGTCACGCCAAAGCGACCTTCGATGCCGCCAACCATGCCCGAGCCCGCGCATTCCACTTCCTCGGACACGCGACTCTGCCGGCTAAGCGACGAGGTGCTGGCCCGGCCCATGCGAGTAGAGCGCGAGGTGCTGCCTGACTTGCGCCGCCGCGACGCATGGTGTGCGGTCTCGGCCGACCGGCGGCGGGACATCGTGGCGAAGCCGCGTTCGGGACTGCCTCCTTCGTCGTCCACGGGGTTCACGGGCGCGGCGCCGTACGAGCCAGTACCGAAGCCAGGCGAGGAACGGATGAGGAGGGGAGCCTGAGACATTGCGCCTAATCGGTTGTCGGGTGTCTGGCTGGTCACCTCGGCTGCGGCATGAGCAGGATCGCGTTCAGGACTGGAGGCTGGAAGACCATGAACCGGGACTTCTTCAGGCGAGGAGGAGGGGGCTAAAGGCATCAGTCAGAATATGTAGGTACGCATATTAACCATCCAACCATGCACCATAGGTGCGGGAGAGGTCGGAGGCAGTGGCATCCATCCATGGATGCGGGTACATTCTATTGTGGGACCTACCTCTCGATACAGCAACTGCCGACGAGGAGGGGTTGGTGCGGTTTATGGAATGCAGCGGGAAGGCCTCGTCCGCGCGGTTGGCAGCGGAGAGGGAAATGGCCTGGGCTTCATGACTGCTTCGCCGGGGAGGTAGTTTCGGCATGGGCATGGGCGGCCGAGTGGAAAAGCAAGGCGTGCCCCAGGGGCGATCGGGTGGTGGAGGAGGTGGTGGACAGCTGGAGGTCGGACAGGCTGACACGCGGCGAAGCGAGCGCAAGGCAGCTAAGCACCAGAGGCCTGAGATGGGGAATGATGACTCGACAAGGACGACAGAAGCCAGTGGCACACCGAGAAGCCAGTGACACTCAGTCGCTACGCGTGTTGTGGATCGTCATTCGCTGGGCCTCGTTGCTTACCTACATGTAGGTACTTGCTTAGCTGGACGGGGCGCCTACGCCTCGGCAATGGGATACGAGCACGGCTTTGGACGGGGTATGACGAGGGTACAACGATATCCGGGAGAACGGTTAAGCGACGTGCTGCATGACGATCGTGGTGCAGTGTACGTGCAGTGCGGGAAGACGTACGTGCGCCCACCGCGGGGATATTGGAACCTCCTGTAACGTACCTACTTGCATACTATGGACCTACCTCCAAAGAGGTACATACTTAACCTACATCCATCCCAAAACGCGACTGCTACCGCTACCCCGATGGCGCACACAAGCTTCCCAGGACTGTTCTAGCGGCACGGAACGTGTGGCGATTAGATTGATAAGAGTCAATCACTGAATGTATGTCGCGCCAGCATGAACCGTCATCGAGCTAAGTTTGATAGACGGCGGGCGTCAATTACGGATGGCACGGGAGGGGATCAACGCAACGCTGCTCGTCTTCCTTTCAGGCTCTCGGCTCGACGTATTACGAACTACCTATGAATGCTCAAGTAAAGTAGCTAAAACGAGCAGAGGTAAACGATATCTACATGCACCCCAATGGATGAATACTAATACAGGGTGCCCAAGGTCAACCAGTGGTGTACGATGTAATTTCCTCCAGCTCTTGAGTAGTACCTACTAGCCTTGGCTACCTCGTGACGTGCCGTGCCGTGCCACCGCTCATATGTACGACACGGATCTGAGTTGGCGGGGTTTCGTTGGAGCGCCAATACTCCATACAATACTGTGTGAGGCAAGTTGCATACTCGGCTATACCTGTAGCGGACTGGGTCATCGTTACACACGATTCATCCATCGTGCCTCGCTAGTACGATGAATACTACTACTAACTGCCCCAGCGGTAGCAGTGGGCGATGGATTTCCTAGATTCCAATTCCATAGGTGGTGGTGCATGGATCCCCTAAAGCCAGGGCCTGTAGGCCCGTCTTCATACCCTTAAGAACCCGGTGCTGCTAATCGGGAACTGCCGTCCATGGCCCTCTTTCCCCTCCCGTCCCACCTCTCCTTCGCCCTCCCACCTCCAAACTGACACCCGCACCAGCGCACAGTTGCACCACCGGCCCTAGAAGCCCGCGAGTTTCACCCTGTACTCGACGTCCATTAGCGGGGTCTGTGAGCCTGCCTGGGGCCACGAGCATGCGACCTGAAGCCGACATGAACACCGCATCCCTCCGAGCCGCCAAGGACCGGCTTCGGTCGCTCATGAAGCAGCGGCTGGCCAGAATACCCAAAGAGTCCATAACCTCCCAGAGTAGGTGCCTACTAAGTCACACGCGCCGCGGCCCGTCCCCAGCTAAGGCCCGCATGCCCGGCGCTGACCCCCGGCTTGCAGGCTCCCAGGTCTTCGATGCCTTGACCAAGTTCAGCCCTTACGTCAATGCCAACAAGGTTGCCGTCTACCTCTCTATGCCTAACGGCGAGATCCAGACCGACCGGATAGTCAGGCATGCGTTGGCATCGGGGAAGCAAGTTTTTGTCCCGTACCTGCACAAGTCCGGCCTGCCTGCTTCCGAAGGGCCTGCGCGCCTCATGGACATGGTAAGCCTCCGGGATGTACAGGACTACGAATCGCTCCAGAGAGACAAATGGGGAATCCCGAGCGTCGATTCCACTACTGTGGACCAAAGGCAGCGGAGCGTGGGCGAACTTGATGGCCAAAGCTCGACGGACGCGTCGCTGGATCTCATTCTCATGCCCGGAGTGGCTTTCGACACGGACCCGACATCAGGCGCTATACGGAGACTCGGCCATGGCAAGGGCTTTTATGACTATTTTCTTCACCGGTACGCCCTGGCAGCGTCCGAGGCAGACAAGGCGTCCAATGGCCGTCCGTCTGTGTTGCTATATGCCCTGGCCCTGAGAGAGCAGCTCCTCCCAGCATCTTCCGAGGAGTCGGTCCCGGTCGGGCCTCACGACCAACCCATAGACGGCGTCTTTCTCGGCGATGGCCAAGTCAAGTTGTCATCGGGCCATTTGCCGTAGGCCGTCACCAACACGGCTCATCACAACGGCATCTTAGCCGCCCCATTCTGCATTGCTCAGCTTTTTAATGGTGGTATCGCATTGTCGTAGTGACCTTCGCTTGTCGCATCTTTCCGATCACTCGTTGTAGCCCCTGGCCCCGTCTTGCTGCGTCGCCGTTCAGATCGCCTCCTGGATAAGAGAAACATTGTCGCCCTTCAAGAGGATTTGCCCTAAAGAGCCGTGTTAGCGAGGCCCCAGCTGGCTGCCTTGTCTAGGCTTGGTGCGACGGGGCACGTACCCAATTGCCTTCGCTTCTCCTCCGGGTTGGTCTTCGTGATCTGCTTTACTTCAACCGCGTCGTCAATGACGAGATTCATGAACTCGTCGAAGCCCTAGAGGTACGCTCCGTCAGTTGCCACGACGCCAAACAGGCTCGTATGAACAACGCACTCTGATTTTCCCCTCGATTCTGATGGCAAGCTGCTCGTACAGCCAGATCTTGACGGTGGCATGCGACTGCAGTAGTTTGAAGATGAAGTTGATAGGCGGCAAAAGCACCTTGCGCGAACCTCCACCGCGACCGGTCATGTTGGCTGTGGGTTACGCGTAGCGCGATGCGACGAGTCTGCGGAGTCGGAGGGAGGGGACGTGTGGTGCTCAATGTCGGATGGTAAAGGACGGCGAGGTTGTGGGCTTCGCGGGACGTGACGCGACGTTCCGGACTCTTGGTGGTTTCGAGCGGCGAGACGAGGCTGAAGGAGGACCTAGTCGTAGGTGCCAAATCGATTTGATGTAAAAGTTTCGGGGGCCACTAGGCCAGCCTGATTGATATACGCCTCTCCTCTCAGCTTGGCGGCGCGGCCCCACGGACGCCAATTGAGGATTTGCATAAGTCCATGGCATGTACCTAGGTAGGAAGCGATGAGCAACTTGGCTTTTGGCCACAGGACCCTCCAATATCCAGTGAGTGAGGACTGTTTGGCCACCCTTCAGGCCTCATGCCGTGCGCTGTATCTTTCGTATGTGCCAAAGCTGATAACGACGAGGAAATGGGACCATGGAATACCCAAAGCTGTCCATACTTGCATAAAAGCACATATGTAACTGCCATACGTACCCGCTTGCATAAAGTACTTGAGTATGGAATGTAGGATGTAAGTAATAAAGACCTCGAGAGCTTACGAAGTAGCACCTGCGGAAAGTCCATAACCGTTTGCTGCCTTTTGGTCGCTGGCGGCTGCCCTTCGAGAGCCACATCTGTACACGACTTGTACAAGAAGTAAGCAGTGCTCTATGGGGATTTTATTTTTCTTTTCTCTCTCTTAACGATGGGCGATTATAAACTAGGTACGTCTTCTTTACATTTTGGCGACGTAACTATTTGTATGGCTGCACGTCCACCCAGCAAGTAAGTTGGGTATTTATTTCCACGGGTCCTAGATACGGTAGGAGGTACACAGGAAGGCGCTCCCCGCCGGGAGAATAATACCCCACAGTCAAATCGTGAAGGGCAACGCCGCATAAGTCAAAGGCAATCATTCGTTCCGGTTAGCAAGAGCACCATCCATACCTCTCCCTCCTGTTCCATCCCACTTCCTCTGACGCTTACCTCCCCCGGTCGCGCCCCAGACCCCTCAACACCAAGGCATTTCTACCCGTGTCCCGACACCATCTCCGGACAGCCCTTACAGAGGCGTGCGAAGCTGCTCTCCGCTTGTGTATCCAGCCTTGCCCAGCCAACCGACGTGACTAACCCGACGCCCGTCGTTCTTTGCGTCCGGCCCAGCCCAACCGGTCTTCAGCCCGCCAGCGGCACTGCGGTCACTCACCACCCTCAACATGGCCGCCAACGGCGTGGGCAGCCATGAGGCCTTTCTGCCCTCCGAAGTGCTCCAGGCTGTGCTCACGATGCGAAGCAGCGACGCCGAGAGCAAGAAGAAGGCAGCGGCGTATCTCGAGAGCTTTCAGAAGTCGGTACGTCACTTTTCGCGCGCGCACCCATTTACGTGGGAAGCTAGCCCTGTACTGAACCATTGCCCCTCGCCAGACAAGCGCCTGGACCACGACTATCACCATCCTCCAGTCCGAGGCCGAACCCGAGGCCAAGGTGTTCGCCGCGACAACCCTCAAAGGCAAGGTAAGTGGGAACCAACAGCCTCTGCCCGCCGCCCTGCCACCTTCGACCGACTAACGGCCCGGCCCAAGATCACGTACGATCTCGCAACCCAGGTGCCGACCGCTGAGCACGCTGCCGTCCGAACTCAGATACTGGAGCTGTTGAAGCTGTATGCGCCGGGCCCCAAGCCCATCAGGGTTCAGCTGTGCGTGTGCCTGGCCATCCTGGCGATTCAGATGCTGGAGTGGAAGGATGTTCTGCCCCTCGTCGTCTCTTCCCTGGGTGATCAGCCCGAAAGTCACGCTTGTATACTGGACTTCCTCAGAGTTCTTCCTGAAGAAGTTACCGAAGGACGCCGAACCAACCTCAGTGTATGTGAACCGCGCACCGCCAGTCGCCCGCCCTCCTCCGGCGCCTCACCGTGGTACAACCAACCTTGGATCGCAATCTAACTAGTTACGATAGGATGAAGACCTGAACCAGAGAACACACGAGCTGTTGGGGGACAACGCGCCGCAGGTCGTTCAGCTCTTGATCAACTATGCTCAGTCATCCCGTAAGTTGAGCCAAATCCCTACCGGACTATAGCTGACTTCTCGATGTGCAGCCGCCGCTGCCACCAACCCACAGTTACTGGACTGCATAACGTCCTGGCTGCGCGAGGTTCCCGTCAACGAGATCGTCAACTCACCACTGCTCACTATTATCTTCAACGCCCTCGAAAGCGACTCGTCATTCCAGGAAGCCGCCGAGTGTTTGTCTACCCTCATTCGGGAGACGCGAGAGGTGGACGACTATGTCGACACGATACAAATACTCCTGCCCCGTGTCATAGCGCTGCGACCGAAGATCCAGACCCTGGTCGACGAAGACGACACTGAAGGGTACAAATCCCTTACGAGGGTACTGTCCGACGCCGGAATTGCCTGGGTAGTGGCCATCGCGCGCGAGACCGCCCACTTCCGCCCTCTTGTCGAGGCCATCCTGGAATGCGTCGAGAGAGACAAGGAGCGTGATGTTGTCGAGTACACCTTCGATTTCTGGTACGAGCTCAAGCAATACCTCGTCCTGGAGCGATACATCCAGGCGAGGATGGAAATGGTTGATGTCTACTCCAAGCTGGTCGATGTCCTGCTTAAACTTTTGGAGTATCCAGAATCGGAGAGCGGGCAAGACAACGGTACCGATCTGTTCTCTGGCGATCGTGTCGCCGAGGAGAAATTCCGCGAATTCCGACACCAGATGGGCGACACCCTCAAGGACGCTTGCGAAGTCATGGGAGTCACTGAATGCCTTACCAAAGTCCTTGACGCCATCAGGTTGTGGACCCAGAACTACGCTGCGATGGCCACGACAGCATCGGTGCCCCATTGGCAGAAGCTCGAGGCGCCTCTCTTCTCCATGCGGGCTATGGGTCGTATGGTTGAGAAGGATGAAAACATTGTTCTTCCGCAACTCATGCCTCTGCTTGTTCAAATTCCCGCCCACGAGAAACTTCGGTTTGCTACCATCATGGTTCTGGGACGTTATACGGAGTGGACGTCTGCTCACCCCGAACTTTTGGAGCCTCAGTTCACATACGTGATCAACTCTTTCCAGGGCGCCTCACCCGAGGTCGTACGCGCAGCCGCCATGGCCGTTAAATTTTTCTGTCTCGACTGCAAAGATCTTCTGCGGCCGCAAGTCGAGCAACTCCAGAATTTCTACATCGGCATTCTCCCTAGTCTTCCCGACGTCAGCCAGGAAGAGGTGACGGAAGGCGTGGCCACTGTTGTTTCAACGATGCCGAAAAGCGACATCTACCGGCTGCTCAAGTTGTATTGCGACCCTCTGGTCCAGCAGCTGATGGACAAGGCCAACGCGGCGGCCACCGAAACGGGCACCGAGGAGACAAAAAGACTCGCTGTTGCGGATCACTTGCAGCTCATCACCACTTTTGTCCAGAACGTGGTTGTGGTGCCACCAGTCGAACACCACGAGGAGGACCCTGCCGTCAAGTACTGGCAGGAAGTGTTTCCAATCCTGGCCACGGTCCTGGAAACCTTCGTCAACCACAACCCGATATGCGAGAGAGTCTGCCGATGCTGGCGGTATATGATTCTCAGCCACAGACTCGCTATGACGCCTCTTCTGCCCGATATGGCCAACAAGCTGGCCCAGGGCTTCGCGGCCTCCAAACATGGCTGCTTCCTCTGGGTCAGCAGCGCCATCGTCCGCGAGTTTTCCGACGATCGTGACCACGTGGACAAAACTATCAGCGAATCCATATACTCGTTCTTCGAGGCTCAGGCAACCAGTGTCTTGCGCTCTATCAGCGATCTGCCACCCCAAGAGTTGCCTGACGTTACGGAGGATTTCTACCGGCTTGCCATTGATGCGCTGCTGTATTATCCCCAGAAGCTCATTCCGTCGCAGCTGTTCACGCCTATTTTCCAGGCGGCCATTTCCGTGCTTGGACTGGAACAGCGTGCAGCCCTTTCCATAACGCTCCATTACCTCCGGGACGTCCTGGCATGGGGAGGCAAAAATTTGCCTTCATCTCACAGCACTTTGGAGCTGAGCGTTGTCGAGACGTTGCAAAATACCGTCCAGCAATTGGTGCGTAGCCAGGGACAAGAACTAGTGAAGCGCATCCTGGCGGGTATGATGATCACCTTCCCGCGCGACTGCTTCCCGGACGGCAGTGGTGTTCTTCTTGCCATGTTTGAGATGATTCCCCACGAAACCACCCTCTGGGTCGACCAGACCATCAGAATGCTCCCTGCTGGCACCATCACGCCTGTGGAGGTTGAGCGCTTGATGTCGAAGATTAAGGAGCGCCTGCAAGGAAACAACAACAGTGATATTCGACAAATCCGTTCAATCCTCCAGGACTTTACAAACACGTACAGGCGAAGATACGTTGCACCGCGGGATGGCCTGGGCCATCTGGAAACGTCCCGTTTCCATTTTGAGGGATAGATTCCGGCAAAGGGAGACTACGTAGCGCAGCGCAGCGGCCGGGGTGAGAAGGTCTTACTTAGGCTGTGGCTAACGTGTGCAAATTGAGCTGCTTTGGTCGATTACCGTCTACATCCTCCACGCCTCGTGAAATGCGGCAGCGGCGGCAACACCAACAATCATGGGAAGATGGGTACGGGGCGTGAACGGGAGAGCCTAATTGGTTGCGAGTGCGTTGCAGCTAGAAAAGCCACGAGAGACGCCGAAGTGAGAGAGAAAGGGCACGACATGGGCCTAGATGGGGTGGTTGTTAAAAAAGGGGGCTTGAGTGCCCCTTTTCGCAGAAGTTCAGCAGGATTCCTGCACCAACAACAGCTACTAGCGGCCGGCTTTTTGTTCGCAGTCCTCAAGGCGGTCCTCCAGGCAGTCTCATAGACGGATCAACAAGTAAAATGGCTAATTCATTCAGCATCTTGGCGCAAGCAGCAAAGTGACACCCAACAAACGGCCAGAAATGTGTCACGCACCGCCCTGATCCATACAGCTAACCAGGAGGGGAGGCTACTGGTAGCCTTCATACCACAAGCAAGCAAACCGGACCGTGCAGTAGATATCACTTATGATGCATTCGAGCGTAATGGCACTCGATTGTACGTCCAATGAGCGAATGAGCGAGTTAATTGTCGTGTTGCCATCAAGCCAAATGCTGCATCGCTGCCAAAAAACTCCTTCGCAATGCAAGGAAACTGCCATCATACAGGATAATAACCCAGGGGTATCTAAGCCGCATTGCCGTATACGCATCAACGGGACCTTTATTTCTGACTGTTTTCCCAGGGGTTGCGAAATTCATCTTCGCCCCCGTTTCCGTAGAGAGGGTTTTGCGCGTCGTCGTGGTTTTCCTGCCCGTTTGGATTCAATGGTCCGGACTCTTCGTCGGGTGTTGCGTCACCTACGAGGAACGTCGGATCCTCTTCTTCCTCGGCTTCCTCCAGCAGAACTTGGGGGTCCGAAGTGGATAGCACTGGAGCCCCCAACGGACCATTGGCTTGTGATGATTCAGCCTCTTCCGCTGCGGGTTGTGGTATTTTTGCAGGGCGAGTACCCGGAGAAGGCCCGGTTATTGAGCCCCGTTTCTTTTCCTTCCCCTTGCCTTTCTCCTTGCCTTTAACATTGAGGTTGTTGCTCAAGGTATCTACACTACCAGAAGACTTGTTAGACCGCCCGCCGCTGTGCAGAGACGGCCGCGAGGAGACAGCATTCCAGGCTCCAGTTCCTGACTGATAGACGGATGCGTGTCCAGCCCAGCGCTCGCGGGCAGGAACATGTGCTGTGATGACGGGGTACTGCAGAGGCGAGTCAGTATCCTGTGTGGTTGGCAGAAGACGATGTTAACCTACATTCCAGTCCCCAAACTTCAGCTCTCGCGCCTTGCTGTATAGAGTCTCGTCCTCGTCATCGATCTCCGTCTCACCTATCGCTCCTGGACTGTAGGACGGCGTGGATCCGCTGGGGCCTCCGTTGGAACTCAGCAAAGGGGTGTTGGCGCTTAGCTCGCCCCTGACCTCGCCTGGTTTGGGAACCCAATACTTGGCCTCGCCACTTCGCTTATACCGCATGCCATCTTTCAGCCTAGCGAAGCGGGAGCTAGAATCCTCGTGTGCTATGACCTTCCCACTCGAGTCGAATACGCGGTAGTTGTACTTGTCTCCCTTAAACGTCTCCTTGGAATCCTCTATCAAGTCGATGACGCCGAATGCGTCCCGCATGGCGTATTTGACTGGCATTCGCGCCGAGGATACGTTGTTGTCCGCGTAGTCGTGCCACGAGAAAGCATACCAGTGCGCAACAGCAAAGCCTGGCATTTCGCAGCAGATCAGGGCATCCTGGATCGCAGCGGCCAGATTGTCAGGCGTATAGCCCTCAACGTTATCGGGTATAGCACCGAGCCAGACGAGGACAGACAGGAGGAAGCCTTGCCAGTAAGAGGCGAAGATAATGAGCTTGATGCACAGGAATTTGGGTACGGGTCGAAAAGGCAGGAGGTCGTTGTGCATGCAGACCCAGAAGAGGCCGAGAGCATACAAGCTGATGGTGACGCTGAGGTTGTAGATAATACTCTCCCAGAAGTAACCGGATGTAACCGCAATGTACCCTTCTTGATATGTGCCGGTGGCCTTCATGACTATGGCGGCGATGGCCATGATGGGCTTCAGCCAAGCGTATTGGAGAATGCCCCGCTTGATGGCTAGGAAGGTGTACGGATCGGAGATGTCGACCTTGGGTAGGACATGGTTCAAGGGCCACAGGTGCTGGACGGGAGCACGGCCGTGCGTCAGGATGAGCAGGGCTCTTTCACCGCTCATGTAATTGATGAGAAGCTGGAAGAAGGCGTAGATGGTGAAGGCCTCGTAGATGTCTCGAACGGGGTCGAGGAATTGTGCCGCCATCAGGGATACCATGCTGACCCACGACGTGATCGAGTATATAGGGACCATGAGAAGCAGGCGAACGACGTATCGTTGGAGCAAGGGCTTCCGGTAGTTCTTCCTACGGAACCGTTAATCTCGAGGGACTGATTCGGCGGCCGCGTCGCGAGGTTGGTACGTACAACTGAAGCCATATGGAACTACATAGACGGCGTCGTCAGTCAGCAGAGCATCCCGGCAGGATTGAACGGTGGGCCAGAAGAGGTCAGTCATACATGGCCGAGAGGAGCGTCGCCGATATGGAGGCAACGCCGGCCGTCAGAGTCGTCGCATATTCGAACTTTTGGCCTGTGCCGCCGGCCATGGTTGCAAGGGGCCAGCCAGGCAAAATGAAGGGTTTGGGACGGGGTTCACGAGATCAAGGAAGAGAGGCTTGGAGGACGGGAGAAGCGCGAGACCTCGAGCATAGTGGAGGCTGTCGAGGTTCTAGGCAGCAGAGACAGCGAGCCCTTGAGGTGACGCGTGGAACGACAAGCAGCCGCTTTAGACGCTGGGGAGGTCTCATGGGCGAGCTGCAGAGCGGGAGGGGGAGTTTGGAGTTTAGCGTGTGGAGCAACAACTCCGCTATGTACATACTGTACATGCATACATTAGACTATCAGCGTTTAGGGCGCCTGCTTGTCCCCAAGCCTACCTGCCTTATCTACGTCTTAAGAATCCAGATGAATGAACGCACTTGCCCCTTACGTAGATATTGTACTTTGTTTACATGTAAGGTGTAATGTCGGCACCGGTGCATAAAATGGCGCGTCAGCTTGGCAAGCGCTCTTTGTGTTGGTAAGTCCGTACATGCAGATGATTCAAGTCCATCAAGCAGGTTGCGCATATTGCTGGAACATGGAAACTGAGTAGGAGGCTGAGGGCAGAGGCGTACATTCCTGCACGTATTGTGTACTCTAGATCCATGTCAGTGCCGAACCGGATGGATGGATGATAGTACATCTTGCGTACTTGGGAAGCACGATGTAAGTACCTTAGCCCACATCTATGGATGCAGCCGTACTTGCACTTACATAAGTCTACGAAGAACCTAGTCCCCTGTCATCAACATCCATCTCGGATCTGGATACCTCCTCCTGCACTTCGCACCGCCCGGATGTCGGGTACAGCCCAGCGCCCAACGACAGGGAACAGAGCTCTGGTCCAGTGCAGGACCCCATGCCATGGCCCCCCCCCCGAAAGCCACCGTCAGGGATATGTAGGGTAGAACGAGACGCTAACATCCGGTTAATTGCTCTGGTCCAGTTCGGCGCTTTCGCAATCCTGCTCAGGCCCGATGCTAGGTCGATTAGTTCGTTGAACGACAGCCGCGCGTGGAAGCGCAAGAGGGACGCCGACGACCCATCCGTGATTTCACAACAGATCGCCTTCGCCGACCGAGCCCGAATCTACTACGATAACCGAGGATCGCAGACGGCACCAGCTATGGACCGGGGCCTTGCGCTGTCTCTCGTTGTAGCTGTCCGACAGAGCTGAGCGCAGTTGGTGCAGGGTCGCGTCGCCGAAGAACAGGGGAAGCGCGCAGAGGCGGTGCCGTCATGGCCGCCAACACGGGGAGCACCAACTCGGCCACATCATGGTCCAACTTCAACGGGTACGACGATGCAAACCTGCCATGCACCGACCGATGGCTTTCCCGAAGGCCGCACCGCTGACCTGGCTCGTAGGGTGTTCCTAGCCTTGCTGCTGGTCTGCGGTGTCCTGTAGGTTCACATCGCATCCTTGCCTCCAGCCACCCGCCTGCTGACAATATGCCCCGGCAGTGCTGTGAGCTTCTTGCTCTACTTCAACCGAGTCTTCGCGTCGGCCGTATCCTACATTATCCGCGCTTACACCTGGCACCGATACCGCATCCACATCGACATCCAGGCCCTGCAGGTCTCCCTTCTTGGCGGTCGTGTCTTCTTTACCGGTTTTCGATACCATGGCAACAACGAGACAATCTTGGTGCAGAACGGCCACATAACATGGTCATACTGGCTGTGGAGGGTCAGGGATGTCGACGTTGGAGGTAGTAAAGCCCCTGGCGCTGGGGACGCGGGTCGCGAAGACACAGAAGACCCCCTGAAGGCCGATGCCAAGTCGACGAAGCTACCCTGCCGAATCAACATTGCCATCTCCGGCCTGGAATGGTTTATCTACAATCGTAGCCCGGTGTATGAGTCCATCTTGGCTGCTATGACCGACACGGCCGACGCCGACAAGGAGGATGCTGCCAGCAGCGAGAAACTGGTCGATGGCCTAAACCAGCCCCGCCAGCGGCTGCAGAAGGCGTCGCAAAAGGTTGAAGAGCAGCTGCGGAAGCTCGATTCCCGGTACTCGGCAGAGAAGGACCAGTCTAATGACGCCGGCGAGAAGACCAAGGAAAACGAGCACGGCTTCAAGGCGTCATCTACGTCTCTCTCCGAAGATGCGGCCGCACTATCGACCGAAGGCGATGAATTGCCTCTGATGTTACAGCTTCTTCCTATCCACTTCGAGTGCAACAAGGGAGCCGTGGTGATGGGCAACGAAAACACCAAGGCAATCCTCGTGGTCAAGACGAGGTCTTTGGCCGGTGAGATCAACGCCATCGAGTGTCCAACGCCTGACCCCTACCGGCAAACTTTCAAAATCGACTTCGACCAGCCGGTCGTTGAGATGAAGGACAACGTTGACTACAAGGAAGACCAGCTGACTCGGGCTGTAAAAGACAAGCAAACCGCTCTCGAGTCTGACGCATCTCAGAACCGACCCTTCTTCCGAAGGCAACGGCGCAAGGTGGTACACCAGTTGCGCCACCTTGTGCCTTACTGGAGGAGCTCTGTCGAGTCCTTCTCCGTGGATTCAAGGCAAGGCCCCGTGACTGCAGAGAACCGGCTACCGGGCTCAAACCACTGGCAGGGCCTTTCGAGGTATCTCAACGACGACGATGAAGACGATAAAATTCGATGGTCGTCAGTTGAGTATGCGGCAGTGCCGACGCTGCTAGAAAGCCCTGCGGCCACCTTGACTATTTTCTGGGACGTGCCTGGCAAGGTGACACCTGCTCACCACTTGGCGGCGATGTCACAAGACGACCAGACAAACAACATCAACGGTGCGCCACCCCCAGCTTGGGCTATCAATCTTTCGATCAAGGGCGGCACCATAAACTATGGCCCCTGGGCGGATAGGCACCGCGCTGAAATACAAAGAGTCTTTAATCCAACTCTTAGTAAGGATGCCGTGCCCGCAAACAAACTTTCGGCGGGAGCCGATAGGGTCCCGACCCAATTCAAGCTACTCTTGGAGATTGATGAAGAAGTCACTCTCAGGATTCCGACACGAGAAGACTCGAAGAACTGGAGATGGAAGAAGGAGGTTGCCGAGTTGCGGCAGCACCGGAAACAAGAAAGACGGAGAGGCAAGGTACGCAACCGTGACAAGGTTGCTAAGCCTGCTGCCCAGCAGCGGCCAAACGGCTGGCTAGAAGTGAAAGTGGCTGCGAATGCCTCTGTTTCCTACACCATGGATATGGTGGCAGGCAAGGCTGGATTCAAAAACAGGCTCGATGTCGAACTGCCGACAACCGAAATCTCCACGAGTGTCAACCATGGGCTCCTGTGGAAATCCGGGCCCCAGCGCATCTCCTGTGATATGTCGGCGCCCCTGAAGTGGAACACGCTTCGCAACTGGCACTTCGATATCACGGGCGAGGATCTCGAGTTGTTCATACTTCGAGATCACATTTTCCTGCTCGTTGACTTGATTGATGACTGGGGCTCCGGGCCGCCGCAGGACTACCTTTTGTTCACGCCTTTCAAGTACTTACTGAATCTCGAGTTCCGCAACCTGAAGCTGTATCTCAACGTCAACGACGTCAACATCGTCAACAACCCCACCGATATGGAGGAGAACACCTACCTGGTGCTTTCCAGCCCTTGTCTCAAGGCGGACACATGCATATCTTTGGACACCTACCGGCCGAGCAAAAACGTGGTACCGTTCAACGTCCAGGCCGATACGCTCGCCATAGCGCTGCACCTGCCTTCGTGGAATACGCAGGCTGCCTTTTTGACCTCGAGGGAGATCGGACAACTCGAAAACATCCAACTGGAAGGTGGGTATCATTACAATGCCACCACGTCAACCTCCAACACAGATACGCTGGTCCTCAACGTCGGTGGCCAGTCGCCAGTGGCAACCCTGCACGGATTCCTGGTGCGGTATTTCCTACAGCTCAAGGACAATTACTTCGGCGACCATGTTCACTTCAAAACCCTTGACGAGTACCAGGACATGCTCCGGCTCGACCCGGAAGCCGAGGCTGCAATGCGCCCCCCTCAGAAAAAGTCCAATGACATGGACGTAATCCTTGCCATTCGACTGGATGACCCCAAGATCATGCTCCCTGCAAATATCTACTCCTCTAAACGCCATATCGACATAGAAACACCTGGGCTAGCCGTCGACCTGCGCTTTACCAACTACTACATGGATCTCGACCTGATCCTAAGTCCGCTGAGCTTATCTTTTGGGAGCGAGGACGACGGTGCCACCAGTCCCCTGAGCGCTACGTCCAGCACGCAAATGTTCATCGACGGCTTTGAGGTGTATGGGCACCGACTGTTCGGCCTGCCCCCAATCGAGCCTACATATCTCTGCAATTGGGACCTGTCAGTGGGGGCGATAACTGGAGAGTGTACCACCGACTTTCTGACAGCGCTTATCAGTGGCGGAAAAGCATTTGGTTTTTCGATGGATGATGAGGAGAATGCCCTCATACCCGCTTCGGTAGCCGTGGTCTATGATGTCACGTTCCTTAGGGTTTTTGTCAAGTCTATTCAGCTGTGGATTCACGTTGACGAGGCTGCCTTTCTGTTCTCTACGGATGCCATCGATGTTAACTTCAACGACTGGGCAAGGACGCATTATTCAAAGAGAGCCGATGTCACGATCCCCGGGCTCCAGATTGCATGCGTCAATTCGGAGTCCGCAGCCAGGCAAAAGTCGAGATTGCATAGCCGCGTGGAGACGGATGCGCTCGTGCGTACGGACATTCGGTTCACCCTGATCGGAAGAAAGCACGGCTTCTCCCAGGAAAGGAAATTGCAACAGGACCTCATCCGCCGAGAAGACCAGCGGACGCATCGAACCGACTTTCTTCTCCTGCCTGGCCTCTTGGATGCTGTCGCCCCTGACCCGGTGGAGCCGCCGGCACAAAGTGTACCTACGGTCCCGCAGCCGACGATTTCCATCCCTTCGCATGATGAAAGAAAGTCGATACGGTCGTTCGGATCGTCCCTGCGCTCTAGACAGCACCGGCGCAAGAGCTCTTTCCTCTCCTTTTCCAGCGGCAGCAGCGCCAGTGTGCTGCGGCCCAGCTCCGCCAAAACTCGCCATGCTGCACAGGAGACCGGGCGCCAGACCCCAGCGTCTCGGTCAAACCCCTTGAGCGAAATTCGCCCTACCATGCGGGCACGGCAATACTCGGCGTCAACTGGCCGCCACTCGGCCTTCTATAGCGCCTACGGAGACCATACCGAGCGGCGAGACCAATCCCACAATACCGTGTCATTCTCCAGTCAATTTTTTGCCCCGTACTTTCCGTTAGATAATATTACTCTCGACACGAGAGAGGCAACGCTACAGAGCACCGAGACGGACGCGGATGATGTGGCTGAGCCATCGCAGTTCGGGCTGGAAGACGTTGATCCTGAGTTATTGAGTCAGGAGACTGCCCATCAAAGTTTCTTGATTGAATTTCCCACGGGTGTCACAGCTTTCCTCAATGCCACCGCGTTGCAGCAAATTGCGTCCTTGTTGGGCGCGCTTCAACCCACCGAGCCGGATGACATTCTTGACACCATCCAGATCAGTGCCATGGGCGACATACTCGATAGGCAGAAACAGGAGGGAATTCCGGCGAGTATGACGGATGTGATGGTCAAGGTCCCGTACGCCAACATACGGTTCCTGAATTGCTCTGATATCGACTCTCCCGAACCCGAACTGCAGGAGCAAGACCAATATGACTTATCAATCCGAAAATTGACGCTCGCCAACCGATCCAAGGCCCACCATGCGGAGGCCGGAGGCGGCGAGGCGGATCGTCCACGCTCCTCATTCCACCTTCGACTGGAATCTACAGAGATTTCTGCGGCGGAACGACCTGCCAATATTGCTGAAACACAGGCAGCAGTCCGGGCTTCTGTTGAGAACACCATGATCTCTTTCGGCTCCAGAGATGTCAGTTATGCCGATGCCGATGTGGGCGCTCTTAGGGTCAGCACTTCGTCTGGGAAAGTCGAGTACCTGGCAGCGCTCATCCACAGAACTAATGTGCTTGCTGACGAGATGGGTGCACTGTTCTCCCGGACTTTGAAAGGGGGCGATGACCGCCCGAAGCAATTCACCCACAGCTTGGTCACTGAAGGGGCGAAGGTGGGCGACCCGCCCTTTATTGTCCGTCCGTCCGCCGTGCTACGGGCAGCCACAGAGCATCTCAGGACTTATGACTCGTGGAAACTCGCAGCCCGGCTCCGGCACGTGTGGGAGAATTTAGGCAATGATGCCCAAGAACACTTGAGGTTCGATTGCTTCAGCAGCAGTTTCAAGTACCCAGACGATGCCAGGCAACTTACCACCAAAGCATTCCGGGATTGGAGAGGCTGGGACCTAGAAAACATCGAAGATTCCCACCTGATGAACAACATCTTCGGAAAGGTGCACCGTCCGGCTGAGGCCAGACCCAAGCATAGCCCTCTCCTAGCCGTCTTCCGTCTACGGGAGGTCCAGCTCCTCCTCGATCCCGGACCAAAGCAGAACCAAATTTTTGCAATGGATATAACTGCGCGGGTCCAGTCCAAGACGCCGGATGCGTCAAAGACCGATTCTTACGCAAACGACGCACAACAGCCGCTCACAGTGCTAAATGTTTACTGTGCTCAGGCCGGTATCAACCTTAACTGGGAACTGCTTGAGCTTGTTGAAGATGTGCTACGTTTATATCAACATGCCAGGCCAACGGAAGCTCCTGAGCATGCTGTGGAAAAGGCCAAGCCGAAGAAGTCGACGCGGCAGGAGGCGATGCAGGTCGTGTTCTCCCTTGGCCGCGGCAATGTCTTGTTTGAGACGGTTAACCTCAGATCTGAGACGCAAAGCAACGCTCTCAGTTTGTCGGTATTGATGACGGAGGACCCGGCTGCGGCAAGCATCAACGCCATACTCGCCTGTGACGATGTATCGACCAAGTTACGGAGCCATCAGCAGGCGCTCACGACCTTCCGCTTGCGTAAGCCCAGCGTTTTCGTCTCGCACGAGTTACGCGAGGAGGACACAACGTCTATCCACACGATCAAGTCCACGGCGAGCAGTGAAGATTTGAAACTGTTCGTCAAGCAGGATCCTATTGTGCTTGCAGAGGTCATCGACACGGTGGTCCGAGATGAGCTAGCTCAGCTCTACGAACTGCGGAGCGAGATACCTTCGGCGCCGCCCCAGCCAAAGCCGGCCAGGCACAAAGTGTCGGAACGACTGACGTCGTTCCGAGTGGACCTGGCGATGTTCTTGAACACGTACACGATCACAGTCCCGCTTCTACGTTCCATCACGTACACCATCTCGGGAGTGGTGGCGCGAGCTGCCATGGCAGCAAATTTCGGCAAAGAGATTGTGTTTGACTTCGACATCAAGGAAAACTCGCATGACATGCAGATCCGGGTCAACAACGTCCCTCGAAGCATTTCACTCCTTCAGATACCACCCACCAACGGGCGCATCGCCAGCCGTATCGCTCAGGGAGAGCATTCCATTACCGTGTTTGCCTCGGTGGAACTTATCCAGCTCGATGCTTCGGCTGTCTACAGCTTGTTGACTGCCCTAAACAAGCCGGAAATGTCGAATGCGATCAACGACCTGCAGCTCCAAGCCAAGGTGATCCAGGAGCACGCTGCCGAGGTGTTTGGGCCAGTGGGAGGGACACCACCCGAGAGCAAGACACCGGAAGCCGGTGATAACAAGCTGGTCTACGTCGTGCACACGACGCTTGCTGGGATCGAGATCTTTGGCAACACGCCGATCAAGTCGGACACGGCGCCCCTGGCCCAACTGCTGTTCCATCTCGGGAGTGTGCATTTGAAAATGGCGAACCGGCTCGACCAGTCGGGACCGCTGCTGGAAAATCCCGAAGTCCACATTAACCTGCGCCGCATTCTTTTCGACATTAGAAAAGGCTCGCTTGAAAACATGCGAACTTGCGGAAACCTATCGTTTGCAGCCCTCGCCACGGCCACAACAAGGGAGGGGGAAGACGGAAAAGAAAAAAGATCGTTTGATTTCCAAAGCGACGGCTTCGAGGTCAATCTCTCGGCCGACACCATTTCCACGCTCGTCGACGCTCTGGGCTACATGGGCGACAAGATCAAAGACCTGGATACCACCAAGGAAATCGGGTATTTGCAGAAACGCTTACGCCAATCGCGGCCCCGCATCACCGTCAACGACGAGGAGGAGGTGCCAGCCGAGTCTGGCAGTGACATATTCGACTCGTTCCTGGCATCCATTATGTACTCGTTCGTCGTCCACAACATCCGGGTCAGCTGGCTCATTAATCCCGGCGACGTACCGTCTCCAGGCTATGAGGATCTGGTCCTATCCTTCAAGAGCATCGAATTTGCCACGAGAAAGAAGAACACGGCCAAGCTCACCATCCAGGACTTCCAGCTGCAGTTGGTGGAACCGGAAGGCGACAGAACCACACGGTCGGCTAATTCCGCGCTTTTGCCCGAGGTCATCTTCAATGTGGCCTCGGTGTCGACGGCGGAAACTCGCCGGCTGGCTTTCCAAGCAGTAGGGAAGTCGCTCGATCTACGGCTGACGTCGGGCTTCATCATTCCGGCAGCTCATGTCACCGACTCGATTGGCCAGTCGGTCAAAAATATCCAGCAAGCCTCGGAGAACTGGACCCCCATCGTGGCGACGGCCGACAAGCCAGCGGACAAAGCAGTAGGCAAGCCGGCAGGTTCCAAACCGATGGAGAAAGCGGGAGAGAAGGCCGGGGGGAAGCCCGTACGACAGCGGTCGTCGCTCTTTGGAAGCAAGCGGATGGAGTCGGTCCTGGTCGATGCCGACTTTGCTGGAGCCGTGGTACACCTTTCAGGCAAGAAAACTCTGGAGGCAAAGAGCAATCCTGGAGCGGCCGTGAACCGACCTGCCCTGGCGGGCAAGTACGGGCAATTTAGCGCCGACGATGCGGGCAGCAGCACCGTGCTACGCTCGCCGGGCCTGGCTTGGAAGATTGAGTACCGCGACGACGGCAAGGATGACGAGGCTGTCTACGGCGAGATCCAGGTCGATGCCTCCAAAAACATCCTGTACCCGGCCGTAGTCCCCTTGATCATGGAGATTTCGTCCAGCATCAAGGAGGTGGTGAGCCAGGACGACAAGGGGGCGCAGGCCTCGCCATCGAGCAACGAGGAGCGCAGACCGTCGGACAAGTCGGCCGAAGAGGAAAACATCCTGACGGCTGATCCCAGCGAGGTCCTGGGCCGGACCAAGCTCAACATTGGACTGCGCATCCGCAGGCAGGAATTCACGCTGAGCTGCCAGCCCATTGCCCGCGTTGCGGCAACGGCTTGCTTCGAGGACATATACATCACCTTCAACACGGTCCACTCGCTCGACCACGGCAACTTCTTTGCCATTTCGGGCACCTTCAACAACTTTCATACGTCGGTCCAGCACGTGTACTCGCGAGAGTCGACGGGCAGTTTCGAGGTCGACTCGATTGTGCTGTCCTTCATGAACAGTAAGCATGTTAGCGGCACGAGTGGCCTCTCGGCTATCATGAAGGTCAGTCCTATGAAAGTGGAGGTGAATGCGAAGCAGCTTCAGGACTTCCTCCTGTTCCGTGAGATCTGGGTGCCGCAAGAAATTCGTCAAGGGTCGGCCGCTCCGGTGGCAACCCAGCCGACGTCGGAACAGCACCAGCAACAACAGCAACAGGGCCACCTCGTCCAGCGCTACCAGCAGGTTGCGGCGACGGCCGCCTTCCCCTGGACGGCCACCATCTCAATCGCGTCGCTCGACGTCAAGGTCGACCTCGGCCAGTCGATTGGACGGTCCAACTTTGCCATTACCGACTTCTGGATTTCGTCCAAGAAGACGTCCGACTGGCAACAGAACCTGTGCCTCGGCTTCCAAGCAATCAAGATCGAGTGTACCGGCCGTCTCAGCGGCTTCATCGCGCTCCAAAACTTCAAGCTGCGTACGTCGATCGAGTGGCCAGAGCGGCAGGCCGCCCTGAACGAAACGCCGCGCATCCAAGCGTCCATCGGCTTCAGCCACTTCCGCCTCAAGGCCGTCTTCGACTACCAGGCTTTCCTGGTGGCCGACATCACGTCGATGAACTTCCTCATGTACAACGTACGGCAGAGACGCGAGGGCAGCGGCGACAGGCTGGTGGCCGACTTTGACGGCGACGCGGTGCAAGTGTTCGGCACCACCAGCTCGGCGGCGCAAGGAGTGGCGCTCTGGCAAGCGGTGCAAAAGCTCATCCAAGAGCGCACGGCCAACTTCGAGTCCTCGCTCCGCGATATCGAGAAGTTCACGAACCGCAAAGCCTCCCTCTCGCAGGGGCCCGTGATCCACTCCAGTCCCGCCAAGCCGGCGAGCGACACGGTCGCGGTAGCCAAGTCGCCCATCTCGCTCGACACGGACGTGGTGGTGACGCTCCGGGCGCTGAACCTCGGCGTATTCCCCAACACCTTCTCGGACCACCAGGTCTTTAAGCTCGAGGCGCTCAACGCGCAGGCACGCTTCGCGGCCGGCATGCAGAACCGGCGGGTTCACAGCACGCTGGGGCTGACGCTGGGCCAGCTGCGCATCGGCCTCGCCGGCGTGCGCAGCGCCGAGGCGCCCAAGGCGTCGTCGGAGATCTCGGTCGACGACGTGGTGGCGTCGGCGACGGGCTCGCGCGGCGGCACCATTCTCAAGGTGCCCAAGCTCGAGGCCGTCATGCAGACATGGCAGACGCCCGAGAGCCGCACCATCGACTACATCTTCAAGAGCGCCTTCGAGGGCAAGGTCGAGGTGGGCTGGAACTACAGCCGCATCTCATACATCCGCGGCATGTGGGCGACGCACTCCAAGGCCCTCGCCTCCGTCTGGGGCCGCGACCTGCCCGAGATGAACGCCATCAAGGTCACGGGCGTGCCGGCGCCCGCCGGCGACGGCGGCGACAAGGACCAGCAAACCAAGATCACGGCCGAGGTGAACGTGCCCCAGTCTAAGTACGAGTACGTCGCGCTCGAGCCGCCCGTCATCGAGACGCCGCAGCTGCGCGACATGGGCGAGGCTACGCCGCCCCTCGAGTGGATCGGCCTGCACCGCGAGCGCCTGCCCAACCTGACGCACCAGATCATCATCGTGAGCCTGTTGGAGCTGGCGGGCGAGGTCGAGGACATGTACGGCAAGGTGATTGGCATCTAAAAGAAAGGAAGGCGGAAAGCAGGCGCAGTTTAGAAAGGGGGCTTTATCTCTTTTTTTTTTCCCGGAAAGAGGGGGAGGGGGAAAGATGAGTATGCATCGCCGGTGCTTCGGTTTTCATAGCGAGGTGTTCCTTCTTTCTGGGCGGACATGACAATAGGCATATTAATTATAGACACTCGGAATGGCGAACGGGGAGCATTAGATCCGGGAGGAGGTACTACTATTCAAGCATTCATCTTCCCATGGGCGTCGGTGCTAGGGTAGGAAGCGGCAGTTGAGGCCCTCCCAAGAATAGGATGAATTTTTGCTGCGAATGATTCGTTACCAGAGAAATTGGCGTTCCATTTATCCGTATCGACTCGCTCGCTACTACTTCCGCCGCGAGGGGCGGGCGTTCTTGGCCATCCGCTTCGCCTTGAGCTGCCTCGACTTTCTGACGTCGTCGGTGCCCTTCAGCTCCTTCTTGTTGACGCCCACGCCGTCCTTGAAGCGGCCAACCCTCTTCTCCTTGGCCTCGTCGACGCGCTTCTTCCGTTGGTGGAAGTCGTCCCGATACTTGTCGGCCTCCTTGGGCGCCTTCTCCATCTTGTGCTTGTACCGCGGGCCGCCCGTCTGCGCCTGCGACGCGTTGACGAGGCTGGCATGCGACTTTTCCTGCTCGCCCACGCGCGGCATCTTGCCGACGCGCTGTGCCTTCTTCCACCGGTCGAATCGGCCGCTCTGGAAGGAGGCGGCAATCTTGACACCGCTCTCGCCTCGCACCAGCTTGGCGCCCTTGGAACCGTCCTCGTCGTTCTCTCGGGCCACGTACTTGCGCGACTTTTGGTCCCATCGCATCTTGGACCGTGACGGCACGCCGAACGTCTTGGAGCCTTCGTCGTTGGCCAGGTCCATCGTGGCGTCACGTGCCGACGCCACGAACGAGTTGCCGATGCCGCCCGAGTGCACGCCGTAACCACGTTCCTCGTGAGCGTTGATGGTGCGTGGCTCGTACGTCATGAAGACTTCAGGGTCTTGGAACGATGTCGCCGCCGCGCCCTTGGCCTTCTTGTTCGCCTTGTTGTTGTGCGATACCGTGACTTCCAGGCCGTCGTCCGAATCAGAGCCTTCTTCCGCCGCAGCCCCGTCGGCGTCCGCATCCACCATCTCGTCGTCCTCTTCTCCGAAGGGACTGATGTCGGCACCCACATCATCGTCTACGGCGCGTTCCGCCATGGCCGCGTCCTCCGCGTTGACCGGGTCTCGTAGCTTGGTCTTTTGCCGCATAGTCTTCATGATCTCGGCCGCGTGGTTTCTAAGACTCTTGCCGTTCACCATCTTGGACTCGAAGATGGTTTCCTGGGGCCGGTAGCCACTGATCCGAGCCAGCATCTCGGACCTTTTCTCCTCAGCCTCGCCGGCATCGTTGCCAAAGACCGGATGCAGTTGCATCCAGCCCTTTGATGCCACCACTTCACGCGCTCTCTTGGCGCTCTGAGCGGACGCTGAGTTTCTCGTCTTGAGGTAGAGCTTCTCAGCCTTCTCGGCGACGCGTAGCAACGCCTTGAGGTCTTCGCTATCGCCCACCACCTTGTTCATCCACTCCACGTTGGTTTCGATCTTGCTTCGCATCGCAGATCCGACCACCACATCTTCCGCGTAGTTGCATGCGCTTCCATCTCGCCCCACGACCAGCCTTTTGCCTAGGAAAAGTTGCAGGTCAATCAGGTACGGGACGTCCGTGTCACGGACCAAACTATAACTCCAACCCCTTTGTCCGGCTCGAGCAGTACGGCCGACACGGTGGACGAACACCTTGGGTTGCGGCGGGAACTATCGTTTGTTAGTTATGATCGCAAAGGTGGCGGGAGTCATGGGCGATCGCACATCGTAATTGATGACATTGGCCAGAATCGGGATATCAATACCACGTGCCGCAACCTAGAAAATACCCAGTAAGCATTTTGCCGCGAGTCGCAAGGCGAAACATGACCGGTGGGGAGGTTGCAGGTGCACAAACGCAGACACTGCGTTTAACCATCAGAAAGCAGTGGGTTGAGGGAAGTCTTACATCTGTCACGACCATAATGTTCGTTTGCCCGCTTCGAAACTGATCGGTCTGCTCCTTTCGAGCTGTCTGGTCGAGTGAGCCATAAACGTATGAGACGGCAAAGCCCCGCTCGATCAACAGGTTGGCCAAATACTCAACCATATGCTTCGTGGCGGCGAAAACAATGGTGGAGTGTGCAGAAGGTCTCTCCTTGGGCGCGTCGGCGCCCCTTTTTCGCTTTTTTGACCCTTTGCCCCCCTCAGCCTCAGGCCTCTCCGGGGCGCCCAATGGCATTTTGATTAGATCGTGCAAAATGTGAAGAAGAGCTCCCTCTTTCTCGGCACCCTTGACGCTGAAGAAGGCGCTCTCCAAGTCGGGGGAAATCTTGGTTTCGGCGTCAAGTCGCACGAGGCTCGGGTCCTGTAGGCCAGCACGAGCGAACTCGACCAGGGAGGCGGGGAGGGTTGCCGAGAAAAGAAGACTCTGTCTCGAAGGCGGCAGGGCATGCATGATCTCGGTCAGCTGAGTAGCGAAACCTAAGGCACGTATTAGCGGCGGCGCGGGCACGAGCTGTTATCCAGTACGAACCCATTTCGAAGAGTCTGTCGGCTTCGTCGTACACGACGTACTGCATGGAGGAGAGATCCAGCGACATCTCGACCTTTAGGTGCAGGAATCGACCAGGCGTCGCAATGATAATGTCCGGGTTGGAGGTCATGGAACCGAATTGCTCCTCCAGGCTGTCACCACCGACCAACAGAACCGACTTCAGATCAGTTCCCTTGCCAAACTCTTTGACGACTTTGAGCGTCTGGATGGCCAGCTCTCTCGAAGGCGACAGGATAAGACCCCTGGCTCCGATCGAGGCCGAGTGGGCTTTCAGGCGTTCGATCATGGGTATCACGAAGGCGGCCGTTTTTCCCGAACCTGTTCTCGCCATGCCGACGACATCCTTCCGCTCGAGAATCAGGGGGATCGCCTTTCGCTGAATGGGCGTGGGGACAGAGAAGCCCTTTCGGGTAATGGCGCGCAGGAGGTTGGCATTGAGGCCTGGCGGAAGCAGCATCAGCACCAGCCCAGCGAACAGGACGCAGGAGGGGGGGGCGACATACCCATGGCTTGGAAGCCGCCGCCCTTCTTGACGGTTTTGCCCTTCAGGTTGGATGCCTTCCGGAAGGAAGCAGCCTGCTTGAGGGCAATGAAAGCCTCATCGTCATCGTCGCCCTCGCCATCTTGGGCAGCCTCGCCAAAAATGTCGTCGACGTCAAAGGCGGCGCCGTTCGTTGCGGTGCCGGGGCCAGCATCGTCGGTGAAGAGAGAACCGGAGATATCGACCTCGTTCTCGGACGCAGCCGGCGATACGGCGCGTGCGCGGGACGGCATTTTGGCGGTATGTATAGTGTCGGCTTTGTTTGCGCAAGACGAGGGCCGGTCCGTCCTGGGCAGAATGGGATTGCGGTCGGTCGGCAGAACAGAAGCTGGCGAGTTGAGCAGCAGCGTCTGGCCCGCGAACTTTTTAGTGGGCCCCATCCACCGTGAGCCCATCCGGGATCCATCCCTGCCAAGCAAGCGGGGCCTGGGTCCGAGTCCCTCTTATCGCCCGATGGCGTCGCATACCGATGCTGCCGATTAGAGGTACACACTTCAGTACATAGTAGCACCAGAACCTGTGGCGGTGCGCCTGCCACTACCAACCTGTACCGCTTGTACTCACATGTCTTGACGCTCGAGAGCGCGCGAAGGAGAGAGTCGACTGCATTGTCGCCGACGGTCCCCCATCGAACGAACGGCTTATATACACGTGAGGACCCGCCGGGCTGTCGATAAACACCGCCGATTGAGTCGAACCGACGACGCCCGCCATGGATCCCAAGCCCGAGGATCCCCCCAGGCCCGAGGAGCCCCCCAAGTCCGAGGAACCATCCAAGTCTCAGGAGCAGGACGACCAGGATGCGCTCGACTCGCTGGCCTCCGAGGCCAAGGAGTTTGAGAAGGCAAGCCCGCCCTGTCCCCCGCCGTCCGGGCCGCTTTCGCGATGCGCGTGCTAACCCGCCTCGCCCGAAACCCAGGACGCCGAGATCGACCGCATTCTCAAGGCCTTCCGGCTGGACGCCTACGCCGTTCTGGACCTGAACCCGGGCGTGCCCGAGTCAGACATCAAGGTCACGTACCGCAAGAAGTCGCTGCTGATCCACCCGGACAAGACCAAGAACCCGCAGGCGCCCGACGCCTTCGACCGGCTCAAGAAGGCCCAGACGGAGCTCATGGACGAGAAGCACCGCGAGCGGCTCGACGAGGCCATCGCCGACGCCCGCATGCTGCTGATCCGCGAGAACAAGTGGACCGTCGACTCGCCCGAGCTCAAGACGGAGGACTTCGCCAAGCGCTGGCGCGTCAAGACCCGCGAGGTTCTCATCGACAACGAGCACCGCCGCCGCCGCCAGATGAAGGCCCAGATGCAGGAGGAGGGCCGCGAGCAGAAGCGCCAGGACGAGGAGCTCGAGGAGCGCAAGCGCAAGCGCCAGCACGAGCAGGATTGGGAGACGACGCGTGATAAGCGCATCGACAGCTGGCGCCAGTTCCAGAAAGGCAAGGGCGGCGGCAGCGGCAGCGGCGAGCCCGGCAAGAAGAAGAAGAAGCTCAAACCCATTGGGTAGAAGTCGGGCGACCCTGCCCAACCCCCAACATCACGATGCCGCGGGCCAAGTCACCCCTACCGCGGGGGGCGAACTGGGCCCGGGCGAATGTGAGCAATCTTTGACAGTGGCGTTACGGGTCATGGCTTGCCAATGCGCACGCTGACATGGAGGATGGCGTTAATGACAGTTAGAACTATGGAAATACCCCTGGGTGAGTCGCTGACAATCTCGACGCCTGCCACAGCCGCCCTGTCCAGCACGTTCTAATGAACCAAAAGAACAGTAGCGTCGGTGGCAATGTCTTGGAATATTGCATACGGCGGTCGACTGTATTTGAAGTTCGTGTGCTGACCACCTGGTTGGGACTCGAGCAGGCACCCACATGTACTTAGAAGTGAACCCCCACGATAAACACCTTGATTCGATGCAACGCTTTGGCTCAGAGTCGCGCAGTCATTACGAAACTCGTAATGTAACTTTCGGTAGACTCTTGCTCGTTATAATCAGGAGTGTGTCACTTAGTCAGTGGTGTTCTATTTTCTCAAGCGATTTCCCCTCAACATTGCTTGCATGTAGTCATGACTTGCGTGAAGCTTATCGGCGCTTGTGGTAAATACATATAGCTTGTCTAGATGGCTCGTCGCCTGCTCCCGCTCTGTCGAGGATCGTGTCCCCTAGGTATGAGCATTTTATATCAACACCTCTCGAAGACCCGATAGAGCCCCTTGAGGTCAGCCAGCTCCAGTACACCACCGTTCATCAATGTCTTCGTCGCCACCAGGCGAGCCTTGAAAGCTGGGAAGAAGACGTGCTCGACCGCACGGCGAACATGGGCCCTCCGCATTCGGACTTCATCCGAGATGTCTTCGGCCTCCAGCTGCTCTGCGTTTCCCGGAAGGGAAGGCAACTGTTCTGGCACGTAGAATGTCGCCAGTTCACGCAGAAAGCTCCCAAAGCACCCGCGTTCGTCGTCCCAATCCACGTGAGGACCCAATCTCAAGAGGAATTGGGGCAGTTTGGCCATGCATGGCGTGTAGCCCCGGCACATCAGCGGTATGCTGAGCAGCTCCCCTGCCGGCGATATCTCCAGGCTAAAGTATTCGAGCAACATCTCCCGTCGCTCGATCAACTGGTCGGCAACCATTTCAACAACTTCTTCCACATCGAAATCGTCGTCTTCAGCAAGCTCGCCGCTGGCCCCTGCGATCTTTTCCCGCGTTGCTGCAATCCTGAGCATCTCCCGGAGGTCGACAGCCGGCTGGAACTTGATAACGCCGAAATTCCCAAAGTCGGTCAAACCAACTTGGTAGAAATACTCGAAACAAGCACGTCCATAGTCGACAAGATACAGTTTGACGCCTCCCTGTATCGCCGCCAACCGCCGCCGCTCGTCCACGATGCCAACAAATGTGTGCCCGGCAAAGACTTCTGTCAGGTTATGGTGCATATCGTCGCGTACGAGGGTGCGCAGCTCCCGCACGCTTGTTAGACGGCAAGCCACCGGCTCGCGGTCAGTGAGCTCATACTGGGGCTCTTCCTCCACCTCGTTGAGCGCTCCAGGGGCACCATCTTTACTAGCAGACGAAAACATACTGGTGATCTTCCGCAGTGATGCATCAGTGCGCACCAGATTATTCTCGTATGCACGCACGGGCGCCTTGCCTTTCGACGCGGGTGTTTTGGCTGACGAGCTTTGTGGATCAGGCTGAGGCGTGCCTGAAGGTCCCATTCCCGGCAACAGAGTCTGTGTCAAGAATGTACGGCTCGTATCCACGGCAGCTAGCTTTTCGCGTATCTCCTCGCAGATGGCCTGAATGATCTCGTCCTCGTTGAGAAAATTGACCTCACGCTTGGTGGGGTGGACATTGACATCGACTCGCTGAGGATCGATTTCAAGACTGAGGTAGACGAAGGGATGTCCGTTCTTGGGTAGAAATGACGAATATGTTTGCTCCACTGCTTTCTTGATGTTGGAAGACTCCACGGCTCGGTGGTTGATGAATAGGAGAAGTGTTGTCTTTTTTATGTGATAGTTTGCGTTCGTGGCCCAGCCCTTAGCCGTGAAGCCCCATCGGCCATCAGAGACGGCGAACTCGACAAGTTCGTTGGCGACACCACTGCCATGGATCTGACGGATACGGTCTATGGTGGAGGCAGATGCCTGTATGGCGATTGAGGTGCCCGCGTCGCCGTGTTTCTTGCAAGAAAAGGCTACGCCTCGACAGTGAATGGCGTAACGGCCCACCATGTCGATGATCTTGTTGAACTCGTCAGAGGCGGATCTGAAGGCTCTCCGTCGGGTAGGGACATTGTAGAACAAGTCCTCGACGGTGATCTGCGTGCCGTCGCGACCGGCCGTTGGCTTGGGATCAGACGATTGGCCTGGTTTAGGCGGTGCTAGCCTCCCTCCATCATAGTGGGCGCGATATGCGACGCTGGAGTTCCTAGTCTTGGTGGTGACGGTGAGGTGTGCGATGTGGCTAATACTGGCGAGCGCTTCGCCCCGGAAGCCATAGGTGGCGATGCTGTGCAAGTCCTCAAATGTCTTCAGCTTGGACGTGGTAAACCTCTCGCAAAGGATGGCGAGGTCGTCTTTCTAGCAGATCATGAGCTTTATTCTCCACTCCGGTAGGGGCGCAATGGTTTACCTCGATGCCGTGACCGTTGTCCGTGATCTGCAGCAGCTTAAGACCGCCCTCCTTGACGAGGACCTCGAGGGAAGTGGAGCCAGCGTCCACGGCGTTTTCCATCAGCTCTTTCAACGCATGGACCGGCGCCACGATGATTTCCCCCGCGGCGATCTTGTTGACGACGTCTGTATCCAGAGCCTGGTACGTTCGTACGGCCGGTCAGATGGCCGGCCCATGGCACAGGGCGGACGGGAGCGGGGCACACTCACCTTGATCCGCCGAGGAGCCGTATCGTCCTCTTCGACTGCCTTCCTCTTGGTGCCACGGGGGCTCCCACTGTCTATTTCCATGGCATCCATATTTCCGGGGATCCCGACCTGCGCACTCGCGAGGTTGCGCGCCCAAAGTGGTGGTGTCGAGACTGGCGGTTATGGGCGCCACACCCAACTCAGTTCCCGTGGCTACACGTTGCGAGCAGCTGCCGGAGCTGCAATACCGAACAGCGGACAGGCTCACAGTGCAGAGCAAAGGTTTGATGCAGGGCTCCTCTTGCACACGCCGGCCGGACTTGGGCACTTGTTGTCGGTCCTGCGAAGGTTGACGATCCAGCAATGCCGTTGTCCACCCACTCGCTGCATCTAAAATGATTCGCGGTGCTCGTTCACGCACTCACGGCGTAGGGCTAAGTGTGTTGCGTGAGCAGGAAGCTGCGCAGGGGGCATCACGCTATGGCCAGCCAACCTACTAACCACCCTGAACCAACGCTCTTGCACTGGGTTGGGAGTTCCACCTTGATCCAATGCAAGTGTGCGGGAAGTCGCCGTCTGTTTGACATGGGCAGACGGTTGCCCTTGTAACGCGATACTCGGCACTCTGTGAAGTCGGACCACGGCCAATCCGTAGGTACATTGCATAGGTATGTTAGTGTGTACCTGTCACGTAACTACTGGATTGATGCTCGCGATCACCTGGGAATCGACGCCACAGCTTGAGTCTCTCTCATCGTCCACTCAACCACTGCCTTTGGTAGTAGGTATACACATCCGGACAACTGCGCTGCCATGTCCTTGGCCATCGGATGAGTGCCCTCTACTAGGTACGATGTAGGCAAGTCGCTGAGCTGACACAAACAGCCGTAACAACCCCCATTCACGCCCGTCCATCCTCATGCGACCGCGAAAGTGAAACGCTTCTGCATCGGCGCGCGATGCCCTAAGGCACCTCCTTTCATCCTAGGGGGACGGCGCTCTGCGCAACCCGTATAAAGCTCGTGCTGCCGTCGGCCGTGGCGTTCGTCGCACAATGGGAATTCCAACTTCACAATGCCGCGTCACGGGATTACGCAGGCCGAGGGTGTGGCCTTCGACTTTACCGATTTCCAGTCGTGGTACAGCCCGGGAGACACCGTGCTTGGCCACGTCGTGACCACCAGGGCTTTCTTCGAGGGCTTGGATGTTTCCAAGACGACCGTCCAACTTCGGCTATCTGCGCGCGCCGAAACCCGCTACGCCTCGAGTGGCCGCCTTTCTGGGAGCGACGCCGGCAACGCCGCAGCGCCTCACCATGCTTCGACTGTCTACCGGGGCAGGGCGGTGCTTTTTGAGCAGTCGAACAGCCTCCATGCCGGGCCTCTCCTGGGCGACGCGAGACTGCCCTTTTCTGTGGTCATCCCCGAGACCTCGAAGTCGGGCACGGAGTCAAGCGCGGACTATTGGGAACAGGAGAAGGACGCCTGGGACACACCAACATCCGGTGCACATCGAACCCCGAGGATCTTCTTGGGTTCCACACAGCAGGAAATGGACCAACATCCCACTCCGTCGGTTTATTACGTTCGGTTTGAAAAGTTGAATGCTTCGTTTGAGGCGTACATTGAGTACGTCCTGGAGGCGACTATGGCGTGCCCGGGGGCCGAGAGTATTACCATTGTTGCTCCCTTGTTGGTTAGGTCTCGTGCCACATCTCGGCCCATCAGGGACAAAGAGTACGACTTCGCAATCAGCGAAACGCCACACACCACCCGCAGCGAAGTACTGCTCCCCGAGAACTCGGAACGACGCATGACTTTCCGTGAGAAGTCGCGAAGGCTATTCTCCCCCTATAAGACCCCGCGGTATACATATACCGTCAAGGTTGTGCATCCGCGATGCATCCAGCTCGACCACCCGGACCCCGTGCCCTTCAAGGTTTATTTGGTGCCGGCACTCGAGGATGGCAAGACGACCATATGCCCCGACGGGGATCTCACCCATCTGCCCGACGTGGAATGCGTCGCCCTGAGCTTGAAGCTGAAATCCACCACGCGGTTACGGGTTAAGAGAAACGGCGCTGACTACGTTCTGGCTCACAAAACCGAGTACCCGCTTCTGTTCGCGGAATCCCTCGGGACGCACAGCTTCAAGATCCCCCTGGTGGTGCGTGGGAACGTTAGAGACACGGCGCCGTCAAACCACACGACCGGTGGGATCCTCCGAGGGCAACCCAGCGAAGCCGGCGCCGGCCCCCGGAGCAGCGACCAGTCTTCGCTGCGGCCCATCGACGAGGCTGTACCAGTACCCAAGATGCACATTGACTATTCACGGTTCGCGCCCAACGCCGAGGGGGCCTTCTTCAAAGGCGTCCCCTTTGCGCTCGGGGAACATGTGGACGTCCGCGTCTCCCGAGCCCGCTGTTCCGCGTTTGGCGCCGCCGCCACCTCTTCTTTCCGCCAGCTCCTGTACCCGTCCTTTGCGACGTACAACATTTGCCTGACTCACCAGCTTTCCTGGAAGTTGAAGCTCGTCTGCGCTGGCGAGTCACATACCGTCAGCGGCCGCGCCGATGTGCAGGTGCTGCTGCCAAGCGAGGAAGAGGAAGCTCGGAGGCGAAGCCAACTCGGCGCCGAAGGGATGGCAAAAGACTACGACCAGGCGCTGGAGGCACTGGGACTGCGACATTAGATGCACAAAACCACGTCCCGGCCGGGCTTAGTGAATTTAACCATAAGCTATTTCACTATGCGACTTACCCTGGCCTTAGGTTCCTCAGTGAGTCGGTACCGGGAGATCATGGGCATTTGACCACCTCGGAAACTGTACCTAGGCAGCGAGCAATGTACGATGCTTATCAGTGTGGTATCTGGTATGCGAGCCAACTCGTACTGTCGGAAAATATTGGTGCGGCCTCGCATCGCCGACAGGCTTCAGCATCTACAAGGCATGGGGCGGGCAAAGCATCGCTTCTCATCTATCGGGTGAGGACCGAACCAGCTGAAAGCCAAAGTCCCGTCCGTCTTACGTGCATTATGTAATGGTACAATGTCGTCTAACCCTTGCGTTGGCCAACTACCTGCGGGAGATATCATGTCCTAGGTAGTTATTGAGCCCTCTTCTTTGTTCTTCAGCATGATGCCCGTTATCATTGGTGTTGAAGAACTCCAGAAACAACCACTACATCAGACCCCTGTTCATTTTCCATCCTCCCAGTCGGGATTCTGCATCAAGGTCA
This sequence comes from Nigrospora sphaerica, assembly GCA_018287875.1. Lineage (NCBI taxonomy): Eukaryota > Fungi > Ascomycota > Sordariomycetes > Amphisphaeriales > Apiosporaceae > Nigrospora > Nigrospora sphaerica. The sequence goes on from JAGVVL010000002.1 coordinate 5,480,046, forward strand.
GTTTCCGTGCTACATTTGGGTACATAAGAGGGGTTGTTAACGAACGAACCTTTCGGAGAATCACAAGTCCCTCGAGAGTGCTGCTCAAGCTCAGGTACTCTTCGTCCTCAAGCTCGGCACGCTCACCGTGTGCCAGCAGCACGGGTGTGCTCTGCGTCTGCCAGCCCGTGATGGTCTTGGGTCGGCCCGCCTGTCCGACGACGTCGACGGCCTGGCCAACACGAACGTTGACAGTAAGGGGCTTCAGGTTCTCGTCAAGTGTCACCAGGAATCGTGGGTGCATGGCTGTCACCAGGAAGTAGAGGAGGTAGTGCGACTGAGAAGTGATGAACTGCTTCGCGTCGATCATGGCCACCAGCACAGCCAGAAGACCAGCTGCGCTTACGCGCGACAGGATCTGTCGGTCTGTGTGGAAAGGGTTCAGGCTCATCGTACCCTTGCCCATGTGCAGGAGGCCCTGGGCAATGCGGACCATGAACAATGACTCCTGGTCGCGGTGGTAGTATGATGCCAGCTGGCGCAGCAGCTGTGCTAACCGAGCGTTGTTGGTGCCCGCTCCCAACAGACCCATAGCGAAGATGGCGTTGATGGCCACATCGTTGTCGTTGTCGTGGCTGTAGCGAGACAGCGTATCGTACACCTTCATCTGCGGGTTACTCGGGCTGATGAGGCCCATAGCCAGCGGTACTGCTCGGCGAATGTTGGGTTCGCCATAGTGCATCAGGTGTCCGAACTGGCGCAGCACCATCTCCTGCCCAACGTCCTCACCCATAGCGATCAGGGCAATGCCGAGGACAGCGTAGGGCTGCAAAAGCTCGTCGCCTTTCTTCTCGTCTGTGTCCTCCAGGTGCTCGTTGCAGATGTGGAGGAGCTCCTGGATCTTCAGGACGGCACCGGTGCCGGCCCACGCGCAAATCTCGGCCAAGAGGGCGGTAGGCCTAGACATGGGGTGATCGACCGCCTTGAGCGTCTCCAAGATGACTTCGACCTCCTCTTGGCGCCCGAAAAACAAAAGACCCAGGCCGAGCGCCAGGAATCGAGTCCATTTGTCCGTCAGCTGCGTTTTGCGATCTTCATCCAGAAGCAAAGTGACAATAGCCTCGCTAACCTCGGGGTTAGAGGTGCCGACGTACACCAAGCCCAGCGAGAGCGCAGCCATTGACGATATCTGCATCGCCTGGCTCGAGTCTGTGATGATGGGCAGCAGGAGCTCCAGGAGGTCTTCCTTGTGGGAGCCGGCATACGAAAGACCCAAACCCATAATCGAAGCGGTGCGCACGAGGGGATTCTTGTGCTCCAGCTTTTCTTGGTCGCCCAGCAAAGCAAGAGCGGGTTCGGAGTCAATCCGGACGCCCGAGTTCATGATGCCGATTGCCAGCATGGCACCGGCTTGGATCTGCGGCTCGGGGGCGTAGGTGAATTTATCGACCTTGTCGAGACCGTTCTCCACGTCCCACATCAGGAGCGTACCAAGCGAGGCGACAGTTGACATCATGCCCTCGTCCTTGGTCTTCCATACCCAGTTCTCCTTGTCCTGCTCCACCAGCATCATCTTGTCGTTTCCGAAGCCAGCATTGACGAAGGCGTTGACGAAGCCGGCAGCGAGGTTGTGGCGCGCCGAATCCAAGTTGGTCATACCAGCGACACGGCTGCTTTCTAGGTGGCTCTTATAGATATCCTCCGTCGTCTTGGGTTCGAGGATGTTGAGTTCCTTGCCGAGGGTCTTGAAGTACTCGGCCAGCTTGATGTTACAAAGGGCCTCCTCAATATCTTGCTGCTGGCTCTCGTCGCCCTTCTTGTCGGCGTAAAGCCATATCTTCTGTCTGCCGATCAGGAATGCCAGCTGCTTTTGCAGCGCGGGGTCGGGGGCGCTCTCGAAGTCGTCCTTGATCAGCTGGTGGTCGTTCAGGCGAATGGCAATCATCATGGCCTGTGTGTATTCCTTGTACGTTTTGTAAATGTCGTGGGCGGTGCGCAGGAACTGCTCGTTATCCGGGTACGTGAGGAGGTTGACCAGGCTGACCAGGTACAGGCAGACCCTCGAGTACGTGTTTTCGTCGAGGAAACGGGGCAGGTCCTCGATGATTTCCAGCTCGCTCATGAGATCGACGGCGTCGGCCTCGGCGTTGCTCTTCAGGAAGAGCGGCACCAGTACCAATGCGAGGTCAACCAGGTCTTTCACGGGTTCTTCGGCTGTGATACGCTTCACGTAGACCTCGCCAATCTCCAGGGCCAGATGCCTTGTATACTCATGGCCCCACGAGCCAATGTCCTCTGACGGCGACAGTAGGCGGTACTTAAGCGTGTCCTGCCTGTCTTCGTCGGAGAAGGTCATGCCAATGACGGACAAGACATCTGCCAGCGACGCCTTGTCGTGGCCCTCGGGCCACTCCTCATAGAGCTTAGTCAAGGTCTCGTAGTGTGGTCGCAGGAACTTCAAGGGTTTCGGAACAGCAGTCATGGACGATGTGGATGTCTTGATAGAGGTGCCCATGGCCTCGAGGGCGGGCTTGTAGAGGGAGGCATCGGATTCCTGAGGGCGGCTTTTGTCAGCGTGGCCGGTGGCAATGAGGCGAGCGGGAGCGCATCATACAGTCAGACGCTCCACAAGCATGTCAAGCTCGCTCTTGAGCTGCTGGTCCTCCTCGCTCAGCTCCTCGGCAGCTATTGGAGGCGCGCGTCAGCACTGTAGAACAAGGCCGGGCCGGTAGCGGCATCATCATCATGAGGTGGGGGACTCACAGTCCACAATCTTGTCGTCATCCTTCTTGCCGTTGACCTGGGCATCCTTGCCCTTCTTAGGCTCGTCGGCCTTGCTGTCGACAGCCTTCCCCTTGCCCTTGTCGGCCGACTTGGGCACGTCGTCCTTGGCCATCGCGGCGGATGTAGTGAAGGGCGGCGGGCGGGAGTGCGGGTGATAAAGTAGCGGGCCCGGTCGAGGCGCGCAGCCGCAACGAGGATTCGGGTGAAAGGAGGGGGGCGTGGGAGGCAGAGACGCAGCGGACTTGCGTGCGTGTGCAATGCCGCGCTGACGAGCGTGGGTGGATGTTCGATGTCTGATGGAAGAGGTTGAAGGATGATGGAATGGCTGGTGGCTGCACACGAGCTACCTATGGAGTTGAGGTAATGTGTATGTACGGTAGGTCGGTTGCCCGCCCTGGCAAGCTCCCGCCCCGGGGCCGCCTTCCAATGAAGTCTCGAGCTACACCGGTAACCTTAGCTCCAACAGCATCGGATTACGCTGCAAGGCTACTGCCTAGGGCACCTACAGCGACTTACCTACCAGCCCGCCGCTCACAGACCAGCCGTGATGCTAATGCTTACTAACCAAAGTGAGTACTTAGGTATGTACTTATAGGTATGTAAGTACCTACCTCATAAGTGAACCGGCCATGCATGATGGAATCAAAACGGACTATTGGGGCTCAGGTGGCTGGGTCTGTGGCGGTGATACAGTCGATTCCAAACGTACAACTTAATATGACCCACTACGCTGTACGGGAAGTACATATCCACTTTTCTTATCACTGATCCAAGATGCGATAAGAGATTTTTTTGGGCGGAACCGGATGTCTTACCACCAACGGAGGCGCGGGGCAGTCCAGAAGAAGCCCGCTCGTGTAAGTGTGCGTGTGCGTGTGTGTGTGTGAACGTCCCGTGCCTCGTCAGAAACACAGGCTGCCGAACTCGTACGGTGCTCACCACATCAACCTGCCTCTTGTCCCGTAGAGACAGTCTGGGTGTAGCTTGAGCCAACCAAATAGCTAGTCGAAAGTTTCTTCTTCCCAACTACCAAACGAGCCCGTCCTTTTCTCCCCTTTGAAAGCGCAGAAGAAGACTCGTCAATTCCTTACCGCGCCGAACACCGCCCAAGATGAAGTTGGACACCAAGGCGATGCGCCACCTCGCCGCTGAGGACTGGCGCGTCCTTGCAGCTGTATGTCAAAACCCCCATCGTGGCCCCGTGCCTCGACTGACAGATCCCCATCACAGGTCGAGACCGGCACCAAGAACCACGAGCTCGTCCCGACACCCCTGATAGAACGTCTCTCGCGTCTGCGCGGTGGCCCCTCGTCCGTCTCCAAATCCATCTCGGCCCTCGCCAAGACTGGCTTGATCGCCCGCGTCAAAGAAGCCAAGTACGATGGCTACCGGCTCACCTACGGCGGCATGGATTACTTGGCGCTCCATGCTTACGCTGGCCAAGACGTCGTCTACAGCGTCGGCACCCGCGTGGGCGTCGGCAAGGAGAGCGACATCATGATGGTCGCCGATAACAAGGGTGCCCAAAAGATCCTCAAGATCCACCGACTGGGCCGCATCAGCTTCCGCACCGTCAAGACCAACCGAGACTACCTGCGGAAGAAGAACAGCCAGGGCCAGGGCGGCAGCTGGATGTACCTCAGTCGCTTGGCTGCCATGAAGGAGTTCGCCTTCATGAAGGCGTTGCGCGAAGAGGGCTTTCTTGTCCCCGAGCCCATCGCTCAGAACCGGCATACCATTGTTATGGATTTTGTCGACTCTTGGCCGTTGCGCCAGGTGACGGCGGTGGGCGACCCGGCCGCCTTGTACGCCGACCTCATCGGCATAATACTGCGCCTGGCCAAGCATGGCCTGATCCACGGCGACTTCAACGAATTCAACCTCCTGATCAAGGAGGAGCGTTCAACGTCCACAGACGAGGCCGGCAACGAGGTGGAGAATATCAAAGTCACGCCCGTCCTCATCGACTTTCCCCAGATGGTCTCCATGGAGCACGTCAATGCTGAGATGTATTTCGACCGTGACGTCAACTGCATCAAGCGTTTCTTTGAGCGCCGCTTCCATTTTGTGAGCACCCAACCAGGGCCCTTCTACAAAGACGCCAAAAAGACCATGGGAAAGGACGGCGCCAAACGTTTGGACGCTTCGGTCGAGGCCTCGGGCTTCACCAAGAAGATGCTGAAGGACCTCGAGGCAGCTATTGCCCAGCAGCAAGCTGGCAGGGGCGAGGAGGGAGCCCAGGGCGACGATGAGCCAGGTTCGGAAGAGGACGAAGACGATGACGATGATGATGGTCAAGATAGCGAAGATGATGGCGAGGCTACAAATGGAGTCAGCGGTCACGACAGCGAGAACATAGACATGCAGAGGCTGTCCCTGGGCAACGAGACTTGAAAAAGTTCCGTGGACCCCTCAAGAAAGAACAGAAATTTTAACAATTGATACCCCTAATCCGAGTGCCATCCCATTTCCTCCTTGTGTCGGGTGGCCATCATAAATATAAGCATTCCCTTATAACATCCAAAAACGGCATGCCATACACCTCGGCCACTTCAATAATGTACCTCTTGCATACCTACGCAGGTAGGTACCCGAGGGCTTCGTCGCTACCTCTTCTCCAACCGCCAGCTCAGCCACATATTGGGCATGTCAAGCCCGACATTACGAAAAGGCCAGTTTTGAAGCATACCGTCCAATTTTTGGTGTCTATGCACAAGATCTATCGGCTTCTCCTTGGGGTACCTAGGCGGCCTAGGCTACAATAGGAGAACATAGACGATGATGGCTGCCTCCTCAAATGCAGATCGCCTCTGTCTTTCATGACGTTTATGATCCACGAGAACCTCCTCAATGGTAAGGTAACATAGAAAGACCAAGTACAAACTTCAGAGAAAACCTAAGACAGGTGTAAAGCCGGTACAAGAACTCCGTGCTGCCAAAAAACGCCTTGAGACCGACCGACCGATTAGTGGGGATGTGGCATGTGGGAAAACAAGAGAATCAAGGCTGATCCGCCAGACAACAAACAACAGACAATCGTCTTGCTGCCTTGCGGGTGGTAGATCATGCTGACGAATCAAGATCCGGTGGTAGGAATACGGTTAAGGGGAAGGGAGAGTCCGAAGGCCCGGGCCCGGTTCCTAGTCTACCTTTGTGGCGGGCTTGACAGGAGTGGACCGGGTGCTGCCATTCGCAACCAGGGGCGACTCGATCTGGATCGTCACACCCTCGTCACAGCTGGAACCGTCCTCCGAAGCCGGGCGCTTGCCAGAGGCAGAATCGCTCGGTCTAGCGGAAGACAGTTAGCAGCCGATCCGGGGACAGAAACAGTGAAGATCTGACCGTGCTTTGCTGCCCTTCTTGATGCAGTTGCCACCGTGGATGATTCTCTCCTCAATGGGCAACTCGTCAACGGGTCTGAGGTGGATACTAAGTGAGTGTTACGCTTCGTGCAAGGAAAGAGAGCCACTCACCTCGGAAGGCCCGAGGGGCCATTATGGTTGTTGCCGGCAATGTGATTGTGACGCTTCCACCCATTGGGCTGGTTATAGATGGTGGGGGACATGCCAACGAGAGGGGTGCCATAGGCGCCAACATTGTATTCATTGGTACGGAACTGGCGTCGCTCAGCAGTGATACGCTTGAGCTCCTTCTGGCCGGGAGTGTCTGCGTAACGAATCTGTATGTTCATGTGTTCATCGCCAACCGTCATGTTGTGGAAGTTGGCAATGATCTCGTCGCAGATAGCACGCGACTCAAAACTGCCGGGGAAAAACGTTAGGGTACAGTGAGAGCAGATTCATGCTATGTTGCCAGACTTACCGAGCGAACCCAACGCCTCGGCTGTTGCCCAGGTTGTCGCGAAGAATCTTGCTGGACAAGATTGTGTAGCCCAGGAAGATGGCAGCGAGCTCCGACTCGTTCGTCTTCGGGGGCAGGTTGGAGATGTACAGGTTCGTGGAGGAATCGTCGCCCTCAGCCTTGAGACGCGAATTGAACGATTCCTGACACCAAGGGTCGAAATCAGTAAATCGTTCATTGTGCACTTGGCAACTACACCCGCAAGCCTTGACAAAGCGGTGCTTGCCAATGCCACTAGGCGGCGCACTTGCACTATAGCTGCTCTCCGTCTCCTCGCATTCCCACTCATGTGCACTTGCGAGGGGGGCAGAAGCAGTGACAGTGGTCGGAGCCTGTGCCTCGTCAACCGCGTACTCGAGGAGACCAGCAAGCTTTATACCGGGAAAAACAGTGTGAGCGCCCGCAATGGAGGGATTTACCCGAGCAAAACCAACTTCATATCCCAGGCGGTGAAAGCCACGGATACATGCCTCGGAATCGCGGTGGTCGTAGAACTTGGCAAAGCCGAATCTGTGACAGCAAGTCAGTACTTTTGGCCAACAGTATTACGCGGAGCCTTGACATACCCCTTGCAAGCGCAGGTGGCAGTGTCGATGATGGCCTTGGAGGTCTCGACACGACCGAAGCGCTCGGCGTACTTGTATAGGGTATCGTCGTCAGTGGTAGGGTGCAGACCGCGGATGTAGACGTTGCGGTTGCCTGGGATGGGGTTAACGAGGCTCTGCTCGAGGGTCTTCATGTTCTCTTGGGGAGTGAAGACAGCAGGAACTGCATGAGGGATAGCAGGCTCCTGGGCGAGAAGAGCATCGAGATCACGGTCGGCGAAGTTCGCAGGCTGAGCGAAACTCTTGGGCTGCTGGGTCAGAGCGCCATGGGCAAGGGCCTGGGGTGAGGGTGTTGTATAGCTCGAGCGGTCAAAAACGGTGACACGAGCACCGGTATCGCGGGACGCAGTGCTGCCGAAGAACGGTGTACCAGGCGTAGACTCTGTGGTCGAGTAGGACGAACGACGATTGTCCAAGGCGGGAACATCCTGTTGGGCTACAACAGCCTGCTCCGAAGGTCGAACAATGTCGCCAACGCGGTGGGCTGGCCAGATCGGCATACCCCGGATGTCCATGTCCTTGGGAACAGCGGGCGTGGCCCACTGAGCGGCATAGTTGTAAGGCATGTAGTAGCCTTCAGAGGCCTGGATGGGGATCTGAGCATGACCAATAGGGATTCCAGCTCCCGAAGGCAGGCCACCGGGGAGACCACCAGGAAAATACAGGGGCACAGGCATGTGGTTGGCGTCAAACATGGGAATGGCGCCATTGACACCAAGTGTGTTGAAGCGGTTTACGAATGTTCCCATGTCGGAGGAAGCTTGAGCACCGCCACCATCAGGATGGTGAACACCGATCTGGGCAGCCATATAGGCAGCAGGTGCATTGCTGGCCAGGGTTGCGACGGTAGGCTGAGGGCCAACAGGACCAGGGCCTGTAGTGGTGTGCTTGGCACTGTATTTGGTCTCGTTGGGCATTGCAGAGGGCGCGTAATTCATATCCTCTGGTCTAACAAATCGCAATTAGTAAAAGTTGCGTAGGAAGCCGAAGCCTGGGTGCCTGTCAAAGACGAAGGAAGAACGGGCTGCTGCCCCAAAAAGAAAATGTGAACAACGGACGCATAGGCGAGGAAGGGGAAAAGAAGGTATCGAACTTGCAGCGATGCGCTGGGGGGTAGCAAGGGTAGGGCTTGATCGAGTTGCAACTCTGAAGAATAAAAGCAGCAACAGAGAGAGGGCAGCTTGGTAATGGCTGGGGATTCGACCGAAGTACTTCGGGTTGGATGAGTGTCAAGAAGCAAAGGCAGCGGCGTATGGAACTGGCAGCAGGGTGACAGTAAATAATCGGCGAAAAATACACAGACGATGCAGATGGAATAGAAGGCCGGTCAGGTCACAGGCAGGCCAAAGCTGATAAGAAACTCTGCTGGGTAGGGAGGAAGATGGAGACTTGCTTCGGATAGAGGCAGTGAAAGCGGGAAAAGGAAAGGGTTCGATGGGCTAGGGAGGCCGACGTACCTTTGGTCGTTGTCGATTAGGACCGAGCCTGGTGTGAACAGAAAGGGGATCTGCTCCGTGATGGTTAGTGAATGAGCCTTTGTTTCGAGGGAAAGAAGAAACCTGTAGCGTTTGCACTTGCGAAAATTAGGGTGTCGTGCAACGTGTTGGGCTGGGAGATCAAGAGTCTGCAGGCTACCACTGCGTGGGAGTGGTGTATGTGGGAGGGGAAGGGTGGAAGAATCGAGACTGGTAAGCTCGATTATATGTATATAGCAGAGAGTGGGGGCGAGGGCAGGGCGCGAGCAACAGGCAGGCAACCAGAAGGGGGGAAATCCAGATGGTAACCTGCTGAGGAAGAGGTAAGGTGGGAGCAAATGGACTCAGAGGGAGACGTTTGGGCAGAAGGACGAGAGGAACCCAGGCATGATGGCCACGTTCCCACCGAAGCACAGTCGACGGCCAGGTCGCATCCATGGAATGCTCACCTTGCAGAGATTGTCGATGCCACCAAGATGACTGTGATGAAGCGAGCGGGCACAGGTAAAATAGAGGTAGCTAGCGAGCAAGAAGGGACTGTGGGAAAGTCGGTGCTGGATGGAGTGATGCTATGCCTGGCTGGGTTTGACGATGGGGAAGAAGACACGCTGGTTGGGAGGACTGAACAACAGAACTGGAAGATGGAAATGGGATGGCGAGGATCTGAAATCACTTACGGAGTGGCCCATGGCGAAGGTTCCTCTGGTTTAAAATCCGGGCTTGGTTGGGAAGCAGCGAAGGGAGCTCGGGTCTTGTGCTTGCGGGTTGTCGAGGAACGGGAGAAGGCGCAGGAGAAGGTGCAGACCTATTTAGCTCGGTCGATATTCCAGCGCAGTTATTCGATGGTAGGGGACCCAGATATTGTGGTGGAAAGTGGACTTTCTTCGGATGGGTTGGAACCTGTTCTTCGTTAGAAGGAGCTGTCAACTGTTGCTCCAAAGGGCCAGGCGCACAAGCAAACTGTGCCCGTTCTTGCTGACATGCCCGATGCCGGGGAAGCAGTGGCTTCTCCTGTGCAATAAGAGCACCTCGCCTCCAATTACCTTTCTTCCGCTGGCGTATCGGTTGAGGATGTGCCTCCCCGACTTTATTGCTTCTGATGGATTTGCAGATGGCGAGGTGATTCAATTGTACCTACCACCTCAACTGCCCGTCTTGATAGACCAGATGCCATGCGGCTGTCTGAGTTCCCTCGGCGCTACTCTTCCGCTTTCACTCTTTAGTCGGACCAGGAGCCGGAAACACTGGCGCCTGTAGCTACTGCTTTGCTTCGCCCACTCGTTCGTCTTGCTAGGTCAAAAAGCTTGGATTCTCTCTGCGGCGGGAAGACGCAGTCACTAACCAGTTACGGCTACAATCTCCGCCTGCAACGACGAGATTTGCCTTGGTACTGTGAACGAGGCGTCAGCGTCTTCTTTATGCCGAGGGTTATAGATAGGTAGGTAGCCACGAACAAGTTGTTCAGTCCAAGATTCCAATGGCCAAAGGGGGTGCTGAGGGCCGTGACTCCATGTAAGAGATGACAAGTGATTCGAAGTCAACTGCGTGAAAACACAAGGTAAGTAGTACTATCTGTAAACTGCTTGAGCAGATCGCGGAATCCTGTTGGTATGAAAGGCAATGAATGTCCTGAGAGATCCAGCGGTAATGATACTGCGCAGGATTAGATGCTGGACCAGGTGTACAAGGTCAGGGAGAAAGGTGAGTCTGAGACATCGTCTCTTCTGAGGGGGCGACGATGGGTTAAGTACCCCAGGGCTTCGCGGCTGTTACATATAAGGTGATAACTACCATCATGATTAGTCCCGGGCTATACCGTCGGCCATTTAAGGGAATCTAGGCACTGAAACTTGTTTACCGGGAGAGTCCAGCGCATGTCAACAACAACTCGCACACAATCTAGACAGGGGGTGTGAATTCAGATTGAGTGTGCGGTAGGTGTTTGGGACTTGAGCATTCCCTTAGCCTGGGATGGCGGGAGAGATACATCGGAATCCGGGCGCGTGGCGGGTTCTGCGCTGCAGGCTGCCTGCTCCTCCATAAGCGCGCAGTGCCACCCATATGCGATAGCACATACCTGTTGCGTCCCTGTCTTGTTGCGATGGTATGAGGCAAAGTCACCGACGCCCAAGAAAACGCTATGCGTCGCTGACCACACTGATGGCAGGCACACGTGGAGGAAGCCAGGCGAGCGGAATACTGGCGCTTCAGCCTAAATGATCCTGATCGGCGAAGTTGCAGTATTGCCGGGGTTTAGCGACTAGAACGAGTACAGAAGACGCGTTGTGGGCAAGGTAGCAGGTTTGATCGCAGCATGCATTCACAAGCTGAACCGACCGACCTACGAGGGACTGCGGACGAGCCATTGCTGGATGGGTTACGCACCGGCTGCCCGCCCCGTTAGATTTCTCGACATAGGTGATTGCCAGAAACATAGATAAGGTACCGCAGAAGCCGTCCGGCTCAGCCGGGCCGTCTCGTGTCATTGCTCACACCCCGGGACAAAGACATGGTAGCTCAGCCTCATCTGCCTTGAGATGGGGAGGTCGAGCGCCCTTCTGTGGGACACCATATGATGGAGTGAGGCGCATGCCAAGCACAAGCGTCTCCTGCCTTTTCCCCCCTTTGACGATTTCTCTGGAAATCTGAAAATTGGGATGGATTTGCCAGACAGCCGACACTGATACACCGGGGAATCACCCGTGGCCCGAACTGGAGCACATACTGCTCCAATGTATGAGCTCAGGGGGTAAAGGATTGGCGAAAGAGCCTGAAAGCCGAAAAGCCGACGTCCACTGGCCGGCAGTAAGTTGTGCTTCGTTACTAGGCATCGGCAGTCCCGATACCCGTGATCCCCGGGTCAGCCTATGGCTTCCCGCATCTAGCCCGGTAGGTAGGGACTGCCAGAGATGGGCGCAAGGTCTCGCGTCTCAGAATGTCCGGCCCAGCAGAAATCCGGGGGCTGAGACGCTACATGGGGAACCTTGACTGCCTTCAGATGGCCTACCTCTCAAGTAACACCCTCATTGGTCCTTAACTTTGGATTGGCCGGCTAGATCCGAATAACACCAACGTCTTACCCACAGGACTAGGTACCAAAGTACATACCTAGGTACATACAGCAAGATACCTCGGTATTTGTCTGCTCGCCCGAGACTTGACGCGCTAATGAGTCAACTCCGAACAGTAAACCCATTTGACGGGCAGGCAGGCCCTCGGGGGCCAGCTGGAGCGGATAGCGACTCGGTCGTCCGACGAAAGGCTTTCACGATGCTCTGGAAGCGACGGCGGGCATAAAGGGCGGGCCAGATTACAATGACTCAATTTCTTCCGAGCTCCACCGGGCCCATGACGGCTTGGTGGATGTGTGCTGTGGAATTCTTGATGTATGACAGGCAAAGCAGGAGTCGAGGAAGCTCGGGATGCTGGCTAGAGTTGCCGAGCCGACAGGCTACTTTTTAGTCGTAGACGCGGGAGCCCGTGACTGTTCAGACGTTACCTCTCCCGTACTTATACAAGATGACCATCAAGGATCCAGGATGGACGATGGTGCCGGCTCGATCTGGAATACAATCCAGAGATTCTATTCGCTGACAAACCGAGCCAAGACGCTCGGGGCCGCTGCCCTGGTATGCATGAGCAGATGCACACCCGACGGGAATTGACGGGTAGTACTCCGTACCTAGGTATGTACCTCTCAGGAAAGAGAGTGGAGCTTTCGCAGTGCGGCGAAGACATCGGCTGTCCACCCACCTGAACTTGGTACCTGGTTTGAATGGGCCCGTCCTTGGGACAGGGTTTTCCTTGGCGGAGGTTCTTTTCAATAGGTTGCCAGCGTCATCTCGTCACCCGAAACGTCTTTGGCCCTGCGGTTTCTTCAGTTTGCGGCCTACTGCAGCAGGCGAGTCTCACTTGCTCTGAATCTTATTGACAGCTTAATTTTGAGCCCCGATTGCCCAACCCATCAGGCGCCGGAAGTCCGAGCCCGTATTCCGCTAGGGAAAGAGGCAGGTAGGTAGACCGTCAAGGACCATCGCCAGGGTGCCACTTGGGTTCTCGTCCCAGCTACGGTCCCGCCTTAGGACCACCCTTTTTTGACATCCATTCGCTTACAGAGTAGAAAACGGAGACAACGGGGCTGCCCAAGTCGGCCTATTGCTAGTCTCGGCCCTATCGTACAGGATGCTCGTGTCGCGCGCGAACCGAGGTTTCCCGGGTTGCCGGGTATGCGCACAGCTGTTGAGGCGGGTTCAAGGTCCGGGGTGCACGGAAAAGGCAGGAGCATATTTTCCCATCGGCGCGGCTCATGGATGTGATGTCAGCACCACTCCTACCAATAGGTATTGGTGCTGCCATGATCTGGTTGGGGGCTGCCAAGCCGGACTGCCATCTTGGAAAATGGAGTCACCGCCGCCAACTATATTGATTCCAGTCGGCGTATTCATGGTGATGCTTATAGTAAGGGCAAAATGACCGGTTATGGCTAGGCCGCCCGACATGGATGACAGGTCTGGGCAGCTCCTACCCAGTCGTGTCTGTCCTGCGCCGCACGTGTAACCTGCCTGGCTTTGGTCGGCTAAGATGCCGTACCTGCCTTGGCAGGGCGTAGCGCGGATCCGGCACGGCAGGCCGTTGTTCGTACACGAGCTTGACGCCGGAAGATTATTGGGTACCTCAACCGTGTACGATTGCACCCTGGCACCCTCGCCGGTTAGACGGCAGGCAAAGACACCGCTCACTGAGTATTAACCACCTATGCGGGCTCTGCATAATTCCGCCCCCCTTGCCGGCAAGCAACAAAGCCCGCCTGCCCCATGTTTTCACACGTAAAAAGCCAGGCTCTGCTGGCGGGCGGACGGGCGAGGCAAGAAGTCCTGCTCTTCACCGTTCTCTGTAGGACCGTGGCGAGAGGATGCGTACCACTCAACTTGCCGGCCTTCTGGCAGCCATCCCAGGAAGCCGGGCCGCTGACCTCGCGAAATATGTCCTGCCACACGTCAGTCGACACGTCCCTATCGCTTCCTTGCCCCGTCTGGCGCTTCTGACTGTTAATAGACCGGCTCCATCAATGGCGGCAACACGTTCCCCGGTGTGAGCATGCCGCTAGGCATTGTCAAGCTGGGGCCTGATCTGTACACAGGGTCTGATGCGTACTCCGGCTATCTGCCCGACGGAACTTTTATAGGATTCTCGTTGATCCACGAAAGGTAAGCAAGCCCCCATGTGCTTTGGGTTGCTCTTATCCGCCGTGCTGGTCGGGGCAAATCCGCCCTCGCTTCACTAAAGGCATACCACTCCTCCCGAGCTGCATCGCCTTACGTCGGAGCAAACTGACTGACGGATGGCAAAGTGGCACGGGTGGTGCGCCCAAATATGGCGTGGTATCGCAGATGCCAGCAGTTGGCGATATTGCCAACCCTTTGGAGGACCAGAACGCAACCCGTGCGGCCAAGGACGAGTCCCGACTCGGCTACTACAAGGCCTCCCTGGGAAACAATGTACAAGTCGAAATGAGCGCCACCAGCCGCGCGGGGTTTTACAAGTACACCTTTCCACAAGGCGGGGGTACCTCCAATATTATCGTCGACGTGTCCCACGTTCTTCCATCCTACCGTGGACAAGGCCTGGGCCAGAGCTACCTGGGCGGAAACATATCTATAATCGGTGATGGCGACTCCATCCACTACGAAGGCCATGGCTCGTATGATAATGTTCGTCAGGATGCTTTGCCCCACCCTCGAGTCCATGAAAGTCCGTACTGACCACATTTCAACAGGGCTGGAACCGCGCAGTGAGTAATGTTCCCTTGCGGTCCATCATGACGGGATAGAAGAAGAACCCACTGCTAGGGATGTTGACTAACAGCTCGCCCCTCTAGCCGGAATGGACCGTCTACTTCTGTGGCTTTTTTGATCAAGACGCGGATTATAAAACTTTTGTCGGCACGGAGCCCCTCTCAACGAAGCTCAAATCTTACGACAAGACTCGCAACCTAGCATCCGAAGCTCGCCTGGGGGCCGTCTTTTCATTCAACGCCACCGAAGTTACATCCCGAGTGGGCGTCTCGTTCATCTCGTCTGAGCAAGCCTGTCGAAATTTGCAGAGCGAAATCGCTGCGGGCACGAATCTCAACGAATTAGAAGATCGTGTCAAGTCGGTCTGGAGTGAACAGGTCTTGTCTAAGATCACAACGACGGACACGGATGAGACGAACCTACAGCTTCTTTACAGCTCGCTGTACCACATGAACATTATCCCCACCAACAAAACGGGCGAGAACCCCCTTTGGCCTTCGGCAGAACCTTATTACGACGACATCTTCACCTTTTGGGACACATTCCGATGCACCACCGCTCTATTCCACGTCCTGTTGCCGGAAGCATACAGCGAGTTCATCCGGTCCCTCATCGACATCTGGAAGCACGATGGCTTCCTACCGGATGCGCGCTCTTCGTTTTTCAACGGTGCAGTGCAGGGCGGCTCAAACGCCGACAATGTGCTGGCGGATGCCTACGTCAAGGGTGTCCGAGGAGCTATCGACTGGGATCTTGGATACGCTGCCATGGTAACCAATGCAGAGGTCGTGCCCCCCAGCAACAATGATCCGAGGGACCCGTCTTCGTCGACCAAGGAGGGCAGGGGAGCTGTGAGGGACTGGGTAGACCGCGGTTACATTACAACCAAGTACCGGCGCTCCGTGACGCGGGCGGTTGAATACTCGGCCAATGACTTTGGGCTTTACCAGGTCGCCCTCGGACTGCGGAGAGAGAAGGACGCCGAAAAGTACCTCCGAAGATCGCGCAACTGGCGGAACCAGTGGAACACCGAAATTAAGTGGAATGGGTTCACTGGGTTCCTGGGCCCGATGGACGAGGACGGTATCTTCCTTGAGCAAGATCCCGTGTCTTGTGGGGGATGCTACTGGGGAGACGATTACTACCAGGGCCTCCCCATCGAGTACTCGTTCAACGCTCACCACGACATCGACTACCTGGTTGAACTTTGCAACGGGACCGATGCTTTCATCGCCAGGCTCGAGGCCATGTTCACGCCCGGGCTGAACCCCCACGGCAGCCCTCAATTTGGAAACACTCTGTTCAACCCAGGCAATGAACCCAGTTTCACCACGCCCTACCTGTTCAACTACGTCGGCCGGCAGGATCTGAGCGTCAAGCACAGTCGCTTCATTGCCAAGAGCTACTACCACCCCACGCCAGGCGGCCTGCCGGGGAATTCGGACGCTGGTGCCATGGAGACGTGGGTGCTCTGGGTCATGTTGGGCTTGTACCCGATGACGGGCCAAACGACATTTCTAGTCGGATCTCCTTGGTTCAGCAATCTAACGATTGATCTGGGAGAGGGTAGAAGCCTCCGCATTACGACGGCGGGCGGCAAGGAAGACTCGTACTACGTGCAGAGCCTCAGGGTCAACGGCAAGAGGTGGAACAAGTCGTGGGTGACCTGGGACGACGTTTTTGCCAGGGGCGGCACGATGGACTTCGTCCTCGGCCCCGAACCGTCCAACTGGGACAACGGGCCAACTCCCCCAAGCCCAGCCAGCGAAGGAAGTATTACAGAAGGAGACGGCGCACCCCAGCGGGCGTCCTTTGCGACGGATACCGGCGAGTCTTCGGCTCTTGGTGCCTTTGCCGGTATCCGGTACCATGTTTTGTGGGCGGCCGCGGCGTTCTGGATGCTGTGGGAATGGGCGGTGCCTTCGAGGACGGACTAGATGCCGCCGTACACATGCAGCGCCGATAGAAATGACTGATATGAGGCTTCATCTTTTGGTTGTTGCTCTGGCAAATGGCACAGCCCAAGCATACCAAGCCCCGACACCAGAAAGCCTCGGCGTTCATGGTCCAACCATCGGTTGTCGTGCATAAGTACGCGTGTCTTTGGTTCACACGCTGACAGCCTGCCCAACCGCGTTGAAGTCACGATACGAAGTACGGACTGCGTTTCTGCCCCCCCCCCCTCCCCCCGGAGCCCGAGTGGTGCGG
Source organism: Nigrospora sphaerica (assembly GCA_018287875.1). Classification (NCBI taxonomy): domain Eukaryota; kingdom Fungi; phylum Ascomycota; class Sordariomycetes; order Amphisphaeriales; family Apiosporaceae; genus Nigrospora; species Nigrospora sphaerica. The sequence goes on from JAGVVL010000002.1 coordinate 5,496,753, forward strand.
AGCAGATGGGCTGCCAGGCGCGACACGAAACTGCCGATGTAGCCGTTCTATCGCCGGTCGCAGGAGCCGGTCAGCGAAGACGCATTCTGACGTTTTCGGCTTGTCGCTGCCGTGTTAGCCGGGTGACGGCGCGCCGGAGGACTAACAGGTGGCTTCGAACCGGGGCCATGTCCCAGCCCTTTCCCATGGTTCGATGAGTGGAGAGCGCCGAGGATGCGCAGGCGCTTGGTCTAGACCGCGGTCCCCCGGTCCCGTGGGCCATTTGCCAAACGTCCGGCGCATAGCTCGCGATTTCTGGGTTTCTTTTGCCTCGGGAAAACACGCACTCGGCTTGCACACTGGAGTAAAGGGCAACATGCGTCTGGTGACCGACGGCCGAGTGAGCATGTTGACAGCATAGCACTGACTCAACGACGAAAGCGCTGACTTTTCCCACCTGCCTTATGAACTGTTCCCGGGGCAGTTCTCTCCTTCGAGTACGTACTCAATTACACGTGGGCTACCACAGCTGCTCTCCCCGTCTCCCGGCTCCTGACGTACCAATTGGTTGGGGGACTGGAGCGGATTAAGGTCCGGACCATTCAGCTGCCGTCAAACTTCCACCTCGGTGCTTGCTACCATGGGCGGTGCATGGGTCCCCCATCCCTGCGCTCAAGCGACTCCGGCGGATGCCGTGGTGATGACGCACCCGCGGGCGTGTGATCTTGTACTACGTAGGTGCCGCCAGTCGGGGGCGGTGCCGGCAGCAGCTCGGCGACGGCGGCCGTGAAGCCCAGGTCGCCGTCAACCTGGAAGCGCGTGCGGGGCCCGCCGTCCGAGTTCCACCAGTTCGCCGGCGGGTAGCGCCGGCCGCGCGCCGGCCCGTCGGCCGGGGGTGAACAGGAAGTAGAGCATCGAAGGGTGACGTTCCCAGACACGGCTCATTTGTTCGTTACTCGGACCTCCGAAGAGAAGGCGGTGGGACCGGCCGACTGGCCACAATTGCCGTTAAGCTCGACCGAGTGCACACCGTTGGCGGTAAAGGCGGCTTTGGGAAGTGGTGAGCTGGCCGCGTAATAGGGAGACATTGGCATTAAAGCTTTCCTGGGTTCGCTTGCGCTCATGCGTTTCCAGATACTGAACGTAGCGGTCCCTTTGCCTGTCATGGCCGAATGACATGATGGTCGTGTCGCCCAGCGCGTTGCACTGGCAAGAGGAGGTGGGATTGCCAGCCTTGTCGCAGTTTCCCAGTCCGACACTCTGGGGGGGGGGTCCAGAGATGCACTACATACATTTAACTAGGTAGGTACCAAGGTAGTGATGGGCCATGTTCTTCCCTCTTCACCATGCCCGCCCACCGGAGCTTGAATCTGGGCAACCACTGAAGATCAAATGACTTGTTTTTAGCACTGTTTGTCCCTGTTTGTTTTGTGCATTACCGGCCGGTACCCGGGGGCGGGCAGCATGGCGTTGGAAGCTCTCGTTGCTTATTTTCACTCACTCCAGGCACCAAACCGTAGTGGGGCGAAAGTGACGACGGCATTCCACGCTCACTTCAACTAACGAGCCCGGCCGTACCTCTTCCGGAACGACCAGCACCACACGATACCTGAATTTGCTACAGCGGACCGGTCTCTCTCACCGCCCTTCAAATTTGAAAAAGGAGGGCGAATTTCTGGCCTCCATCGACCCCGCCCGGCCACTGCCCATTTCTCCGGCAAACATTCCATGGCGTCCCGGGTGTCGCTCAAGGCCTTTCTGGCCACGGCCAAGGCGGCCCTCGCGCGCCCGTCGTCCAAGCCCGTCACGTTTGTCGTGGGCAACGAGTCAGCCGGTAAGTTCCCGAGGCCGCGGCATGACGCTCTCAGGCTAACGCGCCCGGCTTGCCGGTAGACCTGGACTCGCTGTGTTCGCCCATCTTGCTGGCCTACCTGCGCACCTACACCGGAGGGGCGGCCGGGGCCCCGCCGGCGCTGCACATCCCCCTGTGCCACCTCGCGCGCGGCGACCTGGCGCTGCGCCCCGAGTACGCCGAAGTCCTGCGCCGGGCTGCCGTGTCGCCCGACGACGTCCTGACCCTGACGGAGCTGCCGGGTCCCGACGCCCTCGCGCCCGCCGACACGCGCTGGCTGCTCGTCGACCACAACTGCCCGACGGGCCTGCTCCGCGAGCGTTACGCCGCCCAGGTGCGCGGCTGCATCGACCACCACAAGGACGACCACGGTGTGCCCGAGGACGGCGAGCCCCGCGTCATCACGACCAGCGGCAGCTGTGCCAGCTTGGTCGTCGAGGAGTGCCAACAGGCCTGGGACGGGCTCTCCCGGGACGGCGGAGCGGAGGCGGCCCTGGTGGACGCTCAGGTCGCCTACCTAGCACTGGGGCCCATCCTCATCGACACCTCAAACCTGAAGGTGGCCGACAAGACGACGGACCACGACACCAACGCGGTGGCGTACCTCGAGGCCAAGGTGCAGGCGGCGGGCCCGGCGCTCGCCGACGGGTACCAGCGCGATGCCTTCTACGACCTCCTGGCCGAGCTGAAGGAGGACATCTCGGCCCAGTCGATCCGCGATGTCCTCAGCAAGGACTACAAGGAGTTCGGCGACGCGGCCCAGGGCGAAATCCGGCTGGGCACCTCGTCGGCGCCGCGGAGCCTCGAGTTCCTGGCCCAGAAGGCCCGCGACGCCGGGCAGGACTTGGCCGACGAGCTGCGAAAGTGGGCCGAGGAGAAACAGCTGGACCAGCTGGCCGTACTCACGTGCACGCAGGACGGCGAGCACGCCGACCGCGTCCAGCGGGAGCTGCTGCTGTGGGCGCGCAACGAGCGGGCGGTCCGCGCCGCCCGGGGCTGGGCGGCCGACGTGACGGACGAGCTTGGGCTGAGCCCTTGGCAGGACGGCGCCCTGGATGTCGACGGCGACGCCGACTGGCGCAGGTGCTGGAGCCAGGGCAACACGATCTTCAGCCGGAAGAAAATTGCCCCTTCGTTGCGCGAGAAGAACAATAACCCAGATGCCCGAGCGGTGCTTTCCTAGGTTTGGGGTTGCGCACTCACACGCTGTACCGACTTACTATACCTTGTTGTTACGCAGCCGAACTAGACGTTGGCTTTGCGAGGCGAACATCCGTAGCGCCGTCCCCGGTGTCTTTTTCTACCTGCCTTCTGGCCCGTTGCGTTCATATTTAGTGGCTTACTGAAGCGTCAACATCCCTCTGGAGCCCAGCCGCCGTATAGGCATGGGATAGTATGCGGTTTCACGACGCCCTGCTGGAATAGGTAGGTAGTCGGTGAAAAGAACCGCCGACCTAGTCATTGTTCTCTACGCTTGCTACGGGCCCGGCGCCTCTCTACTGCTGGCTGGTCGGTCCTCACCCAGCCGACCTGAGCCAACCCCCCTTGAGGGCTGATGCTCCCCAACCGAGCTTCGTGGAAGGCCCCCTCACGGGCACGAGCCCGTGCGTCTTTCAGATCCTCGAGTGTAAAAAAGGGGGGCGGAGAGTGGAGTTGGTATATACGGCTTGTATCAGTCCCACCACCCGTAACTTTCAAAGGCATGCCGTCCATTCTAATAAATCACATGTGCATGTATATATATATATATATGCGCCATCTGTAATTCCCAACAAGATGCACTAGCCATAGGCAAATCAAAGCATTTCCATACACCTGTATCCGACATGGCGCGCGAGAGCGGTAGCCACGCCATACTCTAGCAGAGCTGCCACAACGGCCGAGGCAAGTGAGCCAGCACGGGCGGCGCATGACCCGGCTTTATCTCCTTCACGCCGATGTAGACGACCTTGCGGGAGGGACTTCCCACCAGTACCGATCGCGAATCCAGGCCGTAGTAGTCCGAGATGGAATGGGTAAGCCATCGCCTGTAGCCAAAGTCAGCAAGCACACGCGGCCGGCGCATCCGGGCCGCAGCCGGGTCGAGCAGTCCGCCGGGCCGCTGGCCGTCGGGGGGAACCTTTCCGGGCACGGGAGGGGAACACGCAGGGCACACGGCTTCGTCACGTACTTGAATGCGCCGCTCTCGTCGTCGTCGCCGAGGGCGTCAAACACGATACCCTCCTCGGCGTCGCCCTCGGGGACTTCGCGCCGCGCCTTCTTCCAGCCGTCGCGCATGCTGCCGTTGCGGCCGACGAAGACAATCTCCTCGTCCTCGGTGTCGTCGCTCTCCTCGGCGGCTGCCTCGTCGCGGGCCACGCGCCGGTCGACCAGGTACCGCCGGACGGGCTCCTCGAGGGTGCGCACCCAGGCCCGCACGGCCGGCGTCTTCTTGGCGCGTACGAAGAGCTCGCGCGGCACGCGGCCGGCGACGGCGCCGTCGCCGAGCGTCTGCGTCTGCTGCTGCTTGCGGCGCGCCGCCGCCGCCGCCTTGGCGTCCACGTCGGCGCGCACGCGCAGCTCCCAGGCCGCGGCGATCTGGTAGGGCACGTGCTGCACAGGGTGCGTCGGCCGCGGTTCCCAGTCGGCCGGCTGCGGCGGCTGGGCGTTCGGGACGTGCATCAGGCGATCTGTGGAGGCGGGCGGGGGTTGGGGAAATCATCAGCCCGAGGAACGGCGGAGAGCGAGTGCAGACGGGCCTCGGCCCGGGGTTTGCAAACGCGCAAGACGGAAAGGCGTACCATTCTCCCATCGCCGCCGCTGCCGGCTGCCCTCGTTGCCCTTGAGCAGGGCCTCGCGGCGCTTCAAGCTATCGCGGCGCGAAGGCGGACGGCGCGGCGGCGTGATGGCGTCCGTCGGGCGGGTGTCACGGATCCGCACGGACGGTTTGGCCGCGCTCGGCTCTACGTCGTCGAGGGGGATCGACAGCGGGTGGTTGATGCCGCTGGCGACGGGCGACACGCTGAGGGACTGGAGGGCCGAGAGGGTCCAGGCCTCCACGTCGACGGCGCTCGACGGCGTGCCGGATGCGGCGGGCGGCGGCGATTGCGCGTTGGGCGGTTGCGACGCGCTCGTCGTGCTGCCGCCGAACTCGGGGGGAGGCGGCACGGCGCTGTAGATAGCCATGGCAGGAGACGGTCGGCGAAATGCGTGCGTGATGGCTGGTTTGCGGGACACCCGAGACGGAAGACGAACACAGGCGCTGCAGCACAAAGAGACGGCGCCCTGCCCTGGCCGATCGGTTCTCGTTCTCGTCGAAGACCAGATATGCAGTACACGCATGTAGGTAGGGCTTTGCGAAGTCGGGGGGGGTCAGACAACGATACGGGGGGTGGCGGATTATTGGTGGGGGCGATGACACGGCCGATCTGATGAATGCATCCATTCCTTCCATTGGAACGCGGTGAACGGTATCGGGGCCCGCCACCCCTGGTTTGTACTCAGGCACTTGACTGCATCGAGTCTCGGTCGACCAGGGCGAGCTTCTCAAGCTCCTCGCGCCCAATCACGTCGGCGTCGCGGAATACGGGCCTCGTGGGCAGCCCTGTTGTTGGGATGATGGGCAAAGGGTTATCGTACCTAATGTAGCGATGTAAGCGACCCATCCGAATGCATCCGCCATCCCTTCCGAGCAGACGCAGTTGCCATATGTCTAAGTACACGTAGCAGTCACATGGGCACATGTAATCAATATACCCGTATGTAAGTACCCATTCAGTGAATTACGCTGCCGCCGCGCTTGCCATGTATTCCATAACCAGCATCGACGCGAAGTCAATTGTTGCAAGCCATCATCCCAAGGTACTAATGGGGTACGTGACTCGTATCGTGCCGCCGCTCCACATTTCGGCTTTCTGCAAACCGCCGTACGCAGCCTAGGTACAATCCATAGCCCTTTAAAGTGCCTGGGCAACTCCCCTTGCCTAAACGCAGTTGGATCTTCGTTGCTATCCACGGCCAGAAGCAAGGTGGCGATGAACTTCTAATCAATCACACGAGGCAAGTAGGGTGTCAAGACAACCGACAAACCAGCACGGCTTGATTTCTCGTTTCATGCTCGTAAGAGAAGTCAGCGGTCGGGGGCAGCTCCCCAACACGTCGCGGCCGCGCGGAAGGACCGGAGGCCTTTCGTGGCCCGGCCGTATGTTTCCGACACCACCCGTCGCTCTCATCGAACACCCGAGCTTCCGATACCGCCCGGCGCCAGCAGAGGTTGGTTTTCGCCCACACCCTGGACGCATTCGCGGTCCAGAGCACGTTCAATCTCCTCTTGGGTCTCGGCATAGGCTTGCAAGTGCGCCGAGTAAGGTCCCGGCGAGGGGAGAACGCGAGGCGTAGTCCTTCGGTTGTAGGCAGGGCGCGCCGCCGGCTCCTCCTCGTTGCTCGAACCGGGCCACTCGTACTTGATGGACATGGCCAGGACGACGCCCTGCATCACGGCCGTGAGAACGTACACCCCCCACGAACTCCAGCCGCCCCACCCCAGCCGAGCCCCCAGGCTCGCTGCAAAGAGCAGCCCGCCCGGCGTCTGCACACACATCATGGGAATGCTCAGACTTCCGGCGTGCTTCAGTTTGTACGTGGTGATGATCTGGGGGATGTATTGGATGGCTGCCAGGGCCGCCGACATGATGCCCAGCAGGTTGGCCCAAGCGCCGAGGTAGTCGGGCGCACCGAGGGCGAGGGAGGCCGTGGTGATGACGATGAAGAGGCCGTGGACGAGACATGCGGCGGCCACGCCTATCGCCGTCCTCCAAGTAGGCTGTTCGGGGTCAGGAACCACGTCTTCGTCGTCAACGTCGATGTCGTCCTCGCCTCGGCGGAAGAAGACTAGGAACAAGACCAGACTGGCGGGCACCAAGATTAGCCCGGGTCTCGACCACGCTTCAGGGGGGAAGGAACTTGGTGGACGCTCACATGATGGAGAAGCAAATCCACTGGACTCCTATTTGCGCAATGCCCAGGAGGCCGGCGGCGCACTCGAAGGGGCTAACTTGCTTGCAGCACGCGACGTCGGCACGCGACTGCGGCAGGGACAGGATGTTGCCAAACTGGGCGTTGGCGCTGGTGACACCGAGGAGGACAAAGTAAGGCGAGATGCCCTCGGATGTGCCGCGAGAAATGATGCGATAGTGCTGAAGAAGGTAGGAAAACAGGATGCCTATGATGATAAGACTGGAGCAAGAGTCTTGCGTCAGCGGCATCGCCCCTGGTCCGCGCGGCGTGTCGGCACTTACATCGACACGAAGAAGTTGGTAAAGCCCACACGGCGGAGCTCCTCGCAGCGGTCTTCCATCATGCCCAGGAAGCCGTCCATTTCGGCACAGACGAGAGACGCGAGCCCCTCGTGATACCTGATTGTTCGACCCGACCGATGCGAGAGGAAGTAGACGGGCAGATGAGGAACCGGGCGATCAATCGGTTCTCGTACAGTGGCGGTGGTCAACTCGGGACAAGGGGGCGGCAGCGGCGGGCTCGGTGGGTGTGGGCTGGGTAGGAAGGCGGACTGGGAGGCCTAAGGGGAGCCTACGACGAGTGCTACGCGGTCATCACGACATGCCGAAGATAAGATTTCAACACAGAGGAAGACCAGACGAAACGGGCTGGACTGTCGGAGGAGATGTTGGGCCGGGAATGGACCGATGATTGAAGTGCGCTCACGCTCAGCGGAACGAAGGGTGGGTGGATGGCAGGGATGTGCACAATGGAGACGAGATCCCGCCCCCCCCCGACTTTCATGGGTGATGTTGTTGTTCCCGCCGCCCGCACCGCCAGAAAGGGCAGGCGAGACAGGAGACCTGACAGGCACCCACCCCATAATGGGCAACTCCCCCCCACAAAGGCTTGTACGCGTGCGGCGGATGGATGGATGAATAGACGCGCCCGTCCCGACCCTAGGCACCACCTCTACCCTACTTACATTAAGTACCTACTTAACGCGCAGGCCTCCTCCTGCCCCTCTCCGACACGCAAATGGATGGGTGGTCGGGGTCGTCAAGTCCAGGTGGGCAGCGAGAATATGCCATGATGCAAACCAGAAGCCAGTTGTTCTCCCTGTCCCAGGAAATGGCTCGTTTTCACGGGCGGCTTGGGCGGCACGGGGGAAACAATCAGGACCCGCGTGGTGACGGAACGCGTTGAGGAGGATGACGTACGAACCCCCGAGGTAAAGTCAGTAATCTTTGTCCCACCTGCATCAGCTCCCGCCCGCCCATCCATCCATTGCACACGTGCTATTCCGGATTACATCTGTTGGCCCCCCAGCCGGGCCTGCTTCGCATGCGCCCCGTTACCACAAGAGGACGGAAGGTACAGATGCAGCCAGGATCCAAGCTAAGTGCTTGGCAATTGGAATTAACAATTGCACGTATAATCCTAGATGGGCAAATTTCAAAAGGTTGACCACGACCGTACGTACGAGATTGATTGTCACTTGCATCAAAGCAGGAATATCCGTCACCCGTAGCGTTTCGCGGTTTAGCCCGTGGCCTACCTTTGTAGCAGGTCGGCTTGGGCGCTGTGCCCCTGCGCCGTGGCTCCCAGGCTCTCTGTCTTGGTACTCAATGGAAGGCACTGCAGCCATGGGAAATCGCTGCGGCATCATGGAATAGCATCATCCGCCCAGCTCTTCGGTCCGGTCCGTCCCCAACCAGCCCGACCTTCAAGCCGAGGACGATGGAGGACGCCGCCGTCATAGAGCCCGGGCCCGGCAGCCGGGTCCGTCTGGTCGCCTCCACCGGCGATGTCGCGTCGTCGGGCCGACCTCTGTCGCCGTCGCCGTCGTCGTCGTCGCGCGAGGCCGGCTCTCTGTCCAGCTACTTCGAAACGGCCCAATGGTACATACTTATACGTCCGCCCCTTTCCCTTCTGCCCTGTAACACTCGCATCCTACGGGCCTCGACGGCGGCCGACGAGCGCCGGGCTAACGCACGGCATCTAGGACCGCCGACGGCACCACCGTCCTCACCACGTCGTCTTGCCACCGGATCGACGCCTTCGTCCTGCCGCCGGACCTGCTGGACCGGCGGCCGGAGCCGGGCCCGCACGCGCTGGCGCCCCACGCCGCCATCCCGCTGCCCGAGCCCAGCAGCGTCCTGGCCGGCGCGCCCTACTACGAGCTCGCCGAGCCCTACACGCACCAGCTTCTGGTCTCGAGCCGGGACCTGCCCCTGCAGCTCTTCTACCTCTTCCCGCCGCCGGCATCGTCGCCCGGCGCGCCGCCGCCCCGGCACGCCCCCGCCGCCTCGTACCCGCTGACGCGCGCACGCTCCGAGACCTTCCTCGCCGCCAGCGCGCTGCTGTGGCCCGCTCCCGGCACGCACTTCATCGCCGGCTGCAAGAGCATGCTCGCAAAGTTCGACGTCAGCCGCTCCGGCGAGGAGCCCCTCCTGCGCATCAAGACCATCCCCTCGGAGCGCCACCTCTCCAAGGGCGGCGGCGTCGGCATGCGCGGCGTCGTGTCGGCCCTGTCGGCGCAGCCCCCCGACCCCGCCTACGCCGGCGGCGGCGGCATCGTCGCCGCCGGCACCTGGACCCGCTGGGTCGGCCTGTACGACTTTGCCCAGGCCGGCGAGTGTGCCGCCACCTGGAGCATCAAGCCGGCCGTCGACGCCACCCGCCGTGACGGCCACCCCGGCGTCGGCGGCGACGGCATCATGCAGACCGCCTGGAGCCCGTGCGGGAGGTACCTGCTGGTCTCGGAGCGGAGGTCCAGGGGGGTCTTGGTCTACGATGTCCGCGTTACCGGCGAGCTGCTCGGCTGGCTCGAGGACCGGGATGCTTTGACCAACCAGCGAATCAACTGCGACGTCTTCCCGGGCAACCACGACTCGGCCGGCTTCGAGGTGTGGTCGGGCACCACCGGTGGGGTGGTCAAGGTTTGGGAGAATGTCGGGACCCGCGAGGGCGCGCACACGCCCTCTTGGGACTGGAAAGGCCACGGCTCGGCTGTCGGCAGCACCTGCTTGCATCCAACGGGCGCAGTCATTGCCACTTGTTCGGGGACCTGGGAGTTCCCCGAGGAAGAGGAGGACGACGAGGAAGACTCCCGTGAAAGTCCAGGAATACTCCAGGACTGCGGAAAACCGGGCCGCAACTACGAGGGTAATGACGACTTCCCCTCATGGATGCGGAGAAGGAACAAAGAGAGTAGCCTCCAGGTCTGGGCCTTGGAGTCAACAGCCGAAGATGACATGGGGCCCGGTCATACTGGAAACGATGCGTGAACGTCGTCGCCAATTCCAATGGTTAGGTGCTTGGCCGCACGCTTTCTTCTTCAACAAGCTCTCAAAGTTCTTATATTCACCGCCATGCACAAGCGTTCCATATTGCCAAGCAAATGTGCTTTCGAATCTGGTCGAAGTATGACACGAGCTTCCCCCTATGCCAGTCGTCACTCCCATGGGGAATCCAGAACCTTGCCTACTCTCTCCAATACCCCAACCCCGCCCATGAGCTGAGCGAATCGATTGTTCCTCTCGGCAGGTGTCATGTCCACAAACTTCTTCAGGTCGGATTCACCGGCATCTTCGGACGCCGTAGTACATCTCAGCTCTGCGAGAATGCTCTGAGCAGCGTAAGCATTCATCCCCGCCCTGCGCAACATTAACTCCCACGTGGATTCATCTTCCACCACACTGTCGCGGGTCCAGGCGGCTTCGGGGGAATGTTGAAGCACCATTGATACCAGCCACTTCGCCAACGTCTCATAACAGCCACCAACGTAATACACCTGCGACTTATTGTTTAGACCATAGACAAAGCCATAGAACTCTGAAAAGGCAGCACATTCGGGAGCATTCAAGATCGGAGAAGATTCACCAGGTTGGCTGGCGTTGGAGACCAGCACGATGAGTCTCTCGTATCGCGATGACACCTTTTCTATGCGTTCTCGAAGAGCAGATCTCTTTCTTTGCCCTGGTAGAGGTCTTTGTATCACTTTGATCAGGGTCGTGATGACAATGCCAGTGACCGGCGAGACGATGACGTCCGCTTCAGCTGCGAGGAACGAGATGACAGGCGAACGAGACACTGAGTTGCGATCCCACGACAGGGTGTTCCAATGGTCGTAATCTCTTTCGATGATCTCGACGTTGGGTAAGAGCTTCTCGATCCAGTGGAGCAGTTCCCGGCCAAGAGACAGTGCCACAATGAGTTTTATTGGTTCATTCGTACTCTTCATCACTGGAGTTGGCAGTTCCTTCGCCGCACCAGACGGGACGCCAGGCTCATTGTCTTTTACTGCCTGAACGGCTGTTGACGTCTTTTCTGGGTGCATTTTTCTGGACAGAACCACCCCCTGCTGCTGCGCAGCTTTTCTGCTGCCGAAGAAGGCACTGGTAGCATTATTTTGCCGCTTCGAAGTATGAAATTCCACGTAGTTCGTGAGAAGTCTCGAAGTAGCCGATGCATCGTTCTTGGAAAGAAGCAAGCTTCCTTGGTTGGCCGACAGTCTGAGACTTGGCATTAAGGATGCATTGGGGGCAGTCATGTCCAAATGGGTGGGCGGCAAGGTCGGAGTGGCCGACGAAGACTTTTCGCATTGGTCGATAACGAGCTCAAATTTTCTTTTCCGAATGAGTGACTGCAGATCTCGAGGTGCCGACGGAGGTCCCATGGGTATAGCGGTTTTTCCCGGGGCTTCGTCCTCCTCTTCATCCTTGTCTTCGTCCACACAGAGGATACCGAGGCCGGGCCTTTTCCCAATTAACCACCCGCTTGTGTGTATATCCTCGGGTGTCTCATAACCGAGAAGATCCTGCGGCTCGACTTCCTCGTGGATGGACTCGTCAAGGGATATCCAACCAAGTTTAGACGCAAAGGGACACCATGTCAACTTTGCGTCCATAGAACGATCCGGCAGCCATTCTGGGATTGCCAGGGGTTTGCTGAACCGTCGAAGCAAGTGCCGGATGTGCTGCTGAGCGCTATCGCCGTGAACTCTCCATCGAGGCTCCGGGATGGCGAAATCCATAACCGGAACATCGACTCTTGCCACGGCATCTGCATAGTCGGGCCGCTCTTGTTCTATGCTGCGACTGATGCACATTTCACTTTGCTGCAACTCCTGCAGCACACTGTCGCTGAACAGGTCCTCTTTCAGGCAGTAACCGATCTCTTGACCAAGACTGACAGAATGCAACGGCACATTATTCATTGCTTGCTGTAAGGTAGTCGCCTGCTTCGAGGGTGAAGATGCAGCGAAATCGGAAGGGAGCAGTGGTGACTCTATCTTCAGAGACTCCAACGATGTTCTGGATGAACTGAAAGTTATACTATGCTTGTCGGGAGAGAGCTGAGACGTCGCGCCTTGGGGTGGAGATGAGTCCTGATCGACCAGCATGTGCTGTGCCGCTTCCGCATCATCATCCAGCAGGCTATCAGGGTCAGATAGTGTAGGAATCTGGCAGACTCTCGGTCGCGGAATCCATTGTTGTCCTTTTTTCACATCTGGAGTGAGTGGGGGAGAGACTTTTCTTCGGCTTAGCGACTTTTGGGACTTGTTAGAATGGCGTTGTAGCATAGAGGAACGGGAGAGGTGGGCAACACCCACCGTGGGACAACCAAATTGCTCCACTAGCAGAATCTGTGAGTCTTCGTCACTCCAATCATTCCGCAGTACATCAGATAGGTAGATGAGCATGTCCTTCGACACTCGGATTCGCTCGTGTTTGGTGGCATCACGCTCCAACTCCCGGTGGTAGACCAGGGCGTAATGCGGATACTCGTGTGCCTCGTCCGAGGACACGTCCAGTGGCTCGTAAGGCAGGTCTCTCGGGCCCAGATTGGCAGAGGTCCGCTCCTGGATGGTCCAGAGCAGTTCCCGGCAGTCGAAATCGTGATCTGATCTCAAAAGCGGTAGTTCCAGCTTGGGTGGTCTTGCTCGGCCAGAAAGAGCACATGCAGCCGCGGTATGTGAGGCTTTATCAACGTCTATATGGTTGGTGATCTCTTCGAGTATCTCTTGGGAAGCTTGGGAAAACTCGAAGGGCTCCTGAAGAGGTTCGGTGGTAGGCAAAGCGAGGTGACGGAGAGGCCCATCTTGCAACGTTTCAGGCAAGTCTGGTGCGCCGAGTGTGGTAGCAGCGAATATTAGAAGCGATTGGATGTCAAAATTGGCATTAACCGAGAGTCCATTCCTGCGGGCGTATTCGTCGGCTGGCATATCATCCTCCTCAGAGATGGAAGAAGAGGCGACCAAGGGCTCGGGCTGGTTTTCGTCTGCCATACCTGAGCGTGTTCGGTCACTTGCCGGGCAAAGAAAACGGCCAGGGATTTCGAGACGAGAGGAATAATACGGCAAGTACCAGGGGTAAAATAATAACACAAGAAGGATACGATAGGAACATACACGCCTTATGTGATTTTGCTGCAAAAGACAATGAGCAAGGGCAAAGCGGAGAAGTAAATTCTGGGGGAATAGGTCCGTATGGGCCATTGCTCAGCCTAGGAACTGACTGGTGTCCCATCCAGTGGGGGTAGGCACGAACTACTCAAACACCATGACTTGCACCTGCCCTCTGCCCCGGAACCCTCTATGTGAATAGTTCTGGAATATTTAGCTGTCCATCGTCCTTTATGGATGGGAGATACCTACCCGCCTTCCAACGTAATAGCTGTAACTGGCCTCTTAGAATACTGACCGGGCCAGGAAACTTACATGGCTTTATGGGCATCTCAAGGAGCTATTTGCGCGCCTAGCAACCTTTAAGCTGAAGCTTCTGCGTCAGCACCGCCAGATGCCGTGATATGGCGACGTACTTAACTCGGTCTCAACTAGGTCTGGGTGGATCCCATGCTGTTGCCTCCATTACTTGATAAGCCTCGTCGCTTGCTAATTGCCCAACGCTGTATATGCCAGAGACGGCTTCCATATGTTCAAGCTGCTCTGTTGCTTACATAAAAACATTGTATCCATTATCCACAGGTCGGCCATGCTCTGGTCGACCAACTCTTACAATCCGGTAATTCACCTATCCAGATACAGACGCTAACGACGTGAAGATGGGTGGCGTTGCTTTGGTGACGTAGCTTTGGTAGCAAACAGTCTTGTGGCTAGCTCTTGTTTTTTATATGAACCTATCGGCTCGCAGGATAAATGGTCTCATTCTTACGCATGGTGCCCTCATTGGGCACAGACATGAGAAAATACTTTGAGGCGTCTCCAATTATGTGTCTATTGTTTTGAATGCCTTGCTTGTGTCTAGATAACGCACATTGATACGTCCAACATACAGAATGAGAGGGGGCGAATGTTTTCATATAACAGCAGTGTGCCAAACTTCTTACATCATTCCGACCCTTAAGTCACACTTTAAAATTCCTTTGACGACCGTCCTCTCGCCTCTTCCTTACTTTTCTTCCGACATGTTTCATCCTCCAGTTCGCGACCCTCCTCAAAGCAGAAGCCGGCACTCTGGTAAAGCGCCAATCACTAATCACTCACCACACGCCAGCAAGACCCTGCGACCTGCCTGTTTTGAAGAATACCACAATGGCTGGCGTTACTTGACGCCTTGAATCCCATGTCTTTTTTACAGTGCTTCCCAACTAGAGGGTCTTGTGGGCTTGATACTACCTTTGTTGCGCCTTCGGCATCAAGCTGGGGTTGTCGGCTTTGATTTTCCCTTGGTGACCCAGAAGCGACAGTCTGGAAGTGACCGGGCCAGAATTACCCAGAAGCCAAGACCAAGAGAGGATCCCGGCGAATACTTCGAGATATCAGTAAGCCAACAAACTCCTGCTTACCGTTTTCGGACACCAGGTCTCCGTGGCCGCGGACCAAGAATCAGCTGCGATCCGAAGCAAGCCAGGAAAGAGACCATGCGGGCAGCCTTGGGGAAGACCCAATCACGGGAGTGTCACTACCCAGCATCACGCCAGGGCATATGCGGAGTGAGGGGAAGACAGGCGGTAAATTGACTCTGGATGGAGGCTAGGAACGACAAAGCAAGCTAACTCAACCGCTAGGAAGCCCAAACGCCTCTCTTCTGTCGCTGTGGTGCCAGCCGTCCTGCGTTAATCGCTAGAAACTCCAAACGCCTCGCTACTGCATACTTGATGTGATGCCGGCCATCCTGCAGCAAATCTAGATTGAGCCCATGTCGAAGGAGAAGTCGAAGAAGTCAGCGTTGGGGTCGAGATTGAACAGATCGTCGACGCCAGACGTCACGTCAGTGTTCTGAGGGGTTGCGAAGGCGCCGCTCGGAAATAAAGCACCAGGAGTGCTGACACCGGTGGCGGGACTAACGTAATTGGTACCGACAGCACCACCGCCGCCGGATAGACCAGGCTGGAAAGGCGTCGAAGTTTGGATATCCGCCGGCATTCCACCGCCAAGCGGGCCGATGACATGAGGCAGACCGTCATATCCAGAGCTACCGATACTGAAAGAAGTGCCACCGACGGAATTGGGGAGGGGGAGGTTTGGGATCGGGGCGGAGCTGGCTTGGAAGTGTTGCTTCCAGTAGTCACGCTCACGGGAGAGGGCGCCGTTCTCCTCGCGCAGGCGCTGGATTTCGCGGGCCTGTTTCTCGATAAGTTCCGCACGGCGTTCCCGGCTCCGCTTAGCGGCAGCGTTATTGCGCTCCCGCTGCTGGCGCTTGTTCTCGCGGGCCTGGACCATGTTGTGCTGGCGGCGGCGCTCCAGCTCCTCTGGGTCCATGTTGTCGTACAGGGGCTGCAGGCCCCGGGCCTCGGGGCCCCGCCGGATCGGCGCGGTGCGGACGGCGCGGGCGCGGAGCCGGCCGGTCAGAACCTCGGTCAAGTGGTCGTGCTCGGGGGCCGGCACGGTGGAATGGGAGGAAGCCGGTGTGGGCCCGCCGAGACTCGGGTTTCCCTGCTGGGTCTCCTTGGAGGAGAATTCGGGGATGGAGAAATCAAAGTCGGGGTAATCGAAGCTCTCCATGGTTTGCGCGACGGGGCCCTGGGCGCCGCCTTTGGTTCCGTTGTTTCTCGACGACATCGTTACTGAGGCTCAAGGGGGGGAGGGCATGCGATGCTCTTCTGGCTGGGATAATTTGGACTTGATTTTGTCTCGACGGGAGTGCTTGGAACTTGATTCCTAAAAAGGGTATTTTTACGTGGCCGACTGTTTCCAACAATTCACCTCCCCTTGGAGGTATCCCGAAGAAGTGACTACATTCTCTTCTTTTTGAGTGCACTGTGATCGGCCACCCATATTCATAATGACCTGGCCCGGGGGCAAGATGGGGTGACAAACCCAGAATTAAGACAATGTGCCCCGGAGGACAATTGAAATGCTAAGCGTTGCATTGGCCGCACCATCCCATCCTCAACGGGATAAGGAGGTACTTCGCCGACGGTGACTACATCAGCGTCACGAGCGCTACCCCTCGCCAACGAGTGCACGAGAGCCAGCATTCACCTGAAAAAAACCAGCTTCGAGCAGGGGAGTACGGCTATGTATTTCTATCGTGTTTCTGCCTTCGGGTGGCCGTGACAGAAAACAGCGTCATGAATGGGTCCAGGGGCTTCGTCTTTTCACCTCTTGATAAGCTGCGGCCCCATCCAAGTGGGTAGGAAGAAGCACCTAAAAAGTACTCCTCATCCCGACCTCGAGGGCAACAAACTATCCAAGACGGCCTACTCACTACGTATTTTATAATCATGAGTGGTAAGGCTGACTGACTTGCGGCTACCGTAAACTGTCAGCACCGGCATCGGCATGCCGGGACTGTTCCCGGACCGTGCCGCTTGGGGAATCTATCTTCGGCCCGAGATACTTGGGCCTTGCACGGACTGACCAAACCCACCTGGGCTGCACCGCCGAGTCGCACTGGCGGATATTTTCCAGAGTGGGTGTGATGGACCGTTACCGAGCAAGGGGAGCAGCCGGCGCAAAAACCCCAAAGCGGAAGGACCCTGAATCTCACATGCCTGCATGAGCGAAAACAAGCTTCTGGGGCCCGTTGTCCGTGGCCGGCTGTCTGCATAAGGTTGTCGATGCCGACCCTGCGCCTGCTTTCTCCGCTTGACAAATGACGAACCGTCATGTCACTTCACCCATTTAGATAACAGCCTCCACATTTTGTTTCTTCTAAATCGTCTATTCCTTATTGTTTTCTCGTCCATTGGAAACATGCTAGTGTAGAGCTGCCTCCTCCAGTTCCCACGTCGGCTTGTACCTGTCGGCCACCGCCGTCTTTCGTCCCTGTAATCGTTGCTTTCCGGCCAAAACTCCCCTTCTCTACGGGCCATGTCAACACATGATAATGAACGCAAACACTGAAAAGCAAGCGGGCAAAGCGCAGTCCCACTTCGCATGCCCTCTACTATATACAAACATCATACACCTCGGCGCTCCTCCTACTCGAAAGACGCCACTGAGATGGCAATGGACTGCGTCTCCGTGTGAGAAATGGACACCGTAATGTTCTTGACACCCGACTTCTTGGCGGCTACTTCGGCATCGCCGTGGAGCTGTAGGTTTTATGGTTAGCAAAGCCACCTTTGGTTGGCCAGGGGCGAGTTAAACTTACGTGAACCACCGGAGCACCGTGCTCATCCGTGAGAATCTCAATGTCCTTCAAAGCAGCCCCTGCACCCTTGCTCTGGACACCCAAGCTCTTGAAGACGGCCTCCTTTGCGCTCCAACGACCAGCAAACGAGCTCTGCGGGCTGGGCGTCTTGCGGCAGTAGGCGATCTCCCCTTCCGTGAAGTTGCGTTCCACAAACGTCTCATTGTCAATGTTGATGGCCGTAATGTCCTCGACGTCGACACCGACCTTGTGGTTCTTGGTTGTCTGTAGACCACGCGCAATGCTCTCGACCACCTCCTTGGTGGTCTTCGTCTTGGCTTGGGCAGCAACGGCCGTCTTGGCAAAGTCAGGGGCAAAGATAAGGTTGGATGTCTTCTTATCCTCGGATACCCGCGCCTCGGGGTTCAGGAGCACCGAGCTGAGCTGCTCCTCCGTGTACGGCGAGTTGTCCTTAGCCTGGAACAGCGCATTGTTGATCATGCCGTTGTGGAAGTAGCGGTAAGACTTCTTCTGGCGCGCCGCAACCTTGGCCGCGTACTCCTCGTAGACTTGTTCGTCAAGCGTCGCGAACAGGTACTTGGGGTGGATACCGATAGCCTGGGCACCCTTCTGGCCGAAACCGAACGACGTGACCGAGAACGCCTTGACACCGTCCGTCTGGATGCTGCGGCTGGGGTAGACGATCAGGTCGAACTGCTCCATGATGGGATCGATGTTGTCGGCGTTGCGGTTGCCGGGTACCAAACCCGTGTTCAGCACCTGCAAACAGCCGTTCAGCATCCAGGCACCAGCGGCACCCTTGGGGTGACCAGTGAGGTATTTCTGGAAGATGCCAAGCACGGCGTTGCCCTTCTTGCGTCCCAGATGGCGCAGCTGCTGGCAAATAACCGAAGACTCGTTCTTGTCGTTGGCCTTGGTCGAAGTACCGTGGAAGGACGCAACGTTGAGATCGTCGATAGTGAGACCCCAGGTGGCCAGGGCTCCGCGCAGGGGGGCAATGCTCGTATCTTGCTTCCAGAAGTTGTTGCCGAGGCTGCGAAGAACCTCCTTCTCCTGACGCAGCGCCTCTTTCTCCAGGTGGCGGACGCGGCTCATGGTGTACTCCTTGGCCTCGGCCTCGTCCTCACCCTCTGCTTTCCGGGCCTCCACCTCACTGTAGATGAACTGCATCTCCATCTCCTTCCACTGACGGATTTGTGTCTTGCGAAGGTCAATCTGGCGACGGCGGTACTTGATGTCAAGCAGCGGCGATGCGTACTTGCCCGGAGTCTCTCGAGCGGTGGTCAGAACACCTTGGCCAGGAGCGGGCACAGACCGTCCGATCTTGTCACTGGCCGTCGTGGTCAGCGCTAGGACACCATAGATGGGCAGGCCCATATCGAGGGCGAGCTGCGCCGTCATGATGATCTGCACACCGGATCCCTGTGACTCCATGAAACCGTTTCGAGTCGTAGTGGTCGGACGCGACATCTCCTTGGGGGTACGGCCATGGGCGAACTCGTCAACGGCGTTGCTGGTGGCCTTCATGTTGGCGAACTCGTAGGATCCCTCCTCGCCGAAGTCATCGAAGCCACCAACAAGGCAGACACGAGCCTTGCCCTCCATGATGGTCTCGTAACCAATATCAACCGACTCGACGGCAGTGGCACAAGCACCCACGGGCGTCTTGATGGGACCCGAAGAGGACAGCAGCAGCATGTTGACCCATGCAGCCATGGTGTTGATGAAGGACTCTTGGAGAATATCGTTCTGCACAGGCTTGTCCAAGAAGCGATCACGGTGCATGCCACGCAGAGCACCAGCTCCACCCATGCCGGAACCAATGCAGTTACCGACCTCGGAGACGTGGACATACTTGTAGAACTCGTAGGGGTCGGTAATACCAGAAGACAGCAAAGCCTCGGCCACCGACACAAGCACGAACAGCGTGACAGGATCGACCTGCGAGATGATATCCTCCGGAACACCGTACTTCTTCGCATCCCAGCCAGTGGGGATTTGGCCGGCGACCAAGCGATCGAACTTGAGAGCCTTGGGGATCCAAAGGGTCGCGCCCTTCTTCATGCGAACAATGTATTCGCCGCTGTCAGGAATCTCAAAGATCTCGGCCTTGTCGCCGTGCTCACGCTTGAACTCTTGGGCAGTCTCCTTGGATGCCTCGAAAGGCTCGAGGTCCTCTTCGATGACGACCTCGTGCAGGAGCTGTTTGTTGTTGGGATCGTACCCGTCGAAGAGCTCGGGCTCAATCAGGCGAATACCGGAATGTTCCAGGATGTGCTTCTCGTACTTTTGCTTGATGTCCTTGTCGTCGACAGGCTCACCAGACTTGGCGTCGACCCAGCCAGAGTATGGCTTGCCCTTGATGGGACCGTTGTTGTTCTTGATGAGACCCATGATCCAAGCCATCTCCACGCAGCCCTCGAGAGAAAACTCGCCATAGGCCTCCATCTCCCAACGTGTTCGAGAGTTACCCCAAGGTCCGACCTCGGCGAAACCGGTGATGACAACGACCTTGTCAAGATCGACCATGCCCTTCAGGTTGGCGTTGAGAGGCTCGATGTCCTTCTTCCAATCGGGGAGGTTGGGGAAATCGAACTTGAGGTTGGCACGAGGCTCGATGATCTTCTTCTGGTACAGTGCCTCAGACTCCTCGCCGTTGACGACCTTGTTCTCGATCGCCGTCTCCTTGCTCACAGCGCGGCGAACCTCGCTGTTGTTGGTGATGGCGGCGCGCTCCCTTCCCATGAGCTTGTTGAGCTTCTTGATGAACTGGAGGCCACCATTCAGGTCCGCAAACACCGGCTGGATCTGGCAGAGGTCGACAATCTCGGGAGACATGAGTCCCAGCAGGTTGAAAGCCATCTCCTGCTGAGAGAAAGTGCGAGCACCCTCTTGCTCCACACTCTCAGCAACGATGTTGTTGCCCGACATGAGGCCTGTACCACGAGTCCAGCCGATGACGGCACCGCAGATTGTGAGGTAGCTACCCCAGTCTTCGGAGCGCCAGCGGTTGAAGAGCGTCTCCAGACCGAGCTTCGACTCTGAGTACAGACCATCGCTTCCAAAGGTACCGTGGTTCGGCGAAAGGGGCAAAACGACCTGAGCGGGGCGCGTCTCGAAACCACGCTCAGCCTTCTGGGCTTTGACGCCGCCGAGAAGGCGCAGCAGATTGGTCAGCATGATGCGGTGAGCGAGCTCCGACTTGGAGTCGATGCCGTCGATTTGGCGGCCCTGCTCGGAGATGGCAGCAAACGGCACGATGTAGTCGAGGTCCCAGCCCAGTCCCTTCTTTGTGTCGTATACGTAATCAACCAGAGCCTCAACATCCTGCTTGCTGCCCTGGTTGAAGGGAACCACGACAAGCTGAGAGCCACGAGCACCGAATTTGGCGTACATGGCCTGGTAGTACTCCGTGACCTCACGCGAGAAGCGGCTCGTGGTGACGATAACCCTGGCTCCGCCGCTGATCAAGCCCTGGAGGACCTCAGCGCCGATGGACCCAGCACCGGCACCCGTCATCAAAACGTGCTTGCCATCGTAGCTGACACCGTCCTTGGCAGCGACTTCGAGGCAGTCCAAGAAAGTCTTGGTGAGTCGCTTATCATAGGACCAGCCGGTGAGCTCGTCATGGCTCTTCAGGTGCAAGAACGGGATGGTCTCCGTCTTACCCTTGCTGGGCTGCCCAGTCGGGGAGGTTGACTTGAGGCTTGACTTCTTGGCAAGGCTTGCCACCGGCTTGCCGCCCTCCTTGGGCAGGATCTGACCGTCATTCATGGCAAGAGACTGGCGCAAGCTGGTGGAAAGCGCCTTAAGCTCCGACTGGGTAGACTTGGCCATGTTGGTTTGCGACTTAATCAGCTTCACCAATCGGGTGAAGTCGTTCTGAACCTTGGCGCGGTTGCCGTACTCAGTGAGTCTGCCGCCCTCGGCCATCTGCTTGACGTAGTGTTCCAGCTTGCGACAGCTGGGGCGTTCGACTTCCTCATACTTGATGTTGCCCAGACCGTCCACCGTGGTGTGAGGGCCGGTAGGCATTGCCACATCCTTGTAGACAGGCGCAACATTGAGAACATCTCTGCAGTTCTCCATAAGCTGCTGACCAAGCTCCTTGGCCAGTTTGTAAGTCTCGCCACGTTCCGTCGGGCAGTTGTCGATGTGGTACTGCATGAATTCAAGGAGCAAGGGGTTGGACTTTCCCATGATGCGGATGCACTGCGAAACAATCTCCCGGTCGACAACCTTCAGCCGTCCGAAGATGATGTCGTAGTACATGGTAAGGGCGTCCTGGCGGGCCCAGTTCCAAGAGGAATCATACGTGCGGGCTTTGAGGGGGCTGAAGACAGGCTCAATACCAGCGGCATAGAAGTCGCCGTGTTCCGCCGACCAGAGGTCAAGCTGCGCCTGAAGAACGCTTTGAGACTCTTGAGATACTTGGGCGGCCTTTTCGCCGGCACGGAGGTCCATTTTCAGGTACCGTGCCAGGAGCTCTAATTGCTGCTTGAACAGAGCCCGCTGATCTTTGGTAAGGGCATCGATGGCAGCGGGGTCCATCATCATGCCACCACCGCCGCCAGCGGCCGGGCCAGCGGCCGGGCCGGTCGAGAGACTGACACCCGCGTTGCTGGCATACTTCTGAGCAACATCATCCAAAAAGGACTTGGCGTCAGCTTCCGCACCCAAACGCGCCGGCGGCTCCATGGTGATAGCAAGCAACAGAGCACCGTCTTGCCTGCCGGGACCAAGACCCCATCTGGTCTCGAGGTACTTGCGGGCCGCTGTGATGTTGAAACCACCTGGCATCTTGGACGAGACAAGTCGAGCAATCAGGGCCTGAGACTGCTTGCCCAGCTGACCATTGAAGGTTGCCTGCATGACAGCTCCGAGTTCGTCAAGTGGTGTGTCTTCTGGCTTTTCGGGGGTTGAGCCGAACTCCTTTCCGAGATCACCCAGAATCTCGTTTTGCATTGTTGATTTGCCTGCAACGGGTGTTAGTCAACTGGAAGCTGGGGCAGGCGGGACGCCCCCATCTTGGATTCACCCACCTCCGACCAAGTCCTTGATAGCCTTGCTCAACGGAATCTCCAAGAAGGGCTTCTTCAACTTCTGCGCAATCAAGGCTCTCACAATATCCAGAGCCTGAACAGGAGCATCCGGCACGGCGGCGGCAGGGCCAGCGCCGGCGGCAGGCGCAGCAGCGGCGGCGGCTGGCGCAGCGGCTTGAGCGGCGGCGGCTGGCGCTGCCGAACTTGAGCTCTCGGCAGCGGGCTCTGGCTCCTCCTCGATTGGGTCGACATCGTAGTAAATCTCCTTGGCGTCCTTGTTGTAGCACAGAATCTGGCGTTGCACCGATTTGGCCGCATCGAAAGCTTCGTACTTGGAGGCAATGGTGCGCTTGGCCATCACACCAAGAGTATCCGCAGGGCCGATCTCGACGATCCGCTCAGCTGTCTTCTCCGCAAGGAAGACATCTTGTGTTTCGATCCATCTGACGGGCGAGGCGAATTGGTAGGCAAGAAGCTCAACGAGGAGCGTGTGAGCAAGCTCCTGCTCTACTTCGGGGCGCATGGTGACGGTGGGCGCTTGCGGAGGGAAGGAGTGGAAAAGGGGCGGAGCGAGGAAAGTGATGGTGGTGGTGGTGCTAACGGCAGCAGTAGTTGCAGTGGTGCGAGAGGGCGTGGACGCTCTCTGGCTCTCTCGACGGCTCCACGGGTATCTGTTGAGGTGGTAGGGAGGAGGTTCGAGAACCAAGTCGAGACGAGGTGTGGAGGAAGGATATGGAGAGTCGTGCCCCGGCGGAAGTGGGAGGGCGGTGGGCGGTGGGCGGTAGGAGTTGCCTCCCAGCTCGCGTGTCTATTAGGGAAAATTGGGCCGACACGGGAAAGTCTCGCTGGCAAGACCTGGCTGCTGTAGGGTGGCAGCAACAACTGATGAGAAGATGGGACGGTAAGCAGAAGAAAGGAGGGGTTATTAGGTTGGCATGGTATGAGCCACCTACCGGCTACTTAATAAGTTGGGCGAAATCTACGCTGTTATCACACAGCACCGGAGGCAGCTATAGTCGGTCACTGGAAGGGAGGGGGTGGGAAGAAATCGCTTCATGGGCCCAGGGCGATTCCCAAGCAGCAGCAGAGAAGACTTGACCAAGACGGTACCTTTTACGTAGGTGGGATCAACGAGCAGGGCCGTGGACTGGCGGCGGCAGCTCTTCACGGGAAGTCAATAACGCATTCGCGTTTCCCAAATGTTGAACCGGCAAAAAAAATTGGTTGGCCCGAGTGTCCTGTCGTCGTCCGCTGCCAGTTCCAGTCCCCGCCTGCTCGGGCGCAACGCACTGCAGGTGACCCTGGGCCCCTCCCCATACGTCCACTGTCTGCCCAGCCTGGATGCGTTCGTTGGTGGTGTACGTACTCGATACGGTGGCGGCCCTCTGAGCCTTGTCCAATGGGACGACTTAGGATCTGGCCTGCTTGCGCGCCCATGCATCCGGCCGGTCACCCCTGTGTATCCATGAATCAACGGGGATATGGGAGCTCTCTGTGTGGACTTGCCATCGGGCGTGTGTACTGAGGTATCCAGGTACTTTGTCCAGTCTCCAGAACTCCAAGGCACGATGCCGGGGTGCGACAGCGGATGCAGAGTGCCTCAACCAACTTGGTCCACTAAACCGATTCGGGCGTGGCGGGCTGGATCAGCGGCGGTCCCCTAACCCCACAACCCTGGGCACCCGACCGTCCTCCTGGCAGCGCCGACCTACTACTTATCACTTCGGCCGGCGGGCTATATCCAACCCCTGAACTATCGCGAGAATGGTCGGCAAACGCCACAGAATCCAGTATCAATGGACCTAAACCCGAAGTCTACTCTCATGTCATCCCAAAGTTTCCTGCCCATTGACTTTCCGCCTTTGCTGATGTGATCCTGGCTCCGTCATCTTCCGCGTTGTCGAGCCACGTTGAGCGATCGCATCCCTTCCTCCCCTCCATCCGATAAGGCACGCACTGATGTTTGCTCGTCACTCCCTGCGACCCTGCCCGCATTCTTTCCCCTCCCTCCCCCCCTTCCCCTCCGTCCGGCCTGCTCCCGCTCCAGCAATGACGGCAGTGCTGCCACTGCCAGCCCGCCGCCACCCGGCCGCCAGTCCGCGACCCGGCTCCTCCTGTCCCCGAATGCGCCCGTCAATTGATGGCGCCCCCCATCCATCCATGAAATGTCCCACCCCAAAACTCAAAACTCGCCCTAGCCTTGTGTACCTTGCGGGTCCTCCCCTCTGCCGTTTAGTCCAGGTGCACCATGCATCTATGGGTCACAATGTGTACCCGAGACTTCTAGCCCGCATTTTGCAGGCCAGGGAGGTCCATGGCCTCAAAGCGAACGGGATTAAATGCGACGTGTCTGGTTGGCTGCCAGTCTGCGTCACCAGCGAAAGTCCACTGCACGAGGCTCAACGGAAGACGTCTGTCGGCCGGAAATAGGTAATTCCCTAACTACCCATGTATATTATTGACCTAGGCACTTCCTCTGGGAAATCAGCACGGCAGCTGATGACAGGCAGCGAGAACGCACGTAGGCAAATACCAATGTACACACTTTACCGACCTTGATATCAGGGCTATCTACGTGGACTGCTTACCTCCTCCATGGTGTGTATACACAGGTGTATGGATCCTCTGGATAAACGCTGCTCTTGGGCCGAATCTCTGGGCATACCGGGGCCTGCCAGGCTCGCATGCCCAGCTGTTCGGACAAACGACATCATTTAGCGTATCTGCGCATGGGGCGGAGGCCTGGCCGCGGCATGGAGACGGGGCGCCGCTGCGTCTCGTTATCGCCCATGCTTCTTAGTGAAAGACGTGCAGGCGGTCCGATCTCGATGGGCCGCCCGGTGTCGACGAGTGCCCTTCGATGCCAATCTGCCTCGCGAAGCTGAAAGAAAAAGACTAGCTGGTCACGCCTCCCCCTGGCGGAGAGCCGGACCCGGCTCATCATCTCTAGCTGCAGGGCGACTCTCCATGGAGTTTGGTGTTCCAGTACGACAATAGTGAAGACGGAAAGAAGGTATGGATGTCGAGTAGCACAATGTGGTGGTTGCCCCTGACAATGGTTTGTCTGTTTGTCCAGAACCTTTGTTCCTTATCAGACGACGATATTGCTAAGGTTGTTTGGAAAGTATATAGGGAGGCCAGCGGACGTAGACAGCGGCCATCCCGCGCTCACTTGCCTAATTGCGCACTCCCTGCCCTGGACCGAAATACTCTACGAACACGCGGCATCGTTCACGACGGCCACCGGAGAGGTGGGAGGCAGATCGATCGGGTCGGGCAAGCCGTCGTCGTCAATTGCCGGGTGGCTGCGTCCCAACGGAATATGATACCGAACAACCATCACGAACACCACTCTGCATTGTGGCCGCTTCCGACAGGCATTGGTCCTGCATGGCTGCAGCATGCGAGGCCGACAGCAAGCCGAAACTCGCGGAAAATAGCTCATTGCATTTGCGAGGCGTCACGGTGTGTGCTGGAGGTTCGAGAGGCGTAGCTCATCAATGTTCTCCCATCCCCTCTCAGCCCGTCGCTCTCTGGCCACCCATCCGTCCCATGCAGGCAGGGTCTGCGTCGGGTGGGGTTTGCCATGCGCCTGGCAAGCATGTACCAGGAACCTCGCGGGTACCCCTCCCTGGCCGTGGATCGCGCCTAGTTCGTAGTGCGTCGTGAGCTGCACGTAGCTTCCTTGCACCAGTCCCCAACAAGAACTCGAAAATTTTGGCGAGGGCGACAGCTCCCGCAGCCCGGGGCAAAAAGTCGATACGTTGAGCGGGCAATTCCAATGCCTGCCTGCTGGGAGTGGCTCCAGCGGGCGAATGGCGTCGTACCCCGACGGCGGCGTAGGCGGACATGCTGGGCCTAATGGTGAGAGCGACAACAAGAATGTCATTGCTTGCCTCCTTGCTCGATGCCCCCCTTCCCGCTCCAGTAAATGAAGCTTTGAAACCCGCCCGTCACTATCCCCGTCTGTCAGGTTTTTGCCCGCTTCTTAAAACACCTTTGACCGCTTCCCATCTCTCCCGAGCACGACTTCAGAGGAATCCCCTCTTCCATTACAATCCCGGCCGCACTTTTGGTCGTCGTCGCCCGGCTCCACGCCCACTCACACACAGACACTCGCGTGCCCCTCCGCCTGCCCTCTTACTTGTGGCTTGCCGTCAAGACGTCTCTTCCCACCGCTCTCCATCCGTCTTGACACCTGACTCTCCACCCCCTTTGCAAGCCCTCTAGTCTCACCACTGCCATTAGTATTTTTCGAGGGAGACGCAACCTGCCTCCTGCTCTTCGCTGAGTCACGGAGACAAAAGATCGCAGTGTAAGTTTGCTCCAGCTGGTGCCCTCCAGGCGATGCCACCGTCGCCCGTACCAAAAGCTCACCATCGGCAGAAAACCCATACCCCCTTCAAGTAATTCCAGCCGCGCTCGGCCAGATACCCATTCACCATGTACGGCACCGGGACGGGCCCTCAGACGGGCGTCTCTACTCCACGATCCTCCCAAAACCTTCGCCCCCTCACCTTGTCCCACGGCTCCCTCGAAAGCTCTTTTCTAGTGCCCACAGGCATTCACTTCCATGCCTCACAGCTGAAGGAGCGCTTCGCTGCCACTTTGCCTACGGCAACAGACGAATTGGCCCAGGATGACGAGCCTTCGTCGGTGCCGGAGCTGGTGGCGAGATACATGGGCTACGTGGCCCACGAGGTTGAAGAAGGCGAAGACGATGCACAAGGCTCCTACGAGGAGGTGCTCAAGCTCGTGCTTAACGAGTTCGAGCGCATGTTCCTCCGCGGAAACGACGTCCACGTGCTGGCCAAGTCGCTGCCTGGCATAGTACAAAAGCAGATCGCCGTCGTGCGCTGCTACTACGCCGCTCGCTCCACAGCGAATAAGGCCATCAGGCCCTACCACTCTGCGCTCTTGCGGGCAGCTGAGGAGGATGGTGCCAAGATTTACAACATCTTCGGTGGCCAGGGCAACATTGTCGAATACTTCGATGAGCTTCGGGAAGTGTACGAGACGTACCCTTCGTTCGTGAGCGAGCTGGTCACGAGCGCCGCCGAGTTCCTGCAGCAGCTCTCCCGTGACCCCCGAGCCGAGAAGCTCTATGCCAAGGGCCTTGATGTCATGACCTGGCTGCAATCACCGGATACGACCCCCGATGCCGACTACCTCGTCTCGGCACCCGTCAGCTTCCCGCTGATCGGTCTTGTGCAGCTCTGCCACTACCAGGTGTTGGGTAAGGGCCTTGGCCTCCACCCTGGCATCCTGCGCGACCGCATCAGCGGTGCCAGCGGTCACTCGCAGGGCATCGTCGTGGCGGCTGCCACGGCCGCCGCCAGCGACTGGGCCTCTTTTGAGAAGTGTGCTCGGGATGCTCTGGTCATTCTTTTCTGGATCGGTGCCCGGAGTCAGCAGGTGTTCCCGCGGACGTCTCTGACGCCCAAGGTACTGCAGGATTCTATCGACAACGGCGAAGGCGAGCCTACGCCTATGCTTAGCATTCGTGACCTTTCCCAAGCCGAGGTGCAGAAACATATCGATGCCACGAACCAATACCTGCCGGAAGACCGACACATTTCCATCTCCCTGATCAACAGCCCCAGGAACATGGTGGTTACTGGCCCGCCGCTGTCTTTGTACGGTCTCAACTTGCAACTTCGCAAGGTCAAGGCCCCCACTGGCCTGGATCAAGCACGCATTCCTCACACTGAGCGCAAAGTCCGCTTCGTTAACCGTTTCCTGCCCATCACGGCCCCCTTCCACAGCCAATACCTTGCCGACGCCACTACACTCATTGATGAGGACCTCAAGGACGTCAAGATTGATTCCTCCTCGCTGGGTTTCCCCGTCTACAACACGTGCACTGGCAAGGACTTGCGCGAGGAAGTCAATGGTGACATTGTTCCCTCACTGATCCGCATGATTACTCGTGACCCGGTCCACTGGGAGTTAGCCACTGCCTTCCCTGGGGCAACTCACATCCTGGACTTTGGCCCCGGCGGTATCTCCGGTCTCGGTATCCTGACCAGCCGAAACAAGGAGGGCACAGGTGTGCGCGTTATTCTCGCGGGCACCATCAGTGGACAGCCCCTCGAGGTTGGGTACAAGCCGGAGCTGTTTGACCGTGACGAGGAGCATGCCGTGGTCTATGCCAACGACTGGGTGAAGGAATATGGTCCCCGTTTGATCAGAACTTCGACGGGTCAGACGTACGTTGACACCAAGATGAGCAGAATGCTTGGTGTGCCCCCCCTGATGGTGGCTGGCATGACACCCACCACTGTCCCTTGGGACTTTGTCGCCGCCACTATGAATGCTGGCTACCAGATTGAGCTGGCAGGTGGTGGCTACTACAATGGTCAGACCATGACTGAGGCTCTGACGAAGATTGAGGGATCCATCCCCGCCGGTCGAGGAATCACGGTCAACCTCATCTATGTCAACCCGCGTGCTATGGGTTGGCAGATCCCCCTCATCGGCAGACTTCGAGCTCAGGGTATTCCCATCGAGGGTCTGACCATCGGTGCGGGTGTGCCTTCGATCGAGGTCGCTCAAGAGTACATCGAAACGCTTGGCCTCAAGCACATCGCTTTCAAGCCCGGTTCCATGGAGGCCATTCAGGGAGTCATCAACATCGCCAAGGCTAACCCTACCTTCCCTGTACTCCTTCAGTGGACTGGCGGACGAGGTGGTGGCCACCACTCCTTTGAGGACTTCCACCAGCCTATTCTCCAAATGTACGGGCGCATTCGTCGCCACGACAATATCATCCTTGTCGCAGGCAGTGGTTTCGGCGGTGCCGAAGACACTTACCCCTACCTGACTGGTATGTGGTCTAAGAAGTACGGCTACCCGCCCATGCCCTTCGACGGCTGTCTGTTTGGTAGCCGCATGATGGTGGCCAAGGAGGCGCACACCAGCCCTGCTGCGAAGCAGGCTATCATCGACGCACCTGGTGTCGAAGACGACGAGTGGGAGAAGACCTACAAGGGTCCGGCCGGCGGTATCATCACTGTCCGCTCCGAAATGGGTGAGCCGATCCACAAGCTTGCCACTCGTGGTGTTCGCTTCTGGGCGGAGATGGATCAGAAGATCTTCAGTCTGCCCAAGGAGAAGCGGGTCGCCGAGCTGAAGAAGAACCGCCAGTACATCATCAAGAAGCTCAACGACGACTGCCAAAAGGTCTGGTTTGGCAAGAACTCTGCCGGCAAGACTGTGGACCTGGAGGACATGACTTATGCTGAAGTCGTACGACGCATGGTCGAACTGCTTTACGTCAAGCACCAGGCTCGCTGGATCGATCCGTCTTTCATGAAGCTCACGGGCGACTTCATCCACCGTGTCGAAGAGCGCTTCACGGCTTCCACTGGGCAAATGTCGATGTTGCAGAACTACTCGGACCTCAAGGAGCCCTCGTCCGCTGTCGAGAGAATCCTCGCCAAGTACCCCGAGGCCGAGACGCAGATCATCAACGCCCAGGACGTCCAGCACTTCTTGATGCTTTGCCAGCGCCGCGGCCAGAAGCCTCCGACCTTCGTGCCTGCCCTTGACGAGAACTTTGAATTCTTCTTCAAGAAGGATTCGCTTTGGCAGTCGGAGGACCTCGACGCTGTCATTGACCAGGACGTCGGCCGCACCTGCATCTTGCAGGGTCCGGCGGCAGTCAAGTACTCCAAGGTCGCAGATGAGCCCATCAAGGACATCCTGGACGGCATTCACAATGCGCACATCGCCAGCCTGACCCGGGATGTCTACCAAGGCAAGGCCGAGTCCATCCCTGTCATCGAATACTTCGGCGGTAAATTGATCGATGCGGAGATTCCGCACGACATCGAGGGCTTGACCGTGTCCCATGACAACGCCAAGGAGATCTACCGCCTGTCGTCCTCGGCTACGGTGGCACTGCCGTCAGTTGACTCTTGGTTGTCGCTGCTGGCTGGACCCAACCGTTCGTGGCGACACGCCCTGTTCATGTCCGACGTCTTGGTGCAGGGCCAGAAATACCAGACAAACCCCATGAGACGGATCTTCGCCCCCGTTCGTGGCCTTGTTGTCGAGATCCACCACCCCAATGACCCTACCCAGACTTCGATCCTTGTCAAGGAGCAGCCCAGACACAACGAGTACGTCGAGGTAATCGATGTCAAATTGGACGGCAAGAATGACATTGTCGTCAACATGATCAAGGATACCACTGCTCTTGGCAAGCCGGTTCCCCTGTCCCTGCACTTCACCTACCACCCCGAGGCCGGCTACGCGCCGATCCGCGAGGTCATGGACGGCCGAAACGACCGCATCAAGGAGTTCTACTGGCGCGCATGGTTTGGGGATGAAGAGTTCAACCTCGACTCCGCCGTGACTGGCAAGTTCGACGGCGGCGTTACTACCATTACCAGCCAAGACATTAACGATTTTGTCCATGCTGTTGGCAACACTGGGGAAGCGTTTGTCGACCGGCCCGGAAAGACGGTTTACGCCCCCATGGATTTCGCCATTGTCGTCGGATGGAAGGCCATTACCAAGCCCATCTTCCCTCGGAAGATCGACGGCGACCTCCTCAAGCTGGTCCACCTCTCCAACGGCTTCCGGATGATGCCCGGAGCCGAACCTCTCAAGAAGGGTGACACGGTCAAGACAACGGCGCAGGTGAACGCTATCATCAACCAAGACTCTGGTAAGATGGTGGAGGTCTGCGGTACCATCACGAGGGACGGCCTGCCCGTAATGGAGGTCACTTCGCAGTTCTTGTACCGTGGAGTCTATACGGACTTCGAGAACACGTTTCAGCGGAAGATCGAGACCCCGATGCAAGTTCACTTGGCGACAGCCAAGGATGTCGCCGTTCTTAGGTCCAAGGAGTGGTTCGTCTTCGAGGACAACGAAGATCTCGTTGGCAAGACGCTTGTGTTCCGCCTGCAGAGTTTGATCTACTTCAAGAACAAGACGGTCTTCTCCCACGTCGAGACGCGCGGACAGGTTCTCCTGGAACGTCCCACCAAGCAGATTGACCAGATCGCTGGTGTCGAGTACATTGCCGGTGAGTCGCACGGCAATCCCGTTGTCGACTACCTGGAACGCCACGGTTCCTCGATCGAGCAGCCGGTCAACTTCGAGAACCCGATTCCCCTCAGCGGCAAGACGCCCCTGCAGCTGAAGGCGCCCGCTTCAAACGAGACGTATGCCAAGGTGTCGGGCGACTACAACCCCATCCACGTTTCCCGCGTCTTCGCCAGCTACGCCAACCTTCCCGGCACCATTACGCACGGCATGTACTCGAGTGCTGCCGTGCGGAGCCTCGTGGAGACGTGGGCGGCCGAGAACAACGTTGGGCGCGTCCGAAGTTTCCACGCGTCGCTGACGGGCATGGTTCTTCCCAATGACGACATCCAGGTTCGCCTGCAGCACGTGGCCATGATTGGTGGCCGCAAGATTATCAAGGTCGAGGCCAGCAACAAGGAGACGGAGGAGAAGGTCCTTCTTGCCGAGGCGGAGATCGAGCAGCCGGTGACGGCCTACGTCTTCACTGGTCAGGGATCGCAAGAGCAGGGAATGGGCATGGAGCTTTACGACAGCAGCCCTGTGGCCAAGGAGGTGTGGGACCGGGCCGACAAGTATCTCCTGGATAACTACGGTAAGTCGTTTGGTTTCCCGTGGCAGATACGGGCAAGATGACTAACGTGGGTGCAGGCTTCTCCATCACCAACATCGTCAGAAACAACCCCAAGGAGTTCACTGTCCACTTCGGCGGCCCCAAGGGCAAGGCCATCCGGCAGAAGTACATGGACATGAAGTTCGAGACGGTGGCGCAGGACGGCACGACCAAGTCGGAGAAGATTTTCAAGGAGATTACGGACAAGACGACGTCGTACACGTACCGGTCACCGCAGGGTCTACTGTCTGCCACGCAGTTTACGCAACCGGCGTTGACTCTGATGGAGAAGGCCAGCTTTGAGGACATGAAGGCCAAGGGCCTGGTTCCCCGGGACAGCACATTCGCCGGCCACTCGCTTG
This sequence comes from Nigrospora sphaerica, assembly GCA_018287875.1. Taxonomy (NCBI): domain Eukaryota; kingdom Fungi; phylum Ascomycota; class Sordariomycetes; order Amphisphaeriales; family Apiosporaceae; genus Nigrospora; species Nigrospora sphaerica. The sequence continues at coordinate 5,529,176 of JAGVVL010000002.1, forward strand.
GCGAGTACTCGGCGCTGGCGGCGCTTGCCGACGTGATGCCCATCGAGTCGCTGGTTTCGGTGGTGTTCTACCGAGGCTTGACGATGCAGGTGGCGGTGGAGCGCGACGCGGACGGACGGTCCAACTACTCGATGTGCGCCGTCAACCCCAGCCGTATCTCCAAGTCGTTTGACGAGGAGGCGCTGCGGTTCGTGGTGGGCAACATCGCGGAGAAGACGGGTTGGCTGCTGGAGATTGTCAACTACAACATTGCCAACATGCAGTACGTGTGTGCCGGTGACTTGCGGGCGCTCGACACGCTAGGTGGGGTGATGAACCTCTTGAAGGTGCAGAAGATCGACATTGTGCAATTCAAGAGGGACATGAAGCCCGAGGAAGTCAAGAAGCACCTGGGCGACATCATCGAGGGCTGCGCGAAGCAGACAGAGTCGAAGCCCAAGCCGCTCGAACTGGAGAGGGGCTTCGCGACGATTCCGCTTCGGGGCATTGATGTGCCGTTCCACTCGACGTTCCTGCGGTCGGGCGTGAAGCCGTTCCGCAGCTTCCTGAACACGCAGATCAAGAAGACGAGCATCGACCCGGCCAAGCTGATCGGAAAGTACATTCCCAACGTGACGGCGCGTCCGTTCGAACTTACCAAGGAGTACTTCGAGAACGTCTACGCGCTGACGAACTCGCCCAACATCAAAGCCATCCTACAAAAGTGGGACTCGTACCAGAGCGACGAGGAGGTGTCTGCCGAGACGCCGCCGTCGTCGGATTAAAGAAGGATGGGGAAAAAGGAGACGGGACGAGGTACGGTGTGGGGGACTGCGTCGGCGCAACGGTGTATTCGTAGTTTTGATTGCAAGACGGATGGGGCTTGTATGCACGTAGAACTTTTGCTTAGACGTTTCCCGGCCACAGATGGCCAATAGAGATTTGAAGATCCTGTCAGTCGCCCGGTTTCGGATTGTGAGTGTGGAGTTCTTGTTCAGGTCTCCACGGATGAATATTGTGGAGGAGAGGACAAAGGATGGCGTGGCTGATGCATGGCTGACGGCAGCCGGCGGGCGCCGCCGCGGTGACGGGTAAGACAGCCTCACATGCAGCTGAGCAAAGAGGGTAAGCGGGGACACCAACCGGAGCGTGTCATTCGTGTACTCAGGGGAACCGAGCGGGCCAGTCATCGTGACCACAAGCCCGTATCAAGGCCGATTACGACGTGAGTACTTAAAAGGTAGGAACTTGCCTGGTCGTCCTACGTCTTGTCCCTCCATCCTCGTCCATTCTGACTCGACTCGGCTTTCCGCGGCCGCTGGCTCTATCCAAGCACAGGCACCTCTAACTTCTTATCTCTCGCCGCGTCTAGATTTAGAACACAGTCGAATCCGCCCCTGCCCGCATAGGAGCAAGCTACTGACGGCACGGGCTTGGCTTGGCACCCCCTTATCGCCATCCAATACACGCTGGGCACGCCTTGCCTTTCGGGACCGTCGTTTGGCCTTTCGGTCGGTTGACGGAGCGCTGTTTTCCTTCGCCGCGAGCTGGGACCGGGTGCCACCGCGCACACTAAACCCAAAACCCACAAGGATCAGCGGGCGCCGGGCTCGCGAGAATGGGCAGCATGGCGGCGCCGGTGGAGACGGGGACGGCGCGGCCGGGGCATAAGCAGCTGTTCCTGGGCACCTTTATTCACAGCAAGACGGCCGAGGCGCTGGAGTACCTAGAAAACACGGCGGTGGCGGTGGACGCTACGGGCCGCATCGTGGCCATTGAGGGCGAGTGCGGAAGCCAGCTGGAGGCCGAGAGGCGGATGTACCCGCGGCTCGGCTGGACGGCAGCCGAGGTATCGGTTCACGCCGCCGGCGCCGGCCAGTTCTTCTTCCCGGGCTTCATCGACACGCACATCCACGCGCCGCAGTTCCCCAACTCGGGGCTGTTCGGCAAGTCGACACTGCTGGACTGGCTCAACAAGTACACATTCCCGATGGAGGCGTCGCTGGCGGCGCTGCCCAAGGCGCGGCGCGTCTACCGGCATGTGGTGGCACGCACGCTCGCGCACGGCACGACGACGGCCGCCTACTACGCCACCATCGACGTGGCGGCGACGAACCTGCTCGCGGACCTGTGCCTCGCCGCCGGCCAGCGCGCCTTTGTTGGCCGCGTCTGCATGGACCGGCTGGGGCCCGACTATTACGTGGATGACGGCGGGCCCGATGCCGTGCTCGCGCGCACGCGCGCCACCGTCGACCACGTGCGCCGCATCGACCCGGCCTTCGATCTCGTGGCGCCCATCGTGACGCCGCGCTTCGCCCCGGCCTGCACGCCCGAGACGCTGGCGCGCCTGGGCCGGCTCGCGCGCGACGAGGGCCTCGCCGTGCAGACGCACATCAGCGAGAACACGGCCGAGGTGGCGCTCGTGCGCGAGCTGTTCCCCGGCGCCGCCGGCTACGCCGACGTCTACGACGCCGCCGGCCTGCTGACGCCGCGCACCGTGCTCGCCCACGCCGTGCACCTGAGCGCGGCCGAGGCCGCCCTCGTGGCGGCGCGCGGCGCCGGCGTCGCCCACTGCCCGTGCTCCAACGCGGCCCTGACGAGCGGCGAGGCGCGCGTGCGCTGGCTGCTCGACGCCGGCGTCGCCGTCGGCCTCGGCACCGACGTGAGCGGCGGCTTCAGCCCCAGCGTCCTCGACGCCGCCCGCCACGCCCTCCTCGTCAGCCGCCACCTCGCCATGCCCTACAACGCCCACGGCGACGCCGCCCGCGCCCCCGGCGACGTCGACCCCGCCTCCCGTGCCCGCGCCGCCCTCGCCGTCGACGAGGTCCTCCACCTCGCCACCCGCGGCGGCGCCCGCATCCTCGGCCTCGCCCACCGCGTCGGCGCCTTCGAGCTCGGCATGGACTGGGACGCCCAGCTCGTCGCCCTGCACCGCGTGCCCGGCGCCGGCGACGACGCCCACGACAACGACCCGGGCGCCGACGCCAACGACGCCGGCAACGTCTCCCTGTTCGGCTGGGAGACGTGGGAGGAATGCGTGGCCAAGTGGTTGTTCAACGGCGACGACCGGAATACCAAGAAGGTCTGGGTCAAGGGTCGTCTGGTGCACTCGCGCGCGTAGCATAGGCTCCCAACCATCACCACGGACGACGGGACGACGGGACGACGCGTGGCAGGCGAGCCGCCGCGCATGCGCTTCGCACCCCCCTTCAGGCCGACGTTTTGTATTTTTACTCTACACAAACACATAGATGGCGGCACCGCCTGGTGGAAGCAGTTTCTTGGTCGTGCAATGGCATTCATCATTAGAGCGATATCCCCATGTGCCACTCTACTTGTGCGTCCCTTCCTATCGGCCGCCGCCAGCCGAAGGGCGGCATTATGAGGGAGGCGGGGCAAAGCCAAGCCGAGCGCGTGATCAAAACCTCTCGGCGGTCGTCCTGCCCGCTACCGCTAAAGCAAATCATTACCTAACCACGGCGTCCCGATGCCCCCCTGGCATCACTGCTCATCACGAATGGCCCCGAGCCAACACGACCCTCAAACTCCCGGGGCCGAGCCGATGACCCTTCGTGTCACATCAGATGAGCTCTTGCAACCTCTCAAAGTTGCCCTGTGGGTATCAAGTCCGTTAAAAGCAATAACATGCCATCAAGAAACAACCGCCTCATGGAACCTCATCGAGCAGGTAATAACACCGTCTTGAACTTCAAGCCGATTTTGCTCGGATACCATGACCGGCCACTCTGCCGCTCCGAGATGGCCATGGCTGATCCGGGTTTATTCATGGTGCTCACTGGTTGCCGTTGCCACTGACCCTCAGCAGATCGTAAAGCGTCTGGTCATCGCCCGCCGCGTAGCCTTGATCGTAGTTTTCAAAGGACCGCTGGACTTGGTACGAGCCCGCTTGCGCCGTCGCCCCTGCGTTGCCATAGTTGCCGTGCGTCTTAGCAGTGCCACTATAGTTGCCGGGACTGGCAGCACCATCGTTTGCTCCCGCGAGACCGTACCATTTCTGCTTCTGCTCCTGGTTGGTCGCCGTCGGCTGCTGCGGTGGGTAGGATCCGTACGCTGCGGGCTGCGATTGGTGACCATACGACGCTTGCGTGCTCTGCCGCGTTGATGAACGCCCGCCGCCATAAGTGTTGGGCGGCGATGTCTGGCTTGTGTCCGTGTCGTAAGTGTACACCAGAGCACTGGAGTGGGACCCCGTAGGCTGCACCGTCCAATGCGTGTTGTTCCCATGGGTCGACGATCGATACCCACTGGCATCGTTCAGAGCATGGTGCAGAGAGTCGGCCGCCGTGCTGCGGGAATAGTCAAAAGACGGCGTCGTATACGACGTCGACGGGGCCGGCGTCCGATAGGTGCCGGGTTCATACGAAACCCGGGACGATGAATCCCCCGCCGTCGTCGTGCTGGGATACTGGCTGCTAGCGTTGCCGTTATAATGAGCGAACGAATCGTATGTGGGAGCCGAACTCGACGTTGGCGTGGCCGAGGCATACGAAGGGAATTGTGGCGGTGGGGTGGTTGTCTGGCTCACAGGCGTGCGACTTTGGAACCGTTGCCCCTGTCTGGACTGCGCGCGGGGGTTGGGATCCTCCGCCGTGCTCTGGTACGGGGATCGGTTCATAACCGACGGCTGGGGCGCCTGGCATTGACTCGCAGCCTGAGCCAGCGTCACAGCCGCCTGCATCGTGTCCGCTGCCTGTGCGTCAACACCGCCACCCGATATGCGCGATCTGGCTCGCTGCTGAGAAGCCTGCGGGTGCGCCATAGCCGCCAAGTTTGTGCTGCTTGGAGCGGGCGCCAGTGGAGTCTGCGAGACCTGCTGTTTCCAGCCCTGCGTCGATCGTTGCTGTGTCGCATTGCCCTGCTCTGCACGCTGCGCACCAGAATCCGACGGGACACTGCGCCGGTGGCCGTGTCTCGCTGCTGCCGTCATGTTCCCCGTGGCGGGCTGGCTTTGAGCTTGGGCAGCCGGCTGACTATACGCCGGCCCCTGCTGAGCCAGCGAGGTCGATTGTGTGGCAGAGGGGAACGTCAAGGACGGGGCAGCTTGTGACGGCTCCCAGTGAAACTGACTTGGCGGAAACGTCAAGTTGGCGATGGCTTGGTCGGCATGGCGCACCGTTTCCGACGTGGCCATATTTGCGTAGGTCATCTCGGGCGCTTGCGTGGCATAGGTGCCATCGGGAGGATGCGGAGGTGAATACGATCTCGCCTGGGCCTGTGCTGCCGGCTGCTCGATAGGCCCGGACAAAATGTTGGGGTCAGGTACGAACCCATCCTTGTCAACACCCACCGTCGACGCTTGGACGGACTGGGTCCTGTGAGCAGGGGCGGCTGCCTTGGCCGGTGCAGCTTGGGCGGCGTCGTCCACATGATGAGCGTGAGCTACTTGTGCTGTTGCAACTTGGGCGGCCTGGGCCACAAGGGCGGCATGAGCTGCTTGAGCTGCCTGGATGACCTCGTCAGCCTGAGAGGCGGGAAGCGAGATGTGAGGGGGCTGTACAGCTGGTAGAGGCGGCTCGCTCTGCTCAGCTTGACCGTCCTGCTCCCCCACCACTGAAGCATCCGTATCTTCTTCCTTGTCGGCCACTTCGACCTTTTCCGATTTCCTGCGAGGTTTGGGAGGAAAGTAGACACAGTTTTCCCCGGCCTCCTGGCAGACAGAGCACTCGGGATGCTCTTTGGTGCACTGCTCAGCGGGTCAGGGACAGTTTCACCAGGCCACGCATGAACTGGCAACTTACCTGAGCCCTCCTCTTCCTGCAAGTATCGCATCTGGTGGGTTGCATGTAAGTGAACGGCCTAGGCCAAAAATGGGGTGGGGGATGCTTACTTTCCGCGAGTCTTTCGCTGTCTCGGCTGTCGTTCCAATGCCGAGCTTATGGTCGCCATGCCGCCATCTTCATGGGTAGGAGACTCGGCCATAGAGGCTGCTACCATATTCGTAGGTTCAGCATCCGTCTTCTCCATGCGCTGTGCCTTCTTCTTGCTGGGTGTATCACTTGTTGCTGAGATAGATTCCGTGGACGGAGCAGCGGGAACTTGCGCAGGTGCGCTTTGCTGTGCAGGCGTAGAGTCGGCAGACGCAGCCTGGTCCTTCTCTCCGGGGTGGACGATTCTCAGCCGCTCCGCGCCATACTTAGCGAGCATCTCAAGGGACATCTCTTGAAGATGCGGGGCCTGGTTGGCGAAAATATCCATCTGTTCTGCGGACAGTGTTGCAGGGTCAACCCCTCGACCGTTCAAGAGATCCTCGGCCACGCACTTCCGCCTGGCGGCCTCGGCCTGCGAGACAATCAAGGGAGGAGGGGCGGCTGACTGGGAAGCCGGCGCAGTCACTGTTGGCTCCCGAGACGGCATCTCGGTGTTGTTCTCGTTGGTTGCATCTTCACTACCGTCCTCGGCGGCAGCGGCAGCATTGCTCTTTCTTTTGGGTTTCTTCTTGCGACCGGCCTCTTCGCCTCCCGCAGGTGGCGGTCGCTTGGCCTTGGTGGACTTGTTGGCCACATGGTTCCCATTGAGGACCGGGGGAGGAGGCACAGGGGTGAGACGATCTGCAAGCTCGCCCACTGATTTGTGTAGAGGAACGTGATCGTACTTGACGAGAATGGCTTTGGTAGACTTGGAAAACTCGATCGACACGCTACCCCGGCAGTCAAAGGCCGGGCGTGACATGTTGATGGGGTCTTGGCCTACCGCGGCGTTGAAGGCGGCTATGGGAGGCCGGTTGGGGTTCTTTCCTTGCTGGCGAAGCCAGGCTTGCAGTGAGTGTTTGCACTGGTAGGTGAAGACCCAGCCTTGAGCGCCGCGAGACACCTGCTGCACATTCCAAGCGCTTCCATCGGCGGCGGCGATCGTGTCGGCGATGTGCTTCGACACGAGTCGCTGGAGGGCCGGATCGTCGGTAGGCTGGTCCACGACTGCCTCGGAGGCGTTGACAACGCGTGGGGAGGGTGCCTGCGACTGGAGCATCGGGTCCCCGCCGGCCGCTTCGCGCTCGACGGGGATGCTGAATACAGTGTTGTAACGGAACTCGAAGGCCGTGGTGATGAACTCGGCGCGCGTGTCGCTGGACTTAGAGGCGACAAGGCCGTGCAGCTGGTTCTGCAGGTCCTCTGCATCGCCGCAGACGTGGTTCCTGCCTGGAACCTCGCCCCCCATGGCGCCCAAGCTGCCGAGAAGGGCCTCCATTTTCCATCGCCGAGACGGAGGAGAGCATTGGGTGTCCGGCCGATGGGATGCGCACCGCGTCGATGTGCCAATGACCGCGTTGGCGCCGGGCGATGCGCTGGATGCGTTGGGGCACTTTATTGGGGACGGGGTCGCGACTTGAGAAGCTGCATGCGGACGGACGAAAGGACCACACCACTGCTGCCCCACCTTATAAGCCCAAGAAGTACCTGTAGTATCTACACGTACCTACAATACAGAGTACCTACTTCCTAATGTACATGCATAGAGCGACCCAAGGAAGGGATAGGACGGGATGAGATGAGATCTACCTGCGTGCTTGACTGCTGAAACTTCTCTGCATGTTAATCAAGTAGCTGCTGTAAGAAAGCATGAGAAGCAAGTGAATACACACCTCGCTGTTTGGTTTGCGGCGCCATCACCACCACAAGTCTGTCAGGCGATTTCCACATCCCTCACCCTCAACTCAGACCATGATCAGTCTTGCAGCGATGGTGCCTAGCTTCCCCTGTACTGAAAGTATGTACTGAAAGTAACAAGGGGCATCCCGTACCAGCAGATGGCATAACAATGCCCATCGCCTCAAAATACCCGTCCAGCTTTATTCGGTTCCCTCTGCCCACTGGTCAACTTTGTCAACCAAATCGGCTTTCTTCAACCCCTTGGTGTCGATACCACGGGCTGCCAAGGCTTCCCTCAGCTCCGCCACCTTCAGTTTTGCTAGCTCTCCCGAGTTGGCCATGTTTTTGAGTGTCGCATCGCTTAGAGCAGCGTCGTTAGACGGACTCGGCTTCGCCTTCTTTTTCGCGGGAGGGGGCGCATCGTCATCCGGAGCATCCAGCTCGCGCTTGATGGCCACTTGCTGTGAGAGCTGTGCCGACACCTCGTCCGCCAACCGGGCCCAGTCCTCGATGTAGCCACCGGCCCGCTTCCCGATGGCTTTGTTCTTGGGCACTGTCGCATCTTCGGCCTTTTCGGGCACCTCCTCTTCCAGTGCCAACGCCTGGAGGATCTTGTAGTGCCACTGGAGCGCCGGGTTGGGGTACTTGGCCGGGTCGTAGGAGCCCCCTGGTAGCTGCAGTTGCCGGACAAGTATGTTCATCTTGTCTGTCAACTGGTCGGTCGTCCGCACCAACTGGGTCTCGGGTCCAGCCCGAACATCGTCCGCGAAGGGAAGCGGGCAGAGCCAAAGACCGGCGGGCAGGTACGAGGTTCCCGAAGTTTCATCAGATTGGCTCTTCGACGGAACGATTGCGACCAACTGTGGGTTGGCGTTTCTACGTGCCACGTGCCAAGCGATACCTATCTTTTGCGACCTCAACAACTTAAGCCACAGGGCCGAGAAGACACGCGTTGAGCCGACGAAGCCCTCTTCGCTGGGGTAAATAAAGGTGGACTTGCTGATGGACATCCAAAATTGGAGCAGGGAGCGGTCTTTGAAGCCAATAACTCGGATGATTGGGTCGCCAAATTCCTTGAGGCTCTTCTGTTCCTCCTCGCTGAAGTAGACGTATTCGCCTCCGAATTTGTAGGCCTTCTTGAGCTCACCGGCCTCGACCGTGCGTGCACTGTCTTCGGCGATCCTGCTCGTCGTCCCCACGGCAATCTGCTTTTTTTCCCCTTCGAGCCAGACGTAGCAGTCTCGGGCAGGCTTCTGCTTGTGGATTACATTGTAGCCTTTAACCGAGATGGTGAGGCCGGGGCCGATCTCAAATGCCCTGTTGGAGAAAAGCGCACGCTTGGGCGTCTTTTTGGAGTTGACATTAGTAATGAGCTCCTTCAAGAGCGGCGGGCCTCCTTTCTTGGATTTGGAGACGAGTACGCTATCGGGATCAGTGAGCTCGGCCGCCGTGTCGCGTATCCGTACGTCCTGCAGCGCATCAGTACAGAACGGCAAGACAGGTGGTGCCAGTGGTAGCACTTACATCCCAGAATTTTTTCAGGTCAAAGCGGGCATTCCCACGCAGGATGGGGAAGATGTTGATGAAGACGCGCATGTCAAACAGGTCCTTGGCACGAACAGTGGCAGCCTCGTTGAGAGACTTGTTGCCGTTGTGCGGGTCATCGCTGTCAGTTACAATAAACAGCCTTCGGGAGCCAAAGTTGGGCGCCTTCATGGTCATGATCTGATTAGCGCAGAAGAAGACATCCTTGATAGGCACCGGTTCGTCCGAGGGCGTAAGGATTTCTTCGGCGTCCTCTTCGTCCTCGACAAGGTTCTTGAGCGTCTTCAAATCCTCAGCGCAGGGCACATCGAGTGGTACGTAAACGTAGCAGTGCGGATACTCCTGTTTGCTTGGCCGGCCTTCCTCGTCGAGGAACCTTGTCTTCTGGGTGTTGTACAAAAGGATGCCGACCATGTCCTTGGGATTGGAGATGATGCGCTGCTGGATGATTTGGTAGGCGCATTTCAGGGCAGCGGTGACGCCACTGTCCTTGTCGGCCTTCCTGTCCTCCGAAGCAGGAGGCCGCTGCAACATGGACGCGCTCACATCGATGGCAAAGAGCAGCGCGTCCTTCTGCGCTCTGTAGGACTGCCCGGGTCGGGTGGTCAGCTGGAGACGGCCAATTGGCGAAAAGCAAAAGTCATGTTTTCTTACAAATTCATCAAGCTCTTCCTCTTCCTCTTGTTCGTCGCCGTCTCTGTTCTGGTAATTCCCTTGCTCAGCCATGATATAGCAGTGGAGACGCCTACGATGACGTCTGGTATTGCTCCCAAGTGCGTGTTAATTGTACTTGAGAAAGTAGGTAGAATCCGGAATCCGCTGGAAGCGGAAAAGCAGAGCGGGTGTCAGGCGCGCTTATTTAATAGCTTCCGATGGGCATCCAGACCTCAGTCACAGTCCAGGGACGGATGCCATGAAAGTGATTGCAACCTCAGGGCAGGAGGTTGAGGTGGATGCAGATGCTAGGCAACCGCGTCGTGCCTAATTAAGAAAGAATCGGCTGGCCAGGCCGCACGCGAAAGCACGTGCGGTCAGTCGGGGCTTGCTTTCGTGTTCGTCTTTTTGAAGTATAACTGGTACCACAGGCTATTATCAGATAACTGAACTTTTGATGGCGGGTAGTAAGAAGTGGCCTGGCAATTCCCTCCTTATATTAGTATCTACACACATTGCTTATGTAGCTATTGTTGCTTGCCCAACGTTAACTCCAGTATAGGTAAGTTGTCTGTCTCCGTGTCTTCCTGGAAGTAGTCGACGCCGAGATACACGCAAATACATACATCGAGTGCTTATGCCTTCCAGGCAAGATCAATTGGACGTATGACTGGCTAGACAAGGAGCTTGGGCCACCCAAAATCCCCTTGGGCCAATGAGCTTCAGGCTGTTTAGCAGCAGCGGAATCCCAGCGGGTGTGCCTGCGGAAAGTGCCCCGTGGGATCCCCAGGTGCCTGACGATGCGTCGGTGTTTGCGGGAGCTAGAAGTGTCCGCTGCCGATTGATGGCCCGATTGATTCTTGCCATCATCGACTACCGCTTTTCCCTCCCACGCTTCTAATTTGGGCCTCAGTGTTTTGCACACGCATCCTGTCTTTCGGAGGGGCACCAACCGGGTAGTCTCATATTTTCTGCCAACAACCCAAGCGGTACTCGCGGCACAATCGCGGTTTCGGAAAAGGACATAACGGCAACATGTCTCTACGGCATTCCGCGGGACAGCTCTCCAAAAGAGCGTCCCAAGCGACAACGGTGCTCACGGCGGCTCCGGCTCTGCAGACTCTCCGTTTACCGAGCAGAACAATGCTGCACTCCCGAGGCTTTGCGACGCCAGTACCTCCGGTCACGCAAAATGCCGCCGGGTCCAAAGGTCCCACGGCTATGGTGTTCATGAATATGGGCGGCCCCTCCAAAACCGACGAGGTTCACGACTTTCTGAGCCGTCTGTTTGTATGCTGCCCTGCTATGGTATCGCCCTGTGCGCACGCTTTCTTTGCTGACTGTCGCGATAGGCCGATGCCGACCTCATTCCCCTGGGTCCTCTGCAGAACTACCTCGGGCCCTTCATCGCGAAGCGAAGAACACCCAAGATCCAGAAGCAGTATGCTGAAATCGGAGGGGGCTCGCCTATCCGCAAATGGTCCGAGTACCAAAGCGCTGAGATGTGCAAACTACTCGACAAGATATCCCCTGAGACGGCGCCGCATAAACCTTACGTCGCCTTCCGCTACGCAGACCCCCTGACGGAAGAAATGTACCACAAGCTTTTTGCCGACGGCTTCGGCAACGGCAAGGGAGGTCGGGCCGTTGCTTTTACTCAATACCCTCAGTACTCGTGCTCCACGACGGGCAGCAGCCTGAATGAGCTGTGGAAATGGCGCCAGCGGTTAGAAGGAAAGTTGACCTCGGGCGCGATTCAATGGAGTGTTATCGACCGCTGGCCGGCGCACTCGGGACTCGTGGAGACATTCGCCCGCAACATCGAGGCCAAGCTTGCCGAGTACCCTGAAGACCGGCGCAACCAGGTCGTGCTGATGTTCTCAGCACACAGTCTGCCCATGACGGTGGTCAACAGAGGTTGGTCATATGTCCATCTGCTGTGGTGCGGGGACGGCTCGATGCTAACTTAGGTTCCAGGTGACCCCTACCCGGCCGAAGTCGCGGCCACGGTATACGCCGTTATGCAGCGTCTGAAGTTTTCCAACCCGTATCGGCTGTGCTGGCAGTCGCAGGTTGGCCCGCAGCCGTGGCTGGGTCCTCAGACGTCCGAGTCGGTGGAGGAATACATCAAGAAGGGCCAGAAAGACCTGGTTCTGATTCCCATTGCGTTCACGTCAGACCACATCGAGACGCTATATGAGCTCGACAAGGAGATCATCGGCGAGTCGGGCCACGAGGACGCGGTCAAGCGCGTGGAAAGCCTGAACGGCAACCCCATCTTCATCGAGGCGCTGGCCGACATTGCCAAGAAGCACCTGGACAGCGGCGTGGCGTGTTCCTTGCAGATGGGCCTAAGGTGCCCGGGGTGCAAGAGCCAGCGATGTGCCGAGGCGAAGAAGTTCTTTGCTGGGGAGGAGCATGCCGTGGCGGTGTAGTGTGTATGTACGTAGTAGTAAAATCCCATTATTTTCCCCTGCCCGCAGGATATGTGTGCTTGTTTCTGCAAGACGCGTAGGCTCGCAAGCGTGCCGACGAAAGTACTGGCGGCACCTAAATCAAGGTCCTAGGCTCACCGGTGCTGCCGCAGCGACGTGTCCCTTACTGCCGTTGGACGGTTAGGCTGGCATGATGCGCGCGTCGAGGAACCATGGGCCGGCCAGTGATGCCGCCGACCGGCAGTGTAGGTGGACGAATCGTGGGGGTTTCATTCATAAAAGGCCAGTCTCCCTCTGAGAGCCATGAAAAGTCAATCCCGCGGGGAAGGGAGCCGATTGCTCAGGTCTTGTTAGCGTCACGCAGGGCGGCTTCCATGCGCATTCCCGGGCTTGCTCGCCATGTAGGGCGGCGTTGCACGCGGCCAAGGTTGCCGTAGGCTGGCAGCTGCCTTGCATTGATGGGCAGATGGGGCCACTGCATCGGCACACGGCCATTTGCTCAAAGATTCGACGATCCGAAGTCGCATTGACCTGGTGGTTTGGGGGGGGGGGGGCGGTAGATGATATAAGCCCTGAGCGGCCAAGATTGGCTGACATTGCAGCCGGTTCCAATCCGTTGGGTGCTCTCGTGGTCCCCAACAACGGACGGAGAGCTCGTATGGGATGACCTGTGGCTGACATGGCACCAAGCGAATGGCGGAAACACCACTGACCCCCACCGGCCTCCAGTGCCCAATCCCACAGCTTCGGCATTCGTGCCCGCGTCATAGATGTTTGTGGATTCAGTAAGCATTACCGGTGCATTAGCCCTCCCCCCTGGGCTAATAACGTTTCAAGACACCCGTTATCAGCTTGAGCTTGAAGGAAGGTGCCCAGCGTATAGAGATGAACAAACCTAGGGAGCAGAGGCGATGTGCTGTCCGTACACGGGGTAGCTGGGACGACGATACGGGCCCCGGAATGCTGGCGTTTGAGCGAGTCAGGCAGCCGTTACCAGAGGACGAATAATTAGGTTAGTTCGGGCTGTTCAGGCTCTATTTTCGTCGCCTTCCAACAGCCGCCACGTTCCTCATCAGCTACTACTACTACTGCTACTACTACAACTGCATACAATGTAAGTCGGCGGGCGAAATAAGTATGGACGTGGGAGCTGCTTCGGCTGTTTCCTCGCCGTCCCGTTCTTTGGGTCTTGAGACGACTGCTGGGAGCCTGTGAGCCTAGTCGAGGTACCACACAGATCGACGCGCTCCATCCTCCAGATCCTGCACGACCGGGGGCCAGGGGAGGAGATACGGGCTACGTATGCTTACGGTTCCAGTACCTACCTTCCATACTTGGACAAGTAAAGTAGGCCAAAAGGAAGAAGAAATGGGTGGTGAATGGCATGGGATTCATTACGTCTACTATACGGATACTCAGCAGTAGGCGCCCATGCCCTGGGAGACCAGCCCTGCCACCGCGTGGGCCGCGACTTGGCTTGGTAATCACGTCCCTTTCTCTCTTCCCATGTGTCGCGGCTTCTCCTTGGGCCCCCCGGACCTCCAGACCTTCCATTTTCTCCTTCTCGAGATTCTGCCGGACTCCCTTTCCCCCCTCCCCTCCCCCTTCCCCTCCACGTCGGTAGATCTCCGCTCGTGTACATATTGTATCGTGCATACTTGGGCCATTCATTTCCCGGCCCACCTCCAACGCACCTACTGCCACCCATCGGCCGCCAGCTCACCGGAGGCCTAACGCTAGCTCTACCAGGCAGTTAGCTACCGCTGCTGTACATATCCTTAGCCGTCTGGGGCCGGTTGGGAATACGTAAAGAAGGAAAGTCAGGGCTGGCAGCGTTGTTGTATCTTTCCCCCTCGCGACCTTATCTCGGCCTCGGAACCCGCCTCGAGGCCGCCGTCCGTCCCTTTCCTTCGAACCGCTCCGACTATATTTTGTTTGTTTCCTCAACACAGTTGCCGCCGGAGCATGGGAACCGAGCCGGCGCCGAGTTGCTACTTGAACCATTCCGCCCACGCGTAACAGCGCCAACCGGAACGCGCTTGTGTCCCTCGCCCCTCCTGGTTCTGTACCTCACTACACTTGGACTGCGCAGTCACTGCAACCGACGGTCAGGATACTTCGCGCCACCCCGCGGTCGCCAGGAAAGCAACTGCCTGCGCCACAATGGCGAACCACAGGCGCCAAGACAAGGGCGTGGCCAGCGCCATCACCATGGTCGACAACGAGGCGAATGGGGAGACATCCCCGCTGATCGGCGCGGGCGCCGGACCGGATGCGGCCTCGCCTGGTGCCGAAAGGAGAGAGAACTGGGCGTCGGACGACTTCCTGGGACTGCCATGGTATAAGCGACCTTCGGTATGTTATCCCGCCGTCGGGACTGCCCGCCAGACCGGAACCGCCGTCTCACTTAAACTGCCCAGGTATACTGGCTTCTCGGGCCGTACTTCCTCTTCACCCTCGCCTTCGGGGGTGTTATTGTGCCCAAGCTCAACCTGTAAGTCTGGGGGTTGCCGGCCCATCCTGGCGACGGGGCACTAATGCGTAACGCGCGTAGAATCATCGATTTGGTCTGTCGCGGTTACATGGCGGACCAAGAAATGCTGGATCCCACTTTCCCCTTCACCCCCGTGGTGCCGGGCGGAGACAACCCGCAGTGCCGGATTCCCGCGGTGCAGCGCAACGTTGCCACTTTCACCCTCATGTCGAGCGTCCTCACGGGAGCCTTGAGCGCCCTCGTTGCGCCCAAGCTGGGCTCACTCTCGGACCGCTACGGCCGTACCAGCCTGCTGACGGTGGCGTCGTGCGGCGGTGTGGTGAATGAGATCATCACCATCTTTACCGCCAAGTATCCCGACCTGGTCGACTACCACTGGCTGCTCGCCGGCGCCTTCTTCGACGGCATCACGGGCTCCCTCACGGCCGGCAGCATCCTGGCCTCCTCCTACACCAGCGACTGCTCCCCGCCGTCGAAGCGTGGTGTGCGTATCGGCTACATGCACGCCTGTTTCTTCACCGGCCTGGCCTTTGGCCCGCTGATGGCCGGTTACCTCGTCAAGTGGACGGGAACGCTGCTGTCCATATTTTATGTGGCGCTGGGGTGCCATATCTTCTTCATCCTGTTTATCTACTTCATCACGCCCGAATCCCTGTCCAAGAAGCGCCAGATGCTTGCGCGGCAGAAGCACGAGAAGGACAAGGAGGTCCTCGCCGAGTCGATCCAGGCTCGCCTGCAGGGTACCGTGGCCCGAACGCTCCCCGCTTGGGTGTCGAGGCTGGTCAGCGCGAACCCCTTGGAGCCTCTCCGGATCCTGGCGCCGAGCGGGCCGCACCACAAGCGCCTCCGGCGGAACATGGTGCTACTTGCCTTGATGGACGCCGTCATCATTTCCGTGGCCATGGGCTCCGCAGCCGTCACGATTCTCTACGTCGAGTACATTTTCAGCTGGGACGTGCTGGACACGTCGCGCTTCGTGTCCTTCATGAGCTTCACCCGCGTCACCGTGCTGCTCGGCCTCTTCCCGCTCGTCAACTACATCTTCCGCATCCGGCCGCTGCAGCGCCGGCGCCGCGAGAGTGGCCGTCCGGTGGTCGAGTCCAACTCGGGCATGGACGAGCTCGACGTCTGGATGCTCCGTGTCGCACTGGTGTCGGACGTCTGCGGCACCATCGGCTACATTTTCAGCCGCAGTCCCCAGCTCTTCGTCTTCTCGAGCGTCGTCAGCTCCGTCGGCGGCCTCGGCGGCGCCGTGATCCAGAGCGCCATCACCAAGCACGTGCCGGCCGAGCGCGTCGGCTCCCTGCTGGGCGCCCTCGGCCTGCTCCACGCCCTCGGCCGCGTGCTGGCGCCCATGCTGTTCAACGGCATCTACGCGGCGACCGTGGACACGTACCCGCAGGCCTTCTACGTTATGCTCGCCGCGCTGTTTGGGCTGGCGCTGCTGGCCAGTCTGTACATACGACCTCACCGTACGTCGTCCCTTTCCTCCCGTTTTGAAAAGAGTCTCAAAATGCTAACTCCACCTCCAGTGTTCCTCCAAGAGGACGGCTACGTCGCTCCACCCCAAGAAGACACACTCGGTATCGGTTTCGGGAGGGACGAGGAAATAGTGGCCGAGACCGACATCGCCACCGAGCCTTTCCCGAGGGTATGAAGCTCGCCCCGTGACGATTTCATGAGGAGTTTAGAGTGTTTCAACGAGCATTTGGTTGCCAATATTGTCTGCAAAGACTAACTACATACATGTATACGAGCTTACGTTTGGGGTACATTCTTCTACACACGGTTCTTTCGGTCCCGAGGGGAGGCGATAGAACGGGGCCGCGAACACGCATGGCGCATACGGCGGCAGTGATTTTTTAACGCGCCTGGTCGGACGATCGCCCAGACCTTTAGAGATGGGACCAGTCGTCCAAGAAAGCGGTTTACGAAGAAACGCCCGGTGGTGACGTCAAACTTGCCTGGCGCCTTCTGATCCATCTACCGTGAACCGACAACCATTGAACGGTAATGCAAACCTATGAGAGCGCTTGCCGGCGTGCCATGTTTGCTTCGCAAACCCCCAATGTATACAAAAGAAAGAGCGATATCCACCATTGGTACTGTGCCCTCATTGGCCTCGGCAATATCTGGAATGGGCGGTTCGACGTTGGCTAGGCGCCCCTATTTCTATTGGCACGGGGTCCCGGTTTCCAAAACGCAAGTGTTACCAAACTGCCGGACGAACGTGGAAAGGCAATTGGGTATTCTTTTTGAATTATAGATTAAATACTCGGCTATGCATTCTGCCACAGCTGCTAGAGACTAGCAGAAGCCCCCGGGTTATGAAGAAAAACACGACGCTTTCGCTTTAAATCATCGCAACATCATCATTATCCGGCCCCCCTCGTATCTAGGCAGGGCATTATACCACCGTCGCGTTGGAGATGTAGAGGGAGAGGGTGCCGGAGCCACCGCAGAAGGTCTGCTGGTCGCCGCCGCAGCGGTTGGCGCAGGCGGCGGCCGTCTTGTTGGCGGCCTGGGGGTGGAGGGCGTTGGCGGCCCAGCACTCGCGGCTGTACTCGATGCCGGCGTAGCGGTAACCGCGCGAGGCGGCCCAGGCGAGGCACTGCGGCACCGTGAGGGTGTCGTTGGCGAAGAAGCCACCGCCGCCGAGGGCGCGCGCCCCCGCCGGCTCGCCCACGCAGCCGTAGTAGGCGTAGTTGGCGTCTCCCGCCACCACCTGCGGCGGTCCACGTAGCTTGCCCGGCGCCGGCGACAGGTAGAGCGAGAGCTTGCTGCCGTCACCGCAGACCTGGCTCTTGTCGCCGCTGCACGCCATCTTGCACGCGCCGTTGAGGTCGTCGCCCCTCGTCTTCACCGAGTCGGCGCTCAGTGTCGTGCCGCAGTAGCACTCGCGGCCGTACTCGACGCCAAAGTACGCGTACGCCGTGCAGTTGGCGGCACAGGACTCGAGGGTCATGCCGGCGTAATTGAAGGACTTGGCCGTCAATGCCCGGCCATTGGTGGGCTCCGTGTAGCAGCCCTGGTAGGCGTACCCTGACACGGTCGGCCCGCTGGGGCTGGAGCTGGTCGGCGTTGCCGAAGAGGTCGTGACAGCGGCCGAGGATGTGGTAATCGCGGCCGGAGAAGTAGTGGAAGACTTCGAGGACGATCCCACTGAGGCAGTTGAGCTGGTGCTCGAGGCCGCCGTGGACGTCGAAGGCGCGGGTACAGAGGAAGTGGTACTCGAGGCAGACGTCAACCCTAACGAAGCAGTCGCGGAGGCAGTGGTGGTGGATGAGGCGGATGAGGCAGATGCGGTCGAGCTCGCCTGGACAGACGATCCAGACGAAGCTGTGCTTGTTCCTGAAGTAGAGGTGGAGCTGGGACTCGAAGCCGAGCTGCTGGTCGAGGCCGAGCTGCTTGTCGTGGCGGAGCTGCTGGCGGAAGCCGAGCTGCTGGCCGAGGCTGAACTGCTGGACGAAGCCGAGCTGCTCGTCAAAACCGAGCTGCTAGCCGAAGTCGAAAGGCTGACCGAGGAGGCGGAGGCAGATGTGGCCGTGCTGGAGACCGAGGTGGAGGAGCTCGACGGGGCGAGGGTGTAGAGGTTGAGGCGGTTTCCGGCGCCGCAGTACTGCAGCTTGTTGCCGGCGCACAGCATGTTGCAGTCGCCCTCCTTGGCCGTGCTGCTTCCGGCGTTCAGGGCGGTGCCGCAGTAGCACTCGCGGCCCTGTGAGGATGGCATTAGTAAATGGTTTCACGGCGGCGACGGAACGTCGGGGGTTTTCCTTACGTATTCCACTCCCATCATGGCGTAGCCGGCACAGAACGAAGCGCACATGTCCACCGTCAGGCTGTCGTTGGCAAACGTATTCTGCGACAGGGCCCGCATCCCCGCGGCCTCGGTCACGCAGCGGGCGTAGGCGAAGGTGCCGGCGCGCTGGACCACAAGGGGCCCGGTCTGCGTGGGAGCGGCCGACGAGGTCGTGGTCGTAGTCGTGGCCGTGGTGGCTGCCGAAGAAGTCAAGGAGGCGCTGGTAGCCGCCGACGACGTGGCCGACGACGTAGCCGACGACGTGGCCGACGACGTAGCCGACGACGTGGCCGACGACGTAGCCGACGACGTGGCCGACGACGTGCTGGACGAGCTCGGGGCCGCGGCGCCATCGGCAAGCGTCTGGTTGAAGGTGAACATGGTGATACGGTTGCCCGCGCCGCAGGCCTGGCTGGAATTGCCAGCGCACGGCATGTTGCAGTCGGTCTGGGCGATGCCCGTCATGGTGCTCCCTTCGCCGAGGCTGTTGCCGCAGTAGCACTCGCGCCCGTACTCGGCCCCGAAGTACTTGAAAGCCTTGCAGAACTTCATGCATGAGTCGAGGCTCGTCGTGTCGTCGGCGCGGTTGTCGCCCGTCAAGGCCCGGCCCTGCTTGGCCTCGGAGAAGCAGCCGACGTAGGAAAAGTTGCCAACGGACGCCGGTGTTACGAGCGGCTTGGCCACGGCTCCTCCCTGCCCGCCGCCGCCGCCGCCCCCGCCGCCGCCGGCGTTTGCGTTTCCGCCGTCGACGTAGGGCAAGGCTGCCGAGGTCGAAAAGACGGTGATGTAGGGGCCGCCGACGTGGAGCTCACCATTGCCACCGCAGATCTCGTTGACGTTTCCTGTGCATGCGTAGTTGCAATCGGCATCCTTGGTGAATAGCTTCGGCAGCATGTTTCCGCTGATAGAAAAGGCTGTTAGTGGCTATCGCTTCAAGAGAAATGAAAAAGAGAAAAGGCGACCGCCAGCGAGCTAGTCGCCCAAGGATGGCTTTCGCCCGTATGGATACGTACCACCAACACTCCGAATTGTACTGCGTGCCGGCAATGGCATACTTGCCGTCTGCACACGCCTGGATGCAGTTACCGTTGGTGTTGTTCTTGTTGCCGCCCCATTGCATCTTGGGAAGCTGGCGCCCTGGGTTGTTCTCGCGGGCGCAGCCGGTATACTGGAAAAGGGAGGAACCGTTCGCGGCCGCGGGTCCGTACTGCTGCGTGACGGCATTGCAGGTAAACTGGATGAACTGCTTGCCGAGGACGGGGTCTCCCGTGTTGATGGTCCATGTAGCGCTGCCATTGAAGGCAGCCATATTTACCTGCGACTTGGGAACGGAGCAGTACAGGTCCGCAGTTTGGCTCTCGCCGGCTGCCAGAGTTGTGCCCTCAGCGAGGTCAACGTTGTTGGCTGCTCCGACGATGCCGCTGACTCCATAGGGCGGCTTCGAGACGGTAATGGAAAGACGGGCGGCATTGGGCCCGCCCACATTGGTCAGGCGCAGCTTGCGAGTCACTGTCGTGCCCTGGACAACATCGCCAAAGGTGAAGTCGACGCCGCTAGTGTAGTTGACCCAGCTCTTGCCATCGACGCTCTGGAACTCAATCTGTACCTTAGGGGTGGTGCTCGATGTTCCGAGAACGTCGAGCACGCCCTTGCCGCCATCCGAGGTGACGGCCACGAAAACGGCAAAGTTTCCGTTGGTGGACGGGTTGAAGTTGATGGGTATGACAGCCGTGGTCTTGGGCTCTATGGTGGACGGAAGGTTGAAGAAGGTGAAGGGTCCCACCGACGAAGCGCCGTTGGCCGTGGTGACTGGAGTCACCCACGGTCCAGTCTCCGACTCGACCGAGAACCGGAGCTCCGAGATGTGCAGTGGCGAGCTTCCCTGGTTGATGATAGTTGCAGACTGGTTGACGCCGCCGGTAATCTGGCCTGTGATGATACCCGAGAAGGAAACCGTGTTGGGCGAGACCAGGAGCAGCGGGGCCTGGGACACGCCGGTTCCTGTCAGCTTGACGGGAGTGTTGATGGCGTATTTAGCCTCGGAATTGGTGGTGTTGATGAGAGCACTGCTGGACAGAGACCCAACCTGCTTGGGTCGGAAGGAAGCATCGAAGCTGAAGGCGGCGCCCTTATTGAGGCTCAAGGGGAAGTTGGGCAGGCCGGAGAAGATAAAGTTAGGGTTGCCGAGGAGATCAATGCTGGTGATGGTCGTCTGGGTATTGGCACGGCACGTCACCTTCTGGGAAGCAGAAGTCTGGTCGATATTCACTTCGCCAAAGCTGGGGGGTGCAGTGCAGTTCAGGGGAAGGTCCACGGGGGCTCCAAAGCCGTAGATGAAACCTTGGTTACTGGCCACGTAGCACATGGCGTCGCCGAAAACAGGGCGCCCAAACTTCATCGAGCCCGGCACGTTGAACGAGTTGATCATGGTCAAGCTGCCCTGGTCGTTGGGCTTGGCCTTGTATATGCGGAGGTTAATGCCCTCGACATCGGACACCCACAGAAGGCCCGAGTCGGCCTGTCCGTTCAGGGATGTCGTGGTACCGTGGCCTACACCCAAGATGTTGGCGTTTTGCTCGACCGTATCGGCAACGTGAGTGAAAGCGATGTTTCCGTCCGCGTTGCACCCGAACTTCCACACATGCGTCTTGTACTTGATGACGTTGATGTATACATAGCCCCCGTCCAGGGGCATGACACCCGCTGCGGCGTAGACGGAGTTCTCGTTCAGGAACTGCTGAGGCACGGCGTCAAACTGGTTCGGACCCATCTGGTAACCTCCCAGGTTGTCGAGGTTGAGCCAGTACGTCTTGCCCGATTTTCCTGTCACGATACCGATACGCCTGGCATTGGGGCAGCTGAAAGTAGACGAGGGCAGGATCTGTAGCGGGCTCGTTCCGAGGTCCTTGTCAGCTCCGTCGAGTTCTTGCTTCTCCCACGGCATAAAGAAGTCGATCGGGGTGATGGTGCCGTTCTCGTTGATCCGGGCGTTGACGGCGGCTTCTTCGAGTGCCGTGGGCGGCGTTCGGCCCTGCACGGGAACGCCTTTGAGCTGGGAGGCGTAGCCGTTGCCGGTAGCAAAGTACATGCTGCCAGCCTCGTATGCTAGACCTCCACCGCTCATCCAGACTCCGCCGCCTTTGACCGTATTCGGTTCATTGCCTGCCTGCGTGGCGAAAGTCTCGACCAGCTTGCCCGTGGTCTTGTCCCAGCCGAAGATGGCGCCAGTGAAGTTATAC
The DNA here is from genome assembly GCA_018287875.1 of Nigrospora sphaerica. NCBI lineage: Eukaryota > Fungi > Ascomycota > Sordariomycetes > Amphisphaeriales > Apiosporaceae > Nigrospora > Nigrospora sphaerica. Next base: position 5,550,928 of record JAGVVL010000002.1, read on the forward strand.
TGCACACAGTGGGACGCAAAGCCGGCATAGATGTACTGGCCAGTGTGCAGGAGGCCGGTGCGCTGGTGCTGGTTTCCGCTGATGAACATGCGGTTCGGGCTGGAAACAAGTCCACGGTCAGAAAAGTGGACAACTACTCGGTGGTTCCATACGGCGCATAGACTCACTTGTTCCGGAAGATGGCACCCTCCAGGGACGTAGGAAAGCCCGCACGCTCCTCCAGCGTGTTGACATCGACGGCATGGAACAGCATTTCGCCGTTCAGGCGGCCGCTAGTGAAGCCCTTCTTGTAGGTCTTGGCTACGAAGTAGAGCGTTTCCGTCTCCGGATCGATGACACCGGTTCCCGTCACACCGATCGTGGGGTTGATATCCACGCACCCGTCGAGGTCTATGGACGAATTAGCACGAGCATCCCAAGGGCGGATACGGAAGGGACCCTACCGGAAGTAAGAAAGGGGATGTGGAGGGCTCTGGAGTTCACGATAGCGCCCGTCTTGGCATCCAGCTGGTAGAGGTTGTTCTGGGTCGTGAGGACATAGACATATTGTTTGCCGCTACTGCTGAGCGTATACACTAATGGCTGGGAGAAGACCTGCTCGGCACCGAGGTTGTTGTAGTTCCCGGGCAACTTCGTCTTGAATAACTGACCGAACTGAGGGCTGCCAACAATAGTAGGGTCCATGTTGTGGTTGTCCTGGTAGCCGGTTCTGGAGTTATCACCACCCCACGTGATGGTGTCCGTTGAGGCCAGTCCATAGACGCTCTGAAAGAGGCTAACCAGGGCAATCGCCCACATCAGGAGGCTGGAATGCGCCATTCTGAAGGTGGAGCTGGGCGGCGATTTGCTGGATGCTGGAGTTCTCCGGGAACGAAGGGCGACGAGGTGAGGATGCCGAACCTATATAGTCAAGCTGCCCGGGCCACGCACCCTTATTTTACTATCGAGCAGCCGCAATGGGTTCCAACGCGGGCGCGGAATCCTTTCCCAGCTCGCTCGTCCTGTGCTCCCGTGGGGTACCAAGGAAACCCCTATCGTATACCAGCGCCGCATAGTGTCACTAGACCAGCCCTGCTGGGCTTGAAGGCCGACCATGCCGGCGCGAATCGAGACTGGCTGGTGATGTACCTGGAGCCCCGAACAAGGGATGCAGGCATACTTTCCCTTTCGGGAAAGTCATGACTGCCGTCGGGTCCTGGGCCTCCTTTTTGATTAGCGCCACTCGGTCCAGTCCATCGGCTTCGACGGTCTGGGCCGGGCGGGTCGTCGTCAATGAACCGTCAGGCTGCTTGGCTCAGCTTGATTCATAAGAGCTCAAGGCCGTTGCGGCTGAAGCTCATGCGCTACTGAAAAACGAACAAACAGCTCGTTCCGGCGCTTCTAGGCCCAAGCTGCGCGACCACGCGATTAGCGCTGCTGATCGCGCACCCAGCTAACGGAACCGAGGAGCTGGTTTGGAGGCCATATCGGCGCCTAGGTTCCTCGGACCCTGGATGCCAGCTCATGCAGGTATAGATAGGGTGGCGGTGGAAAAGATGTGTAGGTACCCAATTACTCGGGCCGGGCTGCTTAGCAGGTTTAGCGGCTGTGGTGTCGACGCCGGCCGTATCCTGCAATTTCACAATGCAGCTAAAATTCTCAACGACGCGGTCTTCAAGAGAAGAAGAGGGGGAAAGAGCGAGTGGGTAGGACCCAACCTGCCGGTGAATAGTCACGGGACTTTCTCTCACTCTCGCCCAGCGTAAATCCGCTCCTGAGGCATATATCCCTCGGGCGTTGGCTCTGCCTTCGCTCAATCTTGGACGCCTGGTCGGAAAACACCAAAAACTTGCCCTCGGCTGGTCGACTCGGAGAAAAGATCGGGATCGGCGATGCAGAGGCTCTGCATTGCATGGGGATCAAGTCACCCAATCGGCTTCTTTTATGCGGCCGGCTATCGCAGCTGAGCGCGAACCCCCTCGCCGTGAGGGCCTGCATTCCCGACACGCATGGGGTCTGAAAGTGGAAAAGAAGAAAAAAAAAAGGACAAGGCAAATCGCAAATACCGACATGCAGGTACAGTGCAGCCCTTGGCGGCAGGCGCTACTGCCGTACCTGCATTGGTGCTGCCATTTCAGCTGCCATCTACCCACGCCACCGGAGGCAGTGTTAGTCGCCCCGTTCCCGTACGACGATAGTAGTTTGGCAGGCCAACGGGGTACCTAATAAGTGCAGGTGAGCGTGTCGGCCAGTGGATAGTCCCGGTGGACGCCCCGAGATAAGGGAGCACGACCTGTCGTCGACTGCTCGCGTCGGTAGCAAGCCGACTCCATCGAGGCCCGGCTTCGGTGCCTTTGAGTTAGCATCTGCCCGCTCCCGGTCCGCTCAAGAAGCAGTCGGGCTCGCTTCAGGTCAAGAAGGCTCGAAGACGGGCCCAGACCAACGGACTAGCTTCAGTCGGTACCTTCAGCCAGTGTGCTCCTTTGCGGGGCCGCCCCGAACCCATTCACCACGTGGGCCAGGCGAGACAACACATGACCAAAGCGTGGCAAGAGGCGGAACCTCCGGAGGCACCTCATTGCACTCAAGATTCTGCAAAAAGGAATGAGCAATGGCTCTGTTGGCTGGCGCCATCACTCCTTGCGTAATCTCTCTGCCGTAGGTCACCTCCTCCTTCTTGCTTCGTGATGGTTGCGAATGGGAGGGAGAGCAGCTTGGGACTGGTTAGAGACCTGCCCTGGGCAGGGGGGGGGCCTTGACAGCTGGAGGCGTGGATCTTCTTTATTGGGTATGGTTTGGGCAGCCGGCTCAGATCGACCTGGACGGGGGGGCTAGGTCCCTGGTAACCCGAAAGCGTCGCCGCCCCCTCGACGATGCCGCAGAGCTGCCTCGTTCGGTACATCTAGTATCTTCAACCTGGAAACGACAGTCCTCGCGTGGGAGGGAGGGAAATGCGCAGGCCCGCGCCGGCCTCCTCCCGTCTTCTGGCCCAGCCCAGCCAACCAGTCACGACAAGCGGCCACGGCAGCTGTCCTTCCCCCTCCGGTACGGGTACGGTTCTCGCCTAGCTGCCTTGGGGTTCCTCGCCGGCCATCCTCATGGCCATCAAGACGCCCTTGAACGTGGCGGCCTCCTCTTCCATCTCCTCCATGGTCCGCGGCTTGCGGTCGGCGTCCTCAATCCGGGGAAAGCCGCCGCCGGGCTGCGGGCGGCCGTGGTCGCGGTCCCACAGGGCGCCGCCCACGTTACCGTCCTCGGCCGCCATCATCTCGTAGATCTTGTCGTCGGGGCCGGCGGCCTTGGCCGTGGCGCCGGGGATGCGAGGGATGACGTGCACGTGCAGGTGCGGCACCGTCTGGCCCGCCTCGCTGCCGTCCTGGATGGCGATGTTGAAGGAGCCGGCCTCGGGCGTGCCGGGCGGCCGCGGCTCCGGGTCGTGCTCCGGGTCCCGGCTCAGGTCCTGGTCCGCCAGGTCGGCCTCCTCGCAGACAGCGCGCGTGAAGTAGTGCCGCGCCAGCATGCGCTGCACGCGCTGCACCGCCTGCATGAGGTCCGTCAGCTCGGGCGCCGACAGGTCCGTGAGCCGCTTGTGCGGCTTCTGCGGGCAGACGAGGACGTGGCCCGGCAGCAGCGGCTTGAGGTTCACGAGGGCGAACGAGTGCTGTGTCTTGAGAAAGACCTGTAGGGGAAGGGTCAGCGACGTTCTTCCCCGCCCTCCCGCCCTCCCCTGGGGTTGTGGCGTGCTCTCCCACCCCCCGAGTCGGACGACACGACGGCGTCCACGTGTGGACCGTTTGGGGACTCGGAAGCGGCGCCAATTTTGCCGCGCGCAGGCAAGCGGGAGCCGTGCTCACCTGGGACGTGACCTCGAACGGGCCGAAGCGGATCGGCTCCGACGGCTTGGTGGTCATCTTCCGTGACCAAAAACCCTTAGTAGTGCTTGCCATGAATCCGACGGCTCTGGTGGGCATGGCCATCTCCAACGGGCAGTGGGTGGTCGTCGGGTGTGGCTTGATATTAGTAGGAGCGGGTTAGTGCTATGTACGGAGGTACAGGCCTGGAGGCGGGCATTCCCCCCCCTTGCCTCTCCTTGCCAGTGCGTCTCCTTTACGTCCACCACAGGTAGGCTGTACGTGTGGGGGCCGAAATACACAGAGGAACATTGATCCATCCATGCATGCACCCGACGGGGTAAGTGGGCCTGGCCTGCCAGGTGCAAAAAGGGCCTGGAAGCCCGGCGGATGGCGCGCCGCGGCCCGGGAGCCTCAATCCCAGAGGCGCGTCAACTTTGGGTTCGGGTCCCAAAGGAGAGCGGCTATTTGTTTGTATTTAGAAGATTCCCGGTGTAGTGGAAAGCGGCTGTGCGGTCTCGTCCACAATAGAGCCGTTGTCGGGGAACAATTCGGACCCTTTGTTTTCCATACGCACGCATGTGCTTCCCCTTGGGCCAAATAAGAGAGGCGCGATGCGATTACGCCTTTCAGCTAGCTACGTACTGTGTACTTACTTACGCAAGTACTCTCTCGCTCGCTCGCTCTGTAGGGGCTTCCTCCCTGCCTCTTTTGCCTCCTGTTCTAGCTCGACTCATGCCCCCTTCTTTTTAGGTAAGTACCGGGGGGGCAGATGCACCTCCGATTCGTCCCCAAGACAAGAACCTGTAATGATCAAAAGCATCATCGTCGACTCTCGATTCCTGTCGCCAGCTGTCTTTGTTGGTACAAGTAAGACCGATCCAACGCCCGAACGATGACATCTGTCTATCCATACCTACTTAAGTACCTACCTACACCGCGCTTCCCAAGTCAAGTAGACGTGCCAACCCCAACCCCAGCCCAAACCGCGCGTCAAAGGCCCCGCAACAATTCGTTCAGCGAGATGGGCTTCCGGACAGCGTTATTCATTCCCTCGTGAAAAGTTACCCACACTTTCTTCTCCCCCTTGCCAAGAGGCGCGTCGCGTAGTTTGGCCGCTGCGGCTGCGTGACCCTCGCTCTGCCCTGCCGGCCGAGTGTCTGTTTTCACGATCCGGCCAAAGAAGTCCTTCTTGACGGGCATGATGGGTAGCCCGACGGCTTTCGGGTTCGTCCGTTTCTCTTGCGCGTCCGGCATCTCGTCTTGTCCGCTGAGGTTGCCGGCACGGAAACGTGCTAGCCTAGCTGCGTTTTCTCGTAGCGCTCGGAGTTTCTGCACTTCTTGGTCCAAGACCTGCCGCACGGCATAGCGCGTGGGCGCCTGCGTGCCGTGCACTACTGCTGCAGACGTCTCAAACGTGGCGAGGGCGTCAAGATCGCTGCGTCCGGTTAGTTTCCGACCAAGGGGCGGCGGGATACGGGATGCGCCGTGTACTTACGGATCCATGCGGTAGACCCAAGCAGGGCCGCGACCGAACGCGTCGCCCTCGATTTTGCCCCTTTGAAGCTCCACACCCACGTCCAGTAACGCCTCGGCCGCTCGCAGCACCATCGCCTTCTCGGATTCCCTTCTGACACTCGCGATCCCGCGCTGGTCGCCGCTGCCGCCGACCACGACTGGCTTCACCTCGGGTGACACCAACCTCATCAGGTACGGTAAGAATTCAGTCGAGATGTCCTCGGCGCTGCGGAATGACCGCATCAGCGTGGGGGACAGTTGCGCCTGGAGGGCCTGGAGCATAGCTCGGTTGCTCTTCTCGGCTTCGTAGGCGGCAAAGTCGGCTCGCGGGCCTGTAAACGGCAGCGGCGCCGTCTCCTCCTCAATAGAGTTATGTTTCTGGTACATCAACTGCGAGTAGCGGGTAGGAGAGGCGAAGAGGTGATGGCAGGCGAGAACCGGGCGGCTGAGGTAGGGCGCCAATTCCCAGTCCTGGCTTCCAAACAGCTTGGAAGAACAGGCGTCGTGAAAGTACATCCATTCGTACGCTTGGTCCGGCTTTGTGAGAAAGGAATCATCATTGAAATCGTGGTTCGGGTAGTGCGAGAAGACATCGGTGACAATGCGATCAATCTCGCCGCTCGTTTCGATCATCTCCTGAAGGCGCTCCATAGCGTACTTTTTGTGCTGTTCCGAAAACCCCAGCTGCGTTTGGGGCTGGTCCTCGGGAAGGGCTTTCATCGCTTGCAACATGAGCCCGTTAGGTTTGGGGAAGCCGGCCCCTTCTTGGAAGACACGACTGACAATGTCCTTGACGCTTCCTCGGCCAACACCTCTTGCACCGCCGCCGCCGTGGCCCAGCTCGTGGGCGATGTTCTTCTCAATCCATTGTCGAGTCAGAGAGGGAGTGTGCTTGAGCGACGCGGCCCTTAGTCGGCCCGCCACCCATTCGCCTACGACCATGATGCCGCGAAGATCACCTTCGGCATTGCTCTCACGGCCCTTCCGGGCCTCGATGCCGCTGGTCATGCCCCAAGCTGCCTCGCACAGCTTGCGGGCTGCGTCCTTTTCACAGGGGATGCCTTCCTTATCAAAAATAGACTTGAGCCGAGTGACAACGGCTTCCACAGTGGGCTTGCCCACGTGTATCACCTCTGCCAGGTTGGACTGGCGCAAAGGTCGCAGGCTGGGGTGGTACACATCGTTGCAGATTAGGATGAGCGGGCGCATCTGCCGGAAGTCGTCCCCTTTCTTCTTGCGACGACTGCTCTGTTGCGTGGTGTCCGAGTGGTTGGAGCTATTCCTCTCGCCAGTTGCCACGAGGTCCATCAGCGCCTTGATGAAGCCACCTTCGCCCGCGCCACCCGAGCCTGATACCACACCGTCGACTTCGTCCACCACGACGCAAACCGGGCGCGCCACCTTGGCTTGCTGGCCGGCCTGGGGCTTACTGTGTTGAACCGTCTTCACGCTTTCCGTCCCTAGACTGGTCCGGATTTGGTTCTTGACAACGTGCGAACTGCGGTCGTCGCTGGCGTTGATCTCTAAAACCTCGTAGCCCGCTTGCCTGGCGCAAACGTGGGCCAGGGTTGTTTTTCCCAGCCCGGGCGGGCCAGTGAGCATGAGGATCCTGCGATGAGGCTTCTCCTCCTCGTCCTGACCGTTGGCCGCCTTCCGTCTCATCGGTTTGGGCTTGGCGGCTCGAGGGAAGACCAGGGGGTCCCACCGCTTCAACCACCGCAGCACCAGTCGGTTTGTGGCATCGTCGCCACATAGGTCCATAAAATTCCTGGCGCGGTACTTCTCTGTCCAGAGCAGGCACTTTTTGGGTTTACTGGTCCGTGTTTGCTCGACTGATGGCATCGGCTGATCGGGCGTGACCTGGGCTGCTGCCTTTGCTTTCTTTTCCGCAATGTCCTTGGCGGCTGCGTCCATTAACTCGTGTATTTCAATGCCGTAGTAGCTCCGCTCGGCTCGCCCCTTCTTCGTCTTGGACCTTGCCGCAACCAATCGTTCGTACGAGGGACCAGAAACAACCTCGCGTTTTCTGATGTCTGTGGTGACGCCGGAGCAAGTCGTGATCCGAAAACGACCGCGGGACTGGTGCGTGGCGAGCTGTTTGAAGGCTGAAGCAAAGTTGCTTTGGGAATTGAGAAGTAAGTTGTAGGCAGCATCATCGTCTCGGTCCAGCTCTTGTCGCGCAGGCGCATTCGCTTTCAGGCTGTCCGGCTGGGCAGGCTGCTGCGACCCGTTGTCGCGCTCCGCGGGCGGAGAAGACGGCTCGGTAAAGTCGGCAATCGCTGGCTCTCGGGGGCTGCTCAGCATGCGGCGTTTGGCGGCGGGCTCGGCGGGATCATCGTCGTCGGAATCATCCAGCAGAAAGCCGGCCTTCCCACGTACGGTGGGCTTGCGCTCTTTGTGAGGTTTGGCGCGTTTGGCGGCCGGCGGCGACGAGCTGGGAGGGTAGGCCACTGGCGACGATGCGGACAGCATCTTGGGGACCAGGTCGGTTATCCTCTGCTCGTCCGGGCAGGGAAGGAGCTGTTGGACGAGAGAAGCCGGGTAGATGGGGCGAGGGGCGGTCGGTGGTGTTGTGCTGTGTTGTAACGTGCAAGATCCCGGGCCATATAAGTTGTAAGTGGGTAGGGCGGCAAGACGCGCTTGACGCGCCGAAGGAACGCGGCAGGCGTGTCATAGCTCAAGTAAAGTACTAAGGTTCCATCTTTTACGTACCGTGCTTGGAAAGGGTGGGTGGAGCAGATGGTCCGCTATGTGTACAGAGCACAGCCAGCCCTCCCACTTTCAGCCTCGACTGCTAAAGAAAGAGGATACGACATGGCCTACATCCAACCCATACCTACATATTGTGTCCATAAGCCATTTTGAATGCTTGCTGAACATTCTGCCGCTTTTGGTTGGGACAGGAGTTGCGATGTAAACAGTACCGAGATATATGTTCTAGTGGCGGGCTGTATCTTCATCACTATAGTTTTCTAATATGTGCACCTTTTTTCAATCCAGATAACCACCGGATCAAGGGACGCACCCCAACGAGGCAAGTTCATACATTCATGTTTACCTCTTATTTTCCATACCCTTGGCAAGGCTGAATAGTACTTTAAAATCACGATGCGATCTTCAGTCACCTGCGTCCAGAAAACGGATAGCTCTACCATCCATCGCCACCAAAGGGCATAGGATTCGACGGATTAAGCTAGCCCAGCGTGCTCTCTTCGGGCAGATTGCCTCGCCATTTCATCGCCGAGTTGTCGTTGGCCCACTCCAGCAGCGCATCCCAATCAGTACACTCGTGTTCGGACCCCTCACCCGGCCCGGCCTCCGTCTTGCCCTCGAGGGTCGTATCGGCCGAACACATGATGCCCTGGCGGAGGTAGTTGATGCAGTGGGCCGAGTGGTGCGCCACCTCTTTGGTCAGCTCGGCGCCGGCATAGCCCTGCTGGAAGCGCTCCGTGATGTAGCTGAGGCAGTGGAGCTGATGAAAGGCACTCATCATGAAACCCTTGCCGTCGGTATATCGATCGATGGCCACATCGTAGGGCTCGGGAAGATCGTATCGGCTGGTGTCCCCGACGACGACGTAGCCACGGCTCCCCGAGCTCAACTCGACCCAGTTGTGCAGGGTGTGGAGCGCGTCCGACTCGTTGAAGAACATATCGCCTTTCACATATCGTGGGTCATCGCGAAAGGTGTGGATCTTGCGTGGAACTATAGGTACGCTGCAGGTCAGCATCGCTTACTTGTGTTGTCAAGCCTCTCTGGCGCTCAACGACCATCTGGGCAATGGGTGAGTCCTACGCGTAGGCACCGGCGTCCTCCTAATGGTGCTCCTCGGCGGCGATCGAAAGAACAACAGGAAGATTATGGTCCCGGCCATTGCCACGTCGAGCAACAAACGCAGATACCACGTGATTTTCCGTCGTTTGCCGTTTCTCTCGGGCCGTGAGGCTGCGGCATCCTCACTGCCCCCGGGCTGGGGAGGAAGGAAGGCCGTTTGTTCCTCCTCGTCGGTTTCGGTTTTCCTTCTAGGATCCATGGCTGCGGCGACACGTTTGGGGAACGGAACGAAAGAGAGGAAGTTTTACGGAAACTGCCCAAAAAACCAATGATCCCCGGCCGGAGGGATATACCCTGCCCCCAATATTTCAAGGCGCCGAGACATCTCCCGCCGAGACGTCTTCGTCGGTCGGCGTTTAGCCGGGACGAGGTTACATCGATCCTTTTTGGGCGGCGGTGGTTGCTTGCCGTGCCAAATGGGGATAGCGTGTCTATGATAGATCCGAGTCTCCATACACGCCCGAATATGGATGGATGGATAGATGGCAAGCGGTTCCACTGCTAGCTCCTCTTTCTTTCTTCACAGTTGAGGAAGTGAACGGCCAGGTAAAGCAAGCAGCACCGTCGATAAAGCAGTAGGGGACAAATACGATGCGCCGAGAAATTCTTTCCTGGGGTGCAGCAAGTGAGTTACATCAGCAGGTATATCCAGAGCAAGAGGAGCCTCTCCTCTGCCCATCCATTGCCTCAACTCGACTTACCATAAATCACATGAGGATATGGTCAAAGTTACTCTCGAGGAGCCGAGGGCGGCATAGCCAATCCTCACATGGTGCAACCAAAATGCGGCTCCGGCTGCTAATGGGCATCTAAATGTATTAAAGTTTATGACGGCACGGGAGCATGGATGTACATGAAGTAGGCAGTAGCCATGCTAAAACAGCCCTACAGGGCGCCGATGTTAGTGCTTATTATTCGTGTACCCATGCTGGGTAAAATATACGCAGAACCTATGTCGTCACCTCTTGCTCCGCATTTCAGTATTGGTACACAGCTCGCCCGTGCCATGAACACGAGCAGCCAACAATTAGAAGCTCGTAGTTCGTCGGCAATTTCGTCTCTGTTCAAAACGCGCCATGGCCGCCGAAAAGCCTATTGTCGTGGTTGTCCACGGAGCCTTTCACTTGCCACAGTATTACCAGCGCCTCATCGGACCGCTCCGGCAGCAAGGATACACGGTCCTGGCGCCGGCTCTGCCCTCCACGGGCTCCGACGACTCGATCAACGGGAGGACGTACGTCGACGATGTCAGGCGCATCCACGAAATCCTGCTGCCCTTGCTGGACGCGGGCCGGACCGCCGTCGTCGTGGGCCACAGCCAGGGCGGCATCGCGGCCAGTGCGGTAGCAGAGGGCCAGACGATCGAGGCACGCAACTACCGTGGCCTCCCCGGCGGTATCACGGCTGTGCTCTATGTGGCCGCCTTTGCGCTGCCAGCTAAGGGTATGAGTCTGATCGAATCCATCGGAGGCCCGGAGGCGTTAGCAAATTGCCCCTATCACCTCGAGGTACACTTCTTTTCCTCTCGACGACCCCTCCCAGCCTTCCCTGTCCCCTCGCCGGATGTGCTGACACTCTGGAGCCCCAGGGCCACCATTTTGTATGCGACGAGGACGCAGGCAATGCTTTCTATAACCTGCTGCCTGAAGACGAGAGAGCCGAGGCGGCGCGCTGGGTTGTGCACCAAAGCCACGCAAGCCAGACCGCTCCGGTTTATTTCGTGGCCAGCGACGTGACAGTACCCAAGACTTATGTAGTGTGCAAGCATGACAAAATTTTCCCTGCCAACGCCCAGATCTCGATGGCCAAAGCCAGCGGCTGTCGGGTCTTGGAACTGGACGCCGACCATTTCCCTTTCTTGAGCGAGGTTACATCCAAGCAACTGGTGGACATCGTCGTGGAAATCGCAGGGAAATGAGAGAAAGACGGGGACTTAGCGTTGCTGGCCCTGACTGGGAAGGCGAGGCGCAGTATCATGGCATCGTTGCCAGCTATAAGCTTAGGGAAACCCCACCAAACCCATGCATGGGGAAACATCACGCCCCGTGGTTGCTCCCCTCGTTGTCCCCGTCGTCGCGTACCAGTTTCCAGGTAACAGTCCAAACCAGCAGACGCGGGCCGTAGCCAGCCCCCCGAAGCCGCGCCTCCTGCGCGCATCCATCGCAAGCCTCGACGCGCGGGGCCCAACTGGTGCAGGCAATACAGTTGTCACTCCAATGTTGAGGCATCCCTCTCCAGCTCATCTTCTGCACCGGCCTCCCTGCGGCACTGAAACACATGGGCGGCCCTCGGGCGCCGGAAGCGGCTGGGAATCTCCAGTGCTGGGCCCATTCGACGATCCTTTCCATCTCGTCCTTCTTGTCTTCGCTCGTCTCGAAATCCATGACCAGCGTCTTCAGCTTCGGCATGCGTTCAAAGGCAAGTCCCCAAACGCCCACGGTGAAGGGAACCCGGCCACCGCCGAGTGTCGTCTCCATGTCCGCTTTCATCTGGCTGGGTGCCTTCTGGTGGGAAGAGTTGCCCCGAAACGGCGAGATGCCGAGGGGCGCGTTGTGTTCCCACCACCACCAATCGCTCCTCCGGAAGGTCATCCGGAGGCTTTCGACTTGGGAGAAGTAGTTCGTCTGGGAACATATCCAGAAGAGATTGCGATACCCGCGGTCTTCCAACCAGAACATCTGGGTGAATAGTCGAACGGAACGGACCTGAACGGCGGGTGAGTAAAATGACGCTGTAATCGCTCCTAGGAGCGACAAGAAAAGCCCAGAAGAACAACTCACAAGATCCAACCGGCGAAGATTCGACACAAGCAACCGTTCCTCCAAGGTTTCGCTGAAGAATCTCTCAAATTCGGCCTGGGTAGCGGGGTCCGGCTGCGCCTTGGGACCACGGTAGAAGTAGAAGCAGAATTCCTTCTGCAGAATAGGGAGGCTGTGGGCCTCGAGATAGACGCGCTTGCATGTACGCAACAAATCCGTGGGGAAGGCCCCCGCGCAGTCGGGGCGAACCCAGTCGTTTCTGAGGTTTCTGTTCATCGCGGCCCAGTTGGCGTCGGGCGCTTCATCGCCCATGGCCTCAGCCGGCAGCGGGGCCGCGTCGTGATTCGGTTGCACGGCAAAGTCATGCGCCAGCGGCGACCCAGCCGGAGATTCAGTGAAGGCGTACTCGAAAATCAGATTGCGAATCTCGCTGGGTATCTTGTTGAATAGCGGCGATAGGTCTTGCGAGTGAACATCCTGGCCCCGGAACGTCGCCGCCAGGGTCGCCGGCGGGTTTTCCATGTCGGCAGGATATGAATAGACACGCGCTGTACTCGAACCAAGGGCACGGGGCACAAGAGCTCTCTGTTGGGCACAAGCTTCTGGCTGCGAGGAACTCGGGCAGAGGGATTGAGGTTGACCGCGTCGAGAGTCAACCAGCCAGTGTAAAGGATCGAGGCAATTGGACTATTTGCCCGATACCCACGCTTACGAACGACGGGCTGGCAGGCTTCAACTGTTATATACAGGGGAAAGTGGAAGGGTAGCTGGAAAGAAAAGAGTCACGCCGAGGTGTCGCATACGAACTACCCATCCAAAGTGAGGGACTCCCTAGCGTGTATCCCTCCACTTAGCCTGTCTATCATCCAACTCAAAATACTTGCCGTAACGCCCTCACTTGGGGGGAACTGTCTGGTACCTTTCCAACTGTACGAAGGGGGCTGTTGTCAACTCGGCGCAGTACAATGTAACTTAACCACGTTCCCTCCGCCAATAGCAACATCAACACCGAGATCAAGGATCCATTCCAGGTTTCCATCGGAACCCTCTTCCTGCGAACCAATGGAAAGGAGGCGACAACCGGGGGGCTTTTCCCCGCGCTCCGCTGAAAGGTCCCAGCGGCTGTGTGCCATACGCCCATTCATCCAAGAAAGCCATGCGCTGGCTATTTACACATCATGCGTCCCTACGGACGCAGGTGTCTGTGCGGAGGCTGAAGACACAAGTGAGCCCGGGAGTGGCTATGTATGTTAAAGGGTCTGATTGCCGGGGCTAAGGTTGATACAATTAAGCAGCAAGATAGGGCTTCACCAACCTTGGAAGTCCAGAATAAATGGAATCCATCCGGGGTATGGGGGGACGGACAGACGGAGTGAGCTCTGGGATTGATAACTGCTGGGCAGCCGTTAGCAGTGGGTTCCCTCCCCAAATGTGGAGCTTTATGCTTATGTATGTACGTACATCATATGTACATTCCATGTACGTTACTTACCTCCTAGCTCTAGAGGTAAGTTGATAATGGTTGATGAGGGGTCCTGACGATCCACCGAGGGGCAGTCACTTGGGGCACACCCTCGAACCCCTAGTAGTAATACACACAGCCTTGTTTGATCTTTCCCAGCCGGGCGGCGACGACTTCGTTACCAACCTCCTGTCCCTCTTCCCCTCCTAGAAAAAATGGCAGTGGAGGCGGCCAAGCGTGACGCCGAAGCGTTGATCCCCAAGTTCCAGTTCGAGCGCATCCTCAACCAAGGTAAGAAGAGGACCATCCCGCCGTCAACCTGCCCAACAGCTCCAGCGCGCCTGGGTCTTCGGTGCGCCCCATACCTGGCAGGCGATGTATCTCAGCGTGTGTAGTGCGTAGAGGAGCGACACGGACCGCTAACAAGTGGCTGCAGACGACGGTGGTCGCCGTATCGCTCTCTACGGGCGTGTCGAAGCCGAGCCGGCCATCCTCGTCCTCTCGCGCGCGCCCTTCCCCGATGCCCCCGAGTACCTTTCCGCGCTTCCGGCCAACCTTCGTAGCCTCACCAACTTGAACAACAATGACATTTATTACTGGTTTCTGGGCTCCGGTGGCAGCCCCGCCGGGGCCGATGCCGGCAAGGACGCCTATGCCGACTTCAAGATGGACCTGATCTGGCCTTGTACCGAGAAACACGTCAAGAAGCACAGCAAGCAGGGTGTCCGCTACGTGACGGAAACGCCCGACATCTACCGAAACCACGTCAGGCCTCTGATGCAGGCGAACCGGGAAGAGGGCCGCCTCAACTGGGTCTACAACATCATCGAGGGCCGCAAGGAGGTGGAGGAGGTCATCTACCGCACGCCTCTGGGATGCAGCGGCGACGAGGGGTTTCTGCTGCTTCCCAACCTGCACTGGGACCGCAAAACCATTGAGTCGCTACACCTGCTGGGCATCGTGGAAAGACGTGACCTGTGGAGCCTGAGGGACCTCAAGAAGAAACACATTCCTTGGCTTAAGCACATGCGAGCCAAAATTATCGACGCTACAGTCAAGACGTACCCGCAGATCGACGAGGACCAGCTCAAGCTCTTCTTCCACTACCAGCCGACCTACTACCACCTCCACATCCACGTCGTCCACGTCATGCTCGAGGCCACCTCGACACAGTCAGTCGGCAAGGCCGTCGGCCTGGATAGCGTCATGGAACAGCTGGAGCACATGACGGGCGGCGAGGAAACGGGGATGGACACCATTTCGATGGGCTACTACGTCGGCGAGGAGTCGGAGCTGTGGACGCAGGTATTCGAACCGCTCAAGACCGGCCGTACAGCTTCTGCACGGCAATGACGAGGTCGTTGACCCCCGGGCCGCTCGGGCAGTTCTTCCACTCGCCTCCGTCACGTATGCAGTATATCTCGTTGTCGAGCCGAACCGTGCAGCTCTTGGTGACTCCGGCCTGCCGTGGTAGATAAGTACGTTAGTTGGCGTCTTGGTATATCATATCGTATACGCGCGGAGGGACTACTCGCGATGACGTACCGCGGTCGAGCGTTGCACGCTCTCTCTCAACAACTGGATACCAAAGGCACCGTCGTCCTTGGCGGCGCATTCGTTTAGCTTGCCAAAGTCGATTGCATGCTCCAGCGCACAAGCCTCGACCAGTTCCCTCTTGGGGATTTCCTGGTAGTCGCGCGTCAGACACATAGTGAAACCAAGGTGTATCTTGGGGTCGGGGTATATGTGGGCGGCGCAAAGCTCGAGGATGTTGCCCATGCATTCGCCCGGGCCGTGTTTGCAATCCACGCCGTCGTTCTCCGTGGGGGTCCCGATGTACGACATCGTGAAGTCGACCTTTTCATTCACGCGCATCATGGCGGGCAGGATGAGCTCCTTTAGGCAGTCCTTGGCGTCGGGGCATTTGCTCATGATGTGGGCTTCCAAGGGCACGCGCGGCTTAACGCTGGCCGCGACACTCTGGGCGGCGTCGGAGTCCTCGCACGGGTAGCGGGACGCGTAGCCCGCCACATGGGGGAAGCTGTATAAAGTGTAGAGTACGAGGGCGATGAGGGGGATAAGCAGCCAGGGCCGGCCCCGTCGGTGGGAGAGGCCCATTCGAGGCCGTTTCTCGTCCCTTGTAGGAAGGGTGATGCGGCCGGCCATCGTACGTCTGTCCGTCCGTGCGTGCGTGCGTGCGCGTTCTGGCGGATTGGCTCTACGTATGGGTACTGAACGAGAGGATATTGTACAACCGCGCCGAGGGGTTGGAGAAAAAACAGGACCAAAAGCCCACGGTTCGCGAGTTGTGATGTACAAAGTGCTGGGTGGGAATGGATGATGCAAATTCCCCCCTCCCCAGACAGACGGGACAGCGGGTAGTAGAGATGAATGGGGTGCTCCTTAGCGCCTGCTGACCTGCAAACCCAGAACGGAGGGGCACGTCAGAGAACCCTCAGGCAACATCCATGGAGGGGACTTTCCGCCCAATCCACCCGTTACCCAAGAAGTTGGATGGTTGGCTGCTTACTATCTACCTCGTACAACTAGCATACATGCTCTAAACTGTAGCATGCTGTCCATAGGAACCGTCGGGCCTGGGGATTGCGGGTTGGGGGCGGGCGCTTTCGGGCTGGGCCCCCGTCGACCCCCTGCCCTCGGATTTTAGTGGACATGCAGTTAGACACAGCGAGGGGGAGGGAATTCAGGTGGGACAATGGGACTTTAGGATGCCCCTCTCTGCGTCGAGACTTGAGTGCCCATGATCAGTGTGCATTATGAGGTATATGCTCTACTCAAGAAGGTATCCCGCGACACGTGTATACGCTCGTCCCGATCGAGAAACTAGTAGCAGCCCAGCAAGGTCGTCCCATTCCGTCGAATGAAGCAACGGATAAGGCGCGGAGTGGAAGCTAGGTAGAGACGACCGGCAGAGGTTGCTCCCAATCGGGGGTCACGATCACCGAAAAGCCCCGTCCAATTTTCCAGCCCGTCCGCATTTTGAAGTGGAAGTTGGACATGTCCGGAAACAGCACAAGGGTGTACACCATGGGTCGCGTGGGTTGTGTGGCAATGGATGCCTTGCCTACCGTTCATGAATACAGTCCGTCAGGTACACGGATATGATGGGAACCATGCGGCATCGATTACGCCTACAGTAACAAGAGCGCTGGAAAGCTGCGCATACTTATTATGCAGTAGCCAGGGGGAGGGAGGCTATTAGTAGTACATGGCTCAAAAAGGCCCCATCGGAAAGTGGTGTCACGTAGGCGAGTAGTACCAACGCGTGCAGGTGCGCCTGCGAGACAGGACAGACACCCAGCCCGCCAGTTGCATTGGCCTTTTTTCCATTGCAACGTTCCCTTCTCCTGGAACCCACTTCACGACGCACATACATGAACCGGAAACAAGTCGAACCCGTCTTGCCGCCTTCTAGTTGGTTTCTCTCGCATTCGCAGAACGCGACATCAACCCTTCCACTTTCTAACGTCCCCGTACCGACAATACTGGGAAGCCCCCTGTCAACACGTTGTAATACTACCCACCCCCGAGGAGGCTGAGTTCCCGACTTATCTGCTTTATTACCTACTCTGTGTACTAAACGCCTTTTTGCCTTCCAACTATCTTCCCCGAGGGAAATAGTACCCAGGCTGGAAGCCGGTAGATAAGAAGAGCTACTTACGAACTCGACGCCATATCTGCGCCACGACAAGTGTTCCGAGTCTCGAAGCTCGGCGGCAGCCTCCTTTTGCCCTCTCGCTCGCGCACCACAACCCCCCTTCCCCCGTATCCATCCCATCCCACGTGCCTCCTATCTCTCTACCCCACATTATCAAGCCCGTCGTCACTACCCATGAAGGCCATCGACATAGACGAGTTCCTGCGGCCTCTACGCCTCGACACTCTCACTGCACATTGTCTGGCCCGCGAGTTATGCACAACTTTCAAGCGTCTAGCCGCCGAGTCCGACGACCAGTTTCTGCCTACCCCCGTGACCGAGACTATACTGCGGCCACCAGCGGGGGACGAGAGAGGACGGTAAGCAAATCCGGCGGCTCGGGTCCCCCAGGCCGTCTTTCCATGCCTTGGCGGCGGCAACCGGGTTTCCATGATGCCTTCGCCCTGACCGTTCCGAACAGATTACGGCTGCTGACCCAGACGCCCCAGATACCTCGCGATTGATATGTGAGATCAACCGCCCAACCCACCAGCTGAGGACGCGTATGCATGGCTAACTGCGCACTCGCACTAGCGGAGGCACCAATCTGAGAGTTGGCTTCATCGAACTCCTTGGTAGAGGAAACCCGGCCGATGCCGCAACGGTAAACGGTTCGGGGGTGGCGGCCCCTCCGGTTCGGCTGCGGCGGCATCTTGAACGCTCCTGGCCCATTCAGGACCTCCTGAAGAACGAAAATGCGGACCACCTATTTTTCTGGATAGGCAGCTGCATCGCCGAGGTCGTCGATGTGGGGTGCCGGGAATTCGGGCTCCCTCGCGATGAGCCCTTGTCTCTGGGCGTAACCTTCAGTTTCCCCATGGTCCAGCACACGCTGACGGAAGCGACGCTGATGGCCATGGGCAAGGGTTTCGCCATTACGACCAACGCCGACCTGGCGTCGCAGCTGTCCCAGGGCTACGAGACAGCGCGAAGGCCCGGCCTGCCCCCTGTAAAGATTGCGGCCATTGCGAACGACGCCGTCGCGACATTGGTGTCCTTTGTGTACCAGGCCCCCGAAAGCGCGTCGTGCAGAGCGGCCATGGGCCTCATCTGCGGGACGGGCTCCAACGCCACCACCGCGCTGCCCGTGAGCATGCTGAAGCCAAGCAAGCTCCCGCAAATCCAGAGCGGGCACGAGGCGCGCGCAGAAGACCTCAAGGTAGCCGTCAACACGGAGTGGTCCATCAACGGAACGGCGGCGGCTTTGCGGTCCTTCAACCTGGTGAGCAGGTGGGATGAGCAGCTCGACGCTGCGGGGGAGATGCCGGGGTTTCAGCCGCTGGAGTATATGACGGCAGGTAGATACCTGGGCGAGCTGGGTCGCATCATTTTGTTGGACTATCTGGCGGAGCGTGGCTACCATACAGATGTGCTACCCGAGAAGCTACGGAACAAATTTGGGCTCACGACGACTTTCTTGAGCCATTTCAAGCCCTTGCATGCCCCCGTCCTGCTGGGCCGGCTGGAGGCCGAGTTTCCCACTGCGGCGGCCGGCTCGTCTTTCACGTGGACCGAAGAGATGACGTCAGTTGTCTACAGCATAGCGAAAGCCATCGAGGTTCGCGCCGCGGGCATCATCGCGGCCGCCACGGTGGGCCTGCTCGCCTGTGCGGGCGATATCCCGCTTCAGCAGGAGCAGCGTCCCGTGGAAAACGGAGAGCCCGCGAGGCAGGCGGACGCGCCACCACAGATGGATCTAGTGGTTGGCTTCACCGGGGGCTGTATAGCACACTTCCAGGACTACTTGTCGGATTGCCGTGGGTTCCTGCAGGGCATACTAGAAGCCGAGTTCGGCAGCGCACCGCCGGTCCGGATATCGCTACACCCATGTCACGACGGTGGCATTACCGGGGCAGGCGTCCTCAGCGGAGCTTCCCGCATCAGTTCGGAACATGTGCAGGAGTCGTGATGCGGCGTCATGCATTGGTGGCGCCGGCTTGGACGACTGGCGGTACATACCGGCGCCCCCGCATGCGTTATGGAAAAGCGGCCACGGGCTCGATCCGCTGTGCTCGCATGTGTAGAGAGTGTGTGTGTATTGGAGATGCAGTCGAAGCGGCCGTTTGCGGGTGCCGTGTCCCCCCCTTCCCCCTACTATGCACCCACCCCCTCCCTCACAATACACGGCCGCAAGTGCCATGGTCCAACAGGAAGACGGCGGTAGTTTAGAAATAGAAAAAACCATATTCACTCTCGCGCACACCCTTTCTTACAGCGCGCCGGTTTGCACAAGAGCCATGCCGGCCGGGGTGACCCCTAAGACTGGTTTATTAGATCGTTAAGGTCGCAGACGAGCATTGCACACATGCTAAGCTGCCAGATGTGCAGTAGCCCCATGTCGAGAAACGATTCAGAACCGCAGGCGGCTTACAGTGCATCGATTCCCGCGGGGCTATGACTGCCGATCCTTTGCCCCGGTTTTCGGCCGTCATCTTCCCAAGCTTCTGCTTACTCGGCGACTCTCTCCATTTCTCCGTCCGTTTTCTCTGCAGATGCTGGAGGGGAATAAGTTGCCCACCCACGCGCTGTCCGTCCAACACCGATACTAAGCCAACTACATGACTAGATAGAATTTACTTACCATCGGTATGTAAAAACCCGGGGGGATTGTCCTGTGGTGGGCTACGCAAGTTGTATCGTGTTGCCAACAGCTCAGCTCGAGGTCACGCACGAGGCAGCTTGAAGGTTCTCCGTCTGCCTCACTATATTTGCTTGACGCTCGCTTTCCTAGTTGGGTGGTTTTACCCCGCCTTCGTCATCTTCGTCGTGACGAACCCCGAACAAGAAGGCCTCGGACCGGCCGGGTCTCGTGTTCTTCCCACCGCTCCTTCGGCTCTGCGCGGGGCCACTTCCCTCCCCCCCCCCCTTCCTACTCGGCCCGTTCGGCATGGCCACGCAAGACGACGCGAGCGGCGATGGCGCCGGCGCGGCGACGGAGCGAACGGCGCTCCTCCGGGCCGCGTCCCCCGACGGCGGCGCGAGCGAGGAGCTCGACGCCGCCGAGGCGGACCTCCTGCTCGCGCGCACCGCCTCGGCCTCGAGCGCCGCGGCACTGGGGCCCGAACCCTTTGACTCGTCGCTGCGGCGCGGGCCGCCGCGTCCCGGCCCCTCGGGAGGCGGCGGCGGCGGCGGCGAAGACGTGGAGTCGGCGCCGCGCCGGCAGCCGCGGACCTACCTCCTCGACACGAACCCGCGGCAGTTCCGGGTCGTGTTCGCGAGCGTGCTCATGACCTTCTTCGTGGCCAACTTTGACGGCACCATCATGGCGTCGAGCCACCCGGCCGTGACGTCGGCCTTCGGCGCCTCCAACAGCGCCTCGTGGCTCTCGACGGCCTTCCTGCTGACGAGCACGGCCTTCCAGCCCGTCTTCGGCCGCCTCAGCGACACCGTCGGCCGCAAGGCCCCCTACCTCCTCACCCTCGCCCTCTTCACCGCCGCCACGCTCTGGTGCGCCCTCGCCGGCAGCATGACGAGCTTCATCCTCGCCCGCGCCCTCTGCGGCCTCGGCGCCGGCGGCATGGCCACCATGGGCAGCATCATCACGAGTGACATGGTCGATATCGAGCAAGTTTGCGCCCCCCCCCCCTTTACCACCCTGTAGGCTGACACACTCCGGGTGACCCCCCGCAGGCGGCGCGGCCCCTACCAGAGCTACCTCAACATCGCCTACGGCGTGGCCTCGGCCATGGGCGCGGCGCTGGGCGGCGTCATGGCCGACCGGCTGGGCTGGCGGTGGGAGTTTGGCGTGCAGATCCCGCCCCTCGTCGTGCTGTTCGCCGCCGCCGCCGCGACGCTGCCGCCCGAGCTCGGCATCTACGCCGAGCGCGAGAGCTTCGTCGTCGCCATGAAGGCCTTTGACTTTCGCGGCTCGCTGCTGCTGGCCACGTCGACAACCTTTTTGATCCTGGGCCTCAACCTCGGCGGCAACGTCCTGCCCTGTAAGTTTTCTTCCGTGCGGGGGAAAGGGAAAGAGGGGAAGAGAGGAAGAGATTCGGGAGCACCCCAAAAGCTGACGTGTGTTCTCACCCCCCACCCCTCCAGGGATCCACCCCGTCGTCCTCGGCTCCCTCGTCCTCTTCGCCCTCTGCTTCCCGGGCTTCCTGTACTGGGAGACGCGGGCGCGGCGGCCCATCATGCCGCCGGCGCTGCTCCGGCGGGCGCCGCACGCCAACCTGATCCTGGCCAACAGCGTGGCTGCGGCGCTGCTCAATGCCGTCCTCTTTAACGTGCCCCTCTTTTTCCAGGCCGTGCTGCAGACGACGGCGACCGAGGCCGGGCTCTGGCTCGTGGCGCCGACGGCCGTGGCCTCGACGACGGGCGTGCTCACGGGCTTCCTCGTCGCGCGCACGCGCCGCGTCGGCTGGTCCCTCGCCGCCGGCGCCGCCGGCTACCTCGTCGGCAGCGTCGCCCTCGCCGCCGCCCTGCGCCGCGGCCCCCCGCGTCTCGCCTACCTGCTCGCCCTCGTGCCCGCCGCCGCCGGCCAGGGCTTCCACTTCCCCGGCACCTTCCTCGCCGTCCTCGCCGCCAGCGACGACGCCGACCAGGCCGTCGTCACCGGCACCCTCGTCCTCTGGCGCGCCCTCGGCGGCGTCGTCGGCGTCGCCGCCAGCAGCCTCGTCCTCCAGAACTCCCTCGCCCGCTACCTGCGCGCCTACGTCGTCGCCCCCGACCGCCCCGGCGGCGCCGCCTGGCGCGACGCCCTCATCGCCCGCGTCCGCGGCAGCGTCGAGGCCGTCGCCGCCCTGCCCGACGGCCCCACCAAGGACCAGGTTATCCGAAGCTACGAGTCCGCCCTGCGTCTTACTTTTGCCTCTTGCATCGCCCTCGCCGTTTTGTGTGCCGTCTTGCTGGCGCCCGTACGCCTCCCGCGCTTGGGGGCGAGAAAATAGGCCTGAGGCGGTGGGCATTCGTCGGCTGCACAGGTGTAGACCGATGTAGTACATGACGCTGACGCCGTTCCCCGTACATTGGGTCCTAGACGGCCGGACGGGAGAATCCATAGTGAAATAGTTGTCGCCTGTTGTTGACAGCCCTGGTACTTGCGTTTAGTAAGTACACTGCTCATGTTCCTTCTTGTGGACGCTCCCTTTTTCACATAACCGATGTAACTGATGGGTACTGTGCCATCCGAATGCTATTATGAACCCCCTTCTGCCTTTGCATTCCGTGCTTCACGGGCCGCCTCCCGCACATGCAATTTGGTGATAATACAATTCGTCCGCCTCTCCTGCTTCAGCCATGGCTGTTAACACCATTGACATTGCCGCCGAGCGAGTCCAATGCGTCCCGGGCCGTTCTGTACTGCTCCTGCGCCTCCCTTTCCCGCCGGCTGATCAGAGACACCTCTTCGCGGAGAGCGTCCAGCCGGCCTTTCATGGCGATGTCCTCGGAGATTCTTAGTGTCTCGAAGCCGTTCAGGGCGTTCCGCGCAAGGTCCAGCTCTTTGCTCCTTTCTGCCATTTTCTGCCGCAGCATCTTGGCCCGATTCTGGTAGCCGCCCAGGTGAAGGTTGAGTTTCTTCTCGAGCTTGGCGCACTGCTCGACAGTTTCCGTCGTCTCGTCCTGGACCCGGCGAAGGGCCGACTGCATCATCCGAACTTGCACCTGCTCTTCGTCGTCTTCATAGCACCCCAGGCCCAACAGCGCGCTATTGCTGTTCGGGCCCTCAAACACAGCGGCCACCTCCTCCGGGTTGGCTTGTGCTTTGAGCTCCAGCAGAACCTGTAGTCGGGCCTCGGCGAGCGAGTTGTCGTCCAGCTCCGGCACGCGAGCCGGCTTGCCCTTGACTTGGCCGCCGGGCAGCGGGAATCGCGCCGCGTCGTTGGCGACCAGGAGGGCTGCCTCTCGCGCGATCATCGCCTGGATCGGGTCCTCCACAGCCAATGCCCGTTCGACGAGGGCATCTATGTCGACCGTTGCCGGTCGCGGTAATCCTTTCTGCATGACCTGGGTCCGCCTCTTCCGTTCCAGAGCTTCCTGGGCCTCGCGGTATTCGCGCTCGCGCCGGTCTCTTTCCGCGGCGTCCTCCTCGCTCTCCTCGGGGGCGACGATTTCCATTTCGTCTTCGGGGGCCTCCAGTTCCCATTCGCTCTCTTTCGGCTTGGGCAGAGACGAAAGCCCCCTTCTCACTTGGTTCTTGTATGCCGTTTCCCGTGCGCGCACCTCCTTGGCAGAGCCTGGCACGAGGGCCATGTCGTCGCCCGTGTTGAGAGCAAACTTGTCTCGGGGTGTGCGCAGGGGCGTCTGGCCAACCCTTCCGGGCGTAGCTCCCACACCCGCTCCACCGGCCCTGAGCGGCGTAGCCAGTGGGTTAGGGGTGGCCATAACCTGTTTACGGGGCGTGACGCCGTCAAAGCCCGTCGAGCCGGCGCCCTCCTGCAAATCGGCATTCTCCCCTCCCAGCAGGGCCGACTGGTTGTCGGTAAGGGCCTTGATGTTTCGAATCTCGTTGGCGATGTGGTCCTCTTGGGCGGGCGCCATCGGCGTCCGAATCGGCGTCTGCGAGGCCAGGGACGAGTAGGACCCAACGAGTCCCCTGGTGGCATCGTTGTCGCTCGCCTGGGCAATCATGCTCGCGCGCTCCCCCATCATGCCCATCTTCACAATCTCCTCCAGCTCGCCGTCGCCGACCTGGGGTGCCGGCAGGTTCAAAGCGCGCCGCTTGCTGCTCTGCTCGGCTTCCCGGATCTTCTGCATCTGGCCGGCCTTCATGGCGGCCTGCATAGCGGCCGAGGAGCCATCCTTGTCGTTCTTCCGCTTCTTTCTCTCGCCGTCGTCGTCTTGCTCGCCCTTGCGTTTGTTGGCAAGCTGTTGCTTCTGGGGGTCGAAGGCGGCGCGCTGGCGCTCGTTTACGAGCTGCTCCTCGGCCGTGTCGTAGAAGCCGCGGACCGGCGCTTTCTCGAACGGAATGTCGGCGTTGTAGTCCATCTGGCCCTTCTTCCGCGTGGTGACCTTGATGTTGATGCCCGCCGTCTTGAGCTCGCGGCGCTTCTGCAGCGCCGCGAGGCGGCGCGATTCCTCCTGCTGGCGTTCTCTGGCCTTCCGCTTCGCCTTCTTTCCCTGTGTGTTGGCCAGGCGGGCACGCGCCTCGCTGAGCATCTCCTTCTCATCCTCGTCGAGGTCAATGGTATCGGGTTTCGCAGGCTTCGTCTCGGGGTTCGGGTCGACTTCGCCGGGGCGCAGCTTTCGAACATCGTCGGCGGTGGGGGCCTGCGTCTCGCCGCCTTCGGGGCCCGTCAGGCCCAGCGCGCCGGACTCGCGGGCCTCGGCTTCGTCCAGGAGTTTCTGGTATCTCTCGAGACACTGGTTCGCGGTGCGGCCGACGAGGGGAGCGATGGTGCGCCACTGGGTGGGCATCAGCTTGGCCAGGTGCAGAAGCCGCTCGTCCTCCTCCTTGCTCCATTCAATCTTCTTGATGCTGGGGTCCAGCCACTCGTTCCACCGCGCCTTGCATTGTTTGGGCGTCTTGCGCTGGAGCAGCGACGACACGCGCGCCCATTGCTGCAGCCCGTACTTGGACACGGACGCCTTGAGGATCTCATCCTCGGCGTTGGTCCAAACGCCGCCTTTGACGACGGGCATCGTGTCGAGAAGATGGCAAGCCGGTTGGAACGGGGGTGGGGGATGCGGCGTCGAAGCCGGAAATGTTGATGCTCCAAGTTGTCGTTGATACCGGGGGCGAGGCTGCGCTATGGATCGAAAACACACTGCTTGGGCTGGGGACCCGCGGGTGCAGGTTGACCAAGCTTCGAAGTTTCGCGCGTTTAGGTTGGATGGAGAGGTCGGTAGGCGCTTGCCGGGGGTGGTGGTCAGCCACTTTTTCTATCCTGGTATCTGTGGCTAGGCAAGTGGCTTGGCGTCCAGTTGAAAGCGTACCTGACAACACCAAGGGATCGTGCTCCGCAATGCTGCAATGTATAGCTTTGCCCCGACGGGAATGCTAAACAGCTGCCAACCCGCTCTCGAAAGGCTGTTGACATTTATCAAGTATGTGGCATTCAATCTTTATTAGTGCAATATTGAACCAGAACTTTTTTTTTCAAAAGCATTTGCTGAAGGTTGTCGGCGTGGCGGGCGCTGTGCTCAAATGTCTTAACCCAAAGCTATGGCACCGTTCGTCGACGCGTTGCAGCATCGTTCACTTCTTGCTTCCTCCAGCACCCGCCAATCTCAAGACAAGAAAGCGGCTGCTTTCTTCGCGAGGATATAGCGCCGGTATCCTTGGCTTTGTGCGTAGTCGCAAGCTAGACCCAGGAGGTGTAGATGACTGGAACGTACCCGACCGTATGCCGGGTCATCGTGGAGTTTTTAGTAGACGTTCCTGCGCCCCCTTCCCCCGAAATAACGTGCGGCTCCTCTAGGAAATACTCGCTAACAACTGAGGGACTGCCTGTGGTGTGCGGCCGTGCAGAACCTGTCATAGCTGCTTGATGGAGCGTACCTCGTCGTCGAGTCCTATCTGGAAGCCGCCCGGCTGCTGCTGCCGTCTTCTGCTCTCAATGAATGGCGAAACAACGGCCGTAGCGGGCAACAATTTTCTCTCAGAACCCGAACTGGTTGCCGAGGCCATGCTCAAGTATCTACCTCTCTGACTGGCCGTAACCGACCCGGGGGGGGGGCGGATGCCACTGGTGGGCCGGACCCGTCCCGGCAAGAAGGCCGGGGGAGGCAGGAGGACGGGAGTGTCGCTACCCAGAGTCGAAATACCCCAGCCCACTCCGTCCCGGGATTGGCCTGGCGATTGTAAGGAGAAATACGATCAGGAGAAGCTCCATCATCATGGCATAGCTGGGGTACGTCGTTGCTACGAATATCTCCCCCTCGGTGATGACACTGCCATGTGGGGCCCGTGACTACGGATAACCCCCAGCACCGACTCAGCACATGAAGAACTACTAGTAGCTATCGAATACGAAGCCAAGATCAGGGCCATGTCATGTAGAATCTAAGACTGGCAAATATATGGGCGAACGTATATGTGGCGGACGCAGTGAAAGACACGGTGTGTATCATCTCAGATACAATAGGACTTAAGAGAAGGAATAGCACAGAATATGGTAGCTGTTCATTTTTTTGCCTCGGACGATGTCTATAATACCTCTCTCCTGATGCAAACCATATTGTTTAGTTCTGTCTGTTTTACTCAGTGTACATATGTCCACTTTCCATTCGGGATTCATGCAGGACAAGCTGGGTTTCTATACTGAGCCGCAGCCTTGTTCAGAACCTGCGGCGACAGTTGCGGCCGAGTTACGGAATAAAATCCCACATGGCCAACGGGCAGGCAGGTGTGAGTCGTGGCTCGGCGAGGAAACACTTCTTTAGTCTGTGGGATGTTAAGGAGCTATGAATCATGTGCCCCCCCCCCCCGTTAGACCTGGTACCGGACTATCGATGCTAATCAGGCCGTAGGACGGACTGCATGGGTTTCCTCGTACGAGAGACATCCGACAGCTACCATCCGGCAAAGTGGACGCCGGTGGGAGCGGGCAACGGACGACGGGAATACGACGATAAAGATAACTCCTTAGACCGGCACACTAGTCGCTGGGTCCAGCTGTGGCTGGCTGGTTTCTCCCTCAGCTCGCACTAATAAAAGGAGAGCATCCGAGTCGACTAGTCGGCGCCACCCACACAAGCTGCACTCGTGTTCGTTGATTGCTTACACTTCCGTACTTGGCACAACGGGGGGCTGAAGGTTCTTAACCGTGACACCCGATATTTTGCGCCTGCCGCCGGGAACGTGACAAAATAAATGCCCCAGCGGCTTCCACTAGAGTCACGCTAGAACAGTGTCCTGGCTGGGGCGTCTTTTTTTTGTCCACGCCCTTGCCCGCTACAGATAGGGGCAGAAGGGGACGCTTCCGAACACACTGAATCACTCTCGCTAGTCGCCGCAAGGTTCGGCTGTGGCTCTCCGTTGCTAGGCCGCCCGATTCTTTGTAGGCCACGTGCGCCCCTTGCCGCCTAATGGCGCGCCTCTTCTGCTCCGGCTGATGGATTCTGTCAGATCGGCCCTCCCCCCGACCCCGACCGGGTCCAGTGGCTGGCAATTGTGGAACCTGCGCCGGCACTTCGCACCGCTTGTACAAGGCATACACGGAGGCGTTGGATGGGAATGGGAATTAAAATATCTGGCTGGTATACGGTGATAAGTTTGCATCACAAGCGTAATTTTGGCGAACGGCCCCCTTGCACCGTGACGACGAAGTCGTCGTCGGCAGACCCGGGGCCGGCGAGGCCGCCGTCGTGCTTTTTCCCCGCCGCCAGGTCCGTCATCCGCACCTCGACGTCGACGCCCTTGGCGATGCACATGCTCGTATGGCGCCTCTGGGCGACCGACTCGTTGGCGTGGTACGGCAGGCCGGTCGACGCGTCCTCGCCGCCGCCGGCCGAGAACCGGGCCCGCAGGCGCACGGGCACAAAGGTGGCGTACATGTGCTCCCGGAACGGCCGCGTCGTGCCGAACGTGACAAACACCAGAAGGCTCGCCGTGACCCCCGGCATGTTGAGGATGATGGCCCCCTTGGCGCGCTCGGCGCTCAGGTCGGGCTCGAGGGCGAGGGCGTCGCGTGTGTTGTTGCCGTGGGCGATGATTTGGAACATGACGTTCATCACTGCGAAAATGCTGCGAAGCGTGTCTGTTAGCATCGTGGTCGATAGGCTTTTTTCTTCTCCACCAAATGGCTTTTTGCACACAGGGGGAGCGAGTGCTGGCCCACGAGATCGTCCAGAAAGGTGGGAAACAAACTTACAGTATCACGAAGAAGGCGATGGTGAAACGTAACAAGAGCCACTTGTCGTAGATCCCTTGACGTTCTCGCCGCAAGGGCTTGCCTGATCGTCCGATGCTGGACGATGGGAGGTTGGAAGAAGAGGACGACTTCTTGCCGTACCCCACGCTGAAGGTCCGGAGCTGGCGCCGGGTCTCGACGTACTTGACCAGAATCATGATGAGGAAAACGCAGCCGCCGAAGCAACCGATGAAGACTTGTCGGGGTCAGCTCAAGAGTACCGGGACGGATGGCGGGCGGGAGACCATAAACCCACATTCTATGTCTGCCATGATGAGGAAACCAACGAAGGACCTCTGGACGAAGGGAGCTTGGAGTAGGCACACGGTGGTGAGCGGGAGCAGCACCGAGATGACCTTCCCGGTGATGTTGACGCGTTTCAGGAGGACCTTGAGGTGCGGCTTTTCGGACCAGCCGTAGATGGACTGTGTGAGCGAGAAGGCCCTGTAGGCATGCGTTAGAGGGTGGCGTCGAGTGCTGCTGCTTTTCGGGACCCTTACCAGAACATGACAAATGTTGCCGTTACGATATAACAGTAGTATTCTGTGATTTTGTGAGTCTTGGTTGAACTGCGGGGACGACGCTCCTGGGAACACGTACGAATATAGAAAAGAACCAAGTCCATGCCCACGGATCCGTTCGACACTGTGAGCTCGGGGTTGCCGACGCGAGCCGTCTTGTGTGCAAGCTGCGCCGTGACTACATCTCGCCAAAACCTGCGTTCGTTAGCGCGTGGGATCAAGCGGGCGGACAGTCTCTTACAGGTAGTCATGAAACTGTTGGATGATACTGCAGGTGGTAGATATCAAGGTCGTGTACGATATGCAAGCGACGTCTGGCGCCGTAGCGGTGGTGTGAGATTAGTTGGATAGGCGAGGGGGGTGAGCGGTGTCTTGGGGGGTAAAAGGACTTACAGCTCAACCTCTCATCGTGCGTCCACACGAGCCATACCATGATGATGTTGAGTATGTCACAGACGATGGAATAAAGGAGGACACCGGCAGCCACGCCGGCGGCCCCGCTAGGAAGCTGGGACAAGGCCATCTCGTCTACCGCACGGCACCGAGGCAGGTTTCAACAAGCACAGAGCGGGAGTCGGGGGAGGGCTGGCCAGAAAAGCCGGAAACCGCCATGTTTATACACAAAACCCCGCGCGCCGCGGACCTGCAACCAGATGGAAGAAAGTACTCTTACTGTTCTCGGTCGAGAGATTGAGTGAATCCCCTAGCTCAGGTGTGAAACGGGCCACCTCTGCGCATAAGGGCATCTTCATCCCCAGTGTTCCGACAGGGGCCGGGGGGAGGAGGGTCCAGCCGAACCGAGAGCCGGCCAGGATAGCCGTAGTCTCTGCCGGGCAGGGGAAGGACAGGCCCTGGAGAGGCTCGCCCTGGCCGGGATACCGCCGCTTGGGGGTAATGGAACGAGAAGGTGGTGACGGGATGATGAGCAGGTCTCATAGGTGTCGGGCGATTGTCCGGCGCTGAACTCTGCCGTTGGACTAGGCCGCTCTAGCGTGATTCTCCGTCCTCATCGTCCGTCATGCACATGGTTTTGCATAGGGCCCCCAGGCTGCCAGGTTTTCCCGAACGGGCAGCCCCCCGAGCTGGAGTCTTAGGGCCAACCTAAGTAAAGTGGCCGGCGGTGGCTGCGGGCCAGTCGTTCGAAATTGGGCAAATATCTTACGACAACGAAGCTGCTGGCGGGCCCAGGCTAAGCAGACACAGACCAAATAAACCCATGCCGCTCGTGATGGATGGACCTTGTTGTTCTTGTTGTTCTGGCCGGGGCGGGGCGTTGCAGCCGGAGCCGAGCGTGGACGGGCGATGGAAGCTCGATCTCCCGATCTGCCCATGGTCTCCCCGCGTCCTATGTCACTTTTCTTCTTGCGGCTGTCAAGCTCACGTCTTCGTGTGTAGAGAGACACCAAGCTTCGTGGAGGCCATGCCGTCCGGTAGAGGCGATCCGGATGGACAGTCTCGGTCTTGTCAACCCAAGCAAACACGCCGCCGCTGGCTCCGAACCCCGCGCACAAAAAAGTATGTGAACGACGCCGGGGACGCCTCGCTGCATTGTCCGTTTACGGTTTGGTGCAATCGCAGCGCGCGTGGCAGAGGGAGCCGCGACTTGGAAATCCCGGACCGCCGGCGTTGGTGGCACCACGAGGATCAACCCTCCTCGTTTTCCTCCTTAGTAGGCGCGGCGCCGTAGATCAATCACACCAGCCCCCTTGCGTTCCATCCAGGCGCCTGCAGCTTGCTGGCTCTTTCCGGTGCCCGTCTTTGGCCGGGGTGGGTGCTGTGGTAGGCGGGAAGTGGGTGATGCTGATGGATCATGGGTCTGCATACGAGATCCCATCCCACCGGAGAGGGACCGTGACTTGTTAACCCTTCATTCGGCCCCTTCATTCAGCCCCGAGCAGCCCCAACACAACCAATGCCTTCCCGCTGATGAGACCCGAGTCCCGCCCCGGTGGTTGCCAAGGGCGATCTTGGTCGTTCGTCACAAGGGTGCAACGTGGAAACAGGCACCGGAACTCGGCCGTGATGCACCTCCAGTGGAGACTGAGGCTGCGACCTGCGTCTTTCCATCTCTCCCTTGGGACCTTTTGAACCGAGAGGGGGCATCGAGTCGAACCAAGGTTTCATCGAAAACTGCCCAATCGCTATCGCCATCCCCTCCCCTTCGGTTCTTCTCCCGGGCTCGCTTATCGTCAGTACTTCTACTATGGGAAATGCCCGCGCTACTCAACCAAGCACTTACCGCTGGCCGCTTGATTTTCTAGGTATGTATCCTTCTGTCACCACCAATTCCCGAACACCACCGCCGCGCTAGGCTGCATCTCCCGACGCCGCCGTCCTCGTTAGCCTCTGAGACGGCGGCTGGCAACGGTTCCCTCGCGACAATCCCCCAGTAGGAACGCCGCCTTCTTAAACATCCGCTCGTGCCCCTATCGGCTCGCTCACCTGGGAGTCGCCGTCCCAGAGTCCAGGGCGAACGAGACGGGATAACCTGCTCGAGTTGGAGAGTGGGATGAAGGGGAATATCTGTATGCATGCATGGATAATACGACTACAAAGTAAAATCTGGCTTGTGTGTGCCGAATCGAAGACTGCTTGATGTCACCGTCGAGCGGTGCCGCCAAGAGTCGTCGTAGTGTCTTTTCTTCCGCCTCGGTTGCCCCGTCCTTCCTTTCCCGCCCCCGTCCTATCGGCCCTGTGGTGTTGCCCGCCTTCTCTCACTACACCCGCTCCATTCACGCCTCGTCGGCGCTCTGCGTGGGTCGTACGTGCACATTGCCCGCCGACCCTCGGCTGGTACCCCGTTCAACCCTCTTTCGGTCGTGCACCTCTTTTAAAACGTGCAGTTTTTCCTCCGTGATGCGGATGGCCTCCTCGATCTCGCGCTCGTTCATGCGCTCCTCGCGCAGCTTCTCATCAAACGTTCGGGGCTCCACGACTTGTTTGCGGATAGGCGGTGCGCCCTCCGCCATTCGATGCAGTCCTACGCGCTCCTCGAGCCAGTTCCACAGATCGGCCTCCTCCCGACGCCATATTTCTTCGTACGCCACGATGCGATCCGGGTGGCTCAGAAAGCTGACGCTGTGCCCGTACCCAGGCCCGGCCTGTCGCGGAGAGAATCCGAACCCAAACCACGATGCCACGAGGAGGCCGACAAGCAGGCCGTAGACGACGTTGCCCGTCAGAATGGGCGCGAGCATGTCCATGACGGGGCTCAGAATGTCGTGAAGAGGCTCCAAAGGGCCCCAGTCGGCCTTCTTGGCCACTGTCGACGTCTTCGCCCCGGCCGGGGACTCATCAGAAGTCTCGGCCGACTTGCCCTTACCCTTCTTCTTCTTTCCCTTCGCACCCCCACCGTTCGCCATCGGCCCCCGGGACCGAGAAGTCACGGCAGCCTTGATGCTGGCGAACAAGTCCTTGCAGTACTGCGTCTGGCCGTCGTTGGCGCCTTTCTCGATCGGTCCTGCGCATGGGTCAGCATACTGGATTTCGTACCTCCACAAACGGAATCACTCACCCTTGAGCCAACTTTTGCCAGTCCATTCAATGGTACAGTTGACTTGGATTCGCGTTCCGTTGTTCTCAGCCCAGCTGAGACAGTACCTTGTTTTGACGCTGAAGACATTACCACTCGGTACGTCGGGGTTTTGCACCGCCACCAGGACATTGACAGACTTCTCGAGATCAATGGCTTCAATGGTTTCCGAGACCACACACTTCGTCTGCTTGGGCCCGATCGGGGCATTCAGCGGCTTAATGTACGTGAAAGCCCGCGTTTTGTTGTCTTGCGTCAAACCAGTCTTGTCCTCCATTTGCAGATCCGTGCACTTTTGCTCGCCCGTGAGCCACTTCGCCATGAAGTTGACCGAAGCCGGCCCGAACATCAGGTTGTACACCTTTCCGAGAGGAGCAGCAATCACCTCGTCAGCCAGGAACTTGTCAAAGTGCGACGCCGCATCGCCACACTCGGTGGGGGCGTGGGCTGCCGGGCCAGGATAGTCCTTTTCGCCAGTCGGTGCAGCCGCGCCATCCTGGGGTTTCGCCGAGACGCCGTTGGCGGGGAACGCTCCTGACGCCTTGCGGCCGGCGGCCTTTTCTCCCTCGGCGTCGACGGGGCTCGTTTCGGTTTGCAGCGTCATCTGGCCCGCATCGTCATCTTCTTCGTCCTCGTCGTAGACGTCGTCTCCGGATACGCTTCCTTCGTCCTCGTCGGCGATCTCGGAACCGGATCCGCTGTTGTCCGCGGGCGCTTCCAAGTCATCAACCTTCTCTGTTTTGTCGCCGCCCGTCTCGTCAATGGAGACACCATTCAGCGAGCTGCGCAAAGTCGGGTGGCCCAGTTTCCAGATGTTAACTATCAAGTCGTAGGTCGAGTCGCGACTGGCAAAGCTGGCAAACACATGCTTGGCGTGCAACGTCGAGATCATCAAGCCATTCTTGAAGAGCAGGGCTGTGCTTCTCTTCTCGACGGACACTATCTCATCGAAGCTCATAACCAGCGTTGTCACCCAGCCGAAAATGTTGCTGCTGAAACACAGATGGCCTTCAGACACATAAAGTCGACCGTGGGCGAGGATTTCCCTCTGCAAAGCACAGCTATAGTCTTCGATCAGGTAGTCGTCGTCCGGCACACTTTTAAACAGGGCGTGGAAGTCCCGGTTGCGCTTCTTACTCGCCACAGCAAAGCCCGTGAGCTTTGGTACACTACCAGCGGCCTGGGGATGAGCAACCGAAGCGTTCGCAGCGGCGATGGCTGCTCCGATCGTGCCGGTGGTGTTGGCGGTACCGCTGGTACTGCCTCGCTTCCGCCTTTTGCCGATGGCGCTCCGGATGCTACTACTCCGCGTAACCCCCGTTTTGCCTTCGAAGACGCTGCCGGGAGGGCTCCGGTCGCTCATGGCAGCCGAATCATACAAAGACCGGGGCCTTGATCCCGGATCTTCGAACGTGGCATTGAGAGGCTCCGTAGGGGCGGAGTCCGATCGAGACCTCCCCTCGTGGACATGGTCGGGGAACTTGGATATCTGGGGAGCGGATGCATTGTTATTGGGGTCCTGGATGCCGAGCTGCTCAAGGCTCAGATCCCCCTGCCCCAGCGTCCTGACCGCAGGTTCGCCCATTATTCTCTCTCCCGACTGGCCTGTCGACGATTCTACTTCGGCTGTATCGACGCCTTCTTCGCGTGGAGGTTCCGGAATAGAGTTGTTTTTTTGTTTGCTCCCACCGCTGCCGCTATTTGTGTTGTTGCTGAACGTGTTGGCGGCGTTCTGGGCAGCCGATATCATAGACGAGAAAAAGCCAGTGGTCGTCGGAGCCGGGCCGTTCTCGGGCGTGGGCGTCAAGGGTGCGAGGGTAAAGTTGGAGAGCTTGCTTGGTCCGATGCTGGTGCCGGAGCCCGATCTCATGCGCCGGTGCGACTTCGAGTTCCCCGAAGGCGAGACGGTGATGTTGGGGATGGCGGGAAGATCGGTACTGCCGGCGCGGTCTCTTGACCCTTGATGTGCGTGTGTACGACCGGGGGGTGTAGGAGGGGTGCTGACAATGGCAGGCGCCGCTTGGTCGCCCGAGGGCGGCGTGCGAGGCGGGACGGGGATGTCGCCGGGCGTACTGCTCTTTCGCCTATATGGTCTTTCGGAGGAGGCTACGTCCGGCGCATTGGGGTTGTACGGGGCGAAAGGTGTGCTGTTGGAGGATTCAGATGCCACGTCAACGTCGGCTTCGGCGTCGTGGGTCGTCGAGTCAGACTGGTCCGACTTCTGGCTGTTCACACTAGGGCTGGCACTGGAGTTGCGCTTGGCGCGGAAGACGCCCCTGAACCTGTCAGCAGGCGACCTCGAACGTCCCGAAGACTGGCTCGACGGTGGCAGCAAGGCCGTCTTGCTCGTCGACAGCCGACGAGGCGCCGAGTCGCTGTTGCCGTGGCCGAGACTATCAGACGACACCTCGACCGAGTAGGAGGCAGAGCGGGAGAAGCTGCGGGGACGGCTAATGTCACGACTGTTGGTCGCCAGCGTGTCCAAATTCTGCACCTCGGGTGCGTGTTCGGCCTGGATAATAGGTGATGATGTCGTCAAATGCCCGATCTGTGACGGGTGCGTTGAAGGCACTGTGGGTCGCAGCAGTGATCTGCCAGGGGGCCTATGGTATCAGTCCTCAACTGCCGAACCAGTGAAGGTGGGATTGGCCGCGCGGTCTCTTTTGCTTTCTCTCTCTCTTTGTCTCTCCTGTCCCGTGCGGGTGTGTGCGTGTTGCGCGTGTGTGTGTGTCTGCAAGAACGAGAATGGACACAGCAATGGCTAGGTAGGTTGGGGGGCAGAGAGTGAAGGGGAGGGCTATGTAAGTAGCTGAGGTGGGTAGAAGAATCTACAGAGACAGACAGCAATCAATCCATGCTAGGGGATGAAGTGACTGGTGGGCGCTGTGATGGATAGGGAGAGGGGCGCGGGAAATGGAGACGTAAGTCAACCAGGAGAAGGAGAATGATAGTCTGGACGAGGTGCCCAGGGCGTCCGTCGCACTCCTCGGAGCTCCATTCGTACTTTCAGAAGGGGAAACCTCAGCTGGGAGCTGGAACCTAGCGCCCCTGCTACGGGGCCAGGTACCTAGCCGGCTCGCAGTGGTAGGTGGAAGATCATCGCGGGCTGTCAAGGAGAAGCCCCAAGCTCCGCATCCCCCCCAAACTCGTCAATGACAGACAGGCAGGGCGGCGGGACGACAACCTAGTGTAGTATCTACTACTTCTAAGTTGCATGCCCTGTCCTTGTCCTGGCTGTCTTGCCTGTTAGGCCGGCACGAGTGCTCTGTCAACAGCAACGCAATGGGGAGCCCGGCGAAGCCACCAGAGAGGATTTGGTTCCACAGGATCATCCATCAAGGGTATGG
Organism: Nigrospora sphaerica; assembly: GCA_018287875.1. NCBI lineage: Eukaryota > Fungi > Ascomycota > Sordariomycetes > Amphisphaeriales > Apiosporaceae > Nigrospora > Nigrospora sphaerica. The sequence goes on from JAGVVL010000002.1 coordinate 5,586,242, forward strand.
GCCGGGCTGAGGGAGCAGGCAGCCAACTTTTAACTGTGAAGATCGTCCGCACGCTGCTTCAGGGGCTCGCCGGTAGATATGCAGCAGTGGGCGGTGCGGTAATGCAAGAGTACACCGAAGCCGGATGGATGCAAATCGGAACGCGCTCTCTGTAGATTGTGCATACACACACACGCACACATACACACCTACTCACTCGCACTCGCACACACGGGTAAATGTACCCACGTAAGGTAGTCCGTACGTATGTAGGTATGCATGCCCGTGGAGAGAGGGGGGACGGGAAATAGAGGGAAGAGTGGGCGGTGAACTGTCACCACACACCCACGAGGGGACCCAGTCTGAGGGGGGGACAACGATGGATGGATGGATGCTTCTGTTCGGGTGGGCTGCACAGCCAACGGTGTAACAATGAAACGTTAATAACTCACGACTCAGTCTCGTAGGCCTCGGAATATGGGGCGGGGCTCGCGTCGTCGTCGTCCGGGCCGTATTGCCAGTCTGCCCGGGGCTGTGATTGCGAGCCGCGTCTCTGCGTCTCCTCGCCGTCGTTGTCGGCGCTGGCTTTGGTGCTGCTGCTAGAGAGTCCACGGCTGTGCGGGCTTCGGCCGCGTGGCTGTTCGTCGGTGCTAACTGCCGATCCGAAACTCTCTCTCGATGCTTGCTTTTTCCATGGTCGTCGAAGCAGTTTGCCCACCCGCGCGGCGGCGTTGTTAGTGTCATCCATGTCGCGTGCGCGCTCTCCTAGATGGCGGGCTTGGGTGTAGTCGGCGTCGCTGTTGTAGAGGTTCGGGAGTTTTCCCCAAATGACTGCAAGTCGACCTGCAAGAGGATCAAAGAACCTTAGGAAGACTGTTCGGGTCGATTCCAGTACCCGAGTTACAGGTACGTCTTGTTGGGACCGACCTACACACCTATGAGGTAAGTGCGGTAGGTATGTGGTAGTAAACAATGGAGGTTAGTCCGTTTAGTAGACAGTAGGCGGACGGATGGGGACGCCTATCCGATAGGGGACCTACCAATCCCTCCGTGCCCTCCAGTAGCCAAGGTACTATGTAAGTATGTAGTAGACAAAGCTGAATGACGTTCGCCAGAGACACTGCTGTCGCCGGGGGCATGCAGTGTCGTCATTATCGGGTCTCGGCTTCGTATCGCGTGAGCTATGCTGGGTTGGGGAAGCCTAGGCCGCAACACCAGGCAGGGGGCCAATCCACGTCTAGATGCAATACCTGCAAGTTTACCTACATGTAGGTCGATTGGCAGGTCTTTGGTGACCAGAAAGGCGACTCGTTGTGCTGACGAAACAGGCTGAGGCCATTCGCAGCCGCATACTATGCACTACTTCGAAACGCACTAACCAGCAAACTACCTAGGTACCTACATAGCTAGGTAGTGCGCCCTCTATGCAAGGCGATGAGATGGACCGCCAATGCAACATCCATCAGTGGCATATCGTCCGGATCGTCCTCCACCAAATGAACCCCTAGAAACCGAGCCGCGTCGCGGTTCGTCTGTCCATCCATTCAACACTCTCTGCCAATCAGACGGTTACGGAAGCCCTGCTCGTGCCATGGGACCCCCGAACTGCTTCTCGGATTTCCAGAGCTTCGTTGGCCGGCTGGCGTTTCAATCCTCTGAAACTGTCTACCCTCCAGCCCACCTACACGCACCGGCGCACACACCTTAACGAACGCCTGTGCGCACCCCTGTTTGTGGATTGCACCCTTGCTCCGTAATTATTTCTACCTTGCATCGTGCGTCCAGACCACGCCTTCCGCCCGGTACGCGGTGAGGCGGTCCCTTACGGAGGACTGACTGCCGTCGCCTAAGGGGTCCTAAGCTCAGCGCTGTTACGCAGACCATTGTTATAGATTCGCGGCAGCGAGTGCACTCCAGGCGCCCTCGGTCGAGGTACCTATGCCCATCAAAAGTTAGTGGCCGTCTCTCAGCCTAAGTGAGGTCCATTGCCTTTCGATGCCAGCCGACGACATAACGATACCGCATACCTATTCCTTGAAGGTTCCAAGGTTTTCAAAAGGTGATAGGTACCGGGCGTCTCACCCGCGGGCAGGTTGGTGCCATCTACCCCGCGATTACATAGAACCGCCAAAATAAGGAGAGGGGAGCTAAGCCGCCGTAAGGAACCGTGCTGCTGGAACGAACTTCGGGCTTTCATTTACAGCATCAATTCGAATGGACGGGGCTCGGAAAAGACCTAAGGTTCATAGATCGAAGCATGGCCGAATTAAATTAGCATACGAATATATGTACAGCCAACCGAGGTTGGCTTTGCGCATGCCATCGCCCGTATGAGTGGGAATCCCCCTTTCCGAGCCCCGATCTATGACCTACCTATATTTCCTTCTTCAGGTGATCGGCCTGGGCTGTAATAGGCTACGCTGTGTTCAGTGGACAAGAGGACATTTGGCACACGCCTGGAACGAGGCCATGGAAGATCGTTGTACCTATTGATTACATACAGGATTCCAGCTCTTATGCACCCACTGTGCCGACTGCCCCGCGCTGAGCATGACCAACCAGACGGCGTAGTAGATGAGATGAAAGGGTTGTACCAGGTGACTAAGTCCCGTTCCGTCCAGCCAACTTGCGCTATTCCCCAGTTCCATTGCACGCTACTTGCATCATACCTCGTAGAGGTGTTGCGCCGACATCCGCCCTTCCCCATCAGCATCTACACCATTCAATTGCATTCCAACTCAAAGGTCGAGTCCTTCACGATAGCACCGCTGCGCACATTCCGAAGTCATCTGGCATCGCAGATGATCTGCCCAACATGGAGGCCGCACCCCTCATCAAAGTAAGCCTCCGCTACCGGGGCGCCGAAGGTATACCTAGCTGATGGATTGCCAGGCGCATGACCACGCACGAGCAGCATCGGAGGCCACGCACGCATCCAACTCAACAGTTGCCATCAACGAACACGCCCGAGCCGCGGGCGAATTCGCCAACGCCGCCAAGACGACTACCAGTGTCGAGGCACTGAGGACCCTACGACTCCTCGAGCAGCACCACCAGAGACTCTCCGAACTTCTCAAGCTGCCTCTGGAACGCCCCACCATTCAGGATGCCGCCGAGCATGGTTCGCAAAGCCCCCAAGAAAAGGAAGATGACAACTCGGCGGCACAAAGCTTGAAAAACGAGGCGGCAACCGGCGAGAAGCAGCCTCAGCCCATGAAGAAATACCCGTCGCGCGAACTTGGCTCTTCCATCGCTAACAATCTGGCATCTGCCCGCGGCATACGTTCGAAGTACCGCTCGTTGCCTCTAAGCCCCAGCGTGTCCAATGCCGAAGCACCCGGCAACGTGGAGAACGCATCGAGGCGGACGAGCTCGGCCTCCAAATACAAGATGCAGAATATGCTCGAGCATGCCGAGAGCCCAGAGCGAGCCCCCAGGCATAATAGCTTGGAACAGCGAAGTGCGACAGCTAATGTGACTTCGCCTAAACCGCAGGACGGCCACGCCAGCCCGGGGGACGAGGGTTTTTCGAAATTCTACAGTGCCTTTGGAAGCATTATCAACCGGATCTCCGCACCACTTGCCTTCGCTGGGCTACCTCTGATGAACGAGCAGAATGATGAACCGGCCGCTCCGGTTGCCGAGCCTCCCGTAGCGCAGAAGAAGAACAGGTCAAGAGCATCGGCATCCATCATCACGGAACCCGATCTCAGCACATTTTACTCCAAGGCCGCGCTCAAGGCCATCTCGCGCGACGGCCAGTCTGCAAATGACTCGTTCTACGTTGTGCCAACAAGCGGTCATACTGTCTCGTACGCCAACATCCTGACCTTTGCCGACAAGGAAAAGCGTCGGATGGAGGCATCTGGTCACGATTTCAGGTCAACAGGCCATGACGTGGACGATGAGGACTTTGTCGATGCCAGGGAATCCCAGGCACCGTCATCACCTGGGCTGAGGAGAAAAGCTGGCAAGGGCCCCGCTGACAAGGAGTTGAACAACGTGGTGGAGGAGCTTTACTTGGAGAACAAGAGTCTAAAGGAGGCCCTCGACCAGCAGAGCAAGCGTCTGCACGCTTTCGAGCTGATGTCGCAGAACCAGGGAATGCGGCTGGCCGAAAGCATGCGACTCATGCGCCCAGGGTCGCCAGCGGCGTCTCCGGCAAGCAAACCTGGGTCCGGCGAAGAAATGCTCAAAAAGAGGAACCAGGAATTGGAAGAACAACTGAGTCTATACACCAGACAGATGGATGACCTTCAGAAGGACTACAACAAAGCACGCGCCAACCTGGTCCGCTATCGAGAAAAGTGGGAACAGCTCAAGGCGGGTGCCAAGGCCCGACGGGCTGGAGTTCAGGGCAGTTCCGAGGCGACTGACGAGGCAGCCAAGTCACCAAGTCTGGCATGAGTCCAACTTGTTAGCGATATTTATGGACATGATGACTCACGACAGCAATGTTTCACATGGATTCTCACATGGTTTCGATAAGCCATTCATTGAGCAGCAAGCGCTCTACTGCAATAATCCGGTACAGGGGTAAGATTCCGAAACCGACCTCATGGAACTTGAAGCAGCCGCGTAGAAGGAATAGTGCCGAATACTAAGTTAAAGAGAAACGCATGGTTCTTTACAACGCCTGTGGACGGTAAGACCTTCTTGTATTAAGATATTCTTACGAGCAGTTTCTCTTCGTTTGGAGGGATGAATGTCGCGAGCCTTGCTAGCACTATTAAGGAATATTCGGCGGCTGATGGCGTTAGGTGCCGAGGCCATCGCGAGCCTCGCCGGCGGAGAGGGGGAACGGAGGGGGCGTATAATAGGTTTATATGAAGTTCCGCCGTCGGTTTTGCCAGAAAGCGGTCGTACGAGGCATCGCGACTACGCCGTAGACGTCGCGCGACATTACGGCAATCTGTATTCCTGGCGGTGCTAAGCGCTAGCTCCAATTTCCTGCTTTTCACGACACCAGACTACGGAAACCGCATGATACGGTGCTTGGTATGAAGACTCGGTCTTGTAGCCGATGCTCTCATATAAGTAGGAATTGTACTCAGATAAGTGCGTCTTGTTAGTCAGGGGGAAATGCGTACGGGGAAGCGGAAGTGAAGCTCAAATTGATGTACAATGTATGTGTGTACTAGCGAGCAGGGATATTGTTTGTGTTTCCAACGCTGGCTATCTAGTCATCTGTTGAAGACGTGAAGCGACATCTTATATAATGCTGTCTCTTGATCAGGCCGTCAGGAAACCGTAGGGCCGTCTTGGTACCACTGAAAACGCTGTTGAAAGGCTCATTAGAAATTTCTGACTTTGTATGAAGGTAGTACAGATTGCCCAATGGGTCAAAGCTAAGCTAGAAAAACCGCACCGAGCACAGCTTTGGTATATTATCAATCCGGTGCCGCTTTGTTTAGCCGCGTCATTAAGATAAAGTTTCAGATTAAGTATTGCCAGTGACAGTGATTCAATGTTGGCTATAGAAAGATAGTGCAAAACGAAGCTCGTGAGGGGAAGATTTCTGCCACAGGCAAACCCTAGATGCGTAAGAAAATCTGGTGGAAAGAAGCAGTTATGAGGTCGATCCCAAGGGTATCAAAGGAACGGAAGGTCTCCGTAGTGAGTATCGTTGACTAGTAACTAGAGTAAGCGTACAAACAGAAGTGAAACTTAAAGAAACGCGGAAAACGAGTGTGTATTACAGGGGTTTGATGTTTTGCCGAAATAAAAAAAAAACTTGAAATCCGTATGCCTGTTCGTCTATTATAGAATGAATATAGGGGTTCCGTTTCATTGGTGGCTTCCCTCAATTGAGGGACCAAACAAGCGTCCCTACTCCTGTCTCATGATAGGTAGATAGCATTATAGAAATTTCTCATGACATCTGCCAAGCCCCCTTTCAGAATGTGAACGGGAAGCTTCGGGTCATATAAGCTCGGGCAAAGTACTAAAGCGCACCATCTTGTGAAGGTGAGGTCAGACGGTGGCAATCCAAGTGATGGAGGGACACCTGGCACGGTTCGCTCATCTTACCTCTCTACTTCGTATCTCAGCTGATTCATGGCATCTCAAGTATAGTCCGAACTTTCGACTGACTAATGAGCAGATAGCATTGAGACTATGGTGGCTCGAGAGTACATATGCAAAACATGAAGCATACGGCATCGCGGAGTATAGAACGCCTCTGTATCATCAAGTTCTATCAGAAAAATCCGAGGTCGTCACGTGCAGCAGAGATCGGGAAACGGAACACAAGCAACTCCCGCAAAGGGATGGGATCTTGAAAGACCTGGCAAATAAACGTTACTATGACCATGATGGAAGCTACCTCCAGAAGTCTCGAGACGAAACGAAGCTACAGGTGAGCACAATAGTTTCATGCTGTACGGGTGATGTTGAAATAGGATCTGCCAGCAGCACGCAGTTCAAAATCGAAAATGCTCAATGTGAAAACACATTCACTTACTCACTGTGGAGGGCAGGCGAGCATGTCCAAGTGAGAGGCGTAAACGATTCACACCGAGTATCCAAAAGGTGGTCGAGATTGAATAGAAACTAATTGATGTTCTCGGCTGGTACTTGAATTGTAAGTGGAGGCGAGAAAAAAGTACCTAAGTACTTACCCGAGAGTACTTTAATTACTCGGTTGATCATGACGTGGGTCGCCAATTGCGAGGAGGCAGGTCTCCGATATAGCTTATCGGCGTTCTTATCGCCTTAGGCTGCTGGCTCACCTACCTACATTAGCCTTGCAGCTGCGACAGCTTCTCTCTGCCAGTCACTTCGCGCATCAATCCTCGTTGAGCGCGACACCCTCTGATCACGAACCATGTCGCATATGACCAATCCATTGGCGACGGTGGAGCAGCTGTACCGTCGGTCCAGCCTCAGTACCCTCCCGCCGGACCTGCAAGACACCATCTTCTTTGCGACGCAATGCCTCACTCAAGCCGCTGGGTTTCTCCTGCGGCTACCCCAGTCCGTCACGGCGCAAGCTAATGTGATTCTGGCGCGTTACTGGCTGGTCGAATCGCCGCTCCATAGCGAGTTCAGCGTGAGTGCCCTCACCCTCGCCCCTGCCCTCCCGCCTCCTGCTTCTCACCACACGCGTCCGCGTCGACTGGCTGGCTAACCTTGCGTCTCTGTGCCCAGGACGTCTCGGCCGCAACTATGTTTCTGGTCGCGAAACTCAGCTCACATCCCACGCCGCCACGGGACATCTGCAACGTCTATACCTATCTTCTCTCGCCGGCGTCGCCTCTCTTCCGCTCCGCTGCTGGCTCCCCGCCGTCTACGCCCGACCCGACTACCTACTTCCTTTCCGAGTCCGGCTACGGCACCTTCCACAAGCGCATCCTGGCTCTAGAGTCGGCGATTCTGAGCGCGCTGGCTTTCGACACCCACGTCGCTCTTCCCCACGCACTGGCCATTACCTACCTACAAGCTCTGGACTTCCTGTCCCACCCAAAGTCGCGTATCTCGCAGCGCGCCGTTGAGTACTTGAACACCGGCCTCCTCTCGCCGCAAATGCTATACCTGACGCACCAACCGAACGCGCTGGCCGTGGCGGCCATATACAATGCGGCGCGGGATCTTGGGGCCAAAATGCCTGAGTGCGCCTGGTGGGAGGTATTCGACGTGGAGCGGGAAGAGCTGGGATTTCTCGTCGTTGCCATGCGCAGCTTGGAAGGTATGGCGACCAAAATGAAGGAGGACATAGAGGAGCTCCAGCAGGGCCGCATGGTCACGAAAGAGGGGATAGAGAAGGAATTGCGGAAGCGGGGCTTGGCTCCCGCGGCGAGTCCGGCGGGGATGAGCGAGGAGGAGGCGATGATGCGGAGACTCGATGAGAGAGCAGCACGGATGGAAGAGGACTGAGACGCTTCGAGGCAAGCGTTCACGGACTACGCCACAGGTTGCCACCCAATTTGGTGGTTGCCAGGCTCCGACCCAGTCCGGTAAGAGATTCCCATGCCGCGTTTTCGGGTGTGCGCGATCGGCGGCATTGTGAGCTGCCGATCTTACAGCTCTCCCGATCGAAGGCTCTAGGTGCACCATACAACGATCCGAGGCAGCGACCCTCAAATGCGACGTACAACCGTGGGACACCGAAAACACAGAAGCATGGATGCGTTTGGGCTTGCTCCCAGTTTCATATGTTCTGTCGCCCGAGTGAGAAGGTTCATGCTGTCTCCCGTAGCTGGACGGGAAGAACTTCTCAGCATAACTCCCCCACCAGACGCTGTACATACTGCGTAAACTATACGCAGCCTGGCGCGGAAGGATATCAGGGAAGGTGTCGGGTAAATAAGAACTCGTCATTAAGCATCGAGTAGAGTTATGACTGCCAGGGGTACCTCTGGTATATTTGTCGTAAATGAGAACAACGAGCGCCAGCTGCGTCCTCAAGAACGCCCAGCAACGGAAGTTTCTGGTATTTTAGGAGAACCTAGAATTAAATTCGCGGAACACAAGACCTCTTCGCCATCTCTGCGCCGTGTGAAATGTGCACAGGAACTAAATATCACCTCTCCGTGTGTGGTCACGATCTCATCAGCTACACATCCAACTGCGGCAAACGGCAGGATTTGGATCCCCATCTCGTGCCCAAGCTCCTATTTTGCCAGAGCCACGACGCACAAAACCTGCGACACAGCAAGCACAGCCAAATTCAGAACGGGCATCGAACTCCCGACATCAGCAATGGCGACACAGACATGGCGCGCGTGGACAGTCGAGAGCGAAGCAGAGCCCGAGAGAGGGAAGAAGAAAAGAACAAGACGTGCCCTCGATTTGAGGGCCCGACGATATTTATGTACGACTGCTGCGCGCCCTGTTCGCCGCGGGCCATCCGGCACGAGATCCAGTGCCGACTGCGTGACCTCGACGGCGCCGGGGCGCGCCGGGCCGAGCTGGCCCGACGGGCCCACGAGGAGCTGCGGCGCATCGACTGGTTCCGCGGCACGGCCCGCGACCCCGTATACCCGCCGTGCCCGACCATGGAGGACCAGGGGCTCAGCTCCGAGTGGGTCGGCGGCCGCCTGATCTGGTCCGACGACCCGGCCCTCACGCGGCGCCGGCGCTTGCGCCCCGCGCGCCACACGACGGTCGCGGCCCCCGGGACGCGCGACGGAACGGGCCGGCGCGCCAACGACACGGCGGGCCCCTCTGAAACCGCCGGCCGGGGAGGGGAAAAGTCTCGTCCCGCGCCCAGGTCGACGAGAACCTCGCCTCCCGGAACCCCGCCGAACTGCGACCCGGGGAAACCCCGCCGGACAGCACTTTGGCATATTCCTGGTTTTGGATGTCCATGGAAGAACCGCTTGAAAGTCCCTGGTTTCGGAGGTCCGTGGAGGGGCCGCTCGCATCGAAAAGCCCAGGGCAATAAGTAGGGAGCTGATGCAAGGGTGCCGGGAGGTCAAATTCGGACACGTCGCCGGCGGAAACCTCTCGGCCCAAAACACCAGAGCCTTCAGTTTCCCATCCAGAAAGGCGCAGACTATGCCTTCTAAAGTAACAGGTTATGACGGGTTGTGGATCAGAGTGACTTATAAGAGTCATAGTGTTAAGGATAATGCATAAGCCACGCGGGGGAATGAAATAAGTCACTCGACTGGAAACACCTACTTAAGTATGCAATATATTGACAACCCATTTTTAGTCCGAAGTCAAAGTATATACTGGACGCGGAAGTCGGTTTTTTTTTTAAAAAAAGAAAAAAAAAGGAATACTGATCTAGAGGGATTCGTGGTGTGGTAAGCCCGTCGCCTTTGATACATGGTCGTGTTTTGTTATCGCCCTCGCCAGCCTGGCATATGTGCAGCTAGGTTACTACTTTGAAGTTTGTACCGGTAAACCGTGTATCGACCTAAGATGTTGTCTTGTGGTGTAGCACTTTCTCGCAGTTTCTGCACCTCTTGTTCTATATCTGCCAGAAATACGTCTCCCGGTAGGACAGACCGTATTTCGAAGGAGTTCATCGTATTTTGAACACATTCACTTGGACCGGTACTTCCGGTCCGCGCCGCAGGCAGGCTGCTGAGGTGCAGTGCCAGTTGCAGCGCCAGCGAGCCTCACGATAACCTCGTTTCCACGCTGTGACTGGCGCTGTAACTTCAGGCTTGTTTTGGTTAACATGCCTTGGCTGAGCATGGGGAGTACCGCATTCACTCCAAATTTGCGTTGCGTAACCGTACGCCAATGTCTGCAGGTATAGGTTCGAGTGGATATCTTCAAAATACGGTCTCCCCTCCTGGGGAGTGCAGACAAGAAGGGGCACACAAATGCCGTTAAAGCTCCTGAGAATTGAGTGTTAGGGTTGATAGTGAATGGCATTACTCTGTTTCCGTTTCCTCTTTTTCCCAGCTCGCCTGGATCCCCTACATTCATAGCTGGCCTCCACCTGTCCGCTGCCTCGTCATTTTCCTGTTGAAGGCCCCTGCTATGCATTTTCTTTTTACCTGGGCCTGAATGCTTTCTCGTCTAACAGTATTCCTCCCTTACGCGCGCACCTTTTCAGAAGGAAGTAAGTAGGGGTCGTCTTTTCTACGTCGTGATCAGTTGCTTCGCAAATCCACGAATCTTAATACCCCGGAGATGAATTCACCGTGCGAGATCCCAGGTAACGTAGGCCATATCAAGAACATGAAAATCGTACACCAGATATATCGTACACATTAAAATGGTACACTAAACATATAGTAAACGATGAGAATCGTACCTTTCTCACTTCACTCAACCGTCCGCTTGCCACTCCTGTCACTCCCCTTGCCCTACCGTATCAAATACATACTCATTCTTCGCGCCATCTAGGCCTATTTTTTTATCCTGATCCTTCTGCCGCATTTTATATTAATGGTGTCCGCGTTGAAAACCATCAAGCACATCGTCAAGGACCTTTGGATCGATGTCACGACCCCGTCTTTCCCTTAGAATCCTCCTTACCCTTGGCTCGTTTGTTTCACAATACAAAGAGAGTTGAGAAATGAGGACGTTGATTTCGGTGTAAAGGGGTGTCCCACCAAGTAGTTCGCTCCCGAATGGATGCTTCAGCTTAGAAGAGAGATTGGCCTCACGGCCGGTACGGGGCCGATCTGCCGTCCAGCCTGGCCTTGCTCGTCCTGGTCAAAGGGGCCCGGGACCCCTGGGGGGTGTCTGTCCGTCCGCCTCCTTCTGCGCACGAAAAGGCATCTCACTGGCTTGGTCCCCTGTTCGGCTTGGTTGTTGGCCAAAATAGTGGTTTGAGTACAGAGAGTTGGCAAAAGGTTGACGTGGCATTCGATATAATAGATAAAGAATGGGCGGACAGTCGTAGTGTGTACAACTGTGAAATTTACCAAGGTGAAGAATTTTTTTATCATCCGCGAGTCTCATTACCTTAAAAGCGGCACAGGGTTGAAGGGCTCGTGTTTTCGTAACGGAGCAGAGGTGTGGTTTGCATTAGGAGTGGCGCGACAACATTCTAAGCTCAAGGAATTGTTGCCTTTGCAAACGGGCTGACTGCAACGTCTTAGCCCATGCTCGTTTCTGCTGGTCCTTCCAGTGGTACGGGAACTCCATCTGGAGATGCTGCTGGAGTTTACACCATACTTTCACATCAAAACGGTACTGGGGGTGGACTGCCCAGCCAGCCGCCTGACGGCAGTAATTCACTGAGAACATGCCGTCTTTTCTCCCCAGCTCGTATATTAGCTGTGAATCAGCGTCTGTCTGGGGCACGACGTTGTACAACAGCACAGATGCCGGGGTATAGCGCCACCGTTGCCGTCGTGTGAGGTGGTTCCCTTGCGCCGGGCTGTTGGGACTCTTCCGGGAAATAGACGGAGTCGGAAAATTCGTCGGTGGTTGGGGTACTGGCGTAGGGACGGAAGGAGGCCTCGATGTATCGAATGGTGATTCTTCCCCCATCTCGGTCGGTGTCCCGTTCTCCGGTTTCGGGTGGGTAGTGGGCTCCATTGTCGTAGGCGTGAGGAGGCTTGGACTATGCTAGCACAAGTTGTCGAAGAGGGGTGTTCAAGAGTCTGGAGAGGCCAACAGACGACCGCGCTACAGCAGCTAATAGAGACAATTGGGAGCCAAAGGGCAGGTGGAATGCAAAATCACTCGCAGCCTTTTGATATAGAATGAAGCAGCAGTGAGATGCTAAGGGTATAGCGAAACAATGGGTATACGCGCGGGTATAAAAGGCCGCGCGAAGGATCCCCTCTTAGCTACGGGGACTTCGTCGCGTTTACATAATTTACAGCCCGCGGCGAAATAACGATCTTAAACTCCTGTTTTAAACAACACCTGACCGGGTATCAATAAGTAACGACGCAGCTTGTCCTAAGCCCTCCACCTGGCCTGGTACGTTTCTCAATAGTTTCTAACATTGTCCCTCCGAGACCTAACCCTTTATGCCGTCGATGGTTGGTAAAGCTTCGCTAAATGGAAAAGTTAAGTACTTCACACTTTCCATGCGAAGCTTTACCTAAATTACATTCCATATGGGCTTCTCCAGCACGCTAAGGAAAACTCTATTCCGAAGGCCAGAAATCGCATTGGTCAGAGACCCAAGGCCAGAAATCCCATTAGTCAGAAGCGGTGCGAGGTTTGAGCCTCGTTTGTCGTAACCGGCTGAGCTACAGAGGTCGTGGCGTAGATGTCTCCCAGTGGTGTTGGGCGGAAGCCGACCGCAGGTTAACAGCCCACCGCAGGTGCCCCCGGAGGGCGCCCCCACGTAGGGGAAAATAAATAGCCGTCTACGTATAAATTCCGACTCGTCTCGTGGGCTCTCTCGTGGGCTCTCTCGTGGGCTCTCTCGTGGGCTCTCTCGTGGGCTCTCTCGTGGGCTCTCTCGTGGGCTCTCTCGTAGGCTCTCTCGTATTATCCGAGAGGTGGCATAGACGGTGTCGTAATAACGTACGGAATTAAACGAGAACTAAGTAGTAACTAGAATTACTTAACTAGTCGAATGGAAACCATGTCTCTTATATACGTGCCTTACGTGTCCCCTATTACGTGTGTCCTCTTATCTGTGCCCTCTTGCGTGTGCCCTCTTACGTGTGTGCGTTTCTTCGCCTTTGAATTTCTATGTATTAATTGGGGGCAAGCCTTGGCGAAGCCTTCCAATTTCAGAACGTCGTCGTGGGTACCACTTAAGTCGGGCTGTCACGGGTTTTATATCTTGGGATGACGAAGCTGCTTGCTCTAAGCACCGTACTTGGCCCTGTATTCCTCGATAGCCTTCAACTGCTCCTCGGTGGCGTATCCCTTCAGGCCGCTGATGATGTCCTGAAGGGTTAAGATAGCCACGATGGGAATGCCGTACTCGCTGCGCAGCTCGCCAATGGCGGTGCCGGTGCTGTTGGGCAGCGTCTCTTGGCGGTCCAGGGCGACGACGATGCCGGCCACGATGCCGCCCTCGGCGCGGATCTTGTTAATGGCTTCACGCTTAGCGGTCCCGGCGGTGACGACGTCGTCAATGATTAAGACGCGCTTGCCGCGCAGGGGGGCGCCGACAATGGAGCCGCCCTCGCCATGGTCCTTGATCTCTTTGCGGTCGAAGCTGTACTCCAGGGCCTGGTATTTGGCATCAAGCTGCGTCAGGGCCAGCGTGGCGGCCGTTGCGAGGGGTATGCCCTTGTAGGCGGGGCCGAAGACGACATCAAAATCCAGGCCGTTGCTCGACGAGGACGAGAAAGAGTCGTGAATGGTGTGGGCGTAGGCGGTTGCCAGTGCGGAAAGCAAGTCGGCGCGGTAGAAATCGCCGGCGTTAAAGAAGTAGGGCGATATGCGCTTGGACTTCAGCTCGAAGGTGCCCAGGCGCAGGCAGTTGCCCTTGAGCGCGGCGGTGAGGAAATCGGACTTGTAGGTTGCCAACGCCATTGTGAGTTGCTGAGTTGTAGATAGGTTTTCATGCATGTGCTGCGGGGTACTAGATGAATAGCAAGAGGTTTAAACGATGCTCAAGGCGGCAATGACGAAGAAAACGGACACAATGATGCGGGGTATTTATGAGATTGATGTTAGAACCAGTGTATGGGTCGGGAAAGATGCTGTAACGGGCGTGGTTCTCATTAGCTATCTGCTGTCGTGCAAGGTCCTATTTAACCTGGGCCCTAGCGCACATGCCATATTGTCTCCAGTACTTACGCTCGCATCTCCTGCCGTAACTTATCTGTTGAATAACTATTACTTGGAAGGTTATCGGCTAGTCATATCCCGAAGGTGCTGAGAAGAATTGTTGAGAACAAAGGACCGAGGGATCTGGTGATATAATATACACGCACGTATATATACAAGGGATGCATATATGTGCTTGTGTGCGTGTGTGCGTGTATGCGTGTATGCACATGTGTGTATGTTTGGCCATTGCAACACGAAGCATTGGTGGCCCTGCTAGCGAAGATCCCATCAATTTTCCATTTCCATATTGCAGGCCGAGCCTGTTCAGATACCTAGATAGTTGCTCATAGCCTCGTGTCCATGGGTAGAGAATACCTAAGTACCCATATTGTATCCTGTTGGCCGAAGCCTGCCGATTTAGTTTTTTTTTCTTGAAAAGGAAACAATACTTTTCGTTCGTTTCTCGCTATAATTATGTGCTATCGTAATCTATTCCAGGCGAAGCGCTGTACTGTCAGAACCATCTGGTGGACCTAAGTCCTAGGCCTCAAATGGCCCCTGGTGATACCTTCTTGTTCATCGATAACAGCAAGGACCGTGCCCCTGAGTTGAAGATGGAGCTAAACATGAGGCTCTCCATTGCATGTGACATCCCCTGGCTTGAATATTTGGGTTGTGCGATAACCACCCAAGTAAGAGTTATTGCGACTGGGGACGAAGGAGGCTTGAAACAAGCTATGTGCTAGCTATTGAGTTGACTATCTGGTAAATAGGCATGGGTTTGTTCGGACTCTATGCTTATACTCTGGTAGGGCTGGAGAAGCCCCCATAGCGCCGTGTATAAAAGCTCGACTGCTCTTTATGAGGACTTGACGTCTGCCAACCCAAATTTCTGTAAAGTGGCCGGGCGCCCGAATAGCTGAAAGCTAAGCAGAACCGGGCAACAATGACTCATCAGCAACTCGATGATTGTTGAGTGTGAGTACTTGGGAGACTGGGAAGGCGCGAGTGGATTTTCTAAGAAGACGACACTTGGTACGCACATGTTGAACCTTCCAGGGTCTGCGTGTGAGTGAATGAAACGACGTTGGGCTGGGCTTAGATGATGAGTCAGCGAGCTATCGGTGCTCTACTTACGCGGCCACGTGACTTCGTGTTTGGTGCACGGAAGGGCGCGAAATATGTCTGTGGGTTTTGGGGAAAGGGTGGCTGGAGCCGCTGCTTGCTTCTCCCGCGTTTCCGCTGTTGTAGCGGCCGCCCTTTTGACAGGAGGCAGGGCAGGGCAGGGAGGTGAGAGGAGGGGTCGGGCGAACAGGGTTCAGACGCTGAGGGTGCGGTGGGCGGCGCGGGTACTTGTGTAGAGTACGAAGAGAACAGCGAGAGCATGTATATCCTGGGCACCGTGGTTGGGGCGACATACCCGACTCGATAACTAGTACTTGTTCCTTACACTGGCGCCAACACGCTCCCCATCTGAAGATGAGGGCGACGTCCGTGACAATATGGGATGTGTGTGGATGGGACGAGACGATGGGGCGGGCGTGGTGGTCGAAGATGGGTACTTCTCGCTACTGTGCACTTACTTAACCAAGGCCATGTATGTATGCATGTACTTAGTATGGATCACCCTCCAGGGCAACAAATTGGGAACGCAGTCGCGGCAGACACGTTGGGCGCTGGCGGGATCGGAGCCCAGGGGCGCCTGTCTCGGCCTGTGCCTCCTTGATCCTTCGGTGTGGGTGTATGTTGGGTTGGTATTCGAGATGCAGGCATGGGGTTTTCTTTTCCTAGCTGGCGCCGGTTCCGTCGTGGTTTACACAGTATACTTTCGCTGGGCAGGTGAGACGCTCCTTGGTTTTCCTAAGGTCATGGAAGTTCTTAGGTGTCCATGTGAGCGTGCCATCCCTCCTTGGCTAGGTAGGTGAACCTTCCATGGCTGGGGGCATTGGAGAGTGGAGGCGTCGCGACTTTTCGGCCGCGTACTGGGTACCTACTTAAAGTAGTACTAGCAACCGAGTCCAACCACCGTCATCAAGATCCAGAATGGTGCAAAAGGAGTCTTGCTTGTATCTACATGGGATACAGCGACGGAACTCCATGCCCTCTACGCTGACCTAGGTAGGTATACACTTTACGTACCCCTACATGCACTCACCTGCTACGGAATAACTAGCCTGGAGATGGCGGTTGAGTCCGGGACAAGTGGACACAGGCTGGAGGCTCTAATGCTCCAGTGCTGCTATGGATTGTTGCGCAGCTGCACCGCAGCCGCGTCCTGCCGGCGACTAGCATCACGTCCCAAGCGCCCCCCTCCGAGGCCCAGGCGCCCCCCCAGCTGGAGGTCCCCGTTTCCCGCGTCTGTGCCTCCAGTTCCCCATCGCCGATGGACGTGACCCATGGAAGCGAATCCGACCTCCCATTTCCCTCTCGTGACGCCCACTAATAAGTACACTGTACCCGTGGCGTCCTCTCTCGAAGGGCTCTCGAGGTGTTCGCGCCAATTGATTGAATCCGGCTGCCCGAAGTCCATACTCGATACCTAGGCATGATACAGTGGTAGTCAAGTCACGTACGGGCATCCATGCAGGTGTACACCGGGATCCATAGATACATACATCTTACACCGAGCACAGTCATTGCCTACGTGCCTGGGTGTGAACGCGCTCGGGGGAACAACCGCTGCTACATCGCACGAACTTCAGGCCATATCCGTTGGCTGACGCGTGTTGGGTTGGCCGCACCGCTTCGCCCGCTTCCGCTTCGCCCGCTTCGCCCGCTTCGCTCGCTCTTCTCCTCTCCCACCCAGGCGGCGCCCGGAAAACCCGCATTTGGCAGGACGCGGAATCGCGCTTGGAACCTCCCAGTAATGCGCCGCGACCCCAGCTTCCACGCAGGGTAAAGCAAGACGAGGCGAGACAAGACGAGACGAACCACCATCACCATTATCCTCAACGCGGTTGGCGATCGGGTTGCCAGACCCCAGTAAACCCCCTCCCCCCCTCCTGCCTTCCGTACTCCTTGCCCGCCCCCAATTCTACGAGGCCCTGTACTCGCGACCGCCGCGTTCGCGCCCGCGCCCACGCCCACGCCCACGCCCACGCCTTGGAGCCCGACCGAACCCCAGCAGCTCGACGCGACCGCTACCACCCTGGACGATACCGCATACCTACTACGTGACCAACTATCCCCGCTATTGGCTGTCACCCACCCACCACCATGTCGCTGCTCAACGGCGACCGTTCCGACATGGCGAGCCCCTCGGGCCTCGGCGAAGCCCCTCGCGCTCCGGCGCTGCAGAAACCGCGCCAGCCCCCGGGCCAGAGCCAGAGCCAGGGCCAGGGCCAGAACCAGAATCAGAACCAGAAAGAACCGCAACCGGCCGCCCCGGGCCCGACTGTGAACGACTCGAGCAACGACGAGTCGCAGGACACGACGGCATCGCAGGACACGGATCGCGTCTTCACTCCGCCGGAAAGCGACAGCGGCAGCAGCGCCGCCTGTGGGAACGGGAACACGTCGAGCCAGGAGTCCCAGCTTCTGCAGTTGTCGGAGCTGGCGGCCGCGCGGGAGAAGATCGCCGAGACGGGCGTGTCGCGCAAGAGGATGGCCGACGGCGTCGTCAAACACACCAGGAGCGGTTCCGACATGTCGCCCGTCGGCACGGCGCGCCATTCGCGGAACCCAAGTGCAGTAAGTGCCGTCTTCACCACGGCGAGCCGAATGAGCGAGGTACGTGGCCCGCGTCTCCTTAACCGCCTCGCCTCACGTCGCCTCGCCTTCTCTTGGTGCGGCAGCAAGCTGACACGCCCGCCCGCCGCAGCTCTCCGCCGAGCTCAAGACCAAGCTGTCCTACGCTATGCTCAAGGTCAACAACGGCTGGCAGAGCCACTCCATTGACGAGGTCGAGTCGCTGGCCTCGCAGCTGGCCTCGCCTACGTCGAGCACCTCTACCCTGCATGGAAGGCATGGCGCGTGTGCAAGCCCGCGAAGCGCGCTGGCCGCCGCCCGTCAGGGCGCCTCCAGCGGGGGCACGAGCCCCGGCAAACCCCCTGCCCCTGGCCGTCCCTACGACGCCTACTGGCGCGACTCGGACACCAGACCCTCACCATCCGCCGCCTCACCTCCCAAACCACAGGCGCACATGTTAGCACCGCCCGCCCCCATTCAGCCGCGGAGGCCCGGCAAGCCGAACGCAAGACGCAACTCAAACGCCCGATACACGCCCGCCTTCCTCTCGCACCCCCACCAGGCATCTCCGCAGACGCCCGCCCAGCCCAGTCCTCTCCAGAGCACGCCGGGCGCGCAGTTCGGCAGCACGCCCAACCTGGACCCGATACTCTTCTCGCCTCATCAGAATTTCCGAGAACAGGAGGCCCTGGAGACGTTGGTGTTTATGAGCAGCCCCGGGAACTCGGCCAACCTGAAACATGGATATTCGTCGGCGCAGCCGTGTAGCAATCCGCCAGGGGCGCCGAGGACAACGCTCCCTGGCTCCCGCTTGGGACCAGGTGCGGATGGCCACATACGGAAAAGCTTGCCGACGGGGCGGCCACAGACGCACGGCTCGCAGGGGAAACGCGTGGGGTTCGAAAAGTCCCCGGGCAACGCGAGCGACATGGATGTGGACGACGCCCACGGCTCTCCACCCAGTCGGGACACGCCCCGCCTGAGGATCAACGGCGCCGCCCCGAGGCCACCGCTGTCGGTGCCGGCGGGCCTTGGCGGGCCGTCGCGGCCGCGGCCGCCACTGCAGGACGATGACATCGAACGCATGCTCGACCGGGTGGCTGCAGTCGACAGCTCGGACTCCGAGGACGAGATCCCCCTGCCGCGCGGCCATCGGCGGGGAAGCGCTGGCGTTCTCGAGGCATGAGGCGCCGGCTACTTCGCTAACGATTGACCATGTTGACGAGTGAACGTTCGCATGTTTGTGCTTATGAACGGGGGCTGTTTGGCGTATATATCCACCAGGGCGTCTTCCGCGAGAGTTGCTTTTCCGAGGTTGGAGTTTTTCTTCCCCTTTTTTCGGCCCTTTGAATTGTGGTGCATTTACATCCTCATGTCCTGCATTAGGGGAGGAGGGGCGAGGTATCATCTGTCTCAGGTCACCGATAGCGTCACGGCAAGACATCTGGCGTTTTCGGCATGTATAGTCGCTGGAGGAAACCCAATCCAGTCTGATCCAACTCCTTGCATCACGATAGCGGGAATCCCATCCCTCGCGTCCAGTTACCCCGCTTGAGCACCTGCCACTCGAGGCTTGGTGTCTGCGTGTGATGCCCTCGCCTCTCCCCTCTTCGTCCGCTTCTGTCAGCACCCATGCGCACGTAGGGGACTTACCTGCCGGCATAGATGCTTTCTCGCCCACAGACACAGCAACCGCCTACAGAGCAGACACATGGTTTACTACATGTAGGGAGCGCGTCTGCTGACGCACGTGGCGGGGGGGGGGGGGGGGGGGGGGGGGTTCCCGGCGTCGGCGTTCGCAACTGACGGTTCCGCCGACATCTGCATCGAATGTAGTACTTGGGCTTGGATGCTGCAAACTCGGCCCAGCCCCTCGGTGGCGCGTATCTTTGCACGCCCCGCGAGGGAGGTGCTTGCGCACTGGCCCTCGAGAACGGGAGAGGAGATGGGCCGAATGGAGTGCGCCGGACGTGCGTCAAACGAGCTGCATCGGGGCGAAAGGCTTGTTTGTTATGACCGCTCGGAAGCACGGCATCTCCAAACAGCACTTGGAGGGCCGAAGTGTTGTTGCTAGCGGCATCTTCCTTCTCGACTAAATGGAGCCTTGCCAAGCACCGCCTCCCCCCACAGCCCCCCTCGCCCCCCCTCTAAGAACAGCCTGACCGGCGCCCTTCTGATGCTCGCCAGAGTCAACAATGAGCCTATCCGAAACCGAGCTGTCAAGCCCACGCCCGCCCGGCCGGGAATGGAGGGGGTCCGCGTGATGGGTCCAGTTGCCTTCCGACCGTGTCGCCTGCCGAGGAGCTTAGGGGCGTTCGGCTCAGCCCCCTCCACCTCTCTTGCGTAAGCCTCTTCTTGCGCCGGGTGCGAGCTTGTACGCACAAGGGCAGGTGATTCGTCACGGAAGGTGAGCTGAATAAGGCAGACTCTGACCGCGGTGTGTATAAAAGGTCGGCAGACCCCCGGTGACGGTCAAACGGGTATGTCCCGCGGTCTGGTTCTTTCTTTCGCTGTGGTTCTGCCCGCTATATTTGCCCGTCTATCCTCGGGACTCCTCGCCTTCCCAAACCCCGAGTCTACTGAAGATCGAGCACCCTCTTCTATTACACTTTATACGTCCCCGCTTCCTACACCCAGGCCCCAAGCCGATCGGGAAAGCATGTCGGCAGCTGATTATTACAACGGCGGCAGCGGTAGCGGCTCGCAACAATACCCCCAGGCCTATCCCTCGCCGCCTCAGTACAGCCAGGCTCCATCGCCCTACCAGTCCCAGCCGCCGTACGGCGCACCGGCACACTCCAGCTCCCACTTGGCGCCCTACCCACAGCATGGCCGGCCCGGGTCGACGCACTCTGACGCGGGCTATGGGCCGCCGCCGTCAAACTATGGGCACGACCAACAGCCCTATGCCCGACCGCACTCGGCCGATCCGTACGCGGACCAGCGTGGCGCCGCCCCTGCAGCCGCGGGCGAGGACGGCGAGCGCGGCCTCGGCGCCACGCTCGCCGGCGGCGGCGCCGGCGGGTTTCTCGGCCGCAAGCTAGGCAAGGGCACGCTGGGCACCGTCCTGGGCGGCGTGGCCGGCGCCATTGCCGCCAACGTCATCGAGAACAAGCTGGAAGGCAAGGGAAAGAAGCATGGCCACCAGGGGCATAACCCCTACGGGCACGGCGGCCACCAAGGCGGCTCGGGCGGGTTGTTGGGGAGCGTCGGAAGCTTCATGGGCGGCAGATCAAGCCACGGGTCGCAACGCGGCAGTTCGCATCACGAGCACCAGCACGGCCACCATGGCCACCACGGTCATCACGACCACCACGGCCATCAGAGCCACCACGGTCATCATGGCCATCACGGTCACCACGGCCATCACGGTCACCATGACCATGGCCATCACGGCCACCACGGCGACCACGGCCACCACGGCGACCACGGCCACCACGGCGACCATGGCGGTTTGTAAAGGTTGAATCTTTTTGCATTTCTTGGCGTTCGGTCGGATGGAAGCCTACGGACTTGGGCCGCCTATGCATGCGTCGGACACCATGTTGATACCCTTATGCGGTTGGGACAGCGCGGCATCAGGCAGCGTGCAATGCGGGGACACGCAGCATCCGCACAGTACTTATATGCAAAGCACATGAATAACACAATAGTCATTGATGAACTCGTCTTATCCCAGACACTTTGGCGCATGCCCGTG
This sequence comes from Nigrospora sphaerica, assembly GCA_018287875.1. Lineage (NCBI taxonomy): Eukaryota > Fungi > Ascomycota > Sordariomycetes > Amphisphaeriales > Apiosporaceae > Nigrospora > Nigrospora sphaerica. Next base: position 5,607,711 of record JAGVVL010000002.1, read on the forward strand.
GCAGTACTATCGACGATGGTAAACTTCTCAGGCACGTGTTGTTGCCCAAGTTTCACCCCGTGATGTGCTTCTATGGTCGCGCAGCGAATGCGGACACGAGTTTTGAACCGAGATGCGCATCCGAGTGGGTTCAAGGAACCTTACCCTCCTTACCCAGGTATTGCCATGCGATAATAAAAAGCACGAGCCGTGATAGGCCACGAGACAGTAAATCCGGGGAACCTGCCGGGGCCCTAGGCTGAGGCTACAGGGTATAGCGAAAGCAGCGCGGGGCAGATAGAGGGTGGGAAACGGTCATTTTCTCGGAGAAACCCCCCACGCACGCGGGCCTCCCTAGGGGGCGACACGCCACAACCAACACAGCGTGTATCGTCCTGGCGTCGTGGTATTTGAGTCGGGCCTTGCTTTGCGTTGTTCTTTTTCCCGCTGCCTGTCCTCCCTCTTCATAACTGCTTTTTCCTCTGTACGTCAGGCACAAGGCTCATCATCGCCAATACGCCAGTCGACGCCTGCCGTGTTAGTGTGCGGACGGATCGACTTCCTCTTGTCATACGACATTCCACCGCCCGCCTTCCCCTCCGAGGTGCGGTTCAGTACAAACTGTACGGGCACGAAGCGGGCCACTTCCCATAGCCGCTTCCCTCGCCATGGCGGCCGCCGGTTCGTTCTCGACACCAAAGTGGTGGAAAGAGGCCGTGGTCTACCAGATCTACCCCTCCTCGTTCCAGTCACACGCCGGCGCCACGTCGGGATGGGGCACCATCCAGGGCGTCATCTCGCGGCTGGACTACCTCAAGTCGCTGGGGGTCGACGTGCTGTGGTCGTCGCCCATCCTCAAGTCGCCGCAGGCCGACATGGGCTACGACATTGCCGACTACAAGACGATTGATCATCGTTACGGCACCCTCGAAGACGTGGACCAGCTCATTGCCGAGCTGAAGAAGCGCGACATGAAGCTCATGATGGACCTGGTCGTCAACCACACGAGCAACGAGCACGCCTGGTTTTTGGACAGCCGCAGCAGCAAGGACCACCCCAAGAGGGACTGGTACATCTGGCGCAAGCCCAAGTCCGTCGGCGCCGACGGCAAGCCCGAGCCGCCCAACAACTGGGCGCAAATCCTGGGCGAGGGCAACTCGGCCTGGACCTACGACGAGAAGACGGGCGAGTACTACCTCAGCCTCTTCACGCCCGAGCAGCCCGACCTCAACTGGGAGAACCCGGCCGTGCGCGCGGCCGTGTGGGACGTGATGCACTTCTGGATGAAGCGCGGCGCCGCCGGCTTCCGCATGGACGTCATCAACCTTATCTCCAAGGTGACGAGCTACCCCGACGCCGAAGTGGTGCTGAGCGCCGGCCACAAGTACCAGCCCGCCTTCAAGTACTTTGTCAACGGGCCCAAGCTGCACGACTACCTGGGCGAGATGTACCGGGAAGTGCTCAGCCAGTACGACACCATCACGGTGGGCGAGATGCCGGGCGTGAGCGACGCCGACGAGATCATCCGCACCGTCGGCGCCGACTCCAACGAGCTGCGCATGATCTTCATCTTCGACGTGGTGGACATTGACAAGGGGCACGTCCGGATGGCGCTGGGGCCCTGGGACGTGAAGGACATGAAGGCCATCATCACCAAGTGGCAGCGCGTCATGTCGGAGCGCGACGGCTGGAACTCGGTCTTCATCGAGAACCACGACAACCCGCGGTCCATCTCGCGCTACGCCGACGACAGCGATCAGTACCGCCACATCTCGGCCAAGCTGCTCGCGCTGATGCAGACGACGCTGAGCGGTACGCTCTTCGTCTACCAGGGCGAGGAGATCGGCCTCCGCAACATACCACCGAGCTGGGGCATCGAGGAGTTCAAGGACATCGAGACCATCAACTACTGGAACAAGTGCAAGGAAATTTACGCCGGCAACGAGGAGCTGCTGCGGCACAGCCGGACCGTCATCGACATGAAGGCGCGCGACCACTCGCGGACGCCGATGCACTGGGACGCCAGCGACAACGCCGGCTTTTGCGACGCCGGCGTCAAGCCGTGGATGCGCATCATGGACGACTACAAGACCATCAACGCCGAGGCGCAAATGAAGGCCAACGACGGCCCCCATCTTTCGGTGTGGCAGTTTTGGCAGCGGGCGCTCCGGGACCGCAAGGAGCACGCCGGCGCCTTTGTGTACGGCGCCTTCGAGGACCTCTCGCTCGGCCACCCGCAGGTGTACGCCTACACCAAGACGAGCGCCCAGGGGGAGAAGTGGCTGGCGGTGCTCAACTTCTCGGGGCGCGAGGTCGAGTGGTACATGCCCGCGGATCTGCAGGTCGCCTGCTGGACCCGGGGCAACTACCGCGAGGGAGAGGTGGGCAAGCCCAGGAACGACATGGTGCCGCTGCGGCCATGGGAGGGCGTGCTGGGCAAGTGTGCCTAACAAGGGGCGAAAAAGAAGTCAGCAGGAACAGGTGCCGGGTTTTCGCACGTCGAAGCATTGGGAGCAGGAAGCGATACCCGGTTTCCGCCGTGTAGAAGTACGACGCACATACATAGACGGATCGATGACTGTCGGCTAAGGCACCATGAACCAGGGATTGCACCCGCGCCCCGACCCCCTTGCGTCGGATGGTGTTAGCATTTCCACGGAGGGGGCGGCTTAATTAAGCGATGTGGGATTGGGGGCTGTTGCGAGCGTGCCTTCAGCCGGGATGCAGAGAACAGGTATCCGACAGCAAAGCCCCTGCTCTGGCGAGGGCGCCCCTCCCCCTTGCGACGCGTGACGAATGAAACGATCATGCTCTGCAGGCCGCTGCCAATAGAGCCAATCCTCTGGGAAGCTACAGGCTGCTTGACCTGGCGCATATCAATTAGATGTGTTGGTATGTACGGGGGCAGGGCCTGCTACCGATTGCCACCAGCGAGGTGGTCAAATACCCAGCTCGGCCACTCCCTCGGGTCCCCCCCAACGCATGGGTCTATCTCCGCCATTCCCCTCCCCCAAACAGAAAAACGATGCCGAGAAAAATAAGACCCGACCAGCGACAGCGGAAGGCCCATAAGAGGTCGCGCCGAGGGTAAGTCATGCGCTTTTACCGCGAGCAAACCACGGGAGGGTTGTTCCGCAGCTGACGAAAGGGGCACACGCGCACGCAGCTGTGGCACTTGTAAGGTGAAACACATTCGTTGCGACGAGCAGAGACCCAGATGGTATGTCGATCGAGACTCGGGGACACCAAGCGACGGGCAGAACAAAACCCCTCCCCCTATGTGCGGTCGGCTTCAGGCATCCGCATCCCAGACGGTCCCGACGGTCCCGCTACTCCACAGCAGCGAGAGAACAGCCCGACGGGGGGCGTGCCGAGCGTATACCGCCGTAGCTAACAGACGGACGGGAGCAGCTCCTTCTGCTCCAAGCACGGCAGCACCTGCGACTACGAGGCCGAGGCGGCGTCCAGCCCGGACCCCGAACCCGCGCCCGCCCTCCGCATCATCAAGCCCAAGATATCATATGGCACATTGCCCGTGCATGACTTCGTGGGGTACCCCATCCAGATGACGAGCGAGTCCCGACACCTCTTTGCCATATGTGAGTGGGCGTACCGTGCTCTCCCCGGGGGAAAGGGGGCGGGTGTTGCTGACGTGCTAGCCGGGGAATACCAGTATCCAAATACGACTTTACCCAACACCGCTCCTTGTCCGAGGGCCTCGTGCGGGCGTGGTCACAACCGTTGCTGTTGCGATGCTGTCTGCTCGTCATGGCCGGCCAGTTGTTCTGGGGTACCGGCTCGTTACGAGGCCTCGAGCGGGCCCTCATCGAGAACAAGGTCGAGGTCATCAGGGAAGTCAACCGGCGGCTCGCGAGCCAGTCCCCGGACGTTGACGGCGTGACAGTTTCTGCCGTCGTGAGTCTTGCCATCGTCGAGGTAAGCTAGGACGTCTCTCCCCAGCGCGCGGGGGGCCGGATTCGGGTTCGGATTTGGGGCTAACAAGGACAAAAGCTGTGTCTGGGCTCGACGCAGGCCGCGAGGTATCACATAAGCGGGCTGCACAAACTGGACGCCATGAGATGCTCGAAGCCTATCACGCCCGAACGGTCACTTGTCTTTGGAATCGCCAGGATGTGAGGTCCTCCGGCGTCGGCCCCCTCGGTGGTCTATACCCGGCTAATCATTATCCCCCACAGGCACTTCATTTGTAAAGTGACGACTCCAGTAAACCGCCTCGTAGAGATGTGCGCCACGCCCCGCGCGTACGAGCCCGAGACGCGGATGGACCTGCGCCATAACCTCGAGCCGGTCAAGAAAGCCATGCAGCGCCATCCCGGGCTGGGGGAGTTGACGATACTCGAGGCGCTGCGGGTCATGGATAAGGAGGCGCCGGCGGGGGAGGCCAAGGCCTGCAACAACAGCACCGACCACTACCATCACCACCACCACCACTGGCAGCAGGACCGGGGGCGCGAGTACGTGAACCTCTGGGACGAGCTGCAGCGGTCGCTGGCGCGCGACAACATGGACCCGCTCGTGCTGCGGCCCATGTTCGACCGGGCGTACGCGGGGCTCGCGTTCAACGAGGCGGCCATCGGCGACGACCCGCACCTCGCCGGCGCCTGGCTCTGGACCGTCTTCCAGGCGCACGTGTACGCCTCGGCCCTCCGCAGGCTGTCGGCCTCCGAGGCGGCCCAGGCCGAGGCCCGCCGCCGCCTGTGCGCCGACAAGTTCCGCCTCGCCGCCCGCCTCCTCGGCCTCCGCACCTGGCCCGACGCCAAGGCCGCCCTCGCCCGCTGGATGTGGTCCCCCGACGACGAGGTCGAGGCCGGCCTGCGCGCCCGCTGGGAGGCGGCCGTGCCCCCCCGCGCCGGCGGCGACGGCGACGGCGACGAGCCGACGCACCTGGAACGAGGTACGTGACAGCCAAGGGCCCCGCCCGGCTCGTCCCGGCCGACGCACGGGGCTCGGCACGGTGCACTCACGAAAACACGGAGGGGGGAGATTGTCCATAGTGATTGCAGTTTCCCAACCACGAAACCTTTCAAGGAGGGCGTATGCTTCCGTCTCGAGTCTCGGCTGCGCAGAAGCGTGGTGTGCCGGAGGCGTCCGAGGAAGATCTAGCCGCAGCCTGCATCTCCCACGCGCCGAATTGGGACGCAACCGATCCGCTGGGCAAATAGGAAGCGGGACGAAGACGTTGCAGGCGCTCAGCCATTCGTTCATCCTAGGTAGTATCTTCCCCCCTGCGGAGGCGCCCGCCGGCGGACGGAGCTTAGCTGAACCCCGGTGGCGCAGCGGCACAGTGCCAGCGGCATATAGCTCGGCAGGGAGCAACAACGGGCACTGCAGCGTTGCCGACGAGTGAGCTCGGGAGTCGCACAAGGCGAAGCAGCACAAGGCGACTGCGCTGCATAAAGTACATAGTACTCGGATCGTGCATGTTCATACACAGAATACGCCGTCAGCCGGCTTTTTCGAGCGACTTGGACCGACTTTGCTACCAACCATGGATGGATCGTACATAAGTACCTGGATATGTAGGAATATACGAGTCGTGTATATATGGTACATTGGATTCATCGACAGAGTACACGGCTTGCTGGCCCGCGTTAGAAGCCCAAGCTAAAACCGAAGGAGCCGTCAAAAACATCAATATCCTCGGGGCTCATGTTGCCACCCCTCATGGCCTTGAGGGTGTCCATGTCGGGAACTGTGCCCGGCTCGTAGAACGTCAGGAGGTTGTCCATATCCTCGTCGTTCAGCGCGCATATCTCGTCCCACGTATACTTGTCGCTCACTTTGATCATCCAGCGCATCCGCTTGGGCCCGTCCTCGGGCGCGGGTACGAGCTCGCGCAGCTTGGCGCGCAGGACGCCGATATTCTCGATGGCGTCGCCGGCGCGGGCGGGCAGCGATCGGGCGATGAGCTTGCGGATGCTGGCGGCGAGGCGGGGTCCCTTGCCGTTGGTCGAGACCATGATCTGCAGGGGGCCGTCGCGGTGGACGCTGCCGAAGTAGAAGTCGCACTCGGGCGGCACGTCGGCGATGTTGGCGGGGATGCGCGCCGCCTTGCAGAGCTTCCAGATCTGCGTCGACGCCGCCGCGTCGTCGACGGCCACGAGCACCATGTCGGGCGGTCCCAGCGGCGACACCGGCGTCGCCGGCGACGGCACCCTCTCGAGGTCCGCCGGCTCGAACTTGCGGTCGACGTGCGTCACCTGCCCGTGGGCCACGCGGTGCCGCACCTCGGGGTTCAGGCCCTCGGCCGGGCAGATGACCGTCACGATGGCGTCGGCGTCGAGGAGGTTGAGGATGCGGCCGGCGGCCACCTGGGGACGGGGTTCGTCGCGCTCGTCAGTTTTCGGGGCTGCCGCGTCTCGAGGGCACGGTAGAAAGCCGAAGGGGGGGGGGGGAACGGGCCCGTCGCACTCACCTCGCCTCCGCCTACCACCAGCACTTGCTTATTCTTGATCTGCCACGCCAGTATCAAGCTGCCACCGCCCTGGACCTCGGGGAACTTCTCCGTCATGTTTGCTTCTTGCGCAGCCGAGGGGGCCAAGATCGCCGGGGGCGGCTATCTCCAAGGGGCGGGAGGTGCGGCAGGACGTCGATAGTACGGAAGAGGTAGGGCACGTAGGCCGGAGCGGATAAGGAAAGTCGGGTACTTGGGGTAGGTGGGCAATCGGGAAGAGAGATGGATGGCGATGTTCGGCGGACGGAAATGGGGTCGGGTACTGTGACCGCTCTGTGGATGGCGGTGTCGCACGCAATATCTCGTCAAGTTCCCATCCCCATGTTTACTTCATTCTGGATACTGTACATAGGACGCCTCGACGGCGGGTGCATTACCCGCCGACAGCGCATCCCATACGACATGGGATATGACACGACGGCGACGGAGATCGCTATTATCCCACGGCAGAGAAGAAGAAAAATACATAGGTCCGCAATCGCCAGCCTCAGCCCTTGTTGGAATCGCCCCTGCTACGACGTGTAAGCGTGGGGAAGCAACCACTGATAGGTAGCTAGAGGCGCCTAAATGGTGGGGTCTACCACAGCGATTCCGGGTTCTACACGTTACGAGCGACGCCTGGGTTTGGCGTGCGCGAGGTACCTCCCATCGAGTAGGTACCTACACGTGCCCAGTCACTTTGTATTCCCTCATGATGTTCACACGAAGTATCTAAGCTCGTTTGATTAAATTACCCTAAATTTCATAGCCAAAGGGAAAATAATCTCATCCGCCTGTACTCTGTGCGAGCAATGTTGGAATGTTGGAATCCCGAATACATCCTGCTCTATGATGCAAGGTACCCTACCCCCAGCAGTGACCGTGCGAGCACCTTCTGCTCCCCTCGACGTCGGGTCCCTACCAGCCTACCAATCACCCCCCCGACCACTTCCCTGTCTCCTGTATCCTTCTCACCCCACTCAGCGCTTCATCACACCCCCTAGACCTGGAAGGCCCTCGATCTGCTTGCCTCGCGGGGCATCCATCAGGAACAGCTCTACCAACTGTCCCAGTCGCCAGGCACGCCATGTCTGACTAGCTGCCTAGAATCCAGAGGCTTCATCGACCCATTCGCCTGGTGCACGCCACGCACGACAGCCGAGGAGCTCACACTTGCTGCTGTCGCTGGTCTGGAACGACGGCCCCGGGCCGCCCCCCCCCCCCCCAAGCTGGTAATCTCGATATCCAACAGAGTCGCCCAACCAACAGAGCTCGCTCGCATTTGTTAGCTCCTGTCTGCGTTACGTTAATACCTAAGGTACCCCGGTCACCCATTTCAGCCGCTTCCAATAATTGTTAGCCTGCCGACGACAGCCCTCGATCCCGCGCTTCGGACCTGGAGCTGTTGCTCGGCCTGTTCAGCCGGCCCGTGGCCCGTCTGTGCCTCCTCCTTTTCCTATCGTGACGACAACCAACCGTATCCTCGGGGGGTCGACTCTTCCGCGAACCAAACCGTAACCGTTGATGCCGACCGACCGATCGCTGCTCGCTGCTTGCTGCTCGCTGCCTCCCCCCGCTCCCGCTGTACATCTCGCCGAGTTAATGATTATGGCCGGCGGACTTCTGCCTGTCGCTCATCACTAGCAGAGATTCTGAACCGACGTCATGTCGGGCCGCAAACTCGGCGGCGGCCGAGTCCTGGGCAGCGGGAAGGGCTTGCTCCCTCCGCCGACCGCGGCGGCTGCGTCGCCCTTGGCCCATCGGGCCGCGAGCCCCTCCGCCCCTTCGGAGAGCACTCTGTCCATCGGCTCCATTGGCGACCCTGTCGCTTCCCCCGCCTCCGGGTCGCCAGATACGCCGAGCCCGCTGCCCAGGTTTGGCCAGGACCTCACCTCCAACATCAGCCTGGGAGGTCCGAGCAGCAGCGCCGCCGCGGGCAACCGGCTCGTTTGTCCCATATGCGACGAGGAGATGGTATGTTAGCCGCCGGCTCTGCCAGTGCAGGAGACCATATAGGGGGTGCTCCGCCCGTGTCAGGCATTCGTACTAAACAGCCCTCTCTCAGTTGACGCTGCTACAATTGAACCGCCATCTCGACGACGTCCACCAAGAGCTGGCCGATTTCCAGCAAGATGAGGTCAAGACCTGGTTCGACAAGCAGGTCAACAAGGCCAAACGCTTCCAGCCGCTCTCTCTCATCAATCAGAAACTACGTGGCCTCGAAGTCTTCGAGTCGAACGAGAGCGTGCCGCCACCCACGCACGCGAGGGCCCCCTCGGGGCCCAAGGCTCCGACCATGTTGCCCGAGATGCCTTTTGACCCCGACGACATCATCCACAAGTCCCACTGGCAGCGACAGGGCCCGCACGATGTCTGCACCGAGCCGTCCTGCGGCCGACAAGTAGGCGCCGTGAATGGCTGCATCAACTGTCGGAAATGCGGCCGCTTATTCTGCGAGGAGCACACCATGTACCAGATGAAGTTGTCAAGGTCCGCGGCGCATGAGCCGGTCCGCGGATACTGGTACCGCGTGTGTGAGACGTGCTACAAATCGAGAGATGGGTATAACGACCACCATGGTCTTGTGAGGGACCACGGGGACACATTCACAGCCCTTAGAAAGAAACGGGTAGAAAGACAGACGTTGGAGATCGCAAGGCTGGAGAAACGGTTGACCAAGATCACCCAACTCCTGGCCCACCCGCCCGAGGAGATGCGAGACGCGGGCAATAGCGGCAGCGGGGGCTTGCTGGCACCGATGGCGTCGCTGTCGGGCCAGAGGAGCCAGCGGAAGTTGATCGAGCAGTCGGTCGTCACGTGGGAGGATGACGCCAAGGTGACGAGGTGTCCGTACTGCCAGCAGGAGTTTGGGTCCTGGACGTTCAGGAGGCATCACTGCCGCATATGTGGTCGTGTCGTTTGCGCCGACCCGCAGACGGGCTGCTCGTCCGAGGTAGGCTTGAATGTGGCGAACCCGACAGCGCCTTCGTCGGAGAAACCAGACGGAAGCTCCATCAGTGTGGACATACGGATGTGCCGGGAGTGCAAAACCACTGTATTTTCCAAGCGCGACTTTGTTGAGTCCATTGCCCACAAGCCGCCCGACCAGCGGGCATACGAGACACTGCGGCAGTTCGAGCGTGGCATACAACAACTCATGCCCAATTTCCAGCGGGCGCTGCTGCCCCTGCAAGACGGGAACAGATCGCCCACGCACGCGGAGATCCAGGAGGCGTCCAAGCTGCGCAAGCGGCTCGTAGACAGCTTCACAAAATACGACCTGGCCGCCAGGCGCCTTCGAGACCTCAAAACCGACAGTCCCACACAGCAGCACCTGCAGAAGGCGGTTTACCAGGCAGCCAGCGCCTTTCTTCACGCACACATGTTGCCGCTGAAGAACCTACCGCGCATGCTGAAGCATACCTCCTCCTCGTCTTCCGGGTCGCGGCGCACGCTTTTGCCCAACGGCCATGTGGCCAGCCCCCTGAGGAACAATGCCACGGATGGCTATCTGGACACGGCCAGCCAAACCAGCGAGACCAGCACCGTCGTCTCGGCGTTGGAGACGGAGGAGAAGGATCTCCGCGAGCGGCTTGTGGTGCTGGAAGAGCAGAAATTTATGGTGGAGGCCATGATCACTTCGGCTACAGGGGCGCGACGCTTCGAGGAGGTCAGCGCGTTGACGCGCAACGTCGAAGAGCTCGATAAAGAGATCGAAAGCGTCAGGGCGAAAGTCTCGGGCGTGGAGGAGAGGTGGCAGGGCCTCTATGCCAACGGAGGGCCGAGCCTTGCCTAGGAGAACGAGGCGAAGCAGTTGTGTCCACGCGGTGCGCGAAGCTCTAAAGAGACCGCAATAGAAGACGGCAGCGCCGCGACTGGTCAATGAACCAAGTCACCCCATGCATGGTCTGGCGTTTGGTGCCGATTTGGGAGCGGTATTTTTTGGGACCCCATGGGTGCGCATCTATGCGCGGGCGCTTGGCAGGGGGGCTAGATGAGCCACCCCCCATGTCCGTATACTACATCAATTATTGACTTGTCGTCAAGCCCGTCATTCCGTGACTGGAAAAAACCACGGCCGCCCTGAACCGAAGCTATCTCGCGTCCGTCCGACCGGGTCGGACTCGACTAGAAGGCACTCATGTACAGTTGCCGGCGGGAGTCGGCCAGTGTGGCGAAGCTGGTCGGTTCTAGGACCAGGACTGACAGCGCACAGGCCCTTTGCATAGCCGGTTTGCCATACAGGCAGGGTGTATAGAGACGTATATACCCCTTATCCATGCGCTGGAGAAACATGGCAATGGAAGTGCGGGAAATCCGTTCACCAAACCCGCCAAGGTCCCTAATGGAGCCCGTATGAGGTGGAAAAGCCGGAGCGGGGGCTGACACGGGAACGTTTTCAACCTTATTCTCCGTTATGCGCCTGACTGGCTGATGGATTGTCTCCATCCTGGCAGTGGACGCCTTAGGTGTCGTGTACTATTTCCACCTACTGCATATGTACCCGAATATCCACTGCCCATGGCAGGGCGTCGCCGCTATACGCACGAAGATATCCGTGTCATCTTGGAATCCTCGGTTATTACGCGGTAATAATACCCGCTTAGAGTCTGGAATCTAACCTCGGCATTGTGCTCAAGGCTTTCTCAAGGCGTTTATCGAGATGGCAGCAGCAAGCGCCCATCCGCTTCTCTTCACCACCGACGGGGGTGAAGGGCACCCCAGTAGTCGGCGAACCTTTGCACGAAGCGGTGATGGGGCACTTGGGGGCGCATTTAGCACGGCATAGGACCTTTGGTTTCGGGGGATGCCCAAGCAGAGGGGTGGACAGACGGGGGTTTTATGACGAGTCAGGACGGGCGTCCCGGGCAATCGCAAACCCCGGGTCGGCTGGAAAATGCCAAACCTTGGATGGCGGCGACCCGGGAACCGGACAGGCAGGCATAGGCGATCACTTTGGGGGAAGGAGCGGGACGTATTCCAAGTCGCCCGCTACAGCTGAACGCGATGGAGACTAGCGCAGGGGGGGAAGCTCGGCAGTGAGTGGTCAAACCTGGTACCATCCTCGCCTTCCCACGCCCATCCATTACCATTCACAAGCTGGGCTGGGGTTTAACGAATGCACCCCCATTGACTATTCGGGAGTGTGGAAGCTATTGGGGGGAGGTACAAACCTAATATAAAATAGCTTGCAAACGCAGCAGAAATGGGTAGGGGTTGACGTCGGCAGTCCAGGTTCAGGTCCAGGTCGGTCTACATAACGTACATATTTATGTACACACATAGGTGGTATACACAGTAGTAGGTAGGTACATACAGACAGCTTGGGAACCCCGAGGGGGGGGCTTTACCTCTGAGAGCCTCTCGAGTGGCTCCCTGCATACACACCCACACGCGTCCAAACTGGAGGCAGCAGCTGGAGGCTCGTCTGCTTCCCCGCGCAAGGGTCCATTGCATCCGCTCTCCCGCTGCCACACACGCGCACGCATACGCGCACATGACAGGCTGGATCCAATGATGATACATATCCCTCCCCTTACGTACTGCACTGCCGCGCCGGAGTCCGAAGAGCCCTGGTCCCCGAGCTCGCCGAGCAGCAACGTTCTCTCTCTCCCACTCTCTATTTCTCTGTCACTCTCTCACTAGCACGCCGGCCAGAGACGCCCCACCAGCCGGGAGCAACAAGGAAGTGACGTTTCAATGCCGTCTCGTTCTGTCTGGCCGACCAGCCCAGCGAACCTGTTGTTGCGAGACCCTGGTGGGCGTGTCCACCCTCAAATAGCACGTCCGCACGCGGATCACGCCACGCTGTTGGAGATCGTGATGCCATCACCGACGGCCCATCTGCCGCCGCCGCCGCCGCCGCCGCCGCCGCCGCCCCCCTTCCGTCGTTTACCTGCCGCCCCGGCCGGGGACGAAGTGACACGACACAGCCGCGGGTCGGGCAAGGCCCAATAGCCCGGAAGTAGGGGCATCCCCGACCCAATGCCCACCCGGCTGCCGACCCGATCCAATGGGCGCGACGACGCGGTAGCTACAGAAGCAGGCACACGAGAGCCCTCTCGTCCGGCCACCGTTTGCGCTCCGGCTGCCAACGAGCAGCGGCGGACCCGCTGAGATGTTTCGATCACTGCTATGGAGTACGCCGGACACCTACAACCAGCAAGAGGCCACACCCGGGGGGTGACGGGAAAAACGCCCCAGTGCTATGGTGTGCTAGTTATTAGAAGAATACCGTGGGCTGCTGGGGCGTTTTCTCTGCCCTCCTCCCCCTCGCCCCCTTGGCGTGGAGACCCTTCTCGAACCCACCGATGCTCATGAGCTTAACTGCAAGACGCAGGGTCGGATGGGCTCCGGCCAGGGGCTAACTGCTTGGAGGTAGGGCGAACGCGTGACATGGAACGAGAAGAAAGGCGGCTGCCCGATCCCACTCCCAGGCCATGGCCTCTTCACAGGGCCTCGCGTAGGCCCCACGACCCCGTCTAGTCAGGCTCCCGGCTGATTCGTATCTGCCACGATGAAATCACGGTTGCTACTGTTGCCTCCCTGCCGCGGCCCCAGCGGCCGGGCTGCTGTCAGCTGAAAAGCGGTGCAGGCATTCTTCAGCGGTGCCCTCCGCCTCTGCAACTAGGGTGGTCCGTTTCAATTGCAAGCCCACGCTGTGCTAGGGGGAATCGGGGGATCCCAGCTGGGGTGGGTACCCCGAAGCCTTCGAGGGAGCGTCGGCGGAGACCTGGTTTCCGCTGTGGGCATGCGGCCGTCCCTCCGTTATCCTACTAACGCCTGCCCACCTCTGGTTTTTACGGCACGTCTACTTTATAATATTGTTCCGACTGCCGTTTCCTCCGTCATCGATCCCCTACCCACGGCCCAACGGGGAAATCTCAACATCGCGTTACGGGTTCCGTAAGGGAGACACGTCCTCGGCGCCCTTCCAGCCGCCCTCTCACCCAACCGCCCTTTTCACCGGCGCACCCACGTAGCGCACCATGAAGCTGTGGATACAGCACGTGTGTCCCGGCGAAGACTACTCCAATCGACCGTGCTGGACCTGCCGGCAGCGGCGGGTCGTCTGTGATACACGCCTGCCAAACTGCATCAAATGCATCAAGTCGGGACGCGAATGTCTGGGCTATGGCGAGGTGAAGCCCGTCGTTTGGGTTACGGGCATGGCCAGCCGGGGCAAAATGGCTGGGCGGACGACATTTGCGCCCGTCGAGCCGTCGCCGAAACCGAACCCGACGGCCGATGTCGCCCTGAAGCCGCGGCTTATGAACGGCCAAGTAAAGGAGACGGACCTACGTCACCTTGAGTACTGTAAGTTCTCCGTCGTCCGCCCACCGCCCGTCGACGTTCGTAGACACGCGCTGAGACCCGGTTCAGTCCTCCATCGCTGCTGTAGTGAATGCGTCATTTACGATAGCGATAATCCCTTTAAGCGCTTCGTCAACTTGATCCCAGAAAACAAGGCCCTGGGTCATGTCATCCTTGCCCTGTCTGCCACGCATCGTGGCAACTCGAGCGAGAACAGCGATAGTGCCGAAAACAAGCAAGAGATCACGGTCACCGGCTTGGTTCACGAGAAAAAGGCACTGCAGGGCCTTCGCCAAACCATAGCGAAACAGGACCAGCGCGACTCGACCGTCGCCCTGGTCCTTCTGTTCATTTGGAACGATGCTCTGCAGCAGCAAGGCAGGCAGTCGTGGCGCTATCATCTGTCGGCCATGCGCACCCTGATCAGTGCGCGGCGGAACACCCCGGGCTGGGACGACTTCTTTGGCAAGTATTTCGAGGAAACGTACGCCATGTGAGTGACTCTCCCGGCCTGTCCATGACCCATACCGCCGTCTGAACCTCATCCCCAGATTGTCCATATTCGGCTCGACACTGAGCAACAAATACCGCCCCGACTTCCTTGGCCTATTCACCGGGCCGGAGCTGGTCGCCATCTTGCAAAGGGCCGAGGGCTCTAGCTGGACTGGCTGCCCCGCTGAGCTGCTCAAGATCACGCATGACATTGATGAAGGCGACAGTGACGAAATCGCCAGCCGTCTCGCGGGCTTTTCGTGCCCGCAATGGGCTGACCGCCACCCCGACGTTTCCTCCAGGGCCATGAGAATACACCTGGCCGAATCCTACAAGGGCGCCATCTCCATGTATGCTGTGCAGTCCTTTCCTGCTCTGGCCGGCCACGCCGAGTTCGACAACGTCTTGGACAACGCCATCTTCCACCTTCATAGCATCCCGCCGGATGACAGCCATTTCAAAGGCATCCTCTGGCCAGCCTTTGTGCTGGGCGCTGAAGCAAGAGACCCGAAACACCGTGCCATCGTCCTGGACATCTTCCAGCACCTCCATAGCTTGCTGCAGACTTGGGCAGTCAAGCAGGCCACGTTGCTACTTCAAGAAATATGGGAAAAGCCCTCTTATCCCGGATCGTGGCTTCAGACCGTCCGTGGCAAGGGTCTAGAGTTGTTCCTTGTCTGAGAGACCGTTGTCTCGATACGGATCATTTCTCTCAGATCCTATTCACGGCTACCTAGATATTTCAAGCCTTGTTTCCTTGGCCATCACGGGCCATTCCGGTTTTTTGGGTGCCGCAACCTCTGCGCATACACCTCAGCCTTTGCGCCGGGATTCATCGTGCTGCTTTTCCCGCGTTCCTCAGTCGTCAACTCGCTGCCGGCTTTGCCGAGGCGGGTGAAGACGAGGATGGCCAAGGCCGCGGCGCCAGCGAGATCGACACCTAGGAAAAGGGCCGTCCTGAAGCTCACTTGAGCACCCCGCGACGCTTTGCTAGCGCTAGCAACCTGGGCTCAAAATAGGGAGGAGCTCATGCCGACGTAGAGCCGCCCATTCAGGCAGTCCCCGGGGAAACCGTGCTGGTTGTTGGGCGCGCTCGTCGTGAATAAAGACGCTGCTGACAGTGTACACGGTGTCAATACCTGTGGTGGCGCATATCATAACGGGAAGACTCAAGCAAAGTAGTTTGGGTTGTCGGTTGTCGAGGCCAGGAGTAGGTTGAGGACGAGGAAGCCTGCGTACGGCAGACCGAGGAGCGCAGTGCCAGGCAAGCCGTGGGGGACCCATCCTCCTAGCACGCCGACGACGACGCCGCCAGCGGCAAGCGGACCAAAATGGAGTACAGCCAGGAACGGTTGGGTATGGATAAATTTCCCGATACCGAAACCCTCATGTCAGTGGCGCTGACTCGTAAGAGTAGAGGCGGCCGCCGGTGATGAACTTCCCAGAAGCTGGCGTAGAAGAGGTTAATACTAAAGGCACCGTAGAAAGGAAACGAACGAACAAATAGTGGCCCAATATTTATGATCAAGAAAATGCTGAGCGGAAGGAGAGAGTCCTAGGAGATGCGTGCTTTGACAAAGACCCGACCCCAACGAGCAGATGCCGAGACCGAGGGTGATGAATGGTCCAACTCGATGAGGCTCGGGAGGTCCGGGCTACTGGCTCTGGCCGGCGGCGTCGACCTTGATGGACGCCGAAGCCGTCTTGGCCATGCTTTGCCGGAGAGACGCAAATCACGACGAGCCGAGAGGGCGAAGGAGACTTTGGGTGTTTTCGGGGCGGAGAAGGGGTGTGAGATAAGAAGCGTCGACGGGCCTCCGGGAGGGAAGAGAGGCGTATAACTGTTTCGAGATTTACAGTTGGTCGACGAGGCCGGTGCTGCCGCTGCTTTTGGCCCTCTACACCACCACGGATCATGGATCGATGGACTGCCACGATGGTGCATATTATATCCCCCCCCCCCACGGCGGCGAGCCACGTCCGCTTCCTTACCAGTCTCTCACGCGGACTGCTGGCGTTCCAGTCTCGGACGATCCGGGAGAGCTTCGCATGGGGGGTGGGAGGGTGGATGGAGCAAACTTTCGTGGAATGTGTAGGGGAGAAAGAGAAACGGAGAGAGAGGGGGAGAGGAAGAGGGAGAGGGAGAGAAAGAGAACAAGCCGCGAAGAAGCGTTTCACGGCAGTCGGTAGTATGGAGCCCAGCTCGTTGCCCCAAAGCGGCAGTTGAGATGGCCAAGACTCAGGGTCGGATGGGACGGGGCCGGTGGGGACTCTGCAACTACGGTTTTCAACGTCTCAGACCAGCTTTCTTTCGACGACGGCCCATGTTTTCCTGGATCGTCGTACCACCTCTATTTTTGCCTCTTCTCGATTGTGTCCGGCCCGTCTGGTCCCCGGGTTTCTTCTCCCCCACCCCCTTCACCTCCCCGGGGGGCTGATGAGTGACCGGACGAGGACGAAGACTGATTCGGTCTGGTGTTTCGGACGACGGACGCACAGGCCCCCGCCGTCCTGCACACGGCCAAGGGGGAAACACGCAACGGGAAGCGGCCCCCTCCACGGTACGACCAGGTCTGGGTCTGCGACGGAACCCCTCGAGCCCGGGGCGGTGGGCTGAGTTTGCGTCACGGGGGCGTTGCATCCACAGCGACTCCCACGCCAAGCCGGCGCCCTCGCGCCGGGGCGGTCGGCATGCTTGTTTTCTAGGGCCCGTGTCCATGCACAGCTGGCCGAGCCGACCCCAAACGTCCGAGGGTGCGAGAGGGTGAGAGGCAGTGGCCCGGTAAGTATACATAGTCTTCCGCCGCCGCCCTCCCCCGCCCAAAAGCAGCTGCCGAGGGGGCCTGCCGGGACTGAAAGCCGGCTGGTCTGACTTTGACATGAGGACGTGAAAGGAGAAGCCATTTCCAGTTTCATCGTGTTTTTTTTTGTCCGTCGTTTTTCTATTCTCTTTCTTCCTCGGCCCTCTTTCTAAGTGCTCTTCTCTTCGTTCCGTATTGCGCTGCAGGCTAGCCCTTGTTGTTCTGTTTTCGTGCTGGGTGCTTTCTTCGTCTGCTCTTTTTCTCCTTCCGCGCCCTTCGGATTTCCGGGACTCGGGGTGGTTGTGATTATACACGCCGCCTCCCCATTCGCTCGCTGGGGTTGGTCATTCGCTGCCATATCGTCTGGGGAAACTTCGGCCTAGGAGTGTTCGTTGCTGTAGCTGTCTCTTGACTCGGTTGGGTGGCTAGACCGCCCGCTAGTTGGTCCATCGGCTTGCCCTCTCCTCAATACGTAAGTTGTGGGTAGAGACACGGACCCAGGGGCTGGAAAGGGAGCTGAGGTCGAGCGAGTAGAGGCCTAGTTCCAACCCCGGAACAAGAGACAGGATCATGAACGCGTCGCAATCGGTGCGTTCGTCCTACCGGGCATCGTGGATGCCGTCGGTCGCCCCCGACCCCGCCCCCGCCCCCGCCTCCGCCGGTGCCGGTGCCGGCTTCGGCCTCCAAAGGTCCATCTCGAAGGCCGGGAAGACGGGCGACCCGCCGCGGCCGGCGGCGTCGTCGCAGCGGCGGGCCTTGCGGCGGCCTTCCATAATCGACTGGTCCGAGTGGAAGACGGAACGGGCGCGGCAGGCCGACGTCCACGAGGCCTACGAGGTGCCGCGCCGGGCCGACGAGCCGGCCGCCTTCGTCGACCAGCTCTTCCGCATGTTCACGCGCTTCCCCGTGCGCGACATGAACTGGGTCGTCGCCGTCGCCTTCGTCGCCGGCTCCCTCGTCTTCACCCTCGGCGGCTCCTTCCAGCTGCACGCCCTGCTGTACCCCGCAGACGCCTTCCCGCGCCAGCTCGAGCTCGCCGTGCCGCTGTGCACCGCCTTCGGCGCCGCCATGTTCCTCGCTGCCGGCGTCTGCGCCATCATCGTCGCCCTCAACGCCGACCGCGGCGAGTTCGAGGTGCGCGTGCGCGACCCCGAGGCCGGCAAGAAGAGCGCCGCCGCCGCCGACCTCGAGGCCGCCCGCGTCGTCAACGACGACTTCGGCGAAAAGGTCTACAGGCCCGCCCTGCTCGGCGACGAGAACTGGATGTGGTGGCCGAGCAGCTGGTCACGCGACGTCAAGCCCGTCGTCGCCCAGCTGCCCTTCCGGCTGGGCCTGCTGCAGATGCTGGGCGGCATGATCCTGTCCGTCTCGGTCCCGCCGGGCTTCCCGGGCGTGCTGAACCCCGCCGACCCCGTGACGCCCATCTTCGTCGTTTTCGCCCCCCTGACATTTGGCTCCTGCTTCTTCATCCTCGCCAACTTCCTCCTCATGATGATGGCCCAGGACCGCTGGTACGCGCCCAAGATCGGCACCGCGAACTGGGAGGCCGCCTTTTGGAGCCTGCTCGGCTCCATCGGCTTCATGCTCACCGGGGCCTACCTGTTCCTCGGCGACCCCGTGGACAGTACCTGGGCCAACTTCCTCGGCAGTATCGCCTTCCTGGTCGGCGCCGTCATCCAGTGGTACGACCTCATGGCCTTCCACCCCGACGACTGGGCCTGCTAGTCTCGGAGGCCATGGCCGTCCATGGCGGCGCCACCCGGCGGCGACAACGACGTGGTCAGGGCCGTTGCTGGTGAAGATGGCCACCATCATGTACGAGGCGGGCCACTGCGCGTAGCCGTGCCGGGCAACGCCCGTACGCTGCCATTATCTTTGTTTCTTCCCTTACGCCCGGGACGCCTCTTCCTCTCGTTTTATGATATCTGAACGGCCGTTGACAGGCAAGTCGGGCGACGCAGGCGCGGCCCCCTATTCAACACACTCCCTGCGGGAACTCACCATTGCTTCCTCTTCCTACTACTGACGTTCTTTAATCACAACCGCAATCATTTAAAATGGGGTTTTTTGGTGTGTGCGCGTTGCTGTGTGGCATAAGTCTTTTTAATGTATATACCATCCTCTCAATTCAACGGAAACGCCGCGTGGCGAGCGAAGGGACCCTAGTATATACTCGGAAGGTCAATGAAAAGGAAATGTCGAACCCCCACTTCGAAATGCAACGAATGGGGAGTTTTGGTCAAAAGCAGACAGTCACGTCCCCACGGCCCTACGACCAGAGAAGGGGCCGGAACAGCGCTAGTACCTTCTCTCGCTTCTTCTCGCGGAAGACGACGTGCTTGCGGGGGACGGCAAATTCGAGCTGCGGCTTCACGCTGTCGCCATCCCGCCTCCAGCGTCGGCGCTCGTACCGTTCGAGATGCTGAAAGGGGGCCTGATGACCGTCAACCCGGGTCATGGCCGTGTCGGGGGACGGGGACAGCGTCAAGGACCCCGGAGCAGGCGCGAGCAAGGTGTCGCTGGGAACATAGTACCGGTACGGCCGCAGGTGTTCGGCATCATCGGTGATTTCGGGGAGCTGCAGCGCGAGACAGCGCGCGAGCACGCCGCGCACCGCCGCCAACGCCCAGCTCTCCCGCACCTCCCACCACTGGCGGTTGTCGTCGGCCACGTCCAGTCGTAGCACAACGGCACGGAGAGCCGCGAACCGCGCCAAATTCGACATGATGGTGCACAATTCGGCCCAGTGGAGCACGGGGGACGAACAGGGAGCGGAGCGGTCGTAGGGGTCGTGCGACTTGCGGGCGTGAAGCGCCTCGTAGGGAACCGCGAGAGACAAGTGCAGGGAGCGGAGGAGTCGCGTATGCGGAGACGGAGACGCGACTAGAAGACGGTGCGCAAGGGGCAGCGATGTGAGGACCAGGGTCGTGCTCGCGTACAGGGAATTCAGTGCTTCCTGATGCCTGTGTGTCCCGTTAGCTGACATTCCACGGTGCGGTCAGTCGAGCACGGAAAGGGGGACGTACATTCTGCGACACGCCAAAAGGCTCGGCAGGAACAGGGTGCCCGTCTTGCTACCCGAGGCCCGGCCCGCACGCATCGCCTCCTCACATTTCCAATGCTCGTGCCACGGGGACGCCATCCTCTCGGCCCATGGGGCGTCCACCACGAGAGACCGAGGCCGCCGTTCCTGCTGCCGGTCCCATAGCGCCTCGAAATCCTCGTTCCGTGTATCCTTTTCTCCCGGCGCCAGTACGCAGGGGAAATGGCCCAGCGCTGAGCCGTCCTCGGTTTCGAAGACGTGCTGCCGGCGGCCCGAGACCTCCCACATCTCGTGGTAGATCATGTCCCGGATCTCGCGCGGCAGGCGGCCGAAGAAGACGGACTGGAGCTGAAGGTCCGCGCTGCCGGCGAAGTCCATGCCGGGCGAGCTGAATCCGGGAGACGGGGGATACATGACGGCGAGAGGGACTGGGCGCTTGATGAAGACGCGGGTCGAGATGGTGTCTTTCGAGCAACAGAAACAGTCCCTGCCGGAGACTGTCGTGGGCATTATAACATGAGCACCCGTGTCTGCATCCACGCCAGTCGCCCGGCATGCATACGGCCCGCTCTTGCTGGGACGAACGACAATGGTGTATAGGGTTGCCTGCTAAGCGCCGTTTGCCGAGATGGTATTCGTCATCGTCGCGGCTATGAGGAGTCAGGCTGGTCTTCTGCGCAATGACGCGACTGAGAGCGCGACGTGACTGGCTGCATTATCGCCCATCTAGACGCAATGCGACGTTGTCAAGGGCCCGTTATCTGCACTCGTACATAGGGTGTCCGGATGAGACGGGTGGGTGGGTGTGCCCGAACAATCCAACCCATTCATGGATGGGCCGATGCACGGGGAGTATGCGGGTGGATGGATATCGACCGACTCTGCGACCGCTATAGGCTGGACGCACTGTTGGCGCGAGGTATCATCGGCCCCCTACCCATCCTATGACCTGCTAGCAGACAAATGCAGCCGGTAGGAGAAAGGCAAAACCACCAGGCTTAGGTTTCCGCGATAGGCGTGCCAACAGAGGTGCAGCGAGGCCCTGCCTGCGGGTTTCTTCCTCATACGTACGAAGGGTCGCTTTAATACCTCGCAATGGTAACGGTAGCAAACCTCTGCATAGAGCCTCGGCCGGCCCCTAAGCATAATAGGGCGAGGAGAAGAAGCCAAGGCCGCTCCCTTCCGCTGAAGAACCTTTGGTGATCAGTGAAGATCTGAGCTGCAAGCCGCCGTCGGTATGGAAAAGCTGCCGGATCGATCTGAGAGTAAGGGAGTTTGCAAGTGCGTTCTTAGCTGCACAGATCCATCCCAGCCTCTGTACACGAGACGTGGTTAGATAGACGGCGTCGGAAAGCCTTTGGCACACTGTGCACCGGGGTCTTGGCCGGCAGAACCACAGCGATGGTACCCAATGGCAGCACGGAACAGAGTAGCAACCAAGACGGCCGTGATGTGTTGGTCATCATCTGCTGAGCCTGGTCTCTCCCATCCATCCATTCTCATAAACGGGGACCCTGTCGCGCCCCATCGAACTGCTGTCGCTCGTATGCACGTGGACCGTTCGGGCAGCCGTTACGCGCCCGACTGCTTCGCACCCGCGTCGTCCACCTTATCGCCTCCGTCCACCCGTTTGAGCCATGGCGTGCTCCCGGTGTGACAGGCGGGCCTTGGTATGCAGCTGTGGTCCAAGGCGTGCATGAGAGCGGCCGTGGGCAAGCAGCACCAAGCCAGCCAGGCAGCGCTTGCTCCATGGGAAGGGTTTCCGCCTGCGCGCCTCGTGGGTCGGCGCGGTGCAGCGCCGATTGACGCGCTGCAGAAAGACAACCTTTGCCTCCTGGAGCCGGGGCAGCGCCGCCGCCGCCGCCGGGTCATGGATATGCGCCCAGGCCGAAAGGAAGAGACGAATGGACTTGCGCTCCATGGACGCCCGTCTTAGGTAATCAAGGCCGGGCTTTCGCTGTGTGACGGCACAGTAGCATCGTATTGGGTGCGCAGAATGGGCGATACACTCCAACCCATGGGAGAGGTATGAAATCTAGAAGGGAAGGAAGGGTTGGTCCGTGGGCCTCTCCACACCCTAATCGGAGATTCATATATGGATGCTCTCTGTACACGGGCTGAAAGCCACCCGTCCGGGCTGCACCTTCCTTTAGCCCAGCGTTTAGACGCCGTCACTAGAAGCACCACTTAGGTACTGCATAATTACAGACTAATCTGCAGCATGTCGTTCAACTGTAATAACTTCTAGAAAAAAGACTAATACCATCTTCGCACGCCGTACCTCTAGAAACCAGAAGACGGACAGGACGGCGGCTCAACTGTGCATCCGATTGCCCATGATGGTCTGCCTTTTACGGCCCTCAATTCTTCACAACCTCTCCACCACTACGCCATACCTACCCAACGATGTCAGAATAACCAAAACATTCCACGTAAGGCATAACAACTCTACAAGTGTCAAAGCAGGAATGGTGAAAGCAACATACACACTAAGGAACTCCGAGGGCGCGGGCATGGTAGCGAACGGTTCGAAGACCAAGGCCGTTCAAATCGCCGTACAGTAATCGATGCCTCCTGCCGGGCTTCTTGGGGGGGCCTTTATGGTCTGGAATCCACCTGGAGATCAGCCCGCTGCCATGGATACGTCGGTGGGCTTCGTGGCTATTTTGGGAGACTCGATTCATCTTGTTCGAGACTAGCTGCTCATGTCTCGGCAATTGGCCCCGGGGCCGGTGGATGGAAGGAAGGGCCGGGGCATGTTCCGCAGGGGGAAGCCTGTGAGAAGGGCCACGGAAACTTGTGAGTGTCGAAATGCAGCTACGGCACCGAAAAGACGCATCTTTCTAGAAACACCAACCGAGATATGCCTTCTGCCTGCTACGAACCCCGATGAATCGGAAACTCAAGTTACATCAGGTTACAATACATTCATAATACTCGTTGGTCCAGGGGGTTAGATGGCGTCTTACAGCACAGAGTCAAATATTACGATATTCATTGGTGGACAAGGGTGCTCAGAAGCCAATGCGACTCGTCATGTGGATTTCAGCGAGATATCTCATCGGGCTATATCTGTTGAACTGTAGTTTACATACTTGCGTAACTTGAAGCACGGTGGCTAATGGAGGTCTGCGTGTTCATCTCATTGAGCGTGGCACACGTGTTATGTTAGTGCCCCTATTTACCCTCTGTTCTTCTTTCCGGGAAAGTGCAATTCAAGTTCTACTAGCAATCTCTTTCAGCCAACAGGTTGTGCATTGCAACTACTCTGCTGCATACACCGTTACGGAAGCTAATGTAGGCGCCAAAGTCGCTCCATCTTCCCATACAACGGTATGCGTTTAGGCATGGTACAATTTTTCGGCACAATGGGATGGCGACACAAGTGGACAATGATAGTCCTGGAGGCAAGACAGAAGTTGAGGCTTCGCCCAGTCATTCTCCTCGCCAAGGAAAAAAAAAGGAGCGTTTTATGTAACGGGATGCAGTCCCGTAATCCCCGCAGCTAGATACGTCGTCATGATCGTGGTGCTCTGTCTGATGTGTCCTGCATACACTCTTCTTTTCTTAAATGGCAGGACTGGGTTCGCCTCGATCTGCGCGGGTACACACACCGGCACGCCGGGTACTAGCTGGATGGCTTCGTCCGAAGTATCGCTGCGGACCCTCCGAGCGCCATCCTACAATATAGATGCAGGGTCGAGAGCAGTTCAGGGGGAAGAACGGATAGGAGAGGAAACGAAAGTGGCAAGGGCTGATGGGAGGGCCGGTGCTTATGGGCGGTGGTAGGGACACGACTCAAAGCCAATGGACCGAATATATTACTACTCGCTGAAATCCCTTCGCGGTAACGTCGAGACAGATGCCGGGCACTTATCCCATGGTCCAAGGAATGGACCAGGGGTCGGAAGGGAACGGTTGGATGGGGGTGAGCGAATACGGGAAGGGAGGTGAGGGGCCTCATTGTCCTGCTGTTCGGGCAACTTCCGACGCCCCGACGCCCCGACGCCCCCGACAACGGCTCCCAGCAGCGGAAACCCGGCTTCCCCGCGGGGTAGGGGCGCGTCTCGGTCGCTTTCGAGCAGGCTAGGGTGGCCGGCAAGCGTGAATACACCGCCCTAGTTCGTGAGGGAGGGCGGAGGCGGGCCGTGAGCATCGGGCCATTAAGACGGTGGCGGGTTCTAGGCCTTGCTTGCGAAGACGTCCTCGCCGCTTCGGTTTTCTTATCTCGTGCGATGAGCAGATGGCGATCCCTGCAAGCGGGCAGCTACTTTAGTAACGCCCGGAGTATTGGACTGTCGTGGATAGTGGCGTGGGGGGGACAGGGGGGTGTTCTTGCGCTGAACTGCTCCCTCGATAGTGGCTCATCCCAGTGCCTCGGGTTCTACCCCGCAACTTTCCCGCCCAGGCCCACCGAACACGGCGGCGTTGCCTCGTTTTGTTTACCATAATGGAGTCAAGTGTTTTTCTTTGGTGTCTGGCGGCTTCCCGACCCCCAGGAATCCCCAGAAAGCCCACCCTCCCCATTGTTTCCATCCGGGGTCGGCTCCTGTCCACTTCTTCGTCTCTACACAGACCCGTACCACACGAGCCGCACAACAGTCCCGTCGTCTCTCCCTTTCTTTTCTTCCGCTCCCAGCCCAATGTGTGCGGCTTCTTGCGGTCAACACCTACGCAATCGTGCGCCCGTGAGGGTGGCCCGCAGGCCAATTGACCGCCTCCAAGCAGCGGCCAAGCAGCGGCCAAGCAGCGGCCAAGCAGCGCCCGTCGAGTCAAGCTTCCCGAAGCCTCGACAAGCATCTCCAAGAGCGTCCGGGGCCCCAAGGCCTGCTTGGCCTTATTGGCAGTTGGCACCTCGTCACGCGCCCCCCACCCTCTGGACCAGAACCGTGGCCCCCCCCGGCGAATAATCGGGTCCCCCCGCGAAGCCGTTGGGTCCTAGGCCCTTTTGTCAAGGCAAATCAGCTCGGGGCTGGGCGAGACAAAATGACAACACTGGGGTACCCGGCGTGGGCTTCCCTGCAAACTCCCCGGCCGGGGTCGGACTACTCCCCGCTACCCTTGCCTGCCTTGATGGTATCAGGCATCCCATGACGATTCGGCACCAACTTTCGGATGAGGGATAACATGCCAT
This sequence comes from Nigrospora sphaerica, assembly GCA_018287875.1. Classification (NCBI taxonomy): domain Eukaryota; kingdom Fungi; phylum Ascomycota; class Sordariomycetes; order Amphisphaeriales; family Apiosporaceae; genus Nigrospora; species Nigrospora sphaerica. Next base: position 5,632,928 of record JAGVVL010000002.1, read on the forward strand.
ACGCCACGGAATGGAGAGCACGTTATGGAGAACAGATCGTGGTGCTTTGAAAAGCCGGGCAGACAGCCCCGGCTGTGAGACCCGAGCCCTGCGGCCGTATACCGCTTCCTCCCTGTATAAGAACGAGGCCTTTCTCTTCCGCTTTCCGTGTTTCCGTCTGTGTTCTTGCCACCCAGCCAGTCCAGCACCAACCCCTCTCACATCGCAACCATGGCCGGAGGCGTCAAGAAACCCATCAACATTTTCAGGTTGAAGGACCTGAAAGAGCCCGAGGGCGTCTTCAACTGGCGTCTATGGTTCGCCGTCATCTCCTTTGGTCTCCTGGGTGCTGCCCGCGGCGTCGACGAGGGCCTGATCAGCGGCGCCTTCAACTCCAAAGACTTCCAGAGAACCATCCGGCTGGATACCTATACCGAGGCTGAGCAGACCAACATCAAGGGCAATGTCTCGGCCATGGTCCAGATTGGTTCAGTCGGCGGCGCACTCATGTGAGTTGTGTTGCTTCGTCCCCTGCCAAAAACCCCCCTGGCTGACAACGATTGCTCGCCCAGCGCTTGCCTGGTCTGTGACCGCATCGGCCGGATTTGGGCTACGCGACAGCTTTGCGTTCTTTGGATCATCGGCATCGCCATCTTCATGGGTAACAGCGGCAGCCTTGGCGCCGTTTATGCTGGACGTTTCATTGCCGGTCTTGGTGTCGGCCAAACATGTGTTGTCGGCCCCATCTACATTGCCGAGATCGCTCCCGCGTCCGTCCGTGGCCTTTGCACTTGCATCTTCACCGGCTGCGTTTACATCGGCATTGTTCTGGCCTACTTTGCCAACTACGGTGCCCAGCTCAACCTGGGAGACTCCACACATGTTCGCTGGGTAAGCCAAGCCTCGCACACGATACAAACGTAACCATGGCTAACGTTGGTACCCTTTGCCCAGCTGGCGCCCACAAGCGTTCACATCATCTTCGCCGGCCTGATTCTTATCTTGAGCTTTTTCCAATACGAGTCACCTCGTGCGTTTCCAGCATTCCCCTTGCGTCGCGGCACTGTTCCTGACTGTATCTCGCAGGCTATCTCGTCAAGAGGGGCAACGTTGAAAAGGCCACGGAAAACATGGCGCGTCTGCGGCACATGCCCATGGATCACCCTTACGTGGTGAGAGAGATCTCGTCCATCGTGATGGCCCACGAGACCGAAATGGAGGCCACCAAGGGCGCCGGCGTGGTTGGCGTTCTGAAGGAGATGTTCTTGGTTCCGAGCAACCTGTACCGCCTTTACCTCGTTACCATGACGCAGATCCTGTCTCAGTGGTCCGGTGCGGGCTCCATCACACTATACGCCCCCGACTTCTTCAAGATTCTGGGCATCACAGGCCAGAACGAGTCGCTCCTGGTCACGGCTGTCTTTGGAATCGTCAAGTTCGTCGCCGCCCTTCTCTGCGCTCTGTTCCTGGTCGACGTCATCGGCCGCAAGCGTGCCCTGCTGCTGGGCATCACCCTCCAGTCCATCGCCATGGTATACGTTGGAGGCTTCCTTACCGCCGTGCCGAGTCTTGGCGCCGAGCACAGCATCGAAATGTCCGGGAGCGAGAAACGGGCTAGCTACGGTGCCGTCGCCATGATCTACATATCCGGTTTCGGATGGGCCCTGGGGTGGAACTCGATGCAGTACCTCTTGACGGCCGAGTTGTTCCCCCTCCGGATCCGAGCCCTGGCCACGTCCTGGTCCATGACGTTCCACTTCGTCAACCAGTACGGCAACTCCCGCGCGGTGCCCAACCTGCTGCTCCCTACCTCCCAGGGAGGCTTCAGCCCCATGGGCACCTTCTGGTTTTTTGCGGCCGTAACAATCGCCGGTGGCTTTTGGGTGTGGTTCTCGGTGCCCGAGACGGCAGGCCGCGATCTGGAGAGCATGAACCGCCTGTTCGAGCTTCCGTGGTACAGAATCGGTCTGCACGGCAACAAGGACGCCGCGATGCGAGACATCGTCGTGAGCGAAAAGGAGGAACAGGCAGAGCAATACGGCACAGCCACCCACCACGAGAAGCAGCCGGTGTAGGCCCACCTCTCGACTCTGTTCTGAGGTGAAAAAAAGAAGCGCCGGAATATATGAATACTTTACGTACTGTACTTATGCGGCTCATGATGGTGTGCATGACGTACAACGACAGTGATGAATTGACGACCGATCATAAAAATAGCGATGATCACTCACTGCTCTGCCCAGGAATCGCCACCGGGTGAATGAAACGTTCCCAAAGATCCTGCCAAACGCCTTCCTAACTGCGGCAGAATCCCTTCGTGCGCCGTATGTTAGAGGGAGTCGATCGATGGCTTCTGTAGGCGTCCCTTGGTCACTGGAATTGTCCATTCCGAGATGATCATCACTCAGTGGACACCCCTGGTTTGATGCTCCTGTTATTCCTCGTGTATTGGGAAGCCGATATCGGATGTCCAGGACACCCAGGGAGGCGAGGGTCCATGCAGCTCCACACCATATTGATCATGTGCCGGAGGGGTGGCAGAACTCGGGCGCCGGCAACGAAGCTCTGGGGCCTGACCCTGTTTTCGGTCTTTCTGGGTTTTTCTCCGGACTACCTTGGCCGGGTCACGGCAGGGGCCGAGTGCCTGGCCCCCCGGGGGACCTTTAACGTACGTGTTCACTTGGTTCGAATTTCGCCACGGAGCTTTTGGGTGCGCCGACAGCGGCTGCCTTGCACACGAGCCGGCGCGACCGTTTTGGGAAGGATCCCGCCCAAGGTATTTCTTCCAGTGGTTGGTGTCTCCGTAGGCTGTGGCCGTGTCGCCGTACACGCCAAAGGTGCGGCACCTGATGCGCCACGAGTTGAGACGCGATTTGGTTCCCTGCCTCGAAGTACGCAGCCATACTGAAGAAAGCGACGCCGTGTCGGCGTGGCCTGGCGGAGTGAGCAGTCGTGCCCGGGACGCATGACAGCTCGCGTTGTGGAAACACGGCAAGAGAGAAAGGTGGTAGGCCAACATTTAGGAGCATATAAATTGTATTGATTTGGATTATATTTCTCGCTTAAGCTTTGGCTATGGCCTGGCAGAAGCTAGTGCGGCTTTCAAGAACCTTGTTAAGTCGTTTCTTGATGATATTTAAAGTATGGCGGCGCGGTTACTGGGGATCCCGGTGTGATACACTGATCATCACCATTGAGGCTCCCTGCAGCTCCCAGACCGCGATTAGAGGCCCGGAGCTAGACCCCCGAGAGGAGGCAAGGGGCATTGCTCCTCATAGTAGACCCGATAATTCGACTCCATGCCCATGGAGAGATGGCTGTCGACGTGGCAGATGACTTGCCAAATGCCACCATCTGCAAGTACCGGTCAGCACATGGCGGGTCCGCGCTCGGCGCCGCGGGGGACTCACTGGTGGCGTTCATGTAGAGCGTCTTACCCTCTCCGTCGTTGAGGGAAATGGCGTACTCGCTGATGCCATGGTACGAGAAGCCGTTGCCGTGCATGTGGAACACGTGGCTGGCGCTGCCGAAGGCGTTGACGTACCAGATGACCTCGTCGTTGAGGCAGGCCTCGAACCTGGGGTTGTTGGCAAAGATATAGCCGTTCATGGCGGGGAAACGAGGCGCCGTCGGGAAGCGGCCGGCCTGCAGGAGGTTGGTCAGTTGGGGTCTCCAGACCGTCTCGTTGCCGTGCCAGATATCAGGCACTCGACCGGCCGCCTCATCACAGAACCGGTCGTTCGCGCCGTCGTTGGCGAGGCCAGGGGCAGGGCCAGCTGCCCCGAACCGCGCTCTGGGGTCGTTCCCGCGGTCCGCGCCGTCAAGGCGTGCTCGGTTCTGGCACGAGAGCCACGAGTCGGCCTCGTTGTAAACCATGTACAGCAGGGTGAATTCGCGGTAACGGGCCATGGTCGGCGCCATCTGTCCCCGAGCATAGATGATGGAGGGGCCGAGGAGTCCGGCGTTGCTGTCCTCCTGCAGGCTCACATAGGAGTGATAGCTGTGTACCTTCACTTCGTTAACCTTTTGTGCGACTGCGGGCTGGGTGGGCGGCGCGCATGGCTTACCCTGGCCGGCTCGCCAGCCGGAGGCCCGGAGCCGCCATTAACTAGCCATTTGTAGACCGCGCAGCCCCCGGGTGGGACGCCCGGTGGCAGACCCGGCCGAGCGGGCGATACCGATTCACTCTCGGGCAAGACGACGTTTTGGCCGGGTACGGTGTTGTTCGCGTAGTTGGAGCCCTCGTTGGACTTGCTGTATTGGAGACCCATGGAGTGCATGGTCGCGTAGGCGGCGGTTAATTTGTTGATAAACAGGATCTCGATCATGTCGCCGACCTCGGCCCTCAACGTCGGACCTTGAGTACCCTGCCAGGGTGGCTGGGGTGTTCTTTGGGTGAAGGTGCCATTGGTATAACCGCGGTAGAGACCTTTTGTTGTTGATGGTAAGGAACCTGGCCATTCTCTAACTCATCGACCATCAAGGGATTCACTCACCTTTGAGCCATCTGGTGCCAAACCTATCGACGCCGGCCCGTTGCGCCCGCGGAGACACCTCCAGCGGAACCCCCAGCCAGTTGTCCCATCCAGACGGCGCATAATTCCATTCCACCTCCTCGGCGGCGACGTAGTACCTCCTGACGGTGCCGCTGAAGTGGAAATCTGACGGCGTAGGCGTGGGTAAATAGCCGTTCATAGAGGCTATGCATTCCACCAAGGGCACGGTGGCCGTGCCGGCAGCGCCAGGCTCGGGGGAAGGGGCGGCACGCCCGGCGGTCGCGAAAAGTCCCCAGGCAAGCAGGAGAGGCAACTTCGTGGTGGTCATGGTGGCTTAAGTACTGATAGAGGACATATAAGAATGCTTACCTGGGGCCGCAGGTGGGTTTTATATAGGGACAACACCTTCCTCTCTTGCCGGAGATGCTGCCTTTCTGACTACCTACACAGCGCTGCATCAGACTCATCGTCCGTGGTGAAATCCGCGTCGTGGGAAGCACGCGGACGCATGCCTCCTCTCCTGCGTCCCCAAAAAGTTTGCCTAAAGCAGACTGCTCGATCCGATCCTGTTCGTTGACCCAACCAAGACACGACGATACCCAGCAAAGGTGTCGGAAGGACGTGGTCCTATTGTCGCCCGATGGTCTACGGATGCGTTGCCGAGGGTTTCGGGAGGGCTGGTATGCGGCTCGTGCAGCCTCATGAAAAGGGCCGAGGGAAAGCCAAAGTGATCCCTGGCGGCCAAGGACTGGCTATGCGCTTGCATGCTCGCGAGGCGAGCCCAGCTGATGCTGTCTACGAGAGGTTAGCCCCTCTGGTCACTTTATACTCTGAAAGAACCCACCGAGGCGTCCGGGCGCTTCGGCAGTGGCCTTGGAAATGCAGCATAGGGTCAAAGTCATATCTGACCCGGTAACCAAGGAGCTTAGTTCAGGCAAAACAAAAAGTCTATTGTTTGCCTGCCAATCTGTGAACTGAGCTCGTCCGTGGCGTTGACTTCCGCCAAGCGGGCTCACCTTTGCGGAGTTTACGGCAAAGATGAACGCAGATGATAAAGATACAATGCTGTCGGTTTGCCCTATCAACGAACGTGTATACGAGCGAGGGCGGATCGAAACTCGACAGGCCAAAAGCGACCGTAGGACCAATGAGTTCGGCACACCTGAGCATTGAACTATGTGAATGCACGTAAAACCTACTTTGGCAAACCAGGTACGGAACCAAGAATAAGACGGTTCCTCCCTTTCCTTACCACTTTTGAGTCTAGTGTTGCGACGGCGGGGTGACGCGGGGCTGCTCGTGCATCTCGTACTGGAAAACGGCGACGGGAATAACGCTAGTACATATTTAGAAGCACTTTACGCGTCCACGGCGCGTTCGGGTAGCGCGTCTCGCGTTTTCGTGGTCGTCGATTCACCCGTTAGTTTGCTGAAATCGCCCTGCAAAGCGTCCCCGTCCAGCTTTGCTGTCGCCCGCCCGCACTCAACCCGGCGACAGACTGACAACGTCTGCTTCCCGCCGTCTTACCGCAATACAACCTCCCGCTCCCACGAGGCCCATCTGGGACAGACAGTCTGGCACCATGGACGCGTTAATGCTTCGCGATGAGGCGACCAAGGAGCGCATTCGCCTGGCCGAAGAATTCCTCGACCCACGTAGGTTCCCATTCCCACCCCTCACCACCGTCCCCAAGTCCGGGCTAACGCTGTGGCCTCGACAGACGACCAGCATGCGCGAAGCTACCGCTCCGACATCATCCTGATGCTCCAGAAGAACCAGAGGCGGCTTGTTGTCAACATCGACCATGTGCGCGACCACAACCCGGACCTGGCTGAGGGTCTTCTCCTCGACCCTTTCGACCATACCCTGGCCTTCAACCACGCACTCAAGGAGATCGTCAAGACGATACCAAGCGCCCGCCCCGACCAGACGGATGCCGACGTTCTCTACTACTGTGCCTTTGCCGGCAGCTTTGGACTGCACGCCTGCAACCCCCGCACCCTGTCGTCCAATCACCTGAACAATATGGTGTCCATCGAGGGCATCGTGACCAGGACATCGCTGATCCGGCCCAAGGTCGTCAAGAGTGTGCACTACAACGAGAACAAGAACATCTTCCACTTCCGCGAGTACCGCGACCAGACCATGACCAACGGCGTGCAAACGTCCAGCGTTTACCCCCAACAGGACGACGAGGGCAACCCGCTCCTTACCGAGTACGGTTACTGCACCTACCGCGACCACCAGACCATCTCCATCCAGGAAATGCCCGAGCGGGCGCCGGCCGGCCAGCTGCCTCGCGGCGTGGACGTCATCCTGGACGATGATCTTGTGGACAGGGTCAAGCCCGGCGACCGCGTTCAGCTTGTCGGTATCTACCGGGCGCTGGGTAACCGCAACACCAACCACAGCAGCGCCCTGTTCAAGACGGTCATTCTGGCCAACAACATCGTGCTCCTCTCCTCCAAATCCGGTGGCGGTGTAGCTTCGGCCGTCATTACCGACACCGACATCCGCAACATCAACAAGATCGCGAAGAAGAAGAACCTCTTCAACCTTCTATCGCAGTCCCTGGCCCCCAGTATCTACGGCCACGACTACATCAAGAAGGCCGTCCTTCTCATGCTTCTGGGCGGCATGGAGAAAAACCTGGAGAACGGCACCCACCTGAGAGGAGACATCAACATTCTGATGGTTGGTGACCCCTCGACGGCCAAGTCGCAGATGCTGCGCTTTGTTCTCAACACGGCACCTTTGGCCATTGCCACGACCGGTCGTGGATCCTCGGGCGTCGGTTTGACGGCCGCCGTCACCTCGGACAAGGAGACGGGCGAACGGAGGCTGGAGGCCGGAGCTATGGTCATGGCGGATCGCGGCGTGGTCTGCATCGACGAATTCGACAAGATGTCCGACATCGACCGAGTGGCCATACACGAAGTCATGGAGCAGCAGACAGTGACCATTGCCAAGGCGGGCATCCATACGTCGCTGAACGCCCGCTGTAGCGTCGTGGCGGCCGCCAACCCCATCTTCGGCCAGTACGACACGCACAAGGACCCCCACAAGAACATTGCGCTGCCCGACTCTCTGTTGTCCCGTTTCGATCTTCTGTTTGTCGTGACAGACGACATTGAAGACATGCGGGATCGCCAAGTCTCGGAACACGTCTTGCGCATGCATCGGTATCGCCAGCCCGGCGCCGACGAGGGCGCGCCGGTGCGCGAAAATACTTCCCAAGCCCTCGGTGTCGCGCTCCAGGCACAGAGCGACACGCAGAAACCGACCGAGGTCTACGAGAAGTTTGACTCGATGCTCCATGCCGGCGTCACGGTCACGACGGGTCGCGGCGCCAACAAGCGCCATGAGGTGCTCAGCATTCCGTTCATGAAGAAGTACATCCAATACGCCAAGACACGAATCAAGCCTGTCCTTACGCAGGCCGCGTCCGACCGGATTGCTGACATCTACGTGGGCCTCCGGAACGACGAAATGGAAGGCAACCAGCGGAGGACGTCGCCGCTGACTGTCCGTACTCTCGAAACCATCATCCGTCTATCAACAGCCCACGCCAAGGCGCGTCTTTCCAGCCGAGTAGAGGAGCGCGACGCGCTTGCGGCCGAGGGCATCCTGAGGTTTGCCCTGTTCAAGGAGGTGGTGGAGGACGAGTCGAAGAAAAAGCGAAGACGGACCCAAACCGTCGAGTCTGACTCGTCGAGTGAAGAGAGCTCCGACGACGAGGACGGCGGCGACGGCGCCACCCGGGCCTCCTCCAGCCGTACAGCTGCTTCTCGATCGGCGCGGGCTTCGGCTCGCAGCCAGGCAAACGCCCGCCGTGCAGCGGCAAAGACACCAGTACCGGAGGCGCCAGATGAGGAGGAAGAGGAGGAGTTGTACGATGCGACGCCCCGACGCAGCAAGCGCGGAGGCCCTTCGAGCTCCAGCGCGGCGGCGCCTTCGCAATCACAATTCTCATTCGCTTCGTCGATGCCGTCGTCACAGCTGGAATCGCAGTCACAGGAGGAGACGCAGGAGGAAGCGGAGCTCGCCTCGGAGACGGCGGCTCTCAACCTGGACACGCCCATCAGCGCCCCAAGGCTGGCTACCTTCCGCACCACGCTCGGACAACTTCTGAATACGGACCTGTTCGAGGATGACGCGGCCGATGTGAGCGCCGTGATCGCGGCGGTGAACGGCCGGATAGGCAGCCAACAAGGGGGTGCTTTCAGTCGCGGAGAAGCGATCAAGGCGCTGAAGCGGATGGACGACGCCAACCAGATCATGTAAGTGGCACTACAGTCTTTCCAGCCCCTCTGGTAACCAAACTAACCTTGATGCCAGGTACACGGATGGCGACGTGGTCTACAAGATCTAATTAGGGGGCACTCTGCTCCGAGGAAACCGGCGTACGTGCCTGCGAGATGGGGGGCGAGGCGTTTGGATTGAGAGCCATGGATGGGCGGGATTGCATGAGCTGGGGAGACAGCACTGTGATGATGTATGTAGTAACGAGCCGAGATACCTGCCACTACCAATGGACTGCCTGCCTTCAGCCCTCATGCCTCCCACTTTGATGCCTCCGGCCATCGTTTCGAGTACCTGCATGGCCTCGACCGCAACACTGCCTTGCATCAATATAACGCCAAGGACCAGATGGTGTTTGGCGGCGGTCGGGTGCGGGAGCGTGGGTTCGATGCTAAAGGGGCAATATAACAAGCATTCCAACCCAGGAAGCACGCCTCGTGCACCCCGGTCCCCTAGCCAAGACCGGATTTCGGTATGCGGCTGGTTGGGACAAGGCCCAATGCAGGTCAAGCGTGGTGGTGGTGCTGTATGTGGTGCGACAGGCACTCGACACGGACGACATGGTTCCAGCACGTACTCGTTTCATTACCAACAAACACACGCTCGCGCAGGCAAGGCAGGGAGCGCGCAAACCGTCGATATCCGCCCTTCCATCTCGTGTGTGCCCTTTTCTCGTCTCCTGCGGCTACCCGAACCGTACCCAGCATGCGTGGAAGACCAGAGACGACCCAGGCCCCTCAACCAGCCTGTTAACACAACCAGGGCGGCGCCTTGCAGTATATATACATATATACACATCTGCATGTATATTGTGCAATTTTTCGATTGAGCGTCCGGGGCGGGGGGGGGGGGGAAGGGTTGGAGCGGACGAAATCACCTGACGACGTGGCAGTCGTCTGTAATTTCAAGAGCCGCACAGCCTTGCCTAGACGCGCAGAGCCGTCGTCCCCTACGCCGCGCCGCGCGAGTTGGTTTGCCGGGACCCGGGGTAAAAGGAGCGCGTGGGCACGCGATGCTGGCAAGGCAGAGGAAGAGAGCCCGAGGGAGGGCGGTAGGGAGGAAGAGAGGCGGAGGGGGCGCGCCGGGCCGCATACATAAAACGAACGGCCCTCACCCGTCGATGGGACTTCTTACCCTCCTCCCTTTCCTCACTGTGCGCGAGTTCTTTTGTGGTCTTTACGCCATCGCCGCTCCTTTCTCTCCCCAATCCCGCCGCCGCCCCCGTGTGTTTTCGTACCCGTCCTTCGCTCGTTGCTCTCCGCCCGTCAAACCTACACGCTCACTCGCTTACCGTTGCGTACATCCACATTATACATACCCTAATTTTCCTCTCTCGAAAAGAGAGAAAACTGCAAACCACACCCCCGCCACCCGGTAACTCCTTTTCGTCTCCGCCATGTACGGAAAATCCGTGGCCATGGGCGCGCTCGCGCTCGCCGGCGCCAGCTGGGCGCACGGCGTCGACCTCGGCCTCGGCCTCGGCCCCGACGGCCAGCCACGTGGAGCAGCTGACGGTGTCGACCGTGACCACGACCAGGTGGAGGAGCGTCACTGCCTGCCCGAACGCGGCCGCCGACTGCCCCGTCGTCACCAGCCAGGTCAAGGTCTACACGACGACCTGCCCCGTCCCGGGGTCCCGCGGCACCGCCCCGGCCGGCGGCGGCATGCCCAGCTACACCGTCGTCGAGACGCTGTACCTGACCAACTGGCACACCGCCACCAAGTGCTCCTCGACCGTCTCCAACTGCGTAAGTGAAGGCGGCCCTCCGTGCTTTCTACCCTTAGCCCGGTCCCCCCCCCCCCTCTTTTTGCCTTTCCCTCTCTCTCTCTCTCTCTCTCTCTCGGAAGGGGACGGGACGTGAGAAACATTGATGCGTCTCTTTTGCTTCCTCCTTTCCATGTCTCCATCTGGACGGAGAAGGGGGGCCTTTTTGAGGATATCCTTACGTATTCCGCGTGGGAAGAGGAAGTGGGTGGGCCGTCGCCGGATGCTTGTTTGCGCGGCGTCTCCCCATTGGCCGACCGTCCTTGCACGTGCTGTGGTTACATGCTCGCGGGCGTGCATTCGCTTGGGAGGAGATGGCGCGGTCGATAGACGCGGCGAATGCGGGTTCCCCCGGACATTGACACGCCCCGGGCAAACGGATAGTTCCCGTCTTGCCTTTCCTTCCCCACCAAAGCCTAGAAATGCCCATGTGTTCCCGGCGTGGATATATGTTAATGGTAATGAGAAAAAGGTGCGTCGCTCTGTCGACCCCACAAGGATCCGCCTCTTCCCTTCCTTTCTTCCTTCTCCTGCTCCTTCTTGGGTGGCGGAACTGTCCTCCCATTGTTCGCTGTCCAAAGCGGCGCGCCCGCGTATGTACCTTCCTTACTATGGACATAAGCTCGCCCGCGGCGGCAAAGTGGGCACGACCGGAGGGGGAAAAAAGGTACCTGTCCCCATTGGCTACATCTTGCCCCCCCGGCTCCCATGTCCGCCCGCCGACTAAATTAATGTGAGATGAAACTCTGAATGCCGATACCCGCAAACTGTATCGTGTTGGCCTCGTCTGGTTTCCCTGGTCTCGAAGGGGCTGGGATGGGACGGCATCCCCCCCATGACGCAGATCAGATCAGGGCCGGGGCCCGGAAAGCTGGCAAACTGGGAAATGGGTTTCTCGGCGGCCCGGGGGGGTGGGCCAGCACGTTTACCGCCTGCCGGCCTGCCGTAGTGGAACACAGTAGCCTAGAGCTGTGGCTAGCGCCTGACTCCATGTGTCTCATCGCCAACCGATCGACGCAGCCCCTCAACTACTACTGTACCTAGTACGTGGGTGAAGATCGACCGATGGCCTCGGCATGGCATGCGACAGCACATGGCACACACATGGACGCCCGCTTTGGGCCCTACGTGGCCATGCCCCCCCGCCCGCCCAAGGACGATCCAGTGCGGCGTATAGCCCAAGATCCGCTTTCAAGACCCCTCCGGGAGCGTCCAGGCCATCCCCAAGATGCGCTCAAGACGGCACTACTGAACGTATCATGACGTACTTGGGAGCTCATGAGCCCTCTAGCTGTATTCTTTCTATCCAGCCATCTCGCTGTATATCATTGCACTTCACTCGGCAGCTGAGCTACCCCGGTATCTTGGTCCTTCTCTACGGCAGCAACACGGGGCCGCCCGGCCCTCTAGCCGAAACTCCTCGCATTCCAAACCAACCCTGTCCGCCGCCCAGCCTTATCATTACGTTTATGCCTCTACTGGGCATCACGCTTCCTCGACCTTGATGGACGGTAACTCGGCGCCGTCGTTTTCTTTGCCTGTAGAAATTTCGGAGTCCTTCCCTTCTCCCACCTGGCTGGTGTCGCCCATGCCGCTTGACTCGTCAGTGCCCTTGGAACCGCCAGTGCCGTTGTCGTAGGTCGACATCCATCCCCGGACCGACTCTAGAGCTTGTGAGTACTCCACGTGCACACTTTCCTTGGGCCACATGGGTGGAGGTTTGTCCCACGCATGCTTTTCCCTTTCCACCACCCGGACTGTGATATCCTTGCCTACGTCTTTTAGACGGTCCGCAAAGCTGTGGCCCTCCGCGAGCAGCATATCATACTCGCAGATGCACAGGTGGATAGGCGGAAGCTCCATCAGCTGTTCCTCCGCCATGAGGCCAGGTGAGAGTCGGGGGTCATCACGATCTTCCTTGGGCAGTTTCGGATACAGATAGGATGCATCAAACAGATCTGTCATGTTCTTGGGGAGGGTCAGGTCGGGCTTCACGCAGCTGGTCCGCTTTCTTGGCCGGCTGATGGTGTAGTCTAATAACGGGTAAAAGAGCACAAAACCGGCTATGCGGGGTGGTTTCACGTGAGCCAGCTGGTAGCCCCATCGCAGGGGCGTCTGGAGCAGGACCCAGCTGGCCAGGGACAGGCTTCCGCCGGCCGAAAAGCCGGATATGAAAATGCGGTCGGGGTCGACGCCGAATTCGGGGGCGCGTTGCGTGATCTGCAGGATGGCATCGGCGCAATCCTCCACGGGGTTGGGGAAAGGAAACTCGGGCGCGAGGCGGTAGTTGACCGAGAAGACAACGGCATCTAGGCCCTTCACCACGGCGCCGGCCCAAAATGCATCGTCGGAAGCCTGGCCGACGACGAAGCCGCCGCCGTGAAAATTTATGAAGGCGGGGCGCTTCTCTCCCTTGCGGAAGAGGGGCTCTTTGGCCGTGGAGTCCTTGTCCTTGGAGTCCTTGGCCTTTGAGTCTTTGGGTTTGGAATCTTTGTCTTTAGTCTTGGAGTCTTTGGGTTTGCCCAGGCCCGGTGGGTTGGGTGCCCAGATCTCAACCTTGATCTTAGACTTGCCCGTAAAATCGCCCAGGGTCGAATCGAGCCATATCACCGAAGTGGGTGCTAAGGCTGAGAAGTTCATTAGGCTGAAGCCTAAATGTGCGGCCTGGCGGAGCGCGTAGGCCCGGGCCGATAGTAGCCAGCGGGAGCCCTTTTCTAGGGGGTTGACATAATCGTCGCCGTCCGAGTTGTGCCCATTGCCCGAACCAATGTCATTGAGGCTGGTGGCTGAGGGCGACGACGTCGGATACTTTGTCTTTTTGTGAGAAGAGAATAAGGAGCTCGAGCGATGGAGCGACGAGGGTGAGGGTTTCAGCGAGCTCTTGCTGGTCGACTTCCGCAGGCTGTTGCTCGAGAACTTTCTGGTCAACCAAGCGGTCGAGCGGCTGTGGAGCGGCGGCGGTCGGGCACCGTCTGACATGGCTGGCTGTGTGTGGGAAAGAAATAGAGAGCGTCACTTCTCGGCTGGCGGATGCGTATATAGCGAGGCACCCCATCCAAAAGGGGCCGGGAAGTTGGAAAGAGTAGGCGGATTTGTGCCAAGGAGCGTCGGATGATGTCAGTCGTGGTCTGGCCCGGTTCTCTCTCCCGTGGATCGGAGCCTAGGCCAGGGCATAGCGCCACCGCACCAGCAGCACAGGAGCAGCACCGGGCAACGGGGCCGATACGGTTTGAAAGCCTACGGCCGGAGAATGAACGACTTAGGTAAGCCCGCGGCACATGGGGAAGGCGAAGCGAATTTAATCTCGCAGTTCGCGATATCACGATGGTAGTGGTGGGGGGAGAGGGGGTGGCGGTCCCAAGGAAAACAGCGGCGACAGGAATCTGCGTTCACGGCCTGAGTTCCGACGACGAATCGTGTCCTCGCATGATGGAATGCATGTGATGGAAGGGAATTCGCGATGAAGGGGGCTGGTCCAGGCTGGGAAGCTGGCGAGGCTGCCCGGCTGACTGATGGTCGTGCAGCAACAGCTGGAGGGGCCAGACCAAGCGGGCAAAGGCGGGATGGGGATGGTGATGAGTGGTTTCAAGGGAGAGGAGAGCGACGTCATCAATCGTGAGAGTGGAGAAACGGTAGGTAAAGTGGAGCTGATATGGAGCGCCGGGCTCCAATTCCAACCGTGAGTGGCTGGGTGGGGCGCAGGCGTGGCCAGTGTTGGACAGATCGTAGACATACAAGTACAAAGGATACTCTAGCTCGTAGTGATACGGCGATGGATGTCTACGACCAACATCAAGATGTATGTAGTGAGGGGTACGTACATACGTGCGAGTGTTAGGGAAATAGGCAAGCGAGGGCGGCCATCAGTGGTCTTCAATCGTTGTGAAAAGCCATAGGAAACCGAAAAAGGTGTCCATCTGGGCATCCAGCCATCATCGGGCGACTCGGAATCTGCCCCCTGCCATTTGTCCTCATCCCTGCCACCGTAAACCCCGCTTGGCAGGGCCCGCCCAATGGGGTATCGGATGGGCTTCCCCCCCGGGAGAGAGTGCTGCTGTGGCACAAGCTACAAGGTCTTTTCGTGAGGATGAGATGAAATGGGATTCCATGACGGGGCGGAAATGCGCTTCATCGGCCGGCCCAAGCGACTTGGCGACAGGAGACAAACCTCCGGCGATGCCTTTTAGCCCCCGCGGCTCGCGCCCTGAACGCCATCAGCCTCGAGAATGCTTGGATGCAGCTCACTCCAGAAAGGTGGGTCCGGATCCACGACCATCAGAATGCTTAACTCGTAGGCGCGGGATGACGTTTGCCCATCTCGATGCATGGGCGACAACGCCTCCCTGCAAGACAACATGGTAGACGGACCCGGCGTTTGACAGCCAGCCCGACCGCGCTCTCGCGCTCTCGGGCGCCTGGGCGCAGAATGGCAGGCTTCCAGCAGTGCCGGACAAGCGTCAGCAGGTCTGCAGCTACGTTCTGCAGGCACACGGGGTAAAAAAGCATACTAGGCCAAACCTGCTTACTCGCTTCCGTCACTCCCGCCCCTCCTGCCCTCGTCTGTTTTCTCCCGTGCAACCCCGTACGTGCGCATGTAAAAAGCGACGTCTCGGACATCTATCCTCCACCTTCGATGCCCTTCTTCCTTTGTTCCTATCCTTGACCACTCCTCATCCCGCCTCACCAGGCTCGTCTCAGTCCTCCTCCGCCGTCGGCCAGTCCCGTCTGACTGTCTGACTGACTGTTCGGCTCCTCCAAATTTCGTTTCCCTTCCACCCTCCCCACCCACACAAGCTGGCATTGCTGCCCCTCCTACCGGCAATATGCATGCTCCTGCGTCCCTCGAGAGCGCATTCAAGGGACTGAGCTCGCGTCTGCGCTCCAACAGCCCCAAATCAAAAGACGTCAAGGACCCCGCCAAGGACGACACCTCCTCGGCTAGCAAGTCGTCCCGCCGTAGCGTCGACAAACACCAGAAAAAGCTCGAGAAGGGCGAACGTATCCACCGTGAGCGTGCCAGCGTCGACTCGCGGCGGAAAGAGGAGCTTGAGAAGGCGCTTGAGCAGGAAGACCCCGAGGTTCGCGAACGCTATGGCGAACTCGCCAAACCCGAGGAGTTCGCCTCCATCGCCGAGGTCGGCCAGATGCCGGTAGGCACCGAGGTCGCCTTCCGTGCCCGCATCCACACCCAGCGCCGCATCTCTCTGGCCCTTGACTTCCTGCTGCTGCGCGACCAAACCCATTCGATCCAGGGCGTGCTCACCCACACGAGCAAGAACATGATCCGCTGGGTGCAGCGTCTTCACCCCGAGTCCCTCGTGCACGTGCGCGGCAAGCTCAAGGAAGCCCCCGAGGCCGTCCGCTCCGCCACCAACCACAATGTAGAGGTCGACATCTTCTCCATTCACCTCGTCAACCCCGCCAACAACCTGCCTGGCTGGGACAACTACGAACCTCCCGAGGCCCTTCACACCCGACTCTCCAACCGCGTGCTCGACCTGCGCCACCCCTCCAACCACGCCATCTTCAAAATCCGCTCCATGCTTGTGCGCATGTTCCGCGAGACCCTGGACGCCGATGGCTTCCTCGAGATCCAGACCCCCAAGCTACAGCCCGCCGCCACTGAGAGTGGCGCCTCGGTCTTCAAGGTCAACTACTTTGGCCGCACCGCCTTCCTGGCCCAGAGCCCCCAATTGGCCAAGCAGATGGCCATTTCGGCCGATATGAAGAAGGTTTTCGAGATTGGCCCCGTCTTTCGTGCCGAGAACTCCAACACGCATCGCCACTTGACCGAGTACACCGGCCTCGACATCGAGATGGCCATCCACAGCGACTACCACGAGCTCATGGCCGTAATTGACAAGACGCTCAAGGCCATGATCAAGGCCGCACAGGCGATGCCCGAGATGCAGGTCGTGCGGGAGCGGTGGCCGAGCGAGGACGCCATTGTGCTCGACGAAACTCCCGTCATTCCCTTCCCGGAGGGCATCCAGATGCTGCGCGACGATGGCAGGGACGTGGAAATGGAGGATCTTTCGACCCGCGATGAGATCCGACTGGGTCAGCTGGTCAAGGAGAAGTACGGCACCGATTTGTTTATCCTGGACAAGTTCCCGGCCAACGCCCGTCCCTTCTACACTCACAAAGACGACAACAACCCGGAATTCACAAACTCGTTTGACATATTCCTCCGCGGCCAGGAGATCTGCACCGGCGGTCAGCGCATTCACGACGCGAAGCTTCTCCGCGACAGTATGCGGAAGGCCAAGATACGAGAGGATGACATGTCCGAGTACCTGACGGCCTTTGATCTTGGAGCGCCACCCCACGGCGGAGCGGGACTCGGTCTGGAACGGGTGGTTTTCCTTCTGCTGAACCTTGGTGACGTCAGGAATGCCACCATGTTCCATCGCGACCCCAAGTCGCTCCCGGCGAAGCCCCCTGGACTGCCGCACCCGGAGGCCGACACGACCAAGCACTGGTTGTTCACCGAGCCGCCGCCTATCGAGAAGCTCATCGCCAACTACGGTGATGCTTCCAACACGTCCTGGCTGGACGAACGTTTTGAGATCTGGCGCCACGAAACTGGCGCTGCCGTGGGCTGGGCCCGACAGGACCACTTCGCCATGGTCGTGGGTGACCCGCTCTGCGACCAGTCCCAGTACACCGAAGTGATATCCTCCTTCATCAAGTACTGCACCCAGGAAAGGAAGCTGACGCCTATCTGGATGCTGGTATCGCACGAGGTTCAACACGTGCTGGCCGAGAGCCACAAGTGGCGCACCCTGAGCTGCACTGAAGAGCAGCGTGTCGACTCGGAGCACCACCACCAGCCCGAGAACTACAAACACAACCTGCGCCGGGTCGAGCGTGAGGGCGTCGAGATCGAAGAAGTGCAGGTCACGGACGATTTGAAGGCGCGTGCCAACAAGGCCATCGAAGCTTGGAAAGCGTCGCGCGGTGAAAAGGGCAAGCAGGTCCATCTCACCGAAATCCGCCCCTGGATCGACGTGGAGCACAGACGGTACTTCACGGCCGAGAAGGATGGCGAGGTGCTCGCCATGGTGGTCCTGGCCCAGCTTGCGCCGCGCCACGGCTGGCAGGTCAAGTGGGCGCTCGACTTCCCGGGCTCCCCCAACGGTGTCATCGAGGTTCTCGTCGAGCAGGCGCTGTCGGCGGTCACGGGTCCCGTTACTTTCGGCGCCGGTGTTTCGGAGAAGCTGACGCCCGGTGCGCGCCTGGGCGGCGTCCGCGCCAAGTTCCTGGCCAATACGTACGAGCTCATCATCAAGAGCCTGCGCCTCGGCAACAAGGCTTCGTTCCGCGAGAAGTTTGGCGTCGTGGGCGAGTCCGTATACATCTGCTACCCGCGCCACGGCGTGGGTGTCCAGGACCTCAAGGAGATTGTCCGCTTCTTCGAGGACTAGAGAGAGGACGCCCGTCTGCACCGGTTGGGTAGCGCGTGGGGCAGACCGTAGATTTTCGAGCTGGGAACTCCGTCTTTGCGAAATGGGTTTGAGATATCCTGTGGTGCGACTAAGAGAGTAAGCAACGAAAGGCTTGTTGTTTTCCTATGTCTTTCTCTTGTATTTTTGTTTTTTTAATTTTCGGCACGCAGCGGTGGACGGCCGTAGCGCCGTCTTTAGATTCCCCCCCCCCTTTATTACCATTTTACGAGATAGATGCGAGGCATGGGCTAGATGGTAATGGACATCTGAAGAGTTTTCCCCACAGCTGGCGCCTTTCATTTTTTACATCGCATGGGAATACGTGAATGATGTAAGCACTTTTGTGTAAGCACTTTGTGTATCGGGAAGCGCTGGACAATTTTGGTCCGGGTTCCTCGCTACACAAGCGACAAGCCGACCATTGCGTGATACGACAACCGGGATTTATGCGACGCTCGTGGCTATTGGTTTCGATGGGCAGTTGCGCGATTATGCCCATGCGGGACCGGTATATACACGTCGTGCCAGTCAGCCACCGACTCTACCATGTCCTTCTGTATCTTTAGCTTACAACCGACAATGCAAGAAACTTCTATAACTTCGCTCCACCCCCCCACGTTGTTCTCACGCGTCCGGTTCCCGAGCGAGGACCCTCGGACGGCATCTCGCGCCGCCAATTAGAAGCGGTAGCACGCGGCGCCCCCTCCTACGCGTCTGCCGCCTTCTCCCCCTTCCCCTGCTGCGGGAGCTCCGGGGTTGGTCCCGGGGCGGGTTCCTCCTCGGGCTCCTTTTGCGCCTCCTCGAAGGCCAGGTCGTTTCTCAGATCCGGCAGGAAGCGATCGATGCGTTTCCACGTTTCGACCCACAGCGTCTCCTGCGAGGGGTCCTTGCTGGGGGGCACAAGGTAGCCGCTGCTGTACATGAACAACAAGACATTCTTGAGGTTCTCGGGCACGGCCTCCTCCTGTTGATGGTTAGCAGCTGGCACCACGACTCACGCGGGACCAAATAGGAAGGAGGGGAAATGGCACATACCAAGCTGTCACCTTGGCCACTATTCATGAGCCTGTCCATGATGTCGATAATCTTGACCCAGAGGTCGAGCATTCCATCCCATTTGGACAAGAGGACGAGGTACTGCAGGAAGACCTTGCACAGAAGCGAGGCGGCCTGCACCCTCGTCTCGCTCATGCCGTCGCGGTCCGACTGGTAGACCTCGGGTTTCAGCAGCTTGAAGATGAGCGGGAACAGAACCTCGCCGAAGATGGCCGTCCATTCCTCATGATCGCTGCACGTGAGCTCGGGCGACAGCAGGGACCTCTGCAGGCATGAGAAAGCCAGATGGCGGACTTCGCGACAAGGGTTGGTGCATTGCGTCGTGAGGGCCTGGAAGATGGGCAGCCAGTATGCTGACCAAGCTGGCGGAGAGATCAGTACCACGGCTCCTCGAGTGTGAGCGGCACGTGACCTACCTTCGCTGCTCTCCAGGTGCGACTGCTTCATGAGGTGGGGAATGCGCGCGATCATGTTGTATATCATGTTGACGGCCTTGACGCCGCGCGCGACAACGGCATTTTCACTGCGGAGGCGTGTCAGTAGGGTCGTGGTCCTGTTTGTGGGGATGCGTCGGGACGTACCTCGGTGCCTCCTTCTTAGGGGGGCGCGCGCTTCGAGGCCGCTTGCCGCCCGCGCTGTTCTTCTGCTCCGCCACGGCGCCCACCTTGGCGGCTGTCGCGAACTCGTTCAGGAGCGCAATGGCCGCTTCGTAGTTGTCGGCTATGATGGCTGACGGGCTGCCCGAAACTCCGCCCTCGAGAATCTCGAACACCACAGGCGCGGACGCCGAGTTGGCCGCGAGCGTGCGCAGTAGCACCCAGAAGTCTGGCGACGTCATAATCTCGCTCCGAAGCGGGCCGGGCTGGTTGATGCAGAGCTTCAGGCCCTCCAGGACCAGTGGCGCAGTCTTGGCCAAGGTGTCCTTCGTCCAACTGGACACGGTGTGGAGCAGAACCGGCGCGCGTACAAAATCGTGTTGCTGACATGCTCGGTCAGACGGATGGGGCGGCTCCAATGGACGCCGGGTGACACTCACATAGCTGGCATTCAGGATGTTGAACTGGTAGTAAGCCGCGCGAGAAACCAGGATGGGATGGTGCCGACTCGAGTCGCGGATCACGGCTTGCAGAGCGTCCGACACCTTTTTGCCAAGAAGCTCGATGGTGCTGTCGTCCCGCAGAGCAAGGGCCGTGCAGAATTCAAGGACATAGACGACGGCAGGGTCATATACCGGCTGGCTGTTGACGGCTTTGGAGGGATGAGCTGGCGAAGAAGGCATACTGTCCTGTTTGACGGTAATGACGGGAACCCCTGCGCTTTCGTCCTCGGGGATTTGGTTCAAGAGAGCGTCCAGCAGGGGCTGCAGCGCCGACGCTGGTAGCTCGCTACGGAGTGTTAGTGGCACGCTCGATAAACGTATCAGACGTCCGGAACTTACGAGATGTTGCCGAACACGTTGCTCATGCTGCACGCCTTGACGCAGTCCACGGTAGCCATGGTACTTTCGATTTCCTCGGCCGAAGGCTCGGGAGGGTCGTCGGCAGCGTAGCTTGAAATATAAGACGACAACGCCGAGAAGAGGCCCGTGTCGACGGTCTTCGCAGCTCTGTCAATGACCTGGGACGGGTTTTGAAGGGGTATCGTGGGAATGGAGAAACGCCTGGCATCATTAGAAGAGAAGGGGGGGATGAGGGAGTTGACAAAGAGATTCAGCCAAATGCGAACAATCTGCACCCTGGTCAGCGTGAACAGGACGGACCGAGTTATGAGTACGACTCACGTGTTCCCAGCCGCTCCGAATGACGGCTTCGCTTCCGGTCACAACGCGGAAAAGAACAATAATGGCGAGCTGCGCCTTGAAGTCTCGGCCGAGCTTGACGGCCAGCTCGCTGACCATGACGCTGGCCCCGTCATCAGAAACCTTCATTTCCGTGTTCAGGGACGTGTTGGAAAGATTCTCGGCGGCTAGCGTGGTCATGCGACTGAGGCAATACACGATGTGGTCCAGTGCCTCGGTCACGCCGTACTTGGCTGCGATCTGAGCGCATTGATCAAAGCCCGTGATGATACGAGAAAAGACCGCATCGTCTGTGGCCGACATGAAAACGTAAGCCAGTGTCGACACGATGGGTTTCCAGGTTGTGGCAAACATGTCGGCGTCGAAGGCGTTGGTCTCCACGAGAATGAGCGGGCCTGCGGTTCCAGTCTTCAGAAGCATCTCTTTCCAGGCATAGTCAAACGCGTGCTGGTTGTCGTGCTCGTCGGGGAGAATGATCTCTTGGGTCCTGATGGTGTCAAATATGGCTTGCAGATACTCCATTTCAAAGTCCTTGCCACCGTTGACGCCGCGCAAGTTGCGAGCGAAGTCATCGATCGTCATGCGCTTCTTCCCCTTTAATACGGGGTTGTGCTGGTCAGTGTTGAGCATCAGAATGGCATAGGTCAAGATGAAGACACTGTCGGCATCGGCGCAGTCGGGCTGCACATCGCTTGAGATGAATTTTCGAGAGAAGACGCTGAGGATTCGCTCGATCAGTGCCGACTCTCCGGGGAGACGGAAACTCTCGAGGAACTGGCGAAGCGCCTCGTCGACACGCTTTCCGGTAAAATCAAACAGTTCCAGGAACTCGTGGAGCAGCTTGTCGTTTCCTTTCTTGGAGAGGAACTCGCCGAGCATCTTCTTGTTGATCCTCGTCGTGCCTTTGAGGAACTTGGCGACGGATTTGGGGTCCTCCATGTCGCTGATAATGCCCTCGGACTGCAGGAACGCCAGGCCCTTCTGCGGTTTCTCGTTGAACCGGTTAGCGCCTTGAATGATGGACTTCTTCAGGCGCCTCTGCTCTCTCAACTGGCCCGGCTCGGGATAACCGTCGAGTGCTGGCTCGTCGTTCAGACGATCGGCCATGAACTGAATGTGGCCGAGCAGCGCGTCCAAGCACAGGGGCGGCACGCTCGTGGTGCTCCAGGTGGCCGAGTCGGGCAACGCGCTCCGCGAGAGCAGGCCGATCATGTCCTCGCACATGTCCATGCGGTCCGCGTCGCAGTCGTAGTTGACGAAGAGTTCGGTCAAGTAACCCGGCATGCGTACCAAAGCACCGATGCTTTCCACCATGGCCTGACGAGCGTCGGGTTTGCGCGCGCCGCCCTCCATTCCCAGCTTTTGCCGGTCCTTGACCTGCACCGGCGTCGCCCGGCCGCTGCCCGGCTGGGAAGGCGGTGGCTTCGCGAGCTTCGGCGCTTGTGGGATTCCCTCATACAGAGAAGGGTCGATGCCGGGCTCCCGTGGTATCTCGACAGGCGGGTGCAAGCAGGCTACCAGGTACGACAGGAACAGCTCCTGCTGCAGCTTCAAGACGCCGCGGCACGTCTCCAGGAGGGTTCCAGCCACTATGAGCGACTCCTGCAGAATGGCCATGTTGTCGGACCTGACAAGCTGGAAGAGGTACCGACACAGTTTGTCCTCGGCCACCACGGCCAAAGCTGGGTGTCGTGCGATGGACGGGCCAGCCACCTCGAGAGCCACATGGATGATGCGCAAAGCCATGACCCTCATGGTGTCGCTTTGTTGCCTATCGTGGGGGTCCAACAGGTCCACGAGGACGCGGAACAGCTCCTTCATGCTGGGTAGCGAGTAGGGCTTAATTTCAGCCTCCTCCGAGTCTGTATCCGAGGCCGCCTCTTCGGGCTCTGCCACGTCGCTGGTTTTCTCGGGGCCCTGGCTGTCGTTGTCGGTGGCGGCGGGAGCCTCCGACGAAGCAATGACGGCGTCGCCATTGGTAGCGGGCACCATCTTTACGGATGCCATGTCTCCGTTGGTTTGCTTTTCGAGAGCGTCGAAATCCTCACCCGCCTCGACTTCCAGGTGCTTCAGGTGCTGGAAGATGTGTTGGCACATGCTGACCATGGACGTCTCCGCGGTCCGCCTCAGAAGCTCCGACAGGCGGGACTGGCAGCACATGGTGAGGCCCGTCTCCATCATCTCGCAGACGCTGTCGTCGCTCAGAAGGCCGGCACCGGGGCCCGAAATCATGTCTTCCATGAGGTGCAGAATCATCAACAGGACGACCTCGTCTTGGGCCGAGTCGCTTGCTTCGAAGCGGCAGTGGGTGATGGCCGTCGACAGGTGCTGCATTGCCAGCGGGAAGCGCGGGGATTCCGGGCCCACGAAGCCATAGGAGAGGAACTTGCGTATGGCTTTCAGGGCCAGCGTCGTGATGGGCGCCGACGTGGCACTGGCCTGTACGACTTGGAGGAAGGGCGCGAGAAGGGCCACGGCGTCGAACTGGGTGATGTCTGTTGCTCCTGTCAGCCTCCCCGCCTGCTTTGGCCAGGCCGGCTGTGGGTGTTACCTCTGCAAGAAGCCAGTTCGTGCCGAAGCCGGCCGAAGCCGGCCATCAGCGGGTTGTCCTGCATGCTCTTTCCCTTCTTTCCGCGCAGACCCCAGCGGTTCGCGGCGCCGATGTCGTCTTGGGCAGCATCGCCGCTTTGCGAGGCCGTGTTGGAACTCCGGCTGCCGGGCCGCAGCATGGGGCTGGGAGGGCCGAGCTGCACGGGGTTCGGGTTCCCCCCGAGGATGGAGGACACGGACGAGTGCGCCCAGCGAGCATGTTTGCGCATGACCGAGGTGACGGAGATGCACTCGGAGATGACGAGCGAGACGGGGTCGACGGCGACCGACACGGGCCGGCTCCGGTACGTCGCGCCGGGGGCCGGGGCCCTGTTGCTGGCGGCCATGCTGGCGGCCGCGGTCGTGGTCGCGGGGCCTTTGTGCTGGGTTGCCGGCCCGGGGCCTAGTTGCGGTGGCTGCGCGGCATCGTGCTGTACATCTCGGTTCATCCTCGCGTTCGCGCTGGGTCGCGGGTGGTCGGGTGGCGCCGTAGCGGTGGTGTATCGATGGGCGGGGGAAGCGACGGGGGCGAGAGGCGAGAACACTACGGGGTTCTCTCCTCAGGACGTGCTTCTGAGGGTGAGGTTAAGTCGGTACAAAGGAGGCTTGCGCCTGCCAGGATCGAGGCGGCTGTAACGGGATGCGCAGACGGCGGTCTGTATGTACTCGAGATGTACGCCACCTAAGCAGGTGCAGTAGGGACAGAGTAGCCGCACCGGGAGCTTGGGGAGCACGGTGGGTGCCACTGCGCTTGGGCGGTATCGATTGACCTTTCAATCAGCTCGGGTCGACGTCAATGCTCTTGACAAGCTGTTCAGAGCACAATTGCCAGATCGTCATGGGGACCGACCGAACTGGAGCTGCTGCTTTCTCGCGTTCCAGCCTGCAACTGGAAATCCAAAGCGGCTCCCGGGCCCCCCCAAAGCCCAAGCCCAAGCCCAAGCCTGAGCACCCCCCAGCGTGGAACTCGCATCCAGTCAAAAGACCCGGCGGAGCCAACCCTTGTTTTTCCGAAGATGCCACATTACATTGGCTTAGAGGGACGGCCGCTAAGCAACCCCCCGGCCCCCCATGTGCTTCCTCTCAAATTGACCCCTGATCCAGCACGCCAAACGGGGGGGACTTGCCTGCGCCTACGTGGGTCGGTGTCCGTAGACTTCAGATGCGACGACAACAGTGTGTCGAAGCTTTTGTCATTATCAGATACCGCAAATTATATACCCTTAGCACGTGCAACTGAGTCACTTTGATTGGCACGCATGCTGCTGCTTGGAAAAAGGGCCACGAATGGTCGTCGTCTCTCGCGCGCGGCCTTGGACTTGACCCTTGCTTGGCCACGAGTGTAAAGGGTCCCACGGCCTTTGCGCCTCGGCGTACGGGCCGACACTGCTGCAGTTACGGACCCAGGGCTCGGTACCAGGTGTGAATCTCAAACCAGCGGCGTCCAATACCTATAAAAGTACTGTCGCTCTCCTCAACCGGGGTCTTCCATGCTCCATGATGTCCTGCGACGATGCCGAAAACGCCGTTCTGTGTGGCCATCCTCTGGGCTCCCTCATGTACACGAGACCGCGGTTTTCGATGCTCTCCTTCTCTTGCGCCTGAAGCCTTGCACAACCAAGACACCGTCGTAACCGGGCATCGCCCCCAGATCCGTGTCGGGCACCTAACCCAGTCGTACCCGGCGTCCTGGGCGCCCAAAAAGCCGGGCCGAGATGCTTGCCAGTTGGTTCGCGAAATGATGCTGCAATATATGTAGGTCGAAAAATCATCAGGACTCGGCTTTTTTGGCCTTGCCGGCCGCTTTGTCGTCGTCGGTCTTCTTTTCGGTCGCCTCCCTCTTCAGTTCTTCCGATGCGCCTTTCTGGCTCTCCGCCTTGGCGAGGTTCTGGATTTCCGACTTGTCCTTTTCCCACTCGGCGCTCGAGTCGCCGAATTCCTCCTTGATCTTCTTCTCCTTTTCGGCCTTGGCCTTCTCCTCGGCCTCCTTGGCCAGGCGTTCTTGCTCCATTTCCTGTAACAGCAGCGCGTCGGCGGACGGCACGATACCCTGCGTTTGGCGGCGTGAGACTTACCTCCATGTGCTTGATGTCGTCCACACTGGGCTCGTACAGATGCCAGATGGTGTAGTGCGGGAGACCGACGACCGAGAATTGCATGCGTTTCGCCATCTAAACCACCGCGTTAGCAAGATGCGAGCCCTGCTTGGACCAAAATAGAGCGCCCCTACCTTTCCGAACCCCTCGGTTTCGGCGTGCTTCTCGAAACTAAAGGCCGGGAAATGGCAACCCGATCGGAAGACTTTGGCCTTGGCCAGAATACTGACACCGCCCACTCCGTCAATCTCCATTTCCATGTCGGGGTCGCCGTAGGGATCGCGCAGGTAGGCGAGGTGAGGTCGCCACGTGGCGTACTCGGCATAACCCTCGACGATGACGGCGTCCTCGTCGAGCGTGTCTGCCAAGGCCAGGGCCGTCTCCGACTCCTGCCAAGAGTTGAGATCGTACGGCTGCTCGCCACCCAGCCAGTCGGGGAGGGGGCGCCAAACATCTGAAAACACGTCAGTCGTCCGCCGCGAACCCCCAGCGGGGGTCGTCGTTGCACTTACTGGGCACAATGATGTCCTTGTTATGGCGCATCAGGTCCTCCAGAATGGTAAAGGGCGCGGTCTCGACATCCACGTCGCGCCAGTAGACCCAAGAATGATACGGGCGAAGGGCGGCACTGAGCAGCCAATTGCGTGCCTGCGCCATGAGCTTCCGCCTGCTCGCCTGTGCCGCGAAGCCGTGACGACTCTCGACGTCCTGGTTCACCTTCTGGCCGAAGTCCTTCTCGATGATCTGGATCTCGCCGTACGGCTGCCTGGGGTCCTCGTGCGCCTGGAGGGCCTCGAGCTTCTCCACCAGGACCTCCATGGTGCGGTCCTTGGAGTCGGAGACGAGGAAGGCGAGGTCGATGAGGTGGTGCGGGTAGGTGAGGTTGTACAGGTGGGAGAACATCATGTTCAGATGCGCCTGGGCGTCTCTCAGGGGCACGCAGACCAGAATGCGTTCCTCCCTCTCCCAGCCCCGGGCAGTCCCTTGCACATTCGACAGGTCATAGTACCGCACCGTGTCTAGGAGGGGGTCGCTGCTGGCGCTCAGCAGCCCGAGGGAGAATATGGAAACGAAGCTGCCGGCGCCGGGCCAGACGAAGACGCCGAATAGGGCAGCCACAACGGCGATTATCGCAAGTCGTACCAGGAGCTTCCTCCGGCGGCGGGTAGCGGGGGTCGCGGCGCGCGGCTGAAACCTGGCGGCAGGCGCAAGGCCGGGTCAGCCGGGCGGGTCATTGGGGGGAAAGGGGGAGCGGACAAGCCGACGAGGGTCAACGGGAGAGAGCAGGAGAGAGGGGACGAACCTGTGGGGTGAAATATCAAAGGTGTTGGGGCGGGGGTAGCCATTGGCGTAGGCCCCCGAGTGATGCCGGGACATCATCTTGGAGGCTTTGGGCGATGCATGTGAGGGCAACATCCAAGGGTCGTCGACGGCCGCCGGGGCGCAGCCAGCTCGGGGCGTGCTGGGCGTCGGCTTGGCCTCGGGCAGTTGCGCGCGGCGGGTGCAATCGTCGGCTGGCGAGAGGCCGAGGGCTCTACAGCCGAGGGCGCGGGTGGTCGGAGGGCGAGGGAAGACGCGATGCGGTCGCGGCCGCCACGGGGTGGAAAGGGGGATCCGGTTCGGGAAGGGGGAGGGGCGCGGGGCGCAACGGCAGCGCCTACAGGATCGTGCGAAGACAAAAAGGCGGCGGCTCCAAATCACAGGCCCATGGAAGCGAAACGACCGGGCGAGGTCGAGGTGTAGATGGCGGGAATAGGGTACAGAAAGGAGCGGGACGGGGAGCGAAGGTCGGAGATGGGCCGGATCAGACACGACGTATCAACAGGTCGGCACGGTAGGTACAGATAGGACACAGTTCGTCAAAAAAAATCCAGAGGGTGTCCAGCTCAGTGGTAATTTTGGGGATGGTTCTGGGCGCGGGATAGCGCTAACGGCCCAATCAGAAAGGGTCCAGCTGGCCATCGCCAGTACGTGCATCGGGCGTCCCGTTGACCATCCCGTCCCGTCGCCCATGCCCAAGCTCCAGCTGTCCCTGTCGAGAGGGGGGGAGCCTGCAAGTCTTGGGCCCAAGGAAGCCGTCCACAGATCCCGGCACGGGCTTGCATACATCATTGCATGCGGTATAGACTCTCCGTGGGAAGTACATGATCCGCTGCTGCTGCTGATGCTACCGGTTACCTGGGTAATCGGTGGTCAACACGGCCTACATGCTTCTTGCTTCTCTGCCTTGCATTGCATGCCTCTACTTGGGTGTGTACTTATGTACCTTACCTAGCGGGTTTTGCCATGTTTTCGCTGTAGGATGAGAGCTAAGGCTAATAGGAAAGGTAGACGGGAAACTCATACACGCACGCTTATCCCTCCACATTGGTGTGCTAGCATCCATCCCGTGTACCTGCCCCTCTGTCTCCTGCGCCCCCGGTCGCGTCTCCTTTTTTGACGATCGCCCTCACCACGACCACCACCACTACGAGGAGTCAGACGCCGGCGACGAACCAAGACAAGTGGACAACAGCGGCGGCAATACGCTGGCCAGCGACTGGAGCGGTTATGTATAATCGTAGAAGGATGCATACATGCCTACCTCTCTAAAGCCTAGACGTACGGTTAGGCCTGCGACTCGTTTTTTCTTCCAGTTTGTGAATGTAAACGAACTTATGGGATCCCGGGGATGGGTGGATAGATGTTATTAGGGGCCCCCCTGCTCTACTCGGCTCTACATATGTACGTACATGTAGGTACCAACTAAAGGGGGCCCGTCGTTCAGGACCAAGTACCGCACTGGAACCTGTCCACCTCCGCATCGCATCTCCCCGTCGTGGCCCCCCCTTGAACCGCACATTGGACTAAGATGGATTCATTTTAAAAGCACATGTAGAGTAGTTAGATGCTTCTTCATTGCTAATTCCCGCCAGTATAAACCGCCTGGCGTCCAGCTCTAGCGTCCAGCTCTGGCGAAGCCTGCTGTGACCCAAATTTTCTAGAAGGGAAGGGAAAAAGGGGGGAAGGGAAGCACAGGCCAGCCAAAGAACGTTTCATCATTCCCGTTGGCAACCTCCATCGTCTGCGACACGCGTGGTCCTACATAACGACATGGTACACAGGTGGTGTGTGTTTGTGTGTGTGTGGATGTGTGCAAGGGGCGGGACTTGGCTTGCTGGCAATCGCATGCATCACTTGGCTTCCCACCATGTGCGCATTGGCGCACGCCACCATCTCGCTCTCTGCTTTACACAAGGGCCAGCACAAACTAGCTGATTACTCATTCGATAATGACGGGGGAGACGGAACGGGCAGATAAAAGCGTGCCCGTTATATGGTGCCAGCGATGGTCGCGACGCAAAAAGGCACCCGCAGGGCCAAAGACATGAGACCCACGTTCTGAGACCGCTGTGGTGGCTCGCTTGAGCAATAGGAAACGGCGTCTATTCCCGGAGTTTCTTCCGTCCAACCCGCCCTGCTGGCCCGTCCTACCGTAATCCGAATGCCCATGTTACATGTTACCTCAGCATCGAGGGATGACGCGCACGGCATATTCCCCAGCCAGCAGTCGGGGGGGGCCTCAACCGAGACGCGGTACCATGCCTGTAGGTGCCGGGCATGGATGATGCGCGAGTGAATCGCGTCGATGGGAGGTACGGACGTACGACTACATACTCGCATGCATGTGGATGAATACTGCTGAGTCACTCGGCGCCGCTGGCTCTTTTTCTCTTTTCCGCCTCCTCCCGGACGCTCTGGTCCCGCCGATCCGACAGCGACGTCCTGTCGCGGCTCCAGGCCGCCAAGGCGGCGACGATTCCCACTCCGGCCACGGCGGCGCAGACGCGCATCTCCTCCTGGAACGCACCGGCGTACGCCTCTCTGACGGCCGTCATCTGGCTCTCCGTGAAGCCGTGGGCGTGGTGCTCGAGCGAGGCCAGTTGCCTCGGGTCTGCCACGCCGGCGAGCTGGCTTCGCAGCGTCTGGGCGAGCACCGCCGACGACGCCGCGATGCCGATGCTGCCGCCCAGAATCCTCATCTGGGCGAGTACCCCCTGCGCCGGTGCTGTCGGTACGTTAGTGCGTAGATCTTTTCGGCGACAAAAGAAATCAGCATTCGTGTCACATGCCTTGGTCCGGAATACTGGCTTGCGTCGTCGCGAGCATCGTGGAAGCGGCCGCCGACAACCCAAATCCGAAGCCCACAAATACAAGAAACCCGAGCGCTTTGGCTTCGATTTCGAGCGCGCCGGAGAGTGTGGACAGCAGTCCACAGCCGAGCGTCATTAGCTATGGCCTTTGGGGTCAGCAAGTGTTCGTGAATGGCTGTTCGTGGAGCATATCGCGGATGGTTGGAAACCAGGGATCCCAGAATGTCCGGAGGATGAGGTGGAGCATATCTGCCAAAAGGGGTGGCAGAGAGAGCATCGAAAGTTGCTTACGCTGCTGGCAACGACAAGTGTCTCGCACATCCAATTTGCCTTGCTGTTCACCGCGCCGGCGGTGGTAGACCCCGCAGCACTACCTCCTAGCAACGGCAGGAGCATGACGCCGGCTACCAACGAGCTCTTCGCGTTCACCACTTGCAGTCTGAGCGGGAAAGCGTAGATGAGCATGATGAACACGAAGCCGAGCAAGGTCGTGCTGAGAATGGCGGCGACGTAAATACGATCTCGCATCAGCCGCATGGGAAACGCGGCGGCGAGCTTGTCGCCCCAGCGACGGTCCACAAACATGGACCACAGAACCAGCGCCGCCCAGGAGGCGAGGCCGACAAGCAACGGGGCGATGAAAACGGCCTGAGACCAGCCGTCTTCCGCTCGGGCCGCGTTCTGAAAGGAGAAGACGACGAGCACCGCGGCCGCCACCAGCAAAACCGAGCCGAAGTAATCGAGCTCCGTCCATTTTCTCCGCTGCAGATCCGGCAGGTACTCGGCTCTGGGCCAGGTAAAATAGAATAAAACCAAAGATACGGCGCCAATCGGGCCACTGTCTACATATCAGCGATTCTGTGCAGTGTAGCCGCGACGTGTAACACCTTACTTGATCCAGAAAACCCAGCGCCAGGTGGCGTAGTGCGTTAAAACCCCTAAGACAGTTTACCTCTTTAGTTACCTAGGTTTCCATCAACGAAAGGGACTTTCGGCGCGGGGAGGCATACCGCCCAATACAGGGCCCAAAACTCCACCCACCGCAACCACAATACCAATAACGCCGCCCAGTGCTTGTCGAAACTTTGCCGGGCTGACTTCAGGGAGGATGACCATGGTTAGAGAATACAGCCCTGTACGAGTGACGTCAGCGAGGAATGAAAAGGAGTCGAGATTCGGCGTCGGAAATAGCTGCATACCACTGCCACCGATTCCTTGCAGAGCTCGGCAAGCAATCAATTGGTTCACTACGCGGCCCGGGGTTAGCCATTTGGAGGTGGTCCCTGTCGCAATGGTGGGATTATGGTTGTTATGCAGGGCGACATGTGGACGAGGACACCAGCAGAATGCCACGGCTCCGCCCCTGAGAAGCAATCAAGGGAGGGGCGCGGGTCGGATGGAAAGACCGCGAGTCGGATGAAAAGACAGCGGGAAAGGCTCGACACGTCCACGTACTGTTTTGGGCGAAGCCGCAACCGATGGAGAAGGCAAAGAAACCGATGTAGGCGGCAATGAAGGCGTTGCGGCGGCCCAGGACATCTGAAACCCGGGCGAAGAACACGGCGCAGCCGAGGTAGGACAAGGTGTACGCCAAGGCGACCCAATTTACCGACTCGAGGTCGTCGAAGTCGGAGCCAATGGAGAAGAGACTGGTGGCGACGATGGAAGTATCGATGAAGGATAGGAAGAGCCCAAGACAGAGGCTGCTTTGGCTTTCAGACCGGCGGGAAGGACGCGGGAGGCGTGGATAGGAGGGCGAGGTTTATTACTTACCCCAGAGTTAAGAGGCAGAACCTCAGGGCGGGAAGCTCGAGCTGCCGGTCCCCGTCGCCATCGCTCGATACCTTAGACGGGTTCAGAGTTTCGGCAGCATCCTCAGGCTTGCCGTGCGGGTTGAGCTGGGTGGCCGGCTTTGAGGCTGGTGCCGCCATCGCTGGAGCTGACTGACTATACGCAGCGAGCGGGTTCGAGCGATGGTAATTGGTGGTATATCTGGAAGAAGCAAAGCGATTTGGAGTACCTAGAGCAAAGGAACGGGCTGGCGGATGTCTCACATCGGTACCAGAGCGGGCATCGGTTACGCAGAGGTGTGTGGGAGTATGTCGAGCCGCAAACGGCGTGTGGATGGAGATAGTCGCCGTCGTCCAGACTGACCGCTGTGAGGGTGAGGATATCGGCGAGTGAGAGAGGAAACAACGGAAAGCCAGCTGGAGGACGTCAGGAATTCATCTCAGCCATTTCTGGGGTCCCAACGCATTTTGCGGGTGGACACTGTATAGGCTTCTGATGGCGCCGGCACTGGCTCTTGATTGGCACGGCTGCGTGCCTAATAGTCCGGTGCCGAGGCGAGCTGAGCGTCTCTGGAGACGCCCAGTTCGCTCACTGGCCGCTGGCGGTGGTGACCTAGGTGTCAGCCTGAGTATTGGGGCGAGATGGCTTGCCAACTGCTAGACTGCGGCCGTAATGCATTTCTCGTCTATTCCCCCGCCTGCTATTTCTGGCAACAAGGGGCACCGAGCTGATGACCCCCCCTGGGGATGTGCCATCACATGTCGTCCCCCGCATGCCATGCCACCCAGCCTTTCGGGCCGGCAAAGCAGGGTGAAGTCGGGTGTCTATGCAGCGAACTGGAACCCAGTACCGGCTGCAATGGCGCTCTCGCAAACTGCAGCGAACCGATGGGGGTTCCTGTGCATACGAGACGGTTACTCAAAGTGACACAACGAGCCGGATAATGCATTTCGCCTTGGGTCCGTAGAATATGTAGGAGGGTTGAGTGGACTGTCGCCTTCAGGTTGGGAGGGGGACTGGTTCGCTTGACTGGTTCAATCTGCCCCTTCTCGGCCGCTGGGTCAACAGCCTTCCAGATCGCTATAGAGACGTTCCCGTTTGATGCAGGTATTATAACCTGACAACCGTCTTACGGCGCTTGGGTAGAACGGGCTCGGCGCCGCCGCTCCATGGTACCGGGCAACCGGGTGCCGTTACATGGGCTCGAGCAGGGGTTCATCGTACTGAGATCTCCAGGGATCGCGTATACTTACCCAGGCGAGGAAGTGCAAGCGACAAGCATTGCCGGGGCGACTCAATGTTCTTGGCGCAGCCCTTGCTTCAGTGCCGTTGCCGCCACTGCCCCCGCCTCGGGCGTCATCTTGTCTCACAGACATGTTGCCTGTATGGTGGCGGCCATTTGGCTGCTTTCCGAACCTGCGCCGCCCCATGGAGGTGTATCGATGGCTGCCTCGTGTACTTCAAGTACCGGCGGCGGGCTCCAAGACACGAAGGACCGGGCCCAAGAAGGACGAACTTTGGTAGAGAATAAGCCCCGGGTATTCGGCACCGGCGGCTTTCGGTGGGTGAGGGTCCCAAATCCGCCCGGCGGCCGTTCAAGCCTGAAAGCATCCGTCTCGGGGGGTTGTTTCCGGATGGACCCCCCGCGTGCGTCGGTGCCGCTCGTCGGTGGGCGTTGCGAGCCACACTCATACCAAACCAAGGCACAACCACGCTGGCCGATCTGCACCGAGAACCATTAGTTACGGCTTAGCAATAGCAGGTGTGTGAGAAGACGGCATGATCCATGGTCTGCATAAGGCCGGGCAGGCCCATATGACGGCATGCGTGCCGAAGTACATCGGTATGCATGTAAGGAGGGCCTCGAGAGGTCTCGATAGGTAGCTTCGCAGGCAAGTACTTACCTGGCATTTTTTAATCCGTAAATCCGGCCCCCTCCCCCCCGCCGGACATCCGGGCGCCCTGCCCCTGGGGTGAACTCTCACGTTTGGTCGGTATAGGATGTGGCAGCGAGAGCACCCGGCCTTGGGGTGGTAATGCGGGGTAGACAGCCGGTTAATGGCACTCTGGAACCTCTGAGTGGGGGGCCGCGCGCAATACAGGAGCTGACACCACAGCGGGAGGCGCCTCGCCCTTCCCTCGTCTTACTATGTACTCCTCTTTCCCCCAGTTCCGGGAGGGCGCGCGGGCGGCCCGGAGATGGGCGGGCTACTGGGTTTGCCGAGTCTCTGTGCTGACTGCCCGTCGTCTCCTTCATAAGTAGCCCCGGTTCGTGCTGTTGCCAGACGGCTTTCGGCTTCGGTAGTTAAACGCCTCGTAGGGCCCTAGAAATACCGCCGACCTACCGCTCCGTCAGCTCGCTGTACCCAGCCCACCCTCGATATACTCCCGTTTCTTGCGCTTCGGTTCGGACAGTCGTGGAATAAGAGGAGCCGGCCGCTCACACAACATGTCTTTCGAACGTAGGTGGCCCCGTATCCGCAGGGAGCGGGCCCGGCGACTGACGTGGCATCCAGGACTCGTCCGCTTCGTCCCGAAAGGACAAGACGACAAGGTGCTGATCGGCCAGCCTGTCGATAGCAGCGTCGACGTCGGCAAGGCCGTGCGCCATGGCGAGGAGGTCCAGGTCAAGGTGTTCAGCGGCGCTTCGGCCTTGAACCCGGGCTCGTTGACGGACCGGGTCGAGGTCATCTCCCGGGTGCTGTCGCCGCTCGCCGCAGCCGAGGTCGGCTCCATCCGATGCATCGGCTTGAATGTTGGTGTTGCCCTCCTCGCCCGTCTCCGGACGAGGTGTGACGAAGCTAACCGACGAGCTCCGATGCGCAGTATGTGAACCACGCCAAGGAAGCCAACATGCAACTGCCTGAGGTGCCCATGATGTTCTTGTACGGTAGACCCTCCCCCCCGAGGTTTTCGTGCCCAGGCCCCCCTCCCGCTGACCCATCCCGGCCCAGAAAACCCGCGACCGCGCTCGCCGATCCCTGGCCGGTGCCCACGGTGATCCCCAAGCACACGTTGGAGGACGACTGCGCCGACTACGAGGCGGAGCTCGCCGTAGTCATCGGCAGGCCGTGCAAGAACGTGAGCGAGGCCGACGCGCTCGACTACGTCCTGGGCTACACGGCGGCCAACGACGTCTCGAGCCGCAAGGCGCAGCTGGCCCAGTCCCAGGCCTGCTACTCCAAGGGCTTTGACGGCTCCTGCCCCCTCGGTCCCGTCCTCGTGTCCGCGGCCGTCGTCCCGGACCCGAGCAAGCTCACCATCCGCGGTCTCCGTAACGGCGAGGTGACGCAAAGCTCGCCTCTCAAGTGAGTCACGTCCGTTCCTTTCTTGGGCGGGTACATTTTATTGGCCCCCTCGGGGCGGGTCTGCTGACAACGTTTCCACAGTGACATGATTTTCGACTGCTCCAAACTCGTCAGCTTCCTGTCGCAGGGCACCACGCTGCCCCCCGGTACGGTCATTCTGACTGGTACGCCGGCGGGCGTGGGTTACGGGAAGAAGCCCCCTGCCTACCTCAAGGAGGGAGATGAGTATGTTGTCGAGGTGACGCCGCATGTGGGCAGTCTGTACAATGTCTTTGAGAAGGAAAAATAGACGAGCGGGGGGCTAAGGGTTTCGATCTGACGACCTTGGCCAGCGGGGGCCGGTTCTCCTCCACACGCGTAGGGGTCCCAGCAGACTGCCGGCCTTGGCTTCAATATTCAAGACTCTGTGTGGAAGAGGCAAGGGATCGCGTATCACCTTCAATACACAATGCCGATTTCTGGGGCAACCGCCTCCGCATAGACCCCACATGAGCTCTATGTGATCAAGCAACGCCAAAGTAAATCGGTTACTTTACTGACCAGTATAGAGCATGGAGGAATAAAAAACCCCTGGTGAACCCAAGTTACTTGCCATTGCTTGTGACGAGTCGGTTCCAAAAGGGCTCGCGACTCGTACACATGACTTCCCTCTTGGTGTTTAGCTGACACATGTTTGGTACATGACAGTCATTACTTGTGTAAGCACGGCGGAAGACTGACTGACGCCCCTTCCAGGCTGCCTCTCTCCACTAGGGCGAGATCCGAGGTCTCCAGGTGGGACAAATTGCGTGTACACAGTATGTTCGGGCGGCCCCTTTTAGCAAACCACGTAGACTTACCCGCCGATCGCCCCCATGAAGCCCCAGCCGGGCGCCTCCGGGTGAGCACACCGTGACTGCTCTTCTGGAAGGAGATGTCCAGTCAGATGGCGTGACCCCAACGACTTAGTTTTCGAGTGGGCTGCCCCGATTCACGCCCCCCGGCCCATTAACGCCCCCCGCCCATTCGCGCCCCCCCGTCATCGATTCACGAAATCGCTTGCGGCGGCTCGGGAACGGTGCAAGGGCCGCCGCGGTTGGTCGCGCGGACAAAGGAAGCCCTGTCCTGATCCCCCCAAGACGTGCCCTATCAGGGCATGACACGACGACGCATCGCGGTCCCGAGGAGGGCGCATAAGGGACTCCCACATGAACCAGAGATCGGAAGAGGGCCCGACGCGTGTGCACCCAGTGGTCTGGTACAGCGCCCATCCGCAACGTTTTCTCTTCTTCTGTCCCTCAAACGAACCCGTGGTTACGCCCCGTGATTCGATCCGCCACAGCGGGGGGACCTGTTGTCAACCAAATCCCCGCCGTCACCGCCAATGGGCATTCCCGTCGTGCCGGGGAATCTGGTAAAATCAAATCTGCCGGCATCGTCAGATGGTCATGATGTCACGGAAACGCAAGCAGGAGGGGGCCACCCCCGGTGCACCCCAAAGACGAGAAATCTCGACTTCGGGGCAGCTGGGCCATGGTCGTCGAATTATGGATTTTGCTGCAGGTGTTGCATGAAAAGGTGTCCACCCTGCGGGAGAAACAAAGACCTGTCAGGCCGGCAGCACATTCACGTGGCCGGCCGATGGGCAAACATGCCTCGAGTGGCGCTCGCGTACCGATGCATTGATTCATAAAAAAACTGCAAACTCGGGGCAATGCTCGGGGGAGGGGTGATCGATCCCTTTTCGAGGAGGCTGTCGTTGCATTGATGCCAGACCGGCCGGCCGGGTCCGGTTCCCTAGCCGCTCCAGACGAGCATAGGGGTCTTGCCCCTCCAAGAGCGAGGTCCGTACTTCGACGGTATTTCCATTCACGACCCGATGGCAGGTGCTCGCCTGGATCCCCTCGTAGTAGCGGCCACACGTCAGGTGCATGGATACCGACACCCGGGCGGCTTCTCTGCCGAAACGGACGCAGGGTGAGTCACTACCGGGGGAGGGAACTTTGCTACTCACGAGAGGAGCGTGGGATATTGTCGCGGGAGGGAAGGACCCTGTCGGCTGCGTCTGTCTTTTCTCCGGGTTACTATGGGTTACTTACTGGATGCTTCACTGCCGGGGGCCTGCCAGGGAAAGGCCACGGGTGCGGACACTGCGGGACGTTTGAGAAATAAGTCAAACGACGGGGACTATGCTGAGGTGACGGGATGGACGCTGCTCGGAACGCTGCGTGTGGGGCGGCTCTTGACCGGAAAGAGGCAAAGTCGTGACGCGATAACCTTAGATCAGATTGTTTCTGGGCTGTCCCCACGTTGTCAGAGGAGGGTGTGCCACTATTTTGGAATTCTCCGATGCTCGCTTTGTCGCCCAGAACTTCGAAGCCCCGGGGGGCCGCCCTGGCATCCGGGTATACCCCAGTACGTCCCCCCTTTTCCCTGGGACCGGGTATGGTGCGCGCTAGATTGTGACAGCGACAGCAGTTGGGAAAGGGGTGGTGCTACCCGAGCGCCGGTCCTCCGGGTTGTTTCGACGGCTTTCCCCCGTCGCACGGCTCCTCGGCCGGCGTGCGTGGAAGCAGAGCTGCGAGGCGGACTCTGGAACCGTCCGAAGCACCCGCGGGAACCGGCAGACATCGTCAGGCCCCTCACGTCAAGCAGAGGGCTCCCCAGGGCCTGCCCCCCATGGACCGGAAGGACCCGGCCTCCCAGGCGCCGGCGTCGGCGGGTAAAGACAACGGTGTGAGGACCCGACCCCTTCGGCTACGTCTTTGGAAAGTACCTCAGTACGCAGGTACCTAAGATTCATCTGCACCGGAAGTAAACAAATGCTCTGTGCTCGGCCCACTGGTGAAGTGGGCGTGGTTCGAGTCGAGGGGGTCACGAGCGCGGTACAAAGAGCAATAGTAGCAAGAAGAGGAGTCGTAGACAGAGGGAGCGAGAGAGCGAGGAAACGAGGGAGAGAGCGTGGACGTGCGCTATTCCACTCCTGGGCCCACGATGGCCCCAGTCTCGCCGAGGGTCTGGTCTGACGGCCAGCCAGCAGTGCAGGGAGCGAGGCCGGCGGGTCATGACATACATACAGCAGGGTCAAAAGACGTGCAGATCAGATACAGTGGTGTGCAGCGGGGAAGGGCGCATTATCTGATCCGCACGAAGGGTTTGTCCATGCTATTGTGCCCAATGACGGAGGGAAACGGCGGGCCTGTCCCTCGCAGCTTGCGTCGAGTGGAAGAGGCTTGGTTGTCATACAGTTGCGGTACGTGCATGCTAGGTAGGCTTCACGACGCCCAAACACATAGGCGATGGGGCGTTGGACTGGCATACATGGATACATAGGTAGTTGTACATACCGCAGTACCCACCTCCAACTGTGGATGGCTGCGGGTAGGTGGAATGCTGGGCTATTATTGCCTGTTCCCCCCTCGCTTCCCGGCGGCTATGGAGGCAAACCATCGCGGGTTTTGCCCTCCAGTCCGTGCCGTTTTCTGGACAGACCGAAACCGCCCGGGCTGCGGGCTCTGAAGCCGAGGTGCACGCACTGATAATTATGCTGCCCAACCACAGCGACTATTGATGCAAGCGCAAGGCCCGTGGCATCGGCCGCCCTCGGCCTTACCATCCATGACCCGGAACCCCTATCTGAAATGTACCGCGACCAGACCGCAAATTGGACACCGTCTGGACGGTAAGCAACAGTTTGCGTAAGAGCCCGGGTAGGGTACTGAAAGTACCGAAACATATCAGGCTGAGTAATAGGTGTGCAAGTAAACTACCAAGTAATAAGAAGGCTGGCAAGCAATCTCATGTTGCATGCAGGTGACACGGAGCCCTTGCGTCGTGGTGACGGGCGGGTGCAGCCAGCGAAAGCTGCCCGGGGAATGGAGGGAGCACCAAGTCGGCGCCACCGCCCACTTCGTCGTTGCTCGTCCGAAGCCGCGGATGCTCGGGCCAGCGAGAGGGCAAGGGACCCGGTGGGAACGATTGGGGGGGCCCTGATCGTCCGACACATGGGAGCCTGAGCCGGTTGTAGGCTTGTTACGGCGCGAATAGCTTCGTGTGGCAAGCTTCCATTCGGCCGCTTTGAAGCCAACCAGAAGCAACCGGGCAGGGGGCCACGGGCCTTGGGGTACATCGTCATACGCCGGAGATATACACACAGTATGTAATGATATGGTTCTCGCTCCTGTCCGCACACCTGCCGGCCCCTCTCGCCTCGGCGAGGGTGGGCGTTGCGGATGGCACGGCACGCAGCTGAGCCCCGTCGTCTTGGTGGGAAGCACCGGCGTCATGCCGCAGAGAGAGGCGAGTAAATAGTGTGTGTGTGTATGTGTGTATCAACAGGTTTGGGGCTTGGACCTCTCCGTTAACCCCGTCGGCTGTGCGGCCTGTTCTCTTCCGTGCCAGCTCTCGGGCGCGCCTTGGAGGCTGGGACAGAATAGGCAGCAGGTTAGAGACAGTCCTGATCCTACTGTAACCCCAACTTGCAGTCCCACTGTTACCCACGTGTTGGTCCATGGGCCATGTTTCAACGTTTAGGTGCCCCCCCCCGTCTGCATCTGCCTATCCATTGATCCTGAGCTACCATGCTACGGGTGTCAGATCCAAGGGCCCCTACGCCCGGGCCTCGTGGAGCAGGGGGTATTTCAACATTGCCTTTCCTTTCTTGCCGGTGAGCACTATGTACCATCCCCACGTCCGGATATGTGCCTCGAAAGCCCTCTCGGGTCGTACATGCTCGGTCCACCCAGGCAGACGGGCTACGCCATGGATGGGATGCTTGGCTTTGGCTGGGAAACGTCTGACAGGTAAGGCGGGTGCCAATGAGGTATCAAGTATAGCTGGTAGGTTGGGTTGTGCGTACCTACCTACGTATACAGGTGGACGTGGAGTTTGTTGGCCCTTCATCGACCAATACACAAGTTGCAAACGTCCGGAGGTACTGCCCTCGGGCGAGTACCACATGATATCCCACGGACAAATCAAAAGTGTTTCTCTCCGGCCGCCGGAGAAGAGCTTTGCGTGAGAGTGCGTGCGTGCGTGCGCGGGCGTATGGGTGACTCAAGGGCCAGCTGGCTCTCATCTCTCAAGGCTCCCCTGCTGGGGGGCGGCGCGTATGGACTGTCGGTGGACGACAGGCTGTTGGCTCACCGGCGAGCTGGCGGTCGGTTCCGCGGTGTGTTTTGTAAGCTCGGTGCTTGTCGTTGGGTGGCCTGTCTCGTGCCTCGTGGCCGCCCTGACGCAAGCGTGCAACCGCCCATCCCAACGTGGGCGTCGTCGTTGATCCCGTCTTCTTCCGAGTCGGTGCGGCGGCGCAGGCCTATTACACGCGCAGACATGCCACGGCCCTCAGCATGAAGAAATATGTAGCAGCGACGGAGAAAGTTTAGGGATATCCATCGTCCTGGACCCTTGAACCCGGGTCGTTCTACGGGCACCTACTAGTAAGAACGCAAGCCGGTGGGGCGCTGGGGGAAAGACTCGACGGATGCGGTTCTACGTAGTGGGCAGGCACAGTTTCGATACACCGAATGTAGATAACACAGCCCCTTCGGCAGGCAGCCGAAATGGCGGCGGCAGAGCGTATTCCCGGGAGGCGAATGCGGATGGATCTATGTAGTACTCTAGGGGGCACCCCGTAGATAACTTTTTACTTATTCACCAAGCTATAAGGCAGGATCCTACTCGACCACAATCGTACGTGTACCAAGTCGGCTGGGCCGCGAGGTTGGGAGAGTTTGTCATCGAGTTTGCCTCACGGAGCAGTGTTATGCACCAGCTTGTCCTGGCCTCGTTTGCGGCTGCTTGGTGTCTGTGCAGCGATGCATATAGATGATGGGATATGCGTCTTTACCTGTACTATTGGAAGTACATCCATCCCTCGGGGCGACAGTGGAGAAGGAGTTCCGGTCTTTTTTTTTGTCCTGGCCTTCCGCTCGTCGCCCTCGGACGGCCCCAACAGCAGTAGAACAGACGAGACGACGATGGATACTCGGCATGCCGGGTACCCAACCAGGAAAATTGGAAAGACCTAGGTATGTACTTAATTGCCTAAGGTGGCCCACAACACAACGGTTTGGCAGGCGCCGTCCCGTGCCCGCTCAATATGGAGGACACAGCAGGACAGGCCGCAGCGGCCACTTTACATGAGGTGAAGGCGACAATCCCTCCCCTCCCCCCCCAAAGCGGGCAAATGTTATTGGCAGTCCCGGGCGGTCCGCAGCACCACGTCGGTCGTCTTCCAGCATAGAGAGAAGGGCTCGTGACCGGTGGTGCCACACCGCTCGGCCGCATGGCACAGAATGGGACCGGGGGATAGGACAGGCAAAGAGTTGAAAACTGCTGGTGATTGCCCATGGGGCTGTCCGATGCCCTGCGCAGCCCAATCGGGCGGATCTGATGCTAGGCACTGGCCCGGGCCACTAGGCCTGTAACCTAGGCCGTGCAGGTTAGGTTAGGTACATACCTTTCGTACGTGAGCTGGGCTGTTTTCATGGGGGGGGGGTGTTGAAATTTCCCAAGTTTTCCCTCCCCATCAGGTTGATTAGGTACCCACGTCTTCGCAACTTGGTGGGCTACCTTACCTTCGTACCAATGGATGGCCCGGGCCTTTCGCGATCCCCAGGCCCCTGGGCTGGCGCCGGGCTGAGCTGGAAGACCCCTGGCAACCCTGTTACCACGGCCGGTACATGGGATGGGATGGCACTGGAGAGAAAGCACTGACTGGCGCCGCCCTGTCACCTCTTCGAGGTTCCATCATGCAGCCCATCCAACCCCCATCCCATCCTCCTCCTCCTCCTACTCCTCCTCCATCTATCGATGAGGCCATGTCCATGCTGCACGCACGCGCGACAATGTACAGGACGCAAGTACCTGCTTACTGGGCTAGTTCGGTAAAGTAAAGGTAAAAGTACGTACTACTAATTTTTGGTCTGGTAAGACGGATGGGATGCCACATTACATGGGCATGGGGGGCCACCGGCTCTGCCAACCTTTGTATGAAGAGATCGTCAGTCTCATCAAGCTTCCTTGGTGGGCACAGCATACTTAAACCATCCAGTTCCCCTCCCCTCCGCATTTTACACCATCAGTCAGTCCTCCTCACTCGTGACCAAAAGCCTACTCCAAGAACAACCCAGCTTCAGTCTTCACTCCAATACTTGCTCTCTCTCTTTTCTCCGTGCCCCCAAGTCACACTGATACACACACTAAACCAAGTACCTCACGCGCCTACGGTTCCACACCCGTATACCTAACCCTTCTTCACACGCACACCACCCACTCGTCACCATGGCCGTCAAGGAGCACCAGCCTCTCGTTAATCACTGCTGCACGTTCTGCTGCAAGGCTGTCGACTTTGGCACCCACGACTACTGTGGCAGCAGCTACGCCTGCCACCGCTGCCCCAACTAATAAGCAACCCGGCACACGACCTTCCACTATCTACCAACCTACTCCTGTACCTCTGGAGGTATGGAGGTTGTGTCCGAGGGCCGCAGGGTAGAGCCGGCACGGCTTGGGCTCCTTCACTCGCGCCGCCCTCCAGCTTTGCCGTCGTCGTTCTGTTTCCCACTTGATCGCCCGCGGCAGATTTCAGAGCGGTCGACAGACGGCGACGTCGCCGCCGACGGAGACGACGACAATGACACGAGGCCCTCTTAACCTGAAGTTTCTTTCCCGCGGCAACTTGGAGTTTCCTCCCTCACCTCTGCTGCTCGGGCTGTGGCGCCTGCACCCGTTCAAGTCCCGGCGTGGTATCGGCGCCGGCTCTGCATCCATCCATAGCCCGGGCCGAAGCCCTGTCACAGTACGACGCTATCCTCGCCCCCTGCCCACCCGCTTGTGCGCGAGTGCTCCCATTTTAGGCTTTCCCTCTTTTTTTCTTCTTTTTTTCCCCCCTCTCACCCTCCCCTCTTCCATG
This sequence comes from Nigrospora sphaerica, assembly GCA_018287875.1. NCBI lineage: Eukaryota > Fungi > Ascomycota > Sordariomycetes > Amphisphaeriales > Apiosporaceae > Nigrospora > Nigrospora sphaerica. Next base: position 5,675,583 of record JAGVVL010000002.1, read on the forward strand.
AGCTGTTCCCACCGTCAGCCGGGATACCCACACACCCCGCGAACCACGCCCTGTGTTCAGCGCAGCTGTGTCTCGTCTCACTCGCTAGGGAACATGTCACTATGATCAGACTCGCCCCATGCCCTGGCGCGGCGCGGCGCGTCCGGCCAAGCAGGAGGGGGGGCAATCGCTTGGAGGACTATCAGGGTTTTCGTACGACTGGGATCGACACAAGGGACCGCCGAACGTTCGCGATGCTGCCATCAGCCTGCTGCAGCACGGTAGCGTCGCACTGGGGGTTCGCAACCGAGTTTCTGCTCCCTCATTTTTCCTTCTCGCCCTACATTTTGGGGGAAGCCCCGCCACCGGCCCATCGAAAGCTGGCAGAGCGATTCCTCCCAAAGGGGCGGCAGACGCGATAGGGCAGGGCGGGGCAGGGCTGGTCATTGGATATCCACGGGCGTGGGATGGGGCCTCGGGGGCAGGACGTATCGGCTACCTAGTATGGTTTCTGGCCCGAGGGACGACGTCCACCATCAGATTGCGCCATTTTGGCATGGGAAGATCTGATGGGGGGGACGAGGGCGACAGGAAATGGGAAGGGTCATGGAGAGGCCGCCGGCGGTCGCGACGGCGTGATTGGTCCCATGGGTTTTCCTTCTTTCTGCATTGGAACAGCATCTAGCGACGGGCGTCAGCGGTCGCTGCATGGGGTTTTTTTTTTTTTTTTTTTTTTTTTGCGCCGCAGTGGGCGTCGGACGTGAATGATTACAAGATACCAATTTTTTCTTCACCATGACGTCTCGCCCATGCATGACCAACTACTAGTGTGAGAGGAGAAGGTCGATTCTCCTCTTGGTGCCTTCTAGACCCGTCTCTCTCGTAAACAGGGTGGGCTCGAAGAAACGGCCCCCTCGCTTGCCCGCTTGGGGCTCTGCTACCGCCGCCCCCCTTCCCGTCTTGGGGCCCGTCATCCCGCAATCCCGCGTCTCACCACGCCGCCCGCCCGCTTGCCTATGCCCGCCTCCGTGCAGGGGCTGCGCTGCGAGCCGGAGCGGGCCCAGGAGCACGATGGGTGTTGGCAATGGCTGACGGCCCTCGCTGGCTCCCGGGCCACCTACTCCCACCCAAAGCGATGCACACATGTCCGGCGTCAGACCAGTGACGCGTACCAAAAGCCGGGCTTCCGTTTTCCGGGTTCAGACAGATACGAGCGGCCAGGGGCGGGAGGGAGGAAAGAGCGACGGTGGCATGCCTCGTTTCCTCGCTACCTGAGTTACGGACCCCTACGAGCTGAAGATCTGGTCGCCGGAGACGCTGGACATCGATACCTGGGCGCATCCCCGGGGGGGGGGTTGGCTGGCCCGAACCCTAGGTAGCTGAATATCCAGTTCCATGTACGGCATGCACATAGCAGCGTGGTATTTGCCCGCTCCTTTACGAGCCGCAAAACGCCCGGGGGGTGTGTGTAGGTGTGGGTGGTGGTAGTGGTGGTGCAGGCGCACGTCCAAAATTGCTTGCTGCAGCCGCAGTTACGACCGGGAGTTTATAGACATTACTCCACCCGTCGAGGTAGCAGCAGCAGCAGATAGTAAGGCGTTACTAGGTACATACATAACTTGCCCATGTGCCACGGACCGACAGGGCTCAGTTTTCCCGCCCTCTTTTCTCCGTGCTGCAGTCCCTATTTACCGACCCTTGATTCGTAAAAGACGACATCGTGTGGTGTGCCATTAGAAAGACAAAGAGACAGAAAAGCCCTTATCTTCATCTCGGCCTGTCCCCGGCGATCCAAAGCAAGCCCTGGTCGCGCAGCTTTTTTCTCTTACGCCTTTTCGTCTCGACCTGCATACCAACCGAGCTACGACGCATCGACAGGGCCGCTGTTGCTCGCACCACCACCGCACCCGATGCCACTGCAAAAAAACAATTGGTCGGTGCCTTCCCCTGCCTTTCTTCTTCCCTCCCAGGGCGGTCAGCCGGGTACATCGGCATCGTCGGTGCTGTCCGTCCCTTCGGGCGCGTCCCGCCGGGCCCTTTCCGACGAGGCGTCGAGTTGCCCGCGGCGCGGACGATGCCGCCGTGGGAGCCAGGCCGCCACCCCGTGCGTCTGCAGCATTGCCCCGTCCCGGGACGCTCTCTCGCGCAGAGCCGCTTTCCCCATCCCCTTTCCCCATCACACACAAAGGCATGTTTGCCCCGACTATCCCCGTGAATGCTCATCCCCTAGCAGTACGCTTCCGGGGGGCTAGAACCAGGCTTGTGTGTGGGATGGCTCCGGTTGTGCAAGAGTGAGCACGTGGTGCGAATATGGGCGTGAGTGCGTCGTGTTAGTGAGTCTGTGCGTGGGTCCCCCGTATCGTCGGTAGGGCTCATTTCAGTCGACCTTTTTCTCTTGGGGGACTGGGCGCCCCTCTGTCTCTCTGTCCCTCCCCGACCGTGCCTACGATTTGGGAAAGGAGCGAACGCCGTGGGCCAATCGTTCGTCAGCCCTGCCGGCGTCAACCCCCCAATGGCCCCCCCCGGCAGCGGTGCTGTACATGGACTATGTAATGTACGTCAACAGGGGGAGGGGGATATGGGGGCCCTGATGGCATATCCATCCCCCGAGCCTCTCTCCAATGGGCTGGGGGTCCATCACTGATCCCCCTGGATGGATGCGGTTGGGCGGAGACAGCTTGTCTAGCTGTATTAGTGCCACCCCCCCCCCGTCCCCATCGGGGAAACAACGGCACCCGCAAAAGCCAACAACCCGCAGCAGCAGTAATAACGCGAAAGCCCGAAACCGCATTAGCAGCGGACGGAAATGCGACGGAACGTGGCATCGGAAGCAGCCAAGAAGTTCAGCGACGCATACGTACGAGTCAAGTACCGAGAAGCCAACGACAGGGCTTGGCACATAGGGAATCGAGAGGAACACCCTCATCCCGCTGGGCCGCCCCGACGTCGGACGGGCTCAGGCAAAACCCGCTGGATGCGTGTAAGTCATCGTGGCATCACGATGATTGCTTGGTTTCTCCCCCTCCACCTCTTATCAGTATCCCTCCTGGCGCCCTGGCCCGTGCTACAAGGCAACCGGGACGCCTGGTCCCAAGACGCAACAAGCCCATCAGCACTGGTGAGCCGAACCAACCAACGTTGATGCCGGAAGAAAGCTAAGAGAGATATCGCGCGTCCCGGCTCCAGCGTGCCCTTTTACCCCCCCCCTTGCCGCTACAGTTGAGGCTGCTGCAGAGGTTGGCTATCCATGCCGTGTAATCACGCCGGTGTCCGAAAGAAAACTGCGTCCGTAAGGACCCACGGCTGAGACGGCCTCTCTGCGTGGGTCTCTCCTGTCGCCCGGCCAAATATGGGGGGGTGGGCAGGTTGCGGGAAGTTCAAGCTGCATACGTACACGCCGACCCTAGCTGCTTACCGTCTGCCGGCCATGGCAGTCCAGAGGAAGTGCAGGGGTTCCTGTGTGGCTGGGACTTCAGGATCCCATAGATGCACGCCCCTCGCGTAAGGGCGTTGAAAGGGGGGAAGAGGGGGAGAGGGCTTTTTGCCTGCCCGGCCGACCATCGATCGACGCCTGCGTGTAGCTGTTCCGGGAGCCCGCGACCCGGCAGGCAAGCAGGTGCCGGAAAGCGAGGAGGCGGCGGCGGCGGCGGCGGCCATTGTTACTGCTGCTGCTGCTGCTGCTCCTTTCGGATCGACGGTCTCCAGACCAGCCGAGCCGAGAAACTGCCCACGTGAGGCTCCTCCTCCCCGGAGGGGTTTAGCCAGCTAGTCAGTCTCTCTCTCTCTCTCTCTCTCCGCTCACCCGGACGGGGGGCCATACGCACAGGGAGGGCCGTGGTGTGCCTCGTCCGGGGCCAGGATGGCGTGAGCTGAAGGGGGAAAAAGAAGTTCGCAAGCGAGGTTGCAGGTGGCTGGTACTGACCGGCTTCCTGACCCCACGTGCTGTCAGCTACGGCCCTTTGGGACCCTCCTCCCCTGGGGACGGCAGTGCGCGGATCGCCCCTGTCGGCCCCCTTACTCCTCTCCTCCTCCCCCCCTTCTCCTTTGTGCAGTAACCTACACAGTAATGCACCCAAGTGGACTTGCCTGTTGGACTTCCCGCCCACGCCCCGGAGCTTGGCGTCCGCGCTGACAGGAACTAGTGGGCAATAGCCCGGAGGTAGACGCGACGGGGAGCGCGGCCGTCAGCGGTCCGGGTGGATCAGTGGAGGATGGGCTGTGTGCCAGCGACGGTAATGTGCCCGTGGCGGCTGCTGATCGGTTGCGTGGGGGGGGGGGCCAAGGATTGTCAGGCAAACAGCCCCATCCGCCAGCATGATGTTATGTAGCCGCAATAGCATCGACGTCCGTGTATGGATGTGGTTACTTGTCCAGCTTACTGGGGTTGCAATCGGCCCTCGCTACACCCATCATATGACAATGCTGACCATCCACAGTTGCCAAATCCGTCGGTCCGCTCCTCGCAACGTCGTATGCCTCAGTAACGAGCTGGGCACCCAGCCCCAAAAGGGTATCTAATAAATAGTGGTACAGAATATTCACCTCCTCTTCCCCGAAGCTCCAATCCATCCTGCAGTAAAAAAGGCCCACGTACCAGTCGTCAAACTCCCTACGCCCCGTCTTCGTTACATTAGCCTCTTGGATATTACCACCCCTTGGTCTCGTGCTCCCCTGCCTGGGGTTTCGTGGCCTCTGCCTGATTATCAGATCATGCGCCAGTGCAGATCTCCACCTTGATACAAGTGCCTTTCCCCAAAAGCGGTAGTGGGCAGAAGCCCAGAGGCTCTAGTACAACGTCAAAAAGACGGCAGCGATGCTCGACTTGTCGTACTTTGCGTATTTGCCCTTGCCCTTGTCGATCTCGTGGTACCGGTCCCAGAAGCGGTTGTACAAGGGTTCCAGCATCTGCTGGACGTCCTTGGCGAACATCTGGCGGACCTCGCGCTCCATGTTGTACGTTTTGTGCTTGCTGACCAGCTCGTCAAAGCCCGTGTTGAACGCCGTAAATTTACCCTTGATGGCTTCCTTATCCTTGCTGCTAAGCCCCTTGAGGACGAAGGCCGACTCGGTGGCGCCCGACTGGGGGCGTTGCGCCTTGTTGGTGTGGATGACATCGAACAGGTGCATCGAGAGATCCTTGCAGGTGTCCGTGTACAGTGCCGTGGCCTTCTTACGCCAGCTATCCAAAACACCCAGTCGGCCCTCCAACAGAGGTGCCAGCTCCGACTCCCGGACCATGCGCTCGATGATGGTTACGCTGTTGGCGAGGAAGACGCCCATGATCGACTTGCCCTTGAGCAGCACTCGGGCCTTCTGGTCCAAGGCTGTGAGCAACGCGTCAATGGTATCCGCGCAGTAATGTGCGAAGAGTTCGTTCCCATCAGCGGTAATATCGAACGATGCGAGACTCGGCACCGCGTCGGTACTACGGTTCGTCGACGACAGAGATTTCCAGCCCCCGTCGCCCAGCGAGATCATAATACTGGATATCGGCCGCAGGAATTCGACCATGGCCTGGAGGCGCTGCATGGTTTCCGAGACGATGGGCACCGGCGCACCGTCTCCTGGGATGGTCTGTAGCGCGCCCACGTTCCGCTTCGTGTTCTCGAGGAGCTCGGTAAGGGATAGCTTGGCCGTCTCGCGTACGGGCTTCAAAGCAGCCGCCAGTGTGGCCTTGAGCTCGCCTGTCCGCTCTTCCACCTTGGACGTCAAGCTGGACATGATCTCTGTAATCTCGTAGGCCAGAAAGCAGTCCGTGCTCAAGTGAGTCTTGATGTGGTTGTTGAGTTCCCGCAGGGTGCGCGCCAGCTCCGCCAGCGGGATCTGGCATGACAGCTGCAGCACCGTGGCCCAATCCTGGCGCAGGAAAATGCTGCAAATGTTGTCGTACTCGGCAAGAATCATGCCTTCCAGTGCCTGCGCGTACATGCCGATACCGTTCGTACCGGATTTGTAAATGGCATCCGAGCTCTTCTTCTTTGCCGTGTTGACGCTGGCATAAGCCAGGTTCACCAAGGTCTGTTGCAGGTACTGGCCCCGTATCTCGGAATAGATCTTGACCAAGGGGTTCTCGCCCGTGTTGGCACTCCCGGCGACGTACGAGTTGACGAGGCTCAGCCGTGAGATTTTGTCCTGCGATATGGTGGGGAACGGTTTGTTCTTTGTGATGTAGTTCAGAGGTTCCAGAGAGCGTGGCGTTTCTTCGCGCAGCAGGCGGTCGAAATGGCTCTCGAGCTGGTTGTTTCCGGTCTTGATGATGCGCTGCAAGTCGGTCATGGTCTGCTGGTTCGCTCGGAGGTTCGATGTCTGCATCTCGGACAGGGCTTTGCTCAGTCGTTGAATCGAGTTCAAGTAGGTCGACAGGCCCGCCTTCTCCGGGCCTTGGCGGATTATCTGTTCTTCGTCATTCTTGGAGTCGGCAGGTTGGCGGAGGCGCTCGATGGCGGATATGACGGCCTCGATGTCTGGAACGTCATCAGCGCGCGCGTTCGGACAAGCGAGGGGGCATCGCAGGGTGCGGGCGACTCACTGTTTCCCAGCAGCTGAAGCTTCTTGGTCTCGCCATTGAGGGGACCTGATACCTCGCGGACGCTCTTTCCGGTGGCTTCCAGACGACCCAGGCAGGATTGGATCTTCTTTGTCAATTGCGCCGTCTTCTCCAGGCGGGAGTTGAGGACATCGACCTCGGCGCGGGCCTCCTCGTCGGCCGCGTGACGGCTCGTCGCCAGCCCGACGGCCATGGTTCCGGCGAGCGACTCGGCTGGCTAGGGAGCAAGCGGATAAAACGGACGGACAGTGGGTGGGGTTGCGATCCGGCGGCACTGGTAGTCAAAGTGGTGTTGGAGGAGGCCGGTGTGACTGCTTCCGGGGGAGCGTATGCGCCGTGTACGTATGCACGCCCACGTGTCTCGGGAGTACGTGTCGCCGTGTGTCGCGCCGGTTGGAATGGGCATAAGGGGGGAACCGGGAAGGGGCGGTGGATGATGGAGCACAATCAGAGGTAGGGGTCAGAGGTGGAGGTGGTAGGTAATGAATTGAAGGATGAGGATGGATCACCTGCTGCAGTCAGCATTGGACATGGACGGTACCGGGCTACATTGGGCGCCGCTCCACAGCGCTCGCATCGCCTTTGGTACTACAACTACGTTTCGTACCTAAGTATATGCGATTAGATGCTTTCACCAGCATCTGCCTAGTGTCTGTCCAACGTAACCACCGCGTAGGTTTCCCTAGATTGCTCGGGGCAGATTGCAATCGTGAAGATGTGGGTCTTGTGCATGGGAAGTAGGGGTCGGTTTTTTAATCGTTGGTTTAACCTACCGAAGCGCACGGAGCAAGCGCCCCCGGAGAGCGCCCGCACGGCCCTCATTACCAGATTCTCGGGAGCGGCCGTCAGTCCGTCGCATGCAGACACCCACCGACTACGACCTTGGGGACGGGCCGGGCTGCTCGGTAAAGTAGTAGTGGGCTGGGGAGTCTCGGGGTTTGGGTATCTGGCAGTTGCGTGGCCGCCCTTCCGAGGAATCCCTTCTGTCATACATTGCTTGTGTAAATTGAGTTGCTATCTACAAGGCCCAGCGACTGGGAGAGTCCCGGAGTACCTCCAAACCACCCGACACAGGGCTCGCTACGCTCCTTCCCAGTCCTAGGTACCTTCCTACTATACACGGTTCTCTCCTCCAACGGTCAAATAGCCTTCGCGTCAAAGTAATCGCTTACCAGCCTCTCGAGTCTCTGCACTATATCTTCCACGTCGGCCGCATTGATGGTGTACGGTGGAGAGACTATGACGTGGTCTCCGTTTATGCCGTCAGCCGTGCCCGTACCCGGATAGACAGCAATGCCGTAGGGCTTGGTGAGGCCCATCTCGGCTATTTCCGTGGCCACGTTGGCTTGGACAGGGAACGACTCCTTGGTCGCCTTGTTGGCGACAAACTCGACGCCCCAGAAGAGCCCGCGGCCACGTATGTTGCCCACGTTGGGGTGGCCGGCCAGCCGTTGCGTCAGCCTGTCCGACAACAGCTCGCCCATCTTCGCCACGTTCTCCACGAGCTTTTCTTCCCGGACGATCTTCTGGACCTCAAGAGCGGCCGCACAGGCGATGGGGTGCCCCTGGTACGTATGACCGTGGACGAAGGCCCTGGAGGCAACATCGAGTTAGCCGGTGCCCAAGCGCAGAAGAAGGAAAAAAAAAGGACAAACCCCCAACGGAGCTTACTTACCCACTGCCCTGAGCGAAGGCATCAATAACGCGATGGTTGACCAGAACGCCGGCTATCGGTTGATAACCGCCTCCAAGACACTTGCCCATCGTCTGGATATCAGGGACAACTCCTTCTTGCTCCCAAGCATGCAGGGTGCCGGTGCGGCCCATGCCACACATGACCTCGTCCAGTATCAGGAGAGCGCCGTACTTGTCGCATACGGAGCGCACCGCTTGGAGATAGCCGGCCACCGCAGGCACGCAGCCCAAAGCCTGGGAGGAGGAGTGAGACCGTTAGTATGCACCTCGGCATCCCGGCGACAGATGACGACGGTTTACTTACTGCCCCCACGACGGGCTCGGCCACAAAGGCGCAGACGGTCTCCGGTCCGACCCGCTGAAACTCGCCATCCAGCTCTTCCATCAGCCGGGCTACGTATGACTCGTTGCTTTCGTCGGCGCCGGCATCGCGGTACGGGAAACACCGCGACACGTGCGAGATGTTCTTGGAGAGCATGGGCTCGAACTTGGCGCGCCGCCCAACATGGCCACCCATGGACAAGGCCCCCAGCGTCGTGCCGTGGTATGAGAGGTTTCGGGCAATGAAGTTGGCCCTGCGGGGCTCTGGTTGGCTTTTCTCCAGGAAGTACTGCCTTGCCAGCTTCATGGCCGCTTCCATCGCCTCGGAGCCTTTCATGACGCGTCAGTTCGTCGGCCGGGTTGGGTTCGAGGAAACCAGTATGGTCACATACCCGAACACACAATGTAGGCGCGCGACATGTGCCCATGCGTGGAACGCACGAGTTCTTCGCAGAGTCGCTCGCAGACGTCGGTGGTGTAGAAGAAGGTCGAGCAATAGGCCGCTTTGTTGAGCTGCGCCACCATGGCCTCCCGCACCCGTTCATCGCCGTGGCCGATGCAGGCTACCGAGGCACCGCCCGAAGCGTCGATGATGCTATGCCCATCCTGCATCTCCACACGGATCCCCTTGGCCTTAGCCAGGTTGAGGAACGTGTGTCCCAGGTGCCGGGAAAGCACGGCGGAAGCTGGAGGTTGGCCCATGATGCTATGCAGTGACGGTACTTTGGCCTAGAGTCGAGGGTGGGAACCCACGAAAAGAAACCAAACGAGATTTATAGGCTGCTCTAAGCCCACCCGGTTCCGGCAAGACCCTTGAGCCGAAGAGCCCCCTCTCGCAGGGGGTGCGAGAAGGTCGTCACACTCCGGTATGTTACCCCACTGATGGGGATGCCTAAGTAAGTATTCCTGATACCTAGTCTGGCCTGGCTGTCCAAAATACGCACAGGGCCAACTCGGCGAGGCGTATTATCTCTCAGTGCCGATCTGCGAGTGCGCTTTGGCTGCTGCTTGCCGCCGAAAGCGCCACTTCGCCTGGGAGGCATCGGATGTTCGTTATCGGGGGGCCCTTCGCCCCGCTCGCCAGCCGACCTGACGGAGAACGCTCCGAAGACGGCGACGTCGGGGCTGGCAAGTCCCGCTCGATATCGTGGGTGCAAGCGGCCCTGCTCACCACCACCTCGTCCCACTCTTACCAGGGAGCCGGACGAATCAAACGGCACCCTCCCGATGATTTTCGGCATGCCGAAATTCGGGTAGGCGATTGTGGCCCAGCCGATTGCCTGCCCGAGCCCGGCAAGGTCGCGTTGAAGAAAGTCTCAGCCTTGGCCAGCGCAGATACTTACCTGATCAAACCTAGTTCTCACGCCTCAGTGGGTCGGCAATCCTGACCGCCTTGGGGGCATTGTTGTCCTCGGATAGCATGTACTGTATAGGCAGCAGGACGTTGGCCCGAATCCTGGCGGATGACTGCGTCTCGGCAGTCACTCTGGCGGATTTCGGGGAACCTTGATCCTGTGATTGGCCCGACCGGCCCCCTTCCGGCGAAACATGCCCCGCATCTCGAACCTCTCCGCACGTAGTATCGGCCACTCTGGCGGCGGGCTCAGGGCCCATGCCTTGGCTCGATTCTCCCTTTGTCTGTGGGCAAACGGTCAGCCCTCAATGATGGTCCGAACCATGTACGGAGCGGGCCGCTCCTTAAGGAAGGGCTATTGTCACTTGGAAGATTTGCGGAGCAGCTGTTATCACTCGGAAGGCTTGTGCCCTGACGGCGTCGTCATCCACAGTCCATAGAGACCGCCGGAGCCGGAAGCTCCCGGGCCATGTGTTTCTCACGATCGGCATGGCCAGCTCGTCCCCACCCTTTCCTACTTCAGCAAAGATGCAGTTATACCCGACGGGACCGCTATCTACACATTACCAAACTGCGGTACCTAAAGTTTCTCCACTCGCCTGCCTTGATAAGCTGGCTCTTGCAACACTGGCTTGGAGAACGTACTGCTCACACCAGTACGCCGCCTACTCGGCTGACATTGTTTCTAGCCCTCAGTCCAACTCAATGCCGTCTTTCCGGGGTGCATGTCCGCTCCCCGCGTTAGCGTTGCGACTCCGGTGACTAACATAGCCGTTGGGTAAGTGAGGCTGTGGGCGGGCTCGTGGTCATCGGGCCGAGGCCGATAAACGAGGACGGGAATGGCAGGGATCTCGTGGCCTGGAAGCTGCTATCAGTTACTTTTGATTAGACGCGCTCGCCGATTCTGCTCGGACTACGTGCTAGCTCACGGTGTTTCATCTTTATAATCGCCCATTTTCAAAGTGCCAGGTCTCCCAGTCCTGCGAACCACCCTTTCGAAAATAGGTACTTACTGCTGCTTGAGGAGGTACATGGCCAAAATGACAGGTAATAGCCTGCTGCGAGCGTAGATGTTCATGCCTGATCCCAAGGGCGGCCGCGTCAAGGTTAACCTCGACGCAATAGGGCGCCCGACTTGTTGACATGTCGATGTTTACGTGTCAGAGAATGGTGATGTGTACGTATGTGAGTCTTGAGGAGAGAAGTAAGCAAGGCAGCACATGCTTCGATGGCGATTGCGGGAGAACTGCTGCTCCATCTCTCTACAGTTCTCTTCAACTTACAACGCTCGAGTTTCCCGCCTCCCCCTTCATAGTTGAAGATTCCGCCTCTCAGGCCCCGATGCTCCGGCCCTTATGCCCACGACGCCCGAAAGGCCCTCTGCATTTCCAGGGGGGCCACCAGTAGACGCACGCTGATGGGATGCTTCACCTGTATCTCAAAAAAGGTCCACAGGGTCGCCGCCCTGGGGCGCCACGGCCTCGCCGGCCAGCTGGTCCTTGAGCGCCTCGTACAGAGTGGTGCTAAGCGCGTAGAAGTCGTCGCCCGCCGGGCCCTTGGCGCCCTCGGGCTCCGTGCCGAGGACGATGAGGATATACGACGTCTCCTTAACGCGCCCATGCCGAGCAGCCCGCGCGTTCTTCTCGCCGTACAGCTGCTTCGCGCGCTCGGCGACCTCGGGCCGAATCCGGCGAGAGCGCGGCATGTCGCCCGCGTGCTTGACGCGCCGTAGGCTGGGCCCGAGGATGTTCATGGTACCGGCGGCTGTCTGCGCTCTAACCATAAGCGTGATCGAAGGCTTTCGGTGGACTTTTGCTTCGGTTGCTTTGAACAGCCGAGTTGTATACGCCGGAAAGTGGTTGACGCAGTGTTTTGAGGGGGAAAGTTTTGACATGGTCGTGATGACAATTTCGTAATGTATTGGATGGCACTCGGTTTTTCCAGGGGCGGACGGAATCGCCTAAATCCCTTGTATACATAAACGTAATTACCGACGAGGAAATTCTAGAACTTCAAGGCTGCTAGTGGATTTGCAGAGCTTCTTTCAGGAGACCACGAATGTCTCGACCCTTTGTGAGGGAACTAAATCAGTCCGCATAACAAAGAATGGAAGAACCCTCGGCAAAGACTAAGCGTTCCTTTGGCATCAGTCATGCCAAAGAAAGGGCAAGCAAAGAACAAGCATTCCTTTGGGCCACCCCCCCCCTCACGGTCCACTTGCAACTTGGTTCCATTCCTCAAACTGACCTCATTCGGAAGATAGTTTCTACCCCATCATTGCATTGCTCACACATCCGGAATGCTTGGGCCCATAAGGCCTCATTCCTTTGTGCTAGCGTTGCGTCATTACCCTTGTTCCGTTTCTCCAGCCTGCCACGATAAAGGGGTTTGAGTTGAGGGCGTCACGAGGCAAGGTGGAGATGGCGAGACCGTAGTCGCTCATTTGCCGCCTTTTGAATGCCGTCTTTACAACGCGTTTCCAACGCACCTACAAGGGACATCGGGAGCCAGTCAAGGAAAGCAGTAGAGCTCTATCCGCTGGCCTTTCCGTGTCGGTTGACACGAGACGTCTACCTGTGCGTGCAATGCCGGTTTGGTCAATGGATCAGTGCAACACAGTATCATCAACCCTGATAACTTGAGAGATTAGATTTTTAATCGGTCAAGTAATTTAAAGAAGAATGAAAAAGCACTCCTACAACAGCGAGAACATCGGTCGTTCAGGTAGAGAAGCTTCGTGATCATGTTGCTGTCCAGAGGGAACAGGGACTATATCGCCACAAACACCATAATCGGACCATTCTTTACTTGAGTAATCCACGCCATGAAAGTAATTATTTAAGTCTCTTTCGTCCGTGTACAAAACTTTAGCTACCCTGTACGTGTCTATGCTGTGCGAATGTCCACCGCGGTCCTACGAGGCCCCTATAGACCTAAGCGACCTACGGTCACTCACAAAGCTCTTTGAGAATGGGCTGTATCTCATGGGAAATCAGGTGGTGTACATGTATAATGGCTTAGTGCTCAACTTCGTGGGACTGGTTCCTGTGGCCAATGCCTTCACCCGATGCTGCTCGGTGAGGGCCCCGTCCTTTAACAATGTCGTTTCTATTCTGTGTTGCGGTACACTGCTTGGCTATGTCACACCGCCCCCCACGTCTCAGAAACAAAGAAAATTCAAGTAGGAAACCTGGCGGTTGCTCGGCTGCGGAAGTAACTCCCTCGACAGAGAGCGAGCCGGCTCAAGCTGTGCTCATGTTCGAATGCCGAGTCATGAGAGCGCAGCAATATCAGTGTATGAGATAGTACCGACGAGCATCCCATAGTTACGCGTTTACTGTATCGATTATTGGGGCATAAAGGAGAGATGTGAATGCAACGCTCGGTGCGAGAAGCGGTCGATCGCGATGCTCCTGTGCAGGTCCATCCCCACTACCTGGGCCTACTTAGATGACCAAGGCGATCCAGTCCAGAAAATTCGTCCTCCGAGAGATGGCAGGTCGAGGCCAATGTTCAGCAGCATAGGAAGGAAAGATGCGAAAAGGGGCTACGATCATCTATGCACGGCGGAATTACATAGGCAGCCCTTCCATTTCCCTCCCCAGTACTGGTGAGACGGGCCTCTCTACGTAGACTACGATTGGGCTCCAGCATGATGCCATGGTAACGCGAATTGCCCACATCATGATCCCAGGTGGGAAGAGAACGCAGCAGGCTATCCAAGTGTGAGATCTCATACGGCGTCATGGCAGGTGTGCGAGCTCATTCTCACATTGGTGACTGGCCCTTATCGTTGATCACCAACGTAAAAGAGCCAGCCCCAACAATGTTGTCTTCAACAAATCGCTTCGCAATAACATGAACTCGGAAAGAGGCCCGCGGTTCCGTCTCTTCAGGCCCAGGAGAACTCTGTATGAGAGGCAATCACTGCAGGAGTCCCCTGGATTTGGGAGGGCGGGTTGGGTGATGATGCGGCGTATATTATTGCTGAATTTTGAGAAACCACAGCTGAGATCCGGGTTCTCCTTCAGCTATCATGGCGTTTCGCCCCCTTTCGACTCTCCTGCCCTGTGTAACTTGTTGGGCTACCACTGGCGCCCCACGCCGCCTCAAGTTGATTGAGGTGGTACAATCCTGCAGCAAGGGCTGGCAACAGTGCAATCAAACGGACTCTAGCGGCCAACGCACATGTGCATGAAAAATGCCATAAACCTCAAGCCTAGATGTGATTTCCACCTTTCTTGGCCACAGTGGTAACGCCATCGTGCACAAGATTGCAAGGAGGCAAAACGGGTAACAACGGGCTTCTACGCAGTTGAGCGAGGCATGCATACACCGATATTACCGTACGCAGGGCCCCTTGATTTCGGATGGCGAGCCTCCCGAAATGGTGCTGGAGTAGCCAAGCAGGCAGGCCTCCTGTGTTGAGGACCCAGGCGAGGGGCTTTCGTCGGATGCTGGCAGAAGGGCATGCCGCGGTACGCAGCGAACACGCCAACAGGACGAAGCAACGGCTTTCCGCGGGACAGGCCAGACGCCGGCAGCATGTGTCTATACATTGCGGATTTCCAGGATCGCGGCGCTGCTTGCATCAGCTGCTAGCCATGCTGCCATGCAAGGCTTCCGACCGAAGGCAGAGCCAGCAGAAGACGTGCTCTTACATCTGCAGGGCGGGCGGCTGCGTGATGGCTTGCGCCGAGGCGCTCCGTGAGAGCTCCAGTCCACAGCCGTGGGCCGACGCCGGCTCACCGGCCGGTGAAGGTGAATACCCGGCCTAGCAATGCCTGTAATAAGAGAGGACGTAATACTTGCTCGGGGACATATCATGACGGCCAGGCTTCGGCTCGTCGTGAAGGAGTGGCGTGACACCGGCTCGAACTTCCCAAGACTATAGCCCAATGGTAACCGGCGCAAAGCGAGAAAGGCCCCTCCGGGCATGAATGAACCGAGGGGACAAGGGTCTCCTCTCGCCGGGTCGATACAACCACGGCCGGCGCAACGGGCAGCCAGTCACACCAAGCAAGGCACTCAAGATGGCCGAGCAGCCGAGGCACGGTTTCCCCGCTAGCATCACCGAGCCTGCTGCCCTCCTCGATGTGACGACGGGTTGCGTTGGCGCCGGCAAAAACGAAGAGCAAGTCTGGGGAAGCGTTGCATCGTCCCAAGGACTCGACGGCTTGGCGGGCACGGCCCATCCATATAGCTTGCCATGTCGCGGTTTCACCCAGCATTGGGGGGCATGAGACGGGTCCTTACGACGGCTCGCCGGCCGACAGGGCCGAAGAAAACCGGCTCCCCCGTCCGTGATTGGACCTCGGGAGCCACTGCAACCTGACGGCGGTATAGACGATGGCAGCAAGACCAAGGCATAGCAAGCCTGTCACGCCCCTATAATGCCATGTGGCTTTTGGGGAATATAGGGAGGGCGGGATTGATGTCAGTTCCGCGGCGGCAAGATCTGGACGCCTGGGCGCCAGCCGGCTTGTCGCCTTTGCCGCGGTAGCATCGCTGCAATGGGGTACCCGTGTAGATGCTGAGACACGTCGACGCGGGCGCGGGTGCGGTGCGACCTGAAGACGTCAGCCTGTATAAGGGGCAGGCAGAGACGGTTGAGGAGGGCATATGGAGATGATGGGGATGTGCCTATGGGATGTTTTTGCTGTACTCTGCCGTGTCGCGTCGCACGGGTGACACGCAACTTCCCACCAAAGCGCGTTCAGCAGCAGCGCCTTACATGCTTGCCTCTTTCTCTATCTCGATTGTGGCGGTCGCGTCGGCGTTGCATCGAACCAAGCCACAAAACCAACAAGCCCATCACACGCACGCATGATGCACGAGGCGCAGAGATCGAGGAGGGGGGGGAGAAGGAGAAGGGGGGGGGTGTTAGAAAGCGAGACGCGCAGATTTTCTCCAAGGACCCTCCCCCTGCATCTCGCGCGCGCTTCATCATGGTCTCGTGCTTTTCCGTACTGCCGACTCTTCGTGCTACGACAGCCGGCACTGTACGTGTAGGGATGGTGAATGATGCTACCCCGCAGCCTCTCTCGGTTCTTGCTCTCCCTGCCCACAAGCGCGTGGATTCCAATACCGGCCATGGACGGGCGCTCATGCCCGTGCCATGTGCGGATCCGCCTCCCCTCATTTTCGTGAGGTACCTATTAGCCTGTCCGCTATTGCGTACGACTAAGTACCTAAACACCCCGCTCTCGCTTCTCTCCCACCTTTTGGGGTTGTTGCTGCTGCTGCTGCTGCCGCCGCCGCTGCTTCGCCCCCATTTTCTCCAGATCCATTCCCCCCGCATCCCCATCTTCATCCCCATCTCCATTTCAGCCGGCGCGCGATGGAAAGGCGCCCCCTACGGCAGTTTGGATGCGCCGGGACGAGTGTCGTGGTCCCAAGGTACTACGATGGCGGGTGCCAGAAACGGACGTAGCGGACGCAGCGGACGCCCGCTTCATCATACGTCGACGTCCTCATGTCACCCTCGCCGCCTCGCTTGTGATTCCCGACGCTTCCAGTCGGCGTAGCGAGGCCTCGGGAGCCGCTCGCTTGCGTCCTCATGACCTCGTGAATTTTTTCCCTCGTTGCCCTCGGACCCCCTGGTCACATCTCAGAACAAGTGGCTCCCTGACCTACGCCGCGTCCTAAACCACCCGAGGGTATCGTGTCTTTCCCCGCGCCGGGCCTCCGAGACGTGGTCCCATAGCCATGTGCCCGTGCCCGTGCCTGAACCAACCCTCCCCCTGGTCATCTCTCTATACATTGGGTACCGTTCTCTCTCCCCCTCTCTCTTTCTCTGTTTGTCTGACCTTGTCCGTAGGTACGTACATTGGGTAGCGGTACGCCCACATCTTCCTCCACCCCCGAACGTGCTGCCGTCGAGTCATGGGCATTGCAGCCCGCCGTCACATCGTGCCTTAGAGACGGGATTGGCGGCCGGTACTACGTACGGCCCCCGTCCTTCCCCTAGCGCCACTGTCATCACGGCCCTCGTCAGCCTAGCCCTCGTTCCCTCGCTCCCCCCAGGCCAACGCCTTCTTCGCTACGGCCCGACAGTCCATATTGCGGCAACCTTCTTACGGCCAGACGCCCCCTTCGTCCCGTCCAATCACCTCTTTGCTTGGCTACCCCAGCCCCGCCATCATGGCTCATGCAAGACAAGGGTCTTTGACACTTCACCCGAGGGACACGCACGATGCGGGTGTGCTGACCGAAGTACAATGCCTATTTACCTGGCTGCCGGCTGCTTGTACCCAAGTACGTACTCCTCTGCTGTGTGAGTAAGTACCGCTGGGCCTGTCGTGACATCACCCCCGGTTCAAGAGCCGCCATCGGCACAACCTTGGGGGCGGGGGCCAATATACGAAATTGTCGCAAACCTCTCGTTGGCCGTGGGCCGGTTCTTTCGTCCACTCCCTACGTACAGCTCTCCCGGGGAGAGGAGGAGGAGATGCTCCCCAAAGCAAGTATTTTGTACCAGCCCGCCCGTCCGCCCTCTCTACACCCTCTCCGCGAGCCGTGATCGTCATACCGGCCGTCGATATCCACTTCCTGCCCAGCGTCAGCCATTGAGCTGACCCCGACGGCCGGTTGGGCGCCTACCTGCAGCCTGGCCATTGACACTAACCAAAAGTCTTTTCCCCCTTGGGAAGCCGGCAGAAATGGATGCTTGCCCAGGAGAGAACGGCTCCAAGGCCTTGGAGGGGGGGGCAAAGGGTCCCACCATCTTCGGAAGAGCAGACCGACCATGAAGATCGCCTTGCTTGTCTCCCCTGAACGGTCACGGTAGCCCGAAGGAGAAGTGGTTGGACGCTCATTGCTCAGACGCCAAAGGGCATGTGATTGGGATTTGACCAAAATGGGGAAGTCCTACTTCTGTAGGTGACCCTGTTCGTACATCATAATACTTCATAATACACAGATTCTCATTCGCCGTAGGGTTCCTTTTTGGTGTACCCCACAGCGCATGTACTTGCCCACCCATTCCCTCCTTTTACCCCAGATCCGTAGCCCCATATGTGTGTGTGTGTGTGTGTGCGTTTTTCCCTTACCCGCCTCCCCCGAGGAGCAGTCTGTGCACAGCCATAACCCCCTACCCAGGCCGGCCCCCCAACCGGGCCAATCTCAGTGAGCGAAGGTGAAGGCGGCCGCGCCGTCGATGCCGGCGGCCACCTGCTGATGGCCACCCCCCATGATGCCGTAGTCCATGGGCAGCATGCCGCCGGGGTGGACGGTGCCAAACTGGGGGAACTCGAGGTCCTCGGGCCCGCCGTTGCCCCAGAGCATGCCGTCGAGGTCCCACAGGCCGTGCTGGTCGAGCAGGCCCATCATGCCGCCAAAGCCCCCCTCGGGCTCGAGCCCGATGGGGGACATGTGCAGGTCGGAGCCGTCGGTGGCCAGGAGCAGGCCGCCGTCGGTCACGAGCCGCTGCAGGGGGCTCTGCTGCTGCTGCTGCTGCTGCTCGCGCGCGTCGGGCTCGAGCTGCCGCGAGGCCTCGTACATGCGCCACACGACCTCGCGGCTGCGGCGCGCCGCGAGCGACCAGTCCTGCATGGCGTCGAGGAGCTCGAGGATGGTCTCGATCTGCTTCTGCCAGTCGGCCACGCGTGGGCTGTCCCACTGCCAGAAGATGCTGACGAGCGGGATCATGGCCGCCTGGTAGAGGAACCACACGGCGTTCCAGCCGCTGATCTGGTTCCGCGTCCACTCGCGCGCCACGTCCTCGATGGTCTGCTTGGCGAGGTCGCGGCACGCCTCGATGGCCGCGATGTCGTGCTCGGTGGCGTGCGAGGCGCCGCTGCTCGCCAGGTTCAGGAGCACAGGCCGGTGCAGGAGCATGCGCAGGTTCTGGTACCGCCACTTCATGATGCAGCGCGCGATGTAGAGCGGCTCGGCGCACGGGTCCGTCGTCCGCAGGAGCCACGGCAGGTTGCCGTACCAGTTGACGAGCTGGCTGTCGAGGTTGCAGCGGTCCTCGGTGCCCAGGAGCGGCGAGATGGCCAGCATGTCCTGGATCGAGGTGGCGATCTTGCAGAACTTGATGTTCTCGATCAGCGGCAGGATGCCGGCGTGCTGGGCCGAGTCGCGTCCCGAGCTCAGGCCCGCCTCGGGGGGCCGGATGTTGATGGCCGGTCCCCATCGTCCGAACGAGGGTCGGCCCATGGTCGTAGTCGCCCAGGTATCCAGGCAAAACAGGCTCCACCAGGTGCGCCGCCTCGTCTCGGCCGCGGCCACCTCGTTGCTGTTGCTGTTGGCGGGGCCGTGCGCGAGGCTCTCGCGGTGCAGCCCCAGGGCGCTCGCCATGCGGACGGCGGCGCCCAGCACCGAGTTGGCCATGTTGGGCCGGTTGATGTAGTGGAGGTAGTAGCCGCCAATCAGGGCGAGGGCCTGGACCGTCTCGATGTGGCTGCTTCCTAACGAGTCCATGGGCAGGTACTCCATGGCTCGGTTGTAGTAGTTGAAGTGGTTGTAGTCGTCCGACTTCATGGCCGCGATGCTGCCCATGGCAAACACCATGTTGAGGAGAGCGAGCCACGGGGCGTCGAACCGCTGGCCCTCGAGGTAGTCGGCTCGGAACGCCGCCTCGTCGAGCATCGGGACGAAGACGTGTATCCTTTTGAAGTAGGCGTCAATCAGCGTCTGGCCCTTCCAGGACCACGGCACCCGTTGCGGCTCTTTGAAGGTGGACACCTTTTGCTTCATGATGGGCAAGTTGTGCGCCATCTCGACGCTGTTGAGGGGCGGCGTGAGCGAGGTGCGCAGGCCGGGCTGAACTTTGAGCATCACCATCAGGGCCGCCTTGATGGACGAAGCGCCCAGGTAGGAGGCCTGGCGGTCCATGGAGAGCGAGAGAGCGTTGACGTCGTCGGCTTCGATAGGAATGGCATCTCGTCCACGGCGTTCCTCGTCCCACTCCGTGTCGCGGGAGGGCATCTGCTCCAGGCTTCCGAGACCATCGCTGGCCGAGAGCGAGGGAGATCCCATCTCGGCGCATAGTGGTGAGGTGTGGAGCGGGGGCGAAGGGAGGCCGTTGCTGGTGTCGACCGCCGGGCGGTCCAAGAGGCTGAGCAGCTCCTGCCGTGACAGAGGCAAGAGGGCTTGTGCTTCGTGTGTGGGGTATAGTCTCTTCAAGATGGATCGGCATTCCTCTAGCGACTGTGATAGGGCCTCGAGGGTTTTCCTAGAGGGGATGACGCGTTGGCGGTGCTTGTCGTAGAAGCAGCGCTTGGGAGCCCGGCTGGAGAGGCATTGCCCACAGGGTTGCTGGCCATCGCAGCGACTGATGCCTGGTCAGGGGCCCATCGGACACTACATCCAGTAACGGCACTCACATTTTCCTCCGTTTGCACTCGGCGCAAGCATGGGGTGTCGTGATGCGCTTAGCGGCGCAGCTTCCGTTGGGTTTGCTCCCATCGGACGAGTCTGTGGACTGTTTCCTAGGGGTCACGCCTTGGACTGTGAAAGATCAGCAACCGTATGATTCCCGTGACCAGAATCCGGGCCTACGGACAGGTGTGGAACATCCCCCCTTGAGTGGGAATCGGGATAGACGGTGCCATGGCTTCGGCCGCGTCGCAGCAGCAGAACCGAGCAGCGGAGCAAAAGGCCAAAGAAGGAACTAGGGTTGGGCAAGGAGGTGCAGTATTCTTTCAGGCGGACTGATGAAGCGTAATGAAACTTGATCGACTCGTCAATGGGTCATGCTGGGGCCGGCACTCGAGGGATGGGAAACGGTAAACATCTTATATATCTCCCTACGCAGCGTTGCAGCCGCACTCGCTTGGTGTGGGGCACATGAAGAATCTGGGGAGTTCGGGACGGAAGCTTGGACAAGAAGCGTGTGGAGCAAGGGATGGCAATGAGGCCCTGGTTCCCGCCAGGCACATAGATGAGGGAATCTCGGCGGGTACCACAGCCCACGTCGACGTGGCGATATAGTGGGCTGGAGCTGGAAGAACTCCTTCCTGTACACCCGGGTCCACACACCACATCGGCCTGGTCGAAAAAAAAAGAGTACAAGTAGAGTTGGGTGGAGGCAAGGAGGTGGAGATCCATGCCGTTTGTGTGCGTATATGTACATGGTTGCATGGCATGTCCGATGCGTGTGTGGGTGTGTGGGTGTGCTTGTGGGTGTGTGTGAGTGCGCGTGTGTGAGTGAGGGAGAGAGTGTGTGCGTCTCCGTAAGGAAGGGGGGTAGACAGATCTGCGGGCTTGCTGGTACCTGCTCGGCCAGCGAACATAACATGATTCACGTATAGTTGAGGGGCGTGCCGGCACGGTACCCTGCCTGGCCGTGGCCTGGAGGTGGCCTGCTTCTGAACGAACCATGGAGGTGAAGGCCGTGTTGTGCCAGGCCGCCCACCCCCCACCAGGTAGTATATCTGAAATGAGCATAAGATTAGTAGGAAGCAGAGCAACCGGGTAGAGAGCAAGGAAGAAAAGAGCCATTGGTACAGGGGGCATAGACCGCTGTTGGTGTTGGTACCTAGGCCGGCCAGTTTTGTCCCGCGCGAGGGCACCATAGCATGTCGTCGAAATAGTCGCGGCCTGACATAAGATGTTGGGGGCGGGCGCCCGCCCTGTGGCTGCTGGAATGCGATTTTCCACTGGGGAAATGTCGCCCATCCCCCCCCCCGTCTCCGAAAGGTGGAGAGATCTAAAAAAGTACCGCCAGAGGCCTTGCATGAGTACGCAGACACAGAGGGACGGCCGCGTGGAAAGCCCTCCGCTGAGCGTGCAAGTCACGCATAGCGTGCTGGGCTTCCACGGATCCTGGTAGGTCACCCCTGGCTTTGCCCCTTGGGGACTAGAAGGTACAGGGCAAATCATCTCTGTCCTTGGTCATAGCCGGCCGTAGCGTGGCCCGTTCTGGCAGTTGAGAGATGCTAGAGGGCTCGGGTAAAACCGCTGATTGGCAAACAGCCCCGAGCGGATCTAAAGACAGGGGCCGCCCAAGCCCCTCAGTGGCCGGATGAGGCATTCCCAGCAAAAAGCAAGTACCCCACCCTGCCCGCAGGGTCTGTTCACCCGCCCCCTTGAACAATGGGCAAACTGCTGGACTCGACTGGGCGCTCGCAGAAGGGATTCTGGGCTGGGCACGGCCATGCCATGGGATGCCTGCTTGATTGGGTTCCAGGTTCTGCCCAGCACCTTCTGGGTCCTGAGTACCGGGGCTGCTGGGTATACGGCAGTTTGTGGTCTGCTCGTCTAGGGCTCCATCTGTCGGCCTTGGTGCGCCCCGCAAATGGCGGTAAAGGCCCCCACCATCTCGTCGTCTCCATCATCCACCCATTGCTGGTTCCCGGTTCTTCAACAAGACAGAGCCGGGCCACACTGCTGGAGAGCCGGCCGTGGTGTCACCGTCGTCGTCGTCGTTCGAGCGCATCAGCCAGCTTGGCGCCATGGTGGCCTGTTCCAGATGTGGTGCTCGGGGAGGGTGTGCGCGGTCGCCGTCGGCCAAGTATCCGAGACCGCTCACTGAGGGGTGGGCAGCCATGGAGGGTACAAACCGGATACTATACCTACATGGGTACATGAGGCAAATAAGGGCCGCTGTTGCTTCTGCTCGCGGCACCTCGGGCAGGGCCCCAGTGTGTACTGAATAGCGCCTTGCGTATGGGTATAGGTATATGAGTACGGTATGTACCATGCCCATAACCACGCCCAACGCCCAAGGAGGGGGGGGGCGGCTTTGATGCCGCACTCAGCCCCTCCTCTTCCCCTCATGATCAGACTTTAATATCGACTTCGCCGCCGTGGGCAAATGGCGCTGCGAGGCAGCCACACGGCACACATGGCGATGTGCCGCCCACGCGGCCAACGGTTACGGTCGATAGACTGGACCCAACGAAGCGGCTGTAGCCTTAGGTACAATCAATGCGTGAACAGAGCCAAAACCAAGGTGTGCTATGATTAGAAAGACCTAGGATAGCGATTGGCAGGTCCGGATATTCTGGCCGTGCCTTGGGGAGCGACGATCCGAAGATCGCTGTACGACGGGCTCCACGTGAGCTGGTCCCCTGGGCACGGGAAGCCGAATCGTGCTCGGTCGAGCCTGGTCCAGGCCGGGCCAAACTGGAATTGGGCGGGCGATGGAACTTCGTCCAGAATGCAACTATATCTACCAAACATGAAAGTTGAGGCCACGAGGAGGACCCTGACGGCGGTCCGCGGATCACGAAGCTGCCGTCGGTCGCCGGAGAGGACAAGGCAAGGCCGGCCGGCCATGGCCTGTACCGTGTAGTTCTCAGTACGAGTCAAGGCCCTGCCGTTCGTATCGGCCGCCAAGAAGCCAGCCAGCCCCAAGCTCAGCCAGGGAGCACGAAGCACAAGGTGGTTATACGTGGTGAGGCGGCGGACGAAGGACGGATAGCCAGGCGCCCCGGCTGACGACAGGCCCAGGAGGGAGCGCTGAAGCGGTGCTGACGGGCTGACCGGGAGGGCCCCTAAGCCGATTGATGGAGGGGACGGGGGCCAGGGGGGCCGGCAGCGAACTGTAGTAGCCGGTCTCGATGAGGCGACGGATCGGTCGATCGTTGGTTTCTCTCTGCGGGCGTGCCAGCCGTGCCGTGTTTAAGCTTCTCGCTGGCCAGTTTCCCCTTATGATTACGGCATGGGTTCGTCTGAAGCCGACGATGCTGTGGAGGCGGCCGGGCAGCGGATAGGCAAGTAAAGGTATGGGTGTATGTAGGTGCCCAGGTGCGCATTGACGCCGGCATGGTGATGGTAACCCGAAACGCGCCCCTGCCTTCCAAACCCGCTCACCCGCCCGGCAGGGCCTAGCAGCTCCGGCAGGGAGAGCCTGGTTGCCGGCGCGTAGCAGAGGGGAGAGACCAGGTCAGCTCCGTGCCATACCATCCATTCTGCACTGCTGGTCATCAGGGACGGGTGCTACCCGTCAGACCGACGGGCAAATCAAGCCGAGACAAAGAAACAGGACGAAGGGAATGACGATGGGGCGTTGAGGATGGGATGACGAGTGGCCCATCCAGCTCGACCGTTAGTTACTGCTGTTGTGGCCCCGCCGTCTGGTCCCCAGAAAACACCTGGCGTGCATGCACAGTTTAATTGCCACGCAGTCGCGGCTGCCCTTGGTGTCGGCGTCTTTTGCGCGTGTACTCCATATCACCGGGGCCAAGGCCGCGCCCCCGTCGCGTTCGTATGGGTTTGCTTCTGGGGCCCTTCATGGTACCCC
The DNA here is from genome assembly GCA_018287875.1 of Nigrospora sphaerica. Lineage (NCBI taxonomy): Eukaryota > Fungi > Ascomycota > Sordariomycetes > Amphisphaeriales > Apiosporaceae > Nigrospora > Nigrospora sphaerica. The sequence continues at coordinate 5,699,673 of JAGVVL010000002.1, forward strand.
GGGGAGCTGAGAAGAGATCGGAGCTTTTGCGATTGTTTCTTTTCTCTCAAATTGTTTCCGTTACCGGACATACCCGTGGGTGCTGATGGAAGTGGCGGCGGCTGTTGTTGTTGCTGCTGTTGCTGCTGTCGCGATTGCTGTGTGACTTGCGTTGGCGATCGTTAAACACGGCCGTGCACCCCACACTCGCCAGATTCTCCGCGTGGTCACTACCGAGTTAGAGGCGGTGCTGCTCTGCATCCCGACGGTCGCGATGCAGGACGGGGCTGTTTCTGTAAGCCCGGTTGACTGGAGTGCAGATGGTGAACAGGTGACATGTAGCGACCCGGCCCCCAAGTCGCCTAAGCTAGGTACAATGTCGGGCTGAGTGCAAAAAGTACATCGTACATGCCCTATGAGGAAGGACGGGAACCTACCCTGGCCGGCTACCATGTCGAAAGGCATGGTGACGAACCTCGCCCTCCCCTGCGAGCACGAGCACATAGGTACCGAAGCCATTACCGGTCCTTGGCGACCCTCTGCTGCCTCGTGGAGTCCTGCCGCTATTGGCAGAGCGCTCTCCACCAAGCCGACGCCGGCTTCTGGTTGGACGAGGGCGTCAAGAACCGGACTTCTCCGGCCTTGTCTACCGTCGCTGCTTCTTCTGCTGCAGCTTCGGGGTGCGTGCTGCCACCCAAACATTGCCCTTATGCGGCTAAGTTGTCCATGGGATGCTGCACCAGCCGTTTTGCCGGCCCGTCACCAAGATATGCCACCATTGACATTTCGCCAGGATTCCCGTCTGCTTGAATCCGCCGAACATCGGGGCTGGCGCGGCTCCACCAAAACCCACCAGGACCCAGCCAAATACTGCTCGAGTAGGCCACCGTCCTGGACGCGGAGCCTTTGCAGGCCCCGACGTGAACGTGCAAGTTGCGCGGGAAAACGTGAGAAGGTCGGCGAAGCTAGGAGCGAGGCCACTCGGCGCCCCTCGGGGCCATGGAAGAATCCTTCGAGGAGAGAAAAGGAGCGGGCGCTTTTGCCCGGCGTGGTCTCTACCTTGCTTTGCCCGTCTCCACTCCTATCGTCGAAAGGAGGTCGACCCGAGCTGACAGACGACTTACACATACATTCACGCCTTACGGTGATAAATTATCCGGCTGCGCGGCCGTGACGACGAGCCAGTCGTCGTCACCTCTTTCTTTCCCCCTCCCCCTCCCCTTCCCCTAAAACCCTCAAGCGAGTGGCCACAAGGCCACATCGGGTTCTCCCGCGACTTCGAACACCCCAAAGAGGCGGACTTCGTATGTGTGGTCATTTACCATCTCGGGGGGGGGGTTGCTTGCTAGCCTTTCACGCTCTTCCCTGGACCATAGGACGGCCCCACCGGTCGGCTTGATAGGAGCTGGCTCCTTTACCGCCAAGGAGCCTCTCGCGGCTTGTCGAGGGCGGAACGGGCGGGCTGGTCTAAACAGGCCACACTTGGGCTGGCTGCTGGTCGGACTCAGTTGAGCCCCGGATCCCAGTTGTGGTTGGATGAGCACCGGTCTTGCCGCCATAACCACCCTAGGTAGGCAGGGCAGTCTGTCCCTCGTAAAACGAATTCGCGGATCGGCAACTGTCCCCACGTGGCGGCACGACTGATCGAAAAGCCGATGTGCCTGGTCATTCCTTGCATAATGACTCGTTTTCGCTTGAGTTCCCGAAATTCCCTATAGCTGCTCCACTTTCCCCGTCTCCCTCTCGGGTGCCGCTCTGTCTGAGAGCTAGTATTGTGCCCGAGGTAAGGTTCCTGTCGTCCCGTAACGGGCGATGTGCTGCAGTGGACGCTGGACGGGTAGAGAGAAACCAAGGGCGAGAGCCTCGGGCGAGAGCCTCGGGTGATGGCGACTGGCTACGGTTAGCGAGGTACCAGCCAGCTGACCCCGGGATGACAGACGCAGCTTGGGTGTGCCTATTGCAGCGACCTGCTGGAGTCATGTGTTCTGGGGTGCTGTATGCGGATGCGATTTAATCTAACAAGCGAGTCCCGAACGCCATCCTGTCTATCGCGCTTCGCCTAGCCGACCGTCGTTTCCTGCCCGCTGGGGCGACGACTTGCCGCAGCGCCAGCGACCGAGGCCGATCGCTTTCGCTTATTCTTCCAGACATCACGCAGAAGGGCTGACTTGAGGCCTGATCGGGGCGTGGACTTCTGGTCCGCACGCGGCTTGAGCTGCCTTTCCACGACCGTCACCAACCCCCTAGGTGAGACCTACAACTACACGCCGCCTGCGCTCGCCCGCCTCATATCCCACCAAGGCAGCATCACATATTGCGTGTCTCACCGCCCGCCAGCCCGTTATAGCCTTGCCGTATATAGCAATGCTGCCATCCTGCAGCCAAGTCCGCTGCCCCGAGCGGGCGAGGCGCTCTGGAGAGGACTGCACCCGGACGATCCACCGGGGGACGATGATACTCTGTACCTGAAATAGCGTAAGTAGTTAGGCTGCCCGCAATAGGCGAAAGAAGCCGATATCACCGACGCGTGTGTGTGAGCTGGAGGCGAGTCAAGACTTTGCGACGAGCTGTGCGCTCTTTTTTCTCGTCTTCTTCAGCGGGATCATCCACAATTGGCGTCCCACGTGGTGGATAAAGGGGGACAGCCAGCGGCACGTCTCGTGGCTAATGTACTCCAGATCCAGCCACCCATGCCAGTTCATCCGACCAAGCAACGATTCCATTCGCGGGGCCCGGCTAGCAAGACCTCGTCCGTGGTGGTGGCCTCCAGGGGCTCGGTCCTGAAGCGCGCCTTAGGCGGTAGCGTGCCCCTCTAAACAGGCAGGCCGTGTTGGTGAGGTTACTGCAAGGGCCTGCGGTCCGAAGAGGCATCCAGCCACTACCACGGCGGCTCGAGAGGGTGTGCGGACGTGTCATTCCCATCCCCGCCAAGACCCTAGGTCTTCCAATATCGCTGCACTGTCTCCAAACTGGTGCCCGCCCGCGCCGGATCTACAACGATCAACGCCGGTCGACTATCGACCTCGTCCTATGAGAGTGCCCGCCCCCTGCCCGAGACCCTCCCCCAGGGTCCACCCCCTACAGGCGGAGTACTTGACACCGGCTGGCGATGCCGTCGAATACGCACGTATTGTCGATGGGGATGTACTGCTTCGTGATGATCTTGATGGCCTCCTGCGCCACCATGCCTCCCGTGAGGGCCGACAGGTTATGCAGCTCGCCACCCCGGGCACGGGCGACCTCCTCGCAAGCCTGCGCGACTCGCATGTCGTCAGCAGCCTCGGGAACTAAGCTGTTCACGGTCGTCTTGATTCGGTCAGCCGTGGCCGTCGCGTCGTGCCTCGTAGCCGACAACGCTAAGTAGATGGGGAGGAGGGATAAGGGCATCATGGCCGTCTCGGCAAAGCTGTCGTTGGCCTTCTCTTGCTCTGTGGGAATCGTCAGCGCCACTAAGCGACGCACCCGAGGGGCTTGGGAGCAGGTTACCGAAGATCTTGCGGAGGTCTCGGCTGTCCTCCGTCGCATTGACTAGCTTGACGAAGGAGGCATTTTTGCAGAACAGGTCCACCTCGGCCGGGCTGATGTCTTTGCCACCAGAGTTGGCCATTGCCGTCTCGAGTACCTCCTGGGCGTCTTTCCGGGCCTTGGCTTTGTAGAGGCTCTGCAGTTTGACGTACACGCTCGATTGGGCCTTCATATCAGGCAGACTTCCGGGCAGTGGCAACACACCATGCCGCTCGTAAAAGGCCTTGATGGCGCCGGCTATTACCCAGAACGAGGATCGCCTCTCGGCCTATGAACGTCAGTCGAAATTCACAGCCACTTTCATAGGGGGCGACATACGTCATTAGCCGGCTTGTGGTTGAAGACTTCTGCTAGGCTCGGCTCCAGCCTCGAGGGCTTGATGTTCCGGTTGACTGCGGCCACGGCTTCCTCGAAATTCTCCTCTCCACCTTCTGGATTGTTGGTTCTGGCAGCCTTTGCCACCGTCTCTCGGAAGGCCAGTTTCGTCTTGTATTCGGTGGGCAGCTGGCCATCGTGGCTTTCCTTCCACTTCTCCAGATAGTGAAGTAGTATGACCACATAGGGTAAGTGACCGTGCTCATGATTGTCCAACTGATCAATATCTTGGGTCATTCCCTTAGCGAATTCTGACAGCTCGGGCCAAGGGTTGGTCAGACGGAGATCAACCGTCTTCTCCGCCTCGGGGTGCGTGTCGACGATGGGGAACGTGCCCGGCAGACTGATGCGGAAGTACGAGTAAAACCCGCTCGAGTGGATGGCGATCAAGGGGGTGTGGTTCTCGTGTCCGTACGCCTCCAACACGGCCAGGTCCTCCGGCCGTATGGGCATAGTGTACATGATTAGCGTGTAGGTTGGCGTGCTGGAGAGGACCTGGGCCAGGTCGACGGCTTCCTAAGCACACGTCAGCTCGTACTTCCTTCCTTTCGGTTATGGTTACCAAGGGAGGTTCTACCTGCCCCTTGGGGAACCAGTCTCCCTGAACATCCGGGTTCAGCTCTTGGAGGAGTTCGGTGCAGCATTGCGCCCGGAGCTTTCCAAGGCCGCTCTCGTCGAGGAAGAAGTTGACGCCAAGGTCCGCCTCCTTCACCACAGCCCCGTCGACTATCGTGAAGCGGCCAATGCCTGCCAAGGGCTTAGTCGCGTACTGTTTAGGTGAAGCGGCTCGCTAGCCGTCTTACCTGGAAGCACCAGATTCTTCAGCGTCTCGACGCCGACCGTTCCACAGCCCGAATTCACGAGCAACAGGTTCGCTGATTCCAAGGCTGCCTGTCCGCTGGCCGCCCACAGGCGCAGCTGACGGTCATACTTTTTCTCCTTGTCGGTTGGGCCGTGGAGGATAGGAGGTGTCTGGCTCATCACGATCTCTGTCATGTTGGAGGTGGGGGTGGTGAGATTCCAATGATGTGGCTTTTGCTGCCGCGGTTTCCGAGAGATGATAGATGGCCTGGGGCCGGCGACGTGAGGTGAGCCTGGGTGCAAGGACGGATTAGCTCCTCAAATATACTGGTCCTCGAAATAACCAAACTCGAGCTTGCCTCCGGGTATGCCTTTACAGCAGTAGCACGATCAGACTGGAACCTTACCTAGGGTTCTACGGCGCGCGGCAGGCAGTGACGTTGGCGGTCGGGCCAGGTGGGGCGTGGCTACTTATCTAATCACCAACGCCATTTGTTGCATGGGCAGGCACGGCGAAACTTCCCAGAAGTACTTGCCTTACATAAGGGCTTTCTTACCTAAGCCTCCGGCTGAAGACATCCATCCATTCCAGCGGGATGGAATGTCCTTAACCCTCAGGTATCTGAGAAAGTCCTGCATACTGTTGTTGCATTTGCCTTATATAGGTCCCGATTGAGGGTACAGCGAAGTCACAAGATAGGCATTGTCTTCTGTCTGCTTCTCAATGATTGATCGCGGTAGGTAACCAAGCTTGCCGGGACTGGGGTATGTCTAGCTGCCGGCCTTCACTATATGGCACGGGATGGCGTCTGATACACTGGTTACGGAAGTGGGATCGCCTCGCCGCACTGGCTGAGCGTTCTACAGTCCAGCACGCTGGGAGGGCTTGCCGGCTTGTTGAAGAGAAGGAAGTAGGTAGGTGAGTATCTTAGGTGTCTGACTGTGCACTCTTCTGATATAGTAACCTTTGCCAGCAGGTCATTTATCGTCGGAGAGGGTATGCGACGGGTATTTATTTAGCTATACAGAGAGAGCTTGAAAAACAGCTAAATAGGTAGCTAAGCTGAGTCTGTTGAGGCTTGGTAGGTCCTGAGGCAACCGGCGCCCCACTTTGTAGGAACAGCCCTGCTGGATCATACATACTCTTATGCAATCAACCTCCAACTGCAATCCAGAACGGATGCTTTTCCGTGGGGGCGCCGGACACCTAGCGCGCCCCTTATACTTTGTGAGTCACCCCGAGCAAGGCTTGAAGAGAATGCCCCTTTGTTCTGACTCAGCGTTCCGAACAATTTGTCTGTATACGAACCGAAGAGGCAAGGCGCCGTCATCGAACGTCTCATCCCGCAATCCAGCCACTGCTCTGACCAGGTAGCTTACCATGAAGCCCGCGCTCAGCCCCAGCTGGCTCATGCATCACAACCGTACCGCCCCGTCGAAATGCGGGCCTTCCGCTTCTCCCCAGGCGACGCGCATCTACAGGTACGTCGTATATCACGAGGTTCTATAAACATATCTGTGCCTGCTTTGGTCGATCTGTCCCATTTGATATAACTTATTCATCCTCGAAGACTTGTTGCCGCATCTCGCCAACTGCTTGCCGTGGCAGATAATAGCCTGCCTTTATACCCTCACGCATCATACCCACCAAGCAAGGCTGGTCAGGCTTCCCGGTTATGGCGACCGGGGAAACGTCCTTTGCACCCGAGTGCGTCACGCTCGCATCAGACTCACACGATACAGCTTTGTGTGTCGTACCGCCGCGGCACATCTGGGCTTCAGTTGACCGTCTACGGGCACTTTACGACAAGGGCTACGAAAAGTGGCCGCCGCATATCAACGTCCTATACCCCTTTGTTGAGAGTGACGATCTCCCCAAAGCCGCCGATTTGATCCTGTCACATATCAGAACACAAGGCCAGACCCCGTTTTATGTCGGTTTGGATACCGCAGATGCTTTCCGCCACAGACATGACAACACCATTTTCATCAAGGACAGCGACGAGAACCGCTCCTCCCAGCTGCAAAGCTTAAGATCGACAATTCTTGAGGCTCTTGGTCTGCCGCAAAGTTCGTATCAGCCGCATATGACGGTTGGACAAACCGAGGACATCCAATCCGCGTTGCACCATTTCATCTTACAAAAAGCCAACTTCCTGCCAGCTATTCAATGGGAGGTGGAGGAGCTGTGCATTGTCGTGCGGGAGCGACGCCAGGTCGACGGCAAGGCGACCAGCGAAATGAAGCTTTGGGGTTCCCTCAGTCTCAGGGACCTTACTCTTACGAGGTCTGCCGATCCGAGACCCTTCTACGACACCGAGGACACCGCAGGCCCATCCGCAGAGTACGAGGCCGTTACCGAGACAGGTTCTCTGAGCCGCCGTGCCCTCGAGTTCACTGACAAAGGCATTTGGGAACCAGCTCAACCGCAAGACCCAGCAAAGGAGCAGCCGCCAATTACCAGCACTCTCGCGATTGCTAGTTACAATGTGCTTGCTGAGTTCGAGTACCCCCCTTCGCAGTCGAGATATCCAACTGTCGTCCGAAACACGCTAGAGCGATCAGCACTGGCAGATGTGCTGGTTCTACAGGAGGTCACCGATGACTTCCTCTGCTACCTCCTGCGAGATGACAGAATCCGGGAGCGCTACCCCTTTACGACGTGCGGCCCCCCTGACCAGGCCAACATGGAGCCCCTTCCAAGTCATCTCAACGTCGTCGTGCTCAGCAGACAATTCTTCACATGGGACTGGGTTTCATTCAGACGGAAACACAAAGGCGCCGTTGTCATGCAGTTCGACAGAGTTGGCAAAATGGAGGGGGATGCTTTCATTCCAGTCATCCTCGCAGCGGTCCACCTGACATGCGGCCTCACGGACGGATCTGTAGCCGTGAAGAAGGTTGAGTTACAGGCCATTCTCAACTATCTCTCCAATTCCCATGCTTCGAATCCATGGGTGCTGGCTGGGGACTTCAACATCACCACCAGTACGTACACCATCGAGAAGGCTTTGAAAAAGAAGGCCATCTCGCCACAGACAGCGAGATACCTCAGCCAAATGGACAAGATGCTTTCGGAATCCGGACTCTCGGATACCTGGACTTTGGCTCGGCTCGAAAACGTCGACTCAAGTTCGGTGGATGCTGAACTGTTTGAAGGGGAGGGAGGCGCAACATTTGACCCTTCAACGAACCAGCTGGCTGCGGAGATCGTTGGAAGCGGATTCAACAACCGGCCACAGCGTTACGATAGAATTCTCGTCAAGGACCGTGACTTCTTTTCTGTCGTCGGCTTCAGTATGTTCGGACAGAGCCCCGGTGACCCTGCTCACCGCGGCGGCGCATTCGAACAAGATGCCGAAACTCCCGAGGCCCTCTCTGTCACCTACGGCAGTGACCACTGGGGCATCAGATGCTGCTTGAAGCTGCTTCCCGAGGTGACCGATGGGTCGGCGGAGGATATTGCGAAGCTCATGGTTCCGGTCCAGCTTTGTGTGAGCCCTGCGTCACTTGCGGATGCCTCCGAATTAAAGAGTGCCCTGGGCGAGCGCGGTATTTTCCCCGAAGAGAGGGAATCGCAGCAGAGAGAGCAAGCTTTGGAACTCCTACGCTCCGTTCTGCAGGACAGCGACAACGACGGACCTAAGTTGTCCCTCGTGGTCGTTCCCGTTGGTTCATACGGACTCGGAGTGTGGACGGCTGCTTCGGATGTCGACTGCCTCGCTATCGGTCCCATCAACTCGAGGATCTTCTTCGCGCTCGCCACCCAGCGGCTGCGCAAGGCAGCGTCTAGCGACATCAAAATCCTGAGGCGTGTCCAAGCCCACTCGGGCACCATGCTGGAGCTGGAAGTTAGAGGCATCAAGATGGATTTGCAGTATTGCCCATCCACCTACATCGCTGAAACCTGGCCCCAAGCCATGAGCCTGCCGGCGAACAGTCCGGTGTTCTCGCTCTCTACCCAGACGCTCGCCAAGTTGAAGCCAGTCCGAGACCTCTTCTACCTGCGCAGGACCATACCCGACCTGGCAGCGTTCCGAACTGCCTACCACCTCATCAAAACCTGGGCGAAACAGCGGGGCATCTATGCTGGAAAGTTCGGCTACCTGAATGGGATCCAGATATCCGTCCTGCTGTGTCGGGTATGCAAGCTGCTCTCCCGCGACGGCGCAAGCGTTGCTGTACCGACGATCCTGACCACATTTTTCCACCACTACGCAAACTTCGACTGGGGCCACAAGATGGTCTTTGACCCCTTTTTCCACAAGCGCCTCCGATACGTGCGGACGGCGCGCGAGCCTCTAGCCATTCTCGGGTTCCACTCGCCGAATCTGAATACAGCTTTGGCCGCCTCGGTGCCCTCTGTGAGAACCATCGCTGAGGAGTTCCGACGGGCGGACAAGACCTTGTCGGAAGAAGGGATTACTTGGTCCGCGTTCCTAGGCGACCATGGTAGTGGTTCCGAAGCCGGCGAGTTCCTACAGGCCTACAAAAGCTACGTCAAGATCGATGCTCAGTTTTGGGGTGTTTCGCTGGCCAAGGGAAGTCAATTTGTAGGATGGCTGGAGTCCAGGTGTGTCATGCTGCTCGTCGGTATGTTTGAGCCTCTTTCCTCTCTTTCTTTGCACCCCAAACCTGTCGGGATACACTAACGAGCCATCGCGCAGATCTGGGCAGACGTATGCCTAAGCTACATGCCAGGATATGGCCTAAGCGATTCGTCGACGTGGAGTCATCGCGGGAGGAGAAAGACTACCAGGGTTACTACCTGATAGGTCTGGATTGGCTGGAATCCGCCGCGCCTGCGGCCGTGTCCAAAGAGGACGCCAAAATCGCTCTCGGCTCTCTCCAAACGGCTCTTCAGAAGTTCGAGGAACAGATCCGAGGCGACGAGAAGTACTTTGACGCCAAAACTTGTTGGATGAGCGCTTCCGTTGTTAGGCAGACCGAGTTGGGCAGCTTGAAGGCAGATGATCGCGAGTGGGGCGAGTACACAATTGGAGACGACATTTCGGATGACGAGGAAGAGGAGGAGGACCCTGTAGACGACGACGACACCGGCAGCGAGACGGAGCGGCCCAAGGCAAAGTCGAAGCGGCCTACCCAAAAGGCGGCGGAGCGGCCGGCCTACGAAGGCAAATTCCGGCCGTCAGCCGATGTCCTCAACCGTATTCGCTGGGATCCGGACATGGACAGCGGCGACTTCATTGTCGGGTACGAGGACAGGTTCCTGGGCACCAAAGAGCGCGCGTTGGATTTGTGGAAGTCGGAGCAGACCGACGAGGAATTCATTCCGCAACACCGCATTCTGTACTTCAAGCGGAAGAGCGATGGCATCGTGGTCTGGGACCGGAAAGCGAGGATAGATACAGTCTTTGGAACGGGGGTCAGTAGCAACCGGAAGTAGGATGTCAGGGGACGCCCAGGTAGGCAAAGAAATACGGCTGGCTTGTATGCATATATCATCTCATGTTATTTACCCACCGAATATGGCATTCCTCTTGCCCCAATTCCGGAACTGAATTGCGAGACAGCCGTGGCAGGGATATTGTTTGCCGCTTTTATCATGATACGAGCACACCGGTGCGCCATCGCCCAAACAACCCGTGGCCACACAGACCGCACGGGACGAACAAGCTGCGCCATGATCCGCCCCCAGAACAGAGCGACCGGGATCCCTCAAGGGTGACGACAACTTGGGGCCCGTGAGGGGCCCAAGCAAGGTGACCCCGCCAGAGATTTGTGTCGGAACAGGGAGCTGCCGGGCAAGAAGCGGTTGTCGTCCCACCGGCCCCGCGATCGCTTGGGTGAGCTGTTGGGCCCGGCGGTGATGTGCGTGAGCAAGTACCGGGGCCAGCCTATGACCCGTCGCAGCACGATTCTCAGCAGGACGACGATGGGCGCATCCTCGGCGACGTCCCCCAGCGCCGCCTTGTTGGAAAGGAGCTCCTCGTATTCGCCGCGGCGGGGAGGGACGCCGTGGGAAATGCCGGGCTGGCTGCCGCCACGGGAGAAACGTAGGCACGGGGCCGCGCCGGCGTCGCCCGTGCTAATTCCGGTCCGTCTTGATGTTGTTGGCGAAAACTGGTGGCGGCGGCCGTGGCTGGACCGCCAGGCGAAATAGGGGCTCGTCGGGGCCGAGTGGATGACGAAGCCCACGGGATGGGCGACCAGCTCGTTGGTCGAGAAGGCGTCGTGGCCGCACTCGCGCGCCAGGACCCAGAGCCCCGTCCGGGGGGGGGGGGGCGCGAGGTAGGGGTAGACGGCGCAGCGGAGCAGCAAGCGAGGGGCGCCGCTGAGCCGGGCCTCGAGGTATAGGGCGGCCTTCAGCAGGGCGAGGAATATTGCCACGTCACGAGCAACACAAGAAAGGGATATGTCAGTGGACGGCTGGAGGCAGGGCGGCGGGATGCGGTTGCGCAGTCGCTGGACATCGATCCGGGTCGGCTTGCCATCAACGTGGGTTTCGATGCCCTGCTTCACCGTCAGCTGCGGCGAGTTGCGAATGAGGATCCAAAACTCCAATATACGCCTCCTGCGACCCGCTACCCATGAAAAGTCTCGGTGGTGTAACCGGCAGCATGCATCTTGCCCGCCTGCGCATCCGTAGTGTACTTTAGCTGAGGGTTGTGAGAATCCCGATGTGGAGCGCGGGAGAGTTAAAGGAGTTCAACACCCGTCCCACCGGACCTGAGAGTGTGAGTGCTCGTTTTCTTGGACATTGAGGTTCCTTTAGTGTGACCCGAACTCCATGCGCCAGACCCTCTGCTGAGGAGTTAGGAACCCGACCGCCGTATTGGACTATACATTGAACCCCCCACGGTGGTTAGCCACGTCTGTTGCAGGTATAGAGATTCCCTGATTAACATTACAGAATGCCACTGGATCTTCCACGTCCATTATAACCCCTGCCCGGGAACTACCGCTACACGTAGAACATCGCCGTCCGTAAGCTATCGCGTCAAAGGGTGTGCTCGCTTCCGCCCCGAATCTTGGTGGCGAGGCCGTACCCCGAAGGCTTCGTCCCCTTGCGCGCTATGGATGCAACTCCGTACGTTTCTTGTGATAAGACAGCCTAGCGACATTATCATGGCGGTGGAGAGGAATGTCGTCTCGCTTGTCGGTCCACCCACGTTTCCTCATCCGGGTATGGAGCTGGGTAAAGCCGATTTTCACCCCTGTCTTCACCACCTGCACGTAGGACGGGTGAGAATAACGTCGGGGCCGCACACACCCGACTATGACCAGTCTGGTTCCCACTCTATCGTCGATAGGCCTTTGCCTTTGCTCTCCACTGCGGCCGCCGGGGTCAGCCACTATCGCCTGCCACGCCGCTTATGGGGGGACTCACTGATGCATTCCAGCTTGTCTTCGTTTGTAACCCAGCCTTTCCTCCGGGCGGTGAGTGCAAACATGATTGGGTCTCTCCATTCTTCCCACCATACCCTCTCGCTCTGGACCACGCACTCCCGGCCCGGCTCGCCGCTTTTTCGGTCGGCAAACGGCCACACGGACTTGGCGACTTCGTACCGGCTCTTACCCGTGAAGAGGGCAGAGACGTTCGTGAAGAACCTGTTCACCTTGTCCGGGTTTTGCACCACCACCCTGGCGTGCGTGACGGGGAACTGGACGCTGACGACCCCCGTGTAACCGGTAGCGGCGACGAGGCTCCGGAGCTGCCCTTCCAGCCAGTTGGTGTCGAGGTTCGAAACCACGCGCTCGAGTACAAAGGTCTTGATGTTGGACTGGTCCTCTACGAATCGTCGGCACCACCCCTCGAGGCCGCCGTCGGGCACGTCGGGCTTCAACGCCGGCTGGTGCCCGCCGCGGTACGCCTGCTCGTCCGGCTTGACGAGCCTGAGGTACTCGGTCCGACGACTCGGGTCTGTGGGGACGAGCAGACTCATCAGGTTCAGCTTAAGGGCGAAATCGACCCTGCGGCCGCGGGTCCCGCTGACGTGGATCTGGGGTTTGGGTGGGACCGAGGCCAGAGAGCGCACCAGGGCAGACAGGGCCTTGGCGTTTTCCGACAGGTACGAGGCCTTTCCGGTGGTGGTGGTATTGTCCCCGGATAGCTCAAACATGGGGGGTGAGTACAGCCGATAGTCGAGCAGAGGGAGTCCCGGGTAGTCCTGAGGACCTCGGGACGCCGCCGCCCCCTGGCCCTGTGAATCCGCCGAAGCGTCCGCGGGGCCTGAGTACGGCGGCGGCTCTTCCGCTGAAGTCTCTCCGTCGTGGTCGGGCCGATCTGGAAAACGCCGGTTGGCGTTGGAGGACGCCGAGGCCGGGCCCCCTGAACGATGAACGGGGCCCGTGGCGTTGAGTACCTTTTCGGCCATGACTCCTTTGCCGTTCCTCCCGTCCTAGGCAGAAATCGGGCGGTTACTAAAGAAAGGAAAGAACCTTATCGGTATCTTTTCTTTCGATTTTGTAAGCTTGAAGTCAGTTGGTCTACTTGGATCACGGAGGTAAATGATGCAACGGCTGGAGACCGGGCGGGTTAGCCTCCAGCTATTTCTGGTGCTGAGTTGCGCGAAGCTGACATGGGCTCCCTCCCTCCGAGAGCTGAAGCGAAAAGGCGACAATTGAGGCGCAGCAAGTACCTCCCACTCGACTCCTGAAATGCTGCCTGGAATCCCAGCTTACGGACCGGGCCAACCAACGAGCGTCGATTGAGCACTGGGGCGCAGTTCTTTTTCTCAAGCTAGCAAGCGACCGGCACTGTGGCACATTGGTGCCCTTGACCAGTTGAATTACGCGGTGGTTGAAGGCTAGGGACGGGATGGTTGAAGGCTGGGTTCGGGAAACTCAGCCTCGCCACAAGAATCGAATCGACAGGTGCCTTTTGCAAACTCCCCATGTACCGCGGGTTGCCTCATGGTAGTCGAATCTCGACAGTCTCACATATCGCAGTTGATAAGAGTGAACGACGAGCATATCGGCTCCTGGCGAGGCCCGCGCTCCTGAAACTTGTTTGTTGAGTACCAAAAGAAAACACAACTTCGACTTCTGTTACTGCAACACATCACATTGCCGACCATACAATCCAGGATATCGCCATATAGTCAGTTTTATGGACACCGGACTTGAGAGATAATTACCCAGCAACGGCGTAGTTCGCCCTGCCTGTTGTTTCCCTGCACCGAGATAAGGAATTTGAACTGCACCGAACAGCATGTATGCTGCACACCATCACAGCGTACATGGCCATGATCCATCGCGGGCCCTACACAAATCGCCCGCGCATCACCAAACGTCGCCAGACGGTCTCTTCGTCCTCGGTTTGTTGGCTGGGAGATAGCGAGACCGCATCCACAGGATCGGGGTTCTCGCATATGGCGAAAAAGTCCTCGGCCATCCCCTCACCACCAGCAAAGCCGAGATTCAGCAGGGTGTCTGTCGGTATGGAATCGTACCTATCGGGCGTTAGCTGCCTGGTTTCCATCGACAAATGAACATATCCCAGCTTGCTTGAACTCCAACAAGACGTATATGTAGAACAGGTGGACACACCATTGAGTTGGGTCGGGGAAGTCCGGTTCCATCTCTGCTTCAGCTCGTTCTGTGGCAGGCGTGTGGGTTGAGCGCTGCGTAACCTGGGGGGTGGGAAGCCCAGCCCGTGGCGGGACGAGAGGGCAATGGTACATCGGCGTACCGGCTTGGGAATCATCAAAGATGCTCCGGTCGTACGCAGAGATGGTTGAGACGGCAGGGGATTGCATGGGTTGCCACGAAGACGCCGATGCGATGGTGTGTCCGGTGGACGCCGTCCCGTTCAGGCGGCCCTGGCTATGACCGGGGCTGGACCCGAGCTTCCGAACGTCGTCACTCAATGTGTATATATCGCCTGGGTTCTGGGGGGGTCCATGGGGATTGACGACGGGGTCCATTCTCGCGAGGCCGGACAAAGTCGCCCTCCTGGACCGCGGTCCGCAGGATGGGGGCGAGGCCGAGTCCTGGAGACTGCCCTGGCCCGAGCTCGGCTGGGGGATTGTTTGCTCACTTCTCCGACAGGGTGGCAGCAGAGGCGCTTGGGCGCGTGAGACAGGGTCCAGCTCCGGCAGCTGGCCCGTCTGTACAAACCTGCCGAGCCGGCTGGCGTTGAAGTGGCTGACGAGCTCCGTCTGATGGGCGTTGTCCTTGAAGTAGTCGGCGTTCGTGGCGGCCGGGTCGTGGCGGGTACGGTCACTCAGTATCTGTAAGACGACCTCCTCAATGGCCGGGTTTGCCCGGAGAACCAGGCCCCATAGACGCTCCCCATACTGGGCCGTGTAGCCGGTCCGCGGGCCGCGCTTACGGACCGGGCGATCGTACGTGCAGTCGCTGCCGGCGCGCTCGCATACCGAGCACTTGGGGATGGCGTTGTCACAAGGTTGGTGCTGCGAGTTGCAACGGTCACAAGCGCGACTCGCCTTCCGCTTCTTCGAGTTTCGCCCGTCCTCAGCCTCGCCATCACTCATAGCCGTCGACCGCCTATCAGTAGGCTGGGACGAGTCGCATTACCGGCCACTGCTACCTCGCGTAGGTCATAAAGGCGCGTGGAAGGATGCCCCGAGCAGTTGGATACCGAGGTATTCCCAGTTCAAGGGGGGGGGGGCGCAGTGTGGATGAGTAAAAGCAGGCAAGGCGGGAAGCCAGCACGTGGCACACAGTGAGTTTGCCTTCGCGCGGTTGCGGAGGCCGCGAGTCTGCGCGCGTGCAACGGTAACACGGAGCAGCTCCCTCGTAGAAACTCTTTGTCCCGCAGCGTCTCTGCAAGGGCGCGTGATGTTCGTCGTGTCGCGTCCTGAAGAGCGGGTGCCTATCGCAAGACAGGACGGGGGTTCAGCCGGCCAGTCAGGATCCCAATGCCCGTGCCAAGGTTATGGATTTGCGTCGGCTCAAAGATGGGACCCGGGGATGTCAGAACAAGTAACAAGCGGTTGAGCCGGGCATGAGCAGCACGACCAACTGTCTAACGGAATCGATCTGTACTGGGTAAGAAGAGGTGGTAGTACTTGAGTACCTGCTGACTTACTATTGGAACTTACCTAAGTCGCGTTAGGTAATGACGGGAAGGTTCCTTGGGGTGCGGCCGAGTGGCTAAGTGGCTGTGTGGCTTACTCTTCCCCCCCGCCAATTGTGGCTGATGCGGCGCAGGGCGAATGATGGCAACGACTGCCGACTCTATTGCCGATACCCGCCTACCGGCGCTCACGACCGCCCGTCTCGCCCACTTTCTTTACGTGCCAGCCCTTGTTTGATTCCCATTCTTCCTATACTATTATCCGGGGTCGGGAGTCCACGTTGCTTGGGCCCGGAGAAGTTACGGCGTTTCCCCCAGTTGGGTCGGGCCTTTTCACCCGCTTCCATCTCCTTGCACTCAGGACATCGCCATCCCGTCCCTCTTATCCACCGATCCTTTTGGGGGCCTCCACTCAGTGTCGACCATGCATCAAGCTCGATCATAACAACCGATGGGCCGACACAACCTGGACAAGTCCGACTGAGAGCGCTTTTTGAATCCCATTGCCATCGCATGGTGGGAGCTGCGCGAAGCGAGCTGGGCACTTCCAAACCGCGGGTGTCACGTGGAGACTGTTAGAAGCGATTCGCATCGTTTGCCGGTCCCAAGATGCTCACCCAGACCTTTGGTGTAGCAAAGATGGGCTCCTCTGATACATCGGTCATGGCGGCAGACGGCCCGGGTCCCAGGAACCCCGACCTACCCAATCGCCGGGTCTTCCATGCCGACGCTTCCATTGTGCTTGTTGGCTGCCGCGGCGCCGGGAAGCGGACTCTTGGCTTCATTGGCGCCGGCTATCTGCATCGCCGCCTGCTCACCGAGGACCACTACTTCGAACAGGCGACGGGGTGCAATCGAGCCAAGTTTCTGGAGCAGTACGGCAGAGAAGCGTTCCAGAGCCAGATGGCCACTACGCTGGCCCAGGTCCTGCAGACGCATCCAACCAACTGTATCATAGAGTGCGGACTGGGTATTTTCTCAAAAGAAACCAAGGAGATACTCAGGCAGTTCTCCGAAACCAACCCCGTCATCTATGTCCACCGTGAGAGGGATGAGATAGCGAAGGTCCTGAGGCTGTCGACCGCAGAGACAGACAAGCTTTTGCAAGCCGACCGGAGGCACCGCGACTGCGCCAACTTGGAGTACTACAACCTGCTGGACACCGGAGACAGCCTCGAGTCCCAGTCCTGTATTAGATCGGTTTCCACGAGCTCGGCCCGGCTCCTGCAAGTCAAGGAAGACTTTACCAAATTCCTCGACCTGATCACGGGGCGGGGGGCAACTCGGTCCTGGATGGAAAACCCCTTCTCAATTAACGCCATACCCCCAGAGCACCGCTTATACTCCTTCATTCTGCGACTGCGACTATCTCATCTCTTACGCCCGGGGTTAGACCTCGAAAGGCTGGAGTCCGGTGGGGATGCCGTCGAGCTGGTGGTTGACACATGGCCGGACAATATCCTGGAAGCAATCGCGACGCAGGTGTCATTGATTCGCCGAAAGCTGGACCTGCCCATAATCTACCACGTGGAGGAGATCCCACGCGAGGAACGACAGAGACCTCCCGAAGAAAGGGATGCCGAAGACCTGAAGCTCCTACAACATGGACTGAGACTGGGAGTCGACTATCTCAGCCTCGATTTGGAGAGAAACGAACAGTTGATGTTCCGGACCCTTTGTGTACGTGGCAGGACCAAGATCATTGGCAACTTTACTCTAAAGGGGTTGACGGCGCCGATGTGGTCGGACGACAGCTATATCGAACGGTACATGAACGCCAAAGCACTCGGCTGCAACGTCGTGCGCTTTGCCCGCTTCTGCGCCGGCAATAAAGACAACGCGCTCCGCGCCGCTCTGTTAAAAAGGATCGACGAGCTCCCGGAGCCCAAACCTGTGGTGGTGGCCTACGAATTCTCGGTCTTCGGCGCCGTTAACGATGTCCTCGACGCAAAAGGGCCGTCGGGCAATCTGCAAGGACTGACTTTTGCCCCCGTGGGCCATGAAACCATGGAACCATCCGCCCGCGAACATCTCTGTGGGGTCAATACCGTGCGAGGCTGCCTCCGCAACATGTTTCGTCATGGCCTTCTGCAGCCGCTCAAATTTTATACCCTGGGGTCCAAGGTCTACTACTCGGCGTCTCCGGCCATGCACCGGGCTGGGTATGAGCTGCTCATGATGCCACACACCTTCGACGCTCGGCAATGCACCGAGTTGGACGATGTCGAACGGATCCGCGGCGAGCCCGATTTTGGAGGTGCCTGTCTAACCGCTCCGTTCAAAGTCGCCATGCTGTCGCGCGTCGACCATCTGAGCACGCACGCGACGGCTATCGGCGCCGTCAACACCCTCCTCCCGCTCCGGGGCCAGACCTCTTCGATTCTGAACCACGCCAACGCGCGCAACCGGACCGGCGCCACGTCCAAGTTTTACGGCGACAATACGGACTGGAGTGCAATCACTACGTGCCTGCGCCGTGCCATCAGTCCCCGGAACGCCGTCCAGCCGTCTCGGACGACTGGGCTCGTCATCGGTGCCGGCGGCATGGCGCGGGCCGCCATTTATGCGCTGATTAAGCTTGGCTGTCGCAATATCTTCATCTATAACCGGACCCGGGCCAACGCCGAGACGGTGGCGGAGCACTTTAACCAGTGGGCGGCGCAATACCGTCTTGTGCGACCCCAGGATCCCTCGGCCGTGATCTGCCGGGTGCTCGACTCGGCGGCCCAGGAGTGGCCCGCGGGCTACCAGCAGCCGACCATGATCGTGTCGTGCATCGCCTCGGCCGGCGACCTCCACGACGCCACGGTCGAGTTTCGACTGCCTCCGCAATGGCTGAAGAGCCCTACCGGAGGCGTCGTCGTCGAGGTACGGTTGAGCTCCCCTCCCCGTCGCATGACAACCGTCTAACCCGCGCGCTAAACAGCTGGCCTACGAGCCCCTCGTCACCGCCTTGATCTACCAAATGCGCAGCATCCGGGACGCCGGCGGTACGTCGTGGGTCATCGTCGACGGTCTCGAGGTCGTGTGCGAGATGGCTATCGAGGCCTTCGAGCTGATGACGGGGCGCAAAGCCCCCAAGGCGCTGATGCGACGCGTGTGCAACGAGGCCTGGGAGAAGAACTGCGCCCCTTTCGAACCTCGCCGGTAACGCCCCAGCTTTCCCTCGGGGCCCGGCTGCGTATGAGATGAGTACGATATCAATGCAAACACGAGAAGGTGGTTCCATAGCCTCGGCTCTATGAACCATACGATGCTGGATTGGCAGGGAAATCCATGGCTGTTTCTGGGCTCGTCTGCCACTTATATAGTTGCGTTGAGCACCTTGGCTCGAGGAATGCCGTGCTACAATCGCGAAGGCGTCGGGGGGCACCCCACTACTGCAAACAATCTCAGATTGGTTTGGTTTTCACAGACCCAAGCCTCCCCGTCTTCATACCCCAAGTGCCCACTCCAGTAGTACATAGTTACGGATGCTTCTGCGAGTCTGGTCTGGAGGCCAATCATCAGGGGCACTCAGTGTCGTCTACGCACGGACCATGTCCGTTCAAAAAGCAGGGCACAGGTGAAGGCGCTGCTACGCACACCTTTTACTATTTTCCATTCTCACACCACCATCTCGAAGCCACTTCACTCGTGAATGACCAGTCCAAACATGGGCCGAGGTTGGGAAAGCATGTTCTGTTATTCCGCTACGAATGAATGCAGACAATACCCATGCATACGCACTGCAGTGCCCCCGTCCCAAATGTCTATGGAGAAGCCCTCCGGGCCTTCTATCGTCAAATTCGTCAAAACTTCCAGCGCCGAGCCGTCCTCCTCCGGACAGAAACCCATGCCCAGAGTTAAGCACCACGCTTGCTACCCAATCTGCCCACAGCCATGCCGCTGATGGGATGAGATGAAACCAAAGAAAAGAAGGCGAACCAGGGTCCGACGCCCATGAGGAAGGACGGACGTGGCGGCGTGTTCAATCACCGGCTGCTGGCCCACAACGCTCGCTGTGCTCGTACTGCGCTCGTAAAATGCTAACCTCACTACCAGACTAAACGGGGTCGAACCCGTGGGGCGTGCAACTGTCTGCAAGCGGCAAAGTGCCACGGCTTGCAGACATGCCGCCGCGCCGCGACGCGACTAGACGAGCTCAAAGCCGTCGTCCTCGATGGTGTCGGGCTCGGGGGCGCCGCCTTGGTTGGGGCGTCGGAGGTTGCGCAAACGGGCCTTTCGGCCCTTGAGCTCGTCTCCGTTGGAGTCGACGATCTCGTACTCCTTCTCCACGAGCTTCTCTGTCTCCTTGGTGTTGGGCTTGACGAAGATGTCAAGGGAAAGTGGCTTCCCTGGGGTATCCGTCGCATCGAAGCTGTACAAGAACCGATCCGGCGTGGCCGTGGGCTGCGGGTAAACCATGGTCGAGGAGGGAAGCATGTCGAGAAGAGAACGCGTCATGGTCGAATCGTCCAGCTCCTCCATTGCCGACACCTTCTCCCGCGCGCGTCCCGAGGGCAAGTCCCAGGCCATCTTGGGTTTGACGATGTTTCTTGACGGCATGTGAGGTCTGCTGGATATGTCAGAACTGATACGCCTGCAGTCACTGTGGCCTACAGCAGGGCGCGACTTACTCCTTCCAGGCACGGCCGGGTCTGATTTTGGTGGTTTGGAGACCGGCTTGCTCAGCGGCACGCTTGTTGAAATCGACAAAGAGGTCGACCCTCTGCCCGGGAGCGGCTCGGGTGCCGTGGGCCCACTTGGAAGTTCGTTCCTTGGCACGTTTTGGGTCTTGCGAAGCGCTTCGCAGGTCGCGAGCTACCTGGAATGAAGCCATGATGATGGTTCTCGATACTGAGTTGGGAGGGCGGTTGTTTTGGAACGAGGTATAAGCTACCGTTTCGGGCAGGCTTATATCTAGGCAGGAGGGACCGGATCTGCCGATCGCCAACGCAGGGACAGGTGATGGTGCGTGTGTGAAGGGAGATGATTAAAGATTACGGAGACACGGGCGACGGGTGGATGAGAAGTCGATGCGAGGAGGGCGAAGTAAAAGGGGAGGCAGTTGAAGGAGCAGAAAGGAGCAAAGGTATCGGGGGCCGGCGGGCGCAGCGGGGGAAGGGTTATGACACAGCTGATAGCGTCACACGGCAGAGCCAGGTAAAAAGGGTGTTGGGGATGATAAGGCCGGGTGAGGCGGGCAGTGTTGGTGGTTTGCAAAGGGCAGCTGCTTTGTTCCCTCGGGCTTGGTACGGCCGATGACGAGGGTAAGCAGGCTGCTGGGTGCAAGTGCAGGTGTGCTTGTCGTCAGGAGAAGAGGCGAACGGCTTTGGGCTTGGGACCTGGGCCTTAGTTGTTGGCCAAGGGAGAGAGACAGAAAGAGAGTGGAAGGGGGTGGAATCGGATGTGTCAGGTCCAAGGCTGGCAGCTGATGTGTGATGGTGTTGAGCTACGAGGAGCTGGAGGCAGTGCGAGATATGTATGGATGCGGGCGTACGGACAAACAGCCAGAGTCCGGATGCTGTTACTGCTTCTGGCCGGGTGACTCAGACGGTATAGGATGCAGGTGTAGATACTGAGACAGCGGTACCGTACACAGCCGCTGGAACGGGGCCTCGGTCGGTACTGGAGGATGAATGACTAGGTGAATGACTGTCCGGCGATCGCGCAGGTGTTATCGATAGCCTGGTGTTCCAAGTGGCTACCTAGCCCGGACCGGAAAGAGCAGGAGCGAAACAGGGGGGCGCAGGGAACAAGAGATTGGAAGCGAGAGAAGGCCGGTACGCGATTATACGAAGGCAGTTGCTTGGCTGGCTGGGTTTGAGTTCCGAGTCACCGGTCGCTTGTTGGGTTGTCTGTTGGGTTATGTATGCGGGTCCTTTGTGCAGTGCGAGAAAGGGGAAGGCGAGAGAGCAAGCAGCCAGGGCGAGCGCATAGCAGTAGTAGCAGCAGTTGTCATCGGACGGGCCATCGGGGCCTCTCTTTATCATGGCAATCCCATGGCGTCAAGCTTAGCCCAGCTGCTATGTGACTTAGCGGGTTTGTCCTGTGTCTGCTAACTTGCCCGCTGGCGCAGGTGGGAGGGCTGGATGGACGGCATTGGTCTTGGCTCCCATGCCGGTCTGTCTCTTGCCCCGGGGAGGCTCGTGAGCGGGTGGCCTGTGGGCAGCGTATTACACCGAAGTACCTACTTAATTACCTCCTCATTCGGAGCCATCCATGGCACTCGTCCGTCCAAGGATACCCGCCTCTCGAGCACGGGGGTGCACGGGGGGCGGGCGTATGGATGGCCATGCCGAGTTATGTAAGTAAAAGGTACGTAAGCACCAACCTTGGGGGAGGGGTTCAACCTTGACCAATGTAGTGGTGGTGCTGTTTGAAGGTAGTAAGAAGTAGGTAAGAGGTAATCAGGCAGGTCGGCGGTACGGGACCTCCCCTATCGCGATGCCAACCAGCTGCTGCTGCTCCCTATCACGAAGGATGGAGCCGGAGGGGAAGGGGGCGTGTGGGCGTGGGCGTGATGGTGGAAAGAGCCCAGCTCGTGGGTGTGACTACAAGAAGTGACGTGATCCGAGGCGACACGCACGCCTCGAACCAACCTAAGCCAGAAGGCAAGGCGCGCCCGTAACACCCCTACACGGGCACACGCGCGCGCACCGGACGGCTCACCAACCGCCACGGGGATCGCATCAGCGGCTACAACGGACCTACGGCTGACCTCTTGAGGGGACATGAGGTTGCTGCATAGGGGTCGAAATCCAGACCCTGAAGACGGGGACCGCCTGCCCGATCTTCGGGGCTCTAGTAACTAAACCGTCGGGTGCAAGCAATCCAGCGTAGCACAATGATGGCATCAATCAGTCGAGCCTAGGCTCCTTTAGCTACATACGTACACGTAGCTTATCAACTAGTACATACTACACGCTTAACCCAGGTACGGCTTTGTGAGTCCTGGGCAAATCTATCTGGCACTCAATTCGTAGCTGCACAGCGGCCTCGGCTGGGCGTGGCTTCTAACCCGTGCTCCCAAATCGGCATTATCATTTGTCGGCCAGTAGCCCTCTAGTGGCTGATAGCTTGTAACTCTAGCATCCCCCAACCCCTAGGAAGCGTGTCACGAATGTTGAATCATGGCCGCGTTTTATGCCTTCCCAACACCCCCGGGGTCTCAATACCTTTTAGGTAGGTACGTGTAGGTAAGGGTGCAGGTGTTGGTACGGGGGGTAGATACGATGCCCACATACTATACGGCCATACTCCGTACTCGGGGGCCTGCTGAGCCTCGGAAAGGCCCGGGTGACAAGAGGCGTGCTGCTGTTGAGCACTTGCGATTTGATGCCGCTCACCCCTCCCTTACTACACACCACCAGCCCCCGTACATCCATCCCAAACCCGTCGTGCTCATGCTGCGATAAGGGACAGCCTATGGGATTACCCATGTGCGCCGGTGGGTGGGCACGAAGGGAAAGGAAAGGCTATATCCATTATCCTATTCGACGCCATCCACGCGCGGGGCCCAACATGGCGGGCCTCCAGGTTGCGCGAGGGCGAGGTAGGCAGGTCGTAGGTATGCAGCAACAAGCTGGAACCCGGATGTCCTCATTCCTTCAGCCAGCTGTGCAGGTTCCATCCTCGTTGACTTTCGGTGACGACTTGAAGCCGGGCCTCAGCTGCGCGGTCCCGCGGGGGAGGGTTATGGTCATAGGACCTCCACAATAGGAGAGACTGGATGGAACTGCTCCGCGTCCAGCGTACGGAATACGTGTTCGAAACAGTACACCACGGCAGACGACAACATCAACACTCGGGGGAAGGGGCCATCAGTCAGTGAGACTACCTAACCTAGACCATGGCGACATGGAAAGTCACACGGCCCCGATGGCGCCAAGGACGGTTCTCGGGGCGTGTCCACAGGCGGCTCGAAGCCGATAAGATAACCGAAATACCTCCGACCCCATTCTCCCCATTGTTCTCCCTGCCCCCCAGCTCCAGCTCCAGGTTCATCCCCTGTCGTCCGCTTTCCTCTCAATGCTCTGGTTAGCCAACACGCGGCTAGCCCAGACTCACCCTGTAGCGCCCGAATGCGTAAGCTCCGGTCCTGCCGTGCCTGCGTTGTCCGCATACGGCCCATGGGAGAGTTCCCGCAACATCGTGCGTCGGGTCCGCCCTAGAGAGCAGGCGTGGAAGTGGATGCGATACAGCTACATACATACACGGATCCATGCTTACACCCATGGACGGCATCCGACGGGCAGTTAGAGAACCCCGTTGCCGTCGTCCCCCGGGGCCCAGGCATTTTACTATTTACGCTCATGTACGCAAGTACTCGTACTTCTCACATTTGGTGTGGGGGGGCGGAATGGATGGATACCACGGCAATAAGAAAACCCCCCATATGGACAGCGATAACGACGGGCTACAAATTCAACGAACGACGCATTGGGGCTATCGTAGTGTCACAAGACCACCTCCATGACACCACCCCGTGCAGCCCCATCCTGACGCCCTGGACCAGTCCTGGGCCGGTGATGGGTTGGTTCCTGGCAGAGGGCGCCGGGGCTTGGTTGGCCCGCCCCATGTGACGAAACGTCGTGTCCAACGCGTTCGCGTACCTATTACCCGCGTGGACCCAAACAGCAGACGCGGCTTGAGAAGGAAGAAGGGTGGTGAGATGAGAAAAGGACAAAACACCCCCCTGTGCGCTCCCCTCCGAGGAAAGTACCTACCGGGGTCGTCGCCTTGTTTAGTTGGATGCTCTCGCTGCCGGCCAGCCAACGGAAGTCATCAAGACATCATCGCCCCTGGCCAAGGGGGATTCTCGAACCGCGACGCCACACGCCCGGCACGAAATGGACGGCGTCGACGACGTCACGGATCCGGCCTGGGTTCCGGATGGGGTTGGAGGCACCTGTTCGTCTCATGGCGTGGCGTGGCCTGAAGAAGGCATGAACGTACAAAACGCCCGTCGCCACCAGTCATGGAGCTGAGAAGGAATGCCGCTGGACTGGGGAAAGTCGGCTGGGATGATAGATCTGGGAAAGTGACGTCACCCAAGTGCATCACCACTGCCTGAGAGCTCCCTTTGACGATTACTGCCCCTGTTAATCTCCATGACACGATGCCCGGGCCGGGGGCGGTAGCCGGCATTGAAAAGAGAATCGTCGCTTCTGCCGGTTTCATGGGAGCACCACACGTTACATTCATTCTGTTCTTAGATGCTCGGCCATGGGAAGAAGCATTTCCCGAGTACCCGCAGGGTCTTCCTTGGCTCACAAATGACTTGAATAGGTGTAAGCGTTCGGATATCTTGTGGATGCCGATTCCCACGATATGTTGAAAGGTAAAGCCAGCCCGCTTGCAGTCGTTGCGCGGCGTTTGACACTCATACGCTGTTCAGCCGTTACGTAGCGTAGCGGACAGTTGAATCTGGCAACCTGCCTAAGTATCTCGAACGGGGTCCGACGGTCAGGAGTTCCCAGACAGAGGGCAGAAGGCAAACAAGCACGTTGTTACCTTAGCCAAATGCTGCCCGAATAGAGTAATGCGTCGATAGAAGACCAAAATAAGTCATACCACGGCCAATATTCTGTGAAGCAGGTGCCGTGGCATTCAACCAGACATCGAGGTACAGGCGCGCGTATGCGATAAGATAAGAGTTTACCGCGAAAGTTGATCAGCATCGACAATCCGCCAGAGCGTCCAGACTTGCCACCTCTATTCGCAGACCAACTGTAACACCGCCCTGGACCGTCCATCGAACGCACGCTTCCTCGCACTTGACCGACCACCTGCTACCCGACGAGGTCCCTGCCGCACTCGACTCCTCCCCCCATCGCCGCCCGGGCGCGCATCGAGCCCACCCACCGCGCGCGCGCACGAGAGCGCCCAACCCGGCAACAACGACCACAACTATAACCCTCGTTCCCTCTCGCGCCCACAGACCCCGCCCAAGATGCCTTCAGACCTCTCGTCGTACCTGGCGACGCGGTACCTGACGGCGGACCCCAAACCGTCGTCGGCCAAGAAGCGCAAGAAGAAGCAGGCGGGCGCCGACGCGGGGCTCATCATCGCCGACGAGGACGAGGACGCGGGGTGGCGGCGGGCGCACACCGCCGGGGACGACGACGAAGACGGTGGTCCCGCCACCGTGGCCGGGACCTCGGCCGAGTTCCGCAAGGCCAAGAAGTCGACGTGGAAAACGGTGGGGGCGCCGGTACCGGCCGCGGCGCAGGGCGGCGGCGACGACGACAAGGCGGCGGCCGACGCCATCCTCCGCTCGGCGGCGCAGGAGTCGGCGGCGGCGGCGGGGGGCGGCGAGGGTGAGGACGCCGACGCCGACGCGGCGCCCGTCGTCACCATGTCGGACGGGACGCACGCGGGCCTGCAGACGGCGGCGGCCGTGTCGGCGCAGCTCGAGCGGCGCCGGCGCCGGGAGCGTGCCGACTACGAGCGCGAGAACCCCGGCGCCGCCGAGGCCGAGACGGTCTACCGCGACGCCACGGGCCGCCGCGTCGACGTCAGCATGAAGCGCGCCGAGGCCCGCCGCGAGGCCGCCGAGGCCGAGGCCAAGAAGGCCGCCGCCCTCGAGGCCCTCAAGGGCGACGTGCAGCGCGACGAGGCCCGCCGCCGCCGCGATGCCCTCGACGACGTCCGCCTCAAAGGCGTGGCGCGCCGCGCCGACGACGAGGACCTCAACGCCGAGCTCAAGGCCCAGTCGCGCTGGGGCGACACCATGGCCGAGTTCGTCGGCCAAGGCGGTGGCGGCGGCGCCTCCGCCGCCGCCGGCAGGAAGAAGGCTAAGGGGCGCCCGGTATACCCAGGAGCGGCACCTCCGAATCGCTACGGCATACGGCCCGGCTACAGGTGGGACGGCGTGGACAGGAGCAACGGTTTTGAGATGGAGAGGTTCAAGGCTATCAACAGGGTGGAGCGGAATAAAACGCTCGACTACAACTGGCAGATGGATGAGTGAACGCGGGCCACCAGGGTCATTATTACTTTGATATATGCTTGCTTTCCGGGCGTGAACAGACTGCCGCCCGCCGCGGAAATCCGAGTTGCGGCTACCAACAGAGCGATATACACCCTCCCCTCCTTTGCGGGCGAAGAGCAGCTGCACATGTGAAGAACAACGGGCAAGTGACCCCATCGGTGTATAGAACCCCCTTAACACCGGCCAGGGCGACGCGCGTGCCCTGGGGGTTTTCGGTCATCCTGGAGCGCCTGCTCGTCCAAACAGGTTCGCAACGACAGCAGGCCTGCTAGCCCAACGTGAACCCCTTGCGGACCGGCCTCTGTGTGATGGGTCGTGACGGGCCGTGCTGCTTTCACGTCTTCCTGGTGAGCAACTTGGTGGTGGGATCGTAGGTCGAGTGCTCCTTGACCAGCTTAATCCATTGACCACGGGGCATCAGGCCGGGCTCGTCACCGACTCGGTTGCGGAACTTGCCGAGCAGGGCGCCAATTGTAATACCGCCCTGGGGAGGAAGCATTGCGACAATCTCGGCACCCGTGATGGGTTCGCCCGAGGAAGGCGTGGCTGGGGACCGCGCTCCCTGGGGGGCAGGGCTACCAGCCCGCGAGCCCGATGGCGTCCCTCTGGCGTTCGTGCCCGTGTTGAGATGGCTACCGCCCAGTTTCTGCTTCTTCTTCATCTTGCCGCCGACGCCATCAGACATCTCACCACCCGTTGCCTCGCCATCGCTGGCAGAACCAGGGCCGGGCCGGCGTGGCAAAGGCGTGCCGCTCCGGCTGCCGGCGAGCGAGGACGAGCTCGGCCCTGTTTTGACCTTCTTTTTGCGCGTTGACTCGGTACCGCTCGAGTCCGATACGCCTGGCGATCCGGCGCGCTTCAGTGATTTGCCCTTCTTGCCCGAGCTGGCCGACTTCTTGCCTTGGGGTGTGTTGCTGCCCTTGGATCCAGCGCCGTCCTCCTTCTCCTTCTCTTTATCCTTGTCTTTGTCTTTCTTGTCCTCGTCCTTCTTGTCCTCGTCCTCGGTGTCCGTGTCTGACTCGCTCTTTCGAAATGGTTAGCAATGGGTTTGCTATCCAAAATGGATTGGTACTTACCGAGGTGGCAAAGGGATCTCGCTCTCTCTCCGAGTCATCGCTGTCGTACTGGAACTGCTTGTCGCGTCTCTTGAGAGCCTTCTTCAGGTCCTTGCCGAAGAGCTTCCTCTCCAACTCCTCCTTCTTGACCTTGGCTTCTTCCTTGTCGACAGTGTTCTCGTCGGCATCTCCAAACAGATTGGCGCCGAGCTGCTCTCGGCGAACCCGCTCTTTTGAGTCCTTCGACTCTTCGTCTCTCTCGGGCTCGAAACCTGCCGTCTCATCGTCATCCTGGAACTCGTCGCCCGACACATCGAGGTCGTCGTGGTCTTGAACCTCGCGGCGGGACACTGAGCGGAATGTGGCGCTCTCCTGCTTGATGTTGACCGCTCCGTTGACAATCAGGCGAGACTCGGCCTTGTCCTTTTCCTTTTGCTCTCGCTGGGCATCTCGCATGGCCCACCGGGACACGGGCGCCTTCTTGCTCATAACCTTCTCCGCCTCCTCGATGCTCAGCGCGTTCACGTTTGCTCGCTTCGAGATGAATTTGTACCACTTTTCCAGCGGAACCATCTGGACGGCGCCGTTCTGAATGGCAAGGGCGACTTTGGACTCGGACAAGGGGTTTTCGTACTGGCCGACCCACACGTGCTTTCCATCGGCATCCTCCAAGTGCCAGGGCAGAGCCTCTTCGTAGCGGATTTCGTTCTGCTTCTTCTGTGCCTCGGTACGCGCTCCGTAATGAACCTGCGTGCCGGGCTTCTTCTCTTTTTGTTTCGGGTTTTTCTTGGGAGCGTTGTCCCTCATGACGGGGGCCTTCTGGGCGTCGTCAATAGCCCTCTGTGCTTCGCGGTCTGCCTTCATTTGGGCCAGCTTTTGAAATTCCTCATTCTGCTCGGGAGTGGGTTCCGCAACTTCCTCAACCTTGACCTCGCGGCCGGGCGGAGGTTGTCTGGGATCGCGCCGGTGGAGGGTTACGGGGCGCACGAAATCTTCCTGGTTTGACGGGTCGAGGCCCTTTTGTCGGTCCTTGAGGTGCGGGGGCGCGAGCTTCATGACGTGAAAGCGTAGGCCGTCCTTTTGGCCCTTCTTGGTCAAGATAACAGGGAATTCTTCTGCGCCTTCTGGTAGGGGCATAGACCAACCGCCGTTCCTTTGGCGTTCGGCCTCGATCTCCTGCATGGTCGGAATGCCGCGAGGCTGGACAGTTTTTTCGGGTGCAGCTTTCGCGATCGCGGCCGAGTTTTTGGAAACCGCAGCATGCATAGGTGTCCCGGGGGCATGAACTCCAGCCGGTCGCGGCTTGGGTTTCTGGCGCGGAACGAGCGGGTTGCTGCTCGGCGGAGGTTTTCTCTTGCGCAGAGGAGCAGCGCCAGGCGGAGGCGTCGGCTTCTGGCCATTCGGGCCGCCGGGAGGTAAGGCGCTCATAGCGGGCAGCAGGATGGCGATGATTTCGAGGCGGAGGAACGTGACAGGGAACTCGACGGTTGTTGGCTACGCGATCGGCCAGAGCAATCTGGGGTGGGTTGTGGGCGGAAGGCAGCAACAAGACGGGCACCAGGAAAAGTCGCTGTTGATGATGTCAACCAGCAGTAAACACGGGGCCTGAGACGCGACAATCTAAGGGCCCAAGAAAAACGCGCGCAGCTCTTTGTTTGCGAACAACGCCGGCAGTGAGGAGGGCGTGCGACTGTAAGGCGGACTGTCGAACGGGAGCAGCTCAATCCTCCAAAACTCGTGGGTGCGGCGGCATACACTTGCACTCGCAGGTGTGAATGGTGGATGAATGGGATGGGACGGGACGGACGAATGCGGCACTGACTCGACCTGGCCTGACCTGGGCTGGACTTTTGCCCTGATGTAATGGGCGGGTAAGTATGTAGGTACATGTGCACGTAACTATTATGTGAGAGTACCTGGTAGTACTTGTCTGGCTGCCGCCTGTAGACGCTGCTTTGGCTGTCTGCCTGGCAACCTAACGTTGGTTGGAAAATTGGTATTTGAGAAAGTAGAGGCAGCCTTCAAGTGGACAAAGGCCCGCTATATTGACAGCAAGGTACTGCTCACTGCTGCCCTTCTTTCTGGATGCCGAGCTCTGCTTCGATTCTTAAACTGAGGCAATTGATCAGAAACTTAGCTAGGTACTTATTTTGGAGAGCTCTTTAAGAGCTTCTTTTAGCCAAGGGTGTTCCAGCAGCCGAAGCTAGGAAGATGTAGGCACAGCTGTAAGTACCTGCATCGCGGACTGATGTATAATGTCTTCCGGCCTCTATGCCGCCAGGGCATCTCCTAGGTTATATGAAGTGGAAACCAGTGGTTTTGGATGTCCAGACTCCCAGATACAACTCCAGAAAGCCCACCGTGATTAAAATTGTTTGGGCGTACAGTGTTGATATTGTATCTTCTTCTCGACGTGAGGAGCAGGAATGGAGTACATCGATATACCTGCACCTGTGTTAACCCGCCAACGGCATCGGCACATTAGGCAGTGAGCGGGAGACGGGCTGACAGTTCGTTACCTAGGTACTCCGTAGTAGTAGTAGTTGATCCCCTCCATGACCCCACTCTTCCAACGTCCCAAACAGAGAACCTTCCTACTGCCCGAGGCTGAAGTCAGAGCTGAGAGCCTCATGATACCTGAACAGGCGATGCAACGGGCTTTTTTCATTTCAGCCTCGGCATATCCAGTTCCTCCTCCCTTGAAACCGTTATACCTATGTACGCCACATAGCACTCGCCTCCCGCTATCATTGTGGCAAGGTCGTTCGTTGTTCGCCGGACTGCACGCAGCCATAGCCGGTCCATCGTCACTCACCCGCAATTCGGAACGTTCGTTAGGGCTGCATGGCCGTTAATGAGCTGCTCTCCCATGTCAGATCCAGTGTCCAATAAAAAAATACCATAAACCACGAGTTGCACCTTCGGCTTTTCCATCAACACTACCATCATCACGCAGGATTAGGATCGCGTCCAGCCGCTACCGCAGCAGCAACACGGCAGCGACTTCGAAACTGAAGGACGTGGGCCGCCAGGAACCTGCTGGTCAACACCCGTCCGTTCAAGAGCCTTGATATCTTCCGCCCGGTCCGCCGGCGTCCTTGGAGCTACCTGCTGCTTAACCGCAGAACTCCTCCGCGTGGCGTGTCAGTAGCAACAGCATTCGCTTCACCATGCAGTCCCACGCAGAACATGGGCCGTCCTTGGAGTCTCAGCTGCGCGATCTCATATTGACCAATTCTGGCAATCCGGGGGAAGCCCAGCATATGTCCACTGCGGTCCGTGACAGCCATGAACAGGCATCGGATGGCCCTCAAAACCCACCGCCGGGATCCAGGCCGGGTCGAAAGCGGCCGAATCAAGCACAACGGCGGCAGATGAACGCCCAGATCAGCATCCCCATCGATCCTAGGGTTGGGCGGCCACCGCCCACAACTGGCGAGCACAGGGGAGGCCCTGAATTCCAGCAGAGAGCCGTTCATTCTCGTCCCGATGGACCACGCCCAGGATTTCGGGACCACGCAGCACCAGTTTCGCCCGTGCACAACCAGCAGTATGGACAGCAGCACCGTACCAGGGGAGGTTTTGGTCAGGTGCCATTGGCGTCCACTACGTACGGCCAGAATCAACAGAATTGGAGACGGCAACAGCCGCAACGACCCGAGAACCCTCCACGTGGTGTCAACGTGATATCAGCAGAGGCATTTGCTCCCCGCCCGTCTCGAAATGCGCAAGCGAACTTATATAACGCGCCTGGGCACCGCCAGTATGTCGTCCGCCCTGAAGAGTTGGCTACGCAAGCTGCTCTACTCGAGCAGCTTTGCGCTGCAGTAGTTGATGGCGCCGGGATTCAACACAGTGAAATTCTTGAGAAAGAGAGTTTCCGTCTCAAGGTCGAGGAAACCTGTCGTATCGCCATCCACGAGCACGAGCGCTTCATGAACGGCGCCAGCGGGTTTGACCCTCGCAGTGTACAGCTTAAGTGCTTCGGCAGTCTCTCTTCGGGTTTTGCTACCAAAGCGGCCGACATGGATCTTGGGCTCCTCTCGCCCTCCTCGCTCGTTGCCCCGGATGCACCAGAGTCGCCGATACCCCGGCTGGTTGAGAAGGCCCTACTCGAGGCCGGGTTTGGGGCTCGTCTTCTGACCCGGACCCGCATCCCCATCATCAAACTGTGCGAGAAGCCCACCACACAGCTCCGCCACGACATGTTGGAGGAGCGCGCCAAATGGGAGAAAGGCATAGTAGACGATGAGCCCGATGCCATCGATGACGATCTTGGTCTAGACGACATTGACAGCCCGGTAGCAGCTGCTGTCGATGTGTCTCTAACGGACGCGCTGAAAGGGGAACCAGGTCCCTCAGCAGACGTGCCTCAACCCAAGGATGCGGCCACGAAGAACCCATCGGATCTGTTGGCTTCACTCAAGCAATCCGAAAAGCAGTCTTTGTCAACTTACTACAGCCTCGCTAAGCGGACTCTGCGGCGCATGAAGGGACGGGACGTCACTGTGTCAAATATTGATGGCTTCACCGAGGCAGACTTCATGCTACTTGACGATGTCAGCGGCGCTTTCGTCAACGGCCTTCGCGATCAGCAGCTCAAGATTCGCATCCAGTCGTTTGCCTCGTTCTCTGCAGGTAGATCCATGCCCAACTACAGGAATCTCCAAGGAGTCTACAACCTGGTAGAAGGGGAGCGCCTTGTCATGCTTTGGGAGTCTCGGGCTGCGCCTGAGCCCGAGAACCAGCTTCAGCAGGCCCATGTGAAACAAATCAGTGCCTGGGCAGAACTCCAGAGAAGTCGCACATTCGGGACAAACCCTTTGTCTTTCAGCAAAGATCTTCACATGGCTGTCGAGCGCCTCCGACAAATACCGTCGATCCAGCTCATGCAACTCCAACAAGACCAGTTTGAGTCGCCTGCTGATTACCTGGCCAGAGCGACAAGGATCAAGCACGCGCTCGCGGCATCGCAGACGGACATCATCCAGTATTATGTATCGGGCATTCGCAACGCCGGCATTCGCCAGGCCGTCCGAGACTTTGTCCGGTCGAATGGTACGGAAAAGAGCTTGGCGCACGTTGCACGCAAGCACAAAAGCCTCCATCTTGCGGAAGAGTATAAAAGAGCCCTTGAGCATGGGCTGTACGAGGAAGGCGATGTTCCCGCTATCCGGGACTACGTCTCAATACTCCAGGGAGACCTTGTACCGACGGATCCTATGCCGACGGGCCCTTGCCTTCCGCCCGACTACAGCGTATGCATCCCCGACAGCTTCTGGCCAGCCTTCCAGCGGATTCGGGAGCTGCCGAGTCCTTCGTGTCTGGCACCGAATCAACCTAGGGACCGGTACAACGATAAGCTGGAGATCCCCAAATCCGGAGTGGGAGTGCAATGTGACATCAACTTCTCGGCGGACTTGGCGCTGCAGAACACGCTCCTACTCCGATGCTATTCGTATTGCGACCCCCGGGTACAGCCCATGGTGTTGTTTGTGAAGCACTGGGCGAAAGCCCGAGGGATTAACACGGCCTACCGCGGAACTCTCAGCAGCTACGGGTACGTTCTCATGGTACTGCATTACTTGGTCAACGTCGTGCAGCCCTTTGTCTGCCCCAACTTGCAGCTGCTCGCACAGTCAGATCCCAATGGCCCTCCCGCGGGACTCGAGGGCGTCACGGCATGCAAGGGCCGCGATGTCCGGTTTTGGCGTGACGAGCAAGGGATCCAGCGACTGGCGCTGGAAGGTAGCCTGAACCACAATCGCGATTCCATCGGTGTGTTGCTCAGGGGCTTTTTTGAGTACTACGCACAGAACAACCTGATGAGCACTATACAAAAGAGAGGATTCGACTGGGGACGTGACGTACTGAGTCTGCGGACCCCCGGCGGCCTTGTGAGCAAGCACGAGAAGGGTTGGGTCTCGGCCAAGACGGTCATTCAGGCGCAACACGACGCCGCCCCATCGCCGGTTGGCGTCGACATGAAGGGACAGGTGCCTCCGGAGTCTCCTACGTCTTCGGCCGTGGTTAGCAAGCCAGACGCCCAGCCGGCCAAGCCCAAAGACTTCAAGGAAGTGCGCCACCGCTACCTCTTTGCCATTGAGGATCCATTCGAGCTTGAACACAACGTCGCGCGAACTGTGACGCACAATGGCATTGTGGCCATCCGGGATGAATTCCGTCGCGCCTGGAGGATCATCAAGTCGGCGGGGAAGAATTCGGCTCCCGAGGATTTGTTGGAGGATGTCAAATTGCACAATGACGCATTGCAAAAAAGGCAGTTTGCCGAGCTACTAAGTGAGATTCATGGGGTCGGGCTGTCGTCAGGGTAGATGAGTGGATGTTGCTCACCGCGATCATTGGCGCGAACGTCATGGCACGAATGTAGTGTGTAAGAAGCATGGATCATTCAGCTAGCTGGCTGCTACGAATGTTGCACGCCATGGTTGCAGGCCGCAGCCATCGCACTGGCCTAACTGGCCTAATAGCGATGAGGAGCTTGGAGAAGAAGAAAAAAAGAAGAAGAAAAAAAAAAAGGGGGGGGGGCTGTTCTGCTTAGATGATGTACTGTTCCATCGCTACATGTATATATCCGTAGTGGAAAGTGAGGAGTCAAAGAATGGTTCTTTACTCTTAGCAATGGTTCTCTACCCGGGGAATGATTCCTTCACGCTGTTTCAGAATGCCCGTTTCTTGAGCAAGACAATTTCCCGTGGTTCTCGAATTTTGCTGTAGTCGTACATCGTACCTTAATTAAGAAGTCGTTGATAACTTATTCTTCATCCCCCGTGCGTCCTTTCGTTACGCCGCTTCTTTAAATCTTCTTTATGCCTCTTTTATTACGCCTGTTCTTCGGTTCTCTCGAATAACCGCGGGAGGCTTGAAAATAGGCAGTATATTTTTTATCATGGGAATGAAATATCCATAAAAGCCCATCTCCCTTATTCCTGGGTAGGGCGTGGCCATAGATGTATTTCTCTAGGACCGAAATCCTATTCCAGTCGGAAGGTATATATCTATCTCGAAAAGGGGCGAACTACATGGCCTACGGTTGCACCCAAAAACAGTCGGATAATGGCGAGGGAAAGTAATTCATACATATGTATCGATAGGAAGATATGGCATTGCTGAATAGTTTCTGGGCGTGAAAATACATTCTTCAGTACATCCACTGTTGTTCCGGGATGCCTCAGGCCAGGTAACAATCGAATAATCAGTCGCGAGCACACCTTTTCCAACCCCCTACCACCAATTCAGCGATTTTTGAGAAAAACAAATCGTTTGCACATCACGTTCTGGATTTTCCACCGTTTTGTTGGTTTGCATTTCAGCTTCTGAATACTCTTTGTCTTGGACCTTCGATCTCACAACCACGCAGAGCCTGTTTTCCTCGCTACTATCAACCAGCTGTTGAAGCACCACACCAACACACCCTTTCCAGCGCCATCGCAACTCTGCGTGCCGTCGAATCCCCAATATTTCCCTGATGACTTCTTCCGTCGCCCGGAAAGATTTCCATTACAACCCGCTCCCTTTCGTTCTGTTCGTGTGATTCTTTGTTGGGTCTACCAAATTCCCCCGTTTCGTCATCTTTGAATCCGCTCTCGGAAACATATTGACACACTCCTCCATCCATCTGCTG
This sequence comes from Nigrospora sphaerica, assembly GCA_018287875.1. Classification (NCBI taxonomy): domain Eukaryota; kingdom Fungi; phylum Ascomycota; class Sordariomycetes; order Amphisphaeriales; family Apiosporaceae; genus Nigrospora; species Nigrospora sphaerica. Next base: position 5,735,036 of record JAGVVL010000002.1, read on the forward strand.
CCCAGGCGTATCGGGGATCCAAGCACTCGTCGTCTGCCATGTCGAACACCAAGAGCGGTGTCTTCGTCCGGCAGGTTCCCAACTGCCCCGGTTCCCCCACCAGCGCACCCTCCTTCCCGGAGAAGCTCGTGCGTGTGGTCGCGGACGCTTCTCCCTTCAAAGCCATAGTTATGGACTCCCTCGGGCGCGAATCCGATACGATTGACAAGGCTCGAAACTTCAATACATCGACTTTGCCTCTGCCCCCCCCGAAACGCACTCGGTTGGATACGGACCCTTCAGTCTCCTGGCCCTCGGCCGTAGTCCCTGCCAAACGGAAGTTGGACGCGATGGACCCGATGCTCATATCCCAATCCCCGACTTCTTCCCCGCGTCCTACGAAGCGTATTCGACAGGACATGGGCCCCTCGGTCCCTCGCCCGTCCATTTTCGCATCTGCCAAACGCAAATCCGGCCAATACCAGCTGGCCCAATCTTGCGACATTATGGGGCTCGCAAAGAAGCGCGTGTTTTCGAATCCCGCCATCAAGGAGAACCAACAAGCGCTCGAGGCTCATGACGCACAGCTCGCGGGCTGGATCCATATGTACATTCGGCAATCCAAGGCCGTCAATAAAGGCAAGTTGGGTAGTCGCGTTCGCGATGTCCTCTACAATGGCCTTTCCGGAATGTCCGCTGCTTGCAGCAAGACAGACCGTGCCTCTGCTGCCACGTTCTCCTCGCCGCTCACTACCAAGAAACCTGCCCAACCTTCCAATACACACCCGACCCCATCGCCGTCCGGTACTTCAGGCGGTCACGTACAAGCACGTGTTTCTGTCACGACTACGTCGACTGCCACGCAGACATCCATGAGTTTCGAAGCCGCTACAGATAAGAGCCAATCCGAGTTTGCTCCTACCGTAGAGACCATGACGGCTACGCAGACGGAGACGGGACACAAAGCCCCCAGTGTGGCTTCGAGCACCCAAACCGAGCCCCTTGCTCCTACCGCGTCCATCGCTACACAGACTCAGGCGGACTCCGAGGCTTGCAACTCCGTCCGTAACCACCAGAACCAGGCGGCTGCTTTTGTCACCACGCCCACTGTCGCTACACAGACAGAGACTGGCCATGAAGCTCCGGATTTGGCTCTGGGAGACCGAACCGAGAATTGCCCCACTAGAGAAAGGACCGCGAGTATGGCAGAGGAAGAGCTGGATCTAGAGGAGGCCAGCGTCTCCTCAGTCACCCAGATCAAGCCTAATGCGACCTGGACGGAGACACCTGCTGATACATCGGCGACTACACTCTCATCGGCAGACGTTCCCTTTGAGACTTCGCCTTGCTACGTGGACCAGGCTTGTCAAGACGACAGACATCCGACTCTGTTCAACCCTACGGAGAAGACGGAGCAGACTCCAACACAGCACCCCCTTGCTCAAACTACCCCCCAAAAGCCCCTTAAGGAGATACGAGGAGCTACTCTCGTCGATTCCACACATGTTCAAGTGGTTCAGTGCCGCCTCCGGCAGGAGACGACGAAACCACAGCCGAGTGGAAATCTGGAGCAGCCACCCGTCATCATAGATGATGATGACGACGACGTCCATTCAACGTCCCAGATCGCTAGCCAGCCCCAGCCTATCCGGAATAACGTGATCGACCTTTGCGACTCAGACGATGACAATAGCGTGCCCACGACGTCTCGTGACACGAACGAGACAATCAGCAGCAGGCCCAAAAGCAGGAGCCCCGACACCTCTGACGTAGACGCCAATAAATACGGCTTCTACGGTATCGACTCTCGTAAGTATCGGTCGTTCCCCCCTGCCTCCCAGCGCTGGCCTCGGTGATTGCAGTGACTGACAAACCACAACGCAGGCCAGGAAAGCGAGGCAAGAAGTCGCTTGAGACTTCGATACCAGGTTATGAACCCCGGCGAGGGAGTTGACGAGTATCCCTCGCCCAGCGCGGGACTTCAGCTGAAGTACACAAAGTACCTGGAAGACATCGGTGACAATCCTAACACGCTCCATTATGTTCAGGAGCAGCTCGAGAAGAACTCGACGTATTTTGGCGTTCCCGAGGAAGAGGGCGCCATGTCGCAGTGGACACAGCCCGGCACGTACACGGTGCAGGCCGGCTTCCCGCTGGTCGAAGACGTCGACTTCGTGGTGCCGCACAACCGCGGCGAGCCGTCGGGCGACTGCTACTGGCGTAGCATCTCCTTTTGCCTCTACGACAGCCCCGACTTCTGGGCCTTCGTCAAGGCCGAGCACCTCGCTTACTTTCACCATGTGCTGAGCCACCCGCGGCACACGCGCCACTGCTTGTACGCGAAGCATTTCAACGGCCGCTTCTTCGACACGTCGGCGCCCGGGTTGCCGGCCTTCAAGGCCAACCTCTGGCAGACGCTGCACCTGCCGCACGCTTGGACGCCCGCCATCATGACGCAGATCACGGCCGATCTGTACAATGTCTGCCTCATCGCCTTCACGCTCGAGGACAACGTCGTCACCGAGACGAGCGTCCGCGGCGTCTACAACAGCCGCCACCTCTTCCTCACCTTTTCCAACGGCAACCACTTCCGCCCCATGACTCCCAACGCGTACCCGGCCTGGGAGTTCCGGTACCCGAGAGTCACGGCCGAAGCTACTGCCAAGTACGCCAACGCCCCCAAGGCCTCGTCTCAGAAGCCGCACACGGAGCACCCGTGGCGCAAAGAATTCTCGACGGCGGTCCTGCCGCCCGTCCCCCGTATGCATGGTTATGATACCGTGGGGATCGGCCTGCTTCTTGGCAGCAAGCTGTATTCCGGATAGGCGTGGGTACACCTGCGCGGGCGAGGGTTTCGGCAGCATAGAGTCCAGAGAAGTGCGCTCTTTAGAGCTATAGGGTGACGTCCCAGGAGAGGCCTCGGACTAGGGACTTTGAGAGTTATTGGGTCCGCAAGTCCGGCGGGAACATTGCATGGGGAGAGGCAGGAGTACTGGTTTCATGTTTTTATTTTGAGAGTTGCGCCTTTGCAAGCCATACGAGAGAGCGACAGGTCTGGATATGGCCGGGGATGCATCGGAGGAAGGATATAGAATGGATGCTCATGGCTAAGCCAAATAATGTACGAGAATTTCTCTTGCCCATCACCCACCTCGCCCGAAGGCAAGTGACCATACGATCAGAGTGATGGGCCTTCTTTAATCGTAAAAGATTGATCTGCCAACGTTCCGTTCAGAGCTCGTCCTAGAGGGACGTCGAGCTCCGGCTCTCCATGAGTGGAGAGCACCGCTGGGTGTGTGTGCTGTATGATGCAAGCATGCATACGCGTAGGGTTCACGCTTCCAGACGCCTTCATCGCGGGCATCATGTGTCGTGTGGTATCTGAATTGGCTCATCGATCTAGTGCCCATACCCTTAACCGCCTACCGACGCCGTCCCAGGCTTGCCCACCAGAACGCCATGCAAGTTTTTTTTTCTCATAAAGCTCACCTCGTGGTCTCATCAGGAAGGACAGTACGCTTCATCGAGACGGGTCCTCCGAGCTGGCTGCTCGTGCAATTCCACGCTCAATCCGCAATGTGCTGGAACAACGGCGAGATGGACTCGCCGTAGTGGTTGCGACGGATGGCCTCGGAGAGCAAGAAAGAAAGATCGATGATGACCAACTTACTCATGTTCTTCGCTTTCCGTTCACTGATGGGGAAGCTGTTGGTGACGATGATCTGGTCGATGCATTCACAGGCCTGCATCTGCTCAAGGGCATCGCCGCCAAACACGCCGTGGGTGGCCATGCAGTAGACCTTATTGGCATGGCCTCGCTTGACCACCGTCTCGGCCGCGGCAATCCACGAGCCGGCCTTGTCGATCATGTCATCGACAATGAAGACTGGCCGGTCCTTGACATCGCCGACAAGAGTAATCATGTGTTCCAGTCTGGGGTCCTTCAGCTTGTCGTCCTCCTCATCTGATGAGGCTTCGACGTCGCCAGATCCACCCAAGGCATGTGGCTCGGGGGCAAAGAACGACGAGGCATGTGACATGGCCATGGGGTCTTCGGCATCCATATTCTGTGCCGACTGGCTACCGTCCCCTCCAGCCTCGGACTGGTTGGCGGATGGATAGTCGTCTGGCACGATGTGACCTTGGACCAAGCGGCCATGGGTTACGACCTGGGCTCGCTCGTCAGTAAAGTCCTGCGCCTCCTCCTCCTCCAGCTCGTCGATGGGCGACGTCTGGGACGGCGTGTGCAACGAGCGCCCACGGGGCGTCGCGTTGTCAGCCCGAGCCGAGGCGCCGTTGGTACGGTGGGGGGAGCCCTGAGAATCGGCGACGACTCGAGATGGCATCGATGTGTTGCTGTCCCGCAGGGAACGCACGTGGTCGTCGGCCCCAAACGCTGGCTGTGACTGTCTGTTGCCGTTGACATAGGAGGTAGTCGCACGGTCAAAGTTGTCCAAGTGGTTCATGATGAGGCTTGCAGACATGTTGTTCCCGGCGCGCTTGCGATCCGTGGTGACGATACCGAAGTTCAGCTTCAGAGCGTCGGCCAACGACGTCACTCGCTTGGTTCCTCCAGCATTCTTGGAGACGACGACTGCCTCTTTCCAGTTAGGAATGTTCAGCCGAATCCAGCGGGCAATGAGGGGCTCGGCATGTAGGTTGTCGACGGGGCATTTGAAGAAGCCTTGCATCTGCGAGGCATGGAGGTCCACGGTAATGACGTGCTTGACACCAGCTACGTGCATCAGGTTGGCCAACATTCGTGCCGTAATGGCACCCCGGTGCGACTTCTTCTTGGACTGCCGGCTGTAGGGAAAGTAGGGGAGAACGGCTGGGGGGCATGTCAGCAATGGCCCTCTCGCGTGGCAGAGCAATTGACCACGTGAAGGGGAGGGGAGGGACCAACATACCAGTGATCTTGTTGGCTGAGCCGCCTTTGCATGCCGATATCATGATGAGCAGCTCCATGATGGTATCGTTGATCTGGGGACTTCCCGACTGGACAACAAAGACATCCTTCTCTCGAACGCTAGTCAAGATGCGCACACTCGTCTCTCCCTGGATCGCATGCCCTAGTCAGCCAACCGCGGGGGGAGATGAGACAGAGCGACCGAGGCAACGAACATTAGAGAACTGGGTCAGCTCGGCCGACGCCGGCGCCTGGCCAAGGTTCTCGCAAATCTTGCCCGTGAGGGCAGGGCATGACGAGCCCGAGAAGATGAGCGTGTTCCGCATGACGAAGTCGAAGAGGATAGCAAGACGGCGGCCGGAGCGTAGGGAAGGACCGCGCAGAATCTGTCCCAGTCGGCGCGGACGACGTGGAAAAGTCTGGTGGGAAGTGGAGAAGACGGAAAGTTGCAAATTATACCTCGAGGCACAGGAGGGATGGAGGGAAAATTGTCAGGCTTCGGCAATGTGGGGAGGGTTGGCGTGACAGGGATAGGTCAAGTTGGAGAAGGTACGAGTCGATGGGAGAGTCCGGGCTAGAGCTGCTGGAGCTGCTACTGTATCTCGCTAGCAATTCTCCCATGGGATCTCATACAACAAGGTGTAGGCAGCGCCAGCTGGCGGAGGATACCGCCAAGCGCACCTGCAGTTGGATATGTTGCGGCACAGCCTGGAGTCTCCAAGTACCTATACCTTTTAGTCAAGGCCCCATGTACACGCGTTACATCTGGAGAATTCCAATTTTTCGGGATAGTACCAGGTATGGGTACCATAAGAAGGCACACGTTGGATGGGATACGACGTTGATAGTTATATGTGTGCGTGCGTACCTAAAGTAGGTAGTGGGTGGGCAGCAGGAGTTGGTTGGTGATTGATTGTATGAAAGATCTTGCCGCCCGAGTTTGCTTGTAAGTATAAGTGCAGTTACTTGGAAGAAAAGATGGTTACTCGGACCTGCAGGGTCCTCGACGTTAAAAAAAAAAAATGGTAAACCGACTAAGAAGCATACCTTGCGATGCCTTGGCCACTATCCATCCATCCCAGCACCACCACAGTTTCCGTGCGCCCATTCGCCCGTAATGGGCATACCGCGTCTCAACCCTGGTCTGAGGCCGTATGGCAAGGTCATACCCCTCGGCGGCCAGAGCGTCGTCATCGACGGACCGGCCCTGGTGCACAGGGTATGGGAACTGGTGATGAGCCCCGAGTCGGCCGAAAGCGCTGCGCTCTGTCATGTACCCTACGCAGCCCTAGGCCAGTCCTTCATCAATTGGCTGGACCGACTCCGAGCCGGCAATGTGAACGTGTAGGGCCCTCTCTGCCTCGGCTCGTTTGCTCGCCTTTGCCTTCCGTGCCTCCACGCTGACCTGCGCCAGGAGGAAAATCTACTTTGATGGGTTCCTGCCTCCGAGGAAATGGGCGACGCGGCGCTCGCGGCTGCTGCAGCAAACCAAGGGTATGGCCGCTGCGACCTCGGCCCTGTCCTTTGGTGTCGGCCGGCAGCGCGCCAGCAATCCCGCCCCTCTCAAGGATGTCCTGCAGAACATTAGCCCTTATTTGCGAGCCCACGTCTCCCGCAGGCTCCCCAAGCATCCTTTCCTGGTGCCCGCTGTGGCCGAGCTCCTGCGGGCGTCGGACGAGTACGGGCATCTGGTGCAAGTGGTGCCCGGAGAGGCCGACACGTACTGCGCAAGTGACGTCCGGGCAAACGGCGGAATCGTGCTCACCACCGATTCCGATCTCCTGCTGGAGGACCTGGGACCATCCGGCTCTGTCGCATTTTTCTGGGAGGTGAACGAGGACCCGGCCAGCGGGACTCCCGGTACTGTTGAGTTCGAAAGGGCGGAGCCACGCAGCGAGGGCGCCCTCTTCGCGTCGACCTACTCGGCTCGGGAGCTGGAAACCAGATTCAACCTGCAAGGCTACGGTGGGATGCCCAGGTTAGCTTTCGAGATGGTGTCCCGGGGGGTCGGCGTCCCAACAGCCCTGGACTTCTGTAGACGCAGTGACGAAACCGAGTTGGCTGCCAACGAAGCTTACTCCAAATTCCTCGAGGACCACCTGGTTCCGCAGGAATATATCTCGGCCGAGCACCCCGTCATCGCCTTGCTCAGCGCCCTGGACCCCCGAATTTCTGAGCTGGTCATCCAGTCATTGAACGTCGGCACGGCGGGTCCGGTCGAGGAAGAGCCGCAGAACAACGGCGCGCCGCGGGGCCCAGATCTGATCTCCATGTTTCTGCCCGTTATGATCGAGGACCACGCCCGGAAGAGCGCGTGGACCATGAGCGAGTCGGTACGAACGTTGGCCTATGCCGTCGCCCAGAAGCCAGGGCCCCATCGCCGGGATACCGTCATCGAATACCGGACGCTCCGGACAGAGTCCGGCGGCCGGCAACTGACCATCCCCGATGCCGCGGCCGTCGATGGCTGGTGTGAGCAGCTCTTGGAGACCATCAACCGCCTGGAAGCGGGTGTTTCCGACCCGGGCCGGTCATGGCTGGCTTTTGCCCTGTACCAGGATATTGAATGGTCCACGTCGGAGGGCAGGACACCGCTGTCAACCGTCGTTCTTGCCGAGGCCGCCGAGTTTGACGGACACCCCGGCCGCTACGGATGGGATGTGATCCACTTCGCCGCTCAAGTACAAGCAACACTGTACTCTCTAAGGATGCTCAAGCAGACGCTGGATGTCATGGCTGTTCTGGAAGAGTCGACTTTCTCCAAGGGTAGAGACGCGCTGCGTCGAAAACTCCAGAGCTTGCCCATGATAGCAGAATGGCCCACGGCCGAGACGCTGTTCGGCGTGCTGCGTACCTTGGATCAGCGACCTTGTCTCGCTACCGTCGCCGAAATGCTGAGTGTTCCAGAGGCCTCCTTGAGGATTTCGCCAGAACAGAGCTCGCAGGAGAGCGCGAGCAAGAAAAGGAAAAGGTCATCCAAGGAAAAGCCGCCCCGTTCTGTGGCTGTGAACCCTTTCGCTATTCTCAGTCCACAAGCCCAGGCGGACTGATGCACCGTCAGAGGAAAAGGCCTTGGAACCTGACTCTTTTCCGAGGTATTCCTCCGCAGTGTATAATACAACCCTTACCGTCCCATAAAGCAGTTACAGGTTCGAGTAGTGCACACGTGGCCCGGGTCTCCGAAAACGAAGTACTGACTGATATGGACTTGGCTGGAAGCTTGGGTTATTTTCGCTGATGGAATATGGAACATGCTCAGATCCGCCACTTGGCTCTAACATTCTACCAACCGGTCTGCGTCTATAACCCCTGAAGTACAGCTCGTATGGAAAGGGGAGACCATCCTTTATGGCGGGAGTTCCCCGGAGCGCGCGTCTCGCTTACGCCTCTGGTCAACCAAACGCCAGGCGGTTCTTGAACTCCTCAAACCTCTCGTCAACCCGGACCTCATTCCACGTCTCGTTGCCTTCCTCGTCCGCACCAAGAACGGGAGGGCCGACCTGCTCAATGGCAAAGCTTGCGGCGACAGTCGCCCAAGCTGCCGCCTCCTCGAGGCTCTTACCGCGGGCCAGGGCAACAGCCAAACCGCCCAGGAAGGTGTTTCCGCCGCCCGTAGGATCGACGACTTTCTCTTTGTCGGTGTGGTACGCTGGGATCCAGCGCTCGACGCCGGGGTCAACCTCGATCTCCTCCTCGGCCACCATACCCTCCTCGTCCTGCAGCAGCCCAGCAAAGAGGGCTTCCATATCCATGTCCAGCTGCAGACTCCCATGAACCATGGCGGACGCCTTCTTGCGCTTTCCGGTGGACCGCTTGGTGCGTTTCCGGCCGCCGTTGCGGGCCAGGTAACATCCTTTCTCGCCGGCCCGGATAACAAGCGCAAAGGATTGGAGAGGCATCGAGGCTAGAAGCTGCTCGCAAGAGCGTTCGATGGCGACGGTGCTGATCTCGCCCGTCTCGGGGTCGAGGCCTGTATCGCCCATGAAGCCGGCCAGCTCGGTGTGATTGGGGCTGCAGATATCGACCATGGGGAGCGTGTTAGTGCAGTTGAGAAGCTCATCAGTCGTACAGAGATCCGGCACGGGCTCCCAAACAAAGACAGGTTTTGGCAGGCTGTTGCCATCAGGTGTGACCATGGCGGACCGGCGTTTCTTGATGCCAGTGACGAGCTGTTGACATCTTGTCGGCGAGCAAACCATGTGAAAGGAGCGCGACGTCAGGAGCTCCGGGGTCAAGTCATCGGCAGTGACACGCTTCTTCTCCGTCAGGTACTTGAAAGCGCGGTTCTGGTGCTCATCATAGCCATTCCACCCCCGCGTGGTTAGACGATCGGGCGTGTCCCGAATCAGTGCCGATGTTCCCCACGAGGAGATCAGCTCGTCCAGGGCCGGGGGGAAATCCGACCCTCTGTCGACGATCCACCCGACCGAGGTGGAGAGCGGCCCAGGGGACAGGAGCCGGGCCCCGAGGGCCGAATATGTCCCTGCGCCGCCGAGAATGTCTTTCACGGGCGGCGTGGGGGGCAGGTACTCAATGTCGTCTGATGGTGATGGAGCCTGTCAGTAAGAGGGGCGGGTCTCATGGATTTGGTAACTGGAGCGACCCCGTTGCCGAAACATTCCTAGGGCTTCACTTGAGAGCCGGACAATGATTCCCAATGAAAATATGCTCATTGACATGTTTACCCACCACGGCCGAGCGACTCGACTACTAGTAAGGGCGGCTGGCCATAAGACGATGGGAGATGGCCACGAAGGTGTTGTAGTAGTGGTCGGTGGCCGTGTGGGGTCAGGGAGCTGTGTATGCTCGAAGTTGGTTGTTGAAAAGATGGCAAACGGATACAAGGAAACTCCCGGCGCAAGGAGGAGCCCACGTACCTAGAATGAACATGCCCATGGTCGCAAAGTCTATGGTCTGGCTTTCGACGACAACAGTGTCGCCGGCGTCGGCGGCGCTGGGGTCGTCCATGTCGGTGGCCATGATCAGGTGGTCTCGTTGCGCGCAGGTTTCCTGAACGGCAGAGTCGGCCTTCACGAAGGAAATAGGAGCAAACTTGGGCGGCGGTCGCTAGCAGTCATTGAAGCACCACCCTCCACCCTTGCAGGCTTGATCGCAGAAGGACGCCGCGTCCCAAGGTCCAGACGGCCGGCGGAAAGTGAAGCAGAGGGCCTAGGTAGCTGGATCCTGGACTCGAGACAAGAGTAAACGAATGGCAGGGCGATCACGTAAGACAAGGCTGGGATCGGTGAAGGCTTGGCGTGGATGAAGATGTACGGGGGTTGTGTGCGTGTGCGTGTGTGTGTGGAATGTTACCGCGTAACCCGCACCGTTGGTTATAGAGTAGTAGGTTAGTAGGTAGTGCTTGCTGCACTTGCTTCTTCTCGACTTCCTAGGGAACGCCTGGGGCATCGACGGTATGTCCGGTCCGCTCCACTGGCGTCGGGACCCAAGATCAGGGGCAATCGATTCATAACAATTTTGCGTCGGACAGCCTGCGGGTTGCCTGCCTACTTACTCAAAGTACATAAGAAGAGTCAGGATGTATGGAATACCTACCTACGACATGGATTAGGGCCGGAGCGAAGGCCAGGCGGTTCCAACAACACAGGGAATGCTGTGTGCATGCGGTTCCTTTTCTTTCGCCGTCCCAGTACTTTGAAACACTAGACATCAGTTGGGGGGGTTCCTCAGGACTGGTGGGTACCGGTAGCCTTGGACAAGTGGGCACGTCTCAATAGAATCAGACAATGGCGCATCAAACCGTGGAAGCAACCTTTCTTTACCTTAGGTAACGGATGGCAACCCAAACTGACAACATAAGAAGGCTACTACCGAAGGAGCAGCTCTCAGGCAGGGTCCCTGTCAGTTCTGGGTCGTTGCGCATCATGACCGTTCCAGGCCAGGCTGTCCCAATTTCCATCCCTACCCCTCCAGACTCCAGCCCTCTCATCTACTATTATAGTCCGATGATTGCGACGCCCGGTACGACAACCGGGCCGGCGTAGGCGGTACCTAGGATGCTCATGTGCCGTTGGGGCGTCACTGTGGTAATCGCAACACTTATGCCGCCGCAACGGCCATTTGTGGTGGCCAGGCACCCCATTTTCCCAAACACAGGTACCATCCAGCTTTACAAGCATGCAGTTTCATGGGTAATAAGAGGTACATATCTACCAACCATAGTTTCTGCCTCGCCTGGAGGCTACGCGAGATCCTCAGAATATACGAACCGGGAGATTTACACCTCTGCGGGCGTCATCCGTCGGGCCCCTTGTCATTGAACGCCACCAACCCTGCTATCAGAGCTGCCACCTAAAAGCCGCCCACTACGGCGCGCACCAGTTGTGCCTCCTGACAGCCTCCACCCCCCCCTTCTCTCAAGCAACCGCAACCGCAACCGTATAACCTCCGGGCATATCCTCCTCAACCTCGTTCACCACTTCCACCAAACTAGAGCGCGACTACCTCGTCGTGCAAGCCACTGCCCGCGATGGCGACTAATAACATGCACAACCTGACCACGCTCATCAAGCGGTAGGTCATGTCCCGCTCCCACTCCTCCCGCGCCCGCCCCCCGCCATGCCCATCATCGCCATCTCCCAAGGCGGCGCCGCATGGTATACTGAACTCAGCCGCAGGCTCGAGGCCGCGACCGCCCGTCTTGAGGACATCGCCTCCTCGACCATCGAGCTGCCGCCGGCCGTGCCCTCTCTGACGCACACGCTGGCCTCGCCCACCGGCGACACCCCCACGCCCACCCCCGGCGCTTTTCCCTCCCCGAGCCCCTCGCCCGCGCCCACGGTCAAGGCGGCACCCCAGGAATCCCTTCCCGAGTCGGTCGAGGAGTTTGACGCCTTCATCGCCTCCACCGTCGACCGCTATGTCCAGGCTAGCAACAAGCTCGGCGGCCTGATCGCCGACCAGGCCGCCAAGGTCCTCGAGGGCTTCCAACAACAGCGCCGCTTCCTCCTCATCGCCTCCAAGGCGAAGAAGCCCGACACGGCGGGCTCCGAGATGCCCGTCTACCAGGACCTCCTGAAGCCTATCAACAGCGCCCTCATGGCCGTCGTCGACCTCAAAGAGGCCAACCGAGGCTCTCCCGTCTTCAGCCAATTGAGCGCCGTCGCCGAAGGCATCATGGTCCTCGCCTGGGTAACGGTGGAGAATCGGCCGTGGAAGCACGTCGAGGAGTCGCTGGGGTCCGCCCAGTTCTTTGGCAACCGCGTGTTGAAGGACTTCAAGGACAAGGACGCCGATCAAGTCGCATGGATCCAGTCCTTCTTCCAGATCTTTAAGGACTTGACCGAATACGTTAAACAATACTTCCCCAACGGCGTCACCTGGAACCCCCAGGGGCAGCCGGCAGCCGAAGTCGCCAAGAGCGTTCCGGCTGTGGGGGCTGCGAGCTCGGCGGCAGCGCCGCCACCGCCGCCCCCTGCCGGCGGAATGCCCCCTCCCCCCTCCCCCGGGCCCCCGCCCGTCCTGCAGATCGGCGAGGAGAAGGCGGCGACAGGTGCTTCTGGCGCCGGTCTGGGCGCCGTGTTCAGCGAGATCAACAAGGGCTCGGACGTTACCAAGGGTCTGCGCAAGGTCGACAGGTCGGAGATGACGCATAAGAACCCCTCGCTGCGGTCCAGTTCGACTGTTCCCGATCGCGACGCTTCGATGAGGGGGAAGAGCCCGGCGCCCGGGAAGAAGCCCAAGCCCGAGGCCATGCGGGTTAAGAAGCCTCCGAGGAAGGAGCTTGACGGCAACAAGTGGCTGATTGTAAGTTACATTAGATGCTGGGCCAGAGGCCCACGACATGACTGGGCATACTAAGCAATTCGGCAGGAAAACTTCGAAAAGCACGCGGAACCGATTGAGATCGAGGCGTCCATCTCCCACTCCATTCTTATTTCCAAGTGTAGCCACACCACCGTCATCATCAAGGGCAAGGCCAACGCCGTGACCGTCGAGAACACCCAGCGACTTTCCATTGTCGTTGATAGCTTGGTATCGACCGTCGACGTTGTTAAGTCGTCCAACTTTGCCCTGCAAGTTATGGGGGTCATTCCGACCATCATGATGGACCAGATGGACGGCGCCACCGTCTACCTGAGCAGGGAAAGCACAGGAACGCGCATTTTCAGCAGCAAGAGCGCCGGTATCAACCTGAACATCCTGGACAACGACGAGGACGACTACAAGGAGGTGCCTCTGCCGAGTCAGATCTGCCACTACTTTGACGAGAAGAAGGGCGAGCTGGTCAACGAGATTGTGGACCACGCTGGTTAGTGTTGGTTTCACTACCCGAATGGACGCGATGAGACCTCGGCCGGACTTCGCTCGCATGGCTAGACGTGTGTAAGACCTAGAGGTGCCACCGCGGGGACGGCGCCATAGAAGAAGCGAGGGGTTCGGAAAGCATCCAGGCTCGTCTGAGCTTGCGGTTACGGGGGAGGCATTATCGAATTCGGACCTGCATTGCGCTTGGAGCGATGGTGACCCCCGGATTTTACCCTGGGGGCGCCCTGAACGGGGTTGTCGATACCGATTAGACAGCCAGCATCGTATAGATTGACAGTCATATGACCACGGCACGGCTCCCTCGAGATGCATCAAAGTCTGACACTCCCGCGTCTTTGCGCGAGTCTGGGTTGAGCAAAGCCGCCAACTCCGATTTGTGAGGCATTCGCGAGAAATCTACAGGACTTCTATATAAGCCAACAGCGGCAAACGATGCCGCACAAGGGGGGCAGCCTTATATCATACATGATTCCAAGCCCCCTTCCCCTTCTTAAGGAGGGACGGCCAAATACGGCCAACTTTCGGCCGACCTTCTCCCGTCTAATACTACCCACGATGCCCGTTTGAACGGGCTCCTGAGCCCCGATTCTCTACAGCTTGGCCTTGGGGGCCTCGAGTGTCTGGTTCATTAGGGCACGGATATCCTCGGCCGCCTCGTTCAGGTAGTAGCTCATCTTCTGGCTACCGAGGCCCTTGGAGACGATGTTGAAGTTGATGCTGCGTGGTTCCTGGGGTCAGCGCGTGCTCTCCGAGGGCCCGGCACGGAAGCGCTTGGTTGCCGGTGAAGGGGGAAGGAGGAATAAAGGGAGGGAGACGGGGTGGCGAAGGAGAGAAGGGGGGACTAACCTGTTTTCGTTGATCATGTAGGCGATACCGAAGCCGGCATCGATGACCTGACTCCAGCCGTAGCCGTTGAAGAACTCGGAGCTCAGCTGGCTGGTGGACAGGAACCACGAGCTCGAGTAGCCGTAAGCCGGGTCCTTGTAGATGGCCGGGACTTCCTGGCCGGGCTCGAGGAGCTTCTTGAGGCCGAACAGGTGGCGGTCGACGCCCTTGCCGTCCGAGGCGGCCGTGATGTACTCAATGTGGGCGTTGATGGCCTTGCGGAACAGGTCGATGCGCGTCGGCTCGTCGGCGTTGGGGTCGGCCATCGAGGTGCAGAAGGCGGCGCTCTCGTCCGAGACGGTGCGGCACGTCTCGGTGCGGCCCAGCTGGAAGCGCCGGGTCGCGGCCGATTCGTATGTGGGACGGTTCTTGCCGTACATCTTGTGATAGGCCAGCTGGATGACCATCTGCACATAGGCGTCGGGCGAGCACTTGAACTTCTTGATGAGGCCCTTGCCGTAGCCCTGGTAGGCCTGCACGGCCAGCTCGTGCTGGCCGATGACGGCGCGGAAGTCGGCGACGGCGCGGTCAATCTCGGCCTGCACCTCCTTGGTGACCTCGAAGGTGAGCGGCGTCGGGTCCGGCAGGTGGGAGCGCACGGCGGGATTGCTGAAGTCGAGCTTGTTGTTGAAGATCATGTCGTTGACGTAGTCGTTGAGGCGGTGCGTGGGCGTACCGTCCATCATGCTGTGCTCGCCCATAAAGCCCGAGGTGCCGTTGTCGTTGACGATGAACTGCAGGGGCTTGTCGTACCAGCGGTTCTGGCCGTCGCCGTGCCAGTAGGCGTGGGCGCGCTCCTCGAGGGTGACGGGGGCGGCATCGTCGAGGCAGACGATGAAGGAGGCGGCCTCGACGGCCTCGAGCGCGGCCTTGTTCTTGGGCGAGGCGCGGAGCAGGACCTCGCGCGCGTCGGTCCAGACGTCGCGGTTCTCCGACGTTAGGGCGCCGACGGCGGGGGCGCGCGAGGCCAGCTCGTACACGCGCGCGAACTGGGCCTCGAGCTCCGATGTGTTCAGCGGCTGGCCGTCGACCTCATGCAGGATCTTGAAGAACTGGTTCTTGCGAATGGCGACGATGTACTTGTGGGCGCTGGCGTCGTACTTGACCGGGTAGTCAGCGGGCTTCGCCGCGACGCGGCTGGCGTTGAACATCCACTTGTAGCTGTCCATGCAGATGGGCAGCTTTTTCATGTACTCGGGCTCCAGCGTGCCGCTGTCGACCTGCTTCTTGAACTCAAGGGCGGCCGTCGTGATGGCGGCAGCGCGCTTGGCCGGGTTGCGCCGGCGGCGGTCGTCGCGGTGCGAGTAGAAGTAGCTGACATAGGGGACCACGGGGTCACGGTAGGCCAGGTAGGCGGCCTCGTTCCACCACTCGTAGATCCAGTTCTTGGTCTTGGGGTCCTCGCGCTTCGCCACCAGCTTCTCCTGCAGCTTGTGGCCGACACCGCCGGGCTTAACGAACTCCTCGACGGCCTTTCTGCTGTTGGCGAGCTCGATGGGACTCAGGAGCGGGTTGAGCGACTTGAGATAGCGCGCAGCCGTCTCTTCGAGCGTGGGCACGGGGAGTTTCGGCAACGAGTCCTGGAAGCGGAGCATCGGCCCCTTGGATTTGTCCTCTACATAGCCTGCCGCGGTGCCGTACAGTCAGTCATGAGGGTGCTGGCGCGCGTGGATTGGGAGGGGGGACGCGGGCGCAAGGGGGAACTGCACTCACCCGCGGGCAGCGAGCTGTTGCTCCGTTTTGCGGCGGGTGCCATGGCGAGTATACTGCTCTGTATCGTGGGAAAAGCAAGAGTTGGATCGTCAGCCGTCGTGATCTGCCCAGGCAAAGTTCACAAAGATTCGCAGATTCGCGGATTCGGGTATATCCAGAAACAGCCTCGGCAATGAGGTCACGGCCAGTCGCAGGCTGTCGCAACTCCACCAAAGCACGGCGCAAGTACGACAGCAGCAGGGGGGGGAAGGGGCCGGGCCACACATACCTTGGGAGCGTGAACTCGTCTCACTGTGCCTCGCAGCGTTGTCGCAGCATATGCCCGACTGGTGGCCAAAGATGTCAACATCTCAATTGGCTTGTGAAGAAAGGTCTACGAATAAGAACAGGAAGGGGGACGGCACGGAAAGCGAATGGGCAGTTGAGTCGTGCACCTGACCTGATCTACGCCGGTGACCAGGAAGGAGAGGTAGGGGTGGGAACAGCCGCGGTGTGACCTAGAGCCGGTGCCGAGTGCCGCCTCTTGCCCTTTACGCAAGCCTAGGCTCTCGTGCCTAGGTAACTAACGTAGTGGGCGGTATGGATAGTACGTAAGGGCCTTCGGTAGCGGTAGCGGTAGCGGCAGCTAGGGTTGTCCGGAGGAAGGAGGGGAGGGGAGGGAGGAGGATCGTGAAAGGCAGTCAGAGGCTAGACAGAGACGTTGTAGACGATGAAAGGGAAGGGAAAGCCGACGGACGTCGTCTTATGACTGACTGGCCGACTGACCGACCAAGCGGTCGTTCCTTCTTCCCCAGCATTTCCCGCGTTTAAGCTCATCGTCCCGCAAAGTGCGCTTTTCGGAGTACCCTCGCACAAAGAAATCTTCGCCTGTCTCATCCAGGTCAGCAGAACGACCATTCCGAGATTACATCTCACACCATCCATCACACACACCCACCTTTCCCTCCGCGCATCTGTTCCCTCCTGCCCCAGTCGACCGAGCACGAGCCGAGGTAAAACTAGATGCGAATACCCGCCCAGACCCGTTCCTTTGGACCACTAAATCGGCTTCCCTCCAGTGCCCTAGGGGTTTCCCCATCCCTAGAGGCCCCAGTTGCAACTGGCCTCTCCACGTTACTACTGGCCCGGACGTGGGGTGCCTTTTTTTTCTTTCCTCGGGGAAAAGGGCTTGGTATGGGTGGGGGAGAGCCACAGGCTGTCAAGCAGTGTCAAGCCACATTCACATGCCAGTGAGAGATGCAGAGTCAGGCTTCGGCCCCATGACGTCGCACTTGACTAAGAGGTTTTATGTACTAAAGGTTGTATGGGCGAATGAGTTAATCTCACGGGCGCCGTCACTTTATGCGCACACTTGCACAAAAAGCCGGTATTCACTCGACCTCTGCAAAACTGAGCGGGCGACTTGTACTTGCCGCCTTTCATTCGACCGCTGGAGTCGCTAAGCGAGCATTAGGCAGGAGCCCTACGTCCGAGTAGGGATTTCGCGTCGTTTCTTGGCAGCCGCATTCGTTCACCAATGACGGTCTAGCTCCCATATGAGGCTATCACGGGCTTATTTTGCTCTATTGTTCATGTTATCGTATTGTATCTACTTTTGCTCCCACTTGGACGACGCCACGATTGAGGTGACCGAGACATGCTGATCTTTCGATCTCGCGTCGCGGGCTCCAGTCCCGCAATCCGGGACCTGGGCCATCTGAATGGCATCCCTCGATCTTAGAACAATAAAGGAGCTCGCTGGGCGTTTCGTGTCTCAGGGGCGGAAATTTTTTTAAGGCATATATGTAGTGGCCGGCTGGCATTCTCCTCGCGGCCTATCTTGCCGCGCTCTTAACTCTGGAATCCCATCGTCTTAATCAAGACCGTGGAGTCAGAGTCGCAGGAACGGTGAACAACGCCTTGGAATATCTTCAAAAAGGGCTTACCCTCCCGGCATCGCTTCGTTACTCATGGGGCTCTTTCAAGTTTGACGACCTTGTTCATTCCATGTAGCGCTTGACCCATTCGCTCCTCCACGTTTTCCCATTCTCAGCCGATCTGGCAATCATCTTGTTCTTGCCACTCCTTCCACTCATTTCCAACATTGCTTCTTCTTTTACTTTCTTTCTCTTTCCTTTGAAAATGGCGTACTCCCTCGCTACTCACTACGCCGGACAGGCGTTACTGGACGGCTTCAGTTTCTTTACGGGAAGTGATCCCAGCCACGGGTTTGTAGAGTGCGTGCGCTGGCTTAATCATCCCACACAGGGCCAGACGCTTATAGAAAGCTGATATTGTACACAGCTACCAGAACCAGAGCGCCGCCCTCTCGCAGGGGCTCGTCTCGGTCAACAACAACCGAGTCCGACTTGGCGTGGATTCAGTGAACACTTACACCGTAGATGACGTCGGCAGGCCCAGTGTGAGACTCACGAGCTACCAGGGGTTCACCCATGGTCTGTTCATAGCCGACTTCGCTCATATGCCCGCCTCGACCTGCGGTGCTTGGCCTGCTTGTAAAGACTGCATAATTGACTGCCTGGGCGCCTAAGCTGACGGTATTCCAGTCTGGGCTTTCAACAACGCCAATGATGGCCAAAACTGGCCACTCGGTGGGGAGATCGACATCGTCGAGGGTGTGAATACCGCGCAGAGGAATCTGATTTCCGCGCATACGTGGGTCCACAGCCCTGTCGTCTGTTCACTGATCACTATCAGCTAACACATGTAGGACCCCTGGGTGCCAACTCCCGAGCAACGGCTTTTCTGGGGAGCAGGGGCCTATTGACTGTGGTCCTGGGGTAAGTCGACTTCAGTCCACAGCATGGAGAACGGTATTGCTGAGGCGTCTGGCGTCTAGCCCGGAAATATTGGTTGCAATTACGCCGCGCCCATCTCGGATACAACGTCGTACGGAGATAGCTTCAACGCTGAAGGCGGCGGTGTGTACGCCATGGAATGGAACTCAGATGGTGTGAAAGTGTGGCATTTCGCTCGCTCTACGCTGCCCGGGGATATTGCCTTGGCCCCGATGGCAGTACCGGATCCGGAATCATGGGGCCCCCCCGCGGCCATCTTTGGCGGACCTTCTTGCCATACCGATTCCTTCTTCTACAATATGAGTCTTGTGATCAATATTGTGAGTACACACCGGAAACCTAGCCCTTTCATCCGCTGACCGTCAATGTAAGAACCTATGCGGTGATTATGCAGCCAATGTATGGGGCATGGCCGATCAGTGCGACACATTGGCGCCGACTTGCAAAGAATGGGTGGCTGGTCATCCCGACGCATTCCTAGAGGCGTATGTACCTCTTTTGCCCCTATTCGACGTGTGATTGTTGACACTCCATAGGTTCTGGGACATAAGCTACATCGATTACTACCAGAAGCCAGTGGAGGAAGGACCCCCAGTCTTCCCCACCCAGACTTCAACCTCTGCAGCCGCCGCGGCATTCTCTTACACCACGGCGAGTATGACAGGCCTGCCTGTGAACACGTCTTTGCCGAAACCAGCCAGTAGCCATTACGCTCATTAATATAATACCCACTGCTCTGCCGACAGACGGCGGTAGGGTAATAGGCAACCGAGTCACGGCTTAGGGGTTTATGCTTTTTCGTTATTAGCTTTTACTTCATAACTTTTTTTGTTAAGTAGGATTTGTGTAGCTATTGTAGGTAGTTTAACTCTAATACGGGCAACAACACGTGGCCTGCCGCCGCTGATCTACTCGATCTGCATGGGAAAGAAGTACGCAGGCTCGTTAGGATCGTAAGTTGGCTCTGGACTCTTTAAGAAAGCACGTGTCCAGGGGAAGAAGAAGAAAAACATGTTACGAAGTACATACAACTGAGACTCTTCATTGGGCATTGCCTCGGCTGTTAATAACAACCAATGCGACCACCTTTGCGCTGGTAATGCGTGGGAGTTCTGCAGTGGAAAGGCCAAGGGGGCTCTCCTTTGGTAGCAAAAATGGCCGGCTCCTTTTTCGATCCGACATCCAACTCGACGAACAAACCCACCATGAAGTACCGTCATACCACTCCGGTGAATAGTTTCTTGACAGTCTATGGCGCCTTGAGTTGGGAGGCATCTCCTTCTGATGCACCGGCTATGGATGTCATCGGAAACTTCGGTAGTGAAGACTTGGTAATAGCACATGGAGCCTGTGGCTGCCATCGTCACGGTTATCTCGGCTGTGACGGCCAACTACACAACCTTCTGTGCCACCAATCCGACAAAATTGATTGCTCTCTAGTATTGCACAACCATGGCAACGGCCGGGCCTGCCTGCACTGCAACTGCTGTACCTCCCGGTACTCCCCATCAGGATGTCGCTGTGGCGCCGTACGGGAACATGATGGACGTTTCATTGACGAACGGCACCAGCGCGTCTTTCAACGGAACCAGTATTTCCTCCAATAACGGAACAAGGGTGTCTTACTTAAACAAAACCAGCGTAGCTTACACGGATAGCTCCGCCATCCCCTGCCGCGACGCAGCGTCAGGGTCCATCGTCACGCCCAGCGCTGCTATAGCCGCCCGTACCCATGCCGATCCTCACGCAGTCGTGCTCCGCCTGTGGCCTCCAGGACGAGGATACTGTGACGCTTACAGTACCTGTCGCGATAGCAACTGTCGGGCCTGACTCTGTCGTTACCGCGACCAGGATTGCTACGGTGGTGCCGCTCAAGATGACACTCAACATTATGGAGACCAACGGTGCAATGCCGTCAACGAGAGGTGTCGCTCATGTGCCACCGACTTCGATTAATGGCAACAAATTCGCGCAAGCAGCGGCGGATTGGGGCTGATGGATTACTTTGTGCCTAGGGCTGGTTGGCACTATGATGGCTCTGTAAGTTTGGGTAAAGGTTGCCATGTGCCAGACAGGGAGTTAAAGAGCAAAGAAAGCTGGGACAGTAAATGGCCGAGGGTTCAAGTGGAAAAAGAGTGTACTGTAGGAAATTATGTTGGCCTGATTACAAGATGAAACTTGAGGTGGCAGAGGGTCCGTGGAAGCTTGGTAGGATACGGTCGACTTTCCTACGTGGGATGTATTACTCATAGTATCCTGTACAGACTGGCTTCGAATCCGGCCAGATGCGGATGCCCGAAATCAGGGCCAATCACTTGAGGCTGCATTGCCGGGCTTTGTGGCCGACAAGGAAGGCCAGGCGTGTTTTTGTCAGGTACAGAGTTTCGAAGAATGATGCCCCTTACCGAGGCAACCCGGATGCTTCAGATTCCCTTCCCAAGTGACCATTCGGGCTCTCGGCAGTTCGACTTACCAACTTGTCCGTCGGTACAACCCATGATTTGGAGATCCGCTACGGGTTGGAAGGTGACAAATAAGGGGGCGTCGAGGCGCGGTAACAGGAGCAAGGGAGATGATAAACTATCCACACAGCTCTTGATGTTTTTGTACCCCTGGTCCTTTCTTAGTTTGTCATCCGGTCTATCCGATTCCCCACGGTGGTCAGTGACGTTGCCGGGCACTAGTTATATCCCCAGCCCACGGACCGGTGATGCTTCGCAAGCTACCGGGGCGTGTATGACTAGCGAGTGAAACCAAGACTGTTGCGGCGATTCATCCCGAATCCCAAGCTAATCCGACCGATTGTCCTGTCATCCTGGGTGAGAATCCCTCGCATCTACAAGGCCATTGGTTCGGGACCTGGGGATTCCCTCGTCACCCACTGGGTATAGTGGGTTTGAAACGAGCCCCATGTAACCCCAAGCGAATTAGAGTTGCGGTCTAGAGCGACGCCGAAAGGCTCGGCCCCTGGGGCCGTCATCTCCTCAGGCGTAATTTGACTGGCCATCGTCCAGACAAGCATTTCGGTATCAAGGGGTGCCACACGGGACGAACCGAATGCCTGGCCCGTCCTTTCTTAGCAAGGGTCCAACGCTTTGACAGTGCTCAGCTGGAGAGAGATATATTATACCGGCACCCTCGCCACCCAAACGCACTCCTAGCTTAGGAGCACAGCTTTCATTCTTCCCCCGCCCTTGATCTCTGTGAGGTCCCTTCGCTTCGTCCTTTTGCTCCCTGGTTTATTGTACAAATTATTTACCCACTCTCTCTCGTCATCAGTTTTGACTCGTCCTGCCTCGACGACTTCTACTCAGAACCACATTTCCTCAGAATGGCTTCCTTTGTCACTCTCCTCGCCGCGCTGGCCGCCATCACTAGCCCCTTGGTACAAGCTGCCCCGGTGGCACAGGCGGTGGCCAATCCGCAGCAGGACTGTGCTGCGGCCCTCATTCTGGCGCAGGGCATCAGCGAAAACATCGAGGACCAAAAGAACGAGAAGGCCGCCTTGGCCCAGGTGACCCAGGTGCTCCAGCAGACACCCGTGGACGCCAATGCCTTTGCCGCCGCCAAGGACAACCTCCTGAGGTTTGTCACCAACGGCATCACCATTCGCCAGGCCAACCAGGCCATCGCGCCGCTCGGCAACAAGGCCACCGCAGGCTTGGCTATTGTAAGGCCCCCACGCGATCCCCGCCGCCGAAGCCACGGAGGGAGCGTGTGCCTCTAACAAGTATCTAGGTTGCCAACGCTCAGCTGGGGGAGCTGAACCTCACTCAGGGCCTGACGGGCGATCCGGCCAAGGATGCGGATGCCATCCAAAAACTGAACGATGGTTTCGACGGAGGGCTCAAGCAGAACCAGCAAAACATGTTGGACGTAAGTCGGTCCACAGTCGACTGGGAGACATGGCGGATCATCCTAAATTAACACCTTTCCCTTTCAGGCTGTTGCTGGCTGTGACCAGGCCAAAGTCGGACCGCCGACCAACGGCACCCAGATTGCCGACTCGGGTAACAAGCAAAACGGAGGTAAGATGGGCGGAGGCAAGAAGGATGCGGGCAAAAAGGATGCGGGCAAGAAGGATGCGGGCCAGAAGGATGGTGGCCAGGGGGGCGACAAGAACGCCAAGGCAGGCGATGGTAATGCCGAAGCGAATGCCGCCTGCAGCAGTTAAAGCTACTTTGCTACGTGGTGAGCTATTCTTTACCGCCAGACTGAGCCAAGTTGCAATCTCTAGTGGTGTGGAGATGCTGTGGGCGGGGGGGCAGTCCAAAAGAGTGGAAGCGAGTACAGCGTCGTGGTGCTGGTTTTCACCTACACACATGCATTCTTATAAATCATGATTAATCCTTTCCTTTTCAATTCCATCCCCCCCCCAAAAACCAAAGGGTTGGAAACTACGTGCTTGTACTTAGCATGCCTTATGCCACCCACCACACGCCACTTGGACCGAGGGGGTTTGTGGGTCGCAGAAGGCGTCTGGCACTTAACCACTGGACGCCGGGCACTGTCAGGGTGTGAGGGCATCACAAGGTGACGGTCAGAGGCGTTTTGTTGTTGAGCCTGCCCTTGGTCCCGTCTTGGCAGCCAGCGTTGATTATGAGACTTCCAGGTGCCTTGCCGCCCTGCATGACCCATTGCCAGACGATACCAAGGCCGCCGTACGCGAGAATCTTGACAGCGTCCACCCAACCCCCATGTGGAAACATATCCCGAAGGGGGCCTCGCATCTCGCGAGCCACGAAGCTCTCGTATGTCTTCTGGCAGTTGTCCCAGTACACGGACTCCTTGCCGCGTGCGGAATGTACGTGGCCAAAGATGTGCACCTTCGGCTTCACTCTCCAGACTTCCTCGAGCAGCCCCGGGCAGCCGATGTCCAGGTCGAGATGGTACTTCTGCGTTGGGGGTTAGATATATCCGGTAGGGGCACAAGCAAAGAGAGCTCACCGGTGGAGTATGCGTAACCAGAATGTCCGTGTCAATAGGAATCGAGTTGGTCCAGGGATGGTCTTGAATCTCATACTGAAAGGCGTTGGAGTCGTCGCCGCACTTGGGGAGTGAAGGGGCTCCGTAAATATTAAGTTTCCTTCCACCCTCAAAATCCAGAGTGACGGACTCGTTTTCGAGGTAGTTCATTCCTTTGGTGTCGACTTGACGGTGAGCCAGAGTGTCTTCCTCTCTGCGCGACCTAATGTCGAACCAGCTGTCGTGGTTGCCGCAGACGACGACCTTGTGCCTATGCGGGAGGGAGGCGAGCCAGTCCAGCTGCTTCTGGATGTCGGCGGCCGTGCCGCTGTTCGTCATGTCGCCGGCATGGATGAGGAGATCGCCGTCTGGCACCTTGGCAACGATTTCCTCATGTGTGTCGGAGAGGCAGACGACGCGAATGGGCGGCCTGTTCGGTGGAGGTCGCACGGGATTGCCGCGGAGCCACAGAATGATCCAGTACAGGCGCACCACGATGGCCTTCAAGGGGGATTCGATAATCTCGTCGAGAAGCGTGGGGTTGTCCCACTTGATACGGCGGCGCAGGCCGGCGTACTGTAGTACGCCCATGGCCCGAGACAACGTATGGCTGACCGAATGACTGACCGTTGACCGATAAAAATGAGGTAAGGGCGGGATGATTTATGAGATGGGTGGCTTGAGACAAATGTTTAAATCCAGGAAGTTTCAGGTGTCCTTGGTTATGAACAGGCAACTCAACGGTGTCGCTGCACTAAAGGGACCGGTAGACAGGGGCTGGACAATCAAACCATGTACTCGTCCAATCAAGAGACGATACCACGGTTGTGGCGGGGGCGGTAGTTGTTGCTGCCACCAAGACGACATGAGGCCTTCAACCCCTGTGGACCTTCAATACAGGCAACCTATGTACCTACATTCACCCATGCCGACATTCAGGTATTGCATTTACATGATGTACATGTACTGTATCTAACGATGGATGGTTCTGCAAAGGAGCGCACTCTAGAAGATGACGAACCCTTTGCTCGTCACAACAGCCTCGCTTCTCTCATCCAGGTTGGCCCAAAAAAAGTCACATATGAGACTAGTCTCGTCGGTTCGCATCACCATCTACATCGTACAACTGGACTACAAGTCCAACACCTACCGGAAGTGACAGGAAGCTCCACCAATGGTTCCCCCCCATCCCACCTGCACTTCTGAGCTGGAGCACGCACGGGCCCCGGCGCCAGGGTGTCATCGATTTCCCATTTCCTGGGGGTCTGCGGCATGACGTTGATCGACACTAATACTCGTACAGCTGCCCTGGCTGCAACAGATCCAGGAAGCTTGATTTCCCACCTGCAAACCGTGATCGTCACGTCGGCTTCTTCCGCCCAGCATTTATTTTCTCATGGCCTAAAACCTCCCCGCCCTCCCCGCCTCCTTCTGTCTACAAGGCATTGATCGCCTCTTTCCTTCGCCGCGACATCTTGTCAAGACACGCCCAGGCCCAGCTATCGCTCCGCCGGCAACCATGGCGAGTCTGAGCAGTCTCTATGCCTCTGATGGCCACCGACCCGAGCTCCAGACCAACATGAAGTGAGCATCCCTAGGCTCCTACACGCACGGGACTGCCATCTTACTGATTTTTATGCTCTCGGCAGCGTTGACTATGTGATCAACTACCGTGTTCCCCCCGAAGGTACGCAAGGAACTGTCCGAGGCGGGGCGGGGAGGCCCATCACCACCAAGTCGTCGCACAACTGACATTTGCGCCGTGCAGCCCAGGCCGAAGCCGAAGCGGGGTACACCCAACTGATCGAAGCCCTCACCCGGGTCGGTCTCGCCTCCGAGGTCCGCCGCGGCATCGACCACTCCTCCGTTCTGATCTTCGTGAAAGTCGCGTCCGAGAGGTATCTGAAGTCGAGACTCTACACCGAACGCGTGCAGGACTGGCTGTATGGGGTCCGAACCAAATCCCCCGACAAAGATGTCGAAAAGGTGTTTCAGGATGAGCCCATCGTCGACGCTGAACGCCTCCGGCTTGTGTACCTGCTCATGACCAACCCGAAGAACGAAGGCGGCGCCGGCATTACACCCAAGAGGGGCCAGTGGAAGCACGTGGAGTCTATATTTCCGCTGCACAACCACACCTTCAATCGCCAATGGATCAAGAAATGGAGCAGCCAATACGTCTTGAGTGAGGCCGACGTCGACCAGATCCGCGAGAAATTCGGCGAGAAGGTTGCCTTCTACTTCGCCTTCCTGCAGTCGTACTTCACCTTTCTCATGTTCCCGGCCGCTTTCGGATTCGGCGCCTGGCTGATTTTGGGCCAATACTCGTGGCTATACGCCCTCGTCAACTCCCTTTGGAGTGTCGTCTTCTTTGAGTATTGGAAGAAGAAGGAGGTAGACCTCGCCGTTCAATGGGGCGTACGTGGCGTGTCACGCATTCAGCTCCCCCGTACCCAGTTCAAGTGGGATTACGAGGCTGCAGACCCCGTCACGGGCGAGCCAGTCAAAGTCTATCCGATGAAGAAGCGACTTCAGACTCAGCTCCTCCAGGTGCCTTTCGCCTTCATCTGCCTCCTCATTCTCGGGGCCCTATACCTGTTCTGCTTCTCCATTGAGATTTTCATTGGCGAGATCTACAACGGTCCCTTCAAGTCGATACTTGTGAGCCTCTTCTCAATCGACCCCAAAGGAGCTTCGGAGGTGCTGACTACGCCCAGACATTCCTACCTACCATCATTCTGACTGCCTTGATACCCACATTGTCTACGGCCCTTGGCAATCTGGCAGGGCGGCTGACCGAGGCGGAGAATTATGACACCCACGACGGTGAGCATGGCGCTTTTTCTTCCGCATGGGGCAGACAGCTAACTTGCCATAGCTCACGAGGCGGCCTTGACACAGAAGATATTCGTTGTTAACTTCATTACCTCGTACACGCCCCTGTTCCTCACGGCCTTTGTCTACATGCCCTTTGGCAACCTCCTAGTACCGTACCTGGATATTTTCAAGGTCACGGCGGAGAAACTCTCGGCCAACCAGGAGATCACCGCCCAAAGCTTCAGCATCAACCCCGACAGGCTTAAGAAGCAGACCATATACTTTACCGTCACGGCCCAGATCGTCAACTTCGCCATGGAGACTGTGGTTCCGTATGCGAAACGCAAAGTCTTCAAGAAGGTCAAGGAGGTGCAAGACGAAATGGCGCACAAGAACGAGAAGGGTGGTGTTGTCCCCGCTGATGCTCCCGAGGAGGCCGATTTCCTGGCGCGCGTCCGCAATGAGGCTGAGTTGGATGTGTACGACGTGGCCGTGGACTATCGGGAGATGGTTGTCCAATTCGGTATGTGGCATTTTCCAGACCGGCGTTTTTCACTGTAGGTGTTTCAATATCTAACTCGGCGACAGGCTACCTTTCGCTCTTCTCGGCTATCTGGCCTTTGGCCCCCGTATCCTTCGTCATCAACAACTGGGTGGAGTTGCGAGGCGATGCAATGAAGATCACCCTCAGCAGCCAACGGCCCATCCCGTGGCGAGCCGACTCCATTGGCCCTTGGCTGAATGCTCTTGGATTTCTGTCTTGGTTCGGTAGCGTCGTCAGCGCCGCCATCGTATACCTGTTTCACTCGGGGCCAGAGGGGCCAGGCGGCGAACCCTGGGGAATCTCGGCCTGGGCACTCCTGCTCTCCATCCTGTGCGCCGAACACTTGTACCTTGCTGCGCAATTCGTTGTTAGGTACGCCCTGAACCAGATGGCCAGCCCCGGCCTTGATAAGGAGAGAGCCATACGGTTTCAGATGAGAAGATCTCTGCTCGAGGAGACCTTGGGCGATGATGCTACCCAAAAGCCGCTCCCAGATATTCCCACTGGCGAAAAGATCACCAGGGCTGCTCTGGAGGAAGAGGCGCGCCAAGCATCGATTCGTGGTCATGGAACTCCCGAAGAAGCGTGAGTTCTCCCCAGCTTGGCTCTTGGATCACCCTGGCTAATTAGGGACGAAGATTTTGGCAACGCCAACAGGGTATGGACGAGACGATTTCGGTTGGGCGACACCTGATCTCCAAGGTAGGTTTCGCCATCGCACATGGTTCCCAGGCGTCCGTTGCTAATCCGAGCAGATCGTCGAGGCCAACAAGACAGCCAAGGCTTAGGCAACCCCACTTGTTATAATCTAGGAAATGGCCGAAGACTCTCTCGCGTTCCAATTGAGTGCGCATACTGATGGGAATTGTGATGGGTACGTTCGTCAACGACTGGCTTGCCCTGGGCCAATCGCTGGTGGGAGGGCATGGCGTTCTTGGTACGATCAGAATCATCCGGAATGACGGGGTCCAACCTTGGGCATTTCCTTGTTTTTCGCTTTTCAGTTAGGTCTTGCCGCGGCCTTGCAATACACTCCTCTAAACGCACCCACGCCCTTAAAAGGCAACTTGAAGTTAAAGCTAAACCTCGTGAAAGTTTTCCAAAATGTCCCTCAACTGGCTATGGCGTTTTGTAGCATGCTCGAACGTCGGATACTTGGTTTCGTCCCCAACGGCGAATGCCTCGTACAAGGCGCCAATGTTCCGCGCTGGGAGCTTGATGTCGAGACGCAGATTGGAGTCATACTCGATCGGCTGCACCGTATCGGTTTGGAAATCGTGGAATTCGATGACGGGGGCGTTCTCCTTGCCGCTGACCTGCAAGCTCGGCCCATCAGCGGCAGTCAAGCGAATCTCGCCCTTTTCACCATTTATGGCCCACACCATCGGTGCCTCCCCTTTGAACGGTTGGCCAGTCCGGACCCTTATATGGAGGCTGGCGTTCGGGGCCACTTGTTCTGACGCTGGTAATAAACCGGCGAAAAAAACCAAATCAGGGACGTTGGACCGGACCGTCTCGATGATGTCGCCACTGGAGGGGTCCTTCACTCGCACGTCGGGCCGCTGCAGTTGTAAGCTAGACTGTGAAGTGTGAACGTCCCCGAGCACAAACTGGACAAAGTCGAACACTGTTGGACGTCGTGTCAGTACTCGTGTTCAAGGTGCCGGGCTCTCAGCGGGGGTTTTCCGAAGGAAGGAGACTCACTGTGCCCGAACGCAATGGTGAAGGGGTTTCCACCCACGGCACGATCCGTGAAGTATTTCAATCCCGTCGGGACCGTCGCCCTGTCTTTTATGCCGCCAAACGCCCGCACTTCACTACTCAACACTTTGCCGATACGGCCACTTGCTAGCTCGTCGCGCAGCTTCAAGACGGCGGGCGCGAACCTGCCCTGCAGCCCGATAGCGGTGCGGCCGCCCTTCTCTCGCGCCAGGGTTGTCAGTTCGGCGGCGTGCTCGACGTTGTCTGCCCTATTACGCCCAGGATCAGCCACGGCTTGATAGAATTTGGAGGAAAGCAGAGGGGGGGGGGGGGGGGGGGAGGACCCTGGGGCCTCCGGGAGAAGCACTTACAGAGGCCACTCGACGAAGACGTCTTTGCCCGTGCGGACACTGGGCAGCACGGTCGGGTAGTGCAAGTCGACGCGCGTGGCGCATACGACGAGCTCGACGTCGGGGTCTGCGGCCAGTGCCTCGGGGTCACCGTACGCTCGCGTCTCGGCATCCAGCCCATAGGCCGCAATGGCGCGCTGGGCCGACGCCGCCGAGCTGTTGAGGAGTGCTACGATTCGGTATTTTGCCCGGCCCTCGGGCGACAGCAGGTAGGGCAGGTGCGCGTTGGCAGCCCAGCTCGTGGCGGCGCCGGGGGAAAGGCCGATGATAGCGGTACCAATGGGAGCCATCGCGTCGGCGGGGAGGGGATGTAATGTTTGGGATTCTAGTTGAGCAATGCTCCTGTAGTCGAAAGGTGATCGGGATGTTTTGTTTGGTATCGCTTTTGGGGACTGAACGTCAAGCTCGATCAGCGAGCTCTGGCGATTTTTGAAACCAGCAAATACCAGGTAATCAAGCTGGGTTGTCGCGCAATTACACGGTTCCTAGGTCGCACGAGAACCGCGTGGAGTGATTACAAATTGATGTGCTTACTGACGATAAAGGAGGTCGATTTCTCAGCACCAGTATGACGTGATAAGGGATTCTGATGAGTTGAGAAGCTGTGTAGAAATGGCAGCCCAAGATAATGACTACAGATTTCAATAGAACATTGACCATGAAATGCCAGTACTCACGGAACGAAATAATGATATAGAATCGCGTTTTGCTACCTAAACCAATCTTCAGTATGATTTGCGATAACGAGGCCTAGAGGCCGGCTGCGTCTGTTCTGCTAAGTCGCGTACTTTTTAGTCGGTCTGGCTTACACAGAGTACGCGCGGAGACGGCTCGAAACAGCATAGAACGAACCAATTGGCCAATGGATTGCTTGCGTGCGTCTACCTCCAAATAGGGTCGAAGAAGCCAAATGTCAGATGCTCGATTGACAGACTGTCAAACACAGCAACATGAACCTCAGATGCCTCGGACGAGGTCGCTTCCTAGGTAGGATGACGTGGGGCTGGCTGCTGTAGTGGAGGTGGCATAGACAAGCGCTTCGCGCTCGAATTGAGCTTGACGCGATGAAGCCCACCCACTTCTTTGACTTCATCATCAAGCTCATGATACGCAACCACACAGCGCCCCCATTGACACCATGGCGATGAGGGCAGTTTGGAACCGGCTGGCGCGTTCTTCGTGGGCTCGGCCATTCAGCACGCGGGTGGAGCGGATGCGAGCCAACCCGTGGGTGCGACAGGGCGGCCTCTTCACCTACTACCTCTTCGCCATGGCCTCGTGCATCCCGGCCGTCATCTTCGTCAATGAGAACCTGTTCATGATCACGAGGATCCGCGGTCCCTCCATGTATCCGCTCTTCAACCCGGACAGGGACCGCTCGCTGGCCGAGGACGTCGTCTTCCTCTGGAAGTTCAATGCGCAAGAAAAGCTCGAGAGAGGCATGATTGTCAATTTCTGGTAAGCCTCCCATCCCCTACGTCTTTTCCCGTCAGTCATGGTCTAGAACGGGGGCACAGGAACCCGACGACGCCGGAGGAGACAGCGATCAAACGGGTCATTGGATTGGAGGGCGACCTCGTCGCCACCAAACCGCCGTATCCCGTCAGCCACGTACGCGTGCCGCCGGGGCATATCTGGGTTGAGGGCGACGGGGAGCAGACATTGGATAGCAACTACTACGGGCCCATCTCGCGAGGCTTGGTCATCGGCAGGCCCACCCATGTCGTGTGGCCGCCGCATAGAATCGGCAGGGTGCGATGGGAAGAGCACGCGGCGAGGATCAGGGGCCGGCACTAGCAGAGGGCAAGCGAGGCAAGCTATACAAGGTATACGTTGTGGTACCAGGTATACTACCCGTCCGTGGTTCTGTACAGCCTCAGTGACTCAGCGGCCACGCGGGCCACGAAGAGGGAGCAAAAGCGGACCCGGCCGTCTGCTACCTACCAACCACGGGGGCACATGACCTGGCACCGAGCTCGAAACGAAACAGACTTGGCAACTTGAGCCTCGCTGTCTAGTTGCCTCCGCACGCGTTATCCACCCTCGGCGGCCTGCCTACCGGGGAACGCACGGCGCGGGAGGGGGAGGCAGGGAGGTTCTGGAGGCCCAGGGTTCGAGGGCCAGACGCCGGCAGACGGCGAATTGGCGGGCCTGACAGACTGACAGACCGGGGGGGCGCCGACGGCCCATGTGGGGCCAGATCTGAGGTAGCCCATATCGAAACGTCCGATAACGTCAAAAAATTAGGATGGAATCGGCCTAGAAAGAGACCCGACCTGTCCGGCCATTGACCCGTCTCGATTCCTACGTGCCGCCAAGCTTTCCCTGTCTCGCCTGCCTACATCCCTCCTTTGCGCCTGACGCAACGCTCATTTCCGACTTCCCGGTCCCTCCTTGTCGTGACCGCCGCGACCAACGCTTTCCCGCCCGTTTGCAGGCACATGTCAGTGGGTGGTACTCCAGCGCTCGAGTCTCGCAACGCGCCGCCCACCGGCCCGCCCGGGTCTGTCGCCGCTTTCTCGTCGCAGGCGCAACAAGGTTACGGGCATCGGGAACACATTCGACCTCGGTCCGACCTCGATACGACCTCTGTCCCTGTCTCAGCGTCGCATGCGCCTGCCCACCACGCCATGAGCCCCAAGGATGGAGACTGGGAGAGGCGCTCGCCTCTGCTCCAGGTCAGTGCAGCCGCTCGCTTGAGCCGGAGCTGCCCTTGCTTCCCGCCGCGCCTGTTACCGGCTGACCCGTTGCGTGTGTACAGGTGATGCTGGCTGGAGGCTTGGGCGGCACCACGGGCGACATGATGATGCACTCGCTCGACACCGTCAAGACCCGACAACAAGGCGACCCGCACTTCCCGTCCAAGTACACGTCGCTGGGTTCTTCCTACTACACCATATGGCGCCAGGAGGGCGTACGGCGCGGCTTGTACGGCGGCTGGCTGCCCGCCATGTTGGGTTCTTTCCCGGGCACCGTCCTCTTTTTCGGCACCTACGAGTGGAGCAAACAGCAGATGCTGCAACACGGCGTGCAGCCGCACATATCATACTTGACGGCCGGTACGCGCGCCCCTTGTCCCCGTACGAAGACGAGGAAGAGCAGGACGAGGACCGGGGATGTGAATCGCTGACCCGAGACTCCTTAGGCGCCCTGGGCGACGTGGCCGCCTCGATAGTATACGTGCCCTCGGAAGTCCTGAAGACGCGGCTGCAGCTTCAGGGACGCTACAATAACCCGTATTTTGACTCGGGCTACAACTACCGCGGCACCTTCGATGCGGCCAGGACCATCGTGCGGGCCGAGGGACCCCTCACCCTCTTTCACGGCTACAAAGCGACGCTATACCGCGACCTGCCGTTCTCGGCGCTGCAGTTCATGTTTTACGAGCAATTCCAGAGCTGGGCAAGGCATTGGAAGAAGAGCCGCGACATCGGCACCCCACTGGAGATCATGACGGGCATGGCGGGTGGCGGTCTGGCCGGGGTGATAACCTGCCCCCTCGACGTCGTCAAGACGCGGTTACAAACGCAAATCGAGCCCGCTCCGCCCCCGGCGGCCAAGGAGCGCACGGCGCCCGTCGACCCCAAGGCCGGCGTCAAGGAGCATACCAAGGGCACGCCCTCGTCGCACCAGCAGCAGAGGCAGATCTCCACCTCGTCGCCCTACACGCACAAACCCAAACCGGCGGCGGCGACACTGGACACGTCGTCGGTGTTCAAGGGACTCCGGATGATCTACCAGGTGGAAGGAATAGGGGGCTGGTTTAGGGGTGTCGGTCCCCGCGGCGTCTGGACCAGCGTGCAAAGCGGCTGCATGTTCTTTCTTTACCAGACCATATTGCGGCGCCTTGAGGGCTGGTTTCCAGCCGAGGCGTCCCTCTAAGCGTCCGCCCCAAACGAAGCCGGGCGGGGTCGAGGGCGCAGCGCAAGGGCTGTACGACTATGTGTACACTACCACCCATCTAACGAATGCATTCAGGGCGTTTGGAGAGACAGCGTATAGAAGAGCGAGGGATAGACGGGATATATAGACGAGGAGGACGAGGAGGAGGAGGAGGACGAGGAGGAGGAGGACGAGGAGGAGGAGGAACTGGAGAGTAAGGCAACATCTCGCATCTATCGGACCATATAAAACAAGGACACAGGTGACTGGCCGCTGCGCAACCCGGGACGACCAGTTATCACATCCGTGCCGAAGGCGTAACTTTCTCAGGTACATTGTATAAAGACGCAGGTAAACACCCATCCATCGGGGAGCTGAAGGTCATGCAACCCGAGGGCGGTTGGGAAGCTGGATGTACATGATCGCTCCTCTTGTCTCACAATGGCCCGAGTTGGACGGACGGCTCCAGCCGGTCGGGACGTTTTTTTGGCCCCACTCCACCTGCTCCCACGCGGGCTGCAAGCGCGGTGCAGGCGGGGCGGGTAGGCACCTCATGTACTGTTTTGTTGTACCCGTACTTACCTTGTAGCTACTAGGTCAGGTATGGCTGCATTGAGGCCGCTTGGCGGAATTACATTTTTACAGAGCCTGGAAACATTTCGACGCCAAAGAGTACCGCCACGACAATTACTCGTGACGGCACCGGAAGCTGCACATGCATCATCGCATGATCGACCAGCCGACGGCCGATACAAAGCCCCCATCGACTCCCGCGTACCGCCCACCGTCCATGGGCTCGAAATAACGCCTGAGCCGGAGCTCGAAATGGCTCATTGTGGCCCGCACCATGTCTCCGCCGTTACCTGTGCCCTCCAAGGCCGCCATCCACGCCCTGCGCGGGCTGGCGCTGGGCACCTCGTGCGCCATCGGCCTGATCATGGAGGACAGGCGCCGACGCATCTGCACCCTCAAGATCGCCCTCGAAAATAAGAAGAAAATCCGGTCGTCGCGCCTGTACCACGGCGCCCCCGAGATCATTGCGCCCCTCACCGAGGATGCCGTCGTTCTGCGGGGCGACGAAATCCAGTGGCACTGCCCCAGCGACGCGACGCCGACGCTTGGGAACGGGAAAAGGGCCGCGAGGCAATCGTCGGCTGGCGCTTCTGCAAGGCGCTCGTACTCGACCTCCTCGAAACCCCGGGAAGAGCCGCCGGGCGACTTGGACAACTCCGCCCCACCTCGACCCCGAGACCCCCCGGGCCCAGCCGACAACCCCCGGCCACCTGGCGCCAGTGCTTTCCCCCGCTCCTTGAAGCTCCATCCGACGCCGGTGGTGGTTGCAGGACTCAAAGATGGCGGCGGCTGGGCACGCACGTTGGCCCCCAAGCGTGACGATACCGACACACTGGACCCCCCGGTGCTGGTAGCCCGTCTTCTGGAGCGACTGGGGAAAGAACCAGAGTGTTTGGACGAGCTTGCGACCGACCTCCTCCACGGGCTTGTCAACAGATCCGTTTTTGTGCGTCTTGGCGACCAATGGACCGAAATGTCGGCGGCGCTTTGCCGGGAATTCCAGGCGCGGGGCCGGTGGCAGGATGCCCAGGATGTGCTTGTGGCAGCGGCCAAGTCCGGCCGGCTCGACCTCGAGGCGTATTACGCCCACGACCCCATTCCAGTAATAAAATCGGCGCTGCCGCCTGCTGAAATGGTCGCGGACCCAAACCAACGGACGGCGGGGTTGGCTAGGCTTCGCGTTGCGCTGAAGATCTTCCTTGTCCAGTTCAAAGACAAGCCGTCGTCGCGATCACCGGAGCTTGTGCCCGTGGGAAAAACTCTTATCCCGCTCGTGATTGCCTACAACCAGCCTCAGCACGTGCGCGAGATCTACTGGCGGGTCATGTGCCAGCTAGACGACTCGACCGAGTTCACGGCGGAGACTATCAAAGCCTTGTTCAACTATGGCGACTTCAAATCGGTCCTGCAGCTTTTCAAAGGCAATTTTGCCAAGACGGCTCCCGACGAAGCTTGCTTCCGCGAGGTGGTCGAGATGATGGTAGCTTCGGTCGAGGGAATGAGGGGTGCCCAGGCCAGCCCTATGCTGCGCATCTTGGCGGTCATGGGCGAAGCTGGCAAGTTTGAGCTGAAAACTGGCTGGGTCATGAAGCTGATGCAAGCCCATTGGGCCCGCCACCACGACTTGACCAAGACTCGCTTCCTGTTCGACCAGATATTATCCTCGGGGCTTCTCGACAGGGTTGCGCACCCCAGGTACATTTACAAAGTCATGATCGAGCTTTCTGTTTTGGGTGACGACCTCGACGCGGCCCATCATCTGCGCGACGAGATGCTCATGTTGTCTCCGGGCATGGCAAACGACGTTGGCGTCATGGGCTACTTCGCGCTCGCCAAGGCGCAGAATGGGGACTGGGACGGCGTGATTGACGACTTTGCCAGAATGAAGGGGCACAGGCCAAACCAACAGGAGGACTACGACCAGGCCTTCGTTCGGGTACTGAAGCTCTTCGCGAAGGGGCACCCCGTGGCCGAGATTGAAGAATTCATCAAGTACTTCACCTCGGAGATGCACGTCACTCTGCACCCGTACATGGTCAGTCTGGTGGCCAACTCCTACGGGCACTTTCACGAAGCCGGGGGGCTCATCGAGTGGCTCAAATACTGCAACTCGGCCGGGTTTGCTCTGACACCGGCCTTCACCAATGGCGTACTCCGGAACTGCCGTCTCAAGTGGAATTACCCGTTCTGGCGGCTGAGGAAACTGTTTGCCGAGGTACGACGACTCCAAGACAGCTGCGTCGACGGCGTGACGGAGAAGATCGTGCACGGCGCGGCACTTCAAAGCACCCAACGTCCGGGCCTCCCAACCCGCTACAAGGTGTTGTCGCTGAGGTTATCTTTGAGCCGGAAACCGCTCTATGGCCGATCGGCAGACCAGCGTGACGTTTTGGCCAGCATGCACGAGGCGCTCAAGTGCAACCGGCCCAGTAAGGCCATGTACATTTACCGGCGCGCGCTGCGGTACGGCATGGCGTGGAGCCCTGCCTGCTTCCGGGTTGCTGTCCTCGCGGCGCTGCAGCACAGCACGCAAAAAGCGATCAGTCTCATTACTTCTACGTTCCAGCAAGGCTACGATGTCACGGCGGCGGTCCAACTCTACCTCAAAGCCGAGCTGGACCAGTTCCGGGGCACGTTTGACAACATCATGAGCAACCTCAAAACGCTCGTGACGCGATTCGAAACGGCGGGGATCCTGATTGATTCGTCGGTTCTGACCCATGCAGCCATCATCTCGGCACAATCGGGCCGCGACGCCAAGGCCATCTCGCTCTGCACGGTAGCGATGCAAAGGGCGGGTGCTACGAACCCCTGCTTCTCAAGAGAATGCCTCAGAGCGCTGTTGATGGCGTACCACCACACGCTCGACGCGAAAGGTCTGCGCTGGGTCGTGGATGCGCTTCCGTCCAGTCCCTTGTCGGAGGACACCAAGGCGCTTACGCTGCTCAAGTCGACGCGCCGGCACCTCCGGCGATGGAACGATTCGGAGCGCGTCCTGGCGATGAGGGGGATTCTGGACGAGGGGATCACGAGTATGACGGAGCGTCGCGCCTTGCAGCGCGAAGAAGTCGACATGATTCATGGCGAGACACTTCGCATCATGAATGATGCCGTTATGGAAATGCAGAGACGGGAGGAGGTGATACCCAATGCGGCGCCGATGCCGGCTGTCGAGGCGCTGCCGCCCCAGATCGCGGCCGAGGCGTGATGGTTCTTGGACACGTAGAAAATAAGAATTACCCCGTCAAAGATGAGACTAGATGAACAACAAATCTAACCATGGGGGATGGCCGGGGGCCGGTGTGATGGTGTGTAGGCGATCAGCATGTCCCGCCACTTTCCTCCTTGATCCTGATGTCTGGAGGATGCAGACACCCTGTGGAATGGCTTACGAGCAAGAGGGGGAATCCGCCTTTCCCGGGCGCGTCATGGACAGGGGGAGGGAACCCAGGGCTAGCGCTATAGACGGCGTAGGAATGGGTTTACCTAGGGGAGCACCCATTTCCTCTTCCACGACGACAGTGCAGCAGCTTACGACGGCAGATCGATCGGTGGATGTGCTCAATGTCACGACGACAGAGATGGATGACGCCCTAAGGGTCCCTCCCCCATACGCACAATTGCGGGTTCAGTAGTTGCACTTATGGACAAGTATGTAAGTAGCGTGGACTGTAAGTACATACATACCTAAACATGTACGTAATGGGTGTAGCCACGTGCCGCCAAGGGGGGTTGGGCCTACGAACTGGCTTTGACTTGGAAGGGAGCCCTTAGGGGGTGAGACGGGGGCCTTTTTTTTTCCCTTCCCACCAGGGAGGGCGAGCACATGCGTCCAAGAACCGTTTAGACCGGAGCAACCCGCGGAAGGTGGGGGTTCGCCCAGGCATCTGGTCGCGCATCTATACCGATCCCGGCCAAGGGCTATCGATAACTTTCAGGGGCCGTGGTGGACACTGGGCGGCGTAGTGGTTTGCAGGTACTTGGCCGACCCTGAACCCTGCGAATTTTTGTCGAGATCGGATCAGAAAAGGTCGAATCAGATGTCGAACGATGATGGCACTATCATGAGGAGTTGGTTCGCTCTCTAGACTTCTCCCTGCGCAGGTACTAGTTAAACAGGGCTCTTTTCTCCCTACGACGACGACGATCTCCCTCTTTCTCTCCCACCCAACCCAAACAGCATAACCGTCCCCACGTACACAATCGGCATAGCCATTCGGCAGGCTTGTTGCTTCTAATAAGGCGTTTGTCGCCCAGGCACACGCCCATCCTTCCTTCTTAGCTCCAATTGCATTGCCTGCTTCCGCGCCTGCCCTACATATCTAGTAGCTTTTTACCTCCAGGTACACCTCGAGGGGAGCATCCACGGCCGTCGCCACCTCCTTCCCCAATCAAACATACACCCAATACGCGCACGCACGCATACTCTATTCTTCTCCCTCCCACATTCCTCTTCCCCTCCCCTCGGGGCCGACTGATATCTTGCCCTCTACCGACGACGATATCCACGCCCCCACTCCCCCTCCTGCTCCCGCAGCCATGAGTTCCTTTTCGCAGAAGCAAGACGAGCGCAAGCAGCGGCGGGTCGAGTTTCACGAGGCCGACGTGGTCGTGGTCGGCGCCGGCGTGTTTGGGTGCGCGGTCGCGTTCGCGCTCGCCAACCAGGACCGCAGCGTGCTGCTCCTCGAGCGGTGGATGACGGAGCCGGACCGCATCGTCGGTGAGCTGCTGCAGCCGGGCGGCCTCGCCCTGCTCAAGAAATTGGGCCTCGGCCACTGCGTCGAGGGCATCGACGCCGTGCCCTGCTACGGTTACGACGTCATCAACTACGGCCAGGAGGTGCCCATTGCCTTCCCCGAGCTGGCCAAGATTGGGACCGGGCCTGAGCTGGCCCCCTGGGTCGAGACGCACGAGATGACGACGACGCCGACGCCGAGCCCGGCCAATGGCTCGGCCAACGGACACGCCAACGGGCATGCGAACGGACACGCCAACGGCTCGGCGCATAACGAAAAGAAGACGACGACGACGGTACGGCCCCGGGGCTGCTGCTTCCACCACGGGCGCTTCATCTCGCAGCTGCGCAAGGCGTGCCTCGGCCACCCCAACATCACCGTGGTCGAGACGGAGGCGGTCAAGACCATTAAGGGCGAGCACACGCCCGAGATTCTGGGGGTCGAGGCGCGGACGCTCAACCCCGGAACGGGTAAGAAGGAGCCCGACTTTTTTTTCGGGCAACTCACCATCGTGGCCGACGGGTACGCGTCGACGTTCCGGAAGGAGTACATCGAGCGGGCGCCGGTGGTGCGATCCAAGTTCTATGCGCTGGAGCTCATCGACTGCCCGCTGCCCTACTTTGGCTACGGGCACGTCGTGTGCGGCGATGAGACGGTGGTGCTGCTGTACCAGATCGGCACGCACGAGACGCGGGCCCTCATCGACGTGCCCGTTGACTGCCCCGAGGCGACGCCGGCCAAGGGCGGCGTGCGCGGCTACATGACCAGGGTGGTGCTGCCGCAGCTACCGGAGGCGCTGCAGCCGTCGTTCCGCGCCGCCCTCGAGCGCGACAACAAGATCCCGCGCAGCATGCCCAACTCGTGGCTCCCGCCCACGAGCCAGGACGCGCACCCGGGCATGGTGATCCTCGGCGACGCCATGAACATGCGCCACCCGCTGACGGGCGGCGGCATGACGGTCGCCCTCAACGACGTGGTGATCGTGACCGAGCTGCTGGCGCCGCTGCCCAACCTCGGCGACAGCGCCGCCGTCGCCCGCGCTATGGCCACCTTCCATTGGCGCCGCAAGAGCCTGACGTCCATCATCAACGTCCTGGCCATGGCCCTCTACAGCCTCTTCAGCGCCGCTGACCCCAACCTCGCCAAGCTACGCCGCGGCTGCTTCCGCTACTTCCAGAAGGGCGTCACCGACGAGCCTGTCGGCATGCTCGGTGGCCTCATCCACCGCCCCTTCACCCTCGCCTACCACTTCTTTTCCGTCGCCTTCCTGGCCATCTGGCTCGACGCCCAGGACACGGGGCTCTGGAACCTGCCCCTGGTCCTAGCCCGCGCTGTCACCGTGCTCTGGACCGCCTGTGTCGTCTTCCTGCCCGTTATGTACCGCGAGCTGTTATAGGCCGAATCGGTCTCCTTCCTTCACCCTCCTCTCTACAGATATTTCACTTTTCCCTCTTCCTCCCGCACCCTTTTTAAACCCCCTCCTCTAACCCGAGAGACCAATTTGGGTCGGACATGTTTTGTTTATTCCCTCTCACGACTTACTCCCACGCGCGGCGGGCGGGCACGCAGCGGGTTTGACGCTTGTTATAGCGTTTTGGCATACCATGTTTTAGCATGTACATATTCCATCACACATGCACACACGACAAAGAGAGCGTCGGGGCGTGGCTACGCGGCATACGAATTTACCGCGGACACGCATACAGACGAGACACACAGACACAATACAGATACACTAATGGTAATGGCACACAAGCTTGTAAAATTTCTTGATGAGTGAAGGGGCACCCGGTCGAAGCCTCTTACAGCGTGTACATGCCCAGAAGTGTTTTATACCGTACGTATGTCGAGTCGGCGCGTCGCTGCTTGCCCCTCCCAAAGCACGAGGGCGGCAGAGGGCCGTCGTCGTCAGGTCAGGCGGCGGCGGTAGACGCCCAGCATCCAGCTCGCGCGCAGCACGGCGAGGCCGACGGCCATGCGGATGCTGTCCTGGATGACGTTGAGCTTGCTGCCGTCGACCTCGTGCCAGTCGATGGGGACCTCGGCGACCTTGATGCCGGGCACGCTGCCAATAACAGTGCCGTCGCTGGCGAGGACGGGAACGGCGGGGGCCGACTCGGCGAGCATGAGCATCTCGATGTCGAAGATCCAGCCCTCGGCGTGCATGTAGGGGACGATGTGGGGCAGGGCGGCGCGCGAGAAGAGCTTGAAGCCGCACTGCGTGTCGCGGATGCGCGACGTGGCGGGCGGCGTGAGGATCATGAGGACGAAGTGGAAGCCGCGCATGAGGAAGTTGCGCAGGGCAGAGCGCTGGACGACGGCGGCGCTGCCGACGAGGTGGCCGCGGCTGCCGATGGCGACGCCGCGCCCGCCCGCGTCGGCCACGTCGTCGCAGCCCTCGACGAGCTTGCCGAGGTCGCTGAACTTGGAGGCGCCGTCGGCGTCGGCGAAGAGGGCGTACTCGCCGCGGACGTGCCGCAGCCCGTGCGTCACCGCCCCGCCCTTGCCGCGGTTGCGCGCCAGCGTCACGAGCCTGAGCACGTCGTGCAGCCCGTGCCGCCGCGCGAAGTCGAGTATCACCCGCTGCGTGCCGTCGCGGCTGCCGTCGTCGACTACGATGATCTCGTAGCCCGCCGCGGCCGGCGCCGGCGAGGCGTGGCGGTGCGCGCGCCGGCCGGGGAACGTGGGGCTCGCGACGGGCGTCGGCGGCGCCTTCTGGCCGTCGGAGCCGTCGCCGGGGTCGCGGGCCTCGCGGCCGAAGTGGGCGTCGAGATAGGCCACGGCGTCCTCGAGGGCCGGCAGGATGCGCTTCTCCTCGTTGTAGGCCGGGATGACGACGCTCATGCGCAGCTGGGCGGGCTCGATGGCGCCCGTGGGGGGGCCGAGGCCGTCGGAGCGGCCGTCCTTGTCGGCCTGCGCCTCGCTCACGCGGCGCTCGGCGAGCCAGCGGTCGTGCCAGCACGGCAGCGGGCGCGTCGCCACGCCGCCGGCGGCCGTCGTCGTCTGGTACTGCTTCTCCGACGGGAGCGGCGGGCGCGGCTTGGGCGCGAAGGCGTGGAGGAAACCGTAGGCCTGCGGGCACCCAACAAATGTCAATTGAACCCTTTTACCCTGCGCGGCCCCCCTCCTCCGGGGATTTTAGCTTACAGCGACGAGCGCGGCAGCGCCGAGGGCCACGGCCACCAGGAAGAGGGTCGCGAGCGGCGCCTCCCGGACGACGTCTGGAAGCCTGGAGGAGTCCATGGCGGCGGTTGTTCACATTGGGTGGCCCCGGAGGGAAAAGCTGCCTTTGCCTGCGAAGTGGCTGAAAGGCGGGAGAGTAGGGAAGAGGAATCAGAAGAAGAAGAAGAAGGAAAAGGGCGCAATCGTCTGGTGTTTCGACCGTCTTGCACCCATGGGAAACGCGCTCGGATTAGAACACGGTTTACAACTGTGGGTGACGTCGGGGGGTTTGATTGACGCAGGCAAGGGTCCCGTTTGGGGGATTGGGAAGCTGCAGCTTTAGCGTCCATCCATCTTTAAGTGGGATCGGTCCCTGGGTAGCAACTGCCGTTTCCGCCTTCAGGCACCTCCGGCTGTACTCAGGTACATTATGTACATACTCATTTTGTGTAGAAGTACCTACCTACAGACATGCTCCCATACCCCATGCCTGCTGGATCAGAATCCATTAGGGTGTAGGGTGCCTCACGTAATTACATGTATTATGTATTTAATCTCGCTTTGTTTCCCTTTCACCGGACAGGTACTTATGGTGTGGTTTGATGTATAAATAGGCTAAGGAGCACAGAATATTCACAGCATACAGGTGGCTTCCACCTCCCTACAGAGCATTGCCTGTTGCTTCGAATTCATTCAGCCATTGGCACCATGTTTGGCACACTACGCTGCAGGCTTCGTCATGTCACGAGCAACATCAGCCTGCCACAGTGCCATACCCCAGACTCTTAATATTGCTTCAAGGGCGGTAAGCCCGAGCATATATATCCATTCAGTACCTGTTCGATACTGCATATGTCATGACTATTGTCTCCACTGTCTATCCTCCAACAGATATGCTTACCAGACATCGCCTTCTTTCTTCGGCCCATCTCTTGCCGAAGGGGCTTCTTTCTTCCACGCATCAGTTGCTTCCGCACTGTCTTCTTCGAGCTCCCCCTTGACCCGGGAATTTTCTTTATCCGACTCATCCTCGCTCGATAAAGCCTCACTCTTCGAGTCCTTCTTGGTCGATGCTTCAGGCATCTTCTGCGATGCATCGGGCTTCTGCTCTGCCTTTGGCGGCTCCTCCTTGTCCTCCACTTTCCCTTCGTTGTCCGATATGTTTGGCTTCTCCTCCTTGCCCGGGACGTCTTGTGTCCCCTTGGCAGGCAATATGTCGAGCCTAGGCTCCTCCTTAGATACGCCACCATGCGACGCCCCATCCCCCGGCGCCTGTTTGGCAGCAGCCGTGATCGACGCCATGTCCTTGGCCACGACCTCGTCTATGCCCTCGAGGGTGCCGCCCCTGGAGGCGACGCTGGCGCCGGAGGGTGACCGCTCCGTTTTACGCGGGCTGGCTGGGCTAGACGAGCCGCTGTCGGATCCGGCCCCGTCCAGGACACTTTCGCCAAAGCTGTGCTGTGTTCCCGGCCGTTCAAACTCGCTCATCTCACTTCCATCCGTTGACGCCCGGATGCCCATCCAGTTTTTCTCCCCCGACATGAATTTCGGCGAGGCCAGACCTGGACTATTGAGCGGCGTGACGCTCCTCTCGCTCACCGAGTCCGATTTGGTCCATTTGCGTACTCCAAAGCCCCAGCCACCACCTCCTCCTGTTCCGGCACTGGCCGTGCTCATGCCGCTGGTGGGCCGGCCTCCCCAGCCTTGTTTGCGCTTCTCGCCGGCCCACGAGGCCCAGCTTCCGATGTATGCGCCCGCCTTGGCTCCGACGCCGCTGGCCGCCGGGGCAGCGGCCTTGTTCGCGTCGCTACTGGCCGCACCGCCGGCGCCGTTTGGTTCCGTAGTCTCCGCTGCGGCTTTGGCTTCCTCGGCACGTTTGCGCTGTGCCTCGCGCATGGTCTCCATGTCGGCGTAAAACTTGTTGAACATGGTGCTAGCCTTTTCGCGTGCGGCTGCGGCATTGCGCCCGAGAACCTCGCGCCCGGCAGCAAAGCGTTCATCGAGATGCATATCTTGCACCTGCTGTTGGATTCGGCGTTGCACATCGTCCATGGTCAAGCCGCCCGCACAGGGGTGCTTGGGCACAACGATATCAAAGATGAGCGAGTCTGTGTGCGCGTTCCACATACGATAGTTGTCCGTCCGGGACCAGTATTCAACCCATTCGTAGCCATAATCGGCTGCCGGGTCGCCATCGATCTCCGGAAGCGCCATTTTCGGGTTGTTGGGGTGCTGTGCTAGGTAGTTGTGGTATTTCACCGAGGAGATTAGAGACAGCAGGTACTCTTCAAATTGGAGCCGGATGAACTCCTCACTGCCCCGGTAGCCCATGTGGTTGGGCTGGCCCGGATTCCGCTCATCCCAAGTGTCATTGACCTCCTGCGTGATGAAGTCGATCCATCGCCGGTCACTGGCCGTGAGGGCGAGCGCAGCACGGAGGGAGGGCGACGTAATGTTGATAGTGCTTTCGTCCAGGTTGATTAGAATATCGCTGTAGCGGTCCCTTTGCTGCAGGAGCAGCGAGTTGGTGCTGCCGACAATGTATGATTTGGTACCCTTGTCGGCAAGAATGTCGAGTTGTTGCAACGGCGTGTACGGGCCAAGCAAGCTCCCCTGGCGTCCCCATTAGTATGGATCCTCCCGACGGCAGAGGCAGATCGCGCGATGCCTTCTTACCTTTCCAAAAATTTGAAGCGGCAGCCCCATATAAGCAAGTAAGGAGTTGCGGTCGCTGGTCTTCAAGCTTGTCGGTTTGCTCAACCTTTTCTCGTACGAGTCGAGTTCGGGGCCGGCACAGTCTTGCAGGTTCCTCAGCAAGCCCGGGATCAACGAGATAAGGGAGAACTGCATCATGCACAGCCGCTCACACCGCGCACCGAAAAACAGCATCTAGCAAAGCCGTTAGTAACCAGGCGGCAGTCGACCGGTTTGGGCGCCCTTACCTTGGGCTGCAAAAGGCAGCATTTCAGAAGCACCAGGGTTTGCCATCGGAACTCGTGGACTAGCTCCCGTAGGTTCATGCCCAGGTATTGGTCCCGATCCACCTCCTCGCTAAACTGTCCTCGTTCCTTCTCTTCCTTCAGACTCTCCTGGAAGCGCCGAAGGATCTCGCAATCGCTGAACTCGCGCTGTGCAAACCAGGCGCTTGTTACGACCGAGAGGCGTTCCCTCAGCATGCCAAAGTATTGTGGGCTGTCGGCTATCACCACGACGGCTTTCTGGACAGTCGAGCGAGTCACGTCGGCGGGTCGCACCAGGAGCTGAGAGGCGTCCAGCTGTCGAGTGCAGGAGATGCCGAAAAGGGAGGTCGGCGGCAGTCCGTCGGTAGCGGGTCGGAGCAAGGTAAAATAGGAGAAGTCTTCGGTCGAGCTGCGAGGCGAATCAACAGAGTCAGCATTCCGCGGAGACAGGAACCCAGCCACGCGACCTCTACTTACGCGTGTGCGCCGTCGCTCAGGGCCATGAAGGGCAACAACGGCCACTTCCATTCCTCGGCCGGGTCGGTACCCTCGGGCACGCCAAACCACTTCTCGACTTCGGGGCCGCGCGCATGGTGGAAATCAA
This sequence comes from Nigrospora sphaerica, assembly GCA_018287875.1. NCBI lineage: Eukaryota > Fungi > Ascomycota > Sordariomycetes > Amphisphaeriales > Apiosporaceae > Nigrospora > Nigrospora sphaerica. The sequence continues at coordinate 5,779,963 of JAGVVL010000002.1, forward strand.
CGACGGTAACGAGCGGAATGAAGCCCGGGCGGCCGCCGTGGACGGAGAGACCCGGGCTTGGGGGGACGCTCGTGGTTCCGCCGCCGCCGGGGTTGCCGTTTCCGGGGTGCAAGCTCGCCATGATCGAGGTCTCAGTCGGCAGGTAGTTCCGCACGTCGCCGGGGGTTCGTCGGGTAGGAGGCGGGCCGCACAGCGAGGTTCGGCAGCGCTAGAAATACAAACAGGCCAGTGCACTTGGACCGTGACGGTCAACAGCTCATCCAGGTGTCCAATACCCAGACGGCGCCAACGGATCGGAATCCAGCTAAAATGGGTTATTGACGTCACAAACGGCCGAGGCGCGTCACCCTGCGGTTCGAGGGTATGTGCTCGTCGTTCTGAGTCGCATGACACTCCACGCCTATGGCTGCGCGGGAAGGGGCAGGGGCGTTGACGGCTGGGTTCTTGGCCGGCGCACGAAGAAAGAGAGGGGGGGAAGGTGAGGAGGGAGGGAGGGAAGAAGAGGGAAGAAGAGAGGTAGCCGGAGCTACGATGCCATGGGTCGACAGAGCTCGGCCGCGTGGACGGTGCAGGTGAGAAGGGGAGAAAAAGGGAGGCGGTCAAAAGGCTCGAGGATCGGTTGTCTGGGGAATGCGATGCCAATGTTGCATCCAATTCTTCACGACACGCTTGGCGGGGTAGGCTATCAAGCAGCAGAGGACATGGTCGTGGTCAAGCAGATGTCGCAACCCCTTGTGTCCGAGGCGATGACGCGCCCAGGTGGAAGACGCCGAGCTTGAAACCTCACGTGGGGGATGCCGCAGATGCGCACGAGGTATGGCTGGATTGTATCGGGGGGATGGGTAGGTACGTAGGTCGACTCACTCTGGGGTATGTCGGGGGACAGGGCAGGGCAAGTTGCAACGGCGACGTGGACCCCTCAAAGCAGCACACGACGATGCGCGCACGAGAGCAGGTCGAGCGGGACTTACTATGCTATTAGTATTATTGGCATTATTCTTAGCAGCACGTCAACAAACCGGGGTTGGATTTCAGGAGGTCGCTCGCTGGTTGGACAACGGCTGGAGAAGGGGGGGGTTCTACACAGTAACAACTCGCTCGGCTTTGACGTCTGGACCTATGGGATGGAACAGGGATCCCACCTTAAGGGACCTTAGCCCCCGTGCTAGGGAGAGCAACCCCACCCAATGTTCACATCGAGAATCCTCAAAAGAGCACACACGTCCATTATCGCCACTTATCCGTCCTCAAGGTCACTTCTCTAAAGTTCGTCAAGCTATATATATATATATCCACGTACTCCTCACGGCCGCCTGCATTCTAGATACAGACATGCATCCTGGCGGTCTCCACTGAGAAAGGAGAGGTAGACACGATGTGTGTGCTGCACGTACCAGACACAGTGGATGGGAATGTGCTTATTGCCCGTCACAAGCCTAGCCACCATTCGCCACGGTGGACGTCGGTAGATGAGCCAGGAAAGAAAGAAAACCCAGAGGATCGCCCACGGCAAAGGGAATTCACCATCAAATCAGGCACATGATTCCCGTCACCTGGAAAACGTGGCCCCGTGCCGCTCAGCTCGTTTACAAGCATCATGGAGGTCCGCCCAGTCCGGGCAAGGTTCCCAAGCTGCACGCCGTGGCGATCTGCCAGCTGTCTTGCATTGCATAATCGGCCTATTCCTTTTGTCTTCCCCCACCGCGAACAACATGGCCATGGTGGGCATCGTCCGTTGCCAAGCCGATTCGGCCTCCCCCCATTGACCGAACCCGCCCATATACGACGACCGACGGGCCGTAATCAAATGTCACCCCTCCATCGAACGTATGGCGGATTTGCTCCAGTGCCGGCTCTGCACGCCCTCCGGTCTGGGGCCAAGGCATGCGAGGCCACTTGGTCACCGGGTTCGGGCTGATCTATCACCGAGACTGTTCCCGTCAGCATTTGATGCCTGGCCTCTGCAATCAAAGAGCCGGCAGTCAGCAGTCTAGGTTCGTCCGAACGCTGCTTGAAAACAGATCACGAACACCACGCGCGCTAGGATAAGTACCCGGGCAGGAGGCACTCAGGTGCCTACAACTGAATGCCCTTCCAGTCACCCACCCCATTGAAGCACCCCATTCTCGGCTGCAAAGGAGCCTCGTTTCTTGGACGATTGAAAAGAAAGGTGGTACGTGAATCCATTGTCTGAGGCGTAAAGGCGGCGGGGACGCCCCAGGTTATGCCACTTTCAGGACCGAAGTCCGACCAACGGCGATACGTCTGAGCAACCATTCTGCCCCCTGGTGGTTTGTGTGATTTCCGATTCGAACAAGCCATCGTGGAATCAAATAAACAAACTGTCGTTGCTTCTATACAGAAGAGCCGTCGCTCCGATCTAAGAGAAACGTCGCACCTACCGAAGAGACGAGTTTCAGACAGCATATAGCAGCTCAACATAGAAAATTCGTGCTCGAGAATGGTACGCGACTGCCCTGCCTCTCCGTACCCGTGTGTCTTCGCCGGACCGGGTTCGAAAGTAATGGCTTCAATTGGAGAATGGCGGGAGGGGAGAGGTCATGGAGCCACCCAGATTGCGAAAAGACAACACTTCTCGTAGGTATACTAAGCTGAGTTATGGTGTCCGATCCCCACAAGATAGTAGTACGGTGAAAGTGTTCCATTTCCGATACTGACAAGTGACGCATTTAGTCCGGAACTCACACAACGAGGTAGCGGTCGGTGGCCGTGGATTTTGTGATTTGTGTCACACCCACTACGGAAACCGGGTACGGCTTACAGCATCACGTGCTATGATAAGTGTTAGTAAGGACAAGTTTGTCAGCCCGGGGGGTTTAATTGATCGGCGATCAGCATCGGGTAGATAACAAGAATACCCCTAGAAAAACTCCTGCAGGGTTATGATATGGAAGTTGACTAAGCTGCACCTTGAACGCGCCAGCCCAACGTCTTTTATGCCTACGTAAGTACATCTACTCAATCAGCGCTCTCGGGGTTGAATAGGGTACAGTGCGTTCTTTATAGCCGCCTATAAGCATGCAGTATAGTGAGGCCCGTACCACAAGTCGAGCGTGACCACCCACCCAGCTTATCGGGTATTGAGTTGCATCGCAATGCCCCTTTGGATATCGGCTCCCATGCCGGCGTCGGCTTCTACTGCCGACGAAAGCGGAGGTGCAATCTCCACGGCTAACAAGTGTCATTGGCCAATGGCCTCGGACGACTTTACTGTTTCTCAGCGACGGCACAAGCTCCGTCAAGCAGAGGGGGCGGGCGGTAAGGCACCATGCTACTCTACGGCAGATGACTGCCGGGTGCCATGTCGTGCTTGATACCGGTCTCTCTTTCCTCCACGCCCGGACTGTGAATGCAGAGGATCGGAGGAGGGGAGAGGGTGGTGGATAAGTGCAAGTGATTTGCTGAACATGGCCCCGGTTTTGATCGTGCAGGAGATGGGTCAGATAAGAAAGCTTGGCACGACGAAACGCTACGCTATGCATACACTTACATGTTACGCGCCTCGGTTGCCTGCCGTGAACAGGGCTGCTCACCTCCTTTTTGGTGTGGTATCCGTGGTGCCATGCCGCCCCCTCCCACGACGACCTCGGAACAGGACACCGGGGGTAAGGGGGCACGCCGAACGGATACATGTACGCTGTGTCGCATCGGCCTGGGTCACGATAGGCACCAGCAGCCAGGTACTAAGGAGCCTCTGCCGCTGTTCACTAGTCGACATACACAAGCGAGGATGCATGCAGGGTAGTGCCAATTGTTGGTGGTGCCGTGCGTGCATCTCAACATCCGGGTAAGAAAGGTTTTGGTTTCGTATACGGCGAAGTGTTCGGAAACGGACGCTGGCCGGTGAGATCCAAACAGGAGGATTCGTTTCCGGTCTGGACGGGCTGTAGCGCTGTTACGCATCCTTTCCACCCCTACAAGCGACCTGTAAGCAAACCACCTGACCATGGAAGCGTTGAGTTGGAAGTGTCTGGTGAACACAGCTAACCGGAGCACGGGAAAAGGATCAACGACTCTGGGCGATTGCTTCCCAAACACGCCTCGAAGAAGAACACATACCTACACAGTGCATCAGAAGGTAACCAAAAAAGATTGCTGGTCACCGCGACGGGCGGTCGTGATCGCTTGGGCAAGAGGAAACCTTCCTTAGGTCCTGGATGATTCGCCAAGGGCGGGCACCGACTTCCACACACACTAAACATCGATGGTGGATCGTGGATCGGGTTGGCTGGAAGCGACCCGCTCGGCCCCCGCGCCAATCAGGAGCACGCAAAAAGTACTTTGTCAGCGCCGCTCACACCGTGATGATGACCGTCGACTCGCCCGCTGAGACGGACGCACACGTACCCTGCAAAAGCGGTGTCCATCGTACGGGAATCTCATCCCATTCCGCAAGTCGGACACTATCCAGGATCGAGGGCCCCGAGGTTTGCCGCTATATACTTGCTGTCGTGCATTCCGGCGCGTGTCGACGACTGCCGGGGCAGCCCGTACCTACCTTACTTACCTTATGTAAAGTATCTAGGGTAGGTACATGCATGTACTCGCCTACACCGGGGACTCGACCAAGCATCCATCCTTTACGACCCAGGTATCCCCGTGGCGGAGCGCCATCAGACTTCGCCCTCCTGTCCGCGCAGAATTGTTCTTCGCCTCCGCTTTGTGTGAAAAGCCCGCCTCTTCCGGGAGTGCATTGCCAAGGCTTCCTCTCCTTTCTGCTGCCCGGCCTCGGCCAGCATCGCAACATCGTTAGGAGAGAAGAAGTGCCTGCCCGCACCCAACGCCCAGTTGCCCCTCGGCCTGGCTCGTCTACGCCGTCAGCCTGTGTTGCCTCCCATCGCCTCGGCTTCCTTCCACTCGAAGCCCGTGGGCCCCGTCGCCGACAGATCGCACCGAAAAAGCCATAATCCCAAGCGCCGTCCGCCCTCCCCCGGTACTCGGAGGTCGCATCGTATTCTGGCACGGATCGTCGCCACGGCTCGCTCAGGAGGCTTCATCCCAGGTACCTCCCATTCCACGACTAGTCGTCGAACCAACAAGAGACCACCCGCCGGACCTCGGTTGCAATAGATGCTGGTATCAGAACATCCAACAAAGGCGCTGGGGTATTTTGGCTACTCGCAACCTCGCATTCGGGCATCGTACGCTTTGCCCAGAAAGCAGCCTCGCCCGGTAGCATTTCCCAACAGCAGACCATGGAGCCCGCCCAGCCCTCGAGTGCCAGTCGTCCTAAGGAAGAGCCAGCTTCTACTCGCACCGCACTGCCTACCCGTTCCTTGGGCACCGCGGACAACACGCATGCGCCCGAGGCGACCAATTCCGGCTACGCCCTGTCTACCGGATCCCACAGCCCAGCCACGAGCGTCGCGGCCTCGGAGGCGCGGCGCAGTCCCTCCATTCTCGATAGTGCCCACGCTCTGTCGCCAAGCCCCTCGCCTCTGCCCTATGACACATACCAGGATGGGAGACTGGTCAGTGATGAGAAACCCATCCCGACGTCGGCCCCCAATCATGGTGGGCAGATTTGCAGGTGAGAGCGGTTTCCCGATACCATTACCTAGCAACCATCCGCTTACGTGAGCTATAGCAACTGCAGCACTACCCAGACGCCCCTATGGAGGCGGTCACCCCAGGGCGCCATTATCTGCAATGCCTGTGGCCTATATTTGAAGGCGCGAAACTCGTCGAGACCTACCAACCTCAAGCGGCCGCCAACTGTGGTAGCCACGACTCCGCCAAAGGGCACCGAGCAGCAGTCTTGTTCCAAGTCGTCCAATCAGACCTCGGGTGCCACCTACGTGTCCGCCGACCACATGCCTACGGGGTCATGTCCGGGCGGCGGCCGATGCAACGGTACCGGTGGCGCAGAAGGGTGCAGTGGCTGTCCAGCGTTCAACAACCGAGTGGCCAAGAGTGCTCACCTCGCCAACGTCCAAAAACAGGATGCCGGAAGCGCACAAGGCCAGGACGACGGCCCGGTTCCCATCGATGTGGCCGCGCAGCAGGCCCAGGCGAATAACACGACCGTGGTGATAGCCTGCCAGAACTGCGGCACCACGGTCACCCCCCTGTGGCGGCGAGACGAAAGTGGGCATACTATATGCAACGCATGCGGTAAGGATCACCTCGCCTTCTCTCCCGCGTTGCGATGCTAATGGGACCAGGGCTGTACTATAAACTCCATGGCGTTCACCGCCCTGTCACTATGAAGAAAGCGGTGATTAAGCGGAGAAAACGAGTCATTCCGGCGGCACAGGCGGGCCAGGACGAAGAGATAGCCCTCGAGTCGGTAGAGCAACAGAGCCAGGTGCCTGATTATGATATGGCACGTGGCAGCGTGAACGACGATGGATCTGTTAATCTGGGATTCCGCCGCCGATCAGAACGGCCCCTGACCTTCCTACCCGAGCCCGTCCGGCACGGCCAGATGGCGACATCCTTACAGTCTAACGACCTCACAGCCTACCACACGGCACGCACGCCTCAGTCGCTTGACATTCGCGACTCGCTTACCGACGATAACCGATTGGCCCCCCTCACCTCCATCTCCGCCTTAAGCGATAGACAATTATCTCTGTCACCGGCCTCGTTCATCTCGCCCTCACGCAAGAGGTCTTTCTCGGCGGCCACTGAATCAGAGGCTACTACGAGCGACGCGGGTCACGATAGCTGCAAACGCCTTTCCTCCATCAAGTCAATCCTAAACCCAACTGGCCAGACTACAGGCCGGAGTGCTATGGAGGACGCCGCCGACTCCCTTCGGATGCTCAGGTCGCCAGCCAGTGCCATAGCATCGGCCCCCAGCCCGGGTAGTGCGTCAATTAGCTCCACCACGACGGCCACTGTCGGTGTTATAGAGAGTGACAGGGCGAAGGCAGAGAGGCGCGCGGCGTTGCAACAAGAGGCCGAGAAGATGCGTGAACTGCTGGCAGCCAAAGAGAGGGAGTTAGCCGCCCTGGACTAGGGTACTGGTGCCCGTACGATCAACGGCGACTCGCGACTGGCTTGGCTGAACGAAAGTCCTCAATGGGCTTTAAACATCACGAAGGTTATGCAAAAGGGATGGATTACCAACGGTATTGGGAAACAACTAGGCGTCACGGATTTTGGGTTCGCGGCGGGATGCTCGGAATATTTACACGAACATTCCTAGGGAAGTCGGCGCTCTGAGTTAGCTGGAGGTATTCGCCAGGCTGGGTAAAGGGGGTAAGGGGTCTGTCGTTCCTCCCAAAAGTCATTCCCCCGTCAGGGGCTATCGGCGGATGATAGGCCATGGAGCGTACAATGCGGGCAAACGTCTTCGGCATTCCACGTGGTGGACACCACGTCCCATGCGAATAGTCTACAAAGATTTCCAAGGGCCGGAGAATCGTGGTAGACTGGCGGCTCAGCTCGACACCAGAAAAGGCGCAGATAGATGGCACTGGAGTTGCAACTGGGCAAAGCTGTTGCGTCCGATTCAGACTACAGTCCCGCCACTGGGACTCCGAGCCTGAGGCAGGCCCGGCCAGGACCCAGTCAGGGAGGTTTACCACAGACAACCTATGATTTTGCAAAACGGGACTGGTTTTTCAAGGCTCATAACAGCTCAGGTGTTTATTTATGCCTTCGCATTCATTTCGTGCCCTTGCTCTGCGAGCTCCAAGCCATCCCGGCTTGCTCAAACATGGACTTTTACATTGGGCGCCTTACCCGACTCCCATCCTCCTTACAAGCATACAGACATTTTCGTCTCGTTACTCGTTCATCTCCTTCGTTTTGGCCTTGTAGGCACCAGGCCGGAGATCTTGGGGCAGATGCGCCGAAACACCTTGCCCGTACAGGTTGCGGCATGCTACCCTCCACCCGACATTTGTTTCATTGTACCAGTCCTCCCCAGTAAAGAAGAGGAGGCGGTTCACAGTCAGGTGGTCGCCGGAGAGGCGGTTTAGACCTGCTCAGCACCCCAGCCCTGGTCGGCCTCGCGCATGTTGGTGGGAGGCTCGATGGAGGGGATGAACTCGAGAGCGCAATAGGCCACACCGATCAGGCCGACAATGGAGCCGGCAATGACACGGAGGACGCCATCGTTGAGGAGGATAGAGCCCATGAAGATGTAGACTGGAGAGAGCGGAGGTTAGAACACGGAATTTCCTCTTCTCCTCCCTTTTGCTTCTGTGTTGTCTTTGTCGCGAAAGATGCACCGGGGGGGATCCAGAGGCGGACTCACAGATACCACGGCCAATGAAGGAGAACAGGAACGAGGCGTAGCGTGACACCTGGGGCGGGATCTGGAACTCAAGCAGGGCAATGGCGGCGCCGAAGATGATGGTGTAGATACCAATGATGAGCGATTGGCTGGTCGGAGGGCGCACGGCCTTGGGGTTAGCAGCCGGCGAGAGCTTTGCGGGGGGGAGGAGCGCAACTTACAATCCGAAGGGGAAGAACTGCGAAATGCCTCCCAGTATCAGGATGACGCCAACCGCCAGGTTGACGATACGACTACACGGAACGAAACAGCGGGTTAGCTGCAAGATTGGTTCTCACGGAGACGCAAACGTGTGCGCTTGTTGCGCGCGCGCGTGTGTGGGCGCAGGCGCGTTGCAGGTGGGCAAGACGAGGCACACCATACACGCACATCACACAGTCACACTGCGCCAGTATAGCTAGGGAGAGAGCAGAGCCAGCAGGCGGGCACCGCCAACCTGCGCGTGCTGCTGCTGCTCCCCCGCCTTGCCATTGACGGCGAGGGAAGAAAGCGACGACGGGCGGGCTGGGCTTACAAGGAGTCGGAGAAATCCATCGTGGCGGGTTTGGGTTTGTTGGGTCGGGGGTAGCGAGCAGGCGGGATGCGGAAGGGGAAGGCGGCGTCAGGCGAAGCGGGCCGTTCTATATGTTGCGAATAGACGGATGGCCGTGGACGAAGTGGAGGGGTGGCTTGCGCAAGCAGTGCGTGTCGCGAGGGGGGATTGTGTGAAGGTGAGGACGTTGATGTTGTTTGCGTGTCTTGACGGGCGAGAGCTACTATGTACTCTATGGGTAGGGCAGGGTGGTCCCGGTACTACCGTCAGTCACCCGAACTAGCAAACTAGCGGCTGGGGCTGGGCTGGCAGCCTGGGAATGGATCACAGGGGGGGGAGCTCCAGCTGCGCTGCTGCTGTTACTTTGGGGGGCCTGCCACAGCTGCTACAGCTCTCCAGTGTTTTAAAACACGTCCGCGGGCCGCGAGAGCCTCCCTGGCCTTCCTTCAAACCTCGGCCAACCACGCAAAAGCCCACGCGCGGGGGAAGGCAATTGGTTGGCACCGACATCCTGGAAGCGGATACTTGACTGAACGGGTGGTGATGAAAGGGACGGGGGAGCTTCATCAGTCGGCACTAGCTCATGGGATGTTCCTGAGGTAATTCGGTTTCCTTTCTAATGCAGCTCCAGGTGCCCGCTTACCTAAAACGGTGAAGCCAGGTACTTGCCTCTTTCGTCACGTCGAAGCATCTGCTCTATCTCATGTTCCTGTCCCTGATCCTGAAGCCACGGAACCCGTAGTACCTTCCCATGCTGGGCATAAGTTCTTACGTATGTATGTTAGTATGTACTTTATGTAATTATGTACATATGTCCGAATTTGTACAACTCACCTGTTGGCACTTGATGTTGCCAGTCTTGACGCTAATAAACCCTTGGGTGCTCCTCATCCATCTTGCCACCCCTCACATCGCAGGTGCTCTGCCCTTTTCATTTTTGCTCCTTCGCTTTAGATCAACAGCAGTCCCAACAAATACCGAGTTGGTCGGACTACTACCACACAAACCAGCGAGACAGGAGCATCTTATCACGGTGAGCCGAATCCCAAACCGGGAGGCAGTAGTTGTAGTCGCTCTTCCAAACCGGCTCGGAGTTGCACACGGATGCTACTCATGGGGAGCAGAGCCCGGCAGTATTCTTGGAGAGGGAAGCCGGTGCTCCCCGGACAGGCCACCACACTGCAAATGTAAAACGACACAGAAAAGAGCACCGGTCTTTCCCCACGTCCATCGACCGGCACGCTCAAGGTGGGCACCTCTCCCGGGGTATCCTGACCTATGCCAGCTTCACCATCCACGCATAGAGTGCGATTGGGCTCCTACACGGCCGCTACGAGAAGGATTCATCCGGCGTAAGGCCAGGCCGCCTACTTGTCTACCGCTTGCTCTTCACCTTGGGCCACCGCCTCTTTCCTTGATGAGTAAGGCAATCAGCGGGTTACCGTACCGCAATGACAGGGCAGAGGTCGATAGGATGCAGCACCTGTCAGATGCGCTGCCGCTAAAAAAGAAAAAGGAAATATAAAAGCAATGCTGCAAGTATCTCGACACCCGTTTCTTGCTCCCGCTGTCGTATGTAGCGGGAAGACGGCCGAGACGACCCTCACAGTGACAGACGGCTTGGCTTTGGGCGTAAGGAGGAGATGCTTCGATCCATCGAGGTGGGGGAGTTCGACGCCATATCAGTGCGGAAGCCGTGTCGAATAACGGATCTATCGAGAGAATAACAAGATCTGGCGGACCCGACGTCATGAATGCTGGTTGGACGGCGGCTGAACATGGTTGGAAAGACAAGACGGGGTGTTGACTTGACATCAGGGCCTGCATACCGTGAGCCTCCGTGCGCACTGCGCGGGCAACAACATCAGGTATCCGTGCCAGCAATCACGGATGACTGATGGGAGGCAAACGCCGGCGCGACCACCACGTGCGGTGCCAGCACGGCCGCAGCTATTCTTAGGAGACAGTCGGCGTTACAGGGAACCCGACCACACACCGCATGTACAACGGGCTGAGGGCCGAAACAGCGACAACGCCACTCGAACTCCTTGTGCTGACAGAGCCGTCAAGGTTGCCTCGAACCGCCACCGTCCAAGGCGGGCTGCCCGCCTGCCTTTTCCCTTGCAACCTAATCTCTGGACAAGAGTCCAACCGGCATTGGAAGAAGCAGGGGCATCAGCAGGGCGAAGAACCCGGCCGTTTGTACGAGGATATTCCATGGGAACGGATGAAGGGCACGGAGGCTGGGCACTGCGGTGTGTGTCAATATTCTCGATGCTGGCGTGAATATGGGGGGCTCACATCCTTTCGTTGCCTATGATCGTCCCAACCCACCCGATTCCCAGGCCACGAAGAAGGAAGAGGGAGGAAGCCACTCCTTCGGCAGACGGACGCCCACGACGGCGGCAACATCCTGCCTTTGTCTGGCGACAGGCTACCCCCTGGGCAAATACGGCCAGGGGTACGCCGTTGGTTCCAGACTCGGGAAAGTCTAGGAGGGACAGACGTGCCGGATGATTTCATCATGGCAAGCAGTGGCAGTGGGCGCGCCAACCTAAAGGCAGCAGAGCCATGCGGTGCAGCCCGCAGACCAACCGCCCAACGGTGATATCGGGGAACTTTGGTTTCTTTTTCGGTCTAAGAACCGCTGTTGGTTTAGTGGGTGACGGCCACGGCGGCTGTGTAGGGCCCTCGCCAGTGCCCCGGCAGGCGCCGACTCTCTCTGGTTGGTCCGTCACGTCCGTCTCACGCCGGAGTTTTGGTGGGGCACCCGGACGGCCATGATCTCCGACGACTCGGCTTTCGTTTCCTGGAGGCTCACGCGCGTGATCTCACCTCCCCGCTCTGTTACTGGCAACCTCAGATCATTTTCTCGGCAGCAACGCGCCAGTCTGGCAGGGTGGGCGAGTATAGACCTGGCAACCTTATGTCGGCGACATGAGGCATACACACACGCGCGCGCCCACGCACGCACGCACGCACACGAGGAGCCCCCGAGCCCCCCCGTGGCCGGTGTGCCAAGGCATCCTGCGACCTGCTGCGGCAGTGGGAAAAGACACTCCAGATGGTGGCGCGACGTTCCTGCCACCGTTCAACCTTGTTCCTACTAAAGTGCTGGGGACTGAACTGAAAGGGTCCAAGCCAAGCCTCCCAAAGTCAACCACCACCACGATACCGGCACGCAGGTCGGACCACGGCTGACAACGTGATACCGGCAGCAGACGACAGATGCTTCCTTCCCTTCCCTATCTTTCCGCCCCCTCACTGGCTCCGGCCCGGCTGTTATGAAGCTTCCCCGGGGCAGGGTTCAGGCCGGCTGTGGCTTTCTCTCTCTCTCCATCCCCCTCTCGATGCATCTCGATGGCTGCGGCCTGCCCACGTGCGTGGACCGGGACGAATGAATCACCACGCTTCGTCTGACTGCTGACCGCCGATATGCGAGGAGCAATATGCGCGTCTCGGCCCAAGACCTTCTAATAACAATGGCCGAGCCCATTAGCATCTCGTTTGCCCGGGCCTACCTCCCTCTCGTCTCCCATGTCCCAATCCCACGCTCATTCTGGGTTGTTTCTACGCTCCACCTGGAGATCCAAATCAAAGGCCTGTGTCGTTCTCAGCTACCGCTCCCTGGCGCTCTAGACCCCCGACGTACACGGACAGAAAGAGCGACCCCTATACACAGGGAGGGGCGGACATTCCCAGAGGGGCCGGTATCGAAGCGCTACCCGTCGCCCGCAGTTCAAAATGTCTAACTGGACGCAAATATCTTCACCGGGCTTCTCGGGAGCAACCCAAGTGGTACGCAGAACTTCACGGCATGCCATGTCGTCGACCGTCCCGTCACGGCCCGCCGCCAGCATAGCCATGGTATGCTTGACTACTACGAAGCAGCGTACTGACCAGCACTCCTCTAGGACACTTCGGGCCCCAACGCCAATAATAGCAATCCAATGGCCCTGATGTCGCCGCCGTATCCCCCGACGACAGCCGTCGTGGGTGGCGTACCGACCGGCGCGGTGGATAATCCCATCAGCGGTGTCCTGCTGGCCCTCTTTCTGATCTCCGCAGTGGCACACATGGCTGTTTTTCAGGTCAACAGGCGAAGAGGCCACTTCTTCGTCTTCTCGGCCATGATGTTCGCCTTCAGCATGATCCGCGCCGCCGCGCTCGCCATGCGGATTGTGTGGGCCGCGAAGCCCAGGAACGTGAGGGTCGCCATCGCGGCGAACATTCTGGCGCAGGCTGGTACCGTTATCGTCTTCATCGTCAATCTCTTCTTCGCACAGCGCATCGTGCGGAGCTACCACCCCGAGTTCGGGTGGTCGACGCCGGCACGGGTTCTGTTCCGGTTCTTCTTCTTCAGCGTCGTTGCCTGCCTCATCATGGTCATTGTGGTGACGGTCCAGTCGTTCTACACGCTGGATGCGCGCATCAAGGAAATCGATCGTCTCGTGCAACTGTTTTCGGGCACGTACCTGGCCCTTCTGGCGTTCCTCCCCATTCCCATTGTGCTTCTTGCGGTCACGCTTCCGCGGAGGTACCGAGTTGAGAAGTTCGGTCAGGGCAGTTGGACCGCGAAGCTTGTCCTGTTGCTCCTGACGACCGCGCTGCTTTCCATCGGCGCCTCGTTCCGTGCCGGCACCAACTTTGAGCCGCGGTCTCTGCAGAACCCGGCATGGTACCACTCCCGGGCGGCGTTCTACGTCTTCAACTTCGTACTTGACGTCATCGTCGCGTACGTCTATCTCGCTTCCTTCTTCCACAAGCGCTTTTACGTGCCCCCCAAGGCCAAGGGCCCCGGCTCTTACTCAGGCGAGAAGGCGAAAGATCCGAGCGCCGCCGCTTCGCCTTACATCTTCTCGACTTCGCGCCCCAGCTCCAACTTCACGAGGTCGGCAACGTCATTCAAAAAGCCCCGGGTGGTGGGTGTGTCTGCCCGTCGCAGCGACGTTACGCTGCACGCCGCGGACACTTCGACCGATACCGACGAAGGTGCCGACCCGCCACCCCCCTTTTTTGGACCGAAAAGGCCGTTGGCCCGCGACCTTGTACTCGCGTCGTACGGGCCCGTATTTAGCGTCGAGGACTACATCGACCTGATGACGCCTACGGGCGGGGCGTCGACTGTTGGTCCTTCTTCGACGGCGGGCGCTTGCACCGAACATGGCAGCGGTGGTCATGATGACAGCGTCTTCGGAGGTGATACTGAGATAGGTACCGCTTCGGTCGGTGGCGAGCGCGTGGGTGCCCTAGATGACATGCTTGGCAAGATAAGTACACCGTCGACGCTACCGGACCGCCCCGACCGTCCCCTTCCGTGGGGCCAGCAACAGATGATGCCGTCCCTGGCATCGGAGCAGCTGCCGGAGCGCACCCAAGATGGCCAGGTACGGGTCCCGATCGATCGCGCGTCACTTCCGCAGCTGCCGCCACCGGCAGAAAGGCGAGCGCGGGTTCGGGCGAACCAAGAGAGCCGCCAGCCGTCGCGTGCCGGCGCCGGGGCCACAACGCCCCCGAGACGCCACTCAGGCAGGCGCAGCAGTCGTGAGAGAATCACGCGAAGCACAGACAGACGGCGTCCGAGCAACGGCAGCACCACCAGCCGCGACCCCTCGGCCCGCCGGAGACCGATCAGCGGCAACGGGCAGGACGCGGCCCCGATGGCGAGCCAAGAAACAGCAGCCATGGTAGCTGTGCCCGGGAGCCGAGGACCGAGGATCCACAACGGCGGCCGCCAGTTCAAGGCGATGCCACCACCCGGCGCCGGCAGCAGCAGTAGCAGCCGGAACAACTCATTTGACCGGCCGGCGGGCGGCGAGAGGCCGGAGACCAAACCTCAGCACTACCACTACCACCACCACTACCATCATCACGCCGAGCCGAGGCTCACGGCTCACGCCCTTGGCCTCGGCGACGACGCTGACAGCCCACGCAACTCGCTGCTGATCGAGGGCGCCACGACGCACTTGGCGACCATCGGCACCGTGCACAACCTATCACGCAGCCAGTCGCGGCGGACCGAGGCCAGTGACGCCGCCGCCGCCTCCGAGACGACGACGGCCGCCCGCCTCGGTCCGCAGCCGCTCGCCGGACACGGCCGCTTGAGCATGGGCGACCGAAGCATGGCGACGGCGCGCTCGCGCCGTAGCGGTAGTCTCAGCTCAACCGAAGGGGGCCGCATTGGCCGGGCCACGACGTGTTAGCGAGAGAAAGAAAGCCGCTCTCTCTGGCTAACGAAACTTGGGGCCTTCTTTCCCCTCACCTGACCTCCTTTTTTCTTTTGTGATCACGTCCATGGGCTACTGGGGGTCGTATATACCATGCAGAGCTTTGTCGAACCGTCAGGCGTTTGGGGGTACGGGATGGAGGGGAGCGGTGGAAGTTCATATGCGTGGCACGCAAAAGAGGGACGGCGGACGTTGTCCCTGGGGCTACGCCGCGATTCCCTCTTTTTTCTTCCTCACTCCCATCACTTCCTCCATTTTATGACCCGCGAGACAAGAAACTCAGAGGGCGGACGTTTCATGAGTGGAAAGAGGCGGCGCGTTTGTTTTCGTTGAGGCTCTTCTACAGGGGTTGGCGAAGCTCAACATTTATACCATCATCGCTCGTTGGGCCCTTCGGGCTTTTCTTCCGTGCTTTCTGCTCCGTAAGGGGGAGGGGTTTCTTGGGGGGGGGGTTGGGGGTTTGCCGGTCTATGTATGAAGGAAAGGGGCATCGGACGAGTGCTCATCTCTTACGCAGGTGAGGAAACAAGTACTTAATCCGAAGAAAGTCCGCCCGCACCGGACAAACACTTTCTACATGTGCCCATTAAGCACGAAGCTTCGAGGAGCAATGTAGCGGGGCCTCCTAGTAAACTTCCCAGGCAATATTGTTTGTGCATAGCACTGCGGGGGAATGCTATGTAGGCTCCGAAATCCGAGCAGGTCTCCGGACGAGAATGCATGGCACGGATTACGCAGCAAAGAGACGCAAAGGCGCGCGCAAGGGATTCTATAATGCGGATTATCTAGGTCTTGTCGCCCATGTGCGCCCGCGTCTGCGCATGCCGCCTGCTTGGTCTTGCGCTGGCAAGGCCCGGCCCGTGTACTTTCTCGACAAGCCAGCGGAACAGACAAAACGGCGATGTTACACGAGACGGCGGCAGTTCGACGCTCCGGAGCGGCGCCCACGTGCAACTCGGTTGTTTGGCAATAAAACACGATTTTCCGGGTGTAACCGTACAGCACGCGACACGGGGCCACCTGCTTCCTTCTGCCTCCGCCGGGTTTGGAGACAACTGGCATGCACTTATGGGCTCGAGAGTTCCAGCCCTTCCGGCTGGCCTCTCGGTGACAGGAACTGCGTGGCCGCATTCCGTTTACAGGAAGTAATCCGGTGTACCTGGAGTCATGTCAGCGAGGATCTTGGCTGCCCCGGGCCACGCCGGATACGCTGGTGAGGTGACGGCGAGATCGACGTGTACGCCACCAGAGATTGCAAGGCGTGCACTGAGGATCGTCCGAACTACGACCAAGAGGGGGGGCAAACTTACGTCTAGAAACCATGGGCTCGCCGGCGCGAGGGCAAGGGTCGAATTGCAAGCTGAGTGGGGAGGGCGGCGGGATTAGCTCCTATCTGCCAAGCTGCCGTCGGGCGACCCGAAGGAAAGATGAGAGGGGTTGCTTACAAGGTGTACTTCAGGTGCTCGTCTATCTCCATAATGGCGGCTTGGTTGCCGCATCTGTAGCAGTAGTTGGGAGCTGGGGTCGCGCGGGTTAGCGATGGCGCAGCATGCGCAGAGAAGAGGGAAGAGGGACGGTCGCACCAGAGAATATAGTCACGACATTTCTGTCCTGAGACCAGTTGTAGCCCTCCATGACCAGCTGGTGGGCGCGGGCAATCAACGTCAGGCCGTTGTTGTGGTTGAAGGCCTCCGAGATGTCCTGGCCAAAGGTGTAGCCGGCGCCACGGGGCGAGATTCCCCAGCCGCATCGGTCATCGGGGTCGGACCATAGAAGGTCACACATAGGACCCTCGTGGGGTACTTCCTGGATGCGGTCCAAAGCGCGGATGTTATCGAGGGTGTCAATGCTGGGCGACAGGCCACCGTGCAGACAGAAAATCTGGTTGTCGATAAGGGCCGTCAGGGGCAGATAGTCGAACAGATCGGTGAAAAACTTCCAGACGTTGGCGTTGCCGTATTTCCGCAGGCACTCGTCGTAGAAGCCATAGACCTGGGTGATCTGACGCGACTCGTGGTTGCCGCGCAGGATGGTGATGCGCTGAGGGTAGCGGATCTTGAGGGCTACCAGCAGCGTCACCGTCTCGACCGAGTAGTAGCCACGGTCGACGTAGTCGCCCATGAAGAGGTAGTTGGTGTCGGGGTTGGGGCCGCCGATCTTGAACAGCTCCATCAAGTCGTGGAACTGGCCGTGGATGTCACCGCAGACGGTGACGGGGCATTTCTGCGTGGGGGGGAGAAGAGGGCGCCGGCGGTCAGTCTCTTGTGCGTGGCGAGCTCGCGTGCGTGGCGCGGGGGAGGGGCGCCTGAAGGGCAGGCACCCAAAGGGAGAAAGGACATACTACTGGCTGGACGTTGGACTCGTCCTGAAGTACCTCTCGCGCCTGGAGACAAGGGTTAGCGGGCCGTCATCGCGGCGGTGGTGGTTGAGGCCGGGACGGGCGACGGGCGGACGGGCGGACGGGCGGTCACGGGGACGGGGACGGGGACGCCGAGCACACGCACCTTTTCGCACAGCCTCTGGACATCGGCCTCGGCCAGCTGCTTGCAGCTCATCAGGCTCTCGATCCAGCCATCGAGGGTGGGAATGGTGGCAGGCTCGTGGGCGGGCATGGGCGGCGCCAACTCGGCGGGGACTCTACCGACGTCCTCCATGTTGGTGTCCATGACGACAGGAGGAGGAGGGTGGAGGAGGGGGGGGGGAGGAGGGAGGAGTATATGTGTCGTCGGTGCGTGGCGCCTCGGGCAAGGGGGGCGTGGGGTCGTGGCGCGTTCGGCTGGTCGTTGCTCGTGTCTCCTCGTGGGTGCTGCTCAGCGGCGGGCGCAGGGTTGTCGGGGGCAGGCTGCTGATGATGGCGGCGAAAAGTGGTGATGATTGTGATGTTGTTGTCCTGGGTTGGTCTGGTCTTCGCGGATGACGTTGGGCTACGGATTTGATGAGCAGGGGCGCCTAGCGGGATGTGTCTCTTTTTCTGAGTCGATGCAACAGGCAGAGCCAAGCCAAGGAGGGGCCGAAGTCGTAGCGTAGTAGCGCTGCGCTGCGCTGCGTTCCAATCCAATGCGAGTTTTGGGGGGAAGGGGTGTAATCTGCTATCCCCTACTTTTTAAAAAAGGGAGGGAGGCGCTCGCTTCAGCCTTCCCGCCCGTTTGTTTGTGTGGTCTTACTGCTGGGCCACTGGACCTAATCCGTGCTGTGCTTTGGCTTAGCAGTATGCAAGTCCGGGTTCGCTCCCTGTCGAGTTTATGTGTACACACATCAGCTACATACGTCTTATCACTCCCCAGGGTGTGAGAAGACCACAGCTCGGTTCGCTCAGAGCCGCCCGTCCTATCACTTGTCTAATCCGCCAGCCCTTTGGGTTAGGGCCAGGATACAAGGCGCCTAGCGATCTCGAGCTGATAATTTGGGGCCTGGTCGGTCGATAAAGGCTCACGGATTCCCACTTCAGCTGCGGTTTCTCCATGGAAAGCTACCGGCCACTTGACTTGTATCCTATCCCATGTCGTGTCATTTCCATCTCACATGAATACATAAAAATACTACCTTTCTTCATTCTCAATCTCTAGGACTCTCCGTCGGCGGTTATTTCAGGGCCTCTGTCAACCGTCAGTTGCATCAAACGGGCGAGCTACGCTGGGCAGTTGCGCAAGCACGTACCACCGCCACGCTACCCAGCAACCCAAGTAGAAATGCAAGGTACATAACGGTCCATAGCTAATAAAGGCTATTAGAAGTAGATACTTCTTGCAACCCGCATCGCCATCACCAGGTACCGGTATGTTCTCGTCACCCATCACTGTACGCAGCCCGCGTCTCCTGGGAGAAAATGACGAATGGGGGGAATCTATTCCTCAGCTCAACAGTCATGGAACGCTTACGCTTTCACCCATGACGGGGTATCGGTGGTGCCAATATTTTGCCATCCAGGAATGTGGGCGCCAATCCACCATCACCTCTCCGGGGACTGACCAGTATAATCTCAACACTGCGCGCCTGCGTCCTCGTCCAACTTTCCCCTATTCTGTTCATCCGGCCTGAGACCCCGTGGCGTTTATAGTACCAAGCTGGTGCGTACGGCCAGAATGCATCGTGCTTCTGCGTGGTCCAGAGGGTTCGGGTTGGACCCCCCGCGTCGATCTCGGCGCGTGCATCGAGAACCACGGAGAATGGCCACACGGCTACCGCGCCGTCCGCCCCGGCAGACGCCTGGGTATCCTTTCCCCAGGCCTTGATATGATGAGCGAAGCTGCCGGTGGCGAAGCCCTGAGGATACCTGGCGATGAAGGCCTGCAGCACGTATATCCTCCGCAGCCCGGGTAAGCTGTTGGCTATCTCAAACCCCTTCGGCTCATCCCCGAGAGAGTCCTCGGGCATCAGTATGTTTTGGATCATGGCCCAGCCCTGGTAGTACCGACCATCGGCAGAGAAGCTCTTTGCTTCTCTTGGAGCTTGCCCCCAAGTACTGCCGGCTGGCGCTCTCCCGATGCCCGTCCCACTCTGTGTTGCGCGGGCGAGGGGGGCGAAGACGTCACGCTGGAAGTCGACTCGGTACGACGACGGTTGAAGTGAATCTGGGCCCCCGAGGGCCGGGACCCTGGCAAAGCGTCGGTCGATACATGGCCCAACTTGGGGAAGGAGGATGGAGATATTGCTGAGCCTCCTGGCCCGGGTCTTGGCGTAGTGGTCCTCCTCGTTGCCCACGCCCAGGGGGCGAACCGCCATGGGTGACTCTGTGGACGAGGACACCTCCCATAGAAACGACAGCGCATCAAACTCGACGACAACAAGCTCCATGATGTCCAGCTGTATCTCGAGGGGCAGGAGGCTTGTTATTACTCTGTCGCCCGGGTCGGTTGGAACGGGATGTAGGCGTGAGGCGGCATCTTGCGCCACTTTTGAGGGGGGTACGGCTTCCGTATCGGCTTGTACTCCATCATGCTCCCCCCATCCCGAGGAGCTTCGGGTAGGCTGCCCGGCGTGATGGACTGTGAAGCTGGTCATCGGGTGTGAATCGCAGCGGCCAGGAACGCTGCCTCGGAAAACCGGCGCCGCGGCGACCCGGGGGAAAGTACGTGTATATGCCGTAGACGGGCCAGCAAAAGGAAAGAGAACACGGGTTTCACGCATCCCAACCTGTCTTACCTCCAGTATACCTACCTACCTACCTACCTGTAAGTACAGTGGAAGACATGGCTTACACATCGGAAACCCTAACGGCGCCGACGCTGCCGCCCGTGCCGGTCGCCATGTGCTTGCTATATGGGTGGGTTGTTTGTTCGTCTGACACTGCCATGCCTCCATGATTCCCAAGCTCCGCGGTCCTCCCCGATGGAAACACTCTGTATTGAGGGGTGGGACGCCGCCGTCCAAAAGGGGGAGAACAAATCTGACCACCGCTGACAGGGCCATGAGCTCAGCAACCAGCAGCGCCCCGTGGTCGTTCATGTATAATCGAGCCCCCCCAGCACCAATCCGGCACGGCATTTTTGTTAAGTGAGCGAACCCAACCAAGCGAAAGCGTGCAAGGGTCCGTTAGGAATGTCCATCTTCACGCGCTTCAGCTGTCTTTGTTGGTGACAGCTCTGCAGAGCCCCCCCCTGACCCGCGCAGTCGCCATACATTGCATCACGACGGGGGCTTGTGTCCACCCAAGTCACTCGATGGTATTTCTTGCAGCTGGCGGTCGTGACAATGTAGTGAAATTGGTATTCTGAACAAGGGCTTCTATATATTATATACTACCCAGCCCCGACATACGTAGTGAGTCAGACAGGTTCGCCACGGGCAATCTCAGCCCAACGCATGGTGAGTTCCCGCAACACCTCGATCCCAGCTACTATTTGGCCGCATGACGTCCCCCCCAACCCCTGGTGCTTCAGGTACATCTCAGGAGGCAGCCAGTCCAAGCCCAACAGTCCCCTCGCCGTTCTTGGTGGCAGCCTCTGCCACGTCTTTCCCTACGAGCTCGCGGAAGTCCAGCTGTACTTCAGCGAGCATCTTGGCGTGGGTCTTGGCCCGGTCCATGCAGTCGTTCCACACCTTGCCGTTTTTCTCAGTACTGCTGAGCTGACGGGCCAAGATGACGTTGAAGGCCTCGACCTCTTCCTTGGCCCACTTTACACACGCGCTCATCATGGTCTGGGGGAAGCAGTCCTGAAAACACGAAACAGTGTTGCGGATGATGCTGAAGTAGACAAAGGACAGCTGCCAGATGTAGAGGTGCAGGTCGCCCTGGAAGATGCACTGTCTGTTGGTGGACGGGTTAGCCCGACGTGTTTCTCTCTGCTTGCCGGAGAGCGGAGCGCTGTGGCTTACCTCGATCTCTTCTTGAGCAAATCACCGCGTGCTTCCAGATAGGCTTCCCTGGCCCGGTCCTCGGCGCCGAGGCGTGTCAACCAGCTGACGTTCCGCTTTGTCTTGGTCTGCGCTCCGTGGTTGTCTATCAAGTCGCGGGTGATGAGGTTGACCAACCGGGCCGACCGCTCCTCCACTTTGAAGTTGATGAAGTCCTGGGCCATGACGTTACTTTTCAGCCCACGCGCTAGGCTGTTCATCTTCTCGACCTTTTCCACAGCCAGCTCGGTTCGCTGCAGGGCAATGTCGATGTCCAGCTCGTCCATCTGGCTTTCCACCCACCGCAGGTTCTGCTGGCGGCCGTCCACCTCGATGAGCATGTCCTTGATGTCCGACAGGGTCTGCAGCAGCTCCGTCTTGTGTAGCAAACCCGGGTCGCGCGAGGCAAAATAGTTGATGGTCTCCTTGGCCTTGTTGTTGGCCTCCATCTCCGACTTCAGGCCCTTGCGCAGCTGCTCGACGGCCTTGCGGATGTTGAGCATGAGGGTGGCCTTCTCGGGGTCCTCGGGCTTCTCGGTCCGGTAGATGAAGGACTCCTGGCCCACGCCGCGCACCATGATGGCGTCGGCCAGCTTGGTCCGGCTACTCGGCGTGTCGTTGGTGCCGGCCATGTCGACGCACTCCAGGTCGAGCAGGGGCCAGCACCGGTCGGCCACCAGCTTGGTGATAGGGGCGCGGTTGTCGTTGGGTATGTCAGCCTTCCGCTTCTTGCGGGAGGCGATAAGCAGGTGGTCGTTGAGCAGGAAGATCTGCATGGAGCGCCGCGACTTGTACGTAGCGTTGTCCAGCTCGATCCAGAAGCCGGCGTCCTGCACGACGTGACGGCCCATCGAGTTGGGCAGGAACTTCTGGGAGCCCTCGACGTTCTTGTAGAGGGACTGCATCTGCGAGTTCCACAGCGCGGTCCGGTCGGCAACGGAGCTGCGCTTGTCCCTTTTGCTCATGCCGGTCGAGAAGTCGCCGCTTAGGTTGGGCGGGTCGCGGTTCGCCGAAGCGGCTCGCAGGGCTGTCGTGTTGGTCTTGAGCTCGGTGATGAGGTTCCTCAGGGAGCGCATCTCGGCCTTGAGCTTCTCGGCCTCCTTGCTGATCTTGATGAACTGGGTCCGGTTCTGGTAGACGTTCTGTTGCAGGTCGGTGGCAGCGCGCGTCTTCAGCTTCCGCAGGGCGTCCTCGTAGTCCCGAATCTCGTCCTCGGTGGCCTCGCTGAGGAGGTTGGCGACGTACTGGTCGGCGGCCAGGCGGGGGTCCCGCAGGGCCTTCATGTCGACGACAGGGGGGCCGCCAGGGGGCCGCCCGGCGCTCTCGCCGGAGCGGGAGGGCGGCGGGCGGCGGTCGGTCGGTTGTTCGTAGCGGGCCGAGTTGATGCTGGGCATGGAGGGGACCGGGGGCGCGGTGGCATCGTAGTTGGCGGGCACGTTGTTGAAGCGCGTCGAGTAGCGGCGCTTCACCAGGTCGTTCGTCTTGCCTCCTTGCGAGGGGGGCGGGCGTGGCCGGGGCAGTGAGGCGGCCTGGGCGGCCATGGACCGGCCGCCGGCGCTGCGTGGCACATCGATGCCATCGTTGGGGATAGGGCCCGAGATCTGCTTGGGCGCGCTGATGGTGGGACGGCCCTTCCGCTTGCCGCCGCTGCGCAGCGAGAGCTTCGTCTCCGACATGGCGGGCAACGGGGAGGCGGGCGGTGTGGGACGGGGAGGCGTTGAGGAAGCCGGCGATGTTCAGGAGGTGGTGGTGTGGGTGGTGGTCACCGTGTCCGTGAGTACATGTACGAGTGGATGGGCGGTTGGGGGGTGTCGGATGCGCCGTATCGGCCGTCCGTTCGTCCCGTCTCAGCCCAGCCCAGCCGAAACCCACCCAGTCGAAAGCAGCACCACCACGCGTACGGTGGCAGCAGCACAGCACAGTCAATCTCGGTGCGCTGGTCAATCCACTGGGGGCGGGAGGCTTGGAAGTTCTATTTTCCTCCGGTTGTTGTCAAGTATGCCGTTCTGTAATGGCCTCGAGACGACGACGTTGCGCTTACATAAATTAGTGCTTAGAATGTCATCTACTTGCGGCCTACATACATTGTAGAGATATCTTTAGGCACCAATCGGGAAGCAGCAGTAGTTAACGGCACGATGGCACGGGCGGGAAGCAACTTGTCCAACCTCCCCGTTGCACTTTAACGCCCACCCGCCAAAGCCAGCCATCTGTCTATAGTAGGGAACTCCCTGGTTGAGGGCAAAGAGGCGTTAACTTATGTACATGCAAAGCATAACGTACGGCAGGTCTCATCTATGTAGGCAGGTGTACAGCATCCTGCCACGCCGTGAGCATATACGCCCCGGCGGATGTACGATGATATCCCCAGCGAGGATACCTACATCTTATAGTCGTCAGCGAAGGAAAGGCACTTAGGATGTACTAAGGTAAGTACAGAGGTATCTACTGGATACACACAGGGCACATAGGACTACATACACACGCGGACGGCAGAGGTTCCGCCCGACAAGGATGGATTACAAGGTTCTCGAGCTGTCCTGCAACTATGAGGTACAAACGTACCTAACACTAGTGGTAGCCCAGAAAAAAAAAAAAAAAAAAGATAGTTGACGTGCGTAGGCCAGCCGTCGGTCCAACGAGCCAAGGTGGGTAGGTGTGGGTTTTACCTGGTTGGCTAGTCTGGGCAAAAGAGAGCTTCTTCAAAAGCTGCGCTCGCTTTCTGCCCTCCACCTCACCCTTCAGACGCCGTCCCGCCATCACCAATACCGCCGTTGCCGCCGCCGCCGCCCCCGAATTGCATCCGGGCCTACAGTTACATACTTACATAGTTATCCGTCTCCCCGTCGCCCGCCAGATCCCCGCCACCATGGTGCAGACCTCGACGATTGTGACCATATCCGCTGCGACAGTAGCAACCGGCCTGCTGGGTACGTCACCGCGCAGGGTCCTCGCGCCCGCCCGCTCGCCGGCGCCGGCTCGAGACGCTTCCCTCGCCCGTCCCGCTGCTCACAGCTTATTCTAGCCTACGTCGTCTACTTCGACCAGCAACGGCGCCGCTCGCCCGACTTCCGCCGCCAGCTGCGCCGGCAGGAGCGCCGCCAAGTGCGCGCCGAGAAGGAGGACGCCGTCGCGCAGAGCAAGGCCAAGGCCAAGGACATCCACCACGCCGTCGACGCCGCTCTCGACGAGGGTTTCCCCACCGGCGTGAATGAGAAGGAGGCCTACTTCATGGAGCACGTTCAGGAGGGCGAGGTCCTGGGCCAGGATCGTACGTTGCCTTACTCCCCTCGAGGCCCGAGGCCGCCGCCGACGCGGAATCCCAACTGACACTGCCTTGCCCAGCTTCGAAAACGATCGACTCGGCCCTTGCCTTCTACAAGGCGCTGAAGGTCTACCCGACGCCCAACGACCTGATTAGCATTTACGATAAGACCGTGGACAAGGTAAACCCCAACCCAACCCAGCCCGATCCCCTCGGCCGCCGGCACTGACATCCGAGCAGCGTATACTCGACGTCCTCGCCGAGATGATTGCGTACGATAAGAACCTCGATCTCGAGGGCGGCGGCATCAGCATGAGCGACATGCCCTCTCACCCCGGCCTGGACTAAGATGGGGAACGCGCCCTCCATCCCGAATACCCTCGACCATTCAACCACTCGACCACCCGAACAACCCCCAACTATCGAGTTCACACTACCGGTCGCCACTCCCGCAGCACGAGGCACTGCGGGACCTCAACAGTGGCACTGTACGATATAATCACGTGGCTGGCGGAGCCAGCCATAGATGGAGAGTCCCTTGCGCAACGGGCTCTTGTTGTATATTTAGGCCGCAAAGTAACGGCGGCAAAGGAGGCATAGACAAATGACGAGAAGCATGAACGTCTTTCCGCGATGACTTTTTACGTTCAATCATGTAATAGCTTGGCCATGAATATCACCAACAGGGTTTTGGTTGGCAAAGACTTGTGGCCTGCCTACCCGCCTTGTGGTAATGAAAGCGAACATCATCCCTAGCGCTCGCCTGGTTCCGGGGTCCCATTGGCCTGGCAATATTCGAGGCCCCGATGTGTCCAGCCAAATACACCTTTATCGGCAGAGCAGCACCTACAGTAGGTACTTACATGGTAGAGTAACCCAAGTACTGATCTTGGGTTGCAGTCGAGGTACTTCGTCTCGAGGCTGACTAAGCCGGTAGTTAGACTCAGATCGGCCTGCTCCCCACCGGCGTTGAAGAATTGCTGCCCCTCCAAAAAAGCCCCTCCAAAAATGTTCAATCGGTTAACGCAACCCCGACACCAGGATTTCCCGCCACCTACAAGATGGAGGCGCATCACGACAGTTGGGGGTTACATCCCGAGTCCCTGCGGCCCGTCGCATGTCAGTCTATTGCTGTTCCTCGGCTCACAACCTGCGGGTTATTGACGATGCTCCTTTAGATTTTATCGACGTTTGGCACGTCTACAGGACGCCCATCCTCCTGTCCACGTTGGGGGTCCTCTTCTCCATATGGCTTTACCTTTTCCTGACCACCGAGCGGGAACACTCGGTGGTTTTCCGGAAGATCTATGAGGAAAAGCCCCCTCGGGCCGAGCTGAAGACCAAAGGTTCGGACGCGGTCCCGGAAAAGGCAGCGCCGTCGCCGCCCCCGACCCGGGAGGAGGTACTGCCGTCGTCCAATGGCCCCCGGCGCATCAGAGGCGAACTGCGCCGGGCCGAGACGTCCAAGAAACCGGACGCGCCGCCCGAGGAACTCCGTCCGCTGCAACCTTTGTTGTTCTTCTCGTCCCTGACGGGCAGCACTGAGCGCATGGTGAAGGGCCTGGCGGACCAGCTGGAGGCGTCCCTACAAAAGCACCGCGTCGCCGGCGAGGAGCCAGTGCGGCTGCTAAAGCCCCAGCTGCTCGACCTCACTGAGGTTGACTATGACGAGTACTTTATCAGCCCCCCGAAGACGTCCGAGTCCGGGGCGGCGGTGGACTACTTCTATCTTCTCGTCATCCCGAGTTACAACATCGACACCATCAACGACAACTTCCTGGAGCACCTCCGGGAGACCCACAACGACTTCCGCATCGACACGGCCCCCTTGTCGGGGCTCGTAGGATACACCGTCTTCGGCCTGGGCGACCGCGAGGGCTGGCCCACCGAGGAGGAGGGTTTCTGCTTCCAGGCCAAGGAGGTCGACAAGTGGATGGCCAAGCTCACCGCACGCAAGCGGGCCTTCCCGCTGGGCATGGGCGACCCCAAGCGGGACCTAAAGGAGCGACTGGACGAATGGACCGAGGGCGTGAGTGATGTGCTGGGCCTCGTCGTCACCACCGGAGGTCTCGGCCAGGGCGTCCCCGGCAGCGGCGATGCGGTCGAGAGCGACGACGAATCGGCATCCGAGGACGACGGGGAGGTGGTCTTCGAGGACGAAACGCCCGACGTGAAGAAGACCAAGAAAGCCAGCTCCGGCCTGCAGGATCTCGAGGACCTGGGCAAGGGCATGAAGTCCTCGGGCGCCAAGGCCCCCGTCGCCGTCGACTTCACCACGTACGGCAAGGCGTCGGCCAAGAAGCCGACCCAGGCGGTGACGGTGAAGGAGATGGTGCCTAAGAATTCGCCCACGTACGCCTCGCTCACCAAGCAGGGATACTCCATCGTGGGCAGCCACTCGGGCGTCAAGATTTGTCGCTGGACCAAGAGTGCGCTGCGCGGCCGGGGCTCCTGCTACAAGTTCTCCTTCTACGGCATCGCCTCGCACCAGTGCATGGAGACGACGCCGTCCCTCTCGTGCTCCAACAAGTGTGTCTTCTGCTGGCGCCACGGCACCAACCCCGTGGGCACGACGTGGCGCTGGGTGGTCGATCCGCCCGAGCTTATCTTCGCCGGCGTCAAGGCCGGCCACTACCAGAAGATCAAGATGATGCGCGGCGTGCCGGGCGTGCGCGCCGAGCGCTTCGCCGAAGCCATGCGCATCCGCCACTGCGCCCTCAGCCTCGTGGGCGAGCCCATCTTCTACCCGCATATCAACGAGTTCCTCGCCATGCTCCACGCCGAGCGCATCTCGTCCTTCCTCGTCTGCAACGCGCAACACCCGGACCAGCTGGCCGCGCTCAAGGCCGTGACGCAGCTGTACGTATCCATCGACGCTAGCAACAAGGAGTCGCTGCGCAAGATCGACCGCCCGCTGCACCGCGACTTCTGGGAGCGCTTCCAGCGTTGCCTCGACATCCTGCGCGAGAAGCGCTTCAAGCACCGCACCGTCTTCCGCCTGACGCTCGTCAAGGGCTTCAACGTCGAGGACGAGGTCGAGGGCTATGCCGACCTCGTCGAGCGTGGCCTGCCCTGCTTCGTCGAGATCAAGGGCGTCACCTACTGCGGCACATCGAGCAGCGCCGGCGCCGGCCTCAGCATGGCCAACGTGCCCTTCTACGCCGAGGTGACGGACTTTGTCGAGGCCCTCAACCGCCGCCTCGCCGCCCGCGGCCTCGACTACGGCATCGCCGCTGAGCACGCCCACAGCTGCTGCGTCCTCATCGCCAGCGGCCGCTTCCGCGTCGACGGCAAGTGGCACTCGCGTATCGACTACCAGCGCTTCTTCGAGCTGCTCGAGGAGCGCGGCCCCGACGGCGACTGGCGCCCCGAGGATTACATGGGCCCCGAGACCCCCGAGTGGGCCACCTGGGGCCGCGGCGGCTTCGACCCGCGCGACGACCGCGTCGACCGCAAGGGCCGGAAGATCGAAGCCTAAGGGGGCGGGGGCCGGGGCCGGGGGAAAAGAAAGTACATGCTCAATCAGCCGTGTTTTGCCTACGTGTACTCGTTTTTTTTGACACATCGTCACCCGCTGTATCAGTAGTATAGTTGAAAAGCGATGTCTTCCTATTCTGGCTCCGTAGCTGTCCTGTCTTATGACCAGTATGCCACTGCAACATGATGGTGTTTGGTGCTGTCCGCAGTACCAAAACAGTGCGACGCCTGTACGGACGGCCCCTAGCCGGACCCGAGCAGTTCCGAAACGGGGACCCGAGAAGCACCCCAGGAGCACATGTCCAAAAAGTTTAGAAGAGCCACTGTCTATATCATGTGTAGTCTTTCTCGGCATTCTCTTACGGCGGGCTCAAAAAACGGGAATACATGTACATTGCCAAACGGCTCCCGACGAATACCTAACATCCCACCGGCTTTCCCCAGCACGACATGGCTGCTCCCTAGGCATCACCCATGAGCTGCTCTCCCTCGTCCAGCAGCTCGCCCACCTTCCGCAGGTCCCCGATGAGGTTGCGACCGAGGCCGACGAGGAGAAGCTTCTCGGCGTTGGCGGGCAGGCCGAGGTACGTCGGCGGCTCGCGCTCCGGCAGCTTGTGGATCCAGCTCATGAACTCCTGCAGGCTGGTGCCGCCGGGCATCTCGAGGCCGCCGTCCTGCTCCGTGCTCGGCACGATCTTGTGGCCGATGTCGAACGCAGCGGGCTGTAGGAAGGAATTGACGAGCTCCGTGAGCTGGCCAAAGTCGCCCTCGTCGTCGATCTTGCCGCCATAAGTCTCGCGCACCAGGTAGCGGATCATATCCCAGGGGATGTTCTGGGGCGCGATGTTGGTGCGGTTCTGGGCGACAAACTCGACCCACGTGTCGACAACAAAGGCGGAGCATTGGTACTGAGGGGGGGGGGGAAGGGTCAGCCACGCGGTACAGTCGAAGGGGCCAGGCGCACAAAGGGGAAAACTTACATCGGCGTCGTTGAACTCCCAGAATCCCTTCCATCCCAGGTTGGGTGCATAGCGCAACCGCTCCTGGATTACGGCATGCAAGAACGACAGGAGCAGGTACAGTCGCGTCCTCTCGACGGGCGGCTTGCTTGCCCTGGTCGACAGCGAATTCATCGAGTCCTTCATGTTGGCCCTCACACCCGCAGGCTGTTCGTACATCAGCACCCGGGAGGCGCGGAGCAAGTTGACGGGGATCTTGGGACTCGGCTCCATCGAAAGGAACAGCCGGAAGTTGGAGTGCGGGTTGAGCGATTCCATGCGTTTCTCAAGCGACTGCAGCCAGGTCGGGGCAAGGTGGACGTTCTTGATCAGGACCCAGTTGCCCACCTGTGCGGCATTGCTGATGGCCTTGTCAGCACTGGCCACACCCTCGTTCGAGCCCATGGCAATGTTGGTGCAGCGAACACGCGACTGTTCGACAAGGTTATCGACCTTGTAGCTGGCGTCGAATCCAGGGCTGGAGACGAGCGCGATGGGGCAAGTGGGCGAAACATGATCCGTGGTCGCCTTGAGGTCTTCGACGATGTCGTAGAGGTCGTCGCCGAACACCGAAGCCACGAACCGCTCGGCGATGGGCACGAAGCGATCGAGGCGGAAGAGCTTGACGAGGAGCATGGACAAGAGAGACTGGTCGTGGGGCTCGGTGCCATCTTCCCAGATCTGGGGCACGAAGTTCTCGGCCAGCTCTTCAGTCAGGAACTTGTCCCATGCTTCTGCCGGAACCTGCTCCAGCTTGTCCTTCAGCGCTCCCAGTCGCGAGGCTCTGGCAAACACTTCTTCCTTGGCGGCGGTCTCGGTAGAAAGGTCCTTGCCCTCGATGCGCTCATCGAGGATGACGTCGATCAAGCTCTTGTCCATTTTGTACGGGGACGCTTGGGCCAGAAGCATGGCCAGGGTGATGCGGTCCTTTTGAACAAGGCCCAGAGCGGTCCGCTTGAAGGCTGTCACAAACAGGTCCTTGATAATGATGTCGCGGCGGGTGTGGTGGTTGCCCTCGTTGGCGAGGTTCTTGTTGTTGTGCAGGACCGAGTGGAATATGTCGAGGAAGTACTGCAGCGAGAACTGGTAGAAGTGGTTGATGTAATGCAACTGCTCGAAGACGGCGAAGATGGCACTGCAGGACCGCGCGATGATGTTGTACTGCAGCGTGATCTCTTCCACTTCGGCCATGACACCCTCGGTGTTGCTCATCTTGGCCGTGATCTCACCCGCTTCCGTCTTGAGCGTTTCCAGCGTCTCGATGACGTTGTCGTCATCAAGAATATTGCCGCGGGACTCGTTGAGTGCCTGCAGGAGGCGCTTCTCGAGCTGGCGCAGGTGGACCTTGAACTCGCCCTGGAGCTTGATCAGGTTGGATCGCCTCTCGTCGACATCAGGCCGCTCCGACTTCAGCACATCGTTAAGGGACTGGGTCTGAAGACTGCTCTGGGTGACGGTAAAGTTGACAAACGTGGTGCGACTGCAGATGTCGGGCGGGAACATCGCCGAAGGATCCCTGGTGGAGAGGTAGATCTTGAAAGCAGGCGAAAAGTCTATCTGCTGCTTGCCCAGCTGAATGAGAACACGGCCGCCCGTCTTCTGGTACTCCTTGTTCAGGACGTGGTTGAGAATGGGGTCCAGGTGCTCGGCGTCCTGGATCAGAATCGGGTTTCCGAAACGAAGGGAACTCTCCAGCTGCTTGGTGAACGAATCGTCCAGGAAGCTCGTCACGGTGAGCCGCCGGTCCTTGCATTCCTTCTGGAGGAACTCAATCACTCGGCCGGATGGATCGATGATCAACGGGTATCGGTTGAAGCGCTTGAGAATAATGGCGTTCTCCGTGCAGAGGTCATCGACGGGCAGGCTGTTTTCCTGCCAACTCAGCCTCTCGTCGGCCGTGGAAAGATACTCCGTGACGGGGTTGTGTTGCTTGAACTGAATACCAGATAGAGACAGCTGGTGCAGCCAATCATCCATCATCGACTTTCGGAACGTCTGGTCGTAGAGGCCGCTATAGGCAAGGAACGCGGCAGCGGTGAGCACATCTCCGACTAGCGTGCTGATCTGCGTTTCGAACGATTTGCTTCCCTCTTCCCACCGAGTCCTCTCCGAGGACAGGCTGTCGAGAAGCCGGACACTGCGATCAACCTTGAACTGGACGCGAGACATCTCGCTCTTGATCTCTTGCGTTTGGCTGATAAGGCTAGCGTATTCGGTCTTGTAGGCCTTGATGCTGTCTTCCAAGGCGGTGATGGTGTTCTCCACAGCCTGCGCCTCGGCCTTGGTCTGCAGCGCCTGGTCCTCGAGCTGCATAACCTCGTCTCGCATGGGACCGACCCGGTCGAGGATCTCGGAATAGTTGACCTGAGCCGTCACCCACTGCACCAGCGGACCACAGGCCTTACTGGCGCGGTTGACGACCTCAAAGTTGAACTGGTCATCGTTCAGGAAGTCGGCGCGCATCCGGTTCCTGAGCGATTTGGTCATCTGTTTCTCGTTGTCGAAGTTGACAATACTGGCAATGAAGTCGTCCTTCCGAATGATGGACTGCACGGCTTTCCAGTCTGGCTTGTTGTGTCCAAGCAGGGTGCAGACGGCGATCATGGTGTTTCGGACGGGAACCGGCGGAGAACCCATGGAACGCACTTCGGTCAGGTGCTGTCTCTTGATGCTGCTGACACTGGCCTTGGCCTCCTCGACTGCAGGCTCAGCCTTGGCCAAGTCGTTCAGTACGAGCTCCTTCCGCTCAGCGACTTGCTTCTCCTGGATCTCGAGCGCCGCTTGAATCTCGAGAGACGTGGCTTTACGCTGCTCTGCCTCGCGTTGGTCGGCCACCATGCGCTGCAGTTTCTCGTTGGCCTCGGCGTCCTTGGCCTCGAGCTGCTTCTTCTTCTCGGCCAGACTGATACGCAGGTCGCGAACCTTGTCGACAGTGTCTTTCAGCTTATCAAGTCCGACATTGAGATGGCGCTGTTGTTCTTCGAGATCTTCGCGCTTTTCCGTGTACAACTGGACGTACTGCGCGACAAAGTCGAGGAAATGCCGCGGCGTCAGGAAGGTGATCTTGCCTTGCTGCTTCTTGAGCTTGGCATTGTAGCGATGAAGCGAATGGTGGATATAGACCATGGAATTGACCACAGTGTCTCGGTGCGACGGAGGCAGGCTGAGACCGCGGTAAGCAACGGGAATAGAATCCGACGGAACCCAGTTGGGCTTGTCCAGGTCGACCCTGGTAGTCAACTCGCTGGCCACCTGGAAAAGGGCCTGGTCGGACCAGTCGCCCATCCAGTTAAGCACACAACGGTTGAACAAGGCGGGACTGGTTGCAGCCTTGGAGCCCAAACCGCCCTCGGGGGGGTTCATAGTGAAGACCACGTGGAGATTCTTGACGATCTGTCCCGTGAACCACTTGTAAAGTTCCTCTTGGGAGTCGAGGAGGAGGCCCTGTTTCTGGGCACCCTCCTTGCAGGCCGTCATGAGGGCCGCAAGATCGTCGCCCTCAAACAAACCCGGCACTTCAGCATTGGCAAGAAGCGTGTTCATTCTCTCCAGGAATCCAGAGTCCAAGACGTTCGCCTCGTCCATGATGAAGCACATCTTCTCACCCTTGCAGCCGCAGCGACGGAGCACCTCTCGGAGGTCCTCGTCGAAGTCCTCGCCAGAGTACTTGCCATGAACCTTGATCTGGAACACCTTGAGGCCATTCATCCAGGCCACAAACCTGGCGAGCGTGGTTTTTCCACTGCCACTGACTCCAATGAGGATGAGGTGGCCTTGTGGCTGTCTGAAAACTCGGTCAATGCGCAGGACGTGGTCCAATACATCGTTGAACAAGATAAGAGGAACGTCCACTTCTTCCTCGCAGAAGGTCTTGAGGCGTGCTTTGACGAAGTCCCGGAGCTGTTCGCGGTCGACCGGGACGTAGTTCTTGGATAGCCAGTTGGAGAACAAAATAGGCCCACCAAGCGCCTTTTGTTCGTCGATGGTGGGAAAGAATTCCATTCCGATGCGTTTGACAGATTCTTCGGTCCACTGCCGCTCATCCTCTGCCACCAGACGATCCTGGAAGAGGCGCAGAGCTTCGTGAGCCCAGATCCGGACCAACCCTTCGGTTGAGAGTGTTTCAAGAGGGCGGATGGCTTCGTACACGCCACGCACCCATCTGGTCAATTCACGAGGACTGTAGACATAATGGGGCTGGATCTTGGGCGTGAAGCGCTGTTGCGATTCCAAGTACAAGCGCACCATGGCCGAGGTGAGTGCTTCCGAGTATCCACGGAGCGTGGGGATGATCTTGAGGATGGCCGAGTTGAAGGTTCCGTAGATCTGGTTCAGAGAGAGCTCACCAGGGTAGTCGACCATGATGAGAGGAGCATGCCGAAGGAACCTCGATGCCAGGGGCGTACGGCCGGCATCCGTCGGCGGGTTACAGGCGCCCACGAACTGAATACGGTCCAACGTCACCCAAGCCTTGTCCGATGTTCGCCAAAAGCCGTTGTGCTCTACCAGTTGACGCAGGAACGAAATAGCTCGTTGCGTGCCATACTTGTCGGGGGCAGGCAGGTTAATCTCATCGCAAAAAACGACCAGCCACCTGCCGATTTGCGTCGGAGACAACATGACACCGTTAAGAGTCTTTTTGTACTCGCAATATTGCTCGAAGGTCTTGATGAGAAGGTCAGGGGTAGTGGCACTTGAAAAGTTGAGACCAACGACTTCCATGTTAGGCAACTTGCGAAGCGCACTGAACAGAGTCATGGTTTTACCGGAACCCGGGGGACCGCAGAGCAGAAGGGGCTTGTGCTCGGCGAGCCAAGAGTAGAGGACATCCTCGTGACGAACCGTATCCAGAGTCGGGATAACCACGTCTGTTTGGGTGACAGAGTGGGTGTTGACCTCGATATTCGGAACCGCATTCTGCCACGGAGTCCAGTCGGCCTGGGGTAACGTGACATCGAAGTCGATGAGTGAGCTGGTTCCGTCCAAGGGCGGGGAACCAAAACTGGCGAGTCCGGCAACCTTGTCTCCAAACGCTTTCCGGTCATTCAACGGACAGTCACCGGTGAAAGCCCACACCAGGGCCAGCAGGAGCTTTTTGGCCACGAAAGCCTCGATTTGTTCGGGGTCCAAGGGGAAATCGATGTGCGAAGCATTGTACTCAATCATGTCCCGAACAGACTTGTTAAGCAGTGAAAAGAGCGTGGTCAACACACGCGCAAGTGTAAACTCCATGATGTGGTTGTACCCAGCGGCTTCGGTGAGAGCGTCGTGGATGAACCCGTCCGTGGTAAGGAACGCGTGCAACAAATCAGCCACCTGGCTCTGGATCTGGAGCGACTTGGTAGGGCTTTGGCCGGCGGCTGCGGTGTCTTCGTCGAGGTCCTCGAAGGCAACGTTTCGAAGCCCGTCCAAGTAGTGCATGACCATCATGTCGGGCGTGACGGTATCCTCGCTGAACCAGACCATACCGCAGCGACTCACAGTAGCGAGCGTGGCGTACTTCAGAGTCTCCACCTCGAACATGATGCGGACGTTGGCCGGGAGGTTGAGGCGTTCACCGTTCGGCAGAGTGAGCAGTTTGTTGTCGTCGAGGACACTGTTCAAGTTTTCGACCCACTCCGGATCGACATCACCATCAAACACGATCCAGTGGCGTTTCGAATCCTCTCCACGAAGATTGTCCACAATCTTTCGAAGAATGCTCGTGAACAGGCCGTCAGTCCATTCTCGGGTGGTGGAGTCGAGATTACCATAAAGTGCTTCCTTCGACATGACCTTGGAGTCGATAACGTGGGAAACGCCCTCGACGCTCTCGACTTGCTGCAGGGCATCGAGAAGCAATCTCCACGCGGCTGATTTACCAGTGCCGGAGTTACCCACCATCATGACACCATGGTGAATCTTCTGGATCTGGTACAGCTGCAGGACCTTGGTCATCCAGGTATCGGTGACGACCAAGTGTCGCTCGGCAGCCAGACGACGGATGGTCTCTTCCAGCTGCGTCAGGTTTGCCGGCACATACTCAACACCGGGGAAGCAGTCCTTTTCGACACTCATCAAAATGTCGACGTCGGTTCTGACCAGTTTGGGGGCAATAGTTTCGCGGATGCTCTGAACGATGATCTCCGGCTCTACGACCTCCTCCACCCCGAGGGAGCCGCCACTTTCGACAAGCCGGGCGCGTTTGAGACCACCAGAGCTCACCAACACGCTCTTCAGAGCACGAAGTCCAAAGTCGTAGTGGGCTTGTTTCGACAGCCTAGCCGCACACTGGTCGAAGAATGGCACTGTTTGTTTCGAGAGTTGTTTGGCTTGGTTGAAGCCCTGGGAGTAGAGCATGACTTCAGCGATAAGCTCCTTGTCCGGCTTGGACATGGCCACACTGCGGAACAGCTTCTTCAAGTTATCGGGCAAGTTGGAGCGACCCGCGTATCCAGGGTTCATGGTGATGAAGATTCCAGTGTTTTCGTTGACGCGGAGCTGGCGCCCGATCAGGTCAATCTGAGCCTTTTCGTCTTCGGCGCCTTGTTTTAGACCCAGTTGGATGTTCTGGATTTGCTGTGACACGGCTGACAGAATCCTTTCCTCCAGACGGTTGAACTCGTCGAAGCAGCCCCAGGCGCCGACTTGGCAGATACCAAGGAAGATGCGACCCATGGCTTGGAAATCAAATGTGTCGTCACAGCAGAATACCAGTGTGAACCGGCCCAGCTCCACACCGAGAGCTTTGACAGACTCGGTTTTGCCAGTACCGGCAGGGCCGTAGGGCGAGCCACCCAGTTTCTGGCAAAGGGCCTGCGTAAGAGTCAGGAAGCACCGGTCCGTAAGAGGCGT
Organism: Nigrospora sphaerica; assembly: GCA_018287875.1. NCBI lineage: Eukaryota > Fungi > Ascomycota > Sordariomycetes > Amphisphaeriales > Apiosporaceae > Nigrospora > Nigrospora sphaerica. The sequence continues at coordinate 5,815,898 of JAGVVL010000002.1, forward strand.
GCGGACAAGACGGTCGGGGACACCGAGGTACTCGAAGCCGTAGTTCAGGTTGGCGTTGGCCATTTTAATGATGAGGCGCGATAGGAAATCACCCTCAGGGACATAGACGTATCGCATTTGCAGGAGCCACAGGTAGTGAGTTGTCGAATTGGCACCAGCCTGGACAAGCTTCTCGATTACGTCGCGCTGGTGGACGCACTCGGTAATCAAAGCCTCGCACTTCTTCCTCTGGATGACTTCGAGATCACCCAGTACGGTTTCGGCAAGGAGACGCAGCACCTGGACCTCGCGCTCAAAGAGTGCCTGGAGAGTCGCGCCGCCCTCGGATAGGGACTTGTCGACAGCAGTTGTCCACGTCGCCTGCGTGGCAAGAACGACAATTTGACTGGGGTATGTCTCCATGAAAGAGTTCAAAGCGGCTTGGTCAACGTCGGCCGACTCGAAAATGGGGGTGTACGCCTCGATGGCTTCGGCCAGAAGCTCCGCCAGAGTAGCTCTCATGCCGTTCTCAAGCAATGCCAGCCAGTCGTTGATTTTGGGTACCTTGGCGAGCGAGATCTCTTTCTTAAGCCGCACAACCTCGTGTTCTTTAGATGTGAAACCCGAGATCACAGTTTCCTCGTCCATGACAAGGCCGTTTAGACCGGCAAACATCTTCTTGAAATGCTTCGCGATGCGCATAGTGTCGTTGCTATTGCCGATCATTTCCAGCAAGTCTTCGTCACCAACGAAGTAGAATCGCGGGAAGGAGACGCGCTCCTTTTCGAGATACTCGCCCAAAGCCTTCTGGATCTTGTTGAGCAATTCGGCGAGCCGCTCAAGGGATTTTTGGACACCCGCGATGCCAAGAACGTCCATAATCATGGGTTGTTTGTAGACTTTCTTCATGACGGCCATGAATTCGCTGTTGATGTTCTGGAAGCGGGATGACTCGATAGGCAGCAGGTGTTTGATGTCGGCGTTGCCAGTGAAGACACCCTCGAGGTAAACCCATTGTCTTTGCACGTCAATCCAGACATCAAAAAGGACGTGGACACGATTGAGCTTGTCTTCCCACGAGGATGCTTCCTCCTCGAACTCCTTGTAATAGGGAGAATGTTTCATCGCCTGCAGAGAGTTCAGGTTCTCGCTGCACTTGGCGAATAGGTCATCCCAACCCCGAATGAGTCGGCACTTGTTCTGGTAAGGAACAAGCTCCAGGGCGTAGTTGCCCCAGGTGTCTTTCACCTGCTTCAGGAACTCCTCCAGAGCCATCTCGCCGGAAGCTTGGGTGATGATGTCTCTAACAATGCTTTCGGTAGCCACCAGATTGAGATCCCAGACATCGCCGAGGGTCATAGATATCGGCGAGTATCGCCGACCAGGTTTGATTTCCTTCCATATCTTGACCCAGTGGCGGTCTCGGATGGCCTCCGACTTCAGATCACTAAGCGTAGTGTTGACCTTTAGGAGCTGGCGGAGGATGTTTTGAATGTGCTCGAAGGCGGCGTATTGTCGCATCCTACTCGGCATTTCCTTCGTCATTTTGATCAAGCCATCAATGGAGGCGCGAATTTTCCGTGGCTGAACGCTACTCCAGAGAGTCTCGCGCAGCTCGTTCAAACTCTTCCAAATGGTTGACAGGCTCGCCCATACCGACTTGAAGTCCTGTACCTCTTCCAGAATGATGGAGAGAGACGATTCAGGGCTTGCGGGGAGGTCAAGGGCTTCCTTGGCCTTAGATACCATCTCCGACTCTTCCTGGAGCTTGTTGATGCGCGATTCAAAGGAGCTGAGCGTCTCAGAGGCAGCCTCCGGCGCGATAGTCCCGGATACTGGCTTTTCCTCGTTCCACTGCAGGGCAATCTCACCAATCTTATCCATCACTACTTTGTCCTCGGCGACAATCTTGGCCTTGAGGGCATCGGTTTGGTCCTGTACGACCTTGGCTTTCCTAGTAAGAAGCTCGTTCAGGGCTTCCCACTGAGAGTCCACCTGCTGGACGTCCAGCCAGTCGTTGGGGAACTGGTACCGATTGCGAGTGAGCGTCGACTGTCCCTGGCGGAATGTTTCGACCTCGGGGGCCCACGCCTTGACGTTGCGCTTGCAGGCCTGGACGATGGTGATGAACTGAACGGCTTGGGCGGTGGACGTCGCTTCGAGGCTCTGCGTCTCGAGGTCCTTTCGAGCCCTTTCGATCTCGGCATGAACCTCCCTCATACGAGAGCCGAGGCGGCTGCCGAACTTGACGAGGATCTCGTGCTGCCATTGGTCGTACTTGGAGTTTACCTTGGCCTGAACTTGCTCATAGTCGATGGTAATACGGCCAAACGAGCGGCTGACTTCGGTGGTGTCAAAAGTAGCACGCGTCTTGCGAATCTCTTGGAGCAGCTGAAGCCATTTGGAGAGCTGATCACCCAGGAGCTCATACACCTGTTCCGACTGCAGATCCCATAGGGACTGGAACTGCAGCCACTTGTCCACGTATTCGCCAATCTGGGAGAGCTTCTTCTCGACAGACGTGTAGACAGTAGAGAGGATGTCGGTGCAGTCGCTCGGAAGCTCAGTGAAGCGGGCTTCCTCTTGAGCCGCGGTGCTCAGACTGAGGCTCATTTGGTATCTTGAGGCCTTGATCTTCGGGAGGTTACAGATGATGCCTAGCCAATCATGCAGCTGGGAAAACCAACTGGCCCTCGCGTACTCCAGTGGCGGATCCAAGTAGATGACTTGGTTTCGCATGGTGATTTCGTGCACAAGCTGCTTCATGACCGGGGTGTCTGATTTCACAGGCTCACCCGACAGGGCCAGCGGCCTGCGCCGGACCAAGTCGTTTTCGCCGGTATCCTCGTCCTCGAAAGCCTCGATCCAAGCCGCAACGGCGTGTTGAAGACGCGTGGAGAAGGTCTTCTTGATGCGTTCATTCATCTTCTCCACCCAGAAGCCGAGGTTGACGTATTGCTCCAAATTTAGCTGGTCAACGGCAGCTTGGATTGTCTGCAGGCGCGATTCGAATTCAGAGGCTTCGTACGGACAGGTTGTCAGCTCCTGAAGGGCCTTTTGGATGTTGGCGTGAATGGTAGCGAGTGTGATAGTCTTGGACTGGAGGAGGGAAGTGGCCGTAGCGAAATCACGAACAAAAATGACATGCTTGCTGCCAGCACTGTTCCTGCCCATGGCATCCATACTGCCGTTGGGAAGCATCGGCTTCTGATGCACCTCCCACGTATCGAGGAACGTCTCCCATTTTAGGGGGACGCCCTTGCCAACCAATGCTTGGACTTCGTTCTGATACCCGCTGAGGAGGATGGAGACCTCGGACATTTCGGATATCTGCCGGGTTATTTGCGTAAACGTACGCACGCTCTCCATTAGACTGACGGCGTAGGGATAGACACGCTTGGCATCCTTTGCAGTGTTATGCACAGAGTGAGGAACCTGGAAGTTCTGCCATCCCAAGTTGCGAGTCTCCTTAAAGAGCGTAATGATTTGGGCATCAAAGTTGACCACCAGGACCAACGCGTTGTTGGCGGACCTGACCTTTTCGATGTTGAAAAGACGGCCGGAAATGCTGATTTGCTTCCTCTGGACGTCGTCCAGCCAGGCCTTGTAGATGGCCTGGGTGTTGAGCTTCTTCCGGAAGAGATCGCTCTCTGTCTGCAGTTTCTGACCTTCAGCGTGCAGAGTCCAGTCCGAGCCGAGGATATCCTCCACCTTCTTCATGTAACCATCGAGTTGGCGCTCAATCTGGCGCGCCCAGATGATGGCACCAGAGACGGGAGGGAGGTCATGAAGCTGAGCCATAGCGTGGGCCTCGGAATGACCGTACTGCTGCTTGAAGCGTTCATGGAGCGCCGAGATGGCCTGTTTGACATTGTCGATCAATTGATTCTGGTACTCGGCAATGGCTCCACGGATCTTGGGTCGGACAAAGAGGGCGTTGAACTGGGAAAAGACACGGAACATCTCATTGGCATTCTTGGCCGTAGCCAGACGGTCTCGCAAACGGGCAATGATGGAGTTTTCAACGCGAGTCGTCCGCTCGTTGTACGTGTTCTCGGCCTTGACCCATCGCTGGGTGCCTTCTTCGGAGACATCGAGCAGGTCGACGTTCTTGAGTGCGTCCCAGGCCTGCTCAACCTCGGCAACCGCGTCCACATCGCCCATCTCCTCGACGAAGGGGGCGGCACTGGCAGCAGTATCCCCTCCAAGGCCGTTTACAGTGGCCTTGGGACCGAGGACAATGACAATGGTCCGCTGTAGTTGCTCATGGTTGTCTCGAAAGTTGTCAATGTACTTTAGACGGGCCTGCAGCTCGCTGTGCTGGGGGTTGATCTTGATCGGAATAAACTTTTCCTGTCTCCTGCGCGTCGTCTCACGAGCTATGTTGGTAAACTCTTTGATTTGCGCGTCCCATCCCTTAAAGATGTCGTCGGCGGTTTTCATGAGCGCCTTGAAGTCCTTGTACTCGAGGTCAACCAGTTCAGAGCCAGGGAGCAAGCGATGCATGGCGTCTTTCAGGTCAGCCGAAATGGCTTCCACTAGGTCGAGGGTTCGCTTGATAGGGTAGTTGCTGAACCTCATCTTCTTGTTCATGTGGCCAAAGATCTGGGTGACGGCCTCATCCACCTTGGGCAAGGACGTGGCCGAGAGCAGCTCGTCAAGGGGGAAATCCCGCATGAGCTGGTTGTACTTCTGCACCGTTTCCATGGCCTCCTTGAGGCCGGTATCCGCCGTGAAACTAACGGTGGCCTGGAAACGTTTTGCATGCTTGAGAATCTCCAGCGTCAGGGTGACGCCCTCGCTCCGCAGCTGGGCCTCTATGCCCTCCAGCGCGGACTCCATGGACAACCAGAAGTTGATCTCCTGGGTTGCCGTGCGGGTGACGGGGTCCCTTGTGAGCTTGGTAATGGCCTGTATGGCCTTAATCCAACCGTTGACCGTCGACTGCAGGTTGTTCATGAAGGAACTGTCGGAGAGGAGGGCCGAGGGTATCAGATCGGTGGAGGCGCGAATGCCCCTCGCCGCCGCCTCATCGAGGGCGGATTGAACGACGGGGTGAAAGGGCAGGGAGAGCTCGGGTATCTCGACATTTTGCTGGAGGTGCAGAAGACTGAGCTCGAGCTCCGTCATGCGTTTCTTGGTAACAGGAATGCCCGTCTTCGCGTCGACGTCGGCGCGGCCTCTGGCACCGTTGAGGGCCTGCGAAGACTTGGTGCTGGCATCGAAGTAGGGCGCCAGCGCATTGTGAAGAATGGTGTGGAGAATTTCGAACGGGGAGGCGGAGGGTCCCTGTTCAGCGACGACATTATTAAGAGAAGCAGCACCAGGCAAGGTCTGAATCTGAATCTGCGTCGTCAGAGGCAGGGCGGGGTCGATGGCTTGCGGCCTTTTCAGGAGCGCAAGGTAGGCGACGATGGTGGGCGAGGACGATATCTCGGACGTGATGGTGTATGTGTACGAGGTGGCCACCGCGCGGTCGACAGAGTCGCCATCGGCCACAATGTCGGACGTGGTCAGGATTTCTTTCTGGATGTAGAGCACGACCTGCGAGTCGTTGGCGAAGCGCGTGCAACGCTGGAGGGTGTCGGCGTAGTGCGACGGTGAGAGCAGGTTTCCCTCTTGCTCCAGGTCGCCACGCGCCGCACCCAGGGCGATGGACACAACGGCCGCCAGATGTTCGACCACGCGAGTCGGGTCGATGGCGGTGAAGGGGGACGAGGTCGAGACGCCGTTGGCGACAGAGTCCTGCGGCGTCAACGGGGAGGCCACAGGATCCATCATGGCGGCGGCGGCTGCTCGTTGAAAAAACGGATCGAGGTTTACAGTTTCGCGGATCGTGGCATCGGCGGCAAGTCGTCCTTGTGAACTGGCGGGAGGGGTGTGTGGTATGGGACGGGCAAGGCCGGGAAACTGGAGCCAGATCAGAGGCCGGAGGGGAAGGACGAGAACGGCGACCCGATGGAGCTACTGTACCCAAACAAAAGGGGCACGGGGGTCCGAAACGACCGGCAACCGGAAGACTGTGTAAGGAACGTGGGGTCCGATGTGACACGGTCGGCCGGTCTGACGGGACGTGTCGTCGTCGCCGTTGTTCTCACTATCGTCGTCTGCGTATCGCTCGTAGCTGGAGTCTCGGTTGGGGACGTGGAGGGGGGAAACGGAGGCCGCGTGCGTTAGGTACTTCTTAGGTTGTTACGATCCCAGACTTTTTCGTCGCAAGGTCATGCAGGCATGGATTGTGCCTACATGTAACCTCCTAGCGGGAGCGTCGCGCCAAGTGGCTACATGTAGGCGGCTATCAAAAACGCGCGACCAACAAAAAGACGCCATAATGCACCATCCCACCCACCTCCTCGATGCGTGCCACCCACCACGAGCCACCCCGTTTGCCCGTCCCATCCCATCCCGTCCTGCCCGTGCAACCCGTCCCATGCCATCCATGCGCCCGCCCGCGTTGTCGCGGGGCAGGGCCTGTTTCCCACTCCTTACCGCCAGTGCCCTAGCTCCCCTGGCTGGGGGGTGGTTTGGCCCGTAGCAGAGTGTACGCGTCTCGGGACATAATGCGTGCGTGCTACAATGTACATTCCTGGCCTGCGTCGGCTGTTCAGTGCTGTCTTCACACGCCGCTTGTGATTTGCAGCATCTAAGTACTTACATACCTACTTAAAGGTACTGAGGTACTTCCTAACTTAACCGTGCCACTTAATCCGGACATCACGGGAGAAACTAGAGTATGGCACACGCTGAAGAGCGTTCTGGTTCTGACGGGTTTAAACTGCTTCAGCGTAGCAATAGTACCGTGAGTACTTTCAAGCGGCAGGAATCGTTCACACTCTGTGTACATGTAAGTATTAGATGGAAGTAGGGAATACCCTTTGGTTCTGGGTATGGGGTCAGATTATCTGGGATGCTGGCCTCCACGTACAGAATGTCGCGGTACCGCGGACTAACAGTTACTGCGCCCATCGCTGGCACTTCGAAGGTACCTACACCGCAAGTATCTACCGACCATAGGGCCACTCATCGGGGGTTTTTGCTCGGAGCCGGGACCCCTGACAGCTGGAGGTCCGCTATGGATGCGCGCATACACGCGGGTGTGGGCCCCTGGAGTGCTATCCCTGCTCGCCCGCCCGCCTGGACGGGTACCTAGCTCAAAACGTGGAATTCATTCGGTCACACACACCACCGTTGCTATACAACTCTCACACCACCAAGCGCCGAGTCCGCTCCTCATGGATTCCGAAACCCGGATAATCCAACCCCTATAGCTCTTCCATTACAACTGCTTTGTCGAGCATCGTCCCACACGTGCGCTTGCCCTCGTGAGCCCCATCGTTCCCTACAGCCCAAGCACGGGAAGGCCGTTAGCCACCCAGTATACAAGGTCAGGACACGTTCTAAGCAATCAGCGTTGAACCCCTGCTCATCAACACACACCCGTGAATAACCCAGCCCGGGCAGCTTGGCAGGCATATTCCCGCTTGTGCCATGTTGTTTTCTCTGGTTTCCAGGCTGCATACTTTGGCGCAAGATGCAAGCGCTTTCACCGGTACCCATAGGCCGAAAGCAACACATGTCTTTCAATTCGAGTCCCGCCGGATGAGGCACGGCCAACCAGCCATCGTCACGACAAGATTACGCACCTTTCTCAAGCTCGCCCACCATGGCCTGCGCCATCCACACGTAGAGTTGCGTCCAGCTTCGTCCGGATGCGAGTCCAGTCCATCGTCTCTTCGAATCCGTCGCTGCCAACCGCGTCTTTAGCGTAACCATGATGCATTGAAGCAAATCAACGCCGTGCCGAATGCGCCCCAAGCCATAGACCGTCTCTCGTAAACCCGTAATCCATACGCCTGTAGTCATGATACACCAATGCCTGCCCTCCCTGCCTGTAACCAACAAACAGATGACGGTTGGGCTACCCCTTTCGTAACACCCCCTTCATGCGTTCTGGCATGCGCCACATGCACTGCTGGTGGCCCTTAGCTGCTGGAGCCCCCGGTCCCTGCGTTTTCGTCGCCGGTGTCGGCCAGTTTCTCTCGCTGTAACATGACCCGTTGGTTGCAAATGTCGATGAACATTTCGAATTTCTCGATCATCTTGTCCTTCTCTCGAAGCTTCTCTTTAAGATCCTCGACTTCCTTCTTGCTGTCTTCCAAGTCGTCCTTCGTCTTTTGGAGTTCGCGCCGCAGGTCAGAACGGATGCGTTCCTCGGCCGTTGGGGGCGGCTTGTTGTAGATGGTGGACCGGGCTTCGGCGATACCTGCCTCAACCTTTTGAGGATTGCGGTTGATGGCGGCGCGGGCATTGTAAATGTCGCGCGGTAGCAGGGGAACGTGCGGATGCTGCTGCTGCAGAATCTCCAGCGTCTGGCTCACCCCAACGCCTGCGTCGGTCAGCAAGGCCTCCGCACCATGAGCTTCTTGCAACTCACCAGAATCCTTGAGCTCTTTCACCGCGGCTACCATCTTACTGTCCAGCTTCCTCGCGGCAGGGTGCAGGAGCGGGCTCTCGCTAGGGCCATGGTTGTGCTGAAGATGCCCTTGGTCCGGACGGTAGCGAATAGTCCACTGGGTCCGCTGTTCGATGGCGAAGAAGCCGAACTGGCAGTTGCATTTCCGCGACGACGTTTTCCTCTTTCTCTGCTCTGGGCTTACACGACTGGGCGGCTTGCCCGCTCGGTCGCAAACAAACAAAACTTTCTTCAAGCCCGGCACTGTTCTCTTAGATCTGCCGATCACGACGGCATAGCCCACCGATGTGCAGTATTCCAGCACGTGCCGGTGGACCGCCTCCAGGGTGGCGAAACTTCCTCCCTCGGGTGGTGCCGACATCATGTTCCCCATGGGCAACCGGGGAACAAAGGGGGTTCCCTCCACGACCTTTGGCGATAAGTGACTGTCGCCGTCTCCTAGCTCTTCCTGACTGTCCATGTCCATATCGTCGTCGTTGTGCGAGTCTGGCGGCGGGACCACAGGCTCCGGCTTGGGGAGAACGGCCTGGCTGGGGGGCTGGGGTGTCGACTGGGGCTGTAAAATGGAAGGCTGCTGGTGAACTTGTGGCGGAAGCCCTTGCTGAGGCTGGGCGTGTGCCGGCTGGGGCGCCTGCTGGTGGGTTTGGGTATGAGCTTGGGGATGCGTTTGCTGGTGGGCCGGATGCGTCTGGTGCCCCTGATGCGACGGCTGGTGATTCTGCGCATGGGTTGTCGGGACAGCTTGCGGGTGTGATTGTGCGTGAGCCGGCGGGAGTGGATGAGAATGCGGGTGTGGCGGCGTATGGGACATCAAGTTGCTGTCGTTCGGCGGGTGTACCGGATGCGGCTGCTGAACCTGCGGCACCGAGGGGGCTTGTTGGACTTGGGGGACCTGCTGGACTTGCTGGACAGGTTGCTGTTGTTGGAGCGCTTGTTGCTGCTGCAGTGGCTGATGGCTCGGGTGAGGCTGGTGGTGGCCGGGATGCGCTGGGTGTGCTGGGTGCGCCTGGTGCGCAACTGAATGCGCTGTCGGATGTGTTGCCTGGTGCGCCTGCCGTGTCGGGTGAGGCTGTTGTAGAGGCTGAACCTGCTGCACAGGCTGAACCGGTTGGACGGACTGCGGTACCTGCTGCGAAACTTGCGGTGGCATGGGAGGCTGGTTCATAGCCTGCTGAAGATAAGCCATTTGTCCAGATTGTTGCTGCTGCTGCTGCTGCTGCTGCTGCTGCTGCTTCTGCTTCTGCTCCTGCTGCTGCTGGGCCTGCTGGGCCTGTTGGGCCTGTTGGACCTGCTGGGCCTGTTGGGCTTGCTGTGCCGCTTGCTGGGCCTGTTGATGCTGCTGCTGTTGATGCTGTTGATGCTGCTGCTGCTGCTGTTGATGCTGTTGCTGTTGCTGCTGTTGCTGCTGCTGCTGTTGCTGCTGCTGCTGCTGTTGTTGTTGCTGTTGTTGTTGTTGTTGTTGCTGCTGCTGCTGCTGCTGCATCTGCCGTTGAGGACCGCGTTGCTGACGGGTCGCCGTCACGGCAGGGCCGGCATGGTTATGAACCTGGGCAGGCGTATGCCTCGAGTTGCCATTGGGAACATTCTGAACACTTGCAACGCCGGGCACGGGAGACGGCGTTGTGTTGGTAAACAGGGTGTGCGGATACTGGGCCGGGGGCGGTTGGTGAGGGGCGTACTGCGGTTGGTAGGGCGATTGGTGTTGTTGCGGTGTCGGCGATGGTTTGGGCGGTGTCGCGGAGTGCGAGGTGGGATAGGGACGCCTCATGCCATTGACGGCGACCTGGGGAAAGGCCAGGCCCGGATGGCTCTGCTCGATGGCAGGCATGCTCGGCGGGCCAGAGAGAAGAGAAGAAAAAGAGGAGAAAGAGACAGAAAACAAACGGGCGCGACGACGCAGGCACGAGAAAGCCGCTGACACGACCTGGGGGGGGAGGGCGTGCTGGGATGGCAGACCAAACGTCAATCACAACAACCCTGGCCGCGCCGGCCGACGAGATGTGGGCAGCAGGTCGGTGACGGTGCTGTGAGGAGAGGCGTAGATATAGCACGATGGGATGTATACAGTGGTGTGTATGAATGATGGGGGATGACGGGGGAGTCGAAGAGAGCCCCCCTGCCGGAACTGGGCGGACGCACCGACAGCTGGTCCGAGAGGTCCAGATGCCTAATAACCCTGCACCCCACCCGGTACGCCCAAAGATGCACGCAGTAAACAAGGGCGGCGGCCGCGCGCGTTCTCCCTCCCTCTCTCTTCTCTGGGGAGGGAGGGGAGGGGAGGCCCGCCCACTCTGTCTACTAGTGGACCTTACTGGAAAGGACGCACTACGAACAGGTACCCCAGCGAGCGATCCGACCGGGCATTCGTCCATCCACCCCATCCATCCACACGCCGTCCACAATAAATCCACGTCTATGTTTGGGAACCTGAGAGTCTATTGCAACCTACCTACATCGGACCATGTACCTATAAGTCATCTCGTTCCTCTAGCTACGTGCCAGTACACCGCCAAGCAGAAGACGGGTGGTGGGCGTGGGGGACTGGATACTCTGCCACCGCCACCCAGACGGGCTGGTCCACGGATGTTTTGGCCGTAAATACATATGGATGATAAGCGTATCGCTGCCCGCCGCCTCGTCGAGCGAACCATGGGTGTGTGTCGGGTTTCGTAGGCAAAGAGCCACCTTGGGGTCTGCTCCGCCGTCCACGTACACGTACATTACATGACCTCGATGTACGAAAGCCTCCCCCATGCCGCTGCCACATCCCTCCATCCCTCCCTCCATCCACTCCATCCCTCTATCCATCCATGGATATCTATCTGGGCTGTTATGTACGCCCGCATACGATGGAGTCCATGGCACGCCCTCTCTACCGACTGACCGGCTGCCGCCTCTGTACCAAGTACCCCTTGGACTTACGCGTCAGAGCCAATGGACTGACTGGTCAGCCCGACCAAAACGTGCCGTGCCAGGGGATTGCCGATGTCATCGGGATGTGCGGGATGGTTTAGCTAAATACCCATCTCTTTCATGCCTACCTATCTCCATTACTGGCAGCCAGACAACCTTGAGTATCCGGCCCCGCCGTAGGAATAGTGCCCGCCTTCAGGTGCGGGCCTTATTCCTCCGCATGTTTTCTTTGCACCATTCGCTCCCGCCCACACCTGTCGGTTTTAAACCCAAGGACAATGAGCGAGAACGGCGGGAGGGCGGGCGAACCTAAGGAGAGGGTGAAGGGGGGAAGACGGAAGAGGGGCTTCAGCTCCCAACCCAAGCACACGACACATCGCGTTTGGCCTCTCTTACCCCTCGCCGCCGGAGTTCCCATGCGTCTTGTGGCGGAAGGGCGGGCGGTTCGGTTGCGGATGCGTCCAGGGGGGACGCCGGCCGAATAGAGTTGTCTCATTGGTAAAGGGGCGGCAGGGGCCTTGCAAAGCACCGGGCCAGCTGGCCGGGCGTGGATGGGCTCGTCAGAATCGTTCTGCACGCAACGACCGCGTCGTGTCCCCGCGGCATCCATTGCCAATAGAGGAGGTTCGCATCGGTTTTGTTTATGGGAGCCCAATGGGAAATGACCGGTGCCCAGCGCAGCCGGTCCTTCTCTGCGCCCACGTATCTAGCCTTTGTGACATGTCAGTCCAGCCGTGCATCTGAATCAAAGTGTGACGGATGGCAAGACAAGACACCCCCAAGGGAGGATGGCCCGGGTGAATCGTCCAAACCTTCTCCTCGCCGCCCTGCCAGCCCCGTCTGCCAGTCCGCCCGCCAGCACCTTCGGTTCGCATTCGCCCTGTGCCACTTCACTGCCGTGGGTCTCACGGACGCGCTGGTTCGATGAATGTGCCGGGCACGCCGTTGCCATGCTATCTCGCTGCTTGGCTACGCTGATTGTCCTCCTGTCTTGTCCGTCCGGTACGAATTCCCAAGTCGCAGGCCCGAGTGGGTCACATCAATCCTCACTGGGAGATTGTGCCAGCCAACTCTAATTTCCACTTCGGACAGCCACCGGCGTACCTCTCGTGACAGCCAAGCCAGAGGAAGGCACGGCAGAGCAGACAGACATAACAGGTGTAGGTAGGTAGCTCCTCGCTCGCACTCGTTCATCCAACGACGAGGTTGAGGGCGGGGCACCCGGGGAGAGGGGAGAAAAGACGGAGGACGGAAGACGGAAGGGGGGGAGGGAGGCCATCTCCTAGCTTCATACCTTCCAACGTAGGAGGGCCAGGACGAAGCGGCCCGGGGCAAACGGGCTTCCAGTTTGTTTTGTCAGGCCGGGCCAGGCCGACGATTGAACCAAACGGGAAAAGAACCCGCCGGATTAGACGGCGAAGCTCACAACTTGCTCGGCTCGGCCGTCCATGGCCACACAGTAGTTCGTCCCCGGGACCGCAGGACAAAATCTCCATGAGGGCTTCGTTTCCCGCCCTTCGCCCTGCCTAAAGACTTAGGTCGGTATTGCACTCGGTGGTTACTCGGTCGGAACGAGCAGTTTTCCCCCGCCGGCAGCAACCTCATACTTCCTACTGCGTTTTCCGTATTCGCCGCAGGACCACCCTTTGGGGTCCTTCCACTCGTCCAGCTTTCCAGTTCGATGGGCAGCCTGCCCCGGTGTGTGTGCGTCGCTGACTCGGCGTCTTGCTTCCTCACTCCACGCCCACGCCGGAAAACCCCCCGCCGGCCACCAGACACAGGATGGTCCGGCATGAAACACGCAGCGAATACAGCCACTGGCGCAAAATCCTCCGACGCGGCCAAGACAAGGTGCGCCGACGGGCCCGGGATCCCAATGGCCTAGCAAGGCTCCTGGCCGAAAGCCAGCCGGAGCGGGCCATACCCCACCATCTCCGGCCCAGCAACATGGCGGCCGAGAAAGCCGTGGGATTGACGGCCGGCCGGCTCCCAGCCTGTCTGTCGGACATTTCTCGTAACCCCACGCGCCAGCATCCCGGTATCTCCTTTTTGGACTTTCCGCCCGAGATCCGTGCCATGGTTTACCAGGCATGCGTCGACTACCCCACTTGTCGATCCATGTTTGACACCTATTACACGCACCAAGGCGAGCCCAAGACGTCCAGCAAACGACCCTCGGCCATCAAGGCCGCCGTTCGCCTCCACACGCCCACCATCTTCTTGTTGTGCAAGCAAGTTTCACGCGAAGCCCTCGACGTGCTGCGGACCCGCCCCTTGGTCATCGACAAGATTCCGCCTTGGGTCTTTGGCCATGCTCGTCCGCTCCCGCTGGACTACTTCATCAGCACGCCGACCTTACAAAAGATCAAGTACATCGACATCCGGGTGGCCCTGGGAGAAGGGAGCCAGGGCAGCGGTCATGTTTGGATAGAGGTCCTCGACGATCTCCTCGAGGCCTTGACACCTTGCAACTCGGTCATCCAGTTTAGGGTCATGACAAAGCTCAGTCACGTTGACCACCTCGCGGTCTGGAATCGTGAGCTTCAGCTATACGAGCTGATGGTCCAGATGGTAAGCAGCGAGTCCCTAGCCCGTCGCCACCGGACAAGGATACCCAGAGAATACTAACCCAACTCGGGGGTTATCCAGGTGCAGGAGTGGGACCATAAGTATGCCCTTCGACCATGTACGGTCGATTTCGAACACTGGGTGTTGGACCACGCATATGCCTTCCGAGCAGGCTACAGAAGTCGGTGTTTTCCCATTCCCAAGCCCTTCGTGGCATGTGCATGCTGACTTTCCACAGACCCGCTCATACGCTCGTACCCAGATCCCGTTTTTTGGCCCGGCAGCATCTTGGAGTACGTTTAACTCGATGGGTACCACGTCGCATACGAATCGGCCGCGATATGCAAACAGGTATCTGGCCAGGTGGTGGCAATGCAAGGTGTCTATTGCTGATCGCATTCCGCCTTTCTTTAAAGCATTGCTTTCCAGCGTACCACATAGTAATATCGTGTAGCTAATTCAGCACGAACACATCCACATCATCATCACTGGTGATTCATGTTAAAGATGAGCCTAGCCGACAATAGCTCCTCAAGCATGCAAAGGAATAGACGGACTAAGCCAGCGCTGTACTTCATGCCGGCATGTGCCCTCCCAACTGATGATATCCTTCATGTGAATACCAACAAGCACTACTGCCAAAAGTTGAGGTATCGTCCCCAGTATGGTAAAGCCAAGGAAGGCCGAGACGGGGGCAAAATGATAAGCAGACGGAGATATACAACTAGACCACGGCGGGACTCGAACCCACAGCCTTCACATTAGGAGTGTGATGCGCTACCGTTGCGCCACGAGGCCGCTGCTTGATGATAGAAAATTGTGTTACGTTAGACTATACCCAAGTGACAAATCGAGTCTCCGTCGGCCCGCTTTGTTGTAGCAGCAGTGGGCTGACGACCTACCAAATATGCGCGGATGTATCTTGTGGATTCCCGCGGTGTCGTTGGGTGGGTAGAGAGTCCTTCAATAAGCCGTCCACTCTGTGGGGGGTGCGTCATATGAGTAATGGGTACTGCTGGGGATCAACTAAATATGGTTCAATAGATAGCTCTCTTACTGAGCTAGCTGGAGCCTAATAACAGCGGCCTGAGCGGACAAATGAGAGCTATACGCGCCTAGTCGTACAGTGTATAGCAGTGGTAGTCGTTGGCCCTGTGTTGTCGAAAGGCTTAATATATTTGGCAGGCGCTCAAGACCGGAGGCAGGATGCCCACAGTGTGAGTGCCGCAGCACCCACCAGTACGAAGCAAATACCACAAATCCTTCTCGAATTTAGTAACTGAGAACAATGAAGTGTCTGGTGTGTGTCCAACTCATTCCAATAGTCTCTTTATAACTGACTGGTACGAAAGCAAATAGCTGGAGCCCTTCTTTCGCCTTCTCCCCCACCTTTAGTACTTGAGTACTTCCAATACCTGCGTACTCCCTTGCTGTTTAAGGAAGTCGCGGGTCAACAACGACGCATAGCGAGACGCGTTGCCGGTAATCGATGCCTACACCTTCCATACCTCTCACCATCACGTCAATCTCAACACCTCCCGAATTGGTACCACGGGCCGGCGTGGCACGTTGTCTTGACGAGAAAGCCAATCATTGACCGCTGCTAAGCGACAACAGTGTCGCGCCCTTAGGCCTTCCGTTCTCCGGGCTCTTGCCGGTCCGTTCAAGGTACCTTTCGCCTGAGTACTTCTGGTACCATAGCGGCTGCCGCCAAGCGCCAATGGTCCGGTCCAAGCGCGACCGTCCCGTCGAGGTCGTCGACCTCACTGGTGACACGCCGCCGCGTTCTAAGAACCCTCGGCTGGAATCCAGTCAGGCACAGGGCTCGGGCGGCCCGTCGCAACCTGGCCCTCCCCAAGCCTCGTCCGCGTCGCAGGTGGTGAATGACGACGCCGAGGACCCTGGCGATCTAACACAGCAGGATGCATCCTCGCCGCAACTGGAGCTGTACGGCTCCTTGGACAACAAGATCGTCGGCGTCAGGTATTACGATGGCATTGCGACCCCCGGCGAACTCGTCGTGCTGCGGCGAGAGCCCGATAATTTGTACGACCGTAACGCCATCCGGGTGGACAATGTCATGGGAGTCCAGATCGGTCACATACCTCGCAAGGTGGTCGAAAAGATAGCTCCATACATTGACAATGGGGACTTGGTTCTCGAAGGTGCCATCATCGGCGAGAAGGGCGATTTTTTTTGTCCCATCCGGCTCTACCTCTACGGTACAAGCGACGCAGCTGGCCGGACCCAGTTGGAGGAGAGGTTAAAGAAGGACAAGCTCCTCAAGGCGACTGAGCTCAAGAGTACCAGAAAGGAGGCCGAGGCCCGTAGGAAGGGGCTGGGCCTTCGGAGTGGCGGGTCTCAGGTTGGACTCGGCACCAGCACCAGCGCCGAAACTGCAGAGCGTGAGCAGCACGACGCGTTGTTGCAGAATTTGATGGCCGCCAGTGAGGGATTCGAGGCGCGACGAACCGACGAACTGACGGATGCCTTGGCTACGGGTGAAACGGTATTGGAGACGATGCCGACGGCGCCACAACCAGATGCTATGAAATCGCAGTTGTTGCCTTATCAACTCCAGGTACGGCGACCTGCGCCGGAAATTACCTTGCTTCTCTCACTGATGGTTTCTTGCAGGGTCTAGCATGGATGGTGGCCAAAGAAAACCCTCAGCTTCCAGCGGTGAACTCGGACCAAGTAGTACAGCTCTGGAAGCGAGGCCGGGCCGGTTGGTTTCAGAACCTAGCCACGTCGATTGTGTTGAATTCGCAGCCCAACCTCATCTCTGGTGGCATTCTGGCTGATGATATGGGCCTGGGCAAGACGGTGCAAACCATCAGTCTTATCCTATCCCAAGGGGCCACGGATGGACCTACACTGATCATCGCCCCTGTGTAAGTCGCGTGCGCCGAGTGAACGCGACTCCCGCCCTGACACTTCTCCACAGGTCTGTTCTGGGCAACTGGGAGCAACAAATCCGTTCCCACGTGAAAGAGGAATGCCAGCCTCGCATTCTCGTGTACCACTCGTGCAAGCCCATGACGTCGGCCGAGATACAAGAGTACGATGTGGTAATCTCGACGTACGGTATGCTCAGCTCCGAGTCCAGAGCAAAGCATACAGACCGCCTGCTCGGCGTTGACTGGCGCCGCGTTGTGCTGGACGAGGGGCACAGCATCCGAAACCCGAATTCCCAGACGGCCCAAGCTGCGCAGAAGCTGCGTGCAAAGTCTCGCTGGGTGCTTACGGGCACGCCCATCATCAACAGCGTGAAGGATTTCCTGTCGCTACTTCAGTTCCTCAAGCTTGAGGGCGGACTGCAGGACAGCGATATTTTCGGCGCCGTCATCTACCGGCCCATCCGACAATTGCACGTACAGCACCCGGCTCGCGTCAACGCCGTGAAGATCCTAGCCCACCTGATGCAGGACATTTGCCTGCGCCGCAGGAAGTACATGAGGTTTGTCGATCTCAAGCTGCCGCCCAAAACGGAATATGTCCACCGCGTCGCCTTCACCGCCACCGAGAGGCCAAAGTACGACGCCATGCTGAGGGAGGCGCAGGGGGAGCTGGCAAAGTACCAGAAGAAATCCAACAAGGGGCAGAAGGGCCGATACTCGAGCATTCTCGAGAGACTGCTGCGGCTCCGCCAAATCTGCAATCACTGGTCCCTCTGCAAGGAACGCGTCGACGACCTATTGGCACTTCTGGAAGACCAAAAGGTCGTTGTCCTGGATCCCAAGAACGTGGCCGTTCTGCAGCAGGCCTTGCAGTTCATGCTGGAGAGCCAGGAGGAGTGTTCGATTTGCTATGACCACATCGGAATCCACGAGCCCGTCATCACGGCTTGCAAGCACGTATTCGGCAAGCCTTGTATCCTGAAGGCCATTGAGATGCAGGGGGCCTGCCCCATGTGCAGAAATGCGTTGAAGGAAGAGTCCCTGGTCGAACCAGCGCCCGAGGTCGGGGCCGAGGAGCCCGCACCCGCAGACGAGACCAAGAGCGCCAAGACGGAAGCCTTGGTGAAGATCCTACAGGCAACCCTCCAAAAACAGGGCTCCAAGGTCATCGTCTTCTCCCAGTGGACATCGTATCTCAACGTCGTGCAGCACCGGTTGAAAGAGGCCAGTATTGCCTGCACCCGTCTCGATGGAGGCATGCCAAAGAAGGCGCGCGACGCGGCCATCGACACCTTGTACAATGATCCCAACACCTGCGTTCTGCTAGCCAGTCTGCAGGCTTGCAGCGTCGGCCTGAACCTGGCCGCTGCGGACACGGTCATCTTGGCCGACAGCTGTAAGTCCCTCGTAGATGCGGCGGCCGAAGAGGTGCTAACTCGACTTGCAGGGTGGGCGCCCGCCATTGAGGACCAGGCCGTTGACCGAGTGCACCGGCTCGGGCAGACGCGGCCGACGACCGTCTGGCGTTTGGTCGTCGAGGGGACGGTCGAGGAGCGCGTCCTCGACATCCAGGCGGAGAAGAGACGGTTGGTCAGTGAAGCTTTCCAGGAGAAGTCTAGAGGAGACAAGGCCAAGGAAACGCGCATGGCCGACATTACAAGATTGCTCTCCTAATTTGTACGACGAGAAGGGCTGGAAACGCAACACTTTTGAAGGGGGCGGAGGAGGTTTAGCATGCACGATAGACAATACGTCAATGGAACCGGCGGGTAACCACCCCGGCACCTTAAATCAAGTATATCAGTACCGGTGCTTCCCCCCGTCACCGTGTCCATGGCATGTACGCATAATGTCGGGAAACCATGACATGGCCAATCGGCGGCGCGGTGCGCCCGCGGGATCCCATGGTGAAACTCGCAATCGATGCAAGGCAGTCTATACATGGCTCCCCGCCCCTCCCCACCTCCCAGACCTCCGGACGTTATCTCGCGCGACCCAGGTCATCGCGGCGAGATGCTGCTGCCGCTGCCACTGCTGTTGTTGTCGTTGCTGCCGTCGTCGGGCGGGGGCAATGCCAGGCACACGGCGGCGGCGTAGTCGCCGTCGTGGCTGATGCTGAGCAGGGCCGTCGTGTCGGGGCGGCCGGGGGCGTCGGCGGCGACGACGGCGACGGGGGGGGCGCTCGACCGCGCGTCGGCCGGTCCGGGACCGGGCGCGGGCGCGGGCGGCCGCGTCCGCACGCGGACGAGCTGGAACGTCAGCCGGCGGTGCGGGTGCGCCTTGATGGCGGCCTCTTTGGCGGCGAACCTGGATGGCGGGGGAGGGGGGTAAGCAAGGCCGAGGGTTGGATCCTTCCCGGTTGGCCTTCCGAGCAGGTGGCCGTTTGTCCACCGGGCGTTCCTCCCCGAACTGTGGACTGATGAAAGCAAAGGGAAAGAGAGAAAGGGAGGGTGGGAGGAACGGGTGATGAAATTAAACGTACCGGCCCGCCATGAAAACGGCGGCTGCCCAGAGGTCCGGGTCCCTCGCCGCACCCGCCGCCGCGTCGTCGTCCTCCTTACCGGATCCGACAGCCGCGGGACGGGCGTCGGGCGGCGGCGACGCCGGCAGGCACCGCAGCAGCGCCCGGGGCCGGGGGTCCTGGCGCTCGGCGGGGGTCAGGACGCGCGCGACGAAACGCGGTCCGTGGCGCGAGGCGAGGATCCGGTAGATGCGCGGGATGTGGCAGATGTCGTTGCCGAGACCCAGTGGAAGCATGGTGCCGAGGTTTCTACTTTCCTTTTGTTTTCCTGTCTCGATCAACGGGAGAAAATGAAATAGCGGAGAACGGGACGGGGAGAGGGCGAGTGGTGATGTGAGCGCAAGGTGAGAACGCGTCCAAGATTGGTACCTTGTAAGAGGTATGTACTTCTTAGGTGGGCAGCTTGGCGCAAGACCCGACATATTAGTATAGTTGAGCAGGTTGGTCGGATCCAATGGAGACTCGGTGCCAGGCCCGAATAAGCAACCGAAGTCGTTTCTCACATGCGAGGCGTGAGTTTCTGGCATCCCGATGGAAAAGGAGAATAATATCCGTTACTACTATTTTTCATTACTGGGAGCGGGTTGAACATGGTATTCGGCTCCCCTGCGTCGAGTGTGCGCACACAACTCGTGCCAACCCAGAGCTGCTGCATCACAACAGGGTCAAATCGAGCGTCGCAGCTCGTTTTGAAATACGCAACCACCCGACAACCTCTCTTCCCTGGTGCAGCAATACAACCAGGGATACATCAAACACATACCTTCTCCCGAGTTCCACACAACGTGCGCCGGCCCCCGTGCCACTAGATCACAATGCCCGACAATTTTTAGATTCCTTCATTTCCTTCGTCACCGACACCGTCTGAGCCTCTGATGCCGACAGATCATCGTACGCTTTCGTCTCAAGTGCCCCATCGTGCCCTTGACAACAGAGCCAACGCCTCTACTCGGCCAGCAGGGGTGCGCGTTCGGCGTCGGGCTGCATCTGCGACTGTAACTGCTCTCTCCACCGGTAATCACGGCCGGTAGCAGCAGGAATGGCGATCACCAGGGTGGCGACAAACAGAGTCGCCATGATGGTAAAGGCAAAGATCCACTGGAAGGCAATGATCTGGCGGAAGAACTGGGAGACACCAATGGCGGCGGCGATGACGCTGAGATTGAAGCCCATAGTGTAGTCCTGTGGACGTGTTAGCGTGCCAATCCCCGTGGCGAAGCGCGCGCGCGTGCGCGCGAAGGGGGGGAAGATGGTGGCTACGAACCTTGTAAGCGACAATGAAGAACATGCCGTAGGCCAGAATGCCCCAGATGAAGATGTTGCCAAAGATTCGGGACACCAGGCTGGTGGCGTGCGGCACCATGATGGCGCCGTTCCAGTACACGGCAACAAAGGTCCAGGCCAGCGGGCCCGAGACAACGGGCTCGTGGATGAAGCGCGGGTAGCCAACATGGCGGAAGTACAGCGACGACAGGTTGATCCAGTTGAGGATGATCATGACTTCGGCCCAGGCGAAGTAGCTCCTCACAAACAACATGACGAAGGCGAAGTGGAAGAGGTTGTTCATGATGAAATGGCTCCCCACGGCGCAGGCCGGGTTCAGCTTCTCAAGATCGGTCGAGAAGAGGTGGGCAATGTAGCCACCTTGCAGGATAAACAAGAAAAGCCTGCGACGCCCGTTAGCCACGCCGCTCTCCGCGCGCGCATCCACCTCGGGCGCACTCACCAGTAGATGCTGGCAATGACGGGGTTCATCTGGAAGGCGGTTTCATGGAGGTGGTTCTGGCCCCATATCGTATGCCACGGCCCAGTACCATCGTGGGGCGCGTTGAAGGTGTAATAGAAGGAGACGACGACGGCCAGGATCCAGGTGAGGATGGTGAAGAGCTTGTAGCCAAAGATGGCTCGCTTGTCATGCTCATCGCGCTTGGCGAAGGGGTTGACTGCGTCCAGGGTTAGCATCGCGACATGACGAAGAGCGCCCAGTCGTCGGCGGCGGCCACAGCGAGGAAGAAGGGCGGACGGGCGGACATACTGCTGTGAGCTCGTTCCATCGTGGCGTTTTCCCTGCTGTATCGTTTGGGGAGAGGCCGTTAGTCTGGAGGGGGACTTTGCTGGCTACCGGAGCGCGAGGAGGGCGGCGGCGAGAGAGAAATGGTGACACGGCTACTTCAAGCAGACAGAACGAGGAAAGGCAAGCATGTGGAAGAATACACCTTTTTATTTTCCCAGAATGTATCCGAGGGAAAGAAGTTGTCGCCGTAGAGTAGGTATTCAGAGACGGCCGAGAGTCAGGCTGCACTTACATCCCCGTACTGTATGCATGCATTGCGGGGAAAGCCCCAACAAGGAATGACGTCCTTGGGTGTTTCCTTTGCAGCACTTTGAGCAGGAACGGGAAAAGCGGTTCCAATAGAAAGGACAGCCCGGCCGGGGCAGGTAAAAGCCACACGCACACCATCCATCCCCGAGGCTGTGGTATGGGATGGATGGGGATGGGGGGATCCTTCCGGTGGGCGGTTCTTGGCCAGACCTACTTGACACACACACACACATACAGACGCGCGCACACACGCATGCCCAGTCTGACCCAGCAAGGTAGTCTCCTCTCGCTAGGTAGCAACTGTGGCCGGACGCCTTACGCGACCCCTCGTGTTGAGCGTGTTCGGGTCAGCCCATGTCGTACACTGCTTGAGGGGGGGGGGCATCGCCACAGTTGGGTGATACCGGGCGAGTCTGGCACGGAGCCACCATGGGCGCTGGTTGGGACACCCCGGCATGATGGTAAAGGAATGAAACGATATGCAGCCCGTCTCCATAGAGGTACGTATGCGTATTGGTGGGCAGCCAGCATGCCACCTTGTTGGAACAGGCCGCTTGGCTGACTGGCTGCTGTCTGGCTGTTGTCTGGCTGGCATGTTTTCCATGTTGGAAACCCATGGGTATTGTATCCAGGTGCATGGAGCTGGCAAGGCTAGCGGGACCGAGGCCCCTAGAAATCCGATTCTCTTTTGCCCTATCTGTTGCCCGGAAGTGCTGGCGTGCGGAGGTTACGTCTATCCGTCGTCATCGGGGCATTGAAGGAGTGGCGCGAGACGGTACCTAAGGTGCACCTTAACAGTGGATATGGGGAAACATGTACCGCACAAAGCCCTATCTGTTGAGCTCCGAGCTGTTCTTGGGTGTGTCTTTTGCGGCGATCGAGATCAACGACCCTCATACTTTGCTGGCTGTAGACGACAAGCCACATCACGAGGCCGGCCGCCGAGAAGTGGTACGTATACGATGATTGGCGACGACGACCTTCCCCGTTCCCTTACATGGGCATCCACGTTTTGTGCCAGGCCGACGGGCCGGCCTAGCTGATTGGCTCCGCGGGCGAGAATCCGGCTGAGACAGTGCGGCTGTTCCACTTGACGTCTGCATGGATGTACCTGTGGATACGGGATACATAACCGCATACGCTACCAAGCCCGTAGCGACCCGCCGCAGCAAGTCTCAGGCCGCCAGGGGGCCTACCTGATTTCAAGAACATCTCGCAAAGGCTGAGACGGGAGAGACAAGTCCCACCCCCGTCATCGGGCCTGTACCCGGTCAATGATGCGTGCTTGGAGAATTTCCTCCGTGAAGCGGGGGGAGGGAGGGGGAAGGCACTCGTGATGCGCCGTACGTAGTACGTTCCCAACGCAGCCACCCGAGAAACATGCCCGCACCGGGCGGGGAGGAGACAAGTACAGAGGTAATCCTTCCAGGCCTCCCATCTTGCATGTAACCAACCCCCGCCGTGAGGGAAAAAGTAGCAGTCGAGCCACTCGATTGGCACCAGCTGCGCCAAGCACTCATAACGTCGATGCGAGTAACAGCCTTTCCCGATCTGGAAACCAATGCAGGGAGCCGTGGGTGAAGGGGGAGACAGCCTTCATCCTACATCGGTTGGCGATCCGGAAGGGCCACCGTTTGCTGGTGGGTTGCCGTGCAACGCGCCGGGCGCTTAAATACTTGATAGCATCGCATATCCCACCGACCCGTGCAGACGGGGGAGCTCCCAGGCTGCCAGTCCCCGTACGCCCGTGTTCGTAGGCACGTATTCCCTCACCGTACCGGCCAAATATCGTGAAAAGCAAAAATGTTGGGCGATGCGAAAGCGCCACCCGCTTCGGCTGCCACTACGGCTACCGCGCGGATCGGGCCATGGAGGCGACCAGCCAACCGCACTTCGGTCCAGCCACCAACCTGTATCTCTGCTGAGAGCTAGAGGCTGCGGAAGGAGGGAGCGGATCAGCGCCGATAGGAGACCAAGATACTCGGAGGCCCTGCCTACTTTCCCGTGCCGCCATAGCCAGAGGTGCAGACTACGGGTTATCCGAATACGTTGGACCAGTCTGGCTTCCTCCGGAGGAGCGCTATACCTCGACCGGCCGGGGATCCTAGACTTCAGCTCCTCCTGCTGATCCTGGTGCCGCGGCCGACCGCTATATATATCGCGACTCGATTTTATCTTCCATATCAGCGCTGCTGTGAGCGGAACGCCTCTTGCTTCTCGAACCTCGGTTTTTCATGACCGCACAGGCGGGAACGAGTTGTCATACTGAATTCCAACGGCCGACCAGGGACGTCGCTTTCAGGAGCATTGGGCTTCCTGCGTGCTATGTGAGAGCCGGATAGCGGCCGGCCGCATCCGGGTCTGCGTTGGATGGATTCTACTCTCGGGACTTGCCTATTGCTGCCTGACCGCTAGGTTCTGATCCCGCGTTAGCTTCAGAGACGTGAATGAATCCGGGCGGCGTCTTCGGCTAACACAACAAGCGCCGAGACGGCGAATGGACGCGAGAGTACGTTAGGACACACGGCAAGGGAATGTGCTTGGTTGTCTGGTAGTCAGCCATCTTGCGGCCTTACCGCGCTGCAGGTCACTTTCCGTCGCTTAATAGGTTTCCAGCGTCCCGCAAGCCTGGCCGGTCAAGACTCGGGCCACCTCGGAACATTTGAAGCAGATCGTCACGCATCTGTCTTTCCACCGAAGCCACGGCCTCTGCTTCTAGGTCCTCTGGGCTATACAATCCTCAAAAAAAAAAAGAAACAGGTGGGAATCATAGCAACGGTTGCGTGTGTATACTACTACAACCACCTCGGCCCACCCCGGCCGCGGGACCCTACCCCGGATGCCGGACACGGCCGCATAAACGCCCCGCTCAGGCCAGTTCTCAAAGTAGCCAAAAAGGGCAAAAACATACAACACCGAGGATTCCCAGGTCGTCACCGACCCTAGTACTAATTCGGCGCTTTCCAGCTTATCTATGGGAGAGCGGACGGGATCCCGAGTTTTCTGGAAGCTATGGTCGTATGTGCCAACTCTTTCAGTTACAATAGAATATATACTACCACGTACAACTTCAATCCCATCACCACAGGCGTCGTGAGGCGATAAGTCGCCACAGTGTTTCTTCGGAACTATGCAGGCAAGCTGCACTATTTGGTACTTGTTTATTAAGCGGGCTCACTGTCAAGTCTCGGCTCCGTGATGCCGTAGTCCTCCACGTTGCCCATGCCGGGCATGGCGTACACGGCGTTCTCGCCGCCAAAGGCCTTGAGGGCATAGATGCCCCGGTATTCGAGCCCCAGCCGGCGGCACGCCTTCTTGGAGTTTTCGTTTTCCCGCGCCGTGAAGCCAAAGACGCCGGCCAGTCCCAGCCCCTGGCCCTCGGGCACGGGGATGATCTCGTCGGCCTTGGCGGCCTCGGTGGCGGCGGCGGCGGCGGGCTCAGCCTTCGGGTCGGTGGCGTACTGGACCATCCGCTTGGCGGCCTCGGTGGCGTAGCCCTTGCCCGTGTGCTCGGGGAGCAGGGCGAAGCCGACGTCGGGGGCCGTGTAGTGGCCCCGCATCAGCGACACCATGCCGACGGGCGTCTCGCCCACCGGCAGGTCGCCCTCGGTCCCCGCCGCCGAGCGCAGGCTGATGAGGTACTGCCCGTGCCCGTTCTTCTCGAAGTTGCTCGCGATCCAGCCCTCGATATGCTTTTCGGCCTTCTCGTGGGTGTCGATGCCCGTCTTGCCGTTGTGTTTCAGGAAGAGGTCGCTGTTGTAGAGGTCGATCATGAACTGGCAGTCCCGCGGGGCCAAGATGCGCGAAATGTAGAGACGAGGAGTGAGGATAACCGAAGTTGGCGAAAGTTGTGAAGCCATGATGGATGGTGGATGGACCCAGCCGCTTGCCGTGTTTTCCAATGAATCTAAAATATCTTTGAATGGTCTTTGTTTTAGGAAAGACACGCCTGTATACAGGGAACTGATTGACTTCTTAGCATCAGAAGAATGATACCAGCGGTTGAAGCGTATACAGGCGCTATTTGAGCAATGGCTTCGCCGCTTCCTCGCATGCTCCCAGCAGATGAGTCACGGGGAACGAAGGATGAACTGCCTTGTCGGGCTAGCTCCTACGATACTCGCTGGTTCCGAATCAATTTTCCGTAAGACTCAGCCGCATTAGTCTTATCGCGTGCTCGACGAGTGAGCCTTCTTCTTTTGTTTGTAGAAAACAAACGAGGCCGGAAATCCGAATGTCGATGCCAGTGCTTCACCCGTTCTGATGCAGGCCGAACAAGGCGGAGAGCACAATTGATTCGCTCGGAGGCCGGAGGAGAGACGGTGCAGTCCAGCACCCCCGGCCTCAAACTAAGCATATGGTAGTACAGTCTACATCATCCGTCTTCTCTGGAAATCAGTACATACACCCCAACCGTGCATAAGCTTCGCATCAGTCATAGCATACATCGCTTCTTGGGAGCTGTCTGCATGGGATTCGAGATGACTCCCCAGCTCCGCTTCAGCTCCGCTTCTGTATCGTTCCGACGTCCTTCAAGCAGGGCGCCACAAAGATATCGCCCGACAGCGCCTGCTTGAGGGTGAGAGTTGCGACCATGATCCACAGTAAGAAGACACAGCCAGACAACGCCTGGACACGTCGGATCAGTACAGCAGCTTCACGAGCGGGAAAACTGGCCAGTGACTAACCTCGGCCACCACGGAGAAGAACCGACTCGGGAACAACGAGCCCAGCTCTGCGGTGCAGGCGGCAAACACGCCGATGGGAAACGTGAAGCCCCACCAGCCCATGTTGAAAGGGAAGCTCTTTGTTGTCGCGATGCTGATGACGGCGTACGCCAACCAGACCAGCCCGATCCCCCACATCATCAGGGAGAGCAAAAGGCCGGCGCCGTAGGCCACAGAGCCCAGGGTTGCGTAGCTGAGGCCGGGGAGAGCGTCGCGGTCGGGTAGCCGGGCTAGGACCTTGTGGGTGACCTGGCCGAGCTTAGCGATGCCGAAGCCGCCCTGGCCGAAGGGGCCGACGGGCAGGAAGACGGAGACGATGGCCTCGCGGGGCGGCAGGCTGTGCACGTTGAGCCGGACGATGTACATGGCCAGGATCATGGCGGAGAAGAACTGGCCGGCGCCCCAGGCGGCGTACGAGGCCGCGAGCGTAACAGCGGCGTGGCCGGGGTCGGGCAGCACGTCGGCAACGAGGGCCCCCGTGGCGGCGGCCACGACGCAGGGCACGATGGGGAGCAGCAGGACGGCCGTGGCCGAGGCGAGGGTGAGGCGGCCCGTCTGCGAGATGAGACAGGGCAGCGAGACGCAGCACAGGACGGCCACGGCCAGGTCGAACCACCACAGGGCCCAGGCGGCGTGGGCCGCCCCGTCGCCCCACGCCGGCACGCAGACCAAGGTCATCATGTTGATGACGGTGGCGAGGGCCATGGGGAAGGTCCCGAGGAACAGGGACTGCGTGGGGTGCCGCACCATTAAGCCCCAGATCTGGGGGTAGAGCACGTAGCGGGCGGCCGACACCAGAGTGAAAGCCAGCAACAGGACGACGTTCAGGACGAAGAAGGCGACGGATACCCAATAAACCCAGCCTGCGCTGAACGGCAGGTTGTGCAGCAGGACCGAGACGATGCCGGTGCCCATATTGACCGTGAACCAGCTGGGCGAGGGGAGGCGTTAGCAAGCAGGAAACGGCATTCCGGGCGTTTCCACGAACCGTCCAACTTACGAGGGGGTGAAATTTCTCACGACACGACGCCAGCCGACCTCTTCTTTGCACGGCGTGGGCATGGCCGCTTCGTTGCTTTCGTCAGACGCATTGGACACGACATCTTGGCCGAGGCCCGGGTCCGTCATTGTCGTTTTGGGGGGATGGGGGGCCACCGATTGCAGTGAGTGAGCGGCTACGTCGTCTCGAATACATAGAGCCTTAAAGAGCTCTCCCGGTGGTTTCCCCTCAATGCCATGCTTGATAATTCGTATAACCGGTGCTGACTCAACCGGCCTCCGGTCGGCATTCGGAATCAGGCTTTGTTAGCCGGTGTTGATTCCGTCACCGTAAGCAATGGGCATGGATCCATAGCACCGAGGTTTGGAAATATGGAAACCAAGTACTCTGTATATGGGGAACCTCTGGATTTGTAAGTACAGATTGCGTGATGATACCAAGACGTCGTCTACTCTTGGGTGTCGCCGATACCGATGCGCGTGCAGTTTTGAAGGGCTCTCCGTAGGCATGGCCACAGGCATCCCGCGTTACGGGAATGACCTGGGTGCGCCCCACGGATAGTAGATGGATGGATGCTTCAATGGCACTACGAAGTACGTAAACAAGCACCCAATTGCCTCTCCAGCGTGCTTACATCTTACCTAAGGAGGTACCTCGTCGGAATGCGCTATAGTAGCATCGAACCGAGGTGGTGTCTTCATTCGCCGTGAACTGGCTCGGATGCACCTCCATCTCTTCCAACGACATGAGACGAGGACCGTATGGATAACAGGCCGATGCACGGTCTAGGGGGGATGGCTTTGGCTAAAGAGCCCACCCGGGCAAGGGGCGCGTGTTACCGGAGCAGCCAACCAAAACGTTAGGTAAAGTACGACTTATCCATCCGGGCAGCCCCCCAAAGCTGTGGAGCGGCATGCGAAGCCGCTGCGAGGTTCTGAGCTAACAGGACTCAGGGACCAGCTCCTACTAATCCGTTTGTGGTGTGGGGTGGCCGACTAGTACGGAGCGCCGAAGCGGCCGAAAGGCAACTCAAAAGGTATAACCCTAGGGTCTCCCCTATTCCAGCAAGCCCGTGTTTTCACATTGTTGCATTGCGTCGCCCAGGAAAATAAGACGGTTGGTTTCCATGTCCTCTGCTCGTGGCGAATTGCACAGCCATTGGTACACGGCGTAGGGACGTCCGGAAAGAATTGAGCCAATACCCAGGGATGGGCCTGTTCGTGCCGACTAGGAAGCCCTGCCAATCTAATCCCTTGCCCCACCGTAGCGCAGACAGACAGACGGTCTGCACAGGCTCGTGAGGGGGCCGTCAGACCGTCTTGCGCCCTCGGATGCTCCGGTAATAGCCGGTCGTACCTTGGTGCGCGCCATCTCCATAATTTTGCCGACAATGGTGCAGCCCGCCCGGCTCGGTTCGTACTGCCCTGGATCAGCTGATAAGGGACAGGAGGAAGTGCGCATGGCCTGCTACCTCGCCTCGGCCTGCGTTGGCTTGCGTAAGGCAGGTAGCAAGATACTGCAGGAGGCGAGGGCGGGCGGTTACCCATGGCTGTCGCCGCCCTCTCGGACTCTGTCGGTGTACTTGTCCAAGAGCAGCCGTCCGGACAAGGGAAGCCTTTCATCGCTTCCAACCAACAAAGTCTTCAGCCGGCCGTGCGATAACAACGCCCCTGGTTGTCGCCGGCCCAAGTGCGCGCAGCAAAACGCCGGCCAATCCCCGTCGAAGCCCTTGGCGCCCAAAGCACACGGCTATGGGCTCCTTGCGGGCCCAATGCCGCGGTACCCCTTCGTGCGAGAGCCGCCGGTCTCGGGCACATCCTGAGGGGATGTGTCGTCGTCGTCGTCCTCGCACAGTGGAAAGCGGAGTCGGTCAGAGCCAGCGCAATCCACGTGGTTCCCTGTTGCCCCTTCACCGTTTGTCGACTCCTGTCCCGTCCGCCGCCGCTGCATTGCCGTCTGTATCGTGCCGTCGCGTTCATCTGCTTTCGTCGGTTAATAACCTCGTCCATCCGCCCGAATAGCAATACCCATCCTGTCGCCATTGCTCCCCGTACCCATCTCCATAGCCTCAAAGCCCATCTATACCAACCATGGCTTGCTCCAATCCTGCCCTCTCGCCAGCAGCTAGCGACGACTTGTACTACCCGTCCAAGTCCAACGGCTTTGAGGATTTGGTCCAGTCGCTCAAGGACATTCTGGGCCCTTCGTCCGGATTGACCTCCGAGGACATCGACGTCGGTGACTTGATGAATGCCATGGACAAATATGTGTCCGACAGCTCCGAGTGGAGTCCGTATGCCATGGGCGACGCTTCGAGGGGCTATACCAGGAACCTCGTCGACGAAGGCAACGGCAAGAGCAACCTGGTAAGGACGCCTCGCGGTTCCATCGCGGTCCTCGGGACCCGTTTCCGATGCGGCTGGTGCTGACAAGACTTCTCTCGCCGTGGTAGCTCATCCTCGTATGGACGCCGGGCAAGGGCAGTCCGATCCACGACCATGGCAACGCGCACTGCCTCATGAAGATCCTCCGCGGCACCTTGACCGAGACGAGATACGACTTCCCCGACGGCGACGAGAGCAAGCCCATGGCCATCAAGTCGCAGGCCGAACACAAGGAGAATGCCGTCGCCTACATGGCCGACGAATTGGGCGTCCACCGCGTGTCGAATGAAGGCAGCGACTTCGCCGTCTCACTTCACTGTAGGGCCGACCCGTGATACCTGCTGCCTGCGTCGCGACCACTTGGCTGACCGGGGAACAGTATACACGCCACCCAACGTGGCCAGAGAGGGGTGTAACATCTTCGACTTCAGGTCTGGCAAGAAAAGCCACGTCCCCAAGTGCGGATACTTTTCGCGGTATGGAGTGCGGGTAAAGGAGTAGAATTCCGGGGGTGGGTGTGTTCCGTGATTTCCTGGCGTTCTGGCTCTGGCGTATGGGGTTTCTCTCTTCGAGGTACTGGGTATCTGGCATGACTATGACGGCCCAGCACGACGATGTAAGATGTCTTGGTCCTGGTGGTTCCGGGTTGGTTTTGGAAAGCGGTGGCATGGATGTAGCAAGCCATAATAGCAACAGCGTGCTGGTAGATAGTTTGTGAGTTGAATACACAACCGCTCCACGAACCTCAAGCAACATGTGCCGTTCGTCGTGGTCAGTGGCAAGGGCACAACCTGCGTGCAAGCTGACGAAACGAGAAGACCAAACAGGAGCAAGGCCAGCAGCACTCCGAAAGGATTCGTACGAGAAAAGACAGAGAGGTGGTGATTTGAAAGAAATGTCGCTATGGTCGACTGGAAGACGGAATGTAGGTGTGCCTGGTGGACAGCTGTGGACTCAAGGGGACTAGCTCGGATTGCGCCATCATTCTGTCCTCCCATTAGCTGCACCCGTGGCTCCACTACGCAATGGGAGAGATGGCGTGCTCCCGTACTAATTGAGGCAATGGGCTTTGCCAGGGATACCGTCTCAACCTTTCGTTCCCGCGTTGGGAACCTTGGCCAGCGAGTGCATAGCAGTATGCATTACGGGTATGATTGTAATTCACTATCCTCTGTTACCGGCTCGGACTGTCTCATATGCAGTTCAGTTACCGACGTTCCGGCTCGCTTGTCCCCACTGCGCACCGCGCTGTAACTCGCAACGCCTGTTTCTGGACTCATTTGCTTCTCGAGCAGAGCCCTGCGAGACACCGCCCCGGGACTAGATGCCTCCAACCGTCCATCGACCGCCCGGCCTAATAATTCACATGGATGACACGTGATGCTGTGGTCCGTCCCGCCGGAGGATTCCAGAACCGATATCCCGGCTGCAGGGTGGATCGAGTGGCACGCCGAGCAGTCTGCAACCCGTGCCGGCGAGAAAATGTATGGAGCCTTTCTTCCGGTATATAATGAATGTCTCGCTTCGTACGGCATCTATCCAGAGAGCAGGGTTCTCACAACGGCTTTGCGCCGCGTGCCCCAGAAGAAAAGTGACCACAGCCAGTAGTTGGCTAGTCACCATGCCCTGTCCCTTTGCGTGCCATCCCAACATCGACCCTATATCTTATATCTTCATTACGTATAAATGCCCTTTATAGTCTATCATGCATGCAAGTGGTATCTCGATTCCTCACCTTCAGTCGCAACCATAACTCCGGTCCAGAGAGACAGGAAAATCATAAAGGACAAATCCATGACAGGGTCAGAACAAACCAGTATCCTGAAGTGGCAAAGACGCGGGTGAGATAACACCCCCAAGGAAACGCGCGCAGCGGGCGCAGAAACATAGCTCGTCAATCGGAAGGCTTCTTCCGCTTGTTTGGCCGCCGGCCTTTTGTGTCGACCCCATCAACAAAATGCATCTTTTCGATTTGGTGCTGGCGGAGGTTATCGGGTCGGTTTTTGTAGGCGCTGTTGCAGCCAGGGTAGGGACACTTGTAGATCTGCGGCGGATTCGTCGAATGCTGCAGTTTTTTGTGCTTGGCCACTGCGAGAAACCAAAAGTCAGCCATTGTCGTCTGGGTTCAAGAAAGACGACTTCTGGAGAGGGGCGAACGGGTCGTGGAAACCCGAGGGCAAGTACGGGTACCTACTGCTGCCTTTAAACCACTGAGGATGCCCCTTGGGCCGGTAGCCACATATCTCACAGCAACTTTGGGCTTCCACCTTCGGGCCCAGAGAGCTAGATGTGCTTTCTTTTGCAGGCTGGTCGGTTGCTTCGTGGGCCGGGTGGGTTGGTTGGGATGCGGGTTCCGTATCTGTCCCAGCCGCCGAGGCTTTCGACGAGGAATTTGGGTTATTGAGCGACAGAGGATCGGCAGTGATGTCGACAGGTGTAGCAACCAGCGTTGGCGGTGTCTTGGCCGGTGACTCTCCCGCCGGTTCAGGCGAATGCGGGGAGGAAATGACCCAGGGGTGGAGGAAATCGTCCAGGACATCATCTCGCTCGGCAGACCGAGTTGGCAAAACGCTCTCAACGGCTTCCCCCCCGGGCTCCTTGGCCAAACACTCAATCAGTTCTACCCCAAGGTTGTGGTATTTTTGCCTTGGGTTGAATCCCTGCTGGGAGTATATGGGATCACACAACCTCCTGACTTGCGGTACAAACTCATCAAATAGTCGGCTTGCGTGCAATGAATTCTGCAATAATGGTGAGCCGGCAATGTCGAAACCCCCCCAAAAAGCAATCGCTTGGCGTAGACTGAGTCGCGAGAGTGAGTGAAGTACTTACTTTTCCTGCCTCGATAAGGCCAAGCTCTACCCGCCTCACAGTCTTGAGCTCTCCGGCTTTGACTCTTTGTTTCACCCTTCCAAGTTCTGTGATCAAGCCCAGATTGCCGGACCCAAAGCTCTGGCTCAGCACATCGATGACGTATGCGACAGTAATGGTGAAGGCATCTGTTGACAGCGGTGTATTCGGGGTCATGTCGTCTACGTGTGACGACCACAGATCCGAAGGCATGCCCTTCATAAGACCGGACTGATGGGCTGCGATGGTGATAATTTCGAGTTCTGTGCCAGGGTTTAGTAAGGCTTGCGCGGATGGCTGGAGGTATGGCAGTATCAGGGCGACACACCGTCAAGGAAATCCTTGGCAACCGTGACCAGGGGGTCAACATCTAAAGGCATTTCGGGGTTGAGTCGGAATGCCGGCTGTTTGCCTTTCTGGCTCGTCGACCCGCCCGACGACAGCTCGTCTTCTGTTACGACTTGAGAGGTTTCTGACGGTTGCCATATAGCACGTACTACCTGAGAGTACATGGCGCACTGGTCTGCTTTCACAAACCCTTGGTAGGCCAGTGCCTGGTCGAATAGCTGGTTGCAACGGTCGGCCAGATCGCCGTCACGCAGCACGAGAGATAGTGCATAGACGAAATGGACAAAGCAGATGTAATCCAGCGGATCCCGGGAGGATGTCTCATACAGGAAGGCCTTCAGCGTTGCAAGGCCCCTGAAAGCGACTTGTCGAGCCGACAGAGACGACAGGTTGGCCGCGAAGGGGTTGTCGTTGTAGACGAATGCCGAAGCCAGCTTGCGGGAAGATGATAGCACGTGTTCGTGGATAACCGACAACACCGAGTCAATTAACGATCGTGCATCCGGGCTCGGTGTGGGCTCCTGCCCATCAGGGGTGTGCGATGAGTTAAGCAGCTCTTCATGGGCGAATAAGACATTGATCTCGGCATCGAGCGTGGAGGGCCAAGATAGGTCCTCCTTGGCATCAAATCCCACATCGAAGAAGAATGGGTCGCCGGCTAAGGCCCTTGGCACCGAAAGGTTCAGGGGATCGTCGCCCGGAAGCTCGCATACCTCATGCAGCATATAGTCGTTGGCAGCGGGCTCCATGCAGGTGCCACGGAGAGGATCGGCACTCCCCTGATCACTGTTCCAGCCCGTCCCGCCGGGGCCTCCGATCGGATAATTCTTGGGGAACTTGCAACTGTTTTCCCTCGAAAGTGCCCCAGCCTCGTAGTCTGTGGGACTGAAGGGAGTGATGGGCGAAGTGAGGGTCGTCTCTATTGAAGAGCCCATGGTCCAGGCCGCCGACCCGGCACTCATAGGTGATATGGAGCTATTCACGGAACGAAGGGAGGAGCTCGGGGCCAGGAAAGTTGAGCGTTGCTGCTGTTTCTGGCGTTGGCCAATATTGCGGGTATCGAGGGCCAAGGAGGGCTTGTTCCCGGCGGGCATGGGCGCGCTGAAGGAGTTTCGAACGAGGCCCATCGGCAGCGAAGACAAATGGGCGAAGTCGTTCGCTACAGGTAAAAGGGCATTGGCTGCCGATCTATCGCCAGCAATTCCCGATGCTGGAGTCTCATAGTTGACCTCGTCCAACTGCACAGGCTCAGGGGCTGTTGCATCCATCTCCAGGATCTCGGTGCCCCCCATTTCGACATCGGGCATCTCCAGCTGCGTTCCTGCCAGCATGCCGAGGGAGTCGTAACTGGGTGGCGGGTTGGTGGTTTCGTCCAGCAGCTGGCGTATCGCCTCATCCTTGCGGGACTTGTGGCCGAGGGTCGAAAAGAAGTTCTTGGCCCTGTTCATGATACGCCGGCGCTTGGTCGGGTGGCCCAAACAGCATCGGCACTTGGAATCGTTAAAGCATTCCACCTTCATGCAATCGTAACACACGTATTGGCCGGTTGCGAAATGTCGGCACTCGGTCAGGTGCCGCAGCATAGCTTCGTGGTCGCCGAACTGCTTGCCGCATCGTAGCAGCGGGCACATCAGCCGCTCGTTGTGGCTCAACCGAGTCGACCTGTTGCGCTTGACGGCGGCCCAGACGATGAAGCGCTGACGGGCGCAGTCCTCGCCCGACGTTTGGCGGGTGCTGCCGGCGATCAGCGACCAGTCAAGCGAATACGACTATACTGCTAGGCCGGCGGTGGGGGGGGCGGGCGCTAGGGGCGCGTTTCGAGGCCAGGACACGAGGCCAGAACAGGAGGGCGGAGACGGACTTACACGCAAGACTCAGACGTCCTCATACCGTTCTCCGAACTCGACCGCAGGCTCGAGGGTCTCTCCATGCTCCACGGCTCGGCGTCCAGTGACGACTCGCGCAGTATCGATTCCAGGTCCCGGTCCAAGGCGGCCGAGTTGGCGGGAGCGGCCCCACCAACTCGGAAGCCCTTTTCGGGAAACAGAGTGGCCATAGTGCGGCGGCGGCGACAAGCAACCCGACGACTTGGGTGAAGAAGATAGATAGCATTGGCTACATTGACATGGCCGCCAACATGGTCCCGCGTTCCTCAGTTAAGTGGGAAGGCTTTGGAGTGCTGCCTCTGCAGGATGGCGAAGCGGGAGGCCCCTTAGGACTGTCAGAAGTACAAGGGTACAGTCCTAGGACTTTGACGAGGCTGCACATCCAATTGGTAGGGCCCCTCCGCGGCATACACTGTGTATGCAGGTTCTGGGGAGACCGAGGGAGCAGATGGGGGCCAGGGCTAACGCGATCCTGGTAGGACGCGGCAGGCAGCAAGGCTGAATTTCGACGCTCTAGTCTGCCTTGGGAAGTGCCCAGTTGCCGTAGCTGAGTGGCCGTGACGGCTCGGGCTTGAGCCAATGAAGGGTGGAAAAAGCCGAGCATGGAGGGGACAGCAATTCCCCATCTTTCCCACAGTCCTGGACGGCCCTGTGACGTACGAGACGGGGCGGCTTGGCCATTTGACGAAGGCCCCGAGGCTCCGGAGGCCGAGAAAAGAGCCAAGCCCAATTTCAGCTGGCCTTCGCCCCGAACGAACCCTCAGGGAAACCCGACAATGTAGGGAAAGACATCTCCCCTCCGCGCCCTTGCTGCCAGGAGACGCTGGCCTGGTGGACAGTCGGCAGCGGAGACACACCCTCGGACCCGTGACTACTCCCGACCCGCCGTGCCAAGGCAGCTCCGATCTGCTCGTCGGCATTGCAAGCCAGGTCCGTCCGTTGTCGTCCTTCCGGTGACTTGACAAAGAAAGGCGGCCCACTTCGGAGGTTGTTGCCCCCCTCCTCTTGTTTGGCGAGAAAGGCGAGGGACGAGAAGCCACACCAAGCCGGCGGCAGCGTCATACGACATGAGCGTGGGGGTTTTCCCCGTAATCGCGGTTGCGATAGCGACAAGAAGGGTGGGGGAGCGAAGGAAATGGGAGGGGGAAACGTCCCATTGTAACCGTGAGCCAAGGGATGAGGGAAGGCGAGCGAGGGGATGCGAATATTGACAACCCTGCCTCTTCGGGAAGTGTCGGTAACACCCATAATAAGGGATCACCGTGCCGACAACACGGGCGAATACAGGAAATGTTAGCTCCCGCCGCGTGTAGGTAGAGGTAGGGCTGGCTGGGAAGTGGCTCCTCTTCATCCGGCTCCGAGCCGGCGGGACACGGGAACACATGTCCAGCATGGGCATGGAATCCATATGGTCTAGAACTCGGCCGACGCACACACATGTGAACGTCGTCCTCGTTCCAGCCTCCTTAGTATGAATCTTCTCTTTTATATTGCATCTCAAATCACACGCCATGTCGGTGACTACGACCGGTCCAAGGTGTTTGTGCATTAGACCGTGACGATCGGATGGAACGTGACGGGCGACCTGACCGGATCTTAGTAAGTAGAGGGCAGGTATCGCCCCTGCTTATCTAGCGCCGCTACGGCCTCCGTAAGCGCGCCTGATACTTGGAAGGGACCTGAGAGGGGTCACTTGGTGCTACCCCGCGGCTGCCAGGGCTGCAAAGGGCCAGCCAGGATGGGATGAAGCCAAAGACATCTAACCCATCAACAGCAAGCACGGGCTGGCAAGCCCTTCCCCTGACCCCTCACTTACGCGTGCTTCGTAGGGCCTGGTTTCAAGAGACGCACGCGGACGCAAAGTCCTTCGCTCCCAGCAAACCACGACTTACACTTTCAGGATAAGAGGCGACCTCAACTCAACGCTTTCGCCAAGACGCCCCTCTCCACAGGCCTATCCCCGTCTTGCTATCCATGCCATGATTCTGTTTTGCCCGCACAGAACGACGACGGGCGTGACCTGCATCCATCCTACCTGTCGTCTGCCCCTCCTCACGAGGCGCTAGGCAATTACCTAGGTACCTAAGCTACTGGCTCCACAATTGATGTTCACGACGGGCGGGGCCTGACGTTTCGCTCGCATCCGTCCCGTGTGTGTGTACAAAGTACTATGCGTACTACGTCTGTGGCCGAACCCCAGTGAACGATGCAGCAAAAGAGCCATGGCGATGTTCTGAGACAGGAGAGGATTCAACAGCTCCATAAAGTCTCGTACGGAAATAGAAAAACCCCATATTCCATTCGTAGGGACGAGCCCCGAAACATGGCTTGACCCCATTACCCTCCGTCGAAGCTCCTCTTTCTGCCCCTCGGTGAAGACCCATCGCCAGCCACGCACGACTCACGACTGGAGCGGATTCAACCGCGGGGAGGGGCAGGGTGTCCCGTTCACGACGGCCCAGTGCTGTCAACACCCGGCACACCCACCACATGTCACGATATCGCCAACACCGGCGCCAGCAGCCCAGAAAGCCGCAAGCTCGCTTCCCTGCACCACGCGCGTTGGTGGCGCTTGCTGGACCGCAGCACCGGGACCATGCTATTCGTCTGTTTGCCTTCTTATCAGATAACACCAAGCACAAGAGGGCTGCCTATCGCCTGGGCTAGGGATGCATCCCGAGCCTGCTATGCTTGTCTGTGGCCTTGGGTAGCCGGATGGGATGGCATCGGTTCCAGGCGGGCGGGCGGCAAGACGTTTGGCCCGTTTTCGTGGGCATCGTCGCAAGTCCAGTCCTTGTTGACGGGCAGGCATCTCCACCCGAGAAAGACTCTTTCACAGCGTCGATCGCGGCTTTGATAAACATCCTGCCTGCCCGACCCCCCCGGGCTTTGCATTCGTCACCTTTTCCTTCATTCTCTGCTCATCCTTCCCGGCCCCGTCATCGTGGCCGAGCAATTCGTCATATAGCGTCAAAGCCTGGGATTTTCCATTGCAGGTTACCTGTACAGCTCTCTGTTGCCCCGTCTCCCTCTCTCCCTCTCTTTCTGTCTTTGGCCCTGCCAGTGGCTGTCGCTAGACACCTCTCACAACCTTTTTTTCCCCCTTCTCATTTCCCCCAGTGTCCATTGAGACCCCTCCCCAGTATCCCAGCTCAGACCAGTCTAGAACCTAACAGACCGGCTGGACAAAAAAAAAAAATAAAGGCGTCGCCCGAGACGATAGACGATAGACGACAGCCGCCAACCGCGCTCTCACTGCCGCACCCCTCCTTCGTCTATTCTATCCCTGTTAGAACGGGCCTGGCTCGCAACCATCGGGCCACCCATACAAAATGCATAGATGGCACACGTGGGCCCGAGAGAGTTGGACCTGAACAGCTGCGGCCATGGCACCATCGTGGACAAATTCAATGCCGTTCCTGGTCTCAAGACAAGCACTGGTAAGTGACAGCCGAGCCTCGCCTGTAGCAGAGATTTTTTTTGGGAGTGATACACGTCTCCTTTTCCCGCTGCATCCGCTGTTGGGCCACAGAAGTCCTTGTCGTCTCGCAGTGCCAGTGCACCACGCGCGTTGGAGCGCATTGCCTATAGAGCACCACGACGTCCAGGGGTTGCTTCCAGCGACCCCTCTGCATAGGCTCCTTTTCACGGTTCCGCCTGCGGTGCCTGTAGCACATCGGGGTCGCATCGCCTCGTCGCCTCGTCAAGCGTCCCGGCCGAAGCTTGGGCTGACCCGTTTCTCCCCTTGTGTGCGACCGCAGCTTTCTTCACCTTCTTGCGCGCCAACCTCGTGGTCAACCCGTCGGCCATGTCGTCCAACGCCAACACGCCCATGCTCGAGCCGTACTCGTCGCAGACGCTGCCGCCGCCTTCGCCGGCCCCGCTAGCAGCCGCCGACGCCGCGCCGAGCCCGGTCCCCGACGACCTGCCGCCGCTCGAGATCGGCGTGCTCCGCGAGGACGTCGACAAGCTCGACGCCTTCAACCTCGTCACCGACTCGGTGGCGCAGCAGCGCCAGCTCGCCTCCCTGTACCTCGTCTTCCACCCGCTCCTGCTGGCCCTCCTGGCCGCCTTCCTGGGCGCCGCCTTCCAGTACTCGTGGCGCATGCGGCGGGACCTCGGCATGGCCCTCATGCTGCACTCGGGCGTCGTCATGACGTACCTGCTGGGCATCCGCTACTTCACGGGCCAGTACGTCTACATGGCCGAGGAGATGAAGTGGCATTGGCTCGTCGCCGAGGACACGGGCGACGAGGACACCATCATCGGCGTGCGCTTCGGCCGCGTCCTGGTCGGGGCCCTGGTCCTCCGGCTCGAGCGGCCCCCGAGCGGCGGCGCCCTCCGGAAGCGCGCCCGGGGGTCGGCCTTGAAGGGCGGCAAGGGCGTCATCCGGGCCTGGACCGTCATGCTCCGGTACCGCGGCAAGGGCGTCGGGTCGGATCTGCTGCACGAAGCCGTCAAGGTCACGCGGGAAAAGTGTGGCAGGGACGCCACCGTCGGCTTCGCCAAGGAGCACGCCAACAGCGCCATGGTCGTGCCCGAGATGTTCAACCGGCAGTTTCGGAAGGACGAGCAACGGGCCATCAAGGCCCTAGAGAGGGTGGTGACGGAGTGGGAGGGGAGTCGGCGCAAGAGGTGAAGGCGTCCTTCTTAAGGATTATCGTCACAGCAGGCCGGCGTCGGTCCCATGCGATGGTTTTTTTTTCGGCTTTATATTACAAGTCCTACTGACTCTAGGTGGGAAGTAGGCAGGCCAAGGCAGATACCCCAACTAAACAGTCGTTTTCCTTCATTTCGAGAAGCGCAAAGATTGCGTAAGGCCCAGCCTCTTTTCCATTATTCATTTTCTGCTTGCTCACATGTCGTGCCACTTTCGCATTCCAAAGTCAAAACAGACTTTTCAATACCATACCGGAACAAACTCGCTCTGCCATGCTTCAGATCAACCGGGTCAACAATCGGACACAACGAACACCACACGGTATCCAATCCTTCAAGCCATAGTAGTGCCGCGGGGACCGACTCGACGCGGCGGCTCCCAGCCGTAGCCAAAACCCCAAACAGGGCGGCCTCGTCTTCGCAAGGCGTGGAGAACCTGGTGAAGTAAGTTAAGCAACCGTCCGTCAAACCACCATACCCAGAGGTACATACGCCGTACCTGGACGCTGGGCCGGGGTGGGGAAACTCACGTCGTTGAGCGTGATCGTCTTGGCCGATCTATACTCGCAATACGTAGCGACATCTCGCAGAACCTGCTCCGGGATCGAGTGGTTAGCTGACCGTACGGTTGCACCGGCCCGGCACTCGGTGAGTTTGGGCAACGCCGGGGGGAGATGGTACCTCCTGAAGATAGTTTCGGAGGGCCGAACGCGTCTCATCGTAACTTCATTCTTCCTTGTCAGCCATTTTCGAGAACGGATAGTCGTGACATGATCGCAGACCCTCCTGGGGCTTGGAAGGCAAGGGGACCAAGGAAAAACCAAGCAGTGGTAATACAAAGGGTGGGATTCATGCCCAAGAGGGAAGTGGCTTACATCATAGCCGAGATGCGCTTGACGCCGCCACGGCGAGCGAGACGTCTACCCACAAGCCGTGCATGTCAGCCAGTGGTGCTTTCGGAGGACGGAAACATGCGGCTGGCGCCGGCCCAGGCCTTTTTCTCTCCGGCACGCCAACGACGAGCCTCCGGGAGTGGGGGGAAAGCCCGGCCCAGACGAGACGGAACCCCGTTGACCACGACCCGACCTACCGAATATCGGGCTTCGCTGCAAACAAGACACACACGTGCCCACCGTCAGCATCCATGTCTTCGTCGACGCCATGACCCTCCCTGCCGAGGAAAAGTGGCCGTGAGGGGTTTGGGGAAGGAACTCACTGATGCCCATGATGTTGTCACGCAGAACCTTGCTGCAGGAAAACCGCGCCCGTCAGCCGTCACGGGGCCATTGCATGGCGCGGGCATCCAAATAAGGAACCTGGCGAGGGTGGCATTCGCCTGCTTACCGATGGCGCTTTGCGCCGCCCTTACCGCCGAGGCCGCCCAGACCCTTTGCGCCCTTGCCGTGGAGCGCCTTGCCCTTTCCCTTACCGCCAGGCATGTTGACGTCGGTACGGGGGTGCGGACGGGGGCTGTGGGATGGAAGCGGGATGGTAGTTAACAGACGCGAACGCAACCAACGACGATGGTCGCAACCAATGTTGATAGTCGCAACCAATGATGATGGTCCCCGTGGATAGGCGACATTCCAAGCAGGGATGGGGCGTGGGGAATTTTTCGGTGATGCAGGTGCAACGGAGTGCCGGTGCGGGACGGTAAACGGGTAGAGAGTAAAGACTAAAAGGAATCCTGGCGATTATCGGATGGATGGATGGATACCTGGCTGTGGAGGGCGGTTTCGAATGTTGTACCAGGCAAAGTACCTAAGGTACCTATGTAGGCATTGAAGCCGTTGCGTATTAGTTTCCCGTTCGGATGCTCCTGGGGGTGGGGTTGTTTGAGGGCGACGTGTGGCAATCAACAAAGTCCCGACCGACCGTTCATACTTGAGCCAACCACCGCTTCGATGCGCCGTTGCTAGAGAGATGGAGAGGTGTGAGCCGTTTGCTTCATAAACCACCCCGCTTTTAGCACATGTTGCCCTCCAAGGCCGTTTTCTCCTGGCAGCTCGCGTAGGGCAGCCAAGGTAAGTAAGTACCTAGTACATATGCTGCTGCACCTCCAATGCCTACAAGTCGGATGGGATGGCGTGGATGGACGCCCGAACGGGTACCTACTTACTTCTATTCTATGATGTACTTACTCGCAGGGAGCCTCAGTGCGCAATCCGAATACCGTACGCGCCCGAAACTCGGCGTGTAAGAAGCCTGGGCACAGCTCCATATCTGCCAAAACCCGCTTTCTATTGATTACAACTACTTTCTAGCTTTCATGTGCTCCGATACGTGGTAGTATGCCCTGTGGACACTAACATTCCCCGCTGGTCGGCTCGTATCCGGTAGGTTGCTTTCTCCTATTGAGTATGCAGACAAGCACCGCCGTCGTCCAACCCCACGCTTGCTTGTACCATCACCAGCCACGAAGAATGGACCGGCAATTGCGGGCTAAAGAATCTTTCCCCAATCAAAAAGGAATGTCGTTGCTTGAGGAACATCGTGGACGAGGGAAATAAGGACCTGGAAGCCCAACCATTTGCCAGCCTACCCTGTCGCCATGGAGCAAGTTGGCGTGATGGAATTCGAGGACAAAGATGTTTTTGCGTCACGGCAAACTTACGCCTGGATCATGCCGGAAGGCGATCCGTTCGTCACTCATATATGCCTTCCAAACTCGCCGAGGCTGGAGACAAAAGCATCAAACTCGTCGAGATAGGCTAAAGCTTCCTCGACTGTCCCCGGAATTTTAACCCACAAGGGGCTTTGGCGCAGACGGCCAAAGAAGTCAAATATCTTGCCTTTGATATCCTCGCGCGTGTCTTCGCAGCAAGTAAGCCCCTAGAAATTCCAGGGGTTAGCAAATGCATTGATCGTTTCCGACGCTGATACGGGAGCACGGAGGGTGCCATATACGGGCCAAGGGGTGTTCGAGTATACTTACCATGCTCCTCGATGTAGAATAATCGGTGAAAGCCAGCACAATGTCTTTCTTCTTGTCATCGTCACACTGTTTCACGAACCCCGAATTAGAAGTTGAAACCTGCGAGCAGCTATGCGGGAGGGGCCGGGGAACGAATAGGTCATGTGAGCCAATGCGTCAAGCAGGGCGGGGACTGTTGCGTGAATCTCGATTGGAAGTTGCTGGTTTCCTTGTCAAGGAGAAACATACCCGTCGAAGTGATCCGCCGAATTCCTCATGAACCCACATCGAGACCGAATCTAGACAATATAGAAACGCAATTGGGGTGTTGGGATGGGTTCTGCGTGCCACCAGTGCGAGTGTCGGGTCGAGTTCTTCTTCGAAATCTTCACACTATTCTCGCAAGTCAGTAGTGAATGCAGAGAGTCTAAGAAATACAGGGACTCGCCAGCAAAACCATGTCCGCCATATGGATAACATCCCAGGCATTGTCCACTCGTTCAAAGAACCCTACGGGTTGCTGAGGACGGCCAAGAGAGCTTACTGGCAAGGCAGGTTCGACCCGGGAATAGATCCTCCAGCCTTGGAGGCTGAAAATGACCAGGGAGACATACACGGATGCCAACTAAGTGCCAATGATGACCGCAGTCTTCTGGTGAGATGCGTCCAGGTCCAGTTCTGTGCCAATGGACCCTGTGGTTTGCACGGCAAGCTTCCAGGAAAACATGGGCTTCGGGGGAGCTCCTTTCGTGTCTTTGGGCGAGGAACTGGGTGCTCCTTGGAGTGTAGGCAAAGACGGTGGGAATTTTACCGACATGATGACATCACGAACCTGAGACAATACTTGTCTAAGCGGAATGATGGCTAAGTGGTTCAAGGAGATGACCATTTGTAAGGAGATGAAGAAGATGACGGGCCTTTCGCGCTTGTTTTCCCGTCTCGAGATCACGGGCGACTGTTCGTCGTCGTCCAAGCCGAGGGCCCCTTCAACCTGCAGCGGGCGGGTAGAAAGCAAAGCTCATCCAGAAGGACCAACCGACGTAGGTACTAGCGAAATCACCAGGTGTCAAGCTGCCTGTTATACCAATGGAAGCGCGACAGAAGTGATGGGCAGTAACGAAACCACGTCCTGGGAGGCAAGGAGGAAGGTATCATCTTAATACCTACCTACATACAAAATTGGTAGACTACCTCTTATTTGCCGCATGTACCTTAAGAGGCAGACATGTGGTTTGGATCTAATCTTGTGGCCCCTGAGCCAGCAGTTGCCGGACACTTTACTCACAAACCGAGGCGCAAGACAAGATACAATAAGAGATACTGGCAGCCAAGGCTGGGTACTGCGATTAGGCGTGAGCACATCCTGTACTTGCTCAGCTAGATATATTCCAAGTTTTAGAGAACTTCACAGGTCCGAACAGTGGACCGAACATTACCCTGGAATGGATGGCTTTCTTTGGCTTTGTAGCACAAAGGTCACCGCAATACCAACCGTCAGTCAGTAACCAACAGAGCAGAAGTCCCGAGTCATGCTTGCATTAAACGTATCCGTCCATTAGGAAGCTCACTGTAAAGTGTGTACAAACTCTCATCCC
Organism: Nigrospora sphaerica; assembly: GCA_018287875.1. Taxonomy (NCBI): domain Eukaryota; kingdom Fungi; phylum Ascomycota; class Sordariomycetes; order Amphisphaeriales; family Apiosporaceae; genus Nigrospora; species Nigrospora sphaerica. Next base: position 5,859,938 of record JAGVVL010000002.1, read on the forward strand.
ACGTCATGTATACCCATTCCCAATTCATACAAGACGACGGAGTCTTGGAACGAGTGACCATAACCCGCCAGGTTCTATAAGCGCCAAGAAATTGTTAATCAAGAAACAAACCACCCCATGTCCAGGGTCTCAAGATCAGCGATGCCGAGGAAGAGAAAAGTCGACGCTCGGATGCGCACACCTGCTGCTGCGGCTCGGTCATGCCCTATGATTGGGAGGCTGCGAGGTGTGGGATCAGCAGAGGGTAATTGCCAAATTCGGGGCAAACGGCTTACCGGGCTCCGTGGCGGAGATGAAAGTGGCTTCACTGAAGAGCTGACCCTTTTCGGTGATCTCCTCGTCTCCGATCTTCAGCTTCAACTCTACGGTGGGAGCAAACTGAGCGGTTGGGTTAGTAGGATACTAATCGATAGAGGCCATTCCGTTCCGTACCTGGTAGATGTAGGGCTTGGTACCGGCAGCGCCGGCAACAATCTTCTTGACGAAGCCAGGGACCTCCGCCATGACGTCTATGCGGTCCAGTCGCTTCTCGAACGGGCCGATAATGACAGCCTCGACGGGCTTCCCATCCTTGGTCTGGCCAGACCACGTGAACTTGACCTCCTTGGGCTCGGGCCACGACGTCTCCTCGTCGAGAGCCGTCTTGGTGTGGGTGGCACTGCCCATGCTGCCAGCCGAAACGATCTCGCCATCCTTGGCGATACCTCCGACTGCCACAACTGTAGCACCATACGACGGGGGGGTCGTGTACTCCATCAGGACGGCCGAATAGGTAGGGCCCTGGAAGTTGGCGTAGTTCCAGCGGGCGGCGGCGTGGTGCGGCTTCATGCCCTGCAGGGCGTGGATGAAGAGCGCGTGGCCCTTGAAGTCAATGGGGCCATCGGCGGTCGTAATGGTTCCCTCGGCCACGCAACGCGGCCAGAAGGCGTGTCGCATGGCCCCCCACGGCTTGGAGAGGTCGGTGCCGTACAGCGTCTTTCCATCCTTACCGGCTACAAAGCCGGGGGCGGCCTGGGTGATCTTGAGGTTGACGATGGCGCGCTGGTCCGTCATGGACTTGATGGTGTACGTCTTACCATCGTCAGACAGCTCCACGGCGCAGTCCTTGGCGTAGAAGTTGGTCTTGTCCTCGCTGAACTCGACGTCGGTCAGGGCCGTGGAGCACCAGAGATGGGGCTTGGCGCCGTCGGGATAGGAAATCTTTGTGTTGAACTGGCAGGTGGTCCGCACGCCGCTTCAAAGGGAGGAAAGAGAAAAACGTCAGCTTCACGAGCGGACGAGGGGCACGGACGTCTCGGGCGTCATACGCCACGTTACTATAGATGACCTGGGCGAGGGCATGATGGCCAGTGGCCGACATCAAGTAGAAGCTCTGGGTCTCGACGCTCGTTGAGTTCTGGACCTCCCATTTCATGTCCTTCCGGGCGAGCTCGGTGTAGGGGGTCGTCTTGGCATCTTGGGCGACGGAGCGGATGGCTGAGGGGCCGTAGATGGGCTCCTCGGTGCCCACGACATCGGCCAAACTTTCAACATCACGGATATGTCAGCGGGGCGGCGGTGGTGGTAGCTTGGGCGACGATAGCAGGGGCCGAGGGAGGGGGAGGGGGAAGGGGAGGGGTAGGGGAAGGGGAAGGGGGGGAGACAAACGTCTTCTTGGCCCAGTTGAACATGATGCTGAGTTTGCTTTTTCCCTGTCTTGTCAAACGGTCTGCGGAGAGGCTTGAATACGAGGGGGCAGTGGGAACGAGGACAGCTGCAGGAAAAGAGGCGGTGATAAGGGGAAATTGAATACTGTCCAGGGTCGATAGACAGGTACTATGTAGCGCTAAGAGGTGATCCGGTGATCCGCTGTATGGAAGGCAAGAGGGATACCTTTAGTGGGGTTGACCACCTTACGATGGGACATCCATACGTGATGGGTTGAGGACCGATGATGTAGTGCGCGGCAGGTACTGAAGAACTGCGCATACCGAACGGGCGTGCATGGGTCCCCATGGTACCTAAACGTCGAGTGCTAAACGCCGTCGAGTGACACCCACTGTAGGTTGCTCACATGGCATCCCATCCCCCGTTAAAAACCATGTACATACCTACCGCCACGGCGCCGTGGCAGTTCTGGCTGCCTGTGCATTCCAGAGATGGACCCCAATAGGTGTAGATGATGCAGAATAGATGGGATTTCGGGTATTGTAGGTACATACCCTACCTCCCGTAGTCCTCGTGGGATCCCATTGCGCTGGCCCCAGTTCGAAGAACAGGGGTCCTTAGCAGACGGCAGGGGCAAAAGGCGCCTAGCATCCACGAATGTTCCAATCGGTGCACTGACTGACAGCCCGCCAGCCCGCCAACGCAGCGCGCGGCTTCGGTTGGACGGGGCTATTCCGTGGTTTAACTTTAGGTCCCGAATGGGAATGCCGCCAAAATTTCCGAGAGGTAGATTTTGATGCGAATGCGGGCGGTATCGACGCACGACGCAAGACACACGACGACAAACGCGCGACGGCGACGGCGACGACGACGAACGGCGATAGACGCTCTGAAGCAAAGCGCGGTCAACCCACTGTCAATTTCCTCCTCGGCGAGCCCTCCGTGCTCTCCCACCGCCACTCTGCAGGCACACACCTAACCCCACCGCGCACCATGTCGAAAGCTCGCGCCGCGGCCGACCAGGTCGTGAAGCTCATTGTTGGAGCCGGCCAGGCCAGTCCCAGTCCCCCCGTCGGTCCCGCGCTGGGAAGCAAAGGTGTCAAGTCCATGGACTTTTGCAAAGTGAGCCCGCCCGCCGCCGTAGTCGCCGCCGTGGTCCTAATATGCCCGCCCAGGAATTCAATGCCCGGACCGCCCACATCATCCAGGGCACGCCTATGCCGACCCGCGTGACGGTGCGCGCCGACCGGTCCTTCACCTTCGACATCCGCACGCCCCAGACGTCCTGGCTGCTGCGCAACGCTGCCGAAGTCCCCATCGGCAAGAAGGGCAAGCGCAAAGGAGCGAGCCGCCCCGGCCACGAGGTCGTAGGGACCATTACCCTGAAGCACGTCTACGAGATTGCCAAGATCAAGCAGACAGAGCTGCGGCTATCCGGCCTGTCGCTCGAGGGACTCTGCAAATCAATCATCTACCAGGCGAAGTCGATAGGAATCGAGGTTGTCCCGTAATCACCACGGTATACCCAAGACGCCCCTGGCGCATAACGTACCCAGCGGAGGCAAACCCAACTGTACATGTACGAGATGATGAAGTGGCAAACTCAATGTCAAACATATTTTGCCAAGACGACTGTTGGTAGAGAGCAATGCCACGGCGCCGTAACCCGGGCTGCTTGTGCCGCGGAGTAGGGTATATTTTATGATCTCCCCTTCGAACGAGCATGGCGGAGACGGAGAGGCGCGATTGTGATGCCCCAAGACCGATTTGCCTCACTGCTGGATACGACGAGATATGCATTGAGGTTCCCAGCAGGTATTGGTGCAATACGCGTGGGTAACACTGGCCCGCGCTGGCCTTTCCCAGGCGAGGAGGAAGGAGAATACAGACGCGACTATGCTCTTTGCGTGCCCCAAAGTTGTCTGGTAATGTATTTGTGTGCATGCCAAAGCGAATAGCATCCCGGGCCTTCACCTGGCTTTGAGAGACGGTGTTCTTTTGCGATAGCCTTCTATTGTGTTTCTGCGGGCTCGGTATATCGAGCATCGTTACATAATCATCTCCCTTCTCCCGCGTCGATGGTAGAGTCACGTAGAGGTAGTAAAGTTCAGTAACACAGCTCTGTTACCAATACGCGTGAGACCTGTCTGCGTACGAAGAAGTACCTAGCTCTTCTTGTGCGCCCACCGACAACTGCCTCAATGGCAGTTGGGACAGAAGCTGTGGCGAGGGGGCCTTGCTTCTCTTCCCTTCCGGGTTTACGAAACTCCGGGCTGCCCATGAGAGCCTATGATGTACCGAGCACGCAAAACCCTGGTAAACACCATCCAAGAGGGGCGATACCTGCTATTGCCACACCTGTATCTCTAAGACGGGACTGGTTATTCATATTCGATAGCAAACGTTACTGTCCCATGGGCTAATACGTCCCGTTCTATTTCTGTCGCGACCTAAACGGGCTGCCTATTTCAGAAACTTCACAAGGTATGGCTCATGTACAGACGAAGAGGCCCGTCTAGTCCATACTCAAGTTTATACGCTGTTAATTCTCGGCAAACCAGCCGATGACAGAACACCGCCTGATTTAGGCGTGGACTCTGTCTGGCGGGGTTCAGCCATTGGACATCTCGGGCAAACTGGTCGAGCCGCCACCGGACTCCTCCTTTGCAGTACGCCAACGACTCTAGGGAAGCTTCGTGGAGCGATGGTTGCCCAGTCACAGATTACCATGACATGGAAGCCTCAAGCCCTGCTACAAGGGGGTCAACAAACTCCGGGCGGAAGACCACCTGTTCTGTCCCTAACGGCAGGCGCGGGTCTGATCAGATACTGAACCCGGCCAGCTCCAGACGTCGTCCCCCAGCGGGGAAACGACCGGCAGTCTATCCGAAACGACAAGAGATATATAGGGCTGAAGGACTCGGCAGGCCCTTGTGCATTGGCGTGACAGCTCGGTAGTTGCTTGCCGGTATGCAGCGAGCAAGGGATGCGCGCATCAGCATCCATCAAGACAAGTTATCCCCCCGTCGTGACCTGATAGGTGCCAACTGACTCGGGCACTGGAACGGCGTTACTTGTCGTTGGGGGGACGGCGAGCCACCACTGGTGTCGTTTCTGAGTCGGCCCAAGACCCACGCGCTGGCGTCTGAGTGCGAATAAAGAGATGCAAATATGCCGCCTCGCTAACCATAATCGGAAATACTGTACTTTGGAGTACGGAACAGAAGCCCAGGTCACAATGTTGGCCCATCAAAGCCCTGCTGGCCACCTTCTTCGTGATCCATGCAATTTTCGGGGGCACTCAGACCAATGGCTGGGTGTTGGCAGCATCCATACCAAGATGCCGGGCTGTGGAACCCAAGAACCGGAGTTCATCAAGCTTCGGCAGCTCTGGCTATACCTAGTTTGGGGAGCCGTGATCGCCAGGTCGATGCATGCCTAGAACGCCTACGAGATGGTCGGATGGGTCATATCTGTGGCGGAGGGGCGCCTCCCACCGCTGCGCACCATTGCTGTTGCCGTTGCTGGCATCCAATAGCACCTACCGTCGGGGGGAGAGCCGGCTGGTGGGTGGATGTATAACTGTGTACGAACACATGGGTGTGCGTGGCCGACGGGACTTCAGGTCCTTGAGCCAGTAGCGGCAAGGCGGTGGCGGCGAGCATCATCCTTCCATCTTCCATGCGGCCGCCACCATACGCCCATGGGGGGAATGGGGCAGTCAATTGGCATGGGACGAGTCGTTGGGGGCGGACGCACCGCGGCAGTGGGAGCCGAAATGTGGGAGACTCGTCCGCCGGGTTGTGGAACGGAAAGACCGAGTATTCGCCGGCCGACCACACGATTTGACTCACTGAGGCCGATGTACACACAGCTATCCATGCGTACACCCAATGTCGACGTCGTGGGTGCATGCGTAGGTGCTTGGCAAGACGGAGCGAGATATTCCCGCCGAGCCGGAGAGCCGCTCCGGCGTAGCCGGCGGCTTTAGCGGCGACGACAACAATGGGGGGCCTGCCATTGTAGGGTCACAAGTCACAGGAGGGCATGTAGTTATTGTACGTGATAAAGCGGCCGCTTGAGCAGACGCGGCCTGGCGGGACGTTGGCGGGCAAGGCGGCGCATCTTCCCGGTCGTGTAAATTTCCGACGGGGCGGAAGAAACGTACAATGGGAATAGCCAAACGCACGAAGACAAGAAAGGCCTGCTCGTCCTGGTCCGGAGTGCCCGCGGAAGGTTCATCGGCCCTATACGTAAGATACGTCTGGGAGGCGTCATCTAAGAAAAAATTTAAGAGAAAATAGTTGCCAGTTCGTCTCTGCAGAACCGTCCTCCCGCCTTTGCAGCAACCCTTCGCGAGTCACGTCGCCGAGGATACGGGCGACCACCCATCCCCGGCACACGGCAGCCCATCCACGTGAAAGAGAGGGTTGCGTGGTTGCGTGTCGGCCGAGTTTACACCGGGCGGCGGTTTACAGGCTCGCGTCTCAGTTGTGGGAAGATGAAGTAGTCCGTACATCAAGGTTCACAGACAGTGCACAGCTGACAGCCGCAGCAGCGCGTGGGTCTCAGGGGAAGAAAAGCTCGGGCATGGATCAAATGAAATCATGTACACACCTTTTTAGAGCTGGGGGCGGGACAGGCCACCTGAAGTCCAGCCGCGCGACGGGGCTGGCTTGGGATATTCGGCACGAGCATCAAAGCACGCTTGCGAGCCCCCCAAACACCCATGGATTGCCAGTCTGACTCGCTGGGACCGGCCAGGACGAGTTGACTGATCGTCGGGGCGCTGGGCACTTGGGCCCCATGGCTCGCCAGGGGTCGGTGATTGCAAAGCCATCATCTCGCAGCATCTCGCAGCGTAACGAAGATCGCCAGTAAAGAAGCGCCAGTCCCGTGTCGCTGTGAGTAGGCGAGGCGATTGTATGGACACAAGAAGGGAAGCCGGCCCCAATCTGCAGTGGCCGAACATGACGAAACTCCCAAGCCCCGGGTACACGCGGTTCCAGTGTGGGAGGGAAGGGCCGGGGTTACTTATGGCATGGAAGTTTTGAAGCCGGCGACCCCACGGTTTACTCTTTTAAGTAAGCCAGGCCATGATTGATCGCGCACGCCGACACCAGGCTGACCGGGGGAAGGATGGCAGATGGCAGCATGGGTACCGCGCGACATGCTTCAAAGCCGGGAGGCTTGCCACTGCCAGGGTAGGGTTGGAGGCGTTGCAGAATATACCTTTGATGCGGGCTGGATGCGGTAGGGGAGGTAAGGGATACTTGCGTAAGTACGTACCTGGTTCCTCTTCCACTATCCAGCCAACCACCTAATGGAAGACGGTTGGGGAGTCCATCAGAGCCTCTTCTCGCTTCCAAGTGTTCAGCGAGGTACGCCGTCGGACGGAAAGGAAAGAAGAGCATGGGGCCTCGGATGGGTTGTGCCGCTGTCGGCGTCTGCCACGGCCAAGGCGTGCGCCCTGCCTCCGGCGGTGCATGGAGGGCAGACCACCCGAACAAATCACAGCCAAGTATAGCATGTCACTGGAACAGACCTATGGGATGAGTGTAGATGAACGAGACGACGGCAACACGCGTATTCCCCCATCTGTCAAGACATACAGCCCGGGCAATTACCAAGGACAGTAGGTACTTCCCATCCTATTAGGTAGGGCTACAACTAGGTAGGTCATGCAGGTAAGCAGGTGGGAGTAGGTAGGTACCATCGTAGGTACCACGAGTCCACATCAGAGCCCAGACGAGCTAGACCCCCAGGCGATCCAACCCAGAATAGATGGACACTAGGTAAAGAGTGACCGCGCTTCTTGGTCTCGCAGGAAGCTGCCCCACCAACAAGTTCGTTCGGCGGCGCTGCACTACCGTTGACGTCTCGATCATATCTTCAATCGTCTTTTCCCTCACCTTCTGCTCGTCTTTGACTGGTGCCCCGAAGACACAATCGCTAGCCCATCCGACTCGCTACCCACGCGCACTCGCACAGTATCCCTTAGATGCACCGACGCTGACGATGGAAAAACACGACGACGACGGCCAGCAGGGCCAGCAGCTGCAGCAGCTGCTGCAGGAGCCGCCCCAGGGTAGGTACTGACTTATCTACGGCCCTGCCTTCTCCCCTACTTCTTCTCCCTTCCAACCTGTGGATATGACATGTCTGCCGTCGCCGAGGACAATGGGCAGCGCCGCCCCCACTGCACATAGCCCACGTCAAGCAGACAACGTGCGTCGCGCCCGACATATCCTGCTTGGCCCAGGATTTGGAGGCGGTATTGCATTCGTCGGACCCCAGTGCCCATGCTGTGCCGCCGTGCCGCGCGCCCTCCGTTGCCGTGCCTCCCGTCCCCTTTGTTCCGCTCTCAACCGCATCGGCTGACACGCTCTCGACGGACCCGTAGGCAGCTCCCACCAGGCCCCCGAACAATCTGCCCAGCATGCAAAGCCTCCCGAGGCCGCCCCAGCAGTTCGCTTTGCGTCCAAGGTGGAGGAGTACGATCCCGAACAGGGCCGCTCGAGCTTCGAGCCCACGAAACCGGCTGCATCTCCCGAACCCCAAGTAGCCACGCCCGAGCAGATACAGGCCCTGTCCAACACTCTGAAGCTCCAGGGCGAGCGCATGAAGAATTACTCATTTGAGCCCTTTTCCCTGCCACCCTCCAGAGTACGTGCCCGGTCTTTTGTTACTGCTCTACCCCGATTTGATAGGATTTGCGCGGCCCCATGGTTTCTTTTTCCCCCTGGGTGCGACGGAAGGCGGCCCCGTCGGGTTGGGCTGGCAAACCGTGAAGTTGCGCGTGTCGCTTTCCCCCGTCGCAAGGTTCCCAAAGTCTCACGGCTTTGTACTCGCGCCATCCCTCCCTATCTCTCTCCCGCAACGCTCCTAGGGGTGTTCCTGGCGATGTATGACGTAGCTGGCTGACCGTAGGTTTACAGGTTCCCTCGCACGAAGACTCGCCGGGTGCCACTCCGCAACACACGCATACCAATAGCCCGGTCGGGCGCCAGTCGCCCGCAATGAGCCCTCGACCGGAGATTGCGTCACCCCCCTTGACACCTGCGGGTACCAGCGGCCCCGAGCCTTCCGGAAGCCGAGGCCTCAAGCCCGGACAAGCGAGCGAAGGGACCTTCGACACCCCGCAAGCCATTACACCGCAGGCTAGCGGTCAGGGAGGCTCGGCACCTGTGTCTCCTCGAATCCCGCTCCCGCACCGCCCCAGATCCGAGGAACCTGTTTCGCGCCAGCGACCTGTGTCGGGCGAGCAAGAACGCGGGGCCGGTGCCCACCGCAGAGGCATGTTCTCTGTCGGGCCATCGGGAGCCGGATCGGTCCCTGGGTCTAGAGAATCGAGTCCCTCTAGGCTTAGCGCTAGTCAGTTCTACTCGCGGCCCTTCACACCCGCTGGCGATGTCAACGACCCCTACGCTGCGAACAAGCGGGCACCCCAATCCAAAAATGCCGGGCACATCGACCAAAGATTCGTCTTCAGTCGTAAAAAGGGCAAGGCGTCTCCGGGGTCCTCGACCACTAGCCTCCAAAAGACCGAGAAGAGCGAAAAGCGGCATTCAGGGTTGTTGGGTGTGCTGAACAAGGGCAACCATGATCTCCAACCTACGGGCAGCGAGTCCACCTCACACAGTCGACATTCGTCCATGACCGATCTCAGGAGGTTTTTCAAGGTCGGAGGAAGTAGCAAGAGCATCAAGAAGACGGCCTCGCCTGGCGGCTCGAAGCTAGCTACGTCATCCTCGAGAGCATCCGTGCATCAGGTTCCCTTTGCCGAGGACCACGGTTTGACGTCCAAATACGGCAAGATTGGCAAGGTTCTGGGCTCGGGTGCAGGTGGTTCCGTCAAACTCATGAGGCGAAACGAAGACAACACCGTCTTTGCTGTCAAAGAATTCCGGCCTCGCCATACGTACGAGAGCGAGAAGGAATACGTCAAAAAGCTCACGGCCGAATTCTGCGTTGGATCCGCTCTCCATCACGGCAACATCATCGAAACCTTGGACATCGTTCAAGAAAAGGGGAAGTGGTACGAGGTGATGGAATACGCTCCCTACGACTTGTTTGCCATAGTCATGACAGGCAAGATGTCGAAGCAGGAGATCACTTGTTGCTTCCTCCAGATCCTCAGCGGCGTCACCTACCTACACAGCATGGGCCTTGCGCACCGAGATCTGAAGCTGGATAATGTGGTGGTTAGCGAGCATGGCATCATAAAAATCATCGACTTCGGCAGCGCCCACGTTTTCAGCTATCCCTTTGAGAGTGGCATTGTTCCTGCGTCGGGTAAGCCCGAAGCCCATTCATCGCCACTGGCTGCCAAGTGCCAACTAACACAATCCAGGTATCGTCGGTTCTGACCCCTATCTCGCTCCCGAAGTCTACGAGGAGCGCAAATATGACCCTCAGGCTGTGGACATTTGGTCGCTGGCAATCATCTTCTGTTGCATGTCGCTTAGGAGGTTTCCGTGGAAGGTGCCTCGCATGTCAGACAACAGTTACAAACTTTTTGCCTCGGAGCCCACGCCTGGGCACGATCCCAAGAAGCTCATACTCCCCGCCCCGCGAACCACGGGTGAGGAAGAAAAGGCGCCACAGCAGGCCTCCGAGGAGAAGGAGAAGGCGGACGATAAGCAGGGCCAGCAAGAACAGCAGAAACCGACCCAGGCCGAGAAACCCGAGAAACCCGAGAAATCCGAAAAGCCCGAGGCCCCGGCATCTACTTCGGCAGCGACCAGCACGGCGTCGCAGAGCGCTCAAGGCCAAAAGGAGGTCATCCGAGGCCCCTGGCGCTTGCTTAGGCTGCTTCCTAGGGAGAGTCGGCACATCATTGGCCGGATGCTGGCCATCAACCCCCGAGAGCGAGCCAAAATGTCGGATATCCTGGAGGAGCCCTGGGTCTCGGACACGGTCATCTGTAGACAGATCGCGCCCGGCCAGGTGATCAATGCCGAGGACCACACACACATCCTTGAGCCTCCTGCCCCCAGCAAGTAGGTCAAGGGTTGCTGAAACGAGGTGAGAACAAAAAGAACAGCGCGTTGTCGGGGATCAAGGCAGGGCACGGGCGCCTTGCGGGGAAAGCATTTGGATTCTCGTTCCCATTCGGGATAAGCAGCAGTACTTAAACAGAGGGGTCAAGCGGGGACTTGCGTTACGATATTATAATTTTGGCTGCAGGAAGTTGGGTATCATTTGCTTCACGTCGGCGTTGGGTGGAGCCATGAGTGTTTCTTATACTTACCAGCGGGATACAGCGGTATAGACCATGGGAGACTACATTCGACATTGTCATCATCACAAGGAGCGGCAGCTGAAGGATGACTGGGCCGACGGGGACGGCACAGAGTGGCTCACAAGACTAGACGCTGTCCTGATTCCTTCGGTCAATAGAGTTTACGATGTATCGATGTCCTATTCACCACCCACTCAAGTGAGCCATTATGTGTGGAAATCCGTACACGATTGCCTGCCTAAGAAAAAGTACCTAAGCGAGTACATGTGATGCGGGTGATTCTTGAGTATTTGTATCTTGGGCCGGTGGAGACGTTTGTAGCTGCACCAGCCGGTAGTTCGTCGATTGTCGATACGAGGTAAAAAACGGATGGTCACGTTCGCCACGATAGTAGGTCCAGGCGCCGCGTGGATGACGGGCGGGTTGGGCCTCAGCCCAAGTTTAAAAACAGATGGGAAGAACTGGAGCGGCGTATAATGTACATGATCTACAAATTCAACGGGCAGAGACCTACTTTAAGTAGGATGTAGGTTAGCGGTGTTGCAACTGAGATCCAGAGCCATTGCCGGGCTAGGCCGGGCGGAAAGCTTGGGCCAACTCGTCGGCGAAATTGTTAGCCGACAAGAAAAGTGAGAGATCCTTGCTCCTTCGACCTTCGAGAGCTTTCTCTGCCCCAGTACAAATCGCGATAGCCTCACCTTTCCCCCAAGCCCCAGGTAGTTCTCGTCTTCTCTTCCTCACCTCCCGCCCGTTTTCTACATACCGGATTTCCGTCGCCTCCCGCACCTAATTCGTCCAAAATGGTGAGTGAGAAGCTCTGCGCTGCCTGTCGCCCGCTTCCCCCCGCTCTTTGTGCCTCGCTGGTTCACGGAGCGGCCTCGGAAGTCGTGCCGAGCCACGAGCAACCGGACTAACGAAGACTTTTCCAGGCCACCACTCTGCGATCGATCAAGCACCTCGTCCCTCTGCTGGACCGCGTCCTTATCCAGCGGGTCAAGGCCGAGAGCAAGACGGCCAGCGGCATCTTCCTGCCCGAGTCGAGCGTCAAGGAGCTCAACGAGGCCAAGGTTCTCGCCGTCGGCCCCGGTGCCCTGGACAAGGACGGAAAGCGCATGCCCATGGGCGTTTCGCAGGGCGACCGCGTGCTGATCCCTCAGGTAAGTCGGCTCTCTGCCTGCCCCGTGGCGTCGCAGGCAAGACGCGCGCATGCTAACCCCCGGTTCTTCCAGTACGGCGGCTCGCCCGTCAAGGTCGGCGAGGACGAGTACCACCTCTTCCGCGACAGCGAGTAAGTCCTACCCCCGTGGCGCGACACGCCGTCAAAGGGTACCGAACGGTGGCTGACAGTCGACCCCGCAGGATCCTGGCCAAGATCAACCAGGACTAAATATACCCGACACGATGTTCACGAGACCTCAACCATGTATCATATGAGTGTATTAAAAAACAAGAAGTGTAATAAAACCTTGGGGGCCGACATTTGCATGGAGCGATGGGGAATTCAGGTGCCCGGTTCTGGTGCCAATTCGAGGAGTCGGAAATCGTCCTGAGCTAGCTTGAATGCGGTCATGACGGACTGCCCTGGGCGACACGTCCGCAATACTCAGAACCAATTCTCCTCTCTTGAACATCTCGACTTCTGCTTCACGATTGGGTGGGTGGCAAAGCCGATTTGCCATCCAATTCAGTAGCGCTGGGGTGGCCAGCTAGCACTGGGGCCCGAGCTTGCTCTCATGCTTTTTGTTCTGGCCAAGACGGAGGGTGATGGCACATTCTGGCCGACCCCTCTTCAGCGCCGTCTTGGGGGCAGAATATGCGTGGTTTGCTGCTCAGCTGCAGTGCCACGTCGGAAGGCCGGCGGCTCGTCCAGTTCCGCGGCGACGTAGGGGGGCGCATCTACTGCAAGCAGCCCCTTGGCCATGGCCCTCTACACTACATATATACCTCTTACATACGTAAGTAGTAGGTACCTAATGTATAGTATCTACGCGCAGCCAAGGACGCGCCGTGGCGAATCGATGGACACCGGCCGAGTCTCGGTTATAGTGTGTTCTATAACTGTTCGGAGGAGCTCACCCTGGTCGTCGGCTAAGAGCTCGGATCGCACAGGGCTTGGCTCGACTGAGGGCTCTCTTTCCCCGGATCCGTTGCCACAGAGAGCCAACCAAGGGCGGATCCGACGGGACCGGTTATCAGCTTGAAACGAGCAGGGGGGGCGGCAGATTGGATCTGACAGATCCGATCAGACGAAAGCTGCATGTTCCTTCGGGTGTTTCGAAACAGGCGCCGCGGGGCATCCCTAAGCGCCTCGCCCGTTTCCCCCTTTGGGGGCCCTTTTTAATGGCCTAGATGGCTTCCCTCCAGGGGTCGAGCAAACAACCATTGCACAATGCGGCCCCGCCAACAATCGCATCAAAGAAATGAACCGCTACCTGCCTTACCTACCGGCCTGGCCGTCTGCGAGGCCCGAGATGCATGGCAACCGGACCCCGGACAGAAGAGCAAGGGACAGCGCACCTTATGCGTCGCTCACCCCGAGACGGGTATGAGTAGAGAGCATTGAGATTTCTCTCTCTCTCTCTCTCATGGGACCTGGTGAGGAGGAGGGATGGATGAGAAGGGGGCGTGAGGGGAGGGCAGCTTGGGGGCTCTGGTGCCAGAGCTCGCTTCCATCCATCCATCCATCCCATCCATCCCATCCCAGCCCATCGTCCCACGTACCAACAAGGGGCTGCTGCATGGCGCGCTCTCTCTCGCATCCGTCTATCCTCCAGGTACATAACCGCCCGTCGTATAATTAGTGCCCGCCCACTCACACCCACCGTCCTTCTCCTGGTGAGCAACCAACAGAAACCCGAGCGCGGAGTCGCCACCATCATCACCGGCATTCTTATTTGCTTTTCGGCCGGGTGCCTGCCGTGGGATTCGGAACTTGCATGTACGTCGGCCGTGCCAAGGAAGAAAACCAAGACCCGGCGGGCACGCATGAGCTGTTGTCCGTCACGTCTCCCTTAGACCAGCCACCCATGGAACCAACAGCCGGTCCCGTTCATATAAGCCAACAAGGCCTACTCTCTGGGTATCGCTCTATTTCGCTCCCTTCAAACCAGGCCCTCTTGTCGGCTTGCCCTCTGATACCCTGGTTGCCATCATGCCAGGGGCTGCATTCGTTCGCCCTTGAAATCCGTATACTTTCTCTCGGCCCTCTCGCGCCCTACAAGTACAGAGCTGGTTTCTGCAGGTCTTGCCTTGAAACGACACGCCAACACATCTCCATCCCTCCTTTCTTCAGTCACTCCTTCAGTCATTCCTTTCGCAATATCGCACGCTCACTCTGGACGCTGGAAAGCCATCACTCTTGCATTCTCAAAATCGTTGTTGCCTCACGACCTTCTCAACATGAAGTCCGCCTTCTCTTTTCTCTCCGGCTTGGCGTTGACCAACGCCCACAGCCTGTTTTCTACTCTGTACATCGACGACAAGTCGCAGGGCGATGGCACTTGCGTTCGGATGAACCTGGACGGAGCCCACAGCACCGATCCCGTTGCCAGCCTGTCGAGCGACGACATGGCGTGCGGTATGCCTGCTCGTCCCGCCCATGACTTTCCCTGTCTATCCCACGGCTAACCCGTCTCTTCTACAGGCAAGGACGGACTCCAGGTAGTCAAATACGAGTGCCAAGCTGATGCGGGCTCGAAGCTCAGTTTCGAGTGGCGTGAGTATCCCGACAAGGCCCAGCCCGGCGCCATCGACATCTCCCACAAGGGCCCCTGCGCCGTCTACGCCAAGCAGCTTGACGGCAGCAACTCGGCCGCCGGCCCCGGATGGTTCAAAATCTGGGAGGAGGGGTACGACAAGGCGGCCGGCAAGTGGTGCACCGAGAAGCTGAACGACAACGATGGCCTCCTGTCTGTCAGTGTGCCCGAAGGCCTGCCCACGGGCTCCTATCTCTTTCGGCCCGAGCTGCTCGCCCTCCACGAGGCCGACAAGGGAGACCCGCAGTTCTATGTCGGATGTACCCAAGTCCGAGTTCGCGGTTCGAGCGCGGGGGCTTTGCATGTCCCGTCCGAGTACAGCGTCTCGATCCCCGGCTACGTCAAGGCCGGCGAGCCGAGCGTGAGCTTCAACATCTACCAGCCCAGGTGGCCGTACACGATGCCGGGCCCCAAGGTGTTTGCCCCGGCCGCCTCCACCACGCCCTCCAAGGCGGGCAAGATTGCCCTCGCCCCTGCGGTTGGTGGCCAGATGGCCGCCACGGACGGCGTGCCGGATAACTGCCTGCTCCTTAACGGCAACTGGTGCGGCGTCGAGGTCCCAAGTTACTCCACCGAGGACGGCTGTTGGGCGTCGTCCGAGAACTGCTGGACCCAAACCGACGCCTGCTACGAGTCGGCGCCCCCCACGGGCAGCCAGAACTGCGGGCTCTGGGAGAACAAGTGCCAGGGCATCGTCGACGCCTGCGACGCTGGCAAGTTCCAGGGGCCGCCCAACAAGGGCGCTAAGCTTCAAGCTCGGGAGTCCGTCGCCCAAAGAAGTGTTTCTGGGCGCCGCCAGACCAAGAAGAGCCGCTTGGGCAGATGGCTCTGAATACCCTCGTGATTGCGTACCATCCGCCAATCACCGCACCCTCGAAAGCTATTTTGGACCATGAGGGGGCCGACTGGAAAGGACGGGAAGCAGATCCACGGCGCCAACCTGCCGGGCAGAGAGACCACACGGTTCGAGTTTCGCTTCTTCATGGCAACCCGAAAGTTGCTAGCTGTTTTACATAGGTGACATATGAATCGGTTTGTACAAATTTTGACAATAGCCCTTGCTACCTTTTTGGGGTTCTATTTGCGTCAACGAGACTGCCGCCCCGCAACGAAGATGAACCCGTTGTAAGCGTACTCGCCGTTTCTTGGTCTCCCAGGCGTAGCTGCTGAGATGGATACATTGTCCTGCACCTGAGACGGAAGGGGCGGGTCCTGTTAGTGTCCGCCGACCTGACGTTCTCGAGCTGGATGATTCACGGAATTTTGGGGTACGCTTGAGCTACGGTACCCGTAGAGGGCTCCGGGATAGGAGGAATAAAAGGTTTCCCAGGTAATTGACGAATCAAAGGGTCCGGTCTTAGACCTGTAATAGGCACGTTGCTGGCGTAGTTGGTCGCATCCCGGGGAGTTGCTACTATGATGCTTCCAATGGCTCTGCACATGCACTTCGCATGGTTTTGACGCAGCCTGCGTGAATGTGTATTCATTTCAAGTTCAACACAGGCCCGTGGGGACCGTTGAAGGCAATGACTATTGCCCGATTTATGAAAGAGCTCCTGCTTTAATCGATGCCAGTCACGCTGCTTGGGACGCGCTGTACTTCTGTAAGTTGGATGTAGTTAGCGTGCGGAATGCCTCCATGGGTAGAGGACCGTCACCGCCGTCGATTATGAGTTGAGAAAGCCCTCATAGCGTGGGGTCCCGGATCGCTACCTCCATTACGAACGCGATATCTGTCGCAGTCTGCAAACACATCGACTTTTGACTTACGCTGGAAGTAGGTACCTACCTGGCTGCTGGAAAGCAAGAGCAAGCGGGACCATGAAGTCTGGGTGGGGCCTGCAGAGCTCCCAAGGCAGCTATTACCCTGGCTCGCCTGGCTAGGTACATAGGTACGTAAGAAAGTACCCTGGCTGCTAGACTGGGGACTGTTTCTAGTACCAGCTGTCCCAGCCGCGGCTTTCCATTGATCATCTTTGACTTCTCTTCTTGTCACAGCCCTGTCGCCGTTGCACACGGTGCCAGGCTGCTATTGTGTTGAATTGTACCATACCATTGGCGTCAGGTACTCGTTAGTGTATACAATGGCGACCGAAGAAGAATCCCCGCGAAAAGGCACGCCGCCTCGGGCCTCGAGTCCTGCCGTTGGCTCTTCCTTGCCGCAGAAACGCACCTTCGAGGACGACCATGTGCCCGCCGTTTCTTCGCCGCTCAACCCCAATCCCGACGTGAAAACACCCAAGACCCAGTCGCAGGACGATTTAGCAAACATGGGCCAGGGGAAGCGCACCAAGAAGGAGTCGCTTAAGAAGCGCGAGTCCAAAGGCGTTGCTGTCGCTGGCCCCGATAGCCCCAGCGCCAGAGCCACTCCCGACCCGAAGCAGAAGGACAAGGAGAAGGAGATACCGCCGCCGCATCCGCCGCCGCAAAACGATTTCTCCCCATTGCGATACAAGCTTGCGCCGCCGAAACCGACTGACTTCGAGCCCGCCCGCGGACCCGTCTTTACCCATCATCACGACGTCCCCGCGCCTGACGGGTCCACGATACAGTTTCACGAGACCTCGGATCATGTGTACAACAAGAAGAACTACCATTATCTCCACTGCATCGCCGACCCTGCATTTCCCTCATCCTTTTACTACCGCCAGACGGAGCCCGAACCGTACGGCGCCCACATAAGCTTTGAGGATGCGGCCACCCACATGTATCTGGACCAGTCTGGACGCCATATCACGACTGACAAGGGCTTCCGGATGGCGCGGGCCAACGTCGCCGTGCGGCAGGGTCGGTGGTACTGGGAATGCAAGATCACGCGCGGCACGGTGAAGGGTTCCGAGGGAGCAAAGCCCGAGTCGCATGGCCACGTGCGCATGGGGTTCGCCCGGCGCGAGGCTTCTCTGGACGCCCCCGTCGGCTTTGATGCCTACAGCTACGGAATCAGAGACGTCGCGGGCCAGAAGGTGCACATGTCGCGGCCCAAGGACTTTTTCCCGCCGGGGGAAGACATTACAGAGGGCGACGTCATCGGCTTGGAGATCCAGCTGCCCTCGGAGAATTTGCACCGAAAAATCGTGCAAGGACAGTTCAACCCGGCCGTCGACCTGCTGGCCAATGAACCCCCCAGCGCCGAAGGCCCGAATATCGTACGGGACCGTATACCCATCCGCTTCAAGGCACATATATACTTCGAAAAGATCGACTACCATATGACCAAGGAGCTGGAGGATCTGATGAACCCATCGGGAGCTATCACGAATAAGACAGCCGAGACGCCCAATCCGGTCCACAGGGTGCCCGCGTTGCGCACCCTCCCCAATTCGTACATCAGGATCTACAAGAATGGCGTGTTGATGGGCACGCCTTTCACGGATCTGCTGGCGTTCCTTCCACCTGCCTCCAAACCACAGGCCCAAGTTGGTGCGCGGGAAGGTATGGACGACGGTATGCTGGGATACTACCCAGCCATTAGCGTATTCCGCGGCGGCGCTGCCGAGGTGAATTTTGGCCCTGACTTCTGGTATCCGCCACCGAATTACGGCGAACCCTCCAACACAGGCGGGGGCGTGCCACAGGAGGCAGAGAAGAGTGGCCAAGATGACGCGGCAAAGAACGAAGATACCGAGATGGCGGGTACCGAGAACGGCACCGTGACGGTGGCCCCCGCCAGCTCGGGCCAGGAAGAACACGAAAACAAAGAGGAAATGCGACCCGTGGCGGAGCGATACGACCAGCAGATCGTCGAGGACATCGTGGCAGATATCGTTGACGAGGTCGACTTCTGGATGCAGGACGGCGGGCGCGTTATCGACCGTACCGGCGGCCGGGACGAGAAGGCCGACGTCACGGTGAGCATGGCACCAGGACAGGCCGAGATTAAGGAACTGGTTCAGGACGATTAGCCATGCTTGCCCTGAGCCACTTATACAATACGTGTAGCGAGTCGAGATATAGAGTGCCCCGGACACGGCGGTCGAGTTGACGAGGCCGGCCTATATGTCACCTATTATTATGCGCTCCCCAGCTGACTGGGAGGTACCGCAGTCCTACGAAGCCGTCCGATTACACTTATCAAGCCAATAGCAATACCGTCAATAGGAACCGATTCAAGCTCGACAAATTTGTGTACGCAATGTGCGAAGGGGAATTCGTTGCTGTACTTTTTTCTACGTGGCAGGCTCGCTAAGATCGTAAGCTCCCGAAAAAAACATAAGACTCCAATTACTTCATTCCGTCGTAACGCCGTTCGTGCCCAAACCAAAACCAGGCCAATTTTTGATAGGGACGTGGGTATCATCTCGTGCAATCATCAAACCCCGGAAGCCCGTCACTTGTGACTCTTGCTCTTCTGCTTGGACGACGACGCGGGGCTCGTGTAGGTCCGCTTGAAGCGCTTGGTCGCCTCGTCTGTCGGGGCCGGCAGCGCCGTGGCCGTGTTGGTGCGACGGGGCTTCGGGGCGGGCAATTGGGGGTCGTCGGGGAGCTCCTCGATGCGCGACGCGCCGTCGAGGGGATCGTTCTCGCCGCGCGCCGTGGCCTCGCGCTCGAGACGCGTCTCCCGGCCGCGCTTGTGGCAGTACCAGAGGGCGGAGAGAAGGACTGTCGGAAGGTCAGCACGGGAACTGGGGCGGGATAGGGGGGATGGGATTGCCCATGACTTACGGAAGAGGGCGACGCTCCAGAGCACGTTGGTGCCCATGAAGGCGGGCCAACGCGTCTTGAGCGCGCCCACGATGCTCTTCAGCAGCCCGACGATGGCGCCGGGCTTGGTCACCAGGTCTTGCAAGCTCTTGGGCGTCAGGAAGCTCTTGGCGGCGTCCTTGAGGCCGCCGTCCTTGAGGCCGCTCCTCTTGGCCTGCTCCGAGTTCATGCCCTGCGACTCGGCGGCCACGGCCAGCAGCTCGGGCGCCAGGGAGCCCGTCAGCTTCTCGGGCAGGGTGGTGACAAGCTTCTTGAGCGGGCCGGGCAGCTTCTCGTAGTTGCGAGCCAGGACGCCGTCGCGGTCCTCGAGGAGGGTGACGAGGTCGTTGTAGGCGGTCGGCACGCCGTTGACGAGGTCCTTGAAGACGAGGGTGAACTTGCGCACCATCTCGGCCGAGTCCTCCGACAGGCTGAAGACCTTGTTGTTCTGCGCCGCGAGGTTCAGGTCCTCGAGGACGCGGCCGATCTCGTTCTCCTCGCGCTCGAGCTCGCGCTCCGTGACGGGGGCGGCGGCCACGGGCTTGAGGCCGCTCTTGGCGGTGCCTCCCCGGACGCGCTGCGAGAGGCTGCGGCCCAGGCCGGTGACGTAGGCGAAGCGCTTCGGCTTGCCGGCCGGGGCGGGCTCGGTGGCGGTTTTGGCCACGGGCGGCTGGGCCTTGGCGTCCCGGGTGCTCACGAAGCTCTCGGTATCGCTGTCCCACTCGTAGGTGGGCGTCTTGATGCGCGGGGGCAGGGGCGGCCGGGCCCCGTCCGCGTCCAGGTGGACGTGGACATCGGGGTCCGGCGACGTCAGGCGCTCCAGGAACCGCTGGTCCTCGTCGCGCAGCAGCGGCGTGCCGGGGGGCTCCGACACGATCTGGGGAGAAGGCGGCCCCGAGGCTGCCGCCGCGGGTCGGGCCTCTTCTTTGGCGCCATCCAGGCGCTGCTTGCCGGCCTTTTCGGCGCGGTGCTGCTTCACCTTCTTGTAGGCGAAGTATTCAAGCATCTTGGGCGGGTTGCGAGGCGGCTGGGCCGGCCGAGGCGATGACGTAAGTCGCAAGTTTGCGCCGGTAAAGAGCTGCCACGCGCGTGCAATACGCTAACTAGGGCGGTTTTGGATGGGCGGGAGATCGGGTGTGAGAAGAGGTGAGCTTGGGTATGAGGGAAAAGGCCGCTTAGAAGACTGCAGAGAAAGGGGCTTCTTAAGTACAGTCCGGGCTCGTTTCAGTCTTGGGCTTTTTTGCCCAGTCACGGCCACGCATGCGAGCGAACAATAGGAGACCCGTTCCCGGCCACAGCAGATGTTGGGAGGCCTGCGGCAGCGCCAGAGGGCGTCATGTGGCGAGTGCCTCCATCCCGGTTTGGGGGGGAAAGCTCGGGCGGCTATGGCTTGGGACTGGGAGGCCTGGCTGGCCGTTGCCGGGGTCCCTGATTGAGGCTTGCGTGGCAGCACAAGCCGGGGTCAATATCCCCTTTCGCCCCATACATTCGGCACTTGAACCGAGCTTCACAGCCACACTGCCCCTCGATTTGAGGCTGAGTTGCGGTCGCTTAAGTGGAGACGCTTGCTGTGGGGGGCAATTAACGCGTCTCGCCCAAGCCCGACGCGTTCGTCCGTACCCTCGAGCGACGACGAGGCGAAAGGCTATGGGACGTCGCATCGATACCGAATACATCCGTATTGCCATCGTCTACCCTCTTTGGCAACCACAAAGTAGGAACAGCCCGGACATCCCGACCGTGGCATCCGATCTGCAGCAGAGCCGTGGCCTCGCGGAGCGCAACAATCAAAAATATTGCGTCAGGTCGTCCGTCCCGGAGCCCTTCAAAACGGCACGCCGTCACCTTGATGCCATCCACGGTAGCGTCCTAAGGCCCCGGAGAACGACGCAGAGGCCTCATTAGCCAGCCTGCCGGCTCAATCATCATGAACGACGACGAAGGAATACGGGGTCAGTATGACGATAGCAACCGGGCATTCCTTCAAGCCTTCATGGCTCACGGAACCCTGACCCTCCGACAAGCGCAGCCCATCCTTGCCGCCATCTTCACCGCCCGGGGTGAGCCCACCGAGGCTCGTGAGGTAACCCAGGAAGACTTCCAGTCCTACGTATCGGCGTCCCAGGTGGCCCTCGCCCAATTCGACTACGAAGTCCGCAGCACCATGCACCAGGTGCGGAAAGAGCGCGTGTATGCCATCGTAAACACGACTTCGGACGCCATGACGCAGTTAGCGACGCTGCATTCGGCGGAAGAGATCGCCTTCGTTAAGCGTGTGATAGACGCCATGTTCGAAAAGTATAACACACCGCGCATGGAGGTCATGGCCCTCGACTCCCTGCAGGCCAACAAGCTGTCCCGGGCCCCGCGGCCCGCCGCCGACGAAGCCGTGGAGGAGGGCGATGGCCAAACCCAGTTTCAACTGAAGGGCCTCAAGTCCACAGAGGCCGAAGCCATGATGCAGAACATGGTGGACGAAGGCTGGTTCGAGCGGAGTGACGCCGGACTGTACAGTCTGAGCCCGCGCGCCCTCATGGAGCTGAGGCAGTGGCTCCTGGACAGCTACAACGACCCGGATGCCGAGGAGGACGACGACTGGCAGCGCGTGAAATTCTGCGAGGCGTGCAAGGAGATCATCACCAAAGGGCAGCGGTGCGCGAATCGCGAGTGCAACATTCGCCTGCACGAGATCTGTCTGGACGGCTTCTGGCGGACCAGGAGGGACCAGAACTGCCCCAAGTGCCAAACCGAATGGGACGGGAAGCACTTTGTCGGCGAGAAAGCCGTGACGGAGACGGAGGCCTACCAGAAGGGACGGAGACGGAGCGGCAAAGGCGGGCGCAGCAGCAACCTGATAGACCAGATTATGCAGGACCCAGACGATGGGGGGGAGACTGCCGACACCTAAGAGCCGTGCGGAAGAGGCCACTAGGAGGAGCGGCCATCATTGATGGCGCCGAAGGCACACGAATCCCACCGTCAAAGAAACCACGAAGCCACAACGCACGAGGTTTCGAGCTCGGGTTGGCTCCCCATTCCTGGGCGTCCGCATTTCGCACCAGTGTCTTTTGGCGAATGCGTGGGAACGATGCGGGCCCCAGCGGATTCTCGCATAGGCGATACTGGCATGTATATCAACGAATGATGGCAGCTTGGGGAAGACCCCCACACAGAAGCATGGCCTTGCTACGCCGTATGCGTTCCCCATGGAGGCGGACCACCCTACTAGGGACTGGCACCCACGATAGCGGCAGCGAGTTGCCCCGGCGACCCCCGGCCTTTGGCTCGGAATCCCGCGACCTTAGGGAACGGCTGAGTTGATCGAGGCGCATTCAACTTTGCCCAAGAGAAAAACCCAGGATGACACGTGCATAATTTCAGTCAGCCCTTTTGCGTGCAGTTCCCATACTCAACGTTGATTCTGTGTTGCCTCACTGGAGGAACCCCTAAGAGCCAATCAGCCTTGGGTCTCTCAGATGACTGCAATCGGCGGGTGTTCATCCGTCCCAGGGTGGACAACTGAATCCTAGGGGGAGTGGCGAGCGAGCCGAATTGTCACGGTACAAACTCCGGATGGTAAATACTTAAATTAGTAGGTACGGACGGGTACATCCCCGTCTCGATGGATCCAGGGTCTTGTGGGGTCGCAAGGTATGAATACGTCGGGAGCCGTGTACACGTATGTGATGCAGGCGTAACCGATACCTGTGGGAATACACAGTAGGGGACCGGAGGAGAAAGGTTCTTCCCAGTCTCCAATCTTATGTGGGTCTTGCTGGCTGGAAAACCCTTCAATTGGTGGTGACCAGAGTCTGATAACGTTAGTGGCGCCGTTGCGCAGCGGGAGCTGTGTTTTTTTTTTTTTTTTTCCTCCTCAGTTGGGAAAGCTGCATTTTTGGGGTGTCGGTCGCAAAGCTACTTACTTGTACACCACCATTTATTGGCCTTCCCTCTTGTCGATTACTTATATTTTTGTTTTGCGACAGACTCGAGAGGCAGCTCTCGCAACAACAACCCAAAGTGCAACTACACCCCACGACTCTACACCAAGCTATCCGGTCGCCGCGCGCAACTGCACCATCCGGTAAGTCATCATTGATTCATTCTACAGTTTGGATTGCGCCACCATCGCCGCCGATAGTGATTGCCCCGCGCCGTCCATGGTCAGCTGCAGAGCTTGACAAGAGGCTGGGAATTTTCACAAACAGTCGATTGGATTTCCCAAGTCCCTCGATGCCCGCTTCGACGCGTCGCCCTTGGCGATTTTCGCACTTGCGCTATCCCTGCTGCGAATTACATGCACCGCCGCGTCTTGTTGTTACACTTCGCAATCGCCTTCGCGTCTCCCCACCGCCAACGTACCACTACCGGTCCCGACTCTTGGCGTTTGGTCGCCCTTGTCGCGTGACTCACTTCACCGAAAGCCTCTGCAGCGCTGTCCTGGGGAATGCCATAATAATTTTAGGCCCAGATAAACCAGATCCTCCAGCTAACAGGCCAATTACAGTCCATCACATACTCCCAGCACCTCTGCTATGGCCGATCAGGAGACCAAGTCCGTTGAGAACGGCGCCGTCGCCGTCTCCAACGAGGCCCCCGAGGTTCAGACCGAAGCCCCA
Organism: Nigrospora sphaerica; assembly: GCA_018287875.1. Taxonomy (NCBI): domain Eukaryota; kingdom Fungi; phylum Ascomycota; class Sordariomycetes; order Amphisphaeriales; family Apiosporaceae; genus Nigrospora; species Nigrospora sphaerica. Next base: position 5,883,883 of record JAGVVL010000002.1, read on the forward strand.
GCTGTCGAGGCCGTCGCAGAGCCCACCGCCGCTGCTACGGAGGACGCTATGGATGTGGTCGAGGAAGCCGCGGACAAGCCCGCCGAGGAGAAGCCTACCGAGGAGACACCTGCCGAGGACCAGCCTGCCGCGGGCAGCGACAACAAGGAGGCGTCCGAGAAGCCTTCGATCCGGAACCCTCCCAAGAACATGCTGCGCGTCCGCCGTGACTTGGGTATCACCGACGACAAGACCAAGAAAAACCGATTCGATCCTATGGCTCTCGGCGAATCTTCCGATCCCGAGTTGATTCGAACTCAGGTAGCTACCATCCGACCCACGGTTGTGAAATGGCCGCATGCTGACTCCTGGCCCTTCAGGTGCACTTTTACTTCGGCGACAGCAACTTGCCTTCCGATAAGTTCATGTCTGAGCTGACAGGCGGTGCCGAGAACAAGCCCGTTCCTCTGACCACCATCTGCTCCTTCGGCCGCATGCGCCGCTTCAAGCCCTACGAAGCGGTTGTCGCAGCCCTCAAGGACAGCAAGTTCCTGACGGTCGAGGGCGAGGAGGGCAAGGAGACGGTCCGCCGTCAAAAGCCGTTCGATCCCACCCGGAACAACAAGACCGAGGAGCGGAGCGTCTACGTTAAAGGCTTCGGCGAGGAGGTTCCCTCGACCCAGTTCGACATTGAGGCTTTCTTCCTCCGCTTCGGTGAGATTCGGGCTGTCCGGCTCCGACGTGGCGAGGACGGTGGCTTCAAGGGCTCCGTGTTCGTCGAGTGGGCCGATAAAGAGACGGCAGAGAAGTTTCTGGCTCTGGACCCCCAGCCTACCTGGAAGGACCACGATCTGTTGATCATGTCCAAGGCCGAATACACGGAGGCCAAGAACAAGGAGATTCGCGAAGGGAAGCTCGCCCCTCAGGCCTCTCGCGGCCGGGGTGGTAACCGTGGAAACTTCCGCGGCTCGCGCCGTGGCGGCAACAACAACAACGGTGCCGATTCCAACGACTGGAAGAAGCGCCGGGAGAACGACCAGAAGAGCGGCTTCAACGACCGCCGTGGCGGACGGGGCGGCCGTGGAGGCCGTGGAGGCCGTGGCGGCCGAGGCCGGGGCCGGGGTGGCCACCGTGATGGACGTGACAACCAGGACAGCAAGTCCGAGGAGGCGCCCAAGGAGACGAAGACGGTGATGGCCAACGGCGAGCTTCCGGCACCCCGCATCAACGTCAGCGGAGAGTCGAACGGCAAGCGCGCCCGCGAGGACGACTCTGCCGCCGCTCCGCCGGCCAAGAAGGTGGACACCAAGGAGCCTGCTGCCGAGTCGGCATAAAAGGTGGTTGTGTGTTGATGTCTTCGTTTTTCCTCGACCCACCAATGGCGTGCACAAGTAGCTGTCAGACTAGGACAGCCACCGGTTCGAATCACACGGCTCTCGTCTTCTGACGGGGTCTCGGTTCCTGTGTTATCATCCCAAGGGGCTTTATCGGACAGATACCCTGTGCCCCGGTTTGTCTGACGCTTTGCGAAGTCAGCATGATGGGGGGCTTCCGGTTCTTGGTGGGGACATTCAGCGGTCATCGGCGTTTCAAGGTGGTTTGCTTTTTATCGGATGCTCCATAGACGATTTACTCTCACGTTAGGCTGCTACACGGCCTAGGGGGCTCGACACGGTCATATATGCGTGTACTTGCACCGGGGCGCAAAAAAAAAAATCCCCCAACATTTATCTTACTACACGATGTTGTCCAGAGCGATGCGTGCTTTGCCAAACGTTGGTCTCGCGTGCACGGTAAAAGTGAGAGATGTACAGAGAGGGAGGCGGGCGGGATGTCATTTTTCGTATTAATTTTACTAGCAATTGCCCACTGAAAGAGCGGCAGTCGGAGCGCCCACAGCAGGCGCATGGACGACCGCCGTCCAAAAGGGACCTTTTTTTTTTTTTTTTTACCGGGCGCCGGCGGCGAAGGGGCTCCTCTTCCGCAGGGCCTCGCCGTAGAACCACAGCAGGGCGGGGGCAGACCAGCCGAGGAGGACGCCGATGAGGGCGAGCAGGGTGTTGCCCCAGCCGAGGCCGAGGCGGGCGTAGAGGGAATCGGCGAAGAGGGGGAAGCCGAAGCCGGCGAGGGAGCGCATGACGGTGGCGGCGGCGACGGCGCTGGCGGCGTAGCGCGTGTACGTGTCGACGAGGAAGGTCTGGACGCACTGGAAGCCGATGATGGTGCCGGCGGAGAAGAGGCAGGCGCCTGCGTTGGGGCCGAGCCAGTGCGTCTTGTACTCGGCCGTCCAGCCGTAGACGAGCAGACCGGCCGGCACGAGCAGGGCGCCCGGCACCATCATGGGGACGCGGAACTCGGGGCGACCGCCGGCGCCGGCGCCGCCGGGCTGACGCCGTTTGAGGGCGGCGTAGACGCGGTCCTGCAGGCGCGCACACGTCTGGGAGCCCAGGAAGAAGCCGAGGCCGAGCGAGATGTAGTTGAGGCCGCCGGCGCCGACGCTCTGGCCGTAGCCGGCGGGCGGCGGGCCCGAGAAGAGGGCGGGGAAGGAGACGAGCACGATATACATGAGGCCGTAGAGGTAGACCATATAGAGCGCCAGCAACTGCACGATGACCTGCGTGCCCAGCAGGCGGAAGGGCCGCACGCCGGCCTCGCGCAGCCGCCGCCCCGCCGTCCGCCCCGGCACGTCGTACGGCGTGCGCAGCGCCGCGTTGCCCGTCTCCCGCGCCAGCCGCTGCCGCCGCCGCGCCAGCAGCACCGGCCCGTACGTCTCGCGCAGCAGCAGCAGCCCGAGCCCCTGGATCACGGCATCGGCCAGCGTCGTCGCCCAGAACGACCACCGCCACGTCGTGTTCTCGGTGATGTAGGCGCCGGCTGCCACGCGCGTCAGTACTCGGAGGGGGTTTCGGTCAAGGAAAAGGGGGACGGCGGGTTCAAGGGGTCAATATATACATACCTATCGGCCCGACCGCCGGACCCAACAATGGCGCGAGCGAGTAGATGGCCATGGCGCGGCCGCGCTCCTCAGCCGTGAACAGGTCGGCCAGGACGCCGCCGCCGACGGCGAGCGGTGCGGAGCCGCCCAAGCCGGCGAAGAAGCGGAATACGATGATTTGGGCCTTGGTCTTGGCGAAGCCGCAGCCGAGGTTGAAGAAGAGGTACAGCAGGTTGGTAGCCTGCAGGACCACGATGCGTCCGTAGAGTTCCGATAAGGGACCCCATCTGCAAGTCGCGAGAGGTGGGGAGGGAAAGGTTAGCTAGGCTCGTGCGTCGGCGGGCAGGCGGACGCCAGGGGGGGAAACGCACACGAGGGGACCTATCGCGTAGGCAAGAACAAATATGGAGAGGATGAGGGCTTGTTCGGTCCCCGGTGGGACGCCCAGCTCCTCACCGATGGCCGTAAGCGAGGGGGCTACCAGCGACGACGATAGCGGTGACATGAATGTGAACATGGATACGATGAAGACGGCCCGCCACTTTTTTGAGTAGGCCCAGGCCTTGGGGTTCTCCGGATCGTCGGGCCCCGTCCAGGTCACGAGGTTGGGGTCGTTCGGGTCCGGGGCGGTGGTGGTCGTCTTTTCCTCGATGGGCTCGCCGATCTCGGGGTCCCGGCGGTTCTCGATGCCGTCGTGGTTTTCGGAGACGGACCGCGCCAGCGCCATCGGCGTCGGAGTGGCTCCCGACGATTGTGTAGATGAAGAGGAGTAGGAGGAGGCCGTGGTGGAGCTGCCGTCGCCATCGCTCCCGTTGTCCCCTTCGGCAAGGGTGCTGGAGGAGGAACCGGGTTTGTCCTTCTGTTCGGCGGTGGTGGCGGCGCCAAAGTTCTTCATACTGTCGGGATCCAGCTTGGGCGACGACGACTTCTCGGTGATGTCGGCAGGTTCCGTCATGGTCTCCCCTGCTTGCGTGTTTCGGCGTCCAATCAGAGGGCGGCAACGAGACGGTTTGGGAAGGCAAGGATTCTCTCGGCAAACATGCGATGGGGATCAGATGCCGCCTATGGAAGAGGGCGGGTCAAGGAGAGATGAAGTTATACTTGAGGGGGCAAGGATTGGATTTCCATAAGTCGGTCAATCCTTTGAGGGAGGCGAGGGAAAGCAAGGTGAAGCACAACGACAAGGGCAATCGGGCGTCCCGTATCTGTGGGTGGTGGTGGGTAACAACCAGCTCTGACAGGCGGCGAAAGGGCGGGACCCATCTTCAGACTGCTACCATTGAGATCGAGGGGGGCTCAGGCCCGCCAACCAAGACCCCAGATCTCCAGGATCCATAGCCGGAGCACCGCGTCATGCGGCTTTGGAAACTAAATCTGCAGAAAGCCTGCAGTGAGGAGGAACAAATGGTTCCCCGCTGGCGTGCGATATAAGCTCCGGAGACAACGCCCGGGCGGCGAGAAGACGCAGGTTGGCTTGGCTTTGCCGGCGTACAAAAAGTATTCTTGGTCACAACGGCGGGTACCAGGCCGAAAGGGCGGTCGTGGGTGGGGGGGGGGGGCCGCGGAGGCGTGACCGCTCCTCGGAACTGGGAGACTGAAGGCGGACCGCGAAGGGCGAAAAATGATGACAAAAGTGGCTCGCGGCGGACCAAATAGGCAGCACTCGTCCCTTATCTCCGGTAGCCGGTGCGTGACCCATTTTCTTGGGGGCGCCGCCCGACGGGCGACTCGAAAAAGCCAAACTCTTAATAATCCCCTCCCCTCTCCTTCGTTTCCCACGCTTTGTTGGCGGGTGCCGGGGCCGGCACATGTCGCGGCTGCATTCTTGTCAGGCCGTGTCGGAGGGAGGACGTAGGCAAGACGCCACCTCCTCTCTTCTTCCCCTTGCCCCTCTCCCGCTTCCATCGGTTGTGCGACGAGCGGCTCTCGGGGCGGGCGTCCTTCGGGTACGACGGGCACACCGCATAGGGAAGTAAGTGCACGACCAAACAACCCCGTCGGATGCTACGAACACAAAGCACACGCCGTCGGGGAATCCTTTCCGGCTCAACTGCCCTATAGGGAAGGTGGGCCAGCCGGCAACGGACACAGCACGGGCTTAAGAGTCGGTGGGCGTGAAGGGGGGCTATGGCGTGTGGGTTCTGGTGTGCCGACCAAGCGAGCGTGTGGGTTGCCTTAGTGCTACTTGTATAAGGTCGGCGAGTCCTGCCGAAGTGGAACTGTCATAGCCGACGTCGGGTCCGGGTTCGGTTCCCAGTTCGCCATGGTGGGGGCGACACCCTATTCGTAGATTTCGGACCTGGCTCGGTCAACTGCGTCCTGCTTCCGCTCGCCTTCCCGTCGTGAAGGGGTCGAGGTTTGTTCGTGGCCCCCACGTGGCATGGCCCGCTGCTGCTGCTACTGTTGCTGCTCCCCGGCGGCGACGCCATAGATTTCGCATGCTGGTTCGTGTTACCCGTTGCACAGAACTCGGTCCGAGACGGCATCCAAGCTTCGGGCCCCCCTCCTCACATAGCACCACCATTTGTTACATGCCTGTGCATAGACGTAAAACGTAGGTACTGAAGCGATTATGGAAACGAGGGTATTGATGTGTAAGTAGCATGGGTTTCCTTCTGTCTTAGATAGCTAATCTCACCCGTTGGGGGTGGGAATAATGCGTGGGGGGATAGATTACCCCGTTAGTACCTCGCTCTTGCCTCTCCCTCATGCCGCTCCTGCTTATCAACAAGCAGCAGTCGTGTTTTCCATCTCTGAGATATGCATTTTTAATGTCGCTAGTTAAACCAATTTTGGGCAGCAGACCCGCGATCGGCCATCGGGTCGGATATTGCCCCAGGTTCGTCGTCTAACGGCTCAGTTCTGGCTCGAGCAAGCCCCCCCCCCTTCCTACGACCCGTTCCGGCTTCGAGTAACACTGAGGCATCTGTTCTCCGGCGCGCGGACCGTGGCCCTAGGGCATGGATCCTGTCGCTGGCGGCTCTCCGGGAAAGGGAGATAAGGAAGGGAAAGTCTGCATATGCACGTATTGGGGGGTTTCTGCCCGGAACCGTCCCCCTTGGCATATTCACACATTCAGGGTATAGAGTATGGTGGGCCAAGTTGACCAGGATGCCTCCATCTTCCCTTTGGCCAAGAGTGGGCCCTCGTGCTACAGCATTGGGTCCCCCTCCTCGCTTCTCTTCATTTTTGAAGCATCATTCGTCAGCTTTCGCCGTCGTAGGCGAATAGATACGTTCAGAGCCGTGTCTGCCTGGATCCCCCGAATGATGCTGCTGTCGGAGAACATACATGCGGAGGGCGGCGGTTGGTGAGTGAACGAAACACCTCAGGCAGCACCCCAATCGACGATCTTGTGATTCAAATGGTGCCATTTCGAACATCTTTGCTCTTCAAGTGTGACATAAGACATGCCCCAAATCCCTCCTTTTTGCTTCATCAACCGACTCCAAGCGCCTATCCGTGGTATTTGTCGCACTCGTTACTCCACGACCCAACTCCCAATGACTCGTATACAGAGGACCATAAAACACAGCCGAATCGTTGTTATCGCCGTCTTGCCTACTAGTCGAGTCCGGCAAGGGTGTCCCAGCCTGTCATCGAATGGGCCAGACTGTTAAGGCTTTCATAATCCACCGTAGAAGTTGGCGGAGACCGTCGCAAGGCAGTCGTGCCATTCTCGCCCGTATTACCCGTAAACAAGAATATGGGTGTTTCTCCGAGGCCGTTGGTGCTGCTGTTGCTGTTGCCATTCGCCCCGCCGCCAATGTTCCAGGCGTCGAATCCCGACTGCCAGTTGGCGCTGTCCTTGAGGTACCAATCTTGTCCGTCCACGGTGTACACCGACGAACTTGGCGTCGCATTCCTGGTCGTGCTGCGTGATGGCTGGCTGGAAGTGCCACCGTTTGATGAGGGCGCTCCGTACGGCCGGGGATAACTGGTCATGGGCTGCTGCCAGGCTTGGGTCCTGAGGTCGTCGACAGCGAGCGGCACAGGATTTGCCGTCATTCCGTTGCCATTGATGTTTTGCATTACGGCCACGTTCTGGTAACCCGGCGACACCGTCGCCAGATTGTTTAATTCCCGTGCCATCGCCAGCCCCGCCAATGCCCTTGTCGTCGCTGTCGTATGCTGCGTCCTAGGATGATGGTGGCTGCACAACTCGCGGTTTGTCGTGGCCGGCGAAATTGGCCCCACGGCCGGCGGCGAAGGCGACGTCGTTATATGGGATCTGGGTGACGGCACCTCGGACATGTTGAAGGTGCCCCATCGTTCGTCCGTACGCTGCAACACGTGCGCCGCATCCTCGGGAAGATCGCAGTTCCACTTGCGGGCCAATACGCTGAGGATGCCCAGCGTGCGTCTGCCACAGGGCCAGTCCTCGGCAATTTCTTCTAGGTGCTTGATGCCGTGCGTAATGTCTCGCCTCGCCGTCTTCTCCGGCAGGTTGAGTAGGTGGATCGTGCAGGCCGAGTGAAGCATATAGACAGCAATATTGCAGATCTGGCGGAGATTATAGTGTTTCTTGTACAGCCGCATCAACTTGGAAATGGCCCCCGCGTTGGCGGTGCAGATCCTCCGCGGCGACACGTGGGGCGGCAAGGGCGAGGCAGAGGGGGCGTATTTAAGAAACGGCCGAAAGAGATGGATGTACTGGAGATGGAAGAACATGCTGGATTCGCGTTAGCGGCCTCGCCGACCAATGTCGCTTCATACAGGAGCACGCACTGTACCAGGATGCAGTTCGGCAGCTGCCCTTCCCTGGGCTCCAGTTCCTTGGGCAGCTCCTTACGCCAGTCCTCCAACCGCCTGTGGAGCTCGCTGAGCTTTTTCAGCTCGACCGACTTGCCGCTGGACCGCCCGATATGGTTGGGATGGTAAAAGAACAAGAGCAGGTCGCTGCTAATCTCGCAGAGCTTGGACAGTTGCAGCCCTATGGCACGTGTCCGTGACGGTTGTTTGGATGACTCGTCGGATCCAGCATCAGTATAGGGAGACCAGTCCTCGGCATCCTCGTCCGGGAAGACGTCGTACTTGGGTACATTGTACGTGTTTTTGGGTATCTGCGGCAGCCGGCCCAGGTAGTTCGACCAGCACTTGTCAAATAAGAAGCAACCCCAGAACGTAATTCGACGGGCGTCCATTTCGTGCTCGTCTAGCTGCTCGGTCTCGCTGCCGATGCCGCCCATGTCCAGGTTCAGTCCGAGGTCCTGGGCCATCCGGAAGCTCATGCCGCTATAGACCCAGCCTTTGGCTTCCCGTCCACAGCCCGCCTCCCTTACCGACATCAGAGCGAGGGCTTGGACCGTCGTTAACCGCGGCTTTTCAAAGTCGTCATTTTCCATGATCAATCTTTTGCATTCGGCGAAAAAGTGGTCGCCTTTCGTCCAGCTGTCGCCCGGAACGGCGTAGGCGCCGGCCACGTCGGTGAAGTGGCAGCCCAAAGCGAGCATGGCATTGACCAACAAGGCCGAACAGTGGGTTATCCGTGTCGGCGTGCTGGGGGGTTTTCCCCTGAAGAAATCCCGGTAAAAGAGGTTCTTGGAGAGGGTGGCAAAGTATGGATAGTGCCAGTTGAAGTACATGTTCATCAGATGAACGACAAGCTCCGTGTCCTTGGTCACTTCGGACCAACTGGTGATGGGATCCGACGTAGAGTCGAGCTCCTGGGACTCGGGTTCGGGATTAGGTACCGGGGGGTTGGTCAAGTAAATCAGGTGTGAGGTGCCGCCTATAAAGCGCACGGAGCCGTTCTCCAGTCTCAGTTCCCCCATCTTCCTTGCGAGATCTCTCTCGCCCTCGACGGGCATCTCGACTGCGTAGTCCGGGTCGATGCCGCCAGTGTCGTCGGCATTGATGCTGGCAAAGTCCTGCTTCAGTATCGATTCGGCCACCCGGTCGAGGCTGTCGCAGGTGCGGATCTTCTTGACGATTTCGGGCACGTCCTCCTCCTCGGCGTTGAGGATGGCTTCGATGAGGATCTGAAGCGTCGAGCTCTGGGCTTTCATGCTGTCGATCTTCTCCCGGTAGACGCCCTTCCGGCGGTGGTCGGAATTCGGGTCGTATACGCATTCGGTGCCGTAGACGCTGGCACAGGCCGCGCAACTCGGGATGGCGCCATCGCATTTGCTCTTGCGCTTCCGACAAGCAATGCACGCGGTGCTCACGCAGCGGCGTTTCTGGCTGGCCGTGTCACCACTCCGCCTCGATTTCTTCTTGCCCGGCGGCAGGGCGGGATCTACAAAGGCGGGACCAGGGTTGGTGGGGGATTCCTGCTGTCGCAGAAGGGACGGATTCGATGACTGCATGGCGGGCGACGGAGACTCCGCGCGACCACCGCGGACGGGAACAGAGAGAAGACGGTAGGATTGGGGAGGGACGGTGCCAACCGTTACGTGGGACCGGTAGGACCAGACGCGATGGCGGGGCGCAAAACGGGGATTTTGAGGGGGGACGTCACGATGGTTTACGCGGAGGCCAATGTTCTACCCGTCCAGGTGCCAGCGACTCGGGGATCGGGTGTTCGGCGAGGTAAAACGGCGAGGTAAAACGGTCGCTGGAGGTAATGGGAGCTCGAGCAAGCGTCGCAATACCGCATGGTGCGGTGCCGGTTGGGTGCTTCTGGAACCAATGTATGGGCGCTAAGCCGTGACAGCGCCAACCATAGCGCGGGGAGACGGGCCGATCTCGACAGCAGGACACGATCCTACGATGAAAGCTGCGCCTCTAGAGCCGGGCTATCGCGACAGCTGCATGACGAAGGCGACCGGTCGGGTTTGTCGTCGCTTAGTAGGAACAGGTCGACTGGCGGGCGGCACTTGGGCGGGCAAGCGCGGCGCGGCGCGGCGGCGAAAGCCCCACGTTTCAGCAGCAGCGACGGCGCGTGTGCGGAGCAGGTGCGGCGGGCGCCCTGATTCCGGGGAAGCACGTGAGGATGGGGAAGCGCGGTCGGGGAGGGGATGGGGTCGTCGGTATGTGGTGTAAGCACGACGGACCAGGTCGGAACCGGGGTCAGGTACGGACGGGGTTGGCGATGTCTGCCGTTGAAGAGAAGAGCGAGTGCCTCGCGGACGGCCGTAAATCGGCGGGCGGGTGCCCAGAGATAAAGAGCAGGGCAGGCGCAGGCCCATCGGGCAGGTGGGAATGGGGATGTAGTCAGCAGAGATAAGGCGATGGCTCCCCAGAACTGCCTAGGTCATTGCGATTAGAACGGACCATCGCAAAACCCCAGCGCCCGGGGTTGGGCTCCTCGTCCCGACGATGGATGGCAAATGGTGCCGCTATGGATGGGATGGAGCCACCCTCTTCCCAATTCCACAGTCCCACGTCCCCAGACTTTGCCAGGGCTCTTGGCTAGAACGGATCCACGGATCGAAAATTGGGGGATCGTTTGTTCGCCCGTCGCCGCTGGTGATGCTAGACTTTCTTCATGGACCCGACAGGTGTGTCGTCCCAAGAGGGTGAGCGGGCCCGGAATGAATGCTTGGTGACCGCGACGAGGCGAGACCAGCCAGTCGAATCGAGCCCGGCAACATGCAAGCGCTAGGTTAGCAAGCTGCTTTCCTGCAGCACATTGCCGTCACTTGTCGCACACATTGCCATTCACCGCAAGCACCTTTCCAATTTTGCTGCCGGGAGGGGTTTCTTTCTGCTCCACGGCCTGATCCGCGCCGCCTTAGCTCCGATGGCTGTGTGAGTCTATTCGCCCATCTTGACGTCCCATACAGCAGGAGCGGCGCCGTGCGGGTTTGCAACGGCACGCCGCATGAGTAATGGCCAAAAGGCAGCGGTGCGACCGTAACGAGCCGACAATAACGGCTCCGGAGCTGTGAGCCAGAGAGGCCCCTTTGACCCTCCCTCCAGCAGCGCACACGCCACCACGTCCTCATGCACTGTCGATCGCTTCCGCTCGGAGCTTGTAGCGAATAAAGTACCCCTCCAGCAGGATGTGTGGGGGCAACAGTAGATACCACGATGGGAGATTCTGGTAGCAGGCAATTACCGTGCTTTCAATGAATGGGCAGGACCTGCCGTAGGTGCTCATACTGGATGGGCTATTGGGTCCGCGATGCACACCGTCATTCGGATAAACTGGCGAGACTGGCGAAACTGTCTCTGGTTACCGCCAGCCAAAGCCGACTTGACACCAACTGGCTCTTGTCTGTCCACCAACACCTAGACCCCGGTTTTCATGTTAGTTGGGAGCTTTACTCTATCTGCACATACGATTACTCCGTAACGGCTCAATGCTTACACAACCCACACATACATACACTCCCCTGCATATCATTGCGCATGCCCATGCCCCACCATGAAAGCGCCATCTTTGGTAATCGGCCCCAGGCCATGATCGAATTGGGTTCATTCCTCCATCACTTCCACCTCTTTCGAGTGTGATCTGAGAGAGGCCTCATCTGGAGGGCCTGCTGGCGCCACGGCCGTTCCGTCCACGGCAGCTCGGCCGGCCTTACCAAGAACCGCTCGTCACCAAGACGTGTTGGTCCCGGACTGGTCCCGATCTAAGACGGCTTTACGGAAGACGCCAGCAAAACTATGAGATTTAAGCTTGAAAAGTAGCTTATTCCGCACACGCCCTTGGCGCCAGTGCTTTGCAGTGCATAGCCATTCTTCACGGGAACTCGCGCGCGAGCGCGGCCGGAAACCCGCACCGAGGCAGGTAATGGAGGCTTGGTTGGGCGAGGGACCGGTCACAGGTCGTTTTCCTTGTAGCCCGGCAACACGACACGAGGAATTGCACACCCTAATACGGTTTTTGGTTCTGTCATATCGACGATGGAGTTACGAATATGTATTTGCCAGTGATGAACATGTTTGGTGGGGGAGAAGGGGCATGGCGTGGCCAGAAAGCATCCAGCCTCTTCGCTCTCCGGAGAAAATATGGCGAAGAACCTACTTAATCCTCCCGTATGTATCCGGCCATGACTGTGTATTAGTATGCGGCACACCCGTTTTATGTAAGATATCATAAGTTGAATGCGGTAGTGTTACCCCTTCCAAGCGAAGGAATCCCGTCGTGGGACGATGTTGAGGTCGTAAGAAAAGTGACTGGAGAAGAATCATGAACGCCACGGAGTCTTGAGTCATCAATTTGCCAAAGAACAACACAATCAAGAAATCCTAAACCTGAATAGATCCCACCGCCCGCCTCGCCCACCCCACGAGCGCTTCGCAGGCCCCGCGGGTGCCGTCTCCGGCGTGCGCGACGGCGTCGCAGACCCCGTACAACGCACCGCGAACGGCCTCGGCCCCGGCGCCGACGCTGTTCCTCACCCAAGCCGCGAGCAGCCGCGCCGTCTCGATGCTTTTCGCGACACCCCAATAGACGCCGTACGCCAGCAGAAAGACGGCCGTGGCCCACAGGATGCACCCGAAGACGCAGGCAACCCAGCCCGCGGCAATACGGGGTCCCGCGGCACCGCCGGCACGGCTGCCGGGAGCTCTCCAGCTGCCACGGGTCGCGGACCCCCCGTGGGAGGGGCGGGGCGTCCGGTACGCGGGCAGGGTGTCGTACGACGGCGGGGGGTGACGGACGGGCCGACTCTCGGGCAGGGGGTCCGCGGCGATGCGGCAGGGCTGGACGGCTACCGGCCCCGGCTCCGGGGCGGTGAGGCGGGGCGCGGCGGCGGGCGGCGGCGGCGCCGCCGCGAACCCGACGCGCTCGATGACGAGCTGGTACGAGCCGGTCGACAGGACCATGTTGGCGCTGTGGCGGCCGTGGAAGGGCCGCAGGACGGCGAAGGGGATGGCGAGGTACGGGCGCCGGACGTTGAGGTAGGACTTCTTCTTCAGTTCCATGCGGCCCGGGTCGCGTAGGTGCAGGACCTCGTCCGTGTCAGGGTGGGCCGGGGCCGGGGCGATGGGGATGTAGTGCTTCCGCTTGGCGGCCTGGCTGCTCCGGGGAAAGACGGACCGGAGATCGCGGCTGCTGAACGAGGTCATCTGGGAGATGCGCGCGGCCCTGTCAGCCCGTCTGCCGTGTGCAAACATACAAATGGGGGGGGAAGAAGGTGCAAGGTGCGGGGGGGAGTAGCAAAAGAGGCGGCACGAACCGGCAGCACCGTCACGACATCCTCGGGGCCCAACACGGGCGACAAGATCACACAGGGATGGTCGTAACAGGCATCTAGATTGCCCCCGGGAGGGTCCCCTACTTCGTTCCTGGCCGGAAACCAAACAATGAGACCGGCTAGCCGAGTGTTCGAGGAAGCAGCGGCGGGAGAAGGGGACGCCTGGCCCGGGGCTGTGAACTGCAAGGAGCGCTGCTCCCTTTGGGACGGCGACGGGACGGCGCGCGGCATTGGGGAAAACAATAAGACGCCAGGGGCGGCAAGTACTTTGCACACTGGCAAACAGGCCGGGCAACAAGGCAGGGCCCGTCTCCAGATATACAGTACCGTCACACGAGGGGCAGACAACAGTCGAAGCCATTGGCAAGGCAGCCCAGTTCCACAGAACTGCTAGGCGCCCAGTAGGCTGATAGAGGCCTCACTTCTCGCCGGCCCATTATCACGACCCCGCCCAAACCAACAGAACAACAGGGGCGCATTGCGCTGAGCCACGCTTAACCAACGGGCCAACAGCGGCCGCCCAGAAGACCCGGCGGGGACGTCTCTTGCTTCATGTAGGATGTATCTCCGGCGCGGTTGGCCCAGCTGGCCCTGCTACCTGCAAGGCTTTTTCCTTCAACCTTCATGCGCGCATCCTCCACATTCAGTCTTGGTCCAAACAGAAGCGTTGCCTCCAGAGAACCAATCCCTAAATCTCGCACGCCCCAGATTCCATACTCGGTGGCGCATGCACCCAAGGGATGGAAGGGAGAGGGAACCACGGGAACTGCGAACATAGCTTTTGAATAGTACACCGGGGATATCTAAGAACACACATGAATATGGGCAATGGGAGCTGCTGGTGCAGTCTCGGCCACTCGTGAATGCAATGCGACTGGTACCGCGTGTCGTTCCGCATCCGACCTCCCGAACTGCCTAGCTGATGAAGCAGAGACAGCCCAGCCCGAGGTAGAAAACGAACAGAGGGTAAACAGCGATGCCGACCCTGTTCTTGACCACGCCGCTGCCGCCCAGAATACTAACACCCGCCGCCAGCGACCAAGCAATGAGAACGAGGTACACCGGTATGCGTACGACAATGGGAATGCCGAGAGCACTGAGCAGGGCCGCGATGACGAGGGGGAACAGGGTGTAGCCGATGATGCAGATACTCTGCGCAAAAGAACTGGTTCGCTGTTAGCCGGATGCGTCGCTGCCATGCTGCTCACCCGGGGCCGCCTCCTGTGCACTTACATGCTTCCACCCAACAGCCGGATCTGGAGCGTGACCAAGGCCTCGCCAATCCAGACCATGGCGAAGACCCCGCTGAAGACGACGTCCTTCTGGTCGTCCTTGGCGCGGAAGCTCAACAGCAGGCTCAGTAACAAGCAGAAGATCAGAGGCCCCCACATGTCCCAGTCCCGGAGCCCGGGCGACATGTTGTTCTGGTTGAGCAGAGACTCGGGGTCCATAACGCGCCCCGCCAGGCCGGCCAGCTCCTCGCGGGCGCCGGCGAGACCCGCGCCGCGCAGGTTCGCGTAAGCGCCCCGGAAGCCCTCGGCGCTCTCGAACATGGTGCCGCCAAAGAGATAGCGCGGGTACAGGACCTCGCGCATCTTGGACCAGACGGCCAGGAGGTCGCGGCGCAGCGTCTCCCACACCGATTCGTCGATGGTATTGGTTGCGGCGCGGTCCTCGCCGGGAATGCGCGACGTCAGGTAGTTTTCGTTGAGCGGACGGCCGCCGCCCGACGAGGACGAGGTGCCAATGTTGCCCGTTAGGGGCTGGCGAGACTCGTTTCGGCCCAGGGGGTCATCGAAGTCGTTGAGGTCCGCTGTCGGGGGGGAAAGGGACGAGCCCCGCCGTCAGCCGTGTGCGCTACGGGTACGACGAACAAACCGACAGCAGCAGTGGGAAGACAGAGCTTACCATCATCGGGATCAATCAGGTCGTCCTCGACTTCGGGACTGTGGTAGGGCTGCTGTAGAGATGACGAAGCCATGGCGGCGTATTGGGCGGCGCCGTCGCTGTGCTTCTCACGGGGCGGCGAGGGCGGTTCCTTATGGGGACACAAGCGGTGATAGCGTTCGGAGCCCTTGGACCGTATACGGAGGCACGGTTATGGCGCAGAGCAGGCGGTGGGCTGGTTGAGTGAATTGGCTGGCTACGATCCACGAAGACGGGTGGAAGCTCGGTCTGTCTAGCAGTTGACCAGATGGATGAGGGCAGGCACCAGTCCATCGGTTTGGGTCCACGGTTTCCTCAATGAGAGAGAGGTTGACGTGGTGTGCATGGTCCAAGCTCCTCCTTCCCAGGCACAGGGAAGGAAGTATTGCGTACCTCTTACATGCAGATACATGGACCCCAGTAGCTCACCCACATACGAGTCCGTCGCATAAAGTGACTTCTACTTATGTAAGAAGTACACACTGCAGTAGATGGCATTCACTACGGAGCGCCTCGTTGACGTGGCTTGTATATATGTGCGACACTCGCACCAACACAGCCTCAGTAAGCTACAGCAGCCCCGGTCTCCATACGACACGCCAAGACGAGAACAACATATTCACGGTGGGCAGGTTGGAATGCATGGAGATTGAGAGACTCGATTGATGGTAAATGAATGATATACTAACTCATATGAAAAAGCACACTGGGTATCTGTACGCCCAACACCAAAGAGCCACCCGCAAACATCCGGTTGCCAAATGGCCATGCAAAGAGAGCGGGACGGATAACCCCAAGAGACATGGCTCCCGGATCCAACACCTCGAACTCGCAGCCGTCATGTTTGGACTCATCGCTCGATTCCCGGTGTAGCCCATTTCCGGACAAGAAAACATCTTCGCTTTTCGTTCCCAACACCCTGTCCATAGTCCTTCCAACCTTCGATAATCGCTACTGTGCCATCATTACGCTTCATTTTCCATTTTTGAACCTAAGCCGTCAGATTGGCGCCCATCCGACAACTTCCGTTACGTAACTTTAAAAACAAAGAAAAGATGAACATGAAATAGGAAGAAATTGCCGCTACCAGCTATATCCTTGGCCATGTGAACCTTCACTCGGGCTAGGTGATTGGGTAGTTGGTACGGCATGGCCCTGGCTGTTCTGTTGCGGGGACGGCTGCTGCTGCAACATATCATGGTGGTAGGGGTGTTGTTGGTTTTGCTGTTGCTGCGGCTGCGTGTAGTTGTGGGCATCATCCATCCATGCCTCCCGCATCTGGCTGTCGCGGTAGCTGGGCGGCGGGGGTTGCACGCCCTGATGTTGATGAGACAAAGCCGGGTATGTTGGCCTGTAAGCGTCGGAGGCGGAATGCGACCATGAGGCAGTGAAAGTAAAGGCGGGATGCTGGCCAGTCGGACTGTACGGCGCAGACACCTGGCTGTAGACTCGTGACGCTTCAGTGTGGAATCTGGGAGGCAGGTAGCGGGCGGCCAACTGGTCTTCCGGCTGCATCTGGCGATCTCCCATCTGTGCCCATCGCTTTGCCGCTTGGTTCTCCGGGGGTGCATACGACGGCTCCTTGGATGAGGGATCCCATATGGGCAGCCCATCGGGCGGCTGCGCCTCCCCTTTGGGCACCCCATGCCCGTAGCTAGCGAGGTTCCCATTGATGCCCACCAGTGCCCACGCAAACACGGCGACGTCGCGGATGGACCGCATAAGCTGGTCGATGGGAGGCCCGCCCGCGGCCTTGACGTGCTCTTGGACGGGCATGTACTGGGGCATCAAGGGTGGTCGAAATTGGTATAGCTGCTCTGGCGGGTATTGGGGTTGAATGGGTCGAGCTCCCCAAGGGGCTGCGAAGACACCATTTTCGAACCCTGGGGTCGCCATGGGCGGGCTAATGCTGGGAATAGCCGGCCGCGCTTTACGCAGAACAACGACCAGACCATCCGATGTGCAAGACACCACAGCCTCCAGCTCACAGGTAGGTAGGGGTTGTCCCCGGCGTCGTCTGTTGGCATTCGGCGGGGCCTGCGTGGGTGATATTCGTCGTCGTTGCTGCTGGTGATGAGGCGCGCGTGGAGGCGGCGCCATGTTTGTGCCAGGCGGGGATGGATCTGTAAGGGGTGTCTGGTAGGACTGACTTCCGCTCGTCGTAGAATCTTGATTAGATGAAGACGAGAATTGCGAATGAGCGGCCAGCAAGGAGGCTCGGAAGGGCGGGGGGCTCATGGGCTCTGCCTTGATTTCCGGTTCAACAGTGTCGACCGGGTCCACGTCCATGGGCTCGACGAGCTGAGCACCGCCATCCGAATCGCTGCTCTCGTCGTCATCGTCCTCCTCGTCGAAGTCCTCCTCTCGCCGGGGGTCGCGATACCAGAAACGCAAATACGCAATCGAGTCATTAGCTTTGGCGCTCTCCAAGCACCTGATGGCGTCTGGCAGACAGTTCTCCGCGATGCACTCGTAGAAGCTCTTGCCTTTCACTTGGTCAGGTCTCACGCCGAGGATCGACGCCACTGCGTTGGTGGCAAACATTATAGTCAATGTCCGAGTGAACCGATTAAGAATGAGGGCCGCCCGGGGTTCTCGCTCCATTGGGGGCATTTTGAATTTGGGTGAAAGATGCTCCAGCATGTGGTACCGGGGGTCGCGAGGCGAACTCGAGAATAGTCGCCGAATCTGGGGCGCTTCAAGAGCGCGTCCTGTGCCTCGTCAGTGCATGGCACGCATACCGCTGCGGCACCCATCAGGACTTACTCTCGCTCTTCTCCGACCGCTGGTAGATGCTCGTGCATGCGACAAGCACGTCGTGCACAACGGTGAAGCAGCATTCGCAGCTGATCCACTGGCCATCGCGGGACAGAATTCGCATGTAATGAAGCACCGCGGCCTTGTCCAGCAAGACGCCCTTGCTGTGGACGGAGCGCGCAAAGGGCACCTCGTCGGGATGGAAGTAGTCAAAGCATGATTTTCCAAGCACCTCGCTCGCCTGATAGCCCAGGATATCGACGATGGAGTCCGAAGCGAAAAGGATGTTTGCCTCGGGCGAGAGATCTAAAAACACCGCGGGCTGTCAGCTAAAAGCCTCCAAGAGGCCGGGCTCCTTCCCCACTGCTGTTCCCGGGCAGGCCGCAGGTAGAAGCCGCCGAGCGGTTGGGATGGGGGATGTACTGACTGTGAATGGTCATAAACGTTTGCTCCATTGGAACGACCTGTCTCCTGTCTCTTCCTGGAATCTCTGTTTCTGATGTCTCTGGTCAGGCTGTTGCTCGGCAGCCGTATTCTCGGTATCCAATATGCGCGATCAGCTCAGTGCCGCCTGCCAGTGGGGTCAAGAAGGATGCGGATGGCAAAGCACCTAGCGCCGCGCCTCAAGCCCAGGTCCTCTAGTAAGGAAAAAGGATTACGCTGGCGGTTAGTTCCGAGCCCTGTGTCCCATGGACTCCGGCTGGAAATTTCGAGGCCCCGGCACGACGGTGAATAGTCGAGAAGGGCTTTGGGACGGAGCAGCCAACAAGCTGTCTCTGGATAACCGAGTACTGTATCACCTTGGGGCCGTTGTCACCGCCAGATGAGTTGATAAGTTGCACAAGCTACCCGGGGGTGGTCTGGCGTGGTTTCCTGACCGGGGTTGTGGACTCGAAAGGGCGGCAGTTTGCAGCAGTCACTGGAGCGAACCCGTCAGGTCGTTCCGGCGGTTGTGACACAAGAACCCGGTCGTCGCCTCCTCGGTGGCACAGCGAGTCCCCTCGTCTCCCGGGTCGATGCAGCCGTGGGGT
Source organism: Nigrospora sphaerica (assembly GCA_018287875.1). Taxonomy (NCBI): domain Eukaryota; kingdom Fungi; phylum Ascomycota; class Sordariomycetes; order Amphisphaeriales; family Apiosporaceae; genus Nigrospora; species Nigrospora sphaerica. The sequence continues at coordinate 5,902,599 of JAGVVL010000002.1, forward strand.
AAAGGCCGGCGGATGGGCAAGGTGAGAGGCTTGATGCCAGCCAGTCACAGCATAGGATGGGCCAGAACCGTCGGTGGTGGTCGGGGGGGCGGACAAGCGGGCGGGGTGGGAGTAGGCAGCAGTAGATCAGACGATAGTACGACGACTAGATCACGGAGCCTTGAGAGCTGCAGCGACAACCAGAGCCGTAATGTCTTGGATGTATAAGCAAGTTGAAGGTGTCGACAGAGACAAAGCAGGCAGCCTGTGTCGTTGCTAGCGTTGAGAAGCGAAACAGTTGGACAACTGAACGGTCCGGGGGGGGGAGGCCGAGGTGATATAGCAGCCGTTGGCACGGGGCACACTGTAAAGCAGGTTGGAAGGGAAAGGTAGGCAGGCAGGTCTGGTTAGAATGCGGAGGGAGGAGAAGCTTGATAGGGATGGCGTGCTTTTTCACTGGGCGTCTCCAGGGAAGATGCTTGTCGAGGCGGCTTAGCGACGGGTGGCATTGAACGGGCCTGGTGGTGTAGTGGTGGTGGCGGCGTACAGTACTTGCGGGAGGGAATACGCTGACATCAGGTCTCTTCTATACGCAAGCCCTAGGATGCTGTCATCTTCTTAAGCTCTTGGGGGGGCGGCCGGCATCCCATTCGCCAAGGATGCGACACACATGGATAGTCGTAGCGGCATCCAGGAAAGCAACAACTGCATGGTAAACTGGGGCGTCGTCGTCGTCCACTGCGTTTGTCGCTCAAGGATGAGGTACCCATCCAGTCCGTGGACTATTTCCGGTGCGGTTTGGGTCTGGGCCTGGGCTGCCGGGGGTGGGAAAGGGCGGGTTCGTTGTTGACGACAAGCACGGGGACGCGACCTAGCTCTAACTTGGTGTGTACTACGTAGGTACGAGAGGTACGGAGTACATGTTAGTCTTAGTCGGGCAACTGGGGTGTGCTACCCCGAGCGGCGCATTTCCACGCCTCATGCTCCTCACGTACCCCCCCCCCCTCTCTCCTCTTCCCGTCAGGGAATCAGTGAACCAGGGGTTCCCCACTGAACCCTGCGCCCTACCTTGAACTAAGCTATGTGTCTGACGAGGGGAGCAGGGGTCCTGCCATCCATTGCCATCCATTGCCATACTGGCCGTCTCCGTACGTTTCCCATCGCATGTGCGTTATACCTTGCCTGGGGTCGCCGTGGTGGCAGAGCACCCGGACGGGTGCCGGAGCGAGCAGGGCAACGTGTTGTGGCACAGAGGAACGCCACGCCGACGCAGCTACCTAGAAAGGCACGACTGTACATAGGTGCTGTGCTGTATGCGTCAGGTAGAGGCCGTTGCCACTACTAGATCTGTATAGTTGGGGGTACTCAAGTCACGACTCTCACCTAAAGTGTGCCCGTTCCGATACTGTATAAATTACGTGTATACTTTGTACACACCTACGCGCTTTACCGCTGTCCATCATGTAAGCATGTATGCAGTTACCTACCTATGTAGGTACCATACCGGCATTTGAGCATATGCGATGGAACCTGGGCTTTCTGGGGTCGCACCAAAGCCCAATGCCGGCCTTTCGTCCTCTGCCGTTGTCGCCGCCGCCGCCATCATCGGTTTTGTGTCTCGGTTCCCGTAACGGGCGTTGGCCACCCGCCCTCCCATCAGCCTGGCGCACGGTAGACCGGACGTCAATTGACCGTGGATCGGCCCATTATTTGCGGCTGCCCGTCGTCAGGGGGAGCGCGTGACAGGCCAGCCCGCTCACTTCCGCAAGCTATAGCTCCCCGGGTCAGCGTTGGCGCAAACGCCCCATACGGCTTTTTCTTTGCTTTTGCGCCTGCCGGCTCCCAAAATCAGGTGCTTTCCTAGCTGGATGCAACAGCCGAAAGCTGTCCTGCTCGGCTCTTTCTGCCGGGCCCAATTGCGACGCTCGTTGTTCTGTTTACTTATTTTCTCCCCCGTGTCCGTCGTCGTGGCCACCACCACGCAGCTGATAGGTTCTCTTTCTCCATGTCATGACATGTGTCCAATCTCAAGCTGTGGAAGACGGGCCGCCCGTTTCCATTGGTCGAACCTCCTGTGGGGTTGTGGAATTTCAGGTGTCCAATTTTCCCGTCATTGCTAGATAGGAGGGTATGATATCAGTGCACGGAGGCCATCAACGAATGTGGCAGTGCTTGCGAAAGACCGGGGGAGTCCGTCGGGCGTTATTTCCTGATGCGGAGCATCTCAGCACCGAATGGTGTTGTAGGATCCCTCCATCCTAAGGGAATTTCAGGCCCCGGCCCCGACGTGAACATGTCCAAATGGTGAACCAGGTTATCGGGATCTGCTACTGGGATGCCATTTAGACTACACAACTCGGGCATTTGGCTGGCAGGCTGGCCGAAGTCTGAATGCTTGGGAGCGGCACGGATACGCGGGGCGCAGAGGTTCAGCAGCCATGGAGCCGCTTTTACGCAAGCCCGTACGGGAACTACCATACCTAAGGTAAGTAGGTATCTACTCGAGCTAGTAGGCAAAGCGCGCACACATGAGGAACGCGCGCACTGTTTCCGCATCTACCGACACATACCAACTTTTGATAACCACGCCTGGGCCGGCCTGGTTGCGTGCCGAGGGCCCGGCTTGACAAGCGGGACCTAGGGGCAGAGACTCAACAGCCGTTGTCTAGGACTGACTGACTCGGCCCCGAGAGAGAATTCGCTGGGGCTAATGGACCTGCGCCGGGAAGAATCCTTTCCCGGCGCGCCCCGGGTGTTTTTCGGCAGCCCCAGAGTGCAACGTGGATCTGCGGTGGAGTGCGACTACCTATACTCCGTTCATGTGTCAGAAACTGCGAGGCCGTTGCCATTTTGCGGCCCAGAATGACTCGCGTGCAACGGGTCTGAACGAACATTACCGACGCGGTGACACGGTTCTCACTGCCACAGCATGGCATGTGTATTGGGGGAGCGAACGCTCCACGATGGATGCAATCCGTGCAAGGCATTTTCCCAACGGGTGGCTGTTTGGCGTACCAGGGAAACGAAACGACATCCGGGTAGCTTGCCGTGAAATACCTAACGGCCAATAGGCTGCCGTGGCTCCCAAGAGATAGGTGTGTACTTGACGTATGCAGTAGTAGTCCTTCCATGGGCGTGACAGGCGTTACAGGCGTGGCAAGCGTGGCAGTGTGGCAGCCGTTGAAAGAAGTTTGGCCTCGAACCCATCCGTGTGTTCTCTGCAGGGCCATCCCATGCGTGGCCCCCCGGTCGGGCCATTTTAAATGCCATCCATCCCATGTCCCGCCAGGCCGTCAGCCCGTCAACCCGTCCGTCTCTTTTAATAGTAGAGCCCAGGTCGGGCGGACAAGCCCTAGCACCCCATGCAAGGCCACTCCGACCCTCGAGAGGTCGGTTGTTGGGCTAGACACTCGGGATACAGATGCCGGCTAGTGGTCGGCTGGCACGGCAGCCTTTGCCTGACAGTCTACAACCGGGTGCTAAGCTAAGGTAGCCAGTTGCTACGGGGGGATCCAAGGCTCCCGGGCTCGCCAGGGCCCCCGTCGACCCATAATACATGCCCGCTAACTAGGTTGGTATAGGGAGTGCTGAGCGTGTCAAGGACCGGGCGGCGCCCTCTCCGTGCACAACCCGGTCCACTTGGGCCGACTGTCTCTCGAACGGCGGGTCAAACAGCAAGAAGCAACCTGTCGCCCTGCCCCCGGCGAGGCCCTTCAGGAACCATTGGCTCCGACCCCGGGCCCAGCAGGGTTAGACGACGCGCGATCGAGGACGGTCGGCCGCCAGCCGGTCGAGACAGCGAACGGCGCGAGCGCACGAGACTGTATTTGATATTTGGAGGGACTCGGGCTAGGCGCCATGTCCGGGCCACCTAGTAGATCATGTAGGTGTATGGGGCATCCGACACGCTCGGTCTCGTCGGTGTCCGCCAACCCAAGTCACTTTAGCGAACCGGAAAATATTCAGCTCCACATCGGAACCCAGCTTCCTACAGGAACCGGAACGCAACCCCTAGGGCCGTGGGCTTGGAAGGGAGGACCGGTGGGACTTGTAGCAAGGGGAGAACGAGGTGAGCGATCACAGAGTGGCAGGCCGGTCGTGGTTCCAGTCCACGAAAGCAAGGGAAAGGCGCGGCGCTGTCTGGTAATTGGTATACTCGGTACCGCAAAAGCTCGAGCAGGTTGCATTGCCTCTGACAGGTGAATCGGCAAATGGGAATGTCAAGAGTGGAGCCCAAGAACTGGATGCCGACGTTGCGACGTTGTAACGGTACGTACGACAACGGCTGCGAGAAGGAGATGGTGCGCCGCGGTTTGCGATGCTCGCCTGCTGAGGCGGCAGCCGAATCGGCAACGCCCCCTGTGTGCCACCTGCTGCCCGGCTCACCATAGGCTATCCGGTGCTTGACCGATGCATGAGTGATGAAATAACTGACAGGCCGAGTTACGAGAGCACGGCGAGCTTGATAGCCACGCAATGCCGCGTGCGAGAGCCTTGCTTTCCCGGGGGGGGGAGAGGGGACGGGGGTTCTCTCGCTGTTTGCCTTGGTGTTTCATTGAGCACGTCTATCCCTTTGGGCAAGGGTGGACTCCCGCATCCATCATCTCCGTTATACTTTCATACATACGTGCGCAACACCCATGGCTTGCCGGTCGACTGGCGGCCAAGACGGATGCTGTGTTGCGCCAACCAGGCTTGCACATGCGATGCGCAATCGATGAACATGGGAATTTGCCGTACCAGGCATCGTCGATCTTTGATTGGCCCACGGCGAACCCCCTCCCGCTCTGTTGGATTTCGATGTGCATAAACCTGGATGGCAAAGTCGCGAGGCTTAGGGGATTCCGTCACCGCGCGGCCGGCAGCGGCAGGGAGCTTTTGGCCCCGACGGGGAAAGAAAGACAAAAAAAAGTGCCATGATAGCCGACGGTAAAGTTGCTTGGTGGTACCGACATCCAGCGTGCCGGTACCTCCCATTCGTTGGTCGTCTCCAAACCAACAACTCGCCCTCCCCCTCCCCCTCTTCGGATGCGCACAGGTGGAAATGCAACCCCCATGCGGGCGTGGCAGGCCTAAGCGGAAGAGTGGAGGGCGTAGCCAGGAGCGGCCTCACGAGCTACTAACGCCCACCTGCCGACAACCTTAGGCCGAGAGGCAGGGTTTAGCGGGGCCAGGCAGGCATTGGAAGGACAGGGACGCCCAGGGCAGGCAAACCGAACCGTAAGAACGTTGAAGCATGGAAGCGTGCAAGAGAAGCCAGGGGTTTTATTGTACGACGGTGGGTGAATCCGTGGCCAGTAGCTGGACGGCCCAGGGCCGATGATTTGGGCTTCGTCATTGGTTTGTGGGATGGTCGGCGGCCACATGTGTCGATCACTACCAGCTGCAAGTGTGACATTTCGGAGGCTCGACAGCTCCTAGCGCTACTACGGATGGCTAGTCGCACCAACTGCGGGCTGGGCATGCGGATGAAGGTGTCGTCTCGGGCTAAGCAGGCTTAGGTACTTGCAATAGAGGCATGTACATGGATGGAACCCCCGAGGCCTCATCCGCGCCCGGCCGGGCCACCCGTCGTTGGGAGCGGACAGCCGGAAGGCCCTCTATCGCCTCCAACCAATTCCTACGGCCTCGCTGGGTAGCCGCGGCTACCCAATCAGCGCCGCCCCTGGTCGTACGCGGAAACAAACTGGACGGGGGACTGGGCCAAGGTCGCATCGAGGCCATGGATGGCAGTCGGTCGCCCAGCCGCAACCCTCTTTGCGCACTTCCATCATCCTTCCCGACAAAAGAACCCTTGCCATTACGTACCGGGCGCCTGTGCCTATAGACATGGAATGCGGCATTCTCCGGGCCCAAACCCAACCATGCCCGGCGCGAGTTTGGTTCGCTGCAGCCATCACACTCGCGCACCCTCGCTCTCAACCACGCCTTCTCCGCCGCCCGCACGGATTTGGTATTAGGTGCTGCAAGCCGACGGGCGCGCACAACCAGCCAAGTCCATGCCCACTTTTGAGATAGAGAGGCAGGCAAGGCCCTTCGGTCATGACGAAGACGCTACGGCCTACTCGACATCTCCGGACCGCCTCCCCCAAGCGAAGTCGTTTCCTCTTCCGGAAAGCTCGTCGCCAGATGCATGTTTGGTTGCTTCTGATGCCTGTCGGGCGCCGCCTTCTGGGCGCATGCCCTCGTGGGCCCTGCGAATCCTATCCTGTCCGCTGTGCTTACCGGCGTGGAGGTGAGCCCCGTAGGCTACGTATGTAAGCATGACGGTGAAGGGTCAGCAGTGTCCTGATTCAGTATACGGCGCGGGCTGTCAATCTTTTCCCCCCTGTCACGGCAGCGACATCACGACCAGCATGGTCGACCGGAAGCGGATGGCTTTCGGCGCGGCGAATGCACGTTGGAGCCGCTTCGGCGCATGCTGTACGTACTGAACACCTGGCAACGGCCTACGCGAAATGACTGGGCAGTTTTCCCTGTTGGGTAATGCATAGAGAGGGGTAATCGTGCGGTACTGTAAGAACATGACTATCGAAGAGCTTGGTGTAGGTAGCTAGCCTGGCCCCAACTTCATACATAGATGGATCTGTGGACAGTCGCGTGTCTTTGCCTAGTGCTTACCTCGACCTGGTTGAGCTAAATCCGGCCGTGACAGAACGGCGCCCGCATGCCGTAGACCGAGTCGCGGCGACGAGCCTGTCAAGCCCGAGCCGGCGCACCACCAAGAGGGCTGGGCGGCCACAGTCGTGTTTGGTTTCGACGTTGCAACGGCGGGAGGGGTTAAAGGGATGCGCTTATAGGTACCGAGGCGTGGCACATACGAACCGGGCTACCAGACGACTTCCACACAGCGGCCCCTGTATGAACGTGACACAGGGATGGAGGGTTCCGGCCGCTTGGAGACGTTCCATGGCGCCCTCCAGGGTCTCCGTAGCTTGCTTCCCGTCTGCCATCCCGTCCCTCCAATGGATGCCAGCCTAGCCAGCTTTGCCTGGCCCCCTTCTCAGGCCCGCCTGCCTGCCTGCCTGCCCGCTCGGGCAAGCGGGTTGTGCCCGGAGAGACCAACCGACGTCGCCATAGAACTGCCGCAGATAACCATCTACCCTTCTCCAGCAGAGGCCACGCGAGCGAGGATCCATATCTACACCCGCGGCGGAGGATTGTCGCTATGTACCGTGTACCCTCCCCAGCATGCCTCGCAGCAAGAAGCGGAATGGCCTGATGTGGGCCGAGAAGCTGTTCTTCCGTGTCGCATAGTCTCTGCTCCCCCCGGATTTGTGATATACACCCCAGTGTGCCATCCACCGCGCATGAACCAAGCCAGAGTCACACACCCAATAAGTACCAGGCCGGCAGGCGGTATGTGCGAACAGCCCCGGCAGGGAGGCAAGCGGTCTGGATCACCCGCTACTGCACGCATAGAGGCGCATTGTATGGGCAAAAGTTGCCGGCGCGGGCTCGCGGATAACGACCTACTTGAGGCCTCGTCCTTTGCTTTCGCTACGACTAGCCAGCTAACCGATGGTAGCCCTTGTAAGCCGGCATCTCCGCCGGGGGGGGGGGGGGGGAGGCGTGTGCATATCTGAGTCGGTACTGGTCGAGGCATAGAATCCGTCACTGGGGTGATCCTACAGGTTATGACCACAGGCGAAGCCGTATTTCAGCCTTTTCATTTCGAATGCTCTCTGGGGGGTATGTCGCCGTTTGGACCTGGGAGGGCGTGGGCGGTCGCCCTGGTACATACATAGTGGCTGGCCTGCTTGTGGTCTTTTGTTAGGCGAGCCACGAAGATCCATGGATCCTGGACGGGGCTCATCCGCCATCAGCGGCTCCTCGCGTGCCAGGCACCCCCACTGCTCTTCCAGCTTGCCCACACGCACACACACACACACACACACACACACACACACACACACACACGCAAACATCCATGCAATTGATGGATGGACGTCTAGCCGGGCTTTTCAGCAAACCTGGGCAGGGTCCGAGACCCTCTTCGCGATGACGAGGAGACCATGCCGACGTTTTATGATCATTTGCACTTTTTTTATGCCTTTTGTTGCGGCCATCGTCGTTTCCCATGTCGTCGTGTTCCATGCTACCGCTCGTCTTATCTTATCGGCGACTTTCATGATCTTCAGGTACCATACCTTGTGGAATACCTAGGTACCTACCTAACCTACAGTCTACCTAAAGTACGTACAACTAGAACTGGGCGGTGCCAGGTTGGGAAAGGCCAAGAGCAACGGGGCACTTCGGGTGCACCACCAACAACAACAACTGCCAAAATCAATCACACCCACGCGTCTCGTCCTCACGACCCATCCCATCCATGGACGTTTCCCCACTTCATTCATACATGCCGTACTGTGTACCTGCTCTTTCCATCGCCGGCCAATGCCAGCTGTGGAGCGCAGCCGTGGAGCGGTCCACACCCCTACGTCCCCGTGTACAGCCCAGTACAGAGTAGTTTCGTACAGGATTAGTAAACAGTGTGCACCCAAGATTCTGCAACTAATTGGGTGGGAGCTGTTGCGCTTCCGAGCCCCCTTCGCCCGCGGAACTTTTCGCACGCCAGACCCCTGGTCTTGACTCCGACGAAGCTGCAGCTGCGTATGCCGGAAGTCGTCCGCGGTTTGTGCAACGGACCCTGACGGCCTCGCTCAAACCGGATTTGCGTCAGCGTGGGTGGCCGTTGCATTGCACCTATCGCGCCACCGTCCGAAGTGGTGACCAAGACGACGACAAAGAGACGACGACAAGTAAGTTGCCTGCCGGCGGCGTGTTCGAAAGCGAGTTCGAGATCTCTGTGCCTGCGCCTCGTGCTAGCGATCACTCACAACCACCCCTACCGTCATTTGATCGGCAGCTTGGCTTGCGTGGGGTGCCTCTGCCGGGCCCCTCGTAAAGGCAACTTTTCGCTTGTCAGCTGCCCGCCCTGCCGCCCCTCCTTGGCCTCGGAACCCCTAGTGTCTGCCCAGCCACAACCCCCCGAGCGCCGCCGCTTTCACTCGCTGTTTTTAGCTGTGGTATGGAGCATTGCTTGTAGGGCGACCCGGCCGTCGTCCTTCGTATCAACCGAGTGACTATTCCGGCATCCAGGCGTTCCTGCGATTCGGACCCCCGCCCGTGTCGGAGCGGATCATGCACACAGAGCAGCATCAGCATGGCCCCAACGACGCAAAATGACGAGTGGGATCTTCCCAAGCTCAAGGCCGCCATTGGATTCGAGGTAGGGAGGCGTCTTCTGTCCCCTGGGGGCGTGGACCCGTACTTACAGGAGATACAGGATGAAGCCCCAGCCGCCGGCGTTCATGACAAGGACACAGGTATACACCCTCGCCTCCCGGGCCGCCGGCCATACGCCCCCCATGGCCTGATGGAGTGCTCATCATGATATTGTAGAATTCTTTGACGTCAAGTTCTATCCCTACCTTGCACCCACCGAGGACCCCGTTTTTGCCGCCGTCAGTAAGAAACATGTGCGTCGAGATATACTCACACACCCACGCATCTCTTCCCCGCCGTGAACCCCCTGGGCTGGTGTTGATAAAAACGGACCCTTACAGATTGCGATATATCGTCTCCCCAGCACCGCCAGCCCCCCTAGTCCCCCATGCGAACTCATCCAGCTTTTTCGAGATGATGATGTAAGTGTTACAGCATATATTACCAAGCAAAAAGTAAACTGACCACCCTTTTCAGGAGCAAGCGGTGAACTGTAGTTGTACTTGGAGCAAGGATCTCGAAACGGATATACCCTACCTCTGCGTGGCTGGGTTGGATGCCAAAATCAAGATCTACGACATATTCAACGCAACAATAGCAAAGGTAGCTATAATTGCACGAATGCTAGCGTCTTCTGTGTGCTGATAGGAATGTCAGGTTCTCGTCGGCCATGGGGCTGTAAGTGCCACGCGATATGCGTCTCAAACTAGGCTCACGCCCAACAGGAGATCAACGACTTGGCCACGTGCCCGACCAATCCGGCCTTGATCGCGTCCGCGTCAGATGACACGACCGTTCGCATCTGGAGCCTAGACCCTGCCGATGAGAAGCAGCCCTGCGTCTGTATACTGGGAGGCGAAGGTCACTCTTCCGGTCTCCTCACAGTCGTAGGTGCCCCCCCCCTTTACCCGGCTTGACGGGGCCGACTGACTTGGTGCTGATGTTTGTTCATAGGCGTTCCACAACTGCGGCAGATACATTCTTTCGGCCGGCCATGACAATTGCGTCTGCCTGGTAGGCGTACACTCTCCCGGCAGGCCATGCTTCAACTGACACGGTATTTCTCGCAGTGGACACTGCCCGATCTATCAACGAGGCCACGGGACAAAAACCCGCCACCGCCGGTAATCGTCCACTACCCACACTTCTTCACGTCGGAAGTACACGGCGGCATCGTGGATTGGTGAGTGCCACCAAGTGCCCTGTGAGGCCTGTTGGCTGATCCTCCTCGGCTGTAGCGTGGCCTTTTTTGGCGATCTAGTCCTGTCTCGAGCTTGCCACGAGGATGTCATCGTCCTCTGGCGGATCGAGGGCTTCTCCTCCCGCGACCCTCCGCCCCCGGCTTCCAGCGCGCCCACGACGAGCGATACGGAGCGGCTGACGCGCTCTGCTTTTGCGCCAGTGACTGCCACGGATAACCCGCCCCAATACACCCGCCTTGTACAGTTTCAGACCCCTGGGAGCGGCCACCAATTCTACATGCGGTTCAAGCTTTTCCACCACAAGGACAAGCACCCCATTCTGGCATTTGGGAACGCACACTCAAATATCTACTTCTGGGACCTGGCCCGCCTCACCACGTACCACTCCTTCATCGAGGATCTGGAAGACCCCGAACGAGACCAACCCATACAGCGTCCACGGTGGCTGATGCCCCATCAACCAAGACAGAAGAGCGACATGGTCAGCAAACTCAAGGACGCCGAGGACAGGGACTCGGTCGCTTCTGGGCGGACCGGTAGCGACATTGACGGACAGATCAACTTGCGTGATCACTACTCGGAGGAAACACTGAAACAGTGGCGATCCAAGTACGACATCAAGAAAGTCTCCAAAGCCCTCACACATCACCATGTTGTCACGACGTCGGTAAAGGACTTTATCGGACGCCAGGTGGCTTGGAGTCCGGAAGGCGAGTGGTGCATAGTGGTGGGCAGCAAGAACCTGGCTCTCATCTTGCACCGCTGGTCGAAGAAGGACAGGGAGGAGAAGAAGCCCGCCTCCCAATAAGACCAGGCAGCGACAGATGTTGCTTTTGGTTGTGTCAGGGGTTTGTCGTCCATAAACCCGGCCTCTGGAGGGTCTTCTTGACCTGCAAAAATGTGCGGGCACTCCTGACACGAGTAGCATTACAAGAGGCTGAACAGATCGTCCACTTGCCTTGGTCACGGAAAATCTTGTAACCGATGCCAGCGTTGAAATGATAGAAGAACCATACATGCATCGTCGCTGCCGCCTCTTGGCGCATGCTATGCCCAGGCACCGAGGCAGACCGGCTGTAGTTTGCGTCGTTGGCGTAGACCTGGAAGGCTCTCAGCACCACGTCGTTCAAGCATATTCGGTGCCGCTACTGCAAGAGCAGAATACACGGCACTTGATGTATCAAGGCGTTTTGATACGGGAGTAGACACGGCGAAGAGCTCGAACTGCGTATTCCAAGCCCTGGTCCGCAGCGGGTGGCAGGGCGCATTTCACCACGACATTTCGGCGTCAGGCGCCTCGCCGACGGCGTCGTCGCCGGCGTCGCCGTCCAAGAGGGCCAGCTCCCGGGGCTCGAGGCTCCCGCCGCGGTCGAGGATCCGGCGGAAGAGGGCGCGGGCCTTGTCGTACTCGTGGGCGCGGCGGGCGAGGGCGTCCCTCTCATCCCTCGCCGCCGTCGACGTCGCCGTCGTCGCCGGGCCGGGCGGGGGCCGTCCCCGGGCCAGCCACGGCGCCGGCAAGTGCAGGTCGCCGATGTAGAGGGCCAGAAGGGCGCGCAGCCGCAGCAGCTCCGGGTGGTTGGTGTAAGGCCGGTTCTCCATGAGGCCGTCCATGCGCGCCGCGATCCGCCGCGCCGCGCTCTGGGCCGCACGCTGCGCCGCGTCGTGCGCCGCCCAGTACCGCGCCTCGCGTGCGTCGGCACGGCGCCGGATCCGCGCCTCGTAGGCGTCCTCGTCGTCCGCCCCGGCGGGCGGCGGCGACGCGGGCCACGGCTCGGGCGGCGGCGACGGGGAGCCCCCGGCCTCGTCGGCGGCCTCGCGGGCGGCGAGCCAGTGGCGCGCCAGCCGGAACTCGGCGTCGGCGTTGTAGATCTCGACGCTGAAGACGGCGGGCCAGAAGTCGATGGCGCTGGTCATCTGCGGCCGGTACTGGTCGTAAGGGTACTGTTGGGCCAGGCCCCGGAGGTACTCGGAGACCCTTTCCGCGTTGGCCGCCGTGCCCCAGCGGCGGGGAGCGTCGGGGTCGGGCGGCGGCGGCGCCACGGGGGCCGGCTCGCCGCCGAGGTCCCAGCCCGCGCCGTAGCCGGCGTCGGCCCCGTCGGTTCGTTCCTCGTCGGCGCTCCAACCGCCCGGGCCTGGCCGGCCCTCGGCCGTCCCGTCGCCGCGCATCAGGATCTCGGCCCCCACGTTCCAGAGCCCGTTAAGCCGCAGGTCAATGTCGCGGGTCCGCAGCACCAGGTCGAAGGCGCGCCGGGCGCGCGGAAGGTCGCCCTCGTGCAGGAAGCGGTGCAGTAGGGCCGTCAGCGTGGCGAGGTGGCGCACGCGCGCGGTCGCCGCCTCCCATCGGCCAGGCTCGCCGTCGGCCGGCGCGCGGGGGGGCCCGGCGAGAGGCGCGCGCCGCGTCCCTTCCGAGGCGTCCGTGTCGACGTCGGCCTCGGAGCCGCTTGTGGACCGGGCCGAGGAGACGGCCCGCCGCCGCCGCCGCTGCTGCTGCAGCCATCCCCTCCCGTCGTCGGGCAGCGCCTTGTGCGGGAAGCTCGGGTGCCGCTTCGAGGGCACCTCGGCCTCGGGCGCCAGGCCCGCCACGGCGAACTGGCGCAGCGTGTCGGGGTCGTGGGAGCGCGGGTTGATGACGGCATCCCGCGAGAAGGCCGACGGCGGAACGGGAGGGGACGAGGGCGGCTCCGAAGTGAACTGCTCTGGCGCGTCGTCGTCGTCGTCCAGGGATGCCGAGCTGCGCTTGCGCTTGTGGCTGTTGTGCTGCCCACGGCGGTAGCCCGGGATCGGTAGCGCGAACGTGCCCATGGCGGGTGGAGGGGCAGGGAACCAGAGGGCAAAGTGAGGCGGGTGGTAGGGTGTTCGTGTGCGCGGGTGAACAGTGGAGGCAATTCCCAGCCTGAGGCTATTGGTCTAAGGACGAGGCCTCCCTGGTCCCCGCTGCGATCTACTCCGCCTGAGTAAGGGTGCGCGATCTTGCTGCTCGGTATCAACTTGGATGTGGGGAAGGAAATGAACGTCCGATCCTGATGAAAAAAAGGTAAGTTGGACAGCCCAGAAAATGCGTGGGTTTGGAACTTGGGCCTTGGTCGAGGCAGTTTTGCAGACCCTGACGGGCCGAGCCGCACTTCGCATTAGCGCCAATGGATCTACTACATGACCTACGTGATGTACTTCTCCCCTACCATGTATGTGCTACCTGACGTTATAGATCTTGGCCATTTCCCCAGCCCAGCACCTCGGTAGCCAACGACTCCTCGCATCAGTCGGTCAACCCCGGCTTTCGGAACCCCGCGACGGTACCGGTACTTTGGTACAGGATGAGATAAAGTTACAAGATCTCGCTAACCTGGTTCTGTCCCATGCCGGTTTTTAATTGCCACGACAGCTACCAAAATCTCTGCGTGGCATCATATCGCTAGATGATAACAGTTTCGTTCAGTGGCCGAGAGATGGAGCGAATATGCCAAACGCGCTGACTAAGTAATGGCCCGTATTAGTCTCTATACCGTAGAGACCAGAGGGTGAGCCAAGTTTGGGGCTCAAGTGAAAGTAATGATTTCCCAGCAGTAACCTGGCGGCGCATCACGACGACACCCGATGGAATCAGCTGGTCGTCAACAACAGCACCAGCAGGTCCCCCCTGCCGGTTCAGCGAAGGCTGTTTGGAACCACCACACCAGCTACAGGCAGAAGAGGAGAGCGACCCATTGCCGTAGAGCGTTACCGAATTTGGCGCCAAGCGGATGTACCTTGAAATTCCGTAATCTAGAACCGGTTCCTCTTTTATGTACAACCGTTTGCCGTACAGTCCATCGCCCGACCTTGGCAAGATGCGGCGAAGGCGACCAGCCGTAGCCCATGACGGAATGTGGGGCTTTGCCCGCAATTAGTTGCGCTCAAAGTAGGACCACTGGCCCTCGGCCGGCTTCTCTTCGAGGTCCTCCCACCTGCGATTGCGTCAGTATTGGGCCCCGTGGTCTCGGGAATGGCCGCCGCCAAACTTACGGCTTGGACTCCAGCATTGTGTCGACGAGCTTGAGCTCGCCCCGTGCGACCTCGATCACCTCCTCGATGAGGCCACAGCCAATCTTGGTCTCGATCTCCTCGACCCTGTGATTGTCAGCCGTTGCACCTTACGTAGCGGGGCGGTCCTGGTTAACGTACTGTTCCACCGTCAATTGCGGCTCCGGCTCCCAGTGGACCTTGGCCAACTTCTCGGGCTTCCGCTGGAAAATGAGCTCCTGGTCGGCGCGCTCCTCGGCGGAGCGGGGTCCCTCGAGCTCTGCGCCCTCGTCAATCTCGCCGTCCCATTCCTGGTAGCGGATGTCCTTCTCCTCGGGCTCGTGGCGCAGCATGTACTTTTGGCCGTTGCGCTCCACCACCCGCATCGTGGCACCGTTCAGCGTCGAGTTGTTCGTGATGCGGAATCCGTCGGGGTTCGCGTCGAGGATCTTCTGTGCCTGGGCGGCCCACTCGTGGTGGCCCACGGGCTCGGCGGCCGTGACGATGGCCATGCGGTGCTTGGTCAGCGCCTCGACTGACTGGCGGTAGAGCGAGGTCTCGGGCGCGGCCTTGAGCTTCTCGAGCGTCGTGTTGTAGAGGTAGAGGAGCGTCGAGCGCGGCGACGTGGCCGTGTAGAGGCCCGTCAAGCCGGTCGGGGTGCCGGCCTCGAGGTACCGGGCCGGCTTGACGCTGGCCAGAAGTCGGAGTGTCCGCCGCATCTTGGGTGAGCGGTCAATGGCTAGAATTGAACGGGGTGTACGATGGGCGAGTCTGTTGCCGGCCTACGGAAATCCACCCGCAGCTTGGAGAGCTGGGACGTCAGGATGGAAGCTTGGACCATATCGAGTCACGTGGGGGGTCCAATCACGACGCCGCCAAATCAAATGTGGCTGGTGCGCCCTTCCCCACCGCCACAAGTCGGGCATGCTGTTAGTACTTCCCACCATACCCAGCAGTCTTTCACCTCGGCGTGTCGCCCTCTTGCACCTTCGCGACGGGGGAGGATGGAGTTTTGCGATCCCCAATGTTCTCCACCATGCCCTCTGGGGTAACCGGTACATGCTCCTTATAACGGCAATACCAGGCCAGACCCTTGGCAATGAATGGCCCCGTATGGACGAGGCATTCAAGGAGCACTATGTTAACCCTATCGCGGGCATATGTGAAGAGCTCGAGGGTTACACCGCCGACTACATCAGCGGTGTTGATGGACATCACCTCGCGGATTACTGCCTAGAAAACCGCGGCACAATACCCGGTTTCACCCGCGAACACCTCATTTCGAACTATGGAGAGCTGGGTATATCGGCTTCCCGCTTTCGGTTTTATCATTGTGATTTGAGGCCCAGCGGCGAGTAAGGCAGACATGAATGGAAGCGTCGGGCCCAATGAGGCTGGGGGATACGCGGTTGTGTGATGTTGCTGTCGAGTGGATACCATCAATGGTGGAGTAGTAGTTAAACCAGATCTTTACTAAAGTCATATAAGAGGTGTATAGGTGATGCTAACTCGCAAGATCCGAACAACTTGGGACGTATGTCTCGTCAGTAGAGCTATGGGCGGTTCTTGTATGGCTTTTCGCAGAGGGCCGCCCACAAGGCCAGTCCTGCCTTACGGTGGTCCTTAAAGTAAGACATCAGGGTCACGCACGGAAGCCACAATATGCATAGCCGCTCTCGTGAACGGCTAACACAGAGTGTTCAATATATAGCAAGGGCAACGTTGGCTTTGTGCATTATGTCACGATCTAGCACCCCCATTGAGTACACTCGTCGGCGCTCACATTACACAGAGTACACAGCAGCTACCTACACCGTTAACGGTGTTATATCCGCATTGCATGTGGGAAAACCCAAGCTTACATGACACCAACGGGGTAAGGCAACTGCACGTCCGACACGCGGAGAGCCAGGCGAACTCGGGAAGCTGGCCGAGCTGCCGAGTTGTAAGTGATACCTTCCCCAACGGTTCATAAGTTTCGTCAGCATTTACCCCAGGCTGACGGGCTCCTCAAAAGCTCCTATTGTGCTTCCCCCCCCTTCTCAACTCCTGCCGCGGTGTCGAGACGATTGGAGGGGGCAAGACTTGCATCCTCCGAGCTGACGGACTACGGCGACGCTAAGCTTAGAAAAGCACAGGGGCGTGATCTCGCTTCGTATTTGCCATGCCGGGCCGGCAGGCGACCTAGTTCGTTGCCGTCAGGCCCTACCCGCTTCCTCGGACGTGAATCCTTTCGAAAATGTGGCGTTCCGGCGGCTTCCAATGGCGAGGCGGCTGGGCCGAAATCGCTACGTAATCGAGGATGGGCCGGTTTTTGCGGCTGACCCGCGCTGACCGAACTGCTGTTCCCCAAAGCCCGTCATCCGGAACCCAACTGGGGATGTGCAAAATAGCTTCCGCCCCGCGGACCGCGTGTATAACTGGCCACGGGCGAAGCAGCCCCTTAACTCCCCTTGTAGTCACGAAAAGCTTGGTCAGCTCGTGTTCAAATGACTGGGTTGGCGCCCCCGGGGGAAAAGGGGGGGGGGGGGGGGGAGGGGTTCAACAAACCCCCTTCCCCCCCTTCCCTCTCCGCGACTCGAAACAAAGAGGAACATCTGCACTTGATTCGCGGCCGGGCGATGGCTAGGTGAGCTGAGCGTTCCCCGGGACCAGACGTCTATGCCCGCGCATGAGCTTAGCGTCCAGCTGCTAGAACTCCGCCTCCACCAGGCAGCGGCCATGCAGGATACGCGTTCCGCCATGACCGGCTGGACACGAAGGGGGGCGGTCGTATTGTATCGTCGGGTGATCGGCCTCATGCCCTCCCGGTGGGTTCTTTTGGTTGTCGAGAGACGGGATGATCAGGCGAGTCAAGCCGTAGGGGCCACCCGGGAATATAAAGGAAGGGGAGGCTCCCACGATGAGGAGACGTAAGGTGCCTTCTCTCGCCCACACCGTCTTCGCCGACAATTCGCAGAATTTCCCGTGAATACCGCTCCCTCCCCAACCATGAAGTTCCTCGCCGTCGTCGCCCTCGCCGCCGTGGCTCTGGCCGCTCCCGCCGAGCTGTCGCCCCCGCCGCACGAGTGCAGCCCGGCCCAGTACGCCTGTACTAAAGACAACAAGGGCTGGGTCGTCTGCAACGTCAATGGCACCTGGCTGGTATGTGACTTAGTAACCTGATGACTTTGGCAGGGGCTTGCCTGTTGACCTTCCCTCCCCCTTTCGAACAGAACGCCGGTACCTGCCAGGCCGGCACGACTTGCAAGCCCATCAACGGCCTGCCCTACTGCGTTTAAAGCCGTCGCCGGGTGGCCTGCTACCAGCAATCGACAAAAAGGACCGTCTTCCCCTGGTACCCCAAGACATGAAAAGGCCGAGGATGTACGGTGCTCGGTTGTACAGATATCCAGACAAATACACAGGCGGTCCAACAATTTAGCAAACGTAAAAGGTGACATGTCGCTTTCCAGGGGACTCTTCGCTCCTCGTCGTTTCCCTGTGACCACGAGTAAGGCTGTAGTTACTCGCTGCCCTCCACTAGTGCATCCGTGCCGGAAGCTCGTTCTCGCCCCCCGGGGAGGCCGTACGTAATAGCAGGCAGCTGGGCGCTTCTCACCTTGAACATGTATGTATGGATCACCGAGAGACGTGACGAAGCTTTGGCCGAACGTTTAATGTCTCCAGTCTGACCAGAGAATCACGACAGGCGTACGTATGGGATACCTCAAACTGGCCGGATGACGGGCGCGGTCGCTTCGGAAGCGTCCAGTCACGGATGGTGAGCTAAATATGTCAATTCGTCTCGGGTTCGGGCAAAATACAGCGTGGGATGAAACTCCATTTGCTCCATCAAAGCATCTTGTGACCTCCTACGACGTGCGGGACTGCAAAACTTCTGTTCGTACCTATGGGGTTTCACCACTTCGGAGCGTTCATGTTTCGTACGAGGGTGTCTCTCAAAGAATACCTCAAGTTTCTAAAACAAAAGAAACAAAATCTCGGCCTTGTTCATCGCACTCTGTGGGTATAAATGAGGCATGGTGTAGGGCACAGCCCCTTACGCGTTCTCGCGGCTCTTGCGGTAAGCAGCCTCTTGCTCAACCTGGAGTCCCTCAATGACGGGGGCAAGCTCGCTGAGAATCTCGTACGACTTCTTATGGTACTCGACCTGGGCGGCAATGAGCTCCGCGAGATTGCGGAGGGGCTCGGGGGTGTCGAGCACCTGTTGATAGGGCGTGAGTACGGTACGCAAGGGGAGGCAAGGCAGCGGAAATGGGGCGCGAGGTGCTGGAACAGGGCTTACATTCTTCATGACACTGACAGCCTCCTCGGTCTGGGTGACAAAGTCGTCCTCGGCCTTCTCGATCTCCTCCTGGGCCTCGGGACTGAGTTCCTCGTGCTGATCATCGCGGGGCGAGGTGGCGCCGCCAGCACCGCCCATCTTCCAGGTGGTGCCCCGGTGGCGCGATTTGACAGCATCGAGGTTGAGGCGGGCCTTCTCGACGTTTTTGCGCGCGCGAGTCGCAAACATCAAGTTGGTGTTGAGCGTCGTGTTCCAACCGGCCAGGTAGCGGCTCTGGATCTGGGCGTCCTGGGCGAGACGGGCCTCGCCGACGCGCTCGCTGGCCAGAGCGAACTTCTCGAGAGCACCGGCCAGGGGATCCTCGCCAGCGCCCGTGTGCTGCTGGTGCAACAGCTGAGAGCTGGCCAAGCTGGCGCGGGCGATGGCATGACTGAAGGTCTTGGGCTGGGGCTTCGCGGCAGGAGGGGCGGTCAGGGCGGCCTGGGCCTCAGCGGGCGTGGTGGCCGTCGACAGCAGCTGGACCTTCTCGCTCACAGTGCGGCCCAGGTCGGAGAAGGTCTCCTTAATGTTGGGCGGGTAGTCGTAAGCCTCGGTCGAGTACTGCGACGTCACCGCCAGCATCTTTTGGTGAACCTGCTTGAGGGCATCGACGCGCTTCTCGAGGTCGATGTAGTCCGGGGGAAGCTGGGTCTTGCGGGCAGAGAGCTTCGTTAGTATCCGCACACGAGACGGCGGTGACGCGGGCGGCGCACCTTGTCCTCGGCCTGGCCCAACTGCTCCTTCGTGTACTGGAAGGTGCGCGAGGCGAAGGGAGTGATTTGCGAGCCGAGAGAGCTATGTTGCCGGTATGGTCAGCATCCGCTTTACGAGCAAGAGGCCGGCGGCGTAACAGCTGCGGCCACGGTGGCGCGACGGCGGCGACGGCGATGGCCATTGTGCGGGATGCGACACTTTCTGCTGGTAGGCGGGCAGACGGCACGGGCATGGTGGGGCAGAGCTCGAGGGAATAAATGAACTGACCTCAGGCTGGAGCCGAATGCCTTGAAGTTCTCCATCGTTGGCGGTCTGAAGCGATATCTGTGGATAGGTCGGTCGGTTGGGGATGTGGAGGAATGGAAGGGGGGGGTTTGCAAAATGCAGATGCAGATGTTGAAACGTTGTCGGACAAGATGGTGAAGCGACGCTATGCTGCTCCCTCATTCGGGGCTTCCCCCCTTCAGCAAATCAAGACGCGGTGGTGCCTATCAGTGAGTACATCCATGTATGTACTTGGCCAAGCAGCCCGCTAAAACCACCGTTCTCTCCCTCACGTAGCCCTTCTCTATGCCAGCAGCATGTACCCAGTGGCCAGCATATGGGACTGCACCGGCATCCTACATCCTACAATTACATATGTACATACATCACCTAACGTAAGGTGGGTTAATGTCCGACTGCAGGTACGCGAACCCTGACGTGGATCCCATCGACCTCACAAACCTGCGTGGACCTATAGAGCACTTAATGATGATGGATGCCTGTTGCCAGCTCTCCGTCATGTATTCACGCATACGCAACTTGTATCCGTAATCCGCCCCGAATTGCTCCAGGTACGAGGCGCGTTCTCCCATCCACAGGTCAGGGGGATGTGCCAGGGCGGGCCCGCATTACGATGGCCCTTTGTCCAGCTCATCTCAGGGCTCGTACTGTCCAAGTTCCGCCGGCCTTTCCAATGCATCTCGGAACTCTCCCTGGACAGTGCCAGGCACGAAATAATCACTATGTTGGTAACAGGTCCCGGAATGGAGCTGTTGGGAAACAAAGAGACCCTGAGCAAATAAGAGCGGCACGTGACAGATCTCCAACGCCTCTGGGAAAGGCGAACTAGAGCCGTCCATCTCAATGACACTACAGGATGCTAAGCACCGACGGAGGTCGGCCTTTGGAGACGGATAGCGCTAGGTGTATAGTCGTCAAATGGCATTAAGAAGGGATCGTCGCTCGCCAGTTGTAGCATCCAATGTCGCCATATGCCAAACCTGCTACATTACCTGTTCATCGTCGCCAAATGGTGGGCATGCGCTGCGCTGTCGGGCTTCATGAAGTCGTAATAAGATCCCTGGGGACCATCCAAGGCCCCTGGTACCCAAAACATTCCAACCTGCACCGCTGCTTGCTCCGGCTAATGCATCCTTTCCTCCCCTGGCCCGCTCAAAAGAACAAAAGATCGTCTTCTTTCCAGCCCAGGTCCGTTAGGATTGACCGGACGCTCTGCTCCAACGGCTCGGGCCCACACACGAGCACGAGATCCTCACCGTTGACGCTCCGGCACGGACCGATCTCCTGCTCCAACAGCTCGCGGCTTATGCGGCCCCGGAGCCCCTTCCACGCCGCCCCGGGCTGTGAGAGCGTGTACAGCAGGCGGCACCGGTGCTCGTTGCCGGCCGCCATGGCGTCGAGCTCGCGGCGGCAGAGGATGTCCTCCTCGACGCGGTTGCCGTCGAGTACGAGGCACCGTGTCGCGTCCTCGCCGTCCGCGAGCACCGCCCGCAGCACCTGGAAGATGGGCGTGATGCCGGACCCCGCGCAAATCATAATGAAGCGCCGCACCTTGCGCCGTACGCCGGCGATGGAGCAGAGCCCCCGGCCGAGGTACTCGAACCTGCCCGTAGGGCCCTTGAAGTCGACAAAGTGGCCGATGGGGATCGCGTCGAGCGCTTGCGTCATCTTGCCACCCTTGCGCCCCGGCGTGTCGTAGTAGACCTTGACGAGCACGTGCAGTTTCCCCCGCTCGTCGACGTCCGAGATGGGCGTGTAAGCCCGTATTATGGCCTCCCGCGTGACGGGGTCGCGGAGCCGCATCAGGAGGTGCTGCCCAACCGGGATGCCGACCGTCTGTTCCGCGTGCTCGAGCTCGAAGGTGAAGACCTTGGTATCCGCCGAGAGCCGCTTCTTAGCCGATAGGATCGCCCGTGACCAGACCTTGGACCGCAGGAAGCTTGGTCGCCGCTCTTGGCTGTCGACCGGATGCGCCTCGCCCTGGGCCAGGAGAGCCCGAGATGTTTCGTCCAGCGTTCCGATGTGGTAGTTGGGCATCATGGCTTTGGCGTTCTCGCTGTCTCCGGGGGCGTTAGCATCGCAGCTGCGAGCGCGGAATTGGCTTCATGGACTTACGGATAGCCAAGAACTCCTCCGTGGCATCTTGGCCAGCGGCGCCAACGATGGAGGCGGCGCCGCCCGGGTGGCCTTCCAGGAATTTGGTGCCGTCGTACACTTGCCCATGGACGACGAACCATGGTTCGACCTCTCCATCGTGCTTGCGCAGCTCGTCGATCGAAATGGGACGGCTCACCGCGCTGTTGGTCAGACAGATCTCTTCCTGCGGCGCCTCCTCCTCGGCAACCGTTTCCTCTTCTCCGCCAACTTTCTCGCCCCAGTACCCATTTGTCAGATTCCCGCCCGCTTTCTTCACTCTTTCCATCCAGCCCAAAGACGTAAGAGTGGGTTGTGTCGGGTGCTCGAACCACAAACAGCGTGCCTCCTTGTGGATGACAATCCGAAACCAGGGGTTGTTCATCATGCCGAGCACGCTCCAATACATGTCACGGGGCTGCACCATCATGGACTCGTCCATGGCGCGCACCATGATGTCGTCTGCGTGCGAGAGGGCAGATACGTCGACATCCAGGTCCCAGAAGCACCAGCAGAAGCAAGTCTCTCTCCACGCCATATCAAGTCTGCCGCCGTACAATTGCTCGTCGTCGGCGGCCGAACGGTACTCATCCTCGGGGTACGAGATGTTGGCAAGCTTCCACGTCTTGCCTTTGTCGAGAGTAACCTCGACCCTGGTCACTCGTTTACCGCCCCCGGCGTAGGCATAGCCACGGACTTTGTAGGTCGCGGGTGCACCACTCAGGAGAAGCTTTTCGTTGTGCGCCGGGTAGCAAGTCGCGCTGTTAGTGTTCAGGTCGTAGATGGCGTACCGCTCGTCTTTCCAGGTGTCGGGCAGATCCGCGCTCATCTCGGGGTCGACCATGGTCGGCAATACCCTGTTGTCGTAAATGTGGTACCAGTTGTTGCTAGGCGCCGCCGTGACAATGATCCTCTTGAGCCACTTTACACTGCGCCCTCCAATCTGCCCGGGGACGACGATGCGCAGCGGTTTTCCGTGGTCTGGGTGCAACGCTTCGCCGTTCATCTTGTGCGCCACCAGAATGCCGCGGTTTGGGTCCATGGCCCAGTTGAGCTTGAGCGAGGTGCCATAGTAGCCGTTGGGTAGCTTGTCTGCCCCCTCAAAACACACGTACTTTGCTCCCCTCTTCACGCCGGCTTTGCGTAGTAGGTCTCCGATGACGACGCCCGTCCACAGCGCCGTCGACAGCCCGGCGGCACCCCAAGAGAACCCTTTGGTCTTTCTGACGACGTTTTGTTCTTTTCTTCGGTTTCCGGCGCATACCAATGTGATGGGGTAAGTGACTTGTTCGAAGTCGCGGAGGAGCTCGGCCAAATTCAGTTTCAGGGGTTGGTCCACCATGCCTTCCACCGTAAACTCCCAGTTCATGCTCTCGCTATCCTCGACACGGGGTACCGCTCCATGGTTGCGGACATAGTGCAGGTCTTTGGAGGTAAGGAACCCCTCGTTGTACAGCTCGCTCAGGGGCGCCTCGACGTTGAAAGGGTGGACACCAGTGAGCCGGATAAGTCTTGCGTCTCTGGGCACGTGGTTGTCTGGTGTCTTGAGGTCTTCGGGAAGGATTCCAGTGCCGGGTTTTGCCACAGGGGGGAGAGGATAGGCCGATGATTTCAGCGCGCAGGGCATAGCGGCCTCGGACGACGTCGTCTCGCCATCGGACGACGTCGTCTCGCTATCGGACTCGTCGGAACTGGCATCTCTTGAATGGGAAGCCGTCGCTGGAGGTGTCGGCGGCAGTTGGGATGGTGACAGCGCCCCTTTGTGTGGCGCCGTCACTGTGCTAGTGGTCTCCATGGCAATGGGAAACGGAATAGAAACTGGGTAACGTCCACGGACTGACCGAATGAGCTCGTTGGTAGTCAGGGTACCTTGCGGGCATGCACGTCTCGCGTAGATTTGCGCGAGACGACGCTTAAGCAGCTGAATAGCGGATACAATAACAAGACGAGGCAAAAAGAAATCTAACAGGCTCTGAGCGGCGGCACATATGGTACTGAAAGTTGCCGGGCGGAAGAAAGCCAAGGAACTGCCCTTTTGCAGCAACTGCAAACCCAACGGAAATACAGAAAACGCAGGCGCCGGTGTGGCGGCGAACGGATGGTGTCCGTTGCTATCTGCTGATGTCTCTGCCGGCTTAGAGATCCGCGCGGGAGTCGCGATCCACTGAGATGGCGGGCATTTGGGTGCGGCCTATAGACCGCATCTCGAGACTGGACTGTCTGTCGTCGCGGGAACCCCTGGGTGGTAGTCCCGCCGCAGGAATGATAGCGGCAGCATCTCCGTTCTTCCTCGCAATGACAAACGTGCCCACGACTAATGCCGCGCAAGCGTACGACCAATACCGCACGGACAAGCTAGCCCGGGCGGCCGGACAGCGAGGAAATGCAGGTCTCAGTGAGGATGGGGGGCCGTTTTCGATTCCCCGCGGCCCCATTATCTCTTTGCCTTTGGTCACGTAAAGGGACGCGGGCTGATGGTGGTCTTATCATTAGATGTTGTTATCTCCGTCATCAGGTCAAGGGTGACGTTTCTGGGACGGCAGTGCTTGATAAGCCGGCAACGCGACATTGGCGGAGATGGTCAATCCTGTCCATACCGCGTTGGGTTTAAGCGCTGGAGGATCAGGTTCGGGGTCTGTATGGACGGGCCATGCGTGCGCTCGGGAGAGCAACTCAAGTGTGTATATGAAGCTTGTGTCGACCTTTCGGAAAGTCCTTCGCTCTCAAGCAGCCAAGGTACAACGCAAGCGGCGAGGTTCAAGGAGACCTGGGAAGCCGTCCGGCAATTGTTGACTGGCCTTGCTGCGAGTTTCGAAGCAGCGGATGGGTGCCAGGCATTGAGGCTCAACCTGCATCGGCCCAGGAACCCAACGAGATATCCCACGCAATATGACTGTGGGTGTGACCCAGGAAAGAATAAGGTCTGGACTTCGTGCGTACCTCGCACTTAAAAACGGGATACGTGCACCATGCCGCACTGGCTAAGCATTTACTTAGGTAAGTAAGGCCCGTCTTGGGTAGTTCGGCCCAGGCTAGCGGTGAACCTGAAAGCCACGAGGTCGACAGCTTGGGAACCTACTCAATAGCCCCGTCCGAGGCGCCGCATGATGGTGAACTAACCCATTCGTTGACACACGTTGTGGGATGCGGCCGCACCTGAACTAACCTACGTTGCGTATAGCCGAATCACAGACTGGCATCAAAGAAAGAGGCCGGCGTTGAACAATCAATCTTTCTGGCGGACGCGCCCAGAGGTACCTTGTCGAGCTTGTGTCGGGAAGCACTTGCCTCTTCGTTGACTGTGCTGGCTCTAACTGTAGGTCGTACGTTCCATTGCTTATCATCCAGCACAGGTAGGCAATCGTCATTTGCCCCACTCTGGGTCTATGGTATTTGGATGGATGGCCTCGAACCTAAATCTAGCGACTGGGCAGTGTGATGGGATTTCGCCTATAAAACCTGCGTAGCCCCGAGTGTTGTTATTTACTTCTCTCCTGAATTGCTTTGCCTTCCTCCCAGAGAAGCTACCATTTACTAGGGTGCCTATCTACAAGTGGGCGGGATTGTGTTGAATAGTATACGGTAGCACAAGATAGCAAGACCAGTACTAAAGGACTATTGGTACCTACATATGCCCAGTTCTTCCCCCGGACGACCTACCTCCCCATATCTGCAAGTACCGTCCCAGTCACACAAGTGGACATGTTCCATACCCTCTTAGCCACCTGGGCAGCCCTATGTGCTGCAAAGGCTGCCAGAGGACGGCAAATCGTTGTTCCGTTCTCGTGTGGCCCCCTGGCCCGTCCATCCCGTCATCCATACCCCAGAAGGGGGGGCCATCGGAGGTCGGATGCTTGCGAAGCGGCCATGACCTGCATCCCATCGGGGAACCTAAGTACTTACGCATAAGCCCAGCCGCGTTGCTGGGTCACAGGCCAGCAGGGCAGGCACGGTTTCGGTTTCCATTCATCACCCATCCCTCCATCCATCCATGCTTGTATGCACTAGGGAATGTGGATGGCGACGCGCTCTTTTGTCATTGGGCGGATCTGGAGAGCTCGATAATTCACAATCCCATGAAAGCTTGCGCAAAACACCTCTTTCCACAGCGACCGAGGGGGTGCGCGGTTCGATAGCCTACCTCATCTCCTGCTAACCTCTCCGTCGCCCGGCAGATCGCCACAACCCCATTTTATTATTTCCAGACCCTGCGCCAAAACAGCTCGCTGGTCGTCACAGCTCCAGCTCCGTCAACCACCGCTGCCGCCCCTCCTCCCACCTCCCTTCTCCTTCCGAAACCCCGCCGACGCTACCTACAAACACCACTCACCACTTACCACTCGCTGCTGCCCCAGCCCCGACAGACAAACCGACGATACGCACGCCCGACCCTCTCCTGCGCCTCTGGCCTGTCCTCCCGTCGCAACGACCCCGACAGCTGGAGGGCACGTTGCGTCCGACCGCTCCCCCCATGCCGGCCGATGCTGATGCGCATTGTCACCTCCACTACATAGGGAGCTCAGTCCCTTAGCACTGGCAAGCAGCGTCGCGAATGTAGCGCTAGCATCCCCCGGCAGTAATATCACCAATTGAGTCGGGCCATCCAAAATGGATCGCTCGAGGAAGCGTCAGTGGTCGTTCCCCCCATGGTCCCTCTGGCCACCGTTGCTGAAATAATTCACAGGCGAGTTGCGCTCGCAAAATGAGCGCGCATGGAACGGCGACACAGGTGACGACACCTTGCATGCTCTTCGCGTTTGCGCACTGCGCCCTCTCTGACAGCTCTCCGTAGATCTGTTCCCCGTAAGCAAGTCTCTAGACTCATCGCTCAAGAAGAACACGGCCTTCATCAAGCGCCTGCGTACCGCCATTTCCGCTGCCACCCTCAACACCTTCCTCCAGGAGATCAAGACCCTCAGTCTCCTCAAGTACCTGTCCGAGATCATCTCCGCATGCTACGAGGGCCTATGCCGGCTCAAGACCCCAGGCGAAATTGAGGCAGGCGTCGAGATCGTCAGTGCCCTGCACCAACGATTCGGCCCCGCCGAATTTACCGAACACCTCGGCTGGCTCTTGGGCAAGGGTATGGCCACCCCGGATAAGAGTCTTCTCAAGACCTTGGCCCCCGATGTGCGCGAAAAGGAAGAGAAGGAGCGCCTGGTCCGGCAACGCGCCCTGCTGCGCGTCGTCACCGAGCTTTGGTTGGTTGGCGTCTTGCGCACCCTGGACGACGTGAAGCCCGACGTGGGCGCAGCGGGTGGCAAGGACTCGGGCACGAAACTCAAGACCTTGGGCTCGAACAAGAGCGGCGGTGCTGAGCCCTTCCCCATGGAGGTTCTCAAGGATCTGCTGGGCCACGACAGGGAACACGCAAACCTTGCTCTCTTGGTTGTCTTCGTCAAGGCTTTCAGCTGGGATATTCTGGGTGTCAAGTCGGCTGGCGCCGAAGGCCGGAAGCTTGTGGACGAGGATGGCACGACCAAGAATACCGACGACGCGACCGAACCGATCAACGGAGCCGATGGTGCACCCGACGGCACGTCCGATGACCCTCCTTTTGCATCGCCGGAGCTCCAGGAGCGCTTCAGGAACATTCTCAAGCGTTACTTTGAAGATGTCAAGGCACACCTCATCCGAGACCAGAAGAACATAGTCGCCCAGAAGGGTCGAAATTCCGAGGCTTACGTCAAGTCGGGAGAAGTGTTTGAAGACCGCCAGGCGAACTTTGAGCGCCAGCTGAAGGCCCAGGAACGCCTCGTGAGCAATGCCCAAGTCATTGCCGAGGCCGTGGGGGCCGAGATGCCCGATTTGAAGGATGCCGGGGACTCTCTGGCGGCAAGCAATGGGTCTATTGGTCTCGTCAAGACCGGAGAATACCTCCGCGGCCAAAGCGATGGCGCAGGTATTTGGGAGGATGACGAGGAGCGCCGTTTCTACGAAAACCTGGCTGATCTGAAGGGCAAGGTGCCTGGTATCCTTCTCGAGGATGGCAAGAAGAAGAAGCTGGACACGGATGAGCAGGTCGGAAAGAAGGTCGACCCGGCCGAGCCAGCGGAGACGCCGAAGGCACCCGAACCCAGCGACGACCAATCCACGGCCATCGCGAACAAGACCATTGGTGCTCAGGTGGACGCTCTTTTGACCCGCCTTCCTGAATTCACCAATAAGGATGCCGTTGACGAGACCGCCATCGACTTCTGCTTCTTGAATTCCAAGGCATCTCGCAACCGCCTGATCAAAGCTTTGACCGAAGTCCCCAAAGGCCGTACGGATCTCCTCCCTTTCTGGTCCCGACTCGTAGCCACGCTTGGACAGTACATGCCGGATGTGCCCAAGGGGGTGGTGGAATATCTGGACAACGAATTCCGAAGCCTGCAGCGGCGGAAGGAAAAGGACTTCCTTGGTCAAGTGCGGCTCAGTAACATTCGCTACCTGGCCGAGTTGACCAAGTTCGGAATAGTTCCGGAACATGTCCTCTTCCACTGCCTCAAAGTCAGCGTGGACGACTTCTCCCGGATGAACATCGAGATCATCTGCAGTCTGCTCGAGAACTGCGGAAGATACCTGCTGCGGAACCCCGACACGGCCCCTCGCATGGCCACCTTTTTGGAGACTCTTCAGCGCAAGAAGTCGGTGCAGCACATCGGCCAAACAGAGCGCATGCTTATCGAGAACGCCGTCTACTACGTCGACCCTCCCGAGCGGGCCTCGATCCAGCAGAAGGAGCGCACGCCGACCGAGCAGTTCATTCGCAAGCTCATCTATGTTGATATGACCAAACGCAATTACACCAAGATCCTGAAACAAATTCGGCGTTTGCACTGGGAGGAGCCCGAGGTAACTACAAGCCGACCCATGGGCACAAGATCTACTAAGGCGTCCGCTTACACGCATCTCAGGTTGTCGCCATTATTGCCAAGGTGTTTACGAAGCCCGGCAAGGTTAAATACGGCAGCATCCACATTCTTGCAATTTTGCTCGGCGCCATTTACCGGTACCACCCCAGCTTTGTGGTCGCGGTTATTGATAGCGTACTTGCGTCTGTGGCTATTGGTCTGGAGCAGAACGACTTCAAGTACAACCAACGTCGCATTGCTGAGGTCAAGTATCTTGGAGAGCTTTACAACTACCGAATGGTTGACCATCCGATTATCTTCGACACATTGTACAAGATCATGACCTTTGGTCATGGTAAGTACTTTCCGCACTACCATGACTTTGTTCGCCCGCTCATTCATTTCAAGCAGGAGGAGCCCCTATTCCTGGGAGAATCAACCCCCTTGATCTCCCAGACGACTTCTTCCGCATTCGTCTGGCCGCAACGATACTCGAGACCTGCGGCATGTTCTTCAACCGAGGAGCTGCTGGGAAGAAACTCGACTATTTCTTATCGTTCCTGCAGGTAAGCATTGCCCCTTTCGCCGCGTTCTGGCCCATTCGACACCCTATACTAACGTATCCTAGTACTACATTCATACCAAGGTGCCTCTACCCATGGACATCGAGTTCATCGTCCAGGATACATTCTCCCTCGTCCGCCCCCAGTGGAAGCTAGCCACCAATCTGGAAGAGGCGTCCAAGGCGTTCCAATTGGCCCTCATGCAGGACCAGAAGAACGCTGGCCTCGATAAGGCGGCCGAGCCCGACGATGCTGAGAGCGATACCAGCTCTGACGACGACGGCGGAGAAGGTGACGAAAACCTTGTGCTCCCAGAGGACGATGGGGAAGAAGACAGCAACTCGGAGGACGAGGAAGATGATGTAGGCGGATTCCAGAGACCAATCTTCCCTATCGCCGGGCTTTGCTGATTTTATTTGCAGGACGTCGAGAACCAGCCCCAATCGCCCCACGATTCCGAGTCTGAGGAGGAAGCTATTGTGGTCACCCGCAAGGCCGAAGAGGTCGACCCCGAGGAGGAAGCCGACTTCGAGCGTGAGTATGCAAAGATGATGGCTGAGAGTCTAGAATCCCGAAAGTTTGAGAGGAAGTCGCTTTTCGATGCACCAGTGCCGGTTCGACCAAAGGCACGCGAAACACCCGCTTCCCAAGACTTGGAGGACAGCGGCGAGTTCGAGAGCCCCGTTACCAACAAGATGGCCTTCTCACTTTTGACCAAAAGAGGCAACCGCCAGCAGGTAAAGGCCAACCGGGCTACCCTTTTACCCTCGGTATTTTGGGTTCTAATCGTGGAACAGACTCGCACGGTTGAGCTGCCTTCGGACTCCAATTTTGCTGTGGCTTTGAAGAACCAGCAGCAGGCAGAAAAAGAAGAGCAGCAGCGCATCAAGAACCTGGTGCTGAACCTAGACCTTCGCGAGGCAGAAGACACGGATGGTAACAGCGACTCAAACACTCTGCCCTCTCATGGAACCTCTGTTAACGCCTCCCTCTGCAGCAGGCCACGAAAAGACACCCGTTTACCACCTCAACCGCTCCGATAAGATGGGCAAGGACCGCGGTGGCCAGCGCGTCCGCAGGCTCCAGATGAATGACCTGGACTGGTATGAGAAACCCCAGCAAAAAACCCGTCGTTGGAAGGAGATGCCTGGGACAGACTTGTCTGTCCCCGAAGAGACGCGCGCTGGGAGTAACAGCTCGCCGAGACTTCAGGGCGCGAGCAAGCGCCCTGTGTCACTGGCCAATTCTCAGCGCCCATCACGGAATCAGGCCAACCAAGCTCAACGACGGTGACGGAACAGGGGATAATTGCTGACAAAGGCCGGCTGGGCTGCAATTTAGGACTTGAGTTTCGCGTCTGCGCCGCATGGCATAGACAATTCACATTTTCTACGGGCATCGACGGGATGGGTGCTCGGGACACCTGAGCCGTGGTTCGGCAGTCTCGCTACGGTTCCGTCCTGCGAGCCGGCCGTCCGGATGCTAGGTCACTGGGCACACCAGCCCATTGCAGGCAGCCCTGCCGTAGCAGATATGTCGCTACATCACTGGAAGGTGACGACATCTGTGCCGTGGTCCAATGCAGGCTGCATGGGCCCAGAGCCACGCTGGACGGCGACGCTGTCTGGATGATGATGTCCTGAGTGTCCTGAGTGAATGGCTGACGACAGCAAGAGCTATTCTGCTCGCGCGGGGGCCGAGGTTGGGCGGGGGCTTTGTGCTGCGATTTGAATGGGGGGGGCGCTGGACGAAACGAACACGACGGGCCGCGTGGTGACATGTCGCTCGAGAGACGGGGCAGACTGACGACTGCATGTTCCTCCCATGGCAGTACGCCGTGGCTGCGCCCAAGAAAACTGATATTGCGATTTTGCTTTCTTGTCACTCACTCATAGTTGCTTCTGATATACGTTGTTAACATACAAAAAGGCACATTTTGGACCAATAAGTCGTACCGTGGGCATTGGCGGCGCGCAGGGGCTGATGAACAGGGCAGCGCGGATCCTCGGCAGCGTGCTCGGCGGAAGTGTTCCCGCAGGAACGATGGTATCCTAATAATACTTACTCTATGTGTTCGCACGCACGTGCCCTGCCGAGGCTGTCGTGCGCAGTTTCGTTTCCACATTGCTACGCAGGACTTATGCTCACTCGGATTTTCTTGCTGGGAGGACGAGTTTAAGATTACAAACGTCCATGCTCGCGGATCACAGCAGTGGTCCCCTGCCAATGCCGCGTCGACGGCGTATGCATTCAGGGAGGGCGGCGCAGGGTATATCGGTAGGATGCGGGTGGAGCACGCCATGTACCGTGTAAGAGGTGAGGAGGGTAGGGGAGAAGAACAAAAGCTGCCAGGGCCCGGGGTTCTTGCCCATTCGGACCATGTGTTTCGTTGCTTTTCTCACACTGATGAGCCGGCCATGGAGAGACACTTTTCATCCAGCTGCTAGTTCGGGTTTGGTCGTTTCAGGGGTGGGTGAGCTTTGCGTACGATGCGTGATCTTCTATACATATTTCGTAGCTGCTTACCTACTTTAGTACTTACCCACCCGCGTACAGCATACCTACCCTGTAGCACAGTGGGGCGAAACCAGGAGCGAAGTCTTCCGTAGTGATCCATCCATGGATGTGATGGAGGATTGCGATTAAGAACGGGACCATCAATCTCTATTCCACGATCCGGTGGGCGAAGGATTGCGCAGTTCGGTAGTTGCCTCTCCACCTTTTCCCCACCCAACTCAAGAATACCGAACGGAAGTCCAAAAGAGCTCTCGTAACACATTCATCCAGGCCTCACGTAGAGCTGTTTGGTTAAATGGCTGAATGGTTACAGGGCCACCTACGTCTTTGTGCGTACATGTCCAGCCTGCAGGTGGGTTGTCGCTTCGTCAACCGGCAAGCTTGAAGGGGGCGAGCGACCGTAAATGCGACGCTGTTGAAAAATTCGCATATGATAGGTGGCAGTGGGCTGGTGGCTATTGGATTGTACATCGTACATAGACGACGTCTGCACCCGCGCGCACGCCAATGGCCCGGCAGGCCCAATCAGCGGCGGGAAGCGGCTCACAGGCGGGCGGTTTTGCAGGTTTTCGGAAGTGGTTGCGCGAATGACGCGACCCGGGGGGGGGACTAGAGCGGCCGACTTGCCAAAGCACCTCACGCACGATGTGCTGGCTGGCGCTGGCCAAGGCAACGATACGAGGGCACGACGCCGCCTGCAGCTTGGCAGTCGTCTGTTCTGCAACCTGGTGTTACGCTGCTATACCGCGAAGGTCTTCGTCTCCTGTTCAATGTACTGCCGGACGGCGGGGGGGCCTCTATACCCACTCAGCAAGGCCGGCGGAGCTGGCCCGACCTGAAGCATGCAATATGTACCCCAGCTGAGCCGACGACCCCGACTGACGTCCCATTTCCAGCATCCATCACCATTGGGAGGAGGAAACGATTCTTGCCCGCCCCCCTGTTGAGGATCGCCTTGGGTGGCGTCACGCCAGGCTCCCCCGGCTCCCTAGACGACGGGAATCGAAGAAGTGTCCGCCTGCCGGTCCATTTTGCCCATCTGCTTGGCTCCATCCATCATCGCATGCCATGCTCATCATCTTATCGTCGTCCACCAGCCCAACTTGGACCAACTGGATTTCCACATGATCCCCATCCCAAGCGACCTGTGCTGCAGTGCTCGTTGTTCAACCCAGTCAAAGCACCTAACATGACCAGGTCGATACCTAACTTGCCTCCTACTCCTAGTTGGTAGCCCGTCTGTTTCCCCCACACACTTTCTACTATGGTACTTGGTAGAAAGGGCGTGTGGTGGATGCTACGCGGGATCGAGTGCAGGCCCTATCCGCAATTGGACCCCACCCACCCGCACCAAGACAGTAAAACCCACCCACTCAGAACATCCAGCCTGTTCCTTGGTGCCGGACCACAACCACTACCACTTCCCACACACACCACTCCCACACCACTCCCCCATGGAACGACGCTTTGTCACTCTAGCGGTCCTTCACTCCTCTTTCCAAAACGACCCGACTGGTCGCCAAGAGTCACAACCGGGTTTGCATGGCTTACGCCTTGGGCCTTCCTTCCTTTTAGCGCCAGGTACCCGCCCGCCGCGGCTCGGAGGCCGCAAGAGGGGCGAAGAGAGCCAGGGAGACAAGAGAAGAAGAAGGAAGAAGGAAAGAAAGAAAGAAAGAGGGAAATCAAAAGAACATAGTGAGAGGCTTGCCGAAGTCGCACAACCACCCAACTCGGCATCGTCTCCGGCTAGTCGTCGGGCCCGTATGACCCTGCGAAGCCATCAGGCCACGGATCTTGGAAACGCCGTTGGGGCTACAGTACGCATGCGTTTCTGCTAAAATAAGCCCATATGCTATGCGGGTGGCATTGCGGATGGCTTGCCCGTGGGTGCGGCTGCTTCAGTCAAATTCTGCCGCTTTTGACTCACATCCCCATGCCGCTCGCCCGGGCAAGCCTTGTTTGAAATAGCCGTGTCGCCTCGCTCGGGAGCCGCTGGCCTTTTGTCCTGTTTAGGCATGCAAATCACGACGATGCATATTGGCTGCAGACGGACAGCAGTCTGGCCCCGGGGCAGTTTGATGCGATTGGCTGTCCGTCCATATACCCAATAGCAAATACTCAATACTCCGGCAATATTATTTCCAGCTGAGATCTCGGCTCTGCATATGGCCTCGCCTCCTCCCGGCTGCTTCCCAGCCCGCCGACTTGCCGTCTGTACGGCCTATTTCTGTTACGAGGGATGCGTTACCCCAAGGCGAGACCACCTCTGCTTGCAGAAACTGTTATGCAGCTTTCGCCAATAGTGACCTGCACTCAACCACGTGTGAATACGAGGCTGCTCCATATGCCCGGGCCTGGCCTCGAGACGCATGCAACGCGCCACGGGACCTCTCTGCTGTCTGTCTACCTTTGGGGAGGTTTGTACCGTCTCCGATCTTTCGTGCCGGGCCTCGCGGCGAAACGCTTCTCTCGATCGCCAGGGGTCTCCAGTTGTACTGTGTATATCAAGACCCACCGACCGAGAGGCTCCAAGGGAGTGGAGCCGCCCGATATCCCCGGGGCAGTGCTGCGGTCCCGAGCACAAAACAGCTTGTCCCGTCCCGTGTATTAACCCTGAACAACGGTCTGGAAGCGGTGCCTTACGGTGGCCATCCCTATGCTCCTTACGTCTCTTCCTCCACCCTCCCCTTGTGGAGCTGCTTGAGGGGGGAGATCCCCTGCCCTAGGCTTGTGGTTCTACCCGCTTCTTCTGGTACGCATGTACTTACATCAAGTACATTTCTACCTCTACGTGCTACACCCTTAGGTGCCTTCTCCCTGGTATCCAGCCGAGGACCCGATGGCCTGGATTCTCCCAGGGTATATACGGCTAGAAGGAAGGACTGCCTAGCTGATCCATTCTTACGGTCTCTATTATTATATGAATGTAGCCGTCCCCGCCCGCGTGCTTGACCCTTTTAACCGCCGTGGTGGTGCTCTCGGCTTCTTGCATCTTTTCACTCGCTCTATCGACCTTCTACCGGGCCGCCACTTTTCCTCCCCATTTCCACATTTCACTCGCACGCTGGCTGTGAGGTTCGGTCTCGCCGTGCTCCAAATCAGGTACGTGACTCTCGTAGTATAAACGCGAACGTTATGTGACGTGGTGGCTGACCGGGCGTAGGAAACCACAGATTTTAGGGTATTTTCCATTGGACTGACCGCCGGGAATAATACTTCGTGTTTGGATACCGGGCCAAATATTCCACCTCCAAAACCGCCTGCCAACGCCGCCGCCACGGATACAGTACGAGCCCTGTTACCTTTTTGCCGACGCGCCGGAGCAAACGACAGCGCATACCTAGACCATTCCCGGATTCGTCACGCGCCCTGTCTCCCATGCTCAAGTGGACTTGCATGCCCGTCCTCAAGTGACGACCATTGGGAATTTTGGGGTCCCTTGCGTCGAGCTGCAGGTAGCCGCAAACACCCATCCTGTGTAGCCGCCGTATCGTGGCGGTCTCCCCACCCTCGGTTTCTCATTCCCCTCCCCTGTCTGCGTCTTTGTCAGGCGGTGGACACAGGCCGATTCAAAAACCCTCGGGTGCCCCCCGTGCCGCCTGCGAGAAGCGCCTTCCCTATTCAGATTAGAGGTCAAGCTCGACCTCATCGTTGCCCATCATGGAGTACGACATCAAAAAGATGTGGCCGGTGCAAGACGTGAGTGAGCGTCCGGGTGGGAAAAGGAGGCCGGTACATTCAGCTGACGTGCGCGCCTTTTCGAACAGATCATCTACACGTCCATTGTCGGCGTCTGTATGTTGGCAGCCGTGTTGGAATGGTTTCTGTGGATAGCCGCATTCCTGTACTGTCTGGTCAAGGTTTTTCAGAAAGCAGAGCACTGGACCATTCGCGTTCTGGCCGTCATCATTGGTGTCCTGTTCACGCTCCTTCGGTACGTTGGCCATCCGGTGCGCCGTCGTGGAACATGCTGCTAACACCGACCTCTTACCAGTCTCATCTTCCTGCCCATCATGGTGGTCACTCTTCCACTTCCCAGCGTTATTGTCCAGTATTGGCCCAAGGATATGGTCGTCGTGCTCCAGTGGTTCGCCTTCTGGAGTTTCGCCGGCCTGCTGACCGTGCCCTGGTTATTCTGCATCTACCAGCTTGTCACGCACCACCTGGGGAGAACGAAGAGAATTAAGCAGGTGCTGGATGAGACGTCGGCGCCTAAAGTCGTCATCGTCATGCCTTGCTACAAGGAGGATCCCGAAGTCCTCGTGACGGCCATTAATTCGGTCGTGGACTGCGACTACCCGCCCTCGTGCATCCACGTCTTTCTTTCGTTCGATGGAGACCAGGAAGACGAGCTGTATCTCAACACCATCGAAAAGCTGGGGGTGCCACTGACCCTCGAGACCTACCCCAAGAGTATCGATGTTACCTACCGCGCTGCCCGAATCACCATCTCGAGGTTTCCGCACGGAGGCAAACGCCACTGCCAAAAGCGGTCATTCAAGCTCATCGACAAGGTATACCAGCAGTATCTCAAGAGAAACGACAATCTTTTTATCCTTTTCATCGACTCGGACTGCATCCTGGACCGCGTCTGCCTGCAGAACTTCGTCTACGACATGGAGTTGAGTCCTGGCAACCGCCGCGATATGTTGGCGATGACGGGCGTCATTACCTCCACGACCAAATCGCACAGTGTCATCACCCTTCTGCAGGATATGGAATACATCCACGGCCAGCTGTTCGAACGCACCGTCGAGTCCGGATGTGGTGCCGTGACCTGCTTGCCAGGG
Source organism: Nigrospora sphaerica (assembly GCA_018287875.1). Taxonomy (NCBI): domain Eukaryota; kingdom Fungi; phylum Ascomycota; class Sordariomycetes; order Amphisphaeriales; family Apiosporaceae; genus Nigrospora; species Nigrospora sphaerica. The sequence goes on from JAGVVL010000002.1 coordinate 5,939,172, forward strand.
GCTCTGACGATGTTGCGCTTTTCCGCCTTCCGTCGCATGGCCAAGTACTACTTTGCGGACAAGGCCGAGCAGTGTGAGGACCTGTTCGATTTCGCCAAGAGCCATCTGGGAGAAGACCGATGGCTCACGCATCTGTTCATGATTGGCGCCAAGAAGCGCTACCAGATTCAAATGTGCACGTCGGCCTTCTGCAAGACGGAAGCCGTGCAGTCGGTCCGCTCACTGATCAAGCAACGACGAAGATGGTTCCTGGGGTTCATCACGAACGAGGTGTGCATGCTGACGGATTGGCGCCTCTGGAAGCGGTACCCCATCCTTCTCACGGTCCGGTTCATGCAAAACACTATTCGCACGACGGCCCTTCTGTTCTTCATCATGCTGTTGGCCATCATCACGACGACCAAGAAGGTTGCGGATCTCCCGGTCGGTTTCATTGCCATCTCTCTGGGCCTGAACTGGCTCATGATGATCTACTTCGGCCTCAAGTTGAAGCGCTTCAAGATCTGGCTCTACCCCATGATGTTCATCCTCAACCCCTTCTTTAACTGGTATTACATGGTCTACGGCATATTCACGGCCGGCCAGCGGACATGGGGCGGCCCCAGAGCCGACGCCGCCACTGCGGATAACAACACGACACCGCAGCAGGCCGTCGAACAGGCCGAAAATGCTGGAGACGAACTGAACATCGTGCCCGAAACCTTTATTCCCGCTGTCGAAGCCAAGGGCAAGGGCAGGGCCGTCGGAGTGCAGCGAACGAGAAGCAAGCTGCAGCCTCCGGACAAGGCCGAAGGCAAGTTTACGGCACCGGAAAAGAAGGCCGACGGATTCTATACGCACCCCGAGGAGTCGGCCTACAGCGTCCACCTAATGAGCGACGGCCTGCCCAAGAGCAACTTCGACCTTGTCCATCGCGACTCATGGGACAGCTTCATGACGGACAGCCCGGGACCGGGCAACTCGGTCTACTTCCCCCGCCGCGTCGAGAGCATTATGGGCGAGGAGGACCGGAGGAAGTACGAGATGGCGCAGGCCAACCAATACAACTCGTGGGTGGCCAAGTCGAAGCAGTATGCGGTACCACCGACGGGCCAGGTGTACGAATTCTCCGATGTCGAGCTCGCGCGGGGCGGCTGGACCGATACCGTCGACACGGCCTATTCCGACTACGCATCGGAACCAGCCCGCCAGGGCTTCGGCAGCGGCGTCGGCAGCCGGGCCGGCTCATCGACGTCATCTCGGGACCCGTCGCCGGGCCCGTCGGCGAGCACACCCGAGCCGGGCCAGTCTTCACGACGAGCGAGCCTGGGCGTGCCGGTGAACAGCTACCGTCCAACGCCGCGTACCGGACGGAGCCCGCTCGGACGCCAGAGTTGGATGCGGACCTCGGAAGACTCGAACCTGGAGGGCCCAGGGAGGGACGAGGGTTCGGCATCGAAGCGTTCATCACACGAGAGGGGTCCGTCCAAATGAGCTTATGCGCTCGGCTGACACGACCGGACCCTTGTGTGGGTTTCGGTTGGTATCCTGGTTTGTGGTCTATGCATAACTTGGCATATAAGGAGCGATGAGCGTGCATACATGAACGGCGCATTGGCGGCAAAAAGTAAACAGCATTCTGCAGGAGCATCGACTGGTACCTGTTCATGTTTGGGATGGATAGGGGGGGGGGTATTCGACGAAAGGCGCGTAACTCTCCTTTGCGCAAATATAGACGATATAATTCTTTTTTCTAACAGATTACACAATCTACGATTTACGTTCGCACTCCTTACCCTCAGTCTTTGACCTCTTGAATAACATCTAAGCGCCCGCCTGACATAAGATGAACAGATTTTCTCAGACTCCTTCCCGGCAACCCGGGTGCCCCACCCCCGGGGCCATTGCCGGGATCGGGAGGGCCGCCGGCCCTCGGCGAACAGCTCGACGCCCCGGTCGGGCACGCCGTTCACCCGCGGGCGGTCCTCGACTGCCGTGATGTGGAGGGGAATGCCGGCCGCATTCCCGTCGGTGCAATATGTCACCGCCGACCCTGACCGTGCCGGGCTCGTTGCTGAGCTGGAGCGTGATGTGGTTGTGCGCCGGCACGTACGACGCCATCTTCACGCCCATTCGCGCCTCGCGCAGCGTTACAAACGAGGTTTTGTTGGCTCTGGCGAGAAAACGGTCAGTCAAGGAGGAGACATGATATGGCGACGGAGAGTCGAAAGCCGGTGGCCGAGGATGGATTATAAGGGGCCACCGCATCGGGCCCGACTTATATGGATATGCGGATAAAGCGGGGAAAGGAGGCCGGGGATCGCAGCGAGCTTTCAAAGGCTCCTGGGGCCGGTTTGGTAAGAGCAGTGCTCAGACTACAGGACTATCGAGGGTGTCGTCGCAATCGCGTTCTCCCTTCCCGGATAAGTACCCGTCATCGTTACCTATTCTTCTTGGAGGAATTGCAGTAATGAATCACACCACGACAGGTATTTTGCGCGGGGACACAAGGGGTGGTGGCGTGACGGCAGCGCGGTAGACGCCACAACTCCGAACTTCCGGCTCTCACATGGGCGCGGGATGAAGCCTTTTGTCAGATCCGGATTTGGACGCCGTCGAGACTCAAAGGACGGGGCCGTCGACGAGCTCGGCCAGGCGTCAGAGACGTACTCTCAGCACAAGGGAGACTGTCACTATCATTTTCTCTGTATCAACCTAGATTTTGCAAGAAGTAGCCGAGGCGACGCACTGAAGTATGTTACGGACACACTCAGACATAGGAAGAACTGTTCCTCAGCCGCGGCTGGGGCTCTTGTACGGAACAGCGGGGTCAGAACTTCTAGTCATGATAGAAACGGACTAAGATACAGAATCTTAAATCATAAGCAGTGCTATAATGGGCAGACGAGAGCCTTCGGGGCGTTGGCCATCTCAAAAAAGGGCCTTCTTCGCAATCAAGGCGGACAAGCACCCCGGCAAAAGCGGACGACAGCCCAGGGCAAAGAGGTTCCTACTGGAAAAGCCTTACTCGTGCGATGATGACCAGCAAATATTGTCTGGATCTCGGGCAGCATAGGCTCCATAGACTTTATACCGTGTTATATTTCCATATGGCGCGGGCGGGCGGACTCGGTGTGAGTGGTATTCTTTGAAGATGGGTCTGCCGTGTCCACAAGAAGCTTTGGGTGAGTACATTTCGATATAAGTGCAAACTAGATGCGTGGCATAGTGAGGTACATCCTGTGAGTATCTATGGCAGTGGCGGTGGCGGAGGCTGAACCTTCCGCACCAGCAGGACTCCCTCGATACCTTTTTGAGGATCGGGTATAGTTTCCCCAAAACGCCATGTTCTTTCTGTTCTATGCGGCCATATCCTGGTTGACGTCGGCCCGTTCCCCGATTAAGTAAAATATGTACTCGTGGCGTGCCACCCGTGCATCATGTGTTGATCTGTTGTCTCGGCTACGGAAACGAACAAGCTTCAGCGCCGACTGGAATGATTCAAACCCAGCCAGTCAGTAATCACTCAATGAGTCGACAGTGAGCAGCAGCACCAAGAAAAACCGAATGCTTTCGCAGTAGATGTGGGAAGAAACAACGGGAACCTCCTTGCGGATGCCACGTTCAAGACGTTGCGGGCGCTCGTCCCAGCCGAGCGGCTCGCCTCGACAACTGCGAATAGTATGGTCTGTAAGTAATTTGTTTCCCTGCGGGCCGAAGTTGGAGGAAAGCCCCTTGCCAAACTCCCGGTACTGTTAAGTACCTCTTCTTGCCTGGCCGTTTGTTTGTGATTAAAATGGGATGCCACCGCTTTACGGCGCAAGTCACCTCGAGGTGCTCCAGAGCTATGTAAAGCATGTACATGTAAATATTGACGACCAGCCTCTGGCGCTGCCAGGTAATCTTGGTCCAACAATGGGTACGCCTGGCAACCGGGAAGCTGTTTGATCTGTTTACCGGAGGATGGGTGCGGGTACCTTATATAAAACAAGGAGGCTAGTGAACAGTTGCACAGATCGATATGCCGGTGACTTGTACAATTAGTTGACAAGACACGCGATGGGTGGAGAGAACCTTCTTCTACCTTGACGAGCTGCAGGCTCGTCGATTACCTACGCCATTCCCTGATACTCACACAGTAGACCCCTTACAAGAAGCTAGTTCGGCTCCCAATACCTTTAGACCTTCCCCTTTTACTTCCCTCGACCGAAGTAGGCCTCCTATGTAGCTCGTAGCGGAAGGCTGTCTAAACTTTGGTCGGCCCAATTGAGGACCTTTTTTGCTTTGGTGGGTTGGCGGGGCAGCTCAACCTTCGGCGCAGGAGGTACACCACACTTACAGTATCATCACTTTAGGATGTTGACTGGCTCTTACTGGGGCTGACCGTTGCCGCTGTCACTGCCGCTGCCGCCGCCGCACTGCCGTGCCTGTCAGAGGAGGGCACAAACAAAGTACATGTATTGATTTACATTATCAAGTCAAGTTGTTGATCTATGCATTGATGTATGTACGTTCGTAATGGCCGCGCCGAGATAAGCCATCCTTCCATCCAATTGCGGCAGTTTTTTCGTCGGCCTTCTACCTCCCAAGAAAGCTCCAGCTGAGGGTCCCGCCATCGCATCCCACATCCATCCCACCACATACATCCATCCCACTAATCGCGCTCCGAACGGCCAGGCACTTTCCCTTCCGCCTAGGTCGCGCCATCTTCCCGTCTTGTTTGCTCGTTTGATACCCCTCGTTGCGCTGCGGTTGCAAAGAAGTGGAAGCCTTGCCTTCTATCCTACTACTTCTTACAGAGTGCCCAGCTTCAACTTCCCTGCTGCATCCACTGCAGTTCCGACGGCGCATTGCAGCGAGTGCAGTCGTCGCTTCCTCCCGTCGCATCGTAACCCGCCATCCACCCGAATTCTCTGGCTCGTTCCCCTCACTGCTACTGCTACGCCTTCAGCACCACCACCACTACCACCACCACCCCGACCACCTCTCCCATCGTCACAGGTGGTACAAAGACACACAGCGACAACGCACCCGCCCTTCCATCGCTCCACCTCCACCCGCCCACGCACCACCGGCACCCACCCACAGCCTAGGGACCAGACCAAATAATGGCCGACCAAGGCGCAAACCAGCCCACAGCCGGCCAGCCCAGTCCCGCGCCCTCTGAACTCGACCGCCCACCCGTCAAATCCTCTTTGGCCGAGGACCCCGACACTGCGGCCGCGCGCAAAGAGTTCCGGAACACTGCCATATCCGAGCGCCCCAGCTTGTCCTTCGACGCCGCCCCCGGCCGTGCTGATACGCCCGATCAGACCGACAAGATGAAGGACCACATCTCCTCCCCTAAGAAGAAGCGAGCCCACGACGAGGTCGACGAGAACAAAGAGCAACCCCATGATGCAAACGGCGACGTCTCCCCGCTCGGCGCCGACGCCGCCGTCAGCCGAACCAACCGATCGGAGCCCGAGAAGAAGCGCCCCAGGGATGTTTCTAGCGAGATCAAGCCGGCCGCTGATGCCGACAAGCCTGCCGTACGTCTGCCTTTCCTCTTTTCCGTCTTCTATGCCGCTGCCCTCCGTCATCATCGAAGCTGACCGCGCCCAGGACTCTGACAAGTCGGATACCGACGCCAAGGCCGCGGCCGATAAGCCCAAGGCCACCTCCAACGCGGCTTTCAGCAGCTCTGGCTTGTCGGGCTTTGCCAGCCAAGCATCGCCCTTCCTCCAAGCAGCTGGATCGCAGCCTCTCACCTCATTTGCCAGTCCTTCGGGCTCGGTATCGCCCTTCGGCGCCATGTTGGGATCCAAGCCCGAAGCGACGACGGGCTCGGTGTTCGGCAGCGGCGGCCAGGCCAACGGATCCTCGCCATTCGGACAGGTCGGCGGCGCGTCCAAGCCCTTCGGCGGCAGCGCTTTTGGCTCGGGTCTTGGCGGCGGCCTGACGGGCCTGGCGTCCGGCGCCAAGTTGACGTCTTTTGGCACCCCCGGAGAGTCCTTCAAGGGGGGGAAGCCGGCAAAGCCTTTCGGCGCCCCGGAGAGCGATGCTGAATCGGACGAGGAGGACGGCGGCGACGGCGACGCCAAGGCCGGCGACGAGGAAAAGCAAGACAGGGACGAGAAAGAAGGCGAGGACGACAGGAAAAAGGTGAAACTGCAGAAGAGTGAGCCGCCCCCTCCTGACCATGTTAGTACGCACGCACTAACCCTTTGCTTTCCAGCCAATGTAGACGATGGTGAGGCGGGCGAGGCCACTATCCTCCAGGTTCGCGCGCGGATCTATTTTCTCGACAAGAGTTCCGAGCCTGCGGCTTGGAAGGAACGCGGGGCCGGAAACCTCAAGCTTAACGTACCGGAGGCCTGCGTCGATTTGGACGACAGTGGCGTGCCCATCCCCGGATCATTTGACGCGTCGGCCCTTGATGACGCCGACAACAAGACGGTTCGCCTCATCATGCGCCAGGATGCTACCCACCGTCTTCTCCTGAACAGCGTCGTCGTGCCTGCCATGGTGTTCTCGGAGAAGCCCACCAACAAGACCATTTGCGTGCTCTTCACTGCCATTGAGGACAAGGGCGAACCCGTCAGCATCCAGCTCAAGGTACGTCGGACATTGCGAGGCATGCCCGACACCACGCGCTAACAGACGGCCCTAGATGAACCCCGGGAATGCTAAGAACTTCCTTAACGAGATCGGAAAGATCCAGCGTGAGCTTCAATCGAACTAGAAGTTCGATGATGCGTCAGCTGCCGGCCTTCGCTCACCTGTCCCCGTCGCGACGCCACCCGGACCCGTCCCGGAAGTCTCGGGCTGGATTCGAGAGTCGGGACACCCGGGCGACCATCTGCACGTGAAAGAAGACTTCGACGCAGTCAAGACTGATAGTAGCTCTACTGAAATACCAACACGTGCGCGGCACAGTTCCTCTCACGACTCTGCCCACGTCTCCCAGCATCGGTCCTTTGCTGAGGACAGCGATGAAACTTGTTTTTCTTCTTGCCGGAGCCCTAATGGCTCTGGAATCATATCACCGCAGAAAGATGGGGGACCCGCTGCGGAACCCCAGGAGGAAATACGTCCACTACGAAAATCGGACGCCGGCACAAACCTGGACGCCGGGACCCAAGAGTGGCGCGGACCGTGGGGTGCCCAGGGGCATCCCCGGGGCCCATGAGGACCGGGACTAAAAGCGAGAATGACCAAAATTTTGTTCAAGAAGTTGGAGGAGCCCAGAGATACCCTATAATCATGATGCGACGACGCGCACGGCCGACGGAGAAGGTTGCCGGCGAGGATAGGCCGCCCGGATGCTTGAGCACTGAGCGAGCCTCGCTCTACATACGGAACCGGTTCAAACTTGTCTAAGTCAAGGGCGGGTGGTCTGCAATTCCTGGCATATAGAGTTCTGTTGGCCGTGTTTTGATATCTGCCAACCCCTTAGACTCCCATAAGCAGCAACATTGTACGTTTTACATACTAATGCTAGAGTCAAGTATCGACACGACGGGGGCCTGTTCAGCAAGCGACGCATTTTTCCATATTCAGCGTGGCCATTTTCCGGCAGGACGCGATCCAGCGGCCCTGCTGGTCCTGGCTACCCTTCCCATCTCCAGCGCTGCTGTAACTTCGGCGGCCACAAGGGCCCCGAGGTCAGCGGCGCCTTTCACAGGGCATGTTTCCGTCGTGAGTTTCTTCCTGTCCTGGTGTACCCTCGGTTGTCGCTTCACGCACTACAGTGTAGTCGCGGGTGATTATGATGGCGCCGCCGGGGTGAGTGGACGCGGGCGATGGGCAGTCCTGCAGTATAATATCCTCGTCATCTCCTTGCTTATCCCGCGGAGGATTGCCGATGCAAAACAGAGTGCGCTCGCTTCGGGTTCGCTTGGACCGGCTCCTAGTTCTCGAGGAGGCGACCCGACCGCGGTCGCTAAGCCGTTGGCCCGACCGCTGGAGACTGCCTGTGGCCTGGTCGAGGATTGGCTTGAGCGAGGGGATACAGGAGGCCGCGATGATGGCATTGCCCTCGATGCTGCGTTGTCTGTGTGAGTATCGCGAGATGGGCCGGGCCGTCTCGACGGGCCGACGACGCAGTGCGGCTTACCACGTCCACTTCGCCACATCGGCCGTATCATCTACCGTTCCCCCTTCAGCCTCTCGTTTTCTTCGGCGATGGAGACAGGCTCGGGCACCTACAGGTGAAATCCGGGCTTCGAAGTTTTGGTATACTGCAGCACTTGACCATGGAGATTGCTGTCGCCCTGTCATCGCCGGGGGTTAGGGGCAAGCCGGGAAAGCGAGCAAATAACGAAGACAGGCCCCCTTACAGAATGCCAAACCCCAACGAGACGCTGATGGCCAAGCGCTTTTGGGAACTCAAACGCAGCTTCCACACGACGGCGGCCGGATACAGGGAGAGGTACAAGTCGGTAACTGCTGAAAAGGCTGTGTCGGCGCATCCTCGGCGTCAGCCAGCTGCGGTTGTCGGGCCACCGTATTTTTTTTTTTCGAAAGGGTGGGGGCTGGGAGTGTGCGGGATACTGATGGGGGGGAAGGGGGAGTGGAGAGACGCACCACCGCCGTAGATGCCGAAAAGGACGTTGGTCTCGGGGCTCTCGTAGAGGCCGCGGTCGTCGAGGCGGGTGGTGGCGAGGCGCACGGCGGCGACGGCGAGGAGCTGGGCGAGGCAGACGGCGGCGACGGCCCAGAGGAAGAGGGCGTGGGCGCGGCCGGGGTTGAGGACGCGCGTGAGGAAGGCGACGGCGGCCAGCTTGGGCACGCCGTACGACAGGATGCCGAAGGCGAAGCCCGCGAGCGTCAGCTCGAGCGCCGCCCCGCGCTCCGCCGCGCCGAGCTGCCCCGACGGCCGCCCCATGCCCGCCCGCACCGCCAGGACCTCGAGGACCACCTGGACCCACGCGACGACCTATCCGCCGGGGGGGAGATGAGCCGAACGGCCACCCCCGCCCGTCGTGTCAGTGGAGGGCGTTTGGTGGACATGTTCGGGAAGGGGGCCGGGGGATATGTAAAAGAGAGGGGGGAAAGGGGAGGGATCAAGACGACGACGCACCACGGATGCCACAATAAGGTAGTCGTCGGCATGGAGTCTACCCAGGATCACGCCCCGCGCGTACAACCTGGCCAGGGCGAAGAAGGTGCCACTGGCAGTCACGCTGCATATTACCATGACAATGTACGGGCCACGGTCAGGCGAATCCCTTGGCCAAATCAACGAACCGTCCATAATTAGGTACGCATATGACTCGAAGTTTTCGCCTGCACACAAATGAGGCACGAGGAGCTTCTTTAACGTCTTATATCTCCTCGGCCCATGTTTGTCGGTCGTCGTCACGGGCTCCCGCTACGTAACCCCCCTACAGCAAGCCCCCTTAACAATCGAGGACTGTGTCGCCACAGAGCAGGACGACGAGCAAACAACGAGCGTACAATTTCTCGCGCCGGTACCAGACGGCAGCCGACCGCCGGGAGAGGGAGGACCGCTGTGGGCGGGCGGCGCTGGGGTTCAAGGTCGCGGCTGGGCAAGCAAGGGAACCGGGCGGCGGGGGGGGATTGGAGGCCATTTCGCCTATGAGAAGCACGGCCACCCCTTGCTTAAAAGCATCACGAGGCGGATTCAGCACGAGCCGGGTTTTTCCTCCCTCTGCCCCGACGTCGGCGGCGAAGGCGTAGCTGGTCGATGACGCGGTGGCATCGGTCCGTTTGCTCGACTCTGGGCCCCCCCGCGCTGGGGCGTTTGTTATACTGCTCGTCGCCAGGGCCGGTTCCGAGGCTGGGCGGGACTCGGCTGTCGCAGAGGACAGCTTCGCTTTTAAACCGGGCCTCCCCGGGATACACCGGGGGGCGGGCGGTTGATGATGAGACGGACCATGGCTGGTCAGGCTTGCGTGTTGAGCATGGGCTCGCCACCGTTCATGACGCGGGCCGAGAGATGGGGAGCATGGCGGTGCTAGTCCAGATCCGCTACCCTGTTACTAACCACAGGCCACGATTCCAAAGCTCGTGAGGACGGTGTTCCTCGCTACTCATATCGCTAAGTTCAACAGATCATCTCTCTTTGGGAGTAGACAGACGCGGCATGTAACTACAAGTGGCTAGGTACGCGGTCCTGTTCAGGCCATCGTCGGCTAGGTAGGTTAGGTACTTTACTTACGGGGAGTGAAATGTTTGACTTTTGGGTATCCGGTACATACGACTCCAGAACTTAGCATTACTTCGGCTGGCAGGATATCGTATAATCCTCATGACATAAGTGGTTTGATACTAATGCTATATCGTGTAAGTGGGGGAAGGGGAGGGCCTTAGCTAATCACAGCTGGGAATCAGGGGTGACACAAGACGGCATCTTAGGGACAAGAAGCCTGGCGAGCCATCAAGCCGAATGATGATGGGCTACTGGGATAAAATACGATTCGACGGCCCATAGTCCCGAAATCCCGTCCAGCTCCCGTCCCTGAGGCCGGCGTTTGCCCGAGCCTCGCGGAAGCGTGGGGGGAGAAAGGAAGGAGAGGCGCGTCGACCGACGGTTATACGAGTATATGCACGTGGGATGCAAAGTCTCAGTCATCCCAACGTGCGCCGACGCATGGCGTGGGCGCGCCAAAAAGACCGCATAGGGAAGGTGGCAGTGGATAGGGCCTCGGCCGGCGAGGCCCTGGTATCAGTTCGTCTGATATGAGCGGAGCCCGTCTTCGACTCGGGCTGCATATCTACAGCTACTGATGCATGGTGGCTGCAGGCAATATGTACGAAGGCGTTGGCAACCGATCCAGTCCGTCGTCCGCGCTTTGGCGGCCGCGGGTGAGGGGCCGTTCAGGCGAGGAAGGCGGTTTTTTTTCTCATCCCACTTGCAGAGGCTGGAAAAGAACAGGGGTGAGGCTCTCTCTCCACCTCCCGGGGCTGGCAAGTCCTCCCGCGCGGCGGTCGAACCCGATTGGTGGTGCTGCCGGTGGGCCAATTAATATACTGCTGCTGTGCAGTTCGCGTTGCAACCCGCAGCTATCGCGGCAGGTTCCGGGCCCTGGGAATCGGTTCGGTTGCATTGCATCCATCTCACCGTCAGCCGTGGGTGACCCGGTTACTTTACATAGGTCAACCACCCCCCCGGTCTCAGCCGGGCGAAACCCCTCTCGCTTACCAGCCGTGGCCCTGCCAAGCGGTAAAGAAAACGAACAGGGCCGGCCCGCCCATCTTCACCGAAGCGCCCGCGCCGCAGGGCCCCGGCCCAGGACGGATCCTCGGGTGGTCCAGAATAGAGGCCTCACATGGTCCAGAACGTAGGCGGTCGGAAAACTAGTCGTGAGAAAACGTGCGGGCGGGTTATCGTGCATGAGTAAGGATCGCGATGCTGTGTCCTCCTCACAGTGGAGGGGGAAAGCTGACATGAAGCTACGCGGGCTTTGGTGAGGGGACCGGAAGATCCATGGGAAGGAGACTTGTAGACTTGTGCCTATAAAAAAGACGAGCTCACCCGTGACATTATTGCCTTCTCTAAGCTCGATTCACTACGAGTCCCTACCCATAGGCTCCCCGAGCATCATGAGACTTCTTCCCGTCTCGCTTCTCTTCGTGAGCGCGGCCGCCTTGTCGCCAAGGGCCGATGCCGCCAACGAAACCCAGCCCTTCGTTCCCAAGAAGTTCATTCTAGAGGCCGGCGATGTACGTGCCCCCCCCCTTTTCCCTTCCGACTCGGATCCGAAGCCCGCTCTCACGTCCACGACCCCTTCCAGTAGATGCTGACGCTCATCGGCCGTACAGGGTGTAAGTGTCGAGGCCATGTCCTCCAAGGCCGTGGCCGTGGGCATGAAGGTTCTCAAGACGTTCAAGTCGGACGTGTTCCAAGGCCTGAGTGTCGAGGCGGCCAACGACAACGTGAACACGCTCGAGGCCCACGCCGAGGTTCGAAAGGCCTGGCCCATGGCCCGCATCAACCTCGCCCCCGTCCAGCCTCTGCAGACATTTGCCGACGACGCGGCCGCCGTCAACTACTCGATCCATCAGTTCACGGGAGTCGATAAGGCCCACGCCGCCGGCATGCTGGGGAAAGGCGTCACCGTCGCCGTCGTGGATACCGGTACCAATTACAAGCATCCCGCGGTTGGTTTTCCCTTGCCCCCCCTTTCGTTACACAAGGGGCGGAGGCTGACCGATACAGCTGGGGGGAGGATACGGACCGGGCTTCAAAGTTGCCGGTGGTCACGATCTTGTCGGTGACGGGGGTATGTGCAGAACCCCCCTACCCCTTGCCCCCTGGGTGTGAAATCGCTAAGGCGGCTCAGCTTGGCCCAACGAGAACAAGAAGCCCGACAACGACCCGTACGACAACGTCCTGGGCCACGGTACCCACGTTGCGGGTATCATTGCGGGCAAGAGTGAATGGTTAGGATCCCTCCCCCCCCCCCCGGTCCCATCTTTGGAATTTTATCTCAATGTGACCTAGGTTCACCGGTGTTGCCCCGGAAGCAACCCTTCTCTCCTACAAAGTCTTCAGCGCAGATGGACCTGTAAGTTTTATATGATGCCAAGGACGATCTAAAGCTAACCCGGGATACAGGGAGGCACGGATGAAGACACCCTCATTGAGGCTTTCCTGATGGCATACGAGGCCGATGTAAGTGACCCAGGAACTGGATAAGCCTTTGCCGGCTTTGCTTACGAGTAACCCACAGGCGGATATTATCACGGCCAGCATCGGAGGTATCAACGGCTTCAGTGACAACCCTTGGGCCATTGTGGCTTCTCGTCTCGTCGACAAAGGCGTCGTGGTCACCATCTCTGCCGGCAACGACGGGCGCCAGGGCCCTTTTCTGGCGAGCAACGGCGCCGCCGGCCGGAATGTACTCGCCGTCGCTTCGGTGGATGCCAGCGAGCTAGCCGCGCTGCCCTTCGAAGCGACCTTTCTCGTGGGCGGCGACAGCAACACGACGACACTGGGCTATCTCCCGGCCGTCGACTCCTGGCAGGCGGGGTCTTTACCCATTGTGCCGTTGTCGCTGGATATCACCGTCGAGGACGACGCCTGCAACGAGCTGCCGGACAACACGCCCGATGTGTCGAATGCCATCGTCTTGGTTCGGCGGAGCACATGCGGCTTCAGCACCCAACAAGCCAACCTCCAGAAGCTCGGCGCCAAGTACATCCTGATTTACAACAACGACGGGCCGATGGTCGCGCCGGTGACGTACGACGAGAGCTCGGCCATGGCCATGGTGGAAGCCAGGGCAGGGGAGGCCATAGTAGAAACAGTGAAAGCCGGGGGCAACGTTACCGCCGACTTTTCCGTCCACGCGTCCTTCATGGTCGGGGTTTTCAACTCGGCTGGCGGCGTCCCCAGCTTGTACACCAGCTGGGGCCCGACTTACGAGATGGAGGTCAAGCCAGACATCGCCGCCCCCGGCGGCAGCATCCTGAGCACCTACTCGGACAACACGTTTGCCGTGCTCAGCGGCACCAGCATGGCGTGCCCCTACATCGCGGGCGTGGCCGCTCTCTACATCGGACAGTTCGGCGGCCGTGGCGTTCACGGCCCCGGCTTCGCCAAGGATCTCGCCCGTCGCATCGTTTCAAGCGGCGCCGCCGTGCCGTGGTCCGTCGGCGAGCTCGAGGATGATAGGAACCCGGCCAGCACGGGCTTCTGGGCGCCCGTGTCCCAGGTACGTTGGAATTCCCGCGGCCAGACACGCGGGCCGAAACTAACGCCGGACAGATCGGGGCCGGTCTGGTCAACGCGTGGAAAGTTCTGAACTACACGACCGCCCTCTCCTTCGAGAAGATGGCCTTGAACGACACGGCCCATTTCGCGGGCAAGCACGAAGTCGCCATCACCAACACGGGGGCCCAACCGGTGACGTACAAGTTCAGCCTGCAGCCCTGGGCCGGCGTCGACACGCAGTCGCCGTGGTATTACGACTACCTCGTCGACTATCTCGACGAGAAGCCCACCGAGATTGTGCCCAAAGTGGCCTTTCCGGCGGGCGAGTTCACGGTCCAGCCGGGGCAGACCAGAACTGCGCAGTAAGCCCTGGCTTTCTTTTTCTTTCTTTCTTCGCTTTCTCGGCCTCGGTCCGCCGGCGGACCGCTGTACACACTCTTGCTGACAAGGAGGGGCAACTTCAGGTTCGAATTCACCGCTCCCGAACACGACCCGGCCAAGCTGGGGCTGTATAGCGGCAAGGTTCTGATTTCGGGAAGCAACCTCGAGGAGGTGTCGGTTCCTTACGTGGGTTCGTGGAGCCCAATCCCCCTCAGGCGGCGAAGACGGGATTACGCGTGCTAACGGCGGGCCGTGATTACGTTACAGGTGTTGCCAGCGACTTGCGGGCCCTCATGCAGGGCAACATGTTCACCGACGGGGCGCCGAACCAAATCGGCGGCATCAACCGCGACAACATCGAGTACTACTCGTCCTACGACTTCAACCTCAGCTGGGCCGCGCAGGGCTTCCCCAAGATCAACCTGGACCTGCACTACGGCTGCACCGAACTCCGGTGGGATGTAAGTGCCGTCCCGTCGAAAGGGAGTTCCGAGGTTCCCGTCGAAAGGGGTTCCGAGGCTTCCGTCCCCTGGACCCGAGAGGGATTATCACTGACCAGGCCGGCAGGTTTTCGAGAGGGGTTGGAATGAGAGCGAGTGGCAATACCCGCCCGTCCTAGGGGAGACGAGGGGTTACATTGGATCGATCGCTTTCTGGGCCGGATCAGCGGCCAAGCTGTGGGCCTACGAACCCACTGCCGAGGAGAAGGAGGAGACCATTAACTTCCCGGTCTACCAGTTGCACCGGGGGGATTCGCTCAGCCGTAGCGAGTACTCCTTCTGGTGGTTTGGCAAGCTGGCGAACGGGTCCTATATCGCCCCGGGGCAGTACTAGTGAGTTTCCCCGCCGCCTCTGCTGTTACCGAGTACTGGGTCGTGTTGGCAGTGCTGACCTAATTCCTGCGGTAGTTGGCGCCTCGCCGCCCTCGCGCCCTTTGCGGACCCGGCGAAATCAAGCGACTGGCACGTCTGGAACATGAACGGTGTCGAGTACATCACCGTCCAAGACTACAGGCCATGAGGCCTCGGCTGTGGCGGCGCGTTATCGGTGGAAGCGAGAGCTGCCATGTCTTTTTCACCGTTGTACTGCATATGCAGGCAGGCTGTGGGTGGCCGGATACCACATCTCCGCTAGCGCCATGGCGGCGCAGCGTAGGAAATCAGAGCCGCTGCTTGGCGGCTTGGCCCTTCCGGTGATTTGGGACAATCTCTACCCAAAATGGTGTACTGTTCGTACGGCCCGTGGATGCTGCATCGCCTACCATAATTACATTACCTCTGCACACAATACGATTACCTGTCGATGGCGCCACTCCCCTCAGGCGGGCTGGAGATTGGCGAGACCCACATGGCGTCTCTTTTCTCCATCGTATGGACATCTTCATTCCCATCGCCTTCGGTCTATCGAGTATGCAGCGAGTCCATCCCCATCTCCATCATCTCTGTCCGTATGCACGGCCATCAAAAAACCGCACTTGGGTAGGCTGATGGGCGAGCAATTCGTAAGGCGTGGTCCATCCGAGTGAGCAATCCCCACGCGGGCAAGTACCGAATGCAACACCGCATCGTGGCCGTCATCTTGGCCGCGTCTTGGTAGGCCTCATCGCGCGCCGTCCGCCCCCCCAGTAGGGCAGCAATACGTCCGGGCCGCAACAACCTCGGTCGGGGGCTACCGGTGCCCACGTAGCCTCATCGACACCCTGAACGGCGCCTTCCCGCCTCGTCTCCCCCGTCCCCGGCAGCTGAGAAGTGCTCGCTCAGTAAGCGACGAGCATCGACGGCACCGCCTGTCTCGGGCTTACCAACGGCAGGGGATGGATGACCATGATGCCAGCGCATGTACGGGAGGCGAGGGCGGTCGGTCGTTTCTCCTACCCGGAGCACCACGCCAACAAACCAATACCCCCCCCAAACAGGTACTTGGTGCAAGCTGCGGCGACATGGAAGCAGCCTGTTCTAATTTCGCACTAACCGCCAGTCAGATCGCGGCTCCACGATGCGCACGGCGCTCCATACGTGCCCGACTGGCCGAACGCCTCCACTTATCGCGAGATTTTCATGGATACCGTGGTGATGGCAATCCATCCCCAACGGCGACGGGCGGGACCCTGGCCGGCCCTGGCAACCTGGGGCGGGGGGGCGCCCTTTAAAGGCGCCCGGTTTCCCCCCCTCGCTCCCCAGACGAGTGTCCGTCCGATAGACGACTTGGACCCATCTCTGACCACCCGCTGGGCTCATCCCACCCCTCTCCTCCGGCCGCCATGTCGTCGCCCGTCGCCGTGGATGCCGCTTTCCCCCTCGCGCAGCTGCCCTTCGCAGTGAGCGCCGTCATCGTCGGCCTGCTGTCGGTGCTGTATCTGGCCTACCAGTGGGCCCTGCCGAAGCCCCTGCCCGGCATTCCGTACAACGAGGATGCCGCCAAGAGGATCATGGGCGATGCCGCCGAGCTGGCCCGGATCAGAAAGAACGGCGGCCTGCCCCGGGCTTGGCTCCTGACGCAGAACCCGAAGCACCACAGCCCCATCGTCCAGCTTTTCCTGGCCCCCTTCTCCAAGCCCACCATCCTCGTCTCCGACTTCCGCGAGGCCCAGGATGTCCTGCTCCGCCGGGGCAAGGAGTTCGACCGCGGCGCTCGCCACCTCGACACCTTCAAGGGCATTGTCCCCTGGCACCACATCGCCATGAGGACGTCGGACCCCCAGTTCAAGGCCAACCGGGAGCTGGTCAAGGATCTCATGACGCCCAACTTCCTGAACACTGTGAGTGGCCCCCTCGGCGTCCCTGCGCCAGCGCCGACCAGCCACTGACGGCGCCACCGCCAGGTCTCGGCCCCCGAAATCTACAGCAACGCCATGACCTTCATCGACCTCTGGAAGCTGAAGGCCCGGCTGGCCAACGGCCGCCCCTTCCGCGCCGAGGATGACATCACCTCCATGACTTTCGACATCATCAAGGTCGTCGCCCTCGGCGAGGGCGACTCGAAGAGCATGACGGCCATGTACACGGACGTTGTGCGCGCCAACGCGGCCGGCCTGTCCACCGGCGCGTCCGGTCAGGACGAGCCCGTTGAGTTCCCTCAGAACGAACCCAACACGGACCAGGGGGCCCACCAGGCGCAGCAGGACGCCATCAACATCGCCACGACCCAGCCCTTCCCCAAGCTGTTCCACAAGTTTAACAACCGCAAGCCCCACATGCAGGAATCGTACCGCAACAAGTTCGCCATGTTGGAGAAGCAGGTGGGCTTTGCCACGAGGCGCCTGGACGCCGGCGGCGACGTCAAGTCGGCGCTCGACCACATGATTCAGCGCGAGATCGCCGCCGCCCAGAAGGCCGGTCGCGCCCCCGTTTTCGATTCCCCCTCCTTCTACGACGAGATCTACGGTTACATCGGCGCCGGCCACGAGACGAGCGCGACGGCCTTCCAGTGGGGCCTCAAGCATCTCGCCCGCGACCAGCGCGTCCAGACGAAGCTTCGCGAGGCGCTGCGTGCGGCCTACCCCGCCGCCGCGGCGGAGAAGCGCCGCCCGTCGTTTGAGGAGGTGGTCAAGTCGCACGTGCCCTACCTCGAGGCCTTCATCGAGGAGGTGCTGCGCGTGACGGCGCCCGTTCGGGCCGTGTTCCGCGAGGCCATCGTCGACACCACCCTCCTCGGCCACCACGTGCCCAAGGGCACCACCGTCCTCTTCAACCTCGCCGGCCCCAGCTTCCTGCAGCCGGCCTTTGCCATCGACGAGGCCCTCCGCAGCCCCAGCTCGCAGGCCCAGAAGACGTTCCGCGGCGCCTGGGACCCGTCCGACTGCGGCGTCTTCCTGCCCGAGCGCTGGATCAAGACCGAGGCGGACGGCACCGACGTCTTCGACCCCCAGGCCGGCCCCATGCTCGCCTTCAGCTCCGGCGTGCGCGGCTGCTTCGGCCGGCGCTTGGCCTACCTGCAGCAGAAGATCCTCGTGACCCTGCTCGTCTGGAACTTCGAGTTCGGCCCCCTCCCCGAGGAGCTGAACACGTTTGACAACTTCGAGGCCCTGACCATCAAGCCGAAGAAGTGCTTTGTGAGACTCACGGAGGTGAGCTGATTGTGTTGGCCGCCCCTCAGGAAGAGTGTGTAGGATTCGGAGAAACACGTGATACCTCGGTAGATTCCCTTTGTATTTGCTTGGCTTTGCGGACGTAGGGTCTGATATAGATACACGGAGACTAAATCTTTTGAATGCCATTCTTACAAGTTCTCTCGAGTTGGTTCCGCAGCCGTGTCGTCACGGGGCAGTATCCGGCAGCAACGGTAACCGCGGACGGGTTTCCTCTTCCGTGGCGGAAGCCCCTTGAGCCCGTGTAAGAATTGAACGCCGGCTACCGCCATGTAGACCAATTTCTTTTCGGCCTGCGTACAAGAAGCGGACCCGGGCAGAGACGGCACACATCTCATGGGCATTGTCCGCCCTGCTCTCTTCTTTCCCCTTCGCCTGTCGTCCAAGAACCCACGCAGACGAACAACATCAAGCTGCTTAGTACGCCGGCAAACAGAACTTTAAAGTAGCATTACTCTTTGAGTCCAACTGTGATCTAAACCCATTCACGGTGGTCGGGCCGCGTGGTAACAACATCCTGTACGCGGCCGCTGACAACGCCTTTCGAACCCGCTCCGGGTATTTAAGAGCACACAGCGCAGGCGCGACGAAGCGAAGAAACCTACATAAAATATAGATATCCGATGCTCACCGCAGAAACGCGCGAGCGAGTCCTTGCTCGCTCGGGCCATCCTGACCACAGATGAACAATACTGACAAGAAGGGGTCCACCTATGATCCACGACCTTCCCCTCGCCAGCTGGACCTCTTCGCCACACCGCAACCCCTCGGCATCCACGGCCCAGCACCGACGGCGATCCCGCTCCTCGTGTTCCGGGAAACCGCCATCATGTATTCGCAGGGCAGCCCGCCGGCCGGGCCGAACCCGCCCGGCACCCAACCGAACCACGGGGCGGGGCCGGCCAACGAGCCGGCCCCCCAACTACCCGTACACGCTCTACGGCACGGGCCCGAGCCGTTTCTTTAACGATCGCCGAGGGATGTGGGAGGCGAGACGCCGAGATGTGGTGAAACGGTGCGGATGTGACAAGCGCGGCCACTAGGCCCGGATGCTCTTCCAGAGCCTCTACGGGTCCGGGCCACGCGAGACTTGGGGCTCTCGATGGTCCGCGGTGGAAGTCTTGGGAAAGTCCGACGAAGTGCTACAATTCTCCCGTGTGCTTGTTTCCCGGGGGGTGGCTAAGAGCCTGAACCGCCACAATAGCCAGAGCGAGAGAGAGGCCGACGCGAGGAAACCTCGAAAGAACCCCCCTCAACCGGTTTAAACGCGCACGCCCATCGCGTTCTGTTTGGTGGAGTGAAGTTACGATCCTGCCGTGAGCTCCCTCCCCGGAGGACAATGTCTTTCGACACGGGCGCGCCGTCTCGCGGGGCCCTCATTTGCAGGGGCGTTGGCGGAATTTCCTATTACGTCGCTGGATTCTACATAGTATTTCATGAAGGGCGGTGGGAAAGACAAAGAGACAGGTCACCGTGTCCTCTTCCCCCCTGCCCGTTGAGCCCGTCTGTCACGAATGACGGCGGGGGACAGATGAGACGACGGGCGAGAACAAAGGGTGCATTCGCCTCCCTTCAGCAGCACGAAAGTTCAAGTCGCGCTCCCCAGACCACCGCCCGTTATGGTTCGGAGGGGAGGTTAGGACGATACCGATTCTGTCCTGGGGGCGGGCGGTCATACCGGTTGAGACAAAGGGTAGAAGATGAGATAGGAATGCTCTCTGGACACATTAAACCCTGCCGTCAAACCCGCCCCAGACCGACGAGATGGGATGAACCATGCGCTTGGGAACATTGGCTGCTGCGCACGGAACTCTCGCGCCCCTTGGTTCCCTCTTCCTCAGACTGGCAGCTTTGAGAAAGTGCCTGGGTCCCGGCACCAGTGCGTCTACCCAAACCGGCGCGAGGGCGGCCGTGGCTCATCTGCTGCCGGCGTGACAGCGGGAAGGCAGCCTGGGTGCGCCAGCCGAGCCCGGGATGCCCCCCCATCTTTGTCGAGCAGCACGCGTGCTTTTGTCGCGGGGGTTGAGAGAGGATGGCGTTTACCGCGTCGCCGGGAAGATACGCATCCCTGTGCGAGGCGGCCGTGGACAAAGGGGTGTGTGGATGAGCAGAGGCACGCATGCCAATTACATATCGAAAGGCGCCCTGGCCATTCTGTACCATCGCGGCCGTCGAGAAACGGAGCGCAGGCGGCACGGTTCTGAAACCATGTGAGCAGGGGTCCAAAAGGCCACGGCGGCTTTCTCGCCAGTCCGTCGTCGCCGGTGCCGTCAAACTCCCCAGTGGTACAGCTCCTACCCTCGTGAGGTGTAGAGACGAGCCTTCAGGGTTCATCTGGCCAACCATGTTTTACCCCGGGATCAGTGTCCCCGCCCCTGCTTGCCGCAGATAGCTGCGCCGTACGCGCGGGACCGACCGCCCGTCCCAGTCAATTCATCGCTTGGTTCGGGAGGGTGGAAGGAGACCAACTGCCTATTTGTGGAAGACATGGGCAGATCTTCACATCCCCCTTTAGCGCAAGCCGTCACGGCAGTTGTTCTTCCAATGGGGGGTTCCTGCCTGGCGCGAATCCCAAACTTATGGAACCTCGCAGCCTCGGGGCGGTGCCGGCGGGCACCGTGCAGATCGGACTGGGCTTGCCGGCACCAAAAGGGGGGGGGCAAGGGGTGCTAATACACAATGGCCCCCGCTGCCCTTGATTATGCAGACCGGGCAACAGCACACGCCGCTTGCCAATCAGCGAGCAATGGGCGACGAGGTCCGGCGCCGGGTCTGCCTGAGAGCGTGTCAGAATATCGGCGCCAGTTCCCGAATGAGAGAGAGGCCCGGGTTCGGGCCCACGGACTTTGTGTGCGCGCTGAGGCATTTCAATGTCCATGCCGTCCGCGAGCGACGGGCGCGCCGGGGCCTCGAGTGCAGGTTTCCCCCCTCTCCCGGGCTTTTCATTGCCAATAGCAAGCGCCCGTTGAGACGTCTCGCTTGGTCCCCGGGTCCCCGGGGGTTTGTTGATGTACGTGCCGGCCCCGACTATTGCGCCCGAGAGCAAGCTTCTGGCAGGACGGCAATGGGGGGAGGGGCTGTGCGGCCGGGGCAGCGAAACAAAAGGACGAACTGGGAGGGGGGCCGAGCCGTTGGGTTGGAAGCGCTCCAGCCCGGTAGACTGTCTCGTCGCAGACGCCGAAATAGTGCGCCGGCGGGTGACGAAAACGTGGCAGTGGCCGATGTATCGTGGGCGTTGGTGTGGCTGTGGCTGTGCGACGAGACAGCAGAAAGAGCCAGGTCGGCCCCCGGGAAGCCACTGTTCCATAGGTGCTACCCGGCCCTGGTCCGTCTTTTTCCCTGGCAGATGACAAGAAAAGGCGCATAACACTGCTGTCGACAAGCGGCGTCGACAGGCCAGCGCAGGACCACCATGGTATAAAGGGTGCCGGGTCTGCCGAGTATCATGGAGCAATGGTTATCATGATGAATTGTCCGTCATCCTTGTGATAGTGCATGAAACGAAACACCGGCGAGTGCTGTCCCTCATCTGTCCCTCTCGGCGGGCTGAAGGCGAGCAATTCGTCACCGTCGACCGAGCACGGGGCCAAGGCTGACCTCCAAGGGCCAGGGATCCAGGGGGGCCGGGGCATTCTCTATGGAGACAAGGGATTACCTTGTTGCTCGTCAACTGCCCCCGGTCCCCCGAGCATGGGCACCCGGACACCAGCATGACAGACGACGGGTGACTTGACGCATTGCGAGACACTGTAATTTTCCCTGGCTTTTCGTAGTCTCAGTTGCCTTTCGAGACAGAGGGCCTCTCTGCGTCCCGGCGTCTCTCATCGTATCGCCCGCCGGCATCGGCATGCGACATCTGGCATGCCACGCAGTCGCTCTGCAAAACAAGCTTACTCGGGATCGTTTGTGGGTGGGAGGATCGGGAGACGCGGTTGTGAGAGTTGGCCACGCCCCGAAGAAAAGAAAAGAAAAGGAAAGGGGCAAAAGAGGGCGCCAAAAGAAACGAGACGGAGACCGTTCGAGGCGTTACCACCTAGGCGCCGGTTTCGTCATGGCCGGCGGGCTTCCGGCAAGGGGCGCAGATGACGGGCGCAGGGCGGCAGCGTAGCGAAGGTTTCAGGGTCTGTCGACGACCGGTGGCCGTTCAATTAAGCGCCGTCTAGTCTGGTGAACAACCTCGGGCTTTTTGCGCGGGAGGGACATTCTAGACAGCAATGGCGTCAAACGGTTGGACCCTTGGGACGACGACGGGTGTTGCCATGTCGCCGTAGGTCAGGATCCGTGAATTCTCACCGACGGCATCCTGGGTCCTTCGTGAAGTGGTTGGAGCACGAGGGCCGGTTCCCATCAGCAGCCAAGGCTGGATGGGCTATACGGGGGGGCCACGACGGTGACGGCTTGCGAACGTGATGATGCTATGTACTTGCTGCATGCTGCGCTGTGGGCTCGTCCGAGTGAGTTCCCGACGAGGGCGACAAGGAAATTCACGAGCAACGGGCGCGCCCAAGCTGAAAACCGCCAGGAGAGGCAGGAGCCAGACTGGCCCGATCGAGGCCAGATTGATAGTCGCCCACATCCCAAAGCGGAAAGGCAGGAGGCGGTTCGGTTCGAGTCAAGCCTTATCCGGCTGACCTCTCTTCCACTAACCATGGTAAGCGCAGCACTACTGCTGCTTCCTACATACGCGATAGTCTGGGCCTCACCTAGTTGCACAATAGTACGCCGAGTACGACCTGACTAGGCTCTTCTTTTCCTCGCCTGAGTTTTGCAGGCCCCCCGCTCGTGCGACTCGGCGTGGGACCCCTAGTCAGGCCAATCTTAATTCGCTGGGGGCTTGTTTACCGAATTCTGACAAGCCTCGCCGCAAGATGCCTGCTTTGCATGTTATTCTTTGCAGCCTACCTATTCTTGCGAATGGAGGTTGGGGGAGGCGGGCCCTGGGTATCATCTGGAGGTACCGTGGTACCTACGTTTACTGCCGTCCTGGTGGCCGGAGGAAAACAGACCTCTCCGCCCGCCACATCACGTCAACGTCGCCTACGGGACGGCCAAGTACCTTGCATACAGGTAGAAACCAGCGTATCGGGAGTCCCTGTTAGAATAGGTTCCTTCTTCCCCCTCCTCATTCTTCCTTCCCTCTCCCCATTCCTCGTCTGAATCGCCGCAAGGTTCGCTGATCGCCGCGGGTCGTCCCCCCCCCCAGTGGGTTCCGGTTTGCAGGCGGCCGAAGTGGATGGGCTCGTGGCTTGTCGGCATGGCGCGGGACTCCGTCGTGCCCTGCCCAAATCCACCGGTTCGCCTGCTTCGCTAACCGACGTGCCATTCCTGGCCTGCGTCAACCCCTGGCAAGGCAACAACCGGCCCTCGGTGCTCAGTTTATGCTTTTGCGTCCAGCTGGACCGTGACTGGGACCACTCGACGACTGTGCGCCTCGCTGTGCGTGGCTTGTTCCTCCCGTCCCTCCATCTACCTGTTCGTATGTATCCCTCCATAGCCCATAGCGCTTCCGGTGAGAGGAGCGGGGGCAAAGGCGTTCCTTGGGCCTCCGGGGTCAGGGCGGGCCTGCCAGCGGGCGCATTGACTGGCAAATGGTGTCGCTGATCGGCGCCAGGCAGGCCGTCGCAGTCACTTTCTGTCTCCCTTGGCCCGTCAGTCCGCAGGGGGGAATATGATGGCCGGGATGGGATCCCCCATGAGAAAGAGGAACCTCAGGGCGGGCCAGCAGTGCCCGCTCCGTCGTGGATAACGGACAGTTCCCAGTTTTCTTTCCCTACCGGTCTCCTGCCCTTCCCCGTCCCAACTACGCGGCCCGAAGGAAAGACGGTTGAGCGCTCTTGACTCGTCTTTGCTTTCAAAGGCCTTTCTTCTTTCCCTTTCCCCCCTCCCTCCGCCCCCCCAACCCTCTCCCGAGCCGGTAGTCAATCGCGCGCCACACCGCCGCTGCTCCTGCCGCCGGTGACCCCGACCTACGCTCGTCATATTCTCGTTCCCTATTCCCTCCCCGCGTAATGTTACCTGGTTTCCCATAATTCGTAGTGCTTCCTGCCTCTGCCAACCGTCGCTCGTTTCCGCCCTCCCGGTGCCGTTCTTCCGTCGCCCGCCTTCCTGCATTTTTTCGTCCGTTACTGGTTCGAAACGCCCGAGGAATCAGTCGCGCCCATCTTACTCGCCGCTCCCCCCTTCCCCCGAATCCATCCCTTCCGCCTGCATAGCCAACGTGAAGCAGCCATTCTGACGCTTTGCACGTTGATGGAAGGACCTGGTCGCTGTCACCTTCTTGCCAGGCTCATTCCCCGGCCTTACCTTCTCCAACTGTAGACATTCGTTCTTGCGCATCAGAAAAAAATACCCCAGAAAATCGACGTCGATTGATCGAAGCCCACCCGCTCCCCAGCCCCGGTCCACCAATACCCAGCATCGCCAACTCCCGTCTTGGAAGCATTCCAGTGAGATTTCTTGGTTACGAATACGGTCACGACTATCGCCCAATCCGATCCCGCATATAAACCCCCCTCAGAAAATCGCATCCGTTCGCCCCGCCCGCGCAGCGCGACACCGCCGACCCAGCCGGCAGCCGCCCTCACCCGCTCTGGTTTACTGCCTGAGTAGCATGTGGTGTTGAGCAATGACAGGGTCGAATCGTCATGCTCTCGCTGCCTTAGTGAGCCACGACAACTGCCCCAATTACGCCTTGGACCGCTCTGTCCTGGGCGCCACGGACTTGTTGAGCAACGAAGCCGCCATGGCCCGCGGCGCAGTCGAAGCCCGCCAAACGCGACGGAAACCCAGCACACGAACGGGGCCGAGGACAGCAGGAATCCTGGTCTCGCTGCTCTCGGTCGCGTCACCGGCCGTGGCCCAACAAAATGGTTGTGTCTCGCTACAGGGCTCCAAGACGTGTCCGGCGTTTTCGTCAGCCTCGGTGTCGACTGGCAGTTATCTTGTGGGATTGTTGTGAGTCTCGGACCTGCACGTCAGGCGTGGCGGCGCAACTAACGTGGTCATGCAGCCCCTTCCTCCGAGACGTCAGAGACACCGCCTCTTTCGACCAGCAGATGGCGGCGTACGTGCGCACGAGTTACGTCGAGCAAAAGTAGGTTAACTCCTGTCGCCGTAAACCCTGGGGCGCAGATATTGATTGGCGTGTTGCAGATACCGAACCTTACTCGGCTGCGGCAATGTGGACCTGACGAATACGTCGGACCTGTACGCACGCTTCACGACCTCGGTTGTCTGCAACTCGATCGTCCAGAACTCGATCCAGACCTGCGGTTTGACGGGCAGTGCAGCCCGGCCCCTCTGTGCCGATAACTGCGTAAGTCGGGCGTTTGCTACGCGGCTCGCGCCCATGTGCTTGCTGACCGCCTACAGGCACAATATGCCGAAAGCGAGGCCTACATTGCGGCCGATAAGAGCCTGTGCGCGAACCCCAACGGCAACGCTCAAGATCAGATCCGCGCCGACTTCACCAACTGCGCGTTGCCCGCCAACGCGCTGTCCAGCTCCAACTGCATCCCGGCCATCGTCAACGAGCCTACCAACTGCGGCTATGCCGATAGTACCATCGGTATTTGTTCGTATTGCTCCTCGGGTGGCATCAACTCGACCGACACGTGTTGCTACAACTCGGACATCGAGGACCGCTGCAAGGGCGTCGTGCTGCCCGCCATCACCCCTAGCATGACCTTCGGCACCCCCGTCCCCACGGCCACGAGCATGCCGGACGACCAAGGAGAACGTAAGAAAGGCCTTAGTGGCGGCGCCATTGCCGGTATTGTCATCGGCTCCCTTTTCGGTGTCGCTCTCCTGGCCTTCCTCGTCTTCATGTGCATCAAACTTTCGCGACGACGAGAGCATCCCAGCCAGAAGAGCAGCATTTTCAACCAGCCTGCGCCCTCGCGGTCCGGGCCCTCGTCATCGGCCGCCCATGTCCCTCCGATGGCATCCAGCGGCCCCCAGCACCCGCCCCAAGGCTACGAAATCCTCCCCGGCGGTCGGATTGCTCGGATGTCGGCCCTCGAGGGCCACTCGGGAGATTCGCCTTCGAGGCACGGCGGCTCCAGGCACGGCGACTCGAGGTTTGGAAACGCAGCAGGCTTGGGAGTTGCGACGGGCGCGGCCGCCGCCTACATGGGCTCGAGGAAGAGGGGCGACACGGACCACTCGTCGTCGGACGAGTTTGGCGAGAGCCCACGCTCAGAACCACGCGCAAGCGTCTTGCGGCCTCCGCCGATGACGTCCCGTAGGACCGGCTCACTATCAAGCGGCTCCATGCTGGCCGGCGAGGATGCGCAATCACCCACCAGTGCCGGCGGTATGTCGGGCGCGGGCCTCGGCAGCCAGCAATCCGAGCAGTTGCCCTTCTTCAAGGACTACTACTCACAAGACGACATCCATCCGGGAGAGCGGGTAGCCGTGCTCTGGGCGTACCAGCCCCGAGCGCCCGACGAGTTCGCCCTCGAACGCGGCGACATGCTCAAGGTGGTTGGCATCTGGGACGACGGGTGGGCCACGGGCGTGATGCTTGACGAGCGAGCCGAGGAGTGGGAGGCGCGGCGACAAGCCCAGAGAGACAGCGGAGTCTCCAACACATCGGGGCGCGCGCGAGGCAACTCGCCCCCTATCAGCGGCGAGATCAAGGCCTTCCCCCTCGTATGTGTCTGCCTCCCCGAGCACTGGAGGAAAACCATCGAAGGCGACGGGTCTACCGAGACGACGTCCAGTGTGCACCCTGGCGGGTTCCTCGGTTGAGCCGCGCCGAACTGCCGCTTCTATTTCTGCGTCTGAGCCTAGTCTCGGACAAGACCCCGGGTCCGCATTGCCACGGCGTTTTCGGCATGTTTTTGCTTATTCCTCACGACGTACTTTTGATGATGTTCTTCGTACACGCATGATATCCACCCATCCAGTCCCCATGGGCAGCATTCCTGTCGTATCCCGGCCCGTCTGCATGTAGACACGACAGTCTGCGCCTTTGCGATGGTACGCTTAATGTCTTCAGTTCTAGACGACCTCTTTAATTTGCTCCGGACTTGTGTCGGCTCATCGAATCTCGCCCGTACCCCATGGGGAAGAAAAAGGAGGGAAGCTGCGCGACGACGACACTTGGCGCTGTCCTCCCCTTTTTGTCTTTGTTCGTTTTTTATACCCGGTGTTGAGAGCTAGCAGCTTTCATGATTGGTGATTAGGGGAGGAGTGCTGTGGCGTCGGTGGTTTCTAATTCGGCTGAGCAGGCGCTGGGCAGAAGAGTACGGGACACGGCAAGGTGGCACCCAGGCTACATACTGAGAGAGACGGGGATGAAGCTGGGAGGCGGACATATCTTCGCCAATGCCCTTCGGAGGCAACGGGGTTACATACTTAGAGATGTACTCGAAGGCGTTTCTTGTCAACGCAGCAACCGCCCGCATCTCGACTAGTTCAATACCCAAGAAGTTTCGACATGATTTGTCAATCATGACCATTTGCTCATTACTAGTGCCTTGTTATTACCCGCGCCAAAGGGGAGTGAGTGTACGACACCAAGCTACACACTAACTGCGCATTTTCGGGCTCTCCGTGATGGTCCCTTGCGCAATCTTTTTTGTCTAAGCTGTAATGACCCCCAGACGCTCGTTCCGGAGGACGACGTCCTCAAATTACAAGCGATGAATCAGCTCGCGATGACGGAGCCCTCCTCAGACACGCACGGAACGACGACGCCGAGGTTCAACCATGCTTCAGGGGTTACGCCCGTGCCTCTGGTAGCTCGGGCTCAAGAAACTGCCAGTTTTCAGCAAGACGAATCCAACTTGCACGGCTTCCGGGAATAATAGCTGCCGTGGGAGCCGCCCGAGGAGATCGGCCTACTCACCGTCACTGGCCGCGGCCGGGGGCCCTCGTTGGGTCCGGGGACAAACCTGCCCGGCTTCGGCCTCGACTCGACCCGAGGCGAGCGGCGACGACTTGTAGGGCATTTCCCCCATCAAGCCGAGGCGAGCGGCGACGACTTGTAGGGGCTGCCGCCGCGGCCCGGCCGCTGCCGGAAGCGCGCGCGCGACGAGGGCGGCGGGCGCTCCAGGATGGCCAGCTGGCGGCGCACGGTGCCGAGCCGACGGAGGACGCGGGCCAGCAGCAGGCGGCAGACGGCGACGGCCTCCTCTTGCCACGCGGCGGCGGCGGGCGGCGACAGGCGCGCGTCGCCCGCCCGCAGGGCCCGCTCGATGGCCGCCGCCGTCATCGCGGGGGCGGCGGCGCGGTCGCTGTCCACAAAGGGGTCGGCGTCGGCGGCGTCGTCGGCGGTGGCGGTGGCGGGGCCGTCGAGCGGGCTGACGAGGTGCCGGTACGCCGCCGGTAGGTCGAACCGGTTGGTCCCCGGGGGCGCCGGGAGGTCGTCGTTGTCGTCGTCCTCCTCCTCGGCCGGAGCCTCGGCGGTCGGCACGGTGCGCGGCTCCCTCGCCCCGGGCGCGGCGGGGTAGTCCTCGGGTGGGCTGCGCGGCGCGCCGACGTCGTAGCCCTGGGCGGCGAGCTCGGCGTCGCTGTAGACGCGGAGGCCGGACGCGACGGCGGCGGCGGCGGCGTCGTCGTCGAACTGGGCCAGGTAGGCGACCATCTCGTCGCGGGTGTAGCCGAGGTCGCGCATGAGCCCGATGTCGTCGCGCGACAGGGCGCGGCCGGCCTTGGTCGTCGGCGCCGGCGCCGGCCGGTCCCGGTCGAGGCGCGCGAGAGCGGCCGCCAGCGTCGCGGCCTCGACGCCCGCCCTCCGCGTCGTCCACGCGCGCCGTGCCGCCCAGTCGGCCCGCGCCGCCGCGCCGCCGCCGAGGTAGAGGCGCCCGAGCCCGCCGTACATCTCCGCCTCGTACTCGAGCACCCGGGCCTCCTTCCGGTACGTCATGCTGGCGAGCGGCGCCGCCGGGGCCTGGGGACTGCGTGTCGGGTCCATGTTTCGCAGCGAGAGGTGGGTTGGGGGGGGGGGGGGGGGGTCGTGACCGTCAGGGGCCGGGTGTGTTTTATATGTGGCCGAGTGGGCGTGTAAGTGAACCCGCGGAAAAGAAAGCCCAGGCCGTCGTTGTCGGGACGTCTCCTAGCCAAAGCCGCAAAACTGGCCGGGCAGGTCCCCGGACACAGTGACTCCCTGTCTCGTCGGTTTCCCGCGGCGCGAACAAGGCCGAGCAAACGGGACGGATGAGACAAGACGTCGGTTGGGTAACAAAAAACGGTAGACCTCCCCGCTTGTCTCTGTTTCCCGCGTCTCGTCGTTTTTCGTGGACCTATTTTAACCCGTTCGTCACAATAGACATGGTCGGTTTGGCGGCGGCGGAGGCCAGAGTGCGAAAGACGTCAGAGATACCTCGAGAAAGACGAAGGCCGGGGGTTGACAAACAATTGTTTCAAACGCAGGGCACGGCAGCTTGCTCCGTTGTTGTTTTTTGGTTTTCCCCGCCGTGCTCTTTTTTTTTCTCTTTGCGTCGCGCGTGCCAAACCAGACCGCCACGGCGCGCCCCAAGGTTTTTCTGCGCCCCTTTCGCCTGCCTGCCGCGTTCCCGCATCGCGACTCGCACGCCTTCGAGGTCGTGGCGGGTGCCTGCATGCCCAGACGGCAGCTTCTTTGTGCTGGAGTCGCCAGCGCGAGCCCGTGTTTTCGTCCCACCAACTCGAGCGTGGAAAAAGAGCTCCCAAAAGGCCGATCAGGACTATGCGAGCTCACCTGAGACAGTCTGTTGACTAATGGGCTGACCTAGGTATTCTAGGACCTTGGAGGGCAGGCCTTTACTTGGGAAAGATGTATTCTTAGGAAGGCACTCGAAATAGGTAAGTTCAGGTTACTTTCCCGGGGCTTTTGAAGACGTGACTTGAAAGAGATGTCGGGAAACTTGGTTACTTAAACGCCAACCGCAAACGTCCGAACCCCTTGACTAGAATCCATCAAGCTCCATGGATCTCTGGATAGGATGCCGAATCTCCTCCACCATTTCGTCCGTGGAAAGTTC
This sequence comes from Nigrospora sphaerica, assembly GCA_018287875.1. Taxonomy (NCBI): domain Eukaryota; kingdom Fungi; phylum Ascomycota; class Sordariomycetes; order Amphisphaeriales; family Apiosporaceae; genus Nigrospora; species Nigrospora sphaerica. Next base: position 5,969,251 of record JAGVVL010000002.1, read on the forward strand.
CTCCCCGTCCTCCTCCTCCTCCGGGAGATACTCCTTGAGCACTTTCCACCAGGTATCCCAAAACGCCTTGAAAGACCCCTCCTCCCAGTCCTCGTCATGGAAATCCCTTCCACCATCGTACCGCGCCGACAACTCTTCATACAGCGCCATCAAAGCTTCAAGCTTTTGTCTGAAGAATCGATCCTCTTCTCGGAACTCGGCAGCCTCCAAACAGTGAAAGCCGTAGACATCATACGATACTACTTTGAAAACATACTTGTAGCCTCTTGGAGTTCCCAAATTCCAGTTTCCATAATGGCAGCAGGTGTGGCGCATTCCGAGACGCTCGAATAGCTCACACGGCACAGGTCCACGAAGTCGGCGCAACCAGCATGACCTGTTCGAGGGCCTTAGTATTTCCAGAGCATCATAATATTTTGAATGGCGCGACAAGAAGTTCCGAGGTCGCACCGCCCTTTTTTGTGCCATGACCAGGCGCTTTTCGTGAATGATGTTATGGGAGAACACCCAACGCCACCCGACCAAGAGCAATCGCAGTGGTCGCGGGATAGAAGTAACGGGACCACAGTTGGGTGTTCCAGTACCTTGGGAAGCTTTCGGAGGATTGCGTCGATCTTGTCGGCATTGCACATGTCGTACGTACCATCGGCATCTGTGGCGCTGTCGCTATGGTAGGAAACGTCGCTGCCGTGGACATCGCCGGTATTCTTCAAATACTCAACGAGGCGGGAACCCAAGGCTGCTGTCATTTTATGCAGGAAGGTCGTATGGTTGAGTTCGGCATAGGTAGATTTGCTAGCCCCGTGGTCAAGAAGCCAGAGCAAGCCATCAAACATATCGGAGAAAATTGTGCCCCTGGAACGTGCCACACCTGGGGCGTGCCGTAGAAGTGGCGCTTGTCCGTTTCCATCAGGTATATCCAACTCCCTAAAGCCGCAGTCACAGGAGAAGTCGCCAACTTCCCAGCACAGCCTCTCAAAGCCGTACATATTTCTGCATCGGCCCGGGAAGTGGCGCTTTTTAAGCTCGACGCCCATGGACTGAAGCTTTTCGTATGTAGCCATGGCGGCCGGTTCGATGAGACTGCCGGTGTAGTTGTCTGGGGTCCAGCCGAGATCCTGAAGTTGGGACGAGGAAAGATGATGGGTAGCAAGCCTCATCAGCTCTGAGCGAGCATTTGCAGTAGCGCGGATCATGCTCAAGATGATTTTTTCAGACCTCTTATGGCTAATGGCTGCCTGGACCAGTGTGCCCGCGCTTTCCCATGAGAACCAATCCCACATCTCTTCGATCGTCGTGTGGCCTCGAAACGCTCTCCGTGGTTCATTCAGCCACATGTCGTGCTTCAGCAGCGTCTCTAAGAAATCGGGCATTCGGTAGTGCAATGCGATCATAACTGCTGCTTCGGGACTGGCATTCGCTTCCAAAAGAACCTGTGCGCCGGCTGGCCACGAATGAGCAAAACACAGTGGCGGTAGGAGTTCGTCCTCTGGGCCGCCGTTACTACTGTGTCCGGTCAGAAGAAGGTGCCGAAGGCGGCCTTCGTCTTTTGTGAGGACCGAATAGGTGATGCGAGAGCAGCCGTGTTCTTTAGACTTCGGGATCAGCCATTACCTCGGGAGGACAAGAGGGAATAGCAAGGCCTACCGATTGCTAAGTCTGGTAGTAAGTAGAAGCTCAGAACGGACGAAAACCCAAAGGATACTGGTGACGATGAAAATAGAGCAAATGTTGGGAGGCTGTTGCGCCTAAACACTTGGATCGTAGTGGTGTAGCCTTGTTCTTGTGCGAAGTCACTGCCGGTTGAAAACATGGCACATGTCTCGAGATGCTGATCAAAAGCGGTCATCATAGGCTCCTCGCTATCTTCGCCTAGGTCAGCTCTGCCAAAAGTGAATGTTAGCAAACGGATTTCGTAGAAAACTGTCACGGTTCAAGGAACGAGTACCCATGCCGTAACAAAAACTAGTTTTATAGTCCCAAAAAAAACCTTAAGACCTCGCAGCGCCGGCATCAAACACCTCTTTGGCAGTCGCTCGCCAATAGGTTTCAGATGAGAGTTTTTTTCGGGTCAAACTTACCTTCCAACTGCATCAAGGGGTGTTCCTCCGTCAACAAGGAGGCGGATTATATTATCCAAGATACAGGACATGTTGTGATCCACAATATGTAAAACGCCAATTGCCTCGATTAGTGACTTCGGCATTATTAGTAACATCTAGTTAGCAGATGGATGGAAACAATGCGTTATATGACTCTCCAATGTACATGGAAGAGGGTGTAGCCACGGATATCCTGCACATTGGCCCAGCCTCTGTTTATGTTGAAATCATACGCAAGAGACTCATACAGCTCTGTCAACACTTGCGACCATAGTCCTAGGTCTCGGACTCGTCCATTTTCTGCGTCATAAAACGTAAGCCGGATGGCTTTCCAGAAATGCTTGAAACCGGGTGCGTTCGGGTCTAGACGATCGACCACTCGTGGGAGGTGAAGTACACCTCTCAGAAAAGAAGTCGCCGTTGCTGCGTACCATGACGTTGACACTGTCAAGTTCTGCCGGAAGGTGTCGCTAAGCTCTGGTAACATGCTAGTCGTGATGTTGCTCGAACCGCCATGTTCGGAAAATGGGCAAGCAGGGAAATGTTTTCCGAACTGGCGCCTAACGAGAGAAATCGGCCCTATGGTCAAGATCGTTTCCTTAGTGCCTTTGCGTTGGCAAGGGCAAATGGAAGACAAGCCGGTGGTTGGGGGACCGGATACAACGAGGCATCTCGGAGCGCTCTCAGCCCCCCCGCTGGGGATCGAACGTCGTTTGACGAGCCTTGGATTTAAAGCCGTTAGTATACATGAATCGTTAATAACGCGGAGAGCATACCGGTGATCTGACGGACTCTTCAGACATTTTCAAGTCAGCCAAGGCGTCGCGAAGCTGGTCGAAACCGCGGTTCATATGATCGATCGACTGCTGATGGAGTGAGCTGATTCCAGCTTAGAGATTCCGATGCATCTGGCGATTCTCCTCTGAGAAGGCTTGGTGGGAATCGCCCATTGCGGTGACCGTTGTTCCGGTAGACACAAGAGTTTGTCCGTCCGCGACCTGTGGTGAACCAGATGGCTGAATGTGCTTCTCGAGAAGAATGAGTCGATTTGTGTTTTCACGTCGCGCAGGGTATCGAGATGTGCGACAATGTCGCTCCTGTTGAGCAACGTCTTGGCTGCCTTCCTCCACGCATCGAGTCGCTTGTCGGTTGCATCGGGTTTCAGCCGATCAATGAGTGCCTCCAAGGATACCGACTCCCTGTCGGCCCGAACGATAAGGGTATGAACATGGTCGAAATCCTCTGTCTTGATAGAGACGCCGCTCAACGACGCTGTGTGTTATGACATCCCGGACCGGGTCATACAGGGCGTGGAAGTCCTCGAGGGACTGCGCCTTCTGCTTGATCTTTTCGGGGGCATGCTGGAGGTCAGACACCAGCTTCGCACCGCGAACCGCGACTTTGGCCAGGAGTTCCGCGAATTGCACGCTGGCCGCGACGATGCCGATTACCTCCGCCATGGCAGTTCGGCATAATCCGAAGAGACCGGGGGTCGCAAGAGGGGTCCGGGGATGTCAAAGAGACGGAGGGTGGTGCTTCTCGGGACGAAAAGCTCTCGTGACTGCTTTCTTGTCTGCCCAGGCATGAATGGTTCCATGCGGACCAGCACCAGAGGACGCCTTACAGTCTGCCTACCTTACCTTTCCGGCGGGGGGTTTGTAGCCAACCAGGAAGCGCCCGAAACGTTCCAGCCCGCTTGGAACCGTCGCGTGGCTTGCATCAGCCGAATTTATCTTTGCATACGACGCGGCCAATGGTGACGAGTGCATCATTTGGACCTTGCACTCTGGAATTGCAGAGATGCGGAACTCGTGTCTGTCGTCTACCGGCAGCGAAAAGGCTACAGCCCGTCCTTGGGACCTGCAAGGATTTGCAAGGCTCCAGATGACAGTTGCCCAAGTCGCCAGCAAGGGTATAGGAAAGCAGATGCTGGAGGGTGAAGACAAAGCGAATGCAAAGTGGATGTTGGATACTCTCTGTCCACTCCATGTCTCCACCCTAGGAAACAAGACATATACGAGTCTCTCCATCCATTAGAGACCGGAAGAATGGCACTCAATTGTTCACTGACCACCTCTGTTCAGCAATGCGAAAATCTGTAGAAGCATTCCCACAAATGGGCGTTTCACACGCCTTCCCACATGGCACGGCTAGTCCAGTAGTCACGGTCCGGTTGGCACACAGTCAGGGACGGAAGGGAAGGCCGTCGTCAGTATTCTAAATCAAAACATGCCCGGGCGCCCCCCAAAACAAATCATGTCTCCTTTTGATCCCCACAAGACGTGCATGAAGCGTACAAGTCGATACCTTGCATTTTTTTCCTTCCTCGTACTGCAAGCCCTCCTACCTTATGCATTAAAACCCCGTCACTCCGTGCTCTCGTCTCCCGGCGCATGCTTTCTAAGCCACGCATCTAGGCAAGCGGCAGCTTCGTCTACCTTTAGTTGATGTCGAAGAAGGGCTTGAGCTTGATGATCAGCTGCCAGTCGTCGTTGGTCATGTCCTTGCGGTAGAACTCCTTGAGTGTGTCGATGCTCTTGCGCGTGATGAGACTGTAGAGCGTGTCGGTTTCCTCGAGGTGGCGGCCGTACGTCGGCTGGTTGTTCATCTCAATCTTGACGGCCACCGAGGGCTGGCCCTTCTTGCAGATGGGGATCTGCTTGTGGTCGCGCTCGATCGACGTTCTGCACACTGTTAGCAACGCTTCGCCACGCCGGCCGGGTCGACTTACACTCTGCCAATGGCGATGACCTCGCGGCCGCCAGTCGCGTTGGTCTTGACGGCGGCAATCGGCGTGTTGAGTTTCAGGCTGCCATCGATCACATCGACACCAACAACGATGGGGTTGGTCTTGTTGAAGACGGCCACGGGCTTGAGCACGCAGGGAAAGACGGCGTGCATCTTGGACTCCTCCTTCTTCCTCTCGAGCTGCTCATCCATGTGCTTGGTGAAGTTGTCGAAGAGGTGGTAGATGATGTCGGCCGTGAAGATCTTGATACCGTTCTCCTCGGCATACTGCTGCGCCTCCTTATCCACCTTGACATCGAAGCACAGCATGACGGCATAGTCGGGCGACTTCTCCAGCATGACACCGCACTGCATGACGTCGCGCTTGTAGACGGGTCCGATACCGACGTTGGCCACAGGAATCTTGCAGTCCTTCAGGAAGTCAAGGAGGGCCTCGAGCGAACCCAGCGTCGACGCTTGCACAGTGACACCGCGGCCCGACTTCTCGACACGGCTGAAGAGCTTGTTCAGGTCGCCCTCGACCTCGTCGGCCAGGTCGTCCTCGTCGTCGTCGGGTCCGACAACCAGCAGTCGGGAACCGGCGATGGCGCCCTCTAGTCCGGGCGCGCTGATCTTGACACCCATGGCGGCCTTGACCTCCTTGTTGTGCACGTAGGCCGACTTGACGCGCAACTCCTTTAGCGGCGCCGGCGTCAGGAGGGCACGGATGTTGGTCACGATAGCACCCTCGGTGCCGCAGACCACTATCCGGTCGCCCTCGCGCAGGATACCGTTGGACAAGATAACGTCGATGGTCATGCCGAAGCCCTCAATGGCCTTGACTTCCAGGACGGTGGCCTGGACCTCGGAGAGGTACATGAGCGAGCCCACCATGCGCTCCTGGGTGAGCTGGACGATGAGCTTCAGCATATCGGGGATACCCTCGCCCGTGTGCGCCGAAGTGGGGATCAGCGACACGAATTTGGCCATCGACTTGTTCTCGTAGTAGAGCTCGGCGTTGAAGCCCTGCTCGGCAAACGCCAGCTTGGTCTGGTCCAGACGGTTCTTGAACTCGTTCTGGACGCCCTTGTTCTGCAGCGCCAAACTCTCCCGGAAGCCGTTGTTGGCAACCATTTTCCAGCCGTAGAGACGGTCGATCTTGTTCAGGGCAACGACGAAGGGGGTCTTGCGGTCACGCAGCAGCTTCATCGACTCGAGCGTCTGCGGCTCCAAGCCGTGCATGATATCAACGACCAGAATGGCAATGTTGCAAAGCGACGAACCACGAGATCGCAGGTTGGCGAAGGACTCGTGGCCCGGCGTGTCGATGATCAGGAGACCGGGCACCTTGAATTCGAAGGACCCATCCCGGTTGATGACGGCCGTCTTCTGCTTGATGGCATCGACGGGGAAGTAGGTGGCACCAATCTGCTGAGTGATACCGCCGGCTTCGCCTTCCTGGACGTTGGTCTGGCGGATCTTGTCCAGAAGCTTCGTCTTGCCCGTGTCGACGTGGCCCAGAATACAGCAGATGGGAGAACGCAGGTTGTCCTTGGATCGGGCGGCCAAGGCGGCCTGGTGCGCCTTCTCTCGTCGTTCCGCAGCCTCCTTCTTTCGCTGGGCCTCGGCTGCTTGGCGCGCCGACTGCTCCTCGTCCTCCGATTCCGACTCGGACTCGGACCCGGACTCCTCGGGCTTTGGCCGCGAGGGGATGGCCTTGCCTGACCCTTGGGGCTTGGGGGCGGCGGCCTCGTCGCCTGACTCGGCATCCCAGCTGTCTTTGACGTCCTCCTTGTCGGAATCAGCTGCTGCCTCCCAGTCATCTTCGAGGTCGCTGTCCTCCTTGGCCGCGGCGGCCTTGGCGGCAGCCTCCTTCTCGGCGGCCTCCTTGGCCTTCTTCTCCTCCAGCTCCTTTGCGGCAGCTTCGGCCTGCAGCCGCGCCCGCTCGGCGGCTTCTGCAAGGGCCTTTTCTTCCTCAGCCTGGCGGAAAGCGTTAGCGACACGGGGACACGGCGACGTTGGACGGTGGACGGTGCTGTACCTTCTGGTCGGCCTTCTTGCCACGTTTCCGGTTGTCGTAGACGACCTTCTTCTTCTTATCGCCCTCCTCGGCATCGGCTTGAGGACCGACCTTGATGCCGGCAGCGAGCATTTGTTGCAGCTTGCGCTCGTTGCGGGCCTTCTCTTCCTTCTGGGCCTTGGTCATGAACTTGCCCTCCTTCTTCAGCTGCTCGATCCTCTCCTTCTCCTTCTGCTTCTTGCGGGCCTTCTCTTCTTCTTTGCGCTTGGCCTCCTCGGCATCCATGGCCTCCTCGGCAGCAAGCCGGGCCTTTTCTTCGGCGGCGATCCTCTCGGCCTCCTCGCGCTGCATCCTCAACTCTTCTTGTTGCTTCTGGAGGGCCGCGAGGTGCGGAGGCAGCTTCTTACCCTTTTTGCCGCCCGCGGCCTCGGTCGCAGCGGGGGCTTCCTCCGGCTTCTTCTCTTCAACAGCGGGCTTCGCGGGCTCGGCCTTGGGCGCGGGGGTGGTCTTCTTCTTCAAGGCGGCCTAGACACATTGTAAGGACTCGGCAAAAGGAGCGACTTGTCGGCGCAGCCAGTGGTTCGTCTCACCTGTTCCTTCTTTCGCTGCTTCTCCCTCTCCTTCTTCAGCTTCTCCTTCTCGGCCTTGGTCAGCACGCGGCCGTTCTCGCCCAACTCCTCGTCGGCACCGGCCGCGGCGGCGGGTTGCTGCTTGCCGCCCTTGCCGCCCTTGCCGCCCTTGCCCTTCTTGCCGGGCAGGGCGAACTCGTCGTCCATGGTCGCCTCCTGGGGCGCCTTGATGGCCAAGTCCTCGGCGGGCTCCTCGGGGGCGGCCTCGGGCTCGAAGTCGTCGGACAGGCCCTTCTTCTTCCGCTTCTCGCGGTTTTTCTTCATCATGGCCATGAGGCCGCCGGCGGGAGCCTCGTCCTGCTCCTCCGTTGCCTCGGCACCAGCTTCGGCCGGGGCGGCATCTCCGTTGGCGGGGGCGATGGTCTCGCCCAGCTCGGCCTCCCAATCGTCGGCAGCCTTGCCCTTCTTTCCTTTCTTAGGCGGCATCTTGGCTGTCGGGTTCTTAGGCTGCGGCTATGGGAATCCGGTGTCCAAGGTTGTCGAAAAGGGAGATGCAGGGACGGATGGGGCGCAAGGAACTTGTCGACTCGACGACCTTTTTTCTCCCCTCTAGGCTACGAGAAAGTGGAAAATAATGGATGCGGCGACAAAACAGACGTTGGCCTGATGTGAGATGGGAAAATGTGGGGGGAGGAAAGAAGCTCCAACCAACTGGTCCCCATGGATCACATTTAAGTCCGAGCGAGCACTTGGATGACTGAATGCATGTATGTACTACCAGGTAGGTACCCTGGGAGTGCCTGGATGATTCTTGTTCGCCTTCTCCTCGGCTTCGCCATGGCATCCGCGTCTAGGCCAGGCACTTTGGAACACAGTAGTAAGAATACAAACTGTACCTATGATCCACCGGTGGCAAACCACAGCAACGCAATCCGCCCGTCTGATGGATCCACCGCTCGCCGCAAACTGCGAGCCGGCAGGTATACAGGCCCCCTCCATCCATCCATTCAAACACACACACACACTTACGTCCTTCAAATATCGGCTGTAAGCACTCACGTACTAAGAGTATGGGGCTTGGAAAGTCTACAACACTCATATACCCACTACATGTGCTGTAAATGCTTGCTGGGCACCGATACCGCATACATCGTAGGTGCCCTTCTAGACGGTAGCCAAGCACCTACTCGGTATTGACCCAAATACAAAAGAGGCGCCCCACCCAGTGCACCTATGGCGGGGTAGGTAAGAAGCTCAAGGTCCATCCCATTTTCCACTCTGATGGGAAGCATTTTGTGGAAAAGAAAGGGCCTGTGCGCTGTCGACCCTACCAGACCGGCCCCCCTGCCTAGGTATGTACTTAATCCAAAGGAAATAAGAAGTGAGTACATGAGCACTGCTTTGGTCATCATGAAAGTTGTAGAAGATACTACACACGTTTGTAGAAGATACTATACAGATGGGGTAGCATCCTACTATACGCCTCTACCCTCTTAGTAGTGTTTAAGCTTACATATCTGCTCCGCTGCTTCTCGTCGTAAAACCGAATGGGCTGATAATAAGGCTTTTCTTTTAGTGGGGAGAGCACGGAGTCCCGTGCAGGTATCCATGTTATTGAACATCAGACACATGGGTGTATGGGTATAACTTGGTTCTATAGTAAGCTCTCCCCTTAACCACTGAAGTACTTAGGCTTCTCTACCGAGCGGGTAGGCATTTGTGGTATATCGAAGCAGGAAAGCGTGCCTTCATATCGAGGCAAACCAAAGCCATATGCGCCTCGTCTTCTGGACTCTGTGGTCACAATATGCTGTTGCCGCCCTTCCCCCGCCGTCTGATCGACTCTACCTCCGGTGTATAGGGATGTATTGAACGCAGAGTAAGTGTGGGTTCAAGACTCACTGTTTTTTTTTCTTTCCAAGGCCCATTCTAAAGTATCGGCGTGAGATAATACCTGAGAATCGTGTACCCCAGGTCAATGTACGGGTCTCTACCGCCTGCCTCCGCAGGCCCCAATGACTGCGTGTACCTCCCCTGCTCTAGGCCTTGGAGGAGTTCTCTGTAGCGGTCTGTGTGCTGCTCCAGGAGTAACTCCAACGCACGGCTGTCCAGACACCGCTGAAGGATATCCCCATCTACATGCTTCATCTTCAAGTATTTTTCGGACTGCCGCGAAGGGTTCCAAACCATATCATCATCTTCATCCATAATTGAGTGCTGCCCAAACGGGCATATTTTTTTCGACTGAAGTGCCAGTTGCTGCAGGAAGTTGAGTAACAGCCATGCTTCGTTGCTGAGGAGGATGAACTGTTGCAGAGACCCATCTATCGCCAGGCCGATGATATCGGAGGCATCGGCGTCGGTCCCTATACGACCGTATCGCGGTTGGCCGTTGCGCGCTTCCCAGGGTTGGCGTGCTTTACACCGGCCGAAACGCCTGACCGATACGGGCAACTGGGCCGAGAAAATGGTGCGCAGCCGGCTGGCATCCTGTGGTGGTATCCAGATCCCGTGGACCTCCCGATGCATGTCAGAGAGAAGCGTCACCTGCTTGTCGCCGACTTGGAGGCAATGGAGGCCATTCTTGGCCTGGGGATCATTATACAACTGGATCATGGCGTCGTCATCCGGATCACTGGAAAGCAAGAGTCAGCTATAATTTGCCCACGGCCGTTGCACAAACAGATGATGAAAGCAAAGCACCCGTACTGGCCGCACAAGGGGCACTCCACTCAGCAACCCACCCCGGGCTGCTTCACAGTGTTGTGGTGAATCACCGGGGAGATGGGGGAGAGGGGATGAACTCACCTCTTATAATCGAAAATCTCGAGTGAGTTCCGTATGGTTACGACATGGAGCTTGCCGTCCACGACCTCCATCCAGGACGCAACGGAAGACAGAACATGCTGCTTGGCCACTCGCAATTTCTTCTCAACCATGTCGATGACCTCGTAATAGATCGTCGTACCAGAACAAAGAAACAGGCCTTGCGAGTCTGTTGCCACTGCCCGAATGGGTTGTGCGTAATGTGATTTCTTCCACTTGGTACAGAAGCGGATCTTGGGCCGGCCGTGGGTGCTGAGCACAGATTCATCCTCGCTGGCGCTGATCACCAGCACTTGACCACGTCGCTGCGCTGTTTCCATGGATATGACAAGAAATTCCCAGTCCGTGCCGCCTTTTTGGTATCTCCAGGTAGTCAACGAAAACACGTTGGTATCATGTTCTCCGAGGCCGGAGATGTAGTCGAGCTCATTTCCATTGTTGTGCGTCGGAAGCGATATGTCATCCCCCGTTTCCGGGTCGATGAAAAGTAACGCAGGCCTGTTTCCGTCGAACTCATCGCAGACTAATACCATCAGAACACCCAAGCGGTGAGAGTATGTTACCTTGGCAGGCTTCCGCCCCAGCGGGAACTGCCGGAGGACCGGCCGTGGCTGAGTATCGAGCTCGGCAATGTAGATCATGCTTCCCGACACCAACACCGCCGAGATGCACTGCGGTTTCGACGAAAGATTGCGATGCAACCTAGTAACGGCGTTTATGGGAGGGATCGCCATGTCCGGTCTTCCGACGCTGCTAGGCACCACACGAAATCGTTCTTCAAAAAGAGGTTGTTCGCCGTGGGAGGAATAACGCCGCATGATGGCCAGATTGGAGCTGCAGCATACGAATGCCGATCCGGATTGTGCACTTGCGCTGAAGGGAAAGACCTCAGCGGCCGAAGGGCCATACTTCTCGTGGGAAACTCGGTAGCGGTGCGGAGCGTTGGGATGCAGGGCCACAGTGAAGACATCGCCGCTTCGGGTCCCAATAACAACGCTACTACTTTCCCCCGTCTCTTCGACGACCACTATGCTGGTAAGTGGTTCGACAAGCTGCGCTGGGAGATTGGCAGGGGGCTCGGAGCCGACTTTGTTCTCATCTGGTGAATGGTATCAGCTGGAGCTACCCGCCACGTCGCTTTACACTGGCTCACCTTGGAAAGAGTCGAGTTCGAGAGGCTCCCCGATGTCTTCCCCGGAAACAGGACATATCAGCAGGATTGGACGCTCATCCCGCCACACACCAGCTACCATTGCCATTGTGTCGCCGAGCTTCACTAGGGCAACGCACGTGACATCACCCTTTACATCGCACAGAATCCCATTCGTGGTGTTGATCCCATGGACGAAGAAGGTTTTGAGGTGAAATTGGGAGTCGCTGTGAAGCACCAGTCCAACGATGTTGTTCCTGATAGTTGCGTGGGTGATGGTTGTCGGAACGGGCCCGAAGAATTCGTGGGGCAGATGGCGAGTACTGAAGTGCGTCAGTGTTTTGTCACAAGGGCTAACGATATGGAGAAGGGCGTACTGATCTGCCGTCGTGATAACTGTTATTGCGCTCGACGTGACCTGGATGACCGTTTCCTCGGCGGTGTCGCAAGCAAGTGTACTGGAAGACAGGTCATACGGCACCTGCTCCTGCTGGAGGACCTCTGCCTGACCAAAGTCATCCGAGATGAAGACAACATCACTTCTGTTGGGGGAGGATACGAGAAGATGGAGGCCCTCATCTACCGGTCGCCCGGCAACCGGAATTTCCCAGCACTGTTTGATGGGGACCTCGAAGTCCATTTCAGTCCCTATGTTGGCATCCAGGCCGTGGCGGAACTCGGTTATCGCGCCTGACCTGCCCCGGCCAGAGCAAGCAAAGACCTGGTTAGGGCGGAGAGGTGCGGTGGCGGCGGTATCCCCTCGTCGCTTTGGCTTGCCCCTGGGATTGTCTCGGGGATGAGAATACGTCGTCGCCAAGTCGACCGTCGGAGACCAATTTGGGATTGTCGCAATCTGCCTCGGTGTCTGCTGAGGCTTGACCTATACGTCGATACCGGGTCAATTCTGAGCACTCCCAAGCGGTCATCCTGTGAAGAACTTACGCTCCATATAGCTCCAGGCCCACAGTCGCCGCCAGTCACAAGTATGTCGCCATGCGGGTCATAATGGGGGTCGTATAGACAAGCAAATGCGGTATCGATATTGCACTTTACGCTTCCCATCAGCGTGCTTGTCTCGAGTTCGGAGCTTGTCTCGAGGATCGTAAAGATGCCGTCCTCCCGAGCCAGGTAGATGACGTCGGAATTTATGTGGAAACTCGAGTCTCGACGGGGCCTTGCCCATGCGGTCCACAAGGGGAGTGCACTACTAAAATGGTATTCGCTCTCGTCCTCCTCAAGGCTAAAGGTCTGGTAGTCCGGGGGGCCGTGGGGCATATTGTATACCAGAGTGCTCAGTGTTTCTGTGATCATCATGAAGCTACTCTGAACGGTCAAGGGGACAACCAGCAATGGCATGGACCACTGCTCGTCCAATTTGCAACCTCTTTTGTCGTCCCGGAAGACACGTTCCAGGGGTTCGCCCAGTTCCCAGTCATACGTGACGAGTCTGGCGACCTTATCGCGTATCACAATCATCATGAGAATGATGTGATAATCGTCGTCGGGGGCCGGGAAGAGGAATTCGAGCTTGTGTATGACTCCGCGGATAGCTCGAGCTCGGAAGGACTTGACAGGACTCAGAGGTTGCCCGTGGCGATGTTGAGCCCGTAACGTGTCCATGGATTCCAGTTCGTACACCACGAAGAGATCCTCGGGACATGCGAGTGTGAGGTACCGAGAACTAGGGTCGACGGCCATTTGAAAACCCGGGTGATCCCAATCGGCGTCAGGAATCTCGTGGCTCGAAACACAAAACTCCAACCCGCCTTGGGGCGTCTTCTCGATATGGAGGAAGACCAACGTACCTCGTTCGAGGACCAGGACAAGGAGTTGGGGAGGAAGTTCGGCTAGCGGCCTATGCGCCGCGTTGGCTGAGGTCGTCGAGCCACTCATTTCCACATCGTCATCCCCGGTGGGTTTCCAGCGAGGCTCGCCGCGATCCTCATTGCTGCCGTTGTGGGCAGGAGAACCAAGTACGCGAGCGTTGCGAATGTGTGACCCGAAGTCGTGTTTTCGTATCACATTTTGCAGTTGACTCTCCCGTCCCAGCTCGCATATCTGAACGAAGCTATCCTGCGTAGCCCGTCAGCTCAAATGCAGCTAGACTACCCACGGGGCAGACACCCCTATCCAGGTCTCCCTGATGCGGGCGCCCGAGCAATACCGCCCACATTCCTGAAGCTGGAGCCTGGCGGCGCTTGCAAGACGAGGGGGCAAGCAGCAAAATCGGGTTCGAAGGGCCACAGGGGACGACACGAGAATAGAAACCAGGACATACCCCTATAAAAGCAACATCATTGTTGCGGGAGGATCGTAGCTGTACAGGCAGCACCCACCGGATAATGGGGCTCGCAATGGCCGTCTTGGTCAGTATGCCGTAAGACGGCGGCTCCGGTGCTCGCAGTCTTGATCTGGGCGTTGAGCTTGTGGGCCCTAGCAGCTCTCGAGGGTCAAGCGTCCGAGTTACCCACTGGCCGTTCTCGAAGACGTTGCCTTGCACGGCCATGGTTGGGCACGGTGCTTGTCATACAGCACGAACACCCGGGTGCTGAGGAAGGGGACGAGGCGTCCGCGCTGCGTCAAAAGAATGAAGCGTGGGATCGGCTGGAGCAGGGCGGAACCGGTGTATGCAAATGTGCGTATGACTCCAATGAGACGAAGCCGGCTTCTGGGCTGGCAGGTGCTGGGGTAGTTGCGGTGCGGCGTATGAGTGGCCGCAGGCGCTTTGGCGACAGAAACGCGTGTCGATTTCAACCACGGGGCCGAGGGGGTGGCTGCATTACAAGAGAAGACCGTTGGGGATGTGAGGGCAGACCTCGGCGGACGAGATGGCTGAGAAGGTTGAGGCTGGCGAGGAAGATTTAGAGCAGGCGGTACGACGGAAGATGGCAACACAACAGCTCGGCAGCTCCAAGACGACGGCGCAGGCGAAGACGATCGCCTTCCACAAGATGCGTGTGTGCGAGAGAGAGAGACACACACACACAAGTACTTAACGGACTCGACGGGGTCCCCTCCCAGGCGGTCCCGGGCAGAAGGGATGGGGAGATGTTGCCGGTGGAGCTTGGATGCCCGATAGATGGATTGATGGATCGGTACTGCAAGGGGATTGTGCCGGTGATGGGTCGCTGGTGTGCCTGCCCCAAGTGATGGAGGGGGGCGTGGGAAGGAATCGGAACAGGCCGGGGCAGTGGACGGTTTGATGAACAGCAGTGAGGGAAGTGCGCATCATCGGCACACCCTCCTCTCTAATGGGTCACAGTTTGAAGGTTGGCCCCTCAAACAGAAATAGATTGATCGCAACGAGAGCCGGCCGGCAGCACACACGCGCAGGCAAAGCACTCATGCACTCACTCCCACACGTACGCGCGCACACGCACGCATGCACGCACGCACACACACACTCTCTCTCTTTCTGTCTCTCATTTACACTCACTTTCACACTCACATATACATATACATACACACACGCACGCACAGGCACAACTTCTCGTGGCTGGGCCCCAGTATTTCGGCGCCTGGTGATTATAGCGCCAGCCCGTAAGGTAGGGAAGCCGGGAATGCGGTTCGAGGTTGGCAGTTAGACCCCAGCACGTGTGGTGAAGTCGGGATGCGGTTTTTTGGGTCCGATGAGCCGCCCCCATCCCATCCATGCAGATCCGATGTGGTTGTACTGAGTATGTACTGGATCAAGCCAACTCGGCGGGCAGCGTGCGGACAGGCGTCTCTGTCTGACGCGGTACTTCTGTATCTCCACTTTAGCGAGGCTAGGTTGGGGTAAAAGTCGCGAGCGAATGGTAGGGCATGGGATGGGGATGGGACGGACAAGCTAATGGACCTATGGGATTAGGATGGGATGGGAATGCCCGCGTTAGGGAAATGGACTGATTTTGCATTGGGCAGCAAGGCGTAGGTAGCAGAATTGCCCATGGTGGACCACCGCCGTCAAACAGTACTTCTCCTGGAAGGGGGGGGGTTCATTTGAGACGACTTCGCCCTGAGTGGGATCGAGCCCGGTCGAGGGGCACCGCCCAGCCGTCATGAGCCAGGTACATACTTCATAATCCCAGCAAGGAAAGGCATCAGTTCGCACCCATGTCAGATAACAGACCTCTATTACGTACGCCGTTGCCCAAATATGCTGGCCTGAGATTGCACGCGTATACACCTCGGTGTCTGGCTGAACCTGGAGCCTCGCGCAGTGACACCAACACCAACATGACCCGGTCTTCACCGTCCTCCCGTGAGCTTCCATGACTGCATGTGGTATCCACCCCGACCAGAGGTGTACAGGGTGGCGGGTGGTACCTACCTGCTAAATGCGTGTGTTCGCATACAGGCTCTTACGGTGTCTGCGGAAGTGCTGAAAAGCTCGGCTTTCACAGCGTGTGCAACCACGTAAAGGGCCATGTACAGAGAGAGGTACGTACATGTAGATTATATAGAGAGCCCTGTTATCCATTGGGCCGTCCTGGATCTTGGACGTTAAGGGATATCGTGTTGCACATATTACAGGGCGAAAAGCCACCATCATCCGCTAGGTTGGCTTCGCCCGACAGCCTACTGATGTAGGAGGCCCTTATCCCATGCTGTTGTTTGGCCAAGTGCCTTACCTCGCCCATATGCACGTCACTGGGGACGCGGACACAGCGCCGCTGCAGACCGCTCTTGATTTCACGCTATGGATCTGGGTTGGCTACCATCGGAGAATTAGCATGCAAGATCAAGCTGCGATGGCCAACAACCTGGTGCTGTTCCATCTCCGCCGTTCACCGATCCGGAGCGCACAGGATACCCTTCGGCCGATCGGAGGGGCTATAGAACCCAACGGGACAAGCGTGGCAGTGGGGCGATACACTCCAATGCCGTGGATTGAATACTCTCCTAACCCAAGACTAAGGAGAATGCGGTACTTGGCAGCTCGCGCGAATGCATCACATTGCTTTTCCTGCGTCTTACAGGACGCCTTACATACGTCCGCCTCCGTAGCCCAGCCACTGTTTACTTATATTAAGTACTTGGTTATGTGCGTAGGTAGTTCAAAGAGGTTGCCTGGGCCGGGGGTGACAAGGCATAGCAGGGCCGCTCTCACCGGCACGACCGGGGCCTCTCTGATCCACGAGTCATGCTTGGGACATATTTACTGTGCTGTAGGATAAAAAGTCCAAGATCCTAAGCCTGGTGGCTGTATCTGGGGTAACGAGTATCCGGGGGGAGGGCGGGCATAGGGTAGGTAGGGGTACGGCATGGGGCTGGGCAACGCAAGTATGAGTCGTGGGCGAAAGGACGTCAGAGTTGGATACAGAGCTGCCACGTCGAAAAAAATCCAAGGCAGGCGGTCTGCCCTTAGAGGTTTGAGGAGATATATGACTCACGCGTCAGCAACGCATGAGACAGGACTATTGTGACGTAGACGGCCTGTTGACGCTTCGTTGGCACCACGTAGGGGAAGCGTGTATGGCACAGATTCCCCTTTGGCTTCGTAGAGGTAGGACGAGCGCAGTACAAGTCATATGTGCTGTCCCTCCAAGCAACCTCTATGCTCGCATGCTTGACCCAGCCCTTGCCTTCTTTACTTATTTGCCGTATCTTACATGCTTTCTAAAGGTTTGATAGGTCATTTAGCGTGGGCGTGCTGCATCCATTTCTACCTTACCTACTCCAACATCCATGACCCCGACTCTTCCCCTGGAGCACCCGGCGGGGCATCCGTTCGCATGCCTTATGGGGCTGCCCCGGCTAGGTGTTCGATCGGGGTCTGTTGTTGGACCATTCGTCATCGGCGTCCCAGGGTCCAGGAAAGCAGGTGAGATTCACAGTGAACTGCCGAACGTGGCATTCAATACCCTGCCGTACATATACGATCACGACCTAGCGCTGCGCGCTGATTCATGCACACCCCTTGGGCTTCTAGCCCCTTCGGGGCTGGCTTGACTGCTCAATCAAGACACAGGCCTTGGTACCGTGGTCCGAGGGCCAGGGGGTCCTCAGGGCCAACTCCGGGCCAATGCCGTAGCCCAGCTAGCTGCCCAGCTCCAGAGCTGCTCTCCGCGTATGGGCATAGGTGCCATACAGTTGGATGGGCCTAGATGACGGCACTACCAATCGGGAATCCATGATACTGTTGATGCCCCCCCTCCCCAGCAGAACGCTATGCCACCATGTCAGTACAGTATAGCTCTCAGATGGCCGAGCAGCGCACGGTTGCCTGAGATATCCTTGCGAGATCTTGCATCGTCGGATGATCGATCGTGCATAACCGGTGGCTACTTAACGATGCAAGTGTCTGGATCCTGAGCTAGTCAAGCTGGCTTGCGGTACCCTTGGTCTGCCGCCCAGTCATGAGGATGGATAACGGTCAATGGGTACGGAAGGTAGGCAGTCAGTAGGTCACATATCATATCTCGGAATCTACGTGGCACACAAAGCCGACCCGATGATATGTCCGAGTGCGTGAATAGGCCCCGGGGGGTTACGCAAGTCGAGCTCAGCTGGGCCGGCATGGACGTGCCTGTACGAACCTATCATATACTTACGCATCGGTGTTGTGACCTCTGGAAGGGCCAAGCTTCCGCCTGTAAGTGAAGTGCACGAAATAACCATGCCTGCGAGCGTGGAAAGCTGCAGATGGAGACAGCACACATTCTTTGCAAGTCTATCAGTACATGGAGATAATGAGAATAATCGTGTAGTTATTCGTTTGTTTCCATTACGCGAATATCAACCTGATTTGTTTCGCTCTCACTCACTCACACATACGCCCTCTCTGTTCCGCTACTTGTATAGTGCCTAAGTACGCCGTACCTATCCAGGTGCGAAATTCTAATCATTCGGTCCGTACTAGTACAAAGAGGCCCAACCTCCAAAGCGAGGCCATCAGAAAGCGTCCACATCTCACCTTCGGCTGTGCCCCGGCACCGGAAGAAATGGCAAAAATCAATATATCATCTCCCGCTGTCACTCGGATTCTTTAGGTACCTAGATCCCCTAGATACGGGCATAGTCACAGCATTTGTATACGATCAGATGACGCAGGCTTAACCAATTGGGTAAGGCGGATGGTTAGCCAGCCCGCTCTAGGCCCTTCAAGCATCAGGCCAGTTGCCCATTGTGTAACGGCATCCGGACTCGGAGCGAGTGGGACTCGGCCCGCTCCGGGTCGGGCTCTTCCTGACGGGCGATTAATTATCGCCTTCCCTACACGCGTCTCTAATCTAAAGCTACGAAGGTACGTACTTTATCCCTAGTACTCATAGAACTTGGATTCCCGAAGTATGGAAGTAAGTACCTACATAAGCAGGTACAGACGTAGAGTACTACGTAGTAGCTCACCCTAGCAGGAAAGACCCATCCCGCTGTCCCTCCAGGCAGTCGCTCCCCAGAACAGTGATGACGGCGTATTTCACGTCGTCGGAGGGCCTCGGGCCCCCCACTACTAGCGCCACCTAACGGCACCCGCGGTTGAGCTTTCACACTCGACCACTCCATTATCCATCGCTGCCCAACTCCAGCTCCAGTGGCGAGCAATGGGAACAGAGCGCACGCGATAACGACGAGGCCCCGGATATTGCGCGATGGATGCCTAAAACGGCACTCGTAGCACCCGACCCTGCTCCGCCAGCCGACCGCCCGCAACCGCGAAGCGAGAGCCCACCACACCCGCCCACCCAGCATGAGCGTACATGGGGAATCAGACGCCGAGGACGAGAAGATGGCAAGCCTCGCTGTCGACGAGACCAAGCCCTGCGACGAAGACGAGGCCGAGCACCGGAAGGCAAAAGCACAGGTTATCCTGGACGCGTGCCAACGCTGCGATCTCGACGCCCTGCGAGACCTAGCCATTTCCGAGGGTGGCTTTCTCTCCGACAGCCTTCGCCAACGCGCATGTGAGTAAACCTGCCTCGGAAGAGGCGATCGGCATGGGCCTGTCCCTGTGCTTAATGCCAACTAACCCTTTACCCAAGGGCCTCTTCTTCTCGGCGCACCGGCATCCGCAGACGACCCTGCTTTCGAGAAGACGGAGCCATGGGACAGGCTGCCCCGCCACCGAGACGAGGATCAGGTGCGGCTCGACGTCGACAGGAGCTTCATCTACTACCCCAACGGTATGTGCGACTGCCAAGCCCTGCCTGTGGTTCCATCCTGGACACCGTACTGACGCGCTCAGATACCTCTCGCGACGATCTTGATCTCAAGAAGACGGAGCTCTCGGACCTCATCACGGAGATTCTGCGCCGCTACCCGTACCTCTGTTACTTCCAAGGCTACCACGACATCTGCCAGGTCCTTCTGCTCGTTTTGCCTCCCCCTGTGCGATCCGTTGCCGTGGCCCGCCTTTCCGCGCTGCGCATCCGCGACTTCATGCTGCCCAATCTTACGCCGGCTGTTGCGCAGCTGCGTCTCATCCCCGACATCCTGCTGGCCGTGGATCCGCCCCTGTGCCGCCATCTCTCCCAGACGGAGCCCTTCTTTGCCCTCTCGGGCACGCTGACCATGTACGCACATGACATACAGTCGTACGGCGACATCGCGCGTCTTTTCGACGCCCTGCTAGCACGCGAGCAGGTCTTTAGCGTTTACGTTTTCGCTCAGATTGTATTAAACCGGCGCGAAGAGCTCTTTGATACCCCGGCCGACGAGCCCGAGATGCTCCATTCCATCCTCTCCAAGCTGCCCCAGCCTCTCCACCTGGAGGCCCTCATCACCGATGCCGCCGGCCTGTTTGCGCGCCATCCGCCCGAGACCCTGCGCAGCTGGTCCGGCATCACGCGGTCCAGCGTGCTGAAGACGGCCCGGGACATGAAGATCAGCGCCGCGCAGAGTATGGAGGACGGCCACCGGTTCTTTGAAAAACAAATTGAGGAACTACAGTGGGCCGAGCAGAAGCAGCGCATCGCCCGAAAGCTTCGCCGCTACGCCGCCGCCACCACAACGCCCGTCGCCCGTGGCGTGGTGCTAGCTGTCCTCGTAGGCGTCGCGGCGGTGTACTTCCGCAAGGTGTCGCCCGGAGCCTGGGCCTATTTCACGGCGTTCTGGTCTGGGTGAGCTGGATCATGGCTGCGAGCCGGCGAGGCGCAAACAGACGTCTTGATGACACTAGATATCAACCCCACACAGAGTAGAACACGGTCCATAGACAAGGGCCCACACGGGCGGATCTGGGCCTTAACGATTATGTATGATATGCACTTTGGTAAGTTGTGGCAACGAAAAGTTCGGCGGGACGGTGAACCGGTTCTGGGTTTGGGACACTGGAATATACAAAACTGCTACACGCGTTGTGTAAGGTACGTATGGGATATAGACGGCTCAACTACATCTTGTGTGCCTTTATAGTTTATATCGGTACGAACCCTTCGGTGTCTAGACTGTGCCATCCCTCGGCCAGCACTTGCTCAAGAGTAATTGCTATCCCGACATTCTGGCGTTCCCTTTCTCGGGCCCCTGTTTCTAGACCATCTCCCCTCGAGATTCTTACCTGCTTGCGAACGGCTACGGCTCAGCACAATCACATCTCATTTTCACAAAATACCGTAATCGCGACTACACCGGGGGAGCTTAGAGTCACGCTTATCACGTCGCGACCGGACCCATGCTATGACTTGATCTCGTAGACTTGAACACCACATACGTACGCGAGCCTATCTACGCAGTCTCCTGAAAGGCCGCCTTCAAGCCCTCGAAGTGGTCCTGTTCCTCCTCTGCGAGTTTGCCCGTCGTGTCGCTGATTATGGTGAGAATTAAGCTGTAGTTGTTGTACAGGAACCTCTCGCGTTTGCGCTTGTCCGTGCCAAAGGCCGTGCTGTACTTGGTCAAGAAGGCCTCGATTTCGGCTCGCAGCCGGCGCAGGCTGGTGATGACGGGCTCGTCGTCGCCGGCCTCGGCGCTCAGCGCCAGGACACCATGCAGGAGTTGGCCGAACCTCTGCGTGGTGACGTGCGGCGCCGCCGAAAGCTTCGCCTGCTCCGCCTTGGAAGGCGTCCTCGTAGGCAGCGACGCCGTCAGCGTTCGGATCGACTCGCAGTGCGCGTCCATGACGACCTGCAGACGCGGCCAGAGCAGCATAGCCGTGGCGTTGAGGTAGCCCTCGGCCGCCGGGACCTTCCGCCGCTGCATCTCAAACTGAAAGTGCTGGTTGAGACGGACGCTGAGCAGGAGACCAAGGGCATCGTACGTGTCAGAGACCAAACTTTTCGTAAGGGATTGGCCGAGGGCAAAGGTAGGCTCAAATACGTAGGTAAAGTGGCGCGATATGGCAGCGTAAGAGAGGGCGGGGGAGAAAAAGGAGGCGAGGAAGGTGTATTCTGCCGTCGCATTGTCAATGAGCGCCAGGTTGAAGTTGCGGAAGGGCACCTCTATATAATGGGTGCTGTTGTCCTCCTCGGCGAGATACGATGACAGAGCGGATTGGTCTCTTGTGCGCAATAGATCGATGCGACGGCCAAGGTTGAAGGCATCGTGAGGAGGCCCGGAGATCTTGGCCGATGAAAGGACCGAGCCCTTTCGCGACGTGTCTTCGTTGCCGATCACGTCGGTCTTGTCGAGTACGTGAAGCTTGATCTTCTTTAGAGCCGTCTCGTACCGCGTGAATTGGTTAAGATAATACCAGCGCATCGTGTTCTGGTAGGCCAGGCTGATTTCGTCGGCGAGCTTGGCATGGTGCCGGTGGAGAAAGGAGAACAGCTCTTTAAATCGGAGGAAGTTCTGCTGTTGTATGATCTGGGCGTTGATATGTGGTGACCGGAGGGCCTTGATCTGCGCGACCAGAAAGTCGCGTATTCTCTCTATCGCCTTGACCACCAGCTTCTCCAGCAAGGGGCCAAGATCCTGTAGCCCCTTGCTGTCTGCCGCAGCCGAGGCGGCGTTCTTCTTGTGGGCAGCGGCCCGTTTGTCGACTTCGGCCAGGGCTTTCACCCACGCGTCGTCGATATGGCCCTCGACGATCTTGGAAACCACGACAGGGGACACACTGATGTCTTCGACGACGGGTCCGAGGCCCTTCTCGACGGCCCTGCGGTTCTCGAGGCGCACATTGAGCGCCGTGGAGCGCGCCTGCAGGCTCTCGATGTCGGCGGAGACGGTGGCGAGGTCGTTCCGGAAACTTGTGAGATTCGTCTCGACTGAGCTGAGGACTTCGTCGCAAGCCCGTATTGACCGATGCAAGCTTTCGTACTTGGATCTCTCCTGTTCATCTGGCGAGGGGTGAGCGGTGCGCCCTGGCGAGATGAGCGGCGGCGGGGTCCAACATACATTCTTCGGCCGTCTGGGATCTCTCTATGCCGGGGGCTTGGGCTATCGTATCCTCCGATCGCGCAAGCTCCGTCAAGGACAGGCCGCCGAAGTCGAAGGCGTAGTGTAAGTCATCTTCGGTGATGGAACTCGGTGATTTCTCTGCGCCGCCCGCGGATTCCACGTCTTCGCCCAAGAGTTGCTGGAGCACGTTCACGGGGTCCCGGCCGCTGTAGGCCGTGGTGGTTTGTTTCAGGTTCGAGCCGTTCGGCCGGCGGCCGGAGGGCAGTAGCGACGACGCCGAGGAGTCATTGGAGGCCAGCGATTGAAGCGACGAGTTGCGCGTGGTAAGGCCGGGGCGCTGTTGCGATGTAATGTAGGGCCCGAGGCCGCTAGGTGTCCTCCGGCCCGGGGCCGGGGAGTATCCGCGGCTTCCTGGCGGCGTTACACTCGGCGATGATGCTTGTGCGGCGAGGCGGTCGAGCCACATGGTGGAAAAAGAGGGAGGGAGAGTCGTTTCGGCAGATCAGGGGCGGCTGTAGCTTGTAGCAACGGGGTTGTCATGACGGAGCCAGCGACCAACGGCAGCACTCGGGTTCCAACGGTCTGTGAAGCGGAATGGTGATGGAGCAGAACCAGAGGCGGGCGGAAATAAGGTCAGCGGCCATCCCGCAGGCCGCGATGCATCGAACTGATTGTCTGTCAACTACCGACGGCACGACGAGGCAGCGCAACAGCCTCCTGTTGTTCTTAGCTCGACCGGTCCTTGATTGGACGGGCGGCGCTTCCCTTGTGCCAGGACGGCCCCTACACCACATCTGGTACCACATACACTTTGCAGGTACCCCATACTTTACGACTAGACGAAACTACATACCTACCGTTGTATGTATCTCCTACCCACTTGCATCGCCGAGTACTGCTACCCAGGGAACTCCTTCAGAGGTACGCCACATCGAGCTGCAGTAGCCAGCGGACCTATTGGATGTCCGATTGATGGATGATAGTTGCCCATACACAGCACAATTACTTGACGGGCTTGGTAACAGGGGTCCTGCCCCAGGCTTCACGGGGCAGAGCTTTGCGTCCGTCCTGCCGCCCGCCCGCCTTTTCCGCTGATGAGCAGGGGTGGGTTGGCCAGTCAGCTAAGGTGGGCTGGGCCCTCGGTCCTGTCCGTCTGGGTCTGGATGGTAGTGGTCCCGCGGGCTTCCAGTATTTGATATATTTGATATACAGTAAATAGACCAGCTTCGCAGTGCGTCTTTCTGCGATGTCGTAACTAAAGTCCTTGCATACTTACTTATGCAGGCCAATAACTGGATCGCGCCAGATGCCCATGAGGTAGGTATGATGTACCTACATATCTACCACTTGCACAGTGTAGTATAGCCCTAGCTCCAGAGACTGTGGGCTCCTTGCTGCCCCCGGATTCGGGCCATGCACCTCATCGTGCTCTACATACATCTACCTGCTCACGTGAGTAGTGGCCTAATGCATACCGGTTTCTGCTCCAGGGTATTCTCACTCAGTTCCATACTAATCGAAATATGTGATTATATAGAAACTGGCGGTACGAGAAGGGGCTTGGAACTCGAAGCTTGGAGTGTGGCCATCGAGTCCTACCTACCTACCTACCTACCTACCTCCTCTAACATCCTTTCCGGCTTGCTCCCGACGCCGGATTCCCGCCTCAGAGTTCGGGTGGTGCCTGTGGGACATATTTGACACGCGGGGAAGCCATTGGCCGTTTTGCTGCTTGCTAGGCTCGCGACCTCTCAGCCTTCGTTCACCGAATGGTAGGTCGTTCATTGAATCACCCCCAGCCTAGGGATACGAATACTCACTCGCATCCACGACGAGATCCCATCTACCCCGTACTAGCTCCGCCGATCCAGAAATGGGATGCCAGGCAGCTTGCGGCCCGAGCGAGGAGCTATTACACCCATACAGGTACAACGAATAGGATCAAAAGTAGGTCAGCAGGTTTTTGTACACGGGTGGCTAGGTCTATATCGAGGTCAGTTGTCAGTTGACTGATAGGATACAGATGTAGGCACGTGTGTGTTTACTTTAATAGCCTACTTGCCCAGGGTCCCCTCACCTCTTCGCGCTCGAGGTTTGACTCTGCCTGCCCGCTTAGGTGCCATCCTCTGCCTGGAAGTTGGTGGTCATTCTGCGCTACAACTACATGGAAGACCTATTTTGGCACGGCAGTTTGATAGGCGCAAGCTGCTTCGGAGGGTCTGCGGTCCCTATTTGCCTGCCTGGAGGGGAGGGCGACACTGTTAGGAGCTTGTACATGCATACATGTACGAGTCACTTAGCTGGGCAGAAGTATCCATGTAACGGGAGGAGGCCCACAGGCACACAAATCGGCTGTGATGTACAGTGTTGGCTGTCGTGCAGCAGCAGCAGCAGCAGCAGCAGCGTTGGATTCCACGGGAGCCCACCCGAACCACGGCAGCGCTGGTCACGGAGGGTCCCCAAAATCGACAGAACGAGGCCCAGGCTCTCCGGGCAGGCTCCATTTCTTGGAGAACGGGCGTAGGCCCCCGAAGCCATGCATCACGGGCGGAACTGGCACCCAGGCGCCCACGGCCTTTAAGCCTTCACTGTCGGCTTAGCTGGAAAGGCGCTGCCCCGCTTTGCCGCGCTCGCTATGGTCAAAATCTCGCCACGGCTATTGGCTGCATGCTCTCGCTGTCTTGCCTCCGTTTCTGTCTGAATTTTTAACCCAAAATTCAAGGCTGCCCACACTAAAGCGTCTTCCCCGACCCAAAAAAAAAGCGAGCGCAGAGTACTTTTACGGTCCAGTCCTCCTCCCTCTCCCCCCTCCAACCCTTCCAACTCCTAAGCAAGCCATCGTCGCCATTCAATCCTCGCCTTCATTCCCCATCCTCTCTTTTTCTTCTCTACGCCGACTCCTTAGCCCCCGCTAGTCAACATGGCCGACGACGCTGCCGTAAGTCTCCCGCTGCTCCCCCTCCCGTGCCCCTCTCGTTGCGACGCCTTGCCCGCGTCGTTTGCCGGCGCGAGGGGAAAATTCCACCCCGCACCATACACAACCTTGCCCGCGGCGAGGGCCGGCGAGCTCATGACAAACATGCCGCGATAACCCCCCCGCCTCCCGCCTGCGTGTGGTCACAAATCTCAAATCATCCCCAACACCGCCCGTCGGCGGTCGTCCCGGTCCTGGTAACTGACGTTAATGGCCCCGATAGCACGATGTCACCTTCGAGTCGGCTGACGCCGGTGCGTCGCTGACCTACCCCATGCAATGTTCGGCTCTCCGCAAGAACGGCTTCGTCTGCATCAAGAACCGCCCTTGCAAGATCGTCGACATGTCCACCTCCAAGACGGGCAAGCACGGTCACGCCAAGGTCCACTTGGTCGCCATCGACATCTTCACCGGCAAGAAGCTTGAGGATCTCTGCCCCTCGACCCACAACATGGACGTTCCCAACGTCACCCGCAAGGAGTACCAGCTCGTAGGTTTCTCCGACCTCTTCGCTGCTGCAACGCCCGTGCTGACGTGCGTGTAGCTTGACATCGCGGACGACGGTTTCCTGTCCTTGATGGCCGATGACGGCGAGACCAAGGACGATGTTCGCATGCCCGACGGTGAGATTGGTGACAAGATCACCAAGCTCTTCGTCACCGAGGAGAAGGACACCAGTAAGCTCCGCGCCGCGAAGCGTCTCCCCAAGGTTGCACGCCACTGACATTGATTCCCAGACGTTGTCATCCTCACCTCCATGGGTGAGCAGGCCGCCGTTGAGGCCAAGGAGGCTCCCCGTCAGGGTTAAGCCGCCTGCTTGATTGCAGGATCTGCGGAGACGACCTTGGTTGATTAGCACGAACGACTACACATCTCGATCCGAGACGCATATCAGCTGCACGAGGTGGATATCTTCGAGGGACACTACTCGAGCCGTTGATATCTGGGGCTTCGCGCCCCGCCTGTGGTCGTTAACGTAGAAGGATTCTGACTGGACACTTGTTTCTGCTGGGTATATGAATCGGCCACGAAGGACCCCCCACAGCACCTCGGATGTTATTTTTCTTTCCGCGTCGTCATTTTCCTACATGTTACTATCACGAATCGATGAGCATGAGGATCACGACCGATGGGGTGGCTTCTGGCGGGGACGATGTATCCTATAGAATCCACAACTTTCCCCATGATGAATCATTGGAAGCACCTGCTGCCGGTGCTCGCGGTCTGCTGCTCTGTGAACAAACTCCCAACGGTTCGGTGCCGGCGTACGAAACGACCAGTCACGGTTCCAGAAACTCGACTCTAATCTTATAAGATGCGGTTTGCTACTTCTTGCCAGAGACTTGGGTGAATTCTGGATGTACCATTAGTATGCAGGGAAGGCACAGTTCGTGTACTGAAAAGCAATTTGTAGAGCCCGAGTTGTAAGTGTGGCAATGGTCCGAGGCAAAAGGCGCTCGCCGGATAGCACGGACTCTTGGTTGATAAGTGCTGGGGAAATTGCCCGATCTGGTCTTCGAGATTGACCCCGGAATTTCTTCATAGTCATGCCGGACGAGCCAGCCTTAGCCCGTGCAAAGTGGCAGTGGTCAATGGGGTGGTGACGGCCGAATATCTGCGGGCGTTGGGCCATTCATATTCTCTCTTGAAGCTGTTTTCCAGGCTGGGTTGCACTTTTAAGAAATAGCAGGCGCCAACTAGCAAAGTGACAGGCGGTGGATCGGCGACGCGCCCATGACACCAGTACCAATCATCTCACGAATAAAATCACTGTACGACAAGATATAAACAGCCTACCATCCAGACCTCCCACCTCCCGCGCCCGCTAGAGACCACGGACGACATCCAGCATGGCACCCACGGAGCTGCACCGTATGGCACCTGGTGAGCGGTGCGACCAGTGTGGCACAAGGAAGTGGTACGCCGAGGACGCGCTGCGCTACTGCCGGAATGGACACCGGCTTGAAGGCTACGCAGAACACGATGCCGATGAAGACGATTTTGGCACCGCGGGCAAAACGACGCGCAAGCGGAAGGAACAGCAAAAGCAACAAGCCATGAAGCTTGCAGGAGCTGCTGGACGTAGACTGTACATGGAGGTGCTGGAACAGATCCTTCGGCAGCAGGTGTGGTGGCTTGTGAAGGAGCGCAAGTTCCCAGCCTTCCTAGAGGAGGTCGTCAAATCACTCTGGGATGCGAGAAAAGGATACATACAACAGGAGATTGTCACCACGAGTGACAACCCCATCCCCGAGGAGCCCCAGGCCGAAGATGATGAGGGAGAGCTGAGTGATGGGCCCACGCCTCCCAGCCGCACATGGACATCGCAGCATGGTAAAAGGCTCAAGCTTCCGATGCTCATCGATACCCTTGCGCACTGCTATCTGGGCTGTAGCCTGATGCGACTGCCAGTCACGACGGCGGATTTTCATAACTGGGCCCAGAGGGGGGACATCGTCTTTTTGGCGGCAGTACGTCTCACTGCTTCTGCCCAGGAAAATAGGGGTGACGGCTAATCGCGCGTACAGATCAACACCATTCCAAAGCCGACACAAGAACGGCTTCAGCCCGAATTCCACCACTCGCTCCAGGTGCGGGATCATATTCAACCTGGCGCTATCCTGTTCGCGGTTCAAGAACTGGCCATCGCATTCAATACGAACTGCGACATCACCTTCCCTGCCCTCAATTACGTTCCGAGTCTAGTCCAGTACTTGAAGGATCTCACGTTGCCGCCAGAGACTTACCTATTTGTACAGATCCTTGCCGACTTGCTGGAGGTCGGGTTCGTGTATCCCACAAAAGCCAAAAAGCAGATTCGGTCCATGGACAACCCCGAGGTCCTTCTCATGGCCCTGGTGGTGGTAGCAACCAAACTTTTCCATCCGTTGGACGAGGTGGAACGCCCGCCCGCCAGCCATGACGACCCCCGAGTTACCCAGATAGACTGGGAGCAGTGGAAACAATCCCGAGAAGAAAACCCCGAACTTGTTCACCGGTTGAGGCGTGGCACCGAGCACACCGTCACGGCGGACAAGGCCCTGACTATGGATAAGTTGAAACTTGACGATTTCATGGACTTCTATGAACGAACATTTCTAAACCCCGAAGCCGATATCAAGAGTGTGTCCTCCACTCTGTCTTTTTTTTACGATTGTGCCAAGGACGCTGACCTTTCCATCTGAAGCGCCTAAGAGTATTCGGGCATTGTTTGAGACCCCTGGACCGGAGCCGCGCGAGGCGGAGCGTGATCCCGACGCGGATGAGTTGCACAAAGCCTCCATCGCCGAAAGATTTCGCTTAGTCAATAGGAGCATGCGGGTCGTCGAGCCCAAATGCGATGAGGAGTTGCCCGTGGCCAGTATGAGGCTTCGGCGGCCCGAACGAGACTTTCTCCCTGTCTGGCGTACAGAGGACGACCTTCCGAGCACTGCAAACGTATTTTATACGGAGGCAGCGAGAACGGCCGCCATCCCTTTGCGAACACTCATCATCGCAACGAACCAGGTCGAGATACGCTTGGCGCAGTGGTGTGACAAGAGGAGCAAGGAGAGGCGGGCAGAGGCCAGCGCGAGTTGAACTGGACGGGTTGAACTGGACTGGCACGACCGTAGCGTAAGCGGGAAGACACGGACTCCCCTTTACCGGGCGGCCATGTGCAGGCCTTGTTTTCACGTCACGAAGTCTCGAAGTGTTGCCGCTGCCACAAGTACATCATCTGTGACGTATCCCGCATAGTGGAAGGCTTTAACGGCTCTGCCGAGCGACTCACCACATGGCCGCCCTGCCATATTGCCCATTCAAGGCCTTTAAGGATGTGAGGTAGTTCTGCACAGAACCCGGGTTACTATGGGACAGGGACAAGAGCACTGCTCAAAGCCCAGACAATTGCAGATACCGACCAACGGAACGGCAAACATGAGACACAGCGCATTCAAGTGAAGCTTGAGGCCACGGGTACACATCGCAATCGCCTATTCATAGGCACGGCCGTCTTGAACCGCGAAACACCCACTGCCATTGGAGAGGAATTTCGTGACATGTAGTGTAATAGCCTAGGGAACGTGAGGCCGGAAGCAGGTAGTACATAGTACTTACCTCTTAACTGCGATGTTGCGAAAGCGGTAGGACCGCCAAAGGTGGGGCAGCAGCCGGCGGCACCTGCAGTCCGTGTTTCTCTGCATCCACACCACATTTGGACAATCAGCCCCCCCACAGCCCTAATCGAAAAAAGCCGTCCCACTCCCACTAACGGCAGTGCCAGTGCTCCCCCCCGGTGATTTTCGAGGCAGGCGAATAGCCATCATCGCAAGCATCTTTCTGCATCCCAACCCCGAACAAGACAACGACTTGCACGAGGACCGGCAAAAAGTAAGTGGAAATATGCGCGCACTCGTCGCGCTGGCGATGCTCTACCGACCGCGATGCTAACATTAATTCCTCTGCAGTGCAGATGTAAGCGCGAACCCTTGCCCCAACCCGATCGAAACGGCCTTGCATCGTCTACCCGGCCCCCTCCGGGGAGGCATCGACGCCGTCGCCACCCGCGAACCGACGAACGAAATCTCTGGGCTCCGTACTAACGCTATCGTTTCCAGCTTCGTGAAGACCCTCACGGGCAAGACTATCACCCTCGAGGTGGAGTCGTCCGACACCATCGACAACGTCAAGTCCAAGATCCAGGACAAGGAGGGCATTCCCCCGGACCAGCAGCGTCTGATCTTCGCCGGCAAGCAGCTCGAGGATGGTCGCACCCTGAGCGACTACAACATCCAGAAGGAGTCGACCCTCCACCTGGTCCTCCGCCTGCGTGGTGGTATCATTGAGCCCTCGCTGAAGGCTCTGGCCTCCAAGTTCAACTGCGACAAGTGAGTAGTCGCCGCGCGACACCGATGAACGGCGTCGCCTCTTTCGGAGTTTGGGCAAGAGGCTGACCCAGCTTGACAGGATGATCTGCCGCAAGTGCTACGCCCGCCTTCCCCCCCGTGCCACCAACTGCCGGTAAGTTGTCGCCCATCGCACGTGCGAGGACGAACCAGGCGGCTGACCCCCCGTGTTACAGCAAGCGAAAGTGTGGCCACACCAACCAGCTGCGACCCAAGAAGAAGCTCAAATAGACGATTCCTTTGCATCATCTTTCGGCGTACGTGGGTTTGGCATCATCAGGCAGACCGGGAAAATCACCATGGACAAGCCGGATCGTCAGGCATGGGTTCTGTTTGGCTTGCAGTTCTTTCCCTCGCGGAGTACCAATGTCTAGGTAGAGACAAATCGAGCTACGATATACGGTCTGATGATACAAGATCTTTTACTACCAACTTGTGCCCGTCTTGCCTTGGGGTTATTCTGCGCTGTTCATGATGTGAAACCAGGGATCCGAACCATTTTGCGTGCTGATCCGCCCAGCCACGGGATACACCTTGATAGCCGTTCCTGACCGACCTATGGAGGACCAACGGTGCAGATTCGACGACACAGATGTCCAGGCGCCACCACGACTTGGAATCGTACTTCCGGCGGCGACTGCACCCAGGACTGGATACCACGGGCACAAAGGCAGTGGACCTGGGAACCACGCGTGGTGCACGCGTTCAGCATCATCGAGGAGGAACCCCCACGGTCGGCCATTTGTGCCGCTCGTCTCGGACGAAGGCGAAGAGGTTGGTACAAGCCACGAGCTGCAGGGTATGGACTTTACTTCCCCAACTTCCGGTATGGGGCACGGAGGAGAAGCTTGAACGGGTGTGCCGGGCGACATGGGTGAATAGGCACGGCCAATCGCCACTCGGTGTCACTTTTGTCGACGATTAAGGATGGTTTATAAGTATTTCAGAAACCGGGAGCTTTTTGAGACGTGCTCTGGAGATATTCTTTCGGCCTTGAATCCCTATCATGGCCGTCTTCGGCTTGTCTGCCACCCAGCATTTGGGCTTGTAACATCAGCGTGCCGCGAAGGCGACGCCGAGGTCGATGGGGGCAGGAGACCTTGTCGACCTATCGCGTCCGGTGTGCCAATTCGCGGAGAACATGGGGAGTGCAATAGCCAATGCTCGAATGGCACGGGAAGCGCATGCGCGGTAGAGGAATGGCCAAAACAGCCATTTATCTTCGATATCTACCATCTGATTGAGGGCCTGCTTGCGAAGGGTGGGCATGGGTACGCACTTAAAGAATTGGCATGCATGTACTAACACAGGTACCAGCCGAAGGGGAAGCTCCGTCCAGCTAGCGCGACTGACGTACGCGCGTGCGGGTAAAGGGTGCTTCCGTGGCCTCAGTTGGGGGGACGTATGGTCGGTCAGCTATCCCGTGTAACTAGGTCCATTATTACCCTGCTTCCCGTAGCCTCCAGCCCAAACTACTCCAGTCGCATTGGCAAACCACTTACCTTCCTACCTCCCGACTCCGTAGGCAGCAGCGCATGTTTCCCACCAGCACTCTCTCGCCGTCCCGCCGCATCGAGCCCTGATATCCAAACCCGCTCTCGCTTCCCCGGCCGGCCCACGGAACCGCCTCGAACCCGCCC
Source organism: Nigrospora sphaerica (assembly GCA_018287875.1). NCBI lineage: Eukaryota > Fungi > Ascomycota > Sordariomycetes > Amphisphaeriales > Apiosporaceae > Nigrospora > Nigrospora sphaerica. The sequence goes on from JAGVVL010000002.1 coordinate 6,001,398, forward strand.
ACCATGTCCGGTGCAGGCTACGATGCCGTCGTAGACGTCGATGTCGAGGTAGGCACGCATCCCGCGCCGCCGCGCGCTCTCCCGCCGTAGGGACGGGAGAGCGGGGGCGGAGGAAGCTTTGTTGGAAAGAGAGAGCGTCCGGAGGCTTACGGTTTCCCGGGGGGGCTGGCTGGCCATAGGGCGACCTCGGACACACGGACCTGCAGGAGGACAACCTCGAATTCCACAACTCGAACTTCACCAGCAGCGCGGCGGGAGGGCGAGGCAAGGCGTCGGCGCCGGGCGGCGGGCTGCCGCCGCCGGCGACGGCCGCGTCGGCCTCGTCGAAGCGCTACCTCTGGTCGCTGGCCTTCTACGCCCAGTTCTTCGACGTCGACACGTCGTCGGTGCTGCAGCGCTGCTGGGCCGCCCTGTACCCGCGCGCCAACTTCCTCGACGTCCTCGAGGGCAACCCCGACCTCTACGGGCCCTTCTGGATCGCCACCACCGTCGTCTTCATCCTCTTCGTCTCGGGCACCATCAGCCAGTACCTGGCCATGACGGGCAACGGGCCCTTCCTGTACGACTTTAAGCTGTTGAGCGGTAGGTTCATCTTTGCCGTGGGGGCGCCGCGGCCGGCGAGGGTCGTGGGATGAGAAGGCGCGCTTTACTAACTCTGCTTCCTCCCCCTTCACCAGGCGCCGCCGGTCTCATATACGGCTACACGCTCGTCATCCCCATTGTCCTCTGGGGTGCGCTCAAGTACTTCGGCTCCGAGAGCGCCAACCTGCTCGAGTGCTGGGCGCTCTATGGCTACGCCAACCTGATCTGGGTGCCCGTGGCCCTGATCAGCTGGTCGCCGGTGCAGATCCTTAACTACGTCTTCGTCGGCCTCGGCTTCGGCCTCTCGGTTGCCTTCCTGCTCCGCAACATGTACCCCGTCCTCAGTGCCACCGACAAGCAGACGAGCAAGGTGCTGCTGATCCTCGTCGTCGCTCTGCACCTGGGTCTGGCTATTGCCATCAAGGTGCTCTTCTTCAAGGCCGGCAGCCCGGCCCCGCTCCAGTCGAACCCGCCGGCGAAGGAGCAGCCGAAGACGGACGGCGACGCCCCGGCCGCCATGTTGAGGTTCTTGCTTTCGTAGTGAGGATGCGGCTTTTGCCACCCGAGGTGTAGCTTGGGGGAACCCTACGACCGTAGTTAGGGGGTAACACTAGGTAGTCGGCATTCCTGATAGCAAGGACGGGCCACTGCCGCCAAGTTGGCTTGTTATGTTGAGCATCCCAGGTCTAATGGGGCGAAGGTGCCAACGGCGACATCGACCCAGTCGGGACTATAGCACATGTACTTTCAGCTCCAACACGTAATTTTGCGTCTAGACATTTTATCGCCGAGATCGAATGCGCAAGGCGGGCCTTGTCCACTACAGATCAAGCCGCTCTTCCTGTTGATGGTCTCGCACCACAGCGTCGTTTCTCCGGCAGGTCCTGTTTCTCCTACAGGGTGCCCTCTTGCCTTTTCCATACAAGACCAATAGAAGTTACCCAGGCCGCCGTTTGCCTCGCGCCCCTTCCCCACGGCGGAGCCATTTTCTTGTTTTTCTTTATTCTTCACCGTTCGATGTCGCCGCCCCGGGCGGCCCAGTCGAGCCAGCTGCCGGGGTACTCGCCGACGCGGGACCAGCCGGCCTCGCGGGCGAGGGCGGCGGCGGCGCGGCTGCGCACGCCGGCCTTGCAGTAGAAGACGACGTCGGCGTCGGGCGGGGGGCGGGCAAAGTCGAAGCGGTCCTCGAACTCGTCGGCGCCGATGTGAAAGGCGTCGGGCGCCGTCGTGACGGGTATGTTGACGGCGCCCGGGATGCGCCCCGTCGCCTTGACCTCGCCCGGCTCGCGCACGTCGACGACCGTCGTGCCCGCCGGCCGCTTCTGGATCTGGGCCCGTTAGCCGGGTCGGCACCCCCCTCCTCCCATACAAAAACGAAGAACGAAAGGAAAGGCATAGACCCCTCCCCCGGACGGGAGGCACGACGGGAGACCAAAAAAGGCCCTCGAGCGGCCCTACACGCCCCCCTCCCCCCCGCCCACGGTGGCTTGCCCCGCGCCGGGCCGTCGGGGTCTACGAGAAAAAAAAAACTCACATCTTCAAAGGTCCAGATCTTGCTCCCCGTCGCCGACTCCGACACCCAGCGGCGGCCGCCGAGGCGCGGGGCGGCCGCCGGACGGGACGGGACCGGGCGCGCAGCGGCGGCGGCGGTGGTGGGCGTCGGTACGGCGAGGCGGGACGCGACGGAGCCGAGGCAGCGCCGCGTGGCCGGGGCCGCCGGCGTCGTCGTCCTCAGCAGCGGCGCAGCGACGGCGCGGCGCCACGGGATGCGGCTACCGGGGGCGGCCATCGTCGGGGGTTATACGCGTTGGTGTGTGTGTGGGTGTGTGTGTGTCGCGGTCGAATGGGACGATCGGGGGATCGTGGAGGGCACACGGGCGTCGGAACGAAGAGGAGGGGGTTCCGGAAGTCGGTGGCCGTCGGCGCGGATGGGAGGCGTAGCTTGACCTGTATTGGTAAGGGCGCGCCGCCTATGACGTGTTTTGGGGTGGGATGTCGCTAGGAAAGCACGACCTACCGAGGCCCTGCCTGCTTGATGACTAAACTCAAGTGGGAAACGTGGTGAAGGGTCCAGGGGAGGTACAGGGAAAATAGTTTGTACTCTACATGCCTACTTCTTTCACACCATAAAATGTACATGCCGGGGACGGAAACGCTAGGAACGGGACGGGTGGGATGGGGTCGAGACACCCCGTCGGAACCTCATGACTCGTAGGGCCCTCCTGCTGCCTACAATCAACTTTGCTGCCCGTCACCTTGGCCTACTGGATTTCGTATACTACATACCGCGAAATGTACCATCGACGGCTCGGTGGTCACCGTGGAGAACTGTGTCCCGTCTCAGACGTCCCGTCGAGCACGAGCAGGCATACAACAAGCCAGACCAGTTTTGCGCCGTCAAGTTTACTTATGGTCAACTTCGCAAGTCCGCAGAGAGACGAAAGTAACCAGCCGTCCATCCGTTCATCGCGTCTACAGCCCCATCGACGAGCACACTGCATCCGATCCGGCCTTAGCACCGTGTATAGGTCTGGCGGAGAGAGCTCGTGTTTCGTTGCTCTAGCAATTCACCCATTAAATCGTATCATGGGAGCGAGGTTTCGTTTCCTCCGTCATATTTTACTTTATTGTTTCGTGTCCAGTCCAGAAAGACTGCTCTTTCGCTACCAACGCACGAGTCTAGCGACTTCTTTGGGGGGAATCAAAAATTATGTACAAGATAGCTATTAAATGGGTGTAAGTGTGGGCAGCCTGCATCGACTCAGCGCCATATGGACCACCTTGGCCCATCCCGTAAGCGCTATCAGCAAGGCGCCCAAGGAGAGTTGGGCTGGGCGTTTCAGCCGCATCTAAAGTCTACTACCACTTTCGCTCCTCGAACGTCAACGGGCAATCATCCTGCATCCAAGTTAGCCGAGTGCCCTCTCGAAAACAAACACCGCATCTCGAGCGCAACATACCTTGGGGAAAATACAGGCAAACACCTTGATCTCCTCCGAGAGGGGCGTGGCGTGGTGCTTCCAGTCCAGGAGCAGCGACGCCTTGCCGATCATGAGGGCCAAGTTCAGCTGCGCGTAATGCTGACCGAGGCAGTAGTGAGGACCGGTGCCGAAGACAAGATAGTTCTTGGCACCCTTCTCCTCAGCATCGCCCGTGTAGTACCGCTCGGGATCGAACTCGTCCGGTCGGTCGTACACCTCGGGGTCGCGGAGGGCCATGTACGTCGTGGGGATCAACATGGCGCCCTTGGGAACCGTGTACGTCGGCGTGATGGGGAAGGCCTTCTTGACCAGGTAGGGAACCATCAGGACGGGGGGGCGGTACCGCAGAAGCTCACGAACGACAGCGCGCGTGTAGGCCATCGACTCGAGCTGGTCCAGGTTCAGGGGCGCGTGGATGTCGCCGTTGCGCGTCTTGTAGTTCTCCTCGCGGACGCGGTCGAGGACATCGGGGCGCTGGGCCAGGATCTGGAAGAGGTACGTGACGGCGCTGCTCGTGGCATCCTGCGAGGCGAACAGGAAGGTGAAGATGGTCTGCGAGATTTCCATGTCGGTGAACTCGCGGATCAGAGGCTGGGGCTTCTCGAGGTGCTCCGTCGACTCGCCCTTCTCCGTCGCGTCACGCCAGCGCTTCGAGTTGATCATGTCCTTGATCCAGGCGTCCATGATGCAGGTCACCTCGCCGCCAGCCGCCATGCGGACCTTGGCCTTGGCGGCACACTTGGCGAACTCGGCCATGACCATGTCGGCTGCCTTCTTGCCGCGCCAGGTGCGCGTGTAGGGGATGATGATGGGGAAGTTGACGAGCTCCAGGGCCTCGGTGACAAGGTAATAGTCGTTGGAGATCTTCATGATGGCCTCCTCCGAGATGTAGAAACCGACAAAGGTGCGGCACGAGAAAGCCGTCGTCAGGTCGCGAAAGGTGTGCATGAAGGGCACGGGCTTGCCGTTGGCCTCCTTGGTCATCTCTAAGAACTTGGCAAAGTACTGGTTGTAGACATCCTCCTGACGGGGCAGGTAGGCCTCGAGGGCCTTGCGGGTGAAGAGGCCGTTGAGGCCCTTGCGGAAGTCGACGTGCTCCTTACCGTCCAGGAACACCCAGCTCTTCTCTCCGAGGATCTTGTGGGCGACATCGACGACACACGGCTTCGCGAAGGCAGGGGCGTTGAAGACTTTGCGCGCCAAGTCGCGCGTGGAGGCGATGACGACGAACCTGGGATCGGTCAGTCACGAACACGTCCTCTTCCTCCCACCCGGGGGGGGGGCGGGAAGCGCGTCCTAAGGCGCACGTGGCTTACTTGTGAAAGACGGAGACGCAGCTGAGGGGACCGCTCTGCCACTTCGAGAGGTATTCCTCAAACTTGGGGTTCATGGACTGCAGGAAGGGGCCGATGAAGGGCTCCTTGAAGGCCGGGCCGACGATGGAGCCCTTGTTCATGAGATAGCTGACCTGGTCGTAGGCGACGGCGAGGGCCAGCAGGGTGAAGATCCAGGTCCAGGTGCCGGCATTGGCGATCTTATCGACGAAAAAGTCGACCTGGGGAGGCAGGCTGACGGCGGCGAACTTGTCGGCCAGCGGCGACGTGAAGCCGGTGGCGTTGGTCGCCATGATGACAGCTCGACGCGGCGGAAGTACGACGGGCTTGGGGGGCGCAAACTACTTCGAAAACGGGGCGGTGCGTGAGGGGCCAGGCGGGCGGGCAAGAAAGGGACCGGCACGGTGGTCCAAACTAACTTCGGCGACTATGTAGGTCGTTGAGAACCTACAGCATGTGGTGGCCGTCGTGTGCGACAGCGTGGTCGGCTTGGCTTCAGGTGAACAATGAAGGTATCCCGCAGCGGGAGGAACGAAAAGGGAGCGTAGGGGAGGGGGAAAAGGGAAGGAAACCCTTTTGAAAACTGGCTGGAGGGGGAATGGGAAAGCAGAGGCGCGTCGGCTCGCTGCGTGCTGTGCAGGGGGTGGGTGGCAGGTAGGGAAGGCAGGGAAAGGAATGGGGGAGGGCGGAAGAGGACGGAGACCCGGACGGGGACCGATACAGCTACTACACAGATAGAAACTGGTCACGGAGATATGGGAACGGGTAATGGAGGCAGGCGGGTATAGGCCGATATGGATGTACCTACCAAACCTCCCTACCAAACAGAAAACAGGTAGGTACTTCCTCTGAACGCACCACCAGTCACAAAGAGGCGGACGATACAAGCGTGTCGCGCTTGACGGCGACGCGAGGCACGCAGCTCGGCAACCCAAAACTGCCCGACGAAATTTCCTGGTGCAAGAAAAATTTATGTATGGGAGATTGTCATTGTCTACGGGGGGGAGCTGACGCCGACCCAGCAAAAGAGCGAACGCGACCCCGAATTACCCCTGGTACCCCGTCCAGTTCACGCCACATTGGGACAAGCCTGCTTTTTTGCAGATTGACACCGACATCTCTTCCGGGCATTCTGTACGCTTTACGAAACGCACACCCAGCGACCGACCATGTACGTTTGTGTCGAGCTGACAAGGGAAGAAGCGCACGACGCACGACGATAGATAACACTGCGACTTTTTCTCGCACGCGAGACGCGGAACACGGAAAGGGGGGGTTGGGGGTGCGGTTCTGCGTGTCTCGATGACGAAGGCATCCATGGTCCGCGGCAGCAGCAAGCTACAGCAGCACCATGGTCAGCCATGACCCGCGAACGGGCCATGGCGATAGCCCCGGGAGCCCGAGCCCGAGCCCTGGCCCGGCGGTTGCCCTGCCCTTGAAGACAGGGAGGGCATTGGCTGCACGGCTGGACGGGGACGAACGGGGAATTGGAGATGGGAATGGACGGCATGTCGTTATCCCTCCAACTTCCATCGTCCCGACCAATGTTGACTTGACAGGCTGGATTGGCTTTTTGGCGCGGGCCAGGCTTGCTAGCCCCCCCTCCCCAAATTTGGTCCCCTGGCAGCGACGGCCCCGGTCCCTGACCGAATCACACCGCGTACCTTTTTCTCCTCTCTGGTTTTTTGGCCTGCAGCAATTATGTTATGTAAGCGGCTGATGATTTGCCAGGACCCCTGTTCAGGACTAATGGGGACGGGCCAAGAGCCTAGCGGATGCCATACGCCCAGGATGGGCTTCCCCCCCCCACACCGCATTCTTACAAATCAGCTGCATGATAGGCCAGGGCTCTCACCAGCGCCGACCGGCTCTCAGGCTCCCGAGGCCGACACATAACACGCCATGCTCATCTCGCAGGCAATGGAACCATGCCGCTGGCCAGCTCTGAACAGCAGACCTGAAGCCGAATCAGGCAATGGGAACGGATCGCCGGAGCTTTTCAGTCGGCCGCCTGGAGCCTCTGCTCATCCTGCGACGTATTAACTGGCCGGGTACTGGAATATAAAGTATCCTAGGCCATGCACATTAGGTACATGAGTAAGGTATTCGCAAGCACCAGAGCTGGCTTCATCCAATTCGGCACGCGCCGTCTTGTAAGGCCGTTTCCGTTATCGCCCATCCTCTGGCCCTGACGACCTCCACCCTCGGAACGGAAAATATCTCGTCGCAGGCGTCGCGATCCCGTCGTGACGGCGCCGACAGGTGCCACCTGCACGTGCTGACAAGGTGCACAGTTGAGACCGTTCACGGATGCATGGCACTTTTTTTTTTTTTTTTTCTTCCAACTTACCCTGCACTGGAGGCCAGATCGGTCAGGCGATTGGTTCCAGCCTTCCTACCACCTCAGCTGTGCGCGCTTGTCCTCTTTGGGAGGGCAATACGAATACGAGACTAGGAGACTAGGCACTCGGTAGCGCGCGGGAATGCAGGGACGTGTAAGGCTCGATCAGCATCACCGCAGATGAACGAAGAAATGGAAGAGACGTCCAGGGATGCTACCGGCCTCCAACTACACTCATGGCTCTAATGCCTATTTTCCACAGCACGGCGGGGGGTGGTTCCGTCCAGGGCTGCCGTACACCGACCGTCCAGGCCTGGTTGCGACCAGTCGATAGGCCGTGACGGCGCCTGACCGCCGCACGCAACCCCAGCCGAACCGTGGTCGCCTTGTCGATCGGCCGGCTTGCTACGATATGCCACTCCATTGCCGACCATCTCGTCATCCGTCATTTGTGCTCCCCGCCCCATCCCTCCCGTCCACCACGCTTGCCCGTTTGTGGTCCGTCCAATCTTGAAGTTGCCCCTCCCTTTTTCTATCTGAGCATCCGCATGGGCACACGCCGAAGCACGTGGCTTCTTGGACTCACAACAGATTTCCGTCCTTCGTCCCGTTTGCCGTCAGAGATGGACCGGACGGCTATCAGCAATCGTACGGCAGCCGGAGCTGACCCGACACCCCGAAAGGCCGTGCCGAGTCGCGACGAAGCGCCCCCCTAACGGAGTTCGGATCCCGAAATAGAGCATTCGGCAGTTGAAATGCCCCTGTTGCCGTGTTGTACCCAGGTAGGAATCTGTAAGGTACCGGGTTCCTTGACTCCCCCCCAACCCCTGTCTCCCGCCGCCCTCTTCATGACGGCGGGACGATAGTCGCTCCGTAGCGCAGTGTCTTCCACGATCGTGCCGGGTCGCCATCCAGCGCCGTGTTAAGGGGCGGCCAGGGACCTTGTCGTATCCCTGCGCCGAGAACTCTCGGTAGGGCTGTAAGATTGTCACCCTGATACTCGACGGATCCCCCGTCGCTGTCAGCCGAGTCGAACGGCAAGAAACCGTGGTGGCGGCCGGGTTTCGGGTAACTCGTATATTTCAGCTACGAACAAGGTACCTTGTTGCGTCATGGCACTGCTTTCGGTTCCCGTATCCCCTCCGTCTCTCTCCCCCCACGCTCATGCGACCGCCGTTCCTTTCAGGCCCGGGCCTTGACAGCGGGAACTTCGTCCTCCAGCGGCAGGATATCGGGCACTGGCCCGACGGGCGTAATGGAGAAGGGGTTGATCTGGGTGTGGCTGCGGGTGTAGTGGTTCTTGATGTGGAGGAAGTTGGTGGTGTCGCGGAAGGCGGCGTGGTTCCAGTACAGGTTACGCATCCACTTGTGGATGGCCGGGTAGCCGGAGCGGATGTCGCGGATGTTGCACTTGAAGTGCTGGACGTAGACGGGGTCGAAGCGGACGAGCGTGACATAGCTGCGCCGGAGTCGTCGGGTCAGTAACACGCTCAAGGGGGAGGAAGGGGGAAGAAGGGGCTAGTACAACTCACAGTCGGATATCGGTCTCGGTCATGTGCTCGCCAAAGTAAAAGGGCCCCTTACCCTCGGCCAGGTGGCGCTCGACGCGGTCGAGGGCGTCGAACAGGCTCCGGACGTTGCGCTCATAAGCCTCCTGGGTGGTGGCGAAGCCGCTCTTGTAGACGCCGTTGTTGATGAGGTCGTAGGTCCACTCGCCGACGGCGTCGATGTCGGCGCGCAGGGCGGCCGGGTACAAGTCGACGGCGGCGGCGGCGGGCGGCAGCTGCGCGTCAAAGACGCTGCCGAGCATGCGCAGGATCTCGGAGCTCTCGTTGCTCACGATGGTGTGGCCCTTCTTGTCGTACAGCACCGGCACCGTGAAGCGCGCCGCGTAGTCAGGGTCCGCCTTGAAGTAGACGTCGCGGATGTGTGTGAAGCCCTCGTGCAGCGGGTCCGGCACCACGTTCTCGCCCTCAGCGTCCGCGTCCTGCGCCGTCGCGAACCGCCAGCCTACCGTCGTTGCGCCTCCCGCGTCAGTCCGGGAACAAGAAAGATTCGAAACTCCACCCCCGTCCCCGGTGTGCGCCACCTCTCGTACGTACCTTTCTCCCCCAGGTGCCAGTGCACCACCGAGAAGCTGATGAAGTCCTCGAGGCCCTTCAGCTTCCGCGCGATCAGCGTCCGGTGCGCCCACGGGCAGGCGTACGACACGTAGAGGTGACTGTTGCTCCCCGTCGCCGGTCAGTCTACCGTGCTTCTTTTCCCCTGTCAAGGCCGGGCGGGGTGAAGGAGGAGGGGGGATGGTGGAAAAGCCACACGTACTATCGGCCCTTCTCGGCCGGGAACTTGGCGTCGGGCTCGCTCGAGAGCCAGTCGCGAAAGGCGCTGGTCTGGCGCTTGAACTCGCCGCTCGTGTCGCCGGGCTTCACCCATGATGTGATGCTGGATCCCGACGCCTGTTGCCCGTCGCCGCGCGCGCGCGCGTCAGCCTGTGTTTTCCCGAACCCTCCACGTTTCCTCCTCGTGTCCAACACCGCGAGGGGGGGGTAACACTTACCATTCTGATTTGTGTGCTCGGCAACGTCGGTGCGACGGCAATGCGGTAGGAGGCCGGTGGGGATCGAGGAAGCGACGGGTGGTGTTGGTACGTAAAGGCTCGGGTGATGGGGGTGGAATGGCTCTGGCGGGGCGGCACTGATCTCGCGACAATACGGGAAAGAAAGATTCCGGCCTTCATGGACAGGGAGCTCCGAATGAGGGGGAGAGAGGGGTTCTTGTTATACTGAGGTATGCAGGACCCAAGTGCGTCTACCCAGGTAGGTATATAGGTCAAGTAGGTACGTAGCACTAACTTATCGACCGGTCGCGACTGCTGACAAGGGCACCGAAGGACGAATAACTAACCACCTGGGGTTGCTTACCGCGATAATGCCTGGTTCTCGATGGTTGCTTTGTCACCAGACTGGGCCGCGACAATGTTCCGCAAAACGGCGCCATCGCGAGAAGCGACCAATCGTGACGTAAGGCAAGCCGTGGGGGGAGGGGAGCAGGGGAGCTTTTGCTGGGCTGAGCTTAGCATCATGTAAGTCATCACTAATAGCCCATCCCTGCTCGATATGCGTAGGGTGGGGTGGCTCGGACGCTCTGAAGAAAACCCACCCTCTCGACCCCCTCACGGCTGTGAAAGGACTCGGTAGACTCATCACCGTAGGCTCACCATGACTCGCTATCGTCGCCCTCAGGGCCCGAATATCCTCAATGCACCCATAGGCCTCACCGGCGTGTAGAGAAGATGCGTTGTGGGCCTCCTTTAGAATTCTCGGCCGAGATACGTGCGAAGAGAGAGAGAGGACCCGCGAAGTGGGAATATGCCTACTTATCTATTGCGGCTATACTACATTTTATGACAGTTACGCGCCTGCGGCAACACAGGCATCGAGAAAAGAGCATTTCGCAGAACGGAGAATCCCCGAAACCAAGCCATCGGGAAGTCATCATCGTTAATCATGCACCCACCGCCACAGCCAATGCTACAACGTCACTGCCAGGCGGATGAACTCATCTACCGTATCTTGACCTTGATGTAGGGCACCTCCACGTCCTCCTCCTTCATGTCCTCGGCCACTATCTCGAAGATAACCTCCTTTTGGTGCTCGGGAATGGGCTTCTTAGACACCGACTCGACAAGCTGGCTGAGCTTCATCCCCATTCGCTCCTTCAGCTTGGCGGGCGGGAAAAACGAGGCATAGAGCAGGCTGACGCCCGAGCTCAACATGCTAATGGTAAGGCCACGCTTGTCAAAGTCCTCGATGAGCTCCTTCAGCGTGATGTCCTCCACCTCGAATCGGTCCCAGATCTTGTCCAGCGTGACCTTGCCGTTGGGACCCTGGTACTCCACCTTTGGGCTGGCGATCGGCTCACTGAAGCCAAAGAAGGGCAGGGCCAGGTTGATGAAGCCGTTCTTGTACTGCTCGATGTCGTCCTTGCCATCGATGATCTTGTACAGCTCCAGAACGACCAGACCCGTCACGAGCGCAGTGGTGGTCGCAATGGCAGGGATGATCTTGCCCGCAATGAACTTGGTCTTGTGCCGGCTGGCCTGCTCGATCTTGTAGTTCTCGGCGCGCAGGTTGCTGGCGGCCGTAATGAAGTCAATGTGGTGGTTGCTATCGTCGTCCTTCTCGAACTCGACCGGAACCAACTTAAAGCCGGCCATCTTGCTCGGGGCCGGTAGGCTGCTGGTGATCTTCTGAATCTCCGCCTCGTCGTCAAAGGTGGTGTTGGCACTGGGGTCCTGCACGCGTGTTAATACCCCGACCCGGGCGTTGCGGCTCGGCGCTACTTACAGGGTCGCTGTCCTTCTCCTGAATCTTGACCTTGGAGTCGGGCGAGAAATCGGGCACAATCATGTTTTCGAGCACCTTCAAATACGTGTCCTTGGTGGCGCCGCTTCCGTTGATGTTGTAGTTGAAGGCGTGGAGGTTGGCCGCGGCAATAATGAAACCCAGGTGCGTCTCGTTCTTGGGGTCAAACTTCAATGGGTCCGGTGCACGCTTGGGGCCAGACCAGAACGGCTGGCCGCTCGACGACTTGGAGTCCTTGGGGAAGTTCCAGAGCAACTGCTGGATGGCGTTGTTGTACTGCTTCTCGAACAGCATGCGAGCCCAGATGATACAATCCTCAAAGCTCAGTGGCTTGTCCGTGACGAGGTAATCCCGGATCATCTCCAGCGTTGCCTTTTCGTTGCCTCCCTGCTTCAGCGTGGTCTCCAGATAGTTGGGCTGGGTCAGGTAGAGATTGGCCGTCTCGGCGGACTTGACGAACGACGTCTCGAACAGCTCACGAGCCCAGGCGATTGTGTGCTCAATCTTGTTGGGGAAACTGCGCAGGGTGCACATGGGGAACGACTCCTCGGGCGGGTCGTGCGAGGACGAGTACGACTCGGTCAGATTGGGCAAAACGACCTGAGTGTTACCCTTGGTGCCCAGAGTGCCGCTTTCCAGCAGCGGCTTGTGGAAGAAGACACAGCGACGGTCCACGTACGTTCGGGCCTCGACGTTGTCCAGGGCATTCGTGACGCCGTCCAGATCCGCCCAGAACTCCTCGTTGAAGACGTGTTCGGTCTCGGGGCTAACGCGGTCCTTGAGGCAGACGATGTGACCGACCAAATCCGGGTTCATGGCCTGCACCGCCCGGGCGGCGCAATCACTCTTCATTTGGCCAACATCCTTGGCGCGGAACAGGAACTGGCGGTTGAGGTTGCTCTTCTCGATCGAGTCCATGTCGGTGATGGTAATCTTGCCCTTGGGACCGACGCCAAGTCCGATCATAGCCCAGTTCTTGAGCATCTCGCAGCCAATGGCACCGGCACCCACTAGGAACTGTCGGACATTGCCCAGCTTCTCCTGGTATTCTTTTCCAAACACAGCAATCTGGCCGTCGTAGCGCGAGCCGATGGGCTTGCACAGCTCCTCGCTTCGGTGGGTGCTGGTAGGCAGAGACTCTAACGAGTCCAGGTACAGCCACTGCTTGATCGGGTGGAATTTGCCAGACACGGCCTTGAGGACCTCCTGAGCAGCGAGGCCACCGAACAGGGCAGCCATGGGGTTGAGGTCACCAGTCGCCTGGTAGCTAAGCTCCTTGATGAGCTTCTCGTCAAGCTCCACCTCGAGCTTCTCCTTCTCGACGAAAGCCTTGGCCGAAGCCAGAACGACAGTAGCATCTTCGTCGTTCATGGGGCGCGGCATACGGCCCTGGGCTTGGGCGAACGCGTGCAAAGCCTCGAAGCCCACGTGGAGCTGCTGCGGTCGGTCGAACTTGGCAAAGTCGGACACGACAAACTCGGGTTCCCGCAAGGAGGCCGAGATGGTCTTGAAATCCATTACCTGAGGCATTTTGACCTGCTGGTAGAGGCCGCCGCGCTTGTACTGGCCAAGTCCGGACACATCGCCGATGGAGAAGGTGTAAGGACCCTTCACGGTGATCTTGCGGGGCTCAGCGCCGTTCAGGCCCTCCATGCCCTCAACCTCGGAGAAGCTAACGTAGTCACCGTCCTGAAGGCCGTGACGGGTCTCGTCCAGGGCGGACACCAGACCCTCCTCGTCGATGCCAGCCACAATTCCGTTGAGAGGGTTCTCGCCCGTCGCATCGAGACAGGTGAACCTCTCGCCGAAATCGCAGAAGATGGAGCCGAAGAGGCCGAAGGTGTTGGCGTTGAGGAAGTAGATGCCCTTGGAGTGGCAGTAGTCGCCGATGGTAAGCTGGAGGTGGAGGGGCGTGTCGGTCAGGACGACCACCTGGTACTTGTCAAACTGCGACAAGTCCTCGGCCAGGCCGGCGGACTGGTGGATGCTGACGGGAGTGTAGGCATTCAGCTCGGCGACTCGCGGGACGGTAGCGGCATCCCTGGGCTTGCCAACATCGCTGGGTTGCAGGAAGAACTGCGACGACAGGTCGGGCAGGGCCACGGGGGTCGGATCGTAGAGGGTCAGGCTCTTGACGCCAGCAAGAGCGATGTTCTTGGCGATCTCGACTCCCAGCCCCTTCATGCCGACGATGAGCACGTTGGAGGCGCCCATGCGTCGCATGGCCTCGTGGCCCAGGACATAGAGCTGTCGGCTGTAGAGGGATTCGTCGATTTCGGTCTTGCCAACGACCGAGTCGTCCACCTGGACGCGCGTCACCAGGTCGTCGGACGGTGGGGTCGTCATCTTGGTGTCCTGCGGACGCAGGGTTAGTTTCCGTATAGCTTCCACGATGCCTCGTGGGGCAAAGGTCGGTAAAGCGATGGGCAAGAGGAGCGCATGAAAAGGATGGATGGATGACGGGACTGATGGCGGGAGGGGAGGGGGATTGCGAAGGCGCCAGATGCAAAAGCATGCCCCGCAGGCAGGCCCGGGGATCGGATGCACCGCCGTCGTCGCTGCGCGTAAGGGCTGTATGGGCGTAGCCGCCTTGGTCGGTAGTGAGAGAGGAAGGCACTTACCGTCATGGCTTTCTTCTGGGAGATGGGCGACTCTCCGTTTGAAAGCTTGCGCTTCCCCAGCTTGGCTTGCTTCTCTATCTCAAGCTACTAGCGCTTGAGAACGCAGGATGTGTGTACTTTAGGGAAAGGGAGAGGGTGGGAAGGAGTGGTGGGCAGCGATGGAAGCCGTCGGGTCCGCGGTCGTCGAGGGCTTGAGGGGGGAAGTATGGGAAAAGTGAGATGGGATGGGGAGGTACAAGGAGCAGTCGCCGAGAAGTAATAGTCCAGACGGCAGCTGGGACATGTGGTACTTGCTTCCTACCTCAGTAGTAACCTATCGAGTCGAGATCCAGGCACCCAAGCAACCCCACCATACGACACGCAGGCTAAGAAGCCGCTCTCTCCCTGCCCACTTTCGCCTTCAGGTCTGGCTATGTACGGGCTGGATAGCTGGGACTGGAGAGGGGCGAGGGGCTCCTCTCCTACTGGATAGCTGCTGCTACTGGCTCTTTGGCCAGGCTCCAGCTGTCTACAGCCCCAAAACAACGGACCCTCCCTCAACTCCAATGACGTCCATCCCGTCCCTTTCCGCCCGGCACTGGATTTGTAAGACGGGCACCCCAGTGCAAGCTGGGAGGAGAACCCGGTAGATCCACGATACATTAGACATGTTCAAGTACTCCGTACTGGCATACCCAAATGCCTAAGTAAGTGCCTTATGTGCACATTCAACGGCCTGTACTGGAAGTGCACCATTTAGTGGCAGGCGTTGAAACCCATCTTACTGCCCGCCAATCTCAGCAGAAGCTACATAAACTGCCTAAGTACTTCTTAGTTCTAGTCTTTGACAAGTACCTCGAGTCTCAGGAATTCATTGCCTGGCCTAAGGTTCCTCCCCCCAACCAGAACAGGTTACATAATTGGGTCCTGTTTAGCCCTGAGGACCCGAAGCAGCAATGTGTACCTCATCTGGTGGCCGTGTGTACCTGAAGCCCCAAGCAAATAGCTATGCGAACATCATACCAGCTTGTAGAACATGCCACAATCGTAACAAGCATGTCACAAACTGTTTACCATACAGGAGCAAATCCATCACAAGGCAAAACGACTTGGAATCTGAACTTCTGACTTGATTTTCTTGCCACTTTTCCTCGCTTTACTTCTCCTCCGTTCTGCCTGCCAATCTGATTAATCCATCCTAATGTTGGGACCCCAAGCCAGTGCACATAGTCAACCAACTTCCATCCTCAAAACTAGACCGTTCTGGATTAAAGTCTTCGGTCCTTTCCATATGCCTTCGCATTATGTATGCGCCAACATCAGCAAGTTGCAGCCGAGAAAATTAGCAGAGAAGATGGGCACTCTAAACCCCCAAACCCCGGCTCCAGGCTTCTACTGCTCGTCCATAGCAGAAAGCCCTGCGCTCCCCAAACCAGGAACCCCCAAAACGACGCGACGGACTCTTCTTAAAGATCGTGTGTGGGTATCATAAAAACCAAACCATGTCTGCCATTGCAATGCGCCTGGAAAATGAGTGTACGCGAGTCCGCTGCCGCCTGATATGTCATGCAAAGAGTGCTGTGCCCGCATGGGCCATAACGAGTGCCTTGAATCGTGATAGTCGTGAAAAGAGTGACGTGGAATCGTAAGTATAGAATAAGACATTCAAACATTAAGAGCTGGAATCAGAAGACCAAGAAGACGGCCAGAATCGTTAACGAGAACGATCCAAGGCCGGATCGCATCGCGAACCGAGGTATCGCTGCTGCCGGTACCGGTAGAGAGCTGCTTGTAGTTGTGCGGGGGGGCTCGTTAACCACGGTGCTGGTGGCACTGGATGTGACAGTCGGCTTAGGAACGCTACTCTCACTTGCTTCCGTGGCTGCTGTCGTAGGGCTAACGATGCTTGTGTCGGGAGAGCTGCTAACGGCACTAGTCGCAACCTCGGAGGCGGCTGTGCTGCTGGCTTCACTGCTTCCGCTTCCCGTGGATGTGCCGGTACCCGTCGCGATGCCACCGCCGCCGCCTTCAGCAGCGCTGGTAGCAGCACTGGTGCCGACAAACGTCCCAGTCCCGGTGCCACTTGCGGTACTAGTGTCTGTTGCGATACCAGTAACAGTATCAGAACCAGTGCCGGTGGCAGTAGCGGTAGCAGTAGCAGCAGTAGTAGCAGTATTGGCATCGGTCGTGGGAGATACGGTGCTGGTAGATTTCAAGCTGGTGGCTGGGGGCAAAGAGCTGCTGATCTGAGTGGGCGCTGAACTGCTGCTTTCCTGCGAGGACGGCTGTGGACTCGGCGAGGACGGTTGTGGACTAGGCGAGGTGGTGATGGCGGCGTCCGAGGACGAGATGGGGACAACTGTGCCGCTTGCCGCCGGTCTTTGCGAGGTGGTCGTCTGTTCGGGCAAAGTATTGACAGCACTGTCAGCCGGAGTGCCAGAACTCACGCCTCCAGCCTCGGTCGCGTCGCAGAATGACAGGTATTGCTCAAACGCCGACCTCGTCGACACATTGCTGCTAATAGACTGGCCAGTGTTCCTTTTCTTGATACAGGCGTTGCAGGCGTCTATTGTAAGCTTAAAGGCCGAACCCTCCCTGCAAAGGGCGGGACTCCTGCCCTCCTTTTGAGCTAAAACGAACGCATTGTTACAAGTTGCGAGGCATGGGGATGGAATAGTTGGGTCCCTCTTGAATATGGGGCTAAACTTCACGTGTGTCGAGCGTTTCGCGTACGTCGGTACGGCGGCGGCGGCTGATGAGGACGTCCTCGGGGGCCATTCGGTGATTGATGCTTGTGATTCCCAGTTTCCAGTGGTGATAGTCCGGATGGATGGATACCCGGACGCGTCTGTACAGTTTTCCTCGATGATGTGCTCGTAGAAGATATCGTAACTCAGACCGAAAGCCTGCGGTGGAAGGTTGAAGTAACCCTCCGTGAGAGGGTAGTAGGCTGTTTCGTTTTCTGGCCACGTCGTGGGCTCAAACGGCGGCGCATCGATACAATATGCCTGGCTGGGACAGACATACTCCTTTGCGGGAGGCTCGGCCCAAATATCACAACCAACTGGCTTCGGCGGGGAACAGACCTTTCCAGGTTTGCAACCCCATGTCAAGTCCGAGGAGACATTGTAGGCCGGGGCGAAAGAGACCACGGGGTTCGTGGGCACCGGGCAGATGGAGTCTGTAACAGTGACAGGGGGGCGGATAACGGTGGCCGTGGTCGGCGGAACAGTGACAGTGACAGGAGGGTTGACGACAGTGGCCGTGGTAGGGGGGATAGTGACGGTGACAGGGGGGCCGACAACTGTCGCTGTGGAAATCAACGTAGTGCCAGGCAGCGTAACGGTGATCAGAGACGTTCCTGTCGTGCCGGGCAGCGTAATAAGAGAAGTCAGGCCAGGCAACGTGATCACAGAGGTCGGGCCCGGAACCGTCGTGAGGGAGCCTGGTAACTGTACTGTGATGGGCGGGCTAACCACCGTTGTTGTAAACACCGAGGTTGTGCCAGATAGCGTCACCGTGACCAGGGACGTTTCCGTGGTACCAGGCAGCGTGATCACAGAGGTCGGGCCCGGAACTGTTGTGAGCGAGCCTGGCAGTTGAACTGTGACGGGCGGGCTGACCACCGTTGTTGTCAACACCGAGGTTGTACCAGACAGCGTAACCGTGACCAGGGACGTTTCCGTGGTACCAGGCAGCGTGATCAGAGATGTCGGGCCCGGAACTGTCGTGAGGGAGCCGGGTAACTGGACTGTAGTAGGTGGGCCGACCACGGTCGTTGTCAGCACCGAGGTCGTGCCAGGCAACGTTACAGTAACAAGTGATGTGACGGTAGAGCTCGGCGGAACCACAATTGTCGTCAGGATAATGGACGTCCTTTCTGGTCCCGTTACCGTGACTAGTGATGTTTCCGTGGTGCCAGGCAACGTGGTAAGGGAAATAACAGTGGACGTGACATATGAAACAACGGTTGTGGGTGGCACAATAATGACCGAGCCAGGCTCAGTGATTGTCGTGGTTGTTCCGGGAAGTGAGGTGGTGTAGGTCGTACCCGGCTCTGTGACCGTTGTCGCTTCCCCAGTAACCGTGGTTGTGTAGGTCTTGCCTGGCTCAGTGATTGTCGTTATGGTGCCAGGAAGCGAGGTCGTGTAGGTGGTCCACTGGGTGGTAGTGACAGGTGGGAGAGTGAGAGTGGTTGGCGAAACTGAAATAGAAATCTCGGTCGTAGCCGACACCGAAATCTCAGTTGTTCTCTCGGTCGTCGCCGAGACCAAAATTTCGGTGGTTTTCTCGGTCGTGACTGAGACCTGGGTCTGGGTGACGGGAGGCAGGGTTACCGGAGGTAGAGTCACGGCTGGGAGTGTGACCGAGGTTGCCGATACTTGGACCTCGGTTGTTGTCGTTGTCACTGGCTTCGTAGTTACCGTCGTCTCTGTAACGGTCTTCCATTTTGTCCTGACAACACATTCTGGACCCGGCTTGGGGCAGTAGTCACCGTAGCACTTCGGGGCATACGTTGAGCCGCCAGCACAAACTGTGACAGTGGTTGGGTACGACTATAATCGAGGTTGTCAGTGTCTGGGGTTTCCTAAACGTTCCTTTCTTAGAACTCACCTTCGTAAGAGTCGTAGTTTTAACCTGTGTAGTAACAACGGGGATCGGCGTCACGGTGACGCTATGCAGTGGTTAGCAAAATAAAGAGCACTGGGGAAATGGGCGCGCCTACGTGTCCCAGTTCGTCGTTGCACTCGTGGCGGTGACGTATGAAGTGGTCGTATCACTACTCAAGCTGTCAGCAAGGCTTTCAAGAAGCTTTATGAGGAAATCCTCTTACTGTATAAATGCAGAGATGACGGTAATCTCTCTCACAGTGCAGGTCTGCGTTTCTGTTGCTCGCGGTAGCGTCTCCGTGACTGTATCAGTAATCGTCGAGTTCTGGGTGATGGTGACTCTGTCGGTAACCGTCGAATGCTGGGTGTCAACACTAGTGATGGTGACATTGTGTGTCTCGGTGCTCGTGACGGTGACGCTTTGAATGTCGGTCACAGTGACTTTGTCCCGGTTGGTTTCCTTTGCGGTGACGGTGAGGGTAATGGGCTCAGGAATTGAAGCACAAGCAGACCCAGATATGGAAGAACGGCTGGACACACTTGACTTGCTTTTGACAGACGACGACGTGGTTGCAACAGATGTGCTCTTTGAAGACGTAGATATGGTTGTGGTAGGGATACTCTCCGATGACGTCGAAGTGGTCGAAGTGGTCGAAGTGGGTGTTTGCTTCGAAGATGTCGAAGTGGTAGTGACGGGGGTACTCTCCGAAGATGTTGAGCTGATCTTGGTGGACGAGCTTCCCACGATGCTCGTACTGATCACAATCCTCGAGCTGACAGATGTTGCAGGGCAATTTGCCACATCGGAAGAGCAACTAGTGATCGTATGCCATTCTATACTCGTGACCGTGAGAGTAGAGGGAAGCTCATCGGGGGGGTAGCCATCTTGTCCGTTCGCTGCTCTCGTGAATAGAGCGACGGACAGGGCGGACAGAGCCCACGATGACTTTGCTAGTAGCATGACCGTCGACGACTCCCAGCCGGCCGCCGGTGCTGTGCCGCGAGTGCGAAACGGATGGAAACCTGTTTGGGCGGCTGTGTGGTGTATAACGAGTGGGTTCGGCCCAAGGCTGATGAGAAGAGTCGTGGCAAAACCGTTTACAGGCTGGGACTTCCCTCTTGAGCGTATATATGCTCAAGATAGTAGCTCGATCTGATATTTGAGCCTCCCCGTAGTTTGCCTCGTCTCGCAGCCACTACGGCTTTCTTGGCAGGTCTTCCGCAAGGGCTGTGAGAGGGATCCAGCTAGCGAGATGAGCCGACCGAGTCACAGATGACGAGCCACCACCGTCTAGTAGGGAACAAAAGAAAGGGAGATGAGAAAACATAGGAAGCCGAGTCTTGCAGGTTGGGGGACAGGCAGAGGTGGGTAGGGCTGGCTGAGTGCGTGCCAAATACGAGCGCCGTGGTACCTAGTACGTTGCTGTGAGCGACCAGCACTTGAGCTTGGGATTACGCATGGGAATTTGGGCTTCCGTATAGGTTACATGGTCCGGCACCCATGTAGCCATGCAGAACAGATGCAACCAGGGACCCCTGGAGGCACATACAGATGGTACGGGTCCCCAGACGACTATGCGTGGAGCAAGATGACTGAACGCCCAATTTGGGAAGCTCGCCAACAGCTCGTGGAGCGTACAAGGTGTTTGCCCAGACTCAACTCCGGATGCGGCTACATCTCTCAATTCTTTTGTCACCAGGCAAGGCTGTAGAAAGCATCGGGTGTTCTCAAGATAGCTACCTTTATAGCAAGGTGGCTGCAGCTAAAGGCCAAGAGACGCCTGCGCTCAGGAGGTTGTGACGATACCAACGGAGCATGCCTCACTGACTTCAGCTTTGCAAGCCATTGCTGGCAGAGGCGGGCAAAAGTGCGCATTAGCTGTGTTGTGGATGACAATAGTACGGCCACAACGGCGCTGCTGTCTTGTAGCTGCCCGCTCAAGATCAGAGGTCTAGACCAAGGCGGTGGATCGGAGGATCCAGAGGCGCGACTGCAGGGTCGAACGAGGTGTAAGCTGGGATCCACACAAGATGGCAGAGGCGTGGTGGTAGGTTGTGCCCGAAAGCGCGCCGAGCCCGACCTTTGTCGGGAATTAATGCGCGCGAGTATATAGTATGCGGCTGGGTAGCGTTGAGCGAGCGGGATACCGCGGTCGTCACGCGGGCAAGACTTAGGGGGCCGGCGGAGGCACAGCCAGCCATGTCGGCGAAGTCACAGATCTCAAGACGACTGGACGGAACGGTCAGCCGGTGATTCTATGTCGTCTTAGGTCAGCATGGTACCTAGTTGTAGCAATGGCTGTTGGGGTCCAGTGGTGCCAGCCAAGCCGGTATGTGCCCAGCGTTCTTTTCCGTCAAGATGGATGGGGCAGGTCGCCGTGGCCCGATCTCGTCTGGGCCGCTTTTCGACGGAGCGGTAATCAACACTCATCGATTCGGGAAATAATTGTCAGTCTTTGCAGCCATTTCATCAGGACATGGCCGTTCGTGCAGGAACACTGCTGCCGGTCCTGTGTGGTCGCAACCACACTTCTCGCCGCCCGGTACCTACTTCTCTGCCGCGTACGCCTAGTTGTACATGACCCGGGTGGCTAGAACGCTGCACGGCGGACAGCGTGTGGTGACACGATGACGAATGGATATCGATTACTTGTATCTGCAATCTAGAGCGAGGGTTGGTTGCCGGGTGAAGGAAGGCTGGGAAGCGGCGCAAGCCACGGCAGCGACCACGGGAATCACATTCCGTCCGAACATCTGGACTGGCCGTGGCCTCCCTTGCATAGGTCAGTCGCCGGGTATGGGATGTCGATTCTCTCCCTCTTCCCCCTCCCAGGCTGGGTGGCAGACAGGCAGATTCCATCTCAGCTAAGGTTGCTAGCAGGGATCGCCGGCGGGGTAGCTAAGAGGGGTGGCTGTATGCACCGCCCACGGCTGATTTGCCCGGTTCAGATATGAGTCGCGGGATGGCACGCTCGCGATGCACTGCTTCCCCTCCACGGTAAGCGGGGATGCTGCAGCTGGCGGCCCACGCCCACGGCGCCGAGATAGGCAGACGCGGCCAACACATCGAACGTGGTGGAGGAGGCGGAGGGTGTTTTTAGTGCTCACCTAAGTCGATTTCGCAACATGGGCCCAATCATGGATGCGCACGACTCAGCCTCGCACAGACACATGTGCAACACTGGTGTCCATGGCCTATCCTAAGCACCTACATGATTTCGAAGCAACGAGGAGCTCAGGGGCCCTTAATTGAACCGTTCTTGCTTCGGGGGCACAGCGTCGCGTGTTGTGCGAGAAGAGGGGGGGGCGGACGGGAGGCTTTGGACGTGCGGGTAAGGACAGGCAGGAACCAACCCAGAATCGTGGTGAGGTCAAAAATAGCTACAAATGTGGGGACTGCGCACATGGGATGGCATCTGGAGCTTGGGGTGTTCCTTCCCACGCTGGGCATCCTAGCTTGCCAGCTTGCCTTGCATTAGGTTAATAGTTGTACTTGCCTATTTCTCTCCTTCCTTCACTTGACAACGGACAAACAAGCAATAGGTACTCCGTCTCACTTCCTAGCTCCTGCTATCCTCCCATCGTTGGGTGTACTGCGCACACAACGTAGGCTGTATGACCACATGCCCAGCCCAGTTATGTCTCTTGGCCCCTTCAATGCCTGTCGATGCGGGCCGAACGGTCGACGGTACGGGCTTCCATTGCTAGGTAGGTGTGCATAGAAGTACTATACGTATCTGCGTATATCAGGCCACTTAGTCCATGATTGGTCAGAGACTGGGAGGTTCCCTCTTGGGAGAGCTCATGTGGGTCACCCACCCCTCAGATGGTGCGGGTGGGTAACGTCCCATCCATCTGCCTCAGTCGAACAGCGGTGACCCACTAATGAACTCTTCT
This sequence comes from Nigrospora sphaerica, assembly GCA_018287875.1. Classification (NCBI taxonomy): domain Eukaryota; kingdom Fungi; phylum Ascomycota; class Sordariomycetes; order Amphisphaeriales; family Apiosporaceae; genus Nigrospora; species Nigrospora sphaerica. The sequence continues at coordinate 6,024,107 of JAGVVL010000002.1, forward strand.
AGGGTTCCTGGTTGTCCGGTGTTACTTCTCTCGGCTACGGATCACACAATATCTACGTCTCAATTCGTACGAAATCACCCCGTTGGATCCCATCCCTGTCGCCGTCGATACTACTATATAGCTGGCCGTGCTGGGGTTGACAGCGACGCTAAAGGCCCACGTGTGCCATCCTCCTCTGCCGTGATCTCACTTCTCACTCTTAGCAGGGGATATGGTCCTTGAGACTTTTGCGAGTTGAGATATCGATCGGTCAGGACAGCCTACACCCAGCTCTTGGGAAGAATGGCAATTCTCAGGTAGCGAGGCCAGTTGTCAGATTACCCTGGCCCTTCTTCGCCCAGCCACCTGCAGGCCGGGTGAGCCCAGCCAATGGTATGTGTGACGAGCTGTGCATCCTATGCAGGTGATCCGGACGGTCGTACGGATACGGTCAGGATCCAGCCTCGTCGTTGGGTGGGCCATACGGAGGGGCGCACAACCTTCGCCGTCCTGTGTACCTAGCTGTACCGTCACCACATCGTCCTGGTTGCTTACCGTCACTCATTCTCAAGGAACCGGCCTGGCTGCTTGGCTGCCGGGTACGACTGCCTCAAGGCACCGTTATGGCCTCCTTGCCCATTCCTTGTTTCTGGCCCGTTCGGGACGGTTTGCCGTGGAAACGGTCCCTTGTGCGGAATCCAGCCCAGCCCACCTTAGACGCCGATTTTTCCATCGTGGTGAGGCTGAGAAGACCGGCCTGGCTCTTCTTCCCCTACGAGAGAGACTAACCGGTCCGAGCCAGCGTGAGACACCACCACATTCTGTGTGTCTTTCAATTCTGTAAGCCGAGTGCTTTTGTCCATTTCGGCGGGTCAGATCTTACGGCCCTGTCTGTAACCGAACATCTCCCATCAACTAGATTACTGTCTCCGGGAACGATCAACGTGGCAGCGTTGCCATTGGACAAGTCGGAAAGCACAAAAGTCCTCTCTATATTGGCACATTGTATCTGCAGCACCAACCACTACGATTTGCCCCTCAGCATCGAGCTTTTGCCACTCGCCCTCATCTATCCCTAGTCACGCGGGGGCCTAGACTCGTCGAGAGCGCCCTCCCGTCTACCGTCAACCGACAAAGACATCTTCAGCAGAATTTCCAAATCTGTGACCGTGTTGCTTTCATCTATTCTGACAGCTGGAAGGCTCCTGGACAAGCCGAATATCTGACAAATCGGGTTTGGACTCGGTAATGACCACACATTCCAGTCGTTGACTGGGTAATCTTCGTGCTCCCGACGGTACCCTACCATCCCTCGCAGGACATCAGGCACCCCCGCCATATCCCTGTGATGCCGTGAGCCTCGCACCTTGTTTTCTTGCTTCTACCATCGCGAGCTCTTTGCGGCTCCTATCCACGACATGTCTTGGTTAACTGCCTGGCTGGCACTTGGTATCAACTGGGCCGCCGTAGTGAATGCCCGTACACTATGGAAAGACGGCCAGAGGAATACTACCATGTGCGCATGGAATTCACCACGAGGTATGGTATTGAGGGAGACCGTGGTCTTGGAGCCCCCGGCCGACTGGACACGCGCGGCTTACAGATGCTACAGTCGCCGCGATACGCGATACGGTGTACATAGATGGAGGGTATCTGCTCTGGTCGGCTGGCATGCAGAACGGGGAATACGGTGACCCGGTACACGATCGTAAGTAAAGTCACTTCTTAATCAGAGCTACCGTGACCGCTGATTGAAGCCATGTAGCCAACGAGTTGGTATATACCTTAAACTTCAGCCAGGCGTTCAACACGACTGCGAACTTCAGCGAGATCATGCGCACCGACTTGACCGAGAAGTCGTCAGGCCTGAGACCTAATTATTTCGACGGAGCTATGCTTGCCAACGATTATGAATACTTCCTCTACGGTGGCCTACTCCAGGTCGCCAACTCAGCTCTGCCCGGCGGCAACGAAATACTTGGCTACCAACTCGAGCAATACGGGCCCGAAAAGCCTCTTTTCCAACCAGACTATGTCAGAGTCGAGTTGCCCGAGAATATGACACGGTACATAACCTACGGCGGTGCCGCCAACAGCCCCTCGGAGAACAAAGCATGGTATTTTGGCGGTGCGGGTTCGCCTTCAAGAGGACCCATCTACTACCCAATCGACCTGGCCACGGATCCTACGAACGCGTCCGACACCCTGATCACACTGGACATGGCTACCCAGGGGTCGGAGAAGTGGTTCAACGAAACATTGCCGCCCAATATCAAGGGCCGTGACAACCCAGAGCTTGTCTGGGTACCTGTGGGAGAACAAGGAATTCTGGTTGCCCTAGGTGGCGTACTGTTTCCTACTTACGACAACTACGAGACGGGATCTTTGAACGAAGACCAAAGTGTGAGTTCTGCTTCAGCACCGCCCGCCCCTGGGTTACATAAATCCATGACTAACCCGAACCAGAGAGCCGAGAGCCCTTCCTTCATGTCGACAATCGACATTTATGATGTTGCCAGCAAGACCTGGTACCAGCAAAAGACGGTCGATGGACCGGGGCAGCTGGCCCGGGGCTGTGCCGTTGTGGCCGTCGCCCAGGATCGCTCGAGCTACAACATCTACTACTATGGCGGCTTCGACGGCCTCGACGAGACCAAGGCGTTCAACGACGATGTGTGGGTACTGTCCCTTCCATCCTTCATATGGATGAAGGTGGCGGCAGGGACGGAGGGCCACGCGCGCGCCGGCCACAAGTGTGTGATGCCGTACCCCGACCAGATGATGGTGATCGGGGGCCAGGCAGCGGGCACATTCAACGGGCCCGGGTGCGTCCAAGGCAACGAGATCGTGCAAATCTTCAACCTGACCAACGGCGAGTGGCTGGATTCGTATGACCCGGCCAAATACGGCAACTACGGGGTCCCCGAGATGATTCACCGCATGATCGGGGGCGACTACGCGGGCGGTGCCACCATGACGACGCCCACGCCGACGGGCTGGGACAACAAGACGTTGGCGTCGGTCTTCCAGACGCTGTACCCGACGTCCAAGATCGTGACTCACTACCCCTACGCGCCGGCGGCTTCCAACGGGACGCGGCCCACCGTCCACGACGAGGACGAGGGCGGGGGCGGGCTGGCCTCGTGGGTTGCTCCGGTTCTGGGCGTGGTCCTGGGCCTTGTCTTCATCACGGCCCTAGTGGTGGGGATTCTTCTGTATCGCCGGCGTAAGCTCCTTCGCCGGAACGGTAACCCGACCATGAGCGAGGGGGGCACCGACGAGAACGGGCACCGCATTCTCTCGTGGATCCGCGGCCAGGACACCGCCAAGGCCCCCACGGTCACCACCGAGGACACCCCCCACTTGGACGACACGGAAAGCCGAGCCGGCGGACCCCAGATGGCGTATCTGCACTCGCAGGGGCCGCGTTCGCCCTTGCACGCCCGGCCGCAACAGCCGGCCGCGGCGGCGGTGCCTCACGAGATGCCCGACACGCCCCTCTTCGAGATGATGGGTAAGTAACACCCCGAAACGTATGCTCTGTTCGTGCGACCGTATTGACCGTTGTCCAGACACGTCCCCGCGGGTCGAGCTGAGCGACACGGGTTTGACACCCGTCGATGTCATCAACAAGCACTCTCACTTTGGGCGTTCCCCGCCGTCGGCCACTGCACCCACTAACCCGTCGTCGCTGTCTCATTCGCATTACGCCGTGTCACAAGACTACGCCAGTATCTCCTCAAGCTCAGCACAACGGCTCGGGAATGGACCGGCCAGCGAGGGCCGTTCCGACTCGCCGCCTTTGGGCGAAGCTTCCGGCACCGCCGCCGCGGCCGACGCGGCCTCGATGACCGCGACTGGTGCCCAGCCCCCCGCGCGCCTCGTGAGCGGCGTCTCGAACCTTTCGGAGCGCGAGTTGTCCCACCTACGGCAGATATCTGATGCCAGCGTGAGCTCGGCGGCGGCGACCTTCTCGGGCGAGGGCGCCCCCCGCTCAGGAGCAGCCTCCCCGCCCCTTTTGAGTCCCATGCAGGCGCCGCTGCACGACGGCGGCAAGCTGAGCCCACCGCTGCCCGTAAGCCCCCCTACCGGGGAAGAGCGCGAGGCCGCAGACTACTTGAGTGTGCACGGGCCGAGTTCGACGTCGCAGGTGAACGCGCCGAACACAGCCACCGCGACCAACACCACGAGTCCATTGAGGCGGAGCGTGTTCTACGAGAGCGCCGATGACTTGGGCGAGTCATACAAACAGCAGCAACAGAACCAGCCGCCGCCGCATCGGTGATGAGAGCCACTAGCAAGGCCTTGACCGTCGGCACTGGAGAAAAGGAGAGGAGGAAGAGCGAGTTGATACCACGTGTGCTTCTTTGGACTTTCCCTTGCGTCTTGGAGAGGCCACCTCCGGCGCCACACGATAACGTTAGTGAGCCGAGGACAGGGCCAGGACTGCGAGCAGCCAACTTTACCCCCCGAGTATATAATAGTGAGGAGTGGAATGTAGGCTGAAAGTGATAGGGTGGCCGTCTGCCTACAATCGTTTCTGGGTGTCAATGAGGATTCCCATAGTTTTTAGACAAGCCTTTCAGTGTACACGTGAGTCTTGTTTGTCCAAGACCCGTGCAGCACGTCAAGAAAAACCCAGATGCCCCATGATGTCTACTATCTGGGACGGCGCAGTGGCGGATGGGATTGATGACGCTCGGTTGTTGACGGAAACCAACGTGTCGCTTCTATATTCATTGGGCTCTGAGAGGGGGTATCGTAATTAAGAGGTACGCGTGGCGTAAATGGAAAGGACCAACCGTGTCGCCGGATCAGTGCCGGCCTCGACCTCGCCTAGTGGCTCTGGAGCGCGCTGCTTTTGACTTCGCTGCCGACATGGCCCTACTCCTACCCCTGCCGCGCGTCGACTTGGCTGTCGAGGAAGCGGGAGTGGTGGCATCATCGGGCTCACTGCTTGCTTCTTCCTCTTCTTCCTCTTCCTCGTCGTCGTCATCTTCATCTTCCTCCGCATCGTCCTGCTCCTCTTCGCTCCCTTCGTTGTCTTCAGGCTCGCTGCTCTCGACTTTGGCCTTGGCGGCGGCTCGTTTCCGGCTGCGAGTTCCGCGGGCGCTCTTGGCAACAGGGCTACTGGCCATGGGCGTATCCTCCTCGGTGTCCTCGACCGTGCTGGATCGCGTCTTGGAGCCGCCGCCTCGCTTGCGCTTCCGGTTGGATGCCTCGGCTGATTGCCATATGGGATCATCGACGTCGAATTGGGGCGGAGAGCTGGGAGGGTCGGTAGGGGGAGCTAGGCGGCGGTTCCATTTCATCTCTTTGAAGCCGTAGTAGTCCTTATTCGGGAGATCGAACTCCTTGTACCGTTTCCACGGTTTGGAGGGATCCTCCTCGCCGAAGGCAAAGCCATTCTCCCGCTCGTTGATCTGGTCGAGGCTGTAAAAGGTGCGGATTTTTGCCCAGATGCCGGGGATGCGCGTGTGCGGGTGGCTCTCGGCCTTATTGCCATGGTTGCGGAGATGTTCGGCAATAGCGATCATGCGGAAGTGCTTGTGCATACCGCAGGGCTTCCATCTCATGATGGCCTTGAAGAGCGATGACTCCTGATCGGCAGTCCACACGTTATTGAGGACCTCCTGGGGATCTGGCTGGTTGATCTGGGCAGCCACAGGCGTGTCGGCGGCCTGCGGCGTGTCGACGTCCATTGCGTCGTCATCGCGCGCGGGTGTCGGGGTCTTGGGCGTCTGGGCAGTTGCACTGGCCAAGCTGGTCCGGTTCTTACGTTTTGGAGGCATCGTGACGGGTGCGTTCGCTGGGCTGGCCCCAAGGATGTAACTGGACTCGATTGAACTTGTTCCTGGATTGATCAATACTGGGCGAGGAATGTCTGGTCGCACAACCTCAATGCGCACAGGAGCTCTCCCTCGCCAGAAGAATGGCAGTGATGCTTCTGGAGGTGCAAGATGGCACGTTTGCTTCGGTGGGCAGTTGGAAGTCCGGTGAGGAGAGACGCACTGTTGCTGGCTTCATAGCGGAAAGGTATGAATGAAGACTGGAGGTGATGTAGGTCCCTGTCGATCTGCGCCTAGGAGCTTTGTGATTACGCGGGGCAGGCACAGAGACGCGCCGTTTGGCTCGTGCTTTGCCCGACTTGCCGTACCTTCGCGGGCTGTTGGAGGGGGCCATCGCGTTCCTTCCTCTCTGTTCCAGCCCATGGCCGTTACTTTGGGCTCATGGGAATTCTCGACTGCCGCTATGCATCAATAGACCACCCTTCTCCTTCCAGACAAATGTGCAAACCAGGCCGTCAAGCACGATCCGTGGCTCGCAGACATGGCCGGAAAAGATGCAGCCGACGTCTTTGCCATTCCAGAGTTCTGGAGAACATCCCAATGGCCCGATCAGTCGTACAACCAGAACAGTGAATTCTTTGACCAAAATGCCGAACCCGAGCGCCCGCCGGGCTGGACTCCTGAGGGATCGCCGACTGGCGACGCTCCGTCCGACGGCTTCTTCAAGATCCCTGCCGAGCTTGAGCCGTTCATCGCTAGCCGGCCAGAGGAGCAGACTCAACATAAGATCCCCCCCAATGCTCCGGATGACAGCGACGCGGATGCAGCAGGCCTGTTCAGCGATGCCTGGCTAACGACAGAAGAGCTGCCACCGCACCATGCCGAGTTCATGTCCTGGGATGGCTTCAATAACCCCGCGGTGCCACCTATGGCACCTCTGTTTCTCTCCGAAGCTGGTCCCGCTGCCTATGACGCCGCACTGCATACTACTGAGGACCCCTTGCAAGCCCAAAGTACCGAGTACGATGTCGTCGAGACGAACCCCTATGTGGCTTCGCTGCTTTCACTGGCTCTGGGTCGGGCTTCCATGTTCTTTACATGGGACGAAACTAAGTCCTCATTCGCCCCGGGACTCGGCCAAATGAGGATTTCTGGGTACTCAGCCCCGATCTTACGGGGAATGCAAGACCGCTGTCTTCAATGCGGCAATACTACTCGCTTTCTTTCCATCTTCGTTCAGGTCACGTACAAGACCCTCCCTTCCCCAGGCCGGGTTGCGCTAGCGAAAGCAATCGACAGCCTGCTCGTTGCCGCCCAGGCTAAGTTGGGGGCCGCTGCTAGACAGATCGGATCGCTGTTACAACTTCAGCGACTTGTACAGCCTGTCTACTCCTTGTTGGTCTACTTCCGGGCCCTGGTCTCTCGGCTGAACCGAACGCGGACGGACGAGCACCTTCTGTCAAAGTTGTTCGACGAGGCACAGGCGCTGGAACACGGCGATGGACTCCTGCGTGACATCATGCGCGAGATTCTGAACCGCGTCACAGAACCGTGGGCGGACTTTGCTCAGAAATGGATCGGTACCAAGTCCGAGGGTGGCAACCCTATGTCGAAGGACGGCCCCAGCAAAAGCTTTGTCAAGGTTGAACACGTGGCCTTCACGGACGATTCTGGACAAGAGATCGAAGAACCCGACTATATTCTCGACGAGGCCCGGATGCCGAAGTTTATCCCCCGGGATGTCGGCCGCGTGATGTTCGAGACGGGGAGGACGCTCAGATTGTTGCGTGACCAGCATCCAGACCATCAGATCTGCCAAATGGAACTTTTGGACTCATTAGAAGCGCCCGACCTCGAGTGGCACTTCGAATGGACATCTATAAGAGAGATACAATCTGCCGTACAGGCGTACGAGAAGTCTTTGTCGGACGCACTCGGCACCGGCAGCCCGAGCCATGCCACCACCAAGCAAAGCATAAACAGAGGAGGATACGAGTTCGGGTTCTTTGGCCAACCTGAGGGTGAGCTGGCGGAACGACTGATTGCGTCTATCAAAGAGATGAGCCAGCCCTTGCCGCAAACAAGCGAAACGGACAGGCTTTCGCGACTGATCCGTGACCACTTACTCGAAAACAGCGCGAGGATGGAGACGTCGAGTATCACGCTATCACCACATTGGTCTTTAGTCCCCCTGTTATCCTTTGGCCCGCTTGTTGAGGCGCAGGCGAGGGTGATCAATAGGGAGTATATGAAGCTCGTTTTCGGTGTTCACAAGCTACGGGACCATCTCGCTCTGCAAAAAGAATTCCACCTTCTTGGCAATGGTGTGTTCTGTAGCCGAATATCGCATGCGCTCTTTGATGCCGAGCTAGAGACAGCAGAGCGGCAGGCCGGCGTTGCCCGGAAAGGGGGTGTTATGGGCCTACGACTAGGTGGAAGAGACACCTGGCCGCCGGCGAGCTCGGAGCTTCGACTCGCACTCATGGGCGTCCTCTCCGAATGTTATACCCCGCACAGCAAGGGGCGATCGTCTAGCAGGGAGGGCCAGGCCATGCCCGGTGACCTGAGCTTTGCTGTCCGCGACTTGTCGGAGGAGCAGATCGTGAAGTGCATGAACCCAGACTCGCTCGAGGCGCTGGACTTTCTACGACTATCGTACAAGCCACCAGCGCCCTTGACGCCGATTTTCACGCCCGTCATTCTTGTCAAGTACGACCGGATTTTCCAGATGCTGCTACGGCTACTACGGGTGCTGTTTGTGGCCCGTGAGGCCTTTCGTGACACGAATTCCAGGACGTCTTTTTGGCACGACGCAGACAACGCATCGTTGCGTTTCCGGGCCGAGGCGCAGCACTTCATCAATTGTGTGGTTGCACACTTCTTCGACACGGGAATTGGGCTTCAATGGCGGCAATTTGAGGATTGGCTGGACAAGGTGCAGCTCAACGTCGACGACAACGGCTACCGGCCAGATGCACCGCGCGTTCTCAGCCCGGAGGAGCTACGCGAGCACCACGAGCAAGTCCTCGACCGAATCATGCATGCACTCTTGTTGAGGAAACGCCAAAAGCCCGTTCTTGGACTCCTTGAAGACATATTCGCACTGGTGCTGACCTTTGCCAAGCACGCCCGACAGAGGGCGGCAGGAAAAGCGAGTGCCAGTGGTGCGAAAACGTCATATGATCTCTACCAGTCCTTCAAGAAGAAGATGGGCGTGTTTCTTACTGTGTGCCATGGGTTGAGTGAGAAAGGGGGGCCGCCGGGTTCCAAGCAGGCGCGGGACGATTTCTTGGGGGACGATGCGAAAGGGGGCGCCTTGAAGGATGAGAATACCTTGGAGCAGCTTTTGTTGCAATTGGAGATGTCTGGGTATTATGGCGGGATGCGGTGACGGGGCCGGCATACGCAGGAACCAAATATTGTTTGTTATTGATACCCCGCGACTAGTGTACAGGAATGAACCCCGATGAATGTAAACTGTTCTGTTAAATCTTCTCTTAAGCGGTATCACATCCAAATATTAGTGCTGTTGGCTTGGTGGATGACGCAGGGATGGGTGGAGGGTGCCCGCCACGCATCGCGTGTGTTTTTGTATCTCCAGCCGTTATGCGCGCCGCGCGGAATCGCAACCACCACCCCCACCACGGCCGAACCTGCGTCCCGCATCCATTCAGTTGATTGCCGGCGCAGAGACGGGTTTCTTCCACTCTACCACCCAACAACACGGCGACTGCGTGCGCCCAAAATGTCTCGACCGGCCCCGTCAAGGAACTTAACCTTAACCGAGGAACTCGAGAAGCTCGAGCAGTCCATCACCCTCACGCTGCAGGAGATTGACCACAACTTTAGCAAAGCCCACCGCATTGTGACCACCAACATCCTGCCCCTTGTCGAGCAGTATGGCGAGCACTCCAAGAACGTGTGGGAGGCTTCCAAGGTAAGCCGGTGGCCTGGCCGCATGCGGTGCGAATTCCTTCGTAGCCTACCGCTGCTAAAACAAAGTGCCCGAGTAGTTCTGGAAGCAGTTCTTCGAGGCCTCGGCCAATGTTTCGCTCTCGGGGTACGAGGAGTTAGCCGACAACGAGGATACCGCCGCCGTCAACGAGACGACCAGACTGACGGACACCACGACCATGTCGGAAGATCGCGAAGCGGAGGCCACCCACGAGTCGACGGCGGAGGAGCTCTCCTACCACGAACGGTCGCACCGTCGCGACGTCGAGGACTCGCTGCTGGACGACGGCTCGTTGGCGGGTAGTACCCCGCGGCTGCCAGCAACGAGGTCGCTCCGGGGAGAGCAGATGCAAATGGCCAACTTCGGGTCGCCCTACGAGAACCTGCGCCGGGAGCTCAAGGGCGGCGGCGACGATGGCAGCCACACCCCCGGGTCGGACGTCTTCGGCGAGGACATGGATGATGACGAGACGGCCCAGCAATTGCAGCAGACGCGATTCCCCGACATGGACATGGGCAACTCGTCCATCATGGAAGCATCCACGCCGACACGCGACGTTCGCACCAATCTGTTCGGGACGGGCGGGAAGGGCAAGGGCAACAGCAAAGACCCTCTGCTCCACCAATTGCTCAACAAAAACTACCGCATCCAAGCGACACCACACAAGATGACTACGCAACTCATTTCGCCCAACAAAGGAAGGGCTCCCGATACGGACAAGTCGCGGAAAGCACTCTGGCAGGAGAGTCCCATGAGCTCGCCCGAGATTGCGCCCCCGACCCTGCGTACCAACTTGTACAATGCGGCGTCGCCGCTGAAGCAGCAGCGTGGCCGGCTCGGCGCCGGTGCCACGCGACTGGAACCGCCGCGGACACCGGGTGTTAGCGTGCAGACGCCCGCCACGGCCCGGAAGACGCGCGACGTGTTCGCGGGACAAGGGACGTCGAAAAGCAAGGGCAAGGGCAAGGCGGACCCTGACGAGATCACATGGGAAAGTGACGAAGAGGATGACTCGGGCATGTTTGGCGGCATGAGTCCGCCCAAGACGATCCAATTTGCCCTACCGCCAAGCAAGCTGCTGCAAACGCCTGGTAAGTTGTTCCCAGCCGTGATTTCTCTTGGCAAGCTGCTGACTCTGGGCTTAGCGAGAGAGGCGAGTAAGCGTATTGTGGACGACATCCTGTTGACTGCAGGGGCTGCCCCCGAGTACGAAGATGGCCTCGAGGACTTCAGCCCTACCATGGTGAAAATGAGCCACAATATCCTGGACGATACGTTTTAGGCCCGCTGTAGGTATGGTTTGCCGGGCTCGCAGTTTGGTTGCCCGAGGTAGTCAGCCAGTCGCACGCTGATTTTGCTGCGCAAAAGGCAACCCTCAGGGGCTGGCACCAAGGACGTATAAATAACGAGAACAGTTGAGGTCAAGATACCCATTTGACTCTATAAGCTGTAACAAAACCCAAAGCGCCCGCCAAACCATGCCGATTTTGAGAAGGCATAAGAGCACGCCTGGAACACCACGCCCTGCCACGGGGAAACGCCGCTGAAAAACACGTCCCGATTCCTCCACCCCCCCACACAAAGCATCTCCTAGCTGGCCGCCTTTTTACCGCATTTCGTTAAGGGTCTTGTCCTCATTGCCTCCAGCCGGACAGCGTCTTTTTGAGCAAGCCCCGCGTGCTCGCATATGAGCTGGTGCTATAGACGGACTCTTGCTCGGCATCCCTGGGTCTTGTGGGAGCAGCGTTCCGGGACTGCGTCATGACCCGGTTGCCGGCGACCAGCGAGTCGAGCATGACGAAGTCGCTGATGCGTTCCCGGGCGGCGTCCCGGATCCGCTGCGATCGGATCTCTCTGTCGGTGGCTGCGGAAGAGCGAGAGGGAGGCACGGTCGAGGCGGGGGAGGATGGCGGGGACCGGCAGGCGGCTTCGGCCCGCTGGCCCTGAATCATGGCGCCGAGGAGGCCGGTGCTGTGAAGACCGGACACGGCATTGGAAGCGGACATGGTGACGGTGGCGGTAAGGGTGATGATGGTATTAATGGCACGGGGTTGGACGTGATGATGTGTATAAATGGGATCGTCGGGTTGCAAAACGGTTTCTATCCCAACAATGTTTAGGGTGGTCGGTTTTGCTGCCTTGATGGGAATGGCATCTCCTGAGGCAGACAGTCTGTTCCATCTTATATACAAGCCAGGCCTTCTCTATGCATATTGAACAACGCTACCCTGCAGTGAGGCCGTTGGTTCGGCATGTCGTTCTGCCTTGATTACGGAATGCTTTTTTGGGTATAGGGTGTGGCCCGGTTCTGACGAATGCGTTGCTTTCCGGGATAGGTGGAGAGCCTCGGAATGGGCGAAAAAGCTTGGCCAGAGTTGGGGCTTAGCATTGCCTAATCCGGGGCGGCTTTGTCTCTTTACAGAGTATGTGACTCAAAGCCCCGTTGTTAATGGGCTATACTCATTATGAATCATGTAGTCGGCGCAGCCAACCAAAGACGGTGCGTCGGCAAGCGAGGTACCTTTGGTATTTTCCCGAGCTCCCAGGGGATCGAATCCCCACGGCTTTTGTCTCGCGGCCACGAGCAGCCCTTGTTCGGCGGTCAAGTCCGTCCCGCCTGCCATGGTGATGACGCAGGCGCGCCGCCGAGGCGAGACGGTGAAGAAGAGACACGGTCCCAGCCGGGTTTTGGCGATGCCCCATGCCGGATTCTATTACCTCGCTGGCGAGGTGTGGGTGATGTGATGCGGCGGGCGGTGGGAATTGGCCCGGCTTACTTAACCTACTTCATTGGATGACTCCCTTATCGTAGGCACCCGCGAAACACCAACAAGGCCGCAGCTGACCCCGTCGCCTGACCCTTGTTTGCTGAGGCCACTCTGCGAATCATCGCGGCTTGAGGACCGTCACCGATGTTTGCTCGCTGCCTGCATTATGCGGGTGATGATGCTGGAGCGGGTGGCCCATCCCCATATCCATTAGGACTGGGTTGCATCCAGTCTGGTAGCAAGCAGCATGAAGTTGTTGGCTAGCGCGGCGAACACGGCGGGAAGGTGACAACGGCACATCCAGCTCTTTCTTGCCCAGCAGGAATTTCAGACGAAGTCGGTTTGCCGTTTTTCCTCTCATGCCGTTGTTCATCTCACCCAGGCTACCCAACATCCAATCCTGGATTCCTCGTTCCCCTTTCGCCTCTGACGAACCTTCGCTTTTGAATCCCATCGAGGTCGGTGCTGGAGTCCATGTTGGTGCACACAAGGCTGTCTCCTGGGTCGTGAGATAGGCCAGCTCGTCGCATTCGACTGCCTTGTCGGCCGACTGACACAAAAGCGTGTCTGCCTTACGGCTTACATTGAGACCCTAATTACACCGCCAACGCCTCGGAGAAAATAAGCTAATCTGCTAGCCACGTTCCAGGAAATACAGGTACTCTCTAGGTAGAAAGATGCGCCACGGCGATACGAAGGCTACGAGGCCGGCTGTTCCAGGCCCTGCATGTGTATGAGTGACTCCTCCAGCCTGTCAGATCTTTCACCATGGGATACGCACCACCGGTGACTTGCAAGCGAGTCCCGGTGTGTGTTGTTAGCTTTCTTACTGATGCTCGGCGGCATATACACTTTCGACCTGAACCCTTACGGTACTTCGGAGCCCGGTACGCTTTAAAAATCGCCTCCCGATGTTCTCTTGGAGACATATACCGGCCAAGTGCTCGGGACCATGGTGAAGTATGCCATCCAATGCCACTCTTTGGATGGATCCACCAACTTGATGTTGAAGTCGCGGATGACCTGGGCGCCATCATTAGTATGAGGACATTGAAATATGCCGCGCTTGACTGGAGGTCCAGGAGAGATGACGGCGATTTGCCTTTGGGCGTTCGCTTTCTGTTGCATACTCACCGTAGAACAGACCTTGGACAGCTCCATACGGGCCACATGCTGGCCAGGACAGCCCATCCACCCGGCGCCGAACTTGATCAGGGTTAGCCTGGGTCTTCTCCGCCTCCGCACCGTGTGGTCTGCTCACCGGAATCCAGTTCTTGTCCAGCAACGCGGCGTCGTCGCCGAGCCACCGGTCGGGGTTCCATCGGTCTGCGTCCTCGCCCCAGAGCTCCGGAGAGTGGTGGAGGACCCTGAGCAGAGTCTCGTGTTAGCCTAGTTCCGAAACTGCCATCGTTACGAGCTACCGCAACGGTTCTGATCACATACCAGGGGTTGATCGACAGGGTGGTCCCTTCTGGAAATGTCTTGTCGCCGATGGTGATGCCGCCCTTAGGGGCAACACGCGGGAGTCCCACTGGGGGGGAGATCAGCCTGTAGCCCAACACGTTACGGCTGTGAGTTCGTGGGAACCTACTCGGTACAGGAGCGTGTATGCGCAACGCCTCCTTGATGCACGCCTGAAGGTACGGCAGAGCCTGGGCATCGATGAGTGAGATGACGGCGCTCTGGCATCGGCCCTGCTGCCGGGCCTCGTCGATTTCAGCGCGGGCCCGCTGCCACGTTTCGGGGTGGCGTGCCATGTGGTAGAAAAACGACTGTAGAGCACACGACGTCGTGTCGGCACCGGCGCCCACGTTTGCCGTCGTCTGGGCCTCGACGTTGCGGTACGTGGTGCGGTTCGGGTGCTGCTCCAGGTAACGCAGCCAATGGGCCGCCATGTCGAAGCGAGCGTCGGGGTTCTTCTGCCGGTCCCGCAGTGCCGCTACGGCGGTTTCCATGAGCATAGAACCCGGCGAGAGGTTCAGGTACGTCACGAGGGGGTTGCCCAGCAGTTTCTGCGCCCAGGGGAATTGCGAGATAGGTGTACCAATCACCTCCAGCGCCAGGTTGTTGGCGATGGCGTTGTCGATGTCCTCGCCTTTCTCGATGAAGCCAAAGGGCCGCGAGAACAAAACCTCGCCCACCACGTCGAACGCTGTGTAGCTGATGAACTTGTCAAGCTCCATCGGCTCGCCGGACGCGGCATACCGCGCCATCCATTGGCAGAGCTTGGAGATGAGGGGCGTGATGGCTTCCTCGTATTTGACCACATTTGACTGCGCGTACGCCGACGCGAAAGTCTTGGATCTCTCGATCTTGGCCTTGGGGTTACGGGTCGACATAGGCGTCTGGTACCGCCAGTCCGGGATGGCGGATATGCCATAGAAGGTGCCCTGGAAGAGGCCGGGCCCGTCAGCACAAGCGGTCCCGGGGCTGGGGAAAGGAACAACCAATGCGAGCCTATCAATGGCACATGGTGATCTGCTACCTTTGTCATGGGCTGAAGAAGGATCTTCCTCACAGCGTCCGGGTGCGTTACGCTGACCTCGTTGGGAGCCAGGCGGACGAAGTGGCCGTGTTTCCGGTGCAGACGGCTGAGTTGCACATTTTGGCCGCCGTCGATAATGAGCTTCACGTACCACAGACGAGTGACGGACGCCCAGAAGGGTCCAGGAATGCCACTCAGTGGCGAAAAGTAGCGTCTCCAGCTGAGGGTGGTCACCAGCAGTACCAGGACTGCCGTGGCAATACTAGACGGCCTCAGCAGCTCAGCAAGAAAGGGCGCCTGCTTGGGCCACTGCTGGCCTAGGTCCTTGAGGACTCGCAACCCCTGGGCCATAGAATGGACGATTGATCCCATCTTGGCGGCTAGATGAGGGCGAGGGCCGGATCACGTTTCGGATGCAAATGACATTGTCTACAAAAAGAGGCAGCAACAGCGACGGAAACCATTCGAGATACAAGAAATTACCCCCAGCCATCGTTTTACGGCCTCGCCGTAGAGGACCCGAGCAACTTGGCCATTCGGTCCAGCGACCGTCGTGTTTCGTCGATGATGCAACCAACACATTCGTGGGGGAGCCACGTCCGTGACGGCCCACACTCGGAGAGGGGATCCGGCGGGGGCCCGACTGTATGCCGGGGTCTTTGAGAAAAGGGATATCGGGGAACATGCCTATCTGGACCAGGCAACTCCGGTTGTGGAATACGTTTCCGGGCTCCTGGCCATCATCGGCTTGGAAGCCAAGCAAGATCTTTCCCGGCCTAGGCCGTCGTCTTCTACGTCCTATGCGCGCAAGAACTCTTGAGGGTGCGGCTCACACGCGGGATTGGCAAGGCATCTCGTGCCGTCCTCGGTCTCCCGTGGCATTGGAGCAGCCAGCGTCATGTTGCAACGCCCGCGGCGAATGTTGCGTGCTGGTTGATCTCGGTGAGCGGTTCTAATGTGTACTCGTGGCGCAGGCACCCGGGGAGGGGTAGCAAGGTTACAGGCCGGATAGATGCGGCCATTGGGTCCCCATCCCGCCATCGAATCTCGTCTGTTGCTCACGGTACTCGCTCACTGGCCTGGCGACAACCCCGGAGCGCCAAGACATCTCCGCCTTCGTCGAGCCCTACCAACTGCTGCACGCAGGGGTCCCGTTTTTGCGCCATTTCGAAAGGGATCCTGTTCAGCTTATACCGCATCGAGAGGTGCCTGCATGTCGGCCCCATACCCGGGCAGTCGATCCTGGGAATCTACTGCAGGGGCGTGAAGAGTTACGCCAAGGAAACGCAGAACCAGCAGACAAGCTAGTAAGTCTGTACTTAACCTTACGATCAACTCTGAGTGAGGGAACAAACGTAACTTTGCTTACCAAAAGTATACGACTGTCAATAGCACAGAATAGAAAACTGGTGGTGATTTTAGAATATCTTGAGGGCAGTATTGACACCAATCCGGGCTCCTAACTCCCTCATCTCTCACCGCAGGCGAAACAACGTTTCCCAACGATTGTGGACTCGAGTGCGACGCTGCCTCTGTTTACCCGGCGTCACCCAGGCTTACATTTACCCCGGCCTACAGCTCCCCTGGCTTCTCGACCTGGTCTGACCCCTGCCGAGGGGCGAGTGGTGGGTAGGAGTGCGGGTGAGGCCGTGGGCAGAGTGACATGCTTGGCGGCAGGCATTTTAGCCAAGGCGGCTGGCAGGGCCGGCTTGAGAGCGTGGCAGGGCAAAGCAGGTTCGGGCTCGCTCAATATCGAGTGCCTGGCTATAGGAGGGCGAAGCATGGCACCCCGGTGTATGGGGGCACCGGGATGCCGTGACGATGGATTGAGCCGGTATGTCGGATGCCGATCAATTCTACTTGGCCACGAACTAAAGCCGACACCCCAAATATGAGCGTCGTCCGCGTCTCCCGGAGGAGGCATCGTATCCCGCGGTATTTCGAGAGGCTGTTCAGAAGCCCGGTTTCTTTCGCCTGCATGATACAGCTGGCGACGATCGTCACGCGACTCCCATGGCCGTCGTCTTCCCCCTCGAGAAACCCCGGCAGGTGGCCCTGGTGACGGCGCCGGCCGTCTTGAGCGTGCTCTCCATCGTTGCCGTGGTCCTGAGGGTCATCGCTCGCCGCACGGCAAACCGGGCGCTCGACTGGAGCGACTACACCATCATCGTGGCTTGTGTGAGCGCAGCGTCTTTGATACCAGCTCGCCTCGTCCCGGTCGGCGAAAGGTGGGAAAAGGGGAGCGAGATATACTGACCTGGATGCCAGGTGCTTTCGGTGACCTTCTCAGGCGTCATCATGTCAGGTTCGTTTCGCTACTTTCCCTTTTCAACCCACGGTTCAGGGGGCGGTCACCCTGCACGAGAGCCCGGAGCAAAACTAACCCGCGGCTCCGCAGAGGGCATCGTAGGCGGCGGCGGGTGGCACGTCGCCGAAATCACCGAACGCTTCGGCCCTGCGCCCATCGTTCTCTTTCTCAAGGTGAGTCGGCCTACCGGACCCGAATGAGGGGAAAGGGGGATAGTGTAGAAAAAAGAAAAGAGGGAGGGGGGCTTGATCGGTCGCCTCGCCGACGGCCTCCCGAACACACCGAGCCGGGCGCAGTCTTCTGACACCGGGGGTCCCACTCGTTCCGAACCCCGCGCAGATCTCGGTCGGGGTGCAGATCCTGTGGACGCTCAGCCTGGGGCTGTGCAAGATCTCGATCCTGCTGCTCTACTGCCGCATCTTCGCGCTACCGGCGTTCCGGTGGTGCTGCTACGGGACGGGCGGGCTCGTCGCGGCCTGGTCGCTGGCGACGGTGCTCGCCGCCCTGCTCATCTGCCGGCCCGTCGCCGCCCTCTGGGCCCCGGCGCGCGCCGCACCCCCGGGCGGCGGCGGCGGCAGCTGCGGCCACCACGTGCTCTCGTACACGATCACGGGCGCCGTCAACGTCGCCACCGACGTTGTCGTCCTGCTCCTGCCGCTTCCCTACCTCGTCCGCCTCGAGATGGCCGCCTACAAGAAGGTTGTGCTGCTCGCCACCTTTACCCTCGGCATCTTGTAAGTTGGGGGGAGGAAGAGCGCGGACCCCTCCCCGGGGGGCGATCCCCCGGGCCGTGTGTGCTCGTGTACTGACAGCTCCGGGGGGGGGGGAGGGTCTCCTCCCCTTCCTCCCGCGCAGCGTCTGCGTCATCAGTGCCCTACGGCTCCGCGCCATCCGCGCCATCGACTTCGAGGACATTACGTACAGCGTGGCGCCGGCGCAGGTGTGGTCGGCCCTGGAGCCGGCGCTCGCCATCACGCTGGCGTGCGTGCCGCTGTTGCGACCGCTGTTGGGGGGCCGGCACAGCGCGACGGGCACGGCCCTCGGGATGGGTGGCGGCGGCGGCCGGCCCAAGAGCCGCCGCGGCCTGGCGACGTCACCGTCGGGGCCGAAAGAGGCGGGGCCGGCGGAAAAGACGGGCCCGACGCGCAAGCTTTTCCCACGGCCGCCGCCGCCCGAGGACGACGACGACGACGACGACGACGACGACGACGACGACGACGACACCGGGTCCGAGTACCGCCTGCGGCCCTACGGCGCCCGCCGCAACGTCGCCATCTCGACGCACAGCATCGAGATCTCGACCCACCTCGCCACCGAGCCGCTGGGCCGCCGTGCCGACGAGGCGGCGGTCGGCGGCGGCGGCATCGGTGTCCGGCGCGAGTGGGATATCACCAGTGAGAATTAAAGAAGGGGGTGGCTATACAAAATTCATTTGCGCAACGCCCTTCCGCTCATCATCGCACCGTGACCCGTTTCCCGTTTCCCCTCCGGTATCTTCCGTTTTTACTGCGGGCCCTCCAAGGGGGGGGCCTCGGTGATTCTAGTCCACATTTCCGACTGTGACCACAAAGTCGTCGACGTTTCATTCCACGCCCGCCCGGGGTAGATGATCTGAAAATCGAAAGCGCGGAGCAGCTACGACGGACCCGCGTCAGCCTTTTTCGCCCTGCCGGGTCGTTTTGCCAGGGGAGGGGAAGCCACTCACTTCAAAGTAGACCTTGTTGAGCTCGATGAGGGCCAGGGTGCGGCCGGCGCACATCCAGCGGCCGTGGCCGAAGGCGAGGTCGATGACGCGCCAGCGCTCGGCGCGGCGCTCTTGGGCGTCGTCGTCCTCGTCGCCCCGGGGGAGGAGGCGCTCCGGGCGGAAGACCTCGGCGTCGGGCCCGAAGACGGCCTCGCTGCGCATCATGGCCGGGCCGTTGTGGCCCACGGCGGTGCCGGCGGGCAGGCGCAGGCCGCACAGCACCTCGTCGTGCGCCAGCTTCTTGTAGAAGCCGTAGACGGCCGGCGGGCGCATGCGGAGGCCCTCGTAGATGGTGGCCTGTGTGCGCGTGTGGCGCGATACCGCCGTAAGCCCCTCATAATTCGCTTTTCCCGCTCCTTTCCCCGGGGCCCGAGCGGGTGGGTTTTTCCTTTTTGCTTACCTGCAAATAGGGGAGGTTCTTGGCCTCTTCGTTGGTGATGGGGGACGAGACGCGCCCGGCGGCGACGGCGGCCCGCATCTCCTCGCGCAGACGCTGGTACACGCGCGGCGTCGTCATGATGTACAGCATCGTGGTCCGGATGACGGTGGCCGTGGTGTCGGAGCCCGCCGTGATCTGGATCAACGACTCGGTGACGGCCTCCTTTTCCGTCATGCCGTGGCGCATGAAACCGCCCTGAGGCCGAAGCCGCACGGGTAAGCAAGAAGGCCCCGTCTCGTTACGGGCGGAAAGGGGAAGAGGGGGGAAAGCCTTACAGTCATGTCTTCGCCCCCCTTGTCGCCGCTGGCATATCGCCGGTGAATGATGTCGGCGGCAATGCTGAAGGGATTCCTGTCAGCCGCTTCCTCTGGTAAAAGGGGTAAAAAGGGGGCCGCGGGTGGTCGGGGCGGAAAATCTCACCCCAGCAGCTTCCCGAACCCCGTCTTGTCGGAGCGCTGCGGCGCGAAGAGGGCGCGCGTCAGCGGAAAGACGAAGAGGTTGCGCAGGGCCGGGAGTTCGGCGACCGTGGCGACGAGGGGGATGAAGAACTCGATGGAGGCCGTGTACCGGTACTCGTCGTCCTTGCCGTCGAGGAAGCCCCAGGCGCGGCCGTAGGCGGTCTCGGCGATGACGTCGAGCGTGAAGTAGCGGAGCACGTGGGCGAGGTCGAGGGGACGCGGGCGGGCGCCGTCGCCGTCGTCGTCGTCGGCGTCGCCGGCGCCGGCGCCGGCGGCGGGCGCGAGGTGGCGGGCGCGCAGGCGGTCGACGAGGCGGGCGACGAGGCGGTCGACGGCGGGCTCGAGGCGGACGCCGGCGCGGCCGGCGTAGGCGGCGGCGACCTTGGCCTTGAGGCGGTCGTGGGCGGCGGGCTCGAGGGCGGAAAAGGTCGTGTCCTGGTCGGGGTCGAGCTTGGCGCCGTAGTACCACGTGTCGCGCGCGTGCGCCGCCCGCGCCCCGTTGACGCGCCGGAACGCGCCGGCGTCGCTCACGAGCACCTGCCGCGGCCCCACGCGCACCACGGGCCCGTACCGCCGCCCCAGCGCCTCGTAGGCCTCGCTGCGCCGCCGCACCAGCTGCGCCACCGCCCACGCGTACGAGAAGGTCGCTACCGCCGGCCCCGGCACGTGCCGGAGCCGCCACCACGCCGCCACGCTCGACGCCACGTACCACGCGACGAGGGCGACGAGGGCCAGGCCCAGCGGCGCCGGGAGCGCCATGGTGGGCGAGCCGCGGCAACCGGGAGCAGGGGAAGAGGCCGAAGGGCTACCGCCAAGGTGTTTCGAGTCGGTCGGGTCGTATTCGCTCCGCGCGTGTCGGGGGCTTGCTGGCGGCGCTCCGGGGGACCGGGCGGCAGGCTGCGTTACCTATCTATGGTCCAGACCGAGGAGGACGGGGACGTGGCATGACGCCGGGAAATGAAGGGGCGGGAAGAGATGCCCGTATTTACACTGCCGGCCAAGATCAGCGACACTGCCCCCCTCTCGGAAATGAAACGCCCGTGTTCCCCGATCTCCTACATCATCAGATGCCGGCTCTATCTTGTGTTCCGTACTGCCGTGGCCGGCATCCATGACGCTGGCCGCCTTGCCAGTGGCCGGTCGTGCCGTTCTGCTGTGGTACCGGAAGCACATACGGGTGTGAGCCGGAGACCAGTCTGACCGTAACTGGCTCGCACAGCCGCCGAGTTCTGCACCTGCAGCCGCGGCCTGCAATGTGAGGATACGACGAACCACTCATATTGCCCACCACCCTCACGTTGCCCCTCTTGCTTGCATGCTTAAGCTTGGTGACACCGTTCACCACCGCCCCGGCCCCCGCCCCTGTTGGAGCCACGTCCCCTCAGAAACGAGCTTCCCGCATCGCATGAGGGCGCTTGGAAACCGGCGCCTCCCCGCGCCGGTACGCTGTACAAGTATGACGCGGCCCCAGAACACCAGTTCGCCGAGTACTTACCTACCCCGTGCCGATCGGGAGAGGCACTCCGTTACCACCCCACTGGGGGAGCAGAAGAAAAAAAAGAGGGGCGGGGGAAGGGGAGTCGACCGTGACACGCAGTACCATGAATCAATAAACAACTGCAATCAACGTATCGAATATTTACTTGCCAGCCTCGCGTAATCAAATATCCAATCAATAATCCATCAACCGTTAAAACAACAAACATGTCGGGAAAACGCCCTTCGTGAGGCCCGAGCCCCACGCTGTCCCCCCTCACCCGCAACAGTCCCCTTTTTATCGAGCACTCGAAATACACAGGCAGACCGGGATTACGCTGTGAACCCTTCGTTTCGCAATACTCCGTCCCGATGCTCTCGTGCGACTTTTGGAGGGGGTCGTCCGTCAGCCCGTGCCAAGGGCCGCGCCGGCCCCCGCTTGGTGTATTATATTATCAATGCCAGTACACGACTGGTGGCGAGTCTAAAGTGTTGGATATGTGCAACGTGAAAACGAACATGGAAGGAGCCATCTACAGCTGGCCGGACAGCAGTGCTTCGGTGGCTGGAAAGGGGAGTCGGGGTTAGCTGTCTGTCACTTGTACCACCGGGCGGGGGA
Organism: Nigrospora sphaerica; assembly: GCA_018287875.1. Taxonomy (NCBI): domain Eukaryota; kingdom Fungi; phylum Ascomycota; class Sordariomycetes; order Amphisphaeriales; family Apiosporaceae; genus Nigrospora; species Nigrospora sphaerica. Next base: position 6,046,127 of record JAGVVL010000002.1, read on the forward strand.
GTGAATACATACCACTGTTGATGTACGCCCGCCTCGACTCCAGGGGGACGCCGAAGCGCCGCTCCAGCTCCTGCTTGATGCCCTTCTTGGTGACCGTCATCAGGTCGGCCGTCCGCAGAATCTCGCGGATCTCGGCCAGGAGGGCGTCGTCGCTCGGCATGCCCGCCAGGTTGGACATCTCCACCTCCTGCGAGTTGCCCATGAACTGGGAGCCGCCAAACTGGCTCATGCGGTTGCCGCCCATATCTGACGGCGCCAGCGACATGCGCGACATGTGGCCCGCGCCGAAACCGCCGACGCCGAGGCTCTTGACGTCGTACGGCTGGACCTGGCCGTACGAGGAGCCGTTGTACTCCGACATGGCCGCGTTGGCCTTGGTGCCGTAGCTGAAGCCCGAGATCTCGGACCGCGCGTCCTCGCGCGCCGTCTGCGCGTCCCAGAGCTCGGCCTGGTACTCCTCCCACTTCTTGCGCGGGATCGACGCCGGGTCGAACTTGCCCTCGTCCGTCACCACCACCTTCTTACCCTTCTCACCCACGACGACACGCGTGTTACCCCACGAGAAGTCGTCCATGTGCCAGAAGGCGTACAGCGGCAGCGCAAACGAGAAGACGGGCACGGCGATGACGTACAGGATCATCCACCCGATCATCTCCCACTTGCGGCGTAGGATGAAGATGATGGCCTGCAGACCGTAGATGGCACCCAGCATGATGAAGGCCGTCACCGGCACCACCGTCGACTTGGTCGCGACCAGAGTAATCAGGTAGGCGATGTAGGCAATCGTCACCGGCTGCACCACCGTCGAGAGCAAATCGACAAAGACGATGAAGCGCATGCTGAAGCAGCAGAAACCGCAGAGCTGGCCCAGGGGGATCAGTTCCATCAGGTTGTGCACGGTCGAGTTGATCCATCGGCGACGCTGCGAGAGGAAAACGGCCCACGAGTCGGGCGCCACCGTCCAGGCGTGTGCAGAGAAGATGTACTTGGTCTTGTACTTGGAGTGGAACTTGAGCAGCAGCGTCGTCAGGTAACGATCCTCACCCAGGTGGAGCAGGTTCTTCATGTGCAGAGTGTCGACACGGATCGTCGAGTACGTCTCGACGACCTCCTTGCTCACGAACAGCGGCTTGCCCGAGTCGGCGGCGCGGATGCGGTACATGGAGAAACAACCGGGCAAACAGGTGACACTGCCGAACAGACTCTCAAAGGCCTTGGCCAAGTTGTGCGAGATGTAGTACTCGTACACCTGAATCATGGTGACGAACGAGGCCTTGGCGTTGGTGAGGGCCGTCTCACCGCACACGGCAATGAGACGGGTGTCGTCCACGAACGCCGACACCATGCGGCTCGCCGAGTCGGCCGCGATGACGGTATCGGCATCGATACCGAATAGGAACTCGTAGAAGGTCGGGTTCACGCCGATGATGTTGCGAATTTGATGGTACATCTCCAGCTCCAGCGGGCTCATGGGAAGGTTGTAGTGGACGCGGTTGAGGAAGCGCATGATGACCATCTGCGAGTCTCGCTTGCCGCGGTTACCGGGCCGCGAAACCTCGGACGGCTTTCCGACCTTGACGACGACCAGGAAGGGAACGATGTGGCCCTGGACTTCGTAGAGACCCGAGTAGACCTTGCCCATGTTGTGCTGCTTGAGACCTTCGCCGAGGGACTCGAAGCTCAACGGCTCCGGGTCGACCGTCTCCGAGACGCCAAGAATATCGAGGACGATGCGCGGTGTGGGACGGTCGTTACCCTGACCAATAATCATACCATCGCAAATCACCACGAGCAGCTTGCGCTTGTCGTCGTACTGCATACGGGCGCACGAATCAATAGCACGACGCAGCGAATCCTCGTCCTCGGTGTAGGCGGGAATCTGGCACATGACAAACTTGTCCAGGTTCTCGGGTATGTTCTTGCCGCCAAACTGGAGGGCAGCCAGGAACTTGAAACCGATAATGGAGCAGAGCATGACGGAAATGGCCAGGATCAGGTAGTCGGCGAAGCGGCAGCGGACCGAGTTTCTGGTATCGACGTCGGCCACGTAGAACAGGTTGTCGAGGCACAATTGCATGCGGCGCCGCAGGCCCGAGTCGATGGCCAACGCCTCCCAGATCTTGGTGACGTCCTCGCCCGAGTGGATGTTGAAGATGTCGAGCACGCGGGAGTCCATGAAGTCCGTGATGCCCGTATCCGTGGGCTTATCTGCGCCCTTGGGCACCTCGACATGCCGGCCGCCCTTGGCGTAGTTGGTCAGATCGTACACGCGGCCGTTGAGGATGGCAATCTGGCTGGACTTGCTGGCGAGCGAGGCGACGTATTCCGGCGAGTACCCAATGTTGCCCTTCTTGAAGTTGGACTTGAGCACCACCATCTTCTCGTAGAACCAGTCAGGCTGGTAGAGATCCGTGAAGAAGCGGAAGTCGTGGTATTTCCAGTTTAGGTCCTGTCGGCCAATGACGTCGGCCGAGCCCGACTGGTTGGTGCTGCGGTAGTCGAGGGTAACCGAGGGATCGACCTTTCCGTCCTTGCCCTGGCAGAGAGCCGAGACCTGCACGGGGAACAGATCGGTGATGTCGAGTCCGGCATACTGGTTGAGCGCCTTCTGGGTAACATAGGAGGGGTAGTGGCGAGGGCCGTACTCGCCGAGGTCGAAAACCTGGCCCCGGATAGCAACGTAGGCGCCATCCGAGTTGTCCTTGCCGTTGAAGGCTGTCAACTCCTCGGGGCTGTACACGTACTGCTTCGGGCAGATGAGCATGGGGAAGACGACGATGAAGAACGCGGCCACGAGACAGCTGAACCAGATCATCATGTTGATGGCCAGCTTTTCTCGCCACGCCATACGCACGTCCTTACGCGGCATGCCGCACAAGCGGATGAGGAACTCGGGAATGAACCACGTCAACAAGTAGGTCACAAACACCCAGCGCCTGCGGCTGGGACTGTCTTTGACTTCTTCGACCTCGACGAGCGACTTCTCGTTGCCCCTCTCGGCCATTTGCTCTCGAGTGTCGAGGTTCTTGAACATGTCCCCGTTGCCAAACGCCGACACGCCGGCTTCGGAACGGGCGTCGTCCTGGGCCGCGCCAAAGTAGCCGCCCCTCGCCTTGTCGCTGTACTGCGGCGTGTTGGCGAAGGACGAGTTCAAGCGCTCCTTGGAGGCGCCGAAGGGCAGATCCGGCGTCATGCCATCACCAGCATCCGAGGGGTAGCGACCGTTCGCCGAGTGACCGTCTCCGAGCGAGGCGATCTCCATCCAGCACCGCTCGCTGAGGAAGACACCCGTCGATCCGATCAACACCTCGTTGCTAGGCCATTGGCGGTCATGGACCACCATCTCGACCTTCTCCCGCTCGCTTCCCACCAGAATGGTCTCGGCGTCCGCAAGACCAAGGAATTCGCCAAAGGGCAGGAACATGCTGAAGTCGGCGGCCCGCAAACGCTGGCTGATCTCGGCGATACCGAACGTCTGCACCTGCATGCGCACACACTTGCTGTCGAACTGGTTGGCTATGCGGCGGTCGTTGGGCTTCAAGCAGAAGACGAAGTAGTTGTTCGTGTTGGGCGACGTGATGGACTGCTTGACGTTCTCCAGCGATGAAAGAAACTGGCCGGAAGCTCCCTGCTGGGAGACGCGGCTGGACTTCCGCGGTTCAGCACTCCTGTTCTCTGCCCTCGCGTCCGGCTCGCTTCCGAACTCGTCCACCGAGTCCTGGTGACGCATGCGGTTGGTCCGCATCGTCCGCGTCGTCTTGCGGGAGACGACACTGGGCGCACGCATGGGCTTGGAGCTGACGGAAGCTTGCATGACCGTGGTACGCTCCTGCGGGTGCATGATGGTCTGAAGTGCCTCCTGGCCGAAGAGACGGCTCACAAACTCGCTCTTGCTCGAGTTGATGAGGTTCATCAAATCAGCCGAGATGACCTCGCCATTCTCCTCGATCAGACCCTTGATGGGGTACTCGACCTCGCCGGCAAAGTGCCTCACCGTGAAGGTGGCGGCCGTGTTCTCGGTGAAGAAGTTGCTTCCGGGAAGCTTGGCCTGAGCGGAGCTGACGGTAATGGACGGGTTCTTGCCCTCGAAGCGCTTGCGGAAGCTCTCCAAAAGCTGCATGTCGGTCCGGTGCCGGCGCGTCTGGTCATCGAGGATGCTGAGCAGGCCATTTCCGGGCTTCAGCAGGCCCTTGACGGCATCCGAGTTGTCGAAGTAGCTCGTGGCCGTGACTGTGACCTCCTCCGTCTCGAGGAGATCAGCCTTGCGGTCGAAGAAGTTCTGCAGTGCGAGGTTGTACAGGCACTCGGTGGCGGCGTTGTTCAGCAGCTGGTCCAAAGCCGAGCCGGTGGAGGTCTGCTGGGCGAAGCCGGGGAAGTCGACAATCGAAATTGTGTTCGAAATAGACTCTTCGGGCGCGCAGATCTTCTGGTTGACCGTCTCGATGACATAGGCAACGAGGAGGGAGTAGATGGTGCGTGCGAGCTCGTCGGCGTTGGCACGAGCTCCCGTCGGGTCCAGCATGACCGTCACCCTCTCGCGGTGGATCATCTTGGTCTTGTAGCCCATAGTGGTCTGCAGATCCTGGGCGCTCACCCCCAGGAAGGCGGCCACAATGCTCAGGACGTCCCGGTTCCTCACGGCGGTGATGGTCTGGCCACCCTCGTGCGAGAAGCCGCCGCTGTCATCGCCCGTGGCCGTCGTGCTCGACGTCGTCTCGAACTCGAGCTGACCAATGTGCAGGATACAGGCCAGGATCTGGCAGATCTCGGCAATCTCGCTGCGGGGAAACTCAAGCTTCCGCAGGGCCGTCTTGAAGAGCTGGAACCCCTCGGCGTCGTTGATACCGACCTTCAACTGCGTGGGGTGGCCGAGGTACTTCCATCGTCGCTGGCCGGCGGCATCTTTGGGGGTGTCAATGCCGAGATGCGCCTTCTCGGCCTCGCTCGTGCCAGCCAGCAGGTAGTACAGAATGTGGAAGTTGCGCTCGCCCGTGGGCACCTCGGCGATGCGGCTTCGCTCCAGACGGTGATCCAGCAGCTTTCCGCCGATGAGCAGCGGGTTCGTGGTGGAGGCAGTGTCGTACTGGAGCTCGTAGAACAGACCAGCCTTGGACGCCGTCGGCGTGGTGGCCGTCTTGGTGGTGGTGAGCGAGTCGAAGATGTAGGTAGCGAGGGAAACTTTGGTCGAGAGGGGGGTGGACGACTTGTTCAGCAGCGCCGTCAACAGGTGGGATCGGATCGTCGTCTTGCCAGAGCCGGATTCACCGAGGAAGAGGATGGCCTGGTTCTCGGAGCGGTGGCCGAGGCGGATGAAGGCCCGGTCGGCCATGTCCTCGGCGCCGGCCATGGCGCTGCCCTCCTTGCCGCCATCGAGACCCTTGGTTGACGACGTGTACGTGTTCAGGGAAATGAGGGCATGGGAGGACAGGCGGGCAGTCGGCACCGAGACGTGGAAACGACTCGCCAGGTGCGCCGTGATGTGCGTGTCGGACTGCAGATGGGCAGGCAGCGAGGGCAGCGAGGGCTGGGTGTGAGCCCCTCCGCTGCCACCACCCAATGGCAGATTCAAAGCCATGATGGACGGAGTGCCAGCGACTGGCTCACGGTTTGCACCGTCGAACCTATCTGGAGTCGGAGGTCAATGGATCGTGAATGTAGTTCTTTTTTTTGGTTTGCCTGCCGAATAGGGGCGTAAGAAGGGAGGGACGTTTCCCGAATCCCCGATGTGTTTGTTGTTCGCTCCCGCGCACGCTCTTTCTCTCTTCCCCCTTCTGTGCGTGTGTCTCTATCTGGCGGGCGCTGAAGCGTCCAAACCAGGCCCGAAATAGAATTAAGTGCCTAAGCAAGCGAGCGTAGCAAATGCGATGCTAAGAAAAGCGAGTGTGGGTAGAACGGGAAATAAAGAGCAGACAGGCACAGTACCGAGACGGCTTTGGAGAGGCGTTCTCGGACGTCGGGTTTGCCTTCTGCAGCGATGGGAATTGGGGATTACAAGCAACGAGCGAGCTTCCCGGGGGCAACGGGGCGTGTAACTGGAAATGGGCCTGTTTTCTCGATAGGCAGCCCACCCGCCCTGGAGAGCCTAAAGCGATACGGCGGCCGTTACGCGCCAGAAGCGCAGATTCACGCTCATACGAAGTCTGTGGTACTCGCCTACATGTACCCATCCCGACAAGCAGGCTGAGTGGCACCGCCGGGGCCACCACCGGAGCGGACACACTATGCCTAGACGGTGGAGGCCGAAGCAGGTGGAATGCAAAAATGGGCGACGAGAACCGGTCGAGCGCTTGTGCGACTTGCGAAGCCAAACGAACCCAGGCCGGCAGCACGTGTCGCGCGTGAGGGCCTGTGTCTCGAACGACCGTGGCAGGTTGCGATGGCGACCTCTCAGTTCTCGTCTTGTCTCACGGCCATGTTGACCGCTGCTGATGGGGACGAACTCTGGCCGACAGGCCTGGAGCGAGTCGTTCCGCCCGTCCCGCCGTCCATCTGTTCAGCGCCCGGTCCCATCATTGAGACCACCACCCGTCTGTCTCTTTACTACGACATACGTACATGCAGAGAATATCGTACCGTGCCGACGGGCAAAGGCTGCCGAACCAACCGCGCGGTAGTCAGTTGTACGGAAAGGGTCGACTCGTACGGAGGTACGGAGTAAAGGATACCCTGGGGCGCATTACCAACCAAGCCTACGGAGCACACCGCACATCCACCAGCAGCAGGAATTTGAAAAGAAACTGGGCCCTCAACGAGTTCCAGACCGATTGGTCCCCTAACTAGGTAGTTAGTTGTATGTAGCTGTCTGGTCCGCGCCATCCCTCTTCTCTTCCATGGCCGCCGGGATGTACGATGTAGTATACTGTATACGTAAGTAGGTGCTACTACTTACCCCCCCCTCCCCCGGGTCCTCCCCGAAGCCAGCACCTAATTGAAGTACCTGCCCGGGCTGCTAGGGAGCCCCATCCGCGCTGCCGACCGGCCCCATCTAGAGACGGATGCCTGAGGAGTCGTCGGTGCCTCCTGGGACGGGATGCAATAGCGTGTTGCCTGTGTCTAATTGCAACTCGCGCGCCGCGCTCTGGGCCTCAACGCATGACGATGTGCGGTATTGTGAGTCTCTCTGCGACTCGAATAGAGTTTGCAACCGGGTACCCGTGATTGGCAGAGTGACGCCACCTGCTGGGCCCAGGTACGACGCCCAGCTTGGCCGCGAGGTTGCGTCCGAGGTAGGGGGTTAGGGATGGAGAAGGATGGATCCTGGAGGGCACTGGACAGAAACTGTCCGGGGAGCGCGACCGCAGCCTGTCCGCGTCTGGTATATGGGGCAAAGAGTCCGTACTGCGCCGCCGCAAGCCGCCAGGGCCAGGTTTCGCCATGCCAACTTGCAGCAAGGCAGCAGGCCGGCGTGGCAGGCGGCGGGGCAGGCAGGCCAAGAAGCTTCCATGCTTTATTTGGGGATGAGGGGGGAAGGGAAGAGCATGAGTACGAACCGGGAGCATGACTTGTCTGCACGAGTGTGAGGATGAGTATGAGCATGAGCACGAAACGAGCACCAGCACCAGCACCTGCCGGCATTGCACGCTGCTGACTGGACGGCCTGCAGCTGGCTTGCGCGGAAGCCCTGTGGGCATATGCAGGAAGTCGTATGCAGGCATCTAGGCACGCTGCATGTACCCCCTATGTGGCTCTCTCGTCTTGCTCATCATGTACGTGCTTGGTTAGTGGGGTGTCGGGACTGCTTGGGCCGTCGTCTTATGCGTAACAGTAGTGTTTTCTTGGGATCACCGCCCCCCAGATCTCACCAAAACCCGTAAACTGGGAACGGGTGATCGATGGGCGGGCTCCGTCGGCCAACAGAAAGTGCAGATAAAAGTGAGTGTAGCGCGTGGTAGATGCATTTGTTGGTGGTGCTGTTGCCGGTGGTGGTACCGTTGGTGGTGGCGTTGCAACGAATGGGCTGGTGGTAGAAGAGCGGTCGCGCGAAGCTTGCACATCAGCAGCAGCTCAAGCGGCAGGCAGTTCAGCTTCCCGCATCCACCTCGTAATGGCGCCCCCTCCCCCGTATGGCATCCCATCATCACACCTCTCCTGAAAGCCCCCGAGAGCCACCCTTTCGAGCCTTTTAAGCAAGATTATGTACCCAACTTCGTACGCCGGCGAGTCCTGCCCGCTTCGCTGGACCTGTCAGACCGATAGGTTGAAACGTGATGGCACGCTAGACCGACTAGCACACGGAACGGGCGCATGTTCGTTTTTTTTTTTTGGAGCAAGGGCCTGCTCGCTTGCTATGCCATCATAACGTCCAAGCAATCCCTTCCAGTGGCTCGTGGGTGCCAGCCGAACCAGCTTGGGCGGGAGGTTGGCGAGGATGGGGGGAAAATACACAGTTGGGATTCGGTGGGACGCGCGATGGCCAGTAGGTGGCTGGCATCCATCGCACCAGCTAAAAATAAAAACCCGGCAACCATAATAACATCAGCAACAACAACAATACGGCCCCAAGGACACCAAAGTTGCATATCTCCTTGTCCAACACGAGACGCGCCGGCCGTTCTCGCTTTCACACCTACCCACCCGAGCATGAAGCGACGCGTGTGAGCTGTGTGCTGCTGCCGCTTCTGCCCCCTAGAGTTACCTACCTCTTATGTACCCACCTACACTCTTCTCGCTCTCACCCACGTAACGGGTGTGAGGCCGCGCGAGACAGGCCGCACTCGGCGGCGGTGGTGGCGGCCAACACGAAGCAACAAAAAGACTCGTGTCCAGTTGATCATTCACGCGGATAGTCGCCTGCTCCCTGTCTCGCCTCGTTCGATTTGGTCGGGCATTTCTCTCACCAAACCTCGCGGTGTAGCCTGTACCTACATACATACAAACCTACCACTACACAACCGTACGCTCTGGCGGGGACAAGAGCCCACAGCTCCGACAAGCTTTGAGTATCGCTGTTCCGCCCTCTCCTGTCTCAGCATCCACCCTCTACCTGCTTCCGGCCCACCGTGGACGGCTTTGGCCGAGTGGCAGTGACCATACCATGTTACCACATCGTACATAACCTATTTCGTACATACCGTACTTGCCTACACTTCCAAGTGCCATGCAACCGTCCTGGACGCCCTAGACGGCCTGCATGCGCCCTGGAAGCCTGCGAGCTCGCCCGGCAAACCCAAACCCTACGAGGTACCAGTCCAGGTTGGCCTGCAGAGGCGGCGGAGCGGAATGCGCCAACCGGAGCCCCAACGCTCGCCCTCCTTACGTCCGGCCACCCGTGCCCTACTAAGGGCTGTGGTAAAGAAATGTCCATATCTGTTGTGGTGCCTCGGCTCCGGCTATGGTGCCCCCCGTCAGCCCGTTTGCCTTGCACAACAACCAGCCGGTCCTCTTGCCCTCGCGCTCCTCCCGGTTGAACCGTTCGGCTTCGAGAATCCGGCATTCCATCCATTCCACGGATGCTTGACAGGCCCCAGCAGGAGACACTCGATAGACGCGAGTGGGGCGGCCGGGGGCACGCTCGCATTGGAACCCAAGGCAGTTAGTAGGCAATCACGGCCCCGTGTCACCGCAGTCTTGCCAGTCAGTTTCGTTCGATGGTGTGGATGATCGACCCATTTCGCCGCTTCGTATTCCTTTGAGCATGGGGCGGGAGGACCACCATACCCACACTTCGCACGCATGCCTGCTTTTTTCTCCAGCCAAGAGCGAACCGCAAAAACAGTCAGCCAGGCTGTGCGGGCTGGGCTCGGCGATTGATGCTGGGGGGGCCAAAGGGGAGAGAGAGGGAACGGGGGGGTTGCCCGCTGGAGTGGGGATTGCGGCTGTTCGCGCCAGGCGTCTCACAAGCAGATTGGAGCCCTTGTGGACTGCAGCGCCGTGCAGATGTACGATGTACTCAGGGGTTCGGCTCTGCTTGGCTGGCTCGCTGGGCTCACTGGCTGTGGCAGATCCTGGCCGCCGCTCTCCCCGGGAAGGGGCTCAAGGGACCAGGGGGCGTACAGAAAGGCTGGTGAGTCCAAGTACCCGATCGACGCTATTCTGAGCCGGTCCAGCACCTTAATATCTTATGCAAAACGTCCTTTTCGGTTTGGCGTGGTTGCACTTTTGGCTTCAACCGCCCGCCGTACCCGCTGGACCTCCCGCTCGGTTACTTTGCCCAGAGAACGGTGGTGATCTTTTCGAAGGCCATCACCGGCCAGTACCGTCGTCAGTCGTTGTTGAATCTGATTTCGCGGCCCTCTCTCTACCATCCCTCCCTCCTACACATGTTTGGCCGTCAAAGAGTGTCTTTTGGCGCCTACGACTTTTCTTCTCTTTTCGTAACGTGTCTGTCGCTATACGCCCCGCCTCACTCGCTTTGGCGGTTTAATCCTATCGTTTCGTAATTGCCTGCGTTGTGCAGGCACGAAAGGCCGTGTTAGGTTGCTCAGCAGTAACGGCAGCCGTCCCTACTTTCAGGTCCTCCCAACCCGGAGTTCCTCCCAACGCACTCGCTCTTCTCCTCCGACGATAATTCCTCCCCCCCCCCCAAATACTCAACCGGGCCTGGCTACCTACATCATACATACTGCCAACCCGATCCATTGCCTACCTCTCGCAACCGCAGACCCGGGATTGGCCTTGTCCGTCCGCTTCGCCTGCCTGTTTCCGCTCTAAACGGTCGTGGCTGTCCGCGAGGGCAACGCGAACTAATAAGAGCCCAACATGGCGAACCCCCAAGGCCATATGTCTATGTACTCGCTGGCCTCGGAGTCGGCCGGCGGTTCCCGAGGGCCCGGCCAGGCGCCAGTCTCGGCCACGACGCTGCTCAACGCCATTCACAACGTCTACCTCTCGTCCCAGCCCTACCGGCTAGACGCTGCCACCAGTATCGTCGTCAACACATGGCTCACCGCCCAGCAGGCCGGTCCCAACGGCCAAGTTGGGGGTACCGTGGATCCTGCCTTGGCTGCCCGGGCATGGGAACATGCCCGCCGTCGTGCTGAGGATGGCTGTATTGTTCTTGGGTTCGTTCCGTCCCCCAACGGGTCCGGCGCGTGTTACTGACATGCATCAGCTCCCTCCACACATCAAGCCCCTCCGTGCTGGCGCCCTTCCTGTCTGTCCTCCCACTCTCCACGCCGTCGAGCCTTTACACGACCTTGAACGTGATCCGGCCGTTCATCCAATGTGTGACGCCTTACAACCATGCTACGCTCCGACAAGCCGCCCTCGGCGTGACTCTGACGATGAATCTGGCTGGCAACCTGACGGCTGCGAGTGTGTCCCTATCCCAGGGCGGCATTGACACCTTCCGCGGTCTCCTCAATATCCCCTCGGAGCCTGGCCACCGAGCCTTTGACGTCTTCTACTACCTCCTGACCTCGGCCTCTACGCCCGCCGAGCGCGAGTTTCTTGGTCTTAAGCCTGCGTCAAGCTACTCGCTGCTGGCTCGTTCCGGAACCTACGACCCGCCCTCGTACCTCCCGACTGCCGATGACGCCGCCGCCGCGGATGACTTCAGAACCGCCCTGAAGGAAATTGGCATTAAGGGCTCCGCGCACCGCAATTTCATCTCCACGCTGGCAGGTCTCCTGAAACTGGGCAACACCTTGGACTACGGCGTGGACGAGGACTCCCTGGACGACATTTGTGAGGACGTTAGCGGCCTCCTGGGTCTTGATCCCGAGGTTCTCGCCAAGCAGTGCACCACCGAGGACCGGAAGACTCTTGTGGGTGGCCTGTACGAGGCTTTGGTGGACTGGGTGCTTTCCAAGGCAAATGAGACGATCGCCGCGCAGATGAACCGCATTCGCGATGGAACCGAGTCGCTCGATGGCCGGGGTGTCCGCACTCCTACCTCTAACGAGGACAACGGCGACACCGTCTGCATCACCATTCTGGAGCTGCCCGACCCGGCACTGGGCAAGGCGGCGGCTATGCGTGGCGTCTTCGACGATACCGTCGGTATCAATGCTGAGATGAAGGAGGACGGCGTCGAAGTGGTGCCCGTCAACAGTTCCGTTCTCCGCGAGATGCAGAATGCCGTCTCCGACGTTGCGCCGGATCTGGGCATCATGACAGGCCCGCTCGGGCGCGAGCGACAGCACGACCTCGAGAAGCGCGAGGTCATTCTGGAGAAGGTCGGCCTCGCCGGCGAACAAGACGGTTTCCTTAAGAAATTGCTCTTCCCCACGCCCGGCGAGGGCATCAACCTGGGCCGCGCGGGACGTCTTGATCTCCCTGCCGTGCTGGCCAGCAGTCGCGTCTGGTACCACTTGTCACTCCATCCGACCGACGAGTCGCCTGCAAGTCTGGCCGCTCTGCCCTCGGTCACGTCGGCGTGGTCGGCCGGCACTGTATCGCGACAACTGCGGGCTTGGCGACTGCCCGAATGGGCCAACCGCCGAAACAAGAATCTCGACTTCACCGCTGATTTTGACATCGATGAGTTCGCCCAGCGATTTGCACCCCTCGGCTGTAGAGATGGCAGAGAAGGCGTTGAGACATGGATCCTCGAGAGGGGCTGGAGCAACGGCGAGGTCACCGTTGGTAAGGAGCGTGTCTGGATGCGCGAGACCCCCTGGTGGGAGGCCGAAAGTATGCTGGACCTGAAGCCCGGCGAGAGCTTCCCTGGTATGGCCAACATGGCCATGCCTCCCAGCGGCCCCGAAACCGGCTATTCCAACACGGGCAGCGGATACTTTGGGGGCCCGACCCCCACTGACTACCCGCCGAACAGCCAGTTGCTGAACCCGGCACACAACCAGAGCCAGATGACATTGGGCCAGAATCCCCGCGCCCCTTCCGTCACCCCCAGCGCCATGCGTAACGTCAGTAAGGGCGACTACGGTCTCGGTCACAAGGGTGACCAAATCCGAGACCAAGTCTTCTACACCGCCGACGGCGACTTCGTCCAGGGTCTGGACCCCGCCCTGGCTGCAGGCAAGCACATCGAAGAAACAGAGACAACTTTCAGCCGTCGTGCCTGGGTGGCCTTTGTCTGGGCCCTCACTTTCTGGATCCCCTCTCCGCTGCTCAGCTTTGTTGGCCGCATGAAGCGACCCGACGTCCGCTTGGCGTGGCGCGAGAAGGTCGTTTTGGTTTTCTTGATCGCCCTCTGCAACGCCATCATTCTATTCTGGATTATCGCATTTGGCAAATTGCTTTGCCCCAACATGGACAAGGCGTGGACACAAGCCGAGGTCGCGGGCCACACGGGTGAAGATGACTTCTGGGTCAGCATTCATGGCAAGGTTTACGACATCACTAAGTTCTGGAGACTGCCCCACAGCGACAGCGGTATCCAGACTACCTCGGACCTTATGATGCAGTTCGCGGGCCAGAACCTGGACCTGTATTTCATCGCTCCCCTGCCGCTCACCTGCCCGGGCCTCGGTATCAAGGATACTATCCGTTTGATGACGAACAACACCATGGAGATCCCGCAGGGTGACCATACGTCCGGATTCTACGCTGCCGACACCACATCCAAGCTTCGTCAGCCGGATTGGTATAGCCAGTACTTTCTGCCACGAATCAAGGACTACTACCACGGCGACTTGGTGGTGGACAAGCAGCAGATTGCCGACGAGGGCCTGAAAGAGAACCACGGATGGGTCATCTACGATGGCAAGATCTATGATCTGACTGATTACTTCCACACCATCTCGTTCTTCAAGCAGCGGCCGGAATACAACTTCCTGGATCCCATCCTCACCGACATCGTCAAGGACAACCCCGGCACGGACATCACTGACATGTGGAACGCCGCGTTCGACAATGTGGCCAGCAACAGGACGGCAAGCATCCGGCTCAACAATCACCGCAACTGCATCTTGAACACATTCTATGTGGGCATCCCGGATTTCCGCTACACCGCCCGATGCCAGGCCAACAACTTCATCCTGCTCGGCTTCACCGTTCTTCTGTGTTCCGTTATCCTGATCAAATTCTTGGCGGCTTTGCAATTCGGATCCAAACGACAGCCGGCCCCTCAAGACAAGTTTGTTATCTGCCAGGTCCCTGCTTATACCGAAGGCGAAGACTCGCTGCGGACGGCGCTCGACTCCCTCACCGCGTTGCAGTACGATAACAAGCGCAAGCTGATCTGTGTCATCTGTGACGGTGTGATTGTGGGAGAAGGCAATGACCGCCCGACGCCCAAGATCGTCCTTGACATTCTCGGTGTTGATCCCAAGGTTGACCCGCCGGCGCTGCCCTTCAAGTCGGTCGGAACCGGAATCGAGCAACTAAACTACGGAAAGGTCTATTCCGGTCTGTACGAGTACGAAGGTAACGTTGTGCCGTACATCGTCATTGTCAAGTGCGGCAAGGAGTCGGAGCAGAGCAAGTCGAAGCCTGGAAACCGTGGCAAGCGTGATTCGCAGATTCTGCTGATGAGCTTCCTTAACCGTGTCCACCACCGCGCTCCCATGAACCCGCTCGAACTAGAAATCTTCCACCAGATCAACAACATCATTGGTGTCGACCCCGAGCTGTACGAGTATCTGCTGATGGTGGACGCCGATACGTGTGTCCGCGAGGATTCCCTTAACCGCCTCGTCGCCGCTTGCGCCAACAATGCCAAGATTGCCGGTATCTGTGGTGAGACGGGTCTTCAGAACGAAGAGAGATCGTGGTGGAGTATGATCCAGGTCTACGAATACTTCATCTCTCACCATCTGGCCAAGGCCTTCGAGTCCCTGTTTGGCAGCGTTACCTGTCTTCCGGGATGGTGGGTTGCCCCTCGCCTTCCCCTCGTCTTGCAATGCCGTGCTAACCTGCGCCTAGTTTCTCCATGTATCGTCTGCGAACTGCCGACAAGGGCAGGCCTCTCATCATCGCCGATGCCGTCATCAAGGACTACAGCATTTGCAACGTCGATACTCTCCACAAGAAGAACCTGTTGTCGCTCGGAGAGGATCGATACCTGACGACCATCATGATCAAGTACTTTCCCTACATGTCGTACAAGTTCATCGCGGATGCGTACTGTCAAACTGCCGCGCCTGAGACGTGGAGCGTCCTGCTCTCGCAGCGAAGACGATGGATTAACTCTACGATCCACAACCTGGTCGAGCTCATTATGCTTCCCGACATGTGCGGTTTCTGCTGTTTCTCGATGAGATTTGTCGTCTTCATTGATCTCGCCGGAACCATTATTCTTCCTGCCACGACCATCTACCTGGGTTACCTCATTTATCGAGTGGCGGCCCACGAGGGCCAATTCCCGATGATCTCGATTGTGATGTTGGCTGGTGTGTACGGTCTCCAGGCACTCATCTTCATTCTTAAGCGCCGCTGGCAACACGTGAGTCCCTCGCAAGCCCTCCCGTCCGCGTGGTAGGGATTACTGACGCATGATTACAGGTTGGTTGGATGATTATCTACCTCATGGCCTACCCGGTCTACAGTTTCATTCTGCCCATCTTCTCGTTCTGGCGCCAAGACGACTTCAGCTGGGGTAACACCCGTGTCGTCATCGGCGAGAAGGGAGACAAGAAGGTTGTTGCGCTGGATGACGAGCCGTTCGTGCCCAGCAGCATTCCGCTGCAGCGATGGGACGACTACGCGATGTTGAACAACCTCCCGGGTCGTCGTGGAGGCGCCGAGAAGGCCGACTACGGCACTCCGTTCGGCGATAGCTACGAAATGGACGACATGAGGAGCGTCTACTCGTCGGTCCGACAGCCGAGCGTCCTGACGGGACTTCAGGGCAACGGGCGTGCGGGGTCAACCTACATGCCGCCGTCGTCGCAGTCGCCCAACCCCTTTGCTGGTGGGCGCAGCACTCCGTTTGCGCCCTACAGCGACAACCCGCTGAACCGGCAGTCGACGGCGTCGTTCGGGGACATGCAGCGGATGGCCAGCCCCTTCCAGGACAGGCCGTCGACGTCCAACCTGCGCAATGTGGCAAACGCGTCGCCGCTGGGGTACGAGATGAACCGCCAGTCGCAAGTGACGTTGTCGCGGCCCGGACTGAGCCCCGGCGCTGGACACCAAAGCACGGCGTCGTTTGATTTCCAGCGCGGCCACGTCGGACCGGACGAGGCAACGATTGTGGATGCCATCCAGGCCGTGCTGAGGGAAGTGGACCTCGATACGGTGACGAAAAAACAGGTGCGTGCGCTCGTGGAGCAACGCCTCCAGACGGAGCTGGTGGGCGAGAAGCGGACCTTTATGGACCGACAGATCGACCACGAGCTCGCCAATATGTGAGCCTGGGCTGCCGGATGAATTTGTGGATGTATATAGGAGGGGACTACTTGCATATTGTACTACGGGCGTTGGGAGGAATCGGTACTCGGGGTTCCTTAGTTGGTTAGCGGCCACTGTGTCCAGTCATTTGCATATTGCAGACCGGCGAGGGTGTAATACGCGCGTCGGGGGTTGGGGAGCCCAGGCCTTCCAACCGTCGAGGTGTGGCCTACCGCAATCACGATCCCTTTCGGAAGCACTTGAGAGAGCGAGATAAAAAGCCAGGGACTTAAGACGTTTGTAATACAGCGAGCCATTGCTTGATTCGACTTGATGCGAGGTTCCGTGCGATGTCGGTCTTGTGCGTAGGTGAGGGCGGGTACTGGGGTGCTTGTGTGCTACAGCTCAACTCGAAGTCTCCAGCTTCCTCCCACTATCTGCCCCGCTACTCCGTGGTTGCAGTGATTTTTGGGGGGGCAATTCTATCGTGCTAAGTATACAACTTGGTTATCGCTACTTGCCGCTCAGATAGGATCCAGACAGCTGAGTGGTCGTACGCCGGGATTCGCGCGCTTGCGTCACTGTTCAGCGGAAGTAGTGCCGTGAGGCATTTGACTAAGTAGTCGTTAAGTGTGTAGGCTCAAATACATGTACCTCATTAGTAAGTATGTAGGTACATGCCCAAGTAACCTTAGGCTTAGATACATCCTAACTTTCATGATGGGCAGTATTCAGGTCGCGTTTGACGTCGAGCGTATCTAACTTACATATGACCAGCTCGGGCCAACTTAGTACACGAGGTAATAGGATGGAGGGGTTTGGGTGGTGCGTGGACGGTTGCGGGCGTGGCCAAAGCCCAAGCCCCAAAAACTACCCATGCCCAGGTACTTAAGAACGAAGCAGACGGGAGGTAGACCGACGGCACATGCTCGTCCGGCCGACCGACGCTTTTCCTGCTTCCCGCAATGCCGCCATGAGAGCTCTACACAGGCCATTGAGGTGTCGGCTGGTCGCCCTCGCCGGCCGACGCCCGTCCAGCATCGTATCGTTTACGGCGTCGCTTGTGCGGGCGTCGTCGTCGTCGGCGTCGGCGTCGTCGTCGTCGTCGTCGTCAACGGCGGCGACGGCGGTGGCGCACAATGAGACGTCACCCGCGGGGCAGAAGTGGTCGCATCCGCCCAGCACGGCGGCCGTTACCGACGACGAGATCGCCGACCTCGGCAACAAGCACCAGCACGCGCTCAGCCTCGCCGACCTGGTGAAGCATGGACGGCCGCCGCTGTCGAGCGAAGCCCTCTTCCACTCGGCCAATTTCACGCTGAGCCTGTTGCCCATCCGGCTGGCCCGCCGCATCCAGGCGCTGCGCAAGCTGCCCTTCATCGTCATGTCCAACCCCAGCATCAACCGCATCTACAGCAACTACCTGCACTCCCTCTCGACGCTGCTTCCCTGGAAGCACCGCACCATTTCCAACCTCGACGCCGAGATCCGCTTCACGTCGGTGCTGGCCGAGCTGGTCGCCACCCACCAGGACACCATTCCCATCCTGGCCAAGGGCTTCCTCGAGTGTCGCCGCTATGTCTCGCCCACCGAGGTCACGCGCTTCCTGGACGAGCACCTCCGCACACGCATCGGCACGCGCCTCATCGCCGAGCAGCACATCGCCCTCCACTACAGCTCGGCCCCGCACTTCGACCCGCCCGCGAGCCCGACGCCGTGCCCCGAATACCCCAGCTTCATCGGCGTCATCGACACGGCCCTGTGCCCCGCCCAGATCGTCGACTCATGCGCCCACTGGGTCGCCGAGCTTTGCGAGCTCAAGTACGGCGTGCGTCCCCAATGGATCATCGACGGCGAGCCCGAGACGCAGTTCGCCTACGTACCCATGCACCTCGAGTACATTGCCACCGAGCTCCTCAAGAACGCCTTCCGCGCCACCGTCGAGACGGGCCACAACCAGGAGCCCGTCGTCATCACGATTGCGCCCGAGCCGCCCGACGCCGGCCCCGCCCGTGTGACGCTCAGCCCGCCGGCCGAGGACAAGGGCGCCTTCCGGAGCGAGGACATCCGGCCGCTCGACGACAACGCCCCGGGCGTGACAATCCGCATCCGCGACCGCGGCGGCGGCATCGCGCCTGAGGTTCTGCCCAACGTCTGGAACTACAGCTTCACCACTTTTGACGACGACGTCGTCCCCGGCGGTCACAGCAGCGGCTCCGACGCCCTCAGCGTCATCTCGGGCGCCAGCAACGGGGCCAGCTCCATCGCCGGCCTGGGCTACGGCCTGCCGCTGAGCCGTGCCTACGCCGAGTACTTTGGAGGCGGCATCCACGTTCAGAGCCTCTACGGCTGGGGCACCGACGTCTACCTCCGACTGAAGGGGGTTGGGAAGATCCAGTAATGTGTAGCTGCGTATCACTTCTACATATATTCATTGTCTAACGCCGAGATGTGAGTGGGTCGTCTCGAGCTCAAGGTAGTACTCATTTGCCAATAGCTGTTGTGAATAGGCGGGGGCCGGGCCTTACCCGAGGGTTCCCAGCCGAGAATACTGTGTAAAGTTATTGTACTTGGACAGAATTCGCGACATACTCGACGTCAACCGTACTCGGATCATCTAATGTAGCAGGCTTGTGTGATCGGTGCGCAGGTCGTCTGGTGAACACTTCCACCCGGTACCATGGGAAGTGCTGGGTATAGTCCGTCGGCGTCTTGATTATTTTCCCTTATTGCGGTTAATACGAACCCTCATCTCCGGGCCCCAAATAGGTACTCACTCGCTTTACGCTCCCCCATCTTCACCCGCCGGTGCGGGTTGCCCTGGTCGCCTTCTCCTAGGCCCCGGCCCGGCCCGGTTTTTCCGGGCTTCCGGAGGGCCACCAAACCATTTTCCATTCCACATGCAATCCGCTACCCAAATTCACTACGTAACTGGTACACGGAAAGCGGTGACCGCCAAGCCGCAGAACGTGGCGATCAGAACGGTCGTCTCGCCGCAGCTCGGAAACGTCGTCCTGCATCGAGAAAATCCCCGAACCAATGGCGTCACGGTGTAGGTCAGCAGCTATATAGGTTCTGGCTCTGCTTCGTGCCAAGAGAGTAGCATCTACCATTGACACTCGAGGCGGGACTCCTATTAGAGCACGGCGATAGTAGGGAAATATCTGGCCGTTGTAGCGTCAGATGGTCTAGCCATTGTTTCCTTCGGGGCGAAGGTAGCAAGCTGGACCGTCACCCTCGACCAGCGAATTAACGGAGGGCTGCCGGACTCGTCCACGGGGTCACTCCGGCGCCGTGGCCTCTCGCCCAAGGACTTTTCCCCGGCCAGCCGCCCGCTGTAGGCGGCGTCGCTTAGCACGCTCACGAAACTCGATTACATCGGCTACTGATGACCGAAAAGGGCTGGGCGGAGCACTTCTCCAAGGGGACGGCACGTGGCCCATACGGGTGCGTACGCTCTGTTCATACCTCGAAAAGAGGGAGAATCTCTCCGGCGGGCATCCTGTCCCCCGGATACTTTAAGCCTTTTCCGAATCGCGGATGCGGGGCCCGCGGGAGCGTGCAAACAGGTACTCGCCAATGAATTTAGTGTTCGGAAGGGTCCCCGAATTCCAAGGAGATTATGCTCCGGCGGATGCCGGGACTAAGTCGTGACGGAATCATTCGGTAGTGTAACTACCGCCAAGCCCCATACACCCAACCCGATACAGATGCCAGCATGGTATCACGATCATTGATATTAGTTTTGCATACATGCAGGCCAAGGGAGCTTAGAATAGCTACGTCGCCGAGCGTCAGGTGAAGAGGAGGCCGGACGTAAGGTCCGGAGCCGTTGACATCAGGACTCAGCGCGGGAGCGTGCCATGAACCGATCGTGTATATAGAGAGAGAGGATGCCCAAGCGGTACATCTATGTCTACAGTAATCCGGGCTACAGTGTAGTTGAAGACGAGTTACCTATCTAGTAACCAGCCCACTCTGCCGGGGCAATCTCACCCTATTCGTATCGACCCCAGTTCACCACCCAGTCCACCATGTCGAACTCGAACCAATTTGGTCTCGCTCAGCACCCCCTTGAATCCATCATGCAGACGGTGCAAGCGGGCGCTACCGGCGAGTCTCGCGGCAACCGTGCAAGCCACATGCAGAGTGCCAATGAGGGCCCAGCCGATATCATTGCCAAAGTATCTGGAACCGTGCAGGGAGGCAAACGCACCGATGATGGGCCCTATCATACCAACAACGAAGGCATCCCGTGGCCGGACCCGTGAGTCCGACCAGTGGCACGTAGTGGGTTGATTACTTGGCTGCTAACTGTAATCTCCAGTGCCCACAGCAAAACCATTGGCGGAATCCCCGTGGCCAGCGATGTCTTCCTATTCCAGTGAGATGCCCCGACTTACAACGGCCCACCGTCCCAAGTATTAACCGCGAGGCGCAGGAAGCAACAGACGTTCAACCGTTCCAAGAACCTCGAGCGTAAGTCAGCCCAAGGCCGGCGACTACAGTCGGCTGTGCTGACCTCTATACTCAGGCATGGTTCACCCGTGTGGAAGCGGAGCGTTCGGCTACTTCGAGTGCACACATGACGTGTCAGCTCTGACCGTAGGACTGTCCCTTTCTTTGTCCTTCCGCGAACGGGTTGGCTTACGGTGAGGGCAGAAAGCAAACTTCCTCCAGACGGTCGGCGAGAAGACGCCCATCTTCATACGCTTCTCCACCGTCACGCTGGGTCGCGAGTACCCCGACCAAGGCCGGAACCCCCGCGGCTTTGCCGTCAAGTTCTACACCAAGGAGGGCAACTACGACATTGTCGGACTGAATTTCCCCGTCTTCTTCTGCCGGGACCCCATCCAAGGCCCCGATGTCATCCGGTCGCAATCCCGGAACCCGCAGAACTTCCTGCTGGACATGAACTCGCTGTTCGACCTGCTGGCCTGCACACCCGAGGGCAACCACGCCGGGTTGATGTTCTTCTCGGATCACGGCACACCCGTGGGATGGAAGCACAACCACGGCTACGGCTGCCACACCTTCCGCTGGATCAACAAGGAGGGCAAGTTCGTGTACATCAAGTATCACTTCATCGCCAAACACGGCCAGAAGCAGTTCAAGTACGACGAGGCCATCCGTACCATGGGCGAGGACCCCGACTACAGCAAGCGGCAACTGTGGGAAGCCATCGAGGCCGGCGAGGAGCCCGAGTGGACGGCCAAGGTCCAGATTATGCAGCCCGAGGAGGCCGACCCGGAGAAGCTGGGCTTTGATCCCTTCGATGTCACAAAGGTGTGGCCGCGCGAGCAGTTTCCCATGCACGACTTTGGCCGGCTGGTGTTGAACAAGAACCCAGGTAAGCTCTACACGAACCGGACAGCTGGAGGCAATGTTAACCCTTGGCATCAGAGAACTTCCACCGCGACGTCGAACAGGCCGCCTTCTCTCCCGGGTCCATGGTGCCGGGTATTGGGGATTCTCCGGACCCGCTGCTGCAATTCCGCGTATGTCACCCCTGGCCCTGCTAATCAGATTCCCCCCTCTATCCGTTGTTCCAAACTGACCCGGGCAGACCTTTTTCTACCGTGACGCGCAATACCACCGGATCGGCGTCAACCTGCACCAGGTCCCCGTCAACTGCCCCTTTATGGCGCAGTCCTTCTCGTCCCTCAACTTCGACGGGCAGATGCGCGTCGACGCCAACCACGCGGGCAACCCGCAGTACGTGCCCAACTCGTACGCGCACAAGTTCCGGCCCGACACGGCCGAGGCGCCCTTCCAGGTGGCCGACAACATCTGCAGCCGCCAGAGCCACTACTGGCACGAGGGCAAGAAGAGCGAGTACACGCAGGCGCGCGAGCTGTGGGCGCGCGTCATGAACGACGAGCAGCGCCAAAACACATGCTACAACACGGGCAAGTTCCTCAACCTCTGCAACCAGACCCTCATCCGCAAGAAGTACCTCGCCCAGATCCACAACATCGCCCCCGCCTACGCCCGCGGCGTCTACGACCAGCTCCTGCAGAAGGACTTTGAATTCTCCGAAGTTGAGAAGCTTGCCGAGACGGCCCAGGTCTGGTACAAGGAGGACAAGTTCCGGCCCTCCGAGGGCGATCGGCTGGTGGGCTTCCAGCCTTCGTGCCCCGTGTACGGAGCATGAGCCGGGGCTGGTGGCGGGTGTTTTGTATCTAAAACGGGCGACCGATATCACATTAATATCCCAAGCGTGGATCGTAATACAAATTCGGCTTCAGTCGTGCGAGATGATAGCAGTATCCATGTGATAAAAAGGCGCTGTTTATGCGTAGCTGGCAGAATCTCCTCCCAATGCCCCGCATCTCCGTCCTTGACCCTCTATCCCTCGGCCGTCGGCGTACGGGACCAAGCCACCCGGGAGCTGTCTACTGCGTCTTGACCTCCTGGTCTTTCTCGACGGCCTGGACGTGCTCGTGGGACTCCAGGGTGTTGATCTGGCCCTCGGGGTACTCGACGCTGCAGATGGAACATGTTAGAAAGAGGCGGGGCTTGGAAACGGTGGAAGCGGGGGAGGGGGGGGGATGGGCAAGGCGTACGAGAATCCCTTGATCAGGCTGTATTCGTGGCCGATTTTGCCGCCCGAGTCCTCGGCGTGCTTCTTCGCGGCCGCCACCTGCTCGGGGGTGGCGTCGGACTTGCAGGTCACCTTGAGGAGATGGGGTCAGTATACGAGAGGGCGGATGCGGAGGAGTAGGAGCCAGTGGGCACGGCACGCACAATGTAGGTAGGCATGTTGTTGGTGGGCTGTGGTGGGCGGGCGAACAGTCTTTTGAAGTTTGGGAAATAAACTGGCGAGGGCCAGGTAGAGGTGGTCTTTCTGTATGGAAGAAGATGAAGAAGATGGGGTACGGTGGGAGGAAGCCGGCGGGAGAGGGGCATCACATGGGCTTTAAGAGGACCTCAAAGACACCGACCAAAACAGGAGACATCCGGCGCCGCATCGACCTATCGCCAGCGGCAACCCAGAGAGGAAGCTACGTCAGCTCTTCCCACTGCGTCATGCCGTGGCTAGCTAATCCCACTCCCGCCTGTCACGCGGGGAGGCAGCGCCGGAGAAGCAAGTGTGGCACACCCACCACAGCCGAAACAAGGCGCGCAGGCTCGAGACGGCCTTCCAGTTCATCATGCTACAAACTAGGTACCCCTCTCACCCGCTTCCGCCTGCTTATCGTCCCGTACCACGTACCCATAGAAGAGAGAGAGAGAGAGACTATCGGGCAAGCAGCAGGATGGGCTACCGGCGTACCAACTCGCAACCCTGTCCAGTCGGGCGGGCTCCATGGGAGGCAGTCATGCGACAAGTGTGAGCCCGTTCCCTGGGATCGGTTGGGCAGGGTATTAGATCTACCGTTACATATCCACCACCACAATCAGAGGGGTACAGCAGACAAACCACAGCCGGCGTTGGCCGTTCAGGGACTGGTACGGGACGAGGCCCGCCCGATGCGCTGGCCGTCTGCCCCTCACAATCCAACCCCACCAAGCACATGTCTCGACTAGACACCACGACGCGCTGCCCGCGTTTACTAGCGGTTCAGGCAAGCATGTCGATCCTCGTCCGTTCCCTGTACGCTCTTCGTGTCTATGTGACAGTAGAGGAGCTGCTAAAGGAGCACTATTTCTGGCCGTATTTCTTTACCTCCTCATGGTAACTACTAGTTACGCATAGTAAGTAAAGGTAGCGGGGTAATGAATGCACTTTGGATTGATCTCCTTCAGATAATGTAGGTACACAATACGCAGTTGTACGCGCGCATGAGAGCCTTAAGACCACGCCCCACCTACGCTTCTTATCTCGATTAGAGTGTCGAGGGCTGTCATGGCAGCGGCCGAGTCCCCTGCTTCTAAAGGAAGTACATAGTGGAAGAAAAAAAGACCCAACCATCCATCCATAAGGTAAGAACACCCTTCGGTTGATTGACTGCTCATTAGTCCGTGCGCGACGGTACTTGACCTGCGTTCGAGTATGGACTTCTCGCGAGCACCCTGTGTGTAGATCTTATCTATTTTAGGCTTAGCTTCGTTTATCCTTGCTGCATTCTCCATCGGAACATGAGCTACCAACTCCAAAATTTCTTTAGCCCAAAGAGACAAGAGAGCCATCGCAGGACGAATATTGTAACAACAGTTTTTGTCCAGGTCGCGACTTTGTTACCAAACACAGTCGCCATGGATGACCAGTCGCACAAGCCCCATCGGGCGAAAAAGGAGAAGAAGAAGGCCAGCGGTGGTGAGTACTCCGACTTACACCCGGGACCATCACACGCGACATGACTGACGCCGCAGCAGATTCCAATCCCAAGGCGTAAGCCTTCGCCACCGAGCACAACCGACGGGACGTCCACACTGACACTCTGCCACAGTTTCGCCGTTTCGAACCCCGGAAAACTTGCCAGGCAAGCCGCGCGAAGCCAAGATATCAAAGAAAAGAAGCTCCATGTACCCCTCGCCGACCGCACTCCCGACCAGGCGCCGCCGCCGCGGCTCGTCGCCATTGTTGGACCGCCCGGTGTAGGCAAGACGACTCTGCTCAAGAGTCTGGTCAAGAGATACACCAAAGAGTCGCTCTCGGATCCCCAGGGCCCCATCAGTGTCGTCACATCCAAGAAGCAACGCCTCCAGTTCCTAGAATGCCCCAACTCCCTCGAGTCGATGGTGGACGTTGCCAAGGTCGCCGACATCGTTCTTCTCATGATTGACGGCACCTACGGGTTCGAGATGGAGACTATGGAATTCCTCAACGTGCTGTCGGCGACGGGCATGCCCGGAAATGTCTTCGGTGTCCTCACCCACCTGGATCTGTTTCGCAAACCGCAAGCCTTGAAGGACGCCAAGAAGCGGCTCAAGCACCGACTGTGGACCGAATTGTACAACGGCGCGCACCTCTTCTACCTTTCCGGCGTCATCAACGGAAGATACCCCGACAGAGAAGTGCACAACTTGTCAAGGTTCCTTTCCGTCATGAAGAACCCGAGACCGTTAGTGTGGCGCAACTCCCACCCTTACACCGTCATCGACTCTTTCCGCGACATGACCCACCCCACGAAGATGGAAGAGGACAGGAAGTGCGATCGAACCATTGCTCTGAGCGGATATCTCAGGGGCACCAACTTCTCTGCCGAGGGACAGCGCGTGCACATCCCGGGTCTGGGTGACTACACGGTAGCACGCATTCAATCTTTGCCCGATCCTTGTCCGACGCCCCAGATGGAGCAGGCCATCGCGAAGGCCACGGGCAAAACGGGGAGACGGAGACTGGACGAGAAAGATAAAAAGCTCCATGCTCCCATGTCGGACCGCTCCGGCCTAAAGATCGACGGCGATGCAATCTGGATCACAAGAGAAAGGGGCTTCACTTTCAACAAGGATGCCGATCCCGCCGAGCGAGGCGAAGGTGAAGAGCTGATCATCTCGCTGCAAGAGCAGAAACGACTGCTCGGCCAAACCGACGACGGCGTACAGCTGTTCCGGGGCGGCGAAAAGATATCCAACGTTGCCGAAGAGGAAGACACTGGAAGGAAACAGCCCAGGTCCGCAAGAGTTGCGGAAAGAGACGACGGCGATGAGGACTTTGACGATGATGACGACGACGAGGGCTTTGTCAGCGGCGATGATGGCGAGGGGTCTGACCAGGAAGCTGAGTTCAACGAAAGGAACCTAGGGAAGATATTCCGCCAGGATTCCGATAAGAAGGCCAAAGATGACGACTTCGCATTCGCTGATGCCGACTCGGACCTCGGATCCATCTCGGGAGACGACGAGGAGGCCGGCTCTGATAAAGACACGGATGAGGATGAAGACGACGAGGACGAGGATATGGACGACGAAGACGCGGCAGCCCTCCGGTGGAAAGATAACCTTGCTCAAAGGGCTAAATCCATGAATGGCAGTCGGCCGTCCTATCGAACCGCGGACCTGGCTCGCCTGATGTACGACGAGTCCATCACGGTGGAGGAGGTTCTTCGCAGGTGGAAGGGTGAAGTCGACGAAGACGAAGATGACGTTGAGGCCTCCGACGAGGAGGGCGACTTCTTCCAGAAATCCAAGCAAGAAAAGGAAGACGGCGCGTCAGAAGACCGCGCCATCCCGGTATATGACTATGATAAGCTTGCTGCGAAATGGTCACAGAAGGAGAACGTCGATAGGATTCGTGAGCGCTTCACCTCAGCCAGCCTGAAGGGCGGAGAGGAAGGTTCAGATGAAGACGGCTTCGGCGACGAGGACGATGAGGGAGACGGAGAATTTGAGGATCTTGAGACGGGCGAGGTGCACAAGGCTGAGCACGCGCCCGAACCAGTGGAGAATTTGGAGGAAGAGCGAGCACGCAATGCCAAGCGAAAGGAAGAGCTCAAACTCCGGTTCGAACACGAAGATCGAGAGGGTTTCGCAAACGACAAAGCCAACGCCCGCCGCGAAGCCGGTGTCAACGACGAAGAGTTCGGCGAAGACCAATGGTACGAAAAACAGAAGGCTCTGCTGCAGACCCAGCAGGATATCAACAACGCTGAATTTGAGGCGTTGGACGAATCTCAGAGGGTGGCCGTGGAGGGCTACAGAGCCGGCCAGTACGCCACCATTACGATTGACGGCGTTCCGGCCGAATTCTGCGAGAAATTCAACTCGAGAATACCCATCATCATTGGCGGTCTCACCCCCACCGAGGATCGGTTCGGCTTCTGCCAAGTGCGGATCAAGAAACATCGTTGGCACAAGAAGATTCTGAAGACGAACGATCCCCTGATCCTCTCACTGGGATGGCGGCGCTTCCAAACCATGCCGATATACTCGATATCCGATTCGCGAACACGCAACAGGATGTTGAAATACACCCCCGAACACATGCATTGTTTTGCCACTTTCTGGGGACCCCTGATTGCGCCCAACACGGGCTTTGTTGCCTTCAACTCCCTTTCGAGCAGCAACCCGGGTTTCCGAATTGCCGCTACTGGCACCGTCCTCAGCGTGGACGAGACGACCGAGACGGTCAAGAAACTCAAACTGACGGGTGTCCCGTTCAAGGTCTTCAAGAACACTGCCTGTATGTTCCCCGCACCCTGCCATTGGTTTGAGATGATGACTGACTTGAGGAACTGCAGTTATTAAGGACATGTTCACGTCGTCACTCGAGGTGGCCAAGATGGAAGGCGTTGCTATCAAGACAGTGTCTGGAATCCGTGGTCAAATCAAGAGGGCCTTGAGCAAGGACGACGGGAAATTCCGTGCCACGTTCGAGGACAAGATCTTGATGAGTGACCTGGTCATTCTCCGGGCGTGGTACCCCATCAAGCCGCACCGATACTACAATCCAGTCACCAACCTGGTGGGCGAGTGGAACGGCATGCGTTTGACGGGCGAAGTTCGCCGTGATCAGGGCATCGAGACGCCCATGAACAAGGACAGCAAGTACCGGCCGATCGAGCGGCAAACCCGCCACTTCAACCCGCTGAAGGTCCCGCGGGCTCTGGCCGCGGAACTTCCCTTCAAATCTCAGATCGTGGAGATGAAGCCCCAACGCCACAAGACGTACACACAGAAGCGTGCTGTCGTACTGGGTGGTGAAGAGAAGAAGGCCCGCGACCTTATGCAGAAGCTTACGACCATCCGCAAGGACAAGCTGGCGAAGCGTCAGGCCAAGAAAGAGGAGAAGAGGGCCGAGTTCAAGAAGGAGATGCTGGCTTTGCGCGAAAAGAAGGAGGCACGGGAGAAGAGGGAGACTAAGGAATACTGGCAACGCGAGGGCAAGAAACGCAAGGCCGATGAGGCCGGTGGTGGTGGTGGTGGTAAGAGGCGAAGGTAGCATAGGTAATTATCAGGTATCTTTTTGATATGTGTTATGGCAGTGGCGGCGAGGAGCACCAACGCACACTTGTCGCTCGCCTCGCGCACCGGTTGCTTTTTCCATCTTTTCCCTCTCTTTGGCTCGTTGATTTCTGGTTTAAAGACCTTCAGCGGCAGACTTGCCGACTGCGTCGCCATGACAATAACACCGCTCATGATATATCATAATGCGTCTAGTCCATGGCCTTGCCGACTATTAAATATGGCCAGCTAGATGCTACGTGTCAGGGGGGTTAGAGATAGGATATTTGTCAGCGGCGCTGTTTGTTGGGGGCCTATAATGGTGATTGTTGAGAAGAGTGGATATCGAGCTGAGGGAACGTGATGAACGTAATGTGGATTATTCGTTACCAAGGAGCGTTGGATGGAGTTGAACGAACGCCAAGTGCTTGATACATAAAGGGAAAGGCGGGCGGGCGGGCGGGCTGGGTCGTCTCGAGGCGATGGTCGTCACTTTTGTTATCCTGCCACAACCCGCTCTACGACTACGATTGCCTTTCAGCATAAACAAAACCAAACACACCAAATGGCCTCGACCGTCGTTTTGATCACGGGTGGTAACCGCGGCCTGGGCCTGGGCCTCGTCAAACAGTTCCTGGCGCAGCCCAACCAGGTAAGTATGCTCGCGGAGCCGGGCCGAGATGCCTGGATTTGCGGCCGGGAGGGCCGGTTGGGGCGCAAAGACTAACGACGGGGCGTCGGGGCAGACGGTGGCCGTGGCGGTGCAGGACCCGGACCACGCGACGGCGCGGGCGCTGGATGACGTGCCCCGGGGCGCGGGCAGCCGGCTGGTGATGGTGCGTTACGACGCGGGGCGCGAGGGGAGCGCGGCCGAGGCCGTGGCCGAGCTCGGGGCCCGGCACGGCGTCGACCGGCTCGACGTCGTCGTCGCCAACGCCGGCATCTCGACCCAGTGGCCCGCCGTCAAGGACGTCACGCGCGCCGCCGTCCTCGAGCACGTCGACGTCAACGTGCTGGCCGTCGTCGCCCTGTACCAGGCCACGCGCGCCCTGCTGCAGCGGTCGACGGCCACGCCCGTCTTCGCCGCCATGGGCTCGGCCGCCTCCGCGTTGGGGTAAGCGATCCCTCCCTTCCCCCTGTGTAAACGAGAGGGAAGGAAAAGAAGAGACGTTACTGACTTTGTGCGCGCGCGTCTCCCACCGGCAACAGGCAGCAACCCCTCGTGCCCAACGGGGCGTACGGGCCCTCCAAGGCCATGCTCAACTGGTATGGCGTCCGGATCAACGCCGAGGAGGACTGGCTCACGGCCTTCATCCTCGACCCCGGCTGGGTCCAGACGGACATGGGCAACCGGGCGGCTGAGGCCTGGGGCATGGGCACGGCCCCCTTGGCGCTCGACGAATCGGCCGCCGGCATGTACAAGGTTCTCACGACGGCCACCAAGGAGCGCTTCGGCGGCAAGTTTGTCACGCACACGGGCGAGGTGCGGGATTGGTAATGGCCCCCGTACGCGGGCGAGGTTGGCGTTGGGTGACGGCCTCCCAGATAGCCCGGTTTCAACCCCCAGATGCCAAGGTCGTTGTAGAACGCCTGGATCCGGCATGATGTGGTTTTTGACGCTCCACGAGGTGTACTTGTCGTAGTCCCTTCACTCGTTCTACCTACCCGCATAGGATGCTACCCATGTACTATTCAATAACTCTTCGTGGTCGACGTATCGTAGGACGGGCAGGTCGCCGACCAGCACTTCCAGCCTTGGAAGGCCACGGAGGGCTACCCATGTGACGGTAGGAGGGATCCATCATTCGACCAGAAACAGGGGCCGGGGAGGCGTTCTCTTGCCACCCGGGGCAGTGCCTGAGTGAGAGAAGCAGGCCCGAGGCGACTGGGAGGAGGTCCAGTCCATGCCGACGAGCTGCTTGGCTCATTCACCCACAAGCGCCCTCTCGATTACGAGGGTATGCCGTTCTTTCTCGCCGAGCCCCTATTACCAAA
Organism: Nigrospora sphaerica; assembly: GCA_018287875.1. Classification (NCBI taxonomy): domain Eukaryota; kingdom Fungi; phylum Ascomycota; class Sordariomycetes; order Amphisphaeriales; family Apiosporaceae; genus Nigrospora; species Nigrospora sphaerica. The sequence continues at coordinate 6,076,124 of JAGVVL010000002.1, forward strand.
AAAGGTGGAGACGTTAGATGTCCCTCCCACGTGGCGCACGGTGGCCCCGATCCAATGGGAATCCTGACAGGAGCTGCGTCCTACTTGTGGTGGCTCGGCCGCGGGCATAGGGGTGGGGGAAGGCTGTGCGCAGGTTTTGGGCCATGCACGATTCTCCGGGTTCGGGCGAGCTGACGACGCAGAGGCGACGATGTTCTTTCGCGGGGGGGAACCCCAGGGAGCACGAAGGAGAAGAGGCAAGGCTGGCATGGCTAGGTTGTGACGGACGGGCTTGAGGACAAGTTCCTTCCCCACGGGCTGGCGAAGATATGTAACGTAAGAAGCCGCCCGGAAGGGACGGATGCAACCCACAGGGAGCCAGTCCCATGGCCTAATTCATATACAAATACATACATATGCCTGGCAATGCCATCTTTGATATGCACCTGCTTCTGACGCTACGCGAGTACAGGCACGGCAAGTTGAATAGGACGCGGTAGCGAAGCTCTCCTTCCAAGCCCCCGCCCCCCCCCAAAGGGACGGGGTTAATACCGCGCAGCCGTCCTGACTAGCAGTAGCTAGTAGGGGGCAGTTGGGGAAGTGCTTGACTAGAGTAGGTCACGCTACCCTTGATCTGGTGGCAGAAAGGTGACATCCGGACGAACCCCCGGCTGCTCTCGAGAGGGTTTCACCGAGCCATCGGTGCGACGGGGTGGGCGCGACGCGAGGGTGAGGGTCGTGAGGGTCCCAATGGGCGATTGATCTCCCCTGGGATCTTTTCCTTCTGGAACGCCCAACATCCCCCAACCCAACATGCATGAGACGGCCTCGTTGGAGAAAGAAGCCGGCCGTCACACTGCTCATACCGACGAAGCCAAACCCGTCGTCTAATTATAGGCCCCCAGCTCTGCCAACTAAGCTTCCGAGCCCAGCCGGTATTTTTTTGGAAGCCGCCGCTTTTGGCAGGCCCGAGTCGTGCCCAGGGGGCCCGGCGGCCCATTGGCAAACTGGCCAGGCCCGTCTGGCGGGGGAAGAAAAACCAACATACCTATCCCATATCACCTGTCTGCCTGCCTGCCTGTTGCTTCTCGGCTGCTTGCCCGTGTATCCATGGGGACACTATAAAACCCCCACAATCCGAGTATTATGTGTGCGTGTGGGTGGGCATTATAGAAACCTAGGAAGGAGATGGACGGGTGTCTCAACCCAGCATTCAGCATCCTGTTAGGTATATATTGTAGCATCCTGGATGCTACAGCTGTAACTGCGGGACTGCCGAACCCGTTTTCTACCTACCCAGCCTAAGCATCCATCCCCGCTTGGTACCGGAGGGATCGGGCTAGCCCAAGGCACAACTACATAGAAGCATGGGTGGTTGTTGGGGTGCATTTGTTCAGGTGGCAGAGGCGGGAAAAGCAAACCAGCTGGCCGGATAAGGTGCGCATGCACATACGCCGTGACACATGACTACCGAGGGGTTCTTTGAGCATCTAGGTATCCGTCCACAACATGAAGTTGACCGTCAGCCGCCTGCGTGCCTTTCATTGTGAGACATGGGTCCGTATTTACACTCAATGCTATCTACGAGCCGGATACATAGGTATTGTCTAGCACACCCGGGCAGCAAAGAGAGGCAGCAGTCTCAGATCCTGACTCTGGCTGGGACATCCATCCCCCACTGCGGATTGCACAAACAAGCAGCGTCTTGAAAGAGGATGGAAGAAGAGAGGCGAGCACGTATTTTGCACATTGCGGCCCAGGCGATAATGGGTGCGATTGCCCCCGTCGCATCCTATGCTGCCCAATGCCCATCGGGAAAGGACAAAACCCCCCCAGCCCCTCCACCCCCCCTCTTTGGTCTGTCGGGTCTCCCCTTGCTAGGTTCCGTGGCTTAGGGAGGCCCCCTCCCCATCCTGAAAGTATCCAGAAGGGCCAGGAGGCGAATGGGACGGGATTGGACGGTGACTTGTGGATTGGACTGTATTAGGAATTCTGGGCACTTGTCAGAGGACTCCCGCCCGGCTGCTTGACTGCTACGCTGTACGGACTCGAGCGCTGCCGCTTCAAAGGAGGAAAAGTTAGTAGCGAGGTCGTGCGGGCGTTCATCGCTGCTGTTGCGCGTGTAGAAAGAGGTAGGACCGCATTCCATCCTATACTGCATTGTGAACAGCCACCCTGAACCTGCTACAGTGACTTAGGCAGATCCAACAGCCCCTCCTCTCCTCCCCCCTAGCTCTCGCTACCTTAGGTACCGCCTTTAGGTACTAGCCCGGCCGTACATCCCGACATCCATACTCCTCACCTGCCAGCCAGCACCGCACACACACGCATTCACACACACACACACACACACACACACACACCCGCATCCGCGCACCCACTGCACAACACAGCACAACACGAGTGCGCGCGCGAGCGGCCGCCAGAGAGACCCTTGATTCCACCTTAGGATCCCGTCGCTTCATCGCTTCTCCCCCTCCTCGCCTGCCACCAACACAACAGCACCACCCCAAGACGACGGGCAGGAACAGGACCAACAAGCGCATCGGAAGCGACATAACCACCTGTTTGGTTGTGCCGATCCTCACCTCACGTTGCCTGCTTCGTTTCCCTCAACCCCCCCCCTTCCTCTTCTCAACTCCCCCCCGTCCCTCCCTCAGCCTACCTACTGACAACTACATACCTACCCTATTCCTACCCGTCTCATTCCCTCCCCCCTCCACCCCTAAACCCAATTCCAACCATCCCACATTGCGTCGACGGGACGCCCACGCACCCCCCTACGTTATCCCGCCTCCCTGCGAGGGCATCGCAACTACACGCAGACAAGATGTCGTGGAAGCTTACCAAGAGTACGTTGAATTTTGCTTCGGCCGCCTTGCCGCTGTCGCCCATCCCGCCCGCTGTTCCCGCCGTCTCCAACATGTCCCGGGCCTGAGACGTCAACCTGGACCAGCCCGTTTCGCTTCATCAGCCAGACGGACTGCCCGGCCATGCGCGGGCGGCCGCCAGCGAGGAAAGACTATTCACTGATGCCCGAGCCTGCAGAGTTGAAGGAAACCCACTTGGGTCCCCTCTCCAACACATTCGGCCGGTCGCCCTCCACGTCGACCATCACAGATAAGGACGAGAAGTCGGCCGCGCCGCCGACGAGCTCTTCGACACCTGCTCCCCCGGACAACGCTATCGGTACGTCGCCAGCACGACACCTACCCGTTCTCCGCCGCGTACGCCCGATCCAAGATCTTGTGCTAACCCTGCTTTCTGTTCTTTCCAGCCGCCTCGGAAGCCATGGCCCAGCAGCCCGTCGTCAAGGCCCCCAAACCCGGCATCCTCGTTGTAACCCTCCACGAGGGTCAGAACTTCTCCCTCCCCGAGCAACACCGCCAGGCCTTCCAACAGGTCTCACATCAGGGCTCGCTATCATCCAGCGTGACGGGCTCCGTACGACCTGGCTCGCGGGGCGCGCCTGGCTCCTTTGTCAACGGCCGGCCGCAAACCTCGGGAGGCGGCTTCTCCGGCATCCCCTCTAACCACGGCCGAATCTCGAGCAAATACCTGCCCTACGCCTTGCTCGATTTCGATAAGGTTCAGGTCTTTGTGAACTCGGTCTCCGGAAACCCCGAGAACCCCCTGTGGGCTGGTGACAACACACAGTACAAGTTCGATGTGTCCCGCGTGACGGAGTTGGCCGTTCACCTGTACATGCGGAATCCCAACGCGCCGCCCGGCGCAGGACGAAGCCAAGACATCTTCGTCGGTGTGGTCCGAATCAACCCGCGCTTCGAGGAGAGGCAGCAGTTCGTTGATGACCCCAAGGCGAGCAAGAAGGACCGCGAGAAGGCGGCTGCCGAGCACGCCAGCAAGGAGCGATCCATGGGTATCTCGGGCGTCGAGTGGGTTGACGTTCAGTACGGTACCGGCAAGCTCAAGATTGGTGTCGAGTACGTGGAGAACCGCGCCGGCAAGCTGAAGATCGAGGACTTTGAACTGCTTAAGGTGGTGGGCAAGGGCAGCTTCGGCAAGGTCATGCAAGTGCGCAAGAAGGATACCTCGCGTATCTACGCACTCAAGACTATTCGCAAGGCCCACATCATCTCGCGATCCGAGGTCGCTCACACCCTGGCGGAACGCTCTGTGCTGGCCCAGATCAACAACCCCTTCATCGTACCGCTCAAGTTCACGTTCCAGTCTCCCGAGAAGCTCTACTTCGTTCTCGCGTTCGTGAACGGTGGCGAGCTGTTCCACCACCTGCAGAAGGAGCAGAGGTTCGACGTCAACCGCGCGCGCTTCTACACGGCCGAGCTTCTGTGCGCCCTCGAGTGTCTCCATGGCTTCAACGTCATCTACCGTGATCTGAAGCCCGAGAACATCCTGCTGGATTACCAGGGCCACATCGCCCTCTGTGACTTTGGTCTCTGCAAGCTGGATATGAAAGACGAGGACCGGACCAACACGTTCTGCGGTACTCCCGAGTACCTGGCGCCCGAGCTGCTGATGGGCAACGGCTACAACAAGACGGTCGATTGGTGGACCCTCGGTGTTCTGCTCTATGAGATGCTTACGGGCTTGCCTCCGTTTTACGACGAGAACACCAACGAGATGTACCGAAAGATCCTGTCGGAGCCTCTGCACTTCCCCGGCCCCGAGGTTGTGCCCCCGGCCGCCAAGGATCTGCTGAGCAAGCTCCTCAACCGAGACCCCGAGCAGCGACTGGGAGCCGGCGGAAGCGCCGAGATCAAGGCGCACCCCTTCTTCCACGCCATTGATTGGCGCAAACTGCTGCAGCGCAAGTACGAGCCGACCTTCAAGCCCAGCGTGGTAAGTTTATGTTGGCCCGACATTCCGTCCCTCGTTGTGCGGCTTCAGCTAACCCCTCCCTCCCTAGGCCGACGCTCTGGACACGGCCAACTTTGACCCCGAGTTCACCCAGGAGAAGCCGCAAGATTCGTTCGTCGACGGCCCCGTGCTGTCACAGACGATGCAGAACCAGTTTGCCGGCTTCAGTTACAACCGGCCCATCGCTGGCCTGGGTGATGCAGGCGGCAGTGTGAAGGACCCGAGCTTTGTGGGCAGCATCCAGGACCGCAGATAAGAGAGCATCTGGGGTGAGGGCGTGACGGGGTTTCGCGGAGCGGAAAAAAAGCAGCCGAGCCAAAAACAAAGCAAAAGGTGGACCGACAAGTTTTAAGAGGGCGCTGACGCTGCTCGCGCTGTGGCAACTCCAATGGCATCTAGAGTGCCAAAGCCGGGCCGAGCAGACGGGCAGACGGGACGCCAGCGGGGATATGAAGGCCAGACACAGAAACTCAACTGGCATGGACGGAGACGGCATGGTTCCCGCAACACAGACACGGTCACGGCAGCACCTCGGCTTGGAGAGAGGGAGGCAAGACAAGATGCATTGGTTCTAGATGATTTGGCAGAGCACTTCCATAGGAGTCTGGCATGAGGGTACATGCGGAGGTTCTGATTTGCACTTCCACGGTTTCGCGACGGGCGGGCCAAGCATAAGGGCTTGTAGATAGAAGACAGGTAGTGCCAAGATTTTGGTCATGGAACCTGGCAAGCTGACAATTGGCCCAGACATGGAGCGTCGTCGTCCCACATTCAATGCGAGGGGTTCTCGTGCGCGGGGAGACTCGGCGGTTTTGTGACACAGGAGGGGCAGAGACGAGAGTGGCTGGATGGTGGTGCCATGGCTGTCGTTCTGCCAGCCTCTGCTTCCAGTCGATGGGTGTACCTGGCCCCACGGACGAGGACGACCTGCTTCTTACTCGGCTCCTCCGGAGAATGTCGAGGGGCTTTGATGGCGTCCGTCTCGTGTACTGTTTGGCGGGCCGAAGTCGCCCGGATCGGTGTCGTCCGGACGACGTGGGCAAAATGTGGGAGGTGAGGCCGAAAGGGCCGGGCCATAAGGCCGATGTCAAGTCCGAAGGGGCGATGAGAGAGTTCCTTAGGTCATTACTCATCTCCCGGCCTCAGCGGAAGCCTGAGGTGGAGCACGCCCGTCTTCCCGTTTGCTGTTGGATGCAGTTTTTAGGTGCGGGCATATCGTCATGTATGGGGGGCGTCATATGCACGGATATCGCTCTCGATTGGAAAAGTGGGTGTGGATGGGTTCGCCTTGTTTCTCTGCCGGACAGGCCAGGCTCGGTTCCGCCGGGGAAAGAGGACTGAAAAGGTTGCTGGATCCGGTGGTGGCCGTTCCAGTTGCTCTCTTTTCTTTCTTCCTGTCTAAGCATTAACTGATTAGGTCTTTCGGAAGACAGAGGGCTGTGCGTTATTCCTGATGTAAGTAAAAGGCTTCCTTTTCCCCTTCCTGGGTGCAAGGATGGCACGGCGTTCCATGTGCATTTGCTGTCTCTCAACCACATCATCACGTCACAGGCGGGGCGGGGGGGACTTTTCGCTTGGCTTCCAATAGCTAGTGGTTGGTGGTGGTGGTGGTGGTTGTACTGTTATGAGCAGCACAGGCAGGCACTCATTGATCCTATGGCGATGAGTGAGTAAGCGAGAGAGCTTCTACCGTGCCAAACCCCTCACTGTCCATGCCCACCCCTCCTCATCCCCTCGCCCAGCTTGACATTGAGCTTTCCCCCTCCCGCCTCACTCGGATCATTCCACTTCACTTCTTTACGCACATGAAGACGACGAGGGATTGAAACACTGACAATTGGCACAGAAAGAGATCCCTGTTTCATCATCACCATCCAACGAGGTACGTATGTGAAACTTTGCGCTGCAATGCTGCCCGCACGCCTGGAGGGGGCCCCGACAGGGGGAGCTTCTGCCTTTTGCCCCACCCGGACCGGTCCCTTCCATCACGATGGAGGGCCGAGTTCCACGCCATTCCCATTCCCACGCCCATGCTCATCCCCATCCAGCCGGGCCGGCTGCAATGGCAGAACGGCCCATTCCCCATTGTGCTGAGAGTAGAGAGAGGGGCATGTGCTTTCGTTAAGGAGGAAGAGGAAAAAGGAAAAAAGCTCGCCGTCTCCCCTCCCTCCCTCCCTCCCTCCTCTCCTCCTCTCCTTGTCCTTCCACCAACACTCTTACCAACACCCCCCTCTCCTCCATCGCCCTCTCCTTTGCCCAGCGATCCCGCTGCTGACGCTCTCATCTGCCTGGCGCAGTTCTTCCCCCTGACCCCGAACCTCAACCCCATCCTCACCCCCTACCGCCAAGATGCCGCAAGCCGCGTCGCTGCCTGCTTGGGCTGAGCTCGAGAACCACTACAAGAGCGTGGGCAAGTCCTTCGTCCTCAAGGATGCCTTCGCCTCCGACCCGGAGCGCTTCACCAAGCTCTCCAAGACCTTCCAGAACACGCCCGGCGGCACCGACATCCTGTTCGACTTCAGCAAGAACCTCGTCACCACCGAGACCATTGACCTGCTGGTGAAGCTCGCCGAGCAGGCCGGCCTCGAGAAGAAGCGCGATGCCATGTTTGCCGGCGAGAAGATCAACTTCACCGAGCAGCGCGCCGTTTACCACACGGCCCTCCGCAACGTCGGCGGCTGGGACATGAAGGTTGACGGCGTCGATGTCATGAACACCAAGGGTGGCGTCAACGAGGTCCTGCAGCACATGAAGGAGTTCTCGGAGCAGGTCCGCAGCGGCGACTGGAAGGGCTTCACCGGCAAGAAGCTGACCAACATCGTCAACATTGGCATTGGCGGATCCGACCTCGGTCCCGTCATGGTGACCGAGGCGCTGAAGCACTACGGCGCCGACGACATGACGCTGCACTTCGTCTCCAACATTGATGGCACCCACATGGCCGAGGCCCTCAAGGCCTCGGACCCCGAGTCCACCCTCTTCCTCGTCGCCTCCAAGACCTTCACCACGGCCGAGACGTGCACCAACGCCAACACGGCCAAGTCGTGGTTCCTCGAGAAGACGGGCAACAAGGGCGACATCGCCAAGCACTTTGTCGCCCTGTCCACCAACGAGGCCGAGGTCACCAAGTTCGGCATCGACGCCAAGAACATGTTCGGCTTCGAGAGCTGGGTCGGCGGTCGCTACTCGGTCTGGAGCGCCATCGGCCTGAGCGTGGCCCTCTACGTCGGCTTCGACAACTTCCACAAGTTCCTGGCGGGCGCCCACGAGATGGACAAGCACTTCCGCGAGACGCCCCTCAAGGACAACATCCCCGCCCTCGCCGGTCTGCTGAGCGTCTGGTACAGCGACTTCTTCGCCGCCCAGACGCACCTGGTGGCCCCCTTTGACCAGTACCTGCACCGCTTCCCCGCCTACCTCCAGCAGCTGTCCATGGAGTCCAACGGCAAGACCATCACCTCGGACGGCTCGCCCGCCAAGTACACGACGGGCCCCATCCTCTTCGGCGAGCCCTGCACCAACGCCCAGCACTCCTTCTTCCAGCTCGTCCACCAGGGCACCAAGCTGATCCCCACCGACTTCATCCTGGCCGCCAAGAGCCACAACCCCATCAGCGATAACCTGCACCAGAAGATGCTCGCCTCCAACTACTTCGCCCAGGCCGAAGCCCTGATGATCGGCAAGACGGCTGACCAGGTCAAGAGCGAGGGCACCCCCGACGAGCTGGTGCCCCACAAGGTCTTCATGGGCAACCGCCCGACCACGAGCATCCTCGTCGGCGGCGTCATCGGCCCGGCCGAGCTGGGCGCCCTCATCGCCTACTACGAGCACCTGACCTTCACCGAGGGCGCCGTCTGGGACATCAACAGCTTCGACCAGTGGGGCGTCGAGCTGGGCAAGGTCCTTGCCAAGAAGATCCTCGCCGAGCTCGACCAGCCTGGTCCCGGCGAGGGTCACGACGCCAGCACCGGCAGCCTCATTGACGCCTTCAAGAAGTACGCCTCGCAGTGACTGGACCGTGAGGCCCCACCCGCGCTTACGAACAAGGCGAGATTGTGAGGGAAGAAAATAAATATGGCGAGTTGCCATCCAGCCCGGCAACTCATGGACCGATGTGACGATTTCATGACCAACCCCCCAGCTTAATGACATAGGGTGAAAGAGAGAGAGGCCCCTTGGCAGCGTAGCCTTGAATTTTTTTGGGCTCCGCAGCTTATAGGAATTTACTGGAAATGCCCACATGCAAGACCGTCGATGCATTCATTCTCCGTGATCTTCCAAGGCTAAACTTTAGCCAGATGCACAAGCAGTGGCATTTATGATTACCACTGGATGGTCGTGACTCTTATGTATATTGACTCGCCCCCACGAAAAGAGTAAATATGTATTACGCAACATGACCGGGAATGCATCTTGCTTCGCTTGTGGTCGTCGGTCACCTGTTATTACATGATTATCGACGGGGAATATGAAATGTGCCCCAACACGGTCTGAGATTTGAAGGCCGGTGTAGCACCCCTATCGTCCCACATCTATCGTAGTTGTCCTCTGACGGTTTTCTACTGCGGTATCTTCGCCGAAACCGACCGCCAAAAGTCACAGCGGCGGCCACGCCCGCCTTCCCATTTCCGGGCGTCGACGAGCCGGAAGTTGTTGACGACGCCGGGCCCGGTTCGCTCGTAGTAGCTCAGATTCGGCGTGACGGTGATGTTGGTGACCTCGCCGCCCGTCGTGTTCAGGTCCATCTGGTAGGGCCACGACGGCCTGTATGCAGGCCAATGGAGACGTCCCCTGCAGCCGACGGGTACCGTAGCGTTCGGCTTCCCAGCCATGGCATCCCGCACCGTGATCAGGGGCGTGTCGTGCATGATGAAACTTCCCCAGATCTTTTGGAACGTCGTGCGAAAGTCCTCGTTGGGCGTCTTCGCACCGACGGCGAAGTAGGCGGGGAGATCGGCTCCATGGTAAGCAGGCGTGACCGAGTATTGGTATTTCCACGCCGTCCGTGACCCTTGGCTAAAGGCCTCGGCCAGCCACTGCGCCGGGCAGTCGTACAAATACTCGGCCGCCATGTTGAAGACGGTTTGTTGGATGCCAGTGGCCATTTCCGATACCGTCAGGGCTGTGGGGCCTTCGTCACCCAATGTATCGAAGCGCACGTCCGCGTTGCCAGGCTTTGCCTTATCAATCTGGTATGCGCTATTCAACACTTTCACGTCCGCGGGAGTGAGATGGGGGAATGTGGCGGTGACGAAGGCATCGTACGCTTCTCTTGTGGATACGTGTGGATTGGTCAAAGGGACGCCTTCGTTGGCATTATTCTAATATTGTTAGCCATTTGTCGACATCATGATGAAACCAGAGAGTGGTACTTACACCGACGAGAATGCGCTTGCCAGCCACTTTTCCGTGCCCCAGTAGCTCGGAAGGTCTTTTCTGTATGTAGTCGCCGTCGATCACGGGAGAAAAGGCAAAGCTCCCGAAATAGCCCCTGGTCGTAGAGACCGTACCGCTGGCATTCTGCAATACCTCCGTGTCTGCAGCCATTAGACACGCAAACACGCTGGGGTGTCTTTTCAGCTCAGCGTCATGGCTGTTACAGCCTGCCAGTTCGACAAAGGCGTCGTAATTTTCCCTGGGTATGGTGTCGTTATAACCATATACTGGAGGGATCCATGGGCTCGCCGCAATGATCTTGAAATTGTCAGTACGCGCTTCGAGAGCCAGGCCAAAATGGAGATGAACTCCTACATTTGTGAATAGGTCGGTGCTTCTACCATCGAAAGACAGGGCGTGATACATGACCGAACTCGCCCCAGATGACTCTCCAGCAATCGTCACACGCCGGGGATCGCCGCCGAACTTGGCAATGTGCTTCTGAACCCACTCGAGTGCGAATCTCTGGTCCAAAAGACCGGCATTGAGCTTCCCGTGGGCCTTGATATCGGGCGAAGCCAGGAAGCCGAAGGCGCCCAGCCGATACTGAATCTCCACGACGATGAAGCCATTATCGTTGGTGTTCATCCATACGCTGGGGTCATACAGAGCGCCGAATACCGAGTTGCCACCTCCATCTGTACGCCCTCGTATCAGCTTCTGGGAATGGTTACGTGGGCTGAGCGGTGCGCACTTACGGATCCATACCACGACAGGCAGCGCCGAGGCATCGGGGGCGGCGTAAACGTTGAGAAATAGACAGTCCTCGTTGCCGATGGCGGTATTGAAGCCGTATATTTCAGGAAGTCCGAAACCACCCGTTTGGGGGCACAGCGGCGGCTGGTCGACGGCCGGTGTGACATGGGCGGTGTTGTTCACTGGAGGAGGCCGAGGAGCTTGCCATCGCAAGCCACCGACAGGCGGTGCTGCGTAGCGGATGCTGCGGATGGAACGAGTTCCGGTAAGCGGGGTTATCCTCTCACGCATGGTTTGTATGTAGTTGGCGAACGTACCCCTTCCAGATATTGAGGCCGTAGGTGCCGTTGTAGTACCCTTGATAGGCTGCGTAGTCCAGGGTGACGGTACGCGGGGATGGAGCGGTTGGACTTGCGTAGGCGTCGACAGCAAGGGCAAAGAAGAGCAGTGAGATGGCCGCAACCAACCCAAACGGACAGAGCCTCATCCTGAAGCCGTTGCCGGATACACAAGCGACTAGTCGTTGGTCAATTCGACAATGAAGACGACTACTCACAATCTACATCAATCGGCTTAGACAACGGATAGTTTCTATAGGTCAGGCTGCATTGGTAGTTTTGTATACGGCCTCGAGACCGTCCGGTTGGCTACAAGGAAGGCGGCATTCATGACCGAGCGGGCAATGACAGGGACAGGGGAACTGACAAGAAATCAAGAACGGCAAGGATTAAGCCCCCCCCCCCCCCCGGAAGGGAAACGGGAGCCTGCTGAAAGCGCCGTGGCGAGCGGCACGTCGCCATGATCACGACCCGCTCCACTAGGCGCGTTGTCGCTGCCGGGTTAGGTGTCCCAATGATGAAATACCATGATGGTGTTGCTTGGGTTGGGTGTTCCAAGCTTGGTTGTTCGGAGTTGCGTTGGAGGAGTTTTGTGTTGATGATTGGCCGAGAAGGTGCCAACAGCCTAGAATATCCGTACCTGCCCTCTTGATTCCCATAATCCCTCCAAGTAGCGCAAGATACTGTGGTAGCAACAAAGCTCGTGTAAGCAGGAAGGTGGTATCGCTTGCCTGCTCCACATATGCGTCCGTCGTGTATGCCTCGTGCACTTACTTCTTAGGGCAAGTGCACTTACTCCATTTGCCGCAGCCAGCCTCTCGAAACTCTAGCTTCCGTGCTAGCCTTTTCACAACATACACACCTGTCTGCTTCCATCCCCGCGCTGCAAAACATCCATTCGTATGCCACTCACGAGAGGCATTGCAATGAAGGGTTGGGACGGACTCGGTGCCATTCCCAGCTATCGCGCATCGTGCCGATCCTTGTGTTGCTTTTCAACGTTTTCAGTTCTCTAGCTGGTCTTGTCCCTTGCGCCATCGCACGGATACGCTGTTCTCGATGCTTGGCAGCTGTAACTCGCACCTCCCGACCGGCCGGGTACTCTGGCAGCACCAACAGCTGATGAAAGACGGGGTCTCACCCATCGACGCACTCTTGCTGGCAGACAGACCCGATGTAAGACACGGCCAGCGCGTCAGTGGACCCAGGCGCCTTCGGTGCTGGCTCAGCCCATCTGACCACCACTTTGTTATTCCTCCGATGCAAACGGGCAGCTGGCTGGCGCTACGCTCAGCGGGCGCCCCTCCATGAATCAGAGCGAGGGACAGGCGTGAGGGCCATGGTTGGAAATGGCGCTTCCGCTGTGCGGCCAAGCCCTGCAACGGAAACGACGGTTTTCCGTAAAGGCAACCGGAAGATTACGGACAAGGACACAATGCTACGTATGCAGTAGCCATCGTTTCCGAAATTTCTATCATGCGCAGAGCGCAGATTCTGCGTCTGTGTAGGTAGATCTAGGGGATGAACGAAGCCAAACGATAGTCGGAAGGAGGTAGAAACAAGCAATCGTAGCACGGAAAATAGACGGCTTGCTCGTCGTCCCCCCGAGGACTCGTGCGACACGCAAAAAAAAGGAAAAATTCGAAGCATCCCTGGAGACGCCGGCATCCTATGATCCCTCGCGGAGCACCAACCCGGCAGGGGAGCTGACTAGGTCCCGGAGGGCCGAGTGAGACTCAACATGCTACGCGGTGTTGCACGGCATCGACAAAACGTACTTATTATCCCGAGCATTCGGTCCCTGTCTGCTCCTTCGAGATTCTGTCGTCGTCGTCAACGCCCCCGTATGTTCTCGCCCGTCCGTGTCCGGGCCCTTCCCCTGATCCCGTACCGACTGCGCGCCCTCGGGGACCATGAACGCCAGCCTGCCAAGTGCCGAGTACCTGGCCGAGTCTAGGACCACCGAGCTCAACGTCTTCTATTCCATCCCCATACCCCTCGAGATTCTGACGACGGCGTGGAGGATCTATGTCAGGGTCGCCACCTCCCCCCGGAGCGGCCTCCGTTGGGATGACCATCTCATGTCCTTCGCCACGGTACCGTATAGTCTTCACATACGAGCGCAGCGGGCAGCTGACGACGTAGAATTAGGCCATGGCCGTAGCAGTTTGTATCTCGGGCTTGGTATACGGTATGTAGTATACCGTACTGCATAGCTTTCGACAGCTGGCTCACCTCGTCGTGCTACCCAGGCGCTCCGTTTGGTCTAGGAAGGCACATTGAGGCTGTCTCGGAAGGGGACTTCCAGACCTTTATGAAGGTTGGCGGATACTCCCCCCCCCGGGACCCTGCACGCTCGTGTGCTGACTGGCGTCAGGGCAACTACATCTTTAGCCATTTCTATAACCTGGCCATCGCCAGCACCAAGCTCTCGGTCCTTGCGCTCTACCACCGCATTTTCGCCACTCGGACGTACCGGCTGCTGGTCCTGGCCACGGCCTCCTTCGTCGTTCTGTGGCTCCTCACCATCGAGGTCGTCCTGGGCTTCGCCTGTCGGCCCGTCCAGGCCTTTTGGGGGGCCGCCCCGGGGAGCTGCCTCGATCTGGTAGTGTTCGGTTACTTCACAAACGTTACCAACCTGGTCGCCGACCTGTGGATCTTCGCCCTGCCCATCCCCATGCTTCTCGGTCTCCAGGCCAAGCTGAGCAAGAAGCTCGGCTTGTGCTTCCTGTTCTCGGTGGGCCTTGGCACGTGTGCCATCAGCGCGGCGCGCCTCACCTGGGTCTTTTCATTCGGCTCTACCGATATCACCTGTAAGTCTGCCCGCCCGTGGTTGCCATTCCTACGGGCTGCTGATGCATTTTTGCAAAGGGACCCAAGTATCCCTGGGAATATTATCGGCCTGGGAGCCATGCGGCGGCATATTGGGCGGGAACCTGCCCATCGTCTACAAGACGATAAAGGGTATCTTCCCGGGCAGGGGCTCGGCCGGTGCGCCGTCGGACCAGAAGACGGGCAGCACGCAGGAGTCGCTGGGAGCGAAAAAGGAGAGCGCCTACAGCGACTGGGTCCGGCTGGACAGCAGCGGCGTCACGACTCTGGCCATGGATCCCGTGCCGTCCTCCCACGAGCGCCGCCCTTACCCCGCCGCCGCCAAGCGGTCGGCGGCGTCCCTGGAGCTGGACCTGTTCGAGAACCACCCAACGCCGGTGACTCCGCGCGCAATATGAAGAAAACATAGTGGCGAGGGTTGAGGGCTCTGTAATACCGATGCCGGATCGAGAAGCCATGCTAGAAGCCATGCGGTTGGCCCCGTGAAAAAACCGACGGAGCGGCTCCGAGATTGAGAGGTAACCATACTGAGACGGAGTGCGGAGAGCACTCAGATGCTAGCACAAGGCTAAAGCCGCTTAGTGCGGTGACGCGGGGGGTTCTCCCGTGGCCACCTCTCTCTCCTCCATGTCCCCGAATGGTCACGGAGCTCAACGGTATATTTTCATATGTGCCGGGTGGTCCGGGGAACCTGCGCAAACCCACACTTTCCGCCGCCGGCCCAAGGCAGTTTTCAGCGAACTCTTATGATGACCACCTTGTCAGATCGACAGCAGCGTGTCTCATTATAGGACAATGGCGAGGGGGGTTGCTTACTGACGGAACCTCCGCCTTGGCCAATCGTCTAGCGCTAAGTACGCCATGAAATTTGGCCTGCGGGGAGGGGGCACGCAAAAGCGCATACTGAGTGGTATCGTCGGGCCCACCGCTCGTGGCCTCTAGCCCCCCCACGACGCCTCCCGGCTGGGTAGTAAAAGGGGCACAAAGTGGATTTTTCCTACTCGGCTTTTGCACGGCATGGCGGCTGGGACGTTGGAGACGGTAGGGCTGGGCGGAGAGGGAGTGTTCATGGCTGCCCGCCAGCGGCCGCGTCCCGAATATATATATTCTGGCGCGCGCGAACTTCCCCCGTCGGGCTTGCCCACCTATACATCAACGCCTCTTCGCCGCTCCCGCCCTCTTCGCTCCCGTCCCGCGCCTCGTAGGAGAAAGTAGAATCCAGCACTATGTCGCCCGCGCCGGAGACGCTCTCCCTCGCCGGCAAGGTGGCCATTGTCACGGGCTCGGGACGCACGCCGGGCCTCGGCTCGGGCATCGCGACGGCCCTGGCGCGCAACGGCGCAGCCGTGGCCGTCAACTACGTGACCGCTTCCACGGCGCCGCAGGCCGACGCGCTGGCTGCCCGGCTGCGCGCCGACTTCGGCGTCCCCGCCGTTGCCGTCCAGGCCGACGTCGCGACGCCCGCCGGCGCCGAGCTGCTCGTCCGCCGCGCCGTGGACGAGCTGGGTGTCGGCAAGGTGCACATCCTCGGTAAGTCGGGCGTTCCCCGTCCCCCAAAAATGCCGTTGTCCCCTTCCCTCCTTGGGGGGCCCCGTACATGAGACGAAGCGAGGCATGATGTGGGAGGCGCGCTCGCCGGCTGGCTGACCGACCGTTCCGGTGTATAGTCAACAACGCGGGTTGCAATTTGCCCGGATCGACGCTCGAGACGTCGCTTGAAAACATTGATAAGCAGTTCTCGGCCAATGTCTTTGCCGCCATCCACATGGTGCGCGCCGCGGTGCCTCACATGCCGTCCGGGGGCCGTATCATCAACGTGAGCACTATTGGGTCCAAGCTCGGCATCAAGTCCTTGCCGTTTTACAACGCGTCCAAGGCGGCGTCCGACTCGCTCACGTTTACCTGGGCAGCCGAGGTAAGTTGTCGATTGAGCTTGGGAAAACCCAGGTTTTCTGTCCCCGTTCGATTTCGTCTTCTGGCGACCAGGCCATGGTCTGTCTGGCCTAGCAAGGCTGGCAAGGCCGCGTTGTCGACTTCGTAGGGCTTTGCCGTGCTGTTCTTTGGAAGTCAACAGGGCGGAGCTCGCCGCGAATGTTTGCACGCATCGTAGGGCGGCAGTGCTGACAAGGTAAATAGTTCGGGGCCAGTCATGGCATTACCGTCAACACCGTTGCTCCAGGCCCTGTGGAAACGAATGAGATGAGAAAATTCGCGCGGGACAACGCCGATGGATACAAGTCGGTGCAGGACCTCATCGATATGACACGGGCAGGCAACCGCTTAGGTGAGATCGACGACATCGCCGACGCTGTACTGCTACTCGTACAGGAGAAGAGCCGCTGGATCACAGGGCAGTACATCTCGGTCAGTGGCGGAATTGTAGGGAACTAGTATACTGAAGCCAAGTACTCCCCAGGAAAGGCGGCGCGGAGGAGGGGGACCCGATATTGTGCATGGCACGGCGCACCGGGACGCCGCCTTAGGCTATGGTAGAGTATCTTCAGTCCGAGTTGTAAGTAGGTTCTTAAAGGGGGCAGAACTGTAGAGCATCGTCTTGACTGCTTCGTGTGAGTTGATACACTCGTCCAAGAACAAGCCATGGCCATGCACATCAATCTACATCAGACTCGTCCACAGCCCTGGACAACACGGCTGGTCTGAACGCCAACGGGAACATATCACGTCGAAAGACCGACATCATAGCGTTGCCAGAAACCGCTGGCGGAGCCAAACATGTGAAATTTGGCCGTGGCGCTATGCCGCGTGCACGATAGCTCGCAACAACCCACCGCTACCCGTCCGCCCTGCACCTAAGCCGCTTTGCGAGCCAGGTGAGTTGTCTCCGGCGCGCTGTCGGGAGGGAAATCGCTCGTCTCGTGATTATCCGGCCCTGCCAGGTGGCCAAGCATCGGCTGCTATGGAACACGACCTGATGATTGCTGATCTGGGCGGAACAGGAGACCAAGAACGCGACCGAATTGTAATGGTACCCGGGCCGCAACGTCGCGCAAAGTAGCGAGTCAGGCCACCGGTGAAGCCCAAATAGAGACAGAGCTTCGCCAGCCCTGCGCATCGGGCGGAAGCCATACTAGTGATTTCAGCCACGATTGGGGTGCACTGAGGCGAGCCGAATTACCAGCCTCGGAACAAACCGGCCCCACTTCGGCCGTATCGATCGGCGACGCTCCCGCCGGGCCACCAGGCTCCACGAATAAAGGCCGGAATAGCTGGAGGCCTCGGCCCAGGCTCGGCTCCAGGTCTCCCATCAGGCAAGCGGGACTGGCCGGGGCAACCGGTGCCGACAGCCACGCGCGCATCTTCACTATATTGCTCGTTCATGGGCTCGCAAGCATCGCATCACTTCCAGAGGCCCTGGTCTGCTGGTTGCGAGCTTCAGATATTTGCCGGCCCGCCAGCCCGTGCAAGCCGACGGGGGCCCACAACTGCGACCGAAATGACCGAGGCGAGCTGAGCTCGCCTTCGCGAAAGGGAGGTCCCCAGTGACTGATGTGACTGATGACCGGGCCCCGTGGAAGCCTGACCGCCCGCAGCCCGCTAGCACTGCCACACAAGGAGAGGTGTTTCATTCTCCTGCGCCAGAGATAAGCCAGTGCCCTTTTCTCTGGCATCTTAGCCAATAGCAGCGCCCTCAGCATAGGCGAGACGGAAGCATCGTGGAATATGTTGCCGCACGTAAAGCCTCGCGGATGGGAAATGACAGCCCGTCGGTGTGAGTGGAGCGGGCCGGAGAATGCAAGCAAGTGGAGGTTGGATGGGAGTAAACTGGGCAACAGACATTAGGTAGACATGGAACAAAGGTTCGCCAGCAGACGTCTCGAGTCAGCTCTAATACAGGAATTCGCTGCAATGAGCGCTTTTAGGACAAATGGTCGGAAATGCCTCGCTGAGTTGCGGCCTTTGCGTGATATTTTAGGCTTGCCAGATTCCTCGTCAGTAAGCGCCCGGCTATTCACACCGCAGGCTAAGCGAGTGGCAAACATACCTGCGAGCCAAACTGGCCCGAATAGTATGCCTGAGAATCGTGGGAGACCCGAGTCGGCCGCAAAACCGACGATGCTTTTGGCGGGCACACGCGAGCGCAGTCGAAAGGTCCTAACTGCACAATCCACCCACATGCCATGGCGTGCGAGGGTCACCAAGAAAGTAATGGGTTCCGACGAGTCTTGGGCAACATCACGGCCGAGATCATCCTCTATTGTTACCAGACGGGGATAAGTGTCAATGCCTACCAACCCACTTGAAGCCCGTCGCGCCTTCGGCCGGAGCATGACCCAGTAACGCTTGTGCTCGATTATACTTGCACGTGTCAGCATTACAAGTCAACGACTAATAAGACAAATGGAGGGGCTGGGCCGGGGAGACTGCTTGCAAGACCCAGCACCATCGACATGGCTCGTGAATGAAGCGCGGGGTCGCTATACATCGGCCGCGGGGCGGCTAGCGGATAGACCCAGTGTTCGTTACGACTGTGCTTGCAGATCGTGTTGGGATCGAATGCTATCAAATGGCACCGAATTGGCCAGCAGAGAGCACGAGCACGTCAGTTCGGTCGGACGATTGCGTCTAGAGGGACGGCGTGCTGCTTGTCAACATGAGACGACTACCAAAGTATGCCGTGGACGGCATGGTGAAATAAGGACCAGCCAACCTAGCGCGACGACGATGTCGAAACAGCCACATGCTTTGGTCAGGTGATCGTGCTGGCAACCAGCCGCCGCGAGAATCGGACGATTCGGGGATCAAGACCCCAGGATGCCGTCGTGCGTGCGGGCGTCAAGGACCGGAGGCGACACGGCGCGGCACAATTGCGTCGGCGGCAGCGCGTTGCATCCCATCTGCAACCGCAAAGCATGTTTCCGCCCTTTTTGCTGAAAGCCCATGATGAAGGGTCCAATTGTTGTTGCAGGCAAACAGCCGGGGTGTGCCTTAGGTGGGAACCGGAAAAGCAAGATGCAGGGGGTCCCCGAAGTTGGCTGGAGTTTCGTATGCTGGGTGAGGTCATCGGCAGGGCCGTCGCTAATGCGGGGGAGACCAAAACGGCGGGGTGGGGGAAGTCGAGGCTGTTCGTACCGTTTCTGGCCGGCCGCCTAAACGGTAGCCGAGGGGTGCTTCTGTCCCCATTTGTAAGGTGATTGTTAGGTAGGGAGACGAGGCCCCAGTGAGCTACGGCTGTGCATAGATGCCACTACAGATGCAGAGTCGGCCCCCCCCCCACCAAGCCAATTCGCTAGGCAGACGCGCGCTTCTGCTTGTCCGTGGCCGCCGTGACCGACTCGGAACCCGGGGGCTTGATCAGTTTGGTGATTCAGTGCTAGCCGGGAGACAAAGCAGGCGGGCAGGCAAGGTCGACCAGGACATGGGCAGGGTCTCTCATAAGCCCCTATAAACAACTGTTGCGAGTATGGTATGTACGCCCTTCCAACTCATGCAATGCAGGTGGCCTGCGCCTTGGAGAGTTGGACGGAGGAGGAGGTGGGGTCAGCTTGCTCGCGACGCCCGAACCCCGACTGCATTGCGCGCGCTATTGGGCATCTGTGATAGCGCTGCAGCGATTGGGGAGCGAAACAACGAGTCAGATGGGTGCCAGGGACGATGCGGCCCATCTAGATGCAGAAATCCCCAGCTTATCATTATTGGGGGGGGTCGCATTCGCAGTTGCAGCTGAGATGCCGTCCCCGAGATCCATTCACGCCGGCCATTATCAAGGGTCCGGCTGTCCTGGCATCGGGTCTCCCGCCCTTAGCCAACAAACAGCCTCTCCAGCCTCCCCCTCCTGCTTATGCTTCCCATTGGCCCTGCCAAACGACTGGTTTTCTGGCCCAGCTCCAATAGGTTGAAAGGTCGATCGGCCGCACCTCCTCGGACGCCGCGCTGCGAAACGTTGATAGGCTCGCTGGATAACACCGCAGTAACCGCGCTTGGCGGCTGGGATTACGGAATTTCGGACAGAATCGGCAATGTTGTCGTTCCCAGCTCACTCCCAGGGTTGCCCGGCCGTGTGTGGGTGGTGGGGCTGTGTCCTGATCGGGTCGCCTGACGTTGGACGCGCTGATCATACATACCTGTGCGATGCGGAATCTCAAATAAAGAGGCCAGCTTACCCCCAAGCAACCGATATCCAGTGCCTCAAAAGATGGCTTTCCCGATAACCGGGCCGTCTGTACGCGTGGGCACCTCGATTGCGATCGATTGCCAGTAACTTTGGGTCGATGACGACGAAGTAGCGAAGACGGACTTACGGAGAAGGGTGGAACCGTCTCGAATGCATGCGGCGTGAAAAAAAGGAAGTCGATCCGTTTTTGCTTACGGGGAAGAGGGGGAGCCAACCACGACAGAACCTGGAGAGCCATGCTTGCCATGGTTGCACCCTGGCTGCAGGGCCTTGATGGAGGGCTTCCAAGCCCATGGGCAGAAAGGATGATGACCCACTGACTGCGTGTGAACTTGCCCGTCCCACTCGTGCACTCCCCACCGGGACGCCGTCTCGCGGAATACTGTGTAGTAGTAGGTTGGAAATCCACGCAGCGGTAAAACCTCAGTACCTCGCTACGGGTGAGCGGGCTACACAGGGCGGTCTGTTGTCGGACCAGGACTAGATGCCGAGATCACCCGTGTAAGATTACACGACGAGTGTCCACGTCGTCGGGAGGGCCGCGTCGAGACCTGATGCGTGTCGCCAGCGGGCAGGCGAGATGTATCAGACCGTATCAGTCAGGGGCGGTGAAGTTAAACAGCAGCGGCGAAAGCCAATGCTCATATCGGGGTTCCCTAGCTGGCAACGCAGGGGCTCGTGAAGGAGGCGATGACGGTGAGCGATGACGGTATGGACTTGTTAGAGGCACGAGGACCGCCTACGGCCAGCCGGACAGAGGACTCCACAACATAGTACACATGCACACGGGCAGTGGACAGGGCCAATTACGTGTTCGGGGGTGCTGACCACTGGGGGGCTGCGCGGGCTGGACATAGGTAATCGTGCGATGCCGAACAGCGTGACGGCTTCTTGGCTTTGGGGTCCTCCCCCCCTGGTCTGCTGCTGATAGGGAAGCCCCAGGCTTGTGACTGGCGGCTGTCCCCTAAAGGTTGAGCCCCAAGCGGTTTGCCGTGATACCCCCCTTTCTGGATGACGAAGCGACAAGCCAGCCCCCTGCGTAATCCCCTAGCCCGTGGACCCACCTTGTCGCCTGGATACCACCTCGTAGAGTTGGCCGCCAGCATGAAGCAACTGCGATCGGCCGGCCAGGCCACGCCCAGTTGCCGGGACTGGAATGGGTGGGAGCATAGGGTCTAGTTGTTTCCAATTCGCTTTGCTGCTAGTGCGGCTGCACTGGGCCGCTTCTCTACTCTGAAGTCTAACCTTGGGATCACCTCATGGTACGTACCCTACGTGCTGCGGCTGCCGTTTGCGTGTTTGCATGCCCCTCCTCCAGTGTCGTCAGACAGGTGCTAGCTAGCCATCGTGACTTTCATCCCTCCCATTATTATAAAAACATCTCTTCCCTTCCCTCCTACCCATCGTAAACTTCCGTCATAAAACCCTCACCTCTGAACTACCATCGTCTCTTCTTCAAGACTGGTTCTTTCTCTTCATCTTCTTCACACTTCTCTCACCGGCGAGTCTTCCAACACTCGGAGCCTCCATACACTTCCACCCCCACCTCTACACCATCTCTCCACATCCAACCCGTCTCTCCACATCCCATCACTATGCCTGGTAAGAAGGCTGTCCACTTCGGCTCCGGCAACATTGGCCGTGGCTTTGTTGCCTGCTTCCTCCACGAGTCCGGCTACGATGTCATTTTTGCCGATGTGGTCGACAAGCTTGTCGACTCGCTCAATGCTACGCCTTCCTACAAGGTCATCGAGGTTGGCACCGAGGGCACCGACGTCAAGACAATCACCAACTACCGCGCCATCAACTCCAAGACCCATGAGGCCGAGCTCGTCGAAGAGATCTCGACTGCCGATGTTGTTACCTGTTCTGTTGGTCCTAACATCCTCAAGTTCATTGCCCCCGTCATTGCCAAGGGCATCGACAAGCGGCCCGAGGACATGAAACCCCTTGCCGTCATTGCCTGCGAAAACGCCATCGGTGCCACCGACACCCTGGCCACATTCATCAAGCAGCACAGCAGCGTGGAGGACCACTCCAAGCGCGCTGCTTACGCCAACTCGGCCATCGACCGCATCGTCCCTGCCCAGGACGCCGACGCTGGTCTCGATGTCAAGCTCGAGCAGTTCTACGAGTGGGTCGTTGACAAGACGCCTTTCGAGTCCAGTGAGGTTCCTTCGATCGACGGCATCAAGTGGGTTGACAATCTGTTGCCCTACATTGAGCGCAAGCTGTTCACCGTCAACACTGGCCACGCCACCGCTGCCTACCACGGCTACAACCGCAAGAAGCAGACTGTCGACGATGCCCTGAGAGATAAGGAGATCAAGGCTGAAGTCTCGGCCGCTCTTGCTGAGACGAGCAAGCTCATCGTTGAGAAGCACGGCATCTCTGCCGAGGAGCAGGAGCAGTACAAGCAGAAGATCATCAGCCGCATCAGCAACCCTCATCTGGCTGATGCTGTTGAGCGCGTTGGACGTGCCCCCATGCGAAAGCTTAGCCGCAAAGAGCGCTTCATCTCCCCTGCCGCCGAGCTTGCAGAGAAGGGCCACAGCGTCGACGCCCTGCTGTTCGCTGCCGAGATGGCCTTCCGTTTCCAAAACGTTGAGGGAGACGAGGAGAGCAAAGAGCTCGCCACGATCATGGCCGAAATGGATGCCGAAGGCGTCGTCTCCCGCGTCTGCGGCCTCACCACCAGCGACAAGCTGTACCCCCAGGTTGTCGAGGTCGTACGCAAGGTCCAGGCCGACAGCCTGGATTGAATCGCGGCTAAGCTGTAGGCGGGTTCATGGCCCATGTCCATGTTCGCCTCAGCTTGGTCCTTGATACCCTGACTTGTTTGGTGGTTTATGAATTACGACACTGGGTTTCTCCGCTGCGGCCACATAGTGGACGCATTTGCGTGGATGGGAACGAATTTGCGGCATTGCATTGTTCAAGGCGTTGGTCATTTGATACCGGAATAAAGGGAGCGAGCGCATGAATTCTACATAGGGTTATGGGTCTAATGGGTAACCGGGCCATACAACACCTCTGTACATAACGAGCGCGCGAGGTTATGAGGCTCTCTCCCTGGGAGATGAGCGGGATGTCTCATTCCGAATGAAACAAAATCATGATGAAACACGTTTTTGACTCTACTTGTGTGAACTGAACGCCTTGAATAGTACATGTAATCACTAATACTTCATTACTGCTGTGCAATTTTGCCTGCATGAAGCAGAGAGCATTCCAGCCTCGTATAGTTTGCATGGCCCAGCTTCGGAGAAACTCTTTCTACTTGCTTGCATCCCTGGGCAGCTATTATTAAAGGAAGGCACAGGCACAGGTTCTCCCAGATCTTTCAAGTTCGCCCTCTCTACTTTCCAATTCCGAGTACGCGCAGTCACAGTGGCACATAGGGAAAGCGTCTGAAAATTGCGCTTTTATTCCATTCATCAAAAGGCAACACCCCGTGAACTCCTTCGTTCAAGTAGCTCATCAAGCTTACTTGCTGTCGTGGTCGGAGAGACCTGATACCTTCTTTCTCTTGCCCCCGAATTTGCAACAAGACTTATTCTTCCTCTTCCTCCTCCTCCTCCTCCTCTTCCTCTTCTTCTTCCTCCTCGTCTTCGTCCACCGGCGCTTCGGCTTTGGCGGCATCGCCATTCGCCTTGGTACCGTTCACCGCACCGCCCTCCTTCTCCAGTTGCAGCCACTCGTCCCACTCCGGGAAGAGGTCCTCGTCCTCGCCCGGCATGCCAATCACCTTGGCAACGCGAGCCTTCTTGTTCTTCTCCAAGCTTTCCTTCCAGCGCTTCACGCATTCGCCCGCCAAGCTCGGTTTGTAGGTTTGTGCGAACAAAACGGCTTCACTGAAGCGACCCGTCTTGGTCAGGATGTTGATACACTCGTCAATATCGCCAAGGCGCCAGCTGCAGGTGAATGCGACATTGTGTGCACCTGCTTCCTCGGCTTGCTTGGCCAGGGAAGCCAGACCGTTCCGGTCGTTGATGCTCGTGTAGATCAGGAGCAAGGAACCGAGATCCTTCGCGTTGTTGAAGCAGTCAATGGCCAATGGGAACTGCCAGCCCGCGAGAGCAGCGTCGCCGACCGTCTTCCACTTGTGCTCAGCGTCGGCTTCCCGGGCCAATTCTAGTGCAATGTCCAGCTGGTTCAGCCCCAAGGCGAGCTCAAACTTGTGCTCGGGATCAGTTGCAACTTCCAGAGCCATCTCTTTGTGGCCTTGCCCCTCGAGGAACCGGGCGATCTTGTTCATCTCGCTCTCCGGGATGCTGGGAAGGAGCTGGCTCGCCGCCTCCATCTCGTCGCGCAGCACGAGCGTTTGGTACTCCAGCACGGGTAATGAGAGGGCAAACGAGGTGACGCCAACATCCTTGTCGGCGAGGTAGATTCGCGAGTCTCTCTGAATGTAACCCAGAATATACATGGGCTGGTCGAAGTGTGACACGGTGTAGGTCTGGTCTCCGACGAGGTAGTTGAGCCTGTTCGTACTGTTGGTGTAGATGAAGCAGTCGCCGATCCACTCGCCGGTTCGGACAGACTCGGAAATGTCGGTGATGACTTCGAAGGCGGCCTCGACACCGTCCTCGTCCACCTCACCGTTCTGGACAGCCTCAACAAAAGCATCTCTTGAAAAGCGCAGGACGTAACAAGTATCCTCGCACGCCAGCGCAACAAGCTCACCGCTGTCGGACCAGTACACCTGCTTGGGCTCGACCTCGATGCGTCGGACCAGGGCGCCGCTGGTCCAGTCGTAGAAGGATACGCCGCCCTGCCCCTTAACACCGAGTAAAACACCGCCCGTCAAGCCGTCAGCGGCGAAGGGAATGTCCAGGCCGCCGGGCTTCTCGACAAAGTTCTTGTAGACCTTGACGCTAGTGGCCGACTCCCGGATGGCGAAATCATTGCTGTTATCCTTGGAGGCCCAGACAAAATCCAGCGCCGAGCCGAAAGCCTTGTTTCTCCAGGCCAGGGCCGTGTAGATGATGTACTCGCCGTCGCCGCAGACCGAGACAAAGCGACCGTTGGGGGAGTGAATCAGCGTCTGCGGGTAGACCTCACAGGTACCCAGGTCCTTGGTAGGAAGCGTGATGGGTTCGTTGTCCTTGAGCGAGGCGTCTCCGCCCTTGATTATGGAGGAAATGACCTCATTGTGCCGGGCCCAGATGAGCTTGCCGGACCCGTCCATGGACACAGCTGGCTCTTCGCGACCCAGCTTGACCACAACAGCTCCATCGTCGAAACCGACGGCCACGCCCTGCTTGCCCTTTTGGTACGAAACGCACCAGGCGCGCTCCAAGCCGTAGTTCAGGCTTTGCTCGAATCGGTAAGTGTTTGCATGCCATATCCGGATGGTGCCGTCTTCGGAACCACTGATGATAATCTGCAGTGCCAGCTAGGTCAGCGACGAAACGGGGGATGGATGCGCGCGCAGGCTCCTTACGGGGAGTTCCGGGTGGTACATGGCGAAAGACACATTGTTGGTGTGGCCCTCGAGGGTCGCAATCAGCGACTTAGTCGTGTAGTCCCACACCTTCACGGTGCGGTCGTCGGAGGTGGTGAGGAGGTACGGCTTGTCGGAGTGGGGGTAGTAATCCACGGCGTTGACTCCCTTTGCCTCGTGCGCCTCGAGTGTGAAGTTGGCGGTGGAGGAACCCAGGCTCCAGATCTTGACTGTCCTGTCTAGACAGGCCGAGGCGAACGTGTTGGTGTCCTTGGGGTTGATGGCGAGGCCCATTACATAGTGGGAGTGCCCCTCGAAGACCTGGACACACTTCCAGCCCTTCTCCCAGTCCCAGAGCTTAATGGTCATGTCATCCGAGGCGGTGAGCACAAAGGGCTGAGTCGGGTGCACGCAGATAGCTCGGATATAGTCGGGGTGCGCCTCGAACGAGGTGATCTTTTCTGAAGTGTTGTAGTTGTAGACACGCAGCTGGAAGTCATCGCTGCCGCAGACGATCCAATTCTTGCGCGCGACGAAGCGGCCGGCCCGGACAGGCACATCCGTGAGCTCGAACGTCTTGACCACCTGCTGGGTCTCGTAGGACCATATGTAGACGTGGCCCGAGTACAGGGTCGTGAGGATCCATGGCTCGTGGGGGTGGAAGTCGATGCCCTTCACCCGCTCACTGCGGGCGAAGAGCTGCCTCTTGACGTCCAGACGCATTCTGGCTGACGCTGGTGGTGGTGTTGGTTCAATGGGTCGAGCCGCGGGTCGTGATCGGTGGACAGTTCGCTATTGGGAGGAGGGAGGCGAGGAGCTTGCGATTAGGGTGCCGCTGAAGGTCGCATTCACATCGAAGCGTGAGCGGCAGGGGCGGGGAGATGGGGAGGGGAAAAGAGGCGAAGGTGTCGTGAGGGAGGAAATGGTAGCAACAGGCCTTCGTAGCCTCGTCGAGTGCAAGTGGCCGTTCAGTCAAGAATGGCAATTCAGGAGACCTACGATCTGGCGCAATTGAGTGGCAGCTGCAATGGGATTGGAGACACGTTCCATGAGAGCAAGCGCATAGGCCCCACACAAAATCGAATGCCCGTTGCCTCGCTCCTCCCCTCCACGTAACCTTATTAGCCAGTAATCCATCCGCGTTCAGAAAAGGTGGCAGCTGGCAGCCATCAGACGGGCACGGGCCACACTCATAGCTGTATGGGGGACGCCGATAGCACTCCTCCACTCCATCTCAAGCCGTTAACTACAGTGTTCTCCCACCCCAGCCATCTGGGTAGGGCTTTCTAAAGGTCCTGGAGAGGGCTCATATGTATAAGAAAACATGGGGATCGCCTAGGGCTCGAAGAACTTGAGCCAACCATGAAGGGGTGTGATGCAATGCCGGTGAACTGGAGCTAGAGTGATATACATAAGTACCTATCTACCTCTTATATTATACTGGTCGCAGTTTACAGGGTGGACACAGATAAGGGAGTGTCCCATTGGCTGGCTTTGGAGCCTTTACTTCAACCTAAATACTTTGCATACCACCTGAGTAGGTACTTACCTTGCACACTTCTACGTATAATTTAAACAAGTACGTACATTATGGAACGCCCCGGGATTGATTTACTCGTGTAAGTACTCGGGGTAAGTAGCAGGTACTCAAGTGGCTAGAGCTTCGTGTGATACTGTGCGCCCGGATGAGTGGGCGGCAACGATTCAATAACCTCCGCTACCCAAGCTTTGGCAGTGCGCACTTTAAGAAGAGGTACTTTGTGTACACACCCTCTTTCCACGCGGTTGAAGAGGTAGAAAATAAATGTCACGAATGGCTAGCTTTCTGTATTGGCTTCATGCCAAGCAACCAACACATACGTTAAGTATTAGAAAGATACCGAGATGGTTTTCCGGCATCGCGAGACACTGAATCGCGAAAAGCGTCGATGCATGAGCGTTGCACGTACCGGCCTTCTCCCTCTGTCAATCCTGCATACCGATAAAGCCAAAACAGCTTAATGAGTCCCAGTCCGCGGCAAGCTTTCGGCTGTGGTGCCAAACGTCAGTAATCATCAAAGGATACGTACCCAAGTCAAACGCAATAGGTGCAGCGATACCAAAAGGAGCCGCCCGCGGTTTACAGGTTTACCGCCGTTACTACCGTGAACTCAGACACTGCCAGCAGTGTCTTCTTCTCGTGAACCGTGGCGGATGCCCTCCATACGGCCGTGCACCGCTCTGGCAACTCAACGTCCGCTGAGTGTAGCGACTCATTACTTTTTCGAGCAACAGTACACAAGGATCGTGTGATGGCAAACCTGCCCCTCCCAAATATAGTCTTTTGTTGCTGACCGCTCTTTCGTCTCTGAGTTCGGACCAAATTCGTCTTGCAGAAATTGCGCCAACTCTGCGCCGCGCATGGCAAATGGCTCAATGATGAGGAATGGGCTAGCACATAGAATCAGTGCCCCCGAGGCTTCGAATAACGGCAATAATGAATCACAGCCTTTGCCTTGGTACGCAATCATTTGCCGTGAGTTGGTACTCTTGACCTCTCACATCCGCTAGCATCCGCAGCTGGTGTTGAATAAGCTGAGGGAATCAGATCGCAAGGGCGTTCTCCGGCTGGCCTCGTCTGAATTGAATTCCTGAACGTGGAAGTTCATGGACTATCAGGCCGCTCAGAGCAGTGTTAGTCGGAGGTTGGCGGCCCCGAATGAAGCCCCCGAGTACCACGCCCCGTTCAGCAACGCCATGGTCGTCGTCTGCCACAACAGGAAATGGTTTCTGGACGGTAGTGCCAGCTCATGCAGAGATCTACAGCCCAGGGACGTTTGGGCATTAGATAGTGCAGGTAGAGTCGTTATGTCACTATAGAGATGACTCGTTCTCGTACGGAAGCTAAGAGGGATTTTCGTCTAACGTTCGACGTCCGTGACTACGAAGCTTCACTTCGGGGTTTGTCATGGGAAAATAAAAATGAGGCGTCCAAGTCGCACATATAACCCGATTCGGATTTCGAAACTTATTCTTGTGTCGTCTGAATCTCGCCAATGTCCCACGAATCTAACCATTCCACGGAGCTGGGTCGCTGGTCCTTTCCTGAACCCAGTTGAGTTTGTTGCGTGAGGAACACTTGTTGCCTTGCAATCACCCTTGACGCCACCGAGTACCATGGCTCAACTTGACAGTCGAGCCAGACTCGGTAGCAGCATATGCGGCAGAATGAAATGGTTGCCCCTACAGCTTGGAGATGACCCTGTATGACCTACAGACCGGCAGCTACAAATAGCCTGAGCAGTTCTCCTGCGATTATTGTCTCTCGCACCATCTCCATGTGACCTTTCAGCGAGCGCCTACCCATACACTGCCAACCAGATCCGTCAGTTTACTGATTTGAAAACTGCAAATTCAATATGCAGCTCAGCGTTAGATTCGGAGCGCCCCTACTTCTTTTACTACCGACGGTAGTCGCTGCGCCAGCAAAGCGACAGAACAGTCCAACCAACAGTTTGCTCAGCCTTGTGACTGAGCTCTACCCGGTCAATGTCTTGGTGAAAGATGTGACCGACCTCATCACCGAGGCCGATGTTTCCTTCGGAGAGCTGGCTGGCTACCAAACAACTGAGAACGACGTCGTGCAAGGAAAATGCGCTGACGTCGTCATCATCTTTGCGCGTGGAACCACAGAAGCCGGGAATGTCGGCTCCCTCGTCGGGCCGCCCTTCTTCGAGGCAGTCAAGCAACAACTTGGTGACAGGTCACTAGCAATCCAGGGGGTGAACGACTACCCCGCTACGGTAACCGACTATCTTCAAGGCGGGAGCGCTTCCGGCAGTGCAAACATGTAAGTATTCCTTCCACTTGGGACTTCTAGATAGGACGGCTTGAGTAATGGAAACCAATCAGGGCTCAGATGGTTCAACAGAGCACGGCAAGATGCCCGGGGGCTCACATTGTGATGTCGGGATACTCCCAGGGTGGGCAGCTTGTCCACAACGCCGCGAAGCTACTTGGGAATGCGGACATGAGGGACGTCAGCACCGTCATCTTCGGAGATCCCTGTAGGTACCATTCGTTTTCTTCTGTCCATCCGGCAGGGGAAAACACCACGACAACTTTCTAACGAGCCGCAGTTTCGCATTACGAGGTTCAGGGGACGTCGAAGGCCAGCGCTCTCGTGATCTGCCATGACGGAGACGACATCTGCGACGATGGCGACTTCATTCTTTTACCCCATCTGACATATCTCGCCGATGCCGATAAGGCAGCGAAGTTTGTCCTCCAGCGGGCGAGATGATCTCTCTTCACAGTCGACATCATGAATTTGGCTCGGGGTTCGCGTTGCTGACGATGGGGTGTGATTTTGCACAATACAATCTTCAAAACGGCATTGGGCTACTTACCATAGTATAGCGGCTTCAATAGATTGGTTTGCATGAAGCTGCTGTGCCTTTGCTATATTCGTCTCTGAGACACAGGTCATCTGGCCTCCACGGAAGATCACAACGCGCGACCTTGATACGCGCTTCGTTGCTCTCTTGTCACGCCGCGCATCCACAACCAACCGAGGAGAAGCACTATTACCGACAGCACCCACCACAACTCAACGGTGACCTGTAGCCGTAGCCACTTTGCCCAGGACTGTCGTTTTCGCGGTTTGTGGGTGCATATGGCTGTCCCAAACACAAGGCAGCCCAAGCCCGGGCGCGATTCGCACTCCATGTGCTCACGCCGCCGCTGCATCAGTAACCTGTCACACAATGAATTAGCCCCTGTGCCATTATCTCGCACGCCAAATTTCCGAGGCCACCACGAACCTGACGCTGCCCCTGCAGAACTTCAGGTCGCTGCCGAGGTCACAGCGACCGCTCTCCTTGTCATTCGGACATTCCAGGTGGAGCTGCCGCCTTGCCATGAGCCAGGCGACCTTCTTCCTGACGCCCGTGTCGACGAAGTAGTAAAAGTACCGGCACGTGTGCTTGAGCGACAAAGCGTCGGGGTAGATGAGCTCATTGCTGATGAGAAGATGAATCTCTGCCGGTAAGGATTCGAAGGTCGGACCGCTCACAGCCTTGGACTCTGAAAAGTCCCTCTTGTCTGCCGTTCCCGAATCTGAGGCTGTCATTTTACTCGTCCAGGGGAAGCTCTGGCTCCGGAGGCAATGTGGGCGAGTTCAGCTTTTGGAAGGTTTCATGGGCAGCGGGCCAGTACTCAATTGCTCGCGCGGGAAGAGAGCGACAGCAAGGGCACTATTATTCGCAAGACAATGGGAAAAAGTACGGGACTGGCCAGCAGCCCGTTGACCCCGAAGAAGTTCGGATTCTATACCAAGACGTGCTAAGCTGCTGCCTCGACTTACGTGCCGGGAATCGTGGCGATGAGAAGCCACTAAGTGTCTGTGCTGCTAGGCAACGAAATAACCTTGGACGAAAGGACAATGTGGATCATCGCCCAAGGATTCTAAACCGGCCGAAGTCCGCACATGCCACCAGGCACCAGAACATGGGGCAGATATCCTGTAGCAAGTATGTTAGAGTAAACGAGCGTCTCCCTCGGACACACTTTCTATTGAATATGGTCACCACTCCGGCAAGGGAAAAAAAGTAGAATCGACAGCCGGAATGGAATGCTGCTATGACTCCACTCGCCGATCTGTAGCGGGGGTCGGCAAACGCACCCAAACTGATGATGAAGCAGTAACCCGAGAACTCTCTATTTCATACGCCAAAAGGGCAATACCCATATCGCCGACCGTCAAAGGGACTGGAATTGGATGCTGGCCCTCCCAGTGCCGGCGCGCTCCAGAACCCTCGTGCCAAATCGGGAAGCTGCCCAAGTACAGAGGGAGGATTGGTTCACGTGATTGCGCGACTGCATACCACGGATGCTCAATTTGACGCGTCCCATCCATCCCGTCCCAGGGCGAGGCTGCCGAAGAGGTACCTAGTCCGTGTGGGTTCGTGTGCAGGCGTCACGCCGGCAGTGGTTGCGAGGACATATGTACTTGCCATCATCGACCTTCCTTCTTATAGGCTGCAGCCCGCCTAACGTCCCGCGGACTAGGCCCATGTTCTTTCGGCTCTCGAGATGACGCCACTGATTTCTTCGCCAGAGAGCGACTATGGGTCTGATTTCTCTTTCGAGGAGGATAACGTCCTCCCCCAGGTCGCGCCGGTGTGCCCAGGACAGGAGAGCGATTGCGGATCCGACTTCTCCCTCGATGACGAAACCGAACTGTTACAAATGACGCCTATGAACCCGGGACCAGAGAGCGACTATGGCTCCGACTTCTCTCTGGAGGAAGAGAATGCCCTCATTCAGTTGCTTGATAATGCTGTGAGCAGTCGGCATCAAGACTCAGATGCCAATATCTCGACTCAAGATGCTCTACCAGGGGCCTGTTCAGAAGCTTTGGCCGGCCCTGGCTCTGGCTCCATTGCCGCCATCGCGTGGCCTACGCCGGCCCCCAACAGACTCGAGGCGCAACCTCGGTCACCTCGTGCCGGCGCTGAGTGGGCATCCATCGGCCACGCGAAAACGCCCGCCCCTCTCCGGGGGAGCCCATCAAGCGCGGTCGCGAGGAGAAACCTCTACGCCAACCCCATGTCGCCGGATGGACTCGTCTATCCGGATTGTAGGTCGCCTACCACCAACTCGAGCCGGCAAAAAAAAGCGGTTAAAGCCTGGGTATGTCTGACTGACCGCAGCGTCCAGTGAGCCGCGCACTGTCGGATCTAGAGGCCAAAGTCGCGACCCAGACGCACTCCGATGAATCGTCTACGCGCAAGGCGCCCGAGGACACCAGATCGCCCATTGAACGTTTTCGATCGTTCCCCCGAAAACCATTGACTGTCACCGACCTATCTTCTGGCGCATGGTGTGAACTCCAATACTGGTACACGCTGACCATGTTGCCTGGCGGGAGAAAGACGAGAACTGCCGCTATGCGTGGAGGCACCAAGGTCCACCAGACCCTGGAGGATCAGGTGCATACCACAGTCCGGGTGAGTATTATGTCCAAGGAGGAAGCATTCGCGCTGAGGCTTTGGAACTTGATCCAAGGTCTTCGAACTCTGCGGGATACCGGTTTCACCCGTGAGCTAGAAGTATGGGGTATCATCCAAGGCCAGGTCGTCATTGGCATCATCGACGAAGCTAGCTACACGAACCCATACTCGGAGTTGGGAGAAGCATTGGGCCGGGACCCATCCAACAAAGACGCAAGCCAGCACCAACCGAAACCGTCATCTCTAAAAGCCTACTTCGATTCACACCGCCGTCAGGTGTATCTGAAGGATATCAAGACTCGAGGCGCCCAGTCGCTACCATCTGGTGCTGCTACTCGTCCGGCGAAGATGCAGCTGTTCCTTTACCACCGTCTACTTTCCCAAATGGCCTCTGAACAAGTCGACTTTTCCGTCATTACCGCTCGTTACGGTCTGAAGGCGGATGCCCCCTTCTCTGATGCCTTCATGGCCCAAATGGGCGCTCTTTACGAGGAGATATTCGACAACGTTGATTTGGACGCTCACAGCATCGACTCGAACTCCGACTCATGGCATGATTCCAGCCCCGCAGCGTCCTCGTTGTCAGAGGTCATCGATTATCGGTCAATCGAGCAAGTGGTGCCGCTGCTGGAGTCAGAGTTGCGTACTACGTTTCCCCAGGGAGCGGCGTCCCTTGGCGGGCTTGTGGCAATCGAGTATCGCCACAGGCTGGATGGCCATGTCATCGGGACGCATACATGCCCTGTGGACGACAAGGCTTTGGACACATATCTGGATCGCAACCTCGCATGGTGGTCGGGTCAGAAAGAGCCAGAGGGTGTTGCCGTCGAAGAGGCTTACAAATGCTATAGCTGTGAGTTCGCCGACATCTGCCAATGGAGGAAAGACAAGGCAGCCGAGATCCTCAACAAAAACACCCAGAAACAGCCGGCCGCGTCCACTCGGACATAGATTAGGGTCTGCCCGGTCGAAGAAGACACCCAATGACCCGCCTGGCTGGACAAATGACCATTAAAAAACAACCGACATGTTGCACCTGCATCTGGTAGTTATCGAAACTGGTTTCGTACCTATGGTTGCGTGCGCAAGCAGTCTTTCAGTTGTAACGGCCAACCAGGCATTCCTTGTTGACTGCCTGTGGACGACTTCCAACAAGGCCTGGCCAGCTTTCCTCAGAACTTGAAACTTTGTTCTCTATTCGCCATTTCGGACGCTTCTTCATTTTCGGGAGTTTACCGCGGCAAGCCCGATGCCCTCCGGGTTAGTGCTGGGTGGTGCACAATGATGAACCGGGTGGCAGCGGGATCAAATTTGGCGCATTTATATCCGACTATTGGGCACACAAGTATCTGCAGGAGAGGGCTTCCGGGCGGCTTACTGATCACTCACTGGGGCTTCACCCAGCTGAACGTGCGTGGTGTACGCCACCTGCGGCCGAGCTTAACATGACCCTGAAAGATGTCTTTGCGTTTACCCATGGATCTAGCCACCATTCCATCTGGTCCATGGGCTTGCAAGGGTCTCCCCCCCCGCTCCTATCAGCTCCTTACGGTGTTGCTGCAGTCATCTTGGCCCACAGAGTCAGCACTG
Organism: Nigrospora sphaerica; assembly: GCA_018287875.1. NCBI lineage: Eukaryota > Fungi > Ascomycota > Sordariomycetes > Amphisphaeriales > Apiosporaceae > Nigrospora > Nigrospora sphaerica. Next base: position 6,110,405 of record JAGVVL010000002.1, read on the forward strand.
TTCGTTGTTCGCTGAGTTCGCTGGCGCCATGAACTAGTGCATTTGGCCGATGATTCTGTGGCAGAAGCCGTTCCCATCCAGGACCCCAGTCCCTCTCCGCAACTCAGCCTGTTGGCGGATTTACGAGTAGCAAGCTCTATTTCGCGGGATAGCACTCTCTCCGTGGCAGTCACATGGTCACCTGAGCTGACGGGGCCGGTCGCGACGCATCGACATCCTTGGGTTCTCAGAGGTGCCGTAATGGGTGCTCTATCAGATAGTTTGGCCGTCGTGAGGTAAGAACAAGCAGACGCTCACGGCCCGTTTTAGGCACAGCGTAGATTATACCACACCACCGTGCGAGCGTCCATCATCGAGCAGCGTTCACTGGTTGTAGTGCCAGATGACCACCTCATGAAACGTGCCCGGGCGAGGGGCTCGTGGGGACAGGATCCTATTCCTCCCTTGGGTCGAGTGAAGCACAAGGCGGTGCCGGACTGTGCCGCGGAAGAGAGGCTGATTTAACTTGGCTCATGCCTCACTCACCTACTCGCCACAACCAGAAAGTGTGTGTTGGAAACAGAGAGAGACATATAGGCGCGTCAAAGCATAGGCCACTCCTGCGTGTTCAGCTCCCCCGCCCCCTGATCAACTATCTCATGAATCTCAACCCCTTGTCCTGCCTTGCGCTGAGCGACTACGCCGAGTCCGGCATCATGGACTCTGCCTCGAAAACCCCCAAGCACCAATCTAACGAATCCAGACCTTGGAGGAAACGCACCTCATTCATGCCCAAGGTCTATCAGTCCCGGTCCAGTTCCTCGCCTATGCCATGGGTACCGTCGCCACCCACCACACCAGAGCAAAGCTCACCAGAAATGGCAGCTCAGGCCACTGCCTCGTCCGGATTGCTCTCGAGCATGGAGGAGAACGCCTTGAGCCAATATACGATCTACAAGACCAGCGGATGGCGAGTAGACCACCGACCTGCCATCTCAGGACTCTCGACGGGAATGTGCACGGGCTTTTCATTCGACGACAGTCAGGGGCCGCCACGCTTTACCACAGCACCGCGTTGGACTCGCGGCGGCGGATACGGCGTGGGTGCCTTCGCTGCACGTCTTCCCTTCTTGGATTTCCTGGGCAAGGCTACTTTTCAGATGGCCATGGACGATCCATTCGTGGTCAAAAACCTGACCAGGTATAGCAAGCAAGCCGGTTTCGAGGAAAACATGACATTCCTTGCGAAGGTAAGCCCAAACCCCCGGTACCCCCCGGTACGGAGCTACAGTGTGGCCCCGTTGGCTTACCATGATAGATCCGAGAGTATACCGAGTCCGCCAACAGCATGACATCGACTCTAATGGCCATCTCCACGAGCTATACCAGCCTACTCGCGAAGAGTCCCCTCGATATTCCACCCGTAATATCGCGTGTTCTCAATACGGATGTGAAGCGCGTAGCTCACTCTGTTATACCCGCCCTCGAAGCCGTCTTCAAAGACGCCACCTCGTACGTTGAGAGCCGACTGGCCCGCGATATATTTCCCGGTTTCATCAAAAGCCAGCTCTTATCCTGTCTGGGGGCCGCTCTCGCGAACCACGACGGCAGAGGGCTGTCGTTGCGGTCCGAGTACCCTGGGCTGGGGACTAGTTTTTGCCTGACCGATGCCCTCGTTAGTGGGAACCCGATTGTCAGCGCTTCGAGGTCCTTTGCCTGCATGACTGGACACAACCTGCCGGAGGTGATGGGCCTAGACTGTACGTTTCTGCAAGGGCCGATAATAGATCCAGCAGCCAGCTGTCGGCTCCAGTCCGCGATGCGCGATGGGAGAGAGGCGCTGGAGCTGGTTCTGAACTTCAGGAAAGAAGGCGAGCCTTTCTGGAGTCTCGTGTTCCTTTTCCCTCTTACCGATAGACAGGGACGGTTGCAGTACTGGTTGGTCGGTCAGGTGAACGTGTCGCAAGCCTTCCGTACGTGGCAAGACTTGCTGCGGGTTCTCGACGGCGGCTCGCGCTCCGCCGATGCCAACGACAGAGCCGACCGCAGCGCGGCCTCCCTTGGGCTCCAATCGCTGGGCATGGAAGGGTTAGAACTGGACGATCCCACCGAGACGGCGATGGGCGGCTTGAAAAGAACCAGCAGCCGGAGCAGCCGAGGCGGTACCCGGGCAAAGCTGTTTGGTAATTTTCGAAAGCGGGCATCCTACGATACCCTATCGACGCCGCCCGATGAATCAATACCTCCTGTGCCCGACTGGACAGCTACCTCGCCCAAAGGGCCCCGTGGGTTGCAGACGACCGACTGCGCCCAGGAGACGAAACACAGGAAAAGCTCACACCCGACGTGGTTGCATGGTCTTCCCCGGGCCGACCCCCTGCGCGTCGAGCCTGTGTACGCGGCCTACATGGTGCTGCGATGCATGCGGCAGACGTCGGCGGCGCCGTCGCTGATGGTGCGGCCGACGTCGTCGGGCGGCGGGCGGCGGGAGACGATCAAGCTGCGGGTGGCCTTTTACTCGGAGGCGGCGACGGGGCTGCTCGCGCTGCGGTCCGACGTCACGCACGCCGACGTCTTCCACGTGCTGGCCGACAAGGCGCGCTCGCCGACCGTGACCAAGGGCTTCCGGGCGGCGCTGCGCGAGCGTCTCGAGGCCGGCCAGGTCGTCTCGGCCGAGCTGCAGCTCGAGCCACCGCCGCGACACCACCCCTTCGCCCGCCGTCGCCACAGCGGCACCTCGCACCTGCGCCAGCCGCCGTCTCAGAGCGGCCTCCGCGAGAGCAGCGCCGCAGACGCGGAAGAACAGGCCGGCCGCAAGACGGCCAAGGCGAGCCGCATGGAAACGCTTCACAGCCACTGGGTACCCTTGTGGAACGGCGTGGGCGGCGTCGAGTGGGTGGTGTTGATACTCAACGCCATGAGACGGGGAACGGCAGCGGTAGCTCCACCGTAGGCCAGTTCTTTACAAACCTGGGCCGAGTATCGGAAAGGTCACGCTCCCTGGTTTTGATTCGGTACCATGAGCTCAGTCTTATGTAGCATGCCCGGACAGCGCTGTCTGTTAAAAGGATTAGTAGAGCAATGACGCATAATGTACCGAATATGAGACGGGACATAAGAACTTCAGTACCTAATGGACATGTACCTACGCACTGCTTCCCCCACTGGCCTAAGGCCCCGGCAATTCTCGTTAGGGCAACTTGAGGCAATCTAGCCAAGAGGCTAGGGCTAGTACTTCTTCTCAGCGCGATGTTACTTACTAAAGTACTTGAGGTACACGTCCCTAACAAAGTGGTACAACAACAGTATAGATTAGGGTCACGCACCCGGCGCGCGTATTCGTAAACGTCGTTGCATCTGCGCCATCTACTGGCAGGCTTCTTGACATCGGACGGCAACGATGGGCAAAACCGAGGGCATGGGACGGGGACGGGGGAACGTCAATATAAGGGGCTTCGCAATCCAGGTACGTCAAAAGGCGCGGGCGGGCCGGCATGGGATTTTTACTGGACCGGGCAGGACAACACAAGGCATGGCGAACGTGCCTTCCTTCTGCTTTTCCCGCCATCGGTTTGAAAAGGCCACCCCTGGACCGCAAACGCGTGGCTACAGGGCGTGAGACGATCAACCGTCCGTCAGATGGGCCTCGTTCAACCGTGCAATCTCTATGGCCACCACGACGCAAGGCGCTCTTCTTGCTCCCTTGACCCGCACGGCACAACGTCAACCAGTATCTGCCTAGACGCTTGCGTGGACCGACGTCCCACGACGAGCTGCCCGATCCAGCTCACACCGTGAGTCCCCAGCAAAATGGGCGTGGCGGCTTCCCTGTACCGGCAGCGTCGTGGCCGGCATCCACCGCCGGGCTTCGACGCCTGGTTCCGATACGCCGTGAGTCGGGACGCCTTTACTTCCGAGTCTTACTTTGACCGCGTCCAATAAGACCTTGCGCCGTTTTGGGCCCTCGACTGGAACCAAACGGTCTACCGCGCCTCGTCGTGGCATCGTATTGTGCGTGTGCGGAACGGCACAGCCTTCTTCACCGGCGACGTCAAGGGCAGGGTCCCGTGGATGCAACTGTGGACGGACCTCATCGCCGAAGCCGCGCCGCACCTCCCCGATGTCGATATGCCAGTCAACATAATGGATGAGTCGCGCTTATTCGTGCCCTGGAAAAAATCAGCCAGTACATTGCCCAAGAGCGGAAGAATCGTTCTATGGTGCCCTTTGAGAAAGGAGCAAGAAGCTACACAGACCTCGACGAGATCGACGAGCTCCGGGATAATAGTGCGCCGTACGAAGCCGAATGGCTTACCCATGACTTTTGGGATATTGCCCGCGACGCCTGTTCACCCACTGCCCCATCTCGGCTCCTTGACTCGCCCGTCGATTTCACCCAGTTACTCGTCTTTCCAAAAGAGGCCCTGTTGCATCCTGACTATGCTGAGAGGGGATACGTACGCAACTTCACGGCGTCGATGGATGCTTGCATCCAACCCTGGCTACGCGACACCCACGGCACTTTCATCGAGCCCGTTTCCATCAAAAGCACCAAGGAGTTGATACCTATTTTCAGCGGCAGCAAAATTCACAACATGAATAATGACATCCTCAATCCGGGAGCCATGTATACAACCGAGGACCCCATGTACTCGGGCGGCAAAGAACACGGTCTCCGTTGGCCCTCCGACGAACACAAACATCACCCGGGGCGGAAGCGATGAACACGGATGAGTCGTCCAAGACACTCTCGGAGTAGTGCGCCAATGATACCATTTGCATTCTTTTATTAATGGCTTGAAGGCCTGGACGGTCTCCCCAACGTCCAACCAGGTGTTTGAACACAAGTGCCGCGTACTGGCTCTGTAACTTGCCAGACTTTTTGGGAGAGGGGGGGGGGGTTCTTTTGCTGCGCCGCAGGCATCACGACGGCGACGGCAAACCTTGGTATTCAATCCTCCACCGGATCTTGGCATCGGCGTAAACCGGATGAGACCGAAGTCGACGTCGGCTTCAGCAGGCGGGCCGATCGGTGATTCGGGTAAACGCCGACACAGCGGCCGCGCTATCTGCAGCTGACAAGTGCATATGTATTGGGCCACATCCGTACAGTTGCTAGGACCACAAGAGCTGCAAAATATCGGTTCTTGTCATCCCCCGCACCAACCATATTTGTGTAGGAAATCAGGAAGTTATGGCGACCTTTGACCCGGCTCTTCCACTGCTGGGGAAGCTGGCGATCGTGACGGGGGCGTCGAGGGGCCTGGGCGAGGGCATCGCCTTTGAGCTTGCCAGCCGCGGCGCATCGGTGAGTACGCCCCGAGCCCCCGTCGAGCCCCGGAGCGCCGGGGGGAGGTCGAGGTGAGCAGGACTGATGCGTATTCGCCGGGGCCACCGACAGATCGTCCTGGCCTACGTGTCGGGAAACAGCCGGGCCAAGGTCGAGGCGCTCGCGGCGCGGATCGAGGCGCTGCCGCACCGGCCGGCGACGCACGCCGTGGCGGCGGACCTGGGCAGCACGACGGGGGCCGAGGCGCTCGTCGAGTCGGTGTGCCGGTGGCGGGGCGGACCGGAGGCGACGACGGTCGACATACTCGTCAACAACGCGGGCGTGGAGCGGGTGCGGGCGCTGGGGGCCATCACGGCGGCCGACTTCGCGGCCGTCTATGACGTCAACGTGCGCGGCGTGCTGCTGCTGACGCAGGCGGTGCTGCCGCGGCTGCGGGCGCCGGGCGGGCGCGTCGTCAACATCGGCTCCGTCGGCGCCCGCGCCGGCTTCCGCGACCTCGGCCTCTACTGCTCCTCCAAGGCCGCCCTCGAGGGCCTTACGCGCTGCTGGGCCGCCGAGCTCGGCCCCCGCGCCGTCACAGTCAACTGCGTCAACCCCGGCCCCGTCCAGAGCGAGATGCTCGCCAGCATCCCCGCCGACCTCGTCGAGGCCCAAAAGGCCGCCACCCCGCTCGAGAACCGCCTGGGCACCGTCCAGGAGGTCGCCGACGTCGTCGCCGCCCTCGCCGGCCGCGACGGCGCCTGGATCACCGGCCAGGTCATCAGCGCCAGCGGTGTAAGTTCTTCCCCGCCCGGGGGCCGCCCGGCGTTACCGTGGGGGTTACTAATAAACCGTCGGACCAGGGCTGGGCCATGTATTGAGTTGAGTTCACCCTTGGCCGCCTCTCCTCACGGGAACACAGGACGGGTGACCGAGGCGACAAGAACATTTCCGACACGTTTCGGCATGAAAGAACAGAACTCGTTCGAGAGGGAAAGAGTACGTCACCCAAAGTCCGGGGACAAGTTTGTAAAGGGTTAGGATTGATAGGCCGACGGCGCCGCCGGTGACGTAGAACAATACTAAACATCATTTACCACATTGGGTACTGCCCAGCTAATCTGGATTCTTCCACGCCGGGGGACGGGGTGTGCACTCTAGCGGGTTCTCGTCTGAGCCTGGCTGGTGCTCTGTCTTGTGTTTTCTCGCGTCGCCAACTCGGCCTCCATGTCCTTGGCCTCGTCCTCGGCGGACTTGCCCTCAGCCTCCTTTCTCTGCCGCTCCTGCTCGGCCTTCAGCTCCTCCTCCTTGAAGCGCCGCATCTGGTCCTCGACGGCGATGGTGTCGATGCCCTCGAGGCCCACCTTTTGCATGATGGAGCCGACGAGGAAGCGGTACTGCGTGTGGCCGTCGACCAGGTCCGAGACGTCCACGTTCTCGACGCCCTGCACGTCGCGGATGCTCTGGAGCCCCGCCACGCCGTACTGGAGGCTGCTGGTGCGGTAGAGGATGCCGAGCAGGTAGTCCTTGGTCGAGTAGACGTTGATGATGCGCCCCGGTACGATGGCCCGGATCCGGCGCCACGTTGCCGTGTCCGACGGAACCGGCGCGCCCATGACACAGACCGACTCTACCATGCCCAGGGCCTTGCGCTCGGCCAGCTCGTTGAGACACGAGTAGATGACGCGCGAGCCCAGCGAGTAGGCGATCAGCGTGACGGGCCGCTCGCCCTGCACTTTGTTGATCAGCGCGTCGGCCAACACGAGGCCGGCCTTTTCGCTGCGCGACTTGGCGACGCTGAAAGGGTTATCGACGACGCGCGTGGCCTTGGACAGGCCGTACGGCAGCGTCAGGGCCGAGGCCAGCGCGGCGAATATGGTGTGGCTGATAATTTCCTTCTTGGCCCAGCCCCAGGCGTAGCTCGCGACGTACACCACAAGGGCGCGGCCGAGGTTCAGCAGCGCCTGGAGCTCCCACCGCAGCGCAAAGGCCTCGGTCGCGTTGGGGCGGAAGATGCGCCACGGCTGCACCACCTCGGACTCGTTCAGCAGCCAGCCCGAGATGAGGATGGCGACGCGCAGGTGGCGCGAGTCGCTGTCTTCGGGAGCCTTGCCGTCCTGGGCTTCGATGGGCAGGAAGGCGAAGTCTTCGACCTGTTTCGCATACTCGTCCACCATCTGACCCGTCATCCTGCCGCCGTAGGCACCGAACAGGATCCCGACAAGCGGGGCCGAGCCGGCGAGAGCGCCGAGATATCCCGCCGTGACCGTGGCCCCCAGCCCGAGGCCTCCCATCACAGTGCCGACCCCTGCGGCCAGGAGCGGGGCGGCGAGACCGCCTGTGACGCCGATCAGAACAGCGCCGGCCGCCGCGCCAAGCCCGACCTTCCATTTCCGGGCCGTAGAGTTCTTTTCTACTCTTTCGTTCTTCAGATCCTCGGCGTTCATATGCTGCTTGGCCGCCTCGAGCAGCCCCTTGGCCACGCTCGACTCGTCTTCCGCAAGCGTATCAGGGGAGATGGAGAGCGCACTGCAGACACGCAGCATCAGGACGCGCGACTCGGCAGAGTACGTCTGAAGGGAGAGAAGCAGCAGAAGCAGCGAGTGCATGATCAGAACGCGATGAGGCTCGTCCAGGGAGGCAAGGGGCGTGGGCGGAGGCGGGTAGAGCTTTTGCAGGCTGAGCAGAGCGCCATCTGCCATGGCCTCGGCCGTAGGCGGCCGGGACGCCTCGGACTTTGGGGTTGCCTTCTTCGCCGCCCCGTCGCCGTTCTGATTGACGGCCTCCCCAACCCGCTGGATGACGGCTTCGCGCCACTGGTCGAAGTGGCTCACGGCGGCATCCCGCAGGGCCACGTTCTTGTCCTTGGCCAACTCCCTGCGGAGCTGGTCCCGCTTCTTCTTCAGCTCCTTCTCGGCCATCAACGGGTCCTGGGAAGCCTTCTCGGCCCGCTGCTCCTCGGGCTCCTCGGCGGCCTTGTCCTCGCTGATGTCGAGCTCGTCCTTGGAGGCCGAAGCCGCAAGCTTCGTCGCGGCGACGTCCGTCTCCCTGTCCTCGACCTCGAACGTCGCCGTCAACTGGCGGCGCATGGCGTCCACCGACTCGGCAATGAGGATGAGCAGGCTTGCCCGGTCCTCGTGCGTCGGCAGCACCGTCGTCAGCGACTGCTCCTTGTCGCCGCCCTCCCGTGACCCCTCCCCGGGGCTCTCGCGCTTTTCGCCGACGCCGGAGGCGAACTTCTTGAGCCCCGAAATCATCGCGGGCGGGTTGGAGTCAAGGACAAGATGAAATAGATGGATGGGTTAGGAGCGGAAAAGACGGTCCGCATCGCTGCTGCACCAGAGACGGGCTGGATCCTTTCTATCCGGCGCCTATTGTCACGCTGACGATTGCACCTTCGGGTGATGTCATTGGTGGTAGCGCCCAAGTTTTTATCGATAAGCCCCTGGAGTCTAATAACACCCCCAGGCTGACGCTGACAAAGTACAATGAAGACATATGCCCCCCGCCGGTAGTCGCAGAAGGCACCCTTCATGAAGCAGAAGCGTTAAATACGGAGAAAGCGCCGGGAACGAGCTCGCACGGAGGAGCCACGGAGACGGCGAGGCCAAAGATTGCCATTGGGCTCGACATGCGGGATATCTCATGTACATGTAGATAGACTCTCGCACGCCGGATGCCCCTCGGGAGGCGGGACACTGTCCCAATGCGGCGATAATACAACCAACCAACCAACCAACCAAACCCCAGGCCTGCCTTCTCCCAAACATCGAAGCGAAGCCTCTGGCCAAGTGTCGAAAACTTTCAAGGAGAGTGAATCCGTGGAGAGATATCCTTCCAGTTCAAGTAAGTCTCCAACCGCAAATGAACTCGCCCTTATTCAACCAGCCAAGTTGCTTCGTTGCCGTTATCCGTGCTAATCGAGCCGTCGTCACCTAGGGGTTTCCAAAGTCAAGTCCAACCCAGACTGCGGAAATCCGCTGCTTTGTCGTTGAGCCTTCTTCTTTCTTGAAAATCACGGAATTGAATCGGTTATCCTCACGCCGTAGTTGTGCCTGTTGCTTCTGAAGTCGCTCCAAGAACCTTTTGTTCCCTTTTGGCCGCTCGAGGATCGGTGGCAGTAGTAGCAGTTGGCCCGTTATAGATATTGAGCAGGATATCCAAAAATTGGTCATCTTCTTGCTTGTGGTTGATGCACCGCTCGGCTGCTTAAGTGAAGCTGGCCTCGTTTCCGGCGCTATGCGGTTTGTGGTAAGAACGCCCTATGAAATTAATAGGTTAACGAGAGAGGCTTAGAATGGAAGGATTTCCTGGGCAACGTTGCATGCACTAGGGTCATAGAAAGGGTTCTTCGTAATCAACTCAGAGCTCGCAAAGCCAGGAGACCATTCTAGATCCCTTGGCCCACAACCCCCACGTCGTGATCCTGGCGAGGAAGTGACCGGATGATACAAACCGTGTACTGTGATTGATTGGCGGCTATCTCTCTCAACAGGAACCTATTGTAAGCTCTTATAGCAATGAAGAGATCCCACAGAGAACTTCAAGGATGAATAATCTTTTTGACGTGAGCTGGCCAAGCCTTTGGTATTGAGAATCGCAAAACCAACTTGGCTTTCTTCCTTCTCAGGAAAGGACGAGGGACTTTGAAGTCGACAGCGATTAAAACCACATCGCCAAAACCCGGCCGTTTCGAGACGACAGACCCAGCCATACGTCTCGGAGCAACATGGAAAGGTCGTGCTTCGTTATACTCGGCAGCGCTGACTGTGCAACTTTCGTCACGGCTGCCGCTGCGTCCGCTGTTGTGAATAGCTCTTGCGGGCCAGGATACGGACTGTTCGCTTGGAAGGTTCCTAAGGCGCACTGATGGCGAGAAACCGTTGGAGGACCAGTTCGGAGTATACTATACTTACCACAACCTAGTCACAGAGGTATCCACACACCCCCGGCGGGAAAGCCAGAGCTCAGGAAGGCTGAAGTAACCGGGAACAGTGTGCTGGACACATCAACGCATTATAATAAATTAGCAGGCGGCTTTTCAGGCCGTCCCCTACGTGGTAGTGTGAGCCTTGACCGGTATAGTAATCTCCAATACAGGGGCAGAGATTTCCAAATTGTGCGATTCAAGAGGGCTGCGGGCGGGACTGCTCAGGTGTCCGACTTCCAATCACGCGAATAAGCCTCCCATTTGCCTATTCCATGTGAGCAAGTGTGCTAATCTCCGGACGACCTCACGTAAGCTGCGGGGTAATACACATCTCACCTACGCCCAATCAAACTGGACGACGTCGGCTTTTCCGTCGGCTCTTGGCGCCCCATTCGGTTAATTCACCTTCTTGTGACCCGATACGGAGTAGCATCGTGAGTTGAAACGGGGTAGGCTGGACAGGGCAGGGTGTTGGGGGCGCAGCATTGGGGGCGGAAGGAGGGCTGAAGATGGGGGCCGGAGCATGGAGGCCAGTCCTCATCGCTTGAGCCTCTAGTATAAGACCGCGTTGGAGTTCACAGGTTCATGGGCGTCACGAGGTAGCAGTCTGTAAGGGACGACATCCTGTTGCCTCAGCAATGGACAAACATCATGCATCGAGGGGCGCAAGACCTCATTGCCGAACACCATCGCCTGCCAGTACGATTAACTATAGAAGGCATATTCGCAACTGTCCAAACTCGAATCCCGATGATGAGTCATCTACACCAAGTGCCGTCGAATCCAACAGCATCAACCAGCAAGGTGCTCACAATTACAGACCAACGGCGATGAAATGGCCATTTCTCGTCTCATTAATGTTTCTTTCAATAACCGTCCTGGTCTTGAACATTGTCGCATTAGTAGTTCTGCCGCATGAGGGTCGTGATGACCCGACTCTGGCCCGGAGAGACATAACGGCAATGGATGATCCAGAGCCGAAAGAAGAGCCCGGAAATGCACTCTGGCAATCTGCACCCAACCTTGAAAGGATGATTACCGATGACCAGTGCGGACCTCTGACGATGACTGTCACCGAAATGCCCGAGGAAGAAGGTACTACGACGAGTTTCACGACAGAGGTCGTGACAGAGGTCGTGACAGAATTGGCACGACGCGGGCTCAATGCTAGCTCCTCCAGTGTGATGCCTCCGCCCAACCCATCACAGCCGTGTGTGCCTGTTACTTTGACGTCGACGTTCACCATTCCGCAAACTCGAGGGGGCCCATATATGACGATCGGAACTTTGACTGTAACCAGAACACTGTACCGCCCCGTTGAAATTCCGGACCAGGGCAAAGAAACAAACACAGATGGCCCCTCGACCCCTTTCCATACAGCAACCGCAACCCCGGAAATTTTACCTACACCCGAGTCAAATCTACCGGCAGGGGGCAAAGAAGACGATATCCCTCAAACCACGGAGCCTTGGGGTATCACAATAATACCTGGCCCTCCACAGATGCCTTCTGGCGCCAGCGACAGCGACGCAAAGGACACCACAGAAACCAGACCAAACCCAGCCACCCAAGTTATTTCCAGTGGCGACTTGCCTAGAATCACAGGGCCCGCAGGTATCGACACTAATACGAAGTCACCATTGATGACTCCAAGCTCTGGAAACGACGAGACACACCAAGGAACTACAGCTAGAGGAAGCCCAGCTATAGAGGATACCCGCTTGGCGACCAGCGCTGGGCGTACGACTGTGTTTGAGAGCACCGAACCGTCTAGTGTGCCGCAGAAACCTCTGGAAGTCTTGACGCGATCACCTCTAATCGTGCTCAACTCCGACGGTCGGCCCGTCGCTACCCAATTCATCGACCTACCTGGCGGCTCTACAGAGGACGGCATTGGTGAACATCTGGAGGCGGGACCCAAGGACCCAGGGGGTTTTGTCAAAGTCATTTTGGTAAATGTCGATGGTCATCCTACCGCCACTACAACTATCGAAAAGCCTACAAGCTCTCCTGTAGAGCCCGACGATCCAGGCCAAATCACAACACAAACGCTGTCCCGTGCCAGGGTCGTTTTGGCTGATACCAATGGCCGCCCTACCGCCACCAGGACCATCGACGTGCTGGTAGTGTCGACTGTGGACTTTGCTTCAGGAAAGGGTGAACCGCATTCTGAGATGCCACACGGACTCATGCAATCGCAGTCTCTTTTCACTTCCAGGATTGTTATGACCGATTCCAGGGGCCAGCCTACCGCTACTAGCTTTGTCGAAATGCTCCTCGTCTCCCCTGCTGCTCATACATCCTTCAGACCAGAGCCGAATCCCGAGGCTCCCAACGGGGCCGTAACGGAAGTCTTGGTCGATGCTCAAGGCGTCCCTTATTCGACCGCTGTTGTAATCACCGCCCCCCCTCGACCCTGGGTCACGACGCTCTCACGAAGTGGCGTTCCCTGGACAACCATCACCGCCAATTCGAGTGGACCAACATATATACCCTACCTGGAGGAAACAACCTATACCATGACGAGATGGCAGTACTTCATCGGCATGTTCCTACCCACGCTGCTTACCACCGCGGTCTTGATACCGGTTCGCATGCTCGACTGCAACGTGATGCTACTCTACCCTTTCCACGCACTGGCAAGCGCCGAAGGCTCACTGGCGTCCGAGTCAATGCTTGCCAAGACCGGCAGCACCAGCCAGAGGATGGCCGCGGTCCTGAACCCATCGAGAGACAAGATGCTCCTGGTCATGACGACGGCGCTTTTGCTGACCTCCACCGTCGTGACGGCGCTTTCGGGCGAGGCGGTGGGCATTTCCCTGCACGGCTGCGAAAAAAGCAGCCTAGACCTAACGAACTGTGCCATGTCGCTTTCCGTTTCCCCGGCTGCCGCCAAAGCTACGCTGGCCCTCCTGGCGTTCCTGGTCCTCGTGCTCTTCTTCACTATCCTGCTTCTTCGCCGGTGGCAGTCCGGAGTCCCGACCAACCCGTGGAGCCTGGGCAGCATGGCCATACTCTCGTCGCACGCCGGGACGAGGAGCGTGATTCTGGAGACCCCCGGCGCTCCACGACCGGCTTCAGAAAAGGCACAAAGCGCCGCCATCGGTGCGCAGGCTTTTCGTTTGCATCAGGGACGGATTGAAGCAACTCTGCCCAAGACGGATAGCCTTTCTTGTGAGGAGGCGCCGCCGCGTCCCACGCCCGCTTTTGTCGAGCCGAATCGCCGTTGCCATAGCCCTGGGCACTTCACGATGCTTACTCTGTGGGCCCGCCTGCTCTTCTTCGCCTTCCTCGGCGGCACCCTGTCCATGGTGACGTATTACCAGAGCGGCTACTGGGCCAACGGTTTCGAGGACTTCATGGCCGGCTACAGCTTCGGTGTGAAGTTTCTGTTTACCTCCATCGGGGTCGCCATTAACTATTTCTGGGGGAGTTTCTTCCTCGGCGTTTCGACGCTGTCGCCGTTCCAGCTCCTGGCCTCGTCGCCCCGGGAGGCGCGCCGCTCGATCTTGCTGGGACCGCCCAGCGACGCCTTTTCCGGCCTCTGGACCGGCCTCCGGCGACGGCACGGCTTCCTTGCCGTCACGGCCTTCACGGCGTGCCTGGCCGAGTTCCTGCCCGTGCTCCTCGGCAACGTGCCCTCCAACGCCTCGCAGACCCGCAACACGCACATCAACTCAACGTGGGCCGCTATCGCCGTGCTGGCTTTTATGGTCTTGGTCCTGCTGGGCTCGTTCGCCGTCCGCTGGCCGCCCATGCCGACGGACCCGACTTCGATCGTGGGCATGATGCGCTACGTCGCGGACTCGCCCGCGTTACTGGACAACCTCGACGGCCTCGAGGTCCTAGGAAAGAGGGAGCGCGACCGCAGAGTACAGCAAAGAGGACTCCGGTATGGCTTCGGGCCCATGAGGGGAATTTCCGGCCAGGCAAGAATTGGCGTTTATGTAACGGACAGGAGAGTGGCGTCTGGAGAACCCACACGGGCTTCGTATTTGTTTCTCTAGCAAGCCTAGGCATCCCTCCGTGAGGGCAATGGAGCTTGCGCTCGAAGGACGGGAAGAGCACCCCGTAGAAATAGACCAAGCTCCGATACAGAATTTGGAAGAAGAGTGTAGTCATACTACACGGCATCACCGCCTTGTGGGGTGTCAGGGTCGAGCGAAAATGATTCTAGGGGAAATAAGCTTCGTAACAGATCACGCCTTCCTCCTGCCAATCGCTGAATTTTCTCTTCTGCTTTGAACGGTTACAGGGACGGGATTGAACGTGGGCAGGGTCTTTAGAAGGTACGGCGTTGCTGATAGTGGGGAACTCGATGATACTGTAGATCCCGAGTACGGCGTAGTTGTATATAGAGATGGCTGGCTAGGCCTGCGGTCAGACCTACGAGGGCAAAGCAGTAAGATCGACATCCAGGAACGAGTTTGCCGTGCTCGGGCTTATAGACCAAAAAGAGCACAAGTAAGCCTCGAGGAGTCGGTGTATACTTATCTTGACCAACTATTCTGGTGTCCGACCTGGATCCATCTATCTCGAGCAGATGCTGGGCAGTGGATGGATCTGTCAGTCGTATTAGGTGGGGGCAAATGGCAGGCCAAACAAACAGACCATCGTCGGCTATTCCCTACCTGGTCTAGGTAGTTAGGGCTGGAGAGCTACGGCTCGGCAGGTACACTGCATGCAACCAGTGAGTGTCCATGGTGGCACTGCCAGCTACGCGTCTCATGTACATGTATATTGTGCAGGCGGTCTTCTCGACATTCTCCGAGTGTCAGCTTCCCGTCTTTGGATCAAGAGGCAAGTCCAGCGGTGCTAAGCTAGCGATCAGACGTATTCGTCTGGGACAAGATGCAGGTTCCAAGGCCCTCCTAGCGACAGGGAAACGGTTCCCTGGCCGGCGGTCAAGCAACCCGCATAAAACGGGTAGGAAGTAACCCTGGAGGCTGGAGCATAGAACTGGGGGGGCCCCCACCACAAGGCCTGAAGCAGGGGAGTCGGGCTGTTCCTTAGGGCCTTTTTGGCGCTAAGAGGCGTGTGGAGGGTGGCCTGTCAAATAAACACACTTCGCGAACCGTTGGCCAGGCCAACCAACCATTCTGGGAGTTGGAAGCTTGCATGCGATCAACACCCAGGGTCCTTCCTTACGCGTGCTTGCTCGCATGCAGCACGATAAGAAGACCTCGGTCCTCCCGTCGCAGGCGACACCTCTCCTTTTCCCCCTCCGAATTTGCGCGTGACGTGACGTCGCATTGGCACCGCCCAAATGTCTTCCCTCGCCCGAACGAGATCTCTGCGCTTGCCGCCGTCAGCGACAACAGCGGCGCCGGCGACGACGACAACGACAACGATGACAACGGCAACAGCCACTGCGGCAACGACCAACGGGACCATCGCGGCACCCTCGTCGTCGATAGGCGGTGTCTCTAAAAACACGTCGCATATGTCGCTGTTTCTTACCAATCTACGTCTCCTCGACCTCGATAAGGCCGACGACTGGCCCGAAATCACCCCTTTGACCTTTTCGACCAGAGACGGGGCCGGTGGCCAGAAGAAGCGTATCCAGGCCACGGAATGGGCTTTGTACCACCTTTTCCAACTCTGGGATCCCGAGGAAACGCAGAACAAGATACGGCCGTTTTACCCGCCTTCGGACCAAGTCCGCTCCGTCAACTTGAGGGCGGCCCTGCTGCGCGCCCTGGAGCAGGCCAAACGCAATGGTATCTTGGGCCGCGATGCTGTCGTACGGAAGACGATGCTCGACGAATGCAGGGGAGAGCGTTTCGAGGAGGTCTTGGCCGTGTTTTCCGCGGCCGTTTTGAAGAAACTGATAGCTGAGAGAACGCTGAACGCCGGGGCTGAATACCCCCCAACCATATCGGAAAAGATCGCTCTGGAGAACTGGGGCTACAGCGGAGAGAGACCGGAGCTCAATGCCTTGCTCCTGGCGCACAAAGCGTCACTGCGCTCTCTCCTCGCCTCCAAGGCGGCGGCCAGGGAGCGTTACCACGACTTTGAAGGGCTTCTGGCGTCAAAAGAGCAAGGTCATGCCCGTCGGAGGGAGCAGGTGCAAAGCCTGGACGCGAGCAAGGACGCCGAGGAGGTCCCCGCCAAAGCGAAGGCCGAAGTCCGTCGTACATTACAGACGAATTGGACCGGCAATGACCAATGGGCGGAGAGTCTCCTCTACGGCGACCTAAGCTTGAGGGATCGGGGCTTTCTGGCGAAACCTTTTGATCAAATATGGCAGGGCGTGCAACAAGGAAAGCCCTCAGACATCGAGGACCAAAGCACGGGTCTGTTGGAACAACTCGACCGACGCATCACCTCGCAGCGGGCGAGACTCGAGAAATGGGATGGCTACCGGAAGAAGCTCTTTGGCGAGAGGCCACCGGAGCCGGAGAAGCGTGCGGAAGCGCCCAAGCGGGTTAATCTTGGATTTACGGCCCACCTGTCACTGCGATCCAGCAAAAAGGAGGTGGAAGATATCGCCAGACTGCCACTTCCAGCCGCCCCTCCCGAGTATGCTGAGATCCTCGAAAACATGAAGGCCGACGTTGAGGGGATTGGCAGGTCCCGCATTCCGAACTTTGCCCAGTTGGTGCGCGGACGGGCTGACAACGCCGATGAGCCCGTATCTGACTTGAGTGAATTGGAGGAGGAGTTGAAGGAGAAAGTTCCACCCAAACCTGCGGCGCCGAGCCGCGAATCACGGTTGCGCTCACCAAAGAGGAGGACTGTGATCAAGCGCCAGCCCGAGGCGAGTTTGAGTGACGAGGACGAGGACGAGCCGCCTGGACGAAAAGCACAGCCGGCCTTGCGACCAAGGACGATGTTACCCACGCACCCCGTAGCCGCACCGCAGGAGGACGAGCCTCAGAAGATCGTTCTGCCTGCGCCGGAAGAACAGTACGACTCTCCACTCGACTCTCCACCCGCCTCTCCGCTCCGGGGCTCATCCCCCGAGCTGCCCGATCGCCCATTGCGGTCGAAGAAGGAGTCGGTCGGCAAGTCGGAGCCGTCACCACCACGGGCGATTTCACCAACCCAGGCGGCGGCGGACCAAATCCTCGCATCAATGTCGAACGCGTCACCGTCTCCAGCGAAGCGGTTCCGACATACCCTATCCCTGGCCGAACGAACAAGCATGTCCATGACGAGAAACAACTCGTTTGAATTTGAAGAGGACGACTTTGACCCTGCATTCCTTTCTACCGTTCCCGCCGTCAATTCGAAACCGACGCAGGAAGCGCCCGACCTGGATGACATGATCGGCGAGCAACATGAGGATTTGGTGACGCGGACTCGAAGGTCGATGGCCGGATACGCGGCCGCGCAGCAGAAGGCGCAGTTGGACCGCAGACGCGCGGAACGAAAGAGCAAGGCACTGTCGCCGCACAAGGACGGCTACTTCCCGAAGGAGGAGGAAAACGACACAGAAGGTGCATCCATGCTCGAGGAGCTCCTGGATAAGGGCGAAGCCGAAATTGACATGGACACTGTATTTAGAAGCCGACCCAGGATGAGGACCAGTCCTGCGCCAAGCCCGATGAGAAGATGGGACGCTGATATCCGTAGGGTTGAAGACTGAAGCGGGCAACTGGTTCGGAATGCGGATATGATTATCGAGCATTGTTAAGTTGGCCGTCCTAGCTGACATGCCTACGGGGGACCTGCCTGGCTGATTCCGAGCTTCTTTGCTGCCATGGTGGCACCGTGTCTCACCAAGAAGTCCGTAAGCCACGACGACCTCAACCAGGGCACAATGCCAACGGGGCCGAGGTCGTTGCAGAACAGGCGCCTCCCTGTCGGGACATTGGCCGATACGAAAGGCTTCCCCGGCGTACCCAAGTAAGTAGGCGGTACGAGATGGAGCCGGCACAGTCCCAATGGCAGGGCTTTTTCCGTACTGTCAACCCGTCGGCTCTTTTTGCTGTGTCGGCTCGGGTATCGGATGTCGGATCGTCTTTCTTGAAGCGAAGCTTTCCCCCACCAAGCGTCACCCCAGAGTGGACACCCCTCGGGAAGGTGGGACGGCTGAGAAATGGATTTCTGGGCACCCAGTGCAACTACCAGTCGTGTGGATTCCAGCGCTTGCAATGGCGTGCACCGAGGACGAACTGCTGACGAAGCACCGATGGCTACTGCCGGATTCTGAAGCCGGAGCCCCACGTGCAGCTTCCCGGGGTGGGCATCCCCTTGCTGATGTCTGGGCTGCTTCCTGGTGCTGTTTATCTTTCCGGGGCTGAGGGACGGGGGCTTTCTGCTGGCTCATGGCGGCAATGTGAGATGGAGAAGAGCCCTTGCGTTGAGAGAATGCTCTAAAAGGGCGTTCAGGGCAAGAACCCGCGGTAAGTGACGGGCACACCACCCGACACCCTAGCGTTTCCATTCATGTTTCCTTACCTCAATTCGGAGCGTTTGGCATAGGAAGAAAACCAGAACAGGGATGGGCAGCCATTGGTTTAGATCAGTAGATCATATCCCCTAAACCACCGCAACCCATGTGTATAAGTCCAAGTCGAACTCCGGTAGCATTAAAGAGGCGTGCTATTGTGTTAGAACCGGTGTATGGGCAAGAAAAGATTATTAGCAAGGGTAGTCCACTGCATAGCACTTGCCACCCTCTCTATCGAGAAGCACATTGAGTCTACGAGGGCCATGGACACCTATCACGCTATGAGGCTTGACAGGGAGACAGGTGCTGCTCGTGGGCAATAATCAACTCGCGTGCCGGTAAAAGTACCGAGCAACTGGAGAAGCAAGGTGGGCGCCTACGCAGTACTGGGAAATAGGTTCCAACCCCGCGTGACGCCAACCCGCGCAAAATGCGGAGAGCGTGGAGAATGGATACGGGCCTTGGAACGAAATCAAGGCGGAACGCGACGGACCAGGGTTAGCGGATGAACAGGGAGAACGAGACGACGAATGAAGGGCACGAGACCACCTCGAATCTGAGCGCCTCGGCAGAGTGCCGGCCGGTGGTGAGCCCGACAGGCGATGGTCCTGTCGCGCGGCATTTGATAAATGAATAGATGTCGCCCTCCCCCCCCCCCGGATTTCCCCCCGCGTGGGACCTTGTCGTCTCCGGATACCCCAGACAAGGCGTACTTATCCGTCCTGCATTGACGAGAACAAGCGAGCATTAGTCGACCTCTCGGACTGAACCAAACCGGGCCTACCTGCCGACCACCATGGGCGGCTTCCGTGCAATTGAGGACCGGCCGACGCCGAAAGAGGTATACAACTGGAGGCTATATTCGGAATGCATAATCATTGCCACCGGGTCACTGCTGTAAGTCGTCGAGGCCAATTGGCGTTACCAAGGCACCCTCCCCTTTCCTCTTCACTCCCCTCGTTCACTCCGGCCATCGTCTCCTGCCCGACCCCTTTCTTGGGACCCCCAGTGCGGCTGACACGAGCGAAAGGTTCGGCTACGACTCGGCCTTCGTGGGCACGACGATTGCCCGGGACGCCTTCAAGCGTGACTTCGGTATCACCAAGGACAATGCCAACAGCATATCGAGCAACATCACGTCGGCCTTCCAAGCGGGCGCTTTCTTCGGAGCCCTGTTCTGCTTCTTCACCACCGAGCGCGTGGGCCGTAGAGGGGCGCTCTTCAGCAACGTCGTGGTCTTTGTCGTGGGGGCTGTGCTCATGACGGCCACGAACAACAACCTGGGCATGGTCTACGCCGGTAGGGTCCTGACGGGGATAGGCTGCGGTGCCATCACGGCGACGGTGCCGTCTTACATTGCCGAGCTGTCCATCCCGTCCATTCGGGGCATTCTGACGGGCCTGTTCGAAATCACCTACCAGGTCGGCTCCCTCATCGGCTTCTGGATCAACTACGGCATCAACGAAAACATCCCCAAGGACAGCTCCGTCAGCTGGCGCATTCCCATGGCCGTCCAGCTGATCCCCTCGGTGCCCTTGCTGCTCGGCTGTTTCTTCCTCCACGAGAGCCCGCTCTGGCTCATGCGGAAGGGCCGGGAGGAGAAGACGCACGCGGCGCTCGAGAGCCTCCGGAAGCTGCCCGTCGACCACGAATACGTCCAGGAGGACCTGACGGCGATGCGGAAGCGATTGCACGAGGAGGCCTCCCTGGCCGCGGCCTACGGCGCCGGCCGCGGGGCCGTCTTCCGGGGCGCCGCGAAGGAGCTGTCGCGCAAGGGCATGCGGAACCGCGTCTTCCTCGTCTTCTGCGCCTTTACGCTGCAGAACATGTCGGGCGCCGCCGCCATCAACTACTACAGCCCCACCCTCTTCTCCTCCCTCGGCGTCACCGACGTGGCTCTTTACACGGGCATCTACGGCCTGGTGAAGGCCGTCGCCTCCATCATCTACTACGTCTTCTTCGTCGACATGCTGGGCCGGCGCCGGCCGACCATTGTATCGTCCGTCATTTGCTCGGCCTGTCTCTGGTTTGTCGGGTCCTACGTCAAGGTGGGCCATCCGGCCGAAATCATCAAGGCCGGCGGGAAGCTCTCCCCCTCTACGGCGCAGGGGGGCCAGGCCGCCGTGGCCATGATCATGATCTATTCTGTCTTGTGAGTCGCATCGTCGCCGCCGTGCCACAGGCGCTTGCCTTGCCTTGCCTTGCTAACCTCGCGGCCCGTAGCTGGTCGTTCGGCCTCAACGGTATTCCTTGGATCGTGTCGGCCGAGATCTTCCCGGGCGCCATGCGCAATTTCACCGGCACCTTTGCGGCGCTCGTGCAATGGCTCATGCAGTTCGTCATCACCAAGGCCATGCCATACATCTTCAGCTCCTTCGGCTACGGCACCTGGTTCTTCTTCGCCTCATGGATGGTGCTGGCCAGTCTGTGGGCCTTCTTCTTCCTGCCCGAGACCAAGGGCCTCACCATCGACCAGATGGATCTCATCTTGTAAGCCGCCGACGCCCCGTTTCCCTCTCACGCCCCACTCGAGAAATACTGACCCGGGGTAGTGGCTACAACTGCCGAGCCGTTGGTGGTATCCCGCACACCTCCATCACGACGCGATTGTCGCAGCAGGCGCACAGGGACACCGAGGAAGACAGGGATGCAAAGAAGCTGAAGCAGGTTGAGCACGCCGAGGAAGTCTGAGCTTTGTTCATCGCGGGGGTGGAGAAGTAATTAGGTACTCATCTAGAGTAATGTGAGAGTAAGGGGCCCAAGCCGGATGGACTCACGGCACATCGAAGTAAGATAACCGCATCCTTGTACACGTAAACCCGCTCCTTCCGGTCACCTCGATGTATTTATTGCGCGGCCGAGCATCGGCAGGTGCCATCCGCGCCCCGTTGCTCGGAGACAGCCGTGATTTGGAAGGCGCGTGCGTAATCCACGCCTGTCTTACAACGACTCGAGCAGGTGCTTGGAAGACCTGTAGACGTGCGAACTCATAGCCCGTAAATGTAAAGGCCGATGTTCTGGCCGTGTCAAAGTAGGGAGTGCATTGGTTGGCCGGCGGAAATGGAGCAGCCTCTTTCGGGCTGGGCATTCGGTGGCCCGAAAAGCCGGGCTGACGCGCGGGTGCCCGCAAGTGCTTACCCGTTAATTTCTCGCGGGCGCGGAATGTCCGGGCGGAATTCCGAACATCCACTTTCGCGGGCGAGGCTCGCCCTTCGCCCCCTCCCTTTTTTCTTTTTCCCTTTTTCCCTCCCATGACGGCCTCCTAGGCGAAAGCGACTCGATTGCCACACACACGCTCTCTTTCTCCCCGGCGCGCCCTCCCCCCCTTCGTAGTAGATGGCGACACCCTCAGCGCGCGCGGCGCTGCGACAGCGCCTGGCCGCCCACCTACGAACGCCGGGACGGCAGCCGTCGCGCCGATGGTACGCGACGGGACCGCCGCCCCAGCCAGGGCAGCCGGGGATCGCGGCCCCGGCCCCGGCCCCGGCCCCGCCGCCGCCGCCGCCGGCCTGGCGCCGGGCGCTCGACCCGCTCGCCCGGCTGGCGGGCGCGTACGGGCGCACGCAGCGCCGGCGCCCCTGGGCCACGCAGCTCGTCGGCTCGCTCTGCATCTTCTTCCTCGGCGACATCGGCGCCCAGGCCATGAGCGGCAAGGACTACGACGCCCGGCGCACGGCGCGCTCCGTCGCCATCGGCGGCCTGGCCTCCATTCCCAATTATCAGTGGTGGGAACCACCCCCCTCCTTTCCCTTCTCCCCCTTCCTCAACGGCGCGGCCGACTAACGCTCGGCGGTGCTCCCCCCCGGCCCTTTCTTCAGGTTCGTCTTCCTGCAGAACCACTTCAACTACGGGTCCAAGGTGCTCTCCATCGCGACCAAGGTGGCCGTCAACCAGGCCTGCTTCACGCCCGTCTTCAACACGTACTTCTTCGGCGCGCAGGCGCTGCTGGCGGGCGACGGCGTGGCCGCCACGTGGGAGCGCATCACGCGCACGGTGCCGACGTCGGTCGCCAACTCGCTCAAGCTCTGGCCCGCCGTCACGACGCTCAACCTCTGGCTCGTGCCGCTCGAGTTCCGCGCCCTCTTCGCCGGCGTCGTCGCCGTCGGCTGGCAGACCTACCTCAGCCTGCTCAACCGCCGCGCCGAGCTCGCCGAGGCCGCCGAGAAACAGCCTCAGCGGGCCGCCGGGGAGCAGCAGCAGGTCGCCGCCCCCGCCGTGGTAACCGTCCGCGGCGGGAAAGACCGTATGGCGGCTTAGAGGAGGGGGGAAGGATGGCACCTAGAAGGCGTTGGAGGCGAGAGGTGCTCTGTCACAATCGGCCCAAGCAACTTAATGGCCAAGCATCGGTATGGCGTTTCCTTTTCTTCTTAGACTACTTAGACTATAGACACGCAGCACGCTTTACAAGCTCCCGCGAACAGTAGAAGAGCAGAATTTTTTTTATATTTTCACAACATCCGTCACGGACGCTCCTCTTGCCCCTGAAGCCGAGGCCGAAGCGGGTCGTTGTACATCACGGGCCCCCTTGTTTGGCTTCGGTGTCAAGGTGATGCCTTCTGTATCTGCAGGAACAACGCGGTGTCCCCGAAGGAAGTAAAGGCGGCGACGTTCGCGAAAGTCAGAATTGCATGCGTCACCCACATCCAGCGTGATGTGTCGTCACCGCATTCCCCGGTCCTCGCCAACTGAGGAGAAGGGAGGAAGCGTGCAGAAGCCTCAACGTCAGAGAGGCTATCGCTGGACCTCCTCGACTTAGGCTCCATGGTGCTTTCCTTATATGGACTGTGGAAGTAACGACCTATGTTGGGGCCGGGAGCAGCAAACAAGAGCCGCTTGGGTTGAGAGACTTATGCTGGCATGCAGGATAGAGAATGACCCCAAGAGACCACCATCATCGCGCAGCTTACAGTCATTACTTATATGTCTATGTACGTAGTGGACGTATCAGGCAATTCAACACTCCCTTTACTGCCCCTTGGCCAACATCGACGGAGGCACACGATCGGAGCCCATTTCCTCACTGCGGTCAGACAGACCATCACAATCCCCAATACGGATACTCAGCGCGAAGGCCAGGGCGAATAACTGCGTTGGGAGGCAGATGCTTCAAGTTCTCAAGCTTCTACCCTTGAAACTTGGGTCGAGTCTGATCTCTCGGGCCACGGCCACACCCTCGCCCTGGCACCCGCAAACGCCACACCAAACGCCGCCACGTCGTTGCTGCAAACGGATACGCCACCACGGCTGCCACAACGGCTCGGCTGGAACGTCGCCATAGGTAGGCGTACGCCCGTTCAACCCGAGACCGGTTCAACACTGACCCTGGCCAGTCGTCGGCAAGATGGGCAGCGTCCCCTTCCACCCCTTCAGCGACGCGGCGGCGTTCTGGCAGGCGGCCGAGGAGGAGGGGCGCGGCATCCAAGTGATGCGGCTGCACCCGACGGTGCCGGTGGCGCAGTTCGAGGCGCGCGTGCGGGCCGCGTGGCCGCGCTGCGAGTTTCACTGGCCGCGGCCCGACCCGGGCTCGGCGAGCGAGCACCGCGGCGACTGCTGGCTCGTCTTCGCCGGCGCCGGCGACGCCGCCTACGCACTCGCCCTCGTCGGCAGCTGGAAGCTCGGCCCCTGGCACGTCAAGGCGAGGCCGGCCCGGCGGGAGACGCCGCGAGCCCGCGCGCCCGCCTCGCCCCTGCCGCCGCTCGCCTCGCCACCGCCGCCGTCGCCGCCCCCCGACCCGGCGGCCGCCGCGCCCTCGCCCCCGGTGGCTTTCGTCAACACCACCACGGGCGACGTGACGGTCGTGACGCGCATCGCGCAGGGCCCGAAAGGCCACCAGCAGCCGCGAAGCACCGGCGCCGAAGCGCCTCCTGCCATCCCGAGGAACTTGCTCAACTGGCGGAGCTGGGGAACGGGAGGGTCGCGGTGACGAGCTGACGCACAAAACGGTGGGATACGAGTTATGGTGATGATGGGATCGGGCATGATGGGCGCAGAGGCTGACGGCTTCCGACGTAGGGTTTAGGCTGTATCGGAAGCGATACGTTATGGGTAAACCCGGATGGCTACGCCGAAGGCCGCCTTCTAGACAGCGGGAAAGGAGCCTGGAGAAACATTAGCGATGAGAAGCGACTCACGATAACGGGGGGGGGGGGTTGCTCTGTGGCACATTGCATACTTCAGTACATAGATCCAAGAAGCGTCTAGCATCAAGGCAGGCCCGAATAAGGCAGCGGTTGGAAACTCCAACTTGGATGCCGAACCTTTGGGTAGCGACTTGCCTTCGAGCTGTTTTGGACGGTGAATTGAGCACTCCGTCATTCCGTATCCATCTCCGTCATGTCTCTGCGTCGGCTATGGACTTTCTAAGTAGCGTCCGATTCCTTCCCCAAGCAGCCGCAAGAGCCCGGCAGGGGGGACTCGAACGACACGCCTGGCATCCTCGGAACGGGGAGCCAGACCCAGGAGACATTCGGTGATGGATAAGAAGAGAAACTCCGTAGGGTTCATTGCCAGAAGAAACTGCGGCACGGCCGGGGTATCGCCACACCGGCTGGTCAAGAGACTGGCCCCGGTACCGTATTTCGCCCCGTCGTCCTCGACTTCGTCTGCCGTTGAACGATCAGATACCCGCGCGGGGAGGAAGAATACAAACGACATAGGCACCGGACGGTCGCGGTTGGCGCTCAGAAACACGGCTGTCCCAACTTACCGACCAGATTAGCCTCCCGTTTAAGCCCATGGCATGCGTTTATCGCCGAAGACGTGCCGCTTTGCCTCCCAGTCAAACAAGGAAGCGACCGGGATACCGTGGTTAACCGAGCTGGCGAACGTTCCTGGTCGGCGTGGTCCCCGGGGCAGCCACCTCGGCCTCTTCCGCTCGTCTGATCCTTGACACGTGGCCGAAGAGTATGCCTGCACCAAGGGACCTTGAACGCAAGGCATGATGCCCAGACGACCCAGGGCACAGTTTGTGGTGCTTATACCCCGAACCCAAGTATCAAGGATATCCTTCCTGCGCGTACCATATCGCCAGCGAGTCCTCTCGGGGCTTGGGTTTCATTGGCCTCGGGGCCAGAAGAAGAGGCCCAATCGAGACGAACTTTTGCCTCCCGGGGGGGTCTGCCAAGCCACACGCTTCCGTCACTCTCACGCATGAATCCGCGGACTATTCACGACACGCCGTGCCAAGGGGGCTTGCGTCTTTTCTTTTTTTTCCGTCGCTCCTCTCTACACCGAGGAAGAAAAGTGGTACCGGGCGCGGGGGCAGTCAAGGTTTCCGGGACGCCCGTTTCTGTGCCCCCTCCCCCTGGTCTCGCCGCGGCCGCTGGGTGATTGAATAGGTACTTTATCCAACCCCCCCCCCCCCCCCCCTCCCTGCCGCGGGTTTCCCAGCACCGAACCTACCGATGCCTCTGCCCTTCCGCCAAAGGGGGGCCCCACGTGTTGGCTGGTATGTACGATGAACCGTGGCCTTGGCGGGTTCTTTTTCCCCGGGTGGCATTCGTCAAGAGGTGAGGGGAACTCGGGGCCTCGTAAGTTGATGAGTCTTTCGGCTCGTGGCTATATCCGAGCGAGGATTAATGTTCCCAGCCGCCGGCACCGAATGGACAGTTGCTGGAAGGTAGAATAAGAGCGCTATTTGCATGATCTGGGGAGCTCGGCGACTCGATGCCGTTCATTTCTATCAAATGACGAGATACTTGGCTTCGTCGGTATAATTCCTATGAATGGTTGGCCAGTATCATGAACTTTCGAGGTCCAGTCTTTTTCATTCCGGCGCTTGGTCGTCACCTCGAAATATCCCCCCCGCGACGGGGGCAAAATACAACCCTTCCCCTTCCCATTAGTGTCTATTCGCGCACATTTGTGACAATGAAGGCCGCCGCCCATAATGGCAGGCCCCATGGCCTCGAAACAATCGCGGGTATTCCCGAGGCTTTGTCAATAGAGGTAGACCTGGCGGCAATGTGAGCACAAAGCCGATGACGACATGATACGGAAGACGCCGGGGTGCGGCACTTGTAAAGAAAAAGAAGAACGGGGACTTGGGCATTGGGGGGGGGGGGGGGCACTTACGAATTCGTCGTTTTGCCGATCGGTCAAGTCGAGGAAGGCGTTGGCGCCGAGACGCGCGTCCGGGGCGCCGTCCTCACCAGCGGGAGCGTTCTCGACGGTCTCGTAGTTGTTCTTCATGCTGGTGTCGACTATCTTGGCCGGCTTGCCGTTCTTGACCCGCCTCTTCTCTTGGAGCTTGTTGAGGACGCGCAGGTTCAGGACCTGCAGGATGGCGCAGCAGGCGAGGGCGACGAAGAGGCCCAGGACGGCGCGCAGGCCCGGCAGGTAGCGCGGCGCGTCGCTCGTGTGGAACAGCAGCGGGCCGATGATGTTGCCGGCCGACGCGGCGGCGTTGTACACGGACATGATGGCCGACTTCTTGGTCGTGCCGGCCGTGTTGGCAATCATCCACGCCACGATGGCCGGGATGCCGCCGTACATGAAGGCGAGCAGGTAGTAGCCGACCACGAGAGCCGGCTGGTTCGCCTTGGTGTACTGGATGGCGTAGAGCATGGCGAGCCCGGCGATGACGGGCAGGCTCACGGCGATGATGATGACCGACTTGAGGCGGAACCGCTGAATGATCCACGACGCGAAGATGATGATGACGAACTGGACAAACCCAAAGGGTATGTTTAGCAGCGAGCCGACGTACTTGTCGAAGCCGAGACCGTTCAGGATCAGCGGCCCGAAGGTGTTGGTGACGGACGCGCTCGCGTTGAGCAGGAGAGACAGGCTGGCAAAGAGGTACGTCTTCGGCTCGAGGAACATCTCGCCGATGTGACTCCATTTGAACTCGGTTGTTCCCGTGCCCGTCTGGTTGGCGCGCAACCTCTCGATGGCCTTGGGCTTGTCCTCCTCCGACAGGAAGCGAGCCGACGGGATGTCGTTGTCGAGCTTCCAGTACACAACGGGCGCGGTGGTGATGGTGACGAGACCGACGAAGAGGAAGATGCTACGGACAAATTCAGCCAGCGTAGGAAAGGGGCCCCGTCGAGACTGAACTTACATCTGCCAGGACTCCATATACTCAGACTGTATCTTCCCCAAGCCGAAGGACAGGGCGGAGGCGGCCATGGTCGAGAGACCGTTGGTAGAGTACCTAAGAGTTGGCCCGAGGTCAGCCCAAGCCGCCCACGATGCCTTCCCCTGCAAGAAACGGCCGAGGCCGACAGAAAACAGGCTATATAAGTTTCCTCCCGTTCGGAACAGGAGGGAAACGAGTAAAAAGGAGAGGAAGATGGCGAGAAAAGCCTACCAGGCAGCAACCCGCATGGGCTGTTCGTAGCGTGTAAACCACTGGGAAGTGATGACGCTGAACAAAGGCAAGCACCCCGCCTCGAACAAGCCTAGGAAGAAACGAGCGGCGATCAAGTCGCCAAAGCTTTTGCATGCTGCCATGGCAGCCTGGGCAATGCCCCCTTTTCAACGCTCCGGATCAGCAGGCGCACGAGGTCGAAGGAGGAACGCACGGGAGAGGGAGGCAGAAAACCGGCGGAATACCTACAGCCCAGGCACAGGGACGGCATGAGTATGCGATGCGGGACTTTGACGATGAGATAGGAGGAGAAGGGCTGCCAGACGAGCTGGGCGATGGGCGCGATGGAACCGACGAGGGAGTACTCGTTGCCCTTGAGGCGCGTGGCCTCGCGGAGCCCGAAGATGGCGCCGTAGCCCAGCACCGTCTTGTCCAAGATCTGTAGGAAGTAGACCCAGACGAGGATGCTCAAGACGGCCTTGTCCGTCTTGCGGCGGATGCGTCGGTTCTTGGGAGGGGTCAGGGGGCGTCAATATACCGCCGCCGTGGGAGTGCGTCCTCGGACCGCCAAGGCGGGGGAGCAACTTACGTCTTCTTCCGTCAGGACGACCCGCTCGTCGCCGAGCAGCCGCAGCGCCTTGTCGCCGTGCTTGGCCGCATCGCCTGGGTGACCGCGCCCGGGGCCGCCGTGGCCCTTCGGGCCGATGACGGGCTCGATGCTGGATTTGCTGTGCGCGTCGCTGGCCATGGTCGAGCAACTGATACACAGGACGGTGTGGAGCTGAGAGGGGGGAGAGAGGGGGTTTGGAGGGGAAAGAAGAACCGAGAAGAAGACCATCGCGAAGAGGGGAGGCATGGCCAACCACTACTCCTTTTACTCCTCCCAGCACCATGGAAGGTTTGCAAGCCAACCCCCCGGGTCTTTCCGCACGCAAGCTAATCCTTGCCACGCCGAGTAGGCGTTCCAATGTCCATGATCGAAACCGGAAAGTCTCCCCTCATCTGCTCTGCGTAACGTGAGTCGCCAGCACGACCTGATTGGGCCGCCATGGGTGTAAGAGAGTTCGCGCTGATCCCCCGCGTTGCATTTTTGGGGTACAGTCCCACAGTCCGTTGGTGCCCTCCCATCGCCCTACCTCGGCAGTAGATAGCACGACCGAGTAAAGCCCTTACTGAGCGGCCTAGGTCGTGCTTCGTTTAAACGTTTTGCCGCCGTCTACCTTTGACATGTCCGGGAGTAGAGGGCTCCTCTAGGCCCAAGTATAGTTAGACGCGTGTTAGTCTCTATCGGAGGATTATAAGCACTTTGCCCTAAAATCTGACGGGCAGCGGGAAACCTCTGCAGGGGTGCTAGTACTATCTGGTCTGGCGAGATACCCGATTCGTTGACCATCACAACCCCGCATGCACCGGTTGCCTTGTCCCGTTGCAGAATCGGTGCCGCAATGCTTACTCTTACTTAACGACATTCACCGCTGCTACACGAGATTTATGAGGATAAAAGCTGAAGCCCAGCCGTTGCCGAAGGGAGGAGCGCTTCTCGGGTTTGACAAACCTTCATCTCCATCACCTGTCCTCTATCGTTTTGTTTTTGGTAAACTGTATCAAGGTGGATTCGGTCTTTGCGGCATAGGCCCGGGGGAAGCGGAACACGCAATCCAAGCTATACCCACTACCTTAGTCGATCGACTTGCACCGGGGGCCATCCCGTCTAGACCGAGTTCTGTCATTTCCGTATTCTCCCCTTCGTCTGGTTTCCAACATCGTCATGTTTGGAGCCATCGACTTGAGGTGCCGCCGGCTTCTCGTCCGGCCGGTGCACAGCGCTATCCGCACGGAAACTCAACTCTGCTTCCACTTGGGGTTTCCCGATATACGGCACTCTTGTGCATGAAGCTACGGAGCGCCAGCCCCCTACCGTTATCTTGCCTGTGGCATTGGCCTATCTTTATTTGTCGCTACTGGCGTGACTGTGTGGCCTTCCCCATCTGGAGCGATGGTGGCCTGCGGCATCTTCAACCACCAATTGCGCCCTTCTTCGCCGGCCCGCTCATGCGCGCTGAACCGAATAATGAACACCTGTCTGTTGATCGATTGAGATGCCATGGTGGATCATTTGCAAGTGGGGCTCCTCTGGAAACCGACTCTTGCGGTGAGGAAGGCGTTCTACTCGTACGATATCGAAGCCACATTCCGACGATGCCGCAGCACTTGCCGGTCGGTTTTCTTCTCTAGTGGATAAATGTAACCGCGTTGAAATCGCAAAGCAAAAACCTACGGGCAATTTCCTTGTCATCTTTCTGATTAAGCCAGTCGTCGGGGCATTCGCAAAAGGCCGTATTTATCGCAAGGGATCCCAGGTACGCGACCACATGGGGATGTGCTGCTACACCGCTGTGGCGGCCTGTTCTTGATGCCGTCATGTACGGAATGGGACTTGGATATTGCTTGCCGTGCTTTAAGCTTGAGCATCGCTGCTCGAATCTATGTCCGATGTAATAGCTCACGTGTCACTGACTGTGAGGATACCCAAAAAATACCAGGACGGTACATAGAGGCTTTTCTCTTGCGAACCCAGAGTTCAACCGTCATTTATCGGTACTGGCCGGTCCGCCTGAAAGTTGTGCTAGAGAGCGTACCCGAGCGTACCCGTTCCGTGTACCTACAAGACCCTCGGCGCGCTCAAAACAGTCTTATGAAGAGGAAACGACACCACTTCTGAAAGAAATGAAATACGCTACCCAAATACGACGGCATATTCTTCGTACCCATTCTGCGCCTCCGCCGAGCGGGAGGCTCCAGTTGCGTGGCTAAAACTGGTTACCCAGGCCGCTCCTCGAGGGCCAAAGATTGCACATTGGGGGGGTAAGCTGAACCACGAGGGACAATTTGCGCTTCCTCGTGCCAAAACTCGTAGCGGCTGAAATTTCGAGGAATTGGACTGCCAGAAATTGTTTCTTTCTCAACTTGCACATGACGGGGACAAGATTGTGGCAAAAGCAGAACCAAGGTAGAAGCCCCAAGTAACGGCTCAGAGCGGCGGATTGTAACCTTGACGTCTTGCTGTTAGTCTTTCAGCCCAGTACCACAACTGTTGGGAATTCTTGGATATGGGTACGGCTGCCTCTAGCATTGCATATCCGTGATGGCTGCCAGATGGAGTGCAACGTCACCCGTATCTGTCTCGCCATAGTGGAAGAGGAATCCATGCTTAGGCAGCTACTGTAGCTGAGCTATACGCGACTGTATTCCCTTTTGTCGCTCGCTTTTGTCCAAGCTGGTTGCCAGGTTCTGCGCTACGCTGAACGGGTATTGGCGAGGACCGTGACCGAGGGGGGTTGTGCTTGGCCCTTCGTACTGGCTGGCCCCTTTCCAATGCAAGTCCCAGACGTGGGAGTACCTCCACCGGTCGCCAGGAATGCCTTATACTTTCCAGGGCCATCATCCCCCTACCTTCTCAGCCCCTCAGATCCCCTTCAGTTCACCCTTAAGTCATGAAACCGTGGAGTCTTTTTTCGTTTCTGCTGCGATATGCGGCATAGTGCCGTCCGTTTCGGTGCCCGAAGCCTCGGGCCCAGTTTGGCCGATGGATTTCACACCCCTGGACCTCACCATGTTTCCCAACGGGAACAAAGGTGCGCGGCAAAATTAGATGGCAGGTGGTTTCCCTATCGCCGCCTGGGGCCTCCGAATGTGAGCGCGTCCAGGAGATTCCCCCCTTTCTCCTGACTTCCTCTTTAGCTCTGTATCAGCCAACTCATCAACTGACGGAACGCGTGCGTTCGGCTCGACGCCCCTTGGTGAAAGACCCTTTCCTCCATCAGCCCTAATACCCACAACCCGATCCTGGCCGGCGATTACGCGCCGCCGTTTACCCATGGTTGCGGATGGTTGGTTAAATCGAGAGCACCCTAGTGACTACAACCGCCAATCCAAATCAAGCCGACCTTCTTCAATCCTGGTTCGATTTGTTCTGAACCTGTCTTCCCTCTCGTGGCTCGGAAGACACCCGCAGACTGCTCGGCTTTCCGCGTCCCTTGGGCCACTTGCGAAAGAAGGGGTAGAATAACAGGATTGGGAGCATCCGGGTCATCGGCACTGGCGGTAAGAAATGCTCAAATCCAAGCATGTCGAGCTACGGGCTGGCGGTCTGCGAGGGAGTGAGTTGCCGAAAAGGCTGCAACGGGTGGCTCTATGAGTGAGATCACTTGCTGCCCCGAAAGTATCCACTGCACGCGCAGTGTTCGAGCCGGCACCAGGCACAATTGTGAGGGCTACTCGGTTGCAGGCAACCTGTAAGTTCCGGGTCTTCCGCCGTAGCCCGGGTCGGACAGTGGGAATATCATGGGGAGCTCAACCCGGGGTATAGTACTGAGCAGGATATGGCAGCACTAAAAGAGCCAGCCTGGCTATCAATCTGCACTATCGGAAACTTAACGTGGGTATAATTCTCTGAAGAGGTCACCTGTTACGGCATGTCTTCAATATTAGAAGCTATGGTGACCCCGAAGGAACAGCAAGAAGCTCTCGAGAGCGTGCGTCCCCCGCAGCCATAGTTCGTCCTTTGGTGTTCAAGTGGACTCGGTTCCCCGCCCCTCATCAACAATAACTAACCCTAAGGAATCTACCTACCGGTCCCTCATGTTAGGTTCCCCTCTGCCCTGTCTCTTCTTCGCAGCATTCCACCCGGCAAGGGTCCGGGAGCTTCGCCGAGCTCTTCGCCACGAACCGATCGCTGCAACGTTTTGGCTAGCCAAATGGAAACTAGAGGACAACCTTGACTTCCTCACCAAGTGTGATGGGCTGAACCTCCATCGCATAGAAGTCAGAGCAGGAGGCCCTCCTGTTGCTGCTGCTTCTCTTGCTCGACATCCACATGGATTCTTGGCGTCGAAGCCGCATTGCTGGCCGCCGTGGCTGCGTCTCGGCATGATGCCGCGCGGGTTTGCGGTCCAACGGGCCCGTCGTCGCGACGCAGGATGCGTGCACAGCTCGGGGCAACGCCACGGCCGTCGCCGCCGCCGCCGCGAGCCCGGAGGAAGGGCCGTCGATCCCCCGACCGCGTCTTGTCGTCCTTGGCCCGCGCCATCGGACGGGCACGCGCAGATCTGGGCCCTGGCGCGCGGGCGCTCTCACCGGGGCCGGACGAGGCCCGCCGTTGCCCAGGCGGCACCGTCGTCGCGGTAGCACGTGTCGTCTGGGCACCGTTCAGGAGCGTATGGGCGAGGGGCCGTGACGGGCAGTGACGACGAGGAGGCCTACGGGAGGACCGGGGGGTCACTGGGTACGGCCAAGCCCACCGATGGGACGGAACTGGACATTCTTTCCCGAGTCCTCGGTCTCGCTTGAAGGGGCCCTGCTCCCCAGCTGACCACCCACCACGTGCGCCGTTTTTCCATTCCTTCCATTCGAAGGCAGAGAGCTTACGGAGGACTCGGCCGGTAGCCCCTCTTTCTTTTTGAGGGGGCCTCTTCCCGCGTTTCCGCTGGTGAACCCGATCAACGCGTCCCAATATGTCGCGGACAGGGGTTCGCCGGAAGACGCCCGTTACAGGGTCTTGGCAGAATCCTTCCGCGTGCCGTGGACTGGTTGGTGGTAATATGGTTCCTGCATGCGGGGTAACAACGCCGCTGGCGAGAAAGGGGGGCGGGAGAGGCGAATTCGGCGGGGGAAACAGGGGCGCGCACACCACCCACACAGCCAACCAGGCTGCCAGGTAACAACACCCCCCACTACTTCCCACTCAGCCTGTTCTCCCGTTGGTCGCACTGGCAAAGCCACTCGCTCGGGGGGGATTTGCCGACGCATAGACCAATGTCAGATTCTCGGGCTTACATATGGCCAACGGCGTAAACGGCCGGACTGCCTCCGCGCTCCTTGCAGAGAGAGCCATGGCGTTGGTTCCCGGTAAAGTGCAGCGAAATTGAAAACAGGGCTCACCAACACTATATAATGAATACACATGCGGGCCAGCTCCCTTGCCTTGCCGGCGTGTGCTTGTCGTGTGCCTGTGTGTATGCGTGTGTGACAAGATCGGA
This sequence comes from Nigrospora sphaerica, assembly GCA_018287875.1. NCBI lineage: Eukaryota > Fungi > Ascomycota > Sordariomycetes > Amphisphaeriales > Apiosporaceae > Nigrospora > Nigrospora sphaerica. Next base: position 6,144,329 of record JAGVVL010000002.1, read on the forward strand.
GTCTTTCGGGCCTCCTTGCTTCCACCACTTCCGTCCCTTCTTTATCGCCGTGACTGCTCCTCCTCCCGAGCTCCCATCATGCACTACTCGCAGCTTCTCGTCTGGATGGCGGCCGCCGGCGCCGTCCACGCCATGCCGCCGAAGCCTCCGGGCCCCGGTCACGGAGCGCCCAAGCCGGGCAAAGATGGCAAATTCAGCATCTCGGCACCCGGTATCAAGGCCGAGGTATGTACCTGCGTGCTTGGGCCGGCCACGGTGCGGGCATCACGGGGCTGACAGAAAGCAATAGTTCATCCCCTACGGAGCCACCCTTACCAACCTGTTCGTCAAGGACAAGCAGGGCAAGGATGTCGACGTGGTGCTCGGCTACGATGACGTGGAATTTTACCGTAGGTGCCGACGGGCCCCTCCCCTCCTCTCCGTCGCTCTCTGACGACGACGAACAGCCAAGGACCCCGGGCACCCGGTGTACAACTCGATCCCGGGGCGGTACGTCAACCGCATCGGGCACGGGAAGTACAAGATCGACGGCAAGGAGTACCTGACGGAGCAGAACGACGGCAACAACACGCTGCACAGCGGCACCAACAACTGGTCGTACCGCTTCTGGGAGGCGACCAAGGCGACGGCCGACAGCATCACCTTCGCCATCCTGGACAAGTCCAACTCGTCGCAGAACATGCTCGGCGACGTGCCGGCCACCGTCACGTACACGGTCAAGGACCGCGCCCTGCACATCAAGATGGGGGCCGCCTCGCCGCAGCGGAAGACGCGTAGGTTTTCCCGTGAGGGGGGCAAATGGCTGCTCTTGCTGACCCGTACCGCGCAGCGCTGATGTTGACGCACCACACCTACTTCAACCTGGACGCGTACAAGGACCCGGCGACGGACAAGATCTGGAACCACACGTGAGTTTGTTTTCCTTCCCTCTCCGACCAACCCCAACCCCCCCGCGGCGGAAATGGGGACGACAGGCAAGACGCGAAGAAAGCCGAGCAACGACGGCGGCTCACGCGTTCTTTTTCCGCAGCCTCCACATGCCATACTCGGCACGCTACCTCGAGGCGGACCAGGGGGCGCTGCCGACGGGGCGGATCCTCAAGGCGGCGGCGGGCAGCATCAACGACTTCGCGAGCGCGCCGGGGCTGGCGCTCGGGCACGCGCGCGACCAGCCCGGCTTCGCGGGCAACTGCGGCGCCGACGGGGCGTGCGAGGGCTACAACGGCTACTTCCTCATCGAGGGGGCGCCGCGCGGCGCCGTCGTCGTCTCCCTCGCCAGCGCCTTCTCGGGCATCCGCGCCGACCTCCGCACCGACCAGCCCGGCGTCGTCATCTACAGCTGCAACTGGTTCGACGGCTCCGCACCCCTCAAGGCCACCACTCAGGGCCTGCCCGACCGCGGCACCGTCACCCGCAGCTCCTGCGTCGCCATCGAGGCTCAGGACTACGTTGACGGCATCAACCAGTATGTTTCTCCCTCGCTGTTTCCTTCTCTCTCTTCTGTGTGTGCGCCTGTGTGTGTTGGGCGTGTGTCGAGCGGTTGGCTGTGCGTATCTTTGCTAACGGTGAACCGGCAGCCCGGAATGGGGACGCGTTGACGCCCAGATCAGCGGCCCGGGCGAAAAGTACACGTGGGAAAGCTCATGGACGTTCAGCAACCTGTAATTGGCGTTCGGAGATGGCCGGGCGAGCAGGCCCGAAAGAAAGTCCGATCTCCCCGTGTCGTGGGTGCGAACCTGGTAGGAAACGTCTCCATGTTTGGGTTATGCCGGCGTGGGCGGTGCGATACTTGCATATAGTAAGAGGTACTTCGTACTTGCCCGAAAAGTAAAGTGTTCCGCTACTTCACCATTTTCCCTAACTTCCGGTACGCACGGGCAGCGTGTTCGTGGGACCAGCTGCAATTGCCCGGAAACCCTTCAATCGCACCCGTGTACCCGTGTGCGCCTCCCTGCCGTGAACCCTATACTACCACATTCCGGATTCCCGACACGAACTGTTGCTACCCTCTGCCCGCCGGCTTGCCGTGCATCCCTACATCCACAATATAGTATACAGGTAGTTGGTCCGTTCCCGCGTCATGGATCGTCGGGCCGTCGGGGACCAGAATTCTTCCTCCTACGGTGAGCCAAAACCCTGCCTTGACCGGGCACAGGGCTTGGAAATCCTCCCTGGGCAAAGGGAATCCCGGCCTCGCTCGCTCTTCCTCCCCTGGCCGGCTCCAACCTACCCACTTCGGCAACGGTCCGACAACCCTTCCATGCAGCCAAGACACCCCCCCCCGGAATTGCAGCACGCCTACCGGTCAGAAGTGCATTGCGCCTCACGTAGGCACAACATTTTCATGCACCCAACATACCCACGTTTTGGCGCACGTGCCTCGTAACGGGGGAAGCGAGCGGCGGAGGGAGAAGCGGTTCGGCTCCGGCTTACTGGAATCCACCCCTTACTTCCCCGGTCCCACTAATAACAACCTGCTCGTTCTTGGCTGTGCCGACGAAATGGTCAGCAATGCTGCAGTTCTGCATTGCATGCCGAGCAAATACCACGAGAGCATGCGGGAGGACCGGGGAAAACCAGCCAATGAGCCGCCGTCGCTCCCCCATCGCTGTTGGTCGTGGGGAGGCTGACCAATCTCGACTAAGCCAAACATTGTGCAGGGAGCAAAGCCTCGAGGTTGTGACCAACACAAGAGATCGTGGTTAAGTATGGGTACTTACTCACCTCCTTGCCCGCCCGCGGTGATGTGGCGCATAACAGCCATGCTATTCCCCTACATACGCCAGGATCAACAGGCCCCGGCTTGAGGCTGGCCGCTCGTGCCGCTTCCCCTGGCCCAAGGGCAGTATGTAGCACCAGATCGCGGGGGAAGGACGACTGCGCTAGGATCCAGGGAACCATGACTGCATGGTATTACTATTCGTATAAGCCCCGTCTGCTTCTCCGGGGGGGGGGGGCAAAAAGTGGGCAATAAGTCTGGATTGTCGGCGACTGGCTACCTAATCCGATAAACCCCCCTCCCCTCCTCTTCCCCAGTACGTCGGGGAGGATGCCGGCCAAGATTCCACCACCGAAGCCCTCGTCCACCCTACAAGCATTGGCTGTACCACGCGTTCTGGAACTGGCACGTCGAGCCGGTGGCGCAGGCGTAGCTGCCCGTCCAGTCGTTGCCGCCGCACTGCTGGAAGCGTGCGTTGGCCTTGGCGGGGGCCAGGGCCAGGATCTTCTCGGCCGCCTTCTCGGCCGCGATGACAATGTAGGCCGAGGGGTTGGTCGTGACCATGCCGGGGAAGATGCTGGCGTCGACGACGAAGATGTTGTCGGTGCCGTAAACCTTGGTGTTGGTGTCGACGACGGCGGTGCCGCCGTTCTTGCGGCCGTCGTCGGTGCCCATCTTGTTGGTGCCGATCCAGTGGTTGGCGCGGCGGTTCGACGGCGACACGATCATCTGCGGCCGGCGTTAGCGGACGGCTCTTCCACTTCCTTCGGCCCGTTGCCTTGGGGCCCTTCTTCACTTACGTTGTTGACAAAGTCCTCGACCGAGGTGGATGGGTCGGGCACCTTCCACTCCAGTCCCTTAACGCCCTTGAGGGCGGCCTGCAGGTTCTTGATGCCCTGGATAACCGCCTTGACGTCCTCGGGGTCGCGGAGGTAGGGCGCGGTGGAGACGACGGTGCTCAGGCCGGGGGTGATAGTCATGCGGCCTCTCGACTTGGCGCCACGGCCGAGGTACTGGCTCATGGTCATCGAGTCTGGCTCTGTTAGTTTCCGCGTGTGGGGGGTGCCGTCGAATGAACTTACAGCCGTTCTCCACGCCAGCGCTGCCCTCGACACGGGCCGTCCACTGGAGCTGGCGGGTGACGCCATCGCCGCCCTTGATCTCGTCCCACATGACGGGGCCAATGTTCGGCGCGGCCTGGGCCAGGATACCCGATCGCTTGTCTGCAAGTCGTGTTAGCGCTCGTGGGGGGCACACCTATTTCCAGACCAACTTACCCAGGTACAGGCTCTTGTCCGTCACGTTGGGGTCGTTGTAGGCCTCGTAGAAGTCATAGAAGACAACGTTGGGGTGAGTGACAACGGTATCGGTCTGAATGGGTAGATGGTTAGCAGCGGCATACAAAGGCCATCGTCACAGCCGACCAACGAGATACGTACGTTCGTGTGGTCCTCCAAGTTGTAGCCGACGGGCAGGTTGATCCACTCCTCCTTCTTGATCATGGTCGGGCCGTCCGTCGAGCCCTTCACGACCTCGAGCTGGTCGGTGGGGCCGATACCACTTCGCAGGAGCGCCTTGGCCGAGCCGAAGGTGCCGGCCGAGATAATGACGCGACCGGTGACGGGGGTCAGCTTGACCGTGCCGGCGTAGCCGCCGGGCAGGAAAGGCTCGACCTCGATGCCAGTGGCGTGGCCGCCCTCGCGGACAACCCGCTTGACGGCCGTCTTCATCCAGAGCTTGAAGTTGCTGCGCTGGCTGGCAGTGCGCAGGTAGGTCGCCATGGGGCCGCCACGCTCGCCGCCGGAGAACATGAACTCGGAGTGGCCAAAGGTCTGGTCCTTCTCGTTCGGCGCCTGGTTGGCCGAGACCTCCTTCCAGCCGCCCTGCTTGAGGCCATCCGCGAGGACGTTGAAGCCCTGCTGCAGGTACCGCTTGCCATCCACGGACGGAGTGCTAGTGCCGGGAATGCGCGAGAAGACACGGCTCGTGGCGCCAGCCATGTCGGCCGCTTTCCAACCCGTGGGAAAGTTGTAGTCCCAGTCCAGCGTGTAGGGCTTCCACCAGAGACCGGCGTTGACGGCCGTGCCTCCGCCCAGGACGCAGCCGGCCATCTGGTCGGTATCCTGGCAGGCGATGCCGTTCGAGTCCACCCAGATCTGGTTGCACAGGCCGGGCACGTCGAAGCGCGTCAGCTCCGTGCTGTCGAGCCACTCGGGTCCGATCTCGCCTCCCCAGTGGCCCGAGGAGGGCGGGCCCTTCTCGATGAGCAGCACGCTCTTGCCCGACTCGCTCAGCTTGTCTGCCAGGGGAATACCACCGGCACCGGCGCCGACAATCACGTAGTCAAAGGTGCCGGTCGGGACGGGAACCCCCGTGGGGCCCACCGTGGCACTCGCGGTCGAGGACACGGTAGCAGAGGTGGTCGGAGACGTCGAGCCGCCGCAGCCCGTCACCGTCTTGGTCGCCAGGGCGGCCCACTTGGAGTAGGATGGGTTGGCCGCGGCGCTGTTAAGGCCAGCGCCCCAGATGCCCTGGCTTTCGTGCTGGGCCGTACGGGCCTGGGCGGGGCACTGGGCGTTGGTGGGAGCGGCGAGTGCCTTGGCCCAACCCAGGAGCACTTGACCGGTGCTGGTGGAGGCCCCGCCAGTGCTGCCGCCTTGGTTCCAGGAGAGACAGTTCTGGCACCGGAAGATGAGCTCGAAGCCGCTCCCGCTGACAGACGAGGATATCTGGGTGAGTTTGGCGTCGCCCGTGTATGGGCCGGGAAGGCTGAAGCCAGTGGCCCACTGGAAGGCCGTGTAGACCTCAGTCCCGTACGGGTAGGCCAACAGGAGCAGGTTGTTCGTCATGGGGCCGCCCAGGGACATACCGCACCAGCCCGGTGGGGAGGCACCGGTGGAAGAGCATCGCTGGTTCTCGTTAGCTGTCTACGGTCTCGCGGGATAGCCTTGGCTTTACCCACCAGGATGCCGATGAACTCCTTGGCATTGACCGTGAGGCCGTCCTCTGGCAAGGCCATACCCCAGGTCATGCCGCCCGGGATAGTCCAAGTGTTGAAAACGATGCCCGTGCCACTGTCGGTGTAAGTGACGGGCGTGGGACTCTGGGCCCATGCTCGCTGGACATCTGCTTTCGGTCAGCGGGGAGGAGCCGGTGGTATCGGGGCGGCCTTTACTCACTGGAGCCCACTGCAGCGAGCAGGGACAGCAGGCGGACGAAGTTACCCATGATGGCAGCGAGTCACGGAAAGGGACCTGCAGCCGGCGATTCAAGAGGGAAACCTGTCAAGGCCTTGAGGGTTGAACATCCCAAAACCCCAACACCAGCCCGTGGGGAAGGGCGAGGGTGATATAGGACCCAGCCGGTCGGTTGGGGAGGGTTACGCCGAGCAGGCCTGGGCCGGCGAGCCACGGTGCAAGCCAGTCACACGGCGGTGGAGTGTCAGCCAGCGGGATGGCATCTCTGCGATAGGAGGAAATACTGAAGGGGTGACCAGCGTCGGGTGACCCGGGCCCATCCGAGAACGTGGAGGTTCGTGAAGGTGCAGACAGGCCATGGCCAGACTAGCCCTCGGAGGGTGTGAACCGGGAACGCGACCGGGCCCACGAAGCAGAAAGAGGCCCAACAAAACCCGCCCACGGTCTGGCGCTCCGTCCAGCCACAGGATGGCCAGCAGGGAGGGGCCAAGAAGGCGGACCAGGGAGGGCAAACAGGCGGGTGGGGCGAGCTGGTGGAGGCTCCGTGAGTGGAAGCCGACCAGGGCAGGGCCGGACGGAAGTGAGCGAAGCGTGCGACGTGGGTCGGGCATCGCCCGGGAAGAGGAGGCGACAAGGGAGAGACAGAGAGCTCAGTAAGGCCAAGACGCCCTGGCCCCCCCCCGTCAGGAGGATCCGTGGCACCGTGAGCGCGATCCCCAAGAAGGGACGGAATGGTACGGCTCTGGTCGCTTGTCCCGATGCAGGTCGTCCGAGGCCGGGCAGCTTCCGAATCGGGCACGGAACCGGCTGTAGTCGCTCCGCATGGGCGGCCCGAAGAAGGCGAAATTGGCTGGGTCCCTGTGCCTGCATCTTGGCGCCCGTGGCTGGCTCTGTAACTTTTGTCTTTTCTTTTCTCGTCTTTCTTTCTCGGGTCCGCACACCTCCATCCTGATGGGTATCTCCTCTCCCCGCGGAACGTGGCGTCGACCATCTGGCGCGACCATTGCTGCCTGCGAGTGCTGATTACGCGAGGCCCGCGTGGGTGTCGCGATGGATGCGTTGTGGGGTACGGAGTGGGTTGAACCGCTTCAGTCTGGGTTCCACAGCGCAGAGCGCTAGGTTCTGGCAGGTGCACGGTACGCATGCCGCCAGCATCGAAAGATGGCGATGGGATCAAATGTGCCGCTACCACGTATACTCGTGTCACATGGAAACTCTACTTGCACCTCCGTCCCAGTCTTGCCAACGAGGAAAGGGCGCTCCGGGGTCGCGATCCTTCGACGGAAAGACTCGCCCGCCGCACCGTCGCCTCCATGCATGCAAGTATTACACCCCCTTTTCGGAAACGCCTTCTTCACGATCCGGCGGTCAACCACGTCCCAGGGGTCCATCACGTAACGTCACCGACCCCGAGAGGGAACCAGTGTAATGCCTGTGCCAGAAAAATAGATATTAAGACAGTTAGTAAACCATACATCCTAGGCAAACACTCGAAAAGAACATTTTGTTGGTATAGCCCATCCCTCCCTCCATCACAATTGACAGAGCAGTCGAGGCACTCGCTCATGTAGAATCCGTCATGCTTCCTCCGCGTCTTCCTTAGCCCGCATGTGCGCGGCCGGGCTCTACCGCCATAGCAGCCAATCTTACTTAGTAGCTGTAGGAGTAGTGCTCACCTCGGCCGCCGCCGTGGTAGTTCGAGTAATCCCTGTGGCCGTTGTTCGACCAGTAACCGTTATCGTTGTTGCCATTCTGGTTCCCGTTGTTGTTCCCGTAGTTGTTGTTGTTGTTGTTCCCGTTGTTGTTGTTGCCGTAGTAGTTGTTGTTGTTATTGTTGCCGCCGTAGTTGTCGTTATTCCCGTGGTTGTTGTTGTTTCCGTAGTTGTTGTTGTTTCCATGGTTGTTGTTGTTTCCGTGGTTGTTGTTGTTGTTGTCGTAGTTGTTGTTGTTCCCGTTGTTGTTGTTGTTGCCGTAGTTGTTGTTATTGCCGTAGTTGTTGTTATTACCGTAGTTGTTGTTGTTGTTGTGCCCGTGGTGGTTGTTGTTATTGTTGTTGTTGTTGTTGTTGCCCCAGTTATGCCAGTTGCCCCAGCCAGAGAAGAAGCCGCCACCGTTGTTGTTGTTGTTGTTGCCGTTGTTGTTGTTTCCATGCCGTTTGTCCTTCTTCCCGCCATCCTTCTTCTTGTCGTCCTTCTTGTCATCCTTTTTGTCGTCCTTCTTCTTGTCGTCCTTCTTTTCATCCTTCTTGTCGTCCTTCTTCTTGTCGTCCTTCTTGTCGTCCTGCTTGACGTCCTTCTTGTCGTCCTTCTTGTCGTCCTTCTTGTCCTTCTTGTCGTCCTTCTTGTCATCCTTCTTGTCGTCCTTCTTCTTGTCGTCCTTCTCCTTGTCGTGCTTCTTGCCATCGGAACGCTTGTGCTTGTCGTGCTCCTTCTTGTCGTCTTTCTTGTCGTCCTTCTTCTTGTCATCCTTCTTGTCGTCGTCCTTCTTGACGTCCTTCTTGTCGCCCTTCTTGTCGTCCGTCTTCTTCTTGTCATCCTTCTTGTCGTCCTTCTTGTCATCCTTCTTGTCGTCCTTCTTGTCATCCTTCTTGTCTTCCTTCTTGTCGTCCTTCTTGTCGTCCTTCTTCTTGTCGTCCTTCTCCTTGTCGTGCTTCTTGCCATCGGAACGTTTGTGCTTGTCATCCTTCTTCTTGCCGTCTTTCTTCTTGCCATCCTTATTCTTGCCGTCCTTCTTGGAGCCCTTTTTGTCCCCAGAACGCTTGTGCTTGTCATCGTAGTGGTCTTTCTCTAACTTGATATCGCAGGTATCTAAATTGATTTGTTAGTATCCAGTAGCAAGTAATGGTCCGGGCGGAATTTTGTAGATTCTCCTAAACTGGAGCAGGGGGAACATCGAGTGTCCATCAAGTGTATGATGATTGAGTGATGCCGACAATCGCAATAGTACAAAATCGCTTACCCTTCATCCAATCTTTGAGGCCTATTCGGTACGCTCGTTAGCTATTCGTTCACTTCTGATTCTTCCCGGACGTGATGCTCTTACCCTTGTCGCATTTCTTGCAGTCGCCACAGAGCTTCTGAGCACAAGGGTAGACGAACTTGTACATCCAGTTCTTGAGCATCTGCTCGTCCTTGTGGCAGAAGTCGTAGGCGCTGCACTTGCCGAGAACAAGCGAGCCATCGCCAAGGTAGCACAGGTTCTGCGAGATACAGAGAGCCTGGCAGGACGGCATGCTCTTCACAGACAGGTAGCCGTCGGCATTGTGCTTGTCACCACCCGGGACCGGGCTGGCAACGGCCGCGGTGGCCAGGAGAGTAGCAACAGCCGCAGAACGCATATTGAAAACTATATGCGTTAGAAGAAAGGGAAGACGGGAACCGAAAAGGGGGGATCCGGGTGAAAAGGTGCGATGCTGCTATGGCGGAGACAACTTCGATGACGCCGACGAGGTCTGATGGAAACAGGGGAGTACTGAGATTTGGCAGCTTATATCAACATCTTAATGTACTCTTCCGGACCAACGAGGACGGGCGTCGGACCGACGGTTTGCTTGCGTGAGGCGGCCAAGTGTGCCCGAACTCACCACAACAAACCGTCTCGTATCTTCTTTCATGGGCCGTCATTGTCCAATGTGCCCTGTAATCTCGGGGCATGGCGGGAGAGCCCAGTGAGCAAACTGTGTCTCGGAGCATCGCATGGATACTTATTCCGCGCTGGTCAGCCCTTGGGTGAGAGCTTTCGAGAGTTGAGTCTCACTTGAGTGTAGGCGAGGCAGGACGTTCACAGAATTTGGTTTGGCCGTGGATGGAGCGCAGAGCGGGTTTCGGCGATAGCATGAATGGGGAGGCAAATCCCAGAGGGTGGAGAAATGTGCGAAGTGTACCGAGTATTGACCATACTAGGCCCGAGCATGAGCCAATGGTGCTCAGCACTTTCCCCGTACACGGACGACGCCACAACCCGTTGGCAGCGTAATGAGCACCGAAAAGCAAATCGATCGGAGACACGAGTTAGGTGGCGAGTCTCAACCACCCGCAATTAGGTACCAATGCAACCGGAAAGACGGCCAAGACAGATGCCCCGGCCGGCCATTTTATCCCAAATCAGCATGCCTCACCTCGTGGGAGCCGCCCAGCAAGAAGCAGCCTCCGCCCTTGTGGTGTGATGCTGTGTAGCAAATGCCTTCGGTCTCGATGCCTACCCACCCGGGCTTGTTCCACGTCGTACCCACGATGTTGAAGGTAGGAAAGGTCAAACCCTGACGAACCAGGTCTGCCCTTATATAGAGAAGCGTGCCGCCAACGCTGTCAAGAGGAATAAGGTCCTCATTCGATGTGCCGGCGACATGCACGTCGGCGTATATTCTCGTCTGGACGTTCTGCGCCACGGCATTATCGCGGTCGTCGTCTCCGACGACACCGAGGAGCGCCGGTGCGGCGTCGCGATTCACGGACCAGGCATTCTTGTCGTAATTCTGCATCAAGTGCTGCCGACACCGCGCCGTTATGAGACCCACGTCCTGACGCTGCTCGGAATGCTTCAGCATAGTCTGCAGAATTCCTCGCGTCAGCCCGACCACATCAGCGTCGAGCCAGATGATATGTCTTTCGTCGCCAAGGCTGCGAAGCATAAGGTAGTTGCGCAGCGCGGCAATGGCGGCGCGACGCTCGAGCTGCACGGACGGCTTGTGCCGCTCCCTGTACGAGAATTTGGGGCCGTCGTCCTCTTTAAGTAGCACAACGGTCCGCGCGAATGGCAGTTGCGCCGCGGCCTTCTTGGCCTCGTCAAACTCGTCCGACGACGAAGTCATCAAGCTCAAGGAGACGTTGGAGAGGTTCAGGTCGGTGGAAACCAGCAGGTCCAGGAAGTCATGGATGGACCTGCCGGTGGAACGGAAGTCCTTGCTCCAGCTGGACCGATCCTTGTTCAGGACCAGGAACAAGATGCCGGGCGGGGGTGCGTCGTCAGTGACAAGTTGTCGGCTAAAATACATCGTTCCATCCTGCAGCCGGGCCTCATTCTCCAGGATCTGCGGCTCCACTGGCAGCGGGTGGTGGTACCGCGCGGGCTGGTTGCCGATGCAGGACCAGAACGTCTTGCATGAGTACGCGCGACGCCGTGGCTCCGTGGTGTAGTAGAGGACAAAGAGGAGGAACAAGACGGTGCCGAGCAGGATCCGTCGGTAGGTAGGGCGGGCCCGCATCGTCGAGAGGTTGCGTGCCTGCGGTCGCTCAATGCATGGCACAGGGATAGAGATGCCAAAGAAGAGCTTCGAGGCGACTGCTGGGCACTTGCGATGCAATGGAGCATCAGAGACAGCTAGAGACGAAGTAAGGAATAGAGGCACCGACTTGGGAAAAGGGAGACGGCAGCTCCCAGCCCAGCCCCAGTTTTCTTCCAGCACTGCCGGCCGCAAGGGGGTTGCCTAGAAATTAGGCGGGGTACCTGCGGCTGACGAATGCACAAGGATGCGGCGCCGGCGATCTTTCGTGGTTGGTTGGTTTCAAGGTGAGGTCTATGTTGGCGGGACGCTGCTGAGAAGACGAGACGGCAGCCAAAGATACGTCCAAGCAGCCGTACTGACCGAGAGATAGGAGGACCTCCATCATAAGGTCCTCCTCACCATGGCCAAGTCATCATTCCGCCTTGCATAAACCGGCGTGTTTGGGTTTTATTTCGCGGCATGTGATGAGTTATCTGCTACCCGCACCTGTCCACCACTACACCAGGCGTTTCTCGAGCACGCGGTAGTCGCATGGTCTCCTCAGGAGGGGCGCGAGATCCGGATAATCATGCTGGAAGTTGGCCAGCTTCACGAGCTCGTACCCCGAACGGGTATACCAAGCCGACAGCCTGGCCTTGAACGCGTGCTCCAAGTCAGTCGGAAACAGCAACTCCAGCCGCGACGCGCCGCCCTGCCGCCCGGCAGTGTGTCTCGGCGAAAGACAGAATCTGCCGCCCGAGGCCGCTGCCGCGGTATAGGGGGTCCAGGGCGAACATGCCAAAGTCAGCGGCCGTCGCATCGGGGCTGGGCCGCAAATGGAAGCAGCCGATGGGCCGGCCCTTGGAGACGGACGAACCGCCTGGCGTGTCCCGGATATAGGCGACTCCCAGCTCTCCGTCACGAATATACGTTCGGATCGCCTCGGGCTTGGTTCGCTGGAAGCCCTCGTTCCACATGTCGCCTTCCGTCTCCAAGTACACCTGGTTGACAATGAAAGCCAGTCTCTTGACCAAGGCCTCGTTATCCGCAGCGGACGGCGGGGCGATTTCCGTCACCACATCGTCCTGGCTTGGACCTGGTCTGGCTGCCGATTCGGGGGTCGGAGTCGCTGTGGAGGCCGGCACGACGGTCTCAGAGGCAATTCTAGTTGATGCATGACTGTCCATGGTTACTGTAGAATCGAGACCGCCTGCTTGCTGACTGAAGAACAAAAAGAGTCCACAACGTGTTGCCTGAGTTTCGGTGAGCCGCTTCCGCCCGACGAACATCTAGGGGTACTTCATACCACACAGACGACTTTGGCTTTACATCTGGGAAGACCTTACGGACTATTCGGTCAACTGAAGGGGGGCAAAGACCTATTGGCCACGGATGGGCGTAAAAAGTAAAAATAACCAGGCGTCGAGCGACATCGACCGGTAGATGCCGTAGTGTCCTGGTGCAACGGCAGCTATTGAAATATGCGCACAAAGTATCCCCATACAAGGTAGGAAATACCTGGATTGAGCAGCGGGCGCGCTAACGCTCATAAGCACGCCCCCCACGTCAACATGCAGTGAGATCTGATCTTCTGCGCCTCAACGCATCACAAACACGGATGTCCTCGGATAAGATGGGCGACGCTCAGTCATTAGTCATTTCTCTTATTATCCACTTCTCAATGAGGGCCATTACCAAGCGGTATTCCACCCTTATTTGTGGGTTTCCGCTCATCTCTCAATTCAATTAGGCTCTAGGCTCCTGGGTATCAATCCGCCATTGTCGTTTTCGAAAGCAACGCCACAATACAGAGCATGTCTATTACAAAATGGCAACAGCGCCTACCAGGCCAGCGGCCATGAGAACAGCCCCGATCACGCCCTTCTCCCTGGCCGCGAGAGCCTCGCTCGGTTTCGCCGCGGCGGCCTCGGACGTGGCGGCGGGGACATCACTCTCTCTGGCAGGCGCGTTGGCAATAGCAACCTCGGTAGAGACCGGGGTCTTGGTGGCAGGAGTTTCCTCGACCAAGGTCTTGAGGGCGGCCGAGGTGGAGGGCGTCTGCTCGGCGGTAGTTTTCGGGGCGGCCGGGGTAGCGGGCGTCTTGGTCTCGGGCTGAGCCGTTGGCTTGGGCGGCGGAACGGTCTTGGAGGTGCTCGAGGTCGTGGTGGTGCAGACGGGCAGGGTCTGGGCGACGGACAGGAGCTCGGGGCAGTCGCTGAGCGCCGCGACGATCTCGGAGCTGTGCGACGAGAACCAACCGAAGGCCTGCGAGGTGTACGACTCCCAGGCCTTGGCCGTCTCGCCCTTGAAGCTGGGGGTCGCACAAGGGTCGGCGGGCAAGGTCGCGCTCATGAGGGCCGGCGGCGGCGTGGGCAGCGCGTTGTAAACGGGCATCAATTCGCTGAGGGCGTCTTGGCATTTGTCATCGAGGCCATCCGTCTGTCGGGGCTGCACGAAGTCGCGCTTGACGACCGCCGGCAGGTGGGCCGATGCCACGGCGGCCAGGGAGGCCGAGAGCACGAGCGACTGCGCATACATGTTGAGGGAACGTAGGTAGTGGATGGTGAAGCCTCTGGATTGATTACGGCGGTGGGATCGTGGGGGGGGAATAGCGTCGATAGCGAGTGGCGGGACCCCAACCTTTTCGAGAAATACGGCGTAATGAGCGAAAGCGATCTTGCCGGTCGAGTTCAAACAGGAAGAAAAGTAGGTCTGTGTATACGGCGATCGTCGCGGCGGGAATCAATTATCTTTTATTCAGGCTGCCCGTGGATCGTGCTGCCGACCTGCCTCCGCAAATTGGCAGCCCTGAGAAGAAGTGGGCTATGATCCAAGCCCCTGGCGGCTAATTCATGCCCACCGTCCATCATCACAGCTGATACAACGGCGCTCTGGGCAACCAAAAGCAAGTGACTGCTTATACCCACTTGGTTACATACCTCATTTGTATGTAAACCGGGTGGGTATGAGAAGCCAACCGGTCACTGCCTCTCCTGCCTTTTCTACCTCCATACCATGTATGTCACAGAAGCGTTGGCCTCGGTCGCGGAATCCGGCTGAGGCCTGCCGTGACGACGCCATTAAGCCATCATCAGCATCGACCACATGCTGGTGGCCAGTGGCCATCGCCATGGGCGCAGGTTGCTCGGGGTCGATTGGGGGGGGGGGCTTTGCTGGTTTCAAGTTGAATATGCCCGAGCCGCAAAACTGACTGCTTCCAACCGCGTTACTGGCTCAGCATTCAGGGGCACTTGCGGCCATGGGTCGAAACACCACCCAGAGCCGGTTCGCAGGGGTCAAGTGGAGCTCCAGATTGCCTCGCGCAGGGATCCAGGATTACAGAGCTGCCATCTTTCCCGTCTTTCCCAGCCCCGGATTGCAGGTGAACACCCCTCCACGACTGCCTCGTAGTTGTAGGTACATGCGACGCTCCGATGTGACGGCATCCTTTCACAGCCACTGGCACGGGAAGAGACCACAGGGCTGACTCGCAGTGGCCTTGGCGGTCACTTTTAATTGAGTTTTGCAGTGGGAGATGGGAATTTTCGTTTTCCAAAAGTACATGACCTCATGTGCTTCTCCGCGGCAAAGCGGTAGCGGAGGTTCTAAAACCAAAAGAAGCGATTTCTTTAATTGGATACACAGTGAGAAGCATGCATATAGGCTTATTACCACATTCTGAACATCGTGAACGGAGCCAGTCAAGTCCAGATATGGAGAGAACTACGGCGGATGCAGACAACCGTCAGTCCTAAAGAAGCGAAGCTAATTATCGGTAGAAATGACAGAGCTGTTACGGCGCCGTCAGTGTCGTAGTACTGACGATGACTAGCATATACAGCTACTACTGAGAGACAGGATGGTTCTCGCGTTGATAGGCATATGGAGTAGGGCGGACGGTGGCGCAGGGTCATTTTCACAGAGCCCACCCTAGTAACATTTTAGGCGCCACTACCGGCAGGAGACTCTGCATACCCGCGTCTATTATCAGCCCTACACCAGGGCAGCCAGTACATCATTTCAGATATCAGAACTCAGATTCCTAGTCCCGAGTATGACCCTGGCCAATGCTTTACATGTCTCTTGTCTCCTGCTTTGCGTTGAACATCAGCTGCAGCTCGAGTGGTGCGTCTGGGTCGGGTTCACTAAAGTAACTGGTTATTACAAACCCGTTGCGCTTTTTCTCCCTCCATTCTACCAGGTATCTACGCCTGTTGCTTCGAAATACGCAGGCGATATCCTGACATAATGCGTTTAACTACGATGAATGGGGGTTTGTATTTCTCCTCTGCCATTGTATTACCTTTGTGTCGCCGTAGAAATTCTACATTCAGCAGACCGCCGGCCAAATAGCTACGCTGTCTGAAGGAGCTAAACATTTGTCCCGCCCACCGGGATCGTTGTAGACAGAATAAACCCGCTTATTTTACTGATCGCGATTAGAAGTAGCTTTCTAAGATAACAAGTGACGCAAGCTGTTCTGCCTAACAAGTCACTGACAGGGATTTGGTGCAACATTCTTTAAGTAAACTGATAGGCAAGTGAAATTAATCGGAGAACACTCAAGGATACGATGATTTCACCCATTTTCCATTCAATAAATGGTCGGCACTACCACCCACCCAACCCAGCTCAAGATTTGTTCAGTGTATGCATACCACTCACGGCATTTTCAGGTCGGGACGGAACAATAACGTCGGGTGCGAAGTGTCGGGACTGGGTGGCCCGTATGCAAGCTAGAGGCGAATCCTCTTGGTCATCAAGGCATCCCGACAGCTTTGGCCCGCGATGACGACCCCAGGGAGATCGAACCCCTGTCGTACGTTTTGAAGCTTGACCATGCGATGATTTGCAAGAAGGTCGTGATTGTGGCTCTGTTTGGTCGAAATTGTCCCGAATGATGAGAAACTTCGTCTCTATGGAAAACTGGTGGCTCCCCCATAATCAATCAGATTCTTGTCCGGTAGGTCCTTACCAAGTTTCAGGGAGTAGCTTAGACTGTTAAGTGATTAGTGATGCTCTGGAGAGTACAGTGACCACACAAAATACTAAATTGGATTATTACCTCTTCGAAACGAATTCT
Organism: Nigrospora sphaerica; assembly: GCA_018287875.1. Lineage (NCBI taxonomy): Eukaryota > Fungi > Ascomycota > Sordariomycetes > Amphisphaeriales > Apiosporaceae > Nigrospora > Nigrospora sphaerica. The sequence goes on from JAGVVL010000002.1 coordinate 6,160,531, forward strand.
TCGCTGTCCGCGACAAAAGGTTCAGGTATCACTACCTCTACGTAATGGCCATAACTATACTATTATCGCCCATCGGCATCCATTGCTTCGCGTTATAGTTGTAATCTGAAGCTTCTTTCAGAGGCCCGCCCAGCGACGAACCAAAGGGGCAAAGACGGAAGGCAAAAAGGGGCCCACGTATCTGATGGTAGAATATGACCAGACCGGAGTTATCCAAAGGAACCATAAGAGCACCCAAATGTAACCCAAGGTCAAGGTGACCGTACGAGGCAAGAGTGATTCGGACGCCGTCTTCTGGGACAGACTTCGGTAGACGCTCTGCACAGTCTCCTCGAATATGATGGCACCTGCTTGGCTGAAAAAGAACTTGAACTGCCCAGCTTCGGATTTCGGGATGCCGATGGCCATATCAGAACCATGGTGAATCAAGGCCGAAATGATGAATGCCAACATCAGTCGAGAATACCGAGACAGTAAAGTGCCGCGCGGGATCCGGAGGATGCGATCGGAAACCCAATCAGCAGGCCCGGCGACACATTTCCGAAGGCCTTGGTGAATGTGACTTCAACAGCGTTAGCCGATCGCCTGACTCTGGTGGAATTCGCCAGAGGTCCGGAACCCCAGGGATCAGCACCGATGGAACCTACCTCCAGAATCGGCGGACAGTGTACGCATTTCGTAAGTCTCCGTACATGGGAGGCCATGCCTCAACCGGGGTGATGTGCAAAACGACACAGGCGACCGCTATAATGTGGTAGAACAAAACGACGGTGAGGCAACCACTGAGAAGAAACATGACTGTGGAGATAACACGGAAGACGGCTTCTTCTGCCGTGATTTCCCCCCGCCGAGAAAACAGGGGTACCTTGGAAGGCGCAATCATATGAGGCTCAGGCGGTGGACCGAGAGAACCAAGATCACTGCATGCCATGGGTTAATGTTTGTTGTGAGGAAATGTGTCTTGGTAATCATGTTGGCGATAGCACGAGTTGGGTCAGAATTTGATCGTACTCACATGAACACGTAGCAACCGACAATTATAGTCAGCGCTCGTAGAGTGTATGTCGTTCGACTTGGCACAGCTCCATCGGCTGCGAATTTCGGAACATCACGGATCTGCCACTTCGTGCCGATTCGCCGCCAATTGCAGAGCAAAGAGGAGGCGCGCAGATGCAGGCGCACCGACGACCATCGCCCTGGAAGAAGCCCCGAAGCGACATCCCTGGTTCCCATAGTTTCTATGTCCGCTGCGTCTAGCTTCGAGACGAGCAGTAGTTCGAAGGAGTGCCAGAACAAGGTCCACGAAGTAGCGGAGAGCAGGAGCAACCAGCCCACGGCGTACTGCTTGGAGACAGTCCATGTTCTGAACGCGTCAATGAAGAGAGACATCAAGTACGCTAAAAGAGCAACGGAGAGGAAGCGACATAGGGATCCTGCAGGGAGGTAGAGAACCGAGCAGCTGAACGACGCGACAAATGCGGTGCCGAAGGCGACAGGTCCGACCACCGTACCGCTTGAAATTTGATACAGATCCATGGCGGCGCGAAAACGCGGTATTCAGTGCCCTCGGGGAGCAGGAAAGTCGCGATGTTAGAAGGAGTTGTGTGATGAAGGCAGAATCCGAAATCGCACGGGTGGAAACTTTCAGCTAACCTCTTCTTGGTGGGACAAGGTACATAACTCGGTCCACCTCCGATCTGCGAGACGATATGGAGCAAATCAGGTACATATTAGGCTTCACAAATCAGAATTGCTTGCTTTTGCTTGCGGTCGTTCAACTGCAGAGAGGTGTTTGTCCTCGATTATCAAAGTAATGATAAATTGAATGGTAAAGTTTGTTGATACCGACGTGTTACTAGGTATACGGGGTCGATAAACAGAGACGCAGCCTAGAGTAACCACATCGCTGGTTGCATTCCAGAAGGGGATTGGAATACCATAGGATGCGCATCGCACAGAACGCAAAGCTGCCTACAAACGGTGAAAGCTGAAGTGTGCAGTTCTAGCTTGTATTCAGATCAGGGTGGGGAGCTGCTGCTCCTGGGATAACCAGAGGTCCAAACTCTATTCAGATTATCAGCAGCAGTGCAAGGACGCGATGGCTGCTGGAGCAAAACAAGATGTACTGATGAGGATCGGTTCGGCTAGCTACAATACAAGCAGCAGCATAGGCCAATCGAGTGGAAGGCACACTGTCCAAAAGGAGCAAATGTGTAAGGCATTTATGCAGCGAGATGTTCCTGGGCCGTCCAATAGAAGCACCCACATACCAACCCGCCCTGGAGCTGCGCCGCGCTGTGCTGCAGGAGGCCAACCGTCTTCCATTTGACGGCTTCTCGCGGCAATACGATACGTTGATTTCCAGAACAAACATGAACAAATTTCAAGGCGAGTGGCCTATAGTGTGACGCTGTTGCAAACGTATGACTTGCACTGCCGCCTAATTTATCCCCTCCCCCAAAAGAAGACTTATATTAGCCAAGTTGCAGGACGCGAAGCAATTATCCCTCAGCTCTTCCCCCCCCATCATCCCTCTCTCTTTCGCTTACTTTTTCAAAGCTAACTGTTACCTCTTAAAGACTTCGTAGAGTCAACTCACCACTTAGCGACATGATAGCCATCTCTGTCAACGACCTGCGGGAGAGCGACTCTCCAGCGGCCATCACTGACTTTGAAGCTGTAGCTTCCTACAGCTGGATCGAGGCCGCAACGCCGACCATCGCCGTGCCTGGCATGCCGGCACAATGGTGCGATCCGGGTGCCGCCCGGCAGCTTCAAAAAGATTCCGGCCTCATCTACATCGCCCAAAACGCAGCCCGGCACCCCGAGAGCCCTTTGGAACCCCTCTTCCGTGCCGTCGAAGTGCTCAAGCCCGAGTTTGACATGCGCACGGTGGATGTGGTGGCCGATCGAAACAATATTAGGAAGCTTCTAGCCTTCGTAGACCCCTCGACCGACCGCAAGGGCCGGGAAGCGTTCACTATTAACGTCGAACTCGCGAGCAACACCGTCATATTGTCCCGCACCGAGACCAAAGTCAAGGAGTTCGTTGGGCCCAAGGACTTCGTCGGGTATGGACATGAATACGAGAAGGAGAGCACCCGTAGTGAGATACCCGAGAGCACCGGCTATCACCGAATCGTGTCGTACGGCTTCGGCGGCCTGCGCCTTCTCGTCCGCCATGAAGTCGACGGCTACGCTCGAGACGAGCGCGCGGGAACCACTTCGGATACCACGGGCGAAACTACACACATGGATCTTTCCAGTCTGCTCGGTTCAATGTCTCTTACCAGAAGCGAATCAACGCTGCCCATCACGGCCATTCACAATCATGCAGGCTCCCGGATGTCTATTCGGGAACAGGGTCGTGTGGTGCCCACCGAGTCGACACTGGAGATCAAGACGAGAGCGATTTCAAGGGCACCAATAGCCGTCAGGGAGGTCGCAGCGCAGCTTTGGGTCTCACAAACCCCCAAGCTGGTGCGAGCGTACCACCAGAACGGGGTTTTCCAGCCAGCACGGGTCGAGGATTTCACGGCTCACGTGCAGCTATGGCAGCGGGATCACGAGCGAAGCCTCAAGAAACTGGCGACGCTACTCGACAAGATCATCGGCGCCGTGAAGGCCCTGAAAGGAAGTGCAGTGATCAGGCGCGCCCAGGGGGCGAACGTACTGAAGGTGGAGAGAACGGACAGCAAGCCGATGTTGCCCAAGGACTTGTACGGCCGATGGGCCTAAACTTGAGCGCAAGAAGCCCTGTGGGAAACAGCGCCTAGAGGCCACCTCGTTTGGGTAGGGCAGCAAGAAGGCATTTCCAGTTGGTGGGATTGCGTAGCTTTGGTGAACTCTGGAAGCATCAGAAAAATGGCTATTCTGAGACAGGAACGGCAGAACATGAAGTTCGTCTCCGTGTATTGGCTGTCTTAGTTCGTCGCGTACCTGCCTGGGTACGTCCATACGTGAGGTCCCCTGAGCGCGCCGGATTACTTAGTCCGGTATGTGGGGGTGGTATGGATTGTTTGGCCGCACCGACTCCAGTTGACGTCAGTGATCGCATGAACGGGAAATAGCAGGTGAAATACAATCGCTCGCAGCTCGATCCTCTTGCCCTACATCATCGATTTATTTTCGTTGAAGAGGCAGCGCGGGTCCTCACAAGTGTCAGACCTCAACTGTGAAAAACACCACATCCGGGAGACCCTACTCTTCTCCCACCCCGTTTGCCTTCCAATGTTCCGGAGCACGATCTGCGGTGCCGTCAGATTGTCCCCACGTCATTGCTCCCGCCTACACTGCCAGAGCCAGCGCGCGCCTGTTTGCTTCCCGGCTTCGCGCACGAATCTCTTCTTCAACGGCGCCCAACCGCGCTTCTGCTCGTCGGCCAGGATGGACCCCGAATCGACCACGTCGGACGCACAGCCGCCGCTGCGCCCGCCGTATCAACACGTCGAGGGCTTCGAGAAGAAGCTCGAGGGCAGCTGCCACTGCGGGCGCGTCAAGTACTGGCTCAAGCGGGAGAAGCCGCTGAACGCCAAATACTGCCACTGCCATGGCTGTCAGGTGCTGCACGGTATGTGAAACTTTCTTTCCGCCGCTCTAGGATGGGGATGGGGGGGGGCGATGGCGCCGGCGCGACGTGATGCCCCATGGGGGAGAGACAGAAAGACAAAATAAAAAAGAACCGAAACTGACACGCCCACCACGGCCAGGCGCACCCTTTCAGTGGGCCGCCATTTTTCACAAGGACGACATGATGTTCGAGAACGGCACGGAGAACCTGGCCTTCTACCAGTCGGGCAAACGGGTTCTGGGCCACGACCTGCCCTGCAAGGTCAGCTGCACCTATTGCCGCACGCCCATTTTTGACGAGGGACGCCGCATGGCTTTACTCTTCCCCACGCTGCTCAAGTTCAAGGACAAGCAGGCGCGGGATCTGTTCTATCCAGAGTATGTTCCAGGCCCACCTTTTCCCTGGGGCGGAAGCAATCGTTACTAAGATGATGGCGCAGGTGTCATATCTTCTACTCGCAGCGATGCGTGGATATCCCAGACGGCAAGCCGAAATGGGATGGCTTGGACGCCGAGAAGAGCTTACTCCTGGACGATCGCCCATGACCACATCCAAAGCTGGATGTTTTGATGTTGGATTAAGCGCCATGCAAAGCGGCTTGAGCGAGGCGTATGGAAAAAATTAGGGCGGCGGTCAGAACCAGCTTGTATAGTTGTGTATGGCTGAAAACTAAAATCTAATCTGTATTAGAGACCCAGCCGGGCTCTTTCTTCTGCTCAAGGCTATATGACTTGGGAATACGAGGAACATGAGAGAAATATGGTACAGGGGCCGGGCGGACTATCTACATCATGGCGTGGCCGTCAATGCCGATGACCTTGCCGTTGACCCAACCACCGTCGTTGGAGGCCAGGAAGCACACGACACGGGCAATGTCGATGGGGAGACCGACACGGTGCAGGGGCGACCAGGTGGCAGCGTACTGGCATGTGTTAGCGGGGGATCGGAAGTTTTCGCGGGGGACAAAGGAGCGACCTACCTCATCGACAGCCTCGTCGTTCAGGTTGGCACCGTCGGGGATGTACTCGCGGCAGACCTCGTGGTACATGTCGGTCTTGATACCGCCGGGGGCGATGCAGTTGACGGTGATCTTCTTGTCGCCAAAGTCGACGGCCATGCAGCGCACAAAGGTCTCAATGGTGCCCTTGCTGCCCGAGTAGATGGCGTGCTTGGGGACACCCTTGGCCTGGCCGGTGATGGAGCCCATGAGGATGACGCGGCCGCCGACCTCGAGGTGCTTGTAGGCCTCGCGGGCGACGAAGAACTGACCGCGCGTGTTGATGTGGAAGACGCGGTCGAACTCCTCGGGCGTGACGTCCTTAACGTGGCCGAAGGAGACGACGCCGCTGTTGGAGCAGACAATGTCGAGCTTTCCCCACAGCTTGACGGCCTCGGCGAACATCTTGACGATCTGGTCGACGTCGGAGACGTTGGCCTTGATGGAGGCGGCGTCGGATCCACCCTTCTTGATGGCGGCGACGACCTCCTCGGCCGAGTCGCGGCTGTTGGCATAGTTGACAATCACCTTGGCGCCGCGGCGGCCGAGCTCCATGGCCATCTCGCGACCGATACCACGGCCTGCGGATACTGCGTTAGCCTCGTGCCGTTGCGGGGGCGAGTTCGCCGATGATAGCGATATGTTCTCGCATCCACCCGACTTGGACAGCCGGGACGGCCTCCCATTGGATGGGGGGCGTGGCTACGGAAGTCCGACGGGGGTGGATAGTGCCCAGAAAAGGAAGGCGGGGCCCAACCGTGTCGATCACCCATTGGAGGGGTCCTCAACAGGGTAAAAGGGGGGGTATAACCGCCCCGGACAAGGGCGAGGGCGAGAGAAGACGACTTACCGGCACCCGTGACGAGAGCAACCTTGCCCTCGAGCGAAGCCGAGGCCAAACCCAGGGGACCGGGAATGGCATCGTACTTGCTGCCAGTGCGCTCGGAGGTGATACCAGGCATCTTGAAGGTGGGTAGGATGTGAGAAGGTGGGTTTCGTGTTTTTTTTGGTGAGGAGATGGAAGTGAGTGATCTGTCTGGTATGGTGCTGCTGGCGGCTGGTTGCTGGCGGATGAGCTGGTTGAACATTTCCGGCAGAGTCGTGAGGACCGGATCGCTTATATAGCACATTCTCGGCCATCCGTCTGACTGTAGGGAGCCAGGCCAACCCTCCAGCCCCCGACCCCGTCCGGCCGCTTTGGGCGCAGGGCTCCCGGCCGGCGGACAAGATTTGGAGAAGTCGCGGAGCGAAGCAAGTTGGACGGACACACAGTATGACCAGACACGCCTTTCGCGCCCTTCCCCCCTCCTTTACCCGAGAGGCGAGAAGGACGAGGCCCTGGCCAAGACCAGCATACCCACGAACGGATCATAGCCAAGACTAGATTTAGAGTTGCTGGCTGGGGGGGCGTTCTGGAGGAGAGGGCTGCTCAGCTCGAACCCCGTCTCCGTCTCACGCGCCCTCGTTCCTTCCGAGTGGCCCCCCCGCCTCCCCCAAAAGTGTCCGGACACGCTCCGGTTGAGGGTTCAGATCTCAGGGAAGAAGGCGACTGCTGTTCTGACGTCCGGCGCACAGTGCCGCCCGGTCCTCACGCGCCCCTCTTCGCTCCCCCGTCCTTCGACTTTGTCTCGCTCTTTTTACTTCTCTCTTGCCCTCGCTCTCCGGTCGGGCCCACTACTTTCACGGACCAGACCATCTACCTCCAAGCTTGGCCGGCCTGTTGCGTTTTGCCGCCACGGGACCCGGCGAGGGACAATTGGGTTCGAGAGGACGCCGGTATTTCCTTTACGTCGGCCTTCTGATTTCTTTTCTTTTTTCCTTCGCCCTATCCTCGCCTCGCGTCCCATGGTTAAACCGCCGTCCGTTGCCCGTGGCGCTATCACCGGTCGCCCGTTCATCGCTTTTCCCCCACCAGCTTCTCTCGTGCCGCATAGCTCGGCCTTGGTATATCGCGAACGGTCCTTCCCCCCCTCCCCGCGACCGCATACCCACTCGCACCTGCCGCCTCTGCAACGCTCGCGAGCGGTTGGTCCGCGCCAGACCGTTATCGGCTTGTCGCGTCGACTTGCCCGGGACCGAGCACGAGGTTTAAAAAAAAAGTACATGCTGTGTTTATCTAGGTGGGCGCTTGGCATGCACAACGCATCCACTGCCCGCCACGCAAATGGCTGATCTTCCGCCGCAAAAAGCATCGTCTTGTCAACGCGCAGTACGGACGCCTGCACTGGTCGGCTGCTGTTCAGTATTGGCGTGCGACACAACAAAAACCTAACACCGACACTGGAACTGTGAGCGTCGCCGAGCTCCGTATCGCCTGCGAGAATGGAACTGGGCGTCGTCCTTCTATACCGTCCACTCCCAGTCATTTACCCGACAGGTATGCGCTTGTAGCAATGGGTGCGTGTGTGCGTGGCTCTGGCCTACGGTGCCAACGCTAACCCAATTCACAAGTGCACCGTTTTGCTGCACGATATGTGCTCGTCCCCTTCCCGGGGGTTCTAGTTTTCCTTCGGTCCGGGTATAATTCCTTTTCCAGTGGTTGGACTGTTCAAGAAACACCGCCTGAGCCGTCTATCCCTCCTCCATGCAGCACTTCACACCTTGCCGTAGCTGCATCTAAGAACTACTCAACCGCCGTAAAGCGAAGCCTCCTTGACCCCATCACGGCCCGAGACTTACGGTCTGCGAGTGCGCCTGGCCAACCGGCTATCAGCAGCCACGCGGTCAACTCACCGCCCCCATCCCGCGGGCCTGGAGGGAGGCTGAGCCGGTGAAGAAGGCAACCTAGACATTGCGGATAGTGCTCTGTTCAGCATTATGGAGCGCCCCACGGTCCGGCCAGCCCGCCAAGGACGGCAGATAGCCAGACTGTCGGAATGCCTTCTTGATTGGCGGAGTCTGGCCCAACGCAGCAGTATTCCACGTGAGCTTTCTCGGCCAGGAACGACCGGCGGATGGGCACAGGGCCGCGACAGCGCAAGCGCGTGTCTGAGGAAAGGGGGGGGCGTCTGGCATGACGACGAACGCAGCCCCCCTCCCAAGACCATGTCAACATGCAGACATAGGGAAGAAACGGTGGCTTGCGCGTCAAACCCCGCAAGCCGTGTCTCTCGATCCCACTTATACAGCATGACCAGCCCTCCACGATACCCGCTCTACGGCTGCACGGCACTTCCCCCTTTCGAGCCGCGACTACCGGTGAGATGGCCATGCGGCATCCGTCCATCAAACGCGCAAACGGGAATAGCCGTGCACACACACGAGCGAGGGCACAGAATGGTCTCAAACAGCCAGCAAGGTGGGGTGGAAGAAGGGCTGCCCCGCTTCCCCAGTCTGGTCCCGTGTCTCGGGCCGGAGCCTCTTCCGAGCCGACATGGATGAGGTGGCACTGGACGGCGTGCAGCTTTTCCGGGGCACTGGCCCGGGGGGCGGTTCTTTCTTGCACCGCCCACAAACCGGCCGTTTATATCCACCTGGGCCGTGGAGGCGAACATGTGCTTCCCTACGGACCTGGGTCTCCTGGGTTACATAACCGGCCATGCCTCCCCTAGCCCCGTACCCTTGCGCCCCATATAGGGGCGCAGGTTCAAGGCCAAATTCCCAACCAGACAAACCGTTTTACAAGGCCAGCCACAGAGTGACGAGAGCGGCCAATCCCGACGCCCCAACGGTCTCTCCCCGAGCCAAACCTTTGGCTCCCGACTCGGGTACGCTGGAGGGTGGGGAAGAGGGCTCGGGGCTCGCCTCGTCCGCAGACCCCGACGCGGCTCGGTCCGATGGCCTGGGCGCGGCCCCGGAGCCCGCGCCGTCGGTGGACGGGGCTGGGGATTCGCGGGCCGAGCCGCCGGTCTCGGGGGTCGGGGTCGAGGTCGGGCTCGGCCCGCCCGTGGAGTCAGGGTAGTAGTAGGAGATCCAGGTGGAGCACGACTCGTAGCACGTGTGGGTGCCCATGAAGACGGTGCTCGAGACGTAGACGGGCGGCGCGTACAGGGTGCCGCCCTCGTAGTCCCAGCGGTGGGTGACGGGGAACTCGGGCTCTTCCTGCCGCTTGTCCCAGCCGAACCCGGCCGAGTGCGTGCGCATCGGCACGTCCCTGCCCGACAGCGCCGCCACCGACGTCGCGAAGCAGTCCGGCGGCGGGTACTGGAAAACGCCGTACCGCTGCCCGTCGTGAACCGTGGTGACATCCTGTCCAAAGTCGTAGGAGGGCTTGGCCTCGAAGTCATACGCGCTGTGGGAAGAAGGGTCAGCGAGTGCGGGGGGCATCTCACCCGGGGGGGCCGAGGGAAGGGGGGAGGTTCATATTTACTCAGGGCAGCAGCGGACTTGATGGTAGACGGCGTCGTAGTAGCCGACGGTGTAGAGGTGCGTGTCGTAGGCCGGGCGGGTGCTGGTCAGGACAGCCGTGTAGCCGGCGGGGCAGGCGGCGTAGTAGGAACCATCGGCGTCGGACGGGGCCGGGGGTGCGCACGACGAGGCGGCGCCGAACTCGTTGCCGCCGACCTGGGTAACGGCGCAGCGCAGCCAGGCGGGCCTGCTGTCGGGGTACCGGCGGCCCGGTGCCGACGTGACGTAGCAGCTCGTCGTCACGGACCAGACGTTGGCGGGGTCGGTGCAGTCGGGCGGCGGCGTAAAGCGGGCCGTCGCCGGCGCCGCCACGGGCGCGTCGGCGAACGTCGCCGTGAAGGCCGCCGGGCAGTCGCCGCCCCAGCACGTCGAATGCGCCGCGTACCCGCCGTAGTACTCGGTCGCCGTCACCGTCACGGCGCCGGCGTACAACACCGCGTCGTCGGCCCACGTTGTCGTCGTCGTCGTCTCCTCGGCGTCGCGCGCCGCCCCCGCCACCGTCACCGTCACCACCGACGAGCGCAGTACCTCGACCGACGTCGCAATGCAGCCCGGCCGGTCCAGCGGTCGGTAATTCACCGTCCACCCGTCCCCCTTCGTCGAGTACGGGTTGCGGTACCAGTCGTGGTGGTACGAGTAGGCGCTTCAATCACGAATCAGCAGGGTCGGTACCCACGATCCACCTCGGGCAACCGAGGACGGGCGCCCCGGCCGGCCCCCCGTAAACATACTCTGGGCAGCAGATGGTCGTGACGGCGATGCCCCCGTCGGGGTCCCGCGAGGGGGCGTAGAACTCATCGTCGTCCCTCCAGGTGACGGCTGCCGTGAAGCTGGCGGGACAGCCCGTGTAGTACGTCGGCCCGGCGCCCCGCCCCGTATCCGGATAGCACGGGTCCAAGTCGCGGCCGGTCCGCGGGCGGCCGTGGTGGGCGAACGAACAGGGCTCCAGGCTCGCCGGAACCGAGGCGTCGTCGCGGCAGGGGCCCTCGAGCAGCCAAAGGTTGGACGGCGCGAAGCACGTCGGGTCCGGCTGGAACACGGTCGTGACGGCGGCGGACCCCATGAGTGGCGATGCGGGGGGAGGGGCGCTCCCGAAATGGGCGAGGCCGCGGATCTTTGTGGTTTCCAGCGTACGGGAATCGGGCGACGGCGGTGCTCAGCGGCCGGTCTCACGAACGGAGGTGAATAGACGGGGACACTGCACTTGGGTACCGGGGGATCAGCATTGCAGACGACGGCGGCGGCGGCGATGGATAGGGACATATAAACACGGCAGCCTGACCCGCCAAGTGGCCCAACCCCCCAAACGCGGATAGGACGACGAGAACGGCGCCAAGGGCAAAACCGCTTATGGATGCCGTAACCCGTGGAGCGAAAGTTGAACGCGAGGGGAATAACACCTATCACACGACGGGCCCGTTCTTGGCGTCAGCCCATCGGCTTCGCTTCCTTCGGATCTACGGCAGAGGCTGAGAAACAGGACAGGGGGGGGAGAGAAAAAAGTCTCGGCAGCGGGGGAACGGATAGCTGAGAACTCGGCATCACAACAAGTCGGGCAGAAGGACGCCGGCGGGTTCTCACACGCACTAGAAGGGGCCTAGCATTTTGCCGCTTCATGAACTACCCACGCGCCAAGCGGCCTACGTGCTCGCCCCAGCTCGTGCCCTCTGTTACAGCACCCGCCGGTAGACCATCTACATGTTGCTTCCGCCGGCCTGCACGACGATGGGGTCGGCGCCGACGCGGCGGGCCTCGGCGTCGAGGGCGGCGATCTCGGCGGCGACGTAGGGGATGCCGGTGCGGGCGCGTTCGGCGGCGGTGAGCTGCTCGAGCTCGCCGGGGAAGTAGACGCGGGCGACGCCGGCGGCGGGGGCGGAGCCGACGACGCGGTCGTGGAGGTGCTGCATGCGGGCGCGGAAGTCGTCGAGGGGCATGAAAAGGTCGGGCTTGAGCGCGACGAGGAAGTGCCCGACGTCGGCCGGCCGCGACGGGTCGTACGGGTTCGCCACGCCGCCCGCGTACGCCGACCCCGAGAGCACGCCCGAGAAGACGTCCATCATGATGGCGAGCGCCGAGCCCTTGGGCCCCCCCATGGGCAGCATGACGCCTCCGAGGGCCCTGTTGTGGGGGGGAGGGGCGAGGAGGCCCCGTCGTTAGCGAAAAACAGGCACGCCGGACAGGAGGAACCCCCGAGTGGGGGAAAAAAAAGCCGAGGGGCGAGGGAAAGTACTCACGCCGCCGGGTCGTCGGTGGGCCGTCCCTCGGCGTCCAGCGCCCAGTCCAGGGGGATCTTCTCGCCGCGGCGTTGGGCCTTGTAGATCTTGCCGCGGGCGGCGACGGAGGGGGCCATGTCGAGGATGAAGGGCTGGTCGCCGCCGGGGGCGCCGCAGGCGATGGGCGAGACGCCGAGGAGCTTCTCGCGGGCGCCCCAGGCGGGCAGGGCGGGGCTCGAGTTGGTGAAGACGAGGCTCATCATGCCGGCGTCGAGGGCCTGCTGGACGAGCCAGGCGCTCATGCCGAAGTGGTTCGAGTGCTTGACGCTGACGAGGCCGACGCCGTAGACGCGCGCCATGTCGACGGCGGCCGCCATGCCGGCGTGCGCCGCCACGGCGCCGAAGCCGTTGCGCCCGTCCACCTGCGCCACCACGGGCGTCGTCTGCGTCAGCGCCGGCTCCGCCGCCGCCGCCAGGACCCCCTGCCGCACCCGCGCCATGTACGACGGGATCCGGTTAATGCCGTGCGTGTCCACCCCCCGGAGGTCCGCCGCCACCAGGCACGCCGCCACCGTCGCCGCCTGCGCCGCCGGCACGCCGTTCCCCCGCAGCACCCCCTCGGCAAAGCGCCGCGCATCCTCGGCCGTCACGTAGAGCTTGCCCTCTTCGCCCCCGGCGGCTTCCTCCGGGGCCGGTTCCGCCACCGTTCGAGACGGCTCGGGATCGGAGAGGTCGGGCCCGGCGGAGGGCGTTGCTGTAGACGAAGACATGATGCTGCACAAGTAATACGTCTCGCGGCGGATTTAGTCGGAGCCAAGAGAACAGAACCCTGGTGCCAGGGATTTTAAACCCCAGATACTGGGCGAGGTGATTCACCCGGGCTGAGCCGGCTTCGGACCTGGGGTCGAGTCAGCGCCAACAGGGTCTCCACAATACCGATTCCGGGAAAACCCCGCATAGGGCAGAAACTTGGTACATGTACATGTAACAGTACTAATAGAAATGTCCAGTCCGGCGACGAACCAGGGCAGAGACGAATCTATCCCAAACCACGGCCAGCCAGGTGCTCTCCAATGAATTCAAGGCGGCGGCGGGTGAGAATTTGACTGTATCCAAATTTATAGACGGCATTGAACCCGCAGGCTACGATGGAAACGCACGTGCCGTGGTTTCGTGCAAATACCGTCGCGATACTCTGCCGACAGGGTTTCAAGGGGGGGGACCGCAAAGCCGTGCCACCAATATCGGTTTCCGCTGAAGGTGCCATGGGATGCTACGTGAGTGCGCCTTCTCATAGCGCGGGGTCGTTCATACAATAATCCACGTTCCCCGGCGGGTTCCCCCAGTAACTGGGAAAGGGAATCGGCTTGCCGCCCGCCCCGAAAAACACAAAAGTCATGACGAAAACAATGACCTGAGTGCCGCCTTCCAGGCCGGCGCAGAGAACATAGTTATACTTGAGGAACCAGTCGGGTTTGTAACTGAACGCGTGCTGGGTCAGCCTCGGCCGAGGGCAGGCACCGGGGGGGGGGGGGGGGGGTGGGGGTGAGGAGTAGAAGGAGGAGACGACATACCGGCGGAGGTAAAACTGGCTCCAGAAGGCGACCATAAAGAAGACGAGAACGGACGAGTTGATACCGACGCACAGGAGCCCGATGTGCCCGGCGATGATGGGCACGTTGATCTTGTCGAGCCCCAACTTGGGCCACATGCGGTGGCCAAAGTAGATGGGCAAGGGGGCCACAAACCCGAGGGCGAGAGCTAGGGGTACCCACTGGTAGGTACTGCCCCAGGAATACATATACTTTGCCAACCCGCCCTGGCATGCATCGGCATGATCAGCACTCGGGAGCGCCCGACGAAGACTGGGGACCGACTCACCCACGACACAGCTTGGGTGTTGAAACTCTGCAGGCTGGCCCCCGACCAGATGTGGGTGCCCTCGATGGACAGCCTGCGCCAAAGTCAGTACTCGGGCCTCGCCAGCAACCGGCCAGGGGGGGGGCCCGCGGCGGCTCACAGTATATCGCGCTGGGCCGAGGTGATGCTCAGCATGACGACGTAGTTGATGACGCCGCCGACCAGCGTGCCAACGAGCTGCATGGTGAAGGTGCAGCGCGGCGGCAGCTTGGCGTACTGGCCGAGCTTGAGGTCTGTGAGGAGGAGGAGCGCCTGGCTCACCGAGTTGTGGCCGAACAGGGTGAAGTACATGTTGGCCACGGGCCGGCCGGGCTCGAGGTAGGCGCCGATCATCTGCACGAGGCTCGATATGGGCACGGTAAAGCCCGTGAGCCCGCTCTGCGCGCCCGTGAAGAGAATCATGACGCACGCCAGCAGCGTCGTGATGGTGAACTCCCACCACCGCATCCCCGACTGCGTCTGGTAGATGCAGAAAACCCCCGACGCCACCGCCACCGCGAACACCGACGCGTACCACCAGTCGGGCACGTCCTGGTACACACGCATGAGCCGGTAGTGCGGATCCAACCTGCCCGGCCCCCTCTCCATCGTTTCCTCTTCCTTCTCCTCCTCCTCCTTCTCCTCCTCCTTCTTCCCGTTCCAGAACTTCCACGCCTCCGGCCGGGAGAACCGCCCGAGACTCCGCCACGAGAGAAAAGCGAACGCACTCTTCAGGTCGTCCCAGTTGTAAAGCACCAAGTGCGTGATGGTCGCCGTGATAGCCAGGTTCTCGGTGAGGTTGTGCGAAGCGTAGGTGGCCGATATGTACGGTATTCCCTCGCGCATGAGCTTGGCTTCGTCGACCTGACCCTGGCCGTCCAGGACGGCGGTCTGGTTGAAGCGCACGTAATGGGTGCCGTTGGACTCCGGGGAAAACAACAGCTGTGACAGGAAGGGGAAGTCCTGGGCCCGCCATACGTTGCCGTAGTAGATACCGGCGAAGACAGCCAGGCATAGGATGTACCCGATGAAACCGTTGAGAATGGTCTGACTTTGGTTAGGAGGCGCTGCTGAAATCTAAAAGGGGCCCTACTTACCATGGCCGGCAGGAACAACGCCGCGCTCGTGATGTACTGAAAGTCGAAACAAAATGAAAGCAAGCCGAGGCCTTCGTTGCCATTTCCTCCTCCGAAGATCCTGGTAAAGTTCATGTCGTTTCTTTGCGCCAGACAAAACACACTGACGGCCGTCAAAACCGGCATAATGTATTCGGGAATCGTTTCCCACAAGAAGATGGCAACGAAGACCCAGTAGAAGAGCCTCATCTGCGGCCTCATGTCCATCTTCTTCCGGTGCAGCGTTTCGAGGAGCGACATGATCGGCAGGTTGTGAGGGAAGACGAACTGGGCCGTGTCAGTGGGCTGGGACAGCGACACCACGTCCGCTACGTACCTTGGTCGGGTATACCAGCACTTTTCGAAGGAGGCCGGCAATCCCGTAGCCGAGGCATTGGGACGAGAATATCAGGAGAATCTGAGCAACGCGGGTCCGTCAGCCTGGCTTACTCGGGTAGCAGGGGCGGCGGACGCTTAGGGCGGGCAAAAGAGGCCCGTCCCCTTTGCCATCGACGTACGCATATGACGGTGTGCGGTAGGGTATTGTACCAAATCCGCTGCACCGCCAGCACCGAGACCGCCCGCGCGCTGTGGGCCGCCGTCTGGCTCATGACGAGGATGGCCACATGCTCCTTGGCGTGGAAGGGGTGCGGGTTGAGCAATCGCCCCAGCCACCCTCTTCTTGGGATCAGCTCCAGCAGCAGTGCCAGCGCGTAGCTTACGACGACGAGGAACGTGGTTGATATACCCAGGACCTGGGGTTTGAACTGATATACGGTCGCGAGCGTCGCCGAGAACGCTGATAAGGCGAGTCCTGCAGGCCGAGGTTAGCACGCGGGAAGAAAAGTCGGGCCTTGCGGGAACCCCTATACCCAGAAACCAAGCCCTAAAGGTCCACGGGTTGAGAGAAGGGTCGTCCTCTACATGCAAGGCATGCAGGGCAATCTCCTCCATCTTTTGCAGTTTCGTGTAGGCGGATTCCTTTCCATCCTCGGCCACCGGTCCGGAGCTCGGCGTCGACCCCGGATGGCTTTTTTCGGCCACGTCTGACTGCGCATCCGGCGTCGTTTCCACGCTTTTCTCCTCGGGCGTGGTCGGAGACCCAACCCTCAGGTCATTCTCGGACAACCCGCCCCTTGGCTCGAAGATCCCACTCGCATGCTCACCGCAGCCAGGGCCACGGGAGCCGTCAATTTGTTGAGAGGTCATAATCTTTAGTGATTTCTTTCCAGGCCAGAGTCCCCGGCTTGCAAAGTGGCCACGTTCGGCGGCGTACTTGCCTTCGTTTATGTAGAGCCAACTTATTCCGCCTCATCCATTCGTTCGTCCCATTGATGGGGAACCTATGTCCCGGGGTCCGACCTGCATCGCGAGCTATACACTGCCAATCTTTGACTTGACGAGTGGCTTGCATCTCACTAGACGATTCAACGTAGGTGCTCTGGTGCAAGTGAGTATCATAGCATCAAGGGGCGGGAAATGGGAGACCAATGCAGCACTAATGCAACACTGCCGAGGACCCGTATCCCGTATCCGTCTGGGTACAGGACACGGGGACAGTCACTGCTCTTCGACACGTGCTTGGACATCAACGCGTCCATGCCAAGAGCGTCAAATATCCGATATGAGTAAGCCCCGTGCCTCTGATGGCGTTGGCAGACCAGGGCTCGGATTTTACGACAAGCATGGCGCCCGGATACGATCCAAGTTCGTGGCGAGAGGTCAGGAACCGAGGCCGGCGCAAAGCGCTTTAGTGTTGATGCCAGAATATTGTCAGCTTGTTGTCATCGTCAAATCTGGGAGGAGGCAGTTCAGAGCCCAATTGGACAAACTTCAGCTCCCCCGTTGAGTACTACGTCTTTCTTTTGATGCCCAGGAAACCTTCACGGGCATAGGACCTAAGCAGCCAGCCTAGGCCCGCAGCGCACCGGTCAGGCATATATAGACATTCACCACCATCTTTGCCTCTCGGAAGTGGCGTGTAAAGAAGGGTAAATCAGGTTGGGAGAGGCATGGTGAGGTTGCCGAACCGGTTCCCTTCGCATTGTATGAACCAAGCAAAACCCGCCCAGGTATTGGCTGCCGTGGATCGAGAAACTTTCAGGTAGTATTTGTGGATGTACACGCTCTATTCGTAGGTGAACCACGCCTCGGCCATGTACCGCGTGTAGACCATGTGTCATTGCTGCGAGTTTCCCACAATAAGACCTCGATGCCCGCTCCAGTCAACTTCAGACGGGCGCTCGGGCTGACTGCCACATTACCCGGTAGCGCCGATGCATCGTTGCATGGCGAGGCCGTGTCGTTCCCCTGCAAAGCGAAGAGGCGCCTTGTGGCTGTATGCGCAGAGGCAACGTCGATTAACAGCGGCACGTCACGATTCGTACTGGGCTAAAGGGAGGCAACGCCGGGTCCCTCGGTAGAAATTGCCGTCGCGCCTCTTCAGGGCGTGTCGACCGGACCCGAGGCCGTGAGGAAATCAAAATCGACACCACGGTCCGCCTGGTTGACCGATCGCATATACAACCCTCGGTAGCCGCGCATGGTCTCCCTAGCAATCCAGGGGTTTGTCGACTCTCCGTGGGCTCTCGCGCCGTAGACGCTGCTTTGCCTCGCTGTTGCTCTTTTCTGTATCTCCTCCTCGGCAAGTTCGACTACGAGTAGCCTGCGGTCTACGTCGCATGTGATCATGTCGCCGTCTTGCACAATGCCCAAAACCGACGCGGGGTCTGCGGACTCGGGAGATATATGCAAGCCTATGGTGCCCCCGGCCGTGCCGCTCATTCTGCCATCCGACAGCCGCAGCATGTCGACCACCCCCTGGGCCGCCAGCTTCCGCGGAATGGGGATAAGACCGGCCTCGGGCATGCCCGGATTCCCGACGGGGCCAATGCCTTGCAGCACGAGTACACTGTCGGCCGTGACGAGCAGGTCTGGGTCGTCGATCCGCTCTGCCATGTCGGCCGTCCCGGAGAACACCACCGCAGGTCCCGAATGCGAGAGAAGACGCCGGTCCTTCGACGCACTGGCTTTCATCGCAGCCCGCCGGGGCCAAGTTGCCGCGGAGAACCACGAGGGAGGAACAAGGATAAAGGGGTGCCGACAAGGATCGGATGCAGTACGTCGGACTATCGGGGGCCAACGGGCGGAACCGCGTAGCGTCAAGCTCCTGTCCTAGGGTTTGGCCGGTGACGGTCCTTGCATCGAGATGGAGGAGCGGCCTCAGCTCGTGCAGCAGAGCAACCATGCCGCCCGCGTTGTGGAAGTCCGTCATGTAGTTCTCGCCGCTGGGCTTCAGGTCAACCAGCAGAGGCGTCCTTCGCCCGATTTGGTCGACGGTATCCAGCGAGATGGTGCCGGCCACGGCGGGGTGTCGGTTGGCGATGGCCAGCAGGTGCACAACGGCGTTGGTGGAGCCCCCTATGGCCTGGAGAACCGTGATGGCGTTCAAAAAGGATTCCCGGGTTAAGAGCTGCTGCGGCGTGAGCTGGCTTTTGGCAAGGGCCACGGCCCTGGCCCCCGCATCTTCGGCAACGCGGAGCCGCGCCGAGGATACGGCAGGGGGGGTGGCGCCTTGAATGGGCATCATGCCGAGTCCGGCCAGGAGACAGGCCATTGTGCTCGCTGTGCCCATGACTCCACAGGTGCCGGCCTCGGGACTCGTTCAGCGACGGACGGACGGGCACAAGCGGGCAGACTCACGGTTGGGGCCAGCTCGTCGTTCAACTCTCCAATCTCCTCGATATCGATGACGCCGGCACGGTATCTTGCCCAGTTGTTACGACAATCGGTGCAGGCGCCGATGCGGGTGCCGCGGTGGCTCCCCGGCATCATCGGACCGGTTAAAAGGTGTATGGCGGGCTTGTTCGCGGACACGGCGCCCATGGTCTGAGCAGGCGTGGTCTTGTCGCAACCTGGGCGGATTATCAGCCAGGCCGGCAGCTTCGATCAGCCGAGCCGCCGGGCTTACCGCCGATCAAGACGACCGAGTCCACGGGTTGCGCTTTGATCATCTCCTCCGTGTCCATGCTCATCAGATTCCGCAGGAACATGCTCGTCGGGGCCGCGAAGGACTCATGCAGGCTGATGGTGGGAAAATCGATGGCGAGCCCGCCCTGGAGCTGGACCCCTCGCTTGACAGCCTCGAGGAGCTGGGGAACATTGGCGTGGCAAGGGTTGAAGCCCGAGTAAGTATTGACGATGCCGACGATGGGCCGCGACAGCGCATCCTCGCTGTAGCCCAGGGCCTTGATGAAGGCCTTGCGCAGGAACAGGGAGAAGTGCGCGTCTCCGTAGGAGGACAGCCCTTGGCGAAGGCCTGCACCTGCACGCAGCGGCTGGGAAAGATCGTAATCCGACCGGGAAGCCGGCGCAGTCTCGCTCTCGGACGGCTCTGCCATAATCACGGGCGCGGATGACCGTTGGTGGTCGGATCTGGTGCGTGAGCCGTTCCGATTTCCCTGGGCGCCAGTGGGAGCTGAAGATGGCATAGCACAAGATACAGCGGGGATATGGCGATGCCGAGACGTCCGGTTGGACGGCTGCCTCGGTCATCGGGTCGATATTGTCACTGCTACGGCGGGGACGGACGCAGGACCAACACAAGCTCCCTCGGTGATGACACGGCGCTCGTCCATAAGTACCTCTCTCCCGTATCGTTCACTAGTACACACCTCTTAAATCTGTACGACGGATGATGTTGGAATAGATACCACTCTCCCACGTTGTTTTGTTTACATACTTACCCAACTTAAGCTGTGCGACGGTTGCATTGTTCCACTGTTCTCGACCCCCGCCCCGCGGGATGGGGATGTGATCATAGTAAGCCCACCAGTGACTCGTCCAAACGTCAGGAGTAGTTCGTCTTTCGAGGAACAGAGTCTGCATCGCCGGTAGGCGGCTCGCGGATCGGGGTCCAGATGAAGTCCAGACGGAGATGACATGAAGACCTAAACTCCGCGTCGGCCTCCGTCCTGCAGGGGGGGCCACCACGAAGCGCCAGGCAATTCCGCTCGCGATGCCAATCTAACCCCAGCCGCATCATCACGGCCGACGTCATGTCGCTCTCATCGCGGATCCAGCCAGCGCTAAAGAGCCCTGTCGACGCAGATCCGGGCGGGTTGGCTGGCTTGCGGCAGGGGGTGGGGGGGCAAAAGGCGCCATCGGGAACCCCCCTTCTGCTGCTGCCGCTGTTGCTTCTGCTGCTGCTGGTAGTGGACGGCAAGGGTCATTTCCCGCTTCGGCTCGCTTTTGACTGGGTTCCTGTTGCCGCCGTCTTTTTCCTCAATAAGATCTATTCCTCGGCCACCCGCGCCTGTATGTAACGTCGGATCTGCGTCTCCCTTTGCCGCGCGGTTCACGCCCAGCTCCTGTGTATATTTTGCCCTCTCTCGTCCCCCCAGCGCCCCCTCCCCCACCCTGCCTGGCGTCTTTTCGATCCCCTCGCCGCGCGCCCGCCATGACGAAGTCGGACTCGATTCACCGTGTGCCCTCCGCGGGGGGCCCCGAGCACGGGTACCCGCAGGGGCATCTCGGCCACCTCACCGCGTCCGAGGAGCAGGCGCTCAAGGACTTCAAGGCGTTCCTGCAGGAGAAGGGCCTGTGGCAGCCGGGCCCGCCGCCGTCCCATGATGACCCGACCTTGCTGTAGGTTTCGCCTCCTCCCCCTGGCGCTCGCGGCGCATTCCGGCGCCGTTTCCTTTGCGCCCGAGAGGCTGATCTACCCCCCCCGGGGCTTGCAGCCGCTTCCTCCGAGCGCGCAAGTGGGTGGTACAGGACGCCTACGTCCAGTTCAGCGAGACGGAAAAGTTCCGCAGCGCCAACCAGATCGACGTGCTGTACGACACTATCGACGTCGACGCGTACGAGACGTCCAAGAAGCTGGTGAGTTGGACCCCTCTTTCTCCGGGCGCCCCAAGTCGCCGGTAAACTTTATGCAGGACATTCGTGGATGGCTAATCAGAGCCCCAGTACCCCATGTTCACGGGACGACGGGACCGCCGGTACGTTGCCAAAATAACTACCGCTACTTGAACCGAAATCCCAGACCCCTCCATCCCTACAAGGCGCGCGCGCGCAAAAAAAAAAAAAAAAAGACAAAATAGCGTTGTGGGCAAGCATGCTAACGAGACCCGGCCGGCCCGTCCCCAGAGGTATTCCCATCTACGTCTACCAGATCCGCCACCTCGACTCGAGCACCGTGGCCAAGTACGAGAAGTCGACGGACACGACGTATAGCAGCGCCAAGACGGACGGCAAGACGCCCGCCAAGGAGCTGCGCCTGTTTGCGCTCTACGAGAACCTGACGCGCTTCGCGCAGCCGCTGTGCTCCCAGACGACGGACCGCGAGCACGCCGGAACCCCCATTACCCTGAGCACCAACATTGTCGACATTTCCAACGTCAGCCTGCGCATGTTCTGGAACCTCAAGTCGCACATGCAGGCCGCCAGCACGCTGGCCACGGCACATTACCCCGAAACCCTGGATCGTGCGTTTTCCCCCTCAAGGTTGTATGTGTGGGCTCGGGGGAAGCCAAAGCTGACGAATCCCTCCCAGGCATATTCATCATCGGCGCGCCCTCCTTCTTCTCGACGGTATGGGGCTGGGTGAAGAAGTGGTTCGACCCCGTGACCGTGTCCAAGATCTTCATCCTGGGGCCGCACGAGGTGCTGCCCGTCCTCACGTCGTTCATTGACGTCAAGAACATCCCCAAGGTGTACGGCGGCGAGCTGGAGTGGGACTTTTACGACGAGCCCCTGTTCGACGACGAGATCAACCGCATCATGAGGTGGGAGAACGGCCACACCAAACTGCCGCCCGGCCCCATGTACTGGCGGCCGTACGACGACGGCACCGGCCCGCGCCTCGAGCTCGTCGCCGTCGGCAGCCAGAACAAGCACCACCGCATGGAGCGCGTCGCCACGATTCCCGTGGCCTTCCCGAACGGCAAGCCGGCGGCGGTGGCCCCCGTCCCAGCCCCGGCGGAAACCACGGCGGCCGCGCCGCCGGTCGCCGACGCCGTCAAGGCCGAGGTGCCCGCCTCGGCCGAGGCTGCCGCCAGCGGCCTGAAAGACTTGTCGCTCCAGGATGAGCAGGCCGCCGTCCTCTCGGAAAAGTCGGCCGCGGACGTCGCGCCCGAAAAGGGGACTGTCGCCTCGCAGTAATGATGGTGCGCGTGTAAGGGTGTTGCGGGAGTTAACGGGTTGGAGTACAAGGGGGCGTACCGCCAAATTCTGCATACGCATATGCTTGATTTTTGCCTATTAGTTTGCATCTAGACTCCAATATAGACAAGATGTCCATCCTGGACCGCAGGCCCTGCCGTTCGTGTGACGGAGCCGGGCCCGCCTATTTCGTAGGTGTTACGAGGACCTCTTGCGCCAGGGGGGTATACGCTAATGCCGTTCTCCGGAAACCCGATTGCAACCCCAACGCCGTGCCTGTTTGTATGCCTCACGCGCCTTTGGCGATGTCGTGCGGGCGTTTCCCCCTTTCCTCCGAAGGCTGCGCGCCGGGGAAAGCGCGACGACGTCAGGGCCGTCAGCCCTGGGCGCCGTTCCGCTTCCGCCACTCGAGGATGCCGCGCTCGACCTCCTGCCAGGTGACGCCGTCGCGGACGAGCTGCATGGTGACGCCGAGCTTCTCGGTGTCGCGGTTGCGACTCTCGTCGTCGAAGAAGAGCATGTCGGTGTAGGCGATGCCGGTGCGCTTGGCGATGGCCTCGAAGTGGCGGATCTTGCTGCTGGGGTAGATCTCGAGGCCGGCGTCGAAGAAGTCGAGGGCGCGGCGGGCCTTGTCCTTCTTGGCGGCGCTCTTGGGGGGCTCGCCGGCGCCGTCGGCGCCCGCGGCGTCGGGGGGGGCCAGGACGGCGCTCGCGGGCGGCAGGTGCAGCAGCTTGAGCATCTCGCGGGCGAGGTCGGGGGCGCAGGTGCGGCTGGCGACGGCGAGGCGGAGGCCGGCGAGGCCGAGGCCGTGCAGGACCGAGGGCACGTCGGCGTAGAAGGCAAAGGTCTCGCCGACCTTGTCGGTGCAGGCGCTGTGGGCGGCGTTGGGCTTGAGCGGCGCGTACACGTGCGTGTCGACCCAGAAGGGCCACAGCGTGTAGTCGAGGTCGAAGACGACGAGACGCGGCAGCGGCAGCCCGTCCGTCAGGATCGACGGCAGCACCGACTCGGCCGGCACCGACGCCGCCGACGCCGACGTGCTCGGCTTGGACAACTTCTTGATCATGGCGGCCGACGGCGCCGACGCGGAAGGGGGGGAGGGCGCAACGGGCGTGGTCCGTCGGGAAAA
Source organism: Nigrospora sphaerica (assembly GCA_018287875.1). Classification (NCBI taxonomy): domain Eukaryota; kingdom Fungi; phylum Ascomycota; class Sordariomycetes; order Amphisphaeriales; family Apiosporaceae; genus Nigrospora; species Nigrospora sphaerica. Next base: position 6,183,965 of record JAGVVL010000002.1, read on the forward strand.
GCACCGGCGCACCGACGGGCGCGTGTGTATAGACTGGGCGCGCACTGAAAGCAGCGCGGTGCGGTTGGATGGCTTGCAGAGAATGACGGTAAATTCCCAACTATTGATGTACCGTTACCTTGGGTCGGTTGGGAGGAGGAAAGGCCCAAGTTCAAGCAGTATTCTCAGGCTGACCGTCGATCTTCGATTCATTGGCGACTCGGGCTTGGAGGGGCTGAGTACGGAGGGGCAAAATCAACTGAGAAGAGCTGATGGGGCTCCAGCTTTGCGTCATCCGCCCCGGCGCTCGTCCCGCCCAATGGGTCTCACCGCACGTTTTCGTCTCGCCGCGTCGTCGTCTCACCGGGCCACGGGCATCTTCATCGGGCCCCAGTCCCGATGTTACATGCTGGGCATTGGAGGGACGGGTGCATCGTGCAGCCCCAGCTTCCGAACGACCCGGGCAATGTGCATAACCGCGGAGGTATGGCCTGCAGATGTCCACGGAAGCTTCCTCTTCTCCTTCCTACCCGGGACGTCCGCCGGCCAAATATCAAGGCCCGAGGGCTGAGACCTGAGGATCTGGGACCTGCCAGTGGGCGAGAACCGACAGCACCCGGTCCCTTGGCAAGCATCTCGTGGCCAGTCGACACGAACAACAGGCCAAGTAGAGGAGAGCATAGTTGTTTTAAAACCACGTCCGATACAGGCCTTACTTTCCCCCGCTGCCCAGAGTCAGACCATCAGCCAAGAGCCAATACTCGTTCCAGTGCCTTGGGCTCTCCGGCTCGCGAAACGCTCCGGCCGAACAACTGCCGAAGCAACACCCCATGGGCAGGGAGGATGAATCCGAACTGCGGGGTGATGGTGGTGGTTGCCGGGGAGTGCTGGATTTACGGATTTACAAGAGGCGAGGCAGCGCCAGGGAAGTCGTGACGGTTTGGGGGGTAAAGATGTCCAGCAGTAAAGGAACCCCTCCCTTCCCTCCGCCACCGTGGCCCCGACGCCATGTCCCTTGTGTTGATGCACACACGGGAGCGCCGGACTCCTCCACCTCTGCCACCCATTTAGCCGCTTGGCTGAAGGGTGTTGTGTATCATAAGTAGCGTCGGACGCCCCCCTCCACGGGATTGTCGGTGGGAAGGGAGAAGCGCCCTCTTCTTGTTTTTGCCCTGCCGTAGCATTCGCAAAGGACAGACCCGGGTAGTTCACCACAAGCACACCATCGCGATACCCATCCATCTCCCTGCCTCTTTCTTGCTCGACCACGCCGGCGCGGTACCTCTAGCGCGCCCCGTTCCCTTCCCCAGTCGATAGGCACCCCATACCAAGGGAAGCTTACCCGGCCCCCCCAGCCTGACTCGATCCGCCCTACGCAAGCCAGCCCGATCCGGAAATCCCAGCCCCCACCATGACGGTCGACGAAGTGCCCCAGAAGATCAGCCTGAACCGGATCTGCCACGCGTACTACAAGTATAAGGACCTCGACAAGGCGGTCGAGTGGTTCGAGGACTTTGGGTTCGTCAAGGTGAAGCGGACCGACGACAGGGTGTACTTTCGGGGGTACGGGCCGGAGCCGTGGGTGGTGTGCGCGGAGCGGGGGGAGCGGGACGAGTTCGGGGGCGTGGGCTTCGCCGTCGACGGCGAGGCGGACCTTGAGCGGGCGGCGGCGACGCTGCCGGGGGCGACGGCCGTGTACGCGCTCGCCGACGCGCCGGGCGGCGGCCGCGCCGTCACCTTCCACGACCCCGTCGACGGCTTCCCCTTCCACCTCGTGCACGGCCAGGCGGCGAGCGCCCTGCTCGACCTCGCGCTGCCGCGCGCGCCCGTCAACTACCCGCGCGAGAAGAACCGGCCCAAGAACCAGTTCCAGCGCTTCCGGAAGGGCCCCGCCCCCGTCCACAAGCTCGGCCACTGGGGCCACTGCACCACCGACTTCGCCCGCTCCTTTGCCTTCTACACGACCCACTTCAACCTGCTGCCCAGCGATGTAAGTCGAGACAGGGGCCGACGCGCGCCCCTACCCCTCCCCCGTGCGTACGTAGGGGCTGACCCGGAGGGGCCCGACCGGGAAATATAGCTCGTGCATAACGAGGCCGGCGAGGACATCACCGTCTTCTTCCGCCTGAACCGGGGCAAGGAGCCGGTGGACCACCACGTCTTCTTCTTCTACCAGGGTAAGGACCGCCCCTCCCCCCTGCATATTAGTCGTGCACACAGGTGCTTTTCCTCTCGCCTTCCTGCCCCTCGGTGCTGACCCGACCCGCGGCGGGCAGGCCCCAAATTCCACGTGCACCACACGTCGTACGAGACGCACGACTTTGACACGCAGGTCCTGGGCCACGACTGGCTGCGGGAGAAGGGGTACAAGAACTGCTGGGGCGTGGGTCGCCACGTGCTCGGCAGCCAGATCTTCGACTACTGGTAAGTCTTGTTGCCCCTTCCCACCTCTCGGGCCCGCCCCGTCCTTTCCGCGTCTTGCCGCCGCCGCCCAGGCAGGGCGAGGGAGGAGAAGGGGGACGCGAGAGACACGGCGTCCGGCATGGCCCGACGGCTAAGAACCCTCCCAGGTTCGACCCGGCTGGCTTCATCATGGAGCACTACGTCGACGGCGACCTCGTGGACGACACGGAGCCGACGCACCGCTCCAAGGCGTCGCCCGACGGCCTGCACGTCTGGGGTACGTCGTTCCTTGGTTTTCCCCCGCCTTCCCCCGTACTTACCCCGCCGGACACGCAGGGCCCGACGTCCCCAGCGATTTCCTGCAATGAGCCGCGGTCGTGACGACAGTGTGAGGCCGGGCGTGGCTCCGTCCGGCCCGATGGATAGTTCCGTTTGCCGGGGAAAGGACGACGTCAGCAGCGATACCCGCCCGTCAAGGCCGTTTGTGTACTAGCCAAGTATCGACCACTTGGGTTCATGTATAGCAGGGCGCCAAACACTGGCCGCAATAAAACCCGGCTCCCTCACTATTGAATTTTTCCGCCGCTCCAACCCGCTCGTGTGATATCGTCCCGGGAGAAATCTAGCCGGAGGGACGGACGAGTCGTTTAGGTTGTCCCACCTACCTCAACATTCCAGGCAGCCAATCCTTTCGCTTAAGAGGTGTTTTGCTGGCAACAGCCCCCCCACGATGTCTATGCATCGACCCGAATTGCAGGGCACTTCTCTCCCCTCAAGGATGAACCCTCCCCGGCCGTTGGACACATGGTTAAAGGGGGAACGAAAAGATCACGAAGCGCGGGGGACGAAATATAGCAGGTTGAACTCATTTTGTGGGATTCTTATTGACAGTTCAAGTTCCTCCCCGATTCGGGCAAAAGTAATAAAATAGGGCTCCCCTCCAAACAATCCTATGTACATCGAAGTCAAGTCCGGCATCGGGGGAAAGGGACCGGCCCGGCTTCCGGAAAAGCCGCGACGGGCTCCCCCGCACTCATTGTCGGGCCGGAGAACGCGCGCGCACGCGCGCGCGTTGCAAGCAGGTCCCGCTTAGTTCACGCACTGCGAGTAGTAGGGGTTCATCTCCTTGCAGGTGCCCTGGGAGCAGCTGGTAGGGCCGGTGAAGCCGATGCCGCCGCACTGGCCGTACAGGGAGGCGGCGGCCGAGGAGCCGCCGGCGGCCGGGGTGGCGGCCGGGCGGGTCGAGGTCACCAGGGTGGTAGGGGCCGGGGCCGGGGCGTCCTCGCCGGCGTCGGCGTCGCACTCGTCGTCCTCGTCGTCCTCGTCGTCCTCGTCGTCACCGGCGTCGGCGTCGCACTCGTCGTCATCGCCGCCGGCGGCGCCGGTGGCGGTGGGCGAGGCGACGGCCTCCTTGGTGGTGGCAGCGGGAGCGGCGGCGGTCGAAGAGGGGCCGGGGCCGGGCTGCTGCCGCTGCCGCTGCCGCTGCCGCTGACGGTGAAGTCAATGCAGGACTCGTAGGTCTGGTCGATGGAGCGGGCGTCCCAGTAGTGCTGGATGACGCAGGCGCCGGCCTCGGTACACTTGTCGCCCAGGTCGGGGATCTTGATGCTGAAGGACAGCTGGTCCTTGGGGATCTGGGCCGAGTTGGAGGCGTACACGTCCCAGCTGATCAGGGGCGAGCCGATGATGGTGTTGGTGGTCGTGTCGACGATGGAGACGTTGGCGGTACCGGTGTGGGGGGCGCGGACGTCGAACTCGATGGGCACCTCCTCGCCGACCTTGTACGACTGGACGTTGGCCTTGTTGTCGGCGAACTGGAAGCCCTTGCAGAGCCAGAGGTTACAGTCGGCACCGACGCCCTTCTGGCCGGCGTTCTGGAGCTCGCCCTGGATGTTGCCGAAGGGGTCCGAGGACATCTGGTTCTTGACCTGCTCGCCGCACGCCTTGGCGAGGGCGTCGCCGGCCACACGGGGCTTGGGCGACTTGATCTGGCCGTGGGCGGCAACCAGGGCCGGGGCGGCGAGGGCGGCAAAGGTGAGAGCGTACTGCATCTTGACGGGTTGGGATGGGATTCGGTGGGGAATGTGTATAAATGGGGTTTGTTGACGATGTTGGGCACCTGTGCTTGTAACGAAGGGAATAGGGCGGTGGCTGCGTGAAGCAAAGAAAGAATGTCAATGGTCACCGACCTGGAAAGAGCGTAAAGCGAAAGAACGGGGGAGTGGTCTGAAGCTGTCCTGCGGATGAGATGGGGAAGGGAAAGAAGAGGCCGAATGTGAGAGTCGGGGCTTCTCTCTATATACCATCTCGCCGGCCAACCCCGGGACGACGGAATCGTGCCACGGTCGGTCCGTCATGGCTCTCTGTCTCGCCCCAACCCTGCCCGTCATGCCTTGGCGGTCGTACGGCCACCTCGGCTGTCTGGCCCAGTGGTGGTGACCGAGGAGCCGCCCGGTTCCTTGGGTCACGAAATGAAGTTTCGTCCCATGTTCAGACACTCCCCCCCTCCCCCCCCCCCCCATCGGTGAACAAGCAGGGCTGGGCTTGTCGATCCCCGATGCTATGCCATGGCTGTAGTTGTGGGCCAGGCCAGGCCGGGCCAGGCACACGCAGCGAGAACCGAGATCACTGGCGCGCGCAAGGGGCAGGACGAGGCGGGCGGGCGGTTGACGAGAGCCTCAATATCGCGGCTCGGGGAGGGGAAGGCGAAGGGCCCGCTCAGGCACGCGCGTGGGGGGAGCGCAGGGGGGTTTGGGCGGAAAAGATGCGGCTGAGAGTCTACACTGTACCAACAGCAGGAAGAAACCCCCTGTCGACCTGTCTATCCGGAACGCAACGGTGGCTCGGGTGGGGTTGCAGCAGCCAATCGCCAGCGTCGTACCCATCGGTTCGCGCCGAACAGGCGAGCAAATCCCAGCGCCGTGATGGTACGGAGCGCAGGGGGAGTCGCAGGAGGAGAACCACAATCATCTGGAAACACATGTTGTGGGTCTGGCCGGTTTTGAACGTGGATCTGTGGGAAAAGAGCCGTTGATGCTTGCAGAAGGCGACGACAACGGAATCCCATTTGGGGAAAGACAAAACCAAAGAAGAGAGACAAGAGGGCCCGCGCGCGCCGCGATGGGGTCGGCCCCCGTGACCCTCGCTCGCAATCAACGGAATAGATGAAGTACGGGGACTGGTCATTTACCGTGGACGCCACGGCGCCGGCGGCGGAAACGAAAAGAAGAAAGAAAACAGGCAGAAACAACGTTGTCCGACGATGCCAAAGTGCTGGTACCGCGCGCCCTCCCCGTCCAACCGTCCTCGCCCAGCGGCCGGTTCATCCCATCGGCTTCCGCACTTTGAACCGCATGAATAGTACGATGCGGTAGTGGCCGTGACGGGCGGTAGGCTAGACAAGCCTTTCCGTCCCGTGGGTTGCGGGTTCCATTTCCCGCCCGTCTTTCCGGGCCTGAAACCTGAAAGGTGGCGAGCCCATCATCCCATCTTTCCCTACCCCCTCCCCTCCCCTGCCGCCCTGCCGCCCTACCGCCCACTTGCATCGAACCGAACCGCCGGAAGGCAGTGGCGGCGGGAAACAAGGTCACCGCATCACCGGACTGCAAGGGGATCAGGCCGTTCACTAGGAAAGCCCCGTGCTGACCGCCTGAGTGGTGCTTCTTTTGCGCCCTGGATCTCGCTTCACATTGCCGCCGCCTCGCCTCTCATTTCGGTACTCTGGCCGTTCCTGGGGGGGGAGGGCCTTCAGCTGTCTCCACGGCATTATGCTAGAGGGAGAAGCCGTTTTTTCGAATTAAGACTCAAGGCTAGTAGTGCTAGTAGGTATTGTCTGTGCTTTCCTCTCTTCTTTCCTCCCTTCTGTTGTTCCCCATCAGAAGATCTCGTAGGTTCCCCTCTCACCCCACCGAGTCCCGGCGGCTAGTGCTGTTGCCCCTCTACAGGGAGAGCAGAGCCAGCAGGGACGCGGCCGGTCCCAGGTTCAGCAGGACGAAGCCGTGGGAGAGCCCGCCGGCCTCGTTCTCAGGCACCGGCACCGGCACTGGCGTCGACTTGTGCCCGCCGGACGTGCTGGCCTGGCCCGTCGGCAGCGGCGCCATCTGGTTCCGGGCCAAAGACGGGGGGCCGTGGTAGGAGTGCCCTTCGCCGGCGGTGCCCGAAGGGACCGCAGCGGCAAGCATGTGGCCGTAGGCAGAAACGTCACGCGTGACCGCTGCAGGCGGGGGAGTCGTCTGGCTAAAGAAGTAGTCGTCGTCGTCGTCGTCGTTAGTGTTGTTGTCGGTATCGTCACCATGGGCAAAAACCGCAGCCCTCACGATGCCGTCCCCTTTATAATCAATGCCGCGGCCCCGTGGCTTAAGAGGGTCTTTTCCCGTGAGACGGGCCTCCTGGTTCTCGCCCAGCCGATTCTGCTTAGCTCCGGCCATTTCCTTGAGACGAATCTCGCGGTTCTGGACCAGCTGCCCGTGGAAGCCTCGGCAAGGGGGGTGCCGGACCACCCTCCACAAAGGTAACAGCCGCAGACTAAAGGGGTTTCGATGGCAAGCCTTCGCGTCATCGGTCTCGAGGCCGGTAAGGGGGTGGATGGGTAACGAGATTTGAGGGGAGGCTAGGCCGGGACTCACGCGGTGGAAGTATTCTCCGGCTCCCATGTACTGGGGAAGGGGGAAAAGAATGGCGGCAGGGCAGGGAAGCGTGAAAAGGAGCCAGCGCCCGGGGGGGTGGGATGGTGACTCTACGGGCACAAACAGCGTCCGCAGAGGAGAACACTACAAAGGCAAGACTACGCTACTCACGGCCCCCAAACAAAGGCCTGTTACTTGTTTCTTTTGCTTGGGTCTATAGTATCTTTTGGTTTGGGTTGAGTATACAAGAACAAAGACGGCCAACGCAGCCTCCCCTTCGTAGCCCTAGGCCAGAGCTGTCGTCCGTTCAGCCCAGAAATTCGTGGTGTCCAACGAGTGTTGGTGCAGGAAGCTTCCAAAGGCGCATTCGGTTTGGCTCAACACGACCCGGGCCAAACCATCGAGTGCCAAAAGCGACCCCCAGCTCTTTCGCGGACATGTGACATGGTACCAAAGCCCCTAAGCTCTCGGCGTGGGCGCAGGCCTCGAGACTATAGAAGATGATGCGGTACCATACCAATGCCTCAAGCGGGCTCGTGACCAGGACATCGTCTAGCGTCTCACTACTTTGAACGGAAAGAGACGCCCCACGCCCCTCACCCGAGTATATTTGTGTGTGTCCTCGTGTATAATTGAGCAGCTACAGTTCGGCAAGAGCCTGCAGATGCATGTCATCCCAGAACCAATACATGCGGTGCCATGGCATCGTATCGCAGTTGGGCTCGCCTCAATATCGTCGTCTCTCCGTGTAGGTTTCCAGGAAAACCTATCAGCGCCCCAAGTCCCCGTAACACCTGGCACGACCTACCATTGGCGGAAGCGTCCGCGTCAGACAACTCATCTATACATTCCACTGATTAACACATAGAGCCCGTCCATTATATCATTTTTCGTTCGAGCTTGATGCCGGCTGGCTGCCGTCCCGGCGCCCAGTTTGGTCACTATCCTCGCCTTCCCCGTCTAGTCCATTGTCCCAGTCCTATTGAAACACGAATATGACGCCGGAGCGGTCGGCCGAAACTGTCATGGTATAAGGAACCTCGAGAACCGCAATATCGAGCACCTCATCGAGGTGGCTGCGAAGGAGTTTGCTCTGCTCCGCCGAGATGACCGTGTGTCTGGGCGGTTTCTCGCGCCCGTGTTTCCGCGGGACGCCGTCGCCATGCCTACCGCCCTTTTGCTGCTGGTCGCCGGCAGCGGTGGTGGAAGAGCTCTTCGGCGTGCGCTCCGTGGCAATGGTCAATGACGGATTGTTGGGCGCCGGCTGCGACGTAAACACGGGCCGGGCCTCGTCGACCGAGAGCCCACTGAAGATGGTAGACTGCTCGACTCTGTTGAGGTCCCAGAATCGGAGCCTCGTATCCGCACCGCCAGTGATGATGTAGCCGTATCGAACGTCGCGTTGCTCGTCCAGGTTGGCACTGCCAACCACCATGGTACGCACGCAGCGTTCCGCCGTACTGGCCGACGGCTCGATGTTGGTCGCAAAGGAGCCCAGCATGCCTTCGGGCTTGTCCTCGTCAACGTTCCAAGCCTCGTACTCTCGTGGGCCTTCCTTGGACGACCCTGCAGCGCGATAGATCTCCTTACATTGCGTCTTCTCAATGTCCCATACCGTGACCTCCTGGAGGCCTGTGCCGCCGGCCACGCAGACGTATTTACCACGACCTCGGCTCGGATGCAATGCCAAGCGATGGATGGGCATCTTGCCCGGCATGCCCCAAGACTTAAGACGCAGTCTGAAACGCAGGTCCCAGAGGTCGAGGATGCCGTGCGATGTGCCTAGGAGCAGCCAATGACGCCGCCTGTCCACAACGAAGCAAGTTGGCGTGCCGTGGTGCACGGGATTCTGCAGTTCGTACATGGGCGTCATGGTTCGCAGGTCGATGGCCAGTACCCGCGACCTGTTGGTGGCGAGTAGCAGAACAGAGGGCAGCTCGAGCTTGAAATGTGTGCACCAAACGGCGTACTCGTCGGGTGGCAGCTGGTACTCGCGGAGCAGTTGAAGACGGAGGTATTTGGTGGACCCGCCGGATAGCACCGTGTCCACCTTGACGATATGCACAGAGCCGTCCGTCGCGCAGCTGACGAAGCAATGTGTAGAGTCGATAAAACACAGGGCCACCACCCTGGCCCCGGCGGCGTGCTTGTGGGTTTGCCGCGAGCGGTGAGATACATTGCGCTCTAGGCGGGCCGAATCCCACACCTTCACGCAGCCGTCATCTCCGCCCGTGATGAAGAACACGTGGTCGGGCGAGGAGACGATGCGGTTGACCGCCTCTGTGTGCTCGGAAAAGGTAGCCACGAGCCTGCCGCTTGGTCTCCATGCGTCTTCGCCCGTTTGGCCGTTGTTCTTGGTCGACTTCCTCTTGGATATAGGCTGGACCAAAGGTCCGAACTCGGCGATGTCGTGCGGGAAATTGTCAACATACATGTTGTCCAGCATCCTCAAGACATTGGGATCGTTGCCCTCGTAGGAATGTGACACCTTGTGCTGGTCCTTGCTCTCGAGAGCCTCCTCGATGCTGCTCGGCAGTGTGATCTTCGGAGGCGGGTTTGGGGCGAAGGGGCCCTCCACCTCGCCGAACGCATTGGTTTCGTTGGTGCCCGTCTCGGCGATGGAGCGGTTCGAATCCTTTCTGTTCAGCAAGTCCAACGCACTGGACTGGTGGCGGGGCGCGCGGCGGGTCGAGAACGGCCTCTCGTGGACAGACGCGTCATCGTCCCTATGGGACGCGCGACCCCTAGTCGTCGAAGACGCGCGCCTCGACTCGTCAATGCTGGAGCGAGCTGTTGGGGACGACGGGTGCGTTGCCGTTGGGGAGAGCGCCGCCGTGTTCCGAGGGGATACGGCACCTTGGCTGCTCAGCCGCGTACGGTGAGTGTTTATAGCGGCCCACCGTCGCCTCCCCACGGGTTCGTCGATGGTCATCGAGGCGTCCAGCAAGGCGTCGGCGATGGTATACGGGCCCCGGTCCTGGTCCGCATCGCCGTCGACTTGCCGTTTGGGAATATCCTCGGGACACTGCGGCTCGTCAAACATGACGGTCTGTATCTGCACCGTCTTGATATCTCGCAGGATAATAATCGGGCTTAGTCCCGTCGACGTTCCGTCGGCCGTCGTGGAGTCGCGGCTCTTCATTTGGCTCAGCCGCCAGATGAATTCTCGCAACACCAGCAGCTTGAGTTCGTCTTCTGGGGTCATGCCATAGGTCCGCAGCCGCGCCAGCCATTGTTCGTCCTCGTCGTTCTTGGCCACCTTACCGATAGACAGAGGCTGCGGTTCGCGTAACCGCGAGGGCATGCCAGCCGAGGTGATGTGAAAGGTCGACTGCTTTTGTTTCCGCACCGTCTTCCAAAACACGCCCTTGTCCGTCTTCTGGGCCCATACCATGGCCTGGTCAAAAACCGTGCGAGACAGTGGTTTTTTCAGTGCACGAAGAAGCCCGAGCTCGGAAAAGTCGGGAATGATGGAGGGCTTGAGAAAGGGCTCGATCAGGGGGAGCACGATGAGTCGGATAGCCGCGGTCGGAAGCAGCTTGGTGGCCTTGGCCAGGAAGTCAGTGGCCGATTCGCGAATGAAGAGGTTCGGGTGCATCGTGAACCGGCCAACAACCTCGACCAGCTCATACAACTTGGGCCGCGACAGCAGACCGAGGTTGGCAAGCTCGGCCAGGGAATGTAGGGCCGCCCGCACCACGTGCTCTTCGGGGTCCATCAGGGCCTGGACCATGAGCGGTAGGTTGAACTCCTCCAGGCTGGTGCTGCCCAGGAAAGAAGCAATCCCGACCACGGTATCGAAAAAGGCGCACTTCAGCATCCAGTCCCGGTCGTTGAGGTAGGTGTTTAGGTGAGTCAGGATGATGTCGTTGGACTCGGCACTGCCAAAGAATAAACAGAGCTCCGGAACGGAGCTTAGGAGCGCACGGCGAACCGACGCATCCGCGTCTTCTATCAGAGCTTTGGCATGCATTTCAAAGAGCCCCACGAGGTCACGTTGCGTGTTGTCAAACAACGTATCGAAGGCAGCCTCGGCACCGCTACCTGTTTCGAGCTCCGGGTCGGCCATGGATATGGACCCTTCGGCTCGAAGGATGGCCGTCATCCGAAGGAACTTGGAGGCCGTAGTTGCTAGCTTTCCCAAACAGGAGGCAAAGGTTGCTCGCACCAGCGCAGTGGGCTCCCTACGCTCCTTGCCGAGGACTAGCTGACGAGACGCACCGGCGAGAAAGACCTGCATTCTAGGCATGATGTATTCGGGGAAAACATGGGCGTTGACCGGAGTGACGACTGTGACCATGGCCAAGAGTTGGGTGACGGAGCGAAGCGCTGCTATCGCCACCACGTCCACCTCGTCGTTCAGGAGCGTCATGAGATAGGGGAGGACTCTGTCTAGCTTTGCCTCGTCTGTCAGCCGCTCCGCAAACGCGAGCAGCACGTCGCACGCCCGGACACGGGAGGCCGCCCGCGCCGAATTTCGCAAGGAGCCCACCACCAGCGACAAAAAGATGAGGGTCCCATCGTCGGCGGCCGGCTGCGCCATGACGCTCGTATAGTGCTCATTGTTGGGAATATTGAGCCTGACGGGGAAAAGGCCGAGGCCCAAGGTCGGGGTGAAATGGGCTTCGGTTGGCGGCTGCTCCGTGTCCTTGTAGCCCAGGAAAAAGGCAATTTTGTCAAAGTCGTAGAATATACGATCTATGCGCTCATCGGCCTCGCCGAGGTTCTTGCCCGTGCCGGATATGGGGGCTTGTCCCGAGGACGGGTCCGTGATGAGCTCCATGTACTGGTGGAGGAAGCTGTAGAAGTACTCCGGGAAGACGCGTCCTTTGAAATACTCCAAGTATTGCTCGGCCGAGTACCGCTTCTCGGGATCCAGGGCCAGCATGCTGGTGAGCATCTCCCGCAGCCCCGGGTCCGATGTCCGGCTCAGATGCGATATGACGGGGTCGTACTCCCCGCGGCGGTACTTGAGCAATTGGCTCAGACTAAATATGGGTGTCTCCAGAAACAGCTCGGCAATGACACAGCCGGCGCTGAAGATGTCCATGGCCCATGTGATCGAGTCCTCTTCCCGTGCCTTGTCCTCAGGCGCGAGAAAGCGCTCCGGGGCGATGTAGCATACCCGGCGGGTGGATATATCAAAGAAGTACGAATACAGAGCCGGGTTGTTGTCCGGGAGGCGGGTGGGCTTGAAAGAGCCCGAAAAGTCGGTCAGGTACAACCAGTTCCACGACGTGACCAGAATGTTCTCGGTTTTGATGTCGCCGTGGTAGACGTCCCGCGCGTGGCAGTCGCGCAGTGCGCAAAGCAGCTGGAAGGCGATCCATTTCTTCTCGATGTCCTCGAGGAAGGGCCGGGTGGAGAGACGGTCGTAGAGGGAGCTGTACAGCCACTGTCGGAGCAGGTAGGCGTTGGTGTCGGTCTCGAAGACGCGCTCGAAGCCCAGAGCGTTCGGGACGTCGCGGAGCTTATCGCGCTCTCGTAGGATCTTGTCGCCGTACGACTTGAGAGACATGGGCGTATGCGGCTTGACCGAGACCTTGACGAGAACGAGGCCGTCGTAGTTTCGCGCGCGGATGCTCTTCATGAAGCGAGCACTGCTCATCGACTTCTCGTGAACGAGATCGGAGAGCTCGGGCACATCGATGCCAGCCTGGCCGGCGTACGGCGTGGCGAGAGAGTAGCTCTGGCCCATGATGGCGGCGGATGCGAGGACCAGGAACCGGTGTAGGAATTGGTAGCGATCACCGTTCGAGCTGGTGCTTCGTGGGAGGGCTGCGCTGGCGGGTCCAGGGCATTTTCAGGGCGAAAACGGCAGGCGCATCGCGGTCGGGCCGTGGCACTGCGAGGCTGGACTGCCTCTGTGTCGATGAAAGGGAGGTTGTCGGTGACGGGCTCTGAAGTGAAGGTTGGGCCTTGGAGCTCTTCGGTTCCGATTCAACACCCGGTCAGATACATCTTATCCGACATGGATACCAACATGGTATTATGGTACATCTAGTACCGAACTAAATTAGGCGGGGAGCCCTGGGCGCCTCCAGCTCCCCCCTCACTTCACTGATAGCGCCTGACGTAGCCCGGGGCAGCTTCCACCAGGTACCATGGATTCCAGCTCTTCTGGCCACCTCTTGGTAGGTACTTCAGCTCTCAGGAGCTCTCGTGAGTAGATGAGATCCCTCAACTGTCCGGACATTCATCTACCGAGAACAGATCAGATCCCCTATATGCATCACACCCAAACCTTAGCAATTAGCGTGGGTGATTGGGCTGGCAGGCAACTTCGTGATGGGTGAATGACACGACAAGATGTAGTATGGGGAAGTACGGAGTACTGTGAGAGGCACTACTAGGTACCTTAAGGGATCCCACACCGTAACTGCCACCAGTGGAGATTGGTTGGCGCACCTGTCTCCATTAACACGGTGTGATTCTAGTGCATAACCCGTCAAGCTTCCACCTACCTCTTGATCTATACGGGAGCATGAGGTAAAGTGGCATCGTGTGCCTAATGTACAATACGATACATATACATGCAGCTATAATCTGCTTACCGATGCCCTTACATGACGCGATACGGATGCAGGTAGTCTGGAAAACATGCGATCCATTCATATCAGCGACACAAGCTGATTGATACTATGTGCCATCTCCACGTGAACAGATTGGGCTCTTGATACCGCATATGAATAACCCATATGACCTACTGAACGCTGCGCTCCCATGACCATTCGCACCCCGCCCCTTCACACCACAATTCATACCAGAACAATGATATCCCGTTTTTGTGAGTTCACTTCTAATACTTGCCCGCGTACCTTGTTGTAAGTCCCACCGTTCTTCCTGTTCTTGTTCCCTACCACAAATTACCTGCCTTCCCTTTCCACCCTACATCATTCACGCCCTCCTCAAATCATCATCTGCTACCAACCTCACTTTTACCTACCCTTTTCCGTCATACTAACCATCGCGGCACTAGCAAGTGACTGCGGAGAACCACTGATCATTAGAGTCTAGTCCACTATCCCGACATTAACTGGCCGCTATCACTTCCTGAACGTAAACAGGTTCACCCCTTCTCTCCAACTTCAAACCAAAAACAGCAGGAACAACAATGCCATCCTTTTTACAGACTGATATTGCTGTGATCGATCAGAGCGCAACCACACTATTCTTTCTTTGGCGCCTGCCTTGAGTTGCTGCGGAAATCATGCAGGGACTTCACAGATCGCCGTTCTCACAAGGCCGATCAACGGCCTAGATAATGGTGAAGAACCAAGACGTCAAGAGTTACTGTCTCTTATAATCATCCTCGCTTTGAATCTTTGGCGGTCGACCGCAGGCAGGCGAATACTTTAATGAAACATCATACACATCCATTCTGTATTTGATCGGAAACGTCTGCTAACACCGTCCAATACCGTCATTTCCTATTCCGCCGTATACTATTCTTCCTAAACCTTGCTTAATGCGGACAAGCTAGCAAGGTATTTGAAGAGGATGGAGGCGTCGGCCAAAGCCAGGAGGATGCGAACCTAGACCACCAATAGGTCATATATACCCACACTATACAAAATTGTATAGGCGGTTGTCTACCCATCCCCGTGTCGAATACACCCTCTTTTGGGTGTCGGTTGGGGATAATCAGTTCATCGGACCGCCAGCAATGCCTTGGGTTACTTTTCAGTGGTATCGGCAGGGTGGGCGTCTTGCTGGTCATCGCCTTGAGATGGGACCTCTGGTTTCGGATTTCGAGGGACTGGAAGAGGAACTGGCAGGGAATCCTCAACTCGAAAATTTCGCCTCTGAATTGAAGTTCTGCACTACTCAAAGCACTGTTTAATCGTGGAAACCGGGATCTTTTTGTCAACCAAGGCGGCCTTTTCGTTACCGCTGCCGCCCAGGGGTGGTATTCTCTCCCATGTCCACACCTCGGCCACGCCGAGGCTCTCGAGGTAGACGAGCGCCCGCAGGTAGTTGGTTGTGACCTGGGCGATGCCGTGGCTATCATCGGAAAGCGTAAACTTTCCGCCCACATCCAGCCAGGCCTGCGGAACCGGTCAGCCTGGATCGCCGGATTGGGGGGCGAGCACTTACTTCGGCAATATATCGACACGGGTAGGGCTCGGCCAGGCCCTTTCGCAAGGCGCTCGTATTGCACTCCAGCCAGCCACCGTAACTGGCGACGAACTGCAGGTTCCGGATAATCTTGTCCCAAACCGATTTCCAGGCGCGGATATCCCGGCCCGGCTCTTCGCTCAGCAGGCGGCAGAGATCGAAATGACCGACGATTCTGGGCTTGAGAGCTTGCAACATCTCGAACTGCTGATCGTAGTAACGCGCATAGAACTTCTCCTCGGTACCGCCGGCGGAGTCGACGGCTTTCCGATAATAGGCCGCGTCGTAGTCGATGGGAACCGCGTTGACGTGGTGGATGGAGCCAAGGAAGTAGTCCACACAAGGCTCGGTGGCGAGATTGGTGATGTAGGGCCCGTAGGACGGGCGCAGCCACTCGCCCTCGAAACCGATGAGAATATGGATCTGCGAGGCATAAGCCACCTGCAGGCGTCGAGCTTCCTGGAGGTAGGCCTCGTGTCGCGGGGCCAGTTCCGCCAGCGACTGCTCAGGGTTTTCCAGCTATAGGATAATTGTCAGCCGTGGCCGCCAAACGCCGGGGCCGGCCGGGCCCGGGAGCAGAACTCGCCTCTTCGGGGTACAAGTCATCGAGGTCGAAACGGGGCATATGTTCGGTGAGGCCCATCGTTTTATAGCCGACGCTGATGGCATGCTTGACGATGTCCTCCAGCTGGTCTTTTGCGTGGCCGGGGCAGAATTGGCCCGAGTGGGAGTGCATGGTGAAGGCCATTATGGCGGTTAAGGCCGAGACAAGATGCAGAAGTCGCGGGGAAAACCAAGGAGGCCAAGGCAAGTTGCAAACGTCGTAGGGGAGCCAGGGAAAAAGGGAATAAAGCTCGAGGCTTGCAAGTAGTGCTTTATAGGAGATCAGCCTTGCTATAACTCGGCTTCGGTCGCCGCGGATCACGGACCGTCAATTACGCCCGAGACGACCAAAGGGTGCAGAGAGATAAGACGCCGCGGGGAAAAGCCGTCGCTCATTTATTCCGAGGACACATCACGGATTCATAATCCTTCATCACTGGCGAATAGGAGGTAAATAGGACGGCACCCTTCGCCCAACAATCTAGTGTTCACCATTTGACCTTGACTTGCTGCAAGGGCTAGTTATCAAGCTGCCGTGCTGCGCCCAATCGATAAAGCTGTTATCAGCACGTTGGCGGCCTCGTACCGCTCCGTGGCGTAATGCCGTGAGCAGGAACTCGTTGGCGTCAATTTCCTACTCATGTGGAGGGCGGTAAGGTCGCGGAAGGGGGCTCGTCGACGGCGACGCGATCCCTAGCAGATGGGATGGAATGTGTGACAATCCTGGTAGATGGATTGTGTGACGATCCTCTACTCACCTTTCGTTGCCCCTCCCCCGCGATTATGGGCGCAAAACACGTCAACTTATCCATTCATGGGCGTAGCTCGATTTCCACCCAGCCCTTTGGGATTGGAACCTTCAGAAGCTGCCTAATCGCCTCCCAGGTGGTAGACACCATCCTTCCCCATCCTCAGGGTTTTACATAAAGTATGCACCTACGACTCGTATGTATATCTTTGTACAGGCAAGTACTTATTTACTGATTTAGTACTTATATGTATTTAAGTAGGTACTCAACAAGAAATCTCAAATAAGACACGCATTGGAAACGCGGTCGCGTCAGCATTACCGAGAGCCCCAGTGTTGCACGCGTTGTCTTTCCGAAATTTTTGCGTCTAAGCGCTTTCTACTGCGTACACTAGGCGCCTGGTCTGACCCTCCCGGCCCATTAGAGAGAAAGCCGCCGCAAACTTACCTTCAGCCTTGCGCGTGCAACTATTGGAAACCTCAAGGATCTCCAATACGGTTCGCCTGCCATTGCCGCTGAACACCTCGGGTCGAACCTCAGTAGAACCTCAGGACCCATCGGCCCAGGTCTTCATCCTCGCCAACGAAGAAAAATGGTTTAACCATCACCTCATTGCCCCGATACTGCTATACACGATGTTGTTCGCCGAGGAGGACAAGGACCATTTGAAGGCCTGGATCGTCCAGCGCCTAGCTAATACGTAAGTCTGACCCGTGGTTTCCCGTCGCGTCTTCGCGCTCACGACAGTCTCTGTCCTCCAGATCCGATGCCGATTCCGACGTCCTCGCCGACTACGTTCTCGCACTTCTTCGCCACGAGGGTGATACCCACACTATCCGAAAGCTGTTTGAGGATGAGATTCCCGATTTCCTTCGGGAAGACTCGGCCGCCTTCACCGACGATGTCTTTCAGGCTATAAAGTACAAGTCCTACTTGCCTGGTGCGGCCCCCGCCCCGCCTATATCGCGTCACCCTTCCTCGTCGGCGCATCCCGCACCCCAGGCCTCTTCGGCGCAGCAGCAGTCGCTGGAAATTTTCCCGCATGTCCCCTACGCCGAGACGCCCTCTGCTTTCTCCGGCCCGGCCTTTCGCAATGGCGGCAAGAAGCGCGCGTATCGCGACCTGGACACGCCGGAGGGTCAATCTATCAGCTGGGGCACCTACGCAGGAGCGCCTGGGGGTGGCTTCCCTCCGCACAAGCAAGCCCGGAGAGGGGGCCCTCTGGGGCCCCGGGGTGGACGGTTCGATGATCTGTACGCGCCTCGGGGGGGCGGAGGACATGGAAGCTACCGTGGGGGGTCTTTCGCGGTACCCGGCGATGGCTTCGGCACGACCCAAAACCCCGGGATGCCCTCCATCGATGCCGCCACCATCATGGAAAACATGCGTCAACTGCAGGAATTGGGCGAGCAAATGGGCATTTATATGCCTTCAGCCATGCAGCTGCCCCAGCCCGTATATTCGGGCTCTGCGCCTATGCCGGGCACGCACCAGCGGAAGCGTCAGCCGTGCCGGGACTATGAGAAGAAGGGGTTCTGCTCCAGAGGCAACAAGTGTAACTTTGCACATGGGCCAGATAATGTCTACCTCCCTTCCTTTACACCCCCGGCCGGGGACGAGTACGACCCAAACAATGCAGCCATGCCCATGCTCATCGACCCGAACCAGCCCTCTGCCATGGGCTCCTTTGCCGTGCCCCCAACGCACCACCGTGATTTTAAGAAGCCCAAGCGGAAAGGCGGCCGGTCGGATTTGTCCGCCGAAGGTCCGAACACGGACAGGACCAAGACTCAGCTGGTGGTGGAAAACATACCCGAGGCCAACTTCACCGAGGAGCAGGTCCGCGACTTCTTTAGCCAATTTGGGGCCATAGAAGATGTCTCGCTACGGCACGTGCAGAAGCGCATAGCTGTCATCAAGTTTGATAATTGGGCCTCGGCCAACGCCGCTTGGAAATCTCCCAAGGTGGTGTTTGACAACCGCTTTGTGAAGATATACTGGTACAAGGACGAGGCGGCAGATGGCAAGTCCGCGAACGGGGTCGGTTCCGCGTCGCTGAATGGCGAACCGGCCTCGGCCGAACCCGACTTTGACCTGGAAGAGTTCAAGCGCAAGCAGGAGGAGGCGCAGAAGGCACATCTGGAGAGGGCCCAGAAGCGGGACACCATACGTCAACAGATGCTGGAGGTCGTCCAGAAGCAGCAGGCATTAGACGCCCAGAGGCAGGAGGAGAAACGCAAGCTGGAGGCCAGGTTGGCGGCTAACGGCGAGCGGGTTGACTCCCTGTCGCCCGTACTGAGGGCGCGGCCGACTCCAGACGGGGCCAAACCGACACAAGCCGAGGCTTTAAAGGCCAAATTGGCCGAGTTGGAGGCCGAGGCCAGTTTGCTGGGCCTGGATCCCAACGCAGCCGGGGACGAGACCACGCCCTGGTACTCGCGGGGCCGAGGAAGAGGCGGACGGCCGTACCGAGGACGCGGCAGCTTCCCTCCAAGCGCACACCGAGGTGGCTACGGCTACCGAGGTCGTGGAGGGGTGGCAGCCGATGTCCATACTGCCTACGCGGCGTACTCGCTTGACAACCGGCCCAAGATCGTTGCTGTGACGGGCGTGGACTTCACTGACGCAGCGAAGGATGAAGCGCTCCGCCATTATCTCCTTGTAAGTTTGTCTTGCCTTCGGTCCCGCTTGTTTCTCGCGCTAATCATAGCAGGGGATCGGCGAGTTTACTGCCATTCACAGCGACCCAAACACAACGCACATCACATTCAAGGACCGCAAAACTGCCGAGCAGTTCTTCTTTGGTGTCTCGGCCAACAAGAAAATCCCCTCGGTGGAGGGCACTGTCGAGCTATCGTGGGCCAGCTCGGCTCCGAAGGCGGCTGGGGCTAATAGCGATATCCCCATGGCTAGTGGCCTAGACGACGAGCAGGCCGCCAACAAGGCCGTGGACAATGCCGATGATGCAGAAAGCTTCGGTGGGGGTGGGGAGGAGGCTCGGGACCAAGGCGACATGGACTACGAGGGTGGCGACTGGGACATCTCTTAGCACTCCCGGCACATGCTGACCCGGCGGGGACACGAGCCGTAAGTTTTCTTGTATGGAACCACACCAATGATACCACTTGCATGTCTATCGTCAGTTGGTTTGAGTGTCAATGGGCCTTCAACTGATACTATGGTAATAATGCTAACGAGGGGCCTGGGCTGGGTTTATCCATCGCCATGCCCACGATCCTTACATGCCGCCACCCAATCGATCCCTATTGCGAGATTCCCAGTTGCCGTCGTTGTCTGGTCGCTGTAGGCCGGGGATCGGCCGCTGTCCTTGAAAGAGTGCAGTGCATTTTAGATGTGTGGCGGTCAAAGTAAGAGCAGAAAAACACTACCGACTCGCACATTCTACTAGGCTCATTTCGGGGTTGGAAAACGGTTCTAATCGTTGAGACGTGAGTAGCTTGTTACTATCTGTGGAGCAAGATGTGAGAAATGGGTCTATATTCATTGTTGTTTGCCTCTAATGGAAGCAATGCCTTGGAGTGTCTGTAAGCAGATCTGAATTCAATCCCGAAGCAACGCAAGTGCGGAGACTCGCGGCGAAGACCCCAGTGCTATCAACCCGGAACTATCGCCCGACCCAAGTTGTGGTTTTTACTACGAAGTTTTTCTCTATCTTATACCATTGCCATGAGGTGGCGAAGTGCTTACGTTCCTCTGGTCTTTCAAGTCCATAGCTTGAGAAATAAGGTCTTCCAAGCATCCTGGTCCTTGGTACCGTCGGGCGAATTACGAATGTTCGCAGCGTCTTGATCGTTTGGAACGCCTTGGTTTTTTCATCACATCCAGACCAGCAGCGGCACTTTCGTCTTCTTCGCGTCTTGTCGCTGTCGGCCTCCCAGTCAGAATCGCTTTCGAAGTTGAGTTTGCGGCGATCTTTCCACAGTTCTGCCCTTCGCACGAAAGAGAAGAAGGAGGAAAGCAAGTCTGGGGATCCTTACCCTTTGTATCGAAGTCCCAACAGGAATTCTCACTACATTTTGAATTCGTGACGTTCACTGTTATGTAAATGCCATAATGTACGTTAATGGTGACAATGAACAACATCAGACCGCATCTCAATGGTGAGGCGTAAAGCGTTTGGAAGATAACATCAGCTCGTTATTGAACGGCTGGAAAGTGAATTGCGAAATGTACGGGGTTATTGTGATAGGCCGTAGTGGGATGATAGAATGATCCAGTTTCATACATATAAAGCAAAGATAGAAATAATATCGAATCACGTCCGGACAGCAATATACTGAATTTAGAGGATGACTAAACGACTAACATCTGGCAGAGAGCCGAGGCGAGTGTCCGGATTAATGCCAATAGTCACCGTAAATAAGACCAACTGGTGCTGATACCAAGGAGCTTGATCATTGCAGACCGGCCTGCCGGAATGCTTGACGCTGAATTTTTCACTTATGATTACAAGTCTAGATTCAGAGACTCTGCGGTACCAGGCAGCTGTCTCGCGAGCAGACCGACCGATACAGATGGTGCCTGTGTCCCAAAGCAGCCAAGTATCAAGACGTCTCAGGGGTCCCCAGGTCAAGAAAAGTGCCTCGTCACTTTGCAGGATGACGGATGGACTTTTACTCTGGATTGGACCCCGATTGTACAGCACGGCCGGGCACCCAGACTCCCAGCCGGACGCAGCATTTGTGCGAGGAATAAGGCATCATGTATCAAGACCATGACTACCGGAAGAAACACTGCTAGGCCGGCTCACAGAAGCCTAAGCATCGACTACCGCGCGTTTGGGACCTGTCCCAAGAGCGGGACTATTAGCAGCAGCATTTTCAAGTCGGCCCGGTGAAGTACCCAAGCATCAGCTTCCTGGATTTAGTTGGTGAAGCTTCTGATTGTATGTAGCTCGAAACATGGGATTATGGTATGGGCACCTAGTGCGGTTCCTCTTGGTGGTGAAATTCCTGTCGATATCCCCCATTCACTATTGCTGCCGTGGCACCTCAAGCCGGTCGACCTAATCGTGGTGCTAGCAGTACTATTGACGTTGCTTCCTGAACGGGTTGCTACTCCGAAATAACAGTGACCCACGGACGCGTGAGGTGACTGGGAAATACCGACATGGTCAACAGAATACAGAAACTTGGACCTTTTCCTCCTCAATGCTTTGACTCGGATAGCAATGGTGATGGCTATGATGATGACGGTGCCTGTAATGGTGCTGACAAACGTGATGGCGTTGCTTCCACCCACGAGTTTTTTTTTCGGTTTTATTTTTCCCTGGTCGGTGTTGCAGTGAGATGTCCGACCCCGATCGCCTAACCACGGATCCAGCTGGTGCCCGAGCTGCCTAACCTTATGCTGCGACTGAATGATGGTGGTGTGATCCGAGGATGACTCAGCAGCGGGAGTAACTTACGCCCCGCCCAATGCTGCCTGCAGTGGCGTAAAGCCATTTTGCCTGCGGGCCCTGGCGGGGCGCTTCGACCGACCCCGCACCAGCGAAAATCAAGCAATTTTTCGCGTCCAGCGGGAAATTCTTCTCTTCCCTCCTCAACCACCACAACCACCAACACTCCCATCGTCACCACCAGAGCGTCGCGCTCTGAAGAATCGCCCAAGATGGTCAACTTCACAGTATGTCTCCCATATCCCATTCCTGCACGATTCACGCTATCCGATTCCCGCGGCTCGCTTTCCCCCTCCGCTGCCATTCCTTGCCACCGCGACCCCTCCATAGCTTCACGAACATCGACACAATAACATCCGACGACAACCACCATGCGATTTTCTGAGCTTTACATACTAATATCTCTATAGGTCGACGAGATCAGATTGTTGATGGACAAGCCGCACAATGTGCGCAACATGTCCGTCATTGTGAGTATCTCATTCCATCATGAAGAAGACGAAGACTAACAGATCTCAAGGCCCATGTTGACCATGATATGTACACCCTTTTCTTTGTTTTAAGCTTCCTATGATTTCTAGAATACCATCACCGTGTACTAGAGTGAGGGGGTGTGAGTTGGTCGGACGTATCGCTAACATTTTTCCACGCAAATCCACCCTGACCGACTCTCTGCTGGCCAAGTGCGGTATCATCTCGACGGCCAAGGCTGGAGATGCCCGTGCCACGGATACCCGTGCCGACGAGCAGGAGCGTGGTATCACGATCAAGTCGACGGCTATCTCGCTGTACGGTGAGCTGCCGACCGAGGAGGACCTGAAGGACATTGTTGTGCCCAAGGCTGAGGGCAACGGCTTCCTGATCAACCTCATCGACTCGCCTGGTCACGTTGATTTCTCGTCCGAGGTCACCGCTGCCCTGCGTGTTACTGATGGTGCCCTGGTCGTCGTCGATACCGTCGAGGGTGTCTGTGTGCAGACGGAGACTGTGCTGCGTCAGTCCCTGGCGGAGCGCATCAAGCCCGTTGTCATCATCAACAAGGTCGACCGTGCTCTGCTTGAGCTCCAGGTCAGCAAGGAGGACCTTTACCAGTCGTTCTCGCGTACCATCGAGTCCGTGAACGTCATCATCTCGACCTACCTCGACAAGTCGATGGGTGACCTCCAGGTCTACCCCTACAAGGGCACCGTTGCCTTCGGTTCCGGTCTGCACGGCTGGGCCTTCACCGTCCGCCAGTTCGCCACCCGCTACGCCAAGAAGTTCGGTGTCGACCGCAACAAGATGATGGAGCGTCTCTGGGGCGACAACTACTTCAACCCCCACACCAAGAAGTGGACGACCAAGAGCACGCACGAGGGCAAGGAGCTGGAGCGTGCCTTCAACCAGTTCATCCTCGACCCCATCTTCAAGATCTTCAGCGCTGTCATGAACTTCAAGAAGGACGAGGTCGAGACCCTCCTCGCCAAGCTGGACCTCAAGCTCGCCGCTGAGGACAAGGACAAGGAGGGCAAGCAGCTGCTCAAGGTGGTCATGCGCACCTTCCTGCCCGCTGCCGACTCCCTGATGGAGATGATGATTCTCCACCTGCCCTCGCCCCCGACGGCCCAGAAGTACCGTGTCGAGACGCTGTACGAGGGTCCCATGGACGACGAGGCCGCCATTGCCGTCCGTGACTGCGACCCCAAGGGTCCCCTCATGTTGTACGTGTCTAAGATGGTGCCCACTTCGGACAAGGGTCGCTTCTACGCCTTCGGCCGTGTCTTCTCGGGTACCGTCCGCTCCGGTCTCAAGGTCCGCATTCAGGGCCCCAACTACGTCCCCGGCAAGAAGGAGGACCTGTCCATCAAGGCCATCCAGCGTACCGTCCTGATGATGGGTGGCAAGGTTGACCCCATTGACGACATGCCCGCCGGTAACATCATTGGTCTGGTCGGTATCGACCAGTTCCTCCTCAAGTCGGGTACCCTCACCACCAGCGAGACTGCCCACAACCTCAAGGTCATGAAGTTCTCCGTCTCGCCCGTCGTGCAGCGGTCCGTCCAGGTCAAGAACGCCCAGGATCTGCCCAAGCTGGTCGAGGGTCTCAAGCGTCTGTCGAAGTCGGATCCTTGCGTCCTGACCATGTCCAACGAGTCCGGTGAGCACGTCGTTGCCGGTGCCGGTGAGCTCCACCTCGAGATTTGCCTGAACGATCTCGAGAACGACCACGCTGGTGTGCCCCTCATCATCTCCGACCCCGTCGTCGGTTACCGTGAGTCGATTGCCGGCAAGTCTAGCATGACCGCTCTGTCCAAGTCGCCCAACAAGCACAACCGTATCTACATGACGGCTGAGCCCATGGACGAGGAGCTCTCCCTGGCCATCGAGGCCGGCAAGATCTCGCCCCGCGACGATTTCAAGGCCCGTGCCCGCACCCTGGCTGACGACTTCGGCTGGGATGTCACCGACGCCCGCAAGATTTGGTGCTTCGGTCCCGACACCAACGGTCCCAACCTGCTCGTTGACCAGACCAAGGCTGTTCAGTACCTGAACGAAATCAAGGACTCGGTCGTCTCCGGTTTCCAGTGGGCCACCCGCGAGGGTCCCGTCGCCGAGGAGCCCGTCCGTTCCGTCCGCTGGAACATCATGGATGTCACCCTCCACGCCGATGCCATTCACCGTGGTGGTGGTCAGATCATCCCCACCTCGCGTCGTGTCCTGTACGCCGCTGCCCTCCTGGCCGAGCCCGCTCTCCAGGAGCCCGTCTTCCTGGTGGAGATTCAGGTGCCCGAGCAGGCCATGGGTGGTGTCTACGGTGTCCTGACCCGCCGCCGTGGTCACGTCTTCGCTGAGGAGCAGCGCCCCGGTACTCCTCTGTTCACCATTAAGGCCTACCTGCCCGTTATGGAGTCCTTCGGCTTCAACGGCGACCTGCGCCAGGCTACCTCCGGCCAGGCCTTCCCCCAGATGGTGTTCGACCACTGGCAGGTCCTGCCCGGTGGCTCGCCGCTCGACGGTACCTCCAAGGTCGGTGCCATCGTCCAGGGCATCCGTAAGCGCAAGGGTCTCAAGATCGAGGTTCCCGACTACACCAACGTAAGTTACTTGACATACCTGATGGCCAGTTGGATTCTAACGAGTTATTGCAGTACTACGACAAGCTGTAAACGGCCCCTTGGCCATGTGGTTACGGACTACAGTCTCGAGATGGACTTCACGACGCTTATGAGGCTACTACTCGCATTCATTGGTTTGGCCCGGGCCGTTCTGATGCTGCGAACCCTTGAAGGACAAGGAACGGCGCGACCGCGAAGACGAAAAAGCTATACCAGATACGGGGCGTGGCATCGCCCCCAGCTTTGGCTACTCTGGTCTGCCCTGTATCTATGAAACAACAGAATTGATGAAAGACAAGCTTTGCGACGACTTTTGATGATGCTCTTCGTAGCGTGATTTCCATATAATCAAGAGCGGCATGTCCAGGTGTAAAATGATTGGTTGGCCTTGCCTCGGTTCCTCTTCTACCTCAGCAGTTGCTTTCGCGGTCATGTTACCTCGGGGCCTACATGGAGACTTCCCACACGAAATATCCTTAGCCCCTAGCAATGTAAGCGCCATGGGGTAAACCGGTAACCCGGTTGTAGGACCACGATGGGCAACAGTCAACTCACGTCTGGCAAATCAAAACGTTCGTCTTCATCATAGCTCGTCCAGACGGGCAACGAAGAAAGTAATCCATTTTGGAAGAGTGCGTCGACTCAGTCTTACGGGTTGCTACAGGCTCAACGTCATAACATGGGCACTGGCAGGCACTGTAAGCTTCAGCAATGGCAGCAACAGCAAGGGTGGCCTCATCGGCCTCGCCACGTGCTTAATCAACACAGCGGAAACGGGAAAGAACCATAGGGACGGGGGGTAAACGTGGCAGCAGACCGGATAGCCCAGGCGGTCGTATCGGTGCCGTATTTGATCCTGCATTCCCGTCTCGGCACCGGGGACCAAGTTTCTTATGCTTGCAGTGATGGGTGGGCCCCCTATTCTCAAATACTAAGCCCCCCTACCCTAAAGTGAGGCCGTTACCACAAGTATTTTGAGTTGGACGGAAGGCAGGCTAAGTGGTGGAGGGATACACGTCAGGGGGTGTCTCACTTTGGTGGAGTAGTTCGTAGTCTGGGGTCGCACGGCATGTGCCGATGACACCTCCACGTCGACGGTGCGGGAGCCGGCCTCGGGTCCAGCGCATCTTGGACTGCTCCAAAGCGGAATCCGTACGGGATACCCCGGGAAATAAAGGCTTCTTAGTCACACGTCACAGCAAATCATAGGGCGGGCACGGGAAGCAGCGATTCACGAGCGAGAAGAGCAAGCTGGGCTTGCAAATCCTTGTTCATCTGCCGAGCCCGCGGGCCCCAGATATCGGGGGACTGCACAGAGCTCGGCCATCATAGCAGGCCCACCACCGTGCCAGCCGCTGTAAGCCATGCCTGGCATCCATCCAGCAAGCCATTCGTTGCCATGTTTTTCCGTGTTCCCAGGATTTGCGTACGCCGGTAGCAAAACGCCAGCCCGTGCCGCGCGGGGCCCGGGAGATCCGTGAGCGAAGGACGACGACGTCGCGGTTTAGGACGCGGCGGCACCATTGACGTTGTCGAGATCCGAGTAGTACAGAACCAGCTCGCGCTAGAGCACGTATCAGTCAAACAAGTCCACGGTAGGGAGAGCGCATCTGGGAGGGACCCACCCTAGTCTTCTGCCAGTTAACAGTGTCCCAGATGATGTAGTAGCCCTGCTCGTGCGCGTGGCTCAGAAGACGCGGTGTCATAATATCGTCCTTGGTCAACCATATCTGCAGCTTTTTATGCCATCGCCAGTTGCGGGTGTTGCTGTTGAAACGTCAGCGAAGTCGCACGCACCGGCAGACAAGAACCTTACAGTTCCATGGCTGCCTGATGTTGCTTAATGTCACCAGGACAGCTGTAGAAAATCCACATCAACGTCTCCTCGTTGAAACTCTGGATTTTGTTCTCCAAAGGTTGCACATTTGTGACATTGTAGCATTCCGGGAGGCGGAAGTTCGGGATGGCCGGTCTTGGCGGGTTGTCGTTGAACAGGGACAAGACTTGACTGGATATCGGCCTGCAAGTGTGTAAGCGTCAAGAGGCACGGCAGCATGGTATCGCACGCTGGGCAACGACATACTCGGACGACTGCAGGTTAAGGCCAAATTGCTGAGGGTCCATGCCCGTAACGGCAGCCTGGTAATCCGGGTAGTTGCTCATCAAGGTACGCAAACCCTTAATGCCCCATTTGTCGATGGGCGCCATGCCGGCCAGGGGGTCGTTGACCTCGGGCGACTGGTCGTCTTTCTCATCCTTGGCCTTGCCGCCGGCCGGCAGATCGTTACCGATGGCACCAAGCGGATTGCGGCCCTCGGAGGACGAGGCGGCCGCGTTGTCCTGCGCCGAAGTTTGGGATGCCAAGGAATCGTCCCGGAAGCCTGGTGGTTTCTGTCGCTGTTCTTCGCCGATGGCACCTCGCACGTCTTGCGGCCGGGAAGAACCTGCGACACAACGGTCAGAAGGGGGAGCGGTACTAGTGGAGGAAAGGGGCAATGGAGAATTACCAGGGGTGCTGGATGCGTCGGGCGATCGTACCTCGCCCGCTCTCGAGTCGGTCAGGGCGTTGAGAAGTCCGTTGCCGGCACGGTTGCCCGGCAGGCCGGGGGCAGGGCTCCGCGGCGTCGCGCCGAAGCCGAGAGTGGTCATCAAGCTGGAGCCGCGCTCCTGGCCAATGTCACCACTGCTGTTGCGAAAGCCGCCGCCATTGTTGTTCAGCGGCGGGAAGTCATCGATGCTGCTTGGTGGCTGGGCTTGCGACGCCTGCGATTGGCTGCCGAAGCGGAATGATCCCTGGGCGGAGCCCATGCGAGACGAGGAGCCGAATATATCGTCCTGCTGGCCCTGCTGCGAAAGCGGCGTGCCCTGGTTCCTCTGGATGGGCGCCATGTTTCTACTTCCGGCTGTTGACCACAGTGAAGACTGGTTGGCAGAAGATAGTTGCGAGTTGTTTGACAACGAGGGGAATTCCCTGCGAGGAGAGAGGCACGAATCAGTATACCGTAAGAGATGGGTGGACCGAAAGGGGGGGGTGTGAGAATTGGAAGATGAGATGATGGTGGGTTCTTTGCGTTGGTGGGGTATATGGGGAACAGCGGTTGCAAGAAATATGGATGAAGGGCCGGCTTGTCCCCCACGCGCAAAGCAACCAAAAGCGAGGTATGTATGTGAATGGTAGGGAGGGGTGTGCAAACGGGGCAGCCCAGCTGAGGTATGAAACACCGTCGCCGGTTCTCGACTCTGTGATGATGGATTTCAGCCTGCATCCAGGGCTTCTCAGGCTGCGCCTGCGCCTACGCCCGCCACCGCCGCTTGTACTTGCCGCAGCGTCACGCTCGCGCGCAAGTCTGAACATCTTCGCCCGCCGCCGCCGCGGAAGTTGCAGCGCCAGCCTCGCCCAACCCGGAACCACGTTTGGAATGTGGGCATCCAGCATCAGAAATCGGGCTCTTCAGCCCCCTCACGTTCCTGTGGGCTGGAGGCAAAGAAGTGTAGAAACACCCCGCACGCATGGGCATAGTCGAGGCGTACACGGTTCTGCAGCCCACCACCCCAGCGGCCACCGAGACAGCAGGCACAACCGTGTTTCTCCCGCGGGCGGTGCCCCCAGGGCGCGACTGCCCTCCATTGGCAGACAGAGGGGTGTGGCAGTGGCAACAAAAAAGAAATCCACCTACGACAGATCCAACGGCGTTGCGGGCTGCGAGCCGCTTAGACTCTGAGCAAAGCTCAGGTTCCCTCCTAGTTGCCTTGATGAGTTCTGGAGCCCGGCACCGTTCATGGGCACGCCGGCTCCAAAGGCCCATCCGTTGCTGTTGTTCGCTACATTCGGGACGAAGCATCGCGGATCAGTCCATGGCAGCCAGCTAAAGGGGGGGCGGCGGCGGCTACGGCGTCGCCCTGTCCCATACCTATTTTCCCGTTTGGTAACCTGTTCGATGACGCTCTTCCGGGTTGTTGGGGCTGCTGCGGCTGCTGTTGCTGCTGCTGCTGGCCTCCAAATCCCGCCGGCATCCCTCGTAGGGATTGTTGCATGGCTCCTGATGGAAGGCATGTACAATTAGCCAAAAGAGTCGACAAGAGCAGCCGTCACGCTCGTCCCACGACGTCATCACGGCGCCCGGCGGCCTCCCGCCCTCTTATCCGGCACCCCTTGCGCTTGCGCCCCCGGCGCCCGGTGGGTAGCCCCCGCCGGCGCCCCATCGCCGCTGTTGCTGCCAGGCTGGCATCGCGAGGTCGACAGGGCGGGCGAAATCGGGCGTGGCGGGCCAGGGCCGGGCCGGTAACGGACAGCGACAATGGCAGGCCGCGAGGATCGCATCGCTATCCGTGGCGCATCGGTATTCCCGAGGGCGCAAGGGCGGCGGCGGGCACGGGGGATGCGCGAGGAGGGACCAGGTCGTCGTCGAGGCTCGTGAAGGGCAAACAGCGGGGCACGCGAGGCTTGAAAACAGAAGGGCATAGGCTCTCTACCTGGTCGATTCATGGCTACTCCTGGGAGGTCGGGCGCGGGGGATCGCGTGGTGGGGGAAGCGCTCGTACGATTACAGTCGAGGTCGGTCTCGTGGGTTTCGGGCCGGGGGGGTAGCTCGTTGGATGGGTTGCTATGGTATGGAATTGCTCGCAATGCGGCGGCTAGACGATAGATGGACATGTGTGAAGCTCGCCTTCGCCCAGCCTACATAAGCCTGTTGCATGGCGAGTGAAATTCCACCACCCACTGGCGCATGGTCCGAGCGCAGCCTTGCCATCCATCCTATCCATTCTCTATCCATTTTATGTGGGCTCTCCTCACTGTCTCCCCCACAGACTGGTACATACTGATGTCCACAGCCCTTACAATCATTCCCTCTCCCTTGGCTCATATGGATTCCAGCAGCCCTGCTGCCCTGGTTGCTGAGGATTGGGCGCGTGAAAAAGGTCACCCATCCGGGTATCTGCATACATCTTTACTTCGTACATCCTAGGCAGCACCGAGTGGTTATCCCTGAGAACTGTCGTGACACCCGCTTCATCAATACACTCTCGCTTCCCACCCCTCGATCACCCCTTTCTCATTACCGAGCATATGAGTGTGTAATGCAACTGCCTACCTCTTACGTCCTTTTATATTTGCTAGTTTATAAAACCCCTCCTTAGCAAAGCCGTTTGGAGTCGTCTTTATAGGTACTACACACTAGCATGTTGCTCGTCTTCCGCGAGTACATGCGCACGTTCAGCAGGCCCGTTCCCAGACCACGACTCCAGATTGCGTCTCCAACCGAGATACCGTACCACGTGGTGGTAACCCTACCGCGCTGCATCCCTCTATGCCTGTATTCCCGTGGTCTACTGCCCGAGAGCCTGCAGGAAGCTGCGCTGTAAATCCATCACCTGTACACGCCGGCCGATGAGGACCAGCTTGCCCGTTTGCGGAGGGCTCGCGGCCCCGGCCTCATTGGTCGTGGTCGGTGCGTCAAATATTTCAAACACCTCCCTGACTCCCTGCACCATTTTCACCTCGCCGTTTTGAAAGACGAGACGTGCCTTGAGACGATGAATTTCCAGCCCCTGCGCCTCGCCCGCTCCCGCTCCCGGCACCTCGTTTTCCCACAAAACCGATCTCAGCCACTTGTCAACCATGGGCAGCTGAGCGGGTGCCAGCGGCGGCACACTGATCGAGACTGTGGCAATGGTCTGGTCTGGTATCAGCAGGGGTGTCCGCCACGGACGGAGGGTACTGGACGAACGGGATCAAGATGGCTATGGCCCTTGGCCGCGGAGTCCAAAGCATCGACCTTGTCGTAGGCATGAAGGTCCAAAAGGAAGCCCTCGAGCTCCGGGACGGCGCTCTGCTTGGTTACGTGAATCTTGGCAAGGCCGTTAATGGCTTGGATGCGGGCCTTAACCTGATCGAGCTGCGCTGCGTCAACCAGATCCGACTTGTTGATCACTACCACGTCGGCATGGGAAATCTGCACGTGGGCCGTCGTCATGAGGGGACCGTGGCCATCCTCGTGGTCGTCGTGGCCCTCGACCTTGCCGGACGGGTCATCCAGGCTCTTCAGGATGTTCTTGGCGTCGACGAGGGTGACGATGCCGTCGAGGTAGATGGTGCTGCCAAGCCCGTCGTCGACCCAGAACAGCGGTGCCAGGTTGCCGGGGTCGGCCAGGCCGGTGGTCTCGAGGAGAATGTAGTCAAAAGCGCCCTTCTTCTCCATCAGCGACTCAATGGCATTCACGCCAGAATCTCTGCCGAAGGGTTAGTGGCGTCGGCCGGAACTAGGGAGGAGAGCCGTGGGGTTACTTGACGGAGCAGCATATGCAGCCGTTGCCGACCTCAAGCCACTCTTCGACCTGCTCACCGCCCTTGTTGACCGTCAGGGACTTCTCGATGTCCAGAGCTGTCGCGGCCATGAGTTGGTTATCACGCTGCCAGCCAGGATGAGGATGGGAGGGCTGTGCCCGTCCGACTCACAGTCGCCAAACTCATTCATGATGACGGCGATTTTCTTGCCATGCTGGGCCGTTAGGATGTAGTTGAGCAGGGTGGTCTTGCCGGCGCCCAGGTAGCCTGGCTGGGGCATGCGGTATCAGCGGTTCACCCGTCCGGCGGGAGGAAGGGTAGGGGGACGGCGCACCCGTGACGATGGTGATGGGGACCTTGATCTGGCTGCCAGGCTCTACCCCACCATCGTCGGGTGAGGTTTCCACGAGCTCGGGCGGCATGTCGGAGTCGGGATCCATGGAGCTGGGCAGTGCCGGTCTGGCGGAACGCTCTCTGTCGATGTGGGTGGTAGTGCAGTTGTTTCGGGCTGTACGCTCGCTGAATTACACGAACACAATACTGCGCCTATGTGCGGTGGAATGCCACCGGCGGCACCATCTCGTTCTAAGGGCCTCCAGCCCGGGAGCCGATCCGGCCAAAAACCAGGCTACGCAGAGTCCCCGTCATATACGGTGGGTACCTCGCGCCCAACCTGCGAGAGCTCCTACTGCCCGGTAAGGCTCTTATTACCTTAGGTACGACGTACCACCACATGTACTCCGCACCTCGCAGTCCGGAGCGCGCGCGCACGAGGCGCAAGCCAGAATAGTGGATAAGTGCATGTGCCCCGTCGCAATGGGAGCTCCCAAAGTCCACTCACTTCCTTGGCTGGCAAGACTCAGCTCAGGTACGGAGGGCGGGTTACGGGGCAGGATAAATACGTGCAGCAGCAGGGCACAGCAGGCAGGGGTCGTTATTCGCCCGCAGGCATTTTGCCCGCCGTTATTGGTGTACTGGGCTGATCAGGGCCAGTCGTGCCGCTACTTCGCACTGCTGGGCCCGATGAGGGTCGCCGCGCTGTTGGCCGGACAGACCTCGTTGTTTTGTTTGTACCTCCGTCCCTCGCGCCGTTGACGCCGTGCACCACCCTCCTCTTCGTGTAACTCGCGTCCTATTGGAGTCCCTCACGAGAGGACATACCTCGGGTCCATACCTGAGGAGCTCCCCAGTCGCATTCCATCCCACGTCCAAACCCCCATACCGCACACGTCGCCTGATAGGACTGGTGCCGGGCCTAATAACCGCCGAAGCTGCTGCTCCTTCACCTTCGCGCCCGCGTCATTGGTGCACCATCGGCATACCAACGTCAAACGCCCACGTCGCCAACGTCGCCTCCTGCTCCCTTGCACTCTTCCCCCTCGCCCTGTGACGCCCCCTGTCGTTGTCGTCGTCGCCCACGCCCTACCGCCGCGCTCGCGCAGCAACAGAAAAGCCTCTTGACGTGGTCTCGTCCCCTTCGAGGCTGCTGGCCTCTTCCGCTCCTTCGCCATGTCTGCTTCTGCTACCCTCCCGCCCAGCTCGCCGCGGTTACCCAGCCCCCCGCCTCCGGCCGAGATACAGCTTGGGCCCAAATCCCCCGGACTGGGAAACACGACCGCGAGCCGTCATGCCCAAGAGATGGAACAGACGATAGCCGATGCCAATGCGCGCCGGCGCATACATCCCGGCACCAAGGCTGAGGACATGGCCGCCGGCCCGCCCCTGGTGCCCCTGGCTGAGGTACGCTCCGTGTCCCCCTCGAGCTCCCCCCCCCTTTCCCCGTGCCGACTCCCCCTTGTGACATGGCGACATGTCGAGGGGTGCGTGCTCTTCTGGATGCTGGCTAACCCGCTTGTGCCCGCCCCCATAGCTCGACTCGCCGTTCCAGCTCCAGGAGCACCTTGCGGCCCTGCATTACCACCTCACCGCGTCCAACACCCAGCCCGTATCGCGCCGGACGGCCGACCAGATGGCCACGCCGCCCCCCGGTATTGACCGCACGCTGTGGCTGTACGAGCTGTGCCGCTTTCTCGTCTCCCAGTGCAATAGCTTGATCGTGGGCTTCCTTTTCGACTCGCCCCCTTGCTCTCAGGCCACATGCCCCGAGATGCGCGCGTCCGAGTGGCAGTTCCTATGCGCCGTGCATGAGACGCCCAAGAGCTGCTGCGCCATCGATTACTGCTGCCATACCCTGGACTGGGCTGCCAATATTGTCACCAACCCGAAGATATTCCCTTCGCGCTTTGTGCTCGTGCAGTCCGACGGCCACGAGAAGAACCAAGTGGTTAAGAATCTGATCAACATCTTCCGTCGTCTGCATCGCATCTTCGCCCACGCCTGGTTCCAGCACCGGAGCGTCTTTTGGAGCGTCGAGGCCCAGACGGGCCTTTACGTCTTCTTCAAGACGGTCTGCGATATGTACGAGCTGCTGCCCGCTGAGAACTACAAGCTGCCGCCCGAGGCCGAGGGGCTGGAGCCGCCCCAGCCTGACAAGGAGGACCCCAAGCCCAAAGTGACGGTCATTGCCAAAGCTCCGAGCAAAGACGGCGAAGGCGACGCTCATGACGACGACCAGCCTCTCCATGCCCGCCGCAGCAATACGGCCAGGCACTCCAGCCGACCCTCGACAGGCAAGGCGATAACAACCGTCATGGAGGAGCGCGAAGACGAGAACTCGGAGCTTAACAACCGCATGAGGAACATGCAGCTTGCCACCCATCCTGAGACTGTTGTAGAGGATGAATCCGAGCTGGAGGTTCCCGTCATGGTGGGGGAGGACATCTTACAAGAGTCGTCGCCCAGAACGTCCGAGGACTCGGAGCCGCAAAATCAAGCAGACCTTGCCGAAACGGCCAGTGACACGGAGGTGACCACTGCAGACGGGAAAGCTGCGAGCCCCTCCACGCCCGATGACGCGCAGACTGTGGTAAACGAAGCAACCGATGCTGGCCCGGCGGCCCAGGAGGCTACGAAGGAGAGTGCTGCCGATGGTGCACCGGAATTGGACGAGAAGTCAGAGGGACTGGGGGAGAAGGACGCGCAAGAGCCGTCTTCTCCCACAGTTACCGAGATCGAAGTCGGCCGGGCCGAGTCGCCCGAGGCGAAGGAGCAACCTACGGAAACCATCGAACCGACACCTTCCTCCTCGTCCGATGGCACATAGGAGTGCTCGCGGCAGGAGGTGGCAAGCATGAACGATCTTTCTGATGGGGATCGCCGGCCCACGATGCCGATACTGCAGATACAAAGGAGAAGCGGGGACAGTAGCGCCCCACAGTGGTCGAGAAGCAGGCGGCAACAGCGCCGAGAGTCCATGTCCGCCGCCGATGACGGTCACGAGGCCGTGAACGGGGGCTCCGCCGCCGACGAGGCCGAGATTCGCGATATCCTCGAGCACACACGCCGGGTGACGGACTCGCTGCGGCGTCCCCGGTCTCGCCGGAGCTTCTGAGGCGGAGCGCCACCACTGGAGACACCAGGGCTGGCATGCGCAATATGCCCGTGTATGAAGGAGATTGCCTAATACTTTGATGTTTCGAACGAAGGGGGTGACGCGAGGCAGCAGCATAGCAAGAAAGGGTTTAACCAAGCTAAGTACGAAGCGGCAGCTCAACACATGTACTTTATGCCTAGGAGGAGAGACGTCATTACCGTGCCCCCCAAAATGTACAGTGATCGGTCCCGGTACCCCTTAACCCCCCTTAACCCCTTTTCTTCCCTCTTCGGATGCAGCTGGGGACCCCGCTGGCGGGCCACGGTGCGAAGAAGGTCTTTCGGGGAATAGCCAGGGGGGAAGGGGGATGCCGGGTGAAAGGGAAGAATAAAGAAAGAAAGCGAGTACATAGTTCGAGCGGATCAAGCTAATGGGATAACGGACCATGGGCGCGCAAGGAACCTGACCTCCCAACGTACGTGTACTCTTTGGGCAGGGTGGCGCGTCCTGGCTGTATCTGTAGATATCACTGCTCCTGAGGGTGTTGTTTTTTGCGCCTCTGGCCTGTAGTCGTCTTGTAATCCTGCTGCTACTCGGCAGCCGCCGCACTTCGGGTATTTTCCTTTCCCTCGTCTCATTCTTCCCTCCTTCTCTCCGAGCCCGCTTCCCTTCCTTCGGCCCTGCCAAACGCCCGCCAAGCCCTGCGCCTTTTCGCCCGGATTTTTCGCCGCGGTAGTATGGTGTAATTGTAATGGTAGTGGTAGTAGTACATATTAGTTGGCGCGTCGAGACCGGGGGGGAGGTTGTCGGGTCCGCGTGTATCGCGACGTATGCGCTCCACCCTCTTTCCCCCTCCCTTCCCCCGCTCCCTTTTCTCTCTTCCTCGCTCCTGTTTTGGACGGCGGGTCGCTCGCGGCGCACGTCCCCACCCCGTCCACTCCATCCGGACGGACGTTGGCTGTCCAAAGCCGGCCGGCGCCGAAAAGCTCGGACCCCTGGCTCCTCCCGCCTCCGATCTCAGTCCCTCTCCAGACGGGCGGAGGGGGCGGCGCACCGTCAGGTGAGGGGGCCGTCGGCTCCGTAATGGCGGAATCAAGACAGTGGGCATAAATTCTTCATTCGGTCGGGCCCACAGTCCATAGCACGCCGGAAATTGGTTGTCGGCTCACCAGCGGTCATGGGTATGGAGTGTCATGCCATTGCCCAGGATGGCGGTGGCTTTTTCGGTTGGTGTCCGCCCCTAAGCTGCGACATAGGGCGCTGTCCACGAGACCGTTTACCCCTGCTGCTGGTGCGCGCCCGTATCTGCGGCGTCCACCTTCAACTTGGCAAAGACGGAAGCCATCTCGCGCAGATCCTCGGTCTGTCTAGAGACAGGGTTTCCGTTGCGCTCGTCGGCGAAGGCCCGCACGTCTCGGAGGCTCGGGGTGAACCCCTCGTCGTTGGGGAGCCACCAGTCGATGCAGGACGGGTCGCGGAAGACTTGGGCCATCCGGCTCCGGACGGTGAGGGGACAGATGTACCTGCAACACGGCCATGGTCAGCACTGCGTCTTGAATCCTGGGCCGACGGACGACGTACCCGTTTTGCTCGATGAGAACGTATTTGCGGCGCATCCACATCTGGTAGCGCTCCTCCTTCGGTATGAAGAGGGCGGCTATGACCAAGCAGGGGTGAAGCATGACTAGGGTCCCGTTGGGTCGTGCCGGCCATCGCTCCACCGACGCGACGATCTGGCAGATGTTCACGGCCAGGCTCCGCATCTCCGGCGTGGGTTCCTGCTGCAGCCGCCCGGGTTCCTGGCTCAGATGCATAACAGTGACCGAGTTCCACTCACCCATCAAAAGCGTCATGGGGAACATGGACCCCTTGTACAAGAAGCCGGGACGGTAGGGGTCGAAAACGTCATCCTCCCCCAACGGCGCCCTCCACTCAAAGTCGGTCACGTGGTGGTCGGAGCTGGTCAAGGCAGGGTCCAGGTCCCGTAGCCACTGGTACAGCGCCGTCGTGAGCCGTTCGTACTCAGCCGCAAAGACATCGCCGGCCAAGTCGCCTCGACCGGCCTTGGCGTAGAGGTTCGCCATGTCGACCGAAATGAGCCGCAGCGAGGCCGAGGCGGCTTCCATCTTCAGGACCAAATCGCTCTCGCTTTCCCAGGCCTGCCTTTCCCAGTACTCCACCGTCGCCGAGAACCACTCGCGGGGCAGCCTTGTCTCGAAGCCGCCCAGCATGCCGACGAAGACGTCGAAGCGGACGTACCACGTCAGCACCATCCGGCCCACAAACGACTGCAGAACGGTCTGCGGCGTGTAGAGTTGCGTCAAAATCTGCAGCGCGGCCTTTTGATGCCCCATGAGGCTCACCCAGTCGCCCAGGTATTCCTGCTCGCCCTGTCAGTCAAGGGACTCTTTCCTCTAAGCCAGGCGCCGTGTTTCCCTACCTCGATGGTGGCTAGTTGTAGGATGGTCAGCAGTGTTGCCGTATTCTGCCTGTCCCGTCTCTTGAACGACTCCAGCAAAAGAGTGACGCCCTTATTGTAGTACTGAAGGAAGTCGTTCATTTGCCCATGCTGGTTTTGCATGGTGTAGTGGTAGGCCGCGAAACCCACCAACGCGTGGAGGAGAGCTTCGTTCCCGCTTTTCAAGGCGACACTGGGGAGGAACCGCCGGTAAAAGTCTTCCGAGTCGAAAAGAACACAGTAGCTAAAGTGCGTCATCTGCTCGCAGTAGTACCCGAGATAGAATTGCATGTCCGCCGGGAGGTGGGACCAGTCCAGAGGCCCCGGCTGAATCGACGGGTCCAACTGCTGTATGGTCGCAAAGCTCACACTCGTGCTGGTGGAAACCGAGGGCGATGACCGGTTTGTTCCATCAAACGAGGGGGTCTCCGAATTCTGGCGCGTCCCAGGCTTCTGAAAGTTGTGCGTGGAGTTGGTGCTCACGGTCCGCAGGGATGTCAACGATTGCCGCGCCTGAACAGTGTGGTCTTCTTCGGGTTCTTCATCGTCCAAAATGGTGCCGAGTTTTGAATCCCTCACGCCGCCCTCGTCATCCACCTCGTCCGGTGACGAAGCGCCAGGGCTGTCGGTGACAACCCCCTCCTTTGACGTACCCCCACCGGCCGGGTTCTTTCCCGAAGGGGTTTCTGGGTAGTTGCACTCTCTGTTTCCCTTGCGGCATCCTGATCACCTTTGGTCAATACAGTTGACTCCCGGGAGGCCGGCGGTGGTTTGCTTACTTTCACATATGGGGCGTGACTCGTCGCACTGTTCGGCAGGTCAGTCGTGGGCGTGGGAAACCGCACACATGCGTCTCACCTTGACTCGTCTGCTTCGGCACGTATAACAACCAGACCGGGTGCGGCGGTGTTTGACGTGATCCAAGCCGGGCGTGGACTTTTTACGACTCCGGCTATTTGCCGGCTTCGGGGCCTGGAATATGATGGGATCTGGGAATCCAGGAAAGTACCCAACTCCTTGGAAGGGGGGTCCTGTGGGCGAGGGCCCGGAGCCCATGGGCATGGCCGTGCTGTGGGTTTGTAAAGCGTCCTGAATATTGCCGTCGGGACTCTCTCCGGCTCCGGACGAAGCCATGTACTGGAGGTACTCCTCCATGGTTTGGGCTGGTGGTATGGATCTTGCGGACAGTGGAAGTCGTGGGGGGTGCGTTCCGTCACCACGTCCGGCTCAGGAAGAAACGAAGGGTACAGGAAGCACGAGATATCGGCTTAGTTTTGTAATAGATGCTAAGTGGGGTGGGGGGTGTGTCCGGATATCCCATGGGTGTGCCGGCACGGGGTGGATGTGCTCTTGGGGGGGGGGGGTGTGATAGGAACGGGTAACGCCAGAAGGGCTCCAGAGATTTCGGGTGTCTAGGAAGGTCGATAGATTAGGCAAATAAGATCAAAGATCTGGTCCCAGGATACCGGGCTGGTGAACTGCTCCAGGCATGAGGTGTTCGGAGCCGGGCAGCCAATGAAGTCCCGTTGGGCCGGCGGGCGCTGGAGGAACGCTTGAAGGCGGCGAGGGAACTAGAAACCCTTGTGTGGACGGATGAGAGTGTTCGGCCTTGTCCAGTACCCCGCTCAAGGGAACAAAAAAGCTCTTAGAGGGCGGGATAGATGTTATCCTTGGTGGCCAACCCTATATGTCTAATGCTTGAGATTCAATCTGGGCGGTATTGCCAATAATGCGTGGACCCGCAAGGCGAAGGCTGAGCACAGTTCTCGAGAGGGCCTTGGGTCGTATGTCTGCCGTGCTGGGTCGAAACTTGCACGTGAAGGGGTCGTATCCGGGCGAGGATCTACAGATATTGTAGCGGGGCCGTACGTGTACGAGACCGGACGTCCTCTCATACCCTATGCGTGTCAAAGAAGAGGCGACCCTGGCACGCCAGCCCGGGTAGGGATGTCGAAGAGTTCTCAGGTAGGAAGACGCCGATGGGGTCGATGAGGACCTGGGTTGACTGGCAAGGGGCGGGTGGGACCGCGCAGGTGGTGGGTGATTGTCGTTTGATGGCGTGGCATGTACTGTATGTACTTCTGGGCTAACTGTAACAGCCGGAGAGGGTGATGACAAGTGGCAAAGCAGATTCACGCAAACCCACGCCCCCCGGCCTAGGTTTCGCGGCCCGAGTATAGGGGAGCTTGCTCGGCGTGGTGGTAGCGCCCTGGGGAGAAGCCAGGGAGGGCGTGTGTCCCAAAATTCTCTAGATGCCCTGGTGCCCGATACCAGATCCCGCGCCTAACCCAGGAACCGGAAATGGAGGGGGGGCCGGACGACGCGTAGACTCGCGCCAGATCCTACCCAAGATTCCCCCGAACAATGTCGTCAAGTCTCGTGGGTTCTCGCTCGAGGAAAGCTGGCCTCGATGAACAGGACGCCTGCCCAGAAGCTGTCTGCTAGGGCTAACTGGGCTAATACTAGGGCCCATCTAGCTAGCCAGGCAGCTGGCGCCGAGAGGATACGTAGGGCGTGGATAGGCGCGCGCCGGGAAGGGGATCTCAAGTCTTTCGGGCCTAGTAACACCCGGCGAAGCAGGTATACTATGGTTTCGACATATGGCTCAAAGGAGACGGCATGTTGCGTATGGGATGTATCATGAAGATCATGGAACACCCCTCCTTAGTGGCAACGATGGGAGCGGCGTTCTCGACATCTATGCCCCCGCGAGTGAAAGCCGGCATCCGACTGCTAAGGGAGCAACGAACGCAATAAGAGTTGATCCGCCAATGTTGTCCCGTCCTGATTTGCTGCAGGGAAAAGCACACACCCCTCGGCCGACACCCTTGACCCTGGCACGAGCTGGACGGCCTGGCTGGGACTTTCGGCGGCCAGGAATAGACGGAAACGGGGGGGGGGGGAGGGGGCAGGTCTTCGCACTAAGGGCGCCCACCCATGTGGGTGGGATATGGGATGATGTTGCTCTCAGGCTAGCCAGTCAGCTATTACTGAGCAGACTCCCAGCAACGAAAATCCCTGGACCCGGACTGGGTCGAGAGGGTTCCCCAGCACGGCAAGACACGAACCAGCGCTGCCGCCAACCGTGCTGCCAACATTGTGATAAGACGGCGGCAGGGCAAAAAGACCGGGGCCTCTTGGTTAGAGCATCCACAAGTTTTGGTGGTGGGGAGCTGGGGGTGTTCACGACAGGGATGGCAGACATTGTCACCCGCCGCCCGCGTCAGCGGTTTGATATTCTGCAACCAGAAGTGCGGGAGCGCTGAGGGCCTGGGGGGCAGCATGAACGATGGGACCTCAGGGCAATGCAGATCAACATGAGGCCAGACGGCCAGGGACGGGCGGGCAGGGAGACGTTTGCGCCGTAGAAGAAGACTTGGAGGCGGGCGAGGCAGACGGCTCCTCAACCCTTGCTACCGGGCGAGCCAATGCGACGTCCCACCAGGTAGGTGGTGCCGGGGGCGCATCTTCGGCAGCCGGTCAGAACCGCCGTGCATGACCTGTCACGCCGTGGCACAGCGGACGCTCAGCACCGGCGGCGACATGCGAGACAAGCGCTTGGGGGGCCGAGGTTCGCACGCGAGTCTTGACGCTAAGTGAGGCTGGCCGAAGACTACTTTCCAGTATTCACCGCACATTTCGTCTGGACTTGCGCCAGACGGTGTCCAGAAATGAGCATCGTGACTTCCCTGGTGTTTCCAGGTCATGTGAAATACGGATGGGCAGAACTCGACCGGCCTTTTGCGTTCCAGAGCCGCGGTGCCGCAAAACACAATCCCGTCACCGCAGGAAGCCGGAAGAAGCGCTAAGCTGGGCCTAGACGCGAGCGGAAGGGCACAGACTGGATGCAACAATGGCTAATTACCGCCCCCTGCCCGGAAAGCCATGAACCCAGGCCGGCATGGTGGGATGGGACTGCTAGAGATGGGATGGGGAATGTGAGGAGCGGGATGAGGATGGGATGAGGATGGGATGGGATGGCGTGGATAGCACTGCTCACCCGTGGGTCAGCGTGCGTGTGCCTGCTGCTGCTGCTGCTGCTGCTGCTGCTTGGGTCCAGATCCATCGATCTCGTTGCAAGGATGGGGGGTTTGGACTGCCGCAGATAGCGACTTGCTACCCAGCCGGCTTGGTCGGGATAGGGACCTACTTGCCAGGTCCGGCGGCGGCTCCAGAGCCTCGGTCCACGAAAGAAGACGTCTGACGGTGGGAGGGACGACGTGCGTGCGTGGATGGGCTTCGGCGCCAAGGAGCGTCCGTTCGGACCGCTGTTCCTGTATACAGTGGCCTCCAGGTACACGGGCAGCCGGGCAAATTAAGGGAGCGACCGGCCTGGCCTGATGCAATCCACCAGTCAGGTAGCGCTGCGTTGGGCCCTGGGCCAGAAGAGTTTCAGCGGCCACTTGCCCTTTTCTTCTTCCATCCCATTGCGCTACACACTTCTGTGGGTTAGTAGGCCCTGTAGGTATCCCGTGTTCACGGCACAGCCAGGAGGGTACGGGGTAGGTCGAGTACGTACCGCAGCAGAATTGGGAGACACATGCAGGCAGGCTGAATGGGAAAGACAAGGGTCGGCATCCAGCTGGCCCGTAGGCAACTGATCCGACGGGCGGGCACTCACACCTTGCATAAACTGGTCGCATCGAGCATGTCGAGCATGGGCCGGCGTGAGAGGGGATAGGTGGAGGTGGTGACGGCGTTCTGGCTCTTGTGGCGCCGACGTCGCCGCCGACGCCACCGCCGCTGTTCTGGGATGGAGGCCCCCCTTATGGATGGGTGGGTGGACGGCCGGATGGATGGGCTGCGAGGCCGCTCAACGGGCAGGGCAGCAGCTCCAGCAGCCCTGGACCCCAGACAGACTGGCAGGCAACCGCGCATGCATCCTGCCCGGCCAGCCGGGCGTGCAGTATATAGCGCGGGGCAGCTGAAGAAAGTAGCTCTCGCACCAGTGCTAGTCAAGAACGGTCTCGGGTGACACGAAGATGGCGGCCTTTCCCCCCTCGACCGGGGGCTATCCCAGCCGTGGCAGGATCCTTGCGAGCCCGTTCGGCTTCGTGCAGCAACGGAGCCGTTGGCGGTGGTCGAGACGTCATGTCGTCCGAAAGCAGATGAGATGGACGGGGGCGTGTCTGTGTGTTCGCGCTGGTCAATGCCAGGACATGGTATCCCGAGTACCTAAGTGAACGGGTATGTTAGGACATCCACCGGCGGCCCTGGGGAGTCCGTATGGGGGTCGGCCGCCGTCCCCCGTCCCCCTCATGGATCCGTTGGCGAATGAGATAAATGTAGTATGGTAGGTAGGTGGTAGTCGTGTCTCGTGGGTCGGTAGCCCTGGACGATTGTCCCGGTATGCAGGCCGCATGCATCAGGTAGTTGTAGGTAAGGGTGCTGGTATCCCCCTTCCAACCTACCTCTCCCAGGTGGGTGGGTAAAGACAGCTACGGAGT
This sequence comes from Nigrospora sphaerica, assembly GCA_018287875.1. Taxonomy (NCBI): domain Eukaryota; kingdom Fungi; phylum Ascomycota; class Sordariomycetes; order Amphisphaeriales; family Apiosporaceae; genus Nigrospora; species Nigrospora sphaerica. The sequence continues at coordinate 6,226,580 of JAGVVL010000002.1, forward strand.
ATACAAACCCCCTGTACCCCGTGAGGAACTTTTCCGGCCGTCCAGTCGCAGACGGGCCAGGGCACCCGGCATGGCCGCCGAGCGGCTTGAGACTGAAGGGAGGAGGGGGGGGGGGCCCTAAGGTGGACGAAGGGAGGAAGATGGGTAATGGATGTGGGCTGGTGGGCCAACCATTGGAAATGGATCCCATTTGATGGGATGGAGACAGGGTCAGAAACATGGGACGAAAAGGAAAAAAAAGAGCGGGCAGTGGGAAAGCCAGCGCGCTGGAACACCAGCTGAACCCACTCCCACTCCCCGTCCCCACCTGTCCCCCGGTAACCGCTGCTTCCGTGTACTCGATAGAGCCAAGCGAATCATGGTCCATTTTCCACCTGTGCCATGGTGGAGGGGATGGCAGCATGGATCACGGATGGGGTGGGCATCCTGCAGTCCGACACCAACTTCTCCACCATCACTGGGAGCTGCCAAGATCCGCTGTAGGCTAAGTAGGTAATCAACTGGGTCGCCGTCTAGGCCCGATTGGCACTTGCCCTTACTCATCATGTTTGTAAATCGTGCCTCTCCGTGCGTACTGGCCACGGAGATCGAGAAAGAACAGCGTCCCATGATGAGTAGTAGATACCTTATTCGTAGATGGCCCACACTCCCGTGTGCGAGCGCGTGAGGCACCCCCTTCCACCAGCAGGCCGCCCTCGCTGCAGGGCTCCCCATTCGCTACCGGACCAGCAGCGGTACAGTGTCTTACCGTTTCATGACCATAACAGGAGCGCCACCGAGTTCCAGGAGGGAATCTGGCAGGGCCAACGGGCCCGACGGTTTTCGGCAGATGGTTTTTTGTGGCTAGTCGGGCTAACCACCTGCACCGCTTCCGGTCTCTGTCGGCTACTGTCAGCTCACGCGGAACTCAACTGCCTCAACGAGTGCCTGAGGGGGTCCTAAAGCAGCTACTTAGGTAATAAGGTCGGCGAGACCATGCCATTGTAGTGCCAGCCCGTACTACCAAGGAACGGCTCCCCGGCCACCAAGTCTAGTGCTGAACCGTTCGTGAACATCTTCTAGAAAGGGCGGCTCTCGGACAACCAGCAACTCGCACTACCAACACCGGCGCCAACGTTGAGCTCCATCATTGGCGCTTACTCGCACACATGCCTACTTGAGTAAAGTACCTAGATATATAGGTACTCGCATCCGTTGGTATGGAGTACCTCGGCCTGCTGAAGATAACCTTCCAAAGTAGAGTGCCAGACTTACTCGACTAGTTCCCGGCTGGAGCTTCCCTGCTCACAGCTTTTCACCCTTTGCCATTCCATAGCACGAGCCTCATTACGGGAAAGACTAGCAGAGCCGGGCTCCATTTTCCCGTCGAGCTTAAACCTTTGGCCCCAGCAGTCGTGGTCGGCGATGTTGTCGGAGTCGGGGTTGCGGCTCTCCCTCGTGACCTGTACTACGCTCCCAAGTCCGCCCGAAGCTGAAAAGACGGTTTCCGAGGCTTCGGACATGACGTCCATGCAAGTGCTCGCCGCTGCAGAGGTAGCTCCTATCGCTTCATCTCGACCATTTTTCATGCGGGAAATGGCATAGCCTCATTGTGGCCACAGCATACCTAGCGCGCAAGAAGGTAGGTTTACTAGGGCATTTATCGAGCTGCCCGGGCATCCATTTTACGGCCACACGCGTGGCCCCACAAGCTGATGCTTTACTATGTACACACCTCATAGAGGAATGTGTGGGATGGGAACGTGGCGATTGTGACGGAATGCTGTGTAAGCCATCCGGCACGATGGAATGTATGGCCCCCCTGGCCCTACCCTGGCCTACCTTTGCCCTGCCCTGCCCTGCCCTGCCCTGCCCTGTCTTGCCTTGTTTAGCCCTGCCCTGCCTTGAACTCTCCTCCCATTGCCCCATGTTTACCATGTGCACAGGTACTGCACACTATGTAGGGACAGGCCTTTGGCACCAATATCGGACCTTTTTCCCTTCGTGCCCTTTAAGCTGCCGGAACGTAGTCATGACCCGGCAGGACGGGTTAGGTAGTTAGTGGTGGCTCATCTGTAGGATGAGGTAGTCCATACTTTACAAAGTTAGCTGTTAATGAGAAACAGCCCGTCGCCTAGTGTGCGTCCGCCCCATCCGATTTTCTTTTTTGCTTTTTTTTCCCCTCTTACGCTCCCTTGCCACCATGAACGAGTCGCAACGTGCCGAGACGGTCCGCAAAACCACTACTACACTTTATTTGCCCAAGGTGCCAATTGCGGATACAGTGTACTTTCTAGAGTAGGAGCAGAAACATGTACCCCATCAAGCCTCAAGGCTGATCCCCCCGAAGAAGCGCGCTGGTGGTGGAGATCAAGCAAGGGACTGCCTGCGTGTGGAATCTTTTCGGGCGGCATGAACCAAGGGAACCCCCACAAAGCCAAGTGGATGACGATGAACGGCCTCACTCACCAGCCAAACTATGGCTCTTCTGCCCGCCCCGCGTGTCGGCCAGCGGGCGTATACTCGGTACACGCGGGCAGTAGTGCAGAATAACCCGCCGGGAGAAAGCGCGCTCGAGTCGGCACACGACGAGCCGAGTCTGGGAAAACGGGCGCGAAGAATGGCGGCGGCGGGACAGGATGAGGAGAAGCCACCCGACCTGGCTAGTTCGTGGAAAGGGGAGGAGGAGAGGGGGGGGTTGCTGGGGCTCCCACGAACGACCACGGCAAAGAGGAGCATTGGTGAGGGTGGTCAAGTAGGTACTTTTTAGATGAGGGTACTGCCACAGGTACGCTGAGTAAAGTAGGTACTTAGCCAGCAGTCAAAGTGATTTCCAACAAATTGTGGAGCGTATACCGCATCTATACGACCCTCCGGTCAGCCTGCCTGGTGAGGTCGTGATGAACATTCCTTTTCCCGTTCCTCCGCCGATCTCATGTCCGACATTTGGCACTACTTACCATCCGCGGCTGGCGCTACCATCAGCGTACAGAACCTGAAACATATTTCGTCTTTGCAAAGAGGGCAAGATCGGCGCGTTTAGCATCTGTAGCCCCCTTCCGGTCGGATATCGGGCCTACGTCAAGCCTACGTCGCGGGTGCAACCCGGAGGGAGCGATCAGCCAAAAAGGCGCCAAGCGCCGGGCTCTCGGCGAAATCATCGCAGCTCCGGGCGAAACTGACAGGTCTATGGGGCTTTTCTCCTCTCCTAGACCATCCCGTCTGCGCCTTAGTCGCCCAGACTATCCGACGCAGCTTCACAGCTGGGACCGGCAAGTCCCGTCAACGGGGTGGGCAGTGCCTTGGGCTCTATATTGCCTAATACTCTTGCCTACCGGTAATACGACTGCGCACCATGCTACTAATCAGGCGTGGACACGGTCCAAGGTGTCTAGCCTCATGCTGCTGTGGCCCATCCTGCTGCTACTGTCCCCGTTTCTCCCCGTGGGCTACGCTTTGCTTCAACAGGTAATTGCCCTCCAAAAAGTACATCTGCACAACGTGCGAAATCAGGGCCTCGTTGTTGAAGCTCGTGGGTGGATGGTTCAGCGTCGGCTGGCCGCTACTCGTACGTGTAATGGTCCATGGCCCTTGTTAAGGAGGGCAAGGATCAGCAAGACGGCGTGATGAGGCTGATTCGGTGCGGACCCGGGACGGGCTGGCGTCGTCGACTGTACGTGGCAACCGGGCGGGCAGCGTGCGTTGGTGCAGACCCCTCGCAGCCGCTTGGGTGTTGCCTGGCTATACCGCGTACCTAGGTAGACGGAGCACAAGCGCATATGCCGATTGCATTTACGGCGACGGGCAGTTCCCGCGGGCCGTGTGCGTAGAGCAGGAGTGGTTGCCGCTGGAGAGGCGGTAGCCAATCGGCCCCCCATACCGGTGAGCATCGTCGAGCTGCGGATTTGACTCGCCCGTCTCGCGTCCGACCCTCCGGGCTTGGTACATGCCATCACAAGCATGGGATCGAAGAAGCAAGCAGCGGGCTGAGCGGAGCGTTGCAACGGCTGTTTGTGCAAGGACCGGTTTTCGTGGGACAAGAAGAAAAGGCCTGCATATCCGCAGGCACCCTGCGGCCTCATTTTCGTTTCCCCTCCCCACCTAATCAACGGACGGGAGGGCTTAGGCCTTGGGATGTGGTCGGTATGTAGACCGCAGGAATCCCTGCTGCATGGGATGGGGATTGGAAATATGCCATGGTACACACGTCCCTGGCATTAGTTCCCACAGCCCCAGGGAGAGCGCCCGGTTGGTAAGCCGCCATGGGCTGATGACTGTGATGTGCGCCACCCAGTCGGAAGGACCTGGAGGTCTCACAGTCAGAGTGTTTTGGGTCCGCAACCTTGAGGTGGAGAGCAGCGGCGGAAAAGGTAACGTCAGGTCGCACTCGCCAGACGTTTGAAGGATTACTTGGGCCACTACGACATCTGCACGTGTGCGCCCGCCCGCGGCCAATGGCACGTCTGGTCCGCCTGGCTTGATTTGTTGTAACTGCGCGATCGTCCTTCATTAACCCATTCTCCATTGGGCGCATTCTATGCCTGTCTGTCGAGGGGAGGTTAAGATGGATGCAACGTCCGCAGGCCCCCCTCTTCGAAGAAAAGAGCTTCCTTCGTGGCTCCGGGCGCGCCAGGACCGCGACGACGACGGGCTTTCCTGTCGCACCCCCAAGTTAGATGACGACGGAAACCGCCCCCCTTTTTCGGGTTTGCGCCTCGCAACTACCGTTGCAAGTGCCGGGGCAGGCAGCCCCATGGATCCTCGACAAGAGCCATCGGAAGTTGTCCGCAAGCAAGCAACCTTGTAGCTGAAGGCCCCCGTCGCATGCCCAGGCGCAGATCAAGGGACGAAAAAACAGGTGCAGTCTGGGAGTGCGCGCCCAATACCCCTAGTTGTGGGCACTCGCTGAGGTTTCACGGCATGAATCTTGCCTCCCTCTGCGTTGAACCTCGTGACCCCGGCCCTGGCTAATTGCCCACTTCTTCCGTCCTCCGCAGCTCCGCGCCAGGCTCCTGCTAGCCAGTCACTAGGTGTAGTTGGTCATGTACGTACATAGCCATGGCGCTCGCATTATCTCGAAACGGCAGTTGAGCGGCTGCTCAGCCGGGGCCGGGCGCGATCATGGGTCCGGCAGGTTTCACTGACGCGGCATCCATGACGTCCGCCTGGCACTAATTGACGGATCTGGGCGCCACCATCTACCATTCTGAAGGGCTGCCGGTCCTGATGGGTCCTACTGGGGTGCGCTCACAGCGTCCTATATGCCTAGTACAAGTTCCCAGGCGGGCGGCTGCGTCCGCAGCGTGCGACCAGGCACGCAGTTGGATCGGTGATGGGCGAAGAAGGAGATCGATTCCGGTTCAGGGCTGAATTGCACGGCTGGGAGCAGCGCCAGGGCCTCACGTAGCAATGTGGCTTGCTTGCTACCCTTGGTAAGCTTGCTGGGCATCCCCGGTTGCCCGACCAGAGGGCGCGTTCTTTATCCTGGTCCTGCGTCAACGGTTTGGTTGCGCCATCCTCTCCGACTTCCTGGGCTGGTCGCCCGTTGATAGCCCCCCAAACCCCAATCGCACGTCCTGTGCCCACTGCATTGGCCTGCACGCGTGGCCCGAGATACCCAATAACGCGACGGAATGCGAACTTGCGATTGGTGGCGCGCCGTCGACGGGGAGGCATAGCACACGAACAGGAGGTCCATCCGAGAGCTTATTTGCTAGCACGGCGGCCTCTTCTTCGCACGGATACCACAGGCGCATTTCCCATGGATCTTCCTCCCTGCACGCCTGCGGGCACCCGCACGCTGTCTATCGGTAAGGCTCCTAAGAGCGATCTCGACAGCGTCGGAATCGGCTCGGGATGGGCCTGCACCCGTCTCGATTGACTCCCATGCCATTCACAGCCTCCTGATATCACGTGATCCCGCGTTTCGGACGACCATGGTCGTTTCGTGGGATAGCTGGCCAGGCGCAAAAAAGGTCAAGGGGCCGCGCGCAAGCACCTGTGGAGTAATCCCGCCGCGTTCGGACTTCCCCAGTCGTTTCAGAGAGCGACTCCTTGCGACTGCTGTCCCGAGCCTCGAGCTGCAATCGCTTTGGAACATCTGTCCCGTGCAGTTCGTCCACCCAAACGACAGCATCGCCATGCTGGCCGTCGATCAGCCACTGCCGTAGTTTCAATTCTTTCTCGCCGTTTCTATATTCGTGCATCACCCGCGCCCTGTCGGAGCGCATCCCGACTGCTGGCTTTCATTGAGACCGCACGCAGCATACAGACACACACCCTCCCCCCCCCCCCACACACACACCGACCAAGGGTTGGGAGATCCGTCCCCATGGCCGAGGCACCAGCACTGCCTGCCGCCGCCGCCGCCGGCTGGTGGACGACGGACGCCATGGTGATGCTCGGCATCACTCTCATCGGCTTCTTGGTCCCGTTCATGTACATTCTGCCGCCTGTTCCCTTGCGGAAGAGCGACGCCCTGCTGCAGACCCATAACCTGGCCGCCCTCATCCCGTCCAAGAGCAACCTGAAGAAGCAGCATGCCGCCGCCGAGCACGCCCCCAAGGACAGCAAACCTGCACGCGTCCAGGGCCTGATGATCTACCCGGTCAAGTCCTGCAGGGGCATCGAGGTGGGCCGGAGCAAGGTGCTGCCGCAGGGCCTGGAATACGATCGGCTGTTCACCTTTGCCCAGCTCAAGAGCCCCTTTCCCCTGGCCGTAGCCGACGCTGGCGCCGACACCGCCCAGGGCGCCGACACCTGGGACGTCATCACGCAGCGCCAGTTTCCGCGCCTTGCCAACGTCTCGGTCGAGCTCTGGCTGCCCGACGAGATGAAGCTGCGCCGGCAGGGCCTCTCGGGTGACGAGCCCTTCCTGATCCTCAAGTTCCCCTGGAAGGAGCGTGGCTGGCGCGGCGCGCTGGCCACGGTCCAGGCCAAGCTGGCGAACGGCTTCCGCGCCGAGCCGGAACGGGAGGTACTGCTGCCCGTTAATTTCCCGTCTCATCGCGAGATTGACGAACGCGGCTATGTTTATGAAGACGTCAAAATCTGGTCCCAGCCGGTCCGCGCGCTGAATCTCGCCACCGACCTCCCCGAGGAACTGCGCTTGTACATAGGCGTCAGCAACAAGCTGGGTCTGTTCCGTATCGACCCGGCGACGTTGAGAGAAGTTTATGGTTGCGCGCCCCCTAAAGAAAAGGCCGGGTACCAGCCCGTGGTTAGCTTTCAAGATGCTGTAAGAATGCGCCATTGCCCCTACTCCCCCGGGTGAGCAAAAGACTAAGAGAAGATCGAACAGTACCCCGTTAATGTCATGAACCTGAGCAGCGTCCACAAGTTTCAGTCGGAAATCCCCCAGGAAGCCGAGCTGCCCCGGTTGGATGTTCTGCGGTTCCGACCAAACATTATTCGTAAGTGGCGTCCTCTCGTGCGGCCCGGCACGACCCAGCTAACGCGCCCGCAGTGTCCGGCGCGCCCGCCTACGCTGAGGAAACATGGAAGCAGGTGTGCCTGCACCAAGGCAGCTCGGGCCTGTACAACGACGCGCGCCTCGCCATATCGTGCCGAACGACGCGCTGCAAGCTGCCCAACGTCGACCCGGCCAACGGCGAGCGCCACCCCACGGAGCCGGACCGGTCGCTGCGGAAGCACCGCGCCGTCGACCCCGGCGCGCCCCTCAAGGGGTGCCTCGGCATGCAGGCCACGCCGCTTTTCGACCGGGCCCTGGGCGCCGACGACCGCGAGAGCTGGATCGGCGTCGGCATGGAGGTCGAGGTCGAGGAGACGGGCGAGCACATGGTCGTGAAATGAAAAGACGGGCAGACGGCAGAAGCGGAGCGAGCGGTTATTTCGCCCCGACAGAGACAGCTGCTTAAAATAAACAAACGTGAATTTTTGTAAGGATTGAGAGTGCGTCGTCACCAGGTGAATGACTGTATCATTTCAGAGCATAGCTTTGACCAAATACCTTAGAGATCAGCCGACGATGCGCACATCATGTGCACAGGTCGCTCGTGTCCCACACATCGCACACCGCGCACCGCACAACAAAACTCTGGTACCAAGACAGCACAGCACTAGTCGACGCACAAATAGCAGAGCAATTTTATACCGACCCAGAACACCTGGTGTTCTATTTGAACTCCGATTGTGAGGTGTCCCAAATGCGTCCCGCAACCTTTACCCGCCCCCTGGACAGGGGAAAACCTAACAGCGCTATCAAGAATACCTCCTGCTTGTTGAAACGGTGTGGAAGCCCTTAAAAGTAGACAAGTCTGCCCACCCCAACCGCGACCATTGATATTACACGTCATACACTCATCAACTCATTACAGGCCAAGGCACGCCCGCAGAGGAGCGTTACTTGAAATCAGCAGCCGTTAGCGCCTGTACCATACTCGTTCCCTCCGAGAACCGAGTCCGGAAGATGCGGTTGGCGTTCTGGAACATGCCGTCCTTCAGACTGACAACGATGAACTGCGAGCCCTTGAAGCGTGTCTTGATCAGACGCCCAATGTTTTGCGTATGCGATAGATCCAGCGCGGCGTCCACCTCGTCCAGGATATACATGGGCGCAGGCTTGAATTGGAGCAGGGCCATGATGAGGGACAGAGCTACCAGTGACCTAGAGGGATGCTCAGCGGACGGAGACAATGGAAAGAGGGGGGGGGCACAACACACCTTTGACCACCACTGAGCTCTGTCAGACTTTGCTTCCACACCTTTCCGAGGCACACCTTGACCTCGAGGCCTTCGTTGATAGTTTTGTTTTCTGGTGGGTCGAGCTTTGCAAAACTGCCACCGGGCAGAAGTTCCGAAAAGATGTTGCCGAAGTCGGCATTGACCTTCTCCCACGTCTGCAGAAGAGCCTTCTTCTTGTAGTCGTCGAGACTGACGATGGTCTCTTCGATCTTCCGCTTGTCGCGCACGACCGTCTTCATCATGTGCTTGAGGGAAACCTCTTTCTTCTCGACACTGTCGATCATGTTCATGACCTTGGGGTTGATCTTCTTCTTCATCCCCTGGAAGCGATCCGTGAGCGTCTTGAGGGTGGCTTTGCACTCGGCAATGTTTTGGCCTTTGAAATCGTAGGGCGTGCCATTGCGTCCGAAGTTTTCTTTCTCCTCTGCAATCCATTCGTGCTCCTTCTCCATGTGTGCGACGGCCTGTACTGCAGTCTGTTGCTCCTTGTGGAACTTCTCGACAGTGTGGCCAAGCTTCTGCATTTCGAGGCCTTCTTCGGCAATGCGCGCGTTCTTGGACCTCACCGCGTCTTCCAGAGCCCGGAGCTCATCGTCGAATAGGGTGAGCTTCGCTCGCTCCTCATCGAGTGCAGCTTGCGCCTCATCGTGCGTCTCCTGGAGCGCTGATTGTTTTCGTATAAGCTCCTCGATCTCCTCCTGTTGTGATTTTATGGCCAGCTGAACCTCTTGGAGCTGCTCCCTTGCAGCGGCTAGATCGCCAGATACCTGCTCCGAGTCGAGCTGGGCACTCTGCACCTCTTTCTGGAGTGTTTTCAGAGCGCTTGAATTCTTGGCCAGATTGGCGCGCAGCTTGTCGAGCGATGTTTGCAGTTCGACAAGTTTGGAGTCTTTGTTATTCTCAAAGTCCTTCATGTCCTTCTCAATCCGCTTGACGTCTGCGGTGGCTTCGGCCTGCCGCTTCTTGGCGGCTTCACTGTCTATTTTCAGCTGAGCGATCGTCTCCTTCATGTTCTGCACCTCCTGGATAATTGACGATGAAGAGTTGCCGCTGATCTGCTCCTCCGCCAATTTGATCTCGTGCGTCTTGAGATCCAGGTCCTGTTTGATCTTGCGGGCCTGGTCAAGTTTTGACTTCTCTTTCGCGATCATAGCTTGTAGTTGGGTGAGAGAGTTCTGTGCGTCTCGTAGTTGACGGTTGATCTCGTTGAGCTTTTGCATAGTGACCAAGACGCCGCTTGAATTTGGTGCGCTGCCACCTGACAGGGTTCCTGAGGGGTCGTAAGAGTCGCCTTGGAGGGTGATGCTCCGCATCCGCACATTCGGGTCGAACGTAACCTTCTTGGCTGTTTCCGCGTCTTGACAAATCAACGTGTTTCCAAACACGTATTCCATCGCGGCAGAGACCTCGTCGTCGAAGCCCACCAAGGTTAGCGCCAAGTCGACCTTGCCAGGCGCAATCTTCTGGGCCGTAGCAATAGTCTGCGCAGACGCCTTAAAGGCAGATATCTTGTTCAAGGGGATGATCGTGACACGCTTCCGCAACTTTCCTCCCTGGAGGAGTTGGGTACCGGTTTCTGAGCTGTCCACGACCACGTTGTACAAACGGCCGCCGGCGCAGATCTCCAGAGCCGTTCCGGCGCGCGTGTGGTCCTTGTCGAGGGTGAAAAGCTGAGCAACGAGACCCTTGACCTTGGAGCGATCGAAGTTGGGTGTGGGATCAGCATAATTGAAGTCGATGTTGGCAACCTTGCGCTTGAGCGCATCAGCTTCCTGCCGCAGGTTGCGAATCGACTGCTGCAGAACAGTCTCTTGTTTGTACATCTCCTCTTCCTGACCGGGCTCAAACCCCAATTTGGAGAGTTGCGCCTCGAGTTTTTGCGACTGGGCTTTGAGGCCTTCAATGTCCTTCAGCAAGCCGGCATTCTGCTCCTTGGCTTTCTTGGCGCGTGGCTCCTCCTCCTTGATGCGCTTTTCAAGATGCGTGATTTTGAGCTTCGCTTGTTCTTGTTCCGTAGCCGCGTTCGCGGCGCGAGTTCGGGCATCTTGCACCTGGCCCTGGTAGCCGCTCTCCTGTCCCTCCTTCGAGGCCACACCCGTCTGTAACGATTGAAGGAGCTCCTCTTTCGACTCTGCTTCTGCGTTCTGGCGTTCGCTCTCTTCTCTGGCGGCCTCGTATCTGGCCTTGATGGTCTCGTACGCTTGGGTTTTCTCCCGTAGCGTCGCCTCCAACTCGGCGACGTTCCTTTGCACAGAGGTTTCGCGCTCCTCTTCCTCTGCCTTGCTGGACTTCTTCAGATCCATGACGGTCGCAAGTCGAACGAGCTCATTGGAGTGTTTCTTGACAGCATCCTCAAGGGCCTGAGCCTTGCCACCTTTCTTCAGCTCCTTGTCTCTGTCTGATTTCACTCTCTTGACGTCCTCCTCGAGATGGGTGATTTCGCTCTTGAGTCGCGCCGCCGATTCCTCGAGAGTTCTCTTCCGCGTTTTCTTGTCCTCTAGGTCGGTGGCTGACTGTTGGAGCTTCTCTTGGTATTTCACATAGTCGTGGGCCACCACCACCCTTGTTAATCGTTCGAGATCGTTCTGTGTCTGTTGGAAGTCTAAGAAGGCTCGCTTCTCCGTCCGTAGCTTTTCCAATTTGGGCTCGATCTCCTCACTCAGGAGCTCGGCGATTTCCTGCAGCTTCATGTCCTTTTTGGCCATGGTCTTCAGCGCCTTATCCCTTCGGTCCTCGAACATGCGTGTACCGGCAGCTTCCTCAATCATGGCAAGGATCTCGACGGCCTTCATGTTCAGCACTTTGGTGATCCGTCCCTGCATAATCAGGAAGTTGGGGTTGTTGATATTCAATTGGACCGACTGGAAAAGGTTCTGGACAGTCTGTTGCTGCGCACGATGGCCGTTGATCAGGTATTTGGACGTTCCGCCGAGCACGATCTGCCGGGTGACGCTGATTGTCGCATATTCCTCGAATCCGATGGGTGACTTGCTCTTGTCCTTGTTGTCGAAGACTATTGTGACGCTTGCTTTGGTGACGCCGGCTTGGCCTCTCTTGTAGATGAGATCCTGCGAGCGTACGCGGTTAGCTGCAAGCGCATTCCATCCGGACCCGCGTGCGCCATCGTACCTGTAGGTTCTGCGCTCGCACAGTCGTCATGTTGGTGATTCCGAGGACGAAGCATATCGCGTCGAGGATGTTGGACTTTCCACTACCGTTCAATCCGGTAATGGAGTTGAAACTCTCGTCCCTGGGCGCAGCTGTCAGTATGGCCGTACGTAGCCGCTGCGAGGGGCGTAGAATGCGCTCTACCATCCTGAAATGACGGTTCTCACCGCATACGACTTGAAGCCGTCTATGATGACCTCGATCACCCTCATCGTGGTGTGCGTGCGCTCGAAAGGCACGGAGTAAACGTCGCGGTCGGGCGGGATATTATCATGACATGGACACGCCTGGTTCAAGAGTAGTCTACGGGCGGGAGCCCCTCCAAAATGGCAAAACATCGCGTTGTTGATTCAACAGCCCGATGCAGTCTAGTGCAGAGCGTGGTCCGTGCATGGTTACATATCTCAGTACTCGATTGCGCCACGAGCTACTCACTGCCAGGGTCCAGTCCAGTCGTGAATATGCAGGGAGGTGGGCGGCAGTACGAAGTATTCCGTACCTAAGCTTCTTCCAGCGTGTGCATGCTTCTCCTTTTACACACGCCATTCATCGACCTCCGTCCCGTTCCAGCAGCGCACACACGGAATGGTAGCCACGGTGCTAGCAGACATTTGGAAACACATCGTGCTTGTCCGCGGCTGGCCTGTTGGCACCATACATAGCTGCATACCTCAAGTGGATGTGCTGTTGGCGCGTCAAATTCCGGATTGCGAATATCGGGTTGTCAGGCAGAAACTCCCAGAGGACCGCTCGTACAAATGCACCGTCAAGCCCTTCGGCGGCTCAGCTAAGCTTGAATTTGACACACGTGTATCTTTAAACTGTGGTATTTGATCAAAAGAATGCCGTTCTGTTGAAAGCATCTGCTGCGGTTGTGAGCGAGCCCAGCGTGCCATGGCTGTTCGTCAGAAGTGTTGCATCAAGACTTCCAAGACATCTAGGTCACCGGAAGAGAAGTATCGACGACCATTTGGGATATCTGTAGTCATTAGAGTTCGGTGGATCATTAATCTTGATGCCAGCACTCCGCCAAGTGGCAAAAAGTGCAGTGAGCATGACCGACATGCAAACGGTGTTTAGTGGCACCTGGTCATGTACAACTGATGCACGTATGTATGGATATTTCAAAATAAGTCACGTATTCAATGTCTCGATCAGAAAGAGACCTAGTCAGTTCGTTTGTGTAAGTTGGACAGCCACTTCGGAGCAAAAGTCAGCGATAACTGCTCCTGCACCGGGGATGATGCACACCAATAACACGACGGCCAGATATGAGCTGATCGTCGAAGATACCAGTTGAAGCTCTATATCCCGCCATTCCGAAAAACGCACCAGTCCATTCGGAGTAGGTAGGCAGGTACGGGTTATTAGAGGAAAGAACAACAAAAACTTGGCAATTTCCAAACGCAGTGCGAACGAGGTGGCAAGTCCGCAGTTGAGGGGTACGCGCAAACGGGAAAAGAAGAGCCAAGGTACCTAGGAACAGGCAAGTGCGCAATCAGTAACTGTTTTTCGGCATTCCAAGAAATCATCATAAGTATCTGCCCTTACCTCCCCTCTGTCTGCTTTTCTTCTTCCTTCTTCAGCTCTGTCAGTGCTCCCCATCAGACCCCTCTCCCTGCCACCGTCCGAGCCGCCTGCTAACCATTCCCAAAGTCTTTGCCTTTTGGCTTAGATCAAGTGTAGTAACTTTTCTTTTCAGCTTAATCTCTGAAAGAGTCCAACAGGACTCGATCGTGATTCGTCGTATTTTTACCCACCAGGCCGGTGCCCACTGGGCTTGCCCATGGCGTCGGTCACCGTGTCCCTGGTACTACACTGCCTCCGGGTGATGCGAATATACATGTCTTTCATCATGATTCCCAAATCAGCTGGGGCTCACGAAGAAGGACTGCCGACATCACGATTGGGCGATGCATGTTACTCGTCATATCTGCGGTAACATACATCCAAGGGCAAACGTCGTTATTTTGGAATTGCGTACTCCAGCGATGCCAACTCGCGACGATAAACAGTTTTACAATCACTTTTGTGCTTGGCCTCGTGACTCTCCCCCGAAATCATCACCATGTGGCACAATGCCCGTGACCTAGAATACAATGACCACAAAATATACCTCGAATATCGCGCCTCAGTTTTGCCATTGGGGACTTCACGTCACCTAGGTGCCAATTAGCCCTAGCAGCCTGTCACGTACCCGGAGCATATACCGAAAGGGTGTTTCCCGACTCTCTTCATCTGCACCTCTACGGTCCGTGTTTCTTTACGTCCGGGTGTTACATACGCTCGGAATTCCGAAGAGACACATCCTTCGCTCATTCACCAAGACGAGAGCCTTTTTCTATGACATTTTACTACCTAAAGTAACGCGGCAACCGCACACAAGCCAAGGCGGGGGTGCTAGCTAAACCCCAATGCATTAAACACTTCAGGTAATGAGTATCCCACATGGTCCAGAGATAGGGTGTTTCCTTGCTGAATTCTTCTAGAAGTGACGAAATCACATGGTCTACTAACTAACAAACAGCAGAAAGCACCCATCCGTGGAAGTAGCGCCAGTGGTATCCCCCGTAGACATGCAAGTATGCTTGAAGACAATCATCTAGGTGCCCAGTGCCAGTACGTACTAGGTAAGAACGAATTTCTGTCGCTCCGGGGCCAGTATCTCACATGCTGTCTTCCATCTGCCTACTCCGGACTCGAGCCCAGTCGTCTTTATCCTTCTTGCCGCCCTGGCTCTCCAGGCCCATGCCCCGCTCGACCCATTGTTTGCTGCCCATCTCGCTCAGTCGGGACAGCGCTCGCGCAAAAGCAAAGCGCTCTTCGTCGCCCGAGAACAAACTGGAGTGCTTCAGCTGGTCGATGTTGCTGTTCACATCCTCCAGCATGTGTTGCATGACTTCGACTGGCTCGTCGGCGTCCTCATCCGCTCCTTGGTTGCCGTCCTTCTTGATCGACTCCTGCATCTCCTCGGCAGATATGAACAGCTGTGTCAATGGCACGGCTGTGGTTAAGACGAGCTTCGCGTGCGACTCGTACACGGCGTCGATGAAGGTGATGAAGCGCCGCGCGAGGTCACGTTCCCGGAACGTCATCCCCGGTATGTCGGTCACAATGAAGGCATCGTAGCTGCGCATGAGCTCTATGTAGTCGGCGGCGCCCGTGGGTGTCCCGATCAGCTCTTTGAAGGTAAACCAAGCACATCGTCCGCTGACGCGCGGGACGAAAATCTCGCGACCCCATACCGTTTGTACTTCGGAGTGCGGCTCGGGGTTCTCCGGATCGCCCAAGAAGCGGAACCACTTCTCGGCGTGGGATGCGGCGTGGGCGTCGAGCGGGCAGTGGTACACTCCCGACGGCGGCCGGGGAATCTTGCGGTAGTCGGTGGGCGAGTCCAGGTTAATGACGTGCAGTTTGGCCTTCAGCAGGTTGATAGCGGGGATGAAGGACTCCCGCTGGATGCCGTTCTTGTACAGTTCGTCGGGATGGCGGTTCGAAGTTGTCACCAAAACCACACCGTGGGACATGAGGGACTCCAACAGCCTCCTCAGAATCATGGCATCGGCCACGTCGGTACACTGGAACTCGTCGAAACACAGCACGTTTGCTTGCTCGGCAATATCGGCCGCCACAAATGGCACGGCGTCAATGTCGTTGCCGTACTCCATCTTCATCTTGTGGAGTCGCTTGTGCACGTCCTGCATGAAGTTGTGGAAGTGTATCCTCGTCTTGGACATGACTGCCTTGGGGAGAGTTTCGTAGAACAGGTCCATGAGCATAGTCTTGCCGCTCCCGACGTCGCCATACAAATAGAGACCCCGCGGCAAGTTGGCGGGTATTTCCTGGATCGGACCCTTGTTCTTTTTCGACCCAAGCCAACCGAACAACGACTTGGAGGGTTGGAGAGACTCCGGCGTCGGGTGGACGACCGGCGGCGCCTGGTAGTTAACGAGCTCGTCGTGGAGATGCTGCAGACTTTGTATTATGCCCCTTTGGTGTTCGTCCTCGCGCAGCCGTCCCTCGGCGACGCGCCTATCGTACTCCATGATCGGACCGACATGGCTGGGGGTTTCGGGCTTCTCGACCACGGCCTCGGCGATGGTCGCGTACAACCTGGGCTGGGCGGTGCGGCGTAGCTCGTTTACACTGAGCAGGGTCTTCGTCGTCGCGGTGGCAAGGGGCGCTATGCTGTGATGGAGCGTCGTCTTGCGGTCCCGACGTTGCGTGCATACGGAACGTCGAGCCTCGGCGCGGGGGAGAGGCCGCGGCGACAGCAATCGCAGGGGAGGGGCTGACGCCGGGCGGACTCGCATCTTGACGACCAAAATGGGCCTGTGTATGCGCGCGCGCAAGTCACGGACAGATAGTGACTCGATGTTGGTGATGCAGCACCGGGCGAAACAAATACACGAAGATTGGGCCCTCGAGGAGGTTTCCAACAGCAGGGCGCGAGGGCGAAACAGTGCCGTCAGGAGCACGAGGCTTTGCCGGGATGCGCGCGACTGTCGGCGTGGGCTACTGAGTACAATACGTACGTCAAGACACAAGGGCCACAAGGTTTCGCATGGTCTACGGAACCTTAGTCTCCTCTTAGGTTCAAACGTCCTTTAGGGCCCGCCCCCCTGCTACAAGTGGCACATGGCATGTGGCATGTGGAGCGGCTTTGGCTTTGCCCTGGGGATCCTCAGGGGAGATAGATCACTTCCATCCATCCATCCCACCATCGCTCCCGTTCAACCGATGGCGTCAGCGCGGCGGGACCGGTCCCAGGTTGGACCAAGTGCCTGCCGGTCATATGCGTACGGCTAGACACGCGGCACGACAGAGACGGAAGAATCCGCATCCCAAAGGGAGAGAAAGAGAGAAAGAGAGAGAGACTGGGACTGGAAGAGAGTTGGCGGCGCCTCGGTAATCGCCGGCATCGGGCTTCCAAGTTTCAATATGAGGAATGGACGCCAAGAAACGTGACACCTGACATCTGACGCCTGACCCGTCTTCTACTGTATATCTCCCACATTCCACCCGCCCTACCTTAGTTTCGGCCGACCCGTGTGCCGATGTGGAGGATTGATCTCGTGTCGACTGGCACTCGTCCGCGCCGTCGCTGAGGTTGCCGCCGTGGGCATGGGGCCGATGCGAAAAACATCCGACGGTAGTCGTACAAGAGACGAAGGTCACCACCGGACGAACACACACGGCACGCTGTCACCATGAGTCAAACCGGCCGAGATCCGAGTCGACGCCCCGAGGCCCCGTCCAATACCATTGGCCGGCGTCATATATCGCGGGATGGAAGGGAGCGGCTGTTATGGATACCTATACATACTTCTTCCTGTCCTATTGCCCATCATACCGAATGGGCAAGGTTTGGGATGTGCACCCGGCAGGCACAAGGCACGCGGGTCCCTCCTCGATCCAGAGAAGAGATTTGGCGTTTGTTCCTGGCCTGTCGAACGATCCACGGCCCGGTTGCCTCTCGTCCCGGCATGTCCTGAGGGCCGCGCCGGTCACTCTCGCGGCTACGCCAAGTTCACCCGAGCTCGCCGGGCACGCCGGATGCTCCCGGTCCACCATCCCCCCACCTGCCTGGGCGAGCTGGGCTCCCACCCCCAGACGTGCACGGCGACACAGAAAAGCATAGGCGCCATGCACCGCCCCCAAAGCTTATCGACTACGGCTGGGCGATCTCAGCTCTGTGATCCGTCGCTTTACTCTAGTTCATGCGTGTGGGTCTGCGAGTTCGCACTACCGTCCGGCTTTGGGCAGGGGTTGGCGCCTACAACGCGAATAGCACTACGGCTGAAACTCAAGGCGATGGCGGTAATATCCCTTCATTTGCTCCTATAGCGAATGGTACGCCCACTATGGAAAGCGATGCACGTAACACCCGCGCGCGTCAGGCGGGTCGGCAGCCCGTCGCGTCCCAATCTTGGCATAGAACAGAACAGAAGCCGGACGGGTGAGGTGGAGCGGACAAGGGATCGTCCCGTTGCAGGACTGTTAAGACTGTGATGCTGGCCAGCTCGCCTCGATGCCGGCTGACTGCTTCGTTTTGGCCGTCTGTTCTGAACCACTCTCCTTCGACTTCGCCACGAGGCGATGGGCTTTTTTTTCTTCCACAGCGGTCTGGTTACTGCTGCCCGTGTAGGGCTCGATCATGTCGCTGCCACAGCCACCCCGGAAGGATCAGAGCCACTGGTCGACCACGTCTTCCGACTATGGCGTCGACGGAAAGCGCGCGGCGATGGACATGCTCAAGGGGCAGTTGAAGCGGCCCTTGATCCGTGCAAACGGACCTCCATCGCCGCCCAAGCCGAAGCCGAAGCCCGGCACTCTTGGTTACAATGGCGATATCGTCATTACCATCGTCCGGCTGCTTCAGTCGCTTCCCATCGCTATCGCCTGCGCCGTCCACGTCGGCTCCCCCATCATGGACCTGAATCGACTGCGGCCATTCGACATAGCCGCCATCGCCCTCTCCGGGGTCTCGCTACTGTGGGTGCTCATCACCGTCTTCCTGAGACACGTATGGTCCTGGTGGGTAGTGGCCATGGACTTCCTCATGGTACCTGGCTGGGTGACCATCTACCTCCTCGGCCGCCTTATGAAATTCGACGAGGAGCTGGGAACGTTGATGGACCTTGCGTCTTGGGCCTCCATTGCCGCGGTGGTCATCGCCGGGCTGGTTGTTATCTTGCAGTTGGTGCGCTTCATGATCATGAGATCGAGGCCTTACCGTTATGGACTTCCGCCCCGGAAACCGGTTGGTGAATTCAAGTGTACGTGAAAGAAACTCGGCTAATGACATATCCAGCTCGACCGTGATAGCATCATTTCAAATTCAGGCGACAGGTTTCAGCCTTCCACTCGTTTACCTACCCGAAGCATTTTATTATCTCTGCCGGCACTACATCGTCAAGTGTCGGGCGACAACGATTGGCTGGGACCCGTCGGCATGGCCCGAAGCCCCGTGCTACCGACAGCAATGAAGGGCGATAGCAACGTCACGGCGCCAACAGGGGCGAAATCCGAGAGACGTGGGGCGCCATCCGCCGCAAATTCACCGGTCATGGCCGACATGAGAGACTTGGCGGTCGGCGAGATCCGACCCGCCAGGGCCCGAATGGTGGAGTCGATGGGTCAACCAATCCAGCCATCCGGGCGAGAAGGAAGCCGGCAACAACCCGGACTGGAAGGACGACGGCAGCAGCCCGGATGGAAAGGACATCGACAACAGCCCGGATGGGGAGGACAACAGCAGCAGCCAAGGTGGAAAGGCGTGGCAGTGGGCGAGATACGGTCGGTAAGAGGTCATGTGGTCGAGTCCATGGCCTCAACCGTCCCGGAGTCTCTTCAAGTCGGAAGGGGTCGGGTCACCGTGAACCAAGCCCGCATGACGGGTGATACCGTGATGTCGGAAATTTATGGCGCCTATACCAACCTGCCCAATAAACCGGTGCCGCCGACACCGGTATTACCGGCAAAGAACCCTGCCAGGAGACTGCGGGACTTGGGGCAGCGAGTGAGCCGAGTATACATGGGCCAACCCCCCAGGCAGCCCCAATTTGTCACTGCAGAGCCTCGACGGCCGATACGTAGACCCCAAGGATTTATCTGAATAGAGCACTTCGACCGACCACATCTCATATTCTGTGCTGGATGTTGCTGCGGACTGAGCTGATCTACCGGGACCGGCCTCCCAAACTGCCGGTTGTAAAAAAGAAATGGGCGGCGGTCTCTCGAACATGGCGAGACGGGAGAAGGGTACTTTTTGGTCACAGGACGACTGAGCCCGCAAGACGAGGCTTTGGCAGCTTTGCTTCGGGGTTTGGGTTATAACAGCCTACACAGTCTCGGGGTCCGCTGGTGTATCGGGGTCTGCTGGTGTATCGGGGTCTGGGCTGCGAGAGGACCCCACGAGCACTCCCGCAGGACAACCAAAGTCAGCACGTCACTGGGTCACGGGCAACAAGGTATGCGGTGTACTATACAACTGTACCATACAACGACAGGAACAATGCCGATGCATAGAGTCATCGACCAGCCGAATGTGAAGAAGCTACATGAAATGTTTCCAACGGCAGTCAAGCGGTCCATTCGAGCGCAAGGCGCCTACAACCATGGGACCAAAGGCGATTCGTGTTTGTGGGGAGGCCGGAGAGGGGCTGGCGGAATATTTTCTTCTGCAGCCCAGTCACGAACAGGCCGCAGGCAGCAAAAAACCACCGACGGCCGCTCCACGGGCAGCTGGCAGGCTCACGGGTCAAACCGTCAACTGGTAAGGAAGGCGCCGGGCAGCGTCCCAGCATGTGTGCCCTGTCTCGGGCAACGCAAAAGCGGTCGAGACGGGGACGGTGTCGGGCGGGGAGGAACAGCGGCTCCTTCGGCAGATACACAGGAGTCGGGAAAAACGAGAGGGGCCTGGTGTTCCCTCGGTTTGACGGGCCAGGGACTCGGCCGACTGATCCGGCACTCGCGAGCCAGCGCGCGACGGCTGTCGTCAAGCTCGAGGTCTTGGAAGAGAGGCGAGACCAATGGCGATTGCAGCTGCGCGCCCCCCCCAACGGTTGCCACTTAGTCGCGGGCCCTTTCCTCGAACGACCCGATGGGACGCCTTTGACTCCACTTTGGCCGATTATCCCGTCCACCTGCACCCAGCCAGGAGTCCATAACTGGATGGAGTCCAGGCCTGTCTACTGTGTACAGCCCTGGCTAGGTCACTGGAGAGGCCCGGGGCCGAGCCTTTGCTCTCTCTCCCAAAGCATCCTCCGCGCCAGCAGCAACCTGTTCGGTGACTAGGCTGACCACCCATCTCTTTGCATGTCTTCCCAGCCGCGCCCTGGACGACACCCTACGATACGTCGCCTGCGACTCCGACGTTGACGAGACTCCCCAACGTGCCGGTCCGCGTACCCACTTCGGCATTTGAACGCGCTTTTGCAGTCGCCGTGCCTTGCTCGGGCTGACCGTCTGGCTGACACTGCCTGTCGCGCCTGTCTGTCCGGCCGCAGCCCTGTGCTGCTTGAGAGAGCGCGGATTCGCGCGTCGTCCGCCCGGAACCGCTCCGGCGCGCCCACTGTACGCCGACACCGGTGCCGCCCTGTCACCATGACGGAAGCCGATGGTGCTCACAAGCCGGCCTCCTCGCGCCGGAAGTTCGCCGTCCCGCCTGTCAAGGTTGCCTGTCTGGCCTGGTACGCCCCGCCCCCGCCCTTGCCCTCTCTCGTTCCGTTTTCTTGCCCACCGATCCCGAGGCCCCTCACACGCGCTTGGCGTCACGACCCCCGGGTGCCTGTCGTTCGGCTGCCGCTTTTCCGCTGCCCATGGCGGCGCCCGTGCCGGCATTGCTTGCCGCCACTGTCGCTTGGGTGCTGACCCCGTCTTAGTCGAGCATCACGTACAAGATGCAATGGTGAACGTCCGGCCTGTGCCAGTGTACGTCCCTCTCTCGCTGAGCAAATCTGCCACTTGCCCCCTCCCCTTTGGCGCTGAAGCATTGACCGAGGCGTCCAGTGTACCGCCAAAGATCGCCAATGCGTGTACAAGCCCAGCCGACGAGGTGGGCCTCGCTTTCGCAAAAAGGTCGAACCCGTCGAGGTCTTGCAGGGGCAGGAGCCTCCTTATCCCGTCACGGAACCCGAAGTCAAACCTCCCCGTGAGTCGATGCTTGTTCTTCACTCGCGCCATGCGAAAGCTAATGCAACGCTCAGTCACGTTGGAGAGGTACATCGAGCCCGGCGCTGGCCTCAAAAACCTAGGTGACGCTATGCATGATAGCGATGCGCTCTTCGATAGCCTGTTCATGAGTGCTCCCTCCGACAGCTCAACGGCAGATGCTTCGCCGGCCCACGAGAATTCGGACGACCCTATGGTACGGACGTACAGCAACGATGCGGCCATGTAAGTCACCATGAGCTCCTACCCTAGGCAACCAACCTGAGTTAACCCGCCATGCAGCCTTAACGCTTACTACATCTGGATACACCCCTTCTTTCCCATCTTGCCCCCACCAGCAGGCCCCTCAGCACCAGACGAGCCCATCCCCTACTTCCAGAACCGACCTGCAGACATTGACGAGTCTTCGTCTCCTATTGCCTTGGCTCTCTCGGCCATTTTGGCTCTCATACCTTGTCCCCAGGACAGCAACTCGCTGGCAGAAAGCTCCACGGTCTTCCGCCGTAAATATGCTCAGTTTGTCGCCCAGGCTGCCATCGAAAGCATTGAGAATGAATCGGATCGACCCGAGTCTGCCGTGGAGCCTCGAAAGGCCCTTGACGAACCCGATGAGATGCCTCGTCGATCGCCGTTCCATGCCGCTGTACCCCTGGAATTGGAAGGCATTGTGGCTCTGGACCTCCTGAGTGTCTACGAATACGCCCAGCGCGGCAACCTGAAGAAGATGAAAAACCGAGCCAGCACTGCCATGATGTATGCCATGAACCTGTCGCTACACGTTGATAACGAAGTGGAGGATGAGTATACAGAGGCCCGCCGCCGGGTGTGGTGGATGACCTACGTCTGCGTCTGCCAGAGTTCGATCGTCAGCAACACGGTAAGAAACTGCGGTCCTGGCAGGGCCCTGCCCACTTACTGACGCGGAGCAGCAGCCAAGCTTCGAAGTCTTTGTGTCGAGCTTTAGTACCAAATTCCCAACATTCAAATCCGATCGCGAGGTCCGAGCCCCTCCTCAATACTTTGGACATTTCTAACAGAGCAAAGGCGTGGCCGTGGTTCATCAAGTCACAGCAGGCGATTCTGTCTGCGACACAGTTCGTCATTGAACTCAACAAAGCCATGGCAAACAAAACGGACATGACACCATCGTACCGGCGGATGATGGAACTCGAGACCCTTTTCGAACCCCTTATTGAGGAGTCGGAGAAGTGGACTCTGAACTGCCCAATGACGCACCCAGTCGACAGTTTCGAGGCTGTCGCCGCACACTCGCTCCGGTGCATGACACGGATCAAGCTGAACAGGTTAGTGACGAACCTACTGGCATTGCGATACTGAACATCCACTGAACTATCGTGGCAGTGCGAGGATTAAGGTCCACCGTTACTGTGCCTTTTTTGATCTGCCGGTCAGTTTACCCCATTCATCCCGCTTCCCCCTGTTCTAACCCATGGTTGTCATCTAGATCTTTACGGGCAAATACTGCGACCTGAAGCCGGCTTCAGACCAGGAGGCGCGCTCGCCGACCCCCGATTTACGCGTCTGGCCTACCTGCTGCAGCTCTTTGCTTGGGAGCCCGCCGTGCAACTCGACGGCCACGCCGGCGTCCGCCGTTCTCTCGCACTCGTCGCCCAGATCCACGGGGGGGCAAGATCAACAGTCGCCTCTCGCTCTCATCTTCCCCTTCAGTAGCCACCAGTCGGCTAAGATCTGCCTCAGATCTGCCTTGAACATTGCCCAGGCTTTCGACTCTCTACCTTACCCTAATCCGTCGGGCCAACCATGCGACCCCCCGTGCTTCCTGGGACCCAGGTCCAACGTGATAGCACCAAAGACCATGCCCTCGTTTGCCTGTTGCGCCATGCAATGCGCATACGTCCTGCTCTCTGTCTACAACAAGACGCAGACGGCGTATCCGGAAGCGGGAGCGAGCCCTGGATCGGTGCTCGTCAGCGATTTGCTCAGCCGTCTCCAGCAAGGGCTTTTGTCTACGCTGGCGACTTTGGAGAACTATGGAACTGCATTTGAGGCTCTGGGTGGAATGCGAGGTCAGTCGGTCTACAAAACCACAAGGACAACAGCGTGCTCACAAGTTTCTAGATCAAATACGGGAGAAGGTCTACTCGTCGCTGCAATTTTGACTGGAGGATGTTCATTGTCGGGGGGCACGCTCGAGAGCCTTACTCGACACGACCTTGCCCGGCCGTTGGACGCCAGGGGCACTTACGATTTGACGATGATGTACTCCCCTCGCCACCCGCGATCTTTCACCAATGAATAATCATGCCAATGCATCGTAGTATCGTTCGTGACTATTCTATACTGGCCTATGTCTGTAACTCAATGTAGACTTGCTTCAACCGTGAAGCATCATCAGTCGGATTGCACCATCTGTGCTCCAATTCGACGGTTCATCATCGCTTTGCTTTCCACGTTCCTTGCACCTCGTTCGAGTCCAGTAGGTGAGACATAAGTACCTGACGAGAGTGGCCATATTTTCGTCTGTCGCTTCCTGCGAGCTATCGCTCCGTGGCCTCTCCTGGATGCAAATAGTGCCCACCAAGATCATGGTCGGATTCCAGCCACGCCGAGGCGGCCATACTTACCTACGTCCCTTCCTCTTCGTAGGTACTGATGGGTATCGGAATGTTTGTTGGTCAGCGCATCCAATCCACCCCTGCCTGGCGACCGACTACTGGGAAGAATTTCTAGGGGATAAGGTCACCAGCTGCCCTGAATTCAAGTTTGCGCGTCGGTCGGGAATCCCGAGGCGAGAGCCAAACGTAAATAGAAGGGAAAAGTGAAAAGATGCTAGAAGCAACGGCACAGTCATGGAGACCGCGGCATTTCTGTTGGGAGAATGATACGAACATTGCAGAAGGAGCGTTACATGCCGAAGTAGGAGAACGGGCAGGCAAGGGGTCATTTTTTTATAACTTGGGAATAATTTTCTACACCGGGAATGACTCCTGTATGCTGCTTCGTGATATACGGCCTCTTAAGGAGCCAAATTTTCGTTATACTCACGATCCGCTTTCGAAACACGCGTATCCCGTAAATCCCGTGACGTGAAGTAAACCGTCGAATCTACCCCGTGCATTCTCTTTCAGTTGCGCTTGTTTTCCGAATATCGAGTATTCGCGCACTTTGTTCCAGATTCGGAACAGAGGCAGCGCGTTTTTATTACGCCAATATACAATTAGAGGACACCTCAAAAGGACCAATCAAATCTTGTCAATTGAGTCGAGCAACGGTTTTCTCTGGGAATATAATTCCTTGTTGCGGGGAATGATTCCTTCCCTATGACAAATAATCTTGGACCGCTATGGTGGTCTCGCGTGCCGAGCTCAATCCAGCGTAATTGTTCCCTTCTGCACCACGACGGCCTCGCCGCCCAACCAGACGTCCCGAATCTCGACGCGGCCCCGGGCATCCCTGGCGGCGGCCGTCTCGACCCGGATGACGCTCGGGCGGCCCATCTCGACGCCCTGCGTGATGACGAAGCGGGCGCCGCCGGGAGCCTCGGTCATCGTCAGGTAGGCGGCGAGAGCGCTGGCGGCGCTGCCGGTGGCGGGGTCCTCGAGGTCGGCCTCGACCATGCGGGTGCGCAGCCGCCGCGCGCCGGCACCGTCGTCCCCTCCCGCCTCGGCCTCGGCCTCGACGTAGTAGTAGCGACACAGGAAGCCCAGCGGCCAGTCGTCGTCTGTCAGCGCGGCAGGGAAGGCCAGCCGGGACCGCTGGACGCGCCCCAACTGCTTCAGCGACGCCAGCCGCACCAGCACGAACGACATGCCCGGGACGATGCTGAAGACGGGCGCCGCAAGCTCGGCCGCCCGTATCGCGGCGTCGTGGTGCGAGAGCCCCTCGTACGTGGCGTGCTCCGCTGGCGACACCACGTCGCCCAGCGTACGGCAATGGTGACGTCTGCGACCGCCCCACACGTTGAGGTTAGCATTTACATGAAAGGGGGGTGGGGGCACCGAAGACTCCCTCCCCATCGTGGGCCTTCTGGTAGCGAAGCCGAGCGCCAGGGGGAGTTCTTCTTCTTGTGCCCGGTGAGGGGAAGACGACGTAAGCCCCCTCCCCCCCGAAACAGCTCCGGCAACTTACACGTTGTGCGCGATGCGGGCGCGGACGGCGCGGCTCCCCGGCGGCGAGGGCGGCAGGAGGCTGATGGGCCCGGAGCGGGTGACGAGGGTGTCGACGGCCGGGTAGAGGTGGTGGCGGGCGAGGACGGCGGTGCCGATGGTGGGGTGGCCGGCGAAGGGCAGCTCCTGGTCGACGGTGAAGATGTCCATCTCGAGCGCCGTCGCCGTCGCCGCCGCCGCCGCCGCCCCGCTGCCGTCGTCGGCCGGCTCGTGCAGGAAGACCGTCTCCGAGAGGTTGAACTCGCGCGCCACCGCCTGCTTCTGCGCCGTCGTGAGGGCGCTCCGCAGCGCCGCCGGGACGCGCACCACGGCGAGCGGGTTGCCCTTGAACCGTGTGCTCGTGAAGACGTCGAGGGTCGTGAAGGACAGCTCCATGGTTCGGCTTTGTGCTGTCTCGTAAGTTTTACGCGAGGGGCACGACGCGAGCACGCTGTAACAACAGGCCTAGACGGTGGTGTGTATAAGTGACAATGGAGTGTTTAGAAGCTCCGGCGTCGTGGCTTAAGTGAGTCACAACAGTGCTCGATCGAAGCTCCGGGTCGGAGACGGCGAATTTGGGTACGTCGTGCCGGTTTGCCCAATCTCCAGAATTAGACAGGCAGATAAGTGTGCATCTAACTAGATTAAGTCCGCAGACACATTGTGCTTGCTACATCGATGCATCTGATATCGCTGTTTTTCATTTACGACTAGTCATCACTTCCCCACTTTACGCCCTGCCGAGTGCATGTGAGCTGCGATGCCGTGTATGCAAGTCCCGTTTGACATTGGGGTAGGAAAAAAACCCCAGATCTAGACGGCTATGACACTGGTATACAAGACTAACAACCACGCACAGTAGCCACGCGTATTGAAACAAAAAGCCTCCTCTCGCATAATGCCGGCACGTGGAAATATTGCTACATCGTGACGTGCTGAACCGGTGTAACCACGTGATGAACTCGGCCGCCGGATCTCAGAGCCTCCCCGGCTCCATATACGTTTGCTCGCATTTACCAAACTAAAAGCGCGTAGTTTCTACGCCCGCTCCAGGCTGCAAGGCGACCACTAGCGAAGTCAGCCTGTCGATCTTGGCCGAAAGCTCGGCGATGCGGACGTCGACGTCGCTGGGCGCATCCATCTGGTCGTCTTCGCCGTCGTGCGACGACGAGGGAGCGTAGAAGGGCCCTGGTCGGTGAATCGAAGTTCCCGTGGGCTGCGACGGCGCCATCCGGGGCCGGGACGCCGCCGAAGCCAGAGGAGGGGCTGGGTGCCGTTTCACCGCCGCCCTTCGCGGTCCGCGGAACGCGCTGAAGCCGTCGTTGGGCGAGGCCTTGCTTGTCAACCACTCATACACCACAATGACGGCCACGATGGGTGAGTGGGTGGCCTTGAGGAGGAGGATGCGTGCGTGGCGGAACTTGTGATCCGAGGGCAAAAAGAGCCGGAGGGGCCGGAAGATGCATAGGGCAATCAGATTGAACGGCGCTTCGTCCCCCAAGTCAGCACCTCCTCTTCCGAAGCCAGCAGAGCGGGAGTCGACTTACGGTAAAAGTGTGTGAGCCGATTACTAGTCGAGGCCTCCAGCACATACACGCTGTACACATAGAGGTATTCTTCGCGGGCGTGCGAGATGACTCGGGAGAAACTATTGCTGAGCATACCGGTGAGGGAGCCCATAAGAAGGATGGAGCTCAACGTCACAAAAAGGAACAT
Source organism: Nigrospora sphaerica (assembly GCA_018287875.1). NCBI lineage: Eukaryota > Fungi > Ascomycota > Sordariomycetes > Amphisphaeriales > Apiosporaceae > Nigrospora > Nigrospora sphaerica. The sequence continues at coordinate 6,253,948 of JAGVVL010000002.1, forward strand.
GAGGGGCGGCCCTGGCGACAGGTCAGCTGTCGTGTGTCACGTCGGGATATGTACCGAGTTCTCCTTACCGAAAATAGGATCAATATCCCCCATGATGTCAAAGCCAACATAACTTGACCCAAAGAAGATTTTGGTGACGATCATGGCCATGCGCGGGAACGAATACAGCTCTCTTCCCACCAAAGAGAAGGTGGTTAGAAAGCCCATGTATATGATGGCCACGAGTACCATGAATTTCAGGAAATCCAAGCCCATGGCCTTGAGGCAGGGGATCAAAGTCCCCCAGTAGGGGCTCAGACTCAAGATGGAGCAGACTCTGGGGACCATGAACAGTGCCTCCAGCGACAGCACGTTAAAGGCGGTATCGACCAGCTCGTAGTCCTGATAGTAGAAACCGACAAACCCTACAGTTCCGCGTTTAGCATGGTGGCTTCGGTTGGTCAGGCGTAGGGCTTCGAGACTCACTCATGATGGCGAACACCATACCGATAGCAATCATAATCATGTCAAAGAGATTCCAGACATCGGCAGCATAAAAGATGGACCCAGCGTCGATGTATTCGCTGACCTCGTCGTAGAAAAAGGCGGCAAACCAGAGGTACAGCATGACTTCCGTCGGGGTCACCGCATACCGGTTTTGTTCAATCAGCACCGAGTAGTAGATGCACAGGAAAACGCCAAAGAACAAGACTTCGAAGGCCTTGAGGTACTTGGGCACCCGAAGGCGGCAAAAAGGGTCGGCGGTGTGTTGGTTGTAAAACCGGGGTTTCTTGACCGAATGCACGGAAAGTCGGTCCCAGAAGATGATTTTCCCGTTCCAGATGCCATTGATGATCTTCTGAACCACGTGTTGGCTGAGGAATCTTTTGGCGTCGGCAATGGCGGCGATTTCGAGGGCGTTGAGGTTGATGAAGGGAGCCGTCGGATCCTCGTCCTCTTCCTCGTCGGCCGAATCCCCATGGAAGCTCATGGTGAGCTTCGAGATGGAATGGAGCAGCTGGTTTCGTTTTTGCGACCCGTTTCGCCGCAGGTTCTCCTCCTGCTCCGCCTCTCCCGTAGGCGTGACTGACCCTCCCAGCAGCGCCGTACATTCGTTGCTCTCGCCTTGGTCCGCGGCGGCGGACGCAGAAGCGCCAGCGCGAGCCACCGGCTCGGGCCTGGGGATGTCATACAGACAGAACTCAACGGCTTCACGCTCCGATAGACGCGTCAGGAAACGCCAGGCCACAATCTCGCAGGCGTTGGCACGCGCCTCCCCGACACCGCGCTCATCGTCGCCGCCAGTGCCATAATGCCAGCGCAGAGCACTGGGTAACGAAGCGTCAGCGGGGCGTGTACGTAACAAGGGGGAGGAGGGTTCGCGATGGGCGGTAGGTAAGCGATGAGGTAATCACATCTCCCCGAAGCCCGTCCCGGCTGCATCTGCCCCGGGGGCTGCCGGCCACTGCTTGGCACACAAATGTGGCGCAATTGCGCGGGTACAACGTTCGCCGCCGACAGAGGCGTTAGGGCCACCCCGGGCCGCGGGATGACACGGCTTGACTTACAGCAGGGCGTTAACGATGGCCGGGTTGGTCACGTGGGTGCCGAGGTGTTCGACGAGAGTGCGCAGGCTGTCACCGGCCGACGTGGTCCGAAGCTGTTCAAAGGTCGCTGGCATGCAGATGACATCGGCGATGTAGCTGTGCACGCGACGTCAGCGCCCACGCCCCCACGGTCTCGGCTCCTGCATACCGCCAACGCAAGCGCTTACAGCGACAACTTCTTGACCACCTCGCGAAACGGGTCCTCGTAGCTGATATCAGGGAGCTCTGTCCGCCACTGCGGCGCCCAATGGGGAGAAGGGGCGCGGTCGCCGGCGGCCTTGAGATTGGCTTTGACGCGTATGGGCATGGTCGGTGGCTGGAGTTATCTCATGGCCTGCGTGCCGAGTCGATGCGGGCAGGCGAGCGCGTGGCACAGGCCGGGGGTCAGTCCGATCAGTCCGTCCGGCAGTGTGTATAATGTATGGGGAGATCGGGCGAGGCAGCGCAGGTGCAGGTGCAGGGACCGGTTAAATGGAATCGGCACGGCCTACTAAAAGGTCCCGTTCTGCACTCAAGGTAGGAAGTCAAGGCTGGGGCAGACAGACATCATGCCTTTAAGTTTTGGAGCGCTTGGTCCGGGCTTCCCCCCCCCCCCCGGGACCAACTGGCTAGGGTAGCTGATCTCGCTGGCCTACCGGCGCCAACAAGAGGGACGCCTCCAACGAGGGCTTGTCGGAAAACGGTCAAGATGAACCCATGGAATCCCCGGGGTTCCCCGGCCGGTCCAGACCCACGACTCGGGCGCTTCCCTGCCCGCGACTCAGGTTCACCTAGAGCGCTAGGTAGCCGACATCACCTGGCGCGGGCATTACGAGACCAAGAGAGAGGGGTGCCTCGGCCTTATGGTTGGACGCAAGAGACAAAAGGCTGGTCGTTTGGGTATTTGCTTGTTTCTCGAGCCGTCCTTCCCCTACTCCTGTTTGCGTACAGCACTCGCATATGACTGACGCAGGGCAGCATTGCTCTGCGTGGGGGTGGCCCCAGCTCATCGTCCAGCAAAACCCACACGTGGGCCAAGACATGGATGGAGCACCTGCGCCGTCCACCACTCAAGCCCCGCCAGTTTCGAGCCCAGAACCGAGACATCCAGTCACACAACTACACGCGCTGGCGTCAAAGTCATGGGATGCCAAATAATGAATGCCCATGACGACAGATATGGCCTGTTCTTCCTTTAGGCGCGTGCTTCTCGTCGACGACACAGCTGCTACTACCCCCGGCGGCGCCCTCTTTGTGAAACCACCAGCCAGGCACAGCTTTGTCCGCCGTCTCGCCCCCCCCGCCCATCGCCGCCTACCCGAAGTCGCACCACAGGCGCCTATGAGATTGGCGGGCTTTTTCGTGATGGCGACGTGCGCACCCAGCAGCCAATCAGGAAAGCGAGATGCCACCGCTCGCAGGCAGCTTTAGGGCGTCGACCAAACAGGCCTTCCCTCTTCTGGCCCCTCTGGCCCCTCCGACCCCTCACGCTACGCGCCCACAGCGCGTCGAAACACTGCCCGCCTAACCGCGCCGTCCTGCTTAACTGCTTGCAGATACGGATACAGAACGTCGTGTCTGAATTAATGCAGTTATCATATGCCTAAGCTTGGTATCTGTTAAGAAAAACCCCGCCCGCTACTAATACATGATATCATGTTGCGCCTCGCCCTCTGCGTATCGTCAAGTCCACCAAAAGTCATTGTCACATAGGAAAGCGCCCGCTTGGGCATCGGTGTCAGAAATCAAAAGTGACAAAGGAAACTGGAAGCAGGGAAGCTGGGCGGCGGCCGCCTGCCCTTCACCGGACCTTTCGTCCCTTGATCAGGATGTCGGATCCCTCATCCCATCCGCGGCTGTCGGAAATCTCGAGGATCGTCCTGCCGTCGTCGTCTCTGGCCTCGATATCGACGCCGCACATGTCTACCAGAAGCTGGAGCACGTGCGCGTCGCCGTTCTCAATGGCCTGGATGAAAGCCGAATGGCCCCGGTAGATTTTGTTCGCTGCCGCAACAGCTCGAGTCAGCAATCGCCCCGCCAGCACCCATGCAGCCATCACGGGACGGTAGACTTACGATCGGCCTTCTTGGCCAACAACATCTCGATAATCTCCGTGTCGTTATCTTCGTAGCGCCGGAGTGCCTTCACAATTGGCAGGTGCTCTCCCGGTGCGTTAGGGTCGGCGTTGGCCTGTTCTTCTCGTCAGTACCCGGCGCACGTCTCTCGGCTTGGATATGGCAAGTCTGGAGAAGGCAAGGGAAGGGATATCGACTTACCTCTTCAAGAAGGAACTTGACAATCTCCTTCCTCCGCTCCCGGATCGCCGTGGTGAGGGGCGAGAAGACGCCGCCGTTGCGGTCCTCGACGCTGACCCCCGCAGCGAGAAGAAGCTTAATGCTCTCGAGCTGGTTGGCCACCACAGCCATCTCCATGACGCCCTTGAACGCACGAGGCTCTGCAAGGGCGGGGAGGAGCCGACGGAGGATAGTCGGCTGCTTGACGGCCATGCAGACTGGCCAGTCTTGACCTCTGATGTTGGGGTCTGCTCCGTGCTTCAGGAGAACATCCACCATCTCCAGCCGGTCCTCGCGGATAGCTGTCGTCAACGCTGTCGCGCCTGTCTTCGGCACCTTGTCATTAGGTGACACACCGGCCTCGAGCAACCATTTGAGTGCTTCCATGTTATTGAACTGTACTGCAGTCTCGATGATGCCCTTCGGCGAGCTAAGGTCGGCCCCCGCGGCTTTTAGGGCCGGGAGGAAGTGGGTTCGGCGGTGCGTAACGCACTTGAAAGCCGGGTACTCGGACGCTGGGCAGTTGGGGTCGGCCTTGCTCGCCAGCAGCAGCTGGAAAATCTCGGTGCGGTTGTCACGGATGGACGAGCACAGAGGGGTGTACACGCCGTCTTTCTTCGCATTGGGGTCAACACCGGCGTTCAGGAGCACCCGGACAGATTCGATGTTGTTGACCGAGACTGCGAGTTCCATGATGCCGGGAGCCTTCTTGGTGTCGGCCCCACGCTGCAGCAGAATCTTGAGACAAGGTGTCTGGTAAGTGGAAGGCCAAAGCATGTGTTTGGGCCCCGGCAGGTTAGGATCGGCTCCGCCGTCGAGAAGAGCCGCAACGATGTCGGCTCGACCCGACGTGATCGCCTCAAAGAGAGCCGTCTTGCCCTCCCGGTTCTTCAGATTGGCTGCAAGGCGAATGTTAGAAAAGGCCCACAAAGTGGTGAGAGGACTGGACAACATACTGTCTGCACCGTACGCAAGCAACACTTTAACAAACTTGGACGCCTTCGTCTTGGATATGCTTTTGATCAAAATGGTGTCGCCGCAGCTGGTTATGTGGTTCACATCGCCCCCATAGGTCAGAAGAAGCTTGATGAGGTTATACTTCTCCTCGAGGACCGCAAGTCCCAGCGGCGTTTCAAGCTCTGCGCCCGCTGCCAGGTTTGGTTCTGCTCCATACTGAGGAAAGGTCAGACGCGTCTATGCAAAACCTCCGATGGGCGTTAAGGGGGTGCTGGTTCCTTACCTTGAGCAACATGGCTGCTCCGTCCAGGAAAGATTCCTCCACGCACGAGAACAACGGGGTGATGCCGCTCTTGTCCGTTGCGTTCGGATCGGCCCCAAACAACAGGAGAATGCGTAACGTCTCCAAATCCTGACGCAGCGCTGCCTCTCGAAGAGCACTGTAGTCTGGGCCGGTGTCTGCCGAAACACCCCGATCGAGCAACTGCTCCACCATCTTGCTGTTTCTCTCGTGGATGGCTGATACCAGCGCAGCTTTCATGGCGGGGGTGTTGGAAGCCATGGTGCTGCGAGGGCTCCACCGCGGCATTGTGTACGGGTCGGCCTTGATATGGACGGCCTTGATGGGGCCCTGCTCGAACAACTCCTGGTCCTCCACCGAGGTCGCACTGTGGGCGCCCGAGTCTTGCGTCGACCTCCTTCCCGCGTGATCGCTCTGCGAGAACAAACGCTCTCTCTGTCCGTTAGCAGACGAGATGGTTTGGTTGGACATGGAGGTCCGGCGTATGGGGAAGTGGAAACTGCTGTCGTCCCGCGTCTGGAAAGGCGAGAGGTCCGTGGCCGATCCTCGGTCCAGTTGCAGTATCGGCGGCATGGGAGGGATGGGCGATTGCGAATAAGAGAGGTTGGGTGACTGAGTCTGCGAGTGGAGTTGCTGATGCGAGTGGTGGGAATGGGTTTGCGAGTGGTGCAGCGATGAGGCGGTATCGATGGCGGAAATATCGTCGGCGACCTGATGCATGTGAGGCTCGATGGACTTCAGCTTGGCAATGTTGGTGACCGAACGCCCCTTGTCAAGCCGGTCGAGGGCAGCGGCGAGGCCGGTGTAGCCAATGCCCACCGAGTCGTCGATCTTGCTATCTCCCAGAGACCACTGGAAGACCAAGGCACTCATCCGCAGGGCTTCCCGGGTCCTCGAAAGGTTCTCCCTCATCTTGCCAATATCGTTATCGGCAAACATCTTGCGCCAACCCCTCTGGATCTTCCCGACGGTACCACGCCTCTCGTACTCCAAGAAGCGAGTGAGCCAGGTGTCGAGGCTCTGGAAATCAGTAAAGGTGATCCTGAATTTCTTATCCATCTCCTGGATCATGTCAGGCGGGAAGTGCTGGTTCGTGGTGGATAGATGGGTGAGCCCCGCCTCGATGGACCACATGATTCGGCACGTATCCAAGAAGTCGTGGGAAAGCTCGATGAAGCCATGGGGATGGACCTTGACGGTGCTGAGAAACTCGAGAAAGTGTATCGAGATTCTGTTTCCGAGTTCGGTCGCCTTGTGGCAGTGGCTCAGAGCGGCTTCGCTCTTAACAGAGGCCATGTTTGCGGGATGCGCACGCCCTGCGGTGTCCGTCGTCACAAAAGGGCGGCGGCGGTTCGGCCTCGAATTCGGCTCCTGGACGGCTGGTACCTCTCAGTCGTTGGGAGGGTGGAAGAGAAGCAGCAGCTCGGGCTTCCCAGAGGTCAGGAGGGGGTGGACGGGATAAGACGTTGCGGCGGACCGGCGCCATGGCAAAGGCTGCCAGCAGGTTTTTATTCCCCCTCGACAGTAGTGTCTAGGCAAGCACCGCATCGACAGCCGTCCAGCCAGCACTCAAGATGCATGGATTCCTGGGTACCGGGGAGCTGGCCAGGGCAGCTCGGCCGCGGGGTGGGCTACTCCATCACGAACAACGACTAGGTATGCAAGGGTCGTAGCATGGGACAAACAGCCGGGGCCCCAATTTCGCATTTTCAGCTCTCCTGCCGGCAGACATATGTCCGCCGCGGTCCCGAGCACTACACCCCCGGCCGGCTCCTCATGCCTGTTCATGGCAGTTTCGACCGGGACTACTGGACAAGCCAGGTGCATCTGGGTTAACCCCCTCTCCCCCTGGAGCCCCTTGGAGTGCACGGTAGCTAGCAGCTTTTGATGAAGGGGGAGGGGGGCGCTTTTGGTATTGCTTGCCTGCCCTTTGGCCGTATTGGGCCGTAGTTGCCCCCTTCGGTCCATTGGGCCGTCTCGTTTCGCTAGTGCTATGACCTGGGCTTTGACGCGGCCCCGTTTATGCATCTGTCTGACGGCTTAGTTGAAGTTTATTGCGAGTCCAAGCGGCGGGCGCTGCTCCGCACGCACGTATCTTCAGTTAGAGGCCCCGTACATGGGGTCGATGGGTCTTGGACCGAGGGGGGAAAGTACAGCGTAGCGGTTTGTACCGCATTTGAGAACCTGCAAGGCCAGGAACCGAGTTACGGACCCGTCAGCGTCCTCGGTTAAGGCACTGCGGGCCGCAGAGAGAGAGAGAGAGAGAGAGAGAGAGAGAAAGTCGCGCGCGCCTCTTTCGCGTTAAACCGCAGTATACAGCCCTTCCGGGACCCGGAGCACGACGTCCACGGAGGTACCTCCTGGGCGGCTCCACCGTTGCGCTGCGGCAATCTGCCGGCAGTGCCTTTGTCTAGGACGAGCCCTGTACCACGATTCACTTCGTTACCTGCGTGCTTAGGGGTGGACAAATACCGGCTGTCACTCTCCCCCACATTGCCTTTCAGCTATCGCCAAATTTTCACTCACTTGCCCCCCCCCGGTCTCGATGCTGTTGCACCCAAGGGTCAGAGCACGCCAATGCTTAGTAGATCTCTGCCCGGCTAAGACAAGGTCGCCGGGGCTCGGCTGCAGTGGATAACAGGCCCCGCCGCCCAGGGCCTCAGTCTCATCCAGGCAAGAGGTCGAGGGAAAAGCTGGTTTGCTAGCCCATCACGAGCTGCTAACTCACAAGAGCAGACGCTTGGCGACCGGCGCCGTGTAGTCGCGTTGGCTATCTGCCTGCCATCGGGCCTGGGCCGGCCCACCCGGCCAGATAACGGCACTAGGGACGGGGCACGCGCTCCTCGTGTATTTCCCATCCAAGGCCGCGGCCAAGATGCCTGCCTGTCGAGGCGTCCGAGCGAAGTGCACCCGTCGCCTCTCCGCTCCCGCCAACGGGGCCTCGGGGGCTCGCAGATTACACAGCGCAGCTGGTGGCCCACGTTGGGCCGTAGTCGTCGCGAGCCAGTGCCTAGTGCGCCGCACCGCAGATCCGCCTGGACTGTGTGCCCTTCAGCCTGCTACCGGTTTGTCTCTGTTGGCTGATGGCTGCAGACGCAGGCCAGCTGAAGCGCCAGCAGGTTCCGTCACGGGGTATGCGGAAAGCGCGCATTTCGTCATGACCGGTTCCTCCGTGATCGCATGGCGTGGGCGCGCCTATCTGGTCGCCGGATCGATGCGAAGCTTTCAGGTCGGACCCGATCTGGCCCAGGCGCAGGTTCCCCTTGCTGACTCTCGTTGGGCCCACGCGCCCACAGTCAAGACTGGGACCAGACTCCCCTGTTCCCCTGTCAACGCGGCCCCCCAGGCGAAGCTGCCTTCGGCAAGGTGACGAGCATGCAAGCAATGCCCCTGGGACGTTACAACGAGCCCGCCTGCATTGTTTGCCGCCGGCGACCCGCGACCCCCCCTTGAACCACCGACTGTTGTTGAGTCGGGTTCGCCAGGGCCCTTGTTCATAAGCGAGCAACTCAATCAGGGGCGGATCTTGGTTGCTAGCGACCCAGTTCTACCGGGCTGACAGGCGGACAACCTAAGCAATCAGGTTCTTCCATTGCCTAGGCCAGGGACAGGCCCATATAACTAGACCCAAGCCCAGCATTTGACAGCACATGGGAGGATTTCCCAGGTTACATTGGAACGGGCTGTTGTCCGGGCCGACAAAAGGAAAGAAGATGAAGGAATACAGATCGCACTCGGTCCCGACCCCGAAAAGCCCCAGCCTAGCCCCGGGGGCTAATACAACCTGGGGCCGAATCAGCTGCTTCATCGCCCGTATACCCCAAAGCACTCATCAAGCGCCATCCATCTTCATCATTTCCGCGTTTGTTGATGGCCACTAAGGGATGCGACGCCGCAAATTTCTCTGCTGCGCTTGTTTGCTTCGGCCGAGGCAGATGGGCAACAGAAACGGGCCAATGGCGGCGACGCCGTGGCGCCTTTTTCCAGTCGGGGCAATGCCAGTCGCCGGCGGCGCAAACATTTTATCCCGTACCTCCTGATTGCAAAGCTCTTTTCCGGTGGCGATGCGGAAGCGGGCCAGCTGAATCAGCCAGTATGGAATTCAGTGCTTACGACGAGGTGGTCGTAATGATTTGTGGCCGCTAATAAGAGACGGCCAAGAAGACCTACACAAGCTGGAGGGACTAACTTTGGGCTGTCTGCAGGGCACGTGGCTGACTGCTCATCCACTGCACTCATCTAAAATCTATGGAATCATCCCACTGCTTGACTATGTACTCTCTGAGTCGCCTGCCTACACGTTGCCAAAGGCAGGCATAGATGAATCTGGGGTGTCTGATAATTACCATTGGGCCTGCCTGGTAGATCAATACCCAGAAAGAAGAGGTAGGCAAAACTTTCAACCTTCCCGGCCAGGGTCCAAATATAAACCGCCTGGGCTGCGCGTCATCTTCATCGCCTGGAAACCACACCACCCGGCCGGCGCCCTTGGGTGTGAGCAAAAGATGGGATCCATGGTCTTCATGGAAGAGCCACTTTTTGGCTCTCAATGCTTACGAGATGGATCGGCCGGGTACTGCGAATCCCCCCCAAGGTCCAGCCGGGTTCGCTATGCCGCGCCGCGAACCATTCGAGCGGAACAGCCTTCAGACCATGGAAGGCGGGGATCCCCGGTCCTCCCGCATCCGCCATTTGGCGTGGCGCACAACGATCCGTCCGACAGCAGAGCCTTGGGCACGGAGAGACCCTCCCCACACGGAAGGAGCCACGTCTCCCCGATGTCTCGATGGCAAGACGGGTTCCCTTCCTCTTCGTCGGACCTGTGTCGTGATCAGCTTTGCCGGGCGTTTGGCACATGTGGCTAGGGGACGCGGGGGTTTCGCCATGGCTCCAAGGGCCCGGCGGTTGGTCTTTGGCCCCGGGCGCGCATGGCGCTCCCCTGGCAAGCTGGGCGCGAATCGAGTAGACGAGATAGAGCTTAATCGACGGCTCAGCAAGACGCGGCTGTGTTGGCGGGGGCCCAAGACCGAAGCGAACCCCTTGGCTGTTGCCCCCCGTCCAGTCCGTCCTGTCCGTCCTGTCCGTCCTGTCCCATCCCTACACCTCTCAAGACAAGCAGGACATGACAAGGCAATACGAGGCCCAGCAGCCCCTCGAACTCTCTTGCGTCGTCGGCGTCGTAGAGTATAGGCTTGCTGACTTCATACGTGGAAGCACGAGCAGCCAAGTGGCCGTGGGCCGGCGGGGGGTCTGCGTTGAGCCTTCTCATGGGGTTCGGATTTGCTGGTGCCCTGACTACCGGGCCCCCCAGTCCCCTGACTACCAACCGCCGTCGAGGACCGGCGTGCGAGGAGTGCGGCGTATGGCGCGGCTCGGAGATACTTTACCAGCCTCGTACCTGCCCGGCCCCTGGGCGTGTACCCAAAAACATAGGCTCCAGCATAGGGTAGGTAGATAAGCAGGTAAAGTAGACATTCGGGCGCCTGGCTTCATCACCGCGAGTCGAGCGGGGAGGAAGACAAGTAGGAAGCCTACTTACTAGGCGGCGGTGGGCGTGTCTGTTTCCGTGGTTGTTGTGACAACGACAACGGTGTTGGGTGTGTCCGTGGTCCTCTTATTTCCAACGGTGGGCCCAGTCTCGTCGATAAGGTGTTCGGGCGTCCGAGCACAAAGGAGCTTTTTTCTATTTTTTTTTCCCCCGCAACGTTTATTAAGTGGCACGATGCCAGCCACAAACTCACGTTTCTGCGGTTGCGTGCGCGAGCGCGAGGGCAAGCGCTCGACGCGGGCCGGTCATCATAGTGAACGCATAGGCGGGTCAGGGAGGGGATGCGTGGACGCGCAAGATGCGCTCGCTACCTCACTACGTCCATGGCCTAGCCCACGAACGCGACGATGCGGGCGTGGGCCACGCGACTGGGGCACGGCCGCGCCGCCACTCGTTCATAATACTACGTTCAGGGCTTTCGACGCCAGCCGACATATTCCCCGTAGCCCTTTTGCCCCCGTCGACATTCCAGCCCCAATCACGAAGCGTTCGTGGAGGTGTGCGATAGGACAATAAGACCGACGTTCCGGTGGCGGGCGCGTTGATGGCTACCTCCCTCTCAGGGTGGGTGGCTACCTCCCTCTCAGGGGGGGTGGCAGAGCAACAGCACCGCCACGCCACGACGTTGGCCCTGCCCTGCGGGCGTCGGGTGGGGGATGGGATGGATCGTATAAAAAAAGAAACAGATCGACTTGGATTTGCCTCCAGCGGTCATCTGAGCCCCACCCCAGTTGGGGGCGGCTGGTGTGCCCCTGCAGCCGCTGATCCGAGGCCTGGTCGGGGCGTAGGTGGTTCTAGTAATAGCAGCCTCAGCAACCTTACCTGGTACGTGCTGTAGGGTAGCCAACGCCAGCCAACGCCCGGAGAGGTAGGTAGGTACCTTAAGCCATTGGGTGGGAAGGCACGTACAAAGCGTACAGGCTCTCTGCAAAACCCACCCGCCCAGATCCAGACCCCCCGCCTCCTCGCCGTCCGTTGATCTCCAACCACCCACCCTCCCCCATGTCGTATGGCAGCCGCACGACAATCAAGAAGAGCGAGAGGCACACGGCTGGAGAACAAAGGAAGTGATTGTCCACCCATGATCCCCCCCGGGGCCATCCACCACCGATCCGTGTGGACTGACTGGCTGTGCCGGACTGGCTTGCTTGGTGCGACGCACGTCAACATTTCGCACCGGCTTGCATGTTGGCTGACATGGGGGACTTGCTGCCGGTGGCGAAGGCAAACCTGCTCGCTCTCAATTCCGGCGGCCCATAGCCTCGCTTTCTCCGTCCCCCCGTCAACCCCCGTCTCCCCCTGGTGTAGGCCCAGTACGTAGGATTTACCTACCGACGGCCATACCGCCCCAACCCCTGCTACGGCTGGAAGGCGGCCACTCGGGTACATCCATGGCTACTGTGTACGTGGGTGACGGTACCGTCTCTCACGGTCCCGTCTTTGTGTGGGAGAAACGTCCGGTGTCCGATGGGATGACGAAGGCCGCGAGCCTATGAGATGGGCGACTTTTTGCCCAGGGCTAGTCATCAGCGACGAAATGGGCCGCTTTCACTCCCCTCGCGTCACTCCCACTCCCCCCATGGGTCCTGGAGGCAGGTTGGTTGCCTGCAAAAGCGGGATGATGTATACCCATGGGCATCCGGGGTGGACACACGACTATTCTCATCCGTGGCTATGGACGCCGGACTGACTTGCCTTCAGCTCGTACCTCCCGCCCACCAGGGCTGACTCCTCCTCCCCAGCCCTGGACCGGGTCGCCCTTAGCACTGAGGCCCTATTCATGCAGGCTGGTCCCCAGAATGGGTTCAGATCCGATCCTTTGCCTTCGCGCCGCCGCTCACGGCCACTCCCAAATTAAATTGCCTGGCTGTCCCGGGTCTTGAACCTTTTTCGTTGCTTTCCCTCCCCTTCGATGGGGGGTTTGTTTGTTTCGCGACCTTCAAATGCCCTCCTTTCTCGGTTGTCATTGCTGCTGCTGTTGTCGCCGCCGCCGCCGCCGTCCAATGCCGCCGGGTCTGCAATGAGAGCAATGGCTCGCCCGTCCTTCTGCCATGCGTTCCCGCGTCTCCCGCCGGCGACGGCCTTGCTGCTGCTCTCGGCCGTTATGGGCTGGGCCGACGGCCACGCCGTGCCGCTGCCGCTGCCGCGCCAAACCACTACGGTCGAGTATCACGAGCTCAACGTGGTCCTATTCCCGCCGCTACCCACGCCCGCGCCGCTCTCGCCCGGCGACCTGCGCCGGCGTCAGGAGGCCAACACCATCTGTGGCTACCTCGGCGGCCACTCGGACCTGCCCGCCACCTGCAAGGCCGGCTCGCACTGCGTCCTCGACATCGAGCACGATGTCGTCGGCTGCTGTCCCAACGGCGGGAGCTGCTCCACCGGCGTCTTTACCGGCTGCGTCGACAAGAACAGCGGCCCGCGTACCGAGGTGAACCCTTACGTCTACACCTGCTCCGGACAGAACGTGTGTTACCTGAACCACTACGCCGGCGGCTACAGCCAGTACGGCTGCGGGTCCGCCTCGGATCTGGCCACCACTGTACAAACAACAGCCCAGGGCCAGAGCAGCCTGGTCCTCATTCGCTCCTCCATCGCCTTCACCGAGCAGCCCATCACCCTGTCGGCGCCGTCCACGTCAAGTTCGCGCCCGACGACCTCGTCCTCCTCGTCATCCGCCACTACGTCGACTACGGCCTCGCGAACCAGCTCGGCGTCCGCCAGAAGTTCCTCGACCGGGTCCTCTGCCGACACCTCGACGACTCCCCCGACATCGCCGACTGCCTCGGCCAGCCCCTCCAACGGGGCCAGCTCGGGCTACACCGGCGCTATTGTAGGCGGTACCATCGGCGGCGTCGCCTTTCTTGCCCTCCTGATTGCCCTCATTTTCTTCCTCCTCCGGCGACATAAGAACCAACGCGAGGGCCCCGGCCCGGACCCTACTCCGCCACCCGTGACTGAATATACAAGGTACGGCCCCACTACCCCACGCGCGGCCAGACGGCCGCGAGAGATTCTGATATTGACACGCTCGATAGTCCCATGCGTTCGCACGGCGCCGCCTTTGCCCCCTTGCCCACGTGGCAGGAGGAGGAGGAACCGCAGACGACGCCGTCGCCGCAACAGCAGCAGCAGCAGCAGCAACAGCGCTACGTTGTGCCCTACAGCCAGAGCTTCAACGAGCACGACGACCCTTACCACCAGGGCAACATGACGCAGGTCAGCGCGGGCGGGCCGTCGCCGCCGACGCGGTCGGCAGAGCGGCCCGAAAGCTCGTGGCCGCTGACGGCCTACGACCCGGCCCACGTGGCCGGCGGCGGGCCGGGGCAGACGCCCATTTCCGACCAGTTCATGGTCCCGTCCTCGCAAGGGCCGGCCAACCAGCCGCGCGAGATCGACGAATTCTCGCGCGAGGTCTCGACCACGATGCAGAACACGCACGAAGAAGACACGCTGCCCCTGACCCGCTACCCCCCGGGTTCTTACGCGCACGAGATACGACGCGGCGACCGGCCGTTGTGGCAGCAGACGCGGCGGCAGAGCAGGAACCTAATGTGGATGTAATGCTCATATTCGCCCCTCGCCTGTTCTTCTTCTTTTTCTCTTCCTTCCACCTCCCCTTCCAAAGCATACCGGTACATACTGTGTGTTTTCAAGAGTATATGCGTTGGATGACGGGCGTAGCAGCGTTGGGTCTGCTCACCATGCGGCGTTTGGCGAGGAGTCTTTTTGTATATACATACACTTGCAACTTGATTGCGGTCTAATACCCAACCAGGGGATAGAACCAGGTGGCGTTGAAAGGTGTGTTTTTTTCTTCTGCTTTTGGCAATACGATATCGACCGCGTACATGTCGCGTGGTTCGGAACTAGACGGGCTACCTTAGGAATGCTATCTTTATCGCCCGGCCCGGCGGCATTTACCGGGCGCCAATGACAACGAATTGTTCTTACCTGGTGAGCATGCGCAGTACCGCCACTACGTATGCACGACATGCCACCATCCCCAGTTTGGGAGACATTATTTCCTCCCCCCCTTGAGCCTCCGTCACCATGATCCATGTTCCTGGTAGACGCTGCGGGCTACTCGGGTGACACAAGCATGGTGTAACCTCGGTACTCGCTTGTCTGCCCCCTACCCACCCACAAGCTCAATCTCCGCCGCGAGGCGCAGACGCTATGTGTTCATGAGTGTCGACGGAGACGGGCTTTTCTATATGTATACCCGGGGTTCAAGGACGACAACCAGTCCAACCTTGCATAAGCGATATAACTTAAGTGCTTCACACACAGATACTTGGTAAATGAAAAAAAAAAAAAAAACACTGGCGGTCCGAGATTTGGTGGTGATTACCAGGCGGCGGCCTGCATTCAGCTTCTGCAGGGCGGGCTAATTCCCGCCACCGGCACGCCGGGAGGGGGGAGAGGATGACCCTCGGAAAGAGGGAGAGGAGGGCACGTCGGCGCGCATCATCTTTGTCGTCGGTTGGGGGGGGGGGGTTGTCAAAAGTCGAAACGCAGGTAGAAGATGAGGTTGTCGAGGGGGGGCAGACGGGCGCAGGCCGTCATGAAGAGGCGGTGGGGCCAGACGAAGGTGCGGAGGGCGTGGTCGAGCTCGGCGGGGCGGACGCAGTCGCGCAGGACGAGGCGGGGGTGGAGGGCCTCGAGGGCGCGGGGGTCGGCGATGCCCCAGCGGAAGACGGCGCCGGTGGCGCGCGTGATGCCGAGGAGGCCGCCGAAGCGGCGCATGGCGGGGCCGACGCCGTCGCAGAGGATCTGGCCGCCAGCGGGGAATCGGGCGGCGAGCCGGGCGAGCAGGCGGCGGCCCTCGGCCTCGGTGAAGTAGGGCGTCAGGCCCTCCATGACAACGAGGGCGGGCCTTTCGGCAGCGTCGGCCGGCAGGTCGCGCAGCCAGCCGTCGGCGCGCACGTCGGCGGCCACGAGGCGGTAGTCGCCGCGCGCCGGCGCCGGCACGAGCCGGCGGCGCAGCGCCACGACGTCGGGCAGGTCCACGTCGTACCAGCGCACGCCGGGGCCGGCCCAGTCGAGGCGCAGGCAGCGGCTGTCGAGCCCGCAGGCGAGGTGGACGACGGTGACGCCCTGGGCGCCGCGGTGGCGCGCGAGGAAGGCGGCGGCCCAGTCGTCGATCTGGCGCGCCCGCACGACGCAGAGGTCGCGTGTGCCGACGCCCACGGGCCCGGCGGCCCCGAACTTGGCCAGGTCGTGGTCCACGCGCGCCAGCGTCCGCCCCGCGTGCGCGTCGTTGAGGAGCGGCTGCGCCCGCTGCGCGTCGTGCGCCCGCGCCATCAGCGGCACCAGCAGCGTCTCCTGCTCGCCCGTGAGCCGTACGGTGACCTTGTCGAGGGGCAGCGGCGACGGCGGCTCGGCCGGGGGCAACATCGTCGACGCCGTCATGATTCGGCCCGACGGGAAGGCGGAAACGACGGGCGTGGGGAAGAAACGATGGGGTTTGCCCGCGCACCCTTGTGTTCTGGCTTCCGGACCGAAGGGAACGAAAGTTGTCAGTCTCGCCGTCTTCGGTCCCCTCTTCCCAATCGACCAGAATGTTTAAATAGGTAGAGATCACTTAGGGGCTAGGGGCGGGTGGCGAACTAGCGGGTTAAATCGAGAGGGTACATAGATAGCGGTTGTTGTACGGGGTGTATGGGGTAGGTGAGAGAGACATGGGCCTTGTGTGGAGTGCCCATCGGGCGTGTGGTCCCCGTCGCCGAGTCCCTAGCAGTCCCCCCCCCGTTTTTTATGTTTCCTCTTCGGGGGCGTCGGATGAAAAAGGAAATCTGCGTACTCGTCCGAAAAGCCATCCATCAAACACTTGAACCCGCTTGCCGGCCACTCACGCCCTTTTGCTGCAGTCTCGCGCGGCGAAAGAGGGACCCGCGACCAATCCTCTTTGCATCTTGGACCATTGCCGAGCTGCGGGCCAAGGACCCTGAATCCATAGCGCCATGGGCAGAGCGGGAAAGACAAACCCACCGCCCAATAGCCGGGGCCCTGGGCTTGCCTGGCGGCTGCGGTGCGGGCTAGGGTGGCAATACTCGGTTAGGTTGAGGTATGTTACTGCTACTGCCTTTTCACTCGTGCCGGACAATGTCGAGAATCACACGCGCGCTCCGGCGAGCCTCGTGGACTGCTCGGGTTCATGGCACCACGTAGGTACATGCACGCGCGTCGGCCCGTTGTTGCGCATACCGACTATGCCCACTAGCACGCCGTCGTAGACCTGGTGCTATGCAGCCTTATCTCTTCCCCCCGCTCCTCCCGAGTAAGCTGGAGTAGTAGTACCTCACAGGCGTGAATGGATGCAACAAGCCGAGATGGATCCTCGAGATTCCCAGTGGCGCCGATGCGGCCTGTGAGATTGACAGAACATTTCCTGGGGAAGCGGCACACGCGCATCCACTTCCAATATCATACTATCCGGGTGGCTATCACGACCGGGGTGGGGGGGGGCCTCGCAAGAAACATACCGGATAGAAGGCAGGCCATTTCTTATGTTGTCCGTTCCCATGCTGCGAAACACACGGCATATCCTGGGGTACTACCCTACCCGAGGTACTTCTTATTCTGGTACGTCCTTGAGTATCACATATCAGCCAAGTAGATATACCTTAACAGGCGCCAAGATTTAGGTGAAGCCAGACGCGGGCTCAACGTACACCGAATGAACGGGGGCACCGTCAGACGAACAGCGGCACCACCCAAGACCACGGCCGGAAGCTGCGGCAGAAACGGCTACGGATTCCATTCTTCCCCCACGGGAAACCCGTTCTATGGCCGATTTTGCAATGATGTTGCCCTCTAGAGGAGGCAGCGTAGGCGGGCGCCGTGTGCAGCTCCAACAGGTCGTTCCCTCCTCAGCTTCGCGGGATAGGCGCATGAATAGCGGGGGCACGGACCACCAACAGGCCAATCGGATCCGCAGCCTTGCACACGACAAAGCCGATATATTGCATAAAGGTTTCTCGCAGCCCGCGACTCCACCTCAGCAATCCCCCCGGAAAGGCACTACCATTCTATCACGTACGGCCATCGTATATTGAATTGGACCGATCACCCGACTCGACCGTCGCCATGTCGTCCGTGTCGGTCGAAATCAGCAACGAGCCCGACGCCGGCACCGCCGCCAACGGCGACACCACCACTACGACCACGTCCAATAACCACAACAACAACAACAACAACAACAACAACGCCAACAACACCTACCCTTCGTCCTCCTCCTCTGCCACCACGTCCTCGTCGGCCCCCTCGACCGCCGCCGCCGCAGCCGCCGCCGTCGCCGTCGCCGCGTCGGCCCTCTCCGACGATGGTGCCCTCGCATCGCCCAAGGAGCGCCACTCGCTGACCCTCGACCAGCGACGCGCCCTCCGCCGCTGGGCCCATTCGCAGACGGTGCGCCCCAGCCACAAGGCCTGCATCGAGTGGTTCTACAGCCAGTACGGCCAGCACATCTCGCAGTCCACCATCTCCCACTCGCTGTCGCCCAAGTACGCCCGCCTCGATAATGACAACCAGTTCAGCGGCTCGCGCCTGCGCTTCGGCAACTGGCCCGACGTCGAGAAGCTGGTCCTGCTGTGGCACAGCCAGGTCGTCAGCTCCGGCCGCAACCCCTCCAACGAGGAGCTCGCCGAGAAGGCCAAGGCCATCTTCCAGCAGCTGCCGCGCTACAAGGACGAGACGCCCCCCGAGTTCTCCCCGGGCTGGATCCACCGCTTCAAGAAGCGCTACGGCCTCTTGATCCGCCGCCAGCGCCGCCACGGCAAGGCCCCCAACCCCGCCGACGACATCCCCTACCTCGTCGATGCCGTCCCCCGCTTCATGACCATCGACCAGGAGACGAGCCCGGCCGCCATCCGCGACGCCGTCATGCGCGTCGTCGGCGTCGAGGCGACCCTGGGCACCTGCGCCCGTGTCCGCGACGAGATTGTCCGCCGCATCGAGAACCCGGCCTCGGCCCACCCCAACTACGGCCTGACGGGCAGCACCAACCCCGACGCCGACGCCCTCGGCGACGAGGACCCCGAGGTGGTGCTGCAGAACGCCCTGCGCGCCCTGCAGCAGGAGATGGTGGACGCCGAGGCCGAGGCCGCCGCGCACCGGGAGGACCGCGAGCGCCAGGAAAGCGGCCTGCCGCCCATGGCCGCCCCCGGCCTGACCACGCCCGGCCCTCCTCTCTCGACCCCCGCCCCGCCCCGCTCCGCCACCCGCTTCACGCCCTCGGCCCCCGAGGAGCTGACCTTGACGCCCATTACCACGGGCGGGCCCGTTTCCCACACCGACCGGCCCGTGCGCTGCCCCTTTTGCGTCAACCAGCGGATGCTGCGCACCATCAAGGAGTCGGTCGAGCACATGAGCACCCACGTCGTCGTCTAGGATGGGGCCGCCGCTGGCCGGTCCCGCCGCGCGTGCCCGTAATACGCCGTGTCCAAGGGGGCACATGCTGTGCCGTGAGACGCCCTACTGTTCCGAATACTAATATAGGACGAGAATTTGGGTGTTTGGAGCATGATTTTCACCGAGGTTCCTGTTTTCAGGTCGGGGAGGGGTGGCGCCCCGGGGTGTTTTCTATCTCACCGTATATCTACACGGCAGAGCTGCTTGGAATTGCACTATTTGCCCTAGGCTGTCCGTCGATTTATTGGGGGCGGCGTACCTTTCATCCGCTTCGGCAGGCAATGCTCGATAACTGTGGAAATTTTCTTCGACGGGGGAAGGTCCTGCTGGGGCTGGTGACAACCCGAGGTCCTCTATAGGTCTGCAACCGCCCGTAGCGTACGTCTCGGAAGTGCGAGCTCCTCTTAGTACAGTTTTGGTTCGCCATGCGATGCAAGGGTGGCGCAACCACGCTGCACAACCCGTCGTCACATCTGGGGAAGGGGGCCAAACTCGACGGCACACGAAAAGCCCCCATGACACAAGTCGGTAGGAAATGCCAACGGCGTATTGTCATGGTCTCGTATTGCAGCGCCCGCCAGGTCACGCACAAAGAGACGGCCAAAGCCGAAGCGTGCCATCCGTCATACTCGCCCACCACCGCCCCGCAGCGACCCTTTCCTCTACACAACCCCCTCAAGCCCGTTGCCGGTTTTGTTTTTCGCCTTTTGCAGTCACAGTCTCGTTTTCTTCTCCCTCTTTTCTTCTTCTACTTGTCTTTGAGAAAATTCACCAAACAAGTCCTTTCCCTCTGCTCCGATCCGGGCCGTGATTGGGACGAGACGACTGTTTCGTTAACACGCTTCCTTGTTTCAAGTACCAAATATACGCTTTTCATTCGTCGTGCGCTCATGTATCCATCGTCAGCCCCAGGCCGGCCCAGCGCCGAAGCCACCGCTGGTGCCTCGTCCCCGCCCCGCTAAGAATCGCCCGCCCCAGCGTGTGAAGAAAGCCGCGGCGCCCAGTAGCCCGCCGACGCACCGCCGGGGGCTGTAGCCGTGTGCGCGTGCGCGCGTGCACGAGTACGCGCCAGCACGGCCGACCAAATGAACAATGCGCCGTCGAAGCATGGGCGGCCGAAGCAGGCTTCCCAAGAAGATCGTAGCATGATGCCCGCATCGGGACGATGACACCCGAGGCCCGTCGTTGCTACAAAGCCACCAAACAAATCCCGAACCCCAAGCTGCCTCAAAAATCCCACCCGCCGGAAAGAAGAAGAAAGAAGTGTCAGGTGCCAAGGCCCAGGCACCAGGGCGGGTAATAATGTGCAAAGAGGTGTGCATGGATAATGGTTCGCCATGCCATCTTGGCGCGTCGGGCTTCCTTGGCCTGGCAAGGGAAACGGGCGTGCGAGAGAGCCTCACGGACAGCGTTGTGGCATACAAGATGGGCATGTTCGCGTGCGTTATTATAATCTGCCAGATGAAGAAAGATGACAAGGCTGGGGGGTAATGAGATGCTGGGTATCCGTTGCCGCCGGGCTCTCGCCAACCACTATAATGCTAATAGAAAGTTTCGAAAGGGGTATATTATGAAGAGAAGGGGGAAGAGAAGAGATCATCGCCGGTAAGTTCAATCATGCATGCTCGACGAATATCACTAGCTTCTCGTTGTGGTCCAGGGCGTAATTCAGGTCGTCGTCGCTCATCAGATCGAGCTTGTCGCCGTTCTGTTCATCACGGTAGAAGAGCTGGAGTTCGCCCGCTGCCTTGACGCGATCGCGGATCTTCTCG
Source organism: Nigrospora sphaerica (assembly GCA_018287875.1). Classification (NCBI taxonomy): domain Eukaryota; kingdom Fungi; phylum Ascomycota; class Sordariomycetes; order Amphisphaeriales; family Apiosporaceae; genus Nigrospora; species Nigrospora sphaerica. The sequence continues at coordinate 6,274,800 of JAGVVL010000002.1, forward strand.
TAGAGCAGTTGGAAGTTGGTATCGGAAGGAACCCGGATCAAGAACGTATCGCCGTTGTAGAAAAGCTTGACCTTGAAGGCCGAGAGGGGCTGGGGCGGGCCAGGAGACATGGATGCCTGCGACGGCTGCGACAGCGAGGACGCTTGACGCAACATTTCCGGTTGCTGCATCTGCCTGGGCGCGGCGGACGAAGCGGCGTATCCATTTGCATCCGACGGCTGGCGCGAGTGGTCGTTGTGCTGAGAGCCAGTCGACGAGTGCCCGGAGCCCGCCGAGAGCCGGTAGTCATCGGGCGGGTCGATCTCGTAGTCACCCTCACGCGGTGCGAAGAACTGCTTTACCAGCTGACAACGTGCGATGTAGTCGGGCTGGCCCAGCAGGTTCTTCACGTAGGCATCGAGGTTGTGCAGCCGACCTTCGGTGATCTGATCGGTAACGTAGTTGACGGGGCCGGGCATATAAGGCAGCGTACGCTTCTGCGTGTTGGTGTTGCCCGCCTCGGCGGGAAACTCGGTCAGGAGGGCGATCTGAAAGTCGTAAAAGTCCTCGTAGTAGCGGGACAGCTCCCAATGGCGGCCATCCTCCAGCTGCGCCTCGATGACGAACCAGTACTTGTCCTCGGCAAAACAGTAGCGGGGTATGCGGGCCGAAATAGGGGCAAACAGCTGCGAGGCGGGGCCCTCCGAGTACCTCTCGGACGATTGCTGCTGCTGCAGCGGCGGCGACTGCGGACGGTAGCTCTGCTGGTGGCTGGTGCGGTTCGAGCCGGGCTGTTGCATGCTCAGGCGCTCCATGCCCTGCTCAAGGCTGCCGCCGCCCGGCTGGCCGTTGTCGAATTTGCCCAGGGTGATGCTGCTGTTCTTGTACTCGGCCGCCATCTTCTTCCACTCCTCGACACGAGGCACTCCGGCCCGCTTGATGGCGTCTTGGGGGTTAGGGACGGCCGTGTCGGTGCCCATGTCGCGGATTTCGATGAAGGAGACGGGGATGAGGCCGGGACCGCCGAGGCGGCCGATGGGTTTGGCTACGAACCATTCGGGGTTGGACTGGGCGATGACAATGATGGCCTCGCCGGCCTTGGCCTCGAGTTCATCAGACCGCTCGGCCTGGAAATCGTACATGACGATGCCGTAGACCATGGCGCCATTCTTCATTCCGTTCTTGGAGCTGCGCTGGCTCGCGGCCGGTGTGGGAGGCATTGAGGAGGCGTTCGTCTCGGAGTAGCCCGAGTCGTGGTCTGGGTTTTTGGTGGTGGACAAGCGGCCAGAGTCGGATTGGGCGCTGTCTCGCTCGGTGCGGCCAAGAGCCTGGAAAAAAGCAACGGGGACGAGGCCACGTGCGTCTGGTAAAGCGGGGTTGCAGGCCTCGTACCAATCCGTATCGTTTTCGCGCCCGATAACATGGAAAAAGTCGCCGCGCGAGAAGCTGAGTTCTTGACTCGACGACGCCGTGTAATCGTAAAGCGCCCGAATGACCTGTAAGTCTCGGCCATCAGCATGCGGTCCGGCCAGCGCCGATTTGCCTGCGGCTTGAGCCTGTTGTGTTTGCGCGCGCGCGCTTGGTCGACTGCAGGCAAGCGGGTCGGGGCTGCGTCGGGGCGGGCAAGCGGCTTCACTCCCCCTCTCCCCTCCAGGAAACAAAAACCAACGCGGAGTACATTACCAACCTTTTTCGGCGGCACGATGGCCACGGCCGCCTTGGGAGCGATCGAGAGCTGAGGGTTTTTATCCTTGTCGCCCTTGATGGAGCGCCGAAGAGCCTGCAAGACGCGCACCAGATTAGCCACTGTGTGGGCCGAGGCCACCGAGTCGCGCGCCGCATTGGGCGCGGGACGAGACATGGCCGTCGCGGGCGGGTTGTCGCCAGCACCGAGGCGACGGCAACGGTGAGGGAGGCAGGGCCGGGACGCGACGGGACGACCGAACGGAGGCAGGAGAGGAGGGGGGCGGAGGGGGGAGCGGAGGGGAGCACTGGGTTTAATGGCGCACCTTCATCGTGGTACAACGTATCTCTAGGGACTTTGTGGCACCTCTCGATACTGTAAGATGCTGTGCACCAGGCTGGTGGCGGCGACTCCAAGTTGGTAGCCAGAAATCTACCGGTTCTGGTCGGTGGCCGCGCCCGTATGTACACGGCCTGGCGAGCGAGTGTCACGTCGGCGCAGACGAAGGACAGGTCAGGGCAAGGCAGGATAGGACGAGACGAAGCGGGCGGGCAGTCCGTCTTGCAAGCTCCGGCTGAATCAGTGCAACAACGTCCAGCGGGCGCAGAGCGAATGAATCACGGCGGACGGGGCGCAGAGATTCAGACCGGTCTACTGTGAAGTGAGACGCTTCGACCTGGGGTAGCAAGTGAAAAGCGATTCCTCCGGGCCTGGTGGGATGTGCAAATCCGGGGAGGGACGATATGCCCGGCCGTGGCGACTGTTTTTTTTTCCTTGGCCTTCTCGAATTGTTCTTCGCGGTGGCGGCCGTCCAAGTTTCTTCTTGGCTTCACCGGGGCACAATGCTTCTTATGCCCGATGAGGGGTTTCAGAGAGTGCGTTTGGGATCTCGTGGTGTCGACTCGGCCCGTTGGGTTTCCTTTGTCTTTGCGACGGCGCGGCTGACTGGGACTTCCTTTCTCTTCTTCGTTTCGCCCTCGCACGTTCCAACTTCTTCCGGGTATGTCACACAACACACTGGCCTACAAAAGTCCCCTCTCTACCGCGCAACCTCGGGTCTCTCTTAAGTCTCTCGTTCTCCGTCTCGTCGTGGTTGTTCGAAGTGGCGCGCGCGCAAAACGAGTAAGCGCCGCCGTCCTCAGTTGGGCCGAGCGTAAGCGGGCTCCGACGGGTACTTGTAAGTCCAGCAAAGAATGGCCACGGTGCGCCGGCGTGACGTTCGCGTTTCGATCGAGAGCACCGTTTTCTTTTGTCGTCAAGACGCGGGAGGAGGGGAAGCGAAAGGCTGCGTAGAAAAAGAAGAGAGTTTGACAATGGGCGAAAAGTGCAGGAGGGGAAGAGACCGATCAAGCATGCAACCGCGGCAAGGCAAAGAGGGACAGGGCCTATGAAGGTGACTGGCTGGCTGGCTGGGCTGGACTTCCGCGCTTGGGCTTAGGCTTGGCTTGACTAAGGGTGGGATCGCCTTTTGGATCGGGGCAACGACCGGGCGGCAGGGGGGGCGTGGTGGTGTCAGTGTGGGTGGGTTTTGGGGCTGGGTGAGCAGCCCTGGCAGCCCGGGCGGGAGGAAATAGAGGGTAACAAGTGGACAAGCGGGTGGAGGAGGACGGAGAGAGAGAGAGGAAGACCGGGTGTGAGGGATGGCAGTTGTTAGGTTGGATGGATCGTAGAGGGGGAGGGAGGGGAAAGAGGAAGGCAGGGAGGAACAAGAGGTTCGAAGAAGAGTCGAGATGAAAAAAAGCCGGCAACAAGTCTATTCTACTCAGGTTTGCATCCGGCGGCCCGCGATGATCATGAGCTCCCGTCCCTCAGGCCCAAGTCGCGCGCTTTGCTGACCTGCAATCCAGCTGCTGCTTAGGCCCCAGATGACTGCCTACCTCATAGGTCATGTACTTTGAGGTAAGGGTATGAAATGTAGTGCCTTAGGTACATAGTAAGTAGCTGATGAGAGTACCGTGGGCGGCCCCCATGCCTTCATCAGGCCAGGCCTGGGTATGGGTACCAGCAAGGCGTTCCCGTCGAACATCCCGTTGGGACAAGCTGGGTCCGTCATTCATGCTCGCCCCTTGGCCACGGCTTGCCGCTTGGGTCCAAAAGGAACAGACGGGTCTCTACCACTGTAGGGATCGTGGAACGAGCAAGAAAAAAAAGAAGTGGAATTTCCAGGCAGAGGGCCGTCCACCCACTGGCATCCATTCATCCATTCGTTCCCCAGGAGCTCATGCGTGGGCGTAGCCCCAGATCCTAGCAAAAAGTCCAGGCCGAGGAGCCCGCCAGTTCCCGCGCCAGTCGCTTGATCGCCCACCCGCTCGCTCAAGCGTTTAGGGAAGGCAAAGCTGGTTGGTGTTGGTGCGGGGCCAATCGCCGCGCTTGATCGCCCGCCGTCTCTTCGTGGGAGTTCGTGGGCACACAGCCGGATAGAGTATAGAGTTAGGCGGACGGGGTTTGGGAGAAAGAGAGACGCCGCCGCCACGCGGGCCTGCGCTGCCTGCGCTGCCTGCGCTGCCTGCGCTGCCTGCGCTGCCTGCGCTACCCGCGCCGCCTCTGCCAATCAAGTCGGCGGGCGCCTCTCAGCGCCTGAAGGAGCGAGCCGTGTCCCTTCTCAAGCCTACGGCTATCCGAAAACCACAGTGGCAGGGGAGAAGGGGAGGTAGAGGACAGACGACGACGATGATATGGTGCTGCCTCGACTGTAGGCTCTGGACGATCCCTCTCGTCACCGGCCAGTTGAGCCCCGGAAGCACCCACGGCGTGACGTCCAATTCTCCTAGCGGGCGGCCCGGTCGCTCAGAGCTTAGAGGATGCCCATCATTGATCGCATCACCCGTCTGGCCCGCCTATCAGGGGAGGAGGGACGGGCGCCCGCGAGAGGTGATCATCCCCCCACCTTATAAGCAGGTAGGTATTTACATCATATACGTAGGTAGAGATAACAATATAGTTGTAGTAAGAGGCAGGAAAGGAGTACTTTCCACCTGTATGTATATAAGTACGTATTCACCACTTGGTACTCGGTAAACACATACTTCCCACAGAGGAGGAGGAGGAGAAGAAGGATGTCCCAAGTGAGTAAGTAACCTGTCATCACACCAAACCAGTGTGTGCGAGTGTGTTTTGTGTGTGTGCATACGTGTGTTTAGCTACCTAGCACGTACCTACTAGGTGCCCCATTGCAGACAACCGGAGCATGTGCTACTGCTCTCCTAACCCCCTTTGGGAGGGGTAGCGCTGACAACAAGCACGCCAACCACGCACGCCTCCCAGGCGTTTCCCCCACCAAAAGCAATCCGTCTCTTTTCGCATCCATCCATTGATGGCCCGGTGCGGGCACCCACGGGAGAGGACCGGATGTGACGCAACCGTCCGGCGTGGAAAAGAAGCAATGGGAATTGCCGCGCGACGAGGTCGAGGCCCGAGCATCCACCCGCCCGCTCGAGCCCGCATGCCACTACCTTCATCCATGCCGACCTTCTTGGGGGAGAGGGGAGGGCTCGCGTGTATTCGTACCTGGCCGCGTTGCCGATAACAGGATGGCTCTCGCCGCCTGCCCTGCCCTGCCTGCCCCTCGTCAGGGACGCACCATGCGTCTGCTCCCCCTCGCCCCCGCGGGGTGGGAAGGGCGGGCGGGCTGCATAATAGGAGTGGCGACGGTGTCCCATCATGGTATAGGGATGTCCGCTCAACACCCAACTGCCCACCTGCCTGTGGGCTGACCGTGGGCAGTGCCGCCAAGCCCTACACCCCAGAAGTGGCTTACGAGAAGGCCGAGGGGACGGACAGGAAGCAAGCTCGCAATACGAATAGCTGCAGCAGGAATCGTGCGCTCGGGTGCCCAAAAGTGCACGGCCAGGTGGCACATTCCTCGCAGGTAGGCCCGCCACGGTTCACCTAAGTACGTAGCGTGGACGGACTTTTGAAGCTCTCGCAACTCCATGGACATTGGGGGGCGCCTTGAGACCCCGGGGACCCAAGGCCTATAGGTAGGGCCCAGGCCTGAATCCCGACAGGGGTCGAATGCATTCCATCGGAGCTGTACCTTGAACCTGGAACCCGTCCATGACAGCCGTTGGTCTCCGTGGTGGTATGGCCGCCCCGTAGGATTCAGCTCTAAAATAGTATGCATGCGTCCACTGCTTGTTAGGGCAGGGTGTTCGCATGAGACTGGCCTTAACGCAGCCGCACTGCCGAGCGTGGCATGGCCGGAAAGCGTCCAGGGAGCGCTTCCACTCTCCACCTGCCGGGCCTGCCAACCTCCGCCGAGGATCCATATGGGAGGGAGACGTGTCCGAGCCAGCAGGAAACCCTCCCGGTAGATGAAGGACAGGCTGTGTGTTGGGTCCAGGTGCGGCCATCTTCCGCTCGTCGCGCTCTTGGGACCAAGTCCGGGAAACGAGAGGGAACGTACTTTTCATCCTTCGTCCTACGGGTGTGAACGGCACCGTGCTGTCTCGCGTGCCCGCCCGAGCTGGGAGCGTCGTGTTCCCGCCAGACGTAGCCTCCTCTTCTCGGACCCGCGGGAAGCAAACGGTCCACGGCACCGTCGCCGGCCGAAGGGGGATGAGTCCGCACCCATCATCGTCAGGTCATCCAGAACACGGGGAGCGCATGTCACGCAGACACGGAGCGGACGTCGAGCCGCTTCGTCGAGATAGGGGCGTTGGTTCCCTGGGCACGCACGGTTGAAGGGGATTGTTGATGTGCCACCTCCCATGGACGGATCGCTGCTGCTAAATGGAGGGGTGCAACAGCGGGGCCCCAGTAGGCGTTTCAATGCCACCTCTCTGTAGACCTACTCGGCGGCATTTCTTGCGACGACGTAATATTAACAAACACGTGCTCTGCAAATCGTTTCTCTCGCTTTCTGTTTTGGCTCATGCCCACTCGCTGTTGCTGGAAGTCGCACCCAAGACCGGGTTCCCAGCCGGGCGTTCCCCGCGTCCGCCCGCCTACGTAGAGTATGGATGTGTGTGTAGCCGAATTCGGATTGCCATCTCTACCCTTTCGGTATGTGTATACTTCCAATACGTGCCATCCGCCTACTACACAGTGCACCATTAGCTGGAGGGCTACCTCTTCGGAACACATGACTTACCACCGACCCCAGGATGAACCCGAAGAGGGAAACCAAAACCAGGCTTGGCCTGGTTCGTGGCTCACCCACTACTGCCCCCCGGCTTATATCCGGTCGGTAGCTCGTTACCATGGCTTCCCTGGGCTTCCCCTAGCCTTCTGGTGCTGGCGTGGATGATGATGATGATGATGATGGAAACGCTCGCTTTTCTTTGTCTGTCTCGTCTTCTGCTGCTGCCGCTGGCGGTAGAATCTTTGCCCCCACCCCTCAGGTTTGCGCGTCTGCGACGCCGCTCCGTGTTGCAAAAGCCGGTCCCGCGAGTCATGATGGGTCCATGCCCACCCCCAGCCCTGGACCCTGGAGCCGGCACGGGGGACCTACCCAGTAGTTGTACATATTAGGCCTTTCCCACATGTCGCCCGTGCGTGCAATGTGACGCCAACGCGTGGTGGCCAGGACCGCCAAACATCGGCGTAGGGATTGCATCCACAAGGCTCCCGGCTACGTACCTAGTATACGCACGATGCGTATGAGTTGAGCAACTAGCCATCGCAAAGCCTCATGCCTGGTTTCACATCGGAGTATACGTGATTCCGGCTCGGATGTCTCGGTATCGAGGGTCACGTACGTGGAAAAGCCGGGGACACTTCTGGGGCGTCATCCTACTCAGGGTCATCGGACTGGCCGATTAGTTGTGTTGCTTGCTGCCTGCTTGAGATTTATCGAACCTTGCGCTGCAGGCGCCACGGTTACCATGGTACAAACAAGCTTCGAGTGCGGTGCCATGGTGTCATAATGCGCAAAAGGAAAACCCCCTGTCTCGCGTCACGACGGACAGCAGCTTGCCCCCAGATACCACAAGCCGCCATAGGCATCTTCTGATGGCCTACGGCTATCACTGTCCCTTGGCCCCCTCGTCATCGCCGCCTCATCGAACGGCTCAGAATGAACCTGGAAAAAGACTTGGAAAGCCGGGGCAGGGGCAGGCCCCTCTAAACTCTATAGCGGCAGGGCAGGACAAGAAGGGCGCCAGATATGTCCACGCCCGTGCTGGACGATCCAGGCTTCCGCGAAACCATGTGCAAGTGGGTGTGGCATCAGGCGGGTCGGGACACCCACGGGGAGCGGGGCATGGCGAGTTCTCGATGTGCCAGAGTGATTCGGCGAATCCATGACATACACAGCGCCTGCCAGGAGTGTCGGACAGGCAGGCCTTCGAAGATGGGCACGCTCCGATTACCAGGTAGGCATCCATGTGTTTATGCATGTCTCCCATCCCCACGGATCGGGTGGTCCCTGCCTGACGGGGGCGTCCACGATGGAGCTCTTCTGGGTGGGGGGGTTCTGCTTCTCTTGTGCCGTTGGGCGGCGGCCCATGTCGCCGAAAGCATGCCCTCGCTCCCCTTCCCTTTTCCTACATGGGCACGGCGGGACATGCCCGCCCAGCTTGAACCAGGTTCGGCCCCGCGAAGAAGTAAGCAGAAGACGGGCGTCGAAACTTCATGCGTAGCTCACCGGGTGAGCGGGCTCCCGGGAGCGCGGCAGGGCCAAGTCGCCCGACATCTTGAAACCTCTGCCATCCCCTCGACTTCTGAAACCACCAGTGTACGTACGTCGTCGGGCTTGGGCTCGACGCTAGACAGAGAGCGGTAGGAAGTCAGTCAGTCCAATGGCACCGCCCCCTAACTCTCCCCCAGATATGAACGGATATGCATCGCAAGCAGGCATCCATCTATGCTTCCGTGGCCCGCCTTGGGACTCGTTTGGCACGCTTGGAAAGTCAAGACAGAGAGTATGCTCTGGCCCAGACGACCCCATGGTGCCGGGAGCATGTACATACGTGCGGAGCAGCACATCCCAGCTTGCAACACCTCGCCGTTGCACCGTCGCCCTGCTCCTCCTGGGAGAGAACGACCGGGCCGGGCGCCACTGAGCAGAGTGCCATACACAACAATCCGCTGCGTATATATTCGTCGGCAGATTCGCACAGGGGGTGGCCAGTGCCCCCGCCAAAAAGCGGAACAGGCACGCCCATGCCACCGTTCAGCCATCTCTTAAAAGACCGGCTTGTATGACGGGCCCCCGGGGTTTGTAACGGGTCCGGCTGCCTCGGGTCCAGGCTGCTAGAGTTGCCTCGTCCATCCGCATCCGTGTTCTACTGTCCCCCGCCCGCCGCCATCATGGACTCGTTTAGCGAGAACCTCGGCCTCCTCTGGACCACTCGGGCCCGAGCCCAGCGCGCGTGACCGATGGACGAGACATCCCGCAGCTGTCTCGGTCTCGTGTCTGGTAGAACCGTGTCTCAACTCAATCGGCGGAGAAAGAAGACGTCGAAGCACGGCGACGGAACCAGCCTCGGACCGTCTTCCGAATACGCCCCCGGACTTTGTCGGCTTCCCGTACCGCTTCTGACAATTCTACTCGCCGCTGTCTGTTAAAGAAACCCACGATGGTGGGCGAGACGAGGGCCTGGCCGACGCCCTGGAGCGTTCGTAACGCCGCATACACCACAGAAACCCGAATTCTCTCGGTTGAACTTCAGCTGCGATTTGCAGCTCTCAGAGGGACAGCCGAAGGGCTCTGCAGTATCTGGCTAGTTAGGAACGAGGAAGAACTTTTCGCCTTCGCCTCGGCCGGGTACCAGGAATGTCCCAGTAGTAACCAAAACCTGCTTTTGTATTTAATGACTATGCCCGTGAAAGCATGGGGCTTTGACCCCTTTTGGTGTCTACGGCGATACCAGGACCAACGAAACCCCAAAGCAGAAAATCTCAACTACTTCCGGGTATCAATAAAAACAGTAGACCACGCAGTCCAATGACTCCGAAAGACGCCGTTCCTCGTCTCGAGGCTCCAAACACTCCCACTCAACGTCTGCCTTGCGTCAACACATGCCCAGACTAAATTCCTGGCGTTGCCCTTTCGGCCAACGGTGGCCTTGGCCACATGCTCGCCGCCCACTCGCGACTCCGGTATACCGCGTACGGCCTCAGCCGTTCGGAGCCGTCGCAGGCGGCTCGCAAAAACGCAAGCATTCGTTGGTGGCGCCTGTGTGGATGGACCTCGGACAGACCGGCTCCGAATTAATCAGAGCTCCAGCCGCATGCTCGGAGGAATAGCCCAAGACCGGTATCCAGAGATTTCAAGGGTTGCCATCCTGCTCCTGCTCTCCTATTCGTCTTGCTGAGGCGATCCATTCCGGCACGCAACGAGTTGAAAATAAGAGAACTACGAGGGACGAGACCCTAACAGGCGTTTTACGACCGACGGCTGAGGCGGCAAGGTGGTTTGGGACGAGCCCCAAGTAAGAAGACGCGCGAAACTCATCGGCAAGGGCATCAGATCTGGCCCTTGAGGTCGACCCTCCGGAAGGCATCGGCTCGGGCCGCTTCGAAGAGCTGTCTCGCGTTGCCGGCCAGGAAGACAATCGACTCGTCTCGCTCCTCGAGTAGGTCTTGGCCGTTGTAGTCAATGATGAACTGAGCGGCCTCGGCATCGGATTCAAATGCAAGCTCCTCAGTGATATAACGCAATTTCAAGTCTGGTTTGTAACTACAAGGGGCGTCAGTCAACCGAGCGCCAAAGGTGGTTGAGGAGGGTCACAACTTACGCTTTGCACATGATCGCAAGAGCAGCCAGTCGCTCGCGTTTGACAAACATGTCAATCAGATAGGCGCCCATGTTCGGGACATCAAGGTAGAGCTGGAAGAATTTGTGATGGTTCCCAAGAGCCAGTGCAGAGCGCACTTCGAGGGCATGCTTAATGGCCCGCTCTTCCTTGTCTGCTGTGGTTAGATCGGCAATAGCGTCGTTCAACGCCGTGCGGTTCGCGGTGTGAATGAAATACAAAATACGGTAGGCCTTGAATTCGATGGCGTTCCCCTTCAGACCCAGGGCGTACAAAGCCCGAAGTTGGGTCTGGCATTGGTTATACTCACCGAGATCGCCCTTTTCCAGGGCGATTCGTGCGTGGATTTCGTACACGGAAACGGTAAACTCGTTTCGGATGCGCTGGACAGTCAGGTCCTGCCGCAGCGACTTGAACTGGTCACATATGTAGTTGTAGTTGCTCTCCTGCCTCCACTTTTTCTTCAGGAGATCCAAAGTCTGGTGCAGGATGTGCTCAGGCCGGACCATGGATGGTTTTGGGGCAGACGTCAGACGAAGGTAACCCTTCTCCAATTTGGTGCAAGTTCCAACAATCGGGCCAGTAGACGGCGGCGGGCTAGGCGACCGGTAGGCAGACCTGTACTCGTTCTCGAACCGCTTTTGTCGCTTTTCGGCCTGCTTCTGCTTCTGGGACTTACTTTCGGCTTGGGGGGGGTGACTGATGCGGTCCGACAAGGATAGATTCTTGGTGCTACGCCATGGAGAGGGATCGTCACCAAAATCGCCCGATTTCCGCTTCTTGGAGCCAGCGGTGGTAGTAGCGGTAGTGGTGGCAGTGGTGGGCTGGGTCAACGCAACTGGAGACTGGCCAGACAGGGAGGCGGAGGCGATGGCCGGACTGGACCAAACAGGAGCCATGACCTGCGCGACACGCTGAGCCTTAATCAGATGCTGCGGCAAGGGCATAGCGTCCCAGTTCGTCGTATACATGATGCCGGTTTCCTTGGCATGGCTGATGGTCTCCTTAAGCTTGGCCTCCATTTCATCGCGGGTTACATCAGGGAGCATGTTCTTGGACTCGAAAGAGCGTTGCACGTAGGAGCGAACTGAGTCCGGCCAATCGACTTTCTGCTGCTGCTGTGGTGCGTCTTGGTGGGTAGGGGCCGCGGCAGCCGAGGGAGGGGGCGGATTAGTAGGACTTGCATAGGCCGGATACTGAGGCTGGAGGGTATACGGTTGGGAGAAGCCCTGGCGGACGGGCACAGCCGTGTAAGCCGTGGCAGCTGCGGTGAGGGGAGCGCATGTCAGCAAAGGTTCGCCCAGGGTACTTGGAGTCTTGTCCGCACGATCGTAGCCGTAGAGCATGGTGCTGCCGTCATGGACGACGGTGGTGAGCAGGGCGGGAAGGGGAGGAAGTTGCCTACCATGCGAGTATCCTCCGTATGGGGGCTGAGTGCCGGGCGGCGGTGCTGAGGCCCACGACATAATGGATGGCGATGATCCGATCGATGGTGGCTTATCGGGATAGGTGGATGTCGGTTGGTGGATGGCGACGATGTTCTTGTCGTGAACAGGCGATGGATGGGGGGTTGGACTGGTTAGTACGATGATCAGCGACAGAAAAATCGGAAACCGGTATCTATGCCTTATTGAAGTGTCGCTGGCATGCCTGGTTTCTAGGCGAATGGTCGTGGTAGTTTGCGAGGATGGATGGAAATTGAGGGAGAACGGTCGTGTGGGAGGGGGAAGAATGAGAGAGAATCGATTCAAGTCCCGATGCGGTGAGCGAATGCAAGCTATTAGAGTCGAAGTACCTAAGTAGGCAAAGGGCGAGGGTTTTTTGGACTGAACTGATTGTTAATTAAATAACGGTCGGGGATACGTATCCCGGGGTGCTCAGTAATATGGACCAGAGAGCCCTTCCTCCCTCCATTGACAGATGTACATAAATGTGGGTATGGCCTTGATTACCTTACCTAGGCGCGCTTAGCAGAGCTGAAATGGACAGAGCGGGTCCATCATCCTCTTCATATCACAATAGCAAGAATGGCAGCCCTGAGGTCCCAGGCCGCCGTTGCCATGCGTTAATAATGCCTTGCAGCGCGTTCTTACTAAATTGACGGCCAGAGAGTCAGATGCCTGCATAAGAGGTACGAATCCTGCAAATGCCTACATACATGCCTTCCTATCCGCATGCCCGGCGTGACTGCACCAGAGAGCTGAAGGTTAAGATTCAGAGTCAGGTCCTCGCCCTGGCCAAGAAGAGACCAGGCACAACTCACATCTGCAATTTGATCCGGTTCAACGACGAGACTAAAATGTACGGAACCTACAAAATATATATATTAAACAACTACCTACACTACGCGCCAACTATGACGAAGCTATATACGAATGTAAACTATACCTAACGCTAACTGCATACATGTATATACATACCGAACGCCCTTACCATACGCACGGAACGCACAACGCCGTAAACCCATAGTACGGTTATATCACCTATGGGTGGCCTGGACCGCACAATTATCTAGTGCTGGAATTGCCTTTTACACCTGGAGAAGTCTACACCAGTTACGCAACTATCTAACCCCAATTTTGCTTTTTGTTTTCAAACGACAGAAACTATGGTCGTGTGTCGTCTTACCACTGTACGATACCGCTCTCAACCGCAACGACTTTAGCCCGACAGGACCAACGCCAGCAAAGCCATGCGGCAGTAGAGACCGTACCTCATCTGTTGAGTCGTTAGCAAGTCTCCCAATACCTCGCGCCGGGTAGCTTACCTGTCTGAAGTAGGCCGCGCGCTGATCGAAGTCGACCTCCTCCGCAATCTCCTCGTTTCGGGGCAGCGGGTGCATGACAATCATATTGCTCTTGGCGTGTTTGAGCGTGGCATTGTCGACGCGGTACGAGCTCTTCACGCGCTCGTACTCCTCGGGGCTGGGGAACCGCTCCTTCTGTACCCTGGTGCAGTACAGTACATCGCTGCGAGCAACGATCTCTTCGGTAAGGCTCTCCGACTCGCAGAGCAGCCGTCCGGAGCTGACCAGCATATCCCGCACATCGTCAGGCAGAGCCAATGCCTTGGGTGCCACCAGCTGCACCTGCACCTGATAATGCTGCAGCAAGTGCACCAGGGAGTGCACGGTACGGCCGTAAAGGAGATCACCGACGAAGGTGACGGTGAGACCCTGCACAGTGCCCAGCTCTTCCCGAATCGTGAACAGGTCGAGGAATGCCTGGGTCGGGTGCTCCTTGCTGCCGTTCCCACCATTGATGACGGGCACCGGACTGAACTTCTTCGCAATGTCCACGGAGCTCTCCTCAGGGTGGCGGAGGACGATGGCGTCACCGTAGCAGCCGAGGGTTCGAAGCGTGTCCTGCAGGGACTCGCCCTTTTGCACCGACGAGTACTGCGTGGAAATGGAAACCGTTCGGCCGCCCAGTCGCTGCATGGCCGCATCGAATGAGGCAGAAGTCCGGGTCGAAGGCTAATATCACAGTAGTTAGTGAGAATTCATGGCAAGCGGCATACTTGAAGTTGCTGCCCGCGCTCACCTCATAGAACATCGTAGTGAGGACGCGTCCCCGGAGCGTGTTGAGCACACCCTCCCGCTGTACGCCGAGACGCATCTCTTGAGCAACGGTAAACAGGAGATGAAGGTCGGAGCGGGTGTATTGTCCCACGGAGAGAACGTGGGCGTTCTTGAAAGACGACGGCTGTCTCAGCATCTCTTGGAGCGACCTGTTCCCAATCCGAGTCAGCTACATACGAAAGAAGAGACGTCCTAGATGGCGATAGGCGGGGACAGGTGACTTTACCTCACGGAGGGCGTGTTCTGGTCGTGGTGGACATCCTGGTCATCGAAAGTGTGGTAGTCGCGAGGGCTCACTTCGAGTTCAAAGTGACGGGCGATGGCCTCGATAAGGATCTTGGCGTTCTTGACATTGGTGACGAGAGGGATCTGGTAATCGACGGCCATTCTGCGAGTCTGGTAACCCTTGCTCATATAGTTCGCCGGGCGGCGATACTTGTTGTTCGATGGCAAGTTGATGTAGAGATCAATCATGTTCTTGGCCAAATGCTGCGTTAGGGAGTACTCGGATCTCTGGTCATCCGAGTCCTTGCCAAGGATTTCGAGGTATTGGACATTAATGCCGTGGTCCCCAAGGAAGTCAGCGGTACCAGCGGTAGCAAACAGCTTGTAGCCCAGTTCCTGGAGTTTCTGGATAGAGGGCAGCATCTCCCGCTTGTCCTTGTGAGAACCAATGGACAGCAAGATGTTCTGCTTGGGGATCTTGAAGCCAGTAGACATCAACGCCTTGAGGTATGCCTCGTTCTTGTCGACACCAAAGCAGGCCACCTCACCCGTAGAGGCCATCTCGACACCGAGCACAGGATCAGCACCCGAGAGACGCGAGAAACTGAACTGGGGCACCTTGATACCAACACAATCCTTGGGGATGGTGGTAGGGGGGTACTCGGTGAAAGGGACGCCCATAATGGCCTTGGTGGCCATCTCGATGAGGTCAACTCCCATGACCTTCGAAACGAAGGGGAAAGAACGCGAGGCTCGGACGTTGCACTCGATAACCTTGATATCGTTGTCCTTCGCGATGAACTGGATGTTGAACGGGCCGGTGACGTTCAAAGCAGCACCAATCTTTCGAGTGGCCTCCTCGATGCGCTCGATGGTCGTCTGTTCGAGATCCTGGGGCGGCAAGATGAGCGTGGCATCACCAGAGTGGACGCCGGCGTTCTCAACGTGCTCCGAGATGAAGTGGCCAACAACCTTGCCGCCTTGGGCAACAGCATCCATCTCAATCTCCTTGGCGTTCTCGATGTACTTGGTGATGACGACAGGGTGCTCACGGGAGACATCGGCAGCCTGCTGCAGGTACGAGGCAAGATCGGCCTCCGAGTACACGGTATTCATGGCAGCACCGGAGAGGACGTACGACGGACGAACAAGCACAGGGTACGTGACCTTGTTGCAGAAGTCCCGAGCCTCTTCAAAACTCGTGAGCTCCTTCCAGGTCGGCTGATCGACGCCGATCCTGTCCAGCATGCGCGAGAACTTGTAACGGTTCTCGGCCGTGTCGATCATCTCGGGCGACGTTCCGAGGACGTTGACGCCGGAGCGCAACAACGGCAAGGCGATGTTGTTAGGTGTTTGACCACCCATGGCGCCAAGAACGCCACTCGCCGATTCCAACTGGTAGATGTCAAGGACCACCTCGATGTTGATGTTCTCGAAATAGAGCCGGTCGGCCTCGTCGTAATCGGTGCTCACAGTCTCGGGGTTGTAGTTGACCATGACGGTCTTGAAACCCGACTCGCGGAGCGTGCGAATAGCCCGCACCGAACACCAGTCGAACTCGACCGATGAACCAATCCGGTAGACACCGGAGCCAAGGACCATGACACCGTGGTCGTTGAAATCGATGTCGTGCTCAGATGCATTGTACGTAAGGTACAGGTAGTTGGTGTGGGCAGGGAACTCGGCGGCCACGGTGTCGATCTGCTTTACGAAGGGCATGATGCCAGCATCGACTCGAAGCCGGCGCACAGCGAGCTCGTTTGAGTCCCAGAACTTGGCCAGCTGACGATCGCTGAAACCAAGCTGCTTAGCCTGGCGCAGAATACCAGGCTGGCGGGCAATGTCGCCTGTTCCGTACTTTGTCATTTCTTTCGCAAAGTTGCTCAGACCCATGAGCTTGTTCAGGAACCACTTGTCGATCTTGGTCAGCTCCCAGATTCGGTCGACAGAGTAGCCAGAGTGCATGGCGTTAGCGATGGCAAAGAGGCGCTGGTCAGAGGGGGTCTGCAGCTCGTCGTCCACCGACATCAAAGCCTTGGTCTCGTTGAAACCAAGGTTGTGGAAGTCAATGGCTCGAATGGCCTTCTGAATGGCCTCCTCGAAGCTCCTGCCAATGCTCATGACCTCGCCGACGCTCTTCATAGACGAGCCAAGCTGTGTAGACACTCGAGTGAACTTCTTCAGGTCCCATCGCGGCATCTTCACGACAACATAGTCAAGAGAAGGCTCAAAGCACGCACACGTAACCTTGGTGACTGTGTTCTTGATCTCCTTCAAGGGAATGTTGAGACCAAGCTTAGCAGCCACGAAGGCCAACGGGTAGCCAGTTGCCTTCGACGCCAGGGCCGAGGATCTCGACAACCGAGCGTTGACCTCGATGATGCAGTACTCTTTCGAATCCGGGTTCAGGGCATATTGGATGTTGCACTCGCCCACGACACCCAAGTGACGGATGACATTGACGGCCGTCGTGCGCAGCATGTTGTAATCTTCGTCCGACAGCGTCTGCGAAGGGGCCACGACAATCGAGTCGCCGGTGTGAATACCAAGGGGGTCAAAGTTCTCCATGTTGCACACTGTGATGCAGTTGTCCTGGGCATCGCGAACGACCTCGTACTCAATCTCCTTCCAGCCCTTCATGCTGCGCTCGATGAGTACTTGCGGGCTGGCAGCGAATGCCTTGTTGCAAAGATCCAGAAGTTCCTGGTCGTTGTTGGCGAAGCCGCTTCCCAGGCCACCGAGAGCGTAGGCAGCTCTCACGATGACAGGAAAGCCAATGTCCTTGACAACGTGCATCGCCTCGTCGATGTTGTTGGCCGAGGCGGATTTGGCACACTTCTCGCCGATGGACTCCATGCTACGAGCGAACAGCTCACGATCCTCGGTGGTAATGATGGTATCAATCGGCGTGCCAAGGACCTTGACGCCAAGCGACTCGAACTCGTCCTTCAGCTGAATACCGACCTGAAGGGCGGTCTGGCCGCCGAAAGTCACGTAGATAGCGTCCGGCTTCTCGTACTTGATGACCTTGCGCACAAACTCGGCCGTGACAGGCAGGAAGTAGACCTTGTCGGCAAGACCCTTGGAGGTCTGAATAGTGGCAATGTTGGGGTTGATCAAAACGGTGTAGATGCCTTCTTCCTTCAGGGCCTTGATGGCCTGGCTGCCGGAGTAGTCGAACTCGCCCGCCTGACCGATACTCAGACCACCACTGCCGAGGACAAGGATCTTCTTGACGCTGACACGGGGGTGCGCCTTCTCATTCTCCTCGATGGTGCCTCCAGGGAACTTGACGGGGGCGTTCAGAAGAGCCTGGTCCTTGGCGCAGTCGACAATGGTGCTAATGAAAACATCGAATAGGTACTCGGTATCACGAGGACCAGGGGTGCTCTCTGGGTGGAATTGCACACTGAAGTACGGCTTGCTGACGTGCATGATACCCTCGTTGCTGCCGTCGTTGGCATTGACGAAGAGTTCTTGCCAGTCCGACGGCAAGCTCTTGGTATCCACAGCATAACCGTGGTTTTGCGAGGTGATGTGGCATTTCCCGGTCACCATGCTGGTGCAGGGGATGTTGTGTCCACGGTTACCAAACTTCATCTTTTGGGTGGTGGCACCGGCAGCGCGAGCCAGCAGTTGGTGTCCCAAGCAGATACCGAAGACGGGAGTTCGGTTCTTCTCCATAGTGGCGGAGATGTTCCTCACAGTCTCTTGGATGGTAGCAGGGTCACCGGGCCCGTTGGAGATGAACAGGCCGTCGTAGTCCTTGCCAGCATCGGTGGAGAAGTCGTAGTCCCAAGGGCAGACCATGACTTCGACGCCGCGTCGCAGGAAGCACCTCAACTGGTTGTACTTCATGCCCACATCCAGGCAGAGCACACGAAGGGTGCGGCCCGAAGGGTGCTTGAGAGCCTTCTCAGGATCAGGCTTGTAGAGCTTGGTGGTCTTGATAGAGACTGGCGGGCCGTTAGCAAAGGTCCGAACCGCCAGGAGCTGCACACTCACCCTCGGCAACAAGGTTCTTCTCGTTTGGGTTGTACCAGTCCACCTGCTCAAAGCTCGACTTCCAGTCGGCCGGGTCGGCGCCCTGGGCCGCGGCGCCGGGCTTCTCCAGCAGCATGCGGCCCAGCATGCTACCCTTCTCCCGTATCCGCTTCGTCAGGGCTCGAGTATCGACACCGTAGACGGCAGGAATGCCTTGTTCCTTGAGCCATGTGCCCAGGGACGAAGTGGCGAGGTGGTGGGAGTAGTCCTCGCCCGAGTACGAGGCCGTGACCAAGCCGGCAATGTGGATCTGGTTGGACTCAAAGTACTCGGGCAGGTCGCCGAGGAGCTTGTCGGTCGCCTCGCGCGAGGGCACGCCATAGTTGCCGACCAAGGGAAAGGTGACGACCAGGATCTGGCCACGGTAGGAGGGATCGGTCACAGACTCGGGGTAGCCCACCATACCCGTCTGGAACACCAGCTCACCGGCGATGCTCTTCTTGGCGCCGAAGCTGTAGCCTTGGTAGGCCGAGCCGTCCTCGAGCTCGAGGCATATGAGGCCTTCATCCTGCGAGCCCACGATCTTGGCCACGGCGGGCGTTGTGTGCGTGACGGAAGTCATAGTGGCAGCAATGGCGATACCCCACGCTTAGTTAGACTCGGGGGGTCTGGAGAAGGACAAGGATATGGCTCGGCAGCTGGAAGGAGACAAGAGCTTTCCCAGGCCACAACTGCACTTTTGTTTCACCAGGTCAAATGGGCATAACTTCAATCAAAGGAACCCGAGGCACTGGAAGTGCTTTATATAAATGACAAGAAAGAATCCAGTAGGCGCGACTCGTCGACGCTATGCAGCACATGAAAAATTTGGGAATGGGTTTTTTTTTTTTTTCAACCGCGCTACTGCTAAGTTGGCAAGGGTGTGGGGAAGCGCCACAAAGTCTAAACTGAATGCGGGTGCCCCGCCAACCTACAGGTGACGCAGCTTGACCCAAATCCTGTCTGCCTCTGATATCACCCCTCCTATGTCGGGGTCGTTACCGCCTCAGTTTGCATGTAGGCTGTCCGCGACTCGGCCTACGTACTCGATCGTCCCCAAGCCCCTTTCCCCCTTTTCGCCGCAACCCGCTATGACGGATGTTTTTGAAAGGCCTTGACTTGACCACTGCCCTACGGCCGTCCTACCTCGATGGCGAAGTGCTCATCTTCGTGCAGGACAATGTGGGGTTGTATGAGGGGTGAGTGAAGGAAGCCTGGCCGGTCGTTTGGCGACGAGACCGTCGCAAACTCGTCCTCGCCCCCCCCAACGTACCGAGTAGAACCATCTTCTTCAACGGGCATGCTGCTGACGCATCCGGCTGGCGTAGGAAATACAAGCTTCCGGACCAGCAGAAGGGCCAGGTATACCTGACCACACACCGGATATGCTATGTCGACAGCCAAGAGCCGAGAAAACACTCGGTGGCGCTTGACCTGAAGGACATCGAGCGATACGAGTTCTACGTGAGCGCCCCTTGCACTGCCGTGGTGCGGTCTGCTCTATTTCGGGTCTCGTACTGACATGTTGGCCGTGCCCCCTTTCTAGGCTGGTTTCCTAAAGTCGTCGGCCAAGGTGACGCTGATTCCCAAGCCACCCAAACGTGCCTCGCTCCAATCTCGGGCAGCAGCTTCCACCTCGAGTCCTTCGAGAAGTGCTACAGGGACGCCTCTGCCGAGCACCGCTTCGTCTTTCCGTGCTCCGCCTGTGGCGACGGCGCCGGCTACCGCAGCAACTTGGGTCTGCAACATATGCAGCTTTCCGAACCCCGTCCCATCCAATTTCGATCCGACAACGGCGAACGCACACACGCCCCTGCCCCCTTGTTTGGCTTGCGGGATCAAACCGGCACTGTCTCTGGTGCTGAAAGCAGCTATATCCAACGCTACCAGCAGGCAGGCCCCTTCGAATCCGCGTCCTTGGCCCTCCTCGGGACAGCCTGACGGCAACTTGCCGCCCTTGGACGACTCGGTTAGTGCGGCTGGCGGCAGCGAATCGAACCTTCCGGATGCGTTGCCCGTCTCTCCCTCGGATCCGAGCGGCGGGTTTCAGTGTCCTCGCTGCACGTTCTTAAACCACCCTTCCTTGCTATCCTGCGAGATCTGCGGCGCCCCGCTGATATCTCATGATGCGGCGGCGTCGATATCCCATGAACCTCCCCGGGTAGATTCGCCAGGCCCGACACTCAGCAATGGCAGCGTCACGGGCTCGGAAGGCAACAGCTCCATTAAAATCTCCTTTCGGGGTGGGGGGGAGAAAATCTTCTACGAGCGATTGAAGCGGTGCATGGTTCAGCGTAAATGGCTGCTCCAAGAAGCGCCGCCCGTGCCCGGGGCAAACCGGATGGAAGAAGGCGACGGTTCCCTGTCCAGGTCTGGGTCTGGGGCCGGCCGCGTGAAAACGGCAGGCATTGCAGGCCTAGAAAAGATGGGCCTTGACAGGAGAAAGAACAACGAACTCATGATCGGTAGCTCGTTCGAGGACCTCGAGGCCCTCATGGCATCCGCCAAGGAAATCGTCGCGCTTGCCGAGTCCTTTGCTCGCCAAGTCAACAGTGGGACCGACGGCGCCACGTCGGAGGCAAATGCTTTGCTAGCCGAATCTGCCAGCCAGCTAGGATTGGTGACGACAAAGGACATTGTCGGCGGCGGCAGTGGCTCGGCCTCTGAATCGCTGTACCTCTCCGAGCTATCGAGGACCCTGGCTGAGTTCTTAACGGATGACGCCCGCGGAGTACTCAAGAAGGCCGGCGGCATCATCAGCTTGGTCGACCTATGGGCTATGTTCAACCGAGCTCGGGGGGGCGTCGAACTCGTGAGTCCGAACGACTTCGAACAAGCTGTGCGCCTGTGGGAAAAGCTGAGGCTTCCGGTACGCCTGCGCACATTCAAAAGCGGCGTCATGGTGGCACAGGGTCGCGACCGAACAGACGAGACCACCATCAAGGCCCTGCTGGCTTGGCTCCGTGACCTGCACGATATTGCACCGGATCGAGAAGTGTCCTGGGACTGGCAGGAATTCGGGCGTGGCGTCACGGCGCAGGATGTCGCCGAGCGCTTTGGTTGGAGCATCGGTGTTGCGGAGGAGGAGCTCGAGATGGCCGAGGAGAGGGGCGTGCTATGCCGCGAGGACGGCATTGAAGGCCTGAAGTTCTGGGAGAACTACATCGACACCGGAGAGCGTCGCAAACGGCCTCGTCAAATCACGGAGGCCGACACCATTATCGAGGCTCTGAATGCCTCGGGGCTCCTTTAGGCCTGGGCTCTGGCGAAACGGGGCAGGGCAGGGCGAAATCAGATTGCAAGCCTTTCCACGTTGAGTAGCAGATTACGCTGCCGGGAGCCTCCTGCCACCCCCGCCCGATCGTGTGGTCTATATGCGGTCTATCGTCTAAACCAACGGATCGCCAATGCTTTCGTTGCCCAAATCCTACCAACGCCAACGGCCACCAAAACGCCCGTGATCAAAGCAAGCCAGGCTCTTAAGTATAATACAAATGGCAAGACCGCACGCCCCGGTCGTGCGAATAGATTCATCACGCGAGCCTACCCATCAAGCTCTTCCGAACCTTGAAGTTGACAGTGCCGCCCACACCAAAGGCCGGCACAATTCTGCCGATGCGGGCAGCCGAGCTTAGGAGCCAGTTCTTCTTGACGACGGCGAACCTTTCCCTCCAGGTCACGCCGATGGCGGTTGGCCTGTTGTACAGGTCCAGGCCGAGCAGGTGCAGCGGCGTGCTCGCGAGCTGTATCAGTGCCGGGGCGGCGAACTGGGCGACGGTCAGGCCACTGATGCGTTTCCGCAGCTCCTCGCTCATGTGGTTCGTCAGGACGGGGCCCAGCAGGGGCGGCACATTGAAGGAGGCAAAGATGGTCATGCAGTCGCGGATGGTGAAGAGGGCGTAGCTCGGCAGCGGCACAGGCCGGGGCGGGCCGGTGGGGCCGAAGAGCTTGACGAACAGCTGGTCCTTGTAGATGCAGGCGCTGATGTTGGCCGTCGACGAGGCGGCGAACTTGAGTGTGCCCGAGGTGACGTGGTCGGCGGGCTTGTTGTGCATGGTCGAGGTCGCCGTGTCCAGCGCGTTGGCCGTCAGGTAGGTGCTGCCGTAGACCATGAAGATGAGCGCCACGGGCTTGGAGAACATCATGGTGTGCGGTCGGAGGAGCAGGTTCTTGAGGGAGGCGCGCAGAGACTCTCCCATGGTCTGGCGGCCGGATGCGTTTTCCATAATGGACCTGGAGGGGGAATATGTTAGCCAGCATTCACGCAAACCGGGGGCGGGTGCCGAGGCCGGCGGCGACGGACCTGTCAACAATGGCGATCAGGGGGGCCACCATGGAGGCGGCGGCGGCGGCGCTCGCGCAGTCGGCGGCAACGCGTAGGCCCAGGTTCTTGGTGTTCCATTTCGGCTGCAGGCTCGGCACGGGCAAGTCGACGGTGGACGGGGGCGCCATGGCGACAGGCAACACAGGTCGGGGAGTTGCGGGTTTTTTTTTTCTTTCTTGGCGGGCGGGAAGAGATGTTTCGACGCGGTCGTTTGCTTTATAGTTGACAGGCGGCGGCCGTCTTTTCGGATGACGTTCGGGCGACGGGGCTGAGGTATCCCGTGGGCTCGGGTTTCGCGCGAGCTCGAAGGAGGGTGAGAGGGGGACGCGCCTGAATCGGAGGCCAGGATCGCCAAGATATCACGCGGTGCAGCAGACAGTCGTACGAGGAAGACCAATTGTAAGGCCGCCCGGTGGTGCGTGCAGAAATCCAACCGAAATGGAACAAATGTCCCCCTAACTTACGAAATTCGGGTAAAGAAAAAAAAAGGCAGCGAAGTCGACGGGAACTCGTTCCTCATGAAGCCCGTCGCTTACCGGGCCTAGTAGTCAAGGGTCCTCGTCTCCAGTCAACCGGGTGAGCCATGTGCAGCCTTTTTTTTTTCCTTCTCCAAGCGTCAGCGCTCCCCCGAGATCGGATCGGTAAAGCTCGGACACGCTACTTATCAAAGAGGCTAGGCAGACTGCCACTCTCCCGGCCCCGGCAACTCACGTCGTCCAGTCGATGTGGTAGCATTTGTGATACTGCCGGAGGGCGGGAGATAAGCATCCTCAGGCGTCATCGCCTTATGATGGCCAGGCACTTAAATAGAGCCCAGACATGGACCACCCAAGGCCGTCGTAGGCAGTACCGAGTGCCACCGCTCCCATGGCAGTTCCCATGGTCGCGTGCATCGTCGTCCGTCCCGGCCCATCTATTCTGTGCGTATGGTGACATTCCGCCGGTTGTATCCGTCGATGGGTACTTGCCGCCCTTCACCGGCAAGCCCTCTTTCCGGTAACCCTTCCATGTTGAGCCAAGTAGTGAGCGGTAGGTGGTAGAGCGACCACGAGGGACGAGGGGTGGGATGCCAACCCGCCCGGGGCCGGTGCAACCCGCTCGGCGCCGGCTATCTCTTTTTTGTTCGGGCGATCTCTTTCCTAGCACTTGCGTCGTCGCTTTCTCGTTTTAGGGTAGAGCGGCGGTGAGAGGTGGTACCTGCAGCCGGATAGTGCTTCTTCCCGTCCTCTGACCGCCAGCGGGCGACTTTCTCACTGGGCAGCGGACCTTCATCCGGGTGCTGGGTCCGCGGCAACATATCAGTCTACGATGTCTCTCAGCTCCGCCATCGCCTTTCTTACATACGTGGAGAGAGAGGGGTGGCCTGCGGGTCCCCGAGTGCCTGGCTAACTCGGGACCTGTCGTCTTTTTTGTAGTCCGAGTCTCACCTGAACACAAAATGCTTACGCAGCTAGACGCGTCCGCAAACACTTGGCGTCCCCGGGCTTCCAAGGCAGCACTGGCTACTGTACTTCGGACTTTGCCGCAGTGCCGCTGACGGCCTCTTTGCTCCCCTACTTTGGGGCATCAGAAGCACGCCGAGGAGCCGATGAGGGACCATCTGTAGCTGTAAGCAACCTTGCCGAGCACTCTTCAGCGGGCGTACAGTACGAACAGGATCCGGCCTCTGGGAGCCGTGAAGAGGACCGTTTGGCTGGATCGGAACTTCCTCCTTGAGGGCTCCAGTTCAGCTTCGTGATCAGTTGCCCACATGGCTCTTCCGCGCCCACGCGCTGAGGCTTTCTACCACTATTTTCCCACGCAAGCTGAAGCTTCAGTGGACGAACCTACGAGCGGTTCCACCCTTGCTCCATGATGCTTGCACATCAAGTTCGCACGTTCCGTTTGCGGGGAGATGGTGAGTGGTTATTTGGCGTCTTGGGGGCTGCAAGGCCGAGCATCGCCAGAGCTTGGCATTTCGTAACAGAAAACTCTAGTTCTCCCGGACACTCCACAGGTCGTTATGGGAAAAAAAAAAACAGCTTCAGACTCGTGCTTGGCCGCACGTCATTTTCCTGCCCAGATCCGACCAAAGATGCGTGATGATCCCTTCAGGATGTCCGCTGGCAGACCCTCGGCCCCTCCAGGGGAAGGAGTAATATGTACAACTAGGGGGGCGGGCTCGGTTGCACGGTTTCGTGCCGCCTTCCCGGCCTGACGCGGACCATCATCTGGGGTCACTTTTTGGCTTTCTCCTCATGGCGTCATGGCTCACTAGCTGCGAGGTGAAAACCACATAGTACGACCCGGTGGAACGGTACCTCCGGAGGTGGGAGAGACCGCCGTGGCCATGTAAATATCCCCGGTCCGTCGTTGTTGTCCGGAGTGAGGAGAGTAAGCTCCTGGACTAACAACATCCATATCTTGGTATGACGTGCCGCCCCGGCATCGTAGATATATTCTTGCCCTTCTCCCGCGCCTTCATCACATCGCAGACTCGAATTGCGAAGCCGATTGTGTTTTGCTACCAACGGTATTCATCAGCTACCATTTCAAGAACCAGGATGGTTGTCAAGGACATGCCCAAGGTGCGCATGCTCGTGCTGGAGACGGACACGGCGCATCAAGAGACGATAGAGGCCCGTGGCACGTTCGGCCAAATTTTGCACCACCATTTTGCGCAGGCCGGAAAGGAACACGACCCGCCGCTCGGGGTCGAGACGGACCGCCGGTTCGTAGTGGCAGACGAGGGCGGCAAGGTCCCGACGTTCGACGAGGTAAAGGAGTTCGACGCCATTCTCATGACCGGGAGCATGTATGACGCCCACGGGAGCAACCAGTGGATTCTCGACCTGTTGGCGCTGCTGCGAGGTGAGACCCCTCCCCCCTTGGCGTCGACGTGGCCCGGTCGCTCACCACCTCGGACACTGACCGCCGGGACTCGCAGAGGTCTGGCTCCGCAGGCCCGAGTGTCAACTCAGCGGCGTCTGCTTCGGCCACCAGCTGATATGCCGCCTCTTTGGTGCCGAGGTCGAGCCTGAACCTTCGGGAAAGTGGGAGCTCGGCCACAATCACATCAACCTTACGGCCATTGGGCAGCAGCTTTTCCGAACCGACTCAACCCGTATTCACCTGCACCAGATGCACCAGGACCGCGTCAAGGAGGCGCCGACACCGGAGTCCTCGGACGGCTTACTGGCCCCGGGGGCCAAGGTACACGTCTGGGGTGCCAGCGAGCACACCCCTATCCAGGGCATCTACATCCACAATCGTGTCTTCACCACCCAGGCGCACCTTGCCTTCGACGAGGACATGGTGCACCGCCAGGTCCAGATGCGTGTGGACGCTGGCAGTCTGTCGGATATCGAGCATGCAGACCGTGCCAAGGAGACGGCGCATCTGGAACACGACGGCGACGTGGTGGCGGCGGCCATCCTGAGGTTCTTCCATGGCGACGACGAGTCCGTGGGGAACGAGGCTTGAGGGAAGACGGTTCTACGACGCCTGCTGATTAGCAGCTCTCCGGACGGCATGGTGGTGATCTGTTGGGGTTTGCGCCTACTGTATAGGAAGGATCCCTCTTAGCCAGGGGGTTAGACATCCCGCGACTCAGGCTGGAGTCAGCATCACGAATAATGAATATCCATATCCCCGTATTGGGTAAAAAGAATGGCAGGTGTATACGTCAGAGCCGTGGTCAGAAACTGAAGGGAGGGGAGCTCAGAAGGATGCTGGGATCCGGCCCCGCTGCGACGCAGCTTCGCGTATTCATAACAATGGGCTGCCCCCCGCTCATCAGGCAGCATCTTGTCGTATTATTGCTCACGTTGGAGGTGTCTGGTCGGCAGAGTCTCTCGCCTATCTTGAGGTGGGGGATCGTGTCTCTTATCTTTACAAGAAGCGCCACTTACTGCACTTATAAGAAGTGAGGGGCATCCGTGTACCACCACCTCTGTTGTCCAGACAGCCCGCCACGGCCACGCACCAGAATAAGAGAAGAACGGCAAATCATGATGGCCCGGTCGGAAAGCCCCGTCGTCATCGTGAGCGGCGGACCGGTCGGCCTGGTCGTATCCATCCACCTCTCCTTGCACCGGATTCCACACCTCCTCTTCGAACGCCACGCGGGGACCTCGAGCCACCCCGAAGCCGTGGACACCAACCCGCGCAGCATGGAGATGCTCTGTGAGCTGGGGCTCGGGCCCGAAATCCTCCGGAGCTGTGCGCCGTCCGCAAACGCGCGACACACGGCGTGGTACACAGCCATCGGGCTCGGCGGGCGCGAAATCCACAAACGCCAGGCCTGAGGCGGGCTGAGCGACGAGTTCCACGCGCTGGGGACTGAAGTGGGCTGGTTTTACCCATCAGCTGACCTGGAGAGAGAGGGTGCCGGGAATAGCCATGACGGCGTCCTGTTAGACAATGGCGAGTTTGATGGCTATCAGTATCACCGGTCCATAATCCCGGGCCATCAAGTCCCTCACGTCTGGTTGCAAAAACGGGAGACAACCAGATCCACGAGGGACATGGCACGACAAGACAAATACGTGCTGCTAGCACGAAACAACGGCTGGCAGCGAGCCGAAAGCCGCTGGATCCACGTCGAGATCATCGGTGGAAATGGTGGAGAATGGACAGACAAGAACGGTGCCTGGGCTTCGGTTGATGGCGTGGGCAGGGACGGCGCTGTGCTGGCTAGGCCCGACCGCATCGTGGCATGGAGGTCAAAGAAATTGGACGACGAAGTATTGGCACGGCTAGACGGCCTTCTCGGGCGATGGCAACTCCTCGCCGATGAGCGCTGATTGGCTATGATACACGCATCTGGCCAAGTCACGCGAAGCTTCTACTCCCATCAGAACGCATGCTGCCGTGATCGATACTAGCTGTAGACGAGAACCTACGAAGATGCTGAGAAAAGGCCCAGTTCCGGAGGACAAAGGGGATCTTTAGTGCACCCGGAATTCCCTCAGGATTCGTATACAATGCCCTTTGTGCTCATGGCAACAAGCTCCTCTGGCCCATTTGCCTGGACAGGGCCGCCGTCCCCGTCGTACTTGGAATAAAACCCCAACACTTTCCCCCTTGCCAGTCTGTCTGGCAGAAGACAGGTCCGCGCAAACGTTACATGGACAAAGACTAGTGTGCGAACACCAGTCGACATGTTACCGTCGCGTAGCGCCCGTGAGGAAAACTACGGGCGCAGCATCCGCTCTTTTGACAGGAGGGCGTTTGGCGAAACTAACAATGCTGTTACGGATGAGTACAGACCGCGGTCGCGGGCCTTGTCCCGTCAATCCTCCAACAGCAGCATGCTATCGAGAAAGTCGTCGGAGCTCGGCCTTCGTCCTTTCTCGAGCTCTCCCAATTTCCGGGTTGCGTCTCCAGCGCCGTCGGACACGCCATCACAAACCAGGCCTGCGGAGCCCATCATCCCATTGCGGCTTCGCAGACCCCCGACGCCGGTCTATGGCGACCCGAAAATGGCATCCCTGGCCGCGGCCGCGCCTCGGCACCTCGAGTCGTCGGTAGGATCGCTTGCCAAGTCGGCGGCGGCCGAGTTGAAGAGGCAGCCGAAGCAAGAAGACGAAGAGGAGCGGAGCGTCAAAGAGGCTTCCGCCAGTGATTGCTACGTGCCCTCTCCCATGGTCACGTTTCTCGTCGACAATGCCGAGTTGCAGTGCCAAATTTGTCGCGATTCAAAGCTGGCGCTGCACCCCAAAACGGCCAAGGTCCGCGACACGCAGCCGGCCTCGCTGCCGTGCGGCCACTGCCTGGGCCATCGGTGCCTGCTGAAGTGGTTACGCAGCCGGGACTTTTGCCCCATCTGCAGGCTGGCGCTGCGCTACCGGGGCTGCAACCACAAGATTGAGCCCCGGGTCATCGACGCGGAGAGCATCTTCAGCACGCCCCTGACGCTGCCGGCGGGTGGCGCCATCGGAAAGTACTGCCGCGACTGCCAGCAGAAGAAGACCGACGGCCGGGCATACCGCAAGCTGAAGAGCAGCTTCCAACAGGCGCGTGAGGCGTGGCGGAAGACCCGATCGGAGGAGGCGAAGCAGGCCATGCGGGCGGCGCAGGTTGAGTTCGAGCGGCTTGGTCACGACCGTAGCGTGGCCAGGCTACGGAAGGAATTCTCCACATGGTAGAGTGGATTGATGCTTGGGGAGTTTAGGTGGTTTGCCGTCCGTACGTGCTTAGAGAGATGCTGGGAAGGTTGGTTAGGTGCTTGCCGCCCACAAGTCGACGTTCGAGATGCTGGGGCTGGAGCAGTACATACTTAGTACTTACATGCACGTACAGTACCTACATGATGCTTATTTAGCGGAGTCACCCCACACACTCGCGCTAATGTAGGTACGATGGCAGTCTAATAATAAACCCATCCTCACACCACATCGCATCGGGACATTGTGTTTGCCTGTCCACCATGGCCTCGACTCGCGTGGCCAGCACTCCGTGGCAGCAGCGACGACAACTGGCAATATGCAGCAGTCGCCCTCGTTCCGCTACCGTTAATGAGGTACTTGAATTTGTTCGTCATTTCTATGAGGGCTGCTAGAGGTGCAAAACATACAAGGACCAGCATCACCCACCCAGCTTCTACCTTACCGGCCACTAACGCGCCTACTAGGAGCTTAACACACGCCTTGCCCGAGAATCTCGCTCGTTTCTTCGTGAAGCTCCGGAAGGTCTGGAGCGGCGACACCGGCTTTCTTACGTTACACATCATGCCCACCCAAATGCACGTCGCTATAAGCGGTATACGTAGCCAGGTAATCAAGAAGCACCACTGCAAGCTCTCCGACCCAGAGCTACCCGACGTCTCCCGATACGTAGACTGCACCATGGTGATGATACTGAGGAATTACCATGGATCCCCGGGTAGCACAACCCCACGGCAACCCGCCGCCCTGGACGTCATGCTAAAACGGAACACGCCCTGCCACCAAAGGTCGCCCGTTGGGTAGTACGGCTATCGTGGTGGTAGGACCTCACGGCTCTCCATCGAGGTGGCTTATAACAAAACGGAAAAAGATCCATTGTTTAAAACTGATGAGCTTCTCGAGTGATTTAACGTCCTCACCAACAAGATCGAGTACGCGGGACGAATTACGCGGTTACAGTCGGGCCACAAGCACACGACCATCGTGTCGCTATTTACTAGACAGGGTGGCCACTCGACCGACGCCCACGCGCGCTGGCGCCGTAGTCTTACCAAGTACGCTCGTTTCCGGGATGAAAAGTACGGCCCTTTACCCGGTAGCTCAATCTGCCTCTTGATGCAGTTGTGCCCCCCCCCCCCCGAGGTCCTCGCTACATTGCTGCCCGCCCCTATTAGTGAACAAACCCGCACCCCCTGCCCAGAACTTGCCTAAGCCGTCGATAAGGCGGAGCAACAACAACGCAGTAACAATGAGGACCACCAACCTCGGGGAGGCGACGACGACTGCGACAGTGACTATTACCTTGGTCCCAGCGACGAAGATGCAGCCGATGCGTCCATGCCCTCGGCAAGAACGGAAGTGCCTCTACGCCGCTCGGGTAGGAGGACCAACTTACCATTTGCGTATGTACAGGCTCTCTTCATATGTATAACACGGTACCCAATATTATCTTTAGAAGGTTTTTACCGGCGAGCTTGCCCTGACCCTCAAAGCACGAATCTCCAGCACCCGGAGCTGGGTAACGACAGCGGCAGCGAAAGCGTCGCGTGCATCAAGGGCGGGGAGAGCGATGAGGATGAACGTAAGTTACCTCTCCGGTCCAAGGAAACGAGGGAACAGCGGAAGTAGATCATCGCGAAAGCCCGCGTGCGCTTAGTCTTGAGGAACCGCGTGCAGAGGCAGTGGGCAGATGGGCAAGCCGTTAAAACATCGACCGACATATGCGCGTGAGACGGCCCAAGACAATCATCAGTGATACGTGGTCCCGACGGGACTGGCCACGCTCTGGCGCCCTCTTCTCCAACACCCACACCCGTGCCTCGCCGTGTCGATCAGGATCGTGACCAAATGCCGCTCCCAAACCCCCCGCCCACGTCAGCCGCGCACCAGAGGCTCATCATTGCCTTAGCGGAACTAGTCATCACCGACCTGGAGGACCAGTTTCGTCAGACAGGGCTGCGGTAGCTACCCTTGTTGAATACTGCAACGTCGAGGAGCCGGGTCGCCACCAAAGCGATTGGGAAGCGCACTGCGACCTTGCCCGGGACACCTGCTAGATGCTGGGACCGACCGAAAGCCCCAGCTCGGTCACATGCGCAGGTCGGTCATCATCTGCTCTCCAGGGGAACGTCTGCGTCGGGCTGAATCGGTTCCTCCCATTCTCCGGAGCGGCGGCTGCATCAACATACCTTCGCCGAAACACGGACTAAAAGTGAAGAGGCTCAAGGACCACTGCAAGTGGAATAGATGACGCGGTGGTCCTGTTTGGTTGTGTCGTTTGTAGAGGCTCCAGAGCCTTGGACCTGGGCGCACCGCTGTCCACGCTGCTGCCCAAGGTCCTGACCATATAGCGTAGCCGACGTATTTGGTCGTGGGTAGTCTGCGGCGGCTGCGGGGTGCGGTACAGGCCCCAGCACGCTGTCGTGGTGAGCGTGCCGGTAGGGCGACCTGTTTCTCACGGACATCGTGGACGGCCTGCCGGTGCGACGGCGTGAGCGGCCATTTCATCGTGGACCTTGAGTAGGAGGCAGCATTGGGCCGTAGACTGTGGCAGAGCAGCACGGCAGTGGCGGTGCTGTCGGGCACGGTGTGCGACTCACTTGAAGACTGGGAACAGAGGATTTTCATGGCTCTGGGTCCACCATCCATCTGCAAGTTGCCGATCTCATGTGGCTGCGTCCATGTCTGGTCGCCGTGGTCGACGCATTCAACGAAGGCATCGGCGGTCTCGGGAAAGATGGCTTCGACAGGCAGGCCAAGTAGACAAGGTGTTCAAGCACGACGCCAGACGGAAGGGAGGCCTTCGGCAAATGCAGGGTCAACGCGGACAATAGGAGCTGCTTCGCATCGCCTTTGGCGCGGTCGCAAGCCTCGGTTAAGCCCAGGCGGCTAATAAAGTGTACAGCACTAACCGTCCAGGATTTTGAATGGAAATCAGCTAAAATTCATAGGCCTGGTGCCTACCATAGGTGAACGCGTAGCTACTTGAAGGACTATCCGTGCGCGCCGGCCCGCCCGGGAGAGCCCACTATGAAGCTTTGAACAAATCGCCCGAAAGTGGCGTCGCTATAAGTACCACGTAAAAAAACGACATGCTAAAAGACGTGGTCAGGGCCGTTATCGTGTATAGGGTGCTAACAACGGCCGGGAAGTCATGAATATGGGGGGGGGCCGAGGTAAATGCCGTAGGCAGTGCGGTACATTACAGCGGCGGCATACGCGGGCACATTTGACCCGCAGCCGCAGACCTGGATTCCGCTGCCGTATTTCTCCAGTGGGGTGGCGCCCTATTCGGCGCCATCCGGCACGTCCACGAAAGCCCTCCCGTCTCACGAAGGGAAAAGGTAGGTAAGTAGTTGTTGACGTTTGTGGGTTGTGGGACGGTCCACCTAGCTTAAATATGAATGGCATCTATGCGGTTTGCGACGCACTCCCTGGTTTGCCAGCCGTCACAGGCTCCCCCAGCCTTTGCTTCCCGTCGCACGCCCCCCACAGTCTCCGTCTTGCTGTCTCAGGTACGGGGCGCGTGGACTATTTCCACCCGCATTGTGATGGGCTTGGCCTCGAACTGGGTGGCAGCTCGGATGCCTGCCTGCCTGCCGGGGCACGGGCGAAAAAGCGCGAGGGCTCGGACGGGCAATACGACATAGAAGCAGGTGATTCGTAAGTCGTCCCGGGGGCACTTGTGAGAAGTGAGGCGGGGGGAGGGCCTTTAGATGGATGCCGTGGAACAATGTATCCCGGGATGTGGCTCCAACTATTATCGATCGACCTGTCCTGCCGGGCACTGCAATCACGCACCCGCTCGGCCTTTTCGAATGTACTTAGCTAGGAAACTTCAAAAGTATGAGGTCCAATTAGCCACTCGTTTCTTTTTTCCCCTCTTCCACGCTGTTCCTTCCCGCCGTCATCTCGTCTCTCGTTATTCGGTTTCCTCTTATCCCGGTTGCCGGTCAACCGAGCGCGTTGTTGAAAATTTCCACCGTCTTCATTCGAATCTCGGACGAACCATCGTGACGACCTGCTGGTTGGTGAATGGGAGCTGGGTTACTTGCTTGCCGCTGCTGCCGCCGTCGCCGCCGCTGTCGCTGTCGCACTGATCGACCGACTACTTACCTACGCACTCCCTGCGTCTTGCCAGATGACCGACTGCGACAGCTCGTGTTTGGGACTCATGTACGCCGGCCTCCGTACCCGTGCTTAGCCTCCGGTTTGCTGCATTATCCCACTACATACACACCTTTCCATACATATCTCCACGTACTACTTGACCTACATTTGCATCATTCCAACTACGGGCCAGGACTGCGCTGCTAAAAGGTCTCTCTCCCTTCCCTTCCCCCCCTTTCAGCAATTGCTCTTCCTCTTGCTCGCCCGGCAGCCGGCCAGCTCTGGTATCATCCATTACCCCATCATGCCATGCGCCCTTGGCCAACAGGCGAAGCCGTGATTTCCGTCGCCAGTCCAGCCAGCCAGCCAGCCAGCCGAGCAGGCCAGACCCGGGTACCTCTTACATATCAAGCAAACTCGAGTCTGGACGCCGTTGACCGCTGCCGCTTCGTCGATCCGGCCATCCGGGGTTGCTGTCCCTGAGGCTATCTTTCTTACACTTGGGCCCTGGCATAATGCCCACGTTTCTCTGCCACGGCTTCCGCTGGCACCGGATAAGCATTCGCCATTTCATCATTATCCAGGACATTGAGGATGGCGCCCCCGAGTGGATTGTGGCCCCTCGGAGCTCCTCTGCCTTGCTCGATCGCTTTTATGAGCTGTTCGACTTCATCCCGCCCTGCATCCCACCGCGGAGCCCGCGCAACCGCGCCGGCCACAACCGCTCGCTCTCTAGCAATTCGCAAACTCACTATTCCTACGCCAGCTCTTTTGATAAGAGCTTCGACAGCAGGGATGGGGACGATGACTGTTCCGGCCGGGAGAGCACCCAGAAGACGTCGTTGAGCCGCACGAGCCGCAGCGGGAGCCGTAGCCAGGAGGCAGAGACGGGAGACCAAACGCCACCGCGTCCGTTGCCTCCCCCACCACCTCCCCCGTCGACCTTTTCAACCCCATCGCGCGAGCGAGAACCCATTCTCAACGGGTGGTCCGCCGTGAAGCTTCTCGAGGAATACGATCCGTCGAACGAGTTCTTGCTCAACGGCCCGTGGGCCTACGTCGCGGATTACGTGGTGAAGGTCGACACCTCCGTTTCCATTATGGAGGAGATGATGCAGTACGAGGAACGCATGAGGAGCGAGACCGTGCGTCCCATGAGCGGCCCCAGTGATGAGACAGGAAGGAAACCGAGCACCGCAGGCAGCAAGAAGGCCGGCTGGTTCGAGAGGCTCCGTGACCAGTTGCAAAGCGAAGAGGGCATCCGGTGGTACATCGTCGTCTGCGGCGATGAAGAGCGGTCCGATGGGGACGACGAAGGCGCGCGCCGCAGCCCCTCTATACAGGGCAGCATCACGAACCCCTATGCCGAGGACGAGCTCCAGTTCCGGTTGCCGGAGCTTTTGGGGCTGCCGCCTAGGGAGCTACGGATCGAGAGGATACGGCCCAGGACGCAGGAATCGATACCTGTCATAGTCGATGACGTGACCAATGTCCCCCCCGTGCCTCAGTTCTCCGATTACGAGGTCCGGCCGCTGTCCTTGCGCCCTTCGAAGCTCAAGCTTAACAAGGCCAAATCCGACCTCCCCCAAGCCGAGGTCACCGCACCCGAGATGCCGCTGACAGAGGTACCCAAAGCCGAAATGCCCAGGATGGAGATGCCGGAGCTGGATGTGCCCAAGTCGGAAACCCCAATGATTGAGGCTCCCAGATTGGAAAAGCCGCGGATGGAGAAGCATAGGGGCGAAAGGCCAAAGGGCCAGCGGCCGATACCAGAAAGGAGGCCCAGGGGCGAGCGACCGTTGCCGGAGAACCCAAAACTGGACAGGCCTATACCAGAGAGGCCCAGACCAGACAGTTCCATACTTGAGAGGCACAAACCCGAGAGGCCCCTACCAGAGCGGTCCAAACCAGAGAGGCCCATGGCCGAAAGGCCCAAACCGGAGAGACCTGCGCCAGACATCGACATAGCAGAGAAACCGTCCATTTGGCTCAAGCCGGACAAAACGAAATACGAGAGGCCGGTCGAGAGATCCGGCCTAGATATAACAAGACCTGAGAGGCCGCCCGCGGTTCCTGCGAAAGATTACAAGTTCACACCCGCGCCGCCACCCCTACAGCACCTCCAAGAAAAGGCCCAAATGACCGCCGACACTACAATTAGAATGAAGTCACCCACCAGAGTATCTGGTAGTCTTCGGAAATTCTTCTCGAAGCGAAATCTTCAGGAGTCCACCTAAATAGGATGTCGGGGGCTGTAATAGCTTCGCAGCCGAGGCCCCATTGGGGAAAGGTGATGCATACGTCCTCACCTGTCCATGCCACCCCGGAAGTACGATCAGATCGACACGCGCGGTTTGGTACGTCGGGGTCCTCCAAAACCAGCATCGGCCAGCCTAGTTACGCAACGTGGTGTCGCCACGGACAGACACGTGAGCTTGCTGACAGCATCACCAGCCGCCTCAGCTACGGGACACCAACTGGTACTCCTCTGTTGCATCATATATTTATTCAGTCCTTGGAGAACCATGAATGCGGGGGCTGTATGAAGTTCCTAGACCGGGGGGAATCCTGCTGCCAACAGGCGAAGGAGCTACGGAGTCAATATTGCCGGTATTGGCTCTGGGCTATAGGTCCATGTGTGCACTAATCTGCTGCCTAGCTTTATGGGGTTGTCAAATGTACTTGTAACTATGATATAAGTCTCATCGGAGCTACTCGTTAGCGATACCAGACGGACCCATCTCGTTTTCTTTCAACCTAAGCTTGAAAACCCACTGAGAATTCTACGACCCGCCAATGTTTCGACTTTGATGGAGTGGCACCGTCTGAACCCGTCGGGCCTCTCTATACGACTGCGGTCACCCGTTCGGATAGTCGGCAACGCGTTGTCCATTGGCATCGCGTAAAGATGCCCGGGCTTGTGGCTGGCCGGTCCTGTTTACCTAGCGGGTTTCTTCATCAGCAACGCGCGAGAACGCGTGGGAACTGAGGCTATTCCGTGCGCAGACCGGAGGAAGGAATCCCGTTTTTGAGCGAAAATGCAAGCTAAAAAGACGGGAATAGATGCTGGGGCTTCTAGAGTTTCACACACTCGGATACTTCGGCTCCATGCGTTCAGAAACTCAAAATCAAGTTTGTCGGTATGCCCCCCTGAAGCTCATCTCAGCAGACAGCCGTCAGGCCCAATCTTCTTCTTGCGGGCTTGTTCCGCATTACCAAACTGCACTCTTGTGCCGTACAATGAACATAGACAGGTCCTGAGCTGTTCCTTGGCCTCGCGGTGTTCCCCATATCTGGAGGGGATGCCTATACCCAGAGCTTCAAATACGGTCAATTACGCTCCCTTACTGAGAAATCAGGTGTATAGAAGGGCAAATTGTTTATGAATGGCCACCCGGCGGCTCGTCACCGGGCCAAGTTGAATAGCCAGGACCGCTGTACTGGTCCGTATATGGAAAAGGCCGACCGGTGAATACTCGAAAGGCTCCACTTCAATTCAGGCGCACGTTGTTGACCGAGTCAGGCCGGCGAAGGAAAAGGATATCGGAGATAGGGAACCGCGCCCTGCCCGAAGGATCAGCGAGGATCCCAACGGACGTTTTGCCGCAGGACAGGGCTTGGTGGGCCCGAAGGGGAGGGAGGGAGGAGGGGTCACCAGCAACCTCCGTTGAAGAGTCGTCATGACAGAGTTCCGGATCTATCCGCTCGCGCTCGCATCGGCGAGTGAGGCTGATGGCCTTGTGGTGTGTTCTGTCGGAAGAAATCTCGGGGCGTCTGCGGGGAACACAGCGAAGGGCAGGTTGACCTCGACGGACGGGGCCCCGGCGGTGCTCATGGGTAAATCGCGACCCCTGTCGTCGTTGTGGACGCCCGACAGTAGTCCCAAGTGATCGACACCCCAGAGACCAGCGGACCAGCGGACCAGCGGACCCGGGGACTTTGACAAGCCCACGTCCACGACTTTGTAGCAAGCATTCAGTGCTATAACCAAACGTCCCGGGCGCCCCCCACGGCCGTCCGCTTCTGTTATAATGGTGGCTATAATAGAACCAGGACACTATAGCCAGAGAGCGGGCGTCCGGATATGTCTCGCCTGCTTCGTTCCCTCTCGCGCAGCGTTGCAAGCCGTCGCGGTACCTACTGATAGCCGGCGGCCAAGAGGAGTGCCCCTGCGGGCTCGCAAAGACTTCTGTAAACAGCTAAGCCCGGCGACGACCCGATGGGAGCCTGGGCCCAGGTCTGGTTGGCAAAGGGGCGCAGAGGGGCAGCCCCCCTCTGTCGCCCAGCAGCCCGTACGTAGATGTCGCTGCTGGGGCCAGGTAAGCACCCGAGGTGCCTTGCTTGGAATGACCCTGAGCCCCAAGTCAGGCAGACACCGTGAAGACCCCCGGCATAGCGGTGGAGGTATGGGGGCTGTGAGTCAGCTTCCATGCGTGCCTGCGGCCAGGTGCCCACCTCGTCTCCCCACGTGTCACCATTTTGTAATGGGCCGCTGATCCCGCAGGGAGGAGCGATCTTGGGGTCCCGAAACAGAGACGGGATGGGAAAGCCAAGGCAGTGGCGCTTCGGATGACAACGAGGAAAGAGAAGGGACAAGCGGAGTCCAATTTCTCGCTCCGAGAATCGCGGCGACGACCCGACAGGGAGGGGGACAAGACCAAAGTCGCCGAGGGTGTGAGGCGACGGTGACGCGCTATGAATTTGGGCGAGAGCGTTACGGAGAGGGGAGTTATATCGCGTCGCTGCCCTGCTCTCCGGGCAGCCCTATTGGTTAGACGCCGGCCAAGGCCGACGGGTAAGTTTAGTACATACTCAAGTACCCAGTAGAGATAGTAGAAACTATCTGAATACCTGTGATGAAAGAGGTAGGCGGGTTATCACGCATATGCGCACGCACGCCCGCACCCACACACGCGGATATGTAAATAGGTTCCTATGTACTCCGACGCTTGGCCAGCCGTTCACGCCGCCCCCCGGCTGCATCAGCATGGGATAGCACGGCAGACCTGGCACTGCCTGGCATTGGCTCTACTGTCGACGCCTTCGTGATGGGCCAGGGACAGCACGTGGAACGGGGGAGGTTGTGGATGCTAAAGTAGGAAGCCAGCAAGGAAATTGGGGTAAGGACCTCGCGTGTAATTTGCTCCATGTGCGAAAAGAGCACTCGGTACGGTGGGAAAGGCCGGGTTCGGAGGGGGGAAAGGGAAGTGTGGTAAGATGAGGGGAAGGGTAGGTTTCCAATTTGGCTCTTGGGCGCGGCGTCGTTTCCTTCGGTTCGGTTAGGGCTTCCCCGGAAATGGTCTGCCGAATGGCCGCGGAAAGTCTTTGGGGGGGGGGGACCAAGGGGGAAAGGCCACCGTCGAAAAATTCGCTCATGAGCGAGGAAGCGGCAAAAAGCGAACATGGACAAGGCCGGGACCAATCTGGGCGTCACCTTGGGTCCGATATCTACGCACGCAGCTACCTATGTAGTAGTGACATTTGGGAATGCCCGCGTGGCGGTTCTCTCCCCCGGCAAACGTGACCCCGCCGAGTAGTGCCGAAAAAGAAGCGCGACGTTCTGGGATGGATCGTCGTGATGGCTTCGGGTTGGCTTGGCGTCCACGAACGCGTGAGTGGAGGGGTGGATGGGCCGCATCACCTGTTCAAGTCCGAACGAGTTGGAGGACTTTCCCCATGGGGTCGACGAGTGGGAACCTCTTGATGCGTCTTGGTAACTGTGCGGGGCCGCTTGGGCTGTGGCTACCTAACCTAGTAAGTATGTACTTGCTTAAGTTAGGTACGTTTCTGCTTACACTACGGGCTATGGATCCCAATGTACTTTCCCCAACTCGGCCACTTACTCTCTAGCATTGGTTTGCCAATCATCAGTTTTGTCGCCACCACTCCCAGGTCGTCCTGTCTGATCAGAAAAGGACAGAGTCCAGTTTAAAGGCAGTTAGTTACCTCTTGCTTTGACTGTCAGCACTGCTGGGGGTCGGCCTACTGGCCTCCTCCCCCACGTCGCGCCCCGTCGCAGCGAAGGAAAACAGGCGGCACCCGGAGCGCCGGGTTCAACACCCAGTAATACTGCCCAAGTGCCCACTTTACCTACCCATGTACTTACTAAGCTAAGTGTAGATGCAAGTAGTCAGTCAATCCCCTTGATCACCGGGGTTCGGCGCCGCTGGTCCCAGCCATGGGTCCTGAAATCAGATCGGCCACATCGAGTCGAGACGAAAACTTGGCTTGCAGCTCGCTTACAGTGATGCGCGCGGGTGTGCAAAACGACTGCCCTGTATTGTGTCACCTTCCTATGCTTTCTTTCACCCACTCTGTGGCGTTTGCCATGTTGTGTTTGGGCATTCCGGAAATGCCCCTACGCTGCTCAGCCATGGACCGCTGGCTGTGGGAGACATGTACCTTGGGGTATCTACTTCAACATACATGCTTAGGCTGCCTCTCCGGCGCGGGCTCCGGTCCAACAACAGGGGCCGCCACAACAAGATGGCAAATGCCTCGTATTCAGACTTATTATCTCGTTGTAAGCGTCTATGTGCTGGCGGGATCCAGCCCGCACGCCGACGAGAAATCGCGTCCCAAAGGAGACTTATTCCGTTTCGCAGCCCCTTCGTGACGTCGCCCTGCACGACGACACGGGCACGAAGCCACCGCCTGTCCCCAAGCAGCCGCACAATGATCTCATACGAGTAGCCAACAATTTGCCTCAGCCTGATTGACGGCGAGGGGGGAAGAGAGGGGGGGGTAGTCTGTAAGTGTGTATGTGTGTGTGTATGCGTGCGTGCGTGCGTGTTCCGGGATGACGATAAAGCAGGGGAGACAAAACACGCCCTGCCGAGCCTTCTTCTGGTCGTCTATTTGTATAATTGGCTGGATTGCCAGGATGCGGTCTTGCGGCCCGGAAAGCCTAGCCCTAGGGCCTTCCCGCCAACCACACCCCACGGTCTGTCCTGGGAGTGCGGTGGCCAAGAGGTAGTGTAACACAACCATCGGATAGAGAGCGCCAAAGCATAACGCGGCCGACGTTACTAGCTTCTGTTCGCCCCATATCTGCGCCTGCATCAGTGGAGCCGGAGTGCGGTCGGCCGCAGCGCCCCCCATTAGCCCAGAAAGGGGGTAGAACGCCATCTTCCCGGCGAGGCTGAAATGCGCCCCGGAATATTCGGTCATGGTGGCGCTCCCCATCTCGCCCTCGCCCACCATCGCATATTTTCACCCGTGTCCACCCGCATGGAACACGGGTCTTGGCCGACACGGTACAACGTGCTATGTCGCTGTAACTCGCGGGCTGATCATCCCAGCCTCGACAGATGCGTAGGGGCCAGCTAAAGCCTCCGAGGGAATAATGGTGTTGGCGTTGTACGAAAAAGCGGGCAAGGAAGATGAGTACCGGTAGGAGCGGAGGACAGCGACTGTCGGCGCGCCGCTGTGGGGGACAGCCATGGCGTATTGGGCGCGCCTAACGCCTCATCCGTTGAGGAAGCTACGCCGCCTGACCTCGGCCTCTTTGATGATCTCGGCCGCCAAGCTTAGACTGGGCGCCAGGCAAGCCATGCTCTCAATGTCAATGATGATGTCGTGGAAGATCTGGTCCATGGCTTCGCGGTGTGGCAACAGCGTCATGATAATGCTTGATAACGACGGCGACATGGTGGCGCCCATGACGAGGAGCGTCTGCGATACGATTGAGAGCGCCCCTTGCCACAGATAAGGCATATGGCCGGCGTGACTACGGAAAAATGTTAGAACGGACAAAATTAACGAGGCGCCATGCATGGGCCAAGTCGCGGGGAGGCGAAAAAGGGAAAGGGGGGAGGGGGCTCACTGTGCGCTGATGTGCTCCAGTTGCCGGATAGAAGCTTCCAAGCACTTGTGGCAACTGTCTCGGACGGCCGGATCCAGGATGGCTTGCTCGTTGTCCAGGACTGCCAAGATGTAAGGACGGTAGATGATGGTCCGGCAGGCGAAGAAGCGCAAGCGCAGCACCGTCTGGACGGGATCTGGCAGCGTGGCGCGCGTGAAAGGAAACTGCAGCGCCACGGGTAAGCTCTCATACCATTGGGTAAGTTGAAAGTCGAGTTCGGCCACCACGGGCTCGAGACTGGTCGTAGAGGCCATCGAGTCTTTGGAGTAGATGAGCTGGCTGACGCGGTTCAGGAGTCGCCGGAGAGCGATTTCGGCGAGGAAGTACCACAGGTCGTCGCGCCCTACCGCCTCGGACTCCTCACCCTGGAAGCCGCCGGGCAGACCGACGTGCTCTTCCAGCTGCACCACACCCGAGTGAGGAAGGTCGAGCTCGGCCAGCAGGTCGCTTTCAAACATCAAGGCGTTCCAGTAGATGCGCTCCAGAAGCTCCCGCTGGTCCTCGGGCACCCGGTTGGGGCACATGAGTAAGAGCTGCAGCTTGTTGCTCGTGGTGCACAAGAGGTTCCAGGCCTCCAGGGGACGCACCAAGTAGAACAGGTAGGCGGCCGCAAGCAAGTGGCACTGCGCCGCCAGTACATTGTTGGCCGTCATCATGCCAGGGAGAAGCGACCATGCCGCGGTGAAGTACTGGAGGCCGGGTGGATCTTCGTGCGGGATGATCCGGGCTATACTGCCCCGCAGACTGGCCTGGCCAAGGGCAAGCACGAGCAGCACGATGCAGCTCTCGGGCCCTTCGCGAAATCCGTACGACAGAGCGCTGCGGTAGTGGCTTCGCCACGTGTAGGGGTTCACGCAGGCGTACCAAAC
This sequence comes from Nigrospora sphaerica, assembly GCA_018287875.1. NCBI lineage: Eukaryota > Fungi > Ascomycota > Sordariomycetes > Amphisphaeriales > Apiosporaceae > Nigrospora > Nigrospora sphaerica. The sequence continues at coordinate 6,316,303 of JAGVVL010000002.1, forward strand.
GTTAACCCTCTCAAAGTAGGCCTCGATGTAGGTGTTGGTATTGGACAGATCGACGCAGGGCGTCTTCGCGAGCGACGGCAGGGGTTCACGGTTCATCTCGAGCTGCAGCACGATCTGGGGGTCGTACGGGCGCTGGACCAGTTCCCGGATCAGCGGCCACTGCAGCAGATGCAGGGCCGCGTTTGTATGCACCTTGGGCATGGTGGAGATGTTGGTCCCGCTCGTCCAGGTCCCCAGGCCGCCGTTTGGGATGACCGATACGAAGCCGTTCGCGTTGTGGACCATGAGGTTGTCGCCCGTCAGCGCCGTGGCGGTTCCGTTGCTGATGGGCGGGGACTCGCCCGCGATGTGCATGGGGTTGCCGCCACCCACCAGGTTCATCTGGAGCAGGCTCTCAATGCGGCCGAGTCTTTCCAGGATGAGCTTGTCCCCGGCATCCAGCTTGATGCCGGGCTCCCGGTAGATGCACTCTGCCCCGAGTTCGGTACAGAGCTTGCACTTGGGCTTGGTGCCGTCGCAACGCGACTTGCGCGAGCGGCAGACCTCGCACTGTAGCGGCGGGTGGTCAGCCAAAGGGTCGCGTCAGACCTCCTACTCACACTTACCGCGATGGTGGCCCGGCGCCGCGGGTAGTCGACAGTCGCGTCTGTACTCCGCCGTTTGAGCGGGTTGATGGTACCTTCATCACTCGAGGCTATCTGCATACCGTTCAAGAGACTTTGCTCGGGCCGGGATTCGGAGGACTGCGACATATTGCGCGTCTTCTGTGCGGCGCCCAGGATCCCCTCGCGACTGAAGCCGCCGATCTTCTGCATCTTGGCGGATGGCGGCGATTTCAGCCCCGAGCCGTTGAGCGGGTGAAGCTGTGGTGACGACACGTCTATCGAGAAACTGTCCCTTGAGGGAAGGGGAAAGGGCCTGCCCGTGCTGCTGGCACCGCCCATGGAATGCGGCGAGTCGCCGGCCGACGACGGCGACAGCTTGGTCGGTTGCATGGCGGCCATAGTCGCCATTCGGGCGGCGGAAAGGCGGGGAGGGCTCCAGGGGACGTGGGCCGGAGAAGAGGGAGAGGGTATGAATGTACACAAGCCCAACGACGACTGTGCAGCTGGAATCAGATAGACCAGACCCGACGTGCCGAACGAGAAGCAGTATCCTACGACGCCATGCGCGAAAACGAGTTGGAAAACAGGAGACACGGTGGAGGGGAACCGATGGGCGGATGGCCCTGCAAGGCACGGCACCGTGGACCTTATTATGACCTGGGCCCCAGGGCCTTCGTCAAGAGAGAGACTGGGCAGGGAGGAGAAATGGATCTGACTGACGGTTGACCCATCCCACCACCAGCCCCATGCTGCAGAAGCGACTCCGATGCAAACGACCCCGGCACACCACGCAGCTCGTGAGCAGAGGGGCCCCGGTAAACCCCCAGGATGTGTGTTGCCGTTCGGGGTTTAGACGAGAATGCGGAGGACCAGGGCCCCAGTGCAAGCAGGCAGTAGTAGCAGAACACCGAGTCTCCCCTCGCCGGGGGAGAGGGGGGAACGAACAGGGGAGGGGTGAAGAAGCCGTCCAGTGATAAGCCGGCAGTAGATCATGGCTCAGAATGCCACTTGGCGGGCCGGGAGAATCATCCCCTCCCCCAGCGGCGAGGGATTACCACGGGCGGGCGCACGTAACGCCTGGGAGAGGCCGGGTGGGAGGGGGCGACGGGTTCCCGTCTGGCTGACGTGACCTGAGGCAGAATGAGGAAGCGGGATTGGAGGCGGAGATGACGCTCGAACGGGTAGTTGCCCAACCACCACCTTGTCCCATGAGGGGGAAGCCAGCGGCTTGGCAAAGTGGTGCTGCTCCCGGTTCGCAATGAATAACCGCTGGCCGGCATGGTCAGCACACAGATCGGCATGTACTGGCTGCCGTACCGACTAATCAGGCAGCCCAGGGGGAGAGGTAGGTAGCTCCCAGATGCCCAGCGGTAGGGACGAAGTACAAAAGATGGGGCGTCTGGACAGACGCGGCGAGGGGGCGGGGCCGATAGTTGGGGACGGGAGACGGACGACCAGATTTCCGAGTCTGAAGTACCTGACAGGTTACCAAGGTGTTATTTACTTCTGACCTACACGGGTGGGTTATGGATGTTAGACGGCAGGTTGTGTGCGACCCGGGTCGGCGCGTCATTGCAAACTATAACTGAATCCAGCAATTGCATAGGGCAGGCACATCCCCTCTTACTAATCGATGGCGTGCGAGTGGGATTTTTCCTGGACTGGACGAGATGAAAACAGGACCAAATGCAGGGTCCATGTCAGTCTCTTCACTGGGCTGGCCCTCTTGAGTTTCGGGCAGCCCCCCGGAAAGCAGCGCCTCCAGACGCCCAGCAAAGCTAGCGGGGACCCCGTTCAAGAAAATGCAAAGCCCATCCGCCCCTACGACATGCCATGCGATGGGGTACTCATGTAGGTCATTATCTCGCAGTCTGCAGCGACGCAGCGGCCACGCGGGCTCGGCTGCGCGGGGAGAGAGAGAGAGAGCCGTAGAGAAGAAGAGGGAAAGAAGAGAAAGAGGCTAACCTCGCTACCGCCCATCCGTGTCGCTTATGGGAATTGCATCCAGGGAACGTGCGGGCGATAATGGATCCCAGGGCGTACACGCTCGGTTGCTCTCGGCAATACCATGCATGCATGTATCTTTTTCCAAACTATGTACATGGCCGGCTTACATTAACCCCCCGGCTGGGTCGCCAGGTACCTACCTCAGCTCCCGCAGCTGTCCGTATTTTTATCCTTCCATTAGGGCGACAGTCCCACTCTCACGGTGCTGCGGCGCGGTGCCTCAGACCGTGCAACTCCCCGGCCGCGAAGCCGCGGCACGTTTGTGTCATGCACGCCTCTCCAGCATCGGATGAGAAATCTAGCAAGCCGCCTCGATTCCCCAGGACGATGAACAGGTTACTGAGTCGAGCTAGGAGCCAAGACGGCCTTCCGCGGCCTGTGATTGATGGACAATGCCATTAGCCCGGATGCACTTTGCCCCGTGTGGGCTCCCCGCCCGTCCACCACATTGGCGCCGCACGCACAGGCATGGTATCGCAGAGAATGCCGAGATTCCACAACCATCCATTTTGCTGACCTAGTCGACTTGGAACTGGACTGCATTCACCCACGCCCATTTCGGCTCCCGCATGAAAAAAACAATGGGACGGCACACGCACCCAAGACCACCGCCGCCGTCCTTTGCCGGCCGCCCACCCGGGGATGTTCCGTGGGCAACGGGCCACGATGCGCCAACTGGCTGGGACTGACACCGCTCGCCAACTTTTTGGTCCCTCGATCGGAGGGGGGCCCTGTCCTCCGGTGGCGCTGGGCATCGCCCGCGGGACGGCAGCTAAGCCCCGTCCAGGCTGGGCACAGTAGCGGCATGTTTACTTGCTGGTATGCCCGTTTGCTCCAAGAGAGCCGAGCGGATCTGCTCTCCCACCTGACGAACTGACGCTCAGCTCCGAGTCACGAGTACGCGTCCTGCGGCGAAAGTGTCTGCGGGACCCAATACACGACTGGCCTTGTCCGGGGTGCTTCTGTTCGCTTAATGCTGCACCTTCCTTCTCCAGACGTCTGTGGCCACCGAGGCGGCAGCAAGCGATATAAGGAAGATGCTGCTCCTAGGAGCCCACGCAATTCCGATTCCCCGACAACCTGACTGGCCGGCCGTCCCGGCCTTGATCTAAGCACTAGGTTGCCTTCCATAGTTTTGGCGTGCCAACTGTACGGCCAAGTACGTATCAGCTCGCCCACCGGACTGCCCAGGAACTGGGCTGCTGGGTATGCCTATATCCCCTACCGCGCAACAGCTCTCGAACGGGCCGAATAAGCCCCATGGTGGGTGGCCAGCCAAGGAACGCGGACAGCCAACTACACCATACCAGCACTCGCTCCTCGACTGTGCGTTATCGGCTTACAGGCAAACCCGAATGAGGTCTCGCTCCGTTTCCGCCTCTTTGGGCCGTGCCATCGATCCTGGATTCTCGAGCTCACGCATACAACGGTGGGACTATGCACAACGATAGATGATGACCTACGCGGCCGTCGCCATAGTTTCATCTCCACTGTGCTCCTTTAGATCTGGTCCAGATGGTACTTGTTCAGTCACCTAGAGAGGTGTCAATTTTATCAGGTACTGCACCCAGTCCTGCCTTGTCAGCCCGTGCCGCATGCGCGTTGCCTCTGAACCACCACCGGCCAACGTCAACATGTCAAACCTGCTTCCGAGGAACCCGCGAACAGCAGTTATTGCAGCGCATGGACCATGGACGCCAGTGCATACAGCCTGGGGCCGGGGACGGGAAGGAATTAAGTGCCTTAACGGGTCTCCTATAGGGGCTGGGACCGTTAGCTGCAACGTGAGTCCCTCCAAAGGAAATGAATCTGGATCGTCTGGAACAACCCGAGCAAGCCGATCAGCGTTCCCGGAGAATATCGCGAGGACAAGAGCTGAAAAAGGGCCCAGACTATGAACAGCACACTTGGCTCCATCTCGCCCCAGGCTGATCTTGCCATATCACAGGGGGCACAACAGGCCACAGGGAGGCCACCAGGGCTGGACGCGGCAGGGTACGCTGCGACTACGATCCGGGATGTGACGGTCTCGGCTCACAATGGATGACGCAGTGTATATCCCATGCCATGCCGTGCCTTGGGTCGGCATGGCGTGGTTCCAACGAAGAAGCCCGGGCCGCCGGATGCCTCGCCGTCATGACTTTCATGACAGTTGCCCTCCGGCCCCTGTGCCATGCGAACCGTACTGGCTGGGACGCTGCCGTGATCGAGGCGGCCAGGTTCTGTATGAATTGATCCTTGCGACTACGCAACCTGTCTTGGCTAAGAGGTACCTAGCCAGGGAACAGGCAAGTCGAGTTAGTTCCTGATAAGTAAATGGGGACTGGGCCAAAGACTCCGCGTTCTTCAGCATCTTGGCGACAACGACCCATGGTACCGTACCGCAGCTGCATCGCGATCTTTTCAGGGTTCTGTTCACGTCCCGCCCACCCCAGGAACCACTACAACGACGGGCATGATGGGTGCACACGAGGATTTAGACCTGGCCGGTCGTGGCGAATCACCCCGACGTACGCCCCAGTCGATCTCCCTCGTGTCGCCAAGAGATGACTGGCTCGTTTCGATTCCGCGTTGCATGGCAATTTTATCTATTTAGATGAGCCCTCCAGCTCCCTTGTGCACTCTGCCCGGCTCTCGTACGACACAACGCACCTGGATTCGTCTTGGCAACGGTGGTGTGTCCTCCGGAACTTTCCGCCGTGAGGCTCTCTTATTAGTCACTACGTGTGAAAAAGGGGAGGCGGCGCAGCTACACGCGTTGGCGACACGCGTTGACGGTACGCCCGGGGGGGCCGATAGTTCCCGAGCCATTTCAGGTTCCAATACCACGTTGGTATCTCGCTGGACCATGCGGTCATCGGACAGCACGGGTGCGACGCATCTTACTGCGAACTAACTGCTCTAACGAACATGTGCTACGCGATGCGCTGGGTGTCTTGCTATCCAGGTTTCCCTAGCCCACTAGACACGCAACACGGACGATGGAGCCCGCTTCCAGCTTCAGTGGCAATGGGTGAACGTGGTACCCGCCATAACGACCAAAGACGCGTGTGGTGGACGGCGATCTCTTATCTCGCGGCCGGGTCCTATGGGCTTCCCACTGTGAGGGCAACTGATCCTGACTTGTTCAGTACCTGAAGGGTCATTGCCCACGTTGCCGGGCCTCCCCTCCCATGACAAGGCGCAAAAGTGATTTGATACCCGGCCAGTGAATTGGTGCTTACCAGTTGTGCCTGGCGACGAAGACCGACGAGCCGTCCCGGCTGAGACACACGAGATACAGGATGCGGCATCCAATGAGGAAGAAAACCGCCAGGTCCGAGACCCTATCTGGCTCGCGAGGCGTCGGATCCGCAAGTGCACAACGCATATCCATTTCCTATAGTCGCCTTACGTGGGTTGCTTGTGGACTTGTTGTTCCAGCTCGCCGCGTTGAGGACGTTTCCCGTGACAACATCTTTTGGAAACGGAATATAGAGGGGGGCGAAAGCCCTCGGGAAACCCGCCCAAGGGCCAGGAACGAGTTCCGGCGTGGTGGCAGTCGGGGTGGGTATAATGTATCGACGGAAATGGCCCGCCAACTGAGCTCTCTTACCTCTTACACCGGCGCCGCGTTTTTCATGCCACCCCCTACCGTTTATTGTGAGCAGCGACTCGCCGGGTGGGGGAAGGACTCGGACGGACGGCGAGCCGGCACTATCAGCGTGTGAAAGGAAATGACGAGGAAGCAACTACAAGCTGATTCGGGTAGGGGCTATCCAGGGCCTCTTTCATCTCGCCCTCCCTCCTTCACACACTGTCTCTCTTTCCATCTCTGCCGGGATGCTGGCATTTAACCGGGATGTGGGAGGGGAGGGACCCAGACCAGCCAGAGCAGGCGCTTGTTTCTCTTTCGGACCGGCTCCTGTGGGGACAGTGCCGGGGGGTGAAGGTGTCGTCGTCTGACCCGCCCCGAGGAGGAGAGGAAGGGATAGAGAGAGTGTGTGTGTGTGCACGCGCGCGCGTTGTACTTTCTACGACCATGTCGGCCATGTTCGCGTTTACCACGGCATACAACCCAACGTCATTATCCACGCGTCGCTTCAAATGTCCCTCCCAGGAATGTCGAGGCAAGCTCTGCCGCTGCACGTCGTAGTGGACCGTGGGCGACCCAACTTTGGTCGGACAGGGTTCTTCCCTCTCTCGGATTTGAGTGTTGTATGTATGGCAGCGGAGGAGGAGGGGGGAAAGGCGTGCGCCTGGGCGCGTGTCCGTGCAAAAGCCCCCCAAGACGAAAGAAGAAATCGAGAAAAAAAAAACCTTGCCTTACGCAAGTGCCTAGAAAGGTCCAAAAACCCACCCGCGCCGTGGGCAAGGCCATGCCGCGCCCGACTCTCCACCCCTTCACCCCTGCATAGCGGCACGGTGATGAAATGAGCCCCAACGCGCAAAGTGGCCGTCTTCGTCTTCGTCTCCTCTCGATGTTGGACAAATCGCCAGGCCTGGGGAGAGCGGGAGGGGAAGAAAGAAGTTGGATGCATCCACGAGCGTTTCTTTTGGGTCCCCGGCGCTGGGCCCAGAGCATGAGCCTTCAGAGTGACCATCACACTAAACGTACGAAGTAACATCCGACATACCCCAGGCCCCCCCCGGCTCTCCCCATCTTCTTCTCCATCCTGGGATTCGTTCGTCCCGCATCCCATTCCAAACCCCTCCCCCCCAGTCCGTCCAACCGTTCGGGATGGACCCCCCTACCCTCCCGCCTGGCGCCTCCGCCCCCATCCGTGTTCCCGCGTGCGGAGTAGGAAGAAGCCCATGATCGGGGACTGGTTGGGGTAAGCTGCCTGTGTTTTCCCCCATTCATCTTTATCTTCTCGTACGAAAGCATCCAGACGCGGCCTGCATCCGCGTGACAGGACGCTTTGACGACGACCCTTCTTCTCTCCTCTTCCCCTCCTCCCCCTGTTCCCTAGGTAGGCACAACGTGATGTGCCGACTGTGAAAGCGTCAAAGGGGGCTAACGGCCGTGCCTTCACCGGCGCCGTCGCTCTCTCGTTTGAACGCCCCTACAAACTCGCCGCCGACTTGGTGCACACCGAACCGCCCTAACACTGGGGCTGAAGGAAGTCCGCTGATGTTTCTACAGAGTGGTATGCTTTCTCCCCCCCGCCAGGGCTCCTCTGGTTGCGGGTGAGGGGTTGTCTACATTCGGCTAAGCGATAGGGCCTCGCGTGTTCTGAGGAGGGGCCTCCCCCTCCCCCTAGTCCCGGTGGGTGGTCACGCTCTCTGCCTACCTTTTCCCCCTTCTCCTCTCCCCTCCCCTCCCTCTCGTTCTGAAGAAAGAAAGAAATGCGGCAATGATACGCATGTTTGACAGGCCTCGTCCCGTCAGTCGTCTGATGTTGCTTTCCTTGGCCCGCTCGTGAGGGTGTACATTGAGCCATGGGTCGGCTTCCCCCCGGGGGTGGTGGGGGAAGAGGTGATTGCCTGTTGGTTGGACTCTCTCTCTCTCTCTGTCTCCCCCCCTTCCCCCTCGTCTCTCTCTCTCTGCCAGCCGTACGCATCGATGGGGGGGGTATCGGTACAGGCCCGGGAGTCGCAATTACCACCCTATCCCACCCCCTTTCTCCCCCCAAGGGACAGCACAGAGGCTGGCTACGTACCCGTCACCACCAGTGAGCGGCCCTCTCGCGGAGCCAGAGCGATTCCGAAATGGGGCCCCCGAACGTAGCATCCAAAACGGCCGGCCGGCCGTTGGTGTTCTGGCCCGCGGCCAAGCTGGCCAAGAGCCGCACGTTACAAAACCAGGGCCGCCGAGAGACAGACAGGCTGAGGCGGGCCCTGCTCGTTGGCGACGACGAGGGAGAGCCTGGGCTCTGAGAAGAGATTCTCATGTTCGGGCCCCGTTTTTTCTTGTCCTCTTCGGACGGGAGGGGGGGGGGGACTCGGGAAGGCCTTCCCTCACTTTCCCAGGCTTTCCCACCGCGTCGGAACGAAAATGAGCACCGTGGCCAAGGCGTAGAAGAGGCGCCCCGGGGAAGCACAGGCGGGGTGGCTAACCATAGTCGCGGCGATGCAGGGGTTCGCTATATCCTCTTCCGCGTTTGAGAGCTTGGATTGCCAGGGGCCGCCGCAATGCCGTTCATCCCATCATCACCAACATCAACCACCCCCCCCCTGCGGTTTGAACTACTGTACCTACCCTACGAATATTCTCCGACGGCGAGGCGGAACAGTCGCCCAGGCCCGCGCCCACCGGGGGGCAGGCGATGTAATCTGTCGCGACTCCTCCGTTTAAGCGAGAATCCGGGGTAGAGGTTCGGCCCCTCCCCCCAGCCTATCTATCTGTCCGTAAGGGCTACCTAGCCCTTGGGGTCGGCCGAATGCCCCAGCCGTAGAGGTCCGTCCCCCTCCTTCCCGGTCCCCTTCTACGTCTTCGCACCCACCTTTGCTGGCGCGACACCTCGTAAACGGCACGTGCCCTAAAAATACCACGTTGGGTTTCCATGCTCCCTCCCCTTCCCTCCGTCATGTCACCGTCGCCGTCATCGGGGGACGGGGGAGGGGGTAGCCAACGCGCGTGAGGTACCATCGCTCTCTGCCAGCGGTGCATCTGACATCTCTCGACCCTTAGTTGCGTGGCATGCGTGCGCGCGCTCGCACACGCCATAGGAGGGGGGGCCGCATAACCGAGTGCTGAGTGTCACCTCACGTCGTAGTGAGGAGGGCCGATGAGGCCGCGTACGCCGAGATTAAGGGACGGCGGGGAGTGTTCGCAAGGGAGACGTGTTGTTGGCGTCGTCCTAGCCGGGCCGGCTCTTGCCCGTGGCAGGGGCGGCCGCTCGACGTTCGTGCGCCCTCTCCCCCCCGTCATCCCCGGCGTCGTAATCCCGGGGGACCGGGACCGAGACCGACGGAGCTTCTAGGGAGCGGCACCGATGCACGTAGAACCCGTCGGGCGGGGGGGAACGGATGGCCGTCTGGAGTGTTTATGGCCGTCACTGAGATGGGGCTTGTCCGGACGGATCAGGCCAGGCTTCATTTTGTGCAGCGGCGCGATGACTTACTACACCGCAACAACTCTCGGTTCTTACGAGATTTCTAGGCTGACCATCCTGGGGGGCTGGTCTTTGCCCTCTCTTATCGGCTTACGGGGTTCTCCATGTCCAGCTTGCGCCGGCCCCTTGAAGGTAAAGGGGGCTGGCCGAGTATTCTCCCGCCAAAATACGATATGGATCTCATGTGACGACAGTACAGAGCCGAGGGCCTTGGGTCATCACTGCGACCTCGTGCGCTCGCGTAGGCGGCCCAGAAGGCAACGCGCTAAGGCCCGACACTGTAATGGGCTGAGCAGCTCATTGGGGTGTACTCATTCTCCTAATGCTCAATGTATTACTACAGCTCGGGACATCTCCTTGGTACCATAACGTCTCGCTGCCCGTCCTGACGGCTCCTGATCACAACTCCGAGTCGGGTTCCAAGTGGACACCCGTCTTGTTGCTCTCGTCTCGAAGCCCCGAGCAATCCGTGCACTGCGAAATCGTACGTTCTCAGTCAGGCGCCCTCGGCTGTAGGGGGCGGGGCTTGGTGACGGCGCTTTGGGCTCATCTCAGCCGGACTCGGTGCTCGCCGCGGAGGGTAAATGCAGGAAGGAATTCAGGGCAAGGGTAGACAGGTAATGGGCGCCTCTCGATGCTTACGTTGCTGCAGTTGACGCAGTCCGTGCAGTTGGTACAGTTTGAACACTGGCCATCGAGGTAAAAATCAGTTACGAGCTTCAGCACGCGCGTAAGGGTGCCGGTGAAAAGGGGACCGCCCCAAGTTGTGCCAAGGACGACTCGATGGCTTCAACCAGGAAAAGGAGCCACGTACATCTCGACAGCCGGTGCTGTTCGTACAGTTGGAGCAGTCTACGCAGCCTGCATCTTTGTTAAAGAATATCCGAATAGCCGGATGACCCTTTCCCTGCGGTGTTCCCACGTCTGTGTGCCTCCGCTCGCTTAAAAGATGTACCAGTCGGGGATTGGAGGCAGATTGCGCGAGAAAGACGGGGCGAGTGCAAACCAGCCGTGGTGCCGCTGTACACGGCTGGAGGCTCTCTGCTGTACTCACTCTCGCCTGTTATCTTTGTCAGTCAATTTCTCACCACAGGTCAAACAGAAACCGTCCCCTGTATATTCCCTGTTCGCTCGACCCGAGGCGTCGAAAAACGCCCGCGTAAAAGCGGCATCGAGCCATGGGCAAAGATTGGACACAGACAGAGAGATCGGGGAACACCTACATCCGGTACAATTGCTGCAGTTCTTGCAATTAGTGCCTGTCACGCGGTCCAGCGTCAGCCATATAACATTTGACCCGGAAGGCAGCATCCGGCAGGCTGCCGACGTTGTGCGTTGAGCGTGTTTGCAAGCGGTTCGGCTTCGTAACAATGTGCCAGGGAATGCTTACAGTTGGTACCTAGCGAATCACCTTGGTCAGCATCGGGGCCATTAACAGCCGCAGCAGAAGTAGATACGTCAAGCATGGCCGGGAGCCCGTAGTAGCGAGATGGAGACGGAAACGCATTTGGCCAATGTTCCCATTGAGAGCTGAGCTGATCCGAATGGAAGGAGACGTGTAACCCCATGAAAAAAGAACCTACAGTTGCTGTTGCCGTCTTTGTCCGAGGCCCCCATGGTGATGATGGTGCAGAGCAGAGCAGACCGAGTCTTTTGAGAAGTGGATTGAGGGAAGTGGTTAACTAGGGAAGGGAGGGGATAATAGATGGATGAAAGGCGGGGGATTTGCTAGAGGACCAGCGCGTCTTCTCACGAGGATAACAAAATAGACAACGGACAGTTATTTTATGCTATACATCCCCATCAGTACCCGTGACTAGCACGCGGACCGCGTCATAGGCCAGCGCTGCAAGCCAATGGTAGGATCATGTAAGAGGTACGTGGTTGGCTACGCAAGCTGCCTCCTCATTGAGTGAGTACGTCATGACGACAGCAGCAGCAGGTTACGACGAGGGGAAGAACAGCGCGGGACATGAAGGCCAATGGAGGCATCCTCGCCTTCCTGTTGAAGTCGAGATAAGAAAGGACTCTGACAAGACTCTGCCGGTCAGGTGCTGTCGCTCTAATCCCACCGTCCCGAACCGGTTACGGCCGATCCCAACCGCGAATACCAGTACAGCGTCTCACTCGTATCGGATAAGGTAGGTAGATAAGTACGTAAGTACCCGGGTATCCAATGATGGTGGGGGTGTTGGTTCACGGATTCGTGTAGCGAGTACGCAAACCAAACGGGCAGATGGGGCTGAGAACGCCAGCCTGCTCCAAGCTCACCGGGCTGCGTCATGAGTGAGTTAGGCAAATGCTCTTCAGAAGCCAGTCCTGATGCCACCCATCAGCAACGCTTCTACCTTCTCTCCCTTCCCTAGTGGCCTGTTTCCAGCAGGCATACACAACAACGCATTGGCGCCCCTCAAGCTCCCGACCTTGGAGCTGCGCTGCCCACCGGTGCTTGCAGCCGTCAGAAGGCCGTCCTTGCCCACCGTGACAACCGCCCGGTGGTACTCGGGCCGCTGCTTGTCCAGGGAAAACTCGTGCGACAGGACGACGGGCACCCTGGTCAACCCGGCGGGCGAGACGCCACACATCTGGTGCAGAGCAGGCAGCACGAAGAGATGGAACGTGACGACGGCAGACGCCGGGTTGCCGGGCAGCGAGAAGATAACCTTTTTGACGCGCTCGCCGGCATTGTTCTTCACAGGTACCGTTGCAAACGTAGTCGGTTTCCCTGGCTTCATAGCCACGCGACCGAAGTGGATCGTGCCGCCAAGTGATCTCTCGATGGTGGGTTTGAGCAAGTCGAGCTCGCCCATGGACACGCCTCCCGTGGTGATGATGACGTCGACCCGCCTCATGGCGTCTCTGAGAGTCGCCTCCAGGGTGCCTGGCTTGTCCGCAGCGATGCCCAGATCGACCACTTCGAACCCACTCTCCTGAGCGGCCGACATGAGGGTGATGCGGTTGGTGTCGCGGACCTCGCCAAGCCGTAGCTCGCCCGGTTTGTCGTGCTCGACGATCTCGTCTCCGGTTGACAACACACCGACGATGGGCTTGCGATATGTTTTGACTTCGCCCACTCCAACGGCGGCGAGCAGCCCAATCTCGCCTCCCACGGCCGATATTTGCTCCCCCTTTTGCAGGATCATCGTGTCCACTTTGATGTCGCTGCCCACCTCGCGGATATTCTCGCCTTCTTTAACGTTGTCGGCCAGTATCTCCACTTCTTTCTCCTCCTGGCCATCTTCTGTCATGGTCTTGAGTACCGTATCTTCGACCATAATGACCGAAGTGGCGCCCGGGGGCAGTGGTGCACCTGTGGTGATTCGCGCAATCTGGCCTTCTTTCAGCGCCTTGGCCTCGCCGGGTGCGGCATGGGAAACCGAAACGACGGGGAAGACGCCTTTCATGTTGCCGTCCTTGGGTACGACAACGGCATAGCCGTCTACGATACTCGCGCGGAACGCGGGGACATTGGCCTTTGCCGTAACGTCTTCTGCCAGCACAGAACCGGGCAGGGTCCTGTCGACTTTAGAGCTGACGACCTCGGGCAAAGGGGCATTATCCTTGACCTGAGCTAGAGCATCATCCACAGAGAGCATCGGATACGGCGACTCTCGATTTCTTCGGCTCGGACCGAGACTCGGGTCGTTGGACATCGGGTTGACACCTGGAGCCGTGTGCCTGACAAGACCGCCGTGGCCGTGGCTGTGGCCGTGACCATGATCATGGGAGTGCCCATGCCCTTGCCCGTGAGAATGAGTGCAGCCGTGGTCGTGGGAATGCGAATGGGCACCGCCGGTAGAGGAAATCCCGGCATCTGATTCAAGCTGCTTGACACCACCAGCGTGAAGCGTTCTGGAATCCAGACCCGCGGCTTGTAGGCAGGCATGAGGCAAGGTCTTGACGATGGCCTGTAGGTTCTCCTTGGCGCCCTTGGGAGAACCCGGTAGGGTGACGATGATGGTCTTGTTCCGCACGCCAGCTACTGGCCTGGACATCATAGCGACTATGAATAGGTCAGCACGACACGTTCTGGCATTGGCTGTGCGGAGGAGAATACTTACAGGGCGTCACACCGAGGGAGGCGGCCAGCATGCCATGGACAAGACCAGGCGCCTGCTTGTGGAGGAGTGCAGACACGGCCTATCGCCAATTAGCACCGTACGTTTTCCCGACTACGAACTCGGAGATGCTGACCTCGGGGGTGTTATCGGATACTGCGAAGCCCGTACCGCCTGTCGTGAGGATCAGGTTGATGCCTTGCGCGGAGCTGTCGGCCCATAGCAGAATCTGGCGCTGAATCTGGGCGACATCGTCAGGCACGATCTCAGTCACGGCAACCTCCCATTTCCCTCCTCCCTCCTGCTCGAATACGTTCCTTAAGATGCTTTCCGAGGCGTCGGTGGACGGGTCCCTGGCCGCCGTTGTGGAAACTATTAGAAGAGCAGCCTTTAGCGGGGAACCAGACATGGTGGTTTCGGTGCTTCAACTTCAAGCCCTTTGATCGGAAGAGCAACGGGTTTCTAGCGGTGTGGGCAATGAAAAGTAAATCCAGGGTTATCAGATGGCAGTGAGCTCGTTTGCTCTCTTTCCCCCCCAAATAGCCCAGGCGATATCTTTACGGAAGTTCGTTCCTTGTCCGGGACCGGATCATGGGTAGTGGTTCAAGTGGTGACGAGAGCAGGACGGGCAGCCGGCAAAAACTCCACGGCGGGGTTCAACCTTGTACATAAGCTGAAGTACCACCTGCACTTACCTCATTTACGCTGGGGGAGTAGGAGCTGGTCGGATTCCTTGATACCATTGGTACTGGAACTCCCCGGCTGGAACGGTGTAGCGTACATATGTATATTTTACGACCTTTATGTTCATCCTGAGCTGGCGCTTCTCATTTCGAAGCTGTCGTTCGGCATGAGTTGAGGCTCCAAAGCTTTGTGTCCCAGCAAGTGTGAGACTGAGCTACCAAGCTACAAACTTGAGGCCAAGAAACGCAAGCACCCGCCGGATCCCCGATAAGATATGGCCGCGTCAGAAATTTGGAGCCACTGAGGAGAGGTGGTTTTGTACGCATATAGGCGCCGCATTCCACCCGTCTTCAAAGTACATAACTTACACACCCACTGCTGTCAAGCGTACCGGCTCGCCGTCTCAGCTTCAAAGGGGGCCGGCCGGCACTTTGCATTTGATCAGCATACACTCCATTGCTACAAGCGAAGGCCCGCGACTCCCGCGCGCCTCGTAACCCCACGCCAACATGGTTCGCATCAAGGAGCGCTACCTCCTCGTCAACATCTTGTACCCCAGTGCCATCGGCACCAAACCAGGCGTCCCCGACGTCGTGGTCATCAACCAGCCCACCAGCGACAAGCTTACACCACAGGCGCTTCTTCGAGGGATTCGCGATGAAGTGTCGAGCCTATTCGGCGATTATGGTGCAGGATCTATGGAGGGCGGCGGATTGTCAGGTACGTCACGTTACCTGCATCCATCGATATTTCTATCCCGGCTAACCAGCGCTCCAGTCAAATATCTCTCGGCCGCGACCTCAACCTTCATACTGAGGATTACGCGCGCCCATTACCGCCTCCTCTGGACCGCCCTGACCATGATGGATCATGTGCCCGTTCATAACGGCAAGCCGTGTACCTTTCGCGTCGTTCACGTGAGCGGAACCATACGCAAGGCCGAGGAGGCCGCAATTCGTTGCGGCCGCGACCTGATGTTTGCCGCCAAAGAGCAGTCTGGCACTAAGGACAGCGGTGTGCTGGAGACCATCTTCGGTCTGCCGAGTCGAAGTCGCCGGCAAGCAGCACCCAAGGCTGCAGATCCGCTCGCCGTCGTGGACGCCTCCGACGACGACGAGATGCTGGACTACCATGACGACTGAGCGACGCTATCATGATCCGGGCCTCACTATTTTAATGCCGCTGTCGCCAGTTGGCGGGGGCAGTCCGTCATACGGGTCGTCGTCATCGTCGGGGACCAGGTCGGGCGTGGTAGCCTCGGCCCCGGTGTGCCCCATGCGCTTTGCCTGCTCCTCTTCCTCCTTCGCCTCCGCCGCGTCGTACTCGTCCTTGGCATCAATCCACCGCTCCTGAATATCCTGGACGTCCATCATGGAAGACTCGTTGCGCATGGCAATCTGCCACACAGTATCGTTTGCGCCCTCGGCACCGCCAAACACATACCCCCCCGCGCGGTCGATCACGCGAAGGAGATGCATCATGCTCTTCTTGTTCTCGACGGCCAGGACCTCGTACCGCACAAGCGCGAAATTCTCCACCAGGTCCGCGATTGCCTGGTTCAAGCGGCTGAATCTCTCGCTGCGCAACACGGGCGACTCTTCCTCGAGGCTGGGGAGGAGGTAGTTGAGATCTTGCACCTCGGTATAGTAGTCGAGGTTGAATGGTAGAGGGTCGTAGCCCGCGACCTTATCGATCTTGGTTAGGACGTTGACGTGAGGGAGGTCCATTTGCAGCATGGCGCGAAGGGTGAGAAGTAGGTTGGAGATGTACAGCGACGGTTGGGTCAGGCAGAACGAGTCAGAGAGGTGCACTACGACGAGCTTTGGGTGGTCGGTCAGCGGCAGGACGACAGACATCCAGAGGTCAAACGGGGCTGGCTCACCCTGAAGCCCATCTTCTGGAGTTTGAAGAAGATATTGCGTAATGAGTTATGGTGGGTATATAACTCGACCTGCCCGGGGCAATCAAACAGAACATACGAATCTTCCAGTTTTCCCAGGCCCTGTTCCAACCACTCCATGTTGTTCTCGAGTTCCTCGAAGGCGTATAATATGCCGCCGTTCGGACCGAGCTGGTCTTCGGCCATGATCTCTTCTAGGGTAACGAGGTCGCGGATGTCTACGGCGCAAGGATAGTTGGTCTTGTCGTTGGCCGGGTCCAGGTTCACGACGGAGCACTCCCTGCCGATGGCGCTCATGAACTGGTGCACTGCGGGGAAGATCACGGTCAGCAGGGTGACGCATGCCAGGCCTCGCTCGGCAGCCGTGACTTACTGCCATCGCAATACGTGCTCTTGCCCGCACCGGGGCTGCCCACGACGAGCTGCGCAAAAGGCATTGTGCAGGGTGCGGTGGGCGCAGAACAGACAAGGGTGAGGTATATGAGACGGGTGCGGCAGTGGATGATTCTCTCCAGTAAATGAGCCTAAGTTAGGATGCGTTTGCGCGGCGGAAGATGATGCGCCCTTGGATTGCTGCTTGCGCTTGTCGCACTGGGGAAAGTTGGAAAGTGCCCAATGTGCCCCTCCGACTGCGATATGTCGCAATGGGTAGAGCGGCTGGAAGCTTCCCTTGCCCCGCCGTAGCCGCTACCTCCGGGCCTGCCAAGGCTGCCAAATTTAGGCGGTGTTGCTTAGCAGAATTTGGGAGCTTCCAATACTCGCGCCAGGGCTGTCTGTTTACTAACATCTTATCGACAACGGCTGAAGCAAGCCCCGGTGAGAGAGCAATACCGCATGCGATCGATCCCCCCAAGGAAAAGAGGTAGACGACACTCCAGCTTGCAGCTTTCCGTACCGGACTTAGAATCCCCGCCCACACCCCCTACCACCCGTCATGGCGCCAGGTACGTCGATTGCCGCTTTTCCGTGAGCCCTTGGCTTCGGCGCGCAGAGAAACAAAAGGCTGACCGCGACTGCGACACCCTTCCCCCTCGCAGCAACCCAATTCGAGCTCGCGCAGCCGCCAAACGATGCCATCTCCGCCATCGTCTTCGCGCCCACGGCGCCGACGCGGCTGCTGGCCTCTTCGTGGGACAAGAATGTCTACCTTTACGACACACACGCCGGCGGCGAGGACGGTGCCCACGGTGCGCTGGTCCGGACCTTTGAGCACCGCGCCCCCGTCCTCGACGTCTGCTTCGGCGCCAACGACAACGAGGCCTTCAGCGCCGGCATGGACTGGCAAACCCACCGCATCAACCTCGAGACCGGCGAGCAGACGGCGCTGGGCAAGCACGCGGCGCCGGTGCGCCGGGTTGTCTACAGCAAGGATCACTGTGAGCGCCCCAGGTCCACCCCTCTTTTCTCGCGTGCCTCAGCGGGCACCCTACTGCGTCGAGGACGACTGCTGACGGCGGGCGTGGCTCTCCAGCCCTCCTGATATCCGCCTCCTGGGACAGCACCTTGCAGGTCTTCAACCCGTCGAGCCCCGACCTCGCACCGCTGACCGTCCCCCTGCCCGGCAAGCCGCACGCCATGGCCGCCTCGCCCTCCAAGGTTATAATAGCCATGACGTCGCGCCTGGTGCACATCTACGACCTCGCTGAGCTGGCCTCGGCGCTGCAGTCGCAGACTGGCAACCCACCCAAGCCTTGGCAAGAAAGGGAAAGCTCGCTCAAGTTCCTGACGCGGGCCGTCGCCGCCATGCCGTCCGACGCCGGCTACGCCACAAGCTCTATTGAAGGCCGCGTGGCTGTCGAGTGGTTCGATGCCAGCACCGAGTCGCAGGCTCGAAAATATGCCTTCAAGTGCCACAGGCAGGCTGATGCCAACTCGGGTGCCGATGTTGTGTACCCTGTCAACGCGCTCGCTTTCCACCCAACCTATGGTACCTTTGCGAGTGGCGGAGGCGACACTACAGTTGCTCTGTGGGATGCCGAAGCGAAACGCCGCATGAAGGTGTATCAAAAATTCCCCGATTCCGTTGCCGCCTTAGCTTTCAGCCCCGATGGCCACTATCTGGCCATTGCCGTGTGCCCTGGTTTCGAGACGGGCATGGAGGATTACAGCGGCGAAGGCAGGACCAAAATCATCATCAGGGAGTTGGGCGAGACGGAGGCCAAGGGCAAAGGCGCCAAATAGTGGCCTGGAAGGTGCTCCCTTGCGAGTTGACCGAGCCAGGTGGGTCGAGGGGAGAGGCCGATTGACATTGGACGATGGGGTGTGTCTTTCTTAACAGGCGAATTGGCGTTGGGGGTGGCTGGTAAAACCACGTATACCAGGAACTTTGACGAATCAGCGGCAACATCTTGCAATCTCTTGTTCCCCCTAGCCCACGCCCCCGTAAAGCGAGGAGATATATGTACTACAGGGCGCAATACGTCCATGTCCCAATATTCTTCAACAGCTCCTTCGATAATATCCATCGTAAAATTATCACATTACCCCGCATCCCAAGGTAGTTGGCGGGTAAAGTCCGACTCCGTCCATAGTCCACTTTCGTCAAGCTTAATACATAGTGGCCTCTTGACAGAAATCAGACGTTGTCTCATAGTTCCCTCTCGTCGCGGTGCTCATTGGAAAACACTCTTTCCAATTGTCCCGGGTCGCCTGGCGAAGTTCGATCACTAAAGGGGCCCCGAGATGATATATCAGAATATCTTGGGTTGATACTGCTCGAGTCGCCATCTTCGATGCCTGTGCCAGCTGGTCCAGAGGCTAGATAACCGCTGTCGGACATGAGAACATCATTGTCCTCGTCTGCATCCTCGTCTGCACATGGGCTAAACTCCTCCCGCCAAGCTCGTACCCGCCGTAGTCCGCTTAGTAGGCTAGTACTTGTAAGATCTTCCGTCTCGAAATTTCGAAAGTCCAGGGGCCCTTTGCCCTGCCAATGGCTGAATTTGAGTGTCGACTGAGGCTCGTACATAACGGCAGGAGGCGACAGCACGGTATTTGGACCGAAGAAACCGGTCACAGAGTGGTTAGTCATGGGTTTTTCGTCTCGCCTGGGTAGAGTACTGTCGACAAAGTCATGTCGTGTCGGCCACACGTCCCTCCTTTCGCCTCTGAGGAGCTCTGATTCCTGATGATAAGCACCATCCTTCCGAGCTCGCTTGCCATGAGCCCGGATACTTGAGCTTCCTGTTCCATCTATTCCGGTCGTGAGCATTCCCATGCCTGGCAACAACGGGGACGTTCTGCGCTTGCGTTTTCCTGTTACGAAGAACAGAAAGTCCGGCTTCGCCTCGGCATCCGAGAACCCATCACCTGGAGCCCATGATTGTTGAGGCTTTGCAGTGGCTTTGGGAAACCGGTACTGGTCAGAGTTGGGTTCCTTTCTGACAAGAAAGGCACCCTTTGGAATATAGCCCTGTTGTTCATCTTGGGGGTCCCTATGACGTCCACGCGCCACATAACACTCACCAAGTATCGATGATTGCGAATTTTCTTTACTTCTTTCCAACGAAGTACGGCTCCCACTCTGTGATTTCCTCCGTCTCCCCTCTGCAATCAAAGCTTGTCTTTGGGAATCCTGTGGTGCCGGGACGCGGAGGACAGGGATTGACAACTCTTTGGGACTTCGTTCTCGAGTGAGACTTCTGGAGAAAGGGTTTGGATGCCGTTTATTGGATGGGCCGCGGTGCGAACTGAAGCGATATCGCGTGCGACCCCTACTTGGAGTCCTTGACCGAGTGGGTACCCGTGAGGAATCCCGCCTCTCTGTGTCGACTCTCGATACATCGTGCAACGAGCTGGGACTTCCACTTTTGCTGAACATCTCCAGTTTTGGCAAGACGATTCTGTTATCGTTTTCGTGGTTGTTGGGGCCGTCGTCTTCATCATTAGATGTGAGCACAATTGGTCTAAACTCGTCAGATACACGATTGACCTTTATATCCAACGAGCTGCCGAGGAGACATCGCTACGGGTTTCTTGTTAAGGGGTGTCTGACCTTTGCCTAGAATTGCCTTCTAGGTGAGAGATGGCACTCACAGCTCTGTGCCTGGGTCTGCTGCCAATATGACGAGGGATCTCGTCTTTTGCAGCACTCGGATTGCCCTTGGAAGTAGCCTGCTGATTTAAAGAGGCGACGCACAATGATATCGCTCTTCTCGGGATGGGTACCGTCTTCTTCGCATCGGATAGCGGAGATAAAAGTGTGAATCCGAAGAGGACGGGGTCTTGCGAGCTGTTAATCGAAGGCACCTCGTGTAGGCCAGTAGAAGATGATCGCTTGGCGTTTCGCGCCATCTTTATCTGGGGATCTGGAACTAAGACCGAAGTAAGCGCGCATACAGTAGATATCGCAAGAATGCTTGTGTAAAGTGACGCGGCTCCTCCTGGCAGGGAACGAGTGCGCAAGCGATAAATTGAGGAATCCAGGTTGGCACGTCGGCATTCTAGCTCGGACGTTCGATATTTGGTACTGGGTGTAGTTACGTAGAACTGGAAGGCGCATGCGAGTACATAAGTAGCTGGTATCATGAGATTTGTCAACAAAAATGGCAGCCCCGGGGTAGCAGAGCGTTCCATAGACCCTTACATCTGGCAGGAGCACACTGGAGGACTCGAGTACCTCTTGCCAACACAACCGTCGGCACTGTTAGGAGAAGCAAGTGGATGACCCTGCATTCTACCAGCCTATATCCATGTACTGGTTGTCTTCTAAGAAACAAGAACGTTCCAGGCACTTCTCACCTGGCATAGGCAATAGATTCGTACGAATGCAAGTGGAAATTATTACTGTAGACGCACTGTGTGATCTGTACATCCATACTAAGCACTTAGATATGCCTCTCTTGGTGAAGGGTGCATATCAATATGGATCCGTGATTGTCTTCGACGTCTGATACGAGCCGTTATCCAGGAGAATTTGCTGTTTTTGTACCAAGTAGCTTGCATCTCGAATTGGACTACGAATACGTCTTCAAGGGAAGAATAATGCATTCCTTGCTTCGGTAAACTCGCTTCGACGGCTTTTCGTAAGGTCCCGTTGCCAAGCAACGCGGGCAGGTGCCTTTTGAATGCCATATCCACCGTGGCTTCTGATGAAGGAGTCTCAACTATTCGCCTACCTTGCTGGGTTTGATGGGCTGTGAGGGGTTAGACGACGTTCTGCCACGTTTCAGGGGTCAAGGGCAGAAATCTTACCTTTGCCTCGGGCACGTAGTCGCAGGTACCCCCCATCTTGAGCAGCCAGACTTCGGCAGGATGGGCAGGGCTTGGACTGCCCCAGAGTAAGTTGTTCGGGAAGCCTATGTCGAACGGGAGGGCACTCTCAATCTCCTTGATGTCCTCCTCGGAAAGGGAAAGAGTCAGAGCCTCGACGTTGGCCTTCAGGTGATCGACGGTACGGCAACCAATGATGGGGAAGACGTAGGGCGTCTTGTGCATGACATAGGCTTGTGCAACCGAGGTGATGAGGGTGTTCTTGCGCTTGGCCACGGCCTCGAGAGCCTTGCTGACTTTGATGTCCTCTTCGGTGGCCTGGACATTCCGGCCACCACCCTGCTGACGCTGCTCATCCGATTTGAACTTTCCGCCGCCGAGAGCCCCCCAAGGGCAAAGCCCCATGCCTTCATCCTTGGCCATAGGAATGATGTCACGCTCAAAGTCGCGGCTGGCCGCGGACCATCTTCCCTGGTACACGCTGAACTGACGCAGTCCGTGATCCCGGGCGTATTGGTTAGCCTTGGACACAACCCAAGCAGGCGTGTCGCTAACGCCAAGGTAGAGAACCTTCCCTTGGGTGACAAGAACATTCAAGGCCTGCGGAGAAGTTAGCGGTGTCGGCGGCGCCATGACTAAAGAGTGACGAGTATTCAAGAATCCACTGACCTGCATCATCTCGGGAATCGAGGTACTGTAATCCCACCAATGCACATACAGCTGTGTTCCGTGTCAGGAAAAGCATCATGTCGCGAGTCGAGATACGGTGCTCACGAGGTCGATATAGTCTGTCTGCAACTTGCGCAGACTGGCTGCTACCGAGGTATGCAAGCTCTTGGTGCCGTTTCCGGTGTTGTTGACCATGATTTCGCTGTCCTGGCCGGCCCTGAAATTGGTCGTATACTTCGTCGCGATGACCATCTGGTCCCGCACCGCCCGCTTCTTCATCCATTCGCCGATCCACATCTCGGATTCCTCAGCTTGGTAGTTGTTGGCCGTGTCAATGAAGTTGCCTCCTTGAGAGTAGAAAAAGTCCAGAATCTTCTCGGTTGTTTCCTTGTCACAAGCTCCCATGAGATCCTTCCAGGCGTCGCCAAAATTCATTGCACCGAGGCAGAGAGGACTAACACGGACCGAAGCCGTAGGGGACAAGATACGATAGCGAGCCAGAGGGCTCTGGGCAGGAGGGGCCAGAGGCAGCGGAGATTTAGCGGGAGGAGCCATTTTGAGTGTGGAACAGGTTAAACAATGGCAGACAAGTGGGTATTGGTAAGTGGTATTTCCTCTGGGGACTTTTGACGCCCAAAGAGCTGCCGGTCAGAGAGCCGAGCTGGTTGTTCGATTAGACTTGAGGCTCCCAGCACGATGGATGGAGGAGAAGAGTGTGTGATTGATGAAGTGTTCAGGCAGTCGCGAGGGCTAGGGGGCAGGCGACATGGATCTTATTGCAACTTTCCGAGAACAAAGTTACGACCTCGAAGCGGGGAAAAGAGGGGGTTGGGTTGAAGATACAGGCGGGTACGGATGTTGGAAGGGGCGGCGGCCGATGGATATCATACCTGTATATCGTACGTTCTTGCTGCGGAATTCGTTGCCGTTTACGTTCAACTGGAATGGGGCGGCAAGAAGGAAGGATCGGGGTCGCAACCCATATCTCCAAGGCCGGTAGTCATGGGGACTTATACCCAGTCTCCAAATCCAGCTGTCTGCCCGGACTCCGGGCATATTTGCCCCCGAGGTAGGGAGCGGGTGTTTACCGCACGACTTCAGAGCATTGTGGAAGGCCAGTGCATGATCTCATGGAGAAGCCTCTCGGCCACGCGCAGTGGCCAATCAGCTACACATCTGCCGTCTTTAACTTTCTAAAACTGGGGTCACTCGCAGTTAACCCAGCTTAAGTCCGATATAGAGGTAAGAGGTACTCAACCCACCATCCAGCCACGGTGCTTTCGTGCCCTCCCTTTTGTAGATTCATAGAAGTCTGGTTCTGTTAACCCCGGTGCTAGCATCGGAGGAGATCCATACGCCATGCAATCTCTGGCAAGGATCCGGGGTTGCGGGGTTCTAGCGGTATACTGTTAAGCTCCCCGCCTGTGGACTGCTTACGCACATCTGTTATGGTAGGGTCTATCTGGTAAGCACACGCGGGCTTAGAGCTCCCATTGAAGCCGTCTCATTCGAAATCCGGAATGGACAGGCGGGGGCGAAAAACTGAGGATTCATCATCGCTCTGGTCCACGAAGCCGTTCACGCGTATCGCTGCGGCGAATGCCATGGTCTTGCGGAAATGACGGGGAGTCGTTTCGATCTAAAACCCCGCCCCTCCGGCCCGCTCCGCTGTAGCATCAGGATAGGCGGCGGTCGGCACCAACCAACACATGTCAGACAAATTAGGTACTATGTCTGACTGTAAGCTGAGCGAGACTAAAATGTATTAACAGCCAGTGCTGA
The DNA here is from genome assembly GCA_018287875.1 of Nigrospora sphaerica. NCBI lineage: Eukaryota > Fungi > Ascomycota > Sordariomycetes > Amphisphaeriales > Apiosporaceae > Nigrospora > Nigrospora sphaerica. The sequence continues at coordinate 6,340,256 of JAGVVL010000002.1, forward strand.
CGTGAGAATGATCGGCGACCCAATAGCTGGGCAACTAGCAAAGAGGGCCTAAGTGGAGTTTGTCCCCCACCAAAAGTCGAGACTAGTTATGAATGTAAATAAGAGATCCAGCCATCACCAACGCAAACAACAAATTCCCGCTTGACGCAGTGGTTAGCGTGTCGTGTGAGTAAACACCGATACATCATGATTTGTTGGATGCCGTAACTAACGCCAAGAAGTCTTATATTCATTGGGTAACCAATCAATATGATAGAAATGCGAAAGTCGCCAGTTCGACCCTGGCAGTGGGAAACCATAATCTTTTTTTTCTTTTTGCCCCATTCTCTCCCACTGCTCACGCCAGCTGGGCCGCCGTTGTCATTTTTGTTTTCTTCTTTTCAACTTTCGTCACTCGACGTGCCTACCTCCTGCTCTGGCACGTCACTCGGCGAGCTTGGATACGTGGCGCCCACTTTGCCTGTCCAGCCAAGTTTCCACTCATAGTTGCGGTTTTGTCCATCGACGCCGTCGAGGCATGGCGATGTGGTAGATAATACAAGAAGTTGATGGGCATCTGAACAATCCGCCGGGAGCCCAATCGGCTTGTGTACTTCCTCACGCGTGGAGCCAAATCTACGTTGTTGCCTGCGAGACAGTTTCCTGAGGTGCTCATACGCCATAGCGGTTTAGGCCAATGCACTCAGTGCTGAACGACAGGTCTGACGAGGTCTGCGTGCGCCGGTATCCCGAAGAACGTCTCGGCCTCGTAAAGCCGGCACATAGTCAGCTTCTAACTAACGAGAACGTGATTCCCAACAGTGGGTCCGATTGGTAGGCGACAACGCCCAACATCATGATGCTCACGAGTGGACCCTGTAAGACTGGCTGCACTTTCTGGAGCCCGCCGGTCTCAAGATCATGGAAGTCTTGAGCGGCGGCAACGGGAAATCCACTCGAATGTGAGTTGGCTTGAGGCGACGGCGGTTAAATATGAACAGAGAAGCCCACAGACGGGCGCATAAAGCCTGCTACTTAGGGAAGAAGTGTACCGGATATCGTGAATCAGCTATTTCATTTCGATCCAAAGCTATCTATCCCTAAGAAAACACTTCGTCCGCAACGTTCCTCCGATGGCCCGGGCCTCAGAACCATTAGAACGGCGGCGCATCAATAAAACCAGCGCTGGGCAACTCCGCGTGGGGAGTTCAGGGCTTGTGTTTTTGCTTGTACTGAATGAACCTCGAAATATTCAATATGGCCTCGTCCGCACGGGTTCGCAGTTCCGTCTGTGTCCTCTTATCCACCTGCTTAGCGGCCACCTTGAGCTTGGGGGTGACCTCCTCAAAGTGCTTCAGGAACCCATCGCGCCAGAACACTTCTTTGTCGCAGGCGTGCTCTTCGTCACCGTATATGTCAAACAGCTGGTTGAGCGCCTCGACGGCGTCGGCGGTAGGAGTCTCAGGCAAAGCGGTCACGACCGTAAGCAAGAAAACGCCGATCTCGCGATTCAGCTCCATGGGGGCCGGGTCCAGGGCGAGCTGGCCGAGGACGCCGACGCACTTGACACCCAAACTCTGGAAGGGGTCGTCGTTCTCGGCGGGCAGGCTCTTAGAGGCATGGTATAGCGAGATGAAGCGCTTGTGCTCGCCTCCTTCCAGGGGCGTCTGCTCATGGAGAGTGCGCGCGAGGGCCCATGCGAGACTCGTGACGATGGTGGCGAGCCCCACGTCGGAGGTGTCGCTGGAGAGAACCACCGCCACAACCTGTTTCCAGACCATCTGGGCAATGGGTATCCATGCTTTTAGGATGGTTTCGTTCTGGGCGTCGGAGAAGTCGAGACACGATACAGTCCAGGCGATATTGCTGAGCGTCGTCACGGCGTGAGTCCGTATCAGCGAGCTGGATGCCTCGTTTTCACGAGGAGACTGAAAGGTCTTGATGACCTGGGGTATCGCGTCCTGCATCAGCAACTTCAACGTGGGCAAGTCGTCGACGCCCGAGACAGCGTCGCTCTGGTCATCCGCACCCGTGACCATGTCCATGTCTGCCTCCATTTCGTCTTGATCCATTTCGTCATCTTCCCCTTTGCCTTCGTCGTCCGACAGGCCCTCGTCCTCGTCCTCATCCTCGTCGTCCCCGTCCACCTCCATGCCCTCGTCCTTGGCGCCAGCGCCCTTGAACACCTCGTGCTGGGACTTGTTTCCTCTCATCAGCGATTCTTGCAGACTGGTTCCGATGGATGCCAAGATTTCCAGGGCCAGCTCCAGGACCTCGATAGGATCGCTGTCACTTTGGTCGCTAGGGGCGCCGGCTTGCTGCATGGACCCGCTCAGTGCTGGTATCAGAGCGGCGTCGCTGGAATTTTCGCGGCCGGGGTTTGCATCATCCCACTGCATAACTGTGAAAATGTTGTGGAGCACTCCACAGGCGAGGACGGCGCGCAAACCCCCACCAAGCTTGAAAGCCGCCAGTTGCTTGAAGCATTGGGTGCGGCTGTCACCAAGGATCCTTTCGACAAACTGGCGGTTGTCCTCTGACAGCGTCACCATGCACGATAGCGTGCTGTTGACTACAGCAGTGGGGACTGCGTCACTCCGGACGAGTGTAAACAGCAAGCTCAGGACTTGCTCGTTGGCGGCCACTGCCAGGAGGATGTCATCCTGTGCCTCAGCCAGAGCGGCAAGAATGTTGACCAAGGCCTGAGCGATGTTCCAAACGAGCGTTTGAGCAGCCTGAGGTGACTTGGCGAAAGAGGCCGCGTCGGGCCCGATGACAGAATCGGTAATCTGACGGCGTGTTAGCAACGGCGTGTAAGTACGACAACCAAGGGTACTTGGCGTGGCAGCACAACGCACCTTTTTAGCAGCGTTCTCGATGGCGGTCAGAACATCGATTCGGTACAGATGAACACAGAAGTCCGCCTCCTCTTCCTGGGCGAGCAACTTGAGAATCTCCCAGCCGGCGGCGCGGCCCTCCAGGCCGGCATCGGTGAGGGTCTCGGTGAGGATAATGGGGACGACCTGCTCACGCAATAACAACTTGCGACACTTGGGGTCCTGGATGATGTTGGCAACGGCAGCAGCGGCGGCGCTGCGCTTCCCCGGCTCGGGGCTCTGAAGATCCCGGACGACAGGCAGAATACTCTTCTCCCGAAGCGCCGCCAGCTCAGGATCGGTAGGCGGTTTGACGGGCTTCTGGATGGGGTCTGACCGCTGGGGGCCCCGGGCCCTGTTGCGTCTGGATTTTCCCATGGCGACCTAGCTGAGGTTCAATGATGGTGGACTAGAAGTATAGACCTGAAAAGAAGTGATGTCGGCTTGCGGCGCTTCGCCCAAACATCCATATGCGTCTCTCCCTCCGGCTTGTTAGATTTTGCATCGAACCGTTCAGCCCGGTTTAGCATCCGTTCCCGACGGTTGGTGACGAGAGTGGGGTTCTTGACGGTGCGGGTACAATATCCCAGCAGAAAACGGAAGACCCTTGAGTCTGGTGCAGAAACCTGTGCAAAGAAGATCGGCACTCCGCAGACGACACAATCCACGCACCCGGCGTCGTTGGTCATACATACAGGTACATGCCCCCCGGTGCTCGATGATAATTGAAGAAGAGGTGCCTCATCTTTTTTACTTGGTCGACTTGCCAGGTATGGAGGGCGGGAGCTGGCTTTCTACCCAACCCACACTGCGCATGGCTAAAATGCATTTCGTTACACCCACTGAAAGAGGCTGATGGTTTGTCGGGCTGCCAATCTTTTCTTTAGCTCCAGTCTCCCTTCGCTCACGCACGACTTGTTCACTGTGTACTTGTTCTTGCGTTCGTTAGGTGTTTGCCTGGGTACTACTATGTCATCATCCGCCCTGGAGGGTCGGGACGAGCGGGAGACGATTGCTTTGCACTGGCGACATGGATCTTGAGGCACGCGATCAGCATGCTGGCGGGTATCCCCCTCTGGAGCTGCTACGGTCAGGCACCAGGGCACAGCAAGCAAACCCGCTGCAAATGCACATCCGTACCGTATTTGGGTACCTAGCGAAGGGTGCAGAAGGGTTCTGAACGAGGGGCCCGGCTGGGTACATGCCGTTAGCGGGCTTTCAGTCCCCAGAATACTTACATTAGTACTAACATGTACGATGTAGTTGCCCAAAGAAACCACTACCTCCGCAGGTACGATTCACCCCAGTTCTCGGTAAGATGTAGCTTTTTCATCCACTGCTGCATAAAACCGGCCACTCACGTCGCTTATTTTCCCGTCTTTGAATTTAATTCGCGCTTTACCTAAAATAGAGCAAAGCCCCACAGTAACTAGTGGATAAATGGAAACTTGCCCATCCTACCTCGTACATACAATATGTACGTAGGGTAGTTGTAAGCAGCACCGGAGCTCTACCTACTTAGCTACTGTGACGGGCGGGGGATCGCTCCTTTTGGAGCACTTACAGTGAGTAGGGGTGCCCTTTTGCGTTAGGTACCTCCTCTTGCGTCCCGACTGCTTTCTGTCACGAACACCACCTCCGCGACCGCCGCCGCCGCCGCCGACCGCTGTTCCGATTCCCTTCCGCCAGAAACGGCCGCAGGGGTCTTTACCCGCAGCCACGAGCCCCGGCTGCCAGGTGTTCATTCGCCGTCGGACCTGGGAACTGAATCCCTCCGATGTGCATAGTGTTGCCGTCGGCCAGATAGCACCTTGGCTTCATCTCCCCCAAAAGGCACCCTGCGAGCATGTCTTTATGGGGGACACTACGCGGCGCCTTCTTGAGCGACGAAGAGCTTGGGAAGAAGGACGATGACCACAAGGCCGCAGGGAAACACGGCGCAGGGCGCACTCCTGCTCATTGGCAGCCAGCAGCTCGCGGTCCGGCGCGCAGATCGCTAAAACGCATCGTCATCGCCCTTGCCATTCTTCTCGCCGTTTACCTCTTCGTGCAGAACATACCGACCGACCTGGGGCCGAAACCCTCTCTCCGTCCTACCTATGCTGGTACCAGCGGGACGGGCGGCAAACCCAAGGCGCCGCCGCCGGGTACTGGAAGAGATCGCGCGCGACCCTCCCAGACAGACCCGAGCCCCAAACAATCTGGACAGGAGAGCAGCTCCACGCCGCATGGCCCGAGCGACACCGCGACGAGGCGCACATACAACGCTCCGCCGAGGTTTCTGGAACTAGCAACAACGCTCCATGCCATCAGTGGTACCAATGGGGACTCACCCCGTAACAGAAACGTTCTGTTTGCCGCGTCCAGCCTGAAGAGCGTCGCTGCGTTACTGCCCGTGGCATGCCAGATGGGAATGGAGCTGAGGAACTATGTCCATTTCGCTGTGATGAGCCCGACCGGGACGGCCATGGAGGACCTGGCGAAGCTCAATGGCATTGACGACGATTGCCATATCTTGTTTCACGGTATGCAACCGCCAGATGTGCCCAAGTCAATGTTCAGGTACCCAGTACTGACACACTGCAGATGCACGCCCTGACTTTGTTTCTACGTCGACGGAAGAGCGACTAGAATACAGCGTCTTCCGCGCATTCCGTAAGGCGTAGCCGCTGACCCTCTGGAGCACGCGGACCGGTGAACTGACCCTCCCTGCAGATCATATCCAATTCTATATACACCCCCAGGCCGTCATTATTGATTCGAGTGAAGAGGAAAACGGCTATCTCCAAAGAGGCTCGCGAGCGCAAGCTAAAGCCACTGGCAACACGCTCATCGAGCTGCCAAAGAACGCGGCAAAGAGTCTCGCCTGGATGACCAAACTAGATAGCGCCTCGCTGCATGGTATGCGGAGATAACCCATCCCGTCGCTTGTGGCCCCAGGGCACAAAGGCCCAAGGCTAACATCACACGCAGCCTGGAACAAGCACCACATCGATATCCTCATCCATGCCAACTCCGGGGGCTCTGCAAGCCTTATCAGACTGCTCAGGTCGCTCAGCATGGCCGAATACCCGTCCTCTTCTGTACCGCATGTCACCATCGAGCTACCGCACGACATTGACCCGCCAACCAAACGCCTCCTCGAGTCCTTCAAGTGGCCGCCGGCACACGCTCACAGTCCGCCAAACGCGCGCTACCTTTCGTTGAGGCATCGTATTCCAGTGCACCGCGTCACCGAGGAAGAAAGCTCCTCTCGCTTCCTCGAGTCGTTCTGGCCGGCAGATCCAAAGAACTCCCACGTACTTGTCCTGTCTCCCGATGTCGAACTGTCGCCCCAGTTCTTTCATTGTAAGGTGGCGTTACCCCTTTAGCGCGAAAAGCATGCTAATGCGAAATATCAGATCTCAGGTACACGCTCATGGAATACAAGTACTCGACGGCATCACGTGTGCAGAATTGGGGCGCACGCCTGATGGGTATCAGCCTCGAGCAGCCTCTGACCCCGCTCAGCGGGGACAAGACATTGGATGCCCCCAAACAAACGATGGACACTAAGGCCGATGTACCCATGCCGTTCCTCTGGCAGGCGCCGACCAGTAACGCCATGCTTTTCATGGGAGACAAATGGGCCGAACTGCATGACTTTGTATCAAGATCCCTCGAGGCGCAGCACCGACTGCATAGCACCCCGGCGCTTCTGTCAGAGAAGCTAGTCAGTACACAACACCCCGCTTGGCTGGAGCACGCCCTGAGACTGGCCAGGCTGCGGGGCTACTGGACCGTATATCCAGGAGAAGAGACGGCCAAGAGTCTGGCCACGGTGCACAACGAATTGCACCATACACCCGAGGAATATGCCGAGGAGATACCCAAGCCATTGTTGGCCGACGACGCGACTGACAAGGAAGTCGACGAAGCTATGAGGAGATTCAAGACCGGCACGGAGACGACACTCGCCCCAATTTCTTTGCTCCAGAGCCTGCCGGGGAACGCAGTGCTTGAACCGTTTACTGATATGGTCCTGTTAGCATGGGACGGGAAGAAGACGGATCTTCATGGTCTGGATTCGCAAGTAGCCAACTATCGCACAGAGTTCAAGAAGCAGGTGGGAGGCTGTAGAGGTGACGATACCCGCAAGGTGGTCGACCTCTCAACGCAAGATTTGTTCTGTGCGACAGGTTAGCGGCTCGTTTGGGTTACAGTGATTGCAAAGCATGTCGTTGGCGGCATTGGGCGAAGCGCGCCTTTGTAGAGGCGTTGGTGTCGGAACTAGCCTTGCCTTTGATAATTTGAGACGGAAATAGAGGAGCCCAGTAGCGGCGGGCTTACCTCAAGACGGATCTTATATATACCCAGTTCACTATCACTTTTATTCAACGAAGATGGCAGCATTGGCACTTTGGCACAGCGCGGTCTGTGTGGAGGCTGCCTCCTCCCCAAGGAAACCATCAGCCAGCCACCTCGACCCGGGCAATGACCAGCATGATAACGCAGGTGCAGATGATAGATAGGGCTATCAACGTCATAATCTTGAGGGAGTCAGTACGTAAGATTGCCAGGTAGACCGGTGGGCAGGTCTAAGCTCACCGATTGCGTGACCCAACCCGACTGGACGATAGCAGCCTTCCTCGCATACTTGTTCACCGTTTCTGAAGGCGAGCACAACATCAGTTACACTGGCTGTCCACGTGATGTGAAAGAGAGGCGACGGACGGATGTAGTTCCCTAGGCCCACCATCAGGCAAGCAACGGCCAGCACCCAGAAGGTGATGCCCAGCGGCTTGGCTATCTTGAGCTCCAGCGGAGAGGGCTCCGACCGCAGATGAAAGGACAAGACGATGGCCACAGCCACGATGGCCATGTAGACCGACAGCCTCAAGTAGGCCAGGAACGCTGTACATGGCGTCAGTCGGGCACGGAACGGGGTCACCCCTCGGCCAATCCGGCGGTAGTAGGGCGTGCAGAACGCGTACTTCTCTCGTTGGCGCAATGGTCTCTGGCGTCGCTGGTCTGGTTCTCCAGTAGTAGGAGCCCGAAGAAGGGCCAGCTGCAGAAGGCACTTCTGTCGGGCTCGCCGTATCTGAACGCACCACGTCAATAATGTTTTTCGTGCACGCGTGCGTGAATCGGTCTCGGACGCGCGGCGGCACTGCGTGGCCGTGAGAAGTCCGCCCACACAGCGCACGCTGCGAACCCAGGCGAAAAGTGGCAGGCAGGACTTACACGGGGTCGCCGCGGAACTCGACCGGCTTCGTCAGCTCGGCCAGGGAGAAGGGCCCGCAGCAGGACGCCGAGCACAGCTCTTCGTCGGGGACGGCAGGCCGGGGCATCGTACGCGGGAGCCGGGCCTTCCGACGTCTGGGAGCCACGGGAAGCAAGGACAGGGGGACGCAGAGCTGGCCACCCGAAGGCAGGTAAGCAACGGCAATGACGTGGGGATTTGAGTTGCTGGCTGGGGGTGTCTCTCTTTAAGAGCTGGAGCCTCGTCCCCTGCAGGCTACCTAGGGGCGTATGCGGACGGATGGGACACGTGCGGTGGGTTTGGTTGGCGCAAGTCATCACGTTTTATGTACGGGGAAGAGTTTAAGCAGCTGTCAAACGTCGGGCGTGTGGGGGTGGCCGGTTGGTGCTCGCGCATCCGTGCAGCGCGGAAAATGTTGTTCTTACTTTTTGTCTTTCGATATTCTCTTTTTTTTGTAATTTGTTTACCTCCGAGTGTCATTTGCGCCCGCAGGTGTCGTTTCACCGCTCTATTTTTCTGAATTGTCCTGGTAGGTAAACTGAGTTGCCGAGGTATTTGTCTCGGTATTATGAGGTTCAGGCAGGTAAGTACGGAATAAGAAAGTAAAGGCAGGTACTTCCTAAAAACCCACCTGTCCTGCCTCTTGCATTCCGCCGCTGCACGCATCTGGTTCATGGCACAGCACACATATCTGTGGCTCTCTACCGCTGCTTGGGCTATACCAAACCCTCGAAGGCTTGTACGACTTGCCCGCTTCTTCCTTCCTCTGCCCGTGAGGGCCCGCCGGCCTGCGTGGGCACGCTTGAGCGACTTTTCCACCTGGGCTCGGCGGTTTCAGTCATCATACGACGACGGGGAGCCCCCATCCCCCGCTGACTTCACAAACACAACAGGCCGTGATGGGGGGCGTCGGACCCCGCCGTGTCCGAAGAGGAGCTGCAGTGGACTTTTGCCCGCAGGGATGGGGCTAAGCGGTACCATCAACTCCGTAGTTAGTTACCTAATGGGCAAAAATCCCTGATAGCGGATCCATGTTCGCCTTTTTCGCCATGGGGCCGTGGGGGCCGTGGCGGCGCGCGCGTACATAAGCCACTCCGGAGGGAGCGTCCTGCATCATGCTATTCCCCGGTCCCGGTCCCGCGTCCACTTACTCCACAGAGAGCAAATATGCGATCTCTTTTTCTTATCTAAGGTCCTTTCTCGCCTCTACCGTGACATACGAGACTAACGGGCGACTACTTAATGGCCGCTCTGGCCGCCATCGTGCGTTCTCTATAAACGTCCGACCTAAACGCTCCTACGATCCCTCGGTCTCGTCATCAGCCACCATCCGTGGATCCTCCTGTCACCATGTCGAGCCCACGGCCGATGCCAACGAGGCCAGCTCGGGGGCTCATAGACCTGGCCTCCTCTGTCACTTCTTCCTTCGTGCCCGCCTCCCCCATCGCTCAGGAGATCGTGGCTAGGGATCTTTCCGAGATGCCTTGTGGAGAGGCCATCGATGAAGCATCCGACCACGGGTCCGAATCTGGAGAGGAGACCGGCAACGGCCCCACCCTTTACAGGAATCCCCACGGCATCACTTCCGGGTATAGTCGCCCGGCCGTACTTCCGGATCCTGTCGGAGAGCCCGTACTCACCAAGGGAGAGAAGAAGGAGTCTCGGAAACAAGAACGCAACCTGCTGCGAGACAACCACTTGTTGCCACCGAAACACGGCAGCTCATCGGGCGCCAATGTCGTGAAGCGCGCCTACTGGCGCTTGTTCGGCGCCCAAGCCGGCCCTCTTGTTGGGGACGGGTCCGGTCCCTCCGAGAGCTCCCCGTTGCTGCAAGACCGGCCACTGGATGGCTCAGTGCCTGATGCCGCGCGGCTGGACGAGCAGTGGAATGCCGCCGTTGCATCGGGGACCCTTCAGACTACCTGGCAGAGGGAGGCCAAGACCATTGCCGCCTATTCCCGGTCCTTGATCGTTACATTCATCCTGCAGTACAGCATTAACATGGCCGGCATATTCTTCATTGGCCATATTGGCACAATGGAGCTGGGCGCCATTAGCTGTAAGAGCCCCATCCGGTCCAGTGCACACTACCCTACACGATGCTGACAAGCCGGCAGTGGCAACAATGACGGCCAATATCACTTGCTACGCCCCGTTGCAGGGTCTGGCCACCAGTCTAGACACTCTCTGCAGCCAAGCGTACGGCTCGGGACACAAGCATCTCGTGGGTCTTCAGTTCCAACGTATGGCCTGTTTCTTGCTGTGTCTTTGCGTGCCCATTGCCGTTCTCTGGCTGTTTGCAGGAGACGTGCTGGCCATGATGATTCCCGACGCCGGGGCGGCCCAACTGGCGGGCCTCTATCTTCGTGTCACCATCGCCGGTATCCCGGCCTACGCGCTTTTTGAGTGCGGCAAGCGATTTGTCCAAGCGCAGGGGTTGTTTGCCCCGACGACATATGTGCTCCTCATCATTGCCCCCCTGAATCTCATCCTGCTCTGGCTGTTTATTTACCAGCTCGAATGGGGCTTCATCGGGGCGCCTCTTGCTGTGGCCATCACGCAGAACCTTATGCCGGTTCTACTATTCCTCTACGTGGCCTGGGTCGACGGATCGCAGTGCTGGGGCGGATTCAGCAGTCGAGCGTGGACGAACTGGGGTAAGCACCGCCGGACCGAGCATCGAGCTCAAGACTTGGAGCTAACAAAGAGCTTCCAGGGGCCATGATACGGCTTTCTGTTCCTGGCATGGTCATGGTGGTGGCGGAGTGGCTGGCGTTCGAAATTCTGACGCTGGCGGCCAGCCGACTGGGCACCGAGTACCTGGCGGCGCAGAGCATCCTCACGACACTGACGACCATGACGTTTCAGATACCCTTCCCGTTGTCGATTGCGGCGTCGACCCGGATCGCGAACCTCATTGGTGCGAACCTGGTGCAGAACGCCAAGACGTCGGCCAAGGTGGCATTTTTCGGGGGATTTGTTGTCGCTGTCTTCAACATGGTTCTGCTCTCGACGCTGCGGCATCAGCTACCGCTGGCTTTCACTTCGGATAAAGACGTGGTGGCGCTGGTGGCCGAAATCATGCCTTTGGTCGCCGTGATGCAGGTGTTCGACGGCATGGCGACCATGGCCCACGGTTTGCTCCGGGGCATCGGCCGACAGCATTTTGGCGGCTACGTCAACCTCCTGTCGTATTACTTGGTCGCGCTGCCCATCTCGTTTGGCTTTGCGTTCGGTCTGGGGTGGAAACTGACGGGACTGTGGTTCGGTGTCACGGTTGGCCTTTTCCTGTAAGTTGCCCCCCCCCCCCCCCCCCCCCCCCTTCTCGTCTCGTTGCCACCTTGATTGGCTAACGGGGCCTCTTCAGGGTCGCTACAAGCGAGTACCTCTATGTCTACCTCGTCGACTGGGAGCATTCCGCCCGAGAAGCGGAGCACCGGAATGCGACAGCTTGAGGCGGCGGTTTGGCGAAAATTCGGCATTTGTCCGGGCTCGGTGTTGGTCGCTTTGCCGCCCTGAACCGTCCGTGGGACGGTCTAGACACAGCAGGGGGTGAAGTGGCGGACTCTTCTCCCAGTGGCGGGCTCCTCTCTCCCCACCAGTATCACAACGGGTTGGGGAAATGGTATACTTAGGTAGTTTCTTCGATGATACATCGGATTAATAGCAACTGTCCCGAACGAGGATAAAGTCACGGGCGACATTTGCCACCAGGGGTCGGCATTCTACTCAGCTACGGAGTACGGCCGGGGGGCTACGTTTTGGGGTTAGTATCCGATCAGGTACATGTACCTGTTCAACGTTAAGTAATTTTAGTGACCCTGGCCCCCTCAACTCTTTGTTTATTCGGGGGCCGCACTGCGCTGCGGTAACCTTCGTCTTCTCCCGTGCCATGGCATTGAACCGTTTCCCTCAATGCATCCCTGGATCCGTGTAATACCTTCCACAAACAGTACCCAATGCATTCAATCGACTGTGTCTACACCCCTCGTTCATTCGGGGGTCTCGGGGATACAAGGGCAACCTTGACAAGGGGGGCAGGCGCTGAAGGGAGGGGAGAGAGGGTCCCCTTGAGCCCCGCCAGCCCGGAACCAGTTTAATCTGATTCATGTCTCCCGATCCCCAGTTCGAATAAAGCCAACAGGCGCCCCAACGCTCCTCTCCTGGCCGCCGTTGGCTCGATTCCCACCGCAACTAGAGGACACCAGAGAGAAACCTTAGCAGACGAGCCATCATGTCCACGACGACAACCACGACCACCACGGCCACCGGGTCGGGGCCCATCACGGCCGAGAACATGCTCAGCCTGTTCCCCGACATCGACACCACGTCGACGGCGCTCGAGGGCCACGATGAGGAGCAGATCCGGCTGATGGACGAGGTGTGCATTGTGCTGGACGAGAACGACGTGCCCATCGGCACGGCCAGCAAGAAGCTCTGTACGTGTGATCCCCCAGGACAGGTCGGGCGGGGCGGCGGACTGACAGCGACGCGACAGGCCACCTCATGACCAACATTGACAAAGGCCTGCTGCACCGCGCCTTTTCCGTGTTTCTATTTGACGACCAGAACCGGCTGCTCCTCCAGCAGCGCGCCTCGGAAAAGATTACCTTCCCCGACATGTGGACCAATACGTGCTGCTCGCACCCCCTGCACATACCCAGCGAGACGGGCTCGACGCTGCCCGAGGCCATCGAGGGCGTCAAGCGCGCCGCCCAGCGCAAGCTCGAGCACGAGCTCGGCATCAAGAAGGAGCAGGTCCCGATCGAGAAGTTCCATTTTCTGACGCGCATCCACTACAAGGCCCCCAGCGACGGCAAGTGGGGCGAGCACGAGAGTAGGTTCTTTCTTCCTTGCCGTGGGGGCGTCGTCGCCTGCGATGGGGGAAACCTGTCTGGCTAACCTCCTTGTGCCCAGTCGACTACATCCTCTTCATCAAGGCCAACGTGGACCTGGATATCAACCGGAACGAGGTGCAGGACACCAAATACGTGACGCCCGACGACCTGAAAACCTCGTTTGCCGATCCGAAGCTCAAGTTCACGCCCTGGTTCAAGCTCATCTGCGAGTCGATGCTGTTCGAGTGGTGGGCGCACCTCGACGCCGGCCTCGAGAAGTACGAGAACGAGCAGCAGATCCGTCGCATGTAATATCAGCCGCACGCGTGCGCGAGATGCAGGTGGCCAAGAGGTGGACACGTGCAGGACAGGGGGACGGTGGAGGAGTAATTTATACACACAGCCCAGTCACGCACCGTTTGGTTTTATTTCCCCCCGACGGCGTGCAAAACTGCTTTCCAAGATATCCGCTCTACTGGACTGACTGCCCCAGGGCCGCTTCGCCTTCCGAGGCCCACTTGTAAGCTACTCTTCACGGAGCCCCCTGTCTCGTGGCTTGACGATCGGTTCATGGGTTTCGATGATGTGACGATATGGTCGGTGTTCCACGCAGCCGCCCTGCCCGGTTTGGGGCCTGTCCCGTGCCTAGGCCGCCGGGTGGTGCTGTGCTGTAGCTGCAGCAGCAAGTCGTCGGTGGGCATGAGCCTCTTGGCGTATACTTATTTTTTTACGTGCCCGGAATAAGAGGTACACGTGTTGGTCATGATGTACCCCTCCCTACGCACAACAACAGTTGAGGGGATAGAAAGGGAGGGTGTGAGAGAGGCAGGGAGGAAACTGGCGATCCGGAGCGACCCCTTGTCGTGTGCTGCATCGGTACGGTGGCAATCGTGCCAGCGATGCCCGCCAACAAGACAGCGGCACATGATCTTTGGCGCGGTGCAAGTGTGCATGCCTCTCGCAGCTGCAGGTGCCGGCTTTAACGTCGTCGAGACCGGTACCGCTGTGAGTGGCCCTCGCAGCCGACGACTCAGAGTGGGAGGTCGGTGATTGGCTGCCTTGGCCTGGATGCGGCATCCCGTGTCAGCCCCGGGAGGGTTTGCGGCGCCTCGCCATGCGTGGTTCGCTAGCCGCTGGAAGGGAGGCCGGCATCCGTACCAAGGCATGCCCAGGCATGCCCGCCGTCGCATAGGATCGGATGCCCTGGCCTGGCACATTACGTAGCCCGGACAGGGATGGCTACGGATACCCTCCTCTCTATTCTCCCTCCCTTTGTTTCTTTCTCTCCTTCTCTGTCTCCCTTTCCATCCCCTCCCTGCCCCTCCTTCTCTGATGCCCGGCCTCTCCCCAGATCTGCACGTCCTCTCCGCACAGCCTTGGCACGCGCCCATATAGTCCGCCTGTGCGTACGGGCCCGCGGCCGTCTATAGGTCGGTCGTCGGACCCGGCCAATAGAACGCCGACGGCGACGGGACGTAAGACAAGGGCGGGCCGTCCGACTGTCCGACGCTGTTCGAAAAACCAATGGTCGAGTGCCGGGCATCTCTAAGTCATAGCTACGTAGTGTGCTGTCTTGCACTCTCCTCCCCTCCTTTCCCCCCGTCTCCCACGGTGGCATCAGCCTCCTGCAGCCATCCCACGCGGGTCGTCGTGATGGTGCTCCCCTTCTCCCCTCCCCCCCAACTGGCACGGGGCCAGGCTCGCTCTGGGCCGTCCCATCTTAAATGGGCCCCGGACCCGGACCTATCGTCCTGACCTTTTCATCTCCTTGAAGGCACCCGACAATCACGAGACCACCTACTGCCCGCGTCCAGTTTCGACCTTGGGTCACCAGGAAACCTCGAAGCCTAAGAGGCGTCTTGTTGCCCGGATCACCTATCGTACTGACTTCGCGATACTGGGGTCTGGACATTGCATCGGCTCGCCTGAACTTCTCGCTTCATCCGAACCCCGTCTTGGCCTTGCCACTCTTGCTTGTTGCCGCTATACTTCTGTTGCAACTCGGCTCCCCTTTTCCACTTCCACCGCCGTCGTTCCGGCGCGGACTTGCATCTCGTTGATCTTTTCGCGCCCTCGTGTAAATCCTACGCCCTCCCGTCGCGCCGACCCTCCGCCACCCCCACCGCGCCCCCGAACCTCCCTCTCGTGCCCCTCCTCTCAGATACCCCTCCCGAGGCACAAGCTACATTGATGTCTGTTGACCTCCGAACGAGCCTTCACTGCCTTCGCCACCCGAGGAGGTTTATGCCCGTCTCGAGAAGCCAGCTCTCAAGCGTCCACACGGGCGACAGCATACCGAATATACCCAGTAGTAAGCGACGTAAGTGCAGACGGGCGACGAAATACGGTGCCCCAGCCCGCCCGGGGAGGAGGGAAGAGGGAGAGGGAGAGGGGGGTGGTGGTGGCATGTAGTGCGTGGCAGGGAGCGTGGAAACAGAGAGACGTGGAGAGACAGAGAGAAAGAGGGAGGGAGAGATAGAGAGGGAGGGAGAGAGAGAGGGAAGGGGCCCCGTGGCATCGAAAAGGGGAGGGTGGGCCGGGGCTGCCCGGCTTCCCCGACTTTTCCGAAGCACCGGCCGACCGAACCCAAAGGGCCCCCGCGCGCGCTTTTTCCCCGTTTTGGCTAACCAAGACGGCGTACCGGCTGGGCCCGGCGCAGGCAATCAAGCGTGAAGAACCGGTGCTCCCCCCTTCCCCCTCCGCCCCGGCCACCACCATGGAGAACCCGGCCCGCAATCCCCCGTCCGCCGACGGCCTGTCCTCCTCCCTCCTGCCCGAGGCGTACCGCCACGTGCGCCGGCTGAGCCTCGCCGAGCACCGCGAGGCCGCCCTCTCGCTAGCCCAGGCCTTCGCCTCCGACGACCTGGCCCGCTACCTCGTCGGCGCCGAGGACCCCCGGCTCGACGACCTGGCCCTCTGGCACCTCCGTAAGCCGGGCTTTCCGGGGATGGATTTCTTCCCCCCCTTTTCCCCACCGGCATTGCCCCCTTTCCCGCGGCGCCCCTCTTCTCCCCCCCCCCGGGAGATTCCCTTCGTCGTTCGTGGCAGGCACTGATTCCCGAGTCTGGCAGATGTCAACATCATGGACTACGTCGTGTCGGCTCACTGCCTGGAAGGCTTGGTGACGACCATCGGCGGCGACTATGAAGGCGTGGCTCTCTGGTGAGTACCGTCCGTCTCCTTCTTCTGCTTCTTGCCCCCTTTTAGGGGTACGGAAAAAGGGGGGGAAGGGGTGGGGGATCTTAGGCAACCCCCTTTCCCCAGAGCACACAGGGGAAGAGAGAGACGGGGTGGGGAAGAGAGAAACTGACGAGGGCGCGCCCCAGGATGACGCCGGGCAGCGGCAACATGGACGGCTGGTGGACGACGCTGCGCAGCGGCATGTGGCGGCTCTACTACCAGCTGTCGGCCGAGGGCCGCCGACGGTACTACGACGAGCTGATGCCGCTGCTGCACGACACCAAGCTCGACGTCATGGGCGACCGCGACGACGACTGCTACTACCTCGTGTACCTGGGCACCAAGCCCAGCGCCCGCGGCCGCGGCTACGCGCGCAAGCTGATCGAGGACATGGCCGCCAAGGTACGTAACACGCCGCGCGCACGGCTCCCGGCATGCTGTACCCGTACATCTCGCACCGCCCTTGCTGACCTGTCCCCCCGTCGGCCCGCCCCGGACGGAAAAGGCGGACGCCGAGGGCCGTGCCATGTATCTCGAGTCCAGCTCGCTCGGCAACAACGCCTACTACGCCAAGTTCGGCTTCGAGGTGGTCAAGGACATCTACCTGGGCGGCCGCGACGTCCGCATGTCCATCATGGTGCGTGAGCCCCGCCAGCCCGCGCAGCACAAGACGGCGGCCGCGACGCACGCCGCTAGCGGTCCCGTGCTACGGGCCCGCGCCGCCGCCGCCGCCACCACGACGGCGACGGCCACGCCTACGCCCGTCGCGAACCGCCACGTCATGTGCGGTTTCAACCGTGTGCACTGACAGGTGCTTGTTGCCGCCCTGGCGTGCCGCCCCATGGTTCTGCCCGGGCCCTCTCCGTGTGCTTGAACGCGCCTGTTTATATTCTTGTGTTAGTACCGTCTCTTACGCATCCACCCCAGCTCCTCTGGTCAGCCAGACTAAGGAACGCATGCGGCCCAGTGGTCACTTCCTAGGACCGCTCGTTTCATCCACTTAATGCTCTGCGATTCACGATGACCCGTAGTAGGCCGGGCTTCCCCCAGACTGTTCCCACCGAAGCCTAGACAAGCAACCCGTGGTCTTCATTACTTTCTTTTCTTTTTATTTGACTTGTGTCTGGATGGTATCGTTAGTCGATCATTTCATCTCACATCCCTCTAGTGCTTCAGAAGCTACCGACCATGCCACTCGTTGATCTCATGCTCGCTTCATTGACTTGTAAGCCACCCGTGCCGCATCCAAACGAGGACATACGCGCATTCGTAGGT
Organism: Nigrospora sphaerica; assembly: GCA_018287875.1. Classification (NCBI taxonomy): domain Eukaryota; kingdom Fungi; phylum Ascomycota; class Sordariomycetes; order Amphisphaeriales; family Apiosporaceae; genus Nigrospora; species Nigrospora sphaerica. Next base: position 6,357,646 of record JAGVVL010000002.1, read on the forward strand.
AGCCATGACACCGCTCCGTGGCGGGCGGAAATGGTTGTTCCCTCGCGTTAGATTGCTTATGCCGTCGCCCGTCTATACACCGACACCCCACGTATGTCGGACTAAACGTCCAGAACAGCATAGGTTTCGTCATCGACCGTGGTATAAATTCTTCCTGGGCTCACCAGCTCCTCGGCGGCGGCCAGGGCTTCGCCTATGGATAGGCCGGCGCCCTGTGCGATAAGGTTGATGTGAATGCCCTCGCTGCCGCCCGACTGGTCGCTGAGCCACGTAAAAAATTTCCTAGCCTTGGGCGAGAGCCCGCGGAGAAGATCTTGGTTCGTGCGGCTGTCGTTTCCTCCGTCTACAAACATGCTGTCATCGTCTCCACCCGACTGTGCCTTGGCCCGGGGCGCGCCCTTGGTGAGGAACAGGTGAACGTAAGTTGACTCGAGCAGGTGGTACTGGACCTCGTTGTAGTCCTCGATGGGCTTGATAACGTGCGCGCCGACGTGGCGTTTGTTATTGAAGCTCTTGAGGCGACCCCATACGCGCACGTAGCTATCGAGAGGGAAGGCGTGTTTATGGGCCTCGTCCTGCTTGTCGGCATCGAGCCACAGCTTGACTTCGATGACGCCGGTGCCATCGTCGAGGCGAAAGGTCACGTTGGTCGTCTGAGGGGAGATGGCCCGCACCATGCCCACAAACGTCACCTGCGTCACCTCGTGGCCATCGATGCGGAAGGGGGCATCCGGGAAGGCCTGTTCGGCGTCGATGATCTGCTTAATAGTGACGGGCCGAAGGGTGTCGTCGCCGTAGCCCTGCGCGTACGAGTGAGTTCAAGTCGGAGCGGTCGCGGGAGCGGTCGCGGGAGTGGGAGCCGAGCGGTTAGATAGTGTTCCTCTACCGACCTTTCCTGCTGACTGGCTGCCGCCTTGCGAGCCGCCGTAGACGAAACCGCCGCCGTCGTTACCACCCCAAGAGTCTGGTGTCGGTGACTGTCAGCTTGGCCCCAAGCTGAGCTATAGCGACACCCGGGCGGGGCACCTACCGCTCATGATGCTGGCTGTCCGTATATGTGGATAATGAAGAGTTCCTGACGATGGGCAGGTCGGGGTGCTGGACGTCGTGCTTCGAAAACTGGCTGGGTGTATGTGTTTTGGTGCTTTTGTGGTGGGGTTGGAGAGAGAGACAGAGTAAACGCGTTTGGTGGCGTCCAAGACGCGACTTGAACATGGTGGGTCGCAAAGCGTGTAAATTGGTTTTCCGCGTAGCGAAGGTAGGTACGCAAAGGGGGTCCGTGCCCGCTGATGATGGACTAACGGAAGAGGACTATGTACTCAGTACTATGAACCAAGAAGGTCCGTCGTTCCCGTCTTCGCGCGGAGTACGGAGTAGATATCGTGGAGGAAACCGTATCCAGGCCGACCTTCGGTTCGGAGGCAATCGGCAGGGGTGCCGAAGCAAATTGTATTTATTCCCCCAGGCATAATCCGTTGCCATAAGTTACACAGCACCGTTAGATGGTCCTACCCAAAGCGGTACCATTTACCAGGGCTGGTACGAAGCAATCGGTGCCATTAGTCAGACGAAAGGCAGAGAAGCGCACATGTCACACAACCGCGGGCGTGAGATAAGCAGAACCAAACTGTCGGCCAACCCATTCACGGATCATCGCCATTGCCAACCACCCGCGGCCAAGTAAGTGCAAGTGAGGTGTTGTGACCAGAATTCGGGTGCATTCCAACTTGCCCGTGCCCCAAAAATGCTCGTACCTTTTAATACGCGGCCCGTGGCGAGTGGCCATGCGCGCGGCTCAATCATCGTGTCATCCCCAACTGCCCAGATCCGCGGGCCAAAATCCGGGGCAGTCCCGTGCTCGAGGTCCATTTCAGGAGATCCGCTTTCTCTCCGGTTCCTCCACCCTCCTCCACATTCAACCAGCCTCGGCACTTGGGCCTCACATTGTCCGAACATACCGACCAACCTTCCATTATCTTCTGGTGCTTCCTCGTCATCCCATCGTCGCCTCACCCTCGGCATCTTTCCTTTCGCCGAGCGCGTGCCTCCTGCTGCTGTCCGGGGCGCCAGCGCCGATCCCTAACTATATTATCTGGCGGTCCGAGTTGCTATACATAGCCCGCTCCCGACTTCGTCCCCGCCACCTTAGCATCTAGCTCACCGGCCGAGGCCCCAAACCTACAGTGGGCGCCCTCCACGAAAACAGCCCATTCCATTCACCGATCACTGCCATCCGCCGAGCGCGCATAGCTCCCGGAACACCATGACTGGTCCGGCGCAGGCGACGACGGCCCCCGTCATTCCTCTGACCAAGGGCAGCGTCCTCTTCCCGGGCTCCGTTCTCCGCATTCCCGTGCCGCCGACCCGCGATGACATTCCCGCTCTTCTCTCCAACGTCTATACCCGAGCTACTCAGAGCTCGCGGCGAGTTGACCAGATCCCCGTCATCTGTGTGCCTCTAAACTCACCACTGCTTGGCCGCCGCGGCCAGCTCCTAATCGCCGAGAACCCCGACAAGTACAACGAACTGCTCGAAGCCGATGCCAACCATATCTCCAAGGAGAAGCTCTTCGACTACGGCGTCACGGCCAAAATCACGGGGATACAGGGTCAAAATGGCGGGGAGTTCAGTTTGCTGGTCCAAGGCGTTGGCCGCGTCGCCGTCGACAAAGTCACCCAGGAACAACCCTTCTACGAGGCCAAGGTCCGCGCCCACACCGACGTGATACCGCTGGCCGATATTAAGGGCACTGGCTATCAAGACCTGTTTACCAAGCTCAAGTCTTTGTCGCTGGAGCTTGTACAGTTTCTTCGCGTCTCGGCCTTTTTGCTGTCGGCAGCCTCGTCGGCCGGTCTGAACCCCTTACTATCCAGAAGACTGAGCGTGCTCATACAGAGAAAGACGGCTAACGAGGGTGGCTCTCTGGCCGATTTTATGATGAACATTGTTGAGGCCTCGTTCGAGGAGAAGCTACAGGTCCTGGCAGCGGTGGAGCCTCAGGAGAGAATGCAAAAGGTCATCGATCTCCTGGAACGTCAAGTCAACGAAATGAAGGAAAATATCAAAATCACGGCCGTCTCGAGCACACCCATCTCCATTCGGATCGACGGCGATGAAGTGGACAAAATCACGAACACGCGCAACAGCCGCAAGGGGCAAGTTCCCATGCTCAACATGCCCCCCGGCAGCGGCTTTAATCTCAACGGTTTGACGGGCGGGCAAGGAGACCAGGCCGAATCCGACGACATGCAGGAGTTAGCCAAGAGGATCGAGGATGCCAAAATGCCCCCCGAGGCGGCCAAGGTGGCCGAGAGGGAGCTCAAGCGCCTCAAACAAATGATGCCGGCGCAGGCCGAGTACCAGGTCATTCGGACCTACCTCGAAACTCTGACGGAAATTCCCTGGTCCGTCACGACCGACGACCCCATCGGTCCGGGTACCCTGGAACAGGCCCGGAGGCAGCTGGACGACGACCATTACGGCATCGAGAAGGTGAAGAAGCGCCTGCTGTCGTATCTGACCATCGTCAGGTTGATGCAGTCGGCCAACCAAGCCGTTGACGCAGAGATCAAACGAGTCGAGCAAGAGACGGTCAACCTCGAGTCCAGCAAGAAACCGGCCGAAAAGGGCACGGCACTGGATCCCGAGCTGGAGGAGAAGATCAAGGCCAGCGGCGTCAAGGTGCAGATGCTCAAGAGCAAGCTTCGGGGCGAGAAGGCGCCCATCTTGCTGCTCGTCGGCCCCCCTGGCGTAGGTAAGACGAGCATTGCTCGGTCCATAGCGACGGCGCTGGGACGCAAGTTCCACCGCATCTCTCTCGGCGGCGTCCGGGACGAAGCCGAGATCCGGGGTCACCGCCGAACCTACGTGGCAGCCATGCCGGGGCTGATTGTGCAGGGCCTGCGGAAGGTCGGCGTGGCCAACCCCGTCTTCCTACTGGACGAGATCGACAAGCTAGGAATGGCGAACCACAACGGCGACCCGTCGGCTGCCATGCTCGAGGTGCTCGACCCGGAGCAGAACCACGCCTTCAGCGACCACTACATCAACGTGCCCATTGACCTCAGCAAGGTTCTGTTCATTGCCACGGCCAACACACTCGACACAATGCCGGGACCGCTGCTCGACCGCATGGAGACGCTGGAGTTTTCGGGATACACGACGTTGGAAAAGCGGCACATCGCCTTGCGCCACCTGGTGCCCAAGCAGATTCGCGTCAACGGTCTCACGGAGGATCAAATCACGTTCGACGAGGAGGTCATATCCAAGATCATCGAGTCGTACACGCGTGAGTCAGGGGTGCGCAATCTCGAGCGGGAGATTGGCTCCGTTTGCCGCGCCAAAGCCGTCGAGTTTGTCGAGGCGACCGATAAGGGCAAGCCCGAGACGTACCGGCCGAAGGTAACGGTGCAGGACCTGGAGTCGATCCTGGGCATCGAGCCGTTTGAGGACGAGATCGCCGAGAAGGTCAGCCAGCCGGGCATCGTAACAGGCCTGGTGGCCTACAGCACGGGCGGCAACGGTGGCATTCTCTTCATTGAGGTTCTGGACATGCCGGGCGACGGCAGCGTGGAGCTTACGGGTAACCTTGGCAAGGTCCTGATGGAGAGCGTCAAGGTAGCACGAAGCTGGGTGCGGAACCACGCCTATGAGCTTGGTCTCACTCAGGACCCGTCGGAAAATATCATGAAGAACCGCAGCCTCCACGTTCACTGTCCATCGGGAGCTGTACCCAAGGACGGCCCGTCCAGTGGCATGGCCCAGGCCATCGCTCTAATCTCCCTCCTCTCGGGCAAAGCGGTGCCCCCCACACTGGCCATGACGGTACGTGCATTGTGCCAACCCCCCCGGGCGTATAGCGAGGGCGCAGCCTGAAGGACACGGGTACTGACGCGTTGCACAGGGAGAATTCCAGCTTTCCGGCCATGTCAAGCGAGTCGGGGGAATCAAGGAGAAGCTGATTGGAGCCTACCGGGCAGGCGTCAAGACGGTCTTGCTGCCGGCCCAGAACGAGAAGGACGCCAGGGATGTGCCCTCGGAGGTCCGGGATGGCCTGAAGATAATCTACGTCAGGTATGCCACGACGGGCCGTGTCTGTGCGTGTCTCTCTTTTGATACTAACGCTCTCTGCGTAGTCATATCTGGGAGGCCATCCGTCAGATCTGGCCTGACGGCCAGTGGCCATCCGAGACGGCCTTTGCCGGCGCCCAGCCACGCCTGTAGGCGCTGTGCTGACGGGGCCGGTCCTTGCTGTGGATGGGCAGGAGCCGGGGCGTTGCATACATTGCACAGTGGCGTACTTGGTTTTGGTACATCGGGAGGAATGGTCGTGTTTCGCAGTTGCGGAGTCGTGTTTGTTAGTCTCACGGGAAGTCTATGGAAATCACAGCCAGCGGGCGTCGTTTGTATCAAACAATTGGCGGTCGAGGCCCCCCTTCCACGGGGGCCACGATCGACGCTGCTCATCGAGCAAGCATATAGCGCTGCTGTACTTGTTCACGGTGCGCTGGGCGAGCCCGGGGCCGCCCAGTTCCGGCAGTGGGCAGTTGTGCTCGCTTGTGACGGGACCCGGTCCCTGCGCCGACGAATGCTGGTACCATGTCAGGAGGGACGTAGCCAATACTTCTGGGGGGTTCGGCTAGTCCTGTCTGTTCGTCCGGCCGTTTTGTCTGCCCGGCCGGCCGGCGGGGAAGGGGCAGGGGGGCGCCGGCGGTTCTCCCTCGCGTCGTCGCGCGGGGCCTCTCTTGGTCTCGCTCGGACCCGCAGGGAAAAGAAAAAGAGAAGAGGTTGAGAGAGAGACGGAAACCACCCGCCGCATCGACGGCAACCAGGTGACAGGATCTTTGTACGACCGGAACACGGGGCGGGTGCCAGCTCGAAACGGAAGAAGCGAGGCCTCGCGGCGTACGACAGCATGAAAAGAAATGCACGACCGCGACCTCCCTCTCCTCCTCCTGCTCCTGTTACTCCTTCCCTGTAACTCACGCATGCCAGTCTCATGGCGCCACACCTTGCTTCTGTCTCACCCCCTCCTCCTCCTCGGAGACTAATCTGACGACCAGAGAAAGGACGAGGGGCCGCAGGGTGGGGTGGTGTAGTGCACACCGGACACGGCCGTGTCTCGGCAAAACGCCTGTGCTGGGCCAGCGTAAATCGCTTTGGGGGGAAAGGGGGAGGGAGGGCCTCCGCTGACGGAGACATGGAAGGTGGCGCGTCCGCGCAGGAGGAGGCCATCGTCGCCGCCCCCCTTGGACACGGGCGCAAGAGACGGATCCCCGCGATGTCAAAGGCTCGGTCCGCCGGCCATAGAGCCCCTTTCCCTGACGACTCGGCTTCTCTTTCCCGGTCCCTCTCCCCGGGCCTGCCGGACTGCGCGTCGTGGGGTCCGAGGGGGCGGCGTTGTCCGCGCGCGGCTCACCAGCGCGCAAACAAGAACCGTCGCCCATCACCGTCACCGCCACCAGTGGCCCGCGCCTCCTCCTCCTCCATCCCCGACGAAACGCTCCTCGCCCGGCTAGACGCATGCGTAACGCATGGCGCGCGTCTAGCCTAGCCCTTTTTGCGGTGAGGCATAGACGCGATACCGACGTGTACCTCGATGCTGCGCTCACCCCTTCGCCTCTCTGCCCCTCACCCCCTAGCAAAGCCCCGAGTTTCTGGTATCCCACTGTGTTCCCGTCCCGGTCTGGGTCTTTGCCCTGTTTCTCACCGTTGCGCGGCATGTTTGTGCGCAGTGGCAGCGACCGTGGGGCTCGTTGGTGCCACCGAACACAGGCGCACCCACACGCGCACACGCAACACCTGTACACGGCCATGCGGGCACACATTTTGACTCTGCAAAACAAGCGGCCAGGGCGGGTTTACGGCCGTTGGGAGGCTCCCTGTACCCCCCACGTTGTCCCGCTCGGGGGATCCTTCTTTCTCGGGTGCCACAAGCGGGCGGCGGCGGGCGTGAGACGAGAAAGGGGGTAACGTCGCCTCTGTCTCGGGACTTGGGGCGGACAATAACTCAGTGTGGCCCAATGCGTCAGTGGCACAACCGTCGACCAAGAGTCGCGGCGGCGACGCCCACCATGTCCCCAGCAGTGCCTCGCTCGAAGGGGATGACAGTGAGACTTGGCCGGCCAACGGCTGTCACGACAATCCTCGCATCAGGGCGCCATGGTAGTGGGTAAGGACAAGGCCAGACTCCAGCCCGCGTTATCTGAATGCTGTTCCTCCGGGCCCCGGGTTTGGCTGGTTGTAACATGCTATCGCCATCGGCACGGCGTTTAAGCAAGTGTCCTAGCCTCGTCACCGTCGATACCATGCGCGTCCACATGCTCCGCGCCTTCGCAGGGACCGAGGTTTGGAATGGGCTCCGAGACCCGATAAGGAGTCCTCACCAACGCAAGGCCGGCTCTGTGCCCCTCCAGCCCAGCTTGTGAGCAAGGCGCTAACGTTAGGGGGCGATGCCTAAGAACAAGATTTCTGCGGCAAGCGACTGCAGAACAAGAGAGAGGGCGGAATAGGAACCCACGGCGCCTTGCCCCTTCCCTGGTCTTCAGCATGGCACTGGTCGATTTGACGTAGATGCCGGACCAGCGGCATCGAGCACTTGCCAGCAAGCTTGAACGAGCGAGTCCATGGCCGGCTTGAGTCTGTTCAGCTTCGCGCACCATAGCTATGCTGTAGATGGACAAGAAGATAGGGCTTGCGTAGCCGATCTTATTTCACGCCTCACGGCCCGTCGGCTTCGTGGACCCTAAGTCAGAGAAGGTGGTCGTAAAACGCCGACGCCAACAGATGGCATTGTTGTTGTCTATGCAACGTCGAGCTGGCCGGCCACCACCCACCCGCCTAGTGAATAGGCAGGACTTCGTAGCCGGCGACACCACGCTACCAAACCTTGGCGGGAACAGCCCGGGAAACACGAATCACGCTTGTGCTGCGCTCTTTCGTGCTGGGAACCCACCTGCCTGCCGGCCAGCTTCCGTCTAAGCCTGCGTGTCTTGCTCACGGCCGACCAGGCCGCTGCTAGCGCACTACATAACCCAGGTACAATAGAAAGACGACCGGTCGGACGGACGGCCCTAGTTGCTGACGTGACGTGCCTGATCAGACCTGGGCCTGATAAGACAACCCCGGGCAACAGATGATCCCGCTTTCCGCGTGGAGACGCAATCACAATATGGGCTGGCGGGTATTCGACCTGCTAGGACCCCCCTTTACGGTAAATGAAGCTCTGTTGGCTCTGCGAAAGGGTCCCTTGTTGACGACAGCGGTGAGATGGGAAGGCCGTCAAGGACGCTCAAAGGTCCGACTCAGCACTCGCTATCCGCACGAGCTGGGTGGGCAGGTAGGTAACGAATGGATTCAGAATGACTCGGGATGCGCTGTGGAACGCAGCGAGATGAGCAGGCAGCAAACCTCTGGAGCCGACTTCCCGTCCCTTTGCCTCGGTGGGTAGAGTGCGGGTACCACGCAGCCAAATGTGGCGGCGGCGGCGGCGGCGGCAACAGCAACAGTAGCAGCGGGACTTTAAGCACAGCGCTGCCGTGAAAGGCCCAAGTGCCCGAGGCCGGGGCAGGTGGATGTGCCATGGCGCGGCGTGGCATGGGCGGTACAATAGGTAGCAAAGTAGGTAGGCAGGCAGGTAGGTACAGCAAGTCTTGTACTTCAGCTCAGGATAGGCAACGTGGGTACGGATGCTTTCCGAAAGGCCCGTCGGCTTCCTGGCCCTGCGGCGACGAAATTTTTCCGTAGACGTAACCGAGTTGGCTGGGCTGCTTCAGGTAGAGGAACACCCTCGGTCGTCTATCCGAGCATGCAGAGTTGCATCGCGCGCCTGCCATACTGCGAAGCCACCATTGAAAAGCGGCACAATCCTACTCCAGAGTCGCACTGTGGTGCCGCCGCCAACCGTACCCAGGGGCTGCGCCGGATTGCTGGAAGACACCCGTCCGCTCTGGCCGCCCGTGCAAGACAGTGCAGAAGGGGCAGGCAGAGGGGGGAAATGGACTGTCGGGAGCAACCTTCCCGCCGACGACAGATACGCGCGTTGTCAACGAATGGAATGGGCCGGACGGATGGAATTTCGACCACCGGAGCCGGGATCGCATCATTAGCTAAAGCAAATCACACCTCAGGACACACACAACGTCTCTGTTCTCCTCCTCCCTCTCCCCCCCGTGCCTCCCTGCGCGGCGTTGCGCCCGGACTCCATGCCCAGCTGGTCGTCGAGAGCAGAAGCAGTCGCAGGGATGATGGCCGGTAGGCTGGTGGGTTGGAAGGGGCAGCTGCGCTCCCGCGGCCTCAGAACCTGGGAAGGTGGAGCTGGGGTGCCGAGGGCGCAAGTATGCTGGAGAGTTGAGCAGCAAACACGGTGGTAGTAGATTACTTACCTACGTAGCCGTCGAAACGTACCGGGCGTCCCTCTTTTGATCAGCCGCAAGCCTGTTCCCGCTCTGCCGGCAACTAGTAGTATCAAGCTGTTGGTGATGTCGTCCGATAACACGGGTTGGTGGCTTGGTGCCGGCGACAATGACAAGACGGAAGTTGGCCGTGGCCACCTTGGTGCTCCTTGTAATCTCACAGGGCCTTGGTGTGCGGACGCGTGCTGGTACTTCTTGGGTTTCATAGGCGTGGAATGCAACGCTAGAGACAGAAAACCGATCGCTCTAAACCGTTATCCGCTAGAGTGGTGCGGGTAGCCATGTGTTTGGGATGGGGTCACTTGGGAGAGAGCCGAAGAGGTAGAGCTGACGAGACGCTCGCCATCCGTTAAGGGCAGGGGCTGGCCAATATAGCCCCTGAAAATAGGTCTCCCCGCTGCAACTTCGCCTGGCCTTCTCAGCGCCTTCTGGACAGGCTCGGCCCAGAGGTGATCTTCGTTGCGTCCTCCGTTGCAATGTAACCGGATGCGACCGGAAATCGTGGAACCATGGAACCAGGAGGGAGAAATGCGTATCATGTTAACGTCGAAGCCGACCGCGGCCCTTGTCCGACCGTTTCTCCGAGTCGGCCACCATTGCTCCTCTGCACGTGTGCTCGCTTCACACTTTCCGTAATGGCGGAAGCAGAAGCCCCCTCGTCCTTCCCCTCCCCGGCTCTGTCGCCTCCATGTTCTCTCTGGTATGCGTACCTGGCCGTAGCCCACTCGTAATAAAGAAAACATGTGGTCGAGTCTCCATGTGTCTTGGGGGGGCCGGCGTGACGTCCATGCGGCCCTTGCTTTCTTGGACCGTGAACCGCCCAGTGCCTGGAAGATGCAACGCTGCTCCACCCACAAGCGAGCTAATCCTGTATTCGTACGCGAGGGGGCCGTGGTGCATGCAGGTACCAGCAACTTTGGTGGAAGCGAAGCACCTCGGGGCATTGAGTACTTGGCCCCTCGAGCGCATGGCCCTCATCGCGTCGTCTCAGTGACTACCGGAAAAACCCCTGAAGCGCGTGCCCGGTTCTGCGGCTCGTCAGGGCAGTAAATTGATCAACATGTGTTCGCCGGGGAGCCTCCAGAATAAAGCCGGTGACCCCAAGCACCCCAAGTTTGTATCCGCAGCCACCGCACGGCAAGTACTCGACCAGCCCCGGCTGCCGGGGAACGCTCCTTACCGGCAGGCCGGTTGAAATAGTGGCGCTAGTAACCGTGAGGCACACCCGATGGTGACCGCACGCGCCCACACACCGTCGTATCCGTGCCGTCTCTAGACTGCGGGCGCCGACATGGGCCCATGGCTCGTAACGAGGGCGCGATCCAGGCAACCTCGGGTTGACTAGTCGAACGGGCTGGCCATACTGGTACACCAAGAGTATCCATGGATGATAACGGTGCACGCGAGTGCCTGCGGCGGGAGGGAGACAGTAGCAGCAACAATACGCCCCCACCACCACCACGACCAGTACGCCACCTCTCAACAGCCGCCGACCCTTCGTCTGATCTCGCCCATGCACGTTTAGCCTTGAATGCAGAGGCCCAGACTCGAGAACAAGCCATGCTTGCCTGTCCCGTACTGGTAAGAGCTCGTCGGCTGTTGAGACAGAAAACGTCCCTGCTTCACAAATTTTCCGTTTGGCTGGCCCTGCCCGCCCTGTCGTCTTTGCATGAATTTGAGATGAGATGACGGCCAGTTGTGGTTGCATGTGCGACAGGGGGACCGCTGGAGACTTGTTGCAAAAAAGTCCCGAGCAGACGAGATGAGTCCTTTATGCGTTGTCTTTATTGTATCATATTGTCGCCGGCAATTGCTCGTCTTGACATGATTGACTGTCAGGCGGCAGTCGCCTGTAACGCGGAAAGGCGCCTCTCGGGGCTTCCTTTGCACTCTGTTCGCCTTTGGGTCGGCATGGCCCCTGGCATGGGCCGGGTGCGCTCTTGGCCAGGCTCGTTTTCGGGAACCCGACGATACTAAAATAACGAGTAGCGTCCTCCAGGGAGGCCTGTACCATGTCTGTGTACCGGGGAGCCTGCTATCTACCCCACACTACGCGACAGGGTTCTCGCTTGAAGGGCACCCCTGTCCCCGGGCGAAGACAGACCGGTACGAGCCTGTACCTGAGGAAGCGAATGCGGTGACGAGGCCCCAGTGTCGGCGACGATCTGGGCGGTTTTAGTGAGCGGTGGTGCTGCAGTCGATAATGATGACATGTTGATGGGGCTCGTTAGTTTTAATTGTAGATGGGTCTTCCAGTTCGGTGTTTTCTCGTGCAGCCATGAAGGCCTGAATCTCTTGCTCTGGGCTCCTGCCCGATGCCACCAGATGATAACTTTCGCCCCTGCAGTGCCAGGCTTGAAGGCGACAACGGTAGCACAGCGAGGGCCAGTATACTCGCAGCGGATGGCGCCAAGTATTGAGCTGTCAGCTCCGGCGGGGGCCGAAGCTGGCCACCTGCGCCAGTGCGGCTGGTAACTGCGTTACGAGGATAAGAGTGCCTTCCCGCTACCGTAGCAGCCGGGGAATAACAAGAAGGCGAAGGGAACGCATGACTCGTTGGTGGCGCCGCACGAGCCCGGAGCGTTGCACATTCGTTAGCCCTACGCGACGGCTCCACGGTCAAGGTCTCACAGAAACCCGAGTCAAGTATGCCCGAATCACAACGTGCACACCAATTTGTGAGCTGTGCCAGACGTGTGCCGGAATCTGTGCTATGTTCCGCCCGTCGCGAAGCCGACGACCGCATGGCACACCGCATGGCTGTTTTCTTGCACCAAACACCGGCAGGACCCCGGGGTCATCCGGAGAACATACGTGGGGAATCCATTTGTTGCGATGCGATATTCCCCGCCTGGTCGTGGCCGCAGAGCCAGACGGCCGGTTAGGGACTGTAATCTGAACTGACGTGCCTTGGCAACTTGGGCAGACGTGGTCATCGGGCTGGACTGCTGCCGATCCGTCATGATGGACCAATTTCTGCTGCCGGTCGGAGTGTGTCTCTTAACGGCGCCGACGGATGGGTCGGGCGCGTATGCAGGTATTACTCCCCCATGCGGTTCCATTGTGGCCTGCAGGACATGATAGCGCAGCAAAGCATCTCGAACCTCTCCGGTGAGAGGACAATAGCACCGTGGTCGTACTCTGGTGTCCAGGAGTTTCGCGGGCGAGACGCCTTGTCATCAGTACGTAGCAGGGATACGTCCAAAATTGGGAGGGGTCCTGCCAGGATGGCGTGTGGGCCTTCTGAGATGAGATAGTAGACGGATAGCTAGGCCAACTCGTGGCTGCGGGGACTGGAAGTTGGTCAGTCCGTCCCAGGGATGGCCTCGGCACAGATGGTCGCCGATATCGAAGAGGGCCAAGCAACCAACACCATGGTCTGGTCTGCCGGGCTGGGCGGCGAGAGCGTCCCATCCTGGCTGGGCTGGAGCGGGCCCGGCTCCCGCATGAATGGGGGGGGTTGATTGGCCGGACTGGCCAGTAGGCAGTGTCTGTAGTGAACATTGTCCCGGCTGTATGCACGTGTACGGACACTATTGATGTAGGGGCGGTTGTAGTCGTACATACGGTCGGGCGGGCGGGCGGACGCGTGATGATATATATCGTACGTATGGACGGACGGTCGGGCTCGGTGCTGCTGCTCCCTGTGACCCGGGTCGTTGTCGCGTGAGCCGGATGCTGCAAGGCACCGTACCGTTGTTTCCCTCACCTCCATTACATCGGGGGCTTGGGTGGTAAGAGGAGGCACGGAGTTAGCGTGGGAGGGGATAGAAGGCGATCGGTTGCTTGCCCTTCTTGCCCGAGCGCGTCGTACCTGCCCGCCCGCCTGCTTGCCTGCCCGTCTGCCCGCCCGCCCGCGTCTATGTCTAACACATGGGATAAGGAGGTATACAAGCACAGGACTACCTATGAACCAAGTAACTTAGTTTACGCAGGTACGACATGGACCGACCGTCCAATGGTTGGAAGCTTGGCCCCAGCATCCGTTCCTTCCACAGCCACGCCGGTGGTTGTAGTGCCGACTTCCCCGAGCCAAATCTCAGCACAGAAAGGCTCGGGGATCGACATGTCGGCAGGATTAATTCAGCTGTCATATGAGCCTGAGGTTTTTTTTAGATGTGTCCAGAGCCGTCCATTCGGAGAATTGCACCGGGGTCATTTTCCCGACTCGCCGGTCCCTGCCTGCCCTGCCGCGCGTAGCGCCGTCCGGCGTCCATGGTGGTGTGGCTTGGGCGGGCTGCCACTCCACGACGTAAAGGCATCTGTATGGGATATTGATGAGCCGGTGCTCTCCGGGGAGTTCCTTGGCGTACTGACCTGTTTCCCGCCTATAGGCATGGGATGTGGCTGTGGGTACCGCCTACCTGGTCCTCGGCTGCTTCGACACAGGTGTGCACGTGCGAGCATGCGCCTGAGCTTCAGGTGTACGAGACGAGTAAGGTCGAGTCAGTGCCGGTCCGCCGTCTGGGAATGCCGAATTTGGGATGAAGCGGCTGCGCAAGTACAGCTAGCGGCCCCCCCTCCTGCCGCTCCAACCTGGGTGGACGATGCAGCGTCTGTTGACGACTACGAACACAGGGTGCCTGCGCTGGAGTAGTTACCTAGCTACAGGTACTGGATCCGAGGCTGGATTGGGGGCCTACGGGAAGGCTTTGAACGAAGGCAGCGCGGTAAGCTAAAGGCTTTCCTTCGCCCGAACGCGCTAGGAAACCCCTGCTGCCACTGCGCTGACCAGGGGTGAATCGAGCGGCGGGAGCCTCGTGCAACAGTGCCCCGCTCCCTGGCAATAGAACCGTTGGCGCGCAGGGTTCGTGGACTGCACAGGCTGGGATGGCATCATGTGCTGATGGCCCATCCCATGCGGAGATCATTGAAGCAATCTTAAGGAATCTGCTCATCTCGCACGCGTGATGAGGAGACCGGGACCCTGGCCGGCTTCGTGAGGGGGGACTGCGTCCTCCATCTCATACACAGTACACATCTACTTGAACCTGTTCGTGGCCACCCCCGTCCGTGGTCCGCTCGCTGTACCGCCAACCTGGCAGCTGAAACCGCTGCATGCCGCCAGCCACGAGCGTGACGGCATTGAATCAGGAACAGACAGTATAAAGTAGCAACAGGTCGCTTGGCGTGCCACATGCAAGTAACTACCACGAGGGCCGTTTCTGACTCGGCAGGCTGTCAAGACGGCTTGGGCAGCCCCGGGGCGGTATGGTACTGTACCTTATTAGCTGGTCTTCTGCAAGGTTGCTGGTTGCATCACTAGAGATCGGACGAAAAGCAGGGATCAGGGTGTGAGGCCACCGGGGGGGGAGGGCTTACATACCCGCATTCCATCCATGTGAGAACAGTTTCTCCTACGCCGCCGAGACTCGGTACCTACCTTTGGTACCAGGCGTACCTCCGTACGCAGTATACCGCGGCCCAGGAAGAAGACAACGGTTCGGTATTGGCGGTGCGGCGAACGGCCAAGGCATCTAGATGCCAGATGCGGGCAGACCTACTACGATATACCTACCACATACATGCCCAGGGAGACCGTTCCTCTTTGGTCTAATAGGAGGTAGGAGGGTACCCGACAGGGTGTCTCGGCAGGTATACCGTAGCCTCAACGGCGCGCGCGTGTCTCGGTGGCCCGTGGATGGGCCCCAAGGTCATCGTGGGCTCCTCATAAGGGCTATTAGTAGATGCCGAGGGTCCTCCAGCTGTCTACACCCATGCCTCAATCCACTCTCGGGACTCCTGTCGCCTGCTAATGTTAGCAATTACAGTAGTCACGGACAGATAAGCGCGAGCTTGGCATGGCTAGTCGAAGCCGGCCCGAGCAGCTTGAGTTCACAGTCAAAGTGACGGGGAGGGGGGCGTGTCCTCCGTACACTGGGTACCTGGCGCGTTCGGTTGGTTGCGCGGGAATGGCGGCTGCATGTCGACCTCGGCCGATAGGTACGTGAAGGTTATCTTCAAAGAGCCGCATCCCTACCGCGCAGGGCCCTCAGCAGCAGCCAGCAAACGAAAGACTGGACGATGGTGTATGGAGCTACGCATATATGTACGTCGTACGAGGTTGCTAAAACAAGGGTGCAACTATATGCCGTCGGCCACACTGCGTTGTACTTCCGTATGCCCAGCCGCACGGGGTGTCTCCCTCTGGCTCTTTTATAACGAGGCTCCAGCGGTAGAAACAGGTCGCTAGTTGACTGTTGACTTAACGAGACGGGCTGCGAGCCGACGGCGGGCGCGTTCAGACGATGCCGTCGGTCGGGGACCCTTTCCTGTGCTTCGTGGGCCCCTCCTTGGCTTTGGTCATCGGGCGACCGGCCGACGCCGCCCCTTCCCCTGCGCTTCCTCGCTTGTCAGATTTCGCTGACGCATCTTCGTCCAGACCCTCGTTCGACCCGAGACAAACGCTGCGGGGTCGTCAGATTTCTTTTTTGGCGTCGGCGCCATGTGGGATCGGTCGAAGGATTCTTTTCTGAAGCAGTCCGACCTACGTCGATGACGGTGCCTTTGCCGCGGGCAGCACATGCGAGGCTATCATGTATGGCCGCGGCGTCTGGTGGCCGCCACCGCCCCCGCCCCGGTCGCTTTCGATGTGCCTGATCTTCGACAGTGCATGAATTGACGCGGACGGATCTCACACCGACATGGGACGAAGGTGTTCCCAAACTGACGCGAGGGGCGGGGCAGGGGGGAGGGCTGGTGATCGCTTCCCACCTCGCTCTTCTCAGGTTGGGCTGGCTTTGGGGGGCTTCGGGAAGCTCGCCCGTCCAATACGGATACATACTGTGTATCAGCGGGGAGCCCCTCTCCTCTCCTCATTGGCGGGCCGGGGCGCCAGGTGGTGGCCGAAGGTGGTGGCCGATACAGGTTGCCTATGCAGCACTCGCTCCTTCATTCGCAAGGGACATGAAGCCCCGAGGAGAGATTCGATATCCGCCGGCATTATTGGACGATGCGCCCACGGGGGGAGGGGTTGGCCGGCTGGCTGGGCGGGTGATGAGTGATGGCTCTCGCTGGTAGCGATGGCATCCCACGCAGGTATCCATCCATCCCTTCCCATTGTGATCCAAGGAGGGAATTACTTCATAGGAGAGACCTCCGTCGCACTACTGGAGCTTGGTAGGGGCTCTTGTCGGTACGGTGCATGGTGTCGCACCCCTGGAGCCCGGGGCCGTCCATCGCAACGAGGGGGTAGGTAGCAGTGGTGGGGGTGCCTCGGTACATGCAACGGCGGGCTTCTCGGGCACGGATAATCGATGGAGAGGCATCCGTCCAGCCCATGTACGCCAGCCTATCCCTTCCAGTCCAGTACAAGCCGGCGTTGTCCATCCGTTTCGTCCCATAGGTTCCATCCCATACTTACATGATCCGTACATCCATCCATTACTTAGTGCATCCCGGCATAACGGACGAACTATGGGATGTGCCGCCCTACTAAATGTCAGGGCCAACCAGGGGATGTGGAGGGGGGAGCCACCTGCCCGAGCTTGAGCCCCCCCCCGCGTGTGCGCTGGCGAGTAGGTATTCGCCAATGCGACCCTGCGCCAGCCGTCATCCATCGTAGATGATGAGTCTATCGAGAGTTGATGCGCCCCCAGCTCCATGTCACCACGACGCCGCCGCCCACCGTTGTCCCCTCTTCGCCTGCCGCACCCCTGCGGCGAAACCAGAGGCTACGGCCGGGCCGGCTCCATCCCCCTCGTCGCCCATGGCAGGTTGGCAGGCGAGGCAGGCTGGTTCTGCTCGGTAACTTCTGGGCCTCGTCAATAGCGCACAGCTGATCAGCGGTCAGGCTATATAGCAGCATCTGATATAGCCGACGAGCCAAATGAGCTCTGTGTCTACGGACCAGGACTAGTGATTTCGGAACAGGGTTGGAGCGCGCAACAGCCAGGAACTACTCGTCTTCATGGGGATCCCGTGGATGGGTGCCCACCGCACCGACCTGACCGCCCGAGGTAGTTTAGTCGTTCCGCTGTAAGCAAGAGGTAAGCAAACAGCAGAGGCAGTTCCACGCGCGGAACGGAGAGCGCGCCGGCTTGCCCGTGCTCTCTAGTCTCGTCTCGTCTTGGCTCGTCTCGTCCTGCTGCCGCGGAGCCTAGGCGGCCGGGGACTGCCGCGGAGCCGTTCTGCTACATAAAGATGGCACTGAAGCCGCTCCCGTCACAAGTCTTGTTTCTTGGTTGGAGTGGCAGTTGCTTTGTCGGCGGCACCTGGTGACGGGCTTGGCCCGTCTCCCCCAAGATAGACACCGACCGACCGCCGCCGCATTGAGGGGGGCGCCTGGGGGGGGGTCACAGGCCGGGCGCCAACCCCGGGGAGGTCTTCCGCTACAGCACCCGCCCGCTGCTATTCTAGAAGCGTGTTTGCGGTACATACGAAAACAAGCGCGCCCACAGCCCATCCACTGGTTCCAGGTGTGACCATCTGGACCGCAGATGAGCCGTGGGTTTGGGTTGCGCGCTTGGTAGTCACGGATTCCCAGGCCGGCCGCTGACGATTAGTAAGGTCCATAACTTTTCCTCTCCAGCGGGGCTCGGTCAGACGCCTCCCTGATAGGTGCCCCTTGGTGATGGAGGGATGAAGGCATGGTTGGACAGACTGATACGGGCACCCAGTTGCCGGCCAGCGAGACGGGTTGCCGGGTACAAAGTAGGTTTCCTGGATGGATGCCCGGGAACGGAGTCTCACCGACCAACTGGAAGGAGGCACAGGCGGCACTGGAAGAGGAAGTGGGACGGGCGTCGAGCCTACGGTAGCGAACTAGGTGGGTTTTTTTTCCAGGTCGCCAATGGTGAGGGCTGTGGATAGATTTCCGAGCCTCTTGGCGAGCCTTGTTCTCTTCGCCGTGCCAGCGTGCGCGGCCTCTCCGTGGAAACGACCAATGGGTGGAAACGTGGGCTGCAGCGACGTGGAAAGATCAGGTGGTGCTGGAAGCTTCGTTCTCCCCGTGCATCCATCCATTGTATGTCGGCTGACAACCAGCCGGCCTGTCATGTGAAAGGAAGACGGGCGACAACGCGACGACGACAACTTTCAACCTTCTAGCGGCCCGTATAGCGGGTATAGGCAGACGGGGGTGGCAGACAACTGGCTGGGTGTCCATCTGGCGCGGGCCTCTTTCTTCCCATGCCACGCAAGTGTGTGCATGCAAGCACTTTCCCACCCAGGGGGGGGGGGGGGGGTTTGCTTACACGAAAAGGATAGCTACCCTCCTTAGGTTCAGGAGTATGGGATCCAGCGGACGTGGCCCTCCCGCGGGTATGGAATGAAGTCATCGCTCACGGAAGATTGTCCCTCGCAGATTTCAATATCGAACGCGAGCAGACAAACTGGAGCAGCAAAAGCCAGCGCGACCTGGGATGTACCCCAGCTGACATCCCTGCCCAGGCGTCAATGCCACCCATGTCGCAAGCCGCCCCATCCATGGCATGCTGGCACGGCACGCGTCTGGGCGTCGACGAAAGGCACCGACCTAACAAAAAGTCAGGCACCTCACGTACGCCTCGACGGACACCAGGCCCGAGGGGGAACGGGCTGATAGATCCATCCGCCGTCTCTTCTATCTACACACCAACTACATACGTCTAAGCCGGACCTACCTTAGCTAAGGTACTAAACGTAGGGGACGCCATCCTTTCCCGGCCCGGCCTCGTTGGCTCTTCCGTGCGAAGGCTGCATGGAAGAATGGCAACCAACACAGGGAAGCGTGTTACGTCTTGCGCCCCCCCTCCGGCCCAGCCCTAGCGTTGTCACGGTGAAGCCGCTGCAGGTGCAGCACAAAGAAGCTCGGCCTCAGTGGGTTGGCGATAATTGCCCCTCCTCTTCTCGACGCTAGTGTCAAGCCAGTCAATACTGGGAAGTATACGGAGAAGTTAGTTTAGGCGCCATGTAGCTGAGTATATGCAGCTGCCCACCCTAGCCCGGCGAGCCAAGATCGCCCTCTGTTCGTACTGTCTCTCACTCGTCTCCCAATGGAGGCCGGCTGGTAGACACATGGCCACCGAGGGTTTGCCGGCATCGGGCCCGCGTCTTGGTTCGAATGCCCCGTCGTCGGGGGGCGCCAGCTCAACGTGCTGGCTGCAGCCTCTGAGGCTCGCTTCTATACGTATGCTGCCCACACGAAGCCGGTCAGCAGCTTACCGAGAGTGACGTGCGGCGACAGCTAGATCCGGGTATGCTCGAGCGGACGCGCCTCCAAAACCGATTGCTTCTTCGTACTGCCACTTATCCTACTTGGGGCCGGCCCCCCGGCGCAGATGGAGGCGGCCGCCCTCACATGGCCGTGAGGCTCAATATCTCACACACGAACTGTATTGGATTTGGATCCTCAATTTCGCCAGCCGCTATTTGCAGCTGCGTGGCCCTCCGATCAAACTCTCTGGCCCGGCGCCTCGCGCTTTCCATCACATCCATCTCATCTCCGGGCTACCTCCTGCCTCCGGCATGGCGACGCTGCCCGGCTGCCCGGCGACGTTGACCTCGACGCAGGCGGTTCGGCTGCATGTCGTGCAGCCTATCGAGGTACCTGCCGTGCCGCTGACGAGTACGGGTTTCGGTACGCGAGCACTCAGCTGGTACACCGTCATCTGTGGTAGGCATGTCATCGGCGCATGACATGGGGGCTCCGATATGACCAGAGTCGACCTCAGCTCGCCCAGGGCTCAGCAGTCCGGGGTGCGCTAGTCAGGCCCGAGGTCAGCGGGCAAGGTGGTCGGTCGCAGGTGTCAGTCACTTTGTGCCCTGGACGAGGGATGTCCCGGCCACCCACACGCGAGCCCCCAGTCAAGGTACTAGGGCTGTACGGGCTTCCCTCCGTCCCATATCGCCGAGGAGCCTCCTCGAGCGCCAACAATACCTGTCTTCCCCGTCGCCGTCGCTTTTACGTACACAGAAGGATGAAGGCACCGGCAGCAGAGCATTCACTCATACGTTTGGCAGCCCGGGCTTCCATTGGGCGGCCAAAACTCAGGGTCGCCGTCGCAAAGAGATCACTCTTGGGCGGCTTCTTCTCTCCCCTGCGAGGCAGGTACTCGACCTGCTTCTGGCTCCGGTGGCTTTCGGGCTCGGGCTCAGACCGTTGGACTGCCCTGCACACGCCCCACCCTTGGTTCGATCCACCCCCGAGCGAATGCATCCGTTCATGGATCCTTGAGAAGTACCTTCCTACCTTCAATCCCGTCCCCCCTCCCTCCTCTCAGGGCACGCCCTCGTGTCATTGTCTTGGACGACGTCGACGACGTCGAGGTTCCAAGCTGCCCGTCGCCGGAATCTTTCCCCACGCATAACACGTTTCTTATGCGCGCCCGCTACTCTTCCCTCCCCCCACCCGGCTCTTCGTACCAGAGTACGACGTAGGTACCTAACTTACCTGCGCTACTTGTCCCCGCGGGGCCCTGACCTGGACGTAGAGGGGCAGACCCAGGACGTCGTCGACTTTTTTTTTTTTTTTTTTCCGCAGCCCGGGTTTGGTCGTCGTCGTCGTCGTCGTCGTCGTCGCGGCTGGACGGGCGGGCAACGCTCCTTGTCACGTAGAGGGGCCGTCGGTTCGGGGTCATTGATTGATTAATCTACCGGCCCAGGGCGCTTGGACGCTGTCTGCGGAGAATTTGTGCAAGGTGCGCCGTCAGGCCTCCTGCCGTCCATCCACCCTGGACGCTGCAGGTGGTGATGGAGGTGATGATACATGCCTCTTCTCGCGCTCCCTGCCACGACCGTGGAACCAACTACCACTACGCCATAACCTCCGGCGCTCATCCTGGGGCCACGGCAGAGCAATGCACTCCCAGGCCATGCCAGGGTAGCTTGCATAGTTGGAGCCTCGACGACTAGGCCCGACATGGGATGGAATGGATAGAAATGGCCGTCCCCATCATCGCGTCCCCTACCATCCCCGTCGCGTCCGGGATCGACCCTGACGACGAACCCATTCGCTCGCCCAATCCTGGTTCCCACACCCTCCATCCATAGTGGTCGTGTACTTCGGACGCTACAGGACCCTAGCTCTCGACCGACCTGCAATGTACAACCTCTGGCCTCCCTCGCCCGCTCCCCGGTACTGACTGGCCCGGGGACAGATGCTGCCACTACCTACTGGCGCGGGTTCTCACACCCCCTTGCCCACGCCCATGCCCTCGCCCTCGTCCTCCCCCTACCACTACCCTCTATTTTCCTCCTCCTCCTCCTCCTCCCACACAGTGAATCCTATCCTGGATGGCACCACGCCCGCTCAGCTTTTTGTTCCTCGGCCGTCCAGGCCCACCTTCCATGCCATGCACCCCATCCGTCTCTATTTCCCTTTCCCTGGCGAGAAGCCATACCCCCCCCCGGCTTCCTTCATCCCATCCGGTCCCCCATGTCCCATGCCCATGTCGATACCCACGCCCCATCCCATGCCCCCCCTTCCTCTTTCTCTCTCTCTCTCTATTGTACTTCCCTATCCATCCTCGCCCGGGATAGGTACCTGTACGTACCGGCCGTAGCCTGTCCAGCAGATCTGGTGTCCGTGCAGTCCTCTGTCTGGCTGGCGCTCCATGAGCCAGTATCCTGGTCGGTACATATTAGGCCAATCTCTAATGAGTTGCACAAAAACCTCCCACGATCCCACTTACTGGCTATCGAGAGAGCTTCCGAGCTTCTCCATCTTGGACTGTCGACCTTGGTCTCCCTCTGCCTCTCTCTCTCACCCAAACCCCATCCGACTAATAAGCTCGTGGTACCACGTCGGTCGACGAGTCGTCCAGGTCCTGCAGCTCTCCGTCGCTGTTGCCAGAGACCCAACACCGCCCGCTTGCCGTACGACCAGATCCTGGCCCTCGCGGATCAAGTATCACGAACCGCTACCCTGTCCCACGCTGGTTGAGATTTGGCTCCAGCATCACGTTACGGAGGCCTGCCGGCGAAGGCGCCTTCCAGGCCCGTCTCCACCCTGAACAACGTACTTGTGCCTCGGTCCTCCCTCCGCAGGCTGACCGGCCTCTGTTGCCGACCTGCTCACCGGCACGCCCCATACGAGGCGCCGTTAGCTGTACTGGGTCCGCCAGTGACTTTCTCTCGATTCCGCAAGCTGGTTCTTATCGTCGTCTGCCATCCCTGATCTGGCGTATCTCTCAGAGACGAATAATCGGGTTTCGCGCCCCGGGCAACACTCTTTTGCACGGCCCAGGAGTCAAGGCCAGCAACTCTGGGCTCGTCGCATCCAAGGCCTTCGGCGGCATCCATGCAAGTTCTAACCCGGAGCAGCGAACCGGTATACTGTCCACTCGGCCAACGCCGAGGCGTATCCAAACTGGCGCGCTTCGCTCTCGACCTGAGCTGGGCCAGAGCAGAGACGGAGTGCCCGACCGGCTCCAGGGCCTATCCCTCTCCGCCCATGTCAGGGTCTCCGCCGCCCTCGTCCAAACTACACCCAGAGGCCGACATTCGAGGTCGAAGGAGCTTTCAGTCAACCACGCACGATGCTTATCGCGCCGGCCCGGCAGTCCCGGGGGCAGATCGCCGACTGCCGATGGGGGCAGCGCCGCAACCCCAGCTGCCACCTCCACACATGACAACCGGCGTCCGACCATATCCCCTGGAGTCGGCGGAGCAGACGGCATTCCCCTACCGCCGACCCGAGGAGAGTATGGGCAGGCCAATGCCGTACCAGTCCCAGCCCGGTCCGATGATATCGCCACACCAGTACTCGCTTCCCCCGGTAGTGGGACACGCCCCTGGTTCCTCCCCATACTCGCTGCCCGCCCGCCCGCAAGCGCCTGAGAGTGCCCCTTACACGTCACCGAAATCCCAAAGAAAAACGAAGGGCCATGTGGCATCCGCCTGCGTTCCCTGCAAAAGAGCTCACTTGAGGTACTTCCTGTCCCATGCGGTAGCAGTAGCAGTGCATGAAGCTAACAGTCGCAGATGTGACGGTACGTGCTGGCCAAACTTGTGACCCCTGTGAAATATTATCGACTTCGATATATGCCCCAAGCCTCCCCCTATCGCTGGCTAGGGGGGGGCCTGAATACGGAAACTCGTGAAGACGGAAAAAAGCGCGCAATGCCTCTCAGAGGGCGCAAACAGCGGATCGGTGATGCTTTGCCGGCGGCTTCGACCTCTCTTGTCCAGTATCGGTGGTGGACTGTCAGGCGAGGGTGAAATATTGACAAGCGTTGGGCCAAAAGCCTCATGAACTGGAAGGGCCCAACGAAGTTCTGTTCTCAACGGACTGCTTACGTCGCGGACTGTTGCTTGCCTTTTTTATTCCTTCTCGAAGTGTAGTTGGCTGACTCTCGGGGTTGTAGCTCAAAGACCATGCTCTAGATGCCTGAGCAACGGCAAAGAAGACGCTTGCGTCGACGTTCAGCACAAAAAGCGCGGCCGTCCACGGCTTCGAGACGACAGGGAGGCGCGATTCGACAGCACT
This sequence comes from Nigrospora sphaerica, assembly GCA_018287875.1. Classification (NCBI taxonomy): domain Eukaryota; kingdom Fungi; phylum Ascomycota; class Sordariomycetes; order Amphisphaeriales; family Apiosporaceae; genus Nigrospora; species Nigrospora sphaerica. The sequence goes on from JAGVVL010000002.1 coordinate 6,381,467, forward strand.
CGTTTCTCGAACCCGGTGGAAAACATGCGGCGCCCCGTATCCCTCTACGCGCCCGTGAGTGCTCCGGCTGTGGCGTACGAGGATCCGTTGCGGAGGACGCAGTCGTATAGGGTTTTGAAGTCGCAACCGCCTGACCCTGTCGGCCCCCGATATCCCGACCGCGGCTCCAGCGGCGACGTAAACGTCTATCCGCCCCCGCTGCATATAGCGCCTCGTCCCCTGGAACCTGTCGCTTTCCTAACGATGGATCTGCAAATCACCAAAGTATCGGGCACTTTTGTCGATGCTGTGGGAGCCCATACTCCACAGACCATCCAGAGACGCAAGCTGGGGGAGCTTGTTGTGCCAAGCGATCAGGAAAGGGTGGTGGCACTTCAGCGGTCGCTGTCGGACGAGCAAGCGAGGAAGGAACCCAACTACCTGCCTCCCATCTATGGCCGAGAAGAGGCGGACCGGGTGATCCAGTCGCTCCCGTTTGATCCTGAGACGATTGCTCGGTTCCCGCTGGACCGACAAGACTTCCTGACGTTCCGGACCTTGGAGGGACAGCCAAGGCCGTATCCCCTGCGCATTGGCCTTGTGAAGGAAGACTCGATTTACTTCGTCGTCCTGCTGTTGACTCCCCAGGCGCGCCCGTACGCGCAGCCTTCGCCTTCGCCACACGCTAGGGATGCCCCGTACTCGTACCAGTACCCATCGTATTCCCAGATGACACCGATTTCGGCGTCTTTCGATCCGAACCGGCCACGGTTCGGTGAAATGCTCGAGGGTAGGGAGGTCGCGGCCGGTGCCAGGCAGCCCATCACACCAGGGTCCGTCATGTCGGGGCCAAGTCCGGGAGTCAGCCCCAACGCGCCGGCCTACTCGCCATCGTCATCGCGGCGATCCGAGCACCCGTCGGGTCCATCGTACCAGATCCCGCGCAGCGAGTTGTCGACGGCCCGGCCACAACAGCCTCCCGGGTACCAGCTGCCGCCAATACGGAACCAAGTCCAGCATGCCGCGGGAGCGGAGTCTCGTAGCGGGCGCGTCGACATTGGCGGTATGTTGGACCAGACGGAGCCGGCACGCCGAGGCCCATAATGCGGTGCCAGACACTCCTTGGGCGGGAGCCGGCAGTGATTGCCGCAGTCTCGGATGCACGCTTTTGTTTATAACCAGATGCTCGATACCCATTCGTTCTCCTTGATTGTTGTTTGGAGATACCATGTACACCAACAGCAAGGGCGCAACTTGGTCTACCGGAAGCCCTTTTTTGTTCACGACTCTCGTTTTATCGATGATGATTGGTCCCGTGGCATGTGAGCGGCGTTTATACAGGCCCCGGAATGGGCGCTGTGGGCTGGCGGTTACAACTCGGCAGTGCGCCCCGCGGAAGGGGTGGCTCTAATTCTCTCCTTCTCCTTCTTTGGCTTGGTGGATGGGCGCTCTCACTGGGCGGTGGCAGCATAACGATGCGGAGGGCCATATCTGGATGATTCTTGGGCAGGGACGGGCGGCCGGCAGTCGTCGGGTCAGTGGGCGGATCAGGCGATGGTGGAGCGCCAGAATCGGCGGCGGCGGCGGCGGCAGCAGTGGAGGAAACGGGGCGGCGCGGCCGATGCGGCATGTCCAGCTCCGGGCAGCCGCGGCCGCGGCCAGGCCGAGACGGGTCTTGTGGAGAAGAGGGACACAGGACCTCGGCCATACTTATCCGCGCCCGATTCTACTCGCTTGGGCCGCAAGCGTCGCACAACGCGGTGTTCTTGGCGGGCCGTCGTAGCCCAGGCGCCACCCCACGCACCAGAAGGAGGAGAGCGTATTGGACACGAGGGCCAACTGCCCGGCTCATATAATGTTGGCTCACGGGGAGCGGTAATGTGTACGATAGAGATGAATGTATGGGGGAATGTCAATGTGCAAAGAAGCGAAGCGTCGTTTGGAGGGGGGGGTAAGAGAAAGGAAAGGAAACGAAACATTTAGGAAGCGACGGAGGGGGGGGGGGGGGGGTTATCCCATGAAACAGGAAATCAAGCAAGCCTAAGCGGCAATTTCGCACGTTGAGTTCAAACTGGATCCCGAGCATATATCTCATGGTTGTATGGGGGTTATGGGGTCCTGTTAAGGGCTTATATGAGTGCCTGCTATTGCACCAATGGGGACAGGCGATCCGACGAGTCACCGCTAGACGGGGGAGGGGCGCTCGGGAGGGACGGGATAGATGATGGGTGTTGAACACCTCGCCCACTCCCAGCGCGACGTGACCCGGGCTCACCACGGCACGGCTTGTAGACAGCACCGAATGACAAGGGTTGTAGGCGGCACGGCATAATACAGCACGGTTCGCAGCGGCGGCGGACGGGAGCAGGCGGCAAGTACTGACAGAAGTCGACATACGAACCGGGGTCGACCGTCGCCGGCCTCCGGGATGACAGTCTACCGGGTGCTAGCTAGCGGAGGGAGGGCTGTAGCGAGGGTGAAAGAGGGGATGGGGGGAATGGAGGGCAGACAGAGGAAGAGAGAGGGAGGGAGAGAGGGAGGGAGGCAGGGAGCGGAGAAGAGAGGCATTTCCATCCCATGTCACGGCGCGCGCGTGTCGCACACGCACATAAAGGATCGGTTGAATCCTTGCTTGCTTGCGCAAGTACCGCCTACGTTCAAATGGGGAGAGGGAGGGGGACCAAGGGTGAAAGGGTAAGAAGGCGGCGGCGGCGCCGCCCCTTGCGCAAAAGCCGTCGACGAGAGGCCCCGTCATCCCAACCACGGGGGATCCGTGACGGTGCAGTAGTGCCGGTACCGTGATGCTGTTGCTGCTGCTGCTGCTGCCGCCGCTATGCAGCACGCACGCGGCGTCCACACGCAAACATGGAACGCCTCCACATAGACGCGCTTGAGCCCGCGTCAGGGAAATACTTTAATAACATCCTAGTTACATAATCCAGTCGATTTGGTCCTAGGCAGCCCCGAGCGGAAGGGGTTCCTCCCCCCCCCAAAATGGGCGCCCGCCAATAAGAAAAATGCCCGACGCGGGAACGCCCAAAAGGTTATCTCGAGTCTTCGCATCCCCACGGTTGCCAACAATGCACGCTAGGAAAGTAGCCCCATGTGAGGGACAGGGACAGAAGGAAAAGTGCTTTTTCCCCCCCATAATTCCATTCCTCCATCCATCCATCCCAATGAAATAACGATGGATGGATACCTCATGGCAGACAGAGACGAAGGGAAGAGAGGGAGGGAGACCTGCAGGAAGCTACCCCAAGAGAGCGAGAGTACAAGAGAAAGAGAAGCAGAGTGAGAGAGAGACAGTCATTGCCCATAAAGACGACGGCCATCCTTCCCCCCAGACAGAAAGTCACATGCAAACGCCAGGCGAGAGAAACCATGGACCTTGATTTGACCGAAGAGGGCAATCGATCGCCGTGGAGAAAACGACCGCCGTACCAACGGCCGGTGATGGCCTGTTGGGACCCAAGCGCCGCATTCGCCCGTTCGCTTTGGGGATTATTCCCCCGTTTCCCCCCAACCATGGGGGCGCGGGAAAGAACTGGAGAGCACTCTGGCCCCATCAGCGCGCCGCATCCGAACGGTATGCCAATGAGGCAGTCGCGGCGGGGACAGGATTGTCCTGCTTCCCCCTCCTCTCCCTCCCCCCCCCCCTCTCTTTTTCTCTCTGAGCACTCCCCCTCCCAACCGCGCCACGGACGCAAGGCGGCATCTAAAATAACCCTCCCCGACCCAGCGTTTGGGAGGCGAAGCTTGGCGGCTCCCGTGGCCAATGAAAAAATATGAACCAATGCAGCTGCTGGCCCGCCGCCGCTACACAAGGAGCGACTCATCAGACCCGACACTCAACTACATAAATACCCAACGGACCTGGCCACCGTCGGCGCTGGGCGCTAGCGTTCCGTCTCGACTCACGCGAGATGCGACATCTTGTAGAACCCTACGTCCTCTCCCTGGGAGAGAAATGACGTGCAATCTCCTCAGCGCGGGCCCCTCCCGAGAAGTCGCCATCAGCTACTCGCGCGCCCTCGACAAATTACGCTTAACACTCTTCTGTATAGTAGACTTCACAGGGTACCGGGGCTCAGTGGCGCACCGTCTAAGATGAGGCGAACAGCCACGGCGGCCGCTCAGCCACCTTTCACGGTGTCTTGATTATACGTTGGCTTGTCTCTCTATTAAAAGACTTGTTTCTTTATTAAAATACTAATTTCTCTAGTAAATTACTTGTTTCTCTATTAAGATACTTGTTTCTCTTTTAGAATATACATGCGTCTAGGGTTCTTGGGAGATATTGCCGGGTCCATCCATCGCCCAGACGGGGGGTTTCAAGAACGGAGGGCCAGCGCCGTTCCTATGCCGCCCGCGAACATGCACGCCACCGTGACGAAACTCGAAATGGAAAACAAAGAGATACCGCTGATGCCGTGGCCTGAGGTACAGCCCCCGCCCAGGCGCGAGCCGACGGCGATCAGTGCCCCGCCGAGTACCGAGCGGAAGGGGCTGATCTCGACGGGGACGGCGACGCGCGCGCTGGGAAACGCCCAAGAAACGACAAAGGCGCCCAGCGCTACGGCGGCGACGAATGCCATGTTCTTGTACGCCGGCGGCTTGGAGCCGCCGCCGCCGCCGCCCACGCGCCGGGCGAGCCAGCCCACGTAGTCGCCAAACTCCTCAAACGACGTTGACGTCCCCAGCATCGTCTTGCGGGCAGCCACCGACACGAGCTGAGCCAGCCCGATGAGCACGCCGCCCGCAACGGGGCCCACGAGGCCCCGGGTCCGGGCCCGCGAGGACAGGATGGCAGCGCCGACGGCAGCGGCCGCGAGGGCCTCGAAGGCCACGAGGGCGGCGGTGCGGGTTATGCCCAGGCGTTCGTCGACGGCGAGCGGGGGCGGCGGCTTTGCGGCGGCGGCGCCACGCTGGCTGCTCCGCCGGCAAAGCGGCCGGACCACGCCGGACCAGAGCACGCCGCCCAGCAGGCCGCCGCCCAGGGCGTAGAAGCCGGTGCCGAGGCCGGCGCCCGTCTGCGCGAAAACGGTCCCGGCGCAGCTGCCCGATAGCGCCATGCCCACGCCTTGAAGCAGCCCGCCGGCCACGTTACCATCAAGCCCGCCCAGCAAGCCTAGCGACGAGTAGCTGCGGGGAGCGAAGGTGGCATAGCCGGCGCGCTGGGCCAAGGAAACGAAGAGACTGTGCCGCACGTCATGTCAGCCGCTGGTATTCCTGGAACACGGGGCGCAGCCGCCGGAAGAGAGGGAAAGAGCCAACATACGCGCTGCTGGCAGCGGCCGTCAGAAAGGACTCGAGCATGTGGAAATTCTCCAGGGTGAGCTGCGAGACGATGACGTGGGGTTGGTGGACTCCGGCGGCAGCCAGGGCGGCCCCGAAAGTGGCACCGCAGGCGAGCGTATCCATCATGGCGGGCGGGCGCGGGTGAAGAACAGGCGAGCTTGTGGAAACTGAGGGCTTGCCGAGGGACGTGACGATGCGCACAACCGACGACAAGGCTCGTGAGAGAAGGAGGAGATGGCGTTCAGGGACTGTAAATGGATGCAGGCCAGTCGGTGCAGTTGGTACAGTCGCTCCCAATCGGCCGGCCCGACTTGCTAAAAGAGGTAATCAAGTAGGCAAGAAATAGGCCAGGAGTTGTTGGTCAACAATTACCGCTTGGCCAGTTGGCAAGTGACCGGACTTGTGGCCCTCCCTACTGGACCGTAGAGCGAAGGGAGGGCACCAGGCAATGCGGTCCTGGGGAAACAGCGATCTCTTACCGTTGTCCAACGCCCGGCGAAGAGTCGAATTGGTCGCCGACCGAAACCATCCGGGACAGCTGCGTTGGTCACAGGTACGGGCAGAGACGAGGCCAGAAGGCCCAAACAAACTCCCCGACGACTGCCTCTACATGTCTTTTTCCTCTCGTGCACGGAGATCCGGCAGCATCCGTAGAGATTGGACGGCGACCATGACCGACGACGGGCTCCACCACATCGACGGCGCCATCCCTGAGAACTCGGCCAGAGCTTTCGGAAACGCTTTCCTAGGGGCACGGGGATCGGGTCCTTAGCCCACACCCAGGCAGGCGCCTGCACGGACGGACGGACAGGCGGCGTCGCGGATCCGCTGCGGGCAGAGGCGTCGAGGGCGGCGAGGTCGCCGACCAGCAACGAGGCAAGGAGTTGGGAAGAACGGGCCTAATGGCGGGGGATGGATTGGTGGTAGACCTTTGACGGGACCGCTTGCTGGCCGTACGCACTGGAAACGGCACCATCCGCCTTCCCCCCCCGGTGCCCGGGAGAGACGGGTGGACAGGCCCTTCTCAACGCCTCCCTATTGTAATGGCGGAATGCCAAAAGCGGCTTTGCATGCGTCGGCGCCAGACTAAGTTCCCCGTGGCTGGTAAATCCTCCGTCTGCCGTACTCCCCCTGCCCACCAGTCAGTGGTGCATTTTGATAGACGAAGACCGCCCGCAGACCCGGGCAAGCGTGCGCCCCGATGTTACTTTTCTCTTCCCGCTCGCATCTCAATCGCCAAGTCTCGTCGCTACGATGCATGCATGCATGTCCCTTATGTACGACCGGGCCAGCGTGGAGTTATGACCTAAGGTGCTTAGCAGGAGGGCTTGCATGCAGGGCTGTGCTTCCATACCTGCACACTGTACGAAGTACATCCGATGGGGCACAATCGGCACAAGATACCAAGGATGGGATGGGCAGTAGCCGAGGTCCACGGGGGTGCGTCTCGGCAGTCCTGACATCGTCTGCTTGGATTCTACTGAATGTGGCAATCCATCCACTGGGCAAACACAATAGACACGCCCTCGGGATTCCCCATACTGTGGGGTTGCCTCGGCGCGGAGGAGCGCCCGCCAGCCTGAACCAACCTCCCGCTGCCCAGCGGGAAAGAGCGGAGGCGTATGGGGAACACACTGTACTATCCACCTGCACCTGGGGCGCCCAGCATCGACGCCGTCGTTTGTTATCTCGTCCATCTTGATCTGTCGTCTTCGTCGGCACCAGAAGCAATTACTTTCGATTTGATCTTGCCAACCCGAGTCGATTACGGACAGGCAGAACGCCGAGTGCGGCTCGTCTTCGTCTTATAAACCCAGCCCGGTAGCTTCCAACCGTCCGTTGCCAACCGTTTCCGCCCCCCCTGTCCTCGGGAAACCTACCATGGCCGCCACGAGCAACCGCTACCTCACGATCCGGCAGGTCGAGGGCCGGCCGGGCGAGGTCTACTACCCGCTGCAGGTGCACACGGCGGCGGTGCCGCAGCCGGGGCCCGACGAGGTGCTGGTGCGCATGCACGCGGCAGCGCTCAACCACCGTGACCTGTTCCTGCGCCAGCACCTGTACCCGGGGCTGTCGTTCTCGAGCCCGCTGCTGGCCGACGGCTGCGGCACCGTCGTGGCCGTGGGCGCCGGGTCGGGCGCCGCCGCCGCCGCCCTGCGCGGCCGCCGCGTCGTGCTGACGCCCTCGCGCGGCTGGGCCGCGAGCCCCGACGGCCCCGAGGGCGACGTCGAGTGGGCCACGCTCGGCGGCGTCAAGCAGTACCCGACGGCCGGCACCGGCCAGGACTACGTCGTCGCCCCTGCCACCGAGGTCGAGCCCCTGCCCGCCCACCTGAGCCCCGTCGAGGGCGCCGCCCTGCCTCTCGTCGGCCTCACGGCCTGGCGCGCCCTCGTCACCAAGACAGCCGCCAACGCCGCCCCCGACCGCAACATCCTCATCACCGGCATCGGCGGCGGCGTCGCCCTACAGGCCCTGCAGTTCGCTGTCGCCCTCGGCTGCCGCGTCTGGGTTACGTCGGGCGACGACGCCAAGATCGCACGCGCGTAAGCCCGCCCTCCCCTCCCCGTCTCCCCCCCCCCGCTGTACCTTCCCGCTCGCCCCTCGCGTACGCCTCCTTCTCGGTGGCCGGAAGGCTGACTCGGACGCGCGCAGCCGCCAAATGGGCGCCCGCGGCGGCGTCAGCTACAAGGACAAGGCCTGGGACAAGACGCTGGCCGCCATGCTGCCGGCCGACCGCCCCTTCCTCGACGCCGTCATCGACGGCGCCGGCGGCGACGTCGTTGCCAAGACGGTGCGCCTGCTCCGGACCGGCGGCATCATCTCGAGCTACGGCATGACGCTGTCCCCCAAGATGGACTGGTTGATGCAGGCCGTCTTCAGGAACATCGAGCTGCGCGGCACCACCATGGGCTCCCGCGCCGAGTTCCGCGACATGGTCGCCTTTGTCGACGCCCACAAGATCAAGCCCGTCATCAGCCGCACCGTCCAGGGCCTCGACAACCTCGACGCCATCAATGGCCTCTTTGACGACATGAAGGCCGGCAAGCAGTTCGGCAAGCTGGTCATAGAGATTTCCCCCGAGCAGGCCCCCGGGTCCAAGCTGTGACAAGGGGCCATGCGTGTGTTTGAAGCGCGAGCCGGAGAAGCCCGTAATATACGAGCTCATCTCACAGTGCAATAGCGCTTCGTCCGTACTCTGCATATCTTGCAGCCCCAGTGACCATTCGGACCCGTCAGGCAGGTTCGTCCAAGTAGCATATCGTACTGGCCGCTTTGTACTACTAACTATACACGACACGCTCCTCCTCCCGTGTGCCCCCTGTGGCCCTCCCGGCCCCCTCCCCCCCTCGCCTCGACGCGTATACGCGTTGGGTGCTTTCCCGACCCATGGGCGCGCACGCTTCTCGTCTCGCCTGCACGTAAAACACTCGTTCGTAGCAGCCTGTAAATCTAGGCTCTATTCCTGACAAGATCAAGTCGATGGCTCCCCATGCGAAAACGCCGGTCCTCATAACCTAGTGCCAATTCAAATCCTCCCAGCCGATAAGTCACACCGTGTCGCTTGCCCAGCGTCGAAACCCCTGGCCAGGGTGCGCGCTCACCCGTCGTCTTGCTTGCCGCCCGCCTGCCCGTGGCCGGCCCTGACGGCTCCCCCGAGGGTAATGGCGATCTTCTTCGGGCCCCCGCCACCGGTATCCCGCTGAATCGCTCCGTTCTTCTTCTTCCGGAGGAAGCCGGAGCCGCTCGACGATGCGGACCCGGCTGACGAGCTGTTCCGCCGCTTGTGCTGGATAAGCTTGCCCAGGTCTTCTTCCTCGTCCTCCTCGCGGCGTCGCTTTTCCGACAGTCGCTCGGGCGGCGTCGCGACCGGACTTGACTCGCCCGACTTGGAACCATCGTCGGCATTTTCTGACCCAGGTTTTCCCTCGTCACCGGCATCGAGGGCGCCGGCTTCCACGTGGTCATCGGCGTCCTCATCCGAGCCATAGTCAACCAATTTGGATCCCGACGCCATCCCGTTAAGTGACTCGGCGCGGCCGCCACCACCGGTCCCCACCTTGGGCTGCATCTCGTCCTCGTCGTCCGACGTGTTCCAGTATTCCTCCTCGGCAGGGTCCATGTGACCGTATTCAAGGGGTCCGCCCGTCCTCGGGTTCACATTCGGCCTCTTACGGCTGGCATCCCCCTCGGCCTCCATGAAGTAGTCAAGGCTGACGGTAAACCCTCGCGTTTGGTCGTAGCGGAGGAGGATGTTGCGGAACAGCTCGAATTGGTCCAATTTTTCGAGTTTGTCCCGGTAGGTCTCGACCACATGTTTGATGAGCTCCTTGATGCCTTCCTTCTTGATAAACTCGAAGAACTCGAGGCATGCGGAGCTGAGGAGATTATCCCGGTGCATCGACCCGATGAGGACATCCAGGATCGGTCCCAACACCTTCTTCTCCGATATGTGTTTGATGTAGAACTCGTCTTGAAGGTTGATTAATTGGCGCAGGAATCTGATGGCAACTGACATATTCGTGAGCAAAAAGAAGAGGGGGAAAAGCTAGCTGCACAGGGTCATTCTTTCTTACCGAGTTTGAGGAACTTCTCCCGGCTCTCCAGCAGTTGCGCCACCCGTTTCACAATGTCATTGGTCAGGACGAAGAACTTGCTACGGGTATGGTGCTGGCGAATGAAGTAGCCCAGGATTTCAATCAGGTAGGTAAACATGGACGCCTGATGCACCGTCAAGTCGACATTTGCGCGGTCTTTCAGGCTGACTAGAGGTTGGAACATCTTGACGGCCGACTGCTCATAGAATATGTCCAGAAACTGTTCTTGTTGCGGGTCGGCGGTAGGCATGCGCGGCTGCAGGCGAACGGCGTGCTCGCCATTGGCCTTGGCAAAGACCTCGGTCTGGACGGGGGGGGTCTGGTCCAGCAGCACTTTCAGCGTGTCCGAGAGCTGCGACTTCACGCCCAGATCCACCTCAATGAGGAGCAGGTCCACGAGCGAGTCCGTCAGCGGCGGTTGTTTTTCTTGGATCTGATGGTATATCGTCCGGCGTATCATCTGCGGGTCGTGTTCGATCATGGACACGAGGATGTCGGTTGCCCCAACCCGGACGGCAACGTCATTGTGGCGGAGGCCAAAGTTTATGACCTGCAGGAGGCCATGGGAGAGGAGGTTGTTGTACAGTGTTTGTCGGGCGGGGGGCTGGAGGTTCTTGGCAACGGCACAGCACTGCTGGATAAAGAGGACGGCGTTTTTCTTGCGCCTTGGGTCTTGGTTCGGCAGCTTGAATATGTCAAAGAGTTCGCCGAGGAACTTTTGGTTCGCTTGTATGTGCTGAACGATGTCGACCTGGTTGAAGAATATGAGCGAGTTCAGTACCGAGAAGGTGTTGTCGTCCAGGATGCGCGCAAGCACCACGTCTTTAAGGTACTGCAAGCGGTATGTCTGATGGACCTTGCGGAGGACGTTTTCCTCGTCAATCCTGACGACCTCCTTGTACCGACTATCGTCTATCAACCACTGGCGATGGTTGGCCTTGTGACTGGGGAAATCAGGGTCGTATTCGAGGGCACCGACCACGCCCATGACGCAATCGTCAGATACGGCATGCTCTATAATACTCGTATCGGTCAGAAGGATGATGATCTTCATGATGTTGCATAAACGGTGCAGGTCGTTCAGGCTCTCGAAATCCTCGGCTTGTTCGACCAGGGGGATGAGTTTGCCTATGTAGTTTTCGTTTAGCACAAACTTGGTAAGCGCGTCGCGGCCAGCAGCCGTGGTGCTGAGCACACGCATCTGGGACTCGATGTCGGGCAGATTTCCCAGCGACGCCTCGGGCAACGATACCGTGTTGGGCATTTCCATGGTTAAGTCGTCGGACAGGCCATCGTCTCCGGAGCCACCGCCCGGGCCGAAGTGTTGCTGGATGCTATTAATGAATCGCCTGAGGGGGGTGGCGCAGGTCAGCATCGCATCCAAGCCCGACGTGGTCTGGATCAGGCGGCATACCAGATCAGCGTGCAGCCCTCAGCTTCCTGGAAGCTGAGGGCCATGTCAACGCCATTGCTTGGCTCGGTCCAGACGATCAGGGTCTCTGTAGGTGCGGGGTCAGTTGTCAAGCTGGGCCCGAGATGGGATTGAGGCGATATGTCCGACATACCCTGCTGTTTGTGAAACCCATCCTCCTTACAGATCCTCGTCTCAAGCAGCACACGTTCGGGATGATCTTCGGACTCGACAACGACTCGCGGCTCCTTCTGGGTCTCATTGATCTGCGTGGCGACGGCGTTAGACGAAGGCGGGATGCGCGGATGTGCGGACGCGCGCGCGCGCTCCCGGAAGCATGGCAGGTGACGCTGGAAGCGGTACTTACTGGGTGCAACGCGGCGGTACAGAAGCCGGTGCCGCGATCAAACCAGTCGTTGTTGCGCAGCTCGTAGACCTTGACGCGCTTCCTGTCCGTTGACGGATGAGGCACCGTCTGTGCCGCCATCGTCAACGGATCTTGTGGTTCCACGTCGGCAGCCAGGCGACTGTACTGCAGGAGATCGGGCGCGAGGTCGAGGTGCTGCTGAAGGGACAATTCCGTGTCCGTTTGACTGAGGAGAGTAAGCGCAGCCACCTTTGTTGAAGTTGGCGCGCTAAGCAACAGGCGCGCACGCGACGGGGGTGGGTGGAAAACTATGTCTTATTTGAGGCAATGGAATGGCGAGCGTGTGGGAACGTCGAGGGGAGTAGCGCCGAAGTCTGCGATGTCGCGCGCGAATTGCTCCTGGTGCTGCGGGTCCAGGAGGAGCTGGGCGAGAGAGAATGGGTTGTGGATGGAGGCGAGAGATGGACAGGTGGGTATGGAGGGTAGGTTTCTAGCGGCTCATCGACGCCCAGGGTCCAGTCCAGTCACTCCAGGTTGGTCTGGTCGTGCGAGGGCTCTCGGATGGTCGACCCAAGCCGGGGGACGGGCGAAGGTTTAGGGGGAAAAAAAATCAAAAGGCGTCGCCGGTGGTGTTGGACAGGCAGCCCCCAATGGTGCGGAGCGGTGCAGCGCAGCAGCAGCAGTGCAGGCAGGGTCGCGTGGTGTACGTAGTACGTACACGTACTTGACGACCAGGCGGACGGACGGATCCTGCGGTGCAGGCCTTAAGCGATTTCACGGGGACAACGTCACTCTGGGTCCAGCTCGGCGGCGCGACAGTCAGGAGTGATGGCGACGGACTGGCGGTGATCCACGGGTATCTGTCCGGGGAGTTGTACGCGTCGCGGGCAGAGGAACAGGCACAGCGAAGGTGACGTAGAGCCTCGTGAGGCGGAAAAGAGGAGATAGGTGCGTCGGGCGCGGTGCGGCGGCACGCGGCAGCAAACGCAGGGCGCGCCAGACGGGAGGATGGGCGCTACAGGAGAGAGGAAAGGTTATACAGGCAGGGCGCACGGGGAGGGCATCAGCATGGCTGCGCGACGATGCCAACGGCCGAAGCGATTGTAATTGCGGGCAGCGTGGTCGCGATGGGCGAGGCAATCAGAGAGGCGGCATGAGGTGATGCGATGGCGTCGGCTGTTGTTGGGATGGATGAGATGGGCTGGCGTTGGCGATGAGGAAATGGAGAGAACCGGGGGCGGTGGCTACAGTATTGCAACACAGTTAGCACTGTGAAAAGGGTCACAAGTACGATGTAACCAAGCCGGGCCTAAACCCCAAGTCGCACTGTATCAGGGTATTTGGGGATGGGGCCTCAGGCCGCCGTGCCCCCGATTTCTGGGCGACCATGACGGAATTGCTGGCCAGGGTGTTTCTCTCCCTCTCCCTCTCTCCCTCCCTCTATCCTTCTCTCCTTCTCCCCCCCCCTCTCCACCACCACGCTAGCTGCTGCGGCATCGGCCCACCTGGGCCTCCCACATGTCCACCCATCAATCGGGCGAACCAAAAAAATTCATACGCACCCATGCGGGTTGCTTGGATAACAGGTAGGTCGTTGGTCTGTACATAGTAATAACTGGTCCGGAGGTGTAGTTGGTGGTGCCACGTTCAACTTCTGCTGGGGTCCAGAAGCGGTTACTCGTACGAATGGGCTAGGTACCTACCTACCTACCTACAGCACCTACTTACTCGTGGAAACCTATGTACCTTGAAATGGGGTACGGGGCTATTCGACGATGCAGCCAGCTCGGCTTCAGCCAGCTGGCTCTATAGGTGGAAAAAGAGTTGGGTTGACACATCCGATGTCAGGGTCCAGCGTCTTCTATGGGATCTTGTGCGGTTCCTCTTCCCGAATGGGCTGTCGAGCTAAGGTTAAAGACCCCTTTACGGGGCCGGCGGGCTTACTACCTACCCTTACCTTATAATAACCTGCTCTAAAGCAAGTACGCAACTTCACTACAGCGCTTTCCAATCCATCGGGTGGGTTCAGGAGCCCTCACTCACATTCCGCATTTACGATCCGCCAGCGCGGCTTGGTCAGCAATCCTCCCATTAGCACTTACTGCAAATGCCGGTACAGGCCAGGCCGAGGCGTTCGTCCCAGTCCATCCCGCGCAGGTAGTTGGTAGGTAGGCGCTGGACAAGGCTGTCTCCGTCTGCATCAAGGCGCCGATGTCGGTACGGATGAGAAATGACGGTAGGTGTTGACCCTGTTCGGCCACCAAGCTGATAAGCTTTTCACCCGAGGCACCAAAGTCGGCGCACGTGCCCTACTGCCGGTACCCGCGTCCTCCCTTCCATTCTCACGGCTACGGGCAGCTCAGACTCGCACACTCGCTACCGTTGGGCCCCCTGGCATGGCTGGTCGGGTCTGCCTGGGCTTGCTGGGATTGCTGGGGGTTGCTGGTCATGTGGCCACCAAATCCGGCTCGTCCCCCTTGGTGCAAGTCGTGTTAGCGCCCGCCGAGCTGCCCAGTCCACCGTCCCGTCCCTTTTCCTTTGCCGAATTGGGCTGTGCCCAGTACCTGGACGTGCAAAGTTGCCCCTCCCCCGCGCTGCCGGCGCCCCCCAATCCATGTTTATCGATCGCCCACGTCTTTGTCTCAAACGCCCCCATGATGGCTGCAACGCAAGGCAGAACCCCTAGGAACTTGCGGTAGATCGTTGAACCATGGGGGGCCACAGTCGCCCACCCGGCGCCATTACGACCTCGCACGTCTGGAACTGGCTCCTAACATTCCTACCCACCCACTTACCCACGATAAGTCCATCGTACCAAATCGCCTGTGCTGGTACATTATGTAAGTAGGTACATAGGCGATTACTTAGGTAAGCGCATCCCCATGCATCAGCCAGCTGCCAAGAACCCATCTGGAAGAGGTGCAACCGTCCATCCGAGCCGCCTTCATATGGATGGACGGACCCGAACCTTGACCTACCCCATATTACCATAGGACCCAAAGGGATCCGTGTGCCTGAACAGTGCGGGCTCCCGTTCCGGTGCAAGTTTCTCCAAGAACGCGAATGCTACAGGTCTCTGGCGTTTTTACCATTCACAGCGTTCCCCTTTGAAACCCACACGTCGGCGGGTGCGCCGGTACCCGCGGTTCTGAGGGGCAACGGTCAAATTTGCACAACTGTCGAGCCCAAGTGACGGTGTCACCAAAACCGCGGTCAGCTGGCTCACTCTGCGCTGACGTTGAGCAGAGTAGAAGCTCACTTGCTCATCGGCGCGAGGGTCGTGACACAGTCACGACAGGCAGTGCGGTGCGTTCTACAGAAATTGGCGGTCGAACTACTTCGATACATGTGTGAGCTTCGCGCATACTGTTGTTACTTCCGTTCCCATCTGGCCACCAAGCTCCTAAAGGTCCTCCAGCAGGGCACAGTCCCGTAATGTTGGTACAATGCGCACTGGGCGGGCCTAGTTGCAAGTGCCATCCCAGTACGACCTCATACGCTCTGGGCTGTACTGGCAGATCTCGTGCCATTTATACGCCTGGGCGTCATGATAGGCACTAACGTGGGACACAGCGGTAGTAAAGGCAGGCAGCTAATGTTACCTGCTTACCTAAGAGCATCGCTGAACAGCTGGACCCGTGGTCAATTCGGTCGCCCGTATGCGAAAATTCTATTTGTTCGTGTCTTACCTGTAGTACCATACATTGCTCCTATTGGAACCGTCTTGCCGCTCTTTAGGTAAATTCGCCTTTACCCAGGGGGAATCCGGACGAACCTCGGGGCATATGTCACGGAAGAATAGACAAAGCTGTTGGGGCCATAGGGGCAACTCGAATTGTACACATGGCGTAGGGAATATATGATTGCCACTCAGGTGTAGGAAAATCATAAAAGTCCTTCCCCGATCTGGTCTATTGGCAGGCGCAAGGCTGGCAACCTCTGGGTGTGGGTTGCAGTAGGAGGTACGCCGTTCGGCATCTCACTTTCAGACGACGATTAGGGGACGAAATTTTCTTTAATTGTCTTAAATAAACACCGAAAGCTCCGTGAATGTTTGGCCATGTTGGTGCTTCCTCCTCAAGAGGATTATGCCGGGAAGCATTGTGCTCGTTTCGGCGACTTCATTGTCAGCACTTCATGTGGGTATTTGGCAGAGCTGTGGGGGATTTCAGCCATGTTGTAAACGGGTCGGGACACCGCTACTGCTTCGTCGTCCAGTAATATGTGCCATCATACCTTTGTGCCAGCAACATGACACTACATCAACATCCGCCGCGGTATATTCCGTACAGATTTTGAAGAGCTCCTATCGACCGGTAGGCATCATGGTCTATTTGTAAACCCACACGACACGCCCACCCCCACTCCAAGGCCAGAAAAATAGCGCCAGGTTCATGAGCCCCCTTATGCTTTTCTAAGAGGTGCTTATAGAGAATAGCACCGTATCATTATAAACCCTCAATCTCCCACGACTGAATCCTGGAGTTGCCGTCGGGCGAGTGAACGAAAGAGGAATGATCATACCGACCTAGGCATATCGCTGCTAGACAACGTATTGTCCATTACTTGGCCGCTCATCGTTATCTAGAGAGTTCCGATAGCCATTTGAAAGCGGCATGTACTGAGCGAGAAAGTGCGATCTAGTATCGGCGGCTCGGGTCAGCACTTCAGCCAGAGCTTCCAGCCACGGCTGTACCGACCGCCCTTGTAGTGTGTCCGGCCGATTCACCACATGACTTTACGCAATCTCGACATCCACATCCGGCCATAGAATTTGGCCACCGTCCAAGCGTGCACCTTACGACGGAGCGTACGAGTGGGTGTCGTGTGTCAGGAGGCTGTCACAGATGTCAAGAGGGCAGTCTTGCAACCATATGACCGGTCTTGTAAGAATATGGCTGTTCGCGATCAACAGCTGGTTTTCGCAAGACAAGACGTGAAATTTTACATGCCGGCTCTCAGTGCCGTGCAACAGGCACAAAAAAAGGCGCGAACATAATCGCTCCCCCAGTTTCTTGCTCGTCGGTCCCGCGCAGACTGTTGAAAGTAACATATCCACGGAAGAGCCTAAATCGCCGTTGGGGTCACTGGATGGCCTGGGATTACCATGTGCCTGCGCGTTGTGATCCTATAGGACATCCACATATGCCAGGCTACATAAGAGGCACTAAACGGACGCCGTCTACGACCCATGGACCGGTAGAGGGCGGATGGATGTACGGATGTTGCGGGAGACGTAGCAGCACGGCCTTCGCGTCTCCGCCATGGCGCAGCTGCCGGGCCTTCCCCCACTCCCTGGCAACTGGCGAAGAGCCGCAAATGGCCCGCCTTGTGTGTACTACGTACCTACTCGCCTAAAGTAGGTACGGAGCACTTAAGGCACGGAGCAATGAAACGATGGAAAATGCCGACCGCAACGTCGCATGTAATCGTCATAGTCCCCAGACAATTGGGAACCGGCAACGAACTACCTGCCTTACGTGCACACCATCTAGTTTAGAAGGCTCGCCCTAGTACGTGTCCGTCCGGAGCGCGTGTGTCTGCGGACAAAAGGAGGTCTTAAATAAGAGACAGAGAGATAAGCTATCCACTCTTCTTGACTGTAGAAATGAGGAGATACGTAGGTACTCAAGTACTTTTCATGACGTGGCGGCGATGTGGCCGCTCTTTTCAGAAACGGGAATTTTCAATGCGATAACAATTCCGAGACTATGGTTTCTTTATTTCAATTTTTTTTTCAGCCGAACGGTGGAGCTCTGCAAACCGTTATAGCCGTGCAGCTGGGGCCACAAGCAGGAAGGAGGAGCCCAGCTGGAGGCTGGAGAGAGATCCGTGGGTCCGTGACTCCTGGGTACGTAGTACGACGTATGCGCATGACAGGTCGATACAACGTAGACGGCCAGGCGGCCACTTACTGCATTCGTACAAACTATAAACAGTGCGTGGCATGGCGTATGGGCATCAAATGCCTGTAGCGCATCCGCCGAGACGGGCCCTGCGGTGGGCGGAAGGAGATACAGGGGGAGGCACCATGCCCGCCCAGGGAGGTGACGACGGATGACAGCTAGACAAGCAGCGCGAGGGTACCTAAAGTGTGTTCGTAGGTAGAACAGGTGAGTTTTCACCTGGCGATGGCCGTCCAGCGGCCAAACCCTGACCCCGCGAGCCTTTTTCGGCGAGGGTGAAGGTCACCGTTTCCAGCTGACAGAAGAGCACCCGCCCAGCCACTTGGGCGCGGGCGAGATTGGGATGGATGGGCCCCAGAGACCGTCTGAGCCGTCAATATTCCTCCATGGCTGCCTGCGCTAATGGCCCGGCTTGCCTATCCCCTTTCGTGCGAACCCCCCCCTTCCCCCTGGCCCAGGACATGTCGCTGAGCACAGGGACTTGGCATGCAGCTCGTTCGGCCACTCGCCGGCTTAGCGGCGCCGGCGCAAGCGACTGGCCCTTGACGAGGCCGTCCAAGGACGAGGTAGCAGTACCTGGATCGGATACGAACTGCCACCCCACCCCTCACATCGTGGTCCAGTCTGCCTTGGGGTGAGTGCATGGGACAACCATTCGCGGCGCAGCCCTGAGCGGGCAGACGAGCGGGCAGAGGCGTCCCAATCGAGAGCGAGAGCCATTCCGTAGTAGCAGGCGCGGGCCATCCTCGTCTGCCTCCATCACGCCATATGGACGCCCTCGCTCAAGTGCTGATGGCCTCTTCTTCCGCCCACTCGCTCCTCCGCCCTTCCGCAGAAAAGCGCCGCTTCACCTCCCCGAGCTCGACCACTTCCAGCTGTTCTGCCCCCCGCTGGCGCCGCCACCATCTATGCGACGTGGGAATAAGCAGGCAGCTCTCACGGCAGCTCCTCTCTCTCTCCCCAGACGAGCGCCACCGAGACCCTACTCTCGTGGTCCTGCACTACAACCCGCCTGGGACGCCCTGTCTGCTGCTGTGCCTTTTCTCTCATAAACCACGGCGAAGCCGCCCCGGGTCCCCTCCCTCTCATCTCCAGCTATATTTTGGGACTTGTGAGACTCGGAATTTCCACTCGATCCGCCTGTTGACTAACATCCTTGTTGGTGACGGCCTTCGCTACCCGCACAAACCCCTTCCTACGTACCTAGCTCATCCTTGAGCGGGTCGCCGCCGCTTCCCACCCTTACTCTATCGCTTGCGCCGTCTGGCCGGGACCCGTGGTTTCATCACTCCCCCTCGAAGAAACCTCTCGATCGCCGCGCCCCGAGTCATCAGTTCGACTGCTACGGATCCAGCTAGGCTAGGCTAGGAGCTATCTAGTCGCCTTCTGTTGTAGTTTCTTTTCCCACCTTGCCAGCCGTCATCCACACATACATAGGCAATCACCTCGGCAGCTTGCATTTCTCTTACCTTGCCTCCTCTTCCCGTCTGTCTGCCGTCCCTCGCCCAGCCAGCCAACCCGCCTATCCCCTGGACCTCGTCGTCCTAAGCTCCCCTGCACCCAAACCGCCCGTTCACCCCCATCGTTCCGAGCGTGGGCGTCGTTGCCGAAGCTCGTTGCCGGCCGGAAACCAGGCCACCGTCACCACTTAGACGCCACCCCTGCGGCGGCGTTTCCTAAAGAACCCCCGCCAGCACCCGGGTCACGTCGGCAGGAACAAAGCCGTCCAGCTCGGCGCCATGTCCGTCTTTTCCATCTTGAAGAAGAGCCGGCAAGCAAAGGAGGGAAATGCAGAGGCGGCGGAAAAGGGGAAGGCCGAGTCGGTGAAGCAACCATACAAACATGTGCCTACCCATGCGGCCGTCGACGCCATGTCGGGATCCCCTTCGAGTTGGAGACATGAAGACCGGCCCAAGATTATGGCCCAGAACCGGAGACGCAGCGCCATTGCTGCCAGCTCCATCCGCGCGAGTGGCCTTCCTCGCGTAGGCAGCTCACTGTCTCACGTGTCCTACCCCGACGTCTACGACACGCCCGTCGTCCCGCTCCCCAAGAACTACAGCTTCAGCAGCATACCTGCAACGTGGCGCTCCAACGACTCGCAGACGGATTACTTCAGCCACGGTGGCAGCGCAAAGGGCAAGGAGCCCGCCTCGGCAGCTGGACTGCCCCGAATTATAGCCTATCATTCTACGCCTGGTAGGTCCTCAGAGCCAGCCGGAGAGTGCCACGTTTGCGTGCTAACCGCGACGAACAGGTACTCCTCGCTTGGGGTCTCGAGACAGCCTTCATACGGGGTCGGGGTCATGGAGGCCCGGTTCCGCTGCGCACAGATCCGCCACCCGAAGCCTGAGCGTAGATACCAGGCCAGGCAGTTCACGGTTCCTGTCCACGGACGCAGGCAGCGTACACCATCTCCACCCAGCTCAGCGGAGACCGTCCGGTCACAGCTCCGCGACAGACCGGCACTACCCTTCGTCGACCAGAAGCACCCATTTTACCAAGCCGCAGCCGATTGACCCCTCGAGCATCCGGAACGAGGGGTTGGCCGCAACCGTACCAGCGCCACCAGCCGGCTCCGTCGAGCCCGGTTCGGCTTCCTCGTCCCTTTCGGGTGGGGAATCGTCGGCTTCGTCAATTGCATCGCGCGGCAACACGGCAGCAAGCTCGGTGGCGTCGATTGCGGCCCCTACCGAATCCAAGCCGACCACGACCGTGACTACGGCTTCCCAATCACCCAACGGGCCTACGGTCCTGGCCGTCCAACCTACTCTCGCTGCGAAGGGAACGCCGGCCAAGGTCAGCACGAAAGTGGGGTCGTCGGCTGTCGAAACTGGCAGCAGTCTTTTCCGCCGGCTTAGCAAGACGCAGGCGGAAGCGAAGCCGCCCAAGGAGAAGAAGCACAGATGGTCATTGCGGGGCCACAAAACACCAGCGGTGGCAACGGCGTGAGCTTCCAATGGGGTTGATATTGAATGGGAGGGGCCGCGGCCCCTGCAACGACTTTTTCCTTGGCATATGGCTCCGAAACGCGAGAGACACACAGCCGGCACACACAGCCGACAATCGCTAGCGGGCCCCGTTCCAACGACAAGGCCATGCGGCGGGAGCCTCGTCCAGTCATTGGATTTATCAGCGTGCATTTTCGTCGCCTTTATTAGATGGTCTATCGGGCAACACGGTTGTTGGGCTTTCACATCCCGTACGAGGCGCATTGGGGTTATCTGAACCGCGCCGGTTTGGTTTGGGCCGGGCTGGGTTTTGAGGCGTAAGAAGGTGCAGATAAGCGCAGTGGACCAGAGTAATAGAAGCACAGCTCGGAAAGCTGCTCAGTCTCTGTCCATCCGTCTGGGAACGTATCGCAAATGCGTCGACTGTGCCGACCGGGGGGGAGACCCACCCAAAGATAAAATAGAAGTGATCTACTGGGACGAAGATACACTAGATCTAGATGCAGGCGTCAGAAGCAGGGTACCCCTGCTCTGGCAGCCCCAGCGTTCGAAAGGCCCGAGACTACGAGAATTAGTGCCGACGGGGCTGTCCAACCGGCCAGCCAGCTAATCGCAGCTACGCTAGTTATCCATCCATTTCCCTTCCATCCCGTATTCCCTCCCGCCCGCTGGTGGCCTACCAGCCAAACGGGTGGGTGTGTAGGACCGGCATGGTCCGCCGCCTACAAGAGCTTCGCCATGTGGTGGGTGGGTGGATGGGGGTCGGTGGTGGTTTGTGTTGCTCTGAATGCGTGATACGCTAGGTACGAGGTCCTCCCCCATCCCATAGGACAAGATCCAGCAGTACCGAGGTACTTGGTTTTATACAGTATACGAGATCGGGCGATTCCGAGCGAAGGGACCACCTCAGCAACCTTGTAGAGAGGTATGACGGGCGGGGAGGTGATGTGTGTGTGCGCGCCAGACGGGATGCGTCCATGGGCTGGACACGCTCAAAAAGAACCTTGCACGCACGCGCATCTGCGTGCAGGAAAGGAGCCCCCCTAGGCCTCGCATTCATGACCTTCTGTAGACCAAGTGCCGGGAGCGCGATAGGATCCGACGCGGCCGCGTACAAGACCCCGTGGGTAATACGACCGACTCTGCGTCGACCGGGGCGGGGCGTTCCAGCGCGGCTTTGCTGGGTGAATTGACTTCGATAGTCTCTCTCATCCCGGGCAAGTTTTTCCCGACCATTCCAGCCCGCCCTTGATTTGCATGCAAGACTGACCGACACCGCTAAGAACGAAAGCTCACGACCTGCGTAGGTAAACATATGGCCGACCGCCTGGAACCGGCCGGGGCCTGCGACGTGCTTCGATATTGTCCGCTTCTCCCACGGCGCTTGGTAGCAGCAGCAGCAGCATCACCCGTGTGGCCTTGGAAGCACGGCAGCCCAACTTGGGGGGTCTTTCCTTTCTTTTTTGCCGCCTTCCTTTCCCGGCGAGAAACAAGCGAGTGCTTGTACATACGTAAGGCAACTTCATGCCCTCCCCCCTCGCCTTCCCTCCTCTTCTCCCTTTCTCCCCCTCTCCTCCCCCTGCGCTCAGCCCTGAGGTCCCTATCTTGTCCCGCCCGCCGCCGACGACCATGCTGCAGGGCCACAATCAGCGCAGACTTGGCGGTGCGTCCAGCCCAGTAGAAGCCGTCAGCACCAACACGCACATGCATGTCATGTCAGCTCTACGCTTGCCCCTGCGCAGGTCGACTAATCCCAAGAGGGGCTCCTTCTCGCGCCTGCTTTGTGCGTGTTATGGGGACGGATGCCAGCGCATTCATCCCCCCCTGGGTACCTATCAGGACCCTTTTCAACTTCGGGTCGCGAGTGGCCAGGCAGTGGAAGCCCCGGGCCAGCACGCGGCCGATGGGGTTGCTTTCCAGAAAACGACTACCGGCTTTCCTTAGCTGGACGGGAGGGGCTGGCTTCGGTGCGGCTGAAGAGGGAGAGAGACAAGAGGCGGGGATGCTATTTTCGTCCAGCATGGCAGCGCCCATACCCTCGGATACATACAGCTAACCCCTTCGCGGCCGGCCGGCCGACCGATGACGGGCGGAGGCTACAGAGGGAGCGCATCATCACCCAGCGGTTTTTTATCAGCCCGGCAAAGCGCGGGAGCCCTCTTTGTTCTTCCCCTTCCGCCTCGACGTCTTTTTCCCGCTACAACCCAGCTGGAGGCCTGGCCGCGCCAGTGGCGGGCGAGCCCCGCGTTGCGCAGGCGCACAGGGTCCGGTCTGGCACATTCACCTGAGACTAATAACGAAGCTGCCCTGTTCGAAGTAGGCAAGCGAGCAAAACCACGGGCACGGCACTAAAATGGCAAAGCCGGAGATGGCGCGCACGGCCTCCAGTTGGCGGGCGGTCGTCCAGATGGGCCTCGACCCTGCCGATCGCTTTTTCAGCCACGGGTGCGAAGCAGGAGAAGCATGGGCCAAGCGCCGGCGCGTCCTCCCCTTCCCCTCGGACGAGGCCGTCGCTTCGCCTCAGCGTCCCGTCTCGACCGCCGCTGAGAGGGGGGGCTTTCCTATCTCGGTACAGCAGTGGCCCCAGCCGCCCTCGCACGAGCGCCCGACGAGCTGAACGAGAGAGAGATGGAGAGAGATGGAGAGAGAGATAGGGAGAGAGAGAGAGAGAGATAGAAAGAGGGGGGAGAGATCCCGCCCCGGCGACTCCGAGCAGCAGCAGCATCAGAGTGACGGCCACGCTGCATCTTCCCAAACGGGAACCGCCCGGGTGGGTATCCCAATACTGGTCACTATGTCTGGCTCTCCTACAACCATCTGTTCCCCCCATGCCGATGCGCCTGCGTGCGTCAGTATGCAAGGGACTGGAAGAAGCCGCAGGTGGCTTCAAAGTGCATGTTCACGCATGCCAGGCTACGGCGCCACAGGAAGCGCCACCGCCGGCTTCCCGATCTTGTATCGCTACACTCTGCATTCTCACTGCCCCGATCGGGTCGGGGTGGGGGTGCCCAGCCCGGGGACCTCGTCTATTCCCCGTCCCGTCGGCTCATGGCGGACGGCGCCCGGAGTTCGATTGCCTACTTAAGTACCTTGGTAGATGCGACGCACAATAGGTATGTATTGCGGACAGGGGGGGAGTGCTTGTGCCGGATCTCCCACGCTCCCCTGAGCCAGCCAAGCAAGCCTGCATGCCCGTTGCTGGCCAGGTATGTATGGATGGATGTACATACCGGCCAGGGAGGGCTCGTTGTCATTGACGCCCGGCTTTCATCACAACCCCCCACCACTACCTGGTACCCGTGCCCGCGTAGCCAAGGCGCGACCACCCGCTTGCCCGCGTGGGGTTGGGAAACCTTGTGGGATCGTGCTGCCGGGGGGATAAAGTCATCACATCACCTCGCTGGCTGCCCCGGTCCGGTCATCTCGGCCCTGCCCATCTCAGCCGACCGCTGCCCGCACCACCGTCTCCTCGTGCGCCCAATCCGGCCAGCGCATCAGCAACATGGAAGGCCGAAGCTGCGGCGCTTCCGCATATGGCGGCTTGCAACCGATGCTCATTTCCGCGACCCTGGCTAGGTAGTTGTTGTGGTCGCGTCTGCTGGCGCCCACCGGCAACGATTCTAGCAGACTCCGGCGGGAGGGAGGCGAAAGCGCCGGAATGCCAATGTTTTGCCTGGGCCATAAGTCACAACTCTCCAACATGCACTCCCAAGACTTCAGTAGTGCTGCCTTGAATCCTTCGTCTATTCGTCTATGGGGTGGTATCAACAGCCACTGTCGGCGGCTCTGCTGCGAAGGCCAAGAAGAGCTCATTCGATTTGATCTTTTTCCCACTCTCGCCTCGTATAGTCCCGCTAAATCGTTCACTAGCATATCGTCATGTCGCCGGCGGCTTGGTGGCTGCCACGGGTATCGACAACCCATGGGCACGCGTTCCGGCGTGGCGGTGTCATTATCTCAAGTTCTCTTCTTCTCGTTGTCATTCGTGGCCGGTGTGACCGGCGCGGCACTTGCCGGTTCCCGCTTTTCCTCCTTCTGCTTCTGGAGGGCCGTCTCGACCTGCCAGATGGCGCGCTCGAGTTCTACCTCGAGCTCGGGAATCTGCAAAGCCCGGTACATTTCCCGCCCATGCGCCTGGGACAGCATCATGACCTCTTGGCCCGGGGGTGTGGCCGTCTCTGCTTTCGGGTCCGCGGCCTCGGGGCTCGTGGCCGACGAGAGGGAGTGCGCCGTGGGCGGGTAGATGGAGGCGAGCAGCGGCGACGGTGTCGGCTCAACTAGGTTGTTCGCCAGCAGGAACTTTAGGTGCTTGCCACCGGCCAGCGCCCGCCAGTGCGACCAGGCCCGGTACAGCAGGTAGAAGAACGGGATGTTTGGTATGACTGGGCACGGCGACAAGCACACGCGCCCAAAGGGTCAGTCCTGGAAGCCATAATTTTACGGCGTGGCCGGGCACTCACTCGGGATGATGGCAAAGGGAGCCGAGAGGGGCATGCCAATCATGCACCAGATCAGGCGGGAGCGGTGCAGGGCGTCGCGCTCGGCGGCCAGGGTGTTGAGAATGGCGGTGGCGCGGCTGGCGGGGATGATGTTCTCGGGAAAGACGAGCTGGACCTTGTCCTGACCGGGCTGGAGCTCCTCGGCGCGGCGGCGGGCTGACAAGGGCGGCACGCTCTTAAGCCCCCACTCCTCGTAGGGTATGCGACGCAGGGCGCGGTTGCCGTAGCCGACGACGGTGCCCTGCCAGCCCTTCCCGCGCGCCTCCCAGTCGGCCCAGAGCTTCGCCGCGCGCTCGGTAATTTTGTCCGCCAGCTTCCGGCGCTCGACCGTCTGCACGTTGAGGCGCTGGCAGTAGAGCAGGGTCCGCCGGGTCGAGATGGGCAAGAGATAGAGGCGCATGGCGAGAGGGCGCAGCCGCAAACAGCGACGGCGGCGGCGGCGGCGGCGGCAGCAGGCCAAGAAGGCGACGGCGGGCGCGGTGCGACTCGAGGAACCCGGAGCGGCCGGGGGGTAGCGATGCGAGGACGCGATGCGAAGGCGACGGTTGTGTTTTGAGAGGACGGCGGCTGAGAAGACAGGGAAGAGGAAGCGCGGCAACGTGGAAGAAGGTTTGGTCTCGTGGTCCCAAAAAGGCGAGGTTGCCTGCTTAAGCTTCGAGGCCGGCCGCGAAAAGGCAAGGGCCGCGCCGTCGTCGCAGGCCCGGAGGCCGCCTCCACCAAATGCGTTGACGAGCGATGCGGCGGCGCTGATGGAGGGGGAGGCTTATTTTTTTGAAAAAGTGGGAGGGAGTGACGTACGGCCTGGACTTCTACGACGTAAGTGGTCCCGGTGGGTACTTAACTGACTTATGTAGGTACATTTCATATCAGCCTGCTTTTCGGGTATGCACTACGTATGCTGGACTGGTGGCGGTACCTGTGCATGCGCGCTTGTAACTCTGTTAAGATCCAGATCCCCACAACGACTCGACCGGCATCTCGCCCCTTGCCGAAGGGCCAGGGATCTCTCTCCCTACGGATCTACACTTACTCGCTAGGCGCGCAAACGATAACGAGAAAGTGCCGGCTGGCCTTGTCCTGTCGCTTTGGCGATCCAGGGCAACTTTTATGGGATGCGCAGAGCCGTCACTGCGGAAGAAAGGCACGGCCAATGCTGGAATGGCATACCTACCTACCTATGTAGGTACTCGCCTCTCTCGTGCCTTGGGAAACCCGGATTCTCTCCCTAGTCGCTGATTTACGTAGTACTACGGGTTACTGTAGGTAGATTACTGTGGGATCCCGTCCCCTGCACCATCTTCCGTCAGTCCTTCCGCTTCTCCTTCGCTGCCGGTCCAACGCCAAGCTTAGGCTTCCCATTCATCCATCTATTGCTCACGCGCGGTCTCCCAGCCGCCGTTCCATGGCCTGATTTCCATCCAACCCCCCAACCGACCTTCTTCTCTCTCTGATTGCAACCTTCACATTTGCTTTTGTGGGATCAACAGCGCGAGCGGCCCTCCCCTCCTCTTCTTCGTCCGACCAGTTACCCGTAATAATACCGACTTTGTGCTCATTCTCGTACTCCCTTCTTTGCCTATCGATAATCCACGACATAATATTTCCCGCCCGGTTGTCCAGAACGGGCGTCGAAGCACCTGAGGCCCAAACCCCGGGCCGTCTCCCTGCCCTGCCGCGCCCCGTCGCGCCCGCCCCCCAACGCACAACCTCACGGTCCTTTCCACCCTCGTCGGTAGCGACCGCGGCCATGACCAACTGAGGGCGCGCGCCCTGAACGATGGAGCGGGCTGTTTCGCCTAGTCCCGAGCGAGCGATCATGATCACGACACCACGTCACGTTGCCTACTCACCCTCAACACCGCCGCCGCCGTCCACCAGCGTCCTAATACCGCCCGCATAGCGTCATTAACCAACCGCCCTCTGAAAAAGCCCCCTCCCCCGGGTCCTACACAGCCTACGTCTCCTTCTACACCCCCTCCGCGCCCACACCGGCCATGGCGCCGCAGCCCATCCGCTCGGTGCCCCCGTGGGTCGACACCCGCGGGCCGCCGCCGGGCCTCCGGTTGCCCAGCCCCCCGCCGCCGGCCTCGTCGCCGTCGGACGAGCGGCCGGACGACGTGCCCCCCGCCGCCGGGGTGCCGGCCGAGCCCGAACCGCCGCGGCCCGGCATGATCCGCCGGCGCTCGCGCGACGGCTACGAGCAGTGGGTCGACCCCCAGGACCTGCGCAAGTTCAAGCGCCCGCCCTTCCTGCGCAAGAAACAGGACCGCCCCGGCCGCAAGTGGGACCACCTGCGCTCGAGCGAGCCCTTCATCATGGGCTCGGGCTACCGCGCCCCCAACGAGGACCCCTACCAGAAGTGGCGCGACTTCATCGCCTCGACGCGCCGCTACAACGGCTGCGCCGACCTGCCCACCCACCGCATCACCCAGGCTGACCTCGAGGCCCAGATGCCCGGCCTCGACAGCCCTCCCGCCGCCCGCCAGAAGACGTCGTCGTCGCGCGGCGAGAAGCCCGCCCGCAAGCCCCTCGCCCTCCGCCTCAAGAAGCTCGTGCTGCGCAGCCCCCTGCTCCCCCCCGCCGTCCGCCTCATCGCCCTCGCCACCTCGCTGGGCTCCCTCGCCCTCGCCACCCAGCTGCTGCACGAAACGGCTGCTATGCACGGCCAGGCCATCACGTCACTCGTCATCGACTCCATCGCCATCCCCTACGTCCTCTACATGGTCTGGGACGAGTTCACCGGCGTGCCCCTGGGCCTGCGCTCCGCCGTCGAAAAGGCCGCCCTGACCCTGCTCGACCTCGTTTTCATCATTGTCAAGTCCATCTCCATGGCCCTCGCCATCCAGACGAGGGATGATGGCGGTGACGCCGCCGCCGCCGCCGCCGCCGCCGACTGGAGGCACTACGACGCCTACCTGGGCCTGTTGATCACCGCCGTGGCCGCCTGGCTCATCACCTACATCATGATGGTCTTCCGCCTGGTGGAGCAGCTCCACGGCATCGATTAGGAGACCACCGCGCATAATTGGCAACCCCCTCGACCGGCGTCTCAACAGGCGCACATGGGCCAGGGCGCACGGCCGGGGAGAAAGTGGAGTTCTGTGCACGGAGTTTCATTGGGAATCAGGTAATGGCACGGCGTCACGGATTGGGCGGGTCTTGGGAGGCGTTGGCATGGTCTCTACCTCCTTGTAACACGACAGACAGCATGCATTGGTAATACAGTATAGCACTTGCTTTCTAATACAGAAGAAATGCCAACTATCAAGGCCGGCTCGGCTCTCCGGCGGATCCGGAACAAAGGCACGGCGGGCGGAGTCGAGAGCACGCCATTCGCGCCCATCGGACCCAACAGTACGCCAACAAGGCTAAATATTCCGGTGCGGATGAACCAATCATTATTGCCAGGTCTGTCTAGGGGTACTTATGAGCAAGACGCCAAATCGCCGTACAGGAAGACCTCTGTAACCCTGTGACTCCGGTTCCTTGCGTCATTCGCTTGCCCACGCACCCTTAAATGCAGCCTCGAGTCCCTCCCCTCCATGATGGGTTTCAATGACAGCCGCGACAGCAGCGCCTAGGCCTGTCCCTGGTCAGGGCTTGAGCCTTCCAGGGCCACCTCGCTCAAAGACGGGCAAAATCAAAGGGGCAGCAAGCAATGCAGTGCCGTGCGGGCGACTGGCTCGGCATACAACGGGATTCCGATGGTGG
This sequence comes from Nigrospora sphaerica, assembly GCA_018287875.1. Classification (NCBI taxonomy): domain Eukaryota; kingdom Fungi; phylum Ascomycota; class Sordariomycetes; order Amphisphaeriales; family Apiosporaceae; genus Nigrospora; species Nigrospora sphaerica. Next base: position 6,410,184 of record JAGVVL010000002.1, read on the forward strand.
CCCCGCTGTCACCAGCCGCCAGCCCCTCACAGCTTGACACTACTGTCCCTCCCGTGAACACAATTCAGGTGATACAAGTAACGTTTTGCTGGGCATAACGGGGGCATCGCGTAATGGGCCAGACGGCCAAGGGGTCCGAGTAGCGCATCCGCTCTTGCCCAGCATCGCACAAAGTGCTGAGCACAACGCAGTGGCGCACCTTAGGCTAGATACCCAAGCTCGTCCTCCTCGAGGCGCTCGAGATACTCCTTGTCCAGCAGGATCTCGATGCACTTCTTGATATCGCTCACCTTCGGGACGAAGCGGGACCTGATCTGCGAAATGGTTTCGCTGACCAGCATGCTGTGCTTCATCTTCTTCCTGGCCTTCATGATGCGAACGATGGCCGACTGCGACGGTTTGTTAGCATCTCCCCACGCAGACGTTTGTGCGGCCACTCCATACCTGTAAGACGAGCTTGCGATCCTCCTCAATTGTCTTGTTGGTCTCGACCTCCTCCTGCTTCGCCTCCGTCTTGGTGCCCACATTCAGATTGATGCGAATCTTCTTGTTCTTGAAGTCGAAGTTGAGGTGGTACGTCTGGCCCGGTCCCGGCTTGGCAGCAGCGTCCGGCTTCTGGATCAGCACCTTGGCCTTCACAAGAATTCCCAGCGCACCGTCGAGAACCTCGGGCGTCAACTGGGTGACGGACGCAAGGTCTTCGTACGAGTAGGCATCTTTCTCGTTGAAGACGAGCAATATGGCCATCTGATAGACGCTGACCTGGAACGTGTACGGTGTCTTCTGGCTCTTGCAGTAGCCAGTCTTGACCTCGCCTTTGCACAGCTGCCACAGCCACGTGAGCTTGCGGCCCTCGTGCTTGTTCTTGTAGAACCGGCTGAACCGGTCCAGGTCGGCCTGGATCTCGGCCGGAGGGTTGAAGGTGGTGTTGGGGGGCGTCAAAGGCCAGAAGCTGGTGCCCAATATCGAGTACGAGGAATCCAGGGGCTGCTTGTCCAGCTGCAGGCTCTTCGTGTGCTCCTTGAAGCCCTGGTTAAGGTCTTTGGAAATCTGCATGTCTTGAAACATACGCTGTAGCTTGTTGGTGTACTCGAAGCCGCACGCCTCCTTGAGTTTGCTGATCATGCTGGTCTCGGCATCGTCCGAGGACGAGTTGCTGTGCACAAGACGCCGAGCGAGCATTCTCGAGTAAAACTTCTGAAAAACGTCTTTGTCCTCAATGTACTTGAAGACGGTCATAATCTGCGTCAGGACACCGTCGAGGTCCGACTCTTCAACGCCGCTGCCGCTCTTTCGCAGCAACACATCCGTGTACTTGGCTAGCAACTCGGGCGACTTGTTAGAGCCGGCCTTGCAGATGTCATTGCGATTAACAAACTCGCGGCACGCGTTATCGAGCGATCTCGTAAACTCCGGCTCGTCGTTGAAGGCCCGTTTGACCAGAAGCTGATACTGCGTATGCACAGAGAGGAGTGCGTCCACGTAGACCTTGGGCTCGAGCTTCTCGGCATCCGAAGCCACCTTGGCGACCGCAGCCAAGCCGGCATTGCGGACGTGCGTCTCGAATCGCTGTCTGAGAGGATCCAGCCCATTGGCAATCCGGTTCAGGAGATTGTACATGCGCTTCATGTCCTCTTCCCGGTCATTGTCCAGCAGAATCTGAAACTCGTCTCGAAGGAGGTTAGAATGGTTGGCGATCAGCACCTTGTTGCAAGTCTGCTTCAAAAGTAGCGTGATGTCGTGGTGCAAGTACATGCGCACGCGTTCCTCCTCCTCTTCGAGGCGTGCCTCGGCCTTCTTCATGTACTCTACAACACTGTTCTCGGCGACGAATTGGGCCGACTCGGCCTCGTAGAACTTCTCTGTGGCGGCCAGGAAGGGCTTCTCGAAATGGAACCGGTACACGTCGAGGGTAGACTTGGTAGCGTCGTGTTCATCCAGGCCCAGGGACACGTACGAGTCGACGACCTGCTTGATTTGCCCATGCTCGATAGTCTCGCCGTTTCGTTGCTTTTCCACCAGCTTGAGGACGGCCTCCATGACCTTGGCGGAGACTTTCTCGAAGAGCTGGGTGCGCCACTGCACCAGGTGAAGAGTGTAGACGTCGTGAGTGCCCTTTTTGCCCTCGTCCATCTCGCGCTTCACCCAGTGGCGATTGAGGTATCGGAACAGGTGGTGGATGTACTTGGCGGCGGTGGTGTAACGGTCCCATTCTTTGATGTAGAACGAGAGTAGAGCCTCGTCGGCGTGCTGTTTCGACTGCTCGTAAAGTTCGGCGAGGTGGTTGTTGAGATACTCGATCAGTTTCTTGTACAGGTCTTCGCCAAGAAGGTGGGCTGCGTGACGGGTCAATACTTCGCAGGCTAGAGGTAGAGGAAGCCCGAGTTTGGGCGCTGTGCGCGACGTACCTCCCCTGTGGGCTTGGCCTTGGCCAGCTGAATTGCCTATACCCACCCCAACGGCCTTTTGCGATGTGCAGAAGTTGTGGACGGCGGTGTAGATGCCCATGTACTAAGCACGCGGACGGAGCAGATTAGCAGGCGCGGCTGGCGGCAGATGGGGGGCAGGGGAAGCCCGGGGCAAGCAAAACGACGGGAGGGAGGGAATGAGGCAGGCTGGGACAGCTTACGGTGCCCAGGTCCATGCCATCTTGCAGGTTGGTCATGATCTTAGAGATGCCGGCTTGGAGGTAGGCCCATGTGGCGGCGATGTCCTCCCGGTTGGGCGCCGGCGGCATCGTTACGGGTTTCATCATAACAATGAGGCGACGGCTGGCCGTCGAGGTGCGTAGTGTCGAGACGTTCGCGTGAGATGGCGATGACCTCCACAGGGAGGGTCGGAGGCGAGACTTGACGACAGAGGCTCCGGGCCGAGAATGCGCTGGGCTGCACCGATGGCACGAGGGTCAGTCAGACGAGGAGGGTGGCGCGGGATGGGAGAAGCGGAGGGCGGGAGCGGTACCGCAGGAACAGAGAGGGCGAGAAGGTTGAACTCGAGCTTCCTTGGCGACACGGCCGGCGGCGGCGGAGAGGGCGGGTAGTAAAGGATGGGGGGGAAGGGGGAGGGTTCGAAACGGGTATGATGATGATGCTGGAGTCGGCAGGCTGGCTGTCGACCGGAGGGCGGGCCTTCAAATAGCGTACCTAAGGATGGAGGGGCCCTGGGCTTGGCAGCGATGCCTAGAACAAATGGAGACCGGGGGATGGAAATGGGCGAAGGGTGGTGGATGGTGAATCAAGCTTGAGTGGATCTGAGCCGCCGGTGTCAGCCTGACTTTCTCATATGTACCACTTGGCTGTGATTTCTAATGGGCCTTAAGAGGCTACCTACTCAAAGTACTTTGGTTTTTCTCTGCCTCGCAACTGGTGGCGCCTGTGGCCTCCGTGGGGTCGATGCCGTGATGTATTCGTATTGTTCGACCGTCGCATGAAAGAGTGGAAGCACCGCAGGTGTGCGGTTGGTGATAAGGGAAGGATGAACTGCACTACCTACTAACAGGGCTCCCACACCCCCCCTTCCCCTATGTATGTAGTGACAAAAAAGCCACTGTTCAGGGGCCCTGGCAAGATTGGGGATAGTGCAGGTCGTAGCCTACGCAGAGGGCGACAGGAAAAGCGTGCTCCCTCCTCCCATGGTGTTTTCCGATTTCCTTCTTTTATCTTGCTTCTCCTTCATGCCTACTTGCTTCTTGTCCGATGCCAGCCGGAATGAACGAGCCGGTGGTTGCACCTGGTTGCTAGACCAAATCCCCTCCGAGCGAGCCTGTGCATGGAAGTTGAGGTGCAGTGCTAGACTACCCTCAAGACATTATTAGCACCTATTCCCATCCCTGGACAGCAACCTAGCTAAGTAATACCTATATATTAGGCAGGACCCTTACTGGCTTTATGCGCTCCGGACTACAGTCGGTTTTTGCCTTCCCTCTGTTCCATTGGCTCCCTTTTGGGAACAAGGGCCCTCCACGCAATGGCCGAGGCCTAAAATGCATAAGAGGTACAAAAGCTTCCTACCTAGTGTGCCTATATAGAAATGGACGAGCTGCCAGCATAAAGATGCTCCACACATCACATCTCTTTAGCCATCATCTCTTGTTGTTCAATGAGGTTAGTATATAATGTCACCGAGCTTGCTGTCTACTTGTCTCCTCTCTACAGCTACATGATTAGGTATTTCCTATGTAGGTGCATATATGTATATACTAGTCGGTGGGGTTCTGCCTAAAGGGGCACGGTGGTTCCTCTCTACATGTACCTACATAACTAGGCAATGTCGATCCAACCTACTAGCATCAGGTTGTTAAGGGTCATCTCTTCACTTAAAGTCTTACAACCCATTTTGGCAAAGGATATGAAGTAGCTAATCTCTTAATAAATTCAGCCCGGCTTAGCTGTTGCGGGTCGAGAGCCGTACATAGAGAGGAGAGACTTGCCTTCGCCCAGTCTGGGCTCGTACCGGACATCGAAATCCCTAGTCCTACGGTCCATGTAACCGCACGCGCTACTCCGCATCCCGTAAACAGTACACCAGCTCCTCCGTCGCCAAAACCCCCTACTGGTAGCGCTTGACGGGCATCGACAAACAGGGACCAAATTTACCGGTCTTCACCGTCCCAGGGATTTGGAACAACGCACAGTCATGCGGGCCGCGAGACGTGGGATTCCGACGTTCGATGCGAGCCTGGGCTACCGACGATGTAGCACTTCACGGGGCAACAGCTAGGGTACGTCCTCGACCCCTCGGGTCTTTAGTTCGGAGTGGATTAAGATTATTTATACATGTATGTATTCGTTACTTGCTCGTGGCGATTAGGATAGGAGCTTAACGATCGCGTCGTAGGCCGGCTTGGGCTGGTAGTTGGTGTCGAAAAGGAGGGGCTTGTCCCTGGACAGCCAAGAGTCCTGGAGGCATTGAACATTAGCTTCCCGGTCCACGTCTGCTTCCGCGCCGGCGAGGGAGAACTTACAGCATCGCCCACACCCCACATGGTGATGCCCACACAGGCGTCGACAGCCAAGCATGCTTCGGTAACCTTGACGTACTCGTCGACGGGCGCGCCGACAATGTCAAGCTCCGTGATGGCGAGCTCCTCGATGCCCGTCTTGGCCAGCAGCTCCATACCGGCCTGCATCTCAGCGGCCGAGGGGTTGCCGCCGCCCAGGTGGCCCTGCAGACCGATGCCATGGACGGGGAGGCCGGCAGCGAGCCACTTCTTCACGTACTTGGCCATGGCCATGACCTTGGGGCTGCTGCCGCTTTCGAGGTGGAACTCATTGATGTACAGCTTGGCCTCGGGGTCCGCGGCATGGGCGGCCTCGAAGGCAATCCGGACAAAGTCTTCGCCCAACAGCTGGGTGAAGACACAGTCACGAAGGTTGCCCTCCTCGGTGAAGATCTCGTTGACGACGTCCTGCAGGGGGGGGGGGCAACTGTCAGCTATCGCCCCTCGGGTATCGTTTCCTCGCCTCGCACTTACCCAGGCATGCACCTTGCCCTTGTATCTCGTAACGATGGTGGTGATGTGATTTTGGATGACGTTGGTGAGCTCGTCGGCGCTGGTGATCGCCTTGACCCAGTCGGGCAGTTGCTGATACCAGAGGAGGGTGTGTCCGTGGACGATCTTGCCGTTTTTCTTGGCAAAGTCGACGAGGGCGTCGGAGCCGGTGAAGCTGAAAGAGCCCTTGCGGGGCTCGATGGCATCCCACTTCATCGAGTTCTCGGGCTATCGCGTACGTTCAGTGCCCGTGCCCCGTCGTTTGTGAACAAGGCGGGTCAGGGACAGTCTTACCGTAAGTTGACCAAAGTCCTTCTGGAGGAGGGCCGAAGTACGAGGGCTTCTGTTGAAGGTGTAGGCATCGCTGGCAGCGCCAAAGTACTGCTTGCCTTTGGCCTTGAAAAGCTCATCGATGCTTTCGGACAACGGGCTTGGCTTGGCCGAAGGCTTGGCCGAGGGTGTGGCGGACGAGGTGGCGGACGAGGTGGCGGACGAAGTAGCGGACGAGGTGGCCGAGGACTTGCCCGGGCGCTCGCCGATAGGCTCGGTCGTGGGAATGGCCACGGAGCTGATGGTGGCGCTCGACGTGACAGAAGAGGACGCCGTCGACACCGTGGCGGATGCTGTGCCCGAAGGGGTCGACGGCATCGGTGCCGTAGGGTAGCCCATGGCGGACGTCACGGGGCTGTGGCGGCACGGTGAGGCCATGACAGCCACGGGGGCCAGGAGGCAAGCGAGAGCAGTAGCCTTCATCATGGACGTTGGTGTTGACAAACGAATGTGGTGTAGTTGGTAGTAGTCAACGGATGCCGATGCGTGTTTAGCAAAGAGACGAGTGTGTGCCGTGGAAGCCAACTCCGGGAAACATGGTCGAGCACGTCGTGATACTTAAGGCAAAGCGACATGGCGGCCAGCTTCCGAGATGCGTGACAAGACGGCTGACTGGCAACATGTCGGCGGTAGAGCATCACGGTGTCGACCCATGCAGTTCAGGTGAGACTCAGAATAGCCCCATCCAGTGCAACCCCTCGTAGCGGAGGGACCAACTGAGCATCTCGTAAGGATGGATCGGCGGCTAATCATGCTTGCCTCTTTCGGATGCCCGGCGCCCCCATTGGGTCTCTACACCCCTGCCCTGCTATGCCGACGAGCCGCATGCCGCCTACGCCACATCAGGAAGTGCCCACAGCGCCGCCGCATCCCTGAGCGCTTCTTCGCAGAGGGTAGCTGTGACTGAAGTGCGAAAAAAGCAGAAATCTCCGGCCACCTGTAAAGTAGAGCTAAGTACATACGTCAGGTCAGCTGGGCCCGGGCCCTCCCGGTTCTGTGTCTACGGGCTTTCATCTCATCCCATGTCCCTCGCTGACCGGACGTGGGGTAGAGGTAGGCGATCCATCCTCGGCCGTCCATCCCGATCTAGAATGGAGGCCTTATGAGTCCAAGAATTCCGGCCCCTTGAGTCTTTTTTTGCTCACTCCCATCCGCGGTGCCTGCCCAAGGGCCCGGCGGCTGCAGCTTGCCATGGGAGGGGATCTTACTGCCGCCCACCAATCCCAATCAATCCCGTGGCGCACAGAAGAGGCTCCGCTGCCTGCGGGAAGCGGCGCAAATCGTCTCTGCTGATCCTACCCGTTTCAGGGGAGACGACGCTGTGGTGTTACCTCTCCATTCACCTACGTACTCTACATCCATACAAGGGTATCCATCTTTATTGTCGACACGACCGTTTGTGGCCTTGAGGGTCCTGGCGGGGCACCCGCCAGTTCCTGATCGGTTAGCATCCGAGATAGAAATTACGATGCCTGATATGGGATTCCATCCGGACGGCGGTCCGCGCACCGGCGCCGACGATAGCGTGACAGGTGCTGTCCCCTGTAGGAGTACCCCTAGTGATCAGCTCCCCAATGCTACCACACAGACTTACAGGTCGCAAACAAACGTGTCGTGTTGACTGCCGAGGGCAATTGCAAGAGGCGCAGTTCACGCAGCGACCTCCCTTGCTACCCTTTATGAGGACCTCGGTCCCAGTCGAATTAATTGCACTCGGACGCGCAAAGGCACCCGTTCCTTAGCCAACCATGCAAGGGATTCGCTGGGCCACAATGGCACCATCCGCAGAGGGGGGTTTGCCAGCTGCCGTCATGGATGATGAGCTCATGCTGGATTCCGGCCCCAGTCGGAACTTGAGTTGATCACTTCAACCGAGGGTCAACTAAGGGTTGCCTATCTCTCGTGCCTACGTGCAAGTGCTTGTGTGTGAGATGCGTCCGCGCGTAGGTAACACACACACGCGCCCAAGATCTGACGCAAGATGGTTCTCGTTGCTACGGCCCGGTCTTCATGATCTATACTCGGGGGAATCAGATAGAACGTGATGTGCGTTGACATTTAACAGTACCCCGCCCCCCAACCCTAACCTAGAATACGAGACAGGATGATTGGCTCCGTTTGCGTGGGTTCCGTCTTCACCTGTCCTCTCTACCTCTGCGAGTTGGGGCTGCAGATTCGCACTGGGCCGATCGAAGAATAGGAGCATCCGTCTCGTGCCGTCAGAGAGACAACCCGTCTGGTTTTCACGCCAGTACGGGGAACCGACTCGTGGGTGGCACGGCATTGACAATCATGCACGACACAATAGTACCGTGCCCTCCCGTGCTTCTAGAAACCGCTCTCCTGGGGCCTTGCTCGGGAACGAAGAGAAGGAACCAAGCCCCAGAAAAAGAGCCCTCAATAGGCTCGCTGCCCGCAGTGCCACGATCAACCAACTGTCTCTGGACTTGAGCGGCCCCTGTTTTCTGGTTTTCAGCAGTATCCCATAGCTACGTTTGCAAACCAGGGCACAGCTCGGCCCAAAGGCACCAACAAGGAGACGCACGTCGTTACAGCTATGGCCCGTTCACAAAGGGAAACAAATTACTGGCAAAACATAGCAACTTTTATTTACCGCTTATCTGACTGAGAGAGCAGCCAGCAGATAATCCTGACAACTCCCAAACTCCGGCAACATCACTTTATGGGCTGAAGAATACCAACATATGCCCGTCAAGGCCACTCAACGCGATTCTCCGTGCGAGAAATCTTACTTTTTGCCAACGAAACACGACAGAACCATCTCTGCTAGCCAAAACCAGGCCCGGCCAACACTGGGATAAAGGGACCGTACCGGCGGCGCAAATTATTGAGTATTTTCTGCAGCCTTAACCTCCAACACCGCCGGTCGAGGTTTCTGCGGCGATGCATGACCGCAGTCTAGGTGGGCAAGACGCGACATGGAACAAAGCAATGCCAGAGTAGTGGTACAGGGTGGTGAAGAACACGCTGAATTGCTGTCAATGGGATAGGAGAAGCCACCGGCATGGTTGGTTTTGGCCGGGCCGAGTTGACCTGACGATTAGGGGTTTGACACCAGCCCACTGGACTAATCCTGTTGCAGTGCCGAGAGGTCCATAGTCTCGTCGACCTGGTCGATGTGGCCATCAACATGGTTGTTAATGTGCTCAACCGGCTCGAGATTGTCGACCTGGTCGTCTGCGAGTATGTGCTCAGTTGTGTGCATATCATCAGTCTGGGGCATTGGCTCGGCTTCAGTCATCTGCCTATCCTGAGGCACCTGTCCAGCCTCGGCGGATTGCTCGGTCTGGTGGCTGTGCTCGGGTTCAGGTAGGTGCTCGGGGATGTACTCGGCCTCAGAGACGTGCGCAACAATGGGGAGATGCTCAGCATCGGGATGCTCCACGTCGGGAATGTGTGCAGTCTCGGCGAGGTCTTCGGCCTTGGAAAGCTGCTCGGCCTCAGGAAGCTGCTCAGCCTTGGAAAGCTGCTCGACCTCGGAAAGCTGCTCGGTCTCGGGGAGCTGCTCGGTCTCGGGCAGCTGCCCGGCCTGGGAGAGCTGCTCGACCTCAGGGACCTGATCGACATGGTGACCTTGCTCCAGGTGGCCCACCTTGTCGTTGCCGTCCTGATCAGGTGCATTTTCATGCACGGTGACTCCAGACTCGCCGGTGATGGCACCGTCGATCATATCAGTCATTGCAGTAGAATCATCTTTCAGAAGATCCGGGTCCAGACGCGCTCGCTTGGAAGGCCGGTCGGAATCGGCGTGGCCAAGGTGCTCAAATTGATCGAGTCGGTCCTGAGCGTCCTTAAGCTCCTGTTCCATCTCGTCAAGTCGACGCTTGAGGATGTTCTCCCGCCGGTGGCTCTCCTCCAGCTGTCGCTTATTCTGCTCAAAGTCACGCTGCATCTCTTCACGAAGCGCACGCTCGTGGGCTTCATTCTTGATGGCCATCTCGGCTTGATGGCGGTAGTTGTCCTGGGTCTGGGAGTCGTGCTCCAGCTGGGTCAATCGACTGCGGTAGAGCTCGTTGATAAGGTCGAGCTCGCTGACGCGAGTCTTGAGAGCGGCGTTTTCCGAAAGCAGCTGTTCCTGGGTCGGCTCGCCGTTGGAGGGAGAGCCCGGCCCGCCGGGTGAACCACCGGGCATGGGGTATCGCGGCATCGAAGAGGATTGAAACTGGTTGGGATCCATGCCTTGGAACACCGGCAGGTGCGGGTCATACATGGAGGGGGTGCCATTACGCGACGCGGCCGAGTTGTCGTCGGCACCATGGCCATTCGTCTTGCCCTGGGTGGCCCTCTGGACGGCAGCCAAAGCGGTCGAGGTGGTATCGTGGGCTTGCATCATGCCATTGTGGTTGACGGGCGCGGTGGCGGCAGGCAGGCTCTGCTGCAGGTCGAGGACAGTCAGCGCAGGGGTCTCAGGAGTGCAGCAACAGGGGAGCCGTGTTCCTACTGACCTTCTTCTTCATCTGCATGTCGGGACGCATTGTCTTCACACGATTGCGGCTCTTAATGACGTCTGTCTTGAGGGAGATGGGGCGCGGGCGGCCGTGCAGCTTGAGGAACAGGCCGCAGGCATTGCACAGGACGGCACCCATCTCGTCGCGACGCCATAGGGGAGTGGTCGAGGTCTCGCAGTTCATACAGGTGGGCTGCGTAGGCGGTTGTTCATTGTTAGCCATGGCGGCACTCGCAGTCGGGTGGGAGGCCATCATCGGGAGCGCGACACGGGCGACGAAGCGCCAGAAGCAGCTCGCCGGAAGAGGGACGGGTGCGGGAGTGTATAACTGGGGGGAACGCGGGCAGTGATAGCCCGATCGCGACAGTGCAGGTGGGAATAGATAAGGGAATCAGAGTGCGGTAGATAGATGGGGCGCGATGCGAATATCGATGGATGGGCGATAAGAAGAGGTAGGAAAGCAGCCCCGAACTGCGCTGATAAGATATTTTCATGGGCGGCCTAGCGAACGGAACGGGAGTGGGCTCTTCTTATTTGGCTGCTGTCTGATAGGCTTGCCACAGCTGATCCCTGGCGAGGGGCTAGGGTGGGTGGATGCCCCATCGCGAAAAGCGAGGAGGCTTGGCTGCGTGAAATTGAGGCCCCCAGAGGGACTTTAAGCACTGGCTCGACTGGCTGCTAACTTTGCGCTCCCTCCCCCAACGAGTGGAAAAACAGCCACAATGTGCACAGGGCTGGTATAGGTGGGATGAGGATAGGACAGGCAGATAGTACCAGGCACAAGTGCTTGTCAGGCAGTGAGGGTGTGCTCGGTGCCTTTCCCTGCCGTGTGAAAACCTCGCACCAAAGCCCATCTCCCTTGTCAAGGGTAGCGGGCAAGTGCCTGAGCAGGTTATGCACCTCGACGCGATCGTACCAAGCTGGGCATCGCGGCCGCGCGCGCGATGGGGTCGGCTGGGATGAATGCGGCCAGGTAAAGGGGATGGGGCTGGGAGACGGAGAAAACGAAATGCCTTTACTACTCACCATACCCCCCGATGCCAGCGGCACCGTGGCACCGGGCGAAGTTGCTGAACTCATGGTGGCCGTGGTTCTATTGGTTATTCTGGATCGACGAACGCCAGTTAGCGTACGGTTTGTAGCCAACAGTTCCCACGCGCAATGTCGTTGCCGGTTCCGTTAGGAGGTAACTGTTGATGATCGACCAACGCGTCGACAGCAGTTATGAGAAAGAAATGACAAAAGGCGATAGACGGACGACGGCCTTGAGGAGCTGGAGAGGCCTTCCCGTTTGGTGGGGTCCCTTAAGCTGTCGGCTATTGGAACCTCGTGTAGCTGGATGAGTCGTCCTCAGCTTTCCAGCCATGGATCGGAGTCAGGGTGGGAAAAGTGCCCCAAAGCTCTGGCCAAACCATCTTCCATTGCAGGGACTCGGAGGGGCAAACTCCCCAACTCCTCCGTCGCGTGCCTCCAGTCTTTATGTCGCTGTCGTCTCGGCTCCGTACCTCGCAAGCTCCCGGCCATGAAGTTTTCTACACCGTAGAATCACTCGATCCTTGTGTTGCCATAGCTGAAGCGGTGCTGGGCACAGCCAACAACCACTGGCCACTGCACACTTTACGGATAGAAGGCCGGTGGAGGGCCGGCATCCCAACCTGCACCCCCCCCCCCCCCTCCCCATTCTCCTTACGTGCAAGGGCTTGCCCGATGCAATCCCAATCCAGCCCAGGGCCGCCAAAAATTTGCTTCGCGCGACAGCCCCTACGACGGCCCCAAACCGAGTTAAGGTGACTGAGAGAACTCACCTCGGTTGTGGTGAGCTGGTAACGCTGCCCGTTGCAAGTGCAGCGATCGATGGAAGTTGGGCTACCGCTTGGGACCCGGTCGTCGAGGCCGAGCTTGGCCGGGATATCGGCTCGAGGGTTGGCAGCGGCGGCGCCGCGTCGTCTTCCATCACGATGAACCGGATGGGCGGCAGAGAAGGCGAACATATATGAGTCGGAATGGGTGCTGCTATCGGTGGCAGACTATCCGCCCGTGGGAATGCTAGAGCAGAAGCCGTCGTGGCGGAATGGGGGCAGCCTCGAGAGAACCTCGAGACCTGCTTTGGGGGGAGAATCCGGTAGAAGAGAGGCTGGCTGGCTGGGCGTGCGGCTCGGGCGGTACGTACAACGGTCCTCTCGGCTCTCGGCGAGTCTTCCGAGGACAAGCAAGGGAGGAGGACGGAAACAGGGAACGGGACCTGAACGAACGACTGAGAAGTGATCGCAATACAAGAAAGACAACAAAGGCAACGGAGATGTCACAAGTTTATCGCGGCATTATGGAGTATGAGTATCGATCAAGAACTCGGGTTCCGGCGTAGCTTAGAATATTAGCCCAAGACGAGAGAAGGGAAAAGTCCAGCCACGGATGCAGACCCCCTTATCGAGACTGGGCAAGTTGTGCAGAAGCCTGTCCATTCTCGTCGGGGTACGGTTCGGTCCTGGTAATACTTTTTACTCTATTTTAAATGCAGTAGTACATCGATACGATTCCGGCACGCGGCTTACTGCGGAATATTAACAACGCGGGCACACCCTTACCAACCTCTTGGCATCCGCGGGCCGCTAATTGTGAAACTCGCAGTCCGATTGGCCGCGCCGCGAGATGAAACGGTCAGACCAGGCGGTAACACAGCCCTACACGGATCAGCTCATGAGGCTTCAGCTGAGAGAAAGGAGGTGTTACGCAGGCCCAGCGCTACCCACCATTCTTTCTTTCCAGCAGCCTCCCAGGGTCGAGCTGCTCTGTGTGCGGGACGAAAGATGTGGTTTGACCATGAGCGAGCTCCGAACTTTCTGTGCGGAGACGCTTCCCAATGACCGTGTTATGTGTCGGATAGGAGCCACGATGAGACCCCAGGAGTAGCACGGAACGTACTTACGTAATAGGCCATTTCCCGTGTCTGAAGCGAGGTGTGTATGCCTGTATGCCTCCTGGCTAGCCTCGGCATACGAGGCGTCCTGTTCATTTTGCTAGGTACCCTAGAGGCATCCAAATTAGCACAGGTACGTCCTTATTCGGGAGGCGGCCTGCCACTTATCTTACTTAACCAGTGGGTAGGTACATACAACGCATAGAACACGGATCTGTTGCTGTGATGCCGGCATGCAGGCATATGCAACAATGCACGAATATAGAAGGTCCGCATAGAGGCACTCGAGTATTTCCGGGCAAGTGCCCCATACCATCATAGACTGGATGCCTAAAACACGCTGTCATGGCGAATCCTTAGTTCGACTAACGTCACGTTGTGTGTATTGCTTTTGGGCCTGGCACATCCTGTTCATTGTGGCTTCCATATTTAGGGGAGCGCCGACACTCCTACAGCCTGCGTTCCACCATGTGCGAATTGATAGATACAAGGTTTGAGCCGAGACTTTCAGTGAAGACTTGCAGATGTGATGCGCAGCATTGGCTTCAGACAGTGGCCGACTCGGGCTGCTTTTGCAAGCATAAGCTAGTTGTATAATTGAATCTCACAGCATCTACTCATTGTGGGGGGTGCAGGAAAGTCAGCAGAAGAAGCATGTGTTCTAAGTGATCCGGTTCATAACGTGTATATACCTAGTCCTGAAAGCAGTATGCAAATCCTCGTGAGGTATGCACAGCAGCAACAGCAGAGCATCTTCCATATTCCTCGGCGCACAATTGACACCACAGCCGAGTAATGAGGCACCTTCTAACTGGAGAACCACGAACGGATGTACTTCAGCCCTTTGTAATACGGAACACGATGCGCCGAGACTGCCTCCCAGAGTGTTAAAGTAAGTGGTCACGTCTGGGGATCGGGCATAACAGGTACATACCGTGTAAATCGAAGTACCCATTGTCACGCAAGCTCTCCCTCCCTTTGATGCCAGGTACTAACTCAGAATGGCTAGACTAAAGTACAGGCTCGAGTACAAGGTACCTACCGAGACGCCGAAGGCAGCGGCTCCGACCACTCCACTAAAATTTCCGACATCTTCTCTTATCGTTGCCAGCCAAAGGAAAATAAATCTTCAATCGGATTGATACATTCGCATCGTGCTGTAAGCTGAGTGCACACGACCCGGCGCACACGCCGCACCATCTCACGACCCTTCGCAACCATCTGCGCAGAAGACACATCAGCTCAGGATGCCGTCAACACACAATGTCGACAAGCCGTAAGTTGCCCATGGCGAGCGACGATACGTTCGACTGCTACGAAGCCGCCACCCCGCCATCCGTCGCCATGCTTTCACCGTCGCATCGGAGCTCGCGCGCTGACTGTTCCTCCCAGGTGGGACACGGACGACATTGACAAATGGAAGATCGAGGAATTTAAGCGTATGCCTATTCCCAAGCTCGGCCGTCGCTCAGGAGGTTGCTGACTTTCTGGCAGCCGAACACAACGTCGCCGGCCACTTCGTCGAGGAGTCCTCGTTTGCCACATTGTTCCCGAAGTACCGTGAGGTCTACCTGCGAGAATGTACGTGCCGCATCTAGTCCAATGACGGCCCTTGGTCTGACATAACTCCATAGGCTGGCCCCTCGTGACGAAAGCCCTCGAACGCACCGGCATCGCTTGTCAGCTGGATTTGGTGGAGGGTAGCATGACGGTGAAGACAACTAGAAAGACATACGACCCGGCAGCGATTCTCAATGCGCGCGATTTGATTCGGTAAGCATGCGCCCCAGATAATTCTCGTCTTGGCATCTGCTTACCGTGGAAACAACAGCCTTTTGGCACGAAGCGTACCTGCGCCTAAGGCAATGGAGATCCTCCAAGACGGAGTCGCGTGAGTCTCTCCAGGAGACATCCCCAGCCGAATACTGACGCTCTTCAGCTGCGACATCATCAAGATCAGGAATCTCGTCAGGAACAAAGAGAAATTCGTGAAGCGGAGACAGAGAATCTTGGGCCCCAACGGCCAGACTCTCAAGGCTCTCGAGTTGTTGACCCAGACTTATATCCTTTGCCAGGGCTCCACAGTCTCGGTGATGGGCCCCTACAAGGGCTTGAAGGAAGTGAGGCGTGTTGTCGAAGACTGCATGGCGAACATCCACCCTATCTACTCCATCAAAGAACTGTGAGTCTGGTCTGCTTTTCACGCGCCAAGAACCCCCGCACTGATATACGTCTATGCAGTATGGTCAAACACGAGTTGATGAAGGACCCCGAGCTGGCGACCGAGTCATGGGACCGATTCCTTCCCAACTACAAAGCCCGAACTTTGAACAAGAGACGAACCCCTTACAAGGTCACGGACAAATCCAAGAAGACGTACACGCCCTTCCCACCGGCTCAGGAGCAGTCCAAGGTCGACAAGCAGCTCGAGGCTGGCGAGTACCACATCGGAAAGGAGGCAAAGAAGCGCATCGCACAAGAAGAGCGCATGGAGAAACAGAAGGCCAAGAAGGAGGAAAAGAAGCGCGAGCGGGAGAAGGACTTTGTCGCACCCGAGGAAGGAACCGAGCGGAAGAAGAAGAAGAGAAAGACAAAGACCGAGGACGACGAGTGAGGTTGGATGCAGCGTTAATAGAGCCCGTCAACTACCAGGCGCGCCGTCACAGCCCCTGTGGCTTCTATGATACCCACGACAAAATGAAGAGAAACAATCTATCAGCAGGGTATAGAAGTCAGCATGTGCCGGGCGCTTCCTCGTGGGTGGTTTTGACGGCTGATGTGGTTCCCACCCTGGTGCAAGGAGACGACGGCATATCACCAGTGAGGCGAATACACGTTTCCGTCAAGCCCCACGCAGTGACGGGCCAGTCGATCACCAAATGGTCGAATGTTGTCTATTAAACGCCGGGTCCCTTTTGGTCATAATCCCTGGTATCATATCTACAGTTGGCTTATTCCAATCGTTGGTAGAGAATGAGAGGATGATTAGCTATCGACTAGCATAGTGTCATCTCCGTCGACTATGGCGGCCTGTTCGAGGGGAACTCCTCTCCCACGGCCAGCGAGCAGCTCTCTCCGGACCTATTCATACCTGCGTTAGCCAAAAGAGCCACTCCCCGGCGAAACGCGAGTAGCAAGAGGGAAGGGAAACACAACAAGAAAGAGAGGGGGGGGGGTGGCGCAAATACCTCGGGGCCGATGGTGTGGTGGCCGTGGGTCAACAGGAGATCCAGCAGGGCCTCTCGCTGATCCTCGGTGATATCGTTTCTGTAGCGCTGGGCGAAGGCCAGAAGGCACTGGTGCCAAATGACGGGTAGTTTGTGCTGCATGGCCGCTCGTTCCTCGCTGATATCCATAGCGTCGCCCTCCTTGACCGCCGCCGGATCTTGCGAACGGAATCGCAAGAAGTGGAACACCAGGGCATCCAAGACCTGGTACGGCAAAGCATACTTCTTTTCGAGACTATGAGTATGCGGTCAGCATTACCTCTGGGACCTAGGTGTTCGTGACGGGCGGCCTACAGAGTTCTGATGAAGAGATTGGTGGCACCAGCGGCCTCCGTGCCCTGACTTGAAGCCTGCTCGGCGGCAATGTCGCAAAGTCCCTTCATCGCAGCGGCGGAATGGAGCACCGGAATCGATACGCGGGAGAGCACAGCGCTTATGATGGTGGCCTCGCGCAATGTGCAGCCGCCTGATACCAGGGGAAATAATATTCCCTTCATGAACGAAGCGGGCTGTCGCAAACGTCAGCACATCCTCTTCACAGTGCGGGAAGCGGGACCTACCTTGTATAGAGCCTTCTTGAGACTGTTGAAGAGGTGGACGTTCAACTTCTTGTATTCGTAGATGTTCTCCCTCACTTTTTCTAGCACCACTCGCTCGAGGAACGCCTGGACCACAATGGGCTTGTGGCTGACGAAAATGCGGGTTGCTGCATACACAGCGTTAGGTGTCCAGTCATCTGGTTTAGTCAACTGCCACGCGAACCAAGTTAGTTATGGATTTCGAAGTCCGCCGGTGATCTACGACGCTCGAGACAGCCGTGCGTGCTACGGCGCGTGCGCGTGCGAGATATCAGGACAACACTGACCTCCAGAATTTGTTCCCAGTTAGGAATGGTGGGTAGTATTTTGAACGGTTTGGGCAACTGTCCGCTCCTGCAAAGGTTCGTGTGAGCAAGTCTTGCACAGGGCGTTGGGCGCAGCAACTCACTTGTAACGCGCCATCCACATGCCAATCTTGGTGTAAACCTCAACCACCTTGGGCGGCAGTTCTACTTCCTCGTCGAGTGGCGCAAGCTCGGCGCCCCCCTGCGCAGCGCCACCCTGCTCCTGGGCATTGATTTTGGCCATGATGATATCGGCCAAATTCATGCCAGCCTCTTGTTGTTCGCGATTTTGACCTCCCCAGCCATGCTGCAGAAGCGGGTCTTCGGCAGTGGGCATGAAGCGGTTGAACGTGGCAAGATCCTCGGGTTCAATCTCAAGCTCTTCTTCGACAACTTCGTCGTCATCGCCCCAAGCATCGTCGTCGCCGAACGCATCGTCGTCCTCGGCGTCCTCGAGCCGCGAGTCGTCGAAGCCGAAGGCATCAACCTGGCGAGGAGCTTTCAGTTGGGCTGCCTCGCTCTCCTCGGCAAGCTCCCGTCCAAGCTTCAGGATGTTTCGCGAGGCTTTGGCGTCAACGAAATTGTCGCGGCCGTCGTCGTCGTCGCCCTTGGATTTCCGCTTGGGCGCCTTGTTGCGCAGGATACCCGCGGCAAGGTATTCGTCTTCAAGGGGACGCGCCCTTCGCGCGGAGGGGGCTTTCGGCATGGTGGTCGATGGCGCAAGAGGAGTCTCGGACACCAGGTCTCTCAGCAGCGGTTACAAGTTTTCTATCGAGTTTCGACTTCTGGGCGGGGGGGATAGAGACTGGGCAGTTGCTCACACTAGTCCCGGGGTGCAAAGAATGTTCAAATCGAAAATCTATGGTTGCAGGTGGTTCCGAACTTTTTAGTGGGACTCTGGGCACCGAGGGGCACTCGATAAACTGATTCGCTCACCGGCTTTTATGATTAGCCCCATGCCAAGGTCTAGATTGACGGTGTCTGTGGTGCTTGGTCGTCAGGCTGTGCAATGCAATTATGCCGTTCTTTTATCAAGAACGGCAAAGTCACCGTCACTTTAATGGACGAAAGGTACGGAGGCGCGCGCATCCCGGCGCCGCCTGGAGGGACGGTCCCTAATGGGGCTGAAAGCAAAACCCTGCCAACGAGGTAGGTCCGTCCTTATGACGAACATCCGCCAAATGCCCCTCCCCCGCCAAAAAAGTGAGTCGCATTTTCACCAACACCAGACGTTCAGGTAGTAGACAACCTACCCGACGATACTTCGCCGACATCCACCCGCCCCTCCAACATCACCATCCCACTTGGGCCAGTCGCGCGGACTCACCTGCCACGATGCAGACCGAGCTGGAAGAGCTTGTCGGCTTCATAGCGAACCCGAGCCAACAAATCCGGCTCATCGCTACCGAGAACTTGGTGCCGTATTCCACGTCGGAACCCGCGCTCTTCAAGACAGACAGCCTCACTCCCGTAAAGAATTTAAAACTGCTGGTCAACGACCATCCGGTAAGCCCCCATCTTTGCCTGTTCCCTAGGGCAAGCGCATACAAGTCAAGTTTCTTACTGTGCCTTCGAGAAAATTGCCGAGCATGTCATCACTATTTTGATCAATCTTTCGGCCGACCGCGAGATCCTTGAGAGTTTGGCCACCGACGACAAATTTCTCACCACCATCCTGAGTTATATCACAGTGAGTGAGAATCTCGGTAGATGGGTGAATCCCGCTAATGCCACCCCGCCCCGTAGAGCCCATCGGAACCTAATGCAAACCTGCTGTCTATGCTCCTGGCCAACCTGGCCAAATGGGATGCGTTCAGCTCCATCATTAACCGAAAGCAACCCCCGCCGAAGGAGTTGGGCTCCGATGAATGCGTCATGAACCAGCTTCTCGACCTGTTTGTCAAGGGCGCCGAGGGCACCTACAACAAGGCGGCCGATTTTGACCACCTCTCCTACCTCTTTGCCGACTTGACCAAGCACGCCGAGTTGCGACAATACTTCGTCACAAAGCAGGAATACGACGGCGTGATCCCGATCACCAAGATCAAGGTCTTCACCGAGCACAAGTCCCACGTCAGGCGCAAAGGCGTTGCTTCGACCATCAAGAACGCTGCTTTCGACGTGCCCTCGCACGCAGCTTTCTTGGATGAAGATGACATCAATATCTTGCCCTACATTCTCCTACCTATTACGGGCAACGAGGAATTTGACGAGGAGGAAACGATGGCCATGCTAAGCGATTTGCAACTCCTTCCCCCGGACAAGCAGCGCGACTCGGACCCGGCCATTATCCAGACTCACATCGAGACTTTGTTGCTTTTGTCTAGCACCAAGGAGGCCCGTGATCTCATGCGCCGAGTCCAGGTTTACCCCTTGGTCCGAGAAACCCACGCAAAGGTGAAGGATGAGGGCGTCCGGGAAGCCTGCGAGCGTTTGGTAAATATGCTGATGCGCGAAGAGACATCGGCTGCCTCAGCTGGTGTCAAAGAGCTGGGCCAAAGTGCTGAGGGCGAGGACGAGGATGAACAGGTTGTCGAGGTCTGATAGCCTGGCAGCGGTTTCCCGATGGTGTGGATGGCGTGGAGGTACGCTCCTCCTGGGCCATCCATCAGTATTCGACGAGGGCGACAACACCGCGAACAAGCTACAACGCCGGATGCCGTATGCGTGAGGCGGGTGAGCGTGAGGGTGGGAGAAGCAGTAGAATCACTGCTGGGCTCCTAGTCGGAGGCCTTGCGCTGAACAACCATGTCTTCCCGACCGTTCTTCGTTGCTGGGTTGCCCAAGTCACCAGAGAATCGTGGGCAACTCCCGAGCGTTTCCAGGCCCCGGCGCTCATGCTCCGGCTACAATATTTGGTTCCGAGCCAGCGCATCACCTGTCACACCCAGGATGACTCCCTGCGGCCTGCTTATGGAGGTTTTCGTACAGAATGGTACGAATCAACAGCAGTTCAGGAATTCTACGGCCCGGAAATTCCACTAACGAGAACATTCAAGCCGATTGGTGTTGAAGAGTAGTTGTTGGATAGCGTAAGCAAGTAAGCAAAATTGACGCCCCGCGCACCTAGATGACGGAGCATGGCGCGCATACGCTAGCGCAAATTCCTCTACAAGAGCTCTCGCCAGGCTCTACCTGAAGCCCTGGGTAGATCGTGGGGTTCGTTTCCCAAGCCGGCACCGGGCACGAGATGGTGATAATGGCTGATGGGAAGCTTGGCGCACGTGGGATGGGGACACTGAGCCAACTTTGCTTATCTTTGTCGGGCACGCGGAGGCTCTGGTATCCCTGATTCGCCCAGCGCCAGACCCCTTTACTTTCCTGGTACGGCACCGTGCATAAGGACCAAACGCCAGAAAAGTACCCAACAGGGTCCTAGTCGAGAATCCCTGGCCAAGCATTGCTTCTGAGCTTGGCAATGGTGACAAGCTTTTGCCACCCATAACGGGAAGGCTGCTGGGCAGCCGGCTTGGTACGCTTGACCGTCTGTCACTCCGCTTTCCCTTACGTCTATCCGAAGATTTATTCTACGGCAGATTGTCAAAGGCCGAGGCTGCACCCCAGGATGCGTATGCAAAGGGGCCGTAACCTTCCTGAGAGGTTATCGGGATGGGGCCTGAGAGCTGTCGCCGCCGGGGACATGGCCACGGGCTCTGCTGGTGGTCGTGAGGTGCACCGATGCTCCTCGTTTCCTTGGTGGCCTTATCATGGTCCGGTAATGAGACCGAGAGGCGAAAGCGAACGGGACAAGGCATATCACCTGATGTCCAAAGGAAGCTTGCTCCTTCAAACAGAGTACCTTGCTACTAAAACAGTTCACCAACTCGTCGCATCGGTTCGGAGGTCCTCCTCCACGCAAAGCATCCATGTACTGTATCCAGACTTACGTCGGGTCGCAACGAACACCTGGAGAATTTAACCAATCATGCCTCCAGCCTGGGAAACGTGCCCGGAAGGGCAACTTCGATGCGTCAACCCGGCTTGGAAGGATAGATTCCTGCTGCTGACCAGAAATTCGATATCAGCCCGGCGGACGACATGGGCCAAGATGGGGTTTGTATGGGCGAGTGCTGCTGCGGCGACTGCCAATTCTCAAGGCCCTCGCTTGAACCGCTAAGCTTTACTCGAGGCAAATGTGCCTGGGTTGTACTGACCGAGCTATGTCCGCTAGTTCCGAGTGTGTTTTGGTGAGTGGTTCTAATGGACTGCTCGCGAAATATACTTCTGTCTCTTTGGCGCGGTTGCAACACGCTTGGTCTCCATGGATCCCCGTCGGTCCGAGACGAGAGGACCTCGAGAATTGACCAACGGCTCGTGAGCGAGGAAGCAAGAGAGGACCTCAGCCTGTTGGCCAAGGGATCCTAAACTCAGGCGGGCAAGGAGCCAGAGCCAGACATCCATTAAAAACCGTCCCTCATCACTGATTGTTGCTTCAGCGTATTTCAGCGGACTGCCATCGTACCCTACCTACATGCATGCTTTATGCAGACGTCTGGCTGTGAGCATCCGTTTCTGGTTGGCCGAGACTGTGGAGCTTGAATCGTGGTGTCGCTACTTCAGCTGTAGCAACCGGCGACTCACGGTTGATCATCCTTCAGGAAACAATAATTCACGAGGGACCCCTGCCAATGGGCCACGCGACGAGTGCGAAGAACTGTATGGCGTTGTGCCTGGCGTGTCACTGCTGAGCCCAACGTATAGCGAGTATCTACTTATCAAATACCACCGACCATCGTACTCCCCCTACTTGCCGGTTCACCACGCTTCTGAGCTGAACCGGAACCGAGGGAAAGCACACATCGACCCTTGCCCACAGCGATGCATGGGTGGACGGCAAGGTTAGCCAGTACTTAGGGGTCTATTGGCTGGGGGCAAGCCGGCTTTTGGAACCATTCCTGTGGGTGCGGCGTGAGCATGCAGCAAGGCGGCCTGTTTCGATTCGGTGCTATGATAAGAGGCATTCCGTCGAGTTGAATAACGACTTTTTCCTTTTGCCCTCGGTCCCCAACCCGTCCTACATTGGTAGCCGAGCCCCTTTCTTCGGACACGCCTCTCCATACAACTGTGGTCGCAGCATACTTGGAGAAAACGAGGCCAAAGGAAGCGAGATCATGTCAGAAGAGCACGAAAACCCCAACACGGCGGCTGTGACCGGAACCGTGGTAGGGAATAGTGCATATTGTTACGACGATTTTGCCCACATACTGGATCCAAACGGGCGTCGTCGTCTCGCTCTCGCCGAGATCGACAAGGCGCCCTTCGGCTGGTATCATGTTAGGTACGCATGAATCCTGGCCATCCTGACTGCTGTGTTGCTGGCTCTAACAGAAGCATGCAGGGCCGTTGCTGTGGCGGGAGTGGGGTTTTTCACCGACTCATACGACATCTTCGCCGTTAGTCTGCTTACTCTCATGCTCGGCATCGTCTACTATCCTGGCGTCGGGTCGATGCCATCGAGTTCCGACAATGCGATCAAGTTGGCGACGAGTGCCGGGACCGTCGTGGGCCAGTTGACATTTGGCTACCTGGCCGACCACGTCGGCCGTAAAAAGATGTACGGCCTTGAGCTCATCATCATCATATTCGCCACGGTCGGCCAGGCCCTCAGCTCGGCATCGCCATCTATGAATGTCATCGGCCTCGTCATCTTTTGGCGTGTGCTGATGGGCGTAGGCATTGGCGGCGACTACCCCCTTTCCAGCATCATCACCTCCGAGTTTGCTACCACAAAGTGGCGAGGCGCCATGATGGGGGCCGTGTTTGCCATGCAGGGTCTCGGCCAGGTAAGTAACACAGAGACGGGGGAGAGCGGACCGTTCCCCGGCTGATGGTGTATGACTTCCTCAGCTCTGCTGCGCTTTCGTCATGCTATTCGTTACGCTCGGCTTCAAGCAGGCCCTATCAGAGTCTTCCAAGCCCGCAAACTGCGACGGGTACTGCAGCGTGGCTGTCGACAAGATGTGGAGGACCGTCGTTGGCTTTGGTGCCGTCCCTGCTTGCATCGCTCTCTACTATCGGCTCACCATCCCCGAGACGCCCGTGAGTCCGCCGGGGCCGAGGAACCGCACTGTCCGCATATACTAACGGTCTGTGCAGCGTTACACCTTTGACGTGGGCAGGGATGTAGAGAAGGCCGCCGACGACGTCAAAGCCTACATGTCTGGCAAGGCCGAGGGGAACCCCGACGAGGTCGCCCGCGTTGCCGCTCGCAACGCCGCGCAGGTGAGCATGAAGATTCCCACAGCCAGCTGGTCCGACTTCGCCCGCCACTTTGCGAAACCCAAGAACGGCCTGTTGCTCTTGGGGACGGCAGGCTCCTGGTTCATGCTCGACGTGGCCTATTACGGCCTCTCTTTGAACAACGCCCTCATTCTCCAGATCATTGGCTATTCCGACAAGGATGCGCACAGCACGTACGAGCGGCTATACAATACGGCCGTCGGCAACTTGATTATCGTCCTGGCTGGGGCCGTCCCTGGTTACTGGGTCACGGTGGCGACGGTCGACACGCTCGGTCGCAAGACTATCCAGATGGGCGGTTTCGTCATCTTAACTCTCCTGTTCATCGTGATGGGTTTCGGCTACGACCACATCAAAAACAACAGCCCCGACGGGCTCCTGGCCATATACGTCCTTGCTCAGTTCTTTTTCAACTTTGGTCCCAATGCCACGACCTTCATTGTCCCAGGTGAGTTGGTCCTGATGTGCCGCGTGCTTGGATATGAAACCGGGGGAGACACTTTGCCCCACGTGCCTCGACGCGGGTCCTGACATGGAAGCCATACAGGCGAAGTCTTCCCCACGCGCTACAGATCGACCGCCCACGGTATCTCGGCGGCCTCGGGCAAAATCGGTTCCATTATCGGCCAGGGGGCCATTTCGACACTGAGATCCCGCGGCGCGCCCCCGGGCAGCAAAGACACGCCTTGGATGAATCACGTACTGGAGATATACGCACTTTTCATGCTGCTCGGTTGCCTTACCACCTGGTTCATCCCCGAAACCAAGCGCAAGACGCTCGAGGAGCTCTGCGGCGAGGACCAGCCCCCTCCTGCCTCGCCATCCCCTGCCGCCAACGAGCCGGCGGCGCATGAATCCGTGCTGACGTACCCGAAGTAGGGGACGAACAGGAGTGTTTGCCTGCTCGTTCGGCTTGGGGATCCGAGTTGGATATACGAGAACGTAAAGGAAACAGGAGATCGCCAACATGCTACGGCATACCATGTACCCGCCCGGCCATGACAGAGCCGTCTTATTACCCACGGACGAATACGCCCATAAGCAGCCGTCCCGTATTCACAAAACGTAGCTTTTCTCCTAAGCCCTCCCGCCGAGAAGTTGTTTATCACGAATGCGTAATTTCGACTTTGTTCTTGTCTGTCAAGATGCCAAGTCAGTAGGGGCGTCGTTGTAAGCAAGGAGCGTTGCCTTACAAAAGGCCACATAGCCCTTGATCTTCTCGGCGGTTTCCTTGGTATCGGGGTAGTACCAAGCCGCGTCCTTTAAATCGTCGCCGCCTGTGGCTCCGCGGACGAGCCCCGCGTCAGTACAGACCGAGACCGGTGCGAAGCAGCGCATGGGCACCGGGGGGCTTGCCTTCTTTGACGAGGATGCTGTAGTAGTGGGCCTGGCCTTTCCAGGGGCAGTAGGTATGATGGTCCGAGGGGCGGAAGTACTCGGAGCGGATGGACGAGGGTGGGAAGTAGACGTTGCCCTCAACCAACTCGTACGTGTCCGTCTCGGCTACCGTGGTCCCAGCCACCACCGCCCGGGCGTGTCCGGAAGGCATAATTAGTTGAGAAGAAGGGCGGGGGTTCAATTCACGGTTGCGTAGGTAGGGTGCAGGATTGCGGCAGGCGGAACACAAGATGGTGCTGGCTGGGGGGCAGAGGCTCTTGAGGTCGTAGGGTATTCCAGGCCGCCGGGGAAGGGATGGTGGAGGGGGAGGGAGAGGGAGAAGAAAGGAAATCCCTTGATTACGCGAACGCTGGACAAGAAGGACGTGGACTTGGGCGGACAGTTTTACAGGCGTCGAAAGTGCCGAAAGTATGCGTACTACTTAAAACGCGCACCCCCTTGGCCGCAAGAGGCATGAACTACCTAGGTGCAAGTGGCTGACATGATTGATCATCAACTCATACTGCCTCGAGCAGGCGTCAACCCAAAAGGCCTCTCTACTAACCAAGCCCCTAAGCTGCCTGTAAAAAGGAGTGATGACAACCGTCACTTTTTCAAAAAGCGTAGCAGGAGTCGTACAGATGCTCGAGGCTGGGTCAATACGGCGGGAAGTATTCCCAACGACTTCTGTTTGGCATTCATTGTCTCACGGTAGCGACACCTTCCACCTTCGACGGTCCTCAATCTCCGGTACCTCGCGGCGTCCGCGATACACCCTCCCACACCCTCCGCACTTTCCGTTCTCGCGTAGTAGGGCCAAAGCGGAGCAGCCGGATCCACGTGGAGATATGGAGAAGGAAGAGGATGCATTCCCGAGTTAATAGCGGTAGGCCGCGAACTGCCCCCGGAAAACCGTCGGGCATTGAGAGTTGCGCGTCGCGGGTGCATCCATCATCTTGCCCTGGATGCCCCGTGCCGGCGGTAGGTAGCTACGGTAGTTGTACCGTTATACCCGGCCGGCCTAAACAGTACCTACTGTACAGTCCATTTAAGTAGTGTGAGTTCAAATGGGGAAACATCATGACCTACCGCACCATTTTGACCCGAACGCCCGAACCTCAGACGAAGCGTTTCCCTTCCTCCGCGGGTCCACAGGCGGGGTTCCTTCCACCCCGCCGGGCTCGTAGTCCAATCAGAGCATCCACCCCCACAGTGAGTTTCCGTGGGGACGACCTAACACTAGGTACTCCCTACCGCTGGAGCGCCCACAGCAGCAAAGCGACCCAAGCCTTCGCGCCCACCAGTGAGCCGGCATCGGAATTCAGCGAGTCGACTGGACGGCCCCATCGGGCAATCCATGTTCGCATCGTACACCCAGTTAAGCGAAGGAGGTAGGTATAACATGGATGGATGGGCAGCATTTCGGGACGTGGATGCCATCGAGGTGGAGAAGTCACAACTTTCTACTTAGATTGCCTACTTGTTCCCCTTCGAGTTTCTTCCACCTTTGCTTCGTTGCACCTCTCGCCCCTTCGCTGCACGCACGTCGTACCTCTGCTCTCTCCACGTATTTGCTTCTTCGCCGGCCTGTAGTGCATAGCGTGTGTGACGCCATTGTCTCTCCCCAGCCTTCCCGCCCTCCAAGCGTATTCGACCCTGCCCAGTTCCGTCTTTCGCCATGCCGTCGCTCTCAGGGGTCGAGGTTGCCAAGCACAACGATAAGAACTCGTGCTGGGTCATTGTTCACGTACGTGCCCGGGCACCCGATGGCGACGCTTCGGCAGTCCCAGCATTAACACGGTCTGCAGGGCAATGCCTACGATGTGACCGAATTCCTGCCAGGTTTGCTCCCCCCCCACAAGCGCGGCGCTTTCGGAGCTTACTGCGCGCCCGATGGCTGATGGCCCGCCTCGCAGAACACCCTGGTGGCATGAAGATTATCCTTAAGTATGCTGTGAGTCGCCCGCTTCGGCAGCCGGGACCCGTGGGCAGGTGTTGACCGAATTTCGACAGGGCAAAGATGCAACCGAAGCGTTCGACCCCGTCCACCCGTCCGACACGCTCGACAAGTACCTCGACCGGTCAAAGCACCTCGGCCCCGTGGACATGAACACCGTCGCCACCGTCGAGAAAGAACACGACCCCGAAGAGGACCAAAGACTGCAGCACGTGGCCAACAAGCCCGCGCTGGCGCAGTGCTACAACCTGTTAGACTTCGAGGCCGTCGCCAAGAAGGTCATGAAGAAGGGCGCCTGGGGCTATTATTCGAGCGCCGCCGATGACGAGATTGTACGTGACCGCGGCCCAAGCGCTGGCCATACGCGCAGGACATGCTGACAACAACTGTGCAGACGCTGCGCGAAAACCACGAGGCCTTCCACCGGATATGGTTCCGGCCGCGGATCCTCGTCGATGTCAAGGAGGTGGACTTCTCGACCACGATGCTGGGCACCAAGGTCGACATTCCCTTCTACGTCACGGCGACGGCGCTGGGCAAACTAGGACACCCCGAGGGTGAGGTGGTGCTCACACGCGCAGCCCGGAAGCACAACGTGGTGCAGATGATACCCACCCTCGCGTCCTGCTCCTTTGACGAGATCATGGACGCTGCGCAGGGCGATCAGGTGCAGTGGTTGCAGCTGTACGTGAACTCAGACCGGGCCATTACGGAGCGCATTGTACGGCACGCCGAGAAGCGCGGCTGCAAGGGCCTGTTCATCACGGTCGATGCGCCGCAGCTGGGCCGGCGCGAAAAGGACATGCGCAGCAAATTCACCGACGCGGGGTCCAATGTGCAGTCGGGCCAAGCGACGGACACGTCACAGGGTGCCGCGCGGGCCATTTCGTCCTTCATCGACCCGTCCCTCTCGTGGAAGGACATACCGTGGTTCCAGGGCATCACCAAGATGCCCATCATCCTCAAGGGCGTGCAGCGGGTCGAAGACGTGCTCAAGGCCATCGAGGTGGGCGTGCAGGGCGTCGTGCTGTCCAACCACGGCGGCCGGCAGCTGGAGTTCGCGCGGTCCGCCGTCGAGGTTTTGGCCGAAACCATGCCCGTGCTCCGCGAGCTCGGGCTGGAGAACAAGATCGAAATCTTCATCGACGGCGGTGTCAGGCGCGCCACCGACATCGTCAAGGCGCTGTGCCTGGGCGCCAAGGGCGTCGGCATCGGCCGGCCCTTCCTCTACGCCATGAGCGGCTACGGCTTTGACGGCGTGGACCGGGCCATGCAGCTTCTCAAGGACGAGATGGAGATGAACATGCGGCTGATCGGCTGCACCAGCGTCGACCAACTGAACCCGTCCCTGGTCGATGTGAGGAACCTCGGGAGCCATGTTACGCCCGTGCCCCGAGACAACCTCGGGCACACGGTGTACGACTCGCTGGTGACGCCCGCGTGGAAGCCGCCCAAGTCATCGAAACTTTAGGGGCTGGGTTAGCGAGCTGCAGAGCGGGAGAAACAACTGTGTATATTAGCTTAATTACGTCTGGATAAAGCGCGTTGGGTATTCATCGGACACGCAGCCGTCCTCTTTTCCCCTAGGGCACGTGTAGTAGTAGAGTTTTCATTGAGCAGCCGTCCCAGAGACAGGGGGTATTGCTTCGTGGTCGGACGCAGGTTCAAGCGTCTGGCCAACATATGGATTTTCAGGCTAGGGGACCACACGAAGGTCGTAAATAGGTCAAGGAACACTCTTCTACCTCCCGCCTATTCTGCAGGCCAGGGAGGGGAGCACGGGGAGATATCAAGAAAGCCGGAGCCGTTGTCCAGTACTGTCCCCATTCGGTAATTGGCTCGATCTGTACTCCAAAGTAGCCTACGTAAGAGGTGTGTACAAATTACCACTAATTTCCTCCAGTCTGCACACATACCCTGCCAGCTCTTTCCCCTTGCTGCATGTACATACATGCCAGGCGTTCTCAGCCTCGATGCTGAGTCAGATTGCAAGATCCCAACGGGCTGGGAGAGTCACGGCAATGTGGGCTGGCACTCAGCGAAGCGCCGGTTTGGACGGCTCGCTAGCGGCCGTTGCCGATTTTGCCTGTGATCAGGGTAGAGGCGTCATGCGAAATGGGATTTCCCATGGTTGCGCTCACCGCCCTCATGTCTTTTTTGCGGGGGTTTCGGCTTTTCGTCGTCCAAAGCACGTCAATGCAGGAGCGGCATCCCGCAAAGGGGCCATGTGATTGGCGCCGAGGCCTGGCAACTTGCCTATCTTGGGGGGCCGGGGGTGGGAAACTGCACCAACGCAACGACGATCCCATCGCCGCGTGCGCTTACGGCGCGTGCGTCTCTTTATCTCTTTATCTCTCTCTCTCTCTCTCTCTCTCTCTCTCTCTCTCTCTCCCCCCATCTCTCCCTCTCTCCCTCTCTCTCGCTTGCTCGCTCGTGACGGGCGGTCGGCTGGGTAAACTGGAGGGCTAGATACTTCGTGGTTTGATGGCGGGCTGGCTGTGGCTCTCGTAGGGTAGGTCCGCCCCCGCATCCCCAGCGATCCCCCCCCCTGGTGACCGTGACGAAGGCGAGGCCCCTCGCTTTCCCCCCTGCCATCTCTTTACGCTTCTGGATGCATACATAAGCCCACAGTTAGTCAGACGACGGAGAAGACAAGCGGGTGACTCTTTTCCCTGTCGTCTGCGCCACGCGGGCGACCTTTGCGGGACACACATCCCCGGGCGCCTTGGGAGTTCATCACGTCACCCCATGAGGCCGGGTGCGGATGCGTCTTCTAGATCGTCAACTAGGCTACCCTGTTCTACGCCACGCATTTCCCCCGGATAGGCAAGTAAAGTAACAGAGCTCCTTTGTTTGTCCCCCCTCAGCCCTTCGGGCCATGTCCCGGTCTAAATGCCCCCCCCCCCCCCCCCCCTGCAAGCATCACACACCCACACCATCGCTGGGGAGCACCGAATCGTCGCCGGACTGGCCTGCCATTCTCCTCCGGCCTGACATATGTACGTACAGGGTGCCCGTACGGGTGGTTGCGCGCGCCCGCGCGCATTCCCACGCGGCGACGCTGCGGCGCCTTCATTAGGAAGTTTGCAGGAGCATCTGAGCGCCCGTTTCTTGGCTGGTGGGTTTGGTTGAGCCTCGGGGTTGCATCATGCCGTTCCTCCAATGTCCCCATACATTGTCATACCCAACCAACCCTTCCAGACCCCACCCTCCGTTGCTCGTTTCCCATCTCAGACAACAAGATCCTCGTCGTTTCGTTATCGTCCAGCTGCCGCAACAACCAACCTCTGGCTTCACTTCGCCCACGGCCTCCCGACTTGCTCTCGCCTTCTTACCTAAAGCCATCTTTGTTTCGTCTGCATCGCCGCCACCGTCAGTCAGGGCTTCACTCGCGCATTGATCGCCGCTTCTTTGCGCGCTGCCCGTCGGGTCGCGCTTCTTGAAACCATAAAGTACCCACCTATTTAACGACGGCTCTATCACTATACTCCAACCTGATCATCGTCACCTCGCCTCCTCCCCGTCGGCCCCGTCTCTCCCTCCCTCTCTCTCTCTCTCCTCCGCCCCCTCCCCTCGGCCGAACATGTCGTGCGCCCGCTGAAGCATGACGGCAACGGCCCAATACTCACTTCCTATCCCCCACCTGTCGTAATTTTTCGCCAGGGCGACCCCGTCTTAGTCGCTCCATCCTTGTCCTTATCCGATCAGACCCTCCGCCACCATCGCCCCCCAACCCGCCCGGACAACTGGGTTGAGCACAGCCCCCTTCCCCAATCCCTACCCTCTGCGAAAGACGAGACGTTGGGAACCCGCACCCAGCTTCTCCTTCGGACCTTGTTTGCGTCCTTCGCGCCGCCCGTCATGTCGTCCCTCGAGGCCAAGATTGTCGTGCTTGGGAGCCAGGGCGTGGGCAAGACGTCGTTGGTCATGCGCTTCTGCAAGGGCGCTTTCAACCCTTCTCAGGTGACGTCGACAGTGGGCGCCAGTTTCATGGCCAAGCGCGTAATCGACAGCGACACAGACACGGTGGTGCGCTTGCAGATATGGGACACAGGTGAGTAATCGTGGGGGCTGCGTGCGCGTGCGCGCGCGCGTGTGCACGCGAGGGCCCAGGTCCAGTCGCCTCGTCTACTCGTGCTAACTGTATACTTGTTGGTGCCCTGCAGCCGGCCAGGAGCGCTTCCGCTCCATCTCGCGTCTCTACTACCGCGGCGCCAACGCCTGTATCCTGTGCTACAGCATTACCGACGCCCAGTCCTTTGCCGAGATGGGTATGTGGCTGACCGAGCTCCGACGCAACCTGCCGCCCGACATTGTCCTGCATGTGGTGGGCACCAAGGCCGATATCGTGGCCCGCGACCCGTCCCGCCGCGAAGTCCCCTTTGAGCGCTGCATAGCCTACGTCGCCGAGAACCTGGCGCCGGGCCAGGGCAACACGCCCCCGCCCACGGCCACCCCCACCGGCATGATGGGCTTCCCGCTCGGCCCCGGCATCAGCCAGGCGGGCATGGGCGGTACGAGCAGCGCCGGGGCCGGCCCGGGCGAGCCGCGCAGTCCCAGCAGCAAACGCAGCTCCGGCTTCTGGGGCCAGGAGGTGGGCTGGGACGCCTGCCACGAAATCAGCGCCGAGAGCGGCGAGGGCGTCGAGGAGGTCTTCCGCGTGGTGACGCGGAAGCTGGTTGAGCAGAACCGCAAGATGCAGCAGGCCTTGCTGGCCGCCACCATGACCCCCGGCACCCCCTTCGAAACCGGTATGGACGGAGGCTACTTCGACAGCGTGAACCCCCGGGGCAGCTTCCGCGTGGGTCGCGACCGGAGGAGCTGGCTGTTCTCGCCCGCCTTCTCGCCCACCATCACCGTCGAGAATGGCGGCCAGAACCCGGCGGAGCAGAACCGCCACGCCGACACGCACAAGGCTAGAAACAAGTGCTGCTGAGTCAGCCTCAAACGACAGCGAACGAGAGAGTGTACCTGGACGGCCCACGGCCAGGACGGCAGCGCGTGTGATTTGCGCGGGGGCGGGGTTGGCGTCGGGCAGCCATTATGACGGCATTTCCCATGGTAGGATACCTCTTTATGCCACAGCTCTCTGCGGGAACAGGTAGCATGGTACCGATTCCGGCACCTTCGGAATCCTTCTCTTCTCAGTACCCACACAACGGCATAGGGATCGGGCGTTTTTCCATATACGAGGGCACGATACGGGCGTCTGGAGCATAGCATTTGGTAATGAGAGAATAGACGTCCAGAGGGCAGACTGCTTCAGTCTTGGCATCAACATGTGGTACTTTTATTAAGCTAAAGGACGCCGCTTCCAATAGTAACAAAACTGTAAAACTGTTGTCGATCAACCCTGAGGCCGCTGCAAGACTGTCGTCAATCAACCCCGAGGCCGCTGTGTGTGAGCCCATCTACGAAACTGCATGTATACTGGCCAAGAAGCTGCGGGGCGCGTATGAGAGTCTGCACTTGGCTCAGAAGCACTTGTGGCTCTTCTCCCAATCCTCCAGAGACATGATCGTCGCCGAGCTTACTCCTCGGCGCGCTTTTTGGAATGCATCGGAAAGCACCTCCATGTCGCTAATAAGTTGCTCCTCGTACTGGTCGTAGATAGTGAACGCTTGGTCGCAGACGCCTGTGACTTCGGCGCCAGAGAGGCCATCGGCGAGGCGTGCGAG
Organism: Nigrospora sphaerica; assembly: GCA_018287875.1. Classification (NCBI taxonomy): domain Eukaryota; kingdom Fungi; phylum Ascomycota; class Sordariomycetes; order Amphisphaeriales; family Apiosporaceae; genus Nigrospora; species Nigrospora sphaerica. Next base: position 6,442,752 of record JAGVVL010000002.1, read on the forward strand.
CTCAGCCGCGTCGACACCAACGAGCTCGTACGACTTGACTTTCTTCTCGATTATCGCTTGACGGGCCGCCTTGTCCGGCATCGGCACGTGCACGAGCTTGTCGAATCGACCAGGCCGTAGAAGGGCGGTATCTATAAGGTCGGGGCGGTTGGTCGCCGCCATAATGAAGATATCTGGAGGGTTTCAGTAAGAGACGAGGCAAGGGTAATGATGCCTCCAGTACTCACCTTCCCGACGGTCAAACCCATCAAACTCCGAGAGCAAGGCTGTAAGTGCCACATTTGCGGAGTTGGAGGCACTGGGTTCCTCGCGAGATCCCGCAATTGCATCAACCTCGTCAAAGAAAATGACGGAAGGGCTGGCAGCGCGAGCGCGCTGGAACAGGCTGCGGATCGTGCGTTCGGTCTCGCCGACGTATTTGTTAAGAACTTCACCGCCCTTGATTGAGAAGAAGTTCAACGAGCTCTCTGTCGCCAACGCCTGGGCGACCATCGTTTTTGAACATCCAGGAGGTCCGTAGAGTAAGATGCCCTTCAGCGGCTTATGTTTAATCTTCTTGCCGGGTTGAATGCGACAGAGAGCTGCTTGCAGGTTCTTCTTTGTTTCTTCATTGCCGGCGATATCGCCCCAGAGCACTTTGGGTGGTTTCAGACTGATGTCATGCATGGCTGATGGGGGTACCTCAGCCATGGTCTGCTTGATGAGCTCCCATTCCAGAGGGCCCTGGATTGTGTGATCTTGCATTTGGAACTTCAGCTTTCTCTGGGCATGGCGGACCAGTTTGTAGAGGTCTGCGCCCGTGTAAGCGTGGGTTTCGTCGCCGAGCTTCGATAGGAATTCCTCCTGGCGACCGTCAGGGAACTGGGGTCTGTAGTATCTCAAAATAGCCTTCCGTTCCTCCGCATTGGGCACGAGAGTGTCGACGACGTCGTAAATGTACTTCGGGGACCGAAGAGAAGGAGGCACGGTGCCCAGATAGTCTCTGCAAGTCATGACGACAGCAACATGCCGTTTTTTGCGCTCTGCTGCCTCGTCAACCAAGGCCTGAAAAGCTTCGGTCAGAGTTTCGACCATGGCGATGCCGAAGGCGGACTTCTCATTTCCAATCAAGGAACCGATATCGTCAATCAAAATCACAGTGTTTTGCTGACGACTGACAGCGTCTGCGAAATACGTCTTGACAGCGTCGGGCTTGTCTGAAGCCTTGATACGCATGACATCGCCCCAGTGACTTTTGGTGAGGTGTTGGAGGAGCATGGTCTTCCCTGTTCCCTCTCCTCCTTGAATGACAAGCCCGGGCGCGAAATCATCATGCTCCAAGGCAACGCCACAGCTTTGGAGGAACCATCGTAATTTGTTGATCGGAGATGACAGGCCAGGAAGACTGTCCAACGTGAAAGGTTCTGGGGCATCGCCAGTGACTTGGGCTTCCTCGTCGGTGATCCAGTGAACTTTGGTGGCCTTGGTAACTTTGGCTAGAGTCGTTTTGCTACCGTTCACTGACTCAACGAGGAAGGACCTCGTTTCTTTCCCCCGAATGTCCTGAAGCGGCAGGCCGCCAAAGACGTGCTCGGAAACGACTGGAGATGAGTGGTCAGCAGGTCGGCTCGAGAGGTTGCATCTTCCGAGGACTTACGCAGGCGGGCCTCAACCGTGTACTCCCAGTGGGCTCGTTCTTTTGCACTCAGATTTGCTTGCTCTTGAGGGCTCAAAGGGTTTCCATCGGGGTTCGTCTCTCTCACAATAACCGTTTCTGCACCAGGGCAGTCACCGGCATCTGAGACTCTAATCATTTCTCCGACGGGAAACTTGGTCAGGTCCTGGAGCACACGGCTCAGGAGAGCGACATTCCGACCCACGTTCTTGTCAAGAGAGGGCCATGCAACAGCAAAACGGGGCCGTCCGTTACCGTTGATGCTTTCGACGCGGCACATCTTACCTGCTGATATGCCTGATTCAGCCAGGGCCGTGTGGTTGATGAAGACCTTGGCTGCATGCTTTGGCATCTCCTGCGCGTGCGGCCGCAGCTTGCCCACGAACTCCTTCTTCATTATGGAAAGGTGGAGAGGAATGAAGAACTGCAGGATAGGAAAAGAAAAAATGCGGAAATTGTTGGCTCAAGAGAAGCCAAAATGTGGTGGTGATTGGTCAGGGAAGAGGTATGATTGATGGTTGATTGTTGATTAAGGAAGAGTTACGGCGTTGGCTGCTGGGTCGTCCACAAGCGCACGGTCCAGCCCATCAAGTAGTACCTGCTGGTCTTCGTGCTTTCCAATGGATATGGTCGTTGACGGGCAAGTGGTGCCTAGGTATGTATGTACTATATAGGCAAGGACCTCAGGTGTCACACAGAAGCTCCGCCCTGGGAGGGCCTCTGAGTCATCTGCTAATATATGGGAGTCGCATTGTAACTTTGGTAGTGGACAGTACTAAGTGGAAGGTGGAAGAGAGGTTTACTGAATGTGTTTGTTGGGCAGGTTTGGGTGGTCTTCTAGTATGGGCTCGCGCCTGACTACGAAAACGCAAAATACCGCGGACCTCTCTCGCTTCTGCCGCAAAACCGAGAGCTATCTCATGTCCCCCACGTACCCGTATTTCTGGGCCTCGTATATGAGTCACTTTCGTCTTGAGAAAGAGGCGCGAAGTGCTTTGTGTTGTCAGGTGCGAGGCTTCTTTTCGGTTCTGTGCTGCCATGAGGTATTGATAGCTGGAGGTTAGTATGTACTTATTGATGTTTAACAAAATAACCCCACTTCGACAAGTCCAGCTTAGAATGCCACTACAGATTACCTGCAGGCACAGTGCCGTTACAAGCAAAGTATTTGAACCGTATGAATGCTGGTTTCGAATGTGAGCCCACTATTTGAGAATTCACCTTGCCAGCCACCATATACAGATAGAGGCACCTCTATAGGAATTTACAGCATCCCAAGGGTGTGTCCGTCGTGTCATCTCATCATAGATGCCAGCCCACTACACTGTGCCAGTAACGCCCGAGCAGAAATAACCTGTGCACGAAACCGCCCTCGGTGGGACGGCGGCCCCGCCAAAAACGGAAGCTCCCAGGATTTCCCAGACCATTGCGTCCAGCCCGGGACGTGATATGTCCAGAGACAATGCCCGGACAGTGAACGCGTACCAACTCCTACGAGCCGTCCTTTCCGGATTGCATGCGATGCCCTGTCCGACAGTGCATTGCAGCGCGGCATGCTCCTACGACGACTACAGAGGCCGCTGACGCGTTCCCCCATAGCCACGGCCGCTGCATCGTCATGGCAATCCATTGTCCGCCCCTATGGTGCCGGAGCCGGTGGTAAAGACGACGGTGGCAGCGGCGGCAGCGGCGGCGGCGGCTTCGATGCGCACGAGAACTACCACCGCCCTCCCAACGGGGGCGAGGGCGAGAAAAAGTCCCAACCGCGAGATCCCACCCCACCACCCGCGCAAGAACCGCCCACCCGGGGCGTGCAGGAGAAGAAGCCGCTCTTCGAAGAGCTTTTCCCCGCCGAGGCCAAATCGGCGGCAAGCGCCCCGCGTGGTGGTGGTTTTGATTTCGACGCCGAGTTTGACTTCCTCGAGGCCTACGCCGAGGGCGCCGCCCACCCCGATCGGCTCCGCCGCTACGACAACAGCACCGTGCTGACGCTGGGCAGCGCCTCGAAGCACCTGGCCGAGTCGGACTTCCTGCGCCTGGGGGCCAGCGGCGCCCGCCACGTCGAGGGTTGGTCGTCGGCAGGCATCGCGCACGTGTCGCCGGCGCGCGACCCCCACACGCTCGAGCCCCTGGGCCAGTACAGCGTTGTCTTCGAGAGCGGCGCCGCCGCCGCCGCCTGGCGCCGCGAGGTCCAACGCATGTGGAGCTCGCGCGCGCGCGCGACAGCCCGTGCCGACGACGGCACCAAGAGCCGCAACCAGGTCAAGCAGGAGCAGCGCCGCTTCCTCGCCGCCCAGCTCGACAAGAGCCACGACGCCGTCCGCCAGTTCACTCTCGTCGCCGCGAGCCAGCGCTGGGACCTCGAGCGGCCCTTCTACACGCGTCGGGAGCAGTTGCTGGAGCGGGGCGGCACCGTGGTCGAGAAGCTTATGCGAAAGGCCGGGACGCGCTCCCTGGTTCTCGTCTCCGTCGACGGCGGCAAGCTTTCCAAGGCCACACTACAGGCGGCCATCCACGACGACGGGGACCAACGCAATCTCCCCTGGCGCGTCAAGGGTCTCGACAGCGGCGGTATCATGGCCTTCGGCAAGTCGATGCTGCAGGTGCCATCTGATGCCAATACTGTGGAGAACGCGGTCCGGCAGCAAGGCGACTATACCGTCCCTCAAGTGGACGACAGCGCGGACCACTGGGAGCGACGAAAAGAAATGATGAATAAAGAGCTCCAGAACGAGCACCGACGCTGGGACAGATTCGTAGTGCCGTTCCTCGACGATGATGAGGCGCGACGCTTTGTTCGTGATTGGCATCGCCGTCAGTTGACGCTCCGCATGGGCCACGAGGACAGCGACGTCAAGGAGTGGGAGGAGAGCAGAACTCTCAATGTATCTATGCTGTGGTAAATGGCACATCGTAAAAAGGACCGGGTAGGGACCAGACTGGGCAACACGGCGCGCGTTTCCAATCGGCCGACACAGAACTGCAGCGAGAAGAGACGAACAAGCTGGAAATGTATTAAAAACCCATATCAAAACCAAACTCCGGCCCCTCCAAATAATTGGCTGTGTTCCTTGTTGCCACCAGGTTGCCGGGTCGCGATGGCAATGGCGGCCGACATCCTCTTGCTCTGTCGTTTACTCGGTTGGCCATGTTCTCCCCGTCTCAACCGAGTGCCTGTCACGCACAGCGAGGGGCTCGTTTCGCGCGTCTATGAATGCCGGGTCTGGCGAGTAGGCGCACTTCTCCCAAGATGAAGATAATGTGTCCGTCTCGGCGCCGTCGAAAGCCGGGGCCTGTTCCTCTGTCGCGGGTTCCGGCCGTGATCTATCATTCCCTGTTCGCTTGCTGCCTGGTCTCTCTTGTGTCTTGTGCAGATAAGGCCACCGCCCACGGTACGTACTGCCTGCCTCTCCTCGCCCGACAACCATCCCCTCATCAGCGGGGACTGCACATCTGTCTAGGCCGTAGACCGTACAGCGTTCTCCCCTCCCTCCTGTGCAGCAACTTTCTTACCAAGTCGGAGGCGTCCGACTTAGCAGCACTTGCCGCCCGAGCCCTCGCCCTGGCCGACGTTGACGCCGGATGTGCTTGCGGGTTCCGACTTGGACGTATCGATGATGCGCTTCTTGATATCGGCCGCTAGGCTGTAGAAGGCCTTGTCGATGTTGATGTTGCTCTTGGCCGAGACCTCGAGGAAGGGGATGCCAAGCTCTTTGGCCAGAGCCTCGCCCTGTTCCGTCGATACGACGCGCTTGTCCTCCCAATCGCACTTGTTGCCGATCAAGATTTTGTTGACGCCCTCGGTGGCATGCTGCTCCACGTTGGCGAACCAAGTGCGGATGTCTATTGTTCACGTCCATTGTGAGTCGATGCTCCTATGCACTTCCCAGGGGGGGCGGGGCAGGGGGGGGTGGGGGGGTAAGGCTCACTATCAAAGGATCTCTGGTCCGTCACATCGTACACCAGGAGAATGCCCATGGCACCACGGTAGTAAGCTGTCGTGATGGTGCGGAAACGCTCCTGACCGGCCGTATCCCAGATCTGGAGCTTGACCCGCTTGCCGTCCAGCTCAATGGTTCGGATCTTGAAGTCGATGCCGATGGTGGTGATGAAGGAGGGCGTGAAGGAGTCCTCACTAAAGCGCAGCAGACAGCATGATTTGCCTACGCCAGAGTCGCCGATGAGAAGCAGTTTGATCTGTAGAAGGTGTACGGTCAGCCAAAGCGCTTGCCCATGCACCCCTCGAGGGTTGCGGTTGGGGACCGATCGCGGACGGGGGAGTGGCACGAGGACGAGTGCCGATAGCTAAGTGCCGAGGACCGACGTACTAAGAAATCATAGTTCCTGTTGCCCGACATGGTGTCGAAATCTGAGGCTCTGGGGCCAAAGTTGGGGGAGGCAGTGGTGTTGGTGGGGGTGATGTCTCAGCAGCGGCGGTGACGGCGGGCGGGCGGGCAGCGGCGGCGGTCGCAGTCGTGACAGTGGGCGTGTTGGCGATTTGGGCGCTGGCGGCGGTGATGAGAAGGCAGGCTACGATGCGACAATGTGCAGAGGTAGGGGTAGGTTGTCGATGGATGATGATTAGTAGCGGCGTCGCAAGTTTGGCGTCACGGGTTCGTGAGAGCAAGCGTACGGCTGTGTAGATTAGGGAGGTCCAGTCACGCAGCCCGTAGCCGTGCAACCAAGAGCAAGCCGGAGACCGAGACGTGGGTGCGCGCTTGTACGAGGTACCTAAGCTACTACTCCAGGTGCTGCTTGTGCTTGCCCGCTTATTTGCCAACCTTGGGTACCGACACAGGCAAGGTACATCTACTCACTACTAAGGAGGCAGGGAGTCTCAGATCCGATCCGGCAGGAAGGTCCTGGACTGCCCGCCTGGCCTGGTTCTGCTTCTGCTTCTGCTTCTGACTTGGTCGGGGGGGTTTGGCAGGCGGTCACCACTGCGAGTGTGGATGAACGGCCAGGATGTGGGATGGACTGGTGGTGGATGTGCCCAGTGCTGCTGGAGCGCCGTCAGTCAGACGGCGATTGACGGAGGTGGATGGTTGGATGGATCGGGGGGAGGAGAGAGGGGAGGGGGGCCCAACGCCGCACTTGCTAAGCTGTATTGGGGCCTAGAACGGGGAGGGGATGACGACGAGTAGTACCGTCGTCTTATACTAACACCCTAGGTATCTTTGTTTTTGTTTTTTTTTATATTTGCCGACTCCCATTACATCTATACCTGGTAGGCCGCGCTCCAGGGTCTGATCTGAACGCGCTGCTGGGCCACCTATAGAAAGAACCCTAAGGAGCTTACGTATCCAAAGGGTATGTACATCCACCTACACACCGTACGTACTTGACTGGCTTGACCGACAGATACACTGATTCACCAGCCGATCTACCAAGGAGAAGGAGATGACACGACGCCCTGAGCAACAGACGAAACGGAACGCACGGGGCGAAGACAGACAACAATCCAGGCACAGCGCCCTCTCTCCTTCCTATCTTCGCTAGCCACCATACACACACCGGTTCGAGCATAGGAGGCGGGGGGTCCGTTCACACTGCCTCGGCTTCCGGCCTGCCCGTTTCAACGGACGAGCCGTCAAGGTCTTGGTAACGTACCTGTCTGCTCCTCCCAGGGCCCGCCATCACGGACGCGGCTGATGTGGCCTTTTCCCATGAGGCTGCACAGAGAATCCCGACCTCGTCGCAAGGCTAGCTGGACCTTTATCTCCTCACACATGCCCGGCACCCTCCATGTGAAGTAGTTGTACACCCCCCTCACCCCCTCTAAAAACGAGCACAAGGCGAACCCAGGCCAACCACGGCCGGCGCGAGCCCATCCCGCCTTTCCATGCGATCGCCACACCGCTCGGCGCATCCATACCTTGACTTCTCATTCGCGCTACCCTCCTGCGACCGGGCCTTTCCCTGATGGACCCGGCACGTTTAACATGCGGGTTGGGCACCTTGTTCTCTAACACTGCCGAACTACTCGTTACGCATTAGGCAAAGGCGTTTGAGGCCTTCTTAGTATGCCGATTCAGTTATCGCTGTCACGTACCTAACATTCAGTAACGCTGTTTCGGCTGTGCTACCACGGAACATAAATCGGCCAACAATCTCTTCTCGTCCCTATCCTCCCAGCAAACGCATGCATCCCACCTCTCATCCATGCGCCAGCACGCTTGCTATCATCTAAGACATGTTTTGAAAAAGCAGCTATACCAAGATATCCCAAGGAGACAGCAGCTGTGGAGGAGGGATGCCGTAGCTCGGCTCCCTTCGCCTGCGTCCGGGTGCATTTGGCTTGCGGTGCTAAGTGGTATGGCGGCGAACACACAGCGTCGCTGCTCGCACATGGCTATGCGCTCCTACCGGAGCCATTTGGAATACGCCCATCGGATACGGTCCAAGGCCCGCAGCTGCGACTGGATGCCCTTGAGGTTAGCGAGATCGTCCAGATCCTCCAGGAAATCCTTCACCACGTCTGTGGGCAGCAGTGTGAGAGCCAACCGTCGCAGCATGTGGACTTCGCAGACCAGCAAGCCGTGGTCCTTGTAGGGTAGGACGTTATTTGGGGATGGCGTGGCCTCGGCGAAGATACGGTCGATGTTGCGGAGCACACGGATGCATTTGCCCGACTGTCGGTCCTGGCGAAAGCCTCTTCGCCCACCAAAGACACCGCGCAGATACTGGACGACGGCGATCGACACCATGACCCCGGGGGTCAGCCCAACGAAGCCGAACACGAGCTCCTGGCTTCTAAGCAGGGTATCGATGCCAGCCATGGCAACCTCGACGTCGACCTTGGTCTTTTGCACCTGGATGAGCAACGTCCGGATCAGATCACCACGGACAACACCCATCAAGGGTTTGCGCAAATCCTTCTCGTAGGCGCGGAGAATAGGCGTCAGGTCGCCCTCCTTTACTTTGGCCCGGATATCGGCGACCTGGGACTCGGAGAGGGAGGCCTGACCCGTGGCCGAGGCTGGTTGGTCGAGAGCAAAATCAACCACCATCCGCTCCAAGCTTTCCCTATCCGATTGCAAGCTGTCTCGGCTCATAATGGCAATCTCGCTGTTCGCGTCGTGGCGTATCGTGCCGATGACCTTTCGCGTCGGCTCCACTACCCAGTTGAACCAGAACCCCCGGAGCGTTGCACCGAAGTCGGCGATCCAGTCTATAATGTCTTGCTGGCGGCGGACGAGGATGCGCAGGATGGTAGTTGAGGAGAGCAGGAGAGCAGTAGCTGGGAGCCAGTACCTCACCATTCGCGAGGGCCGACCATGCTCTTGGACCAGGCGCCGAGTAGCATCCACATGGGCAGGCAAAAACCTTTCCAGCAGGTCATGAAGTCGTTTGGCAACGACAGCAGGCCGGTTGCAATCGTCTTCTTCCACGTGGATCGAAAGCTCTGGGTCCTCGTCCACTCCGGCGAATACCTTGTCCTCGAAGTCGGCCACGTTAAGTTCCAGAACCAGGATATCCCGAAGGATCATGTCCATGAGTGCCACGCTGCGCTCCACGACGCCCTTCCAATGTTGACCGCCAGAGAGGATAATGTCGCTCTTACTGTCATCAGTGCCGTTTCCGCTAAAGACGAGACCCTCGTCAATGAGGACACCCAGCCCACTGGACGTCATCTCGCGGAGCTTCTTCAGATAGGCCTGCTTGTTTCGTGCCTCGGCACGGCAAAGCGCAACTGGAGACATGACCCGTCGCTGGATGTTGACCAATGACCTCTCGTGGATGCTCTCCTGGACGACTCCGTAGAAGCGCCGCCAGCTGTGTGCTACATGAGTGCCTATAGTAGCCGTTGTGCTTTCCGCGGTAGAGAGTCCCAGCCCTTCGGGGCCGAGCTTAAGACGGTGCATGGTGGCCTCATAGATTTCTTTGGTCCAGCCCCAAAAGCGTAGTGGCGATGTCTGCACCATATACAAGCTGCTGCTGGCGGGCGAGGAAAGCACATCGTCCCAGTACCAAATGTGATCGCCCAAGGGGATGATCTGGTCGAGCAGCGTGTCCATAATGACGCCATAGCTCTGAACCGTGGCCTTACTGACAAGAAGCCACTCGAGCTCCGTCTCGTACTGTGTCACAGTCAAGTCCTCGGTGGCTTCGGCCAGCAGACTAGACTGGGCCAGGAGGCTCGTCAGCTGCCATGATGGCAGAACAGGGCGGGCTGCCGAGGCGGCAGAAAGCGCCTTGATAATGCGTAGCAGCTCCTTAACACGAGGCGTACTCAGACCAGAAGTGTTCTCTATCGCAAACTCGCCCTCGGGAACGGCTAAGTTAGTAAAGGGGATGCGGTCAAGCTGTGCGTCCAAGCGCCGGACTTGGCTGGTATCGCGGCATCAGTAATGGCCCTAGCACGGAGAACGACGAGGAGGAGGAAGGGGGAAGGGGATGGAGAGGTAGTGGTGGCGGTGGCGGTGCTTGTAGATGACGACGGCGTTGGTGAGAGACTCACTCGGCAACCACGGACATGGTGTTGTCTGTCGGCCAGCCGATGCCAGGAAGTTCTTCTGCTGGATCGGCTGATGGTGGTGTGAATATTATTGTGGGTCAACACCGGGATACATCGCTGTCAGAACAGGCGAGTATCGAATGATCTCCGGCTGGGAAGGAGCGGCAGTCCCGGCCGGTGTACAACCCCAGGCAGACGGCTCAGGGATGACAGAAATTGGCGACGAGGCCGCAACGGCTGATGCAGAACGGACGGTGCCGCGGACACGGTGAGCGAAAGACGACTCGGTCAAGCTGACTGACGTCCGCCTCGGGTGACTGGAGGAAAGCTTGGAAGGGTGAGGAGGGGAGGCCGTCAGCTGGCCCTTGCGATGATGGGGTTGGCTGGGCTGGCAGAGGCAGGGCTGGCCTCGGCAGGCAGGTTGGGTTGGGCAGAAAACAACCCAGAGGGCGTGGAAGCTGCCACAAGATAGCTCCGAAACTGGCCGCTACTGCTAGTCTTTTTTTGGGGTCATGATTGAGGCCAGGTGCGCTTGTCGGGCAAACTGCGAGGCCTAGGGCCGGATTTCGGAGGCCTGGAGCGGCGGTCAAACACAAAAATTACATACTGCCCATATACCTGCCGTAGGGAACACAGGGCAGCTGGACATATATTTTTTTTAATCAGAGGCATGGGAAATCGTTCGGTACGCAAAAGTGAATTCGATTGAATGGAACCATAGAGCTGGGCCGTATCGCGCTGTAGTCGAGACCCTGGTCGTCGTCCGATTGGAGTGTACAACTACGGAGTACTACAAGTCGCTCACGTTTCCTAACCGTTGCTGGGTAAGACATTGATGTTAACGGCTGGCTTCCAGGTTTACCTGAAGGTTCCGCCGCAGGATGGGGGCTGGAAGTGCAGGGAGAAAGTTTATCCGACGAACAGAGTCCCATAAGGCAGGTCGCCAGGTCTTCCCAAACTAAGTAAGAATCATTGCTACTCCACGGGTAGTCCGACCGTACTTTAGGTACATACCTACTGTACTAGGTTGATCGCTGGAGGGTTTGTGCATGCCTCTTTCCGTAACCAAATGAGCAGACAGCACCGGCGGGGAAAGGGATGAACGGTGGCAATCGTACGCTCTCTCCTTCGCCCGAGCCCCCTTACACGCCCTCCTGAGAAGTAGGTACGTAAACACGTATGCTCTCTACCAGCAGGCAAGAAGTGAGCAGCTAGGTAGCGGCCCGTTGGTTACAGGCATGGGAATGGCGCGACAGCTTGCTCGTGGGGTGCGTGGCCAGTACGCGTCTTTCTAGAAGCCGGTACCTGAACGAGCCTGCCACCATCGAGGAACAGCGGTCGCCCGAAGTGGCTAGGCCCATCGCAAACCCGAATACGCAGACGATCTAAACCCAAACCAGCCCGCTCGACGCCACCTCGTGGCTCAATCGAGGACGCGCCGCCGCAAATTCCGCGCAGTTGTTGGCTCTGTTGAACGGGGTGGGTGGGGCCGGAAGACGGAAGCTCTCATTAGCATCTGGCATGATTGACAGGGATGTGGCGCGATAGGCCTTGCCAGCACCCATATCCCCTGATTTTGACCCCTTCTTTTTCCTCATTTCCAAACGTTGGCAGTGGAAAACCCTCGTTCTCCTATCGCCTCCCACCGACTTCGGTTCTGAAAGATCGTTCGAGACGGGATCCTCAGTTCCGTGCCATCTCTTGCCACGCCCTCCCTCCCCTTCCTTAGTTTATAAGCCTGCGCAACCACGGCTCTGTTTCCTTCCGTGCAGGCTGGCCGGGTCCCTTTCCATCCACTCCTCAATCCGCCCACCGTCCCGACGACGCAAATCGCGACGCACTAGAGCCGGACGCCATGGCTACCATGTATGACCCTTCTAACCTCCTCCCGGCACCCATAGCTTTTGCATCGCGCCGACGGGCGATACTGACCGGCCTGCTTATTACAGAAACGCCACGTTGGCGGGCACCTTTACCGCCTCTAACACCTTCTCCGGAGTCTTCGACGAGGTTACTAAACAGAATGTCACGTTCAACATTGTCGAGCGTCTTTGGGCGGTGGGTTGACCCGGATGCCGTACAATCGAGGTGCGACTGCCGAGCTGACTCTTTCCTACAGTCTTGGTACCTCTGGATGCAGAACGACGTTCTGGCGACGGGCATCATGAGCTTCGTCATGCACGAGGTCGTGTACTTCGGCCGATGCATCCCCTGGATGATTATTGATCGAACTCCGTACTTCAACAAGTACAAGATTCAAAACGTAGGCCTATCCGCCTCGCCTGCCTGGTGCGCGCAGCCCTGCTGACTACATCCGCAGCAAAAAATTCCGACCCTCAAGGAGCAGTGGGACTGTGCCAGCCTCGTCCTGCTGAGCCACTTCACCGTCGAGTTGCCCCAGATCTGGCTCTTCCACCCGATTGCGACTTACTTCGGCATGGACTACGGCGTGCCTTTTCCCCCGATCTGGAAGATGGCCATGCACATCGCCGTCTTCTTCGTTCTTGAGGATACCTGGCACTACTGGTTCCACCGCGCTCTGCACTACGGTCCCCTATACAAGAACATTCACAAGCTTCACCACACCTACTCGGCTCCTTTCGGTCTGGCTGCTGAGTACGCTTCGCCCCTGGAGGTCATGCTCCTTGCTTTTGGCAGTGTCGGCGCTCCCATTATCTGGGTTTCCCTGACCGGTGATCTGCACCTCTTCACCATGTACATGTGGATCGTCGGCCGTCTCTTCCAGGCCATAGATTCTCACAGCGGCTACGATTTCCCGTGGAGTCTGCGCCATTTCCTGCCCTTCTGGGCCGGAGCCGAGCACCACGACGTTCATCACGAGCGCTTCATCGGAAACTACTCCTCGAGCTTCCGCTGGTGGGACTACATGCTCGACACCGAGTCAGGCCCCGAGGCTGCCAAGCGTCGCCGCGACAGAAAGCTCAAGGCCCTCAAGGCCAAGAAGGCCCAGTAAATTGCCAGCAAGGCTCTCCTCAGTGGACTCTAGCCTTGAGGAGGTGAGCAAGCCCTGGGTCCAGAAGACGAGTTGCCTGCAAGCTCCGTCTCCGAATAACGAATGGGGATTATAATGATGCTGGAAGCCAGCGCCACGAATGACGGAGTGGCATCGATGAAAATGTGATTGCATGGTGTGGCGTATCAGGGGCACCTTGTCGTTCGCTTAGATTCTGTACATAGATTTTGGGCGGCTAGCTTGTATACATGTTTAATACTGGGGCGCCGCCTCAGGCGCGAATGGGTAATGAGCACCTTATCACAGATGGCTAATGGGCTTTACATGGCTTAAGAGACATTCATTCACGGCTGTTCTACCTACACTTCAAATCGGTTTCTCGTGCATCTTTTACCGTTTGGAGTACTGCGGAAAACACTGCTACATGGGTGGCTTGGGGATTTCCATGTTCCTAACTAGGAACCTCGAACACCAGGAGCTTGTATAAGACCCATGTGCAGGGCGTTCAATGTTTAGTAAACGCGGAGAAGAGTTTCAATCGCCAATGGCGGGCAGAGATGCAAGGAGGCCATAGACGAAGTCAAGCCGTGTCGGAGCCTGAGGCGTAGAGGGCACCATGTCTCAGTGCTTGGGCTTCGGTGCACAACAGTCTCCGGCACCAGCGGTTACCGTGTCGGCCAGATGCCTCATCTGGCAGCTGCTGCCGGTGTCCTGTTGCGGCTCAACGACCTCGCCAAAATCCTTGGCAAGAGAGTCGCAGATGGCGGCCAGTTCGACATCTTTGTCGGACAGACCCTGGGGGTTATGGGTGGTCCAGCGGATGAACGTAACATTATAGACCTGCCGAGACGGTGGGTTAGCTCGAGTTTGGCAGTACCGGTGTCATCACGGGCTGCTGTCTCATAGACTTGGAAACGCCCAGAAAGTTTGCATCGGGTGGCGGGATGCGGATGGGTATGTAGGTGGCCCAGGTAGGCGAGCGAGCAGATACCGCGAGCTGTGCCGAGGAGCTAACTGTATACGCGTTTCGCAGCGACCACTGAGTGGCAAAGCCAAGACCAGGTACAGATTTCCTCCGTGTACCTGCCCGCCCGTCCCTTGGCTTGAGATGGGGGGGGGCAAGGCTCAGGGGCATGACTCAGCGCCAGTACCGTTGGCGGTTTCCTGGACCGCTTCCTGTCGGCGACCGGGAGTCTGATAGGGGCCCGTATAACCTTGCAGGTGGACCCGGAATATCTCGAAGGTGGTGTTGGCAAAGCGGTAGTCACTCACGTTGGACCATTCCGGGTGGTGGTTCTTCAACTTGCACTGCAGTGACACAGCAGTCATGAAGTCCTGTGATGACGTCCAGTTGATCAGACTCGGGCCACTTGATGTTAGGTGAAAGGCGAGGGGGGGGTTTCGAGGCGTGATTTTGACCCCGGTCGACTTCACCAGCACACATACCCAGGTTTTCGCAAAGGTCTTGAACTTAAAGCTTCTCTCGATGCCTTCTCCGCTGCTGATCAGCTTCCAGCGGCCGCCTTCCGAGGCCAGCAGCGGGTGCAGCCTGGACGCCATGGCTGTCTCTTCAGAACCGGCAGCGAACTTAGGCTGCGGAGCGCCTGCCATGGTGGTGGCGGTGCGGAGGCGCTGGGCTGCCGGCTTCGGGCCCAGGTAAGAAGGCCGGATCGAGGCTGAACAGAAGCGCCTTGCAGGGAGGCGTTGACGGGATGATGGTAACAAGGCTCCAATGCTCGCCCGCCGTAGGGCGTGCACGTAGCAAGACCGGGCGGAGAACAGGTTCATCGAGAGAGCACAGCGGTTTCGCCTCGGCAGCGGCCAGTACAGAAAGATGTGCCGGTTGGTTTTCGAGAGGTGCCGATGAAGGTAAGGTTCCCGGAAACGGGTCAAAGTGCCGGGTTATGTTGGTGGGCCTGGAGATTTGGATTATCGGCCGTGCTAGAGCCGCTTCTGCCAGCGTCGCCGTGAGTAAGCAGCCGCCCCAGCATCTCTCGGGAGTTGCTGCGACTAATCAGGTATCATTTTGCAACATACATGTAATCGACCTCGAGAACCAGGAACCGGCGGAGGGGGAAGGAAACCGATCTCTCATGAAGCCCCTCATCACATCCGTGGCGTAATAGAATACGAGCACAGCGCGGCTTAATGATCGAGGGTGCCGGTACCGCACATTGGCCACACACACACCCTTTCCGCTGCCTAGGGCGTGATGCGAGCGGGGAGCCGCCATAGATCCCAGTCCGCCTCCTCAGCGGCAGCTCAGATGGTCACAACCACAGCGTGGGAAGAGGTAGGAAGCGTAAGGATACGACCTACAGTCAATCACCCTCCACTTAACCGAGGTCGAACTGGTGAGAGAGACGGAGCAGAATTGTGACTAGCTAGGTACATAGGCATCTGAGTAAAAGACCAGAAGTGCAGCAGCAGCTACTGGGCTTGTGAATCCTGCAAACTACCTACCTACTTCTTACGCACGCAAGAATCATCGCCGTGTTGGAGAAATATGCATGCTTAGGTAAAGTACTCAGCCAGCTCAATTTCTCTCTTACCAACTTGCTCTACCTCACGTACTCACTCATCTATCCCTATCTCTCTACTTACCCTTTATGCGGGGCCTTCTGCGCCGCATCGTCGGCTGCAGCTAACCACTACCAACATCTTTCCTAACTAGGTAGGTTGCAATGCGGAAGGTCAGCCCTGTGTGATAGGTAACGCTCCGATGGATACGAGCCCTCCTCCCCTCTTTCTCCCCTCGCGCACCTTCATCCAGCGCCGGTTGCAGCTCTATCCCGCACCGCCGTCCTGAGGGTATTCCTTTCCTTTTCGATCCCCCATAGAATCCCGTATCCAACGGCCACTGTTCAAGGTACTACAAACCAGGCCTCCTGGAACCCTTCCACAATGCGTGTTCCGCATCGGTCTGTGCCCACGGATGGGGAATTGGTGACGGGCTCAGCCTCCGCCATGGTGGCTTTGCAGTGTGATCTGCTCATACCGGGACGCGGAGAGCCCATTTCCGGGGGCGCTCTGGTGATTAAGGATGCCAAGATCGAATGGGTTGGCGAGTACCACACCTGTCCGGCCCAATTCCAGGGCTTGACCTTCCAGCACGTCCCCGTGCTCATGCCCGGGCTCTGGGATTGCCACGTCCACTTCGGAGGCCATGGGCTTGCCTTCCCAGCCATGGGTGACACAAAGTCACTCTTGCCGGGCGCTACCTCGCTGGCGGGCGCTGTCACTGTGGCCGACCTTCGTCGAACGTTGGAAGCAGGCGTAACGAGCGTACGCGAGCTCAGTGGGGTGAGTTGCTCTTCCCGGGACAGAATCACGGCGCGGCGGCTTTGGCCTTACTGACCTGTTTTCTCAGTACGCGGGGTACTTGTGGCCCGGCATTAGGGACGGCTATCTACTCGGCCCCAACGTGTACTCTTCCTTGACCCTACTCTCAACTACTGGCGGCCACGGCGATGAGCATGAACTTCCGCTTTGCGCCGTCAAGGAGTTCTCCGAGGCTGGGGGTAACTACTATATATGCGACGGCGTGGACGAGTGCATCAAAGCCGTGAGAACCATGTGAGTGGCCTCGGGTCTTGTTTTCCGCGCTCCTGGTGTTGCTTCCTTCGGCATTCCCCGCTGCCTGGCTGAGACCGCTGACGTATATTTACCCAGGGTACGCCGTGGAGCACGGTGCATCAAGGTCGCCTCTTCGGGCGGTGTCTTGAGTCTCAATGACGACCCCGAAGACAGGCAGTTCTCGGACGAGGAGCTCAAAGCCCTCGTCGACGAGGCTGCCCGCTCAGGTCGCTCAGTTGCAGGTTAGTAATTCCCTGGGCTTCTCGCTACCCCTTTTTAGCACCACTCCACTGCGCCTACAACTCTCTCTGCTCTGACCGGAGAGACCTCGAAACATTATATGAAGACCGATTGGAGGCTGGTGCTGATCCAACCATTATATAGCCCACGCCATTGGCAAAGCGGGCATCATGGCTGCCCTTCGGGCCGGTGTGAAGAGCATCGAACACGGCTGCTACCTGGACGAGGAGGTTGCTGCCATGATGAAGGAAAGAGGAGCCATCTTGGTGGCTACTCGTCATATCCAAGAAAGCCTCCTCCTTGATCACAGAGGGTTCCCCCCGCCCGTGGTAGACAAGATCGAGAAGCTTGTACCCCTGACCCGGAAGAACTATGATCTGGCCGTCAAGTGTGGTGTCAAGATCGCCCTTGGGACCGACATGTGGAATAGTAACCCGGCGCACCCCATCTCCCACGGCAAGAACGCAATGGAGCTCACGTACGCCAGGGCTGCCGGGATGACAGCGCTGCAGGCCATCGAGGCCATGACTGCGACGCCACCGGAGGTCCTGGGCAAGCAGGCCCCCCAGAGTGGACAGTTGAAGGCCGGCTACGATGCCGACGTGATAGGTGTTGCGGGGAATCCCCTGGATGACCTATCCTATCTGACAAACTCGAGCAATGTTACACACGTCGTAAGCATCTCTCCGTGTTTTCTGTTATCCCTTCTGACAGGCTTCCCACACAAATCTCGTCTCCCCCCTTTACTCTTTTTGCACTTCCGCAATGGACAACCCGAACAACGGGCTGGAGAATGTACTAACTTCAAGCGTTGTAGTGGAAGGGTGGCAGGATATACAAGTCTCCGTTATCATAATTGAAAAGAAGAGCTGGTACTGCAGAGTCCGGGGTCCGCAATGGCCCCATCCAAGACTTGAGGTCTCGCTCAGTCGTTATGCACAGTAAGCACCAACGCAGGCCTTGACTAGGGTACCGCATTCGGGATCCCGTGTTACAAAACAAGCTGTAAATCCTGTTGTTCATTGAGTAGGGTCGTCGTCTCCATATCCGCCTGTAATTCAATGTCGCTGTGCGGGGCGCCTTTCTCCCGTGCGAGCCTTTCCAGACAGGCCTTGGATGCCCAGAGAAGACATCTCGAGCACACGACATTGCTAGTTTCCGTGACGAGCACTGAAACATTAGGGACAGCCACTGCAGCCGTGGAAAGGCGGCGGGGCCTTGGACAAGGTTTCCGCTTCGCTACTGGATGGTGCGCCGTGGCCAGCAATGGTTCCTTTCGTATGGCTCTCGTGGCTTGTGGATGAAAGGCATGCCATGTAAGCCTCCCCGCGGGATTGCCTTTCGGAGGGACATGAAGAACATGCTTCTGCCCACGGCCCAAACCAAAGGATGGCGGCGGAGGGGGCGACTGGTTATTGTTCAAAGTGCAGCTCTGCATGCCCCGTTCCGTGCCTCGGGCACGCGCATTCCCTGAAAGCCGGCTAGCGCCTATGCCGTATCTGACCACGACCCGAAGCCAGTAGTGTTATTCAAGAAGAGCAGCCTACAGCGAGGTTTTGGTAATAAAATGCTGACAGACAGGGCGGCAATCTCACGTGTCCGGGTACCCTTGGGCGTCTCGCCATGTCAAAAGCACCTGGCCTTGCCCGGCCGAATGATGTCCATGGCAACAAGGCGCCGCCGGACGGGCGAGATGGCCGGCAGCGCAGGCATGAGGCCAGATAGCCGGCCATGGGTTCCTGGTTGAAGGACGGGGGAGCGGTATGGAGGGAAGGGACTAGGAGGCACATGACGGCCTCTGGGCAAAAGCAACGAGAGCTCTGGTGCCTGAAAGCAAGCGGCCGTGTAGACCGCCGCGCAAGTATGTGTGGTGGTGCCAAGCCATCCGTAGGCGGTGCTGCTTCATGTGTAACCGAGTTGCGGGCGTGCGGTCTCACTCAGGCGGCGGGATGAGTCGCGAAGCCTGTTTCGCTCACCACGTATTGCCAAGAGACGCCGGCTTAGATGATCAGGCGGAAGACGTGGTGGGCTCTCGCAATCACGGGTGGAGTGACTACCCGACAGCATCCATTCCGCATCCATCCATCCGCGTCCACAGTACATCCGCCCATGCCGGCATGACAGCCAGCCCAGCCCGCACAAGCCACGAACGAATGGCTACCCGACTTCGGTCCTCCAGGTTCGAGCCTAGCCCAGTCGTGTACATTCGAGTACTTAGAGGGGGCCTGCGGCGGGCAACAGCTGTGCCGGCGACGGCTCGAACAGGCACACATGCCCTTTGCGACCATCCACGGTGTAGCATAGGAGGCCGGCAGGTGGGGGGGAGAGACGGGACCGGGTCAGTGCAGGCTCCGTGGTGCTACGGGCACGCCACGCGTCTCTGTAGGGGGCTCGGAAGCGTAATAGAGGAAGTCAGGGCATCCCGTAACAGCAAACATGGAATGTACGTGGACGGGGTCCTGCGTAGTAGGTAGGTAATCCGCTCAATCCCGGCTTGGGCTCGCATCGCTCGGAGTTGGAGAACCCTGCTGCATTGTGCGTTGGGGTTGGGGCGGAGGAAAGTGGTCGCGCGTACACTGTCTAGGTAGCGTGGAGCGCTCCGGCTCACTTCCCAGGGGAAAGAAGGGCAGGGAGACAGGGAGGCAGGAGAGAAGGAGAGAGAAAGAGGCCCTTATCGTCCCTCGAACCACATACGATCAGTCTTTCTTGGACTCCATGTCGTACATAAAAATGGCACGTTGGGATTGTGTATATGGCCGGCCGACGGTGCTAGAGACGGCGAGTCACCCCAGCGACGTGCATGAACATCATGGACGCACGCCTACCTAATAAGAGATTGCACCCCGTGGCAGCCCGGCCTAAAGATGGGCCTGGCATTCATAACATCCCATTATTCCATCGTACATAGCCTGTTAAACTCTCTTACCGACATCCGGTCTTACCTAAGGCTATAATAATTCCACTCTTTTAAACAAGTACCTGGTCTCGTTAGTTAGGTACTTGCGGTGGTCGGGATTAGTAAGGCATGCTGCTTCCCTCCTTGGCACCGACAACCACTTAACTTCGTAGAACCGGGGGCAGGGGGCCCGCCAGGCAACAAGGGGGGGATTTGGGTAAAAAGGGATTTCGACCCGTTTCACACACCGAGCTGGAAGGCTGACGAGGCGTGGCAGGCGTGGCACGCTGGGGACGGGACTTGGTGATACGACTTACGGGGTAGTGAATAGCATCTTGATGCGGGCAGCCCCAGCAGAGGCCGTGTACGCGAAACCCACAGAGGCAATGGCGGGCTGGCGTCTGTGGCCGGATTGGCGACAGCATCAACACCCATCGCCCCCAAGCAGAAGAAGACACTCCCAGTCTTGGCCAATCATCCGTCGTCTCGCCCGACCAGGAGCCACAACTTGTCCGTCCGTAAGAGGAGGGAGGCATGTACTACAAACCAAGCATGCCGTACACCAGCAGGGAGTCGTACCTCTGCTGACAAAAACACGACTGGTCTTCACTAAGAGGAGGCAGCTTGAATGCCACCAAGCTGCAGCTGCAGCGAATTACGTGATCCAATTCTTTGCTAGTGTGTCGCGGCCGTGCGCTACCATGCTGGGGGCTTGCCATGCTGCCATCCACCCTGGACAACTTCCACCCAGCTCATGGATAGAATAGGGAAGTATTGGAGGGAAGGGTGTAGGCACGTTGAGACGGCCAAGTACATAATGTGTGCTATCGACCGGAGAAACATCCGGTTCGAGCAGAAACATAAACCCCCGGCCCAAGGTAAGAAGACGAGGATCTCTCCCTCCCTACGGTGTTCTCTTTCTCTCCAGGTGGTGAGCATGGTATGCACCCGTAGGTACCTCCATAATGGCGCTAGGTCATCCACGTCGAATCGGTCCAGTCACTACGGTGTTCCGCGCTCTTCCCACATGGGTACCGTAAAGAGGCAGGCGAGGGTTCCATCTCGTCCCGTTCATGTACGGAGTACCCAAGTAAGAGGTACCTACCGCAAACCATTGGTACCCATCCTACCTGCCTACCTAAGTATGTATATTCAGAACCTTCAGTGGTGAAAGTGCAGGCGCAAACGGTCGGTCCGTTTGCGCGTCGCTTTCCATTTTCTCCCTGCCCCTGCTCGACAGCCGAGGGTAAAGAAGAAAGGGCCTTGCAAGCACTGTCTTCCCACTACTGCTGTACACTTTTTTCCTCCATCCGCCGCCACGTACACTCTTTCGCGACTGACCTCTCCCTCACGTTGTCCTGTCCACCAGTCAGCTCTGGAGCGCTGAGGCAATCACCGTCCTCCGTCTCGACAAACCGATCAATCAGGCGGGGCGGCCCTGGTACTGCGGCACGACACTGCCATTTAACGGACACGGTGCGCCTTGTCCACTTGCCCGCCGCCTCGGCGCCTCTGGCTGAATAATTCGCCTGATTACGAAACCAACAACAAAAAAGGCCGCTTGTCTCGCTCCGGGTCGTGGGGCGCGACATCTCCGGCCTGTCATTGGGTCAGCCCCCAGACCTCGGGTGGGCTGGGCTCATCTTCGCCTTCGGACACCCTCTCTCGTCCTAGCGGCCTTGTCCATCCCAGCTAGACTCGCTCTGCCTACGACAGTGGTGTGGTGGTGTGGTTTTGTGTAGTCCCCCCCAAGCCACCATCGTACGCACGCACGCGCCCACACACGCGCCCACGCACGCGCCCACGCACGCCTGTCCAGTCCGCCTTTCGGTACCTTGACTCTTGTCCGCTCACCCACGGCATTCCAGGAACCGCAGCATCCAGATCTGGCCCGTCGATCCTCCGCGCGGTCATACAAGCAGCCGACTGTCTGGCTCTGCTGCTGCCGTCTCCGTCGTCCCGATCTTTCTGCTCAAGATATTCCTCCCTGACTGCCAGCCCAGTCGGTCCCGCGCTCCTCGTATTTCTCAACCAACCATGGACTTTACCTCGCCTCCTGCCGCGTCCACGGCGGCCCCAAAGGTTAGCAATCACTATTTCGTAATCACCCTCATAGCCTGACACGCCCTACACTTCACTACCCGTCTACAAACCGACCACGCCCTCCCACCTGCTATCCCTACCCGCGCGTTGCCATCCCTTGGAGGGGGGTTGCGGGCGGCCATCCAGCCCTGTCAACCCTCCCCCGGCTCACTCGCGCGTCCGTGGTTGTCATGCCACCTTGGACGAGGAGCCTACGACACACGGCGGTTGCATTACTTACCTCCTTGTACGACGTTGGTCCTTTTAGGTTCCCATCCCGTCTACACGATCCGCCACGGTTTTCCCTCTGCCGTGATCACCTCTCACCATCAAACTGTAAGAAAGGCATGCTGACTCATAATCGAACAACGCAGGACAACCCAAGCTTCAGTGGTAAGTGTCGCGTTATCTCTCCGTTGTTCTCTTGCGCGCCTCTACACGCAGACATGCTACAGTTCCTGGGTACCGTGCCGTACGTGACGGCTGGCCCAGGCTGCCATTCATGGTACTGCCGGGCCTCTTACACGACGTATCCGCGTGCTGCCCGCCCATGACCGACCGCCGGCAAACGCCCTCTCTTTTCTCCTCCTTCTACGCCTGCCCCCCTCCCGCTTCGGGTCTCGCTGACTCTTCCCTGCACCCCTTCCCCCTGCCCTGACCGTTTGATCGCCTTCCTTTCAGAGCCCACAGGGATATGTAATCGCACGTCAAGCAGCCTGGAGCTGCTACATACTTTCGACGGCTCCGGACTTGGGCTGGGTACACGCCGGGCCAAAGCACACACGCATTCATACCCTCGGCCCATTCGCCTGCTTATCCATCCACTGCCTGTCGCTACATTACCAAATACCCGCTCCCTACTACCCAGACCCGCCGGCCCTATTTGGTCATACATATCCATCCCGGCCCACTGCTTCCTCCAGTCTCGCGTGCTTGCTCGTTCTTTATAAACCTCCCCCGCTGTGCCGGCCCTCCGTGACGACCCAGACATTGCGCATCCGCCCGGCACAGCTGACCTTGGATGCAGAAGATACGGATTTGCGAGCAAAGCTTGCTCACCAGGCGACGAATCTTCTGAAGCAGACAAACCCGGTCTCTACTGGCGAGCCCAGGAATCCTCAGCCGTCCTCGCCATCCCATGGACACGCCCAAAGCAGCCTGAACCCCCAGTCACAGATCCATCCTCATTTGAGAGCAGCTGGCAGTGCTGCGACCCCCCCGGAAATAATGGCCTCGAACTTTCGGCCAACCTCTCCGCACTCGGGCGCCTTACCTTCAGCATCATCCGCCATGGCCGTACATGGACTTTTAGATCCCGACCCCGATGATTCCACTGCGGACGGACGAAAAGCCAAGCGGGAGCTGTCGCAGTCAAAACGTGCTGCCCAAAATAGAGCTGCTCAGGTGAGCTGCTTTCTTTGTCTCTTTTTTTCCCTCTCGAGCTCTATAGCTTCATCTCCACGAGATGCACACGGCGGACAGGAGACTTGGCTCCCGTGAGGTAGAGTTCAAGCAAAAATGGCCGTTTGCTGTCTACCCTAAGCAAGCAGGGGCCGGTCTGCCTGACCCAATTTCCGGAACTGTGCCAGTCTTCGTGCCTACCGTCTGGCGTTGAGTGTGCCTGTGGGCTACTACAAGCGCGACGAAAGGTAGCATGAAGAGGCAGCACCCCATGATGTGCCTGGGTGCTAAGTTTATGGTGCACTTGCTGTCATCAATAACATTGCTCTTCTTTCTTTCTGCGGGCATCCGGACTGACTGAAATTTTAGCGAGCTTTCCGGCAGAGAAAGGAGCACTACATCAAGAAACTGGAGCAGCAGGTGCGCGAGTATATCGATATGGAGCGCAACTACAAGGCGCTCCAGAACGAAAACTACGCGCTCAGCGAATATGTTATCCAACTCCAGTCACGCATGATGGACAACCAAGTCGAGATACCTCAGCCGCCGCCGGGTCTCAACATCAGCCCCCCAGCGCCCGGCGCTCCACGACCTGCACCGCCAAGCGTTAATGTGCCGGCGCCGGCACCGGTGCCGGGTCCTGCACCTTTCCCTATTTCTGCACATGCACCGGAGTCCGCGCCTGCCCCTTCTGCACCTTTGCCAAATTCAGGTTCTGCGGGCTCGTTGGCAGATGTCGCGGCAGCCGTTGCTGGGCTGCGGGCCCGAGAGCCTGGAAGGGAGGCTGCGCCGGAGGGTGCTTATGCTTCACGCGTCAAGCCCGAAACGAGCGAGGAGCGGAGTGATGATGAGCTCCAGAGGCAGTTACAGCGCGATACACCCATGGCGTCGTCGTCATCTCTGCGAGTTTAGGAGACGACTTCGACAGAGGATGTGGAGAGAAACTCGGGAGACGACGCCCAGAGCAACTCTGGAGACAGCGTCGAGAGGAACCCACCCTTGTTCCCATTATTATAGGCGAACGCACCATGGGAGGCGAACCTGCTATGGTGGACGAATCTGCCATGAGGGACGTGGACGCGGCTGAGGCCATGCTCAGTGACTATCTCGGCGGGCGTTGGCGACTTGCAGCATTTTAATGAAACGTCGCTGTTGGCCATCGTTACTACTTCTAATTGTTTTGGCTTGGGTTTGCTGGCGTTTAGGGGAAGATATTACGGCGTTATGGCACAATGCTGGCAAGGTGGCGGTGGCGCTCTCCTCAGTTGTTCTCACCGCACTCTTGAAAGTGCGAGCGTAAGAGCTGCGACATACAATTAAACGATATGCTTATGTAGCCATTCGTGAACGAACTCGGCAGTGACGGTTCTAATCTCGGAAAGATGTGTGACCAGTGGATTGGCCAGAACCAACAAGTCTGAGGATCTAGTCAGAATGTGCCACGGTAACGAGCCGGTCGTATAGTTATGCCATCCGAGAGCGCACAGTCCAGACGCAGTCGGGAGACTTGTCCCGGTGCCCTTACTGATATGAATTTCCCAGCTCGTGCTCCTTCGGAAAGCATAAGGGTCAGCAACCTTCTTTTGTGGGTGGGAAATAAGGAGCAGTGATGTTGTGTGTTGGAGCAGTCGCCCCCATGTTTGTTTGTTACTCCTCCCCGTTCGACTCTCGGCGCCGCGAGTGGGCGAGAATCACACCCAAGGAAGGCCATGGAATAGTCTGCGCGCGCAGCCACATGCCTAATCTAAAGCCCGCTAGCAAAGCGCCACTCCCTGCCTGCCTTGCTCATGGGCCTCGCCAGAGAGGAGTGTATCGCTGCTGACGAGGAGCAAACAAGGGAGACTAGGACGCGTGGCGCGTGATAGGACTTGTGGGGCGCATAGAAAAGGGCCGCTCGACTATGGAAACAGAGGGGACGGAGGAAAAGAGAGACGAGGACCAGCCCACGTACCTTGATGTAGTCACCGCCCTTCTCCAGCCACTCGGCGCGTGTCACCGTGGCCGCCTTGTACCCGGCCGTGCCCACCCAGCTTGCGGCGCCTTTCCAGGCATCCAGGACTGCGTCGTTGGCTCGGCGGATGGCCAGCGGGCTGCCGGCAGGCAGCAAGGCCGTAAGGCCTTGGCGAAGACGGTCGTCGAAGTTCTCAAACAGCGTGTTGCCGCCCGTCAGGAATATGTCGCGGAGGAAATCATCACGGTTGATGGTCGGGATGCCCACCAAGCGCTGTGTGAGTATGTCACCCGCAATCTCGACGAGACCAGCCTGGTCCACGCCCGCTATTGAGGGCTGGAATGTGACCTCGGGTACACGAATGCGCTCGACGTTAAGGTGAATCTGGTTAATCTCTGACTGGGCGCCACCATCAAATGGACGCGGACCGCGTTGGAAGGCGTGCAGGAGAGACCGGCTCCAGTCCGATTGGGCCTCATACGTGTCGTCGTGCGTGAATGTCGCGTCGTAGCGAAGAAGATCCTCTTCCAGAGCCTTGACGTTGCTCACGAGATCCTCCTCGCCCTCCTCGTCGTCACTGGCATTTTCGCCCACCGCAATCTGTCGGTACACGCCCCAGTCGTCGTCATTGGCACCGAAATCGTCATCATCTCCACCGCGGCGCCTCTTGGCCCGGGGGCCGTCCGATGCTAGATTCGCGATCGACTTCATGCGGATTTGAGAGGCCAGAGACTTGCGGTTGCCCAGGTCCGCCTTGAGCCGGTCACGTTCCTTGATGCGCTGCATGGCCTGGTTGCGCAGGTTGCGCTTCTCCTCCAGCCAGCCCTCGAGGTCATTCTCGCGGCGTTCCTGGTCGAGCCGCTCGGCCTCGGCGATTCGTGCTTTTTCTGCTTCCTTCTCGGCCTTGGCCCGAGCGCGCGCGTCGTGGTTGGATTTGAGCAGCCGCTGGTGTCGTTTCTGCTTCAGGCCCGCTTCGTCGAGTTGGTCGTCCGGGACATCGAGAAGGTCGAATGACGGAGCTTCCTGCTCTTCTTCGGGGTCGCCTCCGACGTCCTTGGTACGGGCACGCTTTATCGACTTGTCAAGGTCTCGGATAACGCGCTCGAGATGCGCCTCGTCTTTCATGTCCTCGGCATCCAGGAGGCGTTTCGTGTCCTTCTTGTTCGAGTCGGCTATCCTCTCCTGTAGCTTCTTAAAGTACTCGAGCTCCTGTTCTTTGCGCATCAGCTTCTCGAGGCGCATCTTGGCAGCCTGCTCTTGCAACCGGCGGCCGCTCTCCCTTTTGCGCTCGGCAATCCGAGCCAGCTCCTCCTCGCTCTTCTGAACAACAATCTCCTCGGTATAGGGATATTGGATCACAACGTCTCGGTCCTCCAGCCCGGTCCAGTCCAGGTAGGAGCGGAGCTCGTCATCGTAGGCCTTGGACACATAGCAATGGTCTCGCAGCATGTTCTCAGCCTGCGAAATGTTGAGCTTGCCGGGGAATGTTGGGTATTTCAGACGGATAAGTTTCAGGAGGTATTCGGCCGCGTGCCATCCGCCCCAGTTGAGACGTATGGCCTGGTTCAGTATGGCTTTGGAGTCGTATACGGGTATGACGTGGGTTGTACTGTAGGAAGACGACACGACCAGCCCCGTGCTGCCTTTGTTGTGTCGATACGAAAATAGGGAATCGACGCCGGTGGCCAAGGACGGTGCCCCGTAGGCCTCGAAGATGATCTCGTTCATGGCTTGAGGCGCGAGGGTTAGCATGTACGACGGAGAGGGGGGGTTGGGTAGGCGCAGGGCTTACATTTCCGAGCGTAAGGCAGATTTGCTACCGTCTCGGTCATGACAATGGGCATGTCTATGGCGCCGTCGGCGTCGTTCATGCCTAGTTTGAGGAAGGTCCAGTCGAGGACGTGCTCCATGACATCCCAGTTGGTGACGATGCCAGAGCCCGGCTCGAAAGCGTTGCGAATATGGCCTCGTGCGGTGGTGTCTGCGTAGCAGTCGATACCGGCAAAGGAATACGTTTTGCCCAGCTTGCGATCCCGGTATTTGGCCATAATGGGGGGGATGCAGAACCGCGGCTGCTCCTCGAAGGACCATCCTGCTCGGACGTTGAAGGAGCCTGCGTGTGGAAGAGTCAGCCAGTTCCGGTCGGCGCAGACGGGGTTGAGAGGACACACCGTTGTCGATAACAATTGCGGCACTGCCTGAGGGTTTCTCCAACGCCTTCTCACGACCGTCGGGCTGTGGCGGCGTATGTTTTTCGAAGCGTGTTTCCTTCACGGGGAAGATGCGTGCCGGCGGATACGTCTTTTCGGCGCGCGCCCCGATAGGCGCCGCCGGGGGCTCGGTAGCAGAGGGAGCCATGTCGGGAGCGTGAGAGATGAGGCCCTGCGATGCTGTCGGCGGGTTGTGCAGTGTGCAAGGGAAGGAAGAGAGGCGCGCGAGTTTAGCGTATTAGCTGTGTTGCATGGTGAGAGGCGCGTTGCGAGGGCAACTACGACTGGCTGATGTCGCGATGGGACCTCTCCAGTGTGTCTCTCCCCCTCGCGCGCTCTCTCTTTCTCTTGATCGGGCAACCCAATGACGGGTTCGGGAGAATGCGTACTTGGTCCCAGACGGCGACGTGTATGTGGGAGCGTGACAGAGCAAAAGGTAGATTTGGTTGGTTCGAGAAAACGAATCAGTCAATTGATCATTCGTATGCCGTCTCGTCCTCTCGCGACGGCAAGCAACGTAAGTGAGTGGACCTTCCAACGTACCTCTTAGGTACCTACCTAGCTACCTAGGGAGGTAAGTACGTAAAGTGCATACTTAAAGTACATAGGTACTTGATGCTATCCACACTGGGAGAGAACATACCATGGAGTACCAACACGATGTGTCCTATCCTTGTATCGAGGAGAATAGGCAGTATGGCACTTGTTTGACGGCTCCACAACGTCCCTCGTAGAGCTAGACCTGAATCTAGAGAACATATCTCCCTTTCGGCTCTTCTTCACCTTTCACCCTACTAGTAGTACCCTGCTGTGTAATTCCGGGCCATGCTTATGTACGCCATACCTACACGTACACCCTAATGTGTACAATTACAAGACAAGCTGATGATGATGAAGGGGGAGCTTTCATTCCTGCAGGGATGCGTTAGGCGGGTCGGGTTTCCTTGGGCTCCGGGGCTAGTAGTAGGACTAGATGGCTCCTCCACTGTATTGACGGTGGATCGCCAGCCGTAGAGAGAGACTGTCTCGCTGTATCCTATCCCATCATCTATAAACAGTCTGATTCATCCATCCATCTCTTACTCTACATGTACATCCAGGTAACACTGGGCCTTCAGAGAGGGTAGCTTGCTACGGACAAGTACTGGAATGTAGGGTGGTCCTCGGCACAGAGGAAAAAGTACGGGATCAGGCCCCTGTTAAGAGCGCAAGGCTCACAATGCCCATGTTGCCTGCATTCTCCCTATCCTGGAAGCTAGCATACACGAGCTGCCCATCTCTGCAGCTTGCTCGTACCCAGACATGTGCAGATTGGGCCACATACGCATGATTGTCATCCGAGTCGCTCAGGAAGGCTCCTTCAGATTATCCGTGGCTATGACCGCGTTAGCAAAAGAAGCCCGTGGGCGTGCAAACGTTTTGGTTCTGGCGACACCCTACCCTCCAGGTGGAAGAGGACATTGGATTGGTAGTTCTTGAACATCTGGGCCACCAACTCGATGTTCATGTTCTGGACATTGATATCCTGCAGGGCGTGAGTATTTCCTCGGTCCGACAAGGGCGCTCGTGAGATATCCTCATACCTGGAGGCTTTTGTTCATGACCACGATGGCCTCGTTGAGCTTCTCCTGTAAGGTCGCAGTGCTCAGTGGCTGGCCCCCCACTGCCCGTTGTGCGGCTGGCCGACTTACAACATTGGTGATGATGCGTGACAGCAGCAAGTTCTGCTGATGCTCGTGGGGGCTTTCCTATATCCTCGTTAGCATGTGTGCCTCCCCGCGTTTTTTTCGTCCATCGTTACCATTGCTGGCCAAATTCGCTGCTCAGGACCAGATGCGATCAGGGCCTGGACATGGAATGTCTCCTGGTCACTTGTTCGTCGGAAGGCGGACGCTGATGATGGATCAAAGTATAGGCGGTGGAACGCGGCAGAACACGACCTTCAGCAGCTCGATGCGACAGTCGTAGCCCGAATGTGGAACCCGCCTGGCCGCTCCGCCAGCCAGCATTGGAAGTTGCTTGTTCTGGAACCTATCAAGGTACCATACGATGTATGGGCGAGGCTGACAACTCCCATCGTTGCGATTCCGACCCATTACCTCCTACCTTAGCCCCGGCCTCCGATGCTGCCCCCTGACCGTCATACGGCCCCTCGAACAGACCTCTAGATACGGCGTAGGAATCGTCTTCCGCCCCAATACAGCGCCATCAACAAAACGATACCCGTCTCGGCCATGGCGGCGCCCACGGAAGCGCAGATCGCTCACCAGGAGCTGATGGACCAGCTTGACATCCATTCCATCCACAAGAGCTTCCGCAGCTCTGGTTGGAAACCCAACCAGCGCCGCAACAAGAACATCAAGACCATCCTGGGCGATGCCTCGCGGAAGGAGTCCTCCATCGTGGCCACGCCGCAAGACGACAGCGGCGCAGCCTCGCCTGCCGCCAATGCCGACGACAACGGCCTGTCGACTTCGGGCACCACCACGCCTGCCCCGTCTACCGACGGCGCGAGCCTCCAGCCCAACCTCGCCCAGGCATCACGCAGCCTGTCCAAGCTCGTTCTCGAAAAGAGTCTGAAGTCCAACGGCGGCGTGGCAGGCAGTGCGACGACCGCGGCGCCCAGCGCTACGTATACCAACATAGAGAGCGCCCCGTCACTAGCCCACACGAAGCGATACTGCGATATAACGGGACTCCCCGCCCCGTATCTCGACCCCAAAAGCCGGCTACGCTATCATGACAAGGAGGTTTTCGGCTACATCCGATCGCTCCCTCAGGGTGTGCCGGACCAGTACTTGGAAGCTCGCGGCGCCCATACAGTTCTCAAATGAGCCAGGCCAAATGCATGGCCAGATTCGCAACAGAAAACGCCAGACGTCCTCCCATGCACCGGTGCCGGTAACAAGTTCCAGAATATTTCCCACTATAATCGCGCACGTCCTCTCATACAAGCTCGCCATGGTCGGAGTGCCTGGCTCGGGGTGAAGACGTTTGCTACGCAGGGACTGCCAACATGCCGCACCGCTGACGAAGCAGCACTTAATTACAGGACGCCATAGCGTGGGCGTCACAGTAGGAGAGGATATGTTCGACCAACAAAGTCAAGCTTATCCTACGCACCAGCTACCTTTCGGCAGCCGAGTGACAGGATACGCTCCGGCTTAATCGTGATAGAGAAGTTTGTTCTCCGCCTGTGACTGACGGGTACCGAGAACGAACGGGGAACCGTTCCCAGTTACCATAGCTAAAGTGCTAAGGATCGCCGCGGCAGAATGAAATCAAGAATCAAATGTGCAAACCCCCACCTTTCATTGCAAGTGGCACGCCGGTTGACGTCTTCTCAGTACGCCCGTTTCCCACGCTCGTGGGAACATGACGAGAGACAAGATGTCGTGTTACCTGTCCTGTGCAACAAACGCTGGCGTGATAACGCATTCGGTTCGCAGCCGGCTAATTACTGAAGGGGAATGATCATGCTGGAAAGACCACTCGCGAGAAAGCAAATGGTCCGGCTGTGCATCTCGTCCGTCGCGGGCAAATGCATCGGAAGGAAAGATGTAAAAAGAAAATGCAGAAATCCAGATAAGGCCTGGCAGAGGGAATTCGAGGGGAAAATCCGTGCGCCCTTGGTGTGGCTAAGGTGGGTCCAAGCCACGGCCGGGCGATTTATCCACTATGGACCTGTTATAAACTGAGTGCCGAGGCCTTCAGCAGGTGTTGGCTAAGCCTTACAACACATCTTTCCACCGGGTATACCGGTCTTCCTTTTCTTATTGACGATGCGTCATAATTTTGACGAGACAATTTGCTTCTCACACGATCAGACAGTCATTGGATCTGCGTAGCAGTGCATATGAGCATTGTGTACGTTCTCGGGATGCTTGAACGGCTTTCCGGACAGGTGGTATAGGTCTTCGGCCGTGCAAAGGCTACGGCCGTATGCCTTGCCGTCCCCGCGTGGGTAGATGCAGCCGTTTATTTATAGCTCGGATTCTGGCGATATGGCGACAAGGTGGCCATCCGCGACCCTGGATTTGTAGGAGGGAGTGAGCTCGCAGACCATAGTCCAGCATCAGATTCCATGTGTTCGCGTTGTGGTCCCCTCGCATCTACCGAACTGATGTATTGCTTAACCTTGTCAAGGATCTCTTCTCACACGCCAGGGGGGACTTCAACGCTCATTCGCTTCTACAAAAGTGGCAAAGACGAGACAAACGTTGCCCGAGGTAGTTTGGGACCGGGGGTCCGATTTGATCTCTGGAAAAGTCCAATGCCACGCACGAGACGCTGCTTCTTCAAGCGGCTAGACAGACTCTTGAATTGCCCGCTGCCGGATACATCGCTCTGCTGCCTGAAGGTGGAGGCGACCGGTAACCTGAAACGGCATGGTTATCGTTGGAACAGACCATGACAGTCCTCAAAGGAGTCGAGAGCTAGAAACCTAAGGCCTTGCTATACCAATGCATGTATGTTGAATCGATGAATCATCCCTTTACCAAACCTGCTGATGTGAACGAATGAAGACCACCTCGACAGCTCGAGTTACCTACGCCATGTACCAACCGCCCTGGCGAAACTTCCCATCATGAACGGCAACGGCAACAGCCCCCGTGCTTGGCATCTGAAGATGATAAAGAGTGTTTTTCTTGTTGAGAATCTCACTTTTCGGTCTTTCTTTTGCGTGCTCTCGATAACCAGCTGTTTGATCCGACTCTCTTAGCTATCCTCCCCTTGGATACCCATACTATCTCACTTGCTCTTCTACCCATCACCCCATCTCTCTCGGAGTTGTGTCTCTCTGTTCTTCTTATCTGGGGAATGTGTACGCCCACCGACGTCGTCGTCTGTTGTTGGCAACGACTCTTGGTCCTCCGATACACCTTCCTCGCCCATCTTTTGAACCTGAATCTCTGAACACGTCGAAGGAAACTGGGCGACTCTTGCGATTCGTCATAGGAGCAACGGTGCAAAGGAGCCAGCTCATCTCTGAATTGAGATGACAAGGAGCCAAGAGACGCGCTGCTGGGCCTGTTCTCCGTGACGGTTGATGAAGTCTCCAGCTTCACCGAAGGCGGG
The DNA here is from genome assembly GCA_018287875.1 of Nigrospora sphaerica. NCBI lineage: Eukaryota > Fungi > Ascomycota > Sordariomycetes > Amphisphaeriales > Apiosporaceae > Nigrospora > Nigrospora sphaerica. Next base: position 6,475,273 of record JAGVVL010000002.1, read on the forward strand.
GTGTTGAATGCCACTCCCAGATTCTCAGGCTTAGACTGGGTGTCGTGGCTTGACACAGCGTCCATCGTAATCTTTTGACGCCGTCGTGCGGGTAAAGCAGTGTACACGGATAATTGCTTGGCAAGCCGTGCATCGCGTTGACTCGAGACACTCTTTGAACTCGCAGTGATCTGAGTGCCGGCCGAACGAGCGTCCGGCTCCAGACTGTTGCCCACAGCGGCGAGCTCTTCCATCAGCCTTGAACCGAATCCCGGCTCCTAGTCACAAAACGCCAGGGCGGATGTGCTGGACCCATACTAGGAACGCCGGGCACCAAAATTGGCAATACTCGAGAAAGAGACGCATCGCGACGAGTCGGCACTCGAGGAGGACGGCTTGGCTTTTCCGACAGGAGACGATAGCCCTTCAGATGGATACGTAGACGATGCACTGCGAGCCCTACCGAGCCTTGCATCCACAGGTGTGCTCATACCGAACGAAGCAGTCGACCGTGATCGGGTGCGGAAAGCCACCAAGTCGTCACCTTTTGCATGCGTTCTTTGGGGAAGTCCACCGAAGCTGGGAAGAAAGGGATCAGCGACACAAGGCCGAGTTTCGGGTTTAGTTGGAAGACCCGGGACAGGCTGAACATTGGCTGCCACCGTTGCAAGAGGCGCTCTTGGCTCGTCAGGCGGCGCCTGCGGGCTGCTGCTCGGGCAGCCCGAATCGTTCTCCCGGAAACGTGAGAAGACAGAGGCAACGTTGGCTCGACATCGGAAGAGACTTGGAGCAATATGGACGGTGCGAAACTTGGGCGGCGACTCCGATGCCAGGTTCCTGAGCTGCTTGGGGGGGTAGCGCCTGTGCGGAAGCGAGAGCCCGGCAAACGACATTGTTCTCGTCGGGTAGCTTGGCAGCCAAAGAAGATGCTGACTGTATCTGTGCTGGGGATACCAATGCCCTGGAGTCTTTACCTAGCGTAACGAATGGTCCAAAAACGGGAATGGAACGCCCTGTGCTGCACCGTCCCACGCGGCACAGATCAACGAGGGTGAAAAGCTGGTCTCGTAGCTCAATACAGTGCTCGGCTACGAATTCACTCGAAGGAGAACTACCATTGATAGGAGGTAGGCGGGTGGTGCTCTTTCTTTATTCGGATTGTTTGGGGCTCGAGACTGCCCACCGGCGGACACCTCCTGGTAGCATAGTCACATCCATTCGTATAAGGAAGTGCCTTTCTTAGTGGAAGTAGGTGAGTACGTCAATGTCTGGCTGTTACGGCGGCAGTCACGGCCGGTGGTACACCTTTTACACAGACGCATTTCCAACAGAACTGGTCCAAATGATGCATCGGGTGCAGTAATGGGGCTTCGTGCCTCCAGTGTTGATACGTTTGAGAGGGCGTCGTGGGTTACCGTGTTATATATGGAGAGCAGTTCAAACTGGGCCTCAGAGGAAAGTAGTACCTAAAAGTATGGATCCATCATGGATTACAAGTGCCCGATTTAAGTAGGTGGTTTTCGGTCGCTCGGCGCTCTAACCCCATGTGGCATTTTCAAGGTGCCTGGTTTCCGCGCCTCGGGCCGCACTCGCATTATTTGTAAGTATTCTTAGGCAAAAGCCCCAAGCTGGCAGGCGGAAGTCGGGAGTGGAAGGACAGATGATGAACCCCCCCTCACTCCCTCTCCCCACCACTATTGCGGCTCTGAATTGACCGTTTGCTAGGTAGCCCATGAATGGATACGTACACACGTGAAAGTAGAATACGGCACAGCCACGAGCGCCAGTCGGCCTTCCATCATATACATTTCGAGTCGGCCGTTGCCGAGGGCGCTATACGTACCTCTTCACTGGCCCGGCGCCGGTCGGTTCGCGTGCACGTATAACCCGGCCATCCTGGTTGCCGGGGGAAGGTAGAGCAGCTGCCGCCCACCCAATGCGACAAGAGGCAATCCGTCGCCTGGGCCGAACCATGACATGACTGCGACAGAGCCATCCAGATCAGATCAGCGCCCGTGTGAATACCGCGACAACGCGACCTCCCGCCTCTAGGCTCCGGCCGCCATCCACCTCGTTTCCGTCTCGTGATGGAGTCGCCCGGACACGGTCGGCCTGCTCCGTCGGCGGCGCCGTCGGCATCCTCGGCCGTGCCGCCGTCTGGCGGCCTCGACCCGTCCGCCAACAACAAGCCATGCAATGGATGTCGAAGACGAAAAGTGGGTCGTCCCCTGATCTGCCCGCTGACGAGAGGCGTCGCATCTACGTATGGCCGCGCCAGTCAGCGTCGAGTGTAGCCTCGATGGCGAGTTCCCTATCCCGACTGGACGGACGCTGACACCCGGCAGGTGCGCTGTGATAAGGGACGGCCCGCGTGTGTGAACTGCACCCGGCATGGCGAGGTCTGCATCTACGAAGGACCGACCGAGGGAGTTCCCGTCACTGTTGAGAGCCAGCAGCGGCTGCACGAGCGCCTCGAAAAGCTCGAGCGTCTCGTGCATGACATGTCCGTCGCGGGCGGCTACTCGGAGAGGGTATCGCGTCTCCCGTCGACCGAGGAGGTCATCAATGCCTGGAGCCCTGGCAGCGTTTCAGTGGCGGAGCCCGAAGACCAGGGGGTGCAACTCCACGAACCCAACATATGCTACTACATGCACTCCAGCTACTGGCTGCGGCTCGAGGACTTCATGGATGAGCCGCGCGACCTGCTCAGGTGGCCCTACACGGACAGGACCATGTACAGCCGGCCCTACTTGACCCCGAGCATCGCCCCCCCTCTCGCTGACGGTCTGGCTACCCTGCACCTCTCGACGGAACAGGAGGATGCCCTCCACGAATGCTTCCACAAGGCCGTGGATCCTTTCATACGCGCTTTGCATTACCGCGCCTACATGAACGAGGTGGCCAATTTCCGCATCGGCAAGAGCACCATGACCAGGGAAGTCGAGGCTCTGATGTTCGCCGTACAAGCGGTGACTATCGCGACCATGCCTGGCGAGCAGGTCCAGCAGATGCTTGGACGATCCCGTGAGCAGTTGCTGGGCCACTTTCAACACGCGACGGAGCTGGCCATGAACCGCGCCAATTTTATGCGGACGCGCAATATGTTCATGTTCGTCGCCATTCTTCACTACATCGTAAGCCTCCCCTCAACTTCCACATTCGCGTTCTTGTTTGCAAGTACTTCCTGTGGGACGCCCTGGGGCACGCTGTCTGACCGGAAGCGCCATACAGACACTTCTTTTCCACACTGGCCAAGCGGAAAAGGCGTCTTCGGTCCTCGGCACCGCCTCGCGGATTGGGATGCGTATGGGGCTCCACAAGGACCCATCCCACCACCTCTTCACCCCCTGGGTGGCCGAAATGAGGCGCAGGATGTGGACGTACTTCTTGGTCATGGACCATCCGGTCTACAACTACGAGGGGGCCGAGTCGCTGTTTGACAACATGGCGTGGACGCCGCGGCCTGTCAATACGAATGACAGCCAATGGCCAGCGCATAGGTTCCTCAAGCCGGACCAGGTGCCTGTCGATATTGACGGGCTGACCGACATGACGTTTGTGAATATCCGACGAGAGCAACTCTACATGGCCCGAGAAGCCGCCAAACTAACCAGGTCTACGGACCTCGATAAAGTCCTGAGCATCGTGGGCGACTGCGAAGCGGCGATCGGGAAGAAATATATCGACCACATGTGCGAGCCATATAGCCCTATGGAATCTGTCATCCTGGGGTCCTACCGATCCAACAACAAATGCCTGCGGGTCTACATCGAAGTCAGCATGATGAAGAGTGGAATGGGAATGGAAGAGAGCGATGAAGAGCTTCACGATGGGTCAGTACTGTATTTTCTGCTAACTCTTGGCACTCGGCAGCAGCTCACAGCGCACGGCAGTATCCTCTCGGCCCAGCTCGTTAACTTCGAGGACCTGGAACGAACCGAAGCTATTGCGAGACAGCACAATTGGCAATGGATATTTCGCTGGCCACCTCCGTTTCACAGTACGTGTTCGGCCCTCTCTTTCACCCTCACCTAGTGTATCATTTTTGTTGGTTGTAACAAGAATCATGTAGCAAGGGGAAGTAATACTAACTCATTTTCAAGGCATTGCCAGGCTTCTCCACAGCCTGTCCCAGTTACCAAACACACCCAAGGCGGACCGCGCCTGGAAACAAGTCGACATCATTTTCCGGCGGCACAACGGCGAGGACCTGCTGATGCAGGACGTACCGGCATGGCGGTTGATCGAGCGGCTGTGCGACATAGCCATGTATGCTCACCCAAGCCGGGCACACCAAGGCACGGCATACGTGGTACGGCAGCAGCGGCCCGATGATCCAGAAAGCCGGGTGCCCGGTACGGAACTGAGTATTCTGCCGTATGCCGGACTAGGTGCCACACCGTGGAGCTCGCCGCCTGGGGCCGGAGTCCAGCACAACCCCTTGCCTCCAAATTCCATGTTGTATCCACCGGCAGATAGTAGCGCTTTCTAGCCCCGAGTGGCGGTGCTGTTTACGGCTCCTGATACGGCGAGGCGAGCTCGTCGAAGGCGTGGGCCATGGCAGAATGCAGTCTGGCTAAGGCTCTGTTCTATCATGGCGGTTGGTTACCGAGCCCCAATTACCCCTTAGAAGGGGGTCGTGATGTTGGGGGGCTCCCCAGGCGGCATTTGGTGTCCTTGTTCATCAGAAGAGTATTGGGTATTAGACGGGGGTTTTTGTTCCGAACTCTTGTAGTACTTGGCAGAAGTGGGTAGATATCGTCGGCGCGAGTACTAAGGCGTGGACGGTGACCCCCTGGTGGTAGTAAGCTGTATGTTGTGGCGTCCCTGACGATGGCCAGTCCCATGCTGTCCACCGTGGGCTGTACCAGCCTGTGCCCCAGGGTTCATCCAAGCACCCAAGTATCGTCATAATGCTATAGGGCGGGCCGTCCTGAAAGCAGGTAGTTGAAGCCATTCTCTCCCAGTTCAGAGATAGTGCCTGCCTGCCTGCTAAGAAAAGACTCTCACCGAAGTTCTTTCATGATTATGGTTTGACGGAATGGCGGCCCTCCGGGGGGGGGGGGGGGGTTACAATTCTCATGGACGGTCTCTCGAAGAGGATATTGGCGGGCTCCGGCTACAGCGACGACACCTACCCACTCTCCTGTCAATCTCCCTCGAGCCAACAACAGGCCAGCGTGGAAGTCTGCACGTCACATTTCTCGAGCACGTGGGCGGCAACGTAGGCAGTGGGTAGGGACATAGTGTGCTAGCAAACGTGGCGCGGCTGGCTCACGGAAGCCCGGCCCTTTGCCGCCATCCGGGAGGCGAACCGAGATGAGGACGGGAGGTCGTTTTCGGGCGCGCACGGCGAATCACGGACGAGAGACGAGGGGGCCAAGGAAAAAAGACCATACCCCTGGGAGGCCGATACCGAGTTGCCTATCCGAGTTAACGTCGAAAAGCCAAGAGTCCCCATCCAGCCACGGTGATCCCCGCCGCGCTAGACCCGGCCGTTCGTTTGGACCTCTCACACGCCGCGAACCGGCCAGGTGCTCCCTCTCTCTCGCTTTCCTCTACCGAGAACCTACTGCGCGAAGTGGTAGTATATCGCCTCATCCTCCAGCTCTTCCCCCGGCCCCTGTCCCGTCTGCTGGACGGCCGCATGATCCTGGGCGGCCCCGGTCCCCCCGGCTTCGGCCTTGACAGCAGCTCCTGGCCTAGCGGGCTGTCGTTTTCCCGCCGTTGCTTACCAGGCGTATGCATGTCGGGTGGACGCCCCCGTTGTCCGTCTAGAGTATACGTAGTTGAGCCCGGGGCTGAGCGCGCCGTCGACATGGTTCGAGAAATTTTGCTGGTTATCAGCCCCCGTCCCTTGTCACCGCCTTCCCCCTCCACCCAGCCGGTGACGATGGGGCCGTTGCCCGTACGACTACGATAAAAGGCTCCTTACCTGCCTCTGTCTCTCGCCCGTTCCTTTCGAACCTGGTGACGCCGTCCGCTTCAGAACGCTGCTTTCTCTCCGTCGTCTCCCTTCTCCCTCCCCTCCCCTTCCCCCCTTTCCCCCACCCCGCCCCCGGCGTGTGACAGGGTGCTCGGAAACACAGAAGAGAAAAGCCGGAGACGCCCGAGACGACGACGACCATGGCCGCCCCCCGCCGCCTCCTGGCCGTCGTGCCGCTGCTCGCCCAGCTTGCCCTCGCGGGGCTCTACCCGGGGCTCAGCAAGCTGAACCACACGTGTTCGCTGCAGGAGCCGGTGCTGTCGTGTACGAGCCGCGCGCAGCCCGACCTCGTCGACACGTGCTGCGTCGAGACCTTTGGCGGTCTCGTCATGTCGACGCAGCTGTGGAACACGTACACGGGCTTCGAGTCCGAGGGCCAGGTGCTGCCCAAGGACGCCTGGGGCCTTCACGGTACGTCCTATTCTTTTTCCTCTCTTTTTGCCGGCCCCTCCCCCCCCCCTCCTGCCCCCTGCTGTTGTGGTGTCAAAAACTTGCCCGACTGACGAGCGAGCGACGGGGCGTTGTCCAGGCCTGTGGCCCGACTTCTGCAACGGCTCCTATACGCAGTACTGCGACCTGACGCGGCAGTACGACCCGCTTCCGTCGCCCAACACGACGACGGGCACGCCCGAGGGCACGCCGGTGCCGGCCTGGACGGGTCCGGACATCGGCACCTTCCTCGAGCCCCTGGGCAAGCTCGACTTGCTCGCCTACATGCGGCGGTACTGGGTCGCGCCCGGGCAGCCGAGCCCCGACTTCTGGGGTCACGAGTTCGGCAAGCACGCCACCTGCTTCTCGACCTTTGACGTCGAGTGCTACGGCCCGCAGTACGTCGAGCACGAGGACGTTGTCGACTTCTTCGAGACCGCCGTCGCCTACTACCGCGCCCTGCCCACCTGGCTCTGGCTGAGCGCCAAGAGCATCCGCCCCGATAACGCCACCACCTACTCCCTGGCCGACGTGCAGGCCGCCCTGTCGGAGGGTTTCGGCGCCGTCCCCTACGTCGGCTGCTCCGGTCCCCGCTACAACACTACCGAGGCCGGCCGGGGCAGCAGCGACGCCGGCTACACCGTCTTTAGCGAGGTTTGGTACTACCACCACGTCTACGGCGCCGTGCAGCGCCAGCAAGCCTTACGCGTCGACGCCGATATCGTCGGCGGCCGCTTGACCAACTGCGCCAAGGCCCCGGGTGCTCTGCACTACTTTGAGCGCTCGCCGGGCTCCGAGGCCTGAGACGCCGACCAATGGCGTTGATAACGAGAAACCATCTTCATCAATGGGCGCCCGCCGTCTGTCCCATCAAAGATAGATTAGAACCTAACGCAAAGTAATGTGAATCGCTTTACCTCCCTGTGCGGGTGGTTCAGTTCCACTACTACCGTCCCGAAAGCATCCCTACATCGCCCGCAACTGGCCACGCAGTTGGGGAAAGCCCTACGTAGCCTGACGATGGAGGAGATACGTTCTTCTTCCTCACGTGCAAACGCCCCGAACGCCTAGCCGTACGCCCACCATGCCAATTGCGACCGACTACGCGTCATCCCCCAGCTCCTCCACCTGGGGCGGCGCGTAAGCTGCTCTCTGATGTGCTGCAGACGTCTGGACCTGCGTGGTCGAGCCCGTCGTGGTCGCCGAGGGGGGCGCCGCATGGCCGGTGGAACCAGCGAAACTGGCAGCTTGCTCGGCACTAACCGTCTTGCTCGACTTCTTCTTCTTCTTCTGTTTGGTCGTCTTTGGCCGTGTCAGCGTCTCTCTGTCGCGTGTTAGGGGCTCATGTTGTGCCTACCTCGTGCCAGCCCCAAACGGGCCGGAAGCTGTCCATGAAGGAAACGTCTTCCCAGAGGTTGGGGAACAGCCACAAACCAGGCGGTGTGACGAAGTACGTAAGGCAGAAAAGAATGACACGGAAGATGGCCATGGCAAAGAACAGTCCCAGCAGCATGAGGAAACCCCAGCTGAGGTAGTACACGCCCTGGCGGAGAACCAGAGGCCACAGCGGGTAGAGGACCAGGGTGAAGATCACGACCAGCGCCAGGGCGGCGTAGATCTTGGTCATGACCTGGCTGCCTTCGTAGAACCAGATGTAGTACATGTCGTCCTGGGCCTCCTGCTGCTGCTCGATCTTAACGGTCCAGAGGCCTTTGACACGCTTGCCCTTCTTGGGCGGGTGGTCGTGGCCTTCATGGGGATCGGCCTTGCTGACGCGCAGGGCCAGCATCGACATGGGCAACAGCTTGAAGGCGTTCTCGAGACTGGCGCGGTCGGTGATTTCGGGCAGGGCCGGGTTCTTCTTGCGGGCCTTTTCGTAGGCCGGCGTCTGCAGAGCTCGGAGGGCGCGCTTGACTGTGGCGGGTTCGTGAGCACGGGTGGAAGCCTTCGCCTACGATGGCCACGTCGGACGACTTACCCTTGAACATGTCTTTGCGCTGGCCGTTGAAGATGCACGTCCGCGGCTTCAAAGGCTGATTGCGCAAGAAGTTGGCCATGGCGATGGCCACGGGGTTGGGCGGACCGGGCTGGATGGGCTGCGGCTGTCCCTGCTGCGGCTGTCCCGGCCTAGGGCCGCCTTGCTGGGCCTGGGCCTGGGCTTGCGCTCGCTGCATGGCTTCCATCTGCGCCTGGCGCTGCTGCTGGATGTGCTGGAGGAATTCGGGGATGGACATGCCCGCCCTCTCGGCATCCTCGGCCAGCTTGCGCTTCATCATCTCAATTTGCTCGGGAGTGGGCTGCACCCCGGGCGGGAATTGGAACGTGATAGTGCCAGGCTGTCCTGGTTGAGGGCCTTGGCCCTGGCCCTGTTGCTGAGGCGGCTGCTGCTGCTCCTGCTGCTGGGGAGGCTGCTGCTGCTCCTGCTGGAGAGGCTGCTGCTGCTGCTCCTGCTGCGGCGGCGGCGCCTGCTGTGATTGCTCTTCGTCCGCCATGATGAATCGGGGCACTTTAATGATTCGTTACCTGGTGGCAAAGTCAAGCAGCAACGAATGCGCGTGCTGGTGCCGAGGTCGACGTTGGGGGTGGGAGGTAGCGCAGGGGAAAAACGTCTGGACGTGAATCTGCGCCGTGTCCAAAGAGGCCTTATGTATCGACTTTAGCTTACTTCTATTGAGCACCATGCGCAATGACAGTTGGTGGTTGTGTACGGAGTACCTGGAGAGGACACGCAGCGCGTTTGGCTCACCTAAATCAAGGGCCAAAAAGAGGTACCGGCGGGTTACTACTTTTCGGAGGAGCCTGGGCACCCAGCCACTTTTCCCGCCCCGCCACACATACTAGGTAACCCGCAGCTCCAAGAGGTACTTAGGTAAGAAATACGTAGGGAGGAGGGATAGCTCTACGTGGGGCTTACATAAATGCTCACCAGAAGCCGCACCCGTGAAAGTCGCGTCCAGCAAATGGACGTCAAATATGCACTCGTCTGTCCTGATGGACGTTTCTCATATTGAGGCCCGGACAACCTGGCACGTACTCACTCGGTCCTCATGTGCCCGCGATATGTCAAGGCAATCTGGCCAGACAGCTTTGTGTAGAAGAAGATGAGGGCATTTTGTATATGAAGCTGTTGTGGTTGGCTGTCGAGGGCGACGCCTGGGCTTGTATACTTAACTATGGGCATGGTAGAAAAGACCGGGGTGCAGGACGGCTGCACATGACCTGAAGGAAGAACCCAGTTCTTCCTCCCTGTTTGTCTCGGTTTCCTATGGGGATGCCGAGATGGCTGCCAGAGTTTCATGTGCCACGTGCCTGCGAGACACATCGCTGAGTCTCTCTCTCTCTCTCTCTCTCTCTCTCTCTCTCTCTACATCCAAACATCTCATCTGCCCATACGGACACTCAGACATGCAGCATCATGCGGGGCCGGCAAGACCGATCCTAATGTCACCATCCCCGGCGAGGTACGCATGTCGAGCGAAAGAGCGGCATAGGAAGCGAAGGAAAAAGGAAAGAAAAAAAGACCTAGAGGTAATAAGGAGCTGTCAGTCTCTTGTCGCCTAAGGTAGGTAGGTAATGCACGTCAGAGGCGGTTAGCGCTGGCTGGCCGGTTCTGCGAGTCCTATAATGTTAGTAGATGGAGCTGGAGGCCTGTTCGGCCGGCCATATGGGGCTTCCACTACCACTACGTGCCGCTCTCTCGCTGCCCTACCAATAAGTGGCCACAAGGTTGGACCATACCACACACACAAGTTGCAAGGTTCTGCGGGAGCGTTTCAGCCTTGGAGAAACAGGCCCGAGTCGTTGGCTTGCTTCCTCAGGCCGCGCGCAAATTTGATATTGACATGGCTCCTTTCAATCTTGCACAAGTTTCATTTTGGCCTCGCTTTCGATCCAGCGCGCCAACGTCGGAATCTGCCTTGTGGCGACGCCCTCGCCGCCCCCGACACCCTTCCCTCCTGCAAACATCAGCGTGCATGTGTGCGCCGGTGGGCGCGCAGCCGGTTCGCCTTGATCGCCGAAAGCGTGATGGAGAACAGGGAGCCCCTCTTTTGGAGCACCTATCGCAATGTCGGGTTCTGAGACACATGATGGCACTGTCGTCAAGAAACTTGGTGTCCTTCCGCCATTGTGAACTAAAAACGCTCGCTCTGGAGGCGGGCCCTGCCACCTACAGCCTCCGCCCCGATGACGTGCCCGGATATTATTAGAAGCTTCCCTCGAAACGGGGAGCCCCCATACGACGACGAGTGTGGTCCACCGAGGCCCGACAGGCAGGCTTCCAGAGGAGGAGCTGAGGAGCTGAGGCAGAGGTAGAGGTAGGTAGCAGGCGCGACGGGCGACTCATCCTCTTTTGTTGCTCGGCTGCTCACAAGCTTCGGCGCGGCGACACATTACCCTAGAATGACAGCCGTGGTGTCTCATGGGGCAGCTCCTGAGCTCGAGTTATCCGCAGGGCCTCTAGGGCTGTCCCGTCCTCCTCGGGCTCCTGTGGGTGGTACCACTGCTGACCTACGGGGACGAAGATGGGTTACGCGCAACGTTACTGCGCGCGGCCGGCCCTGCATTCCTTCAGCGGCGGTGGGACAAGCTCAGCATCCCGCGTGCTTGCGCCTCCCACATGGCATCCATCCCATCCCCCCCCATGGCGTGGAGGCTGCACGCGCTGTCCAGTCAAATGGCCGGCGGCCGGACCAAGACGAGAAACAAGGCCCCCCTCCCTAAGGCTCCCTCGGCCCCTCCTTCTCCCAGGACGAGGAGGCCCTACGGCCACTCGTAGTGACCAATCTGCATGCATCGCACACGAGACACACCATCCGGGGCATTGTGGCAAGCGGCCGCTACGGTGGGCGACCAAGTGCTCCAAGAGGGAAACGGTCCAAGACATTGACTCGCTGTACGGCCTCGACGACTCAGTCATCTTACACGCCCGGTGGGTCGGCGTATGGCAGAGGCTCCTCCCAGCCCAGCCTCTAACCGCCGTAGTTGGAAGGCCGACAGCCTATCAAATCCGCCGGCACACCTACTGTCGAGCAACCACCAGAACGCTTTTCCCCCGTCCCAAGATGGACGTCAGGCCCCCCCCTCCAGAATGGAAGTCGGCGCCCGCTGAGCCTAATAAAGTACGGGCATACCCCAGGTACACCCAGCTAATATGTAACAGCCCGAATGTAGGCTGTGCGAGGCAATCTCATTCCTGCCCGTTGCATAAAGACGTTCCCGGCGCCCGTTGGTTGGCTTTGCGTCGCGTGCCAGCCCTCTCCCGCACTTTTTGTTTGGTCGCTTTCTTTGTTTCTCGCCCTGTTGCTTCGACATACATCAACTAATCCGCTGGCCGTTCGTTTGTCATTGTGTTTCCGGCTTGCTGGTTCTCGTCATGATTCCTGCGATATGAAATTACTCAGCGGAATGTTGTCCGGAGCATCTGAATGCCTGTCTCGTTCCTTCTCGTCCTGTGCCGACTCGTGGGACGAGAGGCCCCGCCATCGCGGTAAGCCCACCTTCGAGTCCTCTTACACCATCGCCGGCCACTCTCGGCCGAGATACCGCGAACAGGGACCTGACTATGCATACAGGCTCGGAAAAGACGTTTGTCGTTTTGAAAGAACCCTCTTTTGTTCCGCCGCCAGCCTACGAGGCCGTCCGTCCCGGGCAGGCCCCGTCGGCATCACGGGAGCTGGCTCCGAAAAAGTGGTACGGGTCCGGCCGGAAAGGCAGCCTCTCCGTGAGAAGGCGCCTGTTACCGCGTCCGTCCACATCTTCTTCGTCGCGCCGGCCGCAGATATCCGGCCCCTCTGATTTTCGTCATGTCGGCTCAGGGGCTATTCAGTTCTCCGATTATGAGCAGCCGCCGCCGCCGCCGCCAGTACCCCGGCTGCCGCCATCGGCCCCGCCGCACTCACAACCGGCCGAGCCGCAGGCGAGACAGCGGCGGCCACGCTCTTTTCGCCCCCTCGAACTCAGCATATACCTGCCGCACAACCGAATATCATCATTGCTGCCTCATTTCGAATACATCAGCCCGCCCGTCACACCGCCCAATCGCCTGTTGTCCCACGACGGCCACAGCGACGGCAACCAGACCATGTCCCACTCGCGCAGCGTTTCCTCGCTGTCGTTTCATATTCCGAGGAAGCCATGCAACACGGGGTCCGTCTTTGACTCTCCTGGCTCCGACGTCATCACGCGTCCCTCGCCGGCACGAGTGAGGGCGGAACCGGCGCCCCTTCCAGGGGCGCCGGCGATGGACGACCTCATTGAGAGAGTGGCGACGGCCATGCTGGAAAGGGACGAGTTGCAGGGGCGAATCGAGAACGCCATCGAGCGGCAGAGCGTCTACTGCGATAGTAGACCGTCGAGTGCGGCCGGCAGGCGCCCGTCCCCCACTCGCTCTGCGCGGTCTCATAATACGGCATTCAAGATGGAACCCATGCCCGACATCCCCGCCTTGCCCCCGAACGCGCCGTCATTTAGCCAGCGCCTAAGCTCGGACCGCCCACCGGCGGCACGACCTAATCCTCTGGCCCAGAATCCGTATCGTCCATCACAGTCGGATGGATTCACCGCATCGGACTCGGAGGCATCCTTGCCAGAGACCGGTGCCTCAGGACGGGCGCCGCCACCGCCTTTACCCCTGAAGCTTCGCCCTCCTCTGCGGAAGAAGAAGTCATTCTCGCGGGTATCCTCTTGGCTCGGATTGCCCGCAGAACAGCTACGCCACAACAGCCTGAGAAATCTCGAGAGAGTTACCAATCGGCCCATGCCCACTCATATCAACGACGGATTCTACGAAGTGGCCGACACGGCCCGGCCGAGACGGAGTAATGACTCAGACGACAGCGTGAGCGGCTGGAGCGAAGAGGATATAGAAAAGGAAACGCTTCCGACAAGTTGCAGCCCAAGCAACAGCATCTCGGCCAAGGCTATCAGCCCGCCTCCGCCCGTCTTTGGCGGCGGGCCCTACCGAGCGAGCATCGTCGGGGTTGCTTTCTAACCCAATCAAATCTTGTTCGTCGATACCTCTGTACTAGTAATTTGCATTGATGATACCACGGGCTCAGCGGGATTTGCGGATAGACGTTAGGACACGGGCTGGAAAGGAGGCGGAAAAGGAATTTCGTTACCGGCCTGGCTGGCCACGCATTAGCTAATTGGTCTGTCTTATGGGTAGTGGGACACTTCTGGAAGCGGGACATGGTATCATTCTCAAAGGGACGACACCTTTACCTTTAATTGACGAAGCAGCCGGGCAAGCTCTCGGCATGGTGCTCTTTACCATCCCGTCAAGGATAGCAAATTTGAGTAACGTGCACGTATGCGGTGGTTGTTTCGTATCTTGTAGCGACGGGTTTTGCTCTGATGTGATACAAAGCATGGGTCAGCGGCGTACGGCAGGTTCTGTACGACCCAGGGCAGAGTCAACTTCAGACGACCGTGCTCGGAGAACACGGATGACCACGGTGCAAGCTCTGTGTATATTCGAATCCCGGTCGGACCAAGGTGTATATATATATAGGTTGCGGAAGCGCAAGGAAATCTTGGCTCGAGGGAGGAAACGCCATCACAGTCAGTACGCCCCGAGTACTACAAGAGATCCATTTGCCCATATACATAACTTACGGCCACTTCGGCAGTTGCTGCGAGCCGAAACGCGTGGAGATGGAATATGGTACTCGATAATATTAGGAACGCCATGGCTCGCTCGTTGGGCGAGGCTGAACCTTGTGGTATGCCAGCGGAACTAGGTACTTCGTCAACGGGGAGTCGTGTCATTATGGTGGCGATTATGACCCTCTAGTACTGTCTCTTTCTACTTTATGCCAGGTACCTCCTACCTTGTATTATTTGAATAGGTAGTAGAGCCCCCCGTTACGTGCTGTGTAAGGCAGTTGATGCCCTGTAAGGGATTCGGCGATCAGGGTTTGTCTGGGGCCCACTCGCTTCCGAGATCTGTCCATGGATCAATGTTGATCTGCGCGCGATGCGACAGGTACATACAAGACCTTAATAGCCCTCCCTCCCGGTGGTGGTGGTAGTAGCAGGAGTAGCAGCAGCACCGGCAGCACCAGCAATGGTACTCAATATCAACCCAGCTGGCGCAAGCGTGCGCGCGTGTGTGCGCATAGGCACCCAACGCGGAATGATCAACCCTCTGCCGAAACGAGGGCGCCCAATCATGAAGCGGCACGGCGCCTTCAGCACCCCTGGCGGAAGTCGGTTCCGTAGGTTCAATGTTTCAGCGTGAACGTCAGTTCCCCCAACCCGGGAGCCCCAGCAAAACTAAGTCGCCTACCTCGCCGCTGCACTGTACGCATATCTCATGTCCGCAATTCTACCGTGAAAGCGACCCCGGATCCTTTCCTCCCTCTTCGCCTCGCCAAGCTTTCCGAACGCCCCAATCCCGCCCTCTCGACGACAGCACGACATCACACTGCGTACAAGCGCAGCAGCAGTAACAGCAACAGCAGCCGCAACGGGGGGAAATCACCGCAACAAGCGCCGCGATGCCGACCATGTGGCTGACGGACGCCCAAAGTATGTTGCACGCATCGCAAGGGGAATGGATCCCCTTGCCATTGATATCTTGAGCCCGAACTGACATGTAGCACAGAGATAGGAGTTGCCTTCTGCTCCGGCGGTAAGCGGCACCCGCGCCTTCGCGCTCCCGCGCCCCCCCGTTGCCCTTTGGACGGGCGGGCCGCCGTTGGCCTTGTCCCCCTGGGTCCCATTGGCTGACGCGGTGCTCCTAGGCGGTTTCTTCCTCATCGGAGGAGTCATGCTCTTCTTTGACCGGGCCATGTGAGTCGCGTCGGTGGGCTGCTTTACGCGTCGGGGGAGTCGCATCGGGACCAGAATGGCGAGTGCTGACCGCTCCTTGATCCAACAGGCTCGCGATGGGCAACGTAAGCCTCCCGCACCCTCCTTCTTTTCCTCCGCCGCAGCGGCGGCGCTGCGACGCTCCCTGATTTCTAACCACGCGCCGCCCCGCGCCGCCAGATTCTCTTCCTCATCGGCCTCACCATCATCATCGGCCCGCAAAAAACGCTCCTCTTCTTCGCGCGGAAACAAAAGGCCAAGGGCACGGCGGCCTTCTTCGGCGGCCTGGCTCTCATCCTCCTGCGGTGGCCGCTTATCGGCTTCTGCGTCGAGCTTTACGGTATCATGGTTCTCTTCGGCGACTTCCTGGGCACGATAGCGGGCTTTGCGAGGAATGCCCCCGTCGTCGGCCCGTATATTGGCATGCTCGTCGACCGCTCCGGTTTGGGCCGGCGCAATGCCGAGTTGCCCGTATAAGAGGAGGGATTTATCCGGGGCTCCAACGTACGATGTGATGCGCTTCAACCGAAGGACCGCCCCTGTTGAGTTCGAATGACGGGGCCGTAACGAACCATCCACTAGTGCCGCGCCGCTGTGTGATCCAACTGGGGCGTTCTGGTGCTCCCTAAGCCGCCAAGGCGAATAATGCTGTACGATGAAAATGTCTTAAGAGTAGGACCGGAGTTGGATAGACGGGGACGGGTATACCCATGAAGCAAAGCGAACGGCACTATGTAATTCACACAAGATTAAAAGACCTCAAGGCGTGCCACTCCATGTTAACAAAGCTTGCCCCTCCGGCCTGTAATCTGAGGGGGTTATTATCAATTGCTATGTCCAGAATCCCGATTTGGGGAAGCCCGTGTCTCAAACAAGCGAGCCATCTTAGCTGACTGGTGGACCGGTTTCTGGCCAAAGGAGGAGAGCCTCCCGAGGCTTCCTTCACCTTTCCCCCCCATGCCGGGGTCAGTGGCAAACACCATAGTCTTCCCCCGGTGCCAAATGTCGATGCGGCAGCCCTCGTACCGCCCGCCACAACAGTATCGAGACATTTGCGTGCCATCCAGCCACGTCATCGTCGCGCTTTAGTAGCCGGTCTTGACGAGGTAGTCGGCAAGGGCCTCGACAGTCTGGGCGGCGTTTCCGGCCTGGACGCCCTCGCCGTAGTGGCCAATCAGGACGGCCTGCTTTGTCTTGACGGCGATGATACCAGTTCGGCCCTGTTTAATCGCATGCATACATCAGTACCCAGTTTGTTTTCCGGCCCTCGGCGCATGTCAGAAAGTATCAACCCACCTGTCGGCAGTACAGACTCCGCTCCTCAATTCTTGTCACCACAAATCGCTCGCCACCCACGTGGACACCCTCGGCGTGGGCCTTGTCAACGGCATCGCCTTTGCCCTCGAGGATGGCGACGATGTTCTTCATCTCCTCGGGTTTGACCTAGCAGGTTTCTTCGTCAGCCGGCTGCTGCCGCATTCCGCCCACGATCCATGGTTGATGAGGGGCGATGGGGGAGGGGGAGGAAGCCCTAGGGGGCGGTAGAGGGGTGTGGTACCGTGAAGCCGGCGGAGGTGGCCCACACACTATCACCGGCCGCGCTGATGATGGTGGCCTTGTCGATGTGGCCGGTGCCGACCAGGCTGCGAGGGAACAGTATTAGCGGGAGCGCGAGGAGCTGGGAGAACTCGCTGCCGAGCGCGGCCGGCGGCCGATCGCGCCGTGTTCGTACCTGGTGTCAATGTATGCTGGACACGAGCAGTTAGCCCCCGTAATGACCCGGACGGCGACGATGCGCGAGGAGGGAGGCGGCGGGATGGGATGGGAGGGGAGGGGAGAGGGTGGCTTCAGTCTGTGCCGGGCGGCGTTCCTTACCTTGCCAAGACATGGTGGTTACGGGATGGTTCTGTAGGTCACGAGAGTGGTGCGAAGGGGAGCGGAAGGGAGGCGTTGAAGATAATCAGGGTCTTGCTCTAGGAAAAGAAAAGATGAATGGAGCGAGGATTTGGTGTGGATGTAGGCAAGGCGTATGGGACGTGACAAGCAGAGGGTTGGTGTTAGGCGCCGCTTTGTCACCGATGAGTGAGGTCGGGTTGCTCGACGAACACGGAATTTTAGCTACTTGCCCCCGGGTAGGAGGGGTAGGTACATGGCATGGATGTACTAATTCCGTATGCCGCCCTGGCTCTCCCAGCGCAAATACCACCACCACTACCACCACCACCACCAGACCGACCGACGACCTGGGCCGCCCTTTCATGGAAGAACGACTGCCCGAGAGGTCCCGCAATTAAAGATCCATCCGGGTGACAGCAAAACTTACCTGGCTGCTCCAAGCGGTGATGGGAGGGCGGCGAGGGCGGGTGCTGAGCAGCTGAGGCCGCCTCCTATTCCGAATGCACACGTCAGATGGGGGGGGAGAGGGGGAGGGGCCATCAAGCCCTGCTGCCATTGCGTCGGTTTTTCTGTGCTTCTTCCATCCCTCCCCCTCCGTCTCTCAGCTCACCGGGCATTCTCGATTAATCAGGACGGCCTCTTCCGCCAGGCTGCAGCTCTGGGTGACCGGTCCTCGGACCTGGGGCGTGGGCGGCGCTTCTGCCCCCCCCTTTCAGATGAACCCCCCTTCGGGTCATATCGTCATCCAATGGACCTCTCAAACTCGAAAGGCGGGCTGCCTGTCTTCATAGGTCCCGGTGGGCGCCCGAACTACCCCGCCATGGTGGAACGGATTGGAATTCACGTTTCTCGGTGGGGCTGTTCTGTTGTGTGCACAGGCTTCCATTAGGGGGGGCCAGCACGCTCCATTCTTCTTCCTTTGGTCTTGACCGCCACTGTTGTTATACTTAAGTATATTCCAGGCGTAGCTGTACCTACCGTTTCTTGTCACCGATCAGCCTGTCATGGGGCGAAAATTAATTCGGCCTCACGACGGGAGAACCTAGACCGTCCTCGGCATCGTGTGGCGTGGCGGCGTTCTTTTCTTTTTCTTTTTTTTTGTACTCTTTCGCCCAAGCGGCCAGTCTTCGGGGCTCCAGTACCCCCAGTCTGGGCCTACACCTTTCCGGGAGCTCGACGTGGAATCATATTTCATTGCCTTCTACACGTTGCCATCCGTTTTTGAACTATGTTTAACCCGCTTAGCTCAGTACATACCTACAAAAAACACCATCGGCCGGCATGTCAGCCCCCCAACACACAGGAACAAACTTCGTCCAGGTCACCGGCCACGGCCATCAGACTGAATACTGCATACACGCACTCCGGTGCCTACCAAAGTCACTGTGCCGAGGCCCCCTTCTGACATCACCATGTTATCGCTGCAAGCGGTGACATGGCCGCGCACGAACGATATTGGTGACCATCCACCTTTCGCTGCCCCGTGACGGGCTGTGTTCGTCCTGAGACCAAAGCGCTTCGCATAAAGGGGGAGGCGTCTGGCGAACCCCCAGAGGCGAAAACGAGCCCGGCACTCGTCAGCATTCTGGACTGCCCGTCTCCGATGTGCGTCATGGGGACCACCCCTATTCCTGCTATTATTGAGCACCACATTACGACGCCGAGCCATGGTTTCCTCGGCGCAGGAAGTGCGAAGAGTTCCCTTCTCTGCCCTTGCACCTTTTCGTCCGCCGGTCGAGGACTCGGAACAGTGAGTTCGGCTTGAGACTACGCTCACGTCTGAGGGTTGGACGGTCTGCCGATGAGACCAAATACCGGCTCAGGCGGCCCGGGATATCTCTGGCGGTGCATCTTCTCGAACGAATGCATGGCGGAGATGGCGCGCCACAGCTCCGCTGGAGCGAGGCCTAAGAGGATACGGCAGGCATAATCACACGCCCAGCACGCCGGATGCTGGAACTTGGGGCTAGGCCGGCCGGCTGTTTCGCTGGCGTCAACGTCCGCTACCTGAGTTCTGGAACTTCTGCCTCTCGATAATGTTTCGCCTAAAGTGAAAGAGCCGCGGGCCAGTTTCTGTCGCGTTATGAAGGTTCCTAAACCGGTGGCACCCAGCAAAACGGAGGATTGGAATGAGCATGAACACGGAGCACTGCAGCGCGGCTCGGTTGCTCCAGTTGCATGACTTTTCCGTCCTCTGATAAGTGTAATGGCCGGGCCTTGAGGATGGATATATTCGCG
The DNA here is from genome assembly GCA_018287875.1 of Nigrospora sphaerica. Lineage (NCBI taxonomy): Eukaryota > Fungi > Ascomycota > Sordariomycetes > Amphisphaeriales > Apiosporaceae > Nigrospora > Nigrospora sphaerica. The sequence continues at coordinate 6,494,615 of JAGVVL010000002.1, forward strand.
GCTGCGACGGCACCCTGGGCGGCGGGACTTGGCCCGATGGCGTGCCCGGGGCAGCTCTCGCCAGTCATCCACGGCAGTATACGATCTTTTCCTACCATTCCTGGATGCCCAGGTGAGCACCCACCCTCTCCGGTATGTATGCCCGCGCGGGTCTTCATGCATTTGGGAAGGCGGGATCCATGGGTGATGGATGAAGACGCAGTGCGCGTACGACGTCTGGATTTCGAGGGTTGCTTGGCAGTGGGCCCACCAAGTTTGTCGGCGGGCAAGCAATTTGCAATTCTGAAACCGGCCACTTGGAGTCTTTCCCTCTTCCGGCGGGCTGAAACTACCCTCCAGATCACGCCGAGCCAGAGCGCTTGATAATGGATGGACTACGCCTCTCACGAAGTACTTGTCTGGGCGCGTTGTAGCATGAGGAGGGGGAGCTTCGGAATATGCTGCTTCTTGGATTGCAAAGCGTTGTTCATTTTGGGGTGTTTTCCCTTCCTCGGGGTACAACTGGGCGGCTCGCGGCAGTGCGCCCTGCCAACGCGGGGCCGAAGATCCTTGACATGATTCCAAGCATGAATACCTACGTTGCCTTAGCTACCCAGTTATGTAGCCACGAAGCATGGATGGATGGATGTGAGCTCGTGAGGGTCGCCCTACATGGGATGGTCGTGAGACATGACACCAGGCACCGGCAGCCCCCGTTTGGTCGCCTGGGCGCGCCAGGCCATAACGAGTCGAGTGACCAAATGAGCAACAGATGCCGCGCCTAGTTCCACCCACAAGCGCTGCTTTTGAAGGGGCCCGTGGAAAGCGATCTCTCTACCAGTCCGATTCGCCCTCGATTCGCCTTCGGGCCATTCTGCCACTAGCAAAGCAACGCCAGGACGGTCCTCGTCAGAGGACGGAGTGCCGGCTTAGCTATGGCCTTGCGGCCTTCCACATCCTTGGCTACCGTCGTACTCCGAACGGGCGAGCTTCCCAAGCGCCTTACACAGCGCCGTAGCAGCCAAAACCCACCCCCAAGGCCAGAGTCGCAGGCAGCTCCGACTGATCGTCCTCTCATTTCCCAGGTGTCCCATGCTGGTTTCCGTTCCTTGCATGCCGTAGTCAGCCCACCGCAGATGGAGTCCGTCGTCTGAAGTTGACGACTAGTTGGACGTTGGCCGACGAGTGTTATCCATGCCACGGCATGCCTGCGATGACTCGTTTGGCCAGGCTGGAGCGGGGGATGCGCGGCGGCAATCCTCGCCCTCGTCAATGATGGGTGGGGAGTCGTATGGGCGGATGGGCGGATGGACGGTCGTACAAGCTTAAGTGCGCGTTTGTTTAATCACATTCACCCCATCACGATGCAGCTGCTCTGTCGACTCCTGGCCCGGCGACCAGCCCTCCCCCCCCCCGACGTACAAAGCGTATGGGCAGGCAGGTAAGGTAGTATGGGAAGGGATAACGCCTGCTGGCCGGCCCAGAACTTACTCGACCCGCCTATCGCGGGTTAACCGGGCCACTCTCACACGCATCCTACTACTACGCCGGTACTTGCATACGATCCCTCTCTCATTGCCTTACAATGCACTGGCCAGTTACGGAGCTGTACCACACACTGCACCTCGAGGTCTTAGTATGGATGGTTCCTACTATGGCCCCAGGCAAGCCCAGCTGGGTCAGGGCCGGAGCCGGGAGGCCTTCTCGGCGGTAGGGGTCCGGTGGCTCCCCCCAACATTCCCGTTCCTGCTCCTGCATGAATGAGCTGCATAGTTGCTATTCATAAGTAAGTACGGACGTGAAGTAGATACATATTCCCCGCAGGTGCTTACACGCAGCTCTCTATCTCTCCCTCTATCGCGCGCGCGCGCTCTCTCTGGTCACTACCGATGCTGGGCAGGGCCGGGGCTTAGGCATTGTGAGAATTCTATCTCACGGCCGAAGTTCCAGCGTTGTCCGAAACCTTGTTCTTTCGACTAGGCATCTCCGGGGGTGCGCCCTCGGTGCGAGCTAGTCAAGCTGGCCATTGGTGCTTCCACTCCCGTTCCGCCTCTTTTCGGCCTCACGACTACTTTAAACACCCCCCCACATCTCAAACACCCCAGTCCGATGGCACTTTCCAACGTCTCCACCCGTGCGAGCGCGCGGGCACGCACTTCCGGGGTCCCAATCCATCCACCATCTATCATCAATCACCCTTGCTCACCCTGCCCTTCTGCTAACCCTGCGGCGGAGGGCAGACGTGGATCCAGCTGTCAAGCCTCTACTGCTAAAATAACCCTCCGTCCCATCACTCCCAAACAGCAGCCAAGCCGCTGCTCTGCCGTTCCAGCCCTCTCTCTAGCTGCTTCGTCAAGGGCGGGCGAGGTCCGGACGCCATGGCCAGCAACCGGTTGGTGGGCAGGCGCAGTGAGTCAGCGGCAACGAGCACGGGGGGAAGGGGAGAAGACGACGTATAATGGTTAAAGGCAGCTGTCGGTTGTGTCAGCCCGGAGTCGTCATTTCGCTTCTCCTCGAAACAGACTCTCGTCCGGCGGTCCTCCCTCGTCGTGTTTTTAGAAACAAGGACCACTCTTTGGCGCTACTGTGCCGAGACCTGTCCGTCCCAGGAGAGACCAGGCCAGGCCAGGACCGGACCCCGGAGACCTGCTGGCCATGGACATGGATGGCCGACCCTTGGCCGCGCTCGTCCAGGGGGGCGGCATGGTAGCAGACGAACGGCGGCGGCGGCATGCGCACGCGACGCACGTCCGGGCCACTCGCCCCCCTGGCGGACCGGGTTCTGTATCAGATCGGCCCCAATACATCAGAGTGCATTATAACCAGCCCGAGCCCGTCGTAAGGTACGGTTGCAGTACCGTCCATTACCTCAACCGACCTCTGCCTGCTCCACCACCTGCGGAAGCCATTATGCCTACCAGACCCAGCACATCCGACGGCCCCGGGTCGCAGTTGTCGGCCAACCTTGATCGCTCCGACAAGTTCGATAAGAGGGTCTCGAGGGACGACTTCTACGTGAGCCTCCGACCCCAAAGCGCTTCCCGAACCAAAGAGCATCAGCCGCGGCGCCAGCGAGAGCGCCCGACACCAGCGACGGCAGACATGCCGCCGACAGCCGAGGGCCCGAGGGCCAAGCCCGCGTTCCGGCCAGCCGTTCCCGTCTTGGTCACGCCGCCGTCAGACTCGCGGTCCAGCGATATCAACTCGATCATCGGCATGGCGCTGGGCAGCCCGGCGCACCCCCCGGCCGACATGAACCAATGGAGCCCGCAACCGACCTTGAGGACCCAGCCCACGCGCCTAGTAAACCCCATCTCTCCCTTATCAACCGTCGAGAGTACGGTTTCGGCGGAGGCTGCTGCGCCCAAGAAGCCGTCGGGAAAGTGGAAACTGTTCGGCATGTTCGGCAAGAAGCCCACGGAGCCAAGCACCAGGCCGGGCACGTCGGCCTCGGCACCAAACGACCTCAAAATCGCACCGGGCTCGAGGCCGGAACCGTCGAGGAGCCATACCGTGGCGTCCCGAAAGAACCCCAAGCACAAACCTTTGGTGGCGCGGTCGGCTACCATGCCTTACGGCGACGAGACCACACGCCTCGCTGCACCGCCAAGAGGCAATAACAGCACCGAACAGTTGGCCAGGACTCCCGTCGGGCTGGACACGGCGGGTACCAACGCAGGCACTGGCCGACTTTTGGATGTCGATATTCCCGACAGCAGTATGGAGAGATACAGCATCATGTTTGGCAACGTATTGCAACAAAAAGGACACCCGGCCTCGTCACTCTTGTCAAGGCGGCAGGCTACGTTAGACAGACTGAAAACTATAGACGACAAAGTGGCACGCGAAGAGGCATGTTTTCTTGCTGCCCGCCTTTCATTTGCCCATTGCTAACTTAGCCCCTAGGAGCGAAGGCAGTATCATATGTCACGCCGAGCGACGTCGCCCCAGCCCCACAAGTCACCATCCTTCACAGTGTTCCCGCCGACGCCTACGCGCCGAGAGGCTGTTCCCCAATCACAAAAGAAGACGCAACTATCTCGCTCCAATACCTCGCCGGCCAAGTTCCCCTCACCGTCCAGGGCCGCATTTGGGAGCTCGGCTTTCAATCCTCTCAGGGATCATCCTGGAACCCGCGAAGCTCCCAATGGGAAGATGACCATCGCCAATTTGGCCAGATCAAGGGAACCGGCGTCCTCCCAGACCTCCCACCGTTTCAATCCTGAAGAGTCTAGCCTCATTCTTGAGTCTCCTTCAGACATTGACGAGCTATCGCCTGCCGAAACATCGCCCACTGTCATCAGAAGCGTGTCGGTGAAGCAAAATTTCCGGGAACCCAAATGGCAGATGATCAGCCACCCTTCCCAATACGCTCCATCAACGGCCTCTTCTGCCAGCTCGCGCAAGCGTTCGCCGTCGTCCATATCGTCGGCACAAACGCACATCACCAAGCCATCGACCGACTTGGACAGCGAGGGCTCGGGCGAAGTGACGGTTGCCATGAACCCAGTGGAGATGTCCATTGCTCGCCAGATCTCCGTTTCCCGAGAGCAGCGAAAGATGCTCCAGCCGCTGCAGACGGCATTCAACGCCCCGAGACCCAAGGCCAGTCCGGCGTCTAACAAATCGCCCACGCCGACGCCGAGGATCGGCCTGGCTAAGAACGAGAGGTTGGCCGAGACCAGGACGGCGACACCGACACTCATCACGCCCCCAGAGACCTTGGACTCGCAGCTTGCTGAGCACCGCAAGAGTGAATGGGTCGTCCTCGAAGAAGAGTAACATTTACAACGCACCAACCACCACCGGCAGGCCCGAGGCTGAGGCCCTCGCTAATCTTTATTTCTTAAGCACTATTTTCTCCCGTCATTTTCCCGTGCCTCGGCAAGCTTCAATGACTATTGGACCGTTCCACCATCAACCGGCTTTCAGCGTAGCCGTCTTCAGTTCCCTTTTTTTCAATCTTGTTCTTCATTCCCGCGTTTTGCGAAGCCAGGCGTTGGTTATCTTTAGACTGGACCGGCCAAAACTTTGTGGTTTCCTGAGGGCGAATATACCATGGGAGAATGGCGCGGTTTTTCTGTCTTTGGGACTGGGTTTCTTTGTACGATTACGCACGCCGTGCAGTTCATTCCGTTTTGGCAGGAAATGGTGAGAAGACCAAGAGGCGATGAGCCTTGACGGTCGTCGTTAGATACCCCCCGATTTTGCCCGAGAGTCGATAGTTGGTACGAATTTACACGATGGACGACTCTGGCACCCCGCTCAAAAATAACAGTACCTCGCCCTGGATCGATTCCAGTTGACCGTGATACTACTGGGCGTTGGCGAATGGGCGTACTTCCCAAGGGCGAGATGTCGTCCAGACAAGCATGGGTATAATTACTTCTTGGTAAATCACGGTCCGAGCCCCTCGGCAATCGTGACTTGGCATAAGACACGTCATTTGAGGCTTGGAACATGATGATAGAGCCACGCACGATGGCGGCCGGCATGGGCGAACAACGCTTTACGATGGTTGCTGGTGGCCTGGAACCACGTTGAAGAAGAGTAAACCAATTTCAGTTGCCCTGCCAAGATATAAACCCATAAACCAGCGAATGACTACATACAGCCCTCTTATCTGATGTCTGCCCGGGCTTTGGGCGTTGCATCTGGGACACGCCCAAGATCCAGAGTGGTTCATCGAGATAACCAAACTCGAAATCTCGCACGCTATGCTGGAAAAAACATGGCGCTTCTCGTTGTCGTGAGCCACCAACCACGCCAGTCTTTGCTACCTACATTATCAGGCAGCAAGAGTTTTGCTTCTTTGCTTGCTCTGGGTTGGGAGAGAGGGGCGCGAGTCAGCAGGGCGTCGCAAGCGGGCGGTCGGACGCGTAAGTGCCGGAGGAGACTTACGGTAGAACATCTTGCTCTGTGAGCTGAGGCCGTCGCTCTTGGCCACCAGGTCGTCGATCTTCTCGCCCCGCTGCAGCACGCTCTCGATGGTCTTGTGCAGCACGATCTTGGTCTCGTCGAGCTCCTTCTGGATCTTCATGATGCTGTCGGCCTGGTGGGGGTCTTGATACTTCTGCAAGTACTCCTGGAGCTCGGGCATGGTGACCGTCTGGCCGTTGCTCCACGTCGGCCGCGGGTGCGAAGACAGGAACTCGTCCATGACCTTGGACAGCAGCTGGTGCGCGACAAGGGCCGGGTACTGGTGGTCCGAGATGATGATGCCGCAGACGCCCTCGGCCCGCGCGTAGGCGTGGAAGGTGTAGTCTTGCTCTTCGACGTCCTGCCGCTGGCCCGGCCGCGTGCGCTCGGCGACCGTCTTGGCGAACATGGTCATGAACTCGCCATAGCTAGAAGAAGGGCGGCGCCGTCAGCCACTGGCCGATCCCCTTATGGACGGCCCACGCCTCTGTCGGGACTACGTAGGCCGCGTGCTGTGGGGACGCGCGGGCGAGCCACTCTGGCCGATGGTCGCCCAGGCGGCCCTGGCGGAAGAGAGGGAGCAGGGCGATGCGATTTCGTACTTGCCACGGGTAAAGCGCGAGTAGGCGCTCAGCTCCTTCTCGGCGACGAGCTCCACGCTGGGCTTGCTCTCGTTCTGGATGACCTGTGTGTGCGCACGCGGTGGTCAGCGGTCGGTCGGTCCCCGCCACCCGCCATTATCATCCCCTGAGAAAGTGGCCGGTGCGTTGGGGGGTAATGGGGACGGGACTCACGCCGATGTAGTGCAGCTTCATGATGGCGGGTTCGGCGGTGTCGCGCGATGGGAGATACTTGGTATGGGAATGATGGCGGCCTCTCGGTTCCCTGTGGCAGCGGAGAGGAGGTCGTCGCGATGGTGTTTGGCGGTCGAGGGGCCCGGGTCTGGATCGCATGAAACAAAGATAGGCCCTGGCTGGAAGGGGCGGCCAAATGAAGTCACCGGCCTACAGGCAGACTTGAATCCAATTGGATCACATGGGATGGGCGCCCATGTACCCTGGACAGCGCCCAAACAGCGGGACGGGAACGACTCCAGCGCGGCACTGGTAACGGATTCCATGGGGACAGCACCCTAAATCCAACTTACATGTCATGTAGATGTATGTAGGTCATGTACATGCGTTACCTAACCCCGTCAGGTGCAGTACAGCACCTGATTTGATGAAGTACGGAAGTGGTATGTACCTGCGCGAGTACATGTACCCTACGCCCAGCTTACCAGCCCACTAGTCAGTACTACTCCTCAAGGCCCCTCTGTCCCGCAGAGTGGGGGACTGTGAGAGCTAACTGGCCTGTAGACCTTCGATTGGCCAAACTAGTCGCGCACCATGGGATATCCCCAGCTAGGATTACAAAGTACCTGCTACCCAACCTTGGGAAGCTCGGTGTGTTGAGTCACCATCATCAACCGCTTTCTCCATCCGCCCCGACCACCCGGCCCTTAAATTGTCGGCACCGGGCTCGGTACACCAGAGAGACCCGAAAGCCCGGCGAAGGGAACGAGGCTCATCCGTATGAAAACCTTGGCCGCACAAGCCACCACCATCTTCCATTCTGCTCCAGCGACACCTCTACCCCCTCTCACTCAGAGCCCACCGCTCCCCCAGCGGCAGCATGTCGACAAGCGAGGCAGAGGCCCAATGGAGGGAGCAGTTTACCGCCATGAGGTCGGCCCTGGCCGAACTGTCACTGCCTCCCCAGGGTTCGACCTCGGGCTCCGTCACCGCGGATGATCTGGACTTCGACGATGACGACGAGTTCACGTCTGGAAATAGCGGTGACGATGTCTGGGACTTCATATCCGACGGTGAAGAGGACCTCCACAGCAGTGACTTCGTCGACGTGACCGAAGACGGCTCTGGCTCTGCCTGGTTTTCCAACCAGTGCCGTGCCGTGGCGGCCCGGAAAGACGGTCTCTCCCCGGACGCCCTGGAGGTCCAGATTGTCGACATTTTGAGCTCGGGCCGGTCTGAAGACGAGCTGCAGTCCACCCTCACCGATATCATTGGATTCGATGATCTCGACTTTGTCATTGAGATCTTGTCCCGGAAGGACGAGATCACGGTTGGCTATGCCGCCCAAGACCAGGCCCAGCCTTCAGGCAACCGCCTGCTGACCAAGGCCGAGAGGGAGGAAGCCCTGCAGCGTCGAGACCGCGAGCATAAGAATGCCGCGCTCGCCCCGACCATGCACAAAGAAGTGCAGTATCCCCATGTGTACAGGTCACACACGGCAGGAAACACTTTGAGTCACTCGGGCAAGAGGTATGCACTTCCCGCCGGCAGCGAGAGGAAGATCTTCGAGAAACACGAAGAGTATATCATCCCGGCTGGCAAGGCAGGTACACTGGCCCCGGGCCGCCGCCTTCTGCCTATTGCTGAGATGGACGGCCTGTGCCGGCGGACTTTCAAGGGCTACAAAACCCTCAACCGAATGCAAAGCCTGGTGTATCCCGTCGCCTACAAGACCAGCGAAAACATGCTCATCTGCGCGCCGACGGGTGCTGGTAAAACAGACGCGGCTATGTTGACGATTCTGCAAGCGATTGGGCAATATGTCACGCCCAACCCCATCGAGAACAACGAGGCAACAGATTTCGCCGTGGATGCCGAAGACTTCAAGATCGTCTACGTGGCACCCATGAAAGCCCTTGCTGCTGAGATTACAGAGAAGCTGGGGAAGCGCCTGGCTTGGCTTGGCATTCGAGCCCGCGAGTTCACGGGCGACATGCACTTGACCAAGGCCGAGATCGTGCAGACACAAATCATCGTCACGACCCCGGAGAAGTGGGATGTCGTAACCCGCAAGGGAACTGGCGACACGGAGCTGGTGCAGAAGGTGCGCCTGCTGATTATTGACGAAGTCCACATGCTCCACGACGAGCGCGGCGCTGTCCTTGAATCTCTCGTTGCCAGGACGGAAAGACAAGTCGAGAGTACTCAGTCGATGATCCGAATCGTCGGTCTCAGTGCCACTCTACCCAACTATATCGATGTGGCTGACTTCCTTCGGGTCAACCGGTACGCCGGCTTGTTCTACTTTGACGGATCGTTCCGCCCCGTGCCACTGGAGCAGCACTTTCTCGGCGTCAAGGGTAAAGCCGGCTCCAAGCAGTCGAAGGAGAACTTGGATAAAGTTGCCTTTGACAAAGTTCGAGAAATGCTTGAGCTAGACCACCAGGTCATGGTTTTCGTTCACTCGCGTCGAGACACCATGCAGACGGCCAAGATGCTCTATGAGAAGGCCGTGGACGAGGCCTGCACCGACGTTTTCGACCCCCAGTCCCATCCCAAATATGACCAGGCCGTGAGGGATATGAAGACCTGCAAGGCACGAGAGCTTAGGGACCTTCTGCCTAAGGGCCTTGGCATTCACCATGCGGGTATGACTAGGTCCGATCGAAATCTGATGGAGAGGCTCTTTGCCGAGGGCGTCCTCAAGGTGCTCTGCTGTACCGCCACACTTGCCTGGGGTGTCAACTTGCCTGCGGCCGCGGTCGTGATCAAAGGGACTCAGGTATACAGCGCCCAGGACGGAAAGTTTGTTGACCTGGGGATTCTGGACGTGCTTCAGATCTTCGGACGTGCCGGTCGACCGCAGTTCGAAGACGTTGGTATTGGCATGATATGTACGACCCTGGACAAGCTACCGCATTACCTCACGGCTGTCACAGAACAGCAACCGATCGAATCCAAGTTTTCCTCCAAGCTGGTGGACAACTTGAATGCCGAGATTGCCCTCGGCACAGTCACGTCGATACCCGAGGCCGTGCAGTGGATTGGATATTCCTACCTCTTCGTGCGTATGCAGCGAAGTCCCATGACCTATGGCATCGAGTGGGCAGAGATCCGAGACGACCCGCAACTTGTCCAAAGACGAAGACAGCTGGCCATACAAGCCGCCCGTACTTTGCAGAAAAGCCAGATGGTCATTTTCAACGAAATCACCGAGGAGCTCCGTAGCAAGGACATTGGGCGTATCGCCAGTCAGTTCTACATCCAGCAGACCAGCGTGGAGATCTTCAACACGATGATGAAGCCTCATGCCACCGAGGCGGACATCTTGAAGATGATCAGTATGAGCGGCGAGTTCGACAATGTGCAGTCTAGAGACAGCGAAGAGAAGGAACTCACGCACTTCCGACGAGAAATCATCCCCTGCGATGTCGAGGGCGGCATCGACACACCACAGGCCAAGACGAACATCCTGCTGCAGGCCTACATCAGCCGCGCGCAGCCCGAAGACTTTGCCCTGTCGAACGATCTCAACTACGTTGCCCAGCAATCCGGGAGGATCTGTCGAGCTCTGTTCATGATGGCGCTCAACCGCCGTTGGGGTCACCAGTGCCTCGTTCTTCTGACCATGGCCAAGTCCATCGAGAAGCGCATCTGGCCTTTCCAGCATCCTTTGCACCAGTTTGAGTTGCCCAAGTCTGTATTGAACCAACTGGACGCCAAGGAAGCACTGACGGTGGAGGCCTTGCGAGATATGGAACCGGCCGAGATAGGGGGCTTGGTTCATAACCACAATGCCGGCAAGAAGATTGCAGGTATCATTGACAACTTCCCGACTGTGACGGTGGATGCCGAAATCGCGCCCCTAAACCGGGATGTCTTGCGAATCAAGCTCTACATCACCCCCGACTTCAGGTGGAATGACCGCATGCACGGCACTTCGGAGTCGTTCTACATCTGGGTCGAGAACTCGGAGACGTCGGAGATCTACCACCATGAGTTCTTCATTCTTAACAGACGCAAGTTGCATGACGACCACGAGCTTAACTTCACCATCCCTCTTTCGGACCCTCTGCCGAATCAGATCTACGTGAGAGCGGTTTCCGACAAGTGGCTTGGGGCGGAAACGGTCACGCCTGTCTCGTTCCAACACCTGATCCGTCCCGATACAGAAAGTGTGTATACCGATCTGCTGAATTTGCAGCCTCTGCCCGTCAGTGCTCTGAAGAACCCTGGGCTCGAGGAACTCTACTCCAAGAGGTTTCAATACTTCAACCCCATGCAGACGCAGATCTTCCACACGCTTTACCACACGCCGGCCAATGTGCTTTTGGGCTCTCCCACCGGCAGCGGCAAGACGACGGCCGCCGAGTTGGCCATGTGGTGGGCCTTTCGTGAGAAGCCCGGGTCCAAAGTCGTGTACATCGCGCCCATGAAGGCGCTTGTTCGGGAAAGAGTCAAGGACTGGGGCGAACGCCTGGCCCGCCCGCTTGGGCTCAAGCTGGTTGAGCTGACTGGCGACAATACGCCGGATACCCGGACCATCAAGGATGCTGATATCATTGTCACAACTCCCGAGAAATGGGACGGTATCTCACGCAGCTGGCAGACGAGAGGCTACGTCCGTCAGGTGGCCCTCGTTATCATTGACGAAATCCACCTGCTTGCCGGTGACCGAGGCCCGATTCTCGAAATTATTGTCTCTCGGATGAACTACATTGCTCAGTCGACCAAGAGCTCCGTCCGGCTGCTGGGCATGTCCACTGCCTGTGCCAATGCCACCGATCTTGGCAATTGGCTTGGTGTCAAGGAAGGACTATTCAACTTCCGGCACTCGGTGCGCCCTGTGCCTCTGGAATTGTACATCGACGGGTTCCCTTCGGTAAGGGGCTTCTGTCCGTTGATGCAGTCTATGAACAGGCCCACGTTTCTGGCCGTCAAAACCCACAGCCCGGAGAAGCCCGTAATTGTGTTTGTGCCTTCTCGGCGACAGACGCGATTGACGGCCAAGGACCTCATCAACTTCTGCGGTCTAGAGGACAACCCTCGTCGATTCTTACACATGGACGAGGATGATCTTCAGCTCAACCTCGCTAGGGTCAAGGACGACGCCCTGAAAGAAGCCATCAGCTTCGGCATTGGATTGCATCATGCCGGCCTGGTGGAGTCGGACCGGCAACTGGCCGAGGAGCTGTTTCTGAACAATAAGATACAGATTCTTGTTGCCACGAGTACTTTGGCCTGGGGTGTCAACCTTCCCGCCCATCTGGTCGTCGTAAAGGGCACGCAGTATTACGATGCGAAGATTGAGGGCTATAAGGATATGGACTTGACGGATGTTCTTCAAATGCTGGGTCGTGCCGGGCGGCCCCAGTTTGACAACTCGGGCGTGGCTCGGATCTTCACACAAGACGCCAAGAAGGACTTCTACAAGCATTTCCTTCACACTGGCTTCCCGGTCGAATCGTCGCTGCATACGGTGCTGGACAACCACTTGTGTGCCGAGGTGTCGGCTGAGACGGTGGTCACCAAGCAGGATGCCTTGGACTATCTGACGTGGACCTTCTTCTTCCGAAGACTGCACAAGAACCCGTCATATTACGGCCTGGAGGTCTCGGCGGAAGAGCACAATACCATTGCAGCGCAGCAGCTGGCCAATGACTTCATGATTGATATGGTCAACAAGTCGCTGGAAGAGCTTGCGGCGTCCAAATGCGTGGAAGTATACCCGAACGGTGACGTCGATCCTACACCCTTGGGCAAGATCATGAGCTACTACTACCTGTCCCACAAGACCATCCGGTATATGGTCAAGCATGCCAAACCCAAGGCCACCTTGGCGGACGTTTTGCGGTGGATGTCGAATGCGACGGAATACGACGAGCTCCCCGTCCGACACAACGAAGACCTGATCAACGCAGAGCTTTCAAGAAACTTGCCATTTGACGCGAGTGCTTTCGGGCTTCCGATGTGGGATCCGCACGTCAAGTCCTTCTTGTTACTCCAGGCCCACATGGCACGGGTTGACCTCCCCATCACAGACTACGTGGGTGACCAGACCAGCGTGTTGGACCAGGCGATCCGTATTATCCAAGCGTCGATCGATGTCCTGACGGAACTCGGCTACTTGTCGAGCTGTCTGGAGATGATCAAGCTGCTGCAATGCATCAAGTCCGCCCGGTGGCCCGAGGACGCGCCCCTTTCCATCCTTCCCGGGGTTCAGTCCACCGATTTGCAGGACAAGACGACGCTGAATCAGCTGAGTGCCTTCTCTCGGGCGCAGACGGAGGCGCTGGCCAAGAGGCTCCATGTTCCCTCGTCACAGCAAAGCCGGTTTGTTCGTGCCGTGTCCATCTTGCCGAACCTGAGTGTTCGCACGGAGAACGTGACGGCTCTCTCGCTCACGGTTTCTCTCAAACGAACGAATCCGATTGTGGAGCGCGAGGGGCGTGTCTATGCGCCGAAATACCCCAAACCCCAAAACGAAGGGTGGTTTGTCATAGTATGCGACGTGGCCAACGATGAAGTGATTGCGATCAAACGAGCTGGCTGGAGCCAGGGTCCCGGCAAATCGGTCAAGGTGGATTCACGGCCTACAGCCAAGGTGTCGCTGAAGCTTCCGGAGCCAAGCAGGGATGGAAAAGGCAGGAAGGTGGATGTTGTTGTCCTGAGCGACACGTACGTCGGGCTCGAGCATCGCCTTATGGGTATCGACATCCCGGCCCTACCGGTAGTTGACGACGAGGTGGACAAGACCAAGAAGGGGGGCGACATGGCTCCTGGTAAGCCTGGGAGCTCCTGAGCTCCTGAGCCCCTGAGGAAATGACATGGCCGGCTGGGACTACCTGCTTCCTAGTGTAACGACGCTGAAGGCTGAATGCGATGCACTGGAAGCGGGTACAAATCTTGCCTGGGCCAGCCGGGGACACTCATCCCTCGTAACAGCGATGAAGGTGTTCAGAATTCTGAGCGGAAGCGCCCGTTAGCCGGGTCAACCTACCGATAGGGCGAAACCCAAAATTACATAGCAGGGGGGGACACCGGTTTCCATTTGGGGCAATACGAAGTATCGAGTACCTCTCCACGCCGTACGGACGCCAATCACAGCTTCTTGATCGACGGGTAGGTGAAGTAAGCCGTGCCGAAGGAGTGGCTGACAGTAGCAGAGCGTCTGAGCTGGCGGATGACGCAGCAGGGAGAAGCCTATTCGATACGATGGTCTCTTCTTCCTTGGCCGCAGCTTGGCATAGCCAAAGTCGTCCGCCTTCTCAAATTGGGGTGCTCTGAAACAGTCGACCAGCGGAATCGCAAGCTCCGTCGCCGCGGGCTGTGCCCCTGCCCGCTGCTTCTTTACGATGAACCATAATGACAGACTGGATCGCGATAGAAATATACGCCGCTACGATGCTGTTCAGGGCCCCGCGCTAACGCGGGACAGACAGATACAGGGCTGGGACAGGTGCCAATCGGCTGAATTGCCAAGCCTGCACGAACCAGCGACGGGCTATCGCGGACGCAACTTATGTACCCAAATGGTCTAGTTCCAGGTGGCTTCAGCAGGGCTCCAAAGCCCGGTCCTCAGTAAGGCTGGGAAGGACAAACATTAGTAGCATCATGGTCTGCCGCCGTGAGTGGCTATGCTGTAGGAACCTAGCCCCGAGGAAGACGCCTTAGCCCCTTGCACCCGCATTCCAGCCCAGGAGTCGTTGGCGAGTGGTTGTACGGGGATGCTTGCCGTGCCGTGGCATAGGGTTATTTATGGTGGAGGGGGATATGAGCGGCTGAAATCCGAGTGTCTGGGTGCCTGGTGGAAAGGAAAACCCCCCCGTCTTCGAGTGCCTACGATGGCGGGGATGAAGGGGGCACAGTACTCATACAAGCCAGGGGCTGACGCGAGCAGTATACAAATCTAAGGGACTGTTCCCTCGGCCCGCCTCGCCTACCTTTCCTCGTCACTTTCCCGCGCCTCTTTATTCACCCAGCCGCTTAATGTAGCAACCCACGATGACCTGCAGCACCAGCAGCGACACCGGTAGCAACATCCCGTCCCCCCACCCGTCATCATCGACCTCGCCCACCCCGGTGGGGCCGAAAACGACGACGGCGACGGCGACGACGGCGATGCCCAACTCGCGGACGGCACAGCACAAAAGGCGATCACACAAAAAGTCTCGTCACGGGTGCGGGAGCTGCAAGAGGTTTCATGTCAAGGTACGCCGACTCGCACGCCCGGAGGTCCCCACTCTTCTTCCCAGCCTCCGGTGCCGACTGACGCCCAACCGCAGTGCGACGAGTCGGGCCCGCCGTGCGGGAACTGCATCCTTCGCCAAGCCCCGTGTGTCTATCCGTTGGCCAAGACCGCCCGGGTCGGCCCGATCGCCCTGGCCAAGTCCAGGGGCAGCAGCGGCGGCGGCAGCGGCGGCGAGGGCTGGGCGCCGGTGGCAGCGCCGTCCCGGGGCCTGTTGCCCGGCGGCGGGGATGAGGACAGGCGGCTCGAGCTGGAGCTGATGCACAGATGGACCGTGCGGACATACGCAGGCTTCGTCTCCATCGCCGACGACGTGTTCTACGCGAGCATGGTGGTGCCGCGGGCCGCCCTCGTGCACGAAGCCCTACTGGCCGGCCTCATGACGTGCGCCGCCGTCGACCTGGCCACGACGGCGTCCGACGCGCCACGCGAGCTGGCCTACGCGCGCCACGCCGCGCGCCAGGTGAGCAGTACCCGGTCTTCTTTATTACCTTCTCCAGCACGGATCCCTCCCGTAGTACTCCCGCCACGCTTTCTTTCTGGCCCTCTGGCCTGAGGATGCTCCGAGAACCACTCCACGGACACCTACATGGTAATTTAGCAGTTTGCTGACTCCCGACGACGGCAGTACGCGCGCGCGAGCGCCGCCCTGGTGGCCGCCTGCCGCCGCATCACGCCCGCCAACCACCACGTGCTCATCTACGTCGGCGTGCTGTTCACCGTTTACCACATCGCCTTCGCCCAGATCGGCCGCCGCAGCGGCGCCGCCGGCCCCGGCCAGCCCGGCCTCCTGCCCCGGCTCGGCGGTGTTTTCAACCTCCTCTGCAGCAACGCCGCCCTTGCCCGCCGCCACTGGGCCTGGATCTGGGACAGCCCCTTTCCCATGCGCAGCCACCTGCGCCAGGCCGCCGACCGCGCCCCCCTCGCCGCCCTCGACCCCGCCGTCCGCGCCGCCTGCGCCCGCCTGCACGCCCTCAACCGCGCGCTCCACGGCGGCGGCGGCGATGGCGATGACGCCAGCCGCGCCCCCCACCCGCCAGTGCCCGACCCGATCCGCCGGGGCAGCTGCGCCGCCGACACCCCGTCCCTCGAAGCCGCGGTCGAGGCGACCGTCTTCTGCCTGCCGGTGGCCGCGGCCGACGGGGCGGCACCGCCGGCCGCGAGCCTCGACCCGCCCACCTACCTCTTTTACCGCCACGCCGTCGCCGTTCTCGAGAGTCTCTTCGCCGAGGAGGCGCGTGGTGCCCTCCGGGGCGCCAGCCTCGCCTTTCCGACCATGGTGCGGAAGCACCCGACGGCAGGCGTGCGCCGCTCCGAGCCCCTGGAGCTCCTCGTGCTGATGCACTGGGGCGTGTTACTGCAGATGGAGGCCGCCTATTACTGGTGGGTGGGCGAGTCCGGGAGGATGCTCGTGGCCGAATGTTGCGACGCCTTCGAGTGGGAGCCCGACTGTATCGCGAGCGTTGCCTGGGCACGCCGGCAGGTTGGCTTGCCCGACGCCCCCGTCCCGTCCCCCATATTATCCTGACTATCACGCCCCGTGCTGGCCACTTTCGTATCGAAAAGACAGTTTGACCATTGGAGCCGTGAAACAGTTTATATAATACCTCAAATAATATGCAACAATACTGCGTGTCAAGTGCGGGACCCGCCGTTTTTGAGCAACCCCTGATCCGTATTGTGATAAGAGGGTATCTGCCATAGCGCCCCATCTTTTCGAGAACTTCGACGCCATGTCCCCAAACGCCGGTGAATAAAAAATGAACCCCCTATCCTTTGTAAGAGATGGTCCCTTTCTAGTGCTGAACGCCCAGTGGTACGCAAACTCCCCTGGCCCCTTTTCGTCCATGTCATTACGTCGTGGGCCAGTGCCTGGTCATATAGCTCGTCTTCGCTGCTTCATCTTTCTGCCGCCGCCGCCATTAGCCTGATCTTTCGTCGTCCGAGCCGACTTCGCAAATCGTGACGGTCGTTGGTTGCTTTGGTGCTTCACCCGTCTCCTCGGAGAGATCCTCGTTCCTGACTCGCTCCACCCAAAAGCACTGCACGGTTCCGATGGCAGCCACAAAGACACTGCCGTACCAAGCCAGCACGGTGCAATCAGCTCTACTGCCGACGGCGTACAGGTAGCCAGCGATTGGTGGTGCCACCATGCGGCAGGCTGCGCCAGCGCTGGCCGCGAACCCATTGACTTTGCCAAGGATGGTGGAGCATGGCGTCGCCTCCTTGATAAGGATGAGAAGGACCGGGTACTGGATGATGGACAGGATGTTTCGTACCGCCAGGCAGGCGTAGATGACCGGGAAAAGGAGGTTTTGCGGAATATGGACCAGCATCGGCATGAGTAGGTACGTGATTGGCTGTAAGGCAGTCGTCATAACGAAGAGCCTGGCCACGCCCAGTCGAGCAGCGGCGATGGGAAAGATGACGGCCTGCACCAGGAGGGCAATTGCACCGTCAACGGCGAGAATCATCCCAACCGACTGTATTGAGAGGCCGAGACCGCCTGGAGAATAGAAAGGGTTAAAGGAGAAGAGCGCGGCGTAGGCGGTGGAAGGCCGCGCAACGGCCCGGGCGTCTTCGAAGTAGATGGGCAACAGGTGGTCGTACGACATCGAATGGTACGTGAAGATGGACAGGGCCACAATGAGGGCCATGATTCGCTTGGTGAAGATGGTCTGCTGGGCGGCGTCTTTCTTGGCGTCCTCCTGGACGGGCGTGTTCGGGCGGATCTCGACACTTCTCCTGATGGTTCCATATGTCTCGGAGCGCAAATCCACCGCGGGCTGCTTGATGGCGTCTGAAGTCTCGAACAGGGGTGTCTCGTCCGAGACGTACGTATCACTCGGGAGCATAACATGGGGGATCATGTCGGGATGCGTTTCCTCCAGAAGGAAGAAGCCAAGGACGATGCTTAGAAGCAGTAGAGCGGCGCAAATGAGGTTGGGAAGCAGGTACGGGTACTTCGTGAACAAGCTCTCTCGGGGAAACAAGGCGGGATACGACTTGTGGGGGTCGGCGAACAGACCGCCGATCGAGGGTCCAACGATGGTACCGATGCTCCAAACGAACGGCATAACCGAGTATGCGCGGGCTACACAATCAGTATGGTAAAGAAGGAGTCTTAAAGCTGCGAAAGATGGATTTTTTGCTCAATCACTTACGCTCGTGAGACTTGTGGGTACACAGCTCGGCCACCATGGTCTGGATGACGCCAATATTGCCATTCAGCATACCACCGAGGGCTCGGGCGACGAGTGCGACCCAGATGTTCTGGGCGAAGCCCACCATGACGAGGCTGAACATGGTTCCGATGCAACCCAGCAGGAGAACAGGCTTGCGGCCGATGCGGTCCGAGAGACTTCCCCAGAACATGCCTGTGGCGGCCTCGGTCAGGGAGAAGGCCGAGATGAGCAGGCCGGCGTAGAAGGTGGCATCCTCCTCGCTTCCGACCTGGAAGTGCTTGACGAGCGACCAGGCATAGGGGAAGATGGAAGTGAGCGCAATGGGCTCAGCGAGGCGGACGATGGCTGTGTAAGGGATATCAGCGAGGCTCCGCAGGTGCATATGCCAGGTACTTATGAGTGTATGTGTGTGTATTTGTATCCAGACGCAAAAGGGGGTTGGGGGATTGCAGACTTACCGAGCACAAAAAGTTGGGTGGCCGGGAAGGCGTCCGGGTTTCGGGGAGATCTCTGTCTTGTTAGGAACATTGCTTCGCGTCTTGGTCAAAGTCTTACGACGACTAGCACAACACACGAGATGGCTTCAAATAGCTTGTTGGTGAAGGTATATCTCTTGTGTGTGTGTGTGTGTGTGTGTGTATGTGTTGTGGGCGGCAGAGAGGGCCTTTTGTCCTCGTCGGCACACAAAGCGCTTGCTGTGTGCCCGCGGCGAAGGTTTGGGAGGCTGCAGGCGCGACGTAAGGACGAGGCGATCGAAAAGGGGGCGCGATGAGCAGGTGACGACGATGCCAAAAAGAAAAGAAGGTTACGGTAGACAGGACATGCGTAAGGATAGCATGGGAGGGAGAAAAAAATAAAGAGAAGCCGGCAGCGGTCTGGGGAAGGGAGAGAAGTCACAGTGGGTTGAGGGTTACTAAAAAGAGAGAGTGAGGTAGTTCGAGAGGTTTAGGCGGCGGCATGTGGGGCGTGTTCGAGTGTTTGAGTTGTGAAGCGGGTCCCATGTTGGGACACTACTACGTACCAAATCGCTCCGACGGGAGGTCCTAGGGCGCATTCATCCAAGAGGCTACCTAGGCTCGCTAGGCCAGGTAGCCAGGCTTTTTACGGGGGGGGGGGGGGGGGGGGCGAGGGGCCGGGCGGGTTCTATTGTAAGGTACCCGGAGGTTTGTTCATAGGACGGGACAGGGATCCATTTCCCTACAGGTACGTTCTAGTGTCCATTGGCAACTACAACTAGAGAGAGTGGGACAGTGGCTAGGGAACCTTGACGTGCACCGTCTTGAGGGCCGCCCACCACAAGCCAGCGCACCCTGAAATCTGCCAGTCATCCATCCCTGGCCATTCATCCAACTCTCCAGCCGACCGGGTAGATTTTCATCGTGAGCAGCCATAGCTCTACTACCTTGATATGAACCGCGGCCGTCGGGCAACGGCCCGCGATGGTCGGCCGGCTCCCGCTGGTTTCACGGCAGTGACTCCGAGTGCCGCGCCGTCTGCCGTTCGATCTCCTGTCCATTCGTATGTCGTATTCATTGGAGGCACCCATGTACGGCTTAAGTCAAGCACATACATACATATGTACCTACCCTCCCACTCCTATGGCCCGAGGTGGATGGATCGCTACGTGTGCACTCCGTGTTTCTGAACCCGTATGGATCGCCACCACACACGCCATCCCCGTGGTACGCGCCCCCCATGGCGTCGATCCCTCATGGCCGTCCGCCTCACCAACGGCTAGGTATGTACGCCCCGGATGCAAGAGGCATCACGCAAGGACCGGCGGCGGTTGGGGGACACGCCCAGTGCACGCAATACGACCTCATCGAGCGATGGGCCTGCATACGGCCTGCTGTCGGGGCCGCCGTTACTTTGCACCTCACGGCGCCATCGGTGTGCGTGCTTGTACCTAAACAACTGCCGGCCGCCCCTCGACCTGCATTGGAACGCGCAGTCCATCTGCCAAATTACTGCGCAGCTGCGCACCACGATGCGTGTCGCGCGACATACATACATACACCCCTACATAAGAATGCATGGATGGCCATGGCACGGCATATTCGCTGCGGCAGGCCAGTAATGGATGAATGGCAACACAGGAGGGAGGTACTGGGTCAGGGAGGCGGTCAAGCCAAAGTCATCCTGATCTGATCTGATCCATTGGTAGCGGCGGTCGCCCCCGGCCCGACGCTGCATGGCCCGGTTAGAGGCCCCGGTGCCAGAAGAGGACAGTAAGATTGTCACTGTACGCAGTATGTGCCGAGCCAGGATTCCCGCCCCGTTCCATTCCATGCATCCAGTCCCTGTTCGTTTCCATATTGTCGTTGTTGATACCGGCTCCATGTGGAATGGGAACTAACGCGCCGTAGAAAGGACCCAACGCTTCCACAAATTTCGGACACGCAGCTCCTCGTTTGCACGCACCCAATTGGCGTCGTCGGTGCCCCACCACCGCTCTTATTGGCCACGACTCGTGATTCTACCCCAATCCGGACATGACAGGACGCGCTAGTGTTGCCTTTGGCCGCCGTGTCTAGGCTGTTTGCCTCCTTGTTTTCCTGGATGGGTGTCACCGTCTAGGGCCTGGCCGCTCTGTGAGAGCCCCCCGGGTTCTTTTGCCCCTCCCCCGGCCGAGGCCCTTCCATGCACCTGCAGCTCGTGGAGGCGACAGAAACGAAGCACGGCGAAACGAGGCCGCACGCCGCTCCAACAGCTGTTATCCAAGTTAGGTAATTCTCCGTCGCCCACGCCCGCCCAGAATATGCCCGCTCCGAGTCGGCAATCGTCTGATGAAGCGCGTCGTCTCATGGTAGGCCCGCTTGGCCCGCCTCCCCTGGGCTTATCTGCCGCCGGGGTAGGTACGCAGTATTGCGCGTGCATGGATTTTCCTACCTCCCGGCGCAGGGTCCTTCCGTGCCCGTCCGGCCAGCTCTTCACATGCTCCTGGTCTTGATGATTGCTTCCGCGACCTGCATATCACGCCGTCGGCAGGGGTGTAGCACTGCGCTGCGGTGAGGACGGAGCCGTCGCAGACGGTTGGCCGTCCCGACGGCTTGGTCGTCATATCTTCGGACGTCCTAGGAGATGCTGCCCTGAGCACGCGACTGACCACGGCGGCTTGTTGATACAAGGAAAAAGGGAAAAGACCCCTCCCCAATGGAATCAAGAGGGCCCACAGATCGGATTTCTGCCCTTTCCCCCCTGGCCCGCCGACAACGGTTCGACAAGCCACCCTGGCAATCCACACGAGTGAGGTACCTAACGTAGCGAGACGCCCCAATGAGCGCTGGCTACGTACTGCCCCCCGCGTGGCAGCCGCGCCGTCGCGACGATTCAGGCGGCTCTAGCGGGAGACCAGCATGGATTACCGGGCCATGATTCAGGGCACCACCGCACTGGGAGGGACGCGCACCGCTGCCGCTGCGGTTATTTATTTGTTCTGTTTTTCTGTTATGCCTCCCGCTCTCATTCTGTGCGGCCACGCAGGGACTGGTGCTTCCGACTCCCGCCGAGTCCACGTCATTGTGACAGCCGCTTAGTCCCCCCGGCTCTTTCCCTGACATTCCCCAGTGCGCGGTCTGCTTTTTATCAGCTGCTGGAACGCTAACATGTCGTGTGTCCACGGATATGTATTTCTCGCAACTACGCGATGCGCCCTCGCCGACTCTAACACCTCAGCTCGCTCCCTCTGTTTCCCGGCTACTGAGGTACACAAAGGGAGCGCCTCGGCATCCCGGATTGGATTGCCGTGGGTCGATGAGAGGGAGACCGGGGCACCGGGGCCCATCCGCGGGCGTTCCACCCACGGGTCCCTGTTCAAGCACCATAGGTACCATCCACCACGGCGGACGGGTACAGTTGTACGTTATGTTAGGTACACGTGCCTCTGGGGAATGCCACTGGGGCGGCAACTTGGCGGGTGTGGTGCTCCCGATAACCGCTAGCTGCAGCGGGCCGAGATCCCAGCGTCCACCATCAACGTCTCGTCGAGGGCGCTCGGCAATGCAACGCTGCTTTTTCTTCCCCCAAACCCCCGTCTCGTCTACCACGGAGCCTACGATGCCTCGGGCCCAGCAGTCTCGCTGATCACCGTTCATGGAAAGCGACATGTCATCTTGGCCCGGCAGACCCTACAGACAAAAGAAAACCTTGCACACGTCGTCTACGGTTCCACCCTCGACCTCTCAAGCGAGACACGGCCGCCGGGGCTGATGCTGACCTGCCGGGTAACCCACACGGCAAGCACGGCTTGTATGGATTGCGTCGGAGGCGTCCGCAAGCTTTTTGCTTCCTCATACACACGGACAGTAGTCTTTCTCAGCCCGTTCCTACTCCCTCAACCAATGACGGTGATGACTTTTGTTCCCGAGGACCAACGGCACGCTGCACAGCGAGCTCCCGTCTTCAGCCACTCAGGAGCAACTGGCACCCGTTAATCCAACCCCAGCATGATCTGTACTCTGGTCGGCAGGATGTGGCACTACCATCATACACGCCTGGATATATGCAGCCATGGCGGGACTATCGAGCTGAGCTCACGGGCTATCGCTGTCGTGCAACCCAAGCACAACAAGTAATATGCTGTACCATTGCCATTAGAAGTTTTTCGTGCTACCCAACCGCGCGAAATCACATGTTGCGCCGTGGGCCGCCATAGCCCTGTCGACATTGGCCTCACTTTGCCCACCAATCGCCACGGTGGTGAGAAGAACAGTAAGATACAATACCACTGACACAGTAAACTAGGGAACATGCATCTGCCTCATCCTATCCCTCAATACTGCCGCCTCCAGCCCGAACAGGCCCTCCGAAGCAAGCCGGCCACCATTCTACCGGCATCTACCTGCAGCCTAACTCAGGTCCAACGGGGTCTCTCGCTCGTCAAGCGAGATGCCGATCGAAGCGAGTCTCATCCTCAACCCGCCGGCTGTCATGTTCATTTGCTTCGGGGCAGCGGGCATCCGTTTTCCGGCTCGGGCGGTAACCCCGCCGGTTGAGTTTGGGCAGCCTTGCTAGGGTGAGCCATCGGCCGAATATCTGGCTTGTCCTGCTTCCGAGGTTTCTTCCGCAATCAGCCTCTGTGCTGGACCGCTCCTCGATTGTCTCCCAATGCGCAGAGGTAGGGGGAGGCCCCTTTCCCCGACTATACGGTACAAAATTTTGGCAAGGTTGGTCTTCCTTAGCTCCATCTCCAGGGCCGCGCCGTAATATGGCGCCAATACAAATGTCCCGCCCGAGAGGTATATAAGTTTTCCAGTCCGTACATGAGCGAGCCTGCCAAGCAAATTGAAGAGCGCTCGCATAGCAGGCTCTCGTAGTGAAACCCGGGCAGTAAGGCTGGGTGGCTTCCTCCCTCCGAATTACTCCCTTTCCCGCGTAGGGTGCCAGTGGTAAGTACGCGGTCAGGGCGGCCGTTCGAACAAGCCCCAGGCGGATTCGTTTGTGGAAGCACGGCTTCTATTAAATTCCATATCCCAATATGCGCGCTCCCTTTTACGTGGTTCTAAAAAAAGCCGACCCGGTTACAATTCGTGGTGGCCAGATGGTGTGTCGAATTTGCCAATTATTCATCCATACATCAGCCACCGTGGCTCGTCCAGCCTGGCTGGGCAACGGACGTACGCATTTAAAACATGGATAGATGGCAGGCAAGCGCGAAGGCCCGGGCGAAACATCTATCAGTGCTGTCTAACCTGCTGGCTTTTGGGCTCGCCGTGGTGTAACCGTCGGGGCCGTGGGATGCTTTAGCTGGAATACTCCATCCGGCCGTCACCAATGACGGCCCAGAACTCCTCGACGAGCTCCCTCTGGCCGCTCGGGGCGCCGCGCACAGCAAGGTACTACCATCGTCCAAGGTCAGTGATTCTCTGCAACAGGAGTTTGTGGAGCTGGTATCGGAGCACTTTCAGGCCGGAACGCCAGAAAAGAAAGCGTGGCGGGAGTGGGACCGGATTGGGTTCGTGCTGAAACGGGTAATCAAGGACACCGGAGGTTGCTCACCTTGCGCTCGTCCACATGCGGCTCCCAGACGCCGGGGTTCCCGCCGGCCATGAGGCCGCCGGCCTCGGCGAGGATGACCCAGCCGGCGCAGACGTCCCAGGCCCAACAGCCACCCTCCCAGTAGGCGTCGAGCTGACCGGCGGCGACGGCGCACAGGTTCAGGGCGGCGCTGCCGAGGCTGCGCAGGCCGTGGGCCATGGCGCCGCCCTCGGCGGGGCTGGCGCAGAGGCGGCGGAAGACGTCCATCTTGACGGCGTAGTTGGGGCCGTCGCGGCTGCTGCCGACCTCGACGGCGAGCAGGGCGCGCGGCAGGCCGGCGAGGGGCTCGGGGCGCGCGGCAAGGGGCAGGCGCCGGCGCCTACCGGCGCCGCCCTCGAGGCCCCAGGCGGCGCCGAGCGTCTGGTAGGCGCCGGCGCCGCGCACGGCGCTGTACAGGCAGTCCTGGTAGGGGTTGTAGACGACGCCGACGACGGGGCGGCGGCCGACGGCGAGGCCGAGGCTGATGCAGGCAGCCGGGAAGCCGTGTACGAAGTTGGTGGTGCCGTCGATAGGGTCCACGACAAACGTCGGCGCCGCCGTCAGCTGCTGGCCCGGCGCGTACGTCTCCTCGCCCATGAAGTCGAAATCCGGGTACCGCGCCCGCAGCTGCGACGATACGAGCGCCTCCACCGCCTTGTCCGTCTCCGTCACGATGTCGGCGGCTGGTTACCCCCCCCCAACCCCCGACGGCGTCAGTCCGGGCTCACTAACGGCGGAACCCCCCCGGGTGCGGGACGGCTTGGCCCCCTTCCTCCCCTCCTCGTCTCCCCCGCGCGGCACGCCGAGACCGGGCGATTTCTTCGAGGACGATGGTGGTAGTGGTGGTGACGGAGCGGGATGGACTTACAGTTGAGCTTGGTGCCCTGGTCAATGTCGCTTGGGTTCGCCGCCAAGATCATGCGGCCGGCCTCGCGGGCCACCGAGATCATGGTGTCCTGGATTTCCTGTAAGTCGAGATCTGCCGCCATGTTTGCCGAGGTCGACTCCTATTGCGCGGCTGGTATGTCTGGATATCCGGGTGCCTAGGGGACGGATATGCTTGCTTGCTGTGTAAGTAAGAGCTGACGACGGACGGGCAGATGGCGCTTACGAGGGGCAGAGTTACAATACTGTGTGTACTCGTAGCCCCGAGCTTGAGTGGGGGTGCAGATGTCGTCAGTCCGTGGAGTAATCGGGTACCGGGGCAACCCCTCCATCCCCCACTAACGGGGGTTTTGCCGCAGGTGGGCTGATGGCCGATACGACGACGATTTGACGAGGGATATCCCCAACTTTCTAGCTCATACGCCATGAAATCCATGGACTCTTGGGTATTCAACAGGGCAGCTTTTTATTCCGCAAGCCTTAGTCGACAATGACAGGGTCCGAGAAAACCGAATTGACTCATCATATCAAGTACTTTCGGTAGCCCTCTCCTGATCCCGCGGGTCTTCGTCTGTTCCTCGGCCACGCATGTCGACGGATGCGCCCCGAGCAGACATGTGCTTATAAAGCCCCCCCCCCCCCCCCCCAGGCCATATATCCGAGCAATCGCATGGATCCCTCTGATGCGTCGGCTCTGGCCGTAACAGGGCTCCCCCCGTCCCGGACGCAACCACTATCCCAGCCAATGCGATCCCGGCGGTCCCAGTGCCCCATCATGGCCGGCATATATGCTATGGAGCACCGTGACCAGCTTCAATGGCAATGTGACAAGATAATACGTGGTGTCCCCGTCGCAAATCCCACTCTAGTCAGCATTACATCGGAACCTGCCCCCTGAGAGGGATTTCCTTCGTGGCTGCACTTTGTCCGTCTGTCACCTTTGCCGGAGCCACATCACAGCCGGTCGCTCTAGCTACGTCCTCGCCATGCGCACCGGCCCAAATTGAGCGCCAAACTTCGTCCGAGTACCCCTGGCGAACCCCCCGAACTGGCTCGCTGACCCGTAGCTGTACCCCCGTAACATCGTGGATGGCTTGGTACCTCGAGGACCCGGCCAAAAGTAAACTGTCGAGACGGGGTCGGCGTAAGTCTGGGGGAGATGTCAGAGTGACACGCTTATACCAGCCTTTCGTACTCGGACGTGTTCACCCCTCGTAGCCGCCGCCGTGCCACCCTGCTACTAATCGAGTTGCGTACGAGGGCTCTTGGCTGTTTTGCCGATCCGACACGGCAGCCGTCGGTAGCAGCGAGCGCCACAGGCGGACGCTACTGGTTTGGCGAGGTGTATCGAGGCGCCACCGCCACGGCGCAATGCGAGTATGTTGAGAGAGAAAAGGGCAAGGTTGAGGGTTTACATCGTGTATACGATAACCTTGTGACCACCCGTGGGGTCGTATCGTTCCGGAATCCTGGGCGGCCCTGTCTGTCAGCACTCACAGTAAAACTTGACTCTTGTAATCACTTATTTGCTGTGCCCCGGCACGCTGCGTTCCAGGCGAGAGTGACGACGTGGAACAGCAGGTTCGACATCAGAACCATCAAATACATAGAAACTAACTATGCATCGCCTTCTGCCATCTTGTAATTATGGCAAGCCAACGCCTCAAACTCCTCGGAGACACGCCATGCATGGCGTCGGCGCGTCGTCGCCGCAGCGTTCCAACGCTGGCGCCCATATCGGCCAACGACCAGAGCCTGGCCGTTCTTCCCCCTCCGTCCGGGTGGTTGCAACGTATTACATGTTCTCCCTAAAAACAGATCGTCGCTCGGTCGGACTGTCGCTGGCCGGGCCCGATCCGGCGGACTTGACGCCGGCCTTCGTGTCGATGGGGCGCGGGCTGACGCCCCGGAGGCTGATGTTGCTCGGCTCGGCGCCGTTGTCGTCGAAGGGGTTCGCGGGGCGGCCCCGGTCGCCCCCCTGGCTAGGGAAGCCCAGGCTGTCGCGGTCGCGGTCGCGCGAACGGCCGCGGGGCTCGTGCTCGTGATCGTGCGCGGGCGCGCCGGGCGTGGCGGCCAGGTTCATGGGGTAGCCGCCGCCGGCGTACGGGTCGTTGCGCATGCCCGGCTCCTGCTCCTCGTAGTAGCCGCCCGGGCCGTAGCTATCGGCCTCGTGGCCGACGCGGGCATCCCAAGCGTCGTCGGGGTCGAGGGGCCCGAAGCCGCGGGTGCCGCGCCCGCCCGAGCCTTGCAGCGGCTGCTCGTAGGCGCCGGCGGCGGAGCGGTCG
Organism: Nigrospora sphaerica; assembly: GCA_018287875.1. NCBI lineage: Eukaryota > Fungi > Ascomycota > Sordariomycetes > Amphisphaeriales > Apiosporaceae > Nigrospora > Nigrospora sphaerica. The sequence continues at coordinate 6,521,925 of JAGVVL010000002.1, forward strand.
TTGCGGCTGCGCAGCTTGTCGTTGAACCAGCCGCGGATGCCGCCGGGTGCCGGCGCGGGCGCGCCGTACGACGAGGACTCGGAGCGGGCGAACGGATTGTAGGACGAGATGGCGGGCGCAGGGAGCTGTGGGGGAGGGGGCGGATCAGTGGGAATTCGTCGTCGCAGGCTGGCTGTCCGTCACCACCAGCAGGCAACGACAACGGGTGCTCAGGCGCATCGGGGGAGAATTGTGTATGAGCAGGGACCGAGGGTCCTGCCCAAGCATCGCGGGTCTGGGGGAGGAGCGCGGGTGAAAAAGAGAGCTGGTACGTACACCTAATCGCCGGGCCCTAAGCTGTGTGAAGATGAACCATCCTACTGCGCCGGCTGCGAGCAGCACAATGAGGATGATGAAGAAAATACTAACACCGTTCATCTCGGCCAGCTACGTCGGCGGTCCGGGGGGTGGTTGTGGGTGTTTGGGTTGAGGTTCTCGCATGCGACCGAGGGGGCCGGAGGAAAGAGAGAACTGCCCAGAATAGTATTCCGAAGCAAAAACCAGCACCGGGGTGTCCGTGGCCCGTCAACGAAGACACGTTCAGGTGAGACCTCGCGGGGTTGTGATGGACAAAGATCAGCCCGAAGGGACGACGGGTTTCGCGAGGCGGGAAGCTGGAGGGTTGGAACGTGTGCTTGGCTGGGCTGCTGGGGGGGGGGGGTGGTGGGGGGGCGGTTGGGAGACTGGACCGATTGTGACGGACCGGGTACGATCAATTGCCCTGCTGGTTTCAAAGGGGGCTGCAAACAGCATGGGATGGGATTTGGGGGACCTGACTTAGGTGCCAAGGTACGTATGGAAAGTAAACCCCCCCGTCTCCAGACTGGGCAGCAAAAATGCACGCTGGCTGGACCCTAAAACTAATAAAGTATACTACGAGGTACGCGGCAAGCCTCCAGCCGAGTTGGGGAGGTGGGGGGCGAACCCCGGGGCCTCCCGTCAGATACGGGAATCGTGATGAGACGAGTGCCCGGCTGGAAACCTGGGGGGGTATACTTTCCACTGTACCTCACTCTCGGGACTTCTTTCGTCCCAGAAATAGGCCTGCGTTTCTTGAAAACCCAATCATCTATGTTTCGGTGAGCCCAGGCGATTCAAACCCCACCGGCCGAGCGGAGCATTGGACCGGCGCCCAAAAGGTCCATGGGTCTACCTGGATACAGGAACCATCTCAATTATCCGTTCTCAGTGCTAGGGTAGATCCCATGATAGCACCCCGGATACCTCGTATTAGGAGGCAGCCCGAGTCAACACACGGCCATTCACCCCAATTCATACGAAAAGAGGTGGGTTTGGAGTATACGCCGAGGTAGCCTCGGTTGATTGCCAGACTGCCACGGTATTCCCACCGCACGCGAGAATACTGCCTAGAACAGATAATGTCACCACCTCCACCACCTGGCCTGATCTCCAGGCCCAGCTTTCCTGGCTACGATGTACGGTCAGTCTCTGCGTCGTCCAACCTTCGACTGGGCGTCCGCAGACCACCCCTTACGCGACCCAGCTACCAACGTTACACTTCGCTGCAAAGTGCTTAAGCCTTAGCGCATGTCTCACTTATCGCCACCATGTCGGCCGAGCGCCACACGTCTGACCAAGCGAGCCGGCCGACAGTGCGCACCAGCAGCTCTCAAAGCCTTGGCCTGGGGACCGCCGCGCCTGTATCTGATACTGTACCGTGACATCACGTACATCGCACCTTCAGGTGCCTACCCGAGGTAGTCAACAGCTGCAGCAGGGCGTGGCTCCTTCCGAGCCCGCGCCGAGACCACGAGGAAGCGCTGCGGCCCGAGAAAAGAACAAATGGGCAACTAAGACTAACAAGGTACGGTGTTTTGAACCTTCGTCACCATCCAGTCCATCATGCAAAGCACTGCTCCCAGTGCCCACCAGCTCGGGCAAAGCTCAGACTGTCGACAAACTTGCTCAGCTCGCAGCGCCCTAGCACGTCCGCACCGCAGTCCTGCAATGGAACCACCCTGTCATTCACCAGCACCCGCACCAGCTCATCGTCCGAGCCTTCGCACTGCATCTTCTCAACGTACATTCTCGCGGCGAAGGGGACCGTCCAGCTGGCGGCGTAGCCATTGGTGTCCTTGGGAGAGGCCTTGGTGGTGTTGGAAAGGGGCTCGGTGGCATTGTAAAGGCCCAGCGCTGCCATGACACCCACCATGTCGTTGTCGTGGCTAAAATCGGCGTACAGGGTCTTGCCCAGGGGAAACGTCTTGTCCGAGCCGTCCAGCGTCGAGTTGGTGGTCGTCTCGTCCACCACCGGTCGCCCCGTCAGCCGTGCCACAAGCTCGTTAACAAAGCCCACTCCTTGGCTGGGTCCGAGAGGGTTTCCGTTGCCGTACCCATACCACTTCCCCAGAGACTGGAAGTAGTCGTAGCTGTGCCACTCGTCCCGAGTGAACAGGTCACAGAACGGCGAGAGCCGTCCGTTAGGGTCGGCAACCGTGTTGAACGGGCAGAGGTCCATGAAGTAGACAACATCGGGCAGGGTCAAGTTGGCGCCCGGGAGGTTACGGTTTAGTTTCTCGGCGATGGGAGGCGCAAATATGTCCAACCAAGTCCTTTGGGCCTCGCTCCCCACCTCCGAGGCGGGTCCGTCCTCAAACGCCTTGCAGTTCCCATGGCTCAGCGTGTTGTTAACGCCGGCGTCTTCGGGAATCACCAGGACTCGATAAGGATAGGCGTCCGGCGCGTGTGCTTGGCTGTCCGCGCGGCGTGTTTCGTGAAATCCTTGAGTCCAGTTGAGTGCCGACTCTACCACGCGGTTCTGCCCAGCAGACCGCACATACGGTGAATGCTCTCGCGTCAGATGGCGGTATCGCTTGTAGAACTTGATGCCCGAGTTGACCATCTGCCGCTGGCCAAACAGGGAGAGCTCGTCGGCGCCGAGCGTGTATTGGTAGTTCTTGATGAACTCGTAGTGCTTACCGTAGTCGCGGACGTTGTCGTGAATGCGTTGAATGATGGCGCTGTAGAGGACTGTCTTGGACGCCGTAGGGTCTCGTGCTCCGTGGCGCGAGAGGACCTGAGCAAAGGTCACGCGGCAGTCCTTGGGCGTGGAGCGGCTGGCGGCCGAAGGCACTGAATAATACGGCGAATACTGACCCCAGGAGTGTGAGATCTCGGGCGCGCACTGGAAGCCATTCTTGGCAGAATCGCAAGAATGGGCCGAGCCCGTTCGCCTGTGGATCTTGGTCAGTGAAGGCCGCTCTAAGTGTGCAACCGGGAGTCAAGAACATACAAGTACCCAATCACGAAGAACAGCGCGGCTGCTATCAGAAAGCCGACCACTGCAAGTTTCTTGAGTGACCGTTTGCGCTCGCCGTCTTTCCAGGCGACGGCTTCCGCTTTTGCGCCCTCGTGCTCGCCGGCATCCGGGAGTGCACTGTATTTGTACGATTTCCGGGACTTGGCCTTGTCAAAGACGTCGGTAATCGCCATGATGGCAAAGCGGCTGGCAAGACCACTCGTGACCATTGCTCGGCCCAAAAATAAAAGAATCCTGCGGCGCTATGCCCTGTCCACACAATCCGACACGGGAAACCCACAGCCAAAGTTGCAGGAGTTTTCCCCCAGCTTGCCGTAGCGATAACCGTATGTATGATTATGTCACGCGGTACGGGAGAGAGAGATGTTGGTGGTCGGATTGGAATGGGTTTCCAAGCGGAAGACTGAAACAGGAGGGGACAGGAGTTATCAAAAGCAGCCGGCGGTGTCCAGATAGGTTAGCGTGTGTTCATACACCACGGAACCTACCAACACACAGTACGCCCGCAGGTTATCCATAATGACACGCGGTTACGGAGAATTGCCCGCACGGGTACCACTAGCTTGGCCTTTAGATCCTGTGGGTTTTTGCGTAGTAGAGGCCAGTACGTAATGCTACCTACAAGTGGGTAGGACTACTGACTTACCACAACTACTGTCCTCGTCTCTGGTTGGTACCTGGGACTTTGTGGTGTCAGGGTGGTCACGGTTGTGCTGACTACCAAATACTATGAGAAGCATCGGGCTCGCCTACTCCTGGGGACGTACCTACTTGGGCCGAGCGGCTTGAAGCGGCGGCTCTACCCACACGCTGGAGTTGCACACCTCTAGCGCCGACTTTAGTTGAGGGACACTGCCTCCAACAGAGTACGGAGTGCCCGTTCGCCACCTACTACCCATATACTTAGTCCACTACAAAGCCCGGGGAGTACAGTCGTCAGCCGAGAGAACCATGTAGGCACTTATCTATCGCCTTGTACATCGGCGTAGAATCTTTCGTTGAGATCGTACGCGCACTAGGAGCTGATAAACGAAGGCACCGGCTACCCTCTAGATACTCGCATGGAATTTAGACCCTGCCTTCAAGTGCATGGGCCTGTCGGCGCAGGCCCCCAAGGTCGCCGTGTTGATCGTACACGCTCCGGGGACTGGTCAAGTCGTCGCGCCTCCGGGTGGTCGAGGGCATCGTACTACCTCTACGTGTCTGTACTCAGTGCCAACCCTCACCTACAGCCCAGCCCCCCCCCCCGGGTTGTTAGGTAATAGCGGAAGAAGTTTTACCGTCTTTGCCCAATGAAAAGAGGCGGGTGAGACGCTGCCACGCGGACGCGCGAGAGCGACTGGGCAGCCGTGTCCCTAAGTTATGACGTCACCCGATGACCTAGCAGAACCCTTACCCGCTCACCCTCGCATCATGCTGCAGGTGTTTCGCATCCCGTCGTCAAATGACAGGAGACGATCTCTCGGCTCGATGATGCCATGCCACAGTTCCGACGCAATGGCCCCGGATTTGGGCACCTCTCGATCTGTTCAGGTCGCGTATATATGTGACCCGTACCCACCGCACACCACCTCCGCTGCATGACATATGTACCGAGCAAGTATGCATTGAATGTTCTAAGATCTCTGTATCTGGCCCCAATTTTGATATCTCGATATCTAGCATCAAGTCTAAGATCTCCGTACCTGGCGACGAGTTACACCAACCATACCCTTAATTTACAGATCGCACGCACCACCGGCTTAGGCTGAACCCATTGCTCCTTCATCACCATCACGCCGGCCGGGACCGTTTCCAGCTGCTCAAAGCCTCGACTGATACAGTTGTCTCGACGTCTCATTCCGCAAACTCGCCTGCCCATGGATCTCTTCCGCACAAAAGACCCCGAGTCCCGGGAGAGACGAAAAGAACTCGAGAAGAAGGCCGGGTGTGGCTACAAGGAACCGCTACTGCTCGCCGCCATCGGCATAGGCCTCGTTTGGAATATCGAAAACCAAGTAAGCAAGTATAACGAACAGAAAGATGCCGAGGCGAAACGCGACAGCGACCGTTTGGAACGCCAACGGCGGAGGAAGGAGGATGACCTGCGTCGCCAGGGGCAGCGGTCGACAGATTCAGCCCGCGCATCACTACCCGGGAGCCGCCGGAGCGACCGAGACCGAGAGGCTCGCCGCCGGAGCTCCAGCCGATACGTGGACGACGGCTACCGGCGAGACGTGAGCAGGCATCCAGAAGACCGCTACCGTCGGGATTCCAGCCGCCACCCGGACGAAGGCTACCGCTTGGAGGGCTCCGGAGAACGACGCATGGATGACTACGGACGCGGTTATTCTCCGGAGGAGTATCGCGGTTACCGGGATCAGTACCGCGACCACCACAACGACTATCGCTACGAAGAGCGTCGGGATGGGAGTGTCCGTCGAAGCAGCCGGCGTGACTCGTTTTGACCAATAGGCAGGTGCTCGAATATATCGATTCAGAATGGCGTTGGGCATGCTTGTACATGACGACGGGAGGGAATGCCACGGAGCCGTGCTCGGAATCATTAGTAAAGCGTCATTGCATTTATCATGAGACACGATCCGTTCTCTAACAACATTCTGAACGGCGGGGAGGGCCAATGTCTCCTTGTACCGAATCGAGAGGCTAATATGCATCGAATATGTATAATACCCATTCGCCTGGGTCGCTCGTCTAAGTCTGCAGCGCCTTCTCGGCAGCCTCGACCAAAATCTTGAAGTGCTTCTGTACATGTTCCGCCTCCACGAACGGCGTGCTTGGGCAATGGCGCATGGCAAAAATACCTCCTACAACAGTGCTGGAGAGAAAGATTTGGCCTTCTGCGTTCACCGCATCGTGGCACTTCTTCGTCAGGGCATTGACTTCCTCGAGTCCGACATCCTGTCCTTCGCTCTTGCTCTTCAGCCTGAAGACTGTTAGGGCAAACCGGGGACCGGTGAGAATCTCGAACAAATCGCCCCGGCTCTTGACCAACTCAGCAAACGTTTCTCCCAGGCCCACATGTTTGCGGATGTGCGCCTGCAGGCCCTTGATCCCGTATGACCGGAGAACAAACCAGACCTTCAGGCTGCGGAAGCGCCGTCCGAAGGGTATCTGCCAGTCGCGGTAATCGGTCACAAGGCCGGAGTCGGTGTAATCGTTCCGCAAGATCGCCAGCGTCACACTGAGGGCCTCAATCAGCCAGTGCCGGTTCTTAACAAACAAGACGCTGCAGTCAAAGTTGGTCAGAAGCCACTTGTGCAGGTTCGTGTTAAAGCTGTGGAACTTGTCGAGATATTTGGTCAGGTGCTGATACTCTGGGCAGATGAGGGCCACACCGGCGTAGGCCGCATCGACGTGAACCCAGATTTCGCCCTGCCCAGCAGGGGCTGGCTCGGCCAGGACCGCCGTAATGGATTCGAAATCATCGACGGAGCACGTATCGGTAGTGCCAAGCGTCGCCGTTAGATAGAAGGGCTCCAGACCCTTGGCGCGAAGCTCCTGAATGGTGCCCCGCAGCCCCTCGCCCGTCATCTTGTAACCGTCCTTGGCAAAGACGGGTACGGCGCGGAACCGGACACCGGCAATCATGGCGGCTTTCTTGGTCGCGCTGTGGGTGGCCGTGCTTCCCAATGCTACAAGTTTGCCGCGCCGCTCGGCCATGGCGTCTTCCAACTCCTCGCCGGAAAGGTTGAGATGAGCCGTGGCTTCGCGCAGGTACTTGTCCCGCGCCGCCACCATGACGGTGACGATGGCCTCGGATGCGGTACCGTGGATGACACCACCTCCGTGCGTAGGCCCGGTGGACAAGTAGCACGGAGGCAGAGCAAAGGCGCGAGCCAGCCAGTCCAACACGATCGTCTCCAACTCGGTGACGGCCGGAGAGCAGATCCAGTTGAAAGCTGCCCCGGTAAATGCGGTCGAGTACATCTCGCCCAGCATAGCCGGGAAACTGGACGACGAAGGAAACCAAGCCAAGAAGTTTGGCGATTGCCTAGGACGAATTTGGTCAGTATGGGATATGACAGACACGATCTCGCTGTCATCCGGTGGAGTCGGCTCACCAGTGAGTCAAGCCAGGCACTATCTTGTCTTCGATATCCTTCTGGATATCCGCCCAGGCCTCGCCGTTTTCAGGTGCTTGCTCCGGCAGGAGCTTCTTCAGGTAACCCGGCTCGACATCGGATACGACGCGGCGGTCTTCAATGGTGTCGTAGTATTTGACAACTTGGTCAACTGGTTAGCAGGGTAAGTGATGGGGAATGGTTTACACCAATGCTCACTCTGGTCAATAGACGAGATGGCCGCTTCTCTAAACTCTTCGGAGTCCATCGTGATGGCGCGAGTGGTCGAGAAAATGAGGATACAGTGATTACAAGCGTGCAGCAACTGTGAACGGTGGCGATATAGTGATGACAGCTATTCCAGCTTATCAAACACGTGTGTACCTGCAAATTGCGCTTGTAAATGCAGAAGGCCGCTGTCGGAGTGAAGACAAGGTAATGGGATAAGTGTGGTATGGCGAGGGACTGAAACGGCTGTAAGGGTACTACAATGCCCGTGGGTCGCCGGCTCTTCGCGTGATACGTAGTTCTCTGCTATTTTAAAGAAAGGAAAAAAGGCAACTCGGTAGAGAAGAAACCGGGACGACTCGGTACAAAACAAGCCTGACCATCGGGGGATTTCCGTCCAATTGCCTACAGGAATAAGTACATACTTATCTACTTACAACCTAGGCGGTGCCTGTGGGCTGCTCAGGATCTATTGGATCCCTAATCAAAACGTGGGGCTCGAATGTCTCCGGGAGGGCGTTCAGACGCTGGCCTAACCCGCCACCTCTTGGAATGGACGGCCTTCCGTTCCGGTGACGGAGTTGACCAAATTGTGAGGAGACATCTAGGCGAGGTTTCTTCTTTAACTATATAGGACAGTGTATGGCCCTCCTGTTGCGCGTGGAGCCCGATCATTACATAGGGGGCGGTAGTGGAACGAGGGTATAGAAGCCATGATACTATGGCCGTTTGTGCGAGCTCGGAAGGCCGATACACATCATCAGAGTCACGCCACGGTTATACGGCCCATGCGAGGAACGATCAGACGCACCCACTCCTTCCATAGAGTGAAACGGTACAAAAGGGAGGGGTTGTGCGGGGCAAAACTTCCGATCTGAAGCGGCTTGAGGACAGAATCTGGCATGGCCAGTATTAAGCAGGTGCGATGACGGCGGTCCAACGATAAGATAAGAGTCACCAGGCGCGGGGTGGGCGGAAAATGCATTCATGCCCCGCCTTGAACCCGATCCGGTGCGCCTGGTGCGAAGGATGGAAGCCACAGAACCGTCGCTAGGGTAAAAGTGTGTCAACATATTTTATCTGCTGGTGGCCCGAACACGAAGCGCTCGCCACGAACAACCGGTTATTCCTCGCTCGACACCACCACCGCGATGACTGATGCCACCGAGAACAATGCGGCCGCCTCTGCGGCCGACAAGGTCGCCGCTGATGTCGGCAAGCTTCACCTCGACGAGGTGACGGGTGAGATGATCTCCAAGACGGAGCTCAAGAAGCGCCAGAAGAAGCGCGAAAAGGAGGCCCAGAAGGAGACCAAGCAGGGCCAGCAGGCCGCCAAGCCGCAGAAGGAGCAGAAGGAGCAGGCCGTGGACGAGAGCCAGCTCACGCCCAACCAGTACTTCGAGATCCGATCGCGCCGCGTCAATGAGCTTCACGCCCAGGGCAAGGCCTACCCCCACAAGTTCAAGGTCGACTACGACATCCGCAAGTTCGCCGAGGAGTTCAAGCACCTCAAGAACGGTGAGTCGGACAAGTCCAGGCCGATGCAGCTCGCTGGCCGAGTCTACGTCAAGCGCTCGGCCGGCGCCAAGCTTGTCTTCTACGACCTCCGTTCCGAGGGCACCAGGCTCCAGGTGCTCGCCCAGGCCCAGGAGTCGGACCCCAACGCCCCCAGCTTCGAGAGTCAGCACGTCGACCTGCGACGTGGTGATATCGTAGGCATCCGGGGCTTTCCCACGCGTACCAACCCCAAGAGCAAGGCCAGCGAGGGCGAGTACTCGGGCGAGCTGTCCATCGCCGCCACCGAGGTCACCCTCCTGTCGCCGTGCCTGCACCAGATCCCCGATGACCACTACGGCTTCAAGAACCCTGAGCAGCGATTCCGACAGAGATACCTCGACTTGATCATGAACGACAAGGCTCGCAACATCTTCCTGACCCGCGCCAAGGTCGACTCCTTCATCCGACGCTGGTTCGACGACCGCGACTTTGTTGCCGTCCAAACCCCCATGCTGAACGCTGTGGCCGGCGGCGCCACCGCCAGACCCTTCATCACCCACCACAACGACCTGGACATTGACATGTACCTTCGCGTTGCCCCCGAGCTGTACCTGAAGATGCTGGTCGTCGGTGGCCTCAACCGTGTCTACGAGATGGGCCGTCAGTTCCGGAACGAAGGCATGGATCTGACCCACAACCCCGAGTTCACCACCCTGGAGTTCTACATGGCCTACGCCGACGTTTTTGATCTCATGGAAATGACCGAGGAGCTCGTGTCAAGCCTGGTCTACCACATCCACGGCTCGTACGAGACCGTCTTCCACAAGCAGGACGGCACCGAGTACAAGGTCAACTGGAAGGGTCCCTGGCGACGAATCGAGATGATTCCTGCTTTGGAGGAAATATGTGGTGTGACATTCCCCCCTGCGGATCAGATGCACACCGAGGAGACCGGCACCTTCCTCAAGGACGTGCTCAAGAAGATGAAGGTGGACTGCCCGCCGCCTCTGACGAACTCGCGAATGCTGGACACCCTGGTTGGCGAGTTCCTCGAGAGCCAAGCCGTGAGTTGCCGTCCTGTCCCGTGCTCCGACCCATGCGCTGACCAGAACAACAGATCAACCCTACTTTCATCAAGGGCCACCCTCAGATGATGTCCCCGTTGGCCAAGAGCGACCGCAACATTCCCGGCCTGTGCGAGCGTTTTGAGGTGTTTGTCTGCACCAAGGAGATTGTCAACGCGTAAGTCGAAAAGCCCCATGCTCCGCGGCGCACTACTAACGCGTACAAGGTACACCGAGTTGAACGTTGCGGCCGAGCAGCGTTTGAGATTTGAGGAGCAAGCCCGCCAGAAAGCGCAGGGTGACGACGAGGCCCAGATGGTCGACGAGACGTTCTGCAGAGCTTTGGAGCACGCTCTGCCGCCGACGGGTGGCTGGGGCATGGGTATTGACCGAATGATCAGTACGTTTACCTCCTCTTTCACAATATCTTATCTTTCCGCGGTGTCCGGGAGGGGAAATGATGCTAACTGCCTGTCTCTTCAGTGTTCTTGACCGATAACTACTCCATCAGAGAATGTCTCGCTTTCCCTACGATGCGACCGGAATAGAGAACGACTTACTTCCTCTTTTTCTCTGCGATATACACCGCTATTCTGCACCGCCGAGACAGCTGCCTTGGCCTTGTCTAAATGTCACACTAGGGCGCGTGGTATGATCTGGCCTGGATATGCCACCGGGACCATCTGTGTTCCCTGCGTTACCGGTACGCGGGCTCTGTCGGTAATAGAGTTGAGAAAGAGAATAACAAAAGGCCTACATGATTTGAATACCTAGTAGAAGCATCCAGTGGGCTCAGAGAGGGCTGGGCATGGCTCCTGCCTCGGAGTCTGTACATGCATGGGTTTCTGAGTGGCCGTTTTGTCGTGATCAAGCAATTTTCACCTTACCTCGACTGTCAGACGACGGGATCCCAATCTCAAGACTAAACATGAAGACCTGACCGCATAAATTTGTCAGTAGAGTTGTATAAGCTGAGCATCGTACTTTGGCAGGGGCACGCCGAGTCGCCTGTTAGCCTGCTCTGCTTATTCACTCGGCATTGGCAGTGGACGAACTACCGAAAGACGACAGGCTCGGGCCGCACCTAACGAAATCGAAGCTGATCATCGGTTCGCTAAGACGCTCCATTTTTTTCTACTAAGGTTATATACCATTATCAAGAAACTTTCAACAAGAAGTTCGACGAAGCGGTTCCACTTTGAAGAAATACCAAATCACGTTCGTTCTACCAGACGAACTGCGTGTTGTGTTCTTTCGAGCTGCGCAATCGATCTGAACATCTTGGTCGGATGGTGTAGTTGGTTATCACGTCAGTCTAACACACTGAAGGTCGCGAGATCGAGCCTCGCTCTGATCATGATATATTTTTGCCCCCTTCGTGATGACCCCCTAAGGACGACCACATCCTCCTGTTTGGACGAGTTGCAGGTCGTTGCCTTCTTTTTCCTGCTACATGTAGTAACGGGATCATACTTAAGGCGGTTCCCACTCGAGGTTGCTGGCCGAGTGTTTTCGATATGATCGAGAATCCCTTCCATACCCGAGGGCGCCTGTCATTCCTTCATGATAGAGTACCCATCCTCACGGGCGCCATGAGTACTTACTGTAGGCGCAATCGCGTGAGTATAATAGTATCGGGTGGCTCGTCTGTGGCAGCCACCAAGCACAGGCCGGATACTGTCGACAGTCCAAAAGTGAGAATCGTGTATTATCGTGGATGATTGGACATCCGCGGGATCAATGTGTCCTGCATGACAGGCCGATGCCAAACTGATGGGCTGCATCTTTGCGTAGGTAGACATACAATAAAAGGGCATCGTGAACATAGCAAACCACTTTCCTAGACCTTCACGTCGTAATAGCAGCATATCTTTCAACCATCCGTCAATGGTTCCAACTGCCAGCGAAGCCCCTCGCGGACGCCGCAACACTGCTCCTCAATACGGCCTCTGGGCCACCAGTCTCGTGTCACAAGACAATTTTTCTGTCCTCCTTATTGTTGAGAACCTCCTGGCCCTGTGTTAGCAAACTGAGGTACTGGCGTAGCGCCGGGGCTGAGTTACTTACCAAATGGTTGGCCATGGCTTCCTTGACCATCCATGACCAAGACTAGCCACACATTATTCCGCCCAGTCCAGATGTGTGGCTGTATGAGACTTTTCCTCAATTTTCTCTCTTGCCTCAATGATCACAAACTCTTAGCGGTGGTGGGTTTTGCCGTGTCCCCTTTCCGGCACTCGAGGGTCAGTCAGATTCTTTCTGTCTTCCTTGGCGACCTACTTTCCGATGAACTTCGTGCGAACCGCCACGAAATGCATGGGGACATTGGTGTGCGTTGCACGCGCGGAGACCGTCTTTGTCGGGTCGGACGACATGATGCTTCGTCCCCCATCTTCCGTCATGCGCTTCCGGATCTTGACCCTCATGAACCCGCTACCAAGTGCTTTGGTGCGTCGGTGGTCCCGAGTGCCACTCTGGGAGGCGATTTGCGCCGTCGGACAGAAGAGCAGGGCCTCTCCGATTCTGAGGCCGACGATATGATGGAAGAGCGAGTTGGCGCTTCCGTGGTCCTCTCGGTCTGCACCGGCCAAGTGCTTCTTCAGAATCTCGTACCAGGCGGGGGAATTGAAGCGGTGGACAAAGGTCACGTTGGCGAGATCTAGAAGCTCGGGGGATAGCGTGGGCTCCTGAGTAGCGATGACGACCCTCGTGCCGGTGTGTCTCTGTTGGCGGATGATCGAAGTCAAGTCGTTGGTCAAAGTGACAGCCTCGCCCGATTGGGAGAGGAACTGTGCGCCATTAGCATCAGGTTGGGGCGAATAAAAATCAAGGGAGAAGAAATACCTTGTGGGCCTCATCCAGTGCCACGACACGGCCGCATTTGCCTCGCGCCTCAAGAAAAATGGAGAGGCAAATGGAAAAGAGCGTGCAGGCGTCGTCAGAGCTCACCATAGGGTCGCTCAGGTCGACGATGGTCAGGGTGCCAGGTTCGAAAGACCAAATTGACTCTTTGGCCTGCGCAGGTCGAGTGGTCCTTGAGTGCTTTGAAGGAGCGATGAAGCAGTCAAGCATCTGAAGGCGCAGTTCCAACGGTACCTTTTGTCCGGGGGTCCAGGTAACGTGGTTGAGCCGCTCGAGGAAGGCTGAATACGTAAACTGACGCCCCTCCATCGCCATCTCCCGGATAATGCTCATGACCACATCCATGTACATGGGCGTCTGGGCGGAGCTTGTGTCGACAGCCATCAGCTTCAACATACGCGAGATGTTGAGCTTATCCTCGGAGAGGTAGAGGGGCACGACCTTGGGTCGAGGTCCTCCCGGCTTCAGTCCGGGCAAGTTGCTGTACAGGTGTGACATGGCCCAAATGTTGGACGGGCACACAAGCACCGTGACCGGGATACTGGAAGAGCAGAGGTATGCCGCCTCGCAATACTGGGTGGCGTTGTAGCTGGTGTAGTTGTCGTAATGCATGACGACTACGACACTCGGGGTCAGCAGTAGGTTGCTAAACCAGATATTCGGGGAGAGCATTTTGAAACTGCAATGAAATACACACACGAGCAACAGGGGGTGAGAAGGGGATAATTATCGTCAAGGAGGGGAGGATAAGAGAACCGAGGATTGCTTACGGCCGGCGAGAGGGTGCGGCAGTTCTCCAGCACCATTCTCTGGAAGAAGAGAGCTCTCCAGCAAACAGGAGAGCGTGTGGGATTTTCCCGCTCCCTGGGACCCGCATATGAAGGTCGACCAGGGCATGTTCAAATTGGCCAGAATAAGGCTGTTACCATGGGTTTCTGCGTCCTGGGTGTCATGCTGATTCATACCGATCAGACCGTACTGAGGGACGGGATCCTGGAGTGCAGTCATGGGTTAGCCGTGAGATTAACGCTTGATGAGGATTTGTGGGAAGGGCCGTAAGAACAGAACCGAAGGTGCCATGTGGCGAGTGACAAAGGGTCTTAATCCAGATATAACTCACGGTGGTGGATGCAGTATTGGCCAGAATACCGTCGATGACATCGTAAGCTTCAGCCGTGAAGATTGGTGCATTGGCCAGAGCCTCCGTCTGATACTTCTCCAGGACTGAGCCCTCCGTCTCCTCATCTTGCGAGCTGTCCACAAATTTAAGAAGTCCAACGAACCGGCGCGGTAGCTCGAAGGAACGTTGAGTGCTCAAGCTGAGGCTGTGTTCTCTCGACGAGGGAGTAGACTTTGCATCATGGAAATCCATGTGCGGGTCTCCGTCAGATCTGCTGGCGGATGACATTCTGGGCATCTCAAACCATTTAGAGTGGCAGCTGATGAAAAGCTGTGATCTCTGGACAGCTGGCAGTGGAGGACTTCGTGGCGATGTGGTGATGGGTGTGGATCTCAAGGGGGAGAAGGGGACGGGAGGTGTTTAAATCAGCAGAGAGCAGGATGAAGAACAGAGCAGAGGACTGGGGAAACTGGGAAGTTTTGTAGTCCCATGGATCTGGCAGCAATATTCAGACGCGTTTGCCGGATTAAAAAGCCGGAAGCTTGTTTTTAGAGAGGGCCGACGCGTTTCCCGGCAATTCTCATTTTCCACAAGGCAACACCAAAGTTCCGACGTGCTTCAGGTGTATGTACTTGTCTAGCAAATCGGTGCCTCGGATCCCTAGGGCTTTGCCGGCCTTTGAAATTTGTTGTTCTTCACACAAAGCAAGGCGGCCAATGCGACAGTGAGAGTGCAGTACCAACGAACGTGGTTCTTGGTTATGGTATTGAATATCTGCCAATTCCTGGCGGTCCATCAAAGAGCCGTGAGAAAGATTGGAGTTACAACCTCGGATGAATCATGGAAACCTCTAGAACGAGGTTTGTTCTCAGGCATGAGTTAGACCATAGAACATACAGTTCAAGCTGTTAAAGTGTTCATGGTCCCGAAGTCACCAGTGGGCTATTATTCACATGGTGCCTGCAATGTCGGAAGTAATGTAAGTGACCAAACTCCAGATCACCCCAGAGACTAACAATTTGCCCATATGGTTGACTTGTAGCAGTCTTCAATACCAGAGCTACGGACTGGTATTCATCTGATGCTATCATATGCCCCCATGCTGAACACCTCATCCCTGGGGGCTGAGATGGTAAAACCGGAGGTATCGGCATTACAGAAAACACAACGGTGTTGAAGGAGTGTCCTGCCCTTCCACTTTCCGGGAAAATACGACAGAACTGGATGGCATGGGTGTTCTAAATAGATGAGGCCACTGGGCTAGTGCATAGGCTGAGGAAACCAACGATGGTGATGGAAAGGACATTCGCTCCCATTTACTTTATACGTCGCCCCACTGTCAACCATATAGATGTGTCACCATATCACGGGACGGCAAAACTCACTTCGTCTTTGGTTTTTGACGACCAACACAAGCACTCGGAATCTCGTGTTTGTCAATTAAAATGTCCGCTGGGTATTTCGGTTCTGCCGGAAACGTGTTGCAGCCGGTCCAGGTGCTGAGCCACGATCCCGGCTCGTCGCCGTTTGTCAAAAACATCTTTCGCCCTTTTTCTTCCTCCTTCTCCACTGAGCAGGGCTAATGTTCGCTTCTTTTCCTGACACTCACTCTTTCCTTTCCTATCCTCCCCTTTTCAGTGGGTTCTGGACTCCTTCGGAAATCCGCCTTCTACCTTCAACTCCCTATCAATAAAGCGCGACATTCACTGAAGCGCCTCTTGCACTTCTCTCGTCTAACCCCGCGGCGCCCCAAGAGGTACCTTCTTCACTTCCAAGTTATAGCTGTATACTGAAACACTGGCTTACGTCTTTTCTTTCCTTCTTTGTCTTGCAAGACCTCCGTTACTCTTTGTCTGACCTTGGAAGCTCGCGTTGAACCAGAGACGTCCAGAATGGATGTGCCTGGGCAGAGGACGCGACTGCATGGCAACATGACAGAAGCAGAAACCGAGGAAGCCTCTTGGTTTGCCATGGAGGTCATTCCGTCGGAATCTCTTCGAGCGCAAGGAGATTGCCTTTTCCCAGTCCGTTTTACGGAAATCCACCTTCCCCATGGGGCCATTGTGTCGGGTCCAACGGGCCAACTGGCCGTCGATGAAGGCAAATATCAGATTTTTTATCCCGACTCGTACGCGTCCGAGACCAGTTGGATCGTCATCTTTCGAGATGAGAGCATGGCCATCCAAGGCAACGCTTTACACCCTCGCGCAAGTAACAAAGGTAGTAGCATCCAGCC
Organism: Nigrospora sphaerica; assembly: GCA_018287875.1. Classification (NCBI taxonomy): domain Eukaryota; kingdom Fungi; phylum Ascomycota; class Sordariomycetes; order Amphisphaeriales; family Apiosporaceae; genus Nigrospora; species Nigrospora sphaerica. The sequence goes on from JAGVVL010000002.1 coordinate 6,538,315, forward strand.
AGCGCCATACAAGTCTCTGGGAGACACAGGCCACCACCCCAATGATATCTCGAGTGAGAACAACATCTTTAGTCATGGCGACAAAGTTGATGAGGCGTACCCCAACCAATACTCCCCAGCGTCCTATGAAATGGCAGATGGCAACGAAGGCTTCTTTGATGAAGCCATGGCCGCCATCACCACTTCCATGGCCGAAGATGTCATGCCAGAGACGCCCGGAAGGATGGTGGAAGCTGTGGGTATGAACAGCACACCCGAGCAGCAGGATACCGGTGGATTCCAGAACCAAGAATACGCTTGTCAGAAGTTCAGCAACATCTTCAGTGCAGCAATTACCCCAGAGACTGAACCTGAGCAGCTGAGGCAAGCAGCCCTCAACAACGAGCAGCTACAAAACTACCTCGAATTCCAGAAGGCCAACCCTGCCCGTACGAAGCTGCCTTCCCTGGGCGATTCCTGGGTTCACCCTCAAATGCTCCACCTGCAAGACTCAGTAGGGACAAAAGTTATGGGCTCTATCGACGGCCTACAGAAACAGGGCTTCCTGACCATTCGACTCCCCACCTTTTACAGGGTATATCCTACACGTGGGTTACTTACCAGCTTTGATTTGCCCTTCTACGACGGAACAGAACAAGCAGGTGGCGGTGTATATTCCTTCTATCTGCCAACTAGTCCGCCTGCTAGTTACGATTTGCCCTACTTGCACCCTGCGGTAATGGCAACCTTTGACCTTCCAACCAATCATAGAATTTGGCGCGATGGCGAATTCATACCAAACACTCTCATCAAAGGGCCCCATGAAGTCATGTATGTGGATGGGGATATTGAAATTTTTGACTGCCACGATTCCCGCTGCCTCTTGAAGAGCGCTTGCGGTCATGGCAAAGCACCCGCCCCTCTTGACATTCGCAATGGTGGCGTGGGTTCGGATAACAACCCAGACTCTGGTGACTCCATTGAGCGGAGCCCCGAAGACAGAAATGCGCAGGTCCCCGACGATGCCTGCGACGAGAGCACGGATACCACAGATGGCGAGTGGGATTACTTACGGAAGCATATGCGTCCGCCTCAACACAGGCGAGCTGTAAGGGTCGCGGCAGAGGAGCTCCTCATGCCGCATCGAGACTGGCTATATAACGAGGCAAAGAGGGAGAAGAAGGCGGAGGAGCAGGAAAACAAGGGCGAGCCGGAGGAAGCGAAGGAAAAGAGGAAGAAGGTGGAGAAGGAAAAAACCAAGAGGGAGAGTGAGCTGTACCGACAGGCAGCTTACAGGGAGAAGACCCGACAGAAGCGTGAGAGAGACAAATGGGCGCAGCAGAGGCGAGAGGCTGATGAAAGAGAATTGGCCGCCATGATGCAGCAGCAGCAGGCGGCCTCACGCGGCACCCAGACCCGCCGGCCGCAGCGCCGAAGCGCACGAGCTGCCGTGGACTACCGCGAAAAGGTGGCCATCCAGAGTAGCTCCAGTGAGGACGACTCCAATAAGGGCGAGAGCGGCTCAACGGACAGCTCGGAAGACGGAGAGATCTAGGTTAGGGATGCCGTCATGGAAGGTCCATTAGGCATTGCAAGTCAAGAGCGCCTTGGATACGCCTTCACCCAATCCAACGGAAGAGCCACAATCGGGGCTCATGCGGGCACATCCTATCGAAGGGAGATATGGAGTAGGGTCTCGGAGGCTTTAAGATCCATTACCTGATTTGTTGTCTAGCAAGCTACTTGGTTTTCACAGTACACCCACTGCATACCACTTGTGCATCCTGGAACATGGGGTCAGGGGAGGTTTTCGCAAAAGATTTGACACCATAGAATTGCTATATTCTTTCGCGATACATCATATATGTACCCATCATGAATGACGAACTGGAATGGAATCATCAGTGGCCCAATCTTCCGAGTGACCCGAAAGAGCTCCTGCTCCCAGCAGCTACGAGACCAATCAAGATCCTTCCCGCTTTCAGGGGCACAAGTGATAGCGTCCATTTAAGCTGCAGCATTCGTGGTTGACAACGCCAGCATATGTACCTACTAGAGGCACCTGGGTTAAAGGTGATGAGGAGAGTTGTGGAACGAGGGAGGCGGGAGAGAAGAGTTGAAATTGTCATCCGTTTTGCGGTACATGGGCAGCCGCCAGGTCCTGAGGTGTTGACGACGTGCTCTCGTTCAGGGGTGTTTGCTTACATAAGGATGGACTGATCACAATACAGTGCAGACCGTGTTGTAACACGATGTTTATTTCTCAGTCCATCTGCAGTCTGGGGGGGGTGCTCCATCGTTCACCCCTGCCTGCCTGTCGTTTGGGCAGCCAGCATGCGCCTGTGCGCAGGGGAGAATAGCCGCTAAATTACTTAACTGGCGGTACCTAACCTCGCTAACTTCCATGCGTAGGGGTGTTACTAACGTCAGCTCCTCGGCCGCATCCCATCAACATCCATCCCAGCCCAAACCCGCCTGAGCCCAGCCCGAGGCCGTTCCCGGCAGCGTATACTTACTTTATCTACTACATTACCTACCTCACCCACATCTGGAGGACCAACGCCGACGCGCATATTTGATTGCCAAGTGCAACCTCCCAGCGCAGCATCGAGCTGACTGTATGCGCTACACCGAGCCTGCCGGCCTCGTACACCAGAACTGTTGAACTGCTGCCACTCGACCGGCGACCACATTCCCCCCCCCTTCCACGAGCCCGCCCGCCCGCCAGCCAGCCCACCACCCACCATGGCGCCCCGAATCGAGGCCCAGGAGATCGATACCTACTGGAACATCTTTGCGACCCGGACAAATGGCGGCAAGTACCTGACGGGCGAGATGGCGGCGCCGCTGCTGAAGAACAGCGGCCTGCGCGACGACCAGCTGGAACACGTGTGGGACGTGGCCGACATTGACAACGACGGCAACCTCGACTTTGAGGAGTTCTGCGTCGCCATGCGCATCGTCTTCGACATCGTCAACGGGGTCAGTGCTGGTCCTGCTCTCGGCACCTCGAGGCGCCCCCCACAGCCGCGCGCCGCAGCGGCCGCATGCTGACATCGCATTGCTGCATAGGAGTACGCCGAGGTTCCCAAGACCCTGCCCGACTGGCTGGTCCCCGAGTCCAAATCCCACCTCGTCCAAGCCGGACGGGCCATCACGGGCAAGCAGGTGCAGTTCGAGCAGGTCGACGACGACTCAGACACGCCCGGTCTGAAGGACGGCTTCGATTGGTACATGAAACCCGAGGACAAGGCCAAGTACGAGTCGATATACCAGGAGAACCGCGACATGAGGGGGGAGATATCCTGTGAGCCCAGCCCGCCCCTTTGGCCGCGTCCATGTCTTTCGTGGACCTTTGCTGACGCGCTCTTCCCGCCTCGCAGTTGGTGCTCTAGAAGATCTCTACGAGTCGCTTGATGTGCCTGACACCGACATCCGCTCCGCGTGGAACCTGATCAACCCCTCAGCCTCGTCCACCGTCAACAAGGACGCCTGCCTGGCCTTCCTGCATATCCTGAACAACCGGCACGAGGGCTTCCGCATTCCGCGCACGGTGCCGGCTTCGCTGCGCTCCTCGTTCGAGCGCAACCAGATCGACTACCAGATCGATAGCGAACGCAACAGCAGCAACCCGGCCGCCTCACGCTGGGCGGCCAAGGCCGACGACTCCACATCGACAGGCCGCAAGGCCAAGTTCGGCGACCAGTACCTGACGAGACTGGGCCGCAGCGGCTTCAAGGCCAGCGGCACCGACTTCAGCACCGCCAAGACGGACGACTGGGAGGAGGTCCGGCTGAAGAAGCAGCTACAAGAGCTTGAGGACAAGATGGCCAAGGTAGAGGAAATCGCCAACCGTCGCGCCGGCGGAAAGCGGGATAGCAAACCCGCCCTGGTTAAGCGGGAGCTAGAGCAGCTTCTGGACTACAAGAGGAAGGAGCTGCGCGAGTTGGAGGAGGGCGGCGGCAAGGCCCAGGGCGGCAGCAGCTTGCGAGGCGTGGCCGAGGACCTCCAGACGGTCAAGGAGCAGGTGGACGGCCTGGAGGCGCATCTAAGCTCGCGCATGCAGGTTCTGGACCAGCTGCGGAGGGAGATCGAGGATGAGAAGGCAAACAAATAGTCACGGGTTGCTCACTTTTTCCGATGGAATCGCACAAGCGGACCGTCAGTCACCCGTGCTCGCAAGTTCAGGCCGAACCAGCCATCCGAAGGGGCAGCTGCTCTATAATACCGCGGCAGGCCAGCCAGGACACTGCGAGGAAGTGTATGCGGGTCCATCAAATCTATCGCCGCGGAATGACCGTCGGTCTTCTCTGTACGAACGCGCAGATATCTCTCCATTTGCCTTTGCCATCGACAGATGCAGCCCACGATGACCACGTCACCGCATCTATACCTCCCCGCAAGGCTCGTCTGACGTCACCCCCCGAAAGTGCAATTCACTTATGCGGCAGGACGGCCAGACGGGAACCACCAATGGCTTGCCTTGTGGACCCCGCAGACCGGGCACGCTGATTGACCAGATGATTACTATTAAGCAGAAGGACTTATCAAAGTCTTTCAGTACCATTCGTTCGATTCCGTGCTGCCAAATACTGTTTGATATCACAACGTCTTTCATTGATGGGTTGTCATTCCCAGTCAAGACGATCTTGTCCCGCGCGAGCCCGGCAGAAGGGCATCCCGTCCTCTTAGGGTATTTGAGAGCCCGCTGCCCCTTTCTCCGGGCGTCGCGGGTTGACCTCGCTCGACGACAATCCAAGCACCCGGTGCAAGCACAAGTGACCACACCCCGACATCATCACGACCCCCCAAGTCCCCTCGCGCCCCGCCTAAAAGGCAGTACCGTTCACCATACCGGGCAGCATCTGGATGCCCAGCGTCTTGCCCTTGATCATGTAGACGAAATAGGAAAAGACCTTGACGGGCCCCAGCCGGCCGGCGCCGCGGCCGCGGCCGACGGCGCAGACGAAGACGTCCATGGGGAGCAGCTTGACGGGCGTGGGCTTCTTGCCGTTGAGCGTCAGGTCGATGTTCTTGGCCACCCCGGCAGCCTGTGCGTGTTCTTGTCAGTTCGGGGGGTTGCCAGCGGGGCGGAGGGGCTGAGGAAAGGAGGACTCTCACCTGCTTGTCGGCAATGACGAAGCTGCCCTTGGGGTCCCACACGATGTCGCCGGCGGCCCACACGTTCTCGACGCCCTTGACGCGGTAGAACTCGTCGACGGCGACGAACTTGTCCTCGCGCAGCACCGTGGCGGGCAGGTACTCGGTGTTGGGCAGCACGCCCATGGTGGAGAGGTACAGGTCGGTGACGATCTTGTCGCCGTTCTGGAGGAGGACCTCGGTGCGGCCGTCGGGCAGCTCGTGGTGGCTGTCCACGCGGGCGTTGTGCTGGACCTTGACGCCGAGCTTGACGAGCTCGCTCTCGGCGCTGGCGGCAATGGAGTCGCCGTTGAGGATCTTATCGCCCGCCGACAGTAGCACGACCTCCTTGTCCTTGTACTCGTAGCGCAGCTCGCCGGCCGTCTCGACGCCCGTGGCGCCGGCGCCGGCCACGACAATGTGCTTGGCGGCCTGGACCCTCTGCTGCGTCCGCCGCAGCACGGCGAGCACCTCCTCGTTGGTGCCGTTGGCCTTCCATGGCGTCGCGTCGTCGACGTAGCGCGTGCCCGTCGCCAGCACCAGGTGGTCGTACCCCAGCGTCCGCTCGGCGCCGCCGGCCGTGACGACGCGCACCGTCTTGGCCTCGAGGTCCGCCTGCTCCGCGCTACCGACGACGAACTCAAACGCGTCGGCCGGGTACTTGGCGAAGCCGTCGGCGATGGGGAGGTTGTACTGCTCCTCCTTGAGCACCCCGGGCACGATGGCCCGCGGCGAGGCGAGGTTCCAGTAGAAGTGGCTGTTCTATCCGGCGGTCAGGGGGCATGCTCTTTTTCTTTTCTTTTCTCCCGCACCAGGCGGCGTGGAACCATGGCCGGCACCACCACCTTCTCGATATGACGTACCTTGGACACCAGGATGACTTTCAGATCCTTGTGCGTGTTGCGGGTGTGCTTCAGTAGGCGGTGGGCAATCTGGAGGCCCGCGAAGGCGCCGCCCAGGACTACGATGGTGAGCGCCATGGTGCGTTTTCCCGAGTCGGTTCTGTCCGGCGTCCCCACGCGTACGCCTTATAAGCACTTCTTCAGCACGCTACAGGGAGGCCCGGTGTACTCGTGTCAGTGAAAGATGCGCGACTATTAGGCATAAAAAGATCAGACGCAAAAGTATGCCTAATACGGCCAGGGCGAGGTATCAGGCTGGGGAAGGGAGAGGGTATCACGGAAATGAGATGGCGGAAGAAGAGAATCAAAACCAAACGGGCCCGGGATTGATGGGAGGACAAGAATACTTGGCGGGGGAGGCTGGACGCCTTATAAGCACAGTCCTTTTCCCGCCATGGCGCCCCTACCCCGTGCGGAATCCATTTACTCGTATGCGTGCAAGAGGAATAAGAAAGCAGGTGTCTGTGTAAGCAGGCGGAAAATGTACAACCCCCCCCATCCGAACTTGTTTCCTTCCGAGTTATGGGCCGGGCCTGCCATGCAATCAAACCTAAGCTGATATGCCGGCAGGGGTGGGGCGCCATTTTTTCGGACACGCGCCTGTGCCCCAAGCCAAGATCCGGGCCGCTTGTGTTATTGGAGCATAGAGATGATGAATCAGGTGGCCGCAGGGGGGGTTGTCTCTCTTCGGGGGGACGGAGGGGTCGGTGTTTCTAAGCGGCGTCTAAGCAGCCAGCCAAGCGCGTGAGCTACTTAGAAACACGGACGGGAGAAGGCAACGCCATGTATCGTACCCATGGGTTTGTCTGTACACGTAGAGAGGGAGGGGGGAGGGAGAGGGGGAGAGAGAGGGGAGAGAGAGAGAGAGAGAGAGAGCGGGATCTAGTCTCGAAGACTATACGCAGCCTCGGGGCGCAACCGGCCGGCCCGCCGCCGCGCCGACGGCTGGACATCCGTTGCTCATGTTTGTCAGGCAATCGTGCGCGCGCGACCGTTCGAAGCGATGAAGCCTGGGTACTTCCTAGCTCCGGACATGCTCCGGCCCCATGTCCGTCCAGTCGGTACTTCCCCCCACCAGGTCCGCGGCCCCGGACTCAGTCGGTGCCGAGCACCAAAGGGCACCACGACCTCCAGGAGTCGTGATCCGCGAGGAGCTCGTCATGTCCCGCGGGAATAAAAGGCTGAGCTTCCTCCCCTGACCTACCGTCCTTTTCCAGCGTCGGTGAAAGTATTGATTACGCCCCCACCCCCAGATCTACCGGGCTCCTCCGAGCAAGTACCCCGATCCCTCGGTCCCGAGTGGCGGGCGCTCGCGTCGTGATCGGCTGGACCCCAGCGATCGCAACAAACCCCTAAAGCATTGAGACCGGGTTGAGGTAAGACGTAATTGCCTTGGGGTGCCTGGCTCGGATGTCATCTAAGCACTCTCCTACTTAGGAAAACATGTGGCATGTGTCGACGAGTGGCAGAGGCCGACTGTGATAAAGAACACCTGGGCACCCAGGAGCGGGCCATCGAGGCTGGTCATGCTCGGTTCGTGTCTCGAGTCGACACTCGTTGGGAGGGCATGAGCACCCACGATAAGACTCACAACCAGCCCCGTCTGTTTTCAGTCACTTCGTCCGCGATCTACGAAAGAGGCAGACTCTTTGGTCGATAGATTGGGTTCGAGTATGGCCATCACAACCATGCCATCCCTGCCATACCAACCTACCTACACACCAAGGGCAAGGAAGGGGGGATACGACTGTTAGTTGGCATGGGGTCGCGGCTCTCTATGCATCAATGCAGCCTATTGAGCTGGAATGCATTTCCGCTAACACCCAATACCAAGGGAAACATAGGTGTAAAAAGTATCCTCTCGTCCCCTTATACACCGAGGTACGTATAGTGCCTGCGTTTGTCCGCTTTGTTCGACGTCGTGTCGGAACGCTTGGTTCCACGATCACCGTGGCCGTTTACGCCCACCGCGCGGCGCTCAACATCGATAAGTGCACGACCCCTCCTCTACCTGCTTCTCCCCACGAAACGTTCGGGAGCCCGACTCGCGAATCCTCTTGGGACCCTTACGTCCGCTTCCCTTCCCGGCCCCAGAAGTGGCTTGTGTGGGCCAGAGCTTGCTCAAGCATGAGACGACGGCGGCCACGGGCGCGTTGAGCGCGCAGACTCGGGCCGGACATCGCCACCGAGCATGCCGTCGCCGAAGCAAGAACGGCAAACAGGTTTTCTGACGGCGTCTCGGCCAAACCGAGGACCCTTTCGGCCAGCGAGGGCCGTCTCAAGGGTCCTGTACCCGACGCCGTCTGCCGGGCGTTTGAGGCGTTGAACCTCTCATGCGCCGACCTTTCTAGTGTCAGCCTTGGGGGGGGGGCACTGTCAGCCTGCCACGCCAGGCCTAGGCATAGTTCTCGATCCAATCAGCGGCCCAACTCAAACCCCGCCATCGGGCCCCCCTTTCGGTCTCCAGGGCGCCCAGTCCCTGCGCGCTTCAGTGGTGGGAGGAAACGGAACTCACGCGCGCGCAGCAGCACATGACGAAAGCGGCCCCCTATGGGTCTCGATGGTGGACCAAGGTGATGAGAGCTGCTGCTCCTGTACCCCGCCTGTCTGCCAGGGTGCTGCTTTCCTTGAGCTCAACAACTCCGACATATATTCTCGGTCTTCCTTCTTCGTGATCCAAACCCCGAGTCCCGAACCCCCCAGATTCTTGTTCCCCTCTACACTTTACACTCCCGCCTTTCTCCCATCCCCGTGCCCCATCTCCGAGCGCTGCGTTATTCCCCGCCAGTCCATCACATCATTCAAAATGGTTGAGCAAACCGAGGCTTTCAAGAAGGCTGTCGTCGACTCCAAGAAGTTGACCAGCAAGCCCGGCAACGACGAGCTGCTGTCCATGTATGGTAAGTCAGAAGCGCGCGCGCGCACCCGCTCGTCATTTCGACGTGCACGTCGCACCACAGTCCATAGCTGACCGGTCGTCCTCCTCCCCGCCGGGTAGCCTTGTACAAGATCGGCACTGGCGAGGACATTGCCGCGGCCCCCGCCCCCGGCATGTTCGACATCAAGGTACGTGCAAGGCTCCCTCTGTCCCGCGACCCCTCCATTCATCGTCATACGAGTGCACAAGGCTGACGTGAGTCGTCTTTGTAGGGCAAGGCCAAGAAGAGCGCCTGGCAAAGCAAGGTCGACGAGGGCATCACCCCCGAACTGGCGCAGGAGCAGTACGTCGCCCTGGTCGAAAAGTGCAAGAAGGATTATGGTTTCGACGAGAACAAGGAGCCCGAGGCTGTCGGCGCGTAGAGTCAGCCAGTCCCACGGCAGGCGTCAGGACCGAAACTTTGCCCGCCTCGATGCTACTGGCAAAGTGGGGAGGGAATGAGGAAGGCCGATTCTATGTAGGCAGACATTTGGATGTTACCGCAATGAAGTAACGACAACAACAATGACAACGCACGGCCAAGTGATGCGCCGTTCCGATTGCATGAAAGAGTAGATAGGTACACATGCTACAACTGTTACTGTTGGGCATAGCAGCGGGCGGGGGTTCCCCATTGTACCGAAATGGGCCGTCGCATCCAGTACAGACAGGTTGAGTTGCTCCGACTATCAATCCAGTCCGCAAGGAACTGGCGGGCAAAAACATAAGCAGCACTCAAAAGTGGGCGGCTGTGGACGACGCGTGGGATGCTCGGAGCTAGGGACGATTTGGGACTAGCGGCTCGCTGCGGCTGGCGATGGCCTCCCACCCACACCTACGGGCACAAGCTCCCATGGGATTCCGTACACGCTCCATGGATGTCTGTGTTGGGTACTGTTACTGTGTATGGGAGCGAGTACTGCCGACCTGGGTCTCAATCCATCTCGGTGGGACACACGGGGCAGGCCAGGCCGTTCGTCGGTAGGGGGATAACCCAATCCCACTTGCAATCCATAACCCATCCAACCGGGGCGTGACCTGGACGCCTGGGGCCTCGGCCACACACCCGTTGGACGGGCCTGCAAAAGCAGCACCTCCCTGGCTCGCCTGGCTGGAAACGAGCCCCTGGGCCCTGGGTTCTGGGTTCTGGGCCGTCTGTGGCTGCCTGGGCCCTGATGAGCGTTCCCAAGATGCCACTCTGTCTGTGCCCCCCCCCCATGTGTCTGTGTCCCATGTCCTCCGGTTCTGCCCCGTGTCGTCTGTCCCTTTTCCGCATGCTGCCCAGACTCCTGATGGCTTAACGTTTCATCTCGAATTCCCTGCCTTTCCTTCTGGAACTGCAACACAGCAGCGAACCCCGACGGGAGCACATTGTGGCTCCGTTGGCTTTAATTCTCCCATCTTTACGCCCACTCCCCCCAAACTCAACTACCTCCCATATTATCTCTGCCTCCTGACGCATCGCTGCCCCTTCGTCCGGCACGACGATTGCTCTGTGCCTGGCCCTCGTTTCGCGTCCCTCTCACTCCATCCGGTAGCGCCAATGCATAGATAGCTGCCGCTGCTGCTGCAGGTAGTAGCGCCATTCTCCCTCCCCCCCTTTCTTCCCCGTCAGCAGTCCTTCTCTAGAACCCAACTTTCCCGTCCACGAGACTGCGCCGCGGCCGCTGTCATCTGTCGACGCCACAACCCCCGTCTCGTTGTCGCCTCCCCTTCCTCGTCGTCGTGTCGCCCGCCGTTACCGTGTCGGCGGCTTGACCCGGGACGTCCGACCGTCGTCCGTCACCTGCGCAACACGCGCTCCCCCCCAGCATCCCCAGCCGTGCGACCCGCCATCGCGACGAAAATCTCTTCTAGTCCTCCGTCATGAGGCTCGGCTCCCTCGCGCTGTTCCTGGGCGCGGCAGCCCTGGGCGCCGCGCAAGCCATCGGCGCCGAAAGCGACACCAACCCGAAGGCCGAGAACACGTATTTCAATGGGAAGAAGGTCCCACCGTTACTCGAGCTGACGCCCGGTAACATCAAGGAGGAACTCGCGGCGTCCAAATATCTGGTGTTGAAGTGGTACAGGTGAGCCGCATCCCCTTGACGTGCCCATTGCCGCCTTCCCATGACTGACCACGGTACGCGTAGTCCCTACTGCCCTCACTGCTTAGACTTCGCCCCTACGTACCAGACACTATACGAGTATTACTACACATCCCCGGCCCCACCGAAGGCCGGCGCGGACGTGCAGTCGGCAGCCTCACCATTCGAAAAGTACTATGACATTCGCTTCGGCTCGGTCAACTGCGTCGCCTATGGCGATCTGTGCACCGATTACAAGATCGCCTCGTACCCCACGACAATGCTCATGAAGAAGGGCGAGCTCGTCGATGTCGTCAAGGGCGGCAAGAGCATGAGCGTTGTCGCGGCGCTGGTGGAGACCGAGTTGGAGAAGGAGTACCCGGGCACCCGGCCCAAAGAGCTCGGCCTCCCCGAGCCTGGCGCGAAGTCCGCCCCCGGTTACAAGGAAGCCGCTGCCGATAGCAAGCCCGCCGCTGATGGCAAGCCCGCCGACAGGAAGAAGGCCGACGACAAGAAGGCCGACGACAAGAAGGCCGACGACAAGAAGGCCGACGACAAGAAGGCCGACGACAAGAAAGCCGAAGACAGTCAGAAGTCTCTCAAGAAGGCCGACCAGATTCCGGGATCGGACGCAGCGACCAAGCCCAAGTACCTGGCTGAACCCACCTGGAAAGTGCCCCCCAAGGCCTACACTGCTAAGCCCGCGAAACCGACGACCACGCCCAACGAGAAGGGCATATCTGTCTCCCTCACAGCCGAGAGTTTCCAGCAAAGAGTCACCCTTTCCCAGGAGCCCTGGTTCATCAAGTTTTACGCTCCTTGGTGCCACCACTGCCAGGCGATGGCTCCGAGCTGGCAGCAGCTGGCCAAAGAGATGAAGGGTCGTTTAAACATTGGTGAAGTCAACTGCGACGCTGAATCCAGACTGTGCAAGGACGTCCGCGTTCGCGGGTACCCCACCATCCACTTCTTCAAGGGCGGCGAGCGTGTCGAGTACGAGGGTCTGCGCGGCCTTGGAGATTTTGTCAAGTATGCCGAAAAAGCCCTGGACGTGTGTGGCGGGGTCCAGGATGTGGATGCCGCGTCGTTCAAGGCTCTCGAAGAGAAGGAGGATGCCATTTTCATTTACTTCTACGACCACGCGACCTCGACTGAGGACTTGTTAGCCCTCGAGCGGCTGCCCCTCAGCCTGATCGGCCGTGCCAAGCTGGTCAAGACGAGAGATCCGGCCATGTACGAGCGCTTCAAGATCACCACCTGGCCCCGGCTCGTCGTGTCTCGGGAGGGACGGCCCACATACTACAACCCGCTCACGCCCCGGGAAATGCGTGACACGCGCCAGGTGCTGACGTGGATGAAGTCGGTCTGGTTGCCCATCGTACCCGAACTCACTGCCTCCAACGCCCGCGAAATCATGAACGGCAAGATTGTCGTTCTCGGCATCCTTAACCGGGATGACAACGAGTCGTTCCTGAGCGCCAAGCGAGAAATGAAGAGCGCCGCGGGCGAGTGGATGGATAAGCAGATCCAGCTGTTCCAGCTCGAAAGAGCCGATCTGCGTGCTGCCAAGCAGCTGCGCATCGAGGAGGCCGAAGACCGCAACGACCAGCGGGCGCTGCGAGCTGCTAAGAGCATCCGGATCAACATGGACAAGTCGGACACCAAGGAGGTGGCTTTCGCATGGGTCGACGGCAACTTCTGGCAGCGATGGATCAAGTCGACCTACGGCATAGACATCAAGGATGGCGATCGGGTCATCATCAATGACGAAGACGTAAGTTGCCGGCGCTGTCTCCCTCGCCGGGCTCTCGCTTGACGTTACTAACACGCGCGCAGAACCGAAGATACTGGGACACCACCATTACGGGCAACCACATTATCCCCTCGCGCACCTCGATTCTGGAGACCATCTCCAAAGTGACAGCGTCACCACCTAAGATCAAGCCCAAGTTGACCATCTCGAGCTTCGAGAAGGTCTTCTTTGACATTCGCGTTACCTTTTCCGAGCACCCTTACCTCTCGTTCGGCTGCGTCGGCGGCCTTGCGCTCGGCCTCGCCTCTTGGTTCCGCGGCCGGCTCCGGAGGAACCGCGGCCATTTCCGGCTGGAGGACAATCTCCCCATCAAGGAGCTCAAGGACACCTTCCTGGGCAACACGGCCAACGGAAAGACCGACTGAACGGGTTGTTTTTCCTTGCGAGACGGCATTATCAAAAAGTTGAGGCGGTTGCATTAAGTGACGACGACATGCGGCCCCGGGTCGGAACTGGAGCCATATATCCAGCGGGAGTTCTGTATATTATCCTTGAGACACGGTTCATCTGCACATTCTATGACGGCCATCGCACAACTTTGTCCACGCCCGCGGGGAAATTTTGGCTATCGGCTTGGTGATGCACGGAAAAGGGTTTATAGCACAGGGGCGAGTTGGGTTGCCACGGAATGGGACACGAAGGGAAACGTCGGTGGGACAAGATGGGTTCTCTGGTTGGATGAGATGCATCTCGATGTTCCCCCCTCTTCAGCGAGGCGCAAGAGACGTCTCGGGGGGTTGGCACCAGGCGTCATGAATAATTATATTTCCCCCCACCGATTTACTTGGAAGCGGCCAAATATTTCTTCTTTTGGTTCTGCTCGCCAACTATCCTGCAGCATTTGCTCAAGTCTTAGCTCGGATGCGGAGATAATATGCCCGCTTTGAATGCTTGGTGCTCCTTAGGTTCAATCTGACATATGACTGCACAGTATGTTCGCGCAAGTGGCACAATTCCCGTTCATCACGCATGGTACTGTGCCGCTTCGGACAATGACGAAAGGCAGGGTTTGCAAATCGGACTCGCGGGAAATTGGCTTGATCAAACACCCCCCTTCCACCCGTCTCTCCCGACCATCCCGCCGACGACTCAGGTGTAGATGATGTCGGTGATGGCGTTGAGGGTCAGGCCCTCCTTAGCCATGTCGTGGACGTCGACGAGGAAGTCGAGGGGCATCTCGACGAGTGTGCCGCGGACGCGGCCCAGCAGATCCTTGAGCTCGCGCACGCCGCCGGGCACCTCGTCGCGCACGACGTGGCCGTACTCGATCTTGCGGCGCCGCTCTTCCTCGCTGACTTCGGTGCCGGGAACGACGAAGTGGCGGCTGAAGAATTCCTCGTAGTCTTCCCACGTGCGGACCTGGAAGGGGCGGGGGAGGTCAGCGGGGCAGAAGAGGGGGGGGGGGCCGGCAAAACATACCCTGTTGCTCGGGACGGGGTGGAAGACGCGGTCAAAGATCTCGGTGTTGGTCCGGGCCGTCTGCATCCAGAGCTCCGTGAAGTCGCGGGACATGGGGTCGGCGACCAACTGTGGGGAGGCGAGAGTCAGTAAACGAGCGTGGCGGAGAGAGGTCGAGGCAGGTCGCTATGTCGCCGGTCACTTACCCGGTCCGCGGTGCTGTCCCAGTCATACTCCTGGGGCTCGCGGTTGATGGGGAAGGAGTTGCCCGTCGGCCGGTCGGGTTCCTGGTGGGGAAGCAAGCCGAGGTGCTTGCGGAAGAGCTGCCGGCGAAGCGAGGCGGCGAAGCGAGAGGCCTGGTAGGGCCGGCCGTTCATGTACGAGTCCACCATGTCGCGGTCCTCGATCACGACGGCGATCTCTGAGTCGTGGTTGCCCAGCTGCGAACGGTCGTTCAGGTTGGCCGAGCCACAGATGACGAGGCGATCGTCGGCGATGAGCACCTTCGAGTGGATGTAGAGCTCTGCGGTCGCACGGTCGGGTCAGCACTTGTTGAGGGGGGGAAGGGGGCAGCGCTCGCGAGCCGGAGTCCTGGAATCTTCTTACCTTCGGAGACAAAGGCGTCCAGCTCGGATTCCTCGGAGCCGGCCCAGGGCGCGGCGTTCAGGTCGGGGCCGTTATCCATGTAGCAGGCGGCGACGCTGTCCCAGGACTGATCCGATGCGTTGTTGGTGGCCTCCTGATACCGCTCGTACTGGCTGCCGTAGCCACGGTACCGAGCGTCGGACTCCTCGCCGTACGGGTAGTTGCCGGCGCCGACCATGTCGTCGTGCTCGCGGCGGGCGTCTTCGTAGCGCACGCCGCTCTCGTCCTCGACCTGGCGGATGGTGGACGACGTGTTGATGCGGTCGTAGTTGCGGAGGTTGTAGAAGTTGATGTACTGTCTCGGGTCGGGCACTCCGCGCTGCCGGCACTTCTCCATGATGCTGTGGCCGCCCCGGCTGATGGAGTTGTACTGGAACTCCATGATGGCCCGGGTGCCGAGGGCGTCGTCGGCCTTCAAGTCGCCGGCAAACGCGGGTACGGCCGGCATGATGACGATAACGCGGAAATCATCACCCGCATTGTGAGCCCGCACAATACGCTCCACGATGGCGCGTCCGATCTTGTTCTCGACGGGCTTTTGCTCCTCCGTGGTGGCGGTAATGAAGAACTGCAGTAGTAGTGTGCGAACAGGTCAACCACTGGCCGGGTAGGGGGTGCCAAAGGGGGCGGGGGATCCGGGTCACGTTACCTGGTTCTCAATGTACACGAAGTGCTCGGCGTTGGAGATGGCATCGATGTACGCGTTCGCGATCGAGTGCTCCGTGGGGTGCCCAGAGGACCATTCGGTGCAACTTCTGCACAGCTGAACGCCCATACCAGGGCCATAACGGGTGCCGGCCAGTTCATCCCCTTCGCCCGGCATCAAGCTGCCAGTGCTCGATTGGACGGGGGCGTACTTGCCCGGATCCTTCAAGTTGTACTTCTGCTCGAAGATGAAGTTCCTACCGGCGCCTGTCAGTCCTCGGTGCCGTGCGGGCCTCCAAAGCCGACTCGTAACTCCTCCCTCATACACTCACCAGCGATCCGAGAAGTGGTCTATCAGGCTGTTCAGGATGGGTCCCTCGAGCGAAATGGAAATGTCCGACCAGCCCATGCGTGAGCTCTTGGTGCGGTCGACTGCATTCCGTTAGTAACGTGGGCTAAATCGAGATAGCAAGACACTCACGTTTGTTCTGATCCCAGTTCGCCACGCCATCGAAGTCGTAGATACGAGCGTTGTTATAGTCTTGACCCGGGAAGATGATGGCGTCAAGGTTGCCGGGATGGACGTCCGCAATGGGATGCGTGTTGGTGTCCCATCTAAGGGGAGCAAAGCCGGCCACGTCAGTGTTGTTGCTTACGAGTTGCCGGCCAAGGCCCCGCTACGAGAATAAGGGCAGGCCCATAGGCATGGTCGCGTAGGTACATACCTTCCGAAGCCTGGGTGGACAGCCCAGTCAGCGAGTTGAATGACGTCCGGAGGGCAGAAGAGGAGAACTTACACATATCAAGTCCGCCCATGAACGCAATTCTGCGATCAACGATGCACAGCTTCTCGTGGTGGGCCCAGTACAACACCATGTCTCCGGCGGAACCGTACAGGGCTTGCAGGGCGCTGCCCGACGCCTTGGAGAGGCTGAAGGCGGTCAGGCGGGATTGCAAATTGGCAAGTTCAGCCTGCAGATCGGCCTGGGCGTCGTTGATGTTGGGGATGTGATCAGGATGCCTAAACACCTGTGACGAGCAGTGCCTTGGTTAGCGAACCGAGCAACAGGGGCTACGCAAATTCATGCCCAGCGAAACACCAGGTTCCCCTGAGTCGTCCGTTCGACCTGAGGCGTTGGGAGTGCCCGGAGGTTGACTTGCCTTGATGTTGGGGTGGAGTTCCTCCAGCGCGTGTCTGGTGTGCTGGAACAAGCTGGTCAGTTCATTTCCGCGTCTCGAGACCTGTGGGGACATGCGTATCATACCCGAGAATCGACTTGACACGCTCACCATTAGCATCCACGAACCATTCCGATTTGTCGGCAGAGGCGCGGCCGTTACTTACGGGTCAGGGCCTGGGTGACCTCCTTGTACACGATAACGTGCACCTGGACGCCCCTCTCGGCCGCGGCGCGGAGCATGTTATCGAGACGGTACTGCTCATTGCGCGAAGGCGGTCTCCGGAGGTAGAGCTCGGGGCTCAACCACCAGTCGAGGATGTAGATGCTCTCCCGAGCCTCTGTTGAAGTCGCGTGAGAAAACACCCCGCTTACGTTAGCACGCGAGGCTTACCTTCGAGGGCCACGGAAACAGCCCAAAAGTACGAGGCACCATCGACGTGCCACTTGACGCCACCGCTGGTGGGAGGCTGGAACGACTTGTAACGGTGGTTGATGCGGCCCCGGTCTTCCTCCTGGATTTGCTCGCTGAATTTGTGGTCGTCGTGACGACCCTCGTCCTGCCGGCCGTCGTCTTGGGGCCTGTCCTCATCATCTCGGTGGAAGAGCTCGTGGAGGCCCCTCTCGACCTTGTCCTCCAACTTGTGGAAGAGTCTGTCCATCTTGAGGGGGGCGCAAAGGCGGAGTCGAGGCGGCAGCACCGAGTCAAGGCCACGGGAGTAAAAGTTCAATGCGTGTCGTCGGGAAGGGGAGGGGGGAACGGAGCTGCCCAGGTTGGTGATGCGAGGGCGGTGGTGAAGAGGCGGGGAATTGCACGAAAGAGCTGAGCCGGGAAGGCGAGGTTTTGTACTGCCAGCACACAGCTACAACCAGCTAGCTAGCTGCCAGGTGGGAAGTGGGAAAACAGCCAGCGCAGGGTCTCTCGTGAGATGGGCCCCTCCTTGCTCTGCCCCTCGGTCTGCTTGCATGCGGTGGGCAGGACGACAGGTAGGCTTGAAACAAGACTCATGGGGCCGGTAGCTAAAGGCGGGAAAGCTTGGCGTGCATCACTGCGGTTCTGTCTATATCTGGGCGGCACCTGGAGCCAATCACTCCGGCTTCGTCTCGTGCTGTTTGGCCCATGTCTTTCCTAGCGTGCTAAGCTTGGGTTTGGTCGATTCGGGGGCGTCTGACGATTCAGGGGGTTCGACCGGACGATTGGGTGGAGCTTCGGTGCTGTGGAATCCTGTATGAGGATACAGGGCGTACGCAAGTGCAACGCCCAGTTCCCGGCCGGGATGCCGGCAAATAACCTTCCTTACCAGCTCAGCTTTCCTTCTCTCCGCTCGAGGGGGAAACGGTTGTGAACAGAGCGGAGCCAATACCGGGCCTTTTCAACGGGCCTGCTGTGTAGCATCGATGGAAGCTGGTTAGCCGGGCCCCCGGAGAGTTTGTTGCCTGTCATACAAATGGGGCATAGGGAAAGCAGCGACGTCGGTGAGCGCTGATCAACAGCGTCTCTATACCTGCATACTACATATGCGAACCCCCACTGACTGCCTGCCCCTTATGGTGCTAATCACTCGAGCAAAAGGAATTATTAGACGGATATACTGCGCCTTGTCCCTGGAGTGGTGTACATGTATGTACTTGGTATTCTCCAAGGCTTGGGGCTGCCTGTCAATCGGGATATACAAACATGCCGACTCCGTCGTGTCGTTTGAACCGTCAAGTAGGCACATACGTAAGTGTTATACTACTACTTGTAGAAATCCACTTTGCTACTTCGCAACACTACGATGGTATATACTCAGTCGAGTATCCCCTCAGCAAAAACTGCCTACTTCTCGGCCGGATAGGAAACGCGTAATAGGTCCATCAATCCGCGGATGCGTGCCCCGTCTTGCCCATCCGAGTTGCTCGTGTTCGATGGTGGGGGTTTCGATGCGGGGCTGTGATGGAAAGCGGTCAAGCCAAACCTCAACGCTAGCCTGTGTCCACCGGAAACCGCGGCAGAATCCAGGTCCCACTAAATTTTTTACAGACTGTGAACCACGCGAACGGACGCTGAAGTCCCGGCCCTTTGGCTACCGACCCATTCCTTTCCAAGGAACCATTTGCCCCGGGAGTGAATCCGCCGCGCACGAAGCAATAAGAGGAATCCCGGTGTATTGCTTGTCCTTGGAACATTACTACAGATATCGCCCTCCCGCCGTCATGGTCAAAAAGCCCTCCAAGCAGAGCGGCGCAGGCCCGTCTGCGCCCAAGGTTGGCGACGCCCGATTCGCCAACTTCCAGACCGACGAGAGGTTTCGCCTGCCATCCAAAAAGCTGGGAAAGACGAAGATTGACTCGCGCTTCTCGCGCATGTTGAAAGACGAGCAGTTCACTAAGGCTGCGACGGTCGATCGATACGGAAGAAAAGTTGAAGCCGACGCCAAGAAAAAAGCGCTGAAGAATCTGTACGATGCCTCCGACGACGAGGAAGACGAGGGGGAAAATGACGAAAAGGAGGATCGCACGGTGGAACGCGAATTGGAGAAAGCAAATGCCAAGTACGACCCGGCTCGTGGCGGTGGTTTCTCTTCCTCGGAGTCGGACTCGGACTCGGACGATGAAGATGACGGCGGTGACGACGACGACGACGAAGGCGCCCAGGTGGAAGCCGCCAGCAGCATTCATCGCCTGCGCGACGAAGAGGCCGAGGTCGAAACTGGCGAAGTGACGCGACGACTGGCCGTCGTGAACATGGACTGGGATCACGTCAAGTCGACCGACTTGATGGCTCTTTTCTCGAGTTTTGTTCCCGAAGGCTGCAAAATCGAGAGCGTCTCGGTCTACCCCAGCGAGTTCGGCAAGGAGAGGATACAGCGGGAAGAGCTCGAAGGCCCGCCAAGGGACATTTTCAAGAATGGCTCCAAACCGGACGACGACGACGAGTCCGACAACGGCACTGGAGCCGATGAGAGCGACGAGGATGAAGACGATAAGATCAAGCAGGACCTGATCGAAGAGGGGGATGCCGACGACTTCAACAGCGACGCTCTCCGGAAGTACCAGCTGGATCGGCTACGCTACTACTACGCCGTCGTTGTCTGCGACAGCGAGGCGTGCGCCGAGAGCATCTACAAGGCCACCGACGGCACCGAGTACCAGACCTCGTCAAATTTCCTCGACTTGCGCTTTGTCCCCGACGATGTGACTTTTGACGATGAGCCACGTGACACATGCACTGCCGTACCGGCATCCTACCGACCCACCGAGTATATCACAGACGCTTTGCAGCACAGCAAAGTCAAGTTGACCTGGGAGTAAGTTTCCCCAGGCTCTATTGCGAGAATAAACTAGGGCCGCACACTGACAATATACCAGCATGCATCCCGAGGAGGCGACGCGCAAGGAGGACATCAAAAGAGCCTTCAGCGGGAGCCGTGCCGAGCTGCAGGAGAACGACTTGAGGGCCTATCTTGCCAGCGACAGCGAAGACTCGGACGCCGGCGGCGACGAAAACGAACAACGGGTTGCCGATGAGGGTGAGCCGAAACTGAGCAAGAAAGAACTGGCTCGTAAAAGAATGCGCGAGGCGCTAGGCCTGGGTACCGAATCGTCTACAAAGCCTTCCAAGGCCGAAGCAACCGGCGAGATGGAGGTGACGTTCTCGCTTGATGACGAGGACGGCAAGGGCTCGAAACAAAAGTCGGAACAGGAGGAAACCACAGTGGAAAAGTACATCAGAAAAGAAAAGGAGAGGAAAGCGAGAAAGAAGGAAAGAGTGCTGTCCAAGCGCGAGGGCGCCGATACCGTCGAGGTCGCCCCGGCGGAGAAGGAGGAGGGGCCCGGCGACCTCGGCTTCGACGATCCGTTCTTCACTACGGACAAGCCGGTCAAGGTGTCCAAGAACACGCAGAAGAAGGAGGAGCGCCTCAAGAAGCGGGCGGCCAAGGATGCCGAGGCCGCCGAAGACGCCGCCGAGAAGGCACGCCTGGGCAAGTTCCTGACGGACGACCGTGCCGGCGCGGCGGGCCACCTCGGCCACTTCAACATCAGCGAGATCGCGCGGGCCGAGAAGCAAAAGGCGAAGAAGGGCAAGAAGAGGAAGCAGAAGGGCGGCGAGGACCGCGGCGGCCTGCAGGAGGGCTTCCAGATGGATGTCGCCGACGACCGTTTCAAGAAACTCTTCGAGAACCACGAGTTCGCCATCGACCCCTCGGACCCCAAGTTCCAGCCCACGCCGGGCATGAAGACGCTGCTGGAGGAGCGGAGGAAGCGGGCCGGTGGCGAAGACCCCTCCACCCAGTCCAAGAAGAAAGCCCGAAGACAGTAATCAGTATTGGTTTGTGTAATTATAGACAGACACACCGGCTCCGCCCATCCACATCCAGGCCCGTCACGAGGCCGATCCAAATCCCACTCTATGAGAACCCTGGCAGTGGGGGTGGCCCCATCATGACGAGGACGCTGCCCTCGGTAAGACGTATCCAGTGCGCTTTCGATACTTTTGTGAAGATCCGAGTACAGGAAGACTTGCTGGGGATCCGTGGTTTTATTGGTTCCTAGTAACAGATACGGGTGAGGGTGCCCCCGACCACTACGACCCGGATATCCGACCACGGCTGGCCACGTGGCCAAGGACAACTGTTGCCGATTCCGCCGGCCTACCGCACGACCCTATCACCGTCATTGAATAGTTGAGCCGTCATGCCACAGCTTATCGAGAATGACAACTTCGGCTTCGAAGCTGGAGCCAGGGGTCGCCCATCTCCGGAGCTGGGTCGTCACCAGGTGGTGCAACGGCTGCAGTGGGGGCACAAGATGGCGCAGCGGAGGATGGCCCCAGGCTGTGCGGAGGACGACGAAGCAGGCCATGCAGCCGTGCGCGATGGACCACAGATCGCTGGACCTCCTGTCGAGCATCTCGGCGGCGTTGTATATATAGGCCACGCACGATTCGATACAGACTTGGCAGCGGTTTAGGACGACGGGGGGCAGTGCCAGGCCCGGCTCCTCGGCCACGGCGGCCGCGTACATGACGAAAGGCCTGTGAATGAGGTGGCGCGCCTCGTAGTACCGGATCCGTAACGCCCGACCGCGGTTGCTAGCGACGGGGTCGATGCCTACTGGGGGACGTAGGTTCTCGGGCATGGAGAAATACCATTGCTCGAGTTGGCGGTTAAGCTCGCCGCTCAGGGCCAGCAATCCCGACATTGCGAACCCCTGCCACACTCTGATAGTGCCTCGTGGATCATCCAGGGATGACACCTGTTCGGTAGCCCCGGGGCTGTAGAGCGAGCTGTGGATGCGGTTGAGAAGGCGTTGGAGGGCGATCTCGGCCACGAAGCCCATCGTCTCATCCCCGTCCGCTGGGCCTAAGCTGCTCGGCAAGGGCATGCGGTCGGCCAGCGGTTCGACACCGCTTCGCGCAACATCGAGCTCAGCGGCTCTCTTGCTGTGAAGAGTCAGTGCAACTGTCTCGAGAGCTGAAACGGCTGGCACTCACCAGTCCACCAGGAAGCAGAGCCAGAACACTCTTAGTTCCTCGTCGCTACAGTCAGTATACGAAGATTTCCTTCTGTGGGTTTAGGCGTGCCAGCAGGAAATGGTCAGTTAAAGGTGGCGATGGGAAGGTGGACACGGTTCGGCTCACGCATGCAGACGGTGGAGAAGCCCCTGGGAAGCAAAGCAGGCCAGCCTCCAGCAATGCAAAGGCCGGCCCAGATACCCAAAATAAGAAGAGCACAGCAAAAGCGCCTGGCACACAGCCAGGCTTGGGGTGAAGGACCAAGTATAGTTGGACAGGACGATGCGCATCGCGGGCTCGAAGAAGGACGACGCCAGAGCTC
Source organism: Nigrospora sphaerica (assembly GCA_018287875.1). Classification (NCBI taxonomy): domain Eukaryota; kingdom Fungi; phylum Ascomycota; class Sordariomycetes; order Amphisphaeriales; family Apiosporaceae; genus Nigrospora; species Nigrospora sphaerica. The sequence continues at coordinate 6,560,816 of JAGVVL010000002.1, forward strand.
CGTCCCTGTCGTCGACACGGCCGTCTGGCGTCTGCACGGCAATGCTTCCGAGGGCGTAGACGCAAAGACTTATGGCGACTTCTATATCGCCGGAAAAGCCCGGGGTGGCGAGCTTGCGCTGCCAGGAGCGGAGTTGCTGCTCGCTGAACAAGGGCTGCTGGGGATGTACATGGAGGAAGTAGGAGGCAAGAAGTGCGTCCGAGGCTTCCTGGTCGAGAAAGGGCCACTGGGCCGGGTTCCCCGAGACGCTGTCTAAACCCAGTGGAAGGGGAAGGGCCTCCTCTAAGGCGTAGAAATAATCTCGAGGATAGTGTCCAACCTGGTCTCGGACAACGGGCAAGGCGAGCAGAGTACTGGCCACAGCCGTGTGGCCGCCGGGTATGAGAAACTGGTGAATCTCCTGCGCGCCGTCGTCGGGTCGCACGAGGGTGTCGTGGTAACCAGGCGTACGGGGGGCGGCGGGCGGAGAGATGTGATCCGAACCGTAGGCAGAGGAGAAGGCCGGGCTGGACTGGGAAGACAGGTGCTGCTGTAGTTGCTGACCCTGGCGTTCAAGCAGGGCCTCGATCCTGGCGAGGCGGTCTACCACAGCCAAGGGGCTGGCATCTTCTACCCTAGATATCCGACTGGCTATTAGCAAGTCTCATCGCGTCACCGTGGAGAGCATAGGAGCCGATTCGTGTTCTTTACCTGTCAGCAGGGAGCTCCTTGTAGACGCAGTCGGCCTTTGCGTCCCGGCAAGTCGAGCATGGAGTTTGTCCATCACACCGCCTCTTCCTGTATCTACCATGAACACCGTCAGCCATGCCGAATGACCTGCTCATGGGGACCTCCGCATACCTGCAAAAATCACAGGCTAGAAGCGCTCCTGGAAGTAACGAGATGTTAGATTCGGTTACACCCGGCGTCGAGAGAGAAGGGAGAGGGGGGGGTGAACTTTTCCGGGTGTAATTCATGGAGCCGCAAGGGAGGTGTACGGGGTGGTACGGGATGGTGAGCGCTTGGTCTTTTCCTTTGTCCTCTATACAACCACCGTTCCAGCAGACCCGAACAGGGCCAGGCGCGAGGGTCTATATGTGCAGCAAAGCGACAGGAAACAGGTGTACGCAGGCGGCGAGGCCAGGGTGTGTCGCCTATCTTGGAAGTCGGCGGGCCGTGTAAATCGCCGGCCTTGCTTAGATATGCGAGGAATATTGCTCTGCCTCGGAATATATATACGCCCTTGCCCCCTACCGGTTTGAATCCGCCACCTGGGTATTCGAGTGTGCAAGCAGCGACAAGAGAAGAGCCCGTCAAGCCCTGGGAGGACTTCTGCTGCCCATCACCCGAGCATGCATAACCTTCTCCGTCCGCCCGCAGACACTTGGACACGAGGAGAGAAGATGTAAGTAAGTACGTATCCTCGGCGTTGGGCCAGAGGTTAGGTAGTAAGTAGCAGGCAAGGTATGGCGAGGCTGGGCGGTGACCAAGCAAGATCAACAGGGCATCGTTGCTGCATCGCTACCGGCCAATAGATCACCGGTAGTGAGGGTGGGATCGTGCCCTTGTCCATTGCTGACATATGCAGCGTCCACTAACGCTTGGCATCATGGCCGGCTTCTGTTGTACGTGCACTCGGTAGGACAATCAGTACCGAATAGGCGAGCCGCTGGCTCCACACAGCTGGACAAGAAGCCCTGAATCGTGTCGTTGGGCGGAAAATGGAGGAAGAGGAAAAGGAGGGGGATGGTGGCGGGATGTGAAGAGGTCTGAAGAAGTGCAAATCCCGCGGTGCCGGGTTGGGTCTCCCGGGGGGTTTCGTCATTTCTCTATCTGCTAGTATCTTGCATGGCAGGTACGCACGTTGTCACTCCATCGTATAAGGCAGGCACGCGTGCGCGTGGACGCCGTTCTCATGTGCTCCATCCCATCCCGTCGTCCCCGACCGTCCCCGACCGTCCTCGTTACCGTTCATAATGTCATGATATTTCGATGGATGCCATGGAGCCCCGGCAAGGCCCTCCCATACCCTTATCTCATACGCCCGCCTCCGAGAAAGTGCAGGAAATACGGCAGGGAGTTGCCCAACACCTCGCGGCCGCCCTCGGTCTCCAGAATATAGTTGGCGGTTGACCGCGGCGTCGGCGTTTGCCTGTTGATTCTCGGCATATGTTTCTCTAGGCGAAAAGCGTACCGCCTTTCTCCGAACCGAGTCCAGGCCGCCACCACCACCACCATTACCACCGCCCGTACCACCGCCCGCTCCGGCATTCTGCATTGGGGGGGTCGCGTATGCCGGGCCTCTACGGGATTTGCTTCTCTACCCTAGGCCAATCCGTGCTTGCTCCCCCCCGTCACGCCACGACACGCCGACAGCTTGTTGATTTGTCAACCCACACCCGCCTGTTCGACAAGAACGACTGACTGCATTGCATCCCTCACCCCCTGGCCGCTAACGCCACTCATTCCGCGCACTACGGCGATCGCGTCATCGTGGCTTTCCCGCGTTCGTGCTCCAGTGCGGTTCGGCCGACTGATCCAAGGCGCCCCTTATGCCTCTCGCCCACCGTCCGCAGTCGATAATGACTCTTCTGCTGTCTACCTACGTCGGCCGCCGCGGAACTACACCGTCTCCACCCGGTGGCTTTGTCCTCACGTATTCCTGTAGGGTCGCGGGCTTGTACCAGCCAGTACCCCCATCGCTAGAGCTTACGCCCAGAGCTCTCCACTGGCCGTCCACGCAATGGCATTTCCAGATTCCACATTTCCGTGTGATTCCGCATCGCCACATCACTTGCCATGACGATAAGTACTAGCAACTCCATTGGGCTCATCAGGCCGCCTGCTTCTTCGTTATACGGGTCTTGGTTTGGCTTTCTCCAACTCTGGCGGAGTTGTGTGCTTCGTACTTGCTTACCTAGGTACTCACAACAAAGTATTGAAGTGAGATTTGCCTCTTTATATGGTACGTAGTATCCCATACGATCGTCGGCCCTTGAGGCACCCACTTTTGTACCGTTTCCACACGCAAGTGAGCATCACCAGTGAAGTCCGCATTGACAACAAGGAAACTCGCATGGTGCTGTGGCAGTATTCTCGGCTTACGCGCTGCAACTGACGCCTCACTGTCGTTTGCCGGCGTCTCCGATTCTTGTCGTGAGTCAGGGGAAGCCTTGTTCCTCTGCCACTTGCCACCAGGCAGAGCATCTAGACAAGCTCCTCGGCGTGCCCGCCGGGTGAAGCGGCAGCATGTGGGAGTGAGACGTGGGTTTTCGTCGCCTCCGTAGAAGACTGAGCAAGCGCTCCCAGCTACCATCTTCGTCGCCTTTGCTACCGGTCTTCTTAGAATAAAAAAAGGAAACCAGCCGTGGGAAGGGAAACTCATGCCACGTCACTACGCAGCCGAACATTATCTTAAGAAACAATGTATGCCGGCTTCCTGTCCCTGGCCGGGGCATTGCCGAAATTGGCCAGCGGTTGGACATAGGTCCACGGCGCAGGGGTTCGTCTGCCTAGGGCGACCGGTATGAGAGCTTAGAGCGCTCTTCTCATCGATACCCCATGTCCATACAAGACTCGCACGCCTTTTATCCTCCTCTGTGGATCTCGTAGATGCTTTCGTTGCGCCGGACCCCATGCGTCCTCGGTTGGTATGGAGTGCCATGAGAGAGGTGTTTTGTCAGCATCCGAGGACCACTGACGGTTGCTTATTTGCCCCTAAGCACCGGCAACACTGGGCAACGGCTATGATGGCACTGTTACGAGCTTGTATAAAAAAAGCCGAGAGATTCAGCTGGAGTCATGCTGTCCAATCTAGCGCGTGTGTAGATTGTTTTTCTGGGCGATGACGAAAGGATGGGATACCTTACCGGCGGTCTGATCGACCTTCACCCGGCGTGCCCAGAGCAGCGTTCAGCGAAGCCGTCAGTCGGCCTGCCCATCTCTGAGTGCTGGGTCCTGCAAGAGGCGGCATCCGCACCATGAGGTCCTGTCATCTATGTGGAGGGCACACAGCGAGCCGGCGTAGGGGGCCGTGCCGCTAGTGCGTTCCACAGCGCCTTCTACCCGAGACGCTTGGGCAGCAGGCTGCACCGACGCGGGGGCGAGGATCCGGCCGGGGCGCCTTTTTCTTGGCCACTCGGGGGCCCGGGCAGAAGCCAGACACGGAGCTGAACCTGAACCTGACTGAACCTGAGCCCGAATGATCGATCGACTTTGAGTGCGAACTAAGGCCGGCGGCCAGAAACTGGAGAGAAAGAGAGCATCCCGGGCAATGCGGCTCCCCGCGCGGGCCTGGGATCGCATCTCCGACGAGGCGGGAGGGGGGCGCAAAGCGGTGCCGCGGAGCCGCGGGCCAGACCAGCTGGAAGCCAGCGCAGGTACCCGGAAGAGTCCGCTGGCTCAGGGGGCGGGCCGTTTCAGGCCACCCCTCCCAGGCCACTGCCCGCGAAGGACCGGAGTGTGGTGCAACGCAGAGGTTGTGCCGTGTGTATGTGTGTGTGTGTGTGTGTGTGGTGTGTGTTGCTTGTGTGAGAGGGAGGGGGTAAGGACGGCGGCAGGGCCAGAAAAGCAGCCATCAAGTTTGCTCAGCCCTGGGGCCCTGAAACCGTTGTGTATACCTGCTGCACCAAAGCCCTTAGCCACAGAGCGAAGCGACTGCCGGCACGTCGCCGGGATCCTGCAGCCCGTCTCCTGGGTCTAACGTGGTTACGGAATGCTACATCACGTCGTGCGCGCAAGGTGCGGCAGAATTACTTGCTTTGTGTATCGTGCTATTTGTTTGTGCCGTTGCTTTTCTGCGTGCGACGTGCGCACGTACGTTTGGGGTAGGGAAGGGGGGGAGAAGAGGTAGGTATTGGGATGCTGTTGGTACACAGCTTAGTTTGGGCGCCAGCAACAGCATGATCTGCAAGTGTGGTCTTGTCGGGCGATGGAATGGAAGGGAGGAGCCGTCATTTCGCGTGGGGAATGGATCTGGAGGGTTAAGTAGGTAAAAGGTGAGGTACCCATTGATGTGCAGGGACTTGCCGATCTGGCGCTGTGGGACGAGCGATCGCAGGATGACTTCACGGCGACGTAACCCGAAGGGAAGACGCTCACCATGAATGGGCGCAACATCACGATCAGCTCCCCAAGTCAATATACCGAAAGTAGGTAGGGAGGCATGCATGTAGGCCGACAGCCCGGTTGCCTCGCGCATCGGAACGAACGAGTGGAAAGGAAGAGAGACAAGCAAACACCACGTGGAATGAGAGCGCAAACCTAAGAAAAGGTAACTTGGTTTGTCCCCCTCCCCCGGTTTGTCTGATGAGAGTCTCTGAAACGTCCCAGCACCGGGAGGAACAGGGTTCTTCTAGCACCAATCAAATCCGTGGTCCCGTGGCCCTCGCCCAATGGTACCTTGCAGAACCCCTTCTTTGGGGTCTTTCTTTCTTTTGAAATCATTTTCTGTCCGTCTCCCATACCATTTCTCCATCGGCCGGATCGGGCTGGGCTGCAGTAGCCCGGGCCTTGGCAGGGCCCCCATGCCCAAGCAGCTTCGGTAAGTACTTTATCTCATCTTCGCAGGATGGACGGGGGGATCCATTTTCCCACATTATCCTCCCGTGCATCCGCTAGTCAACCCCTACCAGCGGCATTTTTTGCCCTTCTCGTCTTCTTTGCCGCTCGCTCGGGGCGCCTCCCTAAGGGGATCGATGTCTAACAGGCATCGGATGACTTAATCAAACCCCCAAGGACCTCGTGCCAGGTGCCTATGATTACTGTCCGTCCGTCCATCGTACCCCTGGGCGGGCGTGTTTCTGCTCGCATGCCGACTGTGCCGCACAATTGTGACATCAATACTACTGCGCATCTGCTGGCTAGGGCCGACGCCAGATTGCCTACTGCACACGCCGAGTTACCCAGAGGCAGGTAATAAGATGGGCTCAAACAGGCAGGCGGAAAAGGCAGAGGTACCTGGTAATGAGGACATGTAATTCGATACCCCGGGCAGCCATGTATCTTCTATCCGTCAGCTATCACCGAAGAAGGCCGACCGGGTTGCTAGCTTCCCCTGGGAAGACACGCGAGAGGGTATGTAGCGGTATCGGTTCTCGGGATCCGTCGGATTCTCGCCTCGCTCCTCTCCCAGGGCCGCCCTGGGGACTCCCAGTCGGGCCCGGCGAAAGGAAGGGGCGTGTTCGTCTGATCGCATGAAAGGGCCTGGGTCCAATCCCGTGTTATGCAAGCAGGAGAGCTGCGAGCCCTGAGCCTGAGCTCGAGAGGTGTCACGTCGTCAAAATGAGCAAAACCCGCCCCCCACCCACAAGTCACTTACACGCCCGCCTCTGCCCCCCGGACTATAATACCGACGCCTGCGCCGGCTCTCCCCCGTGGGAACATCCCTCCTGCTGTCTGTTGTTCGTCTCCGCCCTTCCTTTTCTCTCTCTAGGCTCCCCGTCTTTGCGCCGTCCGCTCACTTTTCGCGTTTGCCCCTCCTTTACACCGCGGTACGCGCACCCCTCTCTTTGTCTTTTTCCCTCGCCTTTCTCACCGACTCGGGTGATTGGACCCGTCTACCCATCGTCCCGTCCACGCCTGCGGCCCAAGATGCTGTTCCCCGCCGTCGTCGCCATGGCGGCCCTCGCCGGCCCGGCCCTCGCCGAGCCCTCCATGCGCTTCTCCCGGATGGCAACCCGCGACCTGCTCGGCCTGGGGCGCCGTGACAACGACGCCGCCTACGCGCCCGCCACCACCTTCTGTGGCGTGGGTACCACTTGTGCCGAAGCCTGCGGTGCTGGCTACGATATGTGCGGCAAGATCCCCGAGCAGACCCGGTGCTACAACCCCGCCGCTGGCGAGTCTTGCTGCGCCGAGGGCCGTAAGTTTGCCATCCCATCCTGCCTTCCGGCCCGCTTGCCTCGAGCATACGTGAATGCTGACCCGCGTGCCGTCCAGTGTCCTGCGAAAAGGGCTACTCTTGCTCTGCCAAGGGTGACATGTGTCTTCCTGGAGAAGCCTTGGCCGTCCCCAGTGCCCAGTACGCTGTCGCGGCCATGAGTACCGCGCCTGCTGCCGTCAGCACCGCGCCGAGCGCGGAGCCGACCACATCGCCCGTCCCCTCGTCCAGTAGCCTGGCCACCACTTCGTCAACCGTGGCCACCACCTCGGCGACCCTGTCCCAGTTGTCCGTCCTGTCCGTAGCCAGCAACAGTGCCAGCCTCAGCAGTGCCAGCCTCAGCAGCGCCAGCACCGAGGAATGCACCGAGACGACAGCCGTTGTTGTCGTGCCCACCCCAATCGGCGCCAACACCACTGTCCCCCAGACCGATGCGACAGGGACCAGTGCCTCGCAGACCATCCAGTCAACCCTCATTCACTCGCCCTCAGGCTCCCCTCCGGTTCCCACGGCCTCGAATTCCACCACGGCTTCGACCCCCAGCGTCGTCCCGGCCAACTCCGCCAACGGCCACCACGGCGCCGCGCTGGCCATCCTCCTCGGAGCTGTGGTTATCCCCGTCTTCGCTCTCTGAGCGCCTACTTCCTTTTTCGACGGACCATGGCAAGGCCACCCGCAACAATACGCGACACGACGAGACGAGCCACGACCCTGACCCATTGGGCCGCCGCCGCCCTGCATCGCGTACGGCGCGGGCAGTCCCGCCCGCAATCGCTTCAATTGCGCCGGCTTGGGTCACATCGCCCCCCTTGTTTGCTTGTGTTTCGTGATCCCTTTGGATGGTGGAAAAGTAGGAGGCCTTGGGGGGAAGGGGGCTTCTGGCACTTGGGACCCTCTTCACGGATCAGGAGTTGGTGGAGACGTTTCGGTTCCGACAGGGCGCGTTGGCTGTGCTCTCTGTACAAGGGGGGCGGTTCCCCTTGCTCCTGAACCGACCATGCCCGCGAATCGGCATTCGCGGCGCAGCAAAGGCCTGTACACTGCAGGTCTTACTGATTCGTTCCTGTCTGGCATGAACCACGGCCCCGGCCAGGTCAACTGAATATAACATCCAACCTGAAGTAAAATCCACCCGCGTGATTTCCCGTGTTCAGTGCAGCGGTCCCAAAACAAGGACCAACCAGCCTTCGCTGTGTCTTTTAGTACATGCTATCTATACAAGCCAGTCTGGCGTCGCCCGCCAAGCGTCGCCGCTTCTCTGCCCCTAGTCACAACTCAACGATTAGATACCGCCGGCAGCCTCCTCCACATCGCCCGTGTCCTCCGCCGTTACAGGAAGCAAGCCTTCAGTCGGTTCGCCCTCGTGCACCTTGCCATCATCCTCGTACGCTACGCGCTTCCACCCACAAGGCTCCGAGCCGTCCTTGATCCACTCCATTGTGGGGAAATAGTGCTCGTTCTTTTTCATGGTGATCATCCACGGCACGTTGTCGAATGTTATGGCTTTAATCCGGAAATCTGTGTCGCCCGTCAGTCGCAAAGGTCTAGCCAAGTCGGAGGGCAGGGTTGGTCCACTCACAAGTATTATCAGGGATCTGGACCACAGCCTCAAGGAAGGCCTTCAGGTCCGGCGTCGGCTTTCCGTTGATGTGGGTGATGAAGTTGGTGGGGGCCAAGCCATATTGGTAAGATGGCGAGCCTCTAGTCCTAGCCGAGACGTATACCTCACTATGGAGCTTGCTGATTTGCTGGCGCACAGCGTGATGGGGGGCATGCAAGGTGGCACCGCAGAAGGAGACGGCGTGGTGCGTCTCGACGTCGTCGGCCACGGCTGTGGGAACATTGAGATGAAGCTCCTTGCAGTCCCTGACGATGACAGCGTCGAGTACCTCGTTGGAGTACATGACGTCAAACTCTGATACGCGCGTCACCATGTTGCCGTTCAAGGTTAGGATGATGTCGCCCTCCAGGAGCACCTGAGGCTGGTTGCCGCGCTCAAACGTCCGTTTCGACACCATGAAGAGCTGGTGCGTGTGTTTGTTGGCCTGCGAGACCTTCTCTATCCAGTCTTCCGACACGCCCATGACCCGGGCCTGAGCCATTTGGATAGCACGGAATTCCATAGACAGCATCCTCAGCCTGGGGACCTGACCCTGCTGGATCTGGGAAATGACAGGCAGCAAGGTCGGGGTGGCAAGTCCCAGGTGGTACTCCTCGTCACGGGAGCTGTGCGCAGATCTCTCGCCCAGGTACGTAAGCCACAACGCTTGCACCGTGCCGTCCTTATCAACCAGAACACCGCTGCCGCACTGCCCGCTCAAGCTCGTGTCAACCGTGATTGCGTCGACATTGGTGGCGCGGTATCGCGGCGCGCCCGAGTTCGCAGGTATAGCCACAGCCGTGATCTCGGTGACCGTGGTTGCCGCGTGGACAATTCGGCCGCTTCTGTTGTAACCGATAAATGTGGTCGGGGCGCCTTGGGTAAGTTGTCCGTCTCCCAGGCGTGCGCTCTGCACAGGGGCAACCACCAGTTTCGGGTCGTACTTGATGATGGCGTAGTTCTGCAGCGGGTGTAGGAACACTACTTTGCCTTCCACGACGATTGAATCCGCGATGGTGATCCATATATCGCACAGGTCGTATGGAACGATGGCCCTCGATATGACGACGAGCCCCTTTTCGGCATCGATGACCAAACCCATACCCCATTTGCGGTTTCTGGGAAACCCGTCAAGCTTCACAGGCATGGAACAGGACACGTGCACAAAGCTTCGCACGAGGTCCGCCACGGCCGGATGCGACGTATGCTCCAGCTGGATGAAGTTGCCCTTCTTCGGCTCGGGCGGAATTTGAGGAAGGGGATCACTGAGGTCCGTAAAGTCCCACAACCCCGAGGTGTCGTTCCGTACCGCCAAGCGCATCTTGGTCGACCAATGGCGGTCGACGTTGACAATGGTGGTGTTGAGGGTGTGAAGGTCTCTCAGGTGCTTGTATGTAACTACAACTCGCTTCTTGTCTGGAATTTGCGACATGACCTCAATGAAGGTGTTGAGGTCGGGCGTCTTCTTCTGATCCACGCTTTGGATCATCCAACCATTATCGGCCGAATCGAAGCGAAACGAGCCTGTTGATTCGCAGACGAAGACGCCTTCACAAGCGACGCCATAGAGGCGTGCCTGCTGATACGACAAGTCGTGGAAACTTGCTCCTGCCACCGAGACGAAGCGGTCGGGCGTGATCTGATGCAAGTCACCGACCGGGATGTCCACGTCGATGTCCTCGCCTCCTCGTTGTAAGGACAGGCGGACCGTACTGCCGACGTTGGAATCGAGGATGTCGTCCAGGCGGATGAACTGCGTGAGGAGCTCGCCGTTGACCTTGATTAACAAATCGCCCTCTTCGACCTTCTGGTGCGAAGGGCCCTTGGGCAGGACGATCTCGGCCACTAGCATGTTGGTCTCTTTGGGGAATTGCTTTCGAACAGCAGCCTCGACATCAGCAGTGAGGCCGAGCCGACGGCACTCATCGAATGGCTTCATCAGGAACTGGCACTGGACCGTCCCGCGCTCAACCGGCTTGCCCTCCTGGATGCACTGGAGGGCCCGTAGCGGCCGGTACAAGGGCAGGAAGTAATCTGTCGAGGCGCCATCGGACCGCCCGCCCGCCTGCAGGGCTATGGCAAACCCATCGATGTTGACGACGGGACTGCCCGAGCTTCCACCACTCGCAGCAGCATTTGCCTGGTAGTAGCAGGTGTTGAAGTCACTGTATCCCTCGCCGTATTCGGGAGCATTGCGGTCGAGACGACTGATGACGCCGGACAAGATACTCAGCTTCTCGCCAGCGTCATTGCCCACGACTCGGATCTCAACTCCAACTGCACCATGGTCAGCAGGGCGCCTTTTGCGCGTGGCTGGATACCAACATACCCTTGGCCAGCTCCGGCTTCAGATTCAGAGCCGAGACAGCCATGTACTTGATAGCCTTGGGATCGAAGCGCAATATACCAAAGTCATGGACCGGGTCGCGGTAAACAGGATAAGCATCGACCTCCTCGTGGTTGTCAAAGACGACGTAGCCCCAGAACGGACCGGATCCAACAACGTGCCGGTTGGTCAGGATGTAGCCCTTCTCGGCGTCGACAACGAAGCCGGTGGCTTCGCTAGTCAGGGCAGGGTCGGTATCGAATGCGCATGTCTGGCAGAAACGGATGGAGACGACGCTGCTGATAACCTTCTCGACCGTCGCTTGCCATTCGGCCGTATCGCCCGGCTGCACCTGGTAGAAGGAGCCATGGTCGTCCCATGACTCCTCCTCGGGTTCCCGAACGTCTCGCATGTCAAGCTCTGGGGTGTTATCGCCGGGCGATACCTTGCCATTAACAAGACGGTGCTGCTTCGGCGGACGTTCGTCGCCTGAATGGGGACCTTGCTTCCGCTTCGACGAGCGCGTCGTAGGACCGTTTCCGTTCATAATGGCAGGTCGAGAATGGAATTTTCGACTGCCTTCCCGTCGGTCGGGCTGAAATGGGCGACGGATCAATTTGCGGAAGACCAGAAGGGAGGGAGACGGGGGGCTTGTCCGTCGTCGAGGCGCCGGGGCTGGCTGAGGTGAAGGTCGGACGGGTGCGGCGGAAGGGCCGAACGATGTGGAATCTGCGGCGAGGCTCGCGTAGCAGAAGCAGTGACGCAGGCGCGTTAACGAATGCCTCATCCAGCGCAGATGGCCGACTCAACGGGAGAGAGGAAGGCAGAAAAAATACAGGCGGCAAATCCAGCTCGAGACGGTAGTTGAAGGACCACGGCGGCCCATCGGAAGGAAAAGCAGTGAGGGCCAGCGGCGAGAAAGCTGGAGGACACGAGGAGGAACTGCTTTGCAGGCTGCCCAAGACCCTGGCCTGCATGCAAGAGCTTTCACCCCCAATGCTGGCCGTTCGTGGTGGTAAAAGGACGGATAGGTGTCTGAGGAAGTAGTAGCAGTACGCGGCACGGTGGTAGGTCAAGTACTTGCAACTAGTTCTCGCTATGGAAACTTTACAACCTCTTGCTTGGCGATGGGGGCGAGGCTCCAACGTAGATTTCCGTACGCTGATGGCCCGTTCTTTGCTGCGTCCGAACTACCTAGTTGCAGATGGTGGGATGTCAGCCCGGCTGCTCGGTGCCTATCGATATTAGGTACTAACCTAGAGATGTAACAGGTTAGTACGAACTCCGACTCGCCAGGGTAGCCCGCCAGTGCCCGCGTATCCTACGTGCCTCCTTATGTGCTTCTACGGTAGCCCTGTATGAAAGTACCTACTTTATTTCAATGGCAGTGGGGCCTCATCAGCCTCTCGTCACCCAACACTGATGAACGGACATACATTTGGTCGGAAGATGCAAGCACACAATGTAATGGTGCATGCATGATCGGCGGCTGAATTGCCTTCCTAGCCCACTGCATCTACTACCAACAAAACGGTGCAATGTGAGGTACCAAGACAACATACTGCCAAGGGGTGCTGACTGAGTCATCGGGCAAGGCCCCAAGCAAGAGCCGGGCTGCCTCTGTAAGTCTCTACACCGTTCAAGTCCATCAATACCCCCGTTCCTTAGGTAGGTACGACCAGAAACCCACCCATGATCCTTTTTCCTGTGTGTCCTCAATTTCGGAAGATGGCCAGGTGTCACCAACCTGGCTATGAAGGGGAGAAGGAAGGGTCTCTTACTGCTTAGTCCTAAACTTATTTCCCTTCGTAGCTACATAGTCCCAGAAATTCAGCACCGTTGCGTCCAAGCCGCGTATTACTCTTCGAAGTCGCAGAACTCATGCGCTTCACCGAGGGGCTCATCTTGGGCATCCTCCTCAGGCCGGGCTCGCTCCCCCCAAAGTGGTTGCTGGCCCTGCCATGGTGGACCCGCAACTAAGTTTGGCAGCTTCCCGCCTCAAGCTTCTGGCCATCGATAATACTGACGTTGGATTAGTTACAAGGCTGCCAAAAGCAGGACTGCGTGGTACTTACCCGATGGTGAGCACGGCCCTGCGTATATATCCCGACCGGGTCATGTATTTCGCCGTAGTCCTTTGGCCGGTCGAGCATCTTGATGAGGAGGTGATCCTGTATCGCAGTTAGTCGAGTCCTTAAATTTGGTTGCTAGCACTTATAGAGAGACCGGCATGCATACCTTCTCGGCTTCGCTCCACTTTGTCCTGTGAGCAGCGAGAGGAAGAGACGTCTCATTGACATGCGTGCGACAACTCCCGAAGGTATCTTTCAATTCCTTTTCTCTTCGACCAGGCATAAAAAGGGCAGCAAAGTCAGGCTCATCGCCACCGTCCTGCAGCTGGCCAAGGACCTTGAGCAGAAGAATGTCCTATTCGTGATCACGTGGGCTCTATCCTATCATACGGGTGAGCATGGAGGAAACCGGCCCGAAGTACCTTCTCAACCTCTGTCCACGTCGGCCCGGTGCTGGATTGGCGGCCATGGTCTGTGGTTTTCCACCTTTCTTGTCCTGGGATGTAAGTACGTTATGGGCCGTCGATGGGTGAGATGGGTTGGGCACTAAAAGATGTTAGAAGTTGTTGTCGTTTGGGACGGTGCATCGGAAAGATACTCGGTGTTGGCTGGGGATGTCTGAGACGAGGCAGAAATTGGGAGGCCGGAGAGATAGAAAACCCTTATAGGATATTTGGCAAGGGCGAGCATGGGGCCAACAGCCTACAAAAAGCCACAGAGGAAGGTGCAGTGTTGCTTGGATACGGGCTGGTTGGGGGTTTGCCGACCGAAGAGGAGCATCCGTATCACAGGCACCCTGAGTGGATTAGACGAACGCGTGACTAGATCGCGGTGTAGTTGCGGTGTAGTTACCAGTGGTGTTCTGTATTCCTCTCCCAGACCACATAGTGATAGAAGAGTAACCGTTTCTTGTGCCCCGTCATCGGCACAGCCCGCCTATGCTTCACGCACGGCTAAGAGGATTTGAGGCGTCCGCGATTTGGTGCGTCGGTGCTAACGGCCGGCATCATGAACAATGGCCACCTTCTTATCTACAGTCTTCCGACTAGGGCGATGCCTTGAACCCGCTTCAGTTTAGAACAATGACCAGTGATCAAGGTATGGTGGGTACCTAGCTTTGGGTCCTCATTGTCGTCTATCGTCGTGGAGAATCAGTCCATACGAATAGCATCTACGGATCATCGTAGCCCCTTGTTCCTCCAATACATTCCCGGGAATTGAGACCCCGACTTAGACTGATATTCCTTATAGGTGGCATGTCAACTGCAAACCAAGGACAGCAGACTGATTCGCAAGGTGCGATGGGGTTTCCAGAGACGTGGGGCACGGCACCGCAGCTTTGCTCTGGCCCAGATGATTAACACATGGATGTGCAGGCTATGCCCCGTTGCATACCCGAATTATCTCTTGGACAGCTATTGCGCTTCTCCCTCCAGTTTCAGTAGAAAAGCAGGAGTTCAAAGGATGGATAACGGTTATGATGTGGCAGTTAATGCCTCGTTACATTTGGAAGGCAAGTGCCACTTCTACTCTGACCGGAAGACCCCGCCAGTGTATCACGGGATGGGGTGTCACGGTGACGGTTCCCGGACCATTGGACCGCGCCGGCAGCTTACAGGGACAGCAGGAGATAATCAATGCCGCCCCGTTGAGGTTTCCACATTTGCGGGCTGGCCGCCTGCGGAACGTCACTTTGATGGTTCTTGTCCATCGGTTACTGGTTGCGCTTTAATGTGACGTCTCTGCTTACATTGGCATGTTAACTCGATGTGCGGGAACCCCCACATTTGGATTTGCATCCTGGACTTTTACTTAGTTTCCAGTCCTGGATCCATTGATACCATGGGTGGCTTAACCAGGGGCGGACGGGAGGAGGAGTCGACTGCCAAACCCAATACTTTAGGTAATTACTACGTCCATACAACTGCCGGGAGCTTGCCTGCGTATGACTTTGCATATATTGGAGACAAGGCTCTTCTCCTACCCGTCGACCTTTCTGTTGAACACTCGTCTTACACTTTTTGGCCCTTGCAAACCTTGAAGCCTCCATCATGAAGTCGGCTGCCGTACTTTCGCTCCTTTCCAGCCTGGCGGCCAGCTTCGTTCTGAAAGGCTATGCTGACCGGTGCTGCGCGACGGAAGCTTTCAACATCACCAATTTTGAGAGCTATGGGTGCATACGACTCCCCGCGAAAGCTTCCTCAATCAATTTCGACACACAGGGCTTCGCGTCCGGTTATGCGGCCGGTCGCCACTTTTTCTCGGAGGACTGCACTGGCGCCAGCTACGGCCAGGCCAACTTCATCGATGCTGATTACCCCGTACCGGACAAACAATGTATCAATGCAACACCCGACCAGGCATCGTTTGGCTCTTTTTACATCCAAACGTATCGCTGAAAAGCCCCGAAGAAGTGAAGAGAATTGAGGGAACCCGAAAGCTCGATGTTTTCTTACCGGCCGCCGTCCCATCTGTCCGCTTACCGTGTCCCCAACCTAAACCATACACAAGAGTCCTCAGACTCGCGAGGACCATTGTTAAGGGTGCAACCAGAAAAGCCAAACGGTCACCTGATACAGCTTATGTGAACCGCCGTTTATCCCGAGTTCAAGCAAGAGAATACAGTAATACGCGAATGAGTGCAACGGAGTTGATATGCCTATCTAACGTGCCCCATCGCGTGCCTCGATCAAGTCTGTCAGAGAAACCTATCTAGTAGATACTGTTTTATCGCACTCACGAAAGGCTCGGGCAGGATGGACGGTATGGACTGTTCCAAACAATTGAAGATAATGTGGATCATGGACTTCAATGTGCCTACGCGAGGAAGTCCTCGGTGACTGCAGTCAACGGATCTTTGGGTCCACTGCCGCCGGACGAGGCTGGGGGGTGCGTGAGGAGGCTTGGTCTGGGTTTTGCAACAACTACGTCTCGGTACTTCCTTAGTTGCCTGGCACGAAATGTACTGCCCAAGAGGGAGGCGGCACGCAATGACTTCTGTCCCCGGAATGGAGCACGAGTGGATGCAGTCGGACGGGGTCCCGGCCGGTATGGATTAAGAGGGGAAGAGGGGAGGTCGGCGAGTCGGTGAGTCGATGAGTCGGGCGGCGGTTCCAGGGCCGGCAGCTGCCAGCGGCTCCGGTATGACGGGCAGGTGGGGAACCCGGTCTCATCTGCGCGCGGGCGCCCCGCCATCCCTGCACCTCCATCCATCCATTAGTTAGAATTTCTGCCCGCGCCTCTCGCCTCAATCTCGAGCAGAGAGGGTGTTCGAGCCAGCAGCCCATTGCCATCGCCCAACACCGCCATGGCGTCCCCCCAGCGGACGGTCTCCCCGGGCGCCGCCCTCTTGCGGACCTCGCGCATGTTTTCCATCCCGAAGCCTTTGGCGCCCCCGCCCGGCGACCGGTCGCAGGCGACGAAGCACAAATCCCAGACCGCCACGGCATCTTTTCCGACGCACCTGACCGTCACCACAACCCAGGCCTCGCGGCTTGTGGGCGATTGGGGCTTCAAACGGCCGCTGCCGCTCAAGACGACTCTGGAGCAGACGCACCCGCTTGTGCGCATCAAGCAGGTCGACTCGGTCGAGCATGTGACCGATTTCCAGTCGGCGTCAGACCACACCATGACCCTCCGCAAGTTCCAGGAGCTCGGCCTCGCTCTGACCACGCCCAGCCCTGAGCAAAACCCCTCCAAGATCGTCCAAGTGTCTGTGTTCGAAGACGACCGAGACTTCACCACCGCCGACGTACCCCAGCTCGCCGAGTCGCAGGCTGCCCGCCCAGATGGCCAGAAACCCGTCACCAAGACTCCCGAGGCTCAAGCAGCCATGCTGGTCAACAAGCGGTGGAAGTTCCGTGGACCTTGGCTGGCGGGCATGACGGATGGCGAATTTGAAAGCTACTTGGCCAAGACGGTGCGAAGCAGGCGCTACGAGTTTCGCCAGTTCTTGAGGGAGAGGCTGGCATCTGAGATGACGGATCGTCAAAGGCAGGACATTGTGGAAAAGAACCCCGAAACCGCTCCCGATTCCATCCCGCCGGTGCTGGCGTCTGAGGTCTCCGAAGAGCAACTCCTGAACTATATTCGCGACATCCGCAGCGACCGCGTGCAGCTGTATAGCGTGGTGGGCCGTTTCCTGGACCTGGCCCCTGTGAGCAACGAGGTGCGGTTGAGCGATATGACCGCTCTCCGTGTTGGACAGACCCATCAGCTCGTCCAGGAGAGTCCTTATGCGAAGGCCGGACCGCCCATCACTCACCCGTCGGCTGGCCTCTCGTACCTGCGAACTACGAGCTACATGGAAAACCACCCTATTTACGGTCCCCAGGCCACTCACGCGCCTGTCAAGGCCAGAATCGTGACGCCGAGATACGCTGCCCCCGGCAAGGTTCCTAAGCTCGGTGTCGCGGGCTTCATAGCCAGCCCTAGCGAGGCCAATGCCACATTCAACCGTCGTAGTGCCGCCTACCTCGGGCGCTCTCAGAACACGGGCATTCCTGGTCTCAATGACTTCGATCCCGAGGCGCAAGGCGGGTCCAAGGTCTACGCCCAGGTCACGACGGCGCACGTTGACGCCACGGGCAAGATACAGCTGAAGCTGGGAGAAAACGACCCACAGGCAGAGATCGTGCACAAGGAGATGGTCGGAGAGGGCTCTGTTTTCGAGGAGGCGGCCAAGGAGAGCCGGAAGCCCTCGATGCAGTTTTCCAGACCGGAAGGCCTCCCCACGCCTAGGAGAAGACTCTTTGGTGACTCGGCTAGTTACGGTATGCGAAAGGTTTAAAGCAGGCGGGCTCGAGCCAGAAGCGTAGGCGGCCAGGCCATACAATCACGACTGAGGCCGCTTGCACCGTATGCATCTTGTATAGTAGTACTTTAGACCACAGGAGCGGGAGGGCAACTTCTCTGCCGGTATTGTATCCGCTCGCACACCTTGCTAAGTATACAAAGGGAGGCGTCACATGCTGTTGGATTACGGTGCCCGGAGCTTCATGGAAACTAAAGGGGGGCCCATTCAAGCAAGGCGTAGTTAGACATGCCTCGAGTGCGCATCAGGGAAGATTGACCTACATTCTGCCTGTTGTGTATCTAAGTACGTAGACGCCTAGGGAGTAAGTAGTTTACTTGATGGATGTAAGCAGGGGATGGCTGTACATTTTCCCCTACACCGAAGCGTCCATACCTACTTAGGTACATACATACTTACATACATGTACCTAAGTACGTATATGCAAGAACGCCAGGTGTAACAGTTGATCACCAGCTGGCAGAAACAGTCAAGACCTGAGTCGCCCAATCAGCACGCACAAAAGGCTTTGCCCTATCTGCTTGGCCATATCCCCACATCAGCTCCCTAGCCCGACACAGGCAAATTCGCCAAAAAAAAAAGACATCTACTCCTCCCTCCATTGACTGCCGACGTGAACTTGACAGCCGAACGAACGACCGCCCCGACCTCCTCACCACACTAACCCCGACGTTCAACACCAGCCAATACCACCAAAATGGGTCGCGTTCGCACCAAGACCGTCAAGAAGTCCGCCAAGGTCATCATTGAGCGCTTCTACCCCCGCCTGACGCTCGACTTCGAGACCAACAAGCGTGTGTGCGATGAAATCGCCATCATCGCCTCCAAGCGCCTGCGCAACAAGGTGAGCGCTATCTGCGAGCCGCCGCGTCGCGCCCCCGGCTGGCCTAGCCCAAAGGCGAGGACCCAATACTGATTGCCCATCGCCGAACAGATTGCCGGTTACACTACCCATCTGATGAAGCGCATTCAGCGTGGACCCGTCCGCGGTATCTCCTTCAAGCTCCAGGAGGAGGAGAGAGAGCGCAAGGATCAATACGTCCCCGAGGTTTCGGCTCTCGACTTCGCCCAGAACACCGAGTCTGGCCAGCTCGAGGTCGATGCCGAGACCAAGGACCTGCTGAAGCATCTTGGCGTACGTTCAAGTCCCTTCCCCGTCCCTCTCCCCAATTCAGTCGCCCTAACAATGTGCGCTGCAGTTCGACAACATCCCGGTGAACGTCACCCCCGTCACCCAGCAGCAGACCGCCGACCGTCCCCGCCGCTTCAACGACAGAGCCCCCCGATAAACGACTTCGGAGGAGAAAAACGGTGTGGCTTCTACAGTACGACGCAATGGGCTTACGGATTGTTTGATTTGGGCAACTGGCATTACTGGTCTCACGGTTTCATGGCGTCAACCTGGACGATAGTGAGTGCATTTTAGATCTGCAAAAGACAAGATCGACTCCCACACAGGTGTCCCCGATTCTCTTGAATACATCTGTTCAGAGATGACGGTTGATGGCCAAACTACCCTCCCCTTCCGCTTCCACCACATGTGACATTCCGGGACTGCGCTACCTTGACATGGGATCGCCGGATTTTGTCTGGTACCAGTGCGTCATCACAAGCCCAGGCATACCACAATTGTTAAGGGGACAGTTGCCGCCTCGCAGTGCTCAAGTGCGACTGGAATAGTCTTCAATTTTGAACGCCACAATGCTGCCTAGAAATTGCCTCCACTGCCTCGTAGCATGGGCAATGGGTCAAGCCGCGTCCGTCGGTTTTGTAGCAACCTGGCGCGACTGTGCATCGAATTTGGTTTTATGTCCTTCCAGTAGAAGATGGCCGTCGTCTCCATCCCGTAATGACGGGTTCTCCGGGCTTCGCTTGATCGTGTTCTCTTGTACATTCACCTCAACCGACCGTTTGATCTCCTGATCTCCAACATCGCCCCTTTCAAGCGCCAGGTCTCTCGCGTTCCTGGCGGACTTCAGATCTGCCTCGACCCGGAGCTTTTGAAGGTCCTCTGCCAGGCGGCCAGCAGCATCGCTCTGCTTTGGCTGGTTGGGCTCTTCGTACAGATCAATTTTGATGCCCTCGATGCCAGCTCGCTCCCAGGCGGCCGTTTCGTTCAGCTGCACCTTAACGTACATGGCCCGCCGGGCACAGGCCTGCGAGCACCACCGCTCAATCTCCTTTTTGGGAACGATGCTGAAGTCGCTGCGTCCGTAGTTGACGAGCTTGAATTCGCCCGCCTGCTTCACGCGCATGCGCGGCTTGGGACACAGCACGTACCCGCACCTGCCCAAGCAGTTGCGCTCCTCGATTAGGTCCTCGTAGTCGGAGGGCTGGAAGAGCCGGACCTGCGACCTGAAGGCTTCGGCGTCCTCTGCTGAGGGCGACGAGGCCGTGTGGGGCGGCGAGGGCGACGCAGGCAGTTTGGCGAGGGTGATGATGTTATCACTTATGGTGTCGGAGAGCAAGCGGCGATCGTGGATGATGGCGGCGTGCTGGACGGCCACGGCGCGAGCACCGTCGTCTGCGTCGGGACCCGACGCGCCTGTCTTCTTGAGAATACCTTTGGGCTTGGGTGTTGGGGTCGCCATTGTCGGGGGGGGAAGGGGGCGTCAAGCACGTGGGCGGGTGTTCCTCCGCGTTCAGGTTCAAGTTCAAAGAGCCCCTTGACCATCCGCTGGGTCGCAGGATCGATGTCGACATGCGTACCAGCAGGTGACGAGAAGCTGTACGTACCCGTACCGTTCGAGCCCTCTTGTTGGTACTCGGGGAAGGAAATTCACGTGAAGCCAGTACGGAGGGGCCGTAGCAGGTGAGCTGGGAGGCGGGTTCAACCGCGGAGCTTCTAGAATATTGGCTGTGGTTATCCTGAGCGTGCTATCGCTCGTGCGCAGTTTGTTTTGTGGCCGTGGCAAACGGTACAGGCTCCAGTGCGTACCAGGTACGATGTACTTTGGGTCCACTAGCCACGAGGGTGGTTAGTGGGATGAAGCCTGTGGCGTCACGCATCACGAGTTTGCTTCGCGTTTGGACATCGTCACCACGGACAGCGGGCAGTACGTGCATTATGCGCTATGGTCCAAGTAAGGTTATTATTAAATCGCAAGGTGGGATGTGGTCGTGCGAACCCGTCTGGTCGTCTGCATGGGATTCGTCCTGTCTGGGATTCAGCAACCGTCAATGCGGTCCATACATGTAGGCCCGACCGGCCAAGAACCCGGAGCGTGGAAGAAGCCCGTCTCATACTACTAGAAGCAGGCTGCACTTGGTGAGCCATGCAGCCAGGCCAGGCAGACGCCAAACACCCCAAGGGCCACGGATATACCTACTTAATACATTCATCCATACAGTTCTCACATGCAGGTTAGGCATCCTATGCGACGGAGAAGCAACGCGCCCGTAGGACCCCCTTCGGCCCCCTTTTTCATTTACCTACTCCGGCTCCCTCTCCGTACTTGGTTTAGGTGCTGGGTTCCTGGCCACGATCCGTTCTTGGACGCGTGGTTTCGGGGCTCGAGAATCGTCCGGCCTTGTTTCGTAGTGTATGTATGTCAACAGTTTTTTCCCCGTTCGTGCCCCATACACGTACGCACTGGACACGGGCACCATAATGAGAGAGGTATGTACTCCCATAGTCACGGTATGCTCGTAACATTCCCCATGGCCGGATGGGTGGCGTATCGTGATGTAGGAACGGGTCCCTCGGGACTGCCTACCAAACTATAACCGTTTAATTAACGACTATAGGTTCGCTGCCACGACTTGCGACATTCTATCCCATCTCATGCCGTCCGTTCCCATGCACATTCCCATTTGCTCGTGTGTACCTGGGCAGAGAGGCTAGGTACAAATTCATGCGCTGACGTCGACCTACCTTTTTGGCAGCCACCAGCCCCGCCCTCCCCCCCCCCGAGCTAGCGAGCGCGGCCTGCCAACCCGACCCCCAGGTTTCCATGCTCAGCCTCATCATTGCCCAAGAAAGCCTAAGAGAGAGAGAGAAAGAGAGAGAGAGAGAGAAAGAGAGCGGGAGAGAGAGGGTGTGTGTACGTGTGGGAGAGCGAGAGAGACCTTTTCTGTTTGGGAATTGGTGATGATAGCCCGACCTGACGGCGCCTTTTCAGAATAGCCAGTCTCCCCTGACTCTCTTCGGTCGCAAGCCGCGCAAGCAACCCCTCACCTCCCCCCATACCTATTACCATCATCATCCACCCTACCTGCCTACTTGCCTGCCTGCCTGCCTGCTTGTCCGCCTGCCTGCCTGCCCGCCTTCCTTACCCGCCGCCGAAGCGTCGCCGACTGGAGTCACCTGTTCGGGCCCGGCACCATCCACGCTTCCCTTTCCCATCTTACCAATCACCACCCACCCGGCGCAACTGCATCACAAGAGTGGCGCCTTGCCAGCACTACAACCTCAGCACGCGTAACTTGTCCATCGTGGTGCGGCCAGCTGCCGCAGCCTAGGCATCATGGCCTCCGCACCCTTCAAGGTCAAGGCTCTCTTCGAGTACACCTCGACCCATGAGGACGACCTCCCCTTTGACGTCGGCCAGATAATAACCGTCACCGACGTGGAGGACCCCGACTGGTACGGTGGCGAGTACACAGACGCCACGGGCGAAAGAAAGGAAGGCATCTTCCCTCGCAACTTTGTCGAGAAATACGAGCCTACCGCACCGCCGCGACCGACGCGGTCGCGCAAGAAGGACGCTGACCCTGCTCCCGCCGCTGCTCCTCCTCCAGTCCCTGCCGCCGAGCCCGAGCCCGAGCTTGCCGCGTCCGAGCCTGAGCCTGTCGTCGATGAGGCTTCCGCGACCTCCCCTCGCGCTGCCGAGCCGCGCTCGCCGCCGAGAGCCCCCGTAGCCCAGGCCCCCAAGCCTACGGAGCCCGCCCCGGCCCCTCGGGCCGAGCCTGCTGCCGCTCAACCTCCTCCAAAGGCTCCGCCGCAAGCTCGTAGCCCGCCGCCCGTATCGGAAAAGCCTAAGAGCAGCTCTTTCAAGGATCGCATTGCTGCCTTCAACAAACCCGCCGCGCCCCCTGTAGCTCCTTTTAAGCCTGGCTCCCTCAGCTCCGGCGGCTCCAACTTCGTTAAGAAGCCCTTCGTCGCCCCTCCCCCAAGCAGGAACGCCTACGTTCCCCCGCCGAGGGAACCCGCCGCCACAAAGATTTATCGGCGAGACGAGGACCCGGAGATTCGGGAGCGAGAGGCCGAAAATCTGGAAAGCGCCCAGCACGCCGGCTTGGCGCCCGCGGCGTCTCTGGAAAGCCAGGACGAAGACCAGCCCAAGCCCACTACACTGAAGGAACGCATTGCTTTGCTTCAGAAACAGCAAGCCGAGGCTGCCCAGCGCCATGCTGAATCTGCCTCCAAGAAGGAGAAGCCCAAGCGACCTGAGCCAAAGAAGCGCACCGAGAGCGAGGGGCCTCAGGAGGCTGCCGCCACTGGTGAGGAGGAAGAGGCACTTGGGCCGTCCTCGGAACCTGGAGAGACTGAATATACGGAGGAGACGCAGCTGCCGAGACAGTTGCCGACTCGACGAAAGCCTTCCAAGGATACGCCTGAAGACGGCAATGAGGCCGACATGTCTGGAGCGGGTGACACAACAGAAGGACCGGAAGATCTAACCGAGCGGGAAGACGCGGACGAGAAGGCTGCGTCCAGTTCGCGCCCACCTACCGGGGTCGCCAAGAAGGCTGAGGGCGAAGAGCCGAAGGCCGACGACGACGCCGAAGGCGGCGATGACGAGGATATGGATCCTGAGGCTAGGCGTAAAGAGGAGCTACGAGCCAGAATGGCTAAAATGAGTGGCGGCATGGGCATGATGGGCATCAATATGTTTGGTGCTCCGATGCCCCCTCCCAAGAAGAAGATGCCCGCACCCGTGGAAAGACGGTCCAGTGAACAAGCGGCTGAGGAGGATATGTCGCCACGATCACCTGCCGCCGCTGCTCCTCCGGTACCTACCATGATGGCTCTCCCTGGCATGAGCCTAAAGAAGCCAAAAGACGAGGATAAAGCCGGCGAGGCCGAGGAGCCGGAGACATCGGTTGTCGACGATATTACACCTATCGCTCCGGCTAGCCCCCGTAGTGTCGTAACTGAGTGTGAGTCAGCTCCTGGGCTGGTATTAGTATGATGACTTACCGTTCAGTAGCCACGAAGAGGGCGTCGACTTCTGCAGGTATACCGCCTATCCCTACCGAATGTGAGTTACCTCTTCTTATTGAAAGCGGATAGTCAAAGCTGACACTCGTCACCAGCTCGTCCTCCTCCACCTCCACCTCCGGCCGGCGTAACGTCTCCCAGTGTCGGCTCGGAGACGGATGACGAGCTGTCCGAATTCCCAGTCGGGTCGCCCACCGAGGCCCCTGCGGGCGAGTCGGCTCCCACCAGTCGGGCGCCTCCCCCCCCTATCCCTGTGGGCTCACCTCGAGGTCCCACATCTCCTCGTCAGGCCAACCGGGCATCTTACACGGGTGAAGAAGTTACGCCATCTTCACCGCAAATGCCGCCGCAGCCCCCAAGACGGGACAGCCGACCACCGCCACCCATCCCTGGGTCGGCACCTCCCCTGCCTGTACAGGCCCGCCCGCCGCCTCCTCTACCTCCTGTGGCTCCTAGCCGAAGCTCCACCATGGATGAGCGAGTCTCACCCATGCAGCCTGGCCGCCTTGACAATGGGGAAGAGGGTGAGGTGACGGAGTACGAGGGCGATTATGACACGGATATTGGCTCTTCGGTTCCTCACAAGGAGGCACTCAAGGCTCATGCTCGCGATTCCAGCTTGGAGGATAACGCGCCTATACGCTCGCCGGCGTCTGACGCGCCACCGCCGTCGCTGCCTCCCCCGGTTCCAGCTTCCACAGCCCCTCGAGCCGTGCCTCCCCCGGTCCCTAGCCAGCCGGCGCCGAGTACACGCACCTCGGTGGACGCCCCGCGTGCTGCGCCACCGCCGCCGCCACCAGCGGCCAAAGCAGCGCCAGCACCTCAGGAGGACGACGAATATGACCCATACAACTACACTGCTCCCAAGCCAGGGGTCCCGACGGCGTCTTTCGAAACGACATCCAATGTTGACGAGGCAGAGGCGGCTCCAGAGCAGACACCTGCCTCCCCGCCCCCGCCTCCGCCTGACCGTCGCAACCCCCTTCCTGCGCCGCCAGCGAACCGGGGGCCCTCGCGCCAGTCGATGGACGCTCAGAGGTCAGGAAGAAGATCCGTGGATGTCACCAGGCCCTCCATGTCCATGGAGTCGGGCTTCGTTGCTGACGAGGTAGACCTCGCAGAACACACCAACTGGTGGCTGCAGCCCAACGGGCTCCCCCCTGTATTCCAAGGCCGGAAGGACATCTACTTTGAAATCGACGAGAACAAATCGTCCAAGTCAGACGGCGCCACCGAAGTCACCAAGGAAGTCTACATTTTATTCCAGGACTACTCGCAGACCTTCGTCACCGTTCGCTTTGATCCCCAGAACCCGGCCGACACGCAGCTGGACCAACGACACGAGCCTCCCCCCCGAAGCTTACGACAGGATCAACTGGAGCAGGCGTACGAACGCTTCGGCTTGCAGATCTCCAGTGCGGTTGCGTCAAAGAAGGACTCAGTCGTCGGCGATGGCACGCCGCAGGCCCTGGTATATGAGCTCCTGAAACCGTTCAAGGATGCTCTGCTGCCCGTGGGTACCCGGGCCTACGGTGCTCTTGTCTACGCAAACATCGCCAATGCCTCGACGCAGATGCACGACGAGATCCGGGCGGGCGACATCATTTCAATTCGCAACGCCAAGTTCCAGGGCAAGCACGGCCCCATGCACGCCAAGTACTCGGTGGAAGTGGGCAAGCCGGACCACGTGGGCATCGTGGCCGAATGGGACGGTGTCAAGAAGAAGGTGCGGGCGTGGGAGCAGGGCCGCGAGAGCAAGAAAGTCAAGCAGGAAAGCTTCAAGCTGGAGGACCTGCGCAGCGGCGAAGTCAAGATCTGGCGCGTGATGCCGCGGAGCTGGGTCGGCTGGGACTCGCCGAACTAGAAAGCCGGCAGACATTCGTTCACCTCGGCCTGGCCGTGGCCGTGGAGTGCACATTCACCGCAGAGGGCGGTGCGCATACGGAGGTCGATGCGACGCACCCCTCCACCTAATAGCACCTTTGCGCATCCGAGGGACACCTCGGGAGTGCCCAGCCGTCGCAACACAGATGCATCGCTGAGACAGGCGATGGAGCCCTCTTGTCTTTTCTCGTCGGATGTAACGACTACATCGCGCAACGCATTCTAGCCACTATAGTCTATCGCTGTCAATGAAGGAGGATTATTTACCTAAAGCCGTCGGCTCCTGCGGATGACTCCTTTCCTCGCGCCAGTATCAACCATTTGTCACCTGCCGCCGAGGGGCCAAATACTGGGCGGGGTCTCCCAGGGCGCCCCAACTGGGGGGCTGGATCTGCCCGCCCATCGACGGATCCTATAGGGCTTCTTCCTTCTATACGTCACACCGACCACGCTTCTGAGGGTCGGAGATGCGGAATTGTGAGAATTTCCTCGCTTATGGCCTAATACAACCAGGGTGCGGGAGTCGAATGGCTGCTCGACCTCGCCAGAGGAACGAATGAGAAAAAAGTAGGAAAAGCAAAGAGAACAGGAAAGGGAGGAATATGCCCGAAGCGAGAGTGGCGGTTCCTGTCACGAGACCTGTTCGCGCGCAAAGACGGCCGAATCGGCAGCTTCACGTCCTGTCATCCGTTTGGACGAGTTTTGGCTTCTTCGTTGCTTTCTCCCCCTCCTCCCCCTTTTTATTTCCGCCCACGTCCCCCCCCCCCCTCCCTTCCCCCATTGCCGTCTTTCCCCGGTCACGCGGCGACGTTACACGTCCCGTCCTCGGGGGATCTACAGCTGCCACCACTGCATGATGACGAGTCTTGGCTCGGAATGGAATTTCATTCTGTCGAGCAAAACAGCGGAGCCACTAGCGCGGATTATAGACGTAGACAGACTCGAGGGGGCGCGGGCGCGTGGTTGCGTGGGATATTGTGCGACGCAGGCGTGCGTGAAACACTTCGACTTCTCTGGACGCCTCCTTCCGATAGCGGATGAGCACGCACTGGTCGGAGGCCGAGGGGGCAGTGCGACGTCGGCCGCGTTGCTCGGTTTAAGCCCAGGCCGCACCGCACGTACAAAGGCGCGCAGCTCATCTTCGCACATGCCTCGCCAGGTGTCCTCGGGGAGGAAGGCGGATGCATGGGGTTCTGCCCAGAACGGGAGAAGGACACGGTGCATTTGCCCCCTAACTCGTGGCAAAGAAGCGACACAGAGCCCTACACGGAAAGGCCTACACATGGCCGCGGATTGCCTTCCCCGCCCCAGATTCCTACGTGCATCTGGCGGCTCGGCCTGCCATGGCAAGGCCGGCTGAGGGCCGGGCGTCCGGGCGCAGGAAGACGGTTCGGTCTGCGAAGGTATATGCCGCCTTGGCAGCTGCAGGCATTCCCAAGCGCCCACCCATCGGATTCTCAGCAGCCTTGGGCCCAGTGGTCGCCAAGGGATATAATGAAGTAGGCTCATTCGCGGGCGGGAGCCCGTTGCCCAAGGCGTCAAGAGGACACATGACCATTCAGCAGGGCTATTGTGATGTCGTACTCAGCTGCTCGGGTTGCTGGGCACGCCAAAAAGCAAGCTGCATGCTCCCAATAGCGGGAGAGTTTGTCTCGCCTAAGCCCACGGCCATCATGTGCCAGGCCCTGCTTCTCCCGCATTCTGTCTCAGGCAGCCCGAGGGGCTTGTGGAAGAGGCAATAGGAAGGCGGTAGGGATGGTGTTTGCCGCCAGCGCCGGTGTTCCTAAAACAGACAGGGACGTCCCGGGGCGCGACCATGGCCATCAGTCCGATAGGTCAGTCTCGGGTAGGCGAGCTGACAGAAGCTTTGCAGGCTGTCTCAAATGTCCACGCAGCGATGAGGGCTGAGCCGAAGGGCAACCGACGGGGCGTGTATTTTCGGCACCTTGGTCATAACCGCAGCGCATGCCGCCCACGTTGGTTGTTTTCAGACATGTGGGTGTGATCTCATGAGATCACATTGCATCCCTGTTACTGTTTGCTAAACTGCGCTCTCCACGCCGCGACGACCACAGCAGATGGACAATGGCGACGACACTTGTGCTAGGGTAGGCATTCTGCGAAGCCGATCCCCAAGTGGTCCGCCGGCACCAGATGACTGCAGAGGATGAAGTGTCCGACATCTTCCTACCCTCCAACCAGCGTCGAATAAGATGGGCGGCGGCGACGGCCGTGGCTGGGGCGGCCAAGCCAATTCCAGCAGACACGTCCCAATGATATCGAAACAGACGTAGTCATCGCTGCAGCAGCCAGCATCGTGGGTGGGGCCGCCTCGCGCAGGGCGTCGACGAGAGGGAGCAGATTCGGTCCTGCTCAGCAAGGGGCGAGAGAAAACGAGAGGGCCGCAAGGGGGGTGTCCCGAGCCCAGCCAATAATACCAGGAGGTTCGGTTGAGGTCATGGATAATGCCCCAATAAAAGAGGCTCAACTGCAAGCAGGGTAGTAGCGGCGAGTCGTATCGAATTGGCCGGAATGCTGGCTGGCTAATCAAAATCCCATGGCCGCCTCCTCGCCTCCGAAGGGGAAGGCCTTTTTTCAACGAACCTATGAACAGCGCCTACGCCGTGGCATTACCTTCTGTCGCCACGGGAAAGACGTACGCTGCCACACGCCTGATAGGCTTCTCGCGCGACCGGCACCTTTATCTTCGACCCAAATCAGCCTCGTCCATCTTATTACAGCCGATCACCGCCGTTAGCAGAAATACAGCCGACCAGATCGATCCAGCGTGCCAAGAGCGATCCTTCCGTTGGCTCCCGGCGGTGATGCGCTGCAAGTGGGAAAAGCTGTGAGGTTCCTATACGCCTACGCGAGCGACCGCCTCTGTTCCGCGCTTCCGGCTGCGGGTCAGGGGGCCGGAGCAAAGTGTCGACCTTGCTTAGTGGGCTACCTACGTCTTCAGAGTGTTGAGGGGTGCCATTGGGCAGGAATGACGCCTTGAAAGACGTATAGGCAGGGAGATACACCTTCCCTACCATACGCCAGCAGGCCCGCACGAGCCCAGAGACGCTACGATGAGGAATCGGCACGCGTGACGACTGATTATCTTTGCCTGAATTTGTTTGTCAGACAGACCGGCGTGCTGGGCCTGATCGATGCGTCCTACGGCGACGTAACCAACCGCCGACGTGGTCTCCGTACTCAACAGAAGCACCCCAAGGAACCGCAGGCCGGTAAGGCATGCAGTAGCATTGTACTGCGGCAGTAGTCATCGGCCTAATGGCTAAAGCAGCACCTCCGACATGCGGGGGGTGGCTTTCGGTGGCCTACATGCGGGGTGCGTCGAAGGGCAGGCAGGAGACATGCGTCCGTCTGCCTGTTGTGGATGATAGCCTGAGCGGTTGCAATGTGGACTGATACACGCGGGAGGCATGGACATCCAGGAGAAGCGAACCAAGATGGGCACACTAGACTTGGGTCCTGCAGGAAAGTCAATGGCTGCGGAGGATTGCGTCAGGGACGGCGGCGCAGGCCGCCTCCAGTCTCCCGATCCAGGTTCGACTCGTGGAGCCAGATGGCGAGAAGACCATGCGCCGCCGGAGCACGAGCACAGGGGCCGGTGACGGGTGTCTTGCTTTCTCCTTGGTCCGGCACGCACGTCCTCCTGCCCGCCATGGGCTCGGGAGGGTGTCTATGAGGGCAAGGCATGAGGCAGCATGATGGCCATGGGGTGTGGTCTGGAGCGCAAGTCGTCGCGGGTACGTCACTGGGCACCGAGGCAGCTCGGCTGCCGTTCCGAACCCACCTTGAAAAGACTGGAGACGAGGGCCAGTGGGCAGCCATGTGCAAAGAAACGGTGCCTGGCGATGGCGACAGATAGGGTTGACGATGTCGAGCCAGGCCCCCGATGGCCGAGGGCGAATGAGAGCTTGACACACGGCGCGCAGGGGCCCGTATTCAATGGCCTGCAGAGTGACGGCGTAGCCGGGAAGCGGCAGAGAAGGACAGGGCCTGACGTCTGACTTGGTAGTGCCCGTTGCATCTTACCTCGGACGTTCGCATGGGTGTTTGTTGCGTGGGGGGAGGGGGGAGGGAAACAGACGGTCGGTTCCCATACAGGGATGGAATGGGATGGATCCACGGATGGAAAGAAAGATCACGACGGGTCCGCGAGTCCATAGTGGATGCACAGATAGAAGACGAACTCGATGCGGGGAGAGGACCTGCCGTATTCCACCGCACGAGCTCTGCCTTCCAATTCAAGCATGTCATGCCACGCCGTCCAATCAGTTGCCCTCTGCCAGTACACAAGCACCTGCAGTCGGCACTGCTCCCTAATTGGGGAGAGGGACGGAAGGAACATCTTCTAAGCATTGGAGCCTTGGCTCTCTAAGTGGCCTGAAGAGGTCGCCCACGTAATCCCGGCCAGTATGCGAGCTCGTCTCCTTCCACATTCCTCTCTGCCCAAAGGGGATTGTCTGCTTGGGTGCCTGCCCATCCGTAGGTACACAAGTACTTAAGCACCTACTCTCCTACTTACCTAGAGTGTCTAAGCACTTGCCTTCGGTAACCCAGTACGGAAGCACGTGAGGAGTATGTGAACTTGATAGGTGCTTCTCAAAGTCGGGCGGCTCTCTCTTACCTTTAGTCAAGTCCGTCGTTGTCCTCTTCGTCTTCTTCGTCATCGTTTGATGAGCAACAAACAGCCTGACGCGAGGCCTACGAAGAAAACGTTAGAAGTAGTCGACATGTCATTTTCGGTTTCTTCCTGCGCTGAGCCACAACGTGGGAGGTATCCAATCGCTGGCAACGATATAGAATGAAAGCCTCGGGCTCAGAACATCGGCTAGCCAGTTGATTGAGCCTCGTTGGGCACTACACCATTAGTACCACCGGGACCCCACCTCCCAAAACGGGATGGAGTAATGTAAGCGCACTCCCCCTCCCCTCCCCAAGCGTGGGAATGAATTACCGGATACTTCGACGCGCACGCGTACAGGCTGAAGCTGTGGCCACGTAACGGTAACATAGCCCGCGCAGTTACAAGAGGACCGGTTGGTGGTCGTCTCCCGCGCGTGCCTGCAAACGGAGGGTAGGTAGATACCAGAACAATGGATGGCTGCCTGTCGGTAGTGGATCGTGAGTGGATGAGGAGTGGAGGACACAGGAAGGGCGAGGGTGAACGGCGGCGTCATGCCGTGGCTCATTGGCTTCGAAAGCGGTGCCAGGACGATGCAACAGCCGAGCCAATGCATGTTGGATGGTACGGCAGGCCCGGGCGGGATGGATATAGGGCCGCATGGAGGTTGGCTCGTCAGGTCGGGGGTCGCATAGCATCGCATCGCATCGATCGCGAGGGCATCGCGCCGACGGTCCCCATGGCATCCGCCATGCACCATGGGATGGGGGATGGGGGACGCTGTTTTTCCAACACACGGAGCCGTCGGGACATGTCGCGTTCGCTCGCTCTCCTCGTGGCCCCCGAGCGTGGCCCCAGAAGAGGGCAAAGGTTGTACTCGGTAATGCCTCAAAGAAGATCGATGCGGGTCTCGCCAAGTCCGTCGAAGCACGGGGAGCGCCTATTCGTACTTACCTAGACACCAGGTTCGGTGGAGGCGGCCGGCAGTAGCACCACAATTCAGAAATGTACTACTGCATCCGGGTGACAACGACACAGTGGACCGAGGGATTGATTGATCCATTCCATGATCCATATCCGCCAACTTCAGCTCGACGGATTCCCGGGTCACGCAGCGCCACACGACACTGCCTGGCCACCGTCCACAGCCCGAGGGAAGAAAGAGGGGGGGGCCGACCTCTGCCTGCCAGGCTCGACAGGGAAGGTTCCTCTCTAATGCATCTGTACCGAATAACCGCTTGCTTCAGGGTATAAATGTCCACTGATTGGCGGCTGGCCGCGTACCGAGTGCGTGCAGTGTAGTGTGCACGTCGATCGGCGCCGTCACATGAAGTGTACCTGTCGGCAACCCTCTGCGTGCTCACACAAAAACACATAGGCACGACTTCGGCAGGTAGCGCCGGGGTAGTCGACAGGTCTTGGTCCCGTCAGGTCAGGCCATCCACCACATCCCAACCATGGGATCCATCCCCTCCCAATCCAGGGATCCGGGCCATCCATTCCATCCCTTCCATCCTTCCAGCCCGCCCATCATCCGTTCTCCTCCGGCCGGCTCCAGCGGTCCCCAGAAGCAGGAGGGGCCTTGCCGTTTGCTGGCAGGCACACGTGGAGGAGAGGTGGACAACAGCCGGTGGGGGGAGGGGCGTACGATAACCTCAGCCAGCTCGCTGGTAGGTTGCACTCGCTGCACTCGCTGCATGTGCGAATGGTTGCTGGATATGTACAAAGTATTCAGACACAGCTGTCAGCCCACTTTCTTCGACTCGCCCAGCCCCAGCTGCTCCCTCCATCTCCAACCATTGGCATGGAGCGGCCGGCGGTGATGTGATCCTCACGAACCGTCTAGGTCAACCCCGTTGGGCGTGTACCTCCAAGGGAACCCGTAAAGCTGCGTGAATGCGTACATGCTTTTGTAGCCAATAACACAACACCACACCCCCCCCATATCACACTTATTGCCTACATGCTGTGTCCAACTGGATTCGACTCATCCATAATAGCTCACCTCCTCGCCTGACGCCCCTGGCCTCTCTTATGCTCCAGTCGTTTCAACCGCCCTGGCCGAGCCTTCTCTTCCGCTCGCTCGCTCGCTCGCTCTCTCTTTCTCGTTGGCGTTCGCGCCTCCCTCGCCTACCTCATTCTACCGAGCTCCCGCACACAACCCACCCCCGTTCCCCGTCAGCAGACGCTTCCAATTCCCCCTTGGGCCCTGTGCTCATCCCGCCAGTCAAATTGCGGCCTGTCTGCGCCTCCGACGCGAGCCATTGGGACTTCTGTCGTCTTCAGGCGTCAACGGGAAACACCCTCCCCTTTGCGAGGCAAATAGTCACTGCCCCTCCGGTACATGGCTCACGCCTCGCCTGGCCGCTGAGGACCCTCTTTGCTACACAGTTTGGTTACCCGCCTGTTATAAGACCCTGGAACCCGCCCAACGCCCCTCCGTACGCTTGCCGCCCAGACTTACATAACCTCACGGGCTCCTCTCCCCAACCCTTTCGTCGCCGACTCACACGCCCCAACCCCACCATGACGCGAAGGGTCACCTCGTCGTCACGTCATACTGCCAGTACGCACGGCTCCCGAAGAAGTGCCGACTCGTACGAGTCGCGAAGCACGGCCCTCACATCGGTCAACGGCAGCCCGCGACCGTCGGCCCGGGAGTCGACCCCGCCGCCGGCGCCGGCTGCCCTAGCTTCTGCCGACGCGTGCCCGGCGGGTATGGACCTGTCGCCCTCAACGAGCCTGTGCCCGCGGGCATCAGTCGACACCTACTCGTCGCGCGCCTCGCTGGGAGAGCCGGCCTGGAGCGAAAGCGACAGCGTCCCGGACGACTGGCCCGAGATCCCCGCGCTCCCGCTGTACCGGCACGAGATCACGGACGCGACGGTGCGGCCCACGACGCCCGAGGATTTTGCCCACCTCTTCCCCTCGCTGGACCGCCTCTCCATCAAGCACGACGACTTCACCCCCGACGGCAACATGAACCTGCGCGTCGACACGGCCGTACCGGGCCGCCAGGGCACGATGCAGCTCTTCCACCTGCGCATGTATGACCTCCAGCAGCGCGACTTCTCCCTCCGCCGGTACTGCCGAGACTCGGGCCGCGAGGTCTGCAACACCAAGCGCAAGTACGCCCCAACGACCTCCGACGGTGGCCGCCCTAGCATCCAGCGCTCCGTGTCGGCCGCCATGAAGAACCTGGCCCGGCCTCCCTTCCTGCGGACCGCCACCGGAGCCTCGGCCCTTGCGCCCCGGAGCCGACCCGGCACGAGCGGCTCATCTACGGCCGAGCCCGGCGCCGACCAGGAAGACGACTTTTACGGCTGCTGTGGCTGCCACGACGAGCATGCGGGCCCGGCGCACCACCACCAACCGCCACCGCCCCGGCCCCGGCCCGTGCCGACCAACGCCATCAAGCTCGAGTTCTCCAACTATGCGCGCGTCGACGTGACGCGGTGCGGCACCCGGGGCGCGACCCGGTACGAGTTCGAATGGTGGGGCCGCAAGTACGCGTGGCGCAAGGTGACGGACAAGCTCACCGACGTTGTCTCCTTCCACCTCTTCCGCGACGGCCCCTCCCACTTGCCCGTCGCCCACATCGTCCCCGAGACGCGCTCCCCGAACCAGGTCGCCGACGACGAGCGCGCCGGCGGCTGGATCCCCCCTTGCCACATGTGGCTGAGCGACGACGAGCTCGTCCACGCCATGACCGACGTAGCTGAGTGAGTAGCAACCCCACCACCATGGACACCCCTCACCTCCCCCCTTTTTGGGGGGTGGTATTCTGATCTCCGCCCAATGCGCACCCCTTCCCATGCTAACACTCGCCCGCCACAGCGTCGTTGTCGCCACCGGTCTCATGGCCCTGGTCGACGACTGCATCACGGAGCGCTGGGGCTCGGCCCGCAAGCCGCGCCGCCTGCGTCTTCCCTCCTTTGGCTCCGGCTCCATGTCCATGAAGCTGGACAACTCGATGGCCTTTGTACAACAAATGTTTGCCCGCCAGGACCCGGCCCATTCCAAGACCCCGCCCCCTTCTCCCCCCGTGGCTGCCTGTTAGGCCCCTATTCCGAAAGGGGGGTGGGGGCAGGGGGCAACGATGACCTACCTTCTTTCCTGTACCATCTTTTCCCGGGCCATCAGACCCGTCTTCTCTTCATGTCTGTCTTTTGTCTTTTGATCTCTCTCCCTCTCTCGGGTTCTTCTCCCTCTCTTTATTTGTTAGATACGAGCCAGGGCGTTGGCTGTACACCAGGCCACCAGCGCTTGAGACCAGTCGATTACAGATAAGCGGCGCACATTGCGTAACTACAGTACCTCAACCCAATCGCACGGATGGATGGATGGATGGATGGATGGATAGAACTTTGGAATTAAATGCCATCGGCGAATATTCTTTAATGTTGTTTTGGGTTTTGAACTGTATATACCGGGAGGCGTCAGGCAGAGCTTTATGGATCAAGGTCTTTTGGGGGTGGGGGTTCATGACAGGGAGGATTTGTATGATGACATAGGATAGGCCGACTTGGGGGGCCCTTGGTACTTATTGGCTGGGGCTGGCGCACTGTTGAATATATTGGACACGCCTGGCAATGCCTATTGTCAGGTATGCTTTCGTATTTGCGTCTCATAAGGCTAGGACGACCGCCGTGTCACCCTAGCCCCTCGGCCGTCTTCGCCAACTCAGGAGCTTTGTTGTTCCTCGCCTGTGGCACTCCCGTGGTCGAACCATCCACCAAAGTCAAGCTTCATCAAGAGCCGGTCAATGCCACCGATTCTTTTGGGCGCATACATCCCCTCTTCGTCCCAACCGACAAGACCTTCGTCATCGCCACAAAGTTCCGACTCGCCCTCTATTTCGGCCATGAAGCCGGGGTCCACGCTCAGGGCCCTCAGCACACCCACGACGTCTTCAACTGCTCGTTTGACAATGACCTCGAGCTCCTTGATTTTCAGTTTTACCTCGACCTCCTCTGTCCCCAGATTGGAGAAGGCATCCACGACGCCTTCGTCGGCCTCCAAATCCATCGAAGTCCATATTCCATGAAGACGGTGGATCAAGGCTACAAGGCGGTCAATGTGGACCAAGAGGTGATATAGAGGTCCGGTAAATGCTTCCCGGGTGAGAAGGAGGCGGCGCGTCAAAAACGTGAGGTACAGTCTGTGCGCTATCGAGATCGTCTGGGGATCGCGCAGAGGTGTTTGCTTGAAGCCAGTCGGTCGTCCTCGGCCGGCCTGCGTCCACACGTCGTCCGATTGTTCGCCCAGCTGCTCCGGTGCTTCAACGGGCCGAGTTTGCCGCGATGTCGACGGTCTGCTTCCGGGTCCTGACGACTCGTTCGCTCCGCTAAGCCACTGGTGAAAGTCATCCCACAGCCCTTCTACCACCTCGACTTGCAGGTACGCCTCTGTTTCCGCCAAGAAAAAGATGGCGGCGCTGCTAGTAGTCCATATACTTCGCATAGTCAAAGATCTGCCCGACCATCGTTCCCTTAAGATCCGTGTCTGGGCCATGCCCGCCCGGGTAGTGCTGAAGGGTGCCCGCGGAGGCGGCGGGTGATGGCGGCGGAGCGACGTAATTTTCCAGAGGTCAGTAAGTCGAAGATGCGCACGGCGCACCGAAAGAAGGTACGCATTGACAGACGAATATACATCAACCTCGGTGCTGCCAAGAAACAAATCCAGGGGCGGGTTGATCTGGAGACCCAGAGTAACGGGAATGGAGAACAACAGGTTGGAGAAGGGGGTTGCGACGAGACTCCCAAGGATGTCGTTGGACACGACAGGCTTGGCATTGGCCGGTGTTGCTGTCGACGCCTTGGAGAGGTGGAGGCGGATGAGGTCGCGGGCAAGCTCCAAGCCTTCATCCTCATCTGCATGCTCGCTCTGCATGGAGCCCAACACGGCCCACGTACGTGAAAGCACGGCAGCGACTTCGCCTTCCTTGACGACGGCAGTGCCAAGGCCATCGCGTTTCTCGTAGTTCAGGTTGTCCGCTCGGCGCCACCGGTTTCGCAACTTCTCATCGGCCTGCTGGGTCAGAGCCATGGCGAACTCGCCACGTCCTAGGAGGAAGAACTCGCGGAGCACACGGAGCATCTCCACAACCTTGGACAGAGGAAGCAACTTCTGCAGGACCGTCCGGGACAGGTGGAGTCTGATGGAAGTGATGGTCCTCCCGAAGGCAGCCGTGTTCAGCGGAAAGGTGAGACTGGCCAACTCTTGGAGCTGGGAGGAGAGGTGGCCCAGGTCCCCGAGTTTGGACACGGTGGTTCCGGTGCGGACCCTGTTTAGCGATGTGCCAATGAACAGCATGGATGATACTGTTGACGGATGCACAAAGGACGGCAACAAGGTTGCCTCGCTCCTGTAGCCCTAAACAACGTCATAAGCATCTCTGTCTCTCTCTGCGGGGTTTTTGGTCCCCCATTACCTGTTCACTCTGCCCGTCGGTCCGGACGAAGAAGTCGTCTGCGCCGAAACTGGGGATACGGCCGTACAGGATCCAGGCCGACACTTGTTTCAGCCAGGCCGTCTCGGCAACTTCGGTGAGGTGCAAGGCCATGGCTCCGATATCGTCATATCCTGTCTGGATCTCACTCCGCAGCTTGTCGATGAGCTGCGCACCGCGACATGCCGGACCCTCGTCCTCCCGGAGCATGTACTGGACCAGCTCCCATAGCCATTCGAGGCGGTGCGTCCACTCGGAAAATGCGCCCACGGCGGCCGTCAGGGGCACGATATCGTAGGCGCCGACAAGGCTGGCGTCCTTGCGGAGAATGCCTTCCTCTACCTCGATGACGCGGTTTTGGAAGGCGGCCAGGTGCACGGCCACAATGGCATTGGATACGGCCCGGCAGATGGCGGAAGCGTGGGCTGCGTTGACGTGGGCAGTATACTTGATGAGACGACAATGGAGTTCGCTCAGGTGGCCGGCGGTTTTCAGCAGATCCCGCTCCGGCGTGGACAGGACAGGCCCGGGGGCGGAAGCCGACGGCTCGGTCCGGAGCAGAGGCGACGGGTGCCCCGACAAGGAGAGTAGGATCTCATGTAGCATCTTGGAACAAGGCGAGGGGGACGGGGCGCGGCGACAGCGGCGGCACCCTTGCGGCCTGCTTCTTGTACCAAATCTTATCGCCGATGTCCTGGAGTAGAAGCAGGATTGACCCTAGGCATTCGAAGCGACACATTACTCGGTCGCTCGCCGCGCGCGCGGGGCCGGGGCCGGGCAGGGCAGGGCAAGGCCGAAGACGAGCCCTGTCTGGTATGGCGCCGGTGCTAGTAATCACCGGATCGCATGCACCGGGCGCTGAACGGTCGACTGAACGGGAGCTGTGCCTACGGGAAGGCGAGGAGGACAGCGGGAGGAGCTTTGCGAGTCAGGTTTCATGGCCTTTGGGGCATAGCAAGCGTGGGCGGTTTAGGTTATCGGGTGTAGGTGTCTTGAAGAAGACGTGGACATGGGACGTCTGCCGGCACAGCCAGAGCGTCTACGCGAGAAGTACAGACAGGCCTCAGCCCATCGATTTCCGATTTTACGAAGCCACGCCGGACAGCTGGCCCGGCTGGACCTAGAGGTACCTGAAGTATTGGAAGTCAGGAGCGGAAGTACCTCCCCCGCACATACTCCTTGTGTGTGAGGAAGAAATCTAAAGGTAGGCAAGTCAAGAAGAGGTAAGTATACGGGCTAGTAGGGATGTGCGAGTTGTCTTTCAATGGTTCCGACCCGCGTTTGCTTCACGCGTCTTCCTTTTCTCAGGGTTCTTGAGAGCGAAGCGCACTGACCACGTGATAGGCCAGCTTCAAAACCGAAGATGTTTGGTAAGCCTGCACTGCTCGTACTTGCATAACTGCCAGGTACATACTTTAACATGCGTGCATTTATTCCACATAGGCGTGCCTGTCACGCGCCAGCCACCACGAAATCCTTCTTGGAAGGTATATGATCATGCTTGTCTTAGGTAGATAGATGAATACTATGACTTCTTTGCATCCTTGCTAGTGCCTGGTTTTCCTCGCCCGTTCGGCCGCGGCTCTACGAGGTCGCTAAGTACCTACTCCGGTACTTAGGTAACCGGACTTCCAACTAGGACAGGAGCCATTGACGTAGTTGCCCGGCGGCTCGGGAACCCAGGGGACCTGTCGTTGCTCTCATCAGCAACCCCGACCTTATTACCATTGGCTCTCTCTCTCTCTCTCTCTCTGTATGCGTGTGTGTGTGTGTGTGTGTGTGTGTGTGTGTTGTCTTTTACGTGATGGTGCTCTCTTCTCAACGTTTTCCACCAGATGGCTTGCTCGTGCTGGAACTCGCCGACTTCGGGCCAGGGCCGGGCTTCGCACTCCCAGACTCGACAGCGGCCATGTCGTCCGAGACAATAATTTGACCACCACCCTTGACCCGTCCCACAACCATACCCTTGCCCACAGCCTTGATGACAGCCCTGCGCGACACACCCGTCACGTCGATGTAGACGAGGCCGACGTTCTTGACGCTGCCGCTGATGTGCTTGCTCAGCTCACCAGCTTCGCTGCCCCACCGGTGGGTGACCATGTTAGTGGCAGCCGTCGACGATGTCGTCAGGAGACTGCGCCCGGCGTAGTCGATGCCGTCAGCAATGGTGGTAAAGGCCATCATGGATCGGTTGAGCAAGCCTGGCTTGTAGTTTTCCAGCGGCTGTCCGTCAGGCCCGTAGCCACGGGCCGCCGCGTCTCTGTCTTTCTTTCTGGCAAGACTGGCCC
The DNA here is from genome assembly GCA_018287875.1 of Nigrospora sphaerica. Taxonomy (NCBI): domain Eukaryota; kingdom Fungi; phylum Ascomycota; class Sordariomycetes; order Amphisphaeriales; family Apiosporaceae; genus Nigrospora; species Nigrospora sphaerica. The sequence continues at coordinate 6,599,911 of JAGVVL010000002.1, forward strand.
CTAAGTTCTGGGCCACTTTGGAGACTTGGCCGACTGTCTTGGTCGACAAATCGGCTACATTGCCCGAGAACTTGCCGATCCGCCGGACTCGATCGTGTGTTGCTGGTGTGAACGTGACGGACCGCTCCGCCGGCTTCGTCTTCTGTGTGAAATTGTCTGCCTGGGTCTGCATGCCCTTGGAAACGAAGTCCGCCGTGGTGACAATCAGCCGCGAGGCATACGTCGCTTTGGAAACGAGGAAAGACTTCTTGTAGGCCGGGTGCAGCTCCATCTCCAGGAACTCAGGGGGCGCTGGTCCGACGGCTAGGATATTTCCGTCGGCGGGAAGGGTGATCTCAACGGGTTCTGGAAGTGTTAGCGACGTGATACCAGGCCTGCCTCGACAGAACCAACCTTTGGTGCCTGGTTTGATGGCGTCGGCGTCGATCTGGTACCCTTCTCCGAGTTCGCCTAGAACACTACCATCCTCCTCGTCGACGAGCACAATCTGTCCGCCCTTGGGCGGGCCACTGTGGCTTCCCTGCACGTAGCCCTCTCCGGGCGCATACGAACCCGGGTCGTAGGCGGGCAGTTCCTCGTTTGAAGGCATCTTGGACTTTATTGTGGTAGAAGAGGCGCCGGCAGACGAGGCAGCCGGGCCTTTGGACTTCTTCGCTGTTTTGGGCGGCGGCGCCCGCTCCAGGAATGCAGTGCATTGCGCCAAGATTGTTTCAAAGGTGTCTACATCCTCCTGGAGGCCTTTGCGGCTGCCCACCTCGGGGAACTCGAGGCGGGTGAAAGCGCCGCTGTCGGGGCCCAGATCCCAGCGTGGAATCAGGTAGCTCCGGGGTGGCTGGTGGTAGATCTGTGTCGTCGCTGGCAGGGGGATATCGAGGCTCTCATCCACGTGCAGGTGGAGGTAGAAGTCCGAGGGCGTCGCGTTAGTCGAGTCGACGGCAGTCGGGTCGGCGTAGGAGGACGAGGTCGGCACCATCAGCAGAGACAGCGTCTGGGGCCCGGCCGGCGTGAGGGACTCCTCCTTGCCGCTCGTCAAATGGTAGGCAGATACGCCCTGAATGGCATACTACGGTCGCAGGGTTGCCGCGTTAGCATTGGCTCGACGACTGGGCCATCCGGCGCATCGTGCTCGCTCGCGCGAGGACGCTTGCTTGTACGCTTACCAGCAATTTGGGGTCCTGCGGTCGTTCGTTACGGGGTTAGCAAGCCCGGCAGACAGGTACTTTAGGTGGATGGACAGCACCGATGCTCGCGGATCCGCAGGACGTACATTGTGACTGGACGCCATGGCTAGAATGTGGCCGGTGTTGAAGTAGCACTTTATGGGCACTTCTCGAAGGGGCTTTGTCGCAGAATGCAGGCTGAGACAGAGCAAGGAACGAGGACGACGGGGAGAGGAAGAAGTAGGGAAGGTAGGTAGCAGGGCCGGCGGAAGGAAGCAAACTCTTGAGTGGCGGTCGATAGCACCTTTTGCGTAACCAACAGGAGCATAAACCCGACGGTTTGGGAGGCTAATCGGGGCCCATCATCGCGGCTCGCAGAGGTGGACGTTTGTCGCGCACAAGAGCTGTCGCGAGCGCTTAGAGCTTGCCATCGCTACCAACCCGCTCAGCGCCTCGTGAGAGGCCTCACGGCGACGTCATTGGATGCTTGAGGAGATCATCGCCCCTCCCTTCTCTCGCTGCCCGGTCTGGAACGTTTCAAGCTTGGCGACGAGCGCTTCCGTTGGCCCACGAAAGACATGCCAAGACCGTGGCAGTGCGCCGGTTTGTTGGAAAGCATCCATCCTAGAACTAGAACGTGCGTGCCTACATCCATACCTCGAAGCTCAGAATTGCGGGCTTTCAACCTAATTTACCTACAGGGCTAGTTGCTTTCTTCGTTTACGTAAGGGTCTCTACGTAGATGATCCAGCTGACAGAGCTACTTTGCCCGTGACACTCGTTAATCTAGGTACATGCCAGGCTTGCTTTCATGGATGTTCAATGCGCGCACGAAGATCCATGCACCCAGTGCCTTGGGTACGTGGCTGTATCCTGTGCCGCCCCGGGAGACCAAAAGCTGGGCAACTTCGGCCATGGACCTACTTCTACCGGCCGACCTTGGTAATCTAACCCAAGTCAAATGTCCAAAACCTGCCGCCGGGACATGCGTGGCGACACTTCCAGGGCGTGGAAGGGGTTCAGATCCAATATCCAAGACCCTCTGTAACCTCCAGGTGAGACAGAGTGACGACAGGGTGCGCTCCGCTGCGCCACTAACAGGCCATCGCAGTGAAGATTATCTCGACAGGAAACCTCATACTTGGGCACCGAGACGGATGAGTTGAAGAGAACTCGACGATGCTGCGGTAGCGTCCGACTCGACTGCGTACGCTGTCGACAGTTTTGCCGTACTGAAGGACAACTGGCTTTTTATAGATACCATGATGCTACGCGATCTAGGTAGGCTCTCGACCAGCCCGCCAGTATCTAACTTCGCCACGCCCCACGCCCTGCTTGCCGAGTGCTTCCGTCACAGGTCTCGTATAGAGGAATGTATCGATCCTGCCCAACCGCAGATGGAGGCTTTCCGGCTATACTAGTATGTGTGCCTGGATACTCCGTACATACTAGAGAGCCATGTCTTGCTAGCCGCATGCTCCCAATGGCCTGAGCTTTTGTAGATGCAGGATTGGGCGGGACATTAACGGACCCCGCTGAAAGCACCCATATACGTAGACAACCGGCGGGCGCAGACGCAGGCCGCTTATAAGAAAGAGTAAAGCATAGCAAGCCTAGGTTGGCAACCAAGCGTTGAGGCTGAGCGTTGTCAGCACACTAACAAGCGCGCGGTAAGCTACAGTACGGTTTGGGCGGTCGATGAAGTGGATGAATCCATCACATCAGTTCTGGGCTTCGCACGGATCATGTTCGATGGAATGTTATGGCCGTGACGATAGGTACGTAGGTAGTCCAAGTGTGGGCTTGCCTATGCTACAGCCCATTCGCATGCTTTCCATGACCTCGGTCGAAGGGCCCAAGCATCCGTTAGTTGATAGTTGACCAGCGGGACCGACACTCTTCGACATCATACGACACTCAAGCGAGCCCGGGCATAGAGAAAGGGCACAACGAGCGCACGCGACTAACTCCAATCAAGCATGGTAAGCCATGGAATCCCGTGGCCCGCGTGTATGCAAGAAGGTTCTGCGCGGCTATCGACATATCGTTCTCCCAGCTTGGTGCCACTTCTGCTGCTGCTGCTGCTGCCGCTGCGATCGCAGGAGCGAAGAAGAAGAAAGGCCGCCCGCAATCGAAGGACCGTTCCGGGATCGCACAGGCAGAGAGGGGTCCCTATGCAAGATGAGGAGAAGCGAGATCACACCACTACTCCGGCCGAGCTGTCCCCTCCCATCGACACCCGCAGACGCGGCAGATACGCCAAGAGCCCCAACCAGTATGGATCTGTGGGCATACGACTGCGTACCCACATCACGGTGGAAGTGAGCGCCTCAACCCCTCTTGGGGCCCCGGGGACCTTAGGTACTGTGTAGACAGTACGAAGGTGAGGCAAGATAGTTGCACTGTCCCCGTTTTTCCACACGAGCCGTGATCCGTCAGCAAACGGATAAATACTTCTAGTCCGAGGTGCGAAGTCCAGACGCTCCGTTAAGCTGCAGGTACGGACCCAAGTTGGTGGGTAGTTAGGGCTTTGAAGGGGGGGACATGCCCCCGTGAGCATCCAGCCCGGGACACCAGTTGGAGAACCAGGCCGGATTGTCCACGTTGACGCAGCGGCTTGCCCAGAAATGACGCCGAAATTATGAACTGACCTCCTTCCATCTTGGTAGGTGTACAGCGGGGAGCGGCAGGCCGCTCCGAAGCGGAGGTTGCCACATGACATGTGCGAGGAGATAGAGAGACGATAATAGTACATGTGTTATGTATGTGTGGCCGCCTGGCGGCCGTGAAGAAAACGTGACTTACGGTTCCCTGGACGACAGGCAGTCCTGCGCGGGGCTCACTTTGGATAATCGGCCCCGCCTGGGAAATTCAATGCCTACATAGGTGTCTACCAAGCCCCCTATGCAGGGGATATACTAAGTTACGGGTGTGGCAGGCGTTGAGGACTGATGCAAGCGGGATCCGGCATCGTCGGCGGCAGCAACCATGACCGTGATGGTAACCTAAGTAACGTCCGTGAGCGCCATGGTAACAGGCAGCCCTGCGCGGGTCGAAGTCGTCGACAATGCTGCTTGGAGGGCCGGAGGGGCGAGAAACGGCTAAAATAAACCCATCCACCGATCCCCGTCCCTCTCCTCCACTCGCGCTGCTCGCTGGAGTGCCGGCCCGATTAAATCGAGCGTGCCGTATTGACAGGCCCCCGTCCCGCTAGGGCGCATGGTTGTGTCAGGCTCTTGCTGCTTGCCGGGCGGTTCATCCCTTGGCGTACATCGGCAACCCTTGACAGCCTAGCACTGAGCGTCGGGACTCGTCGGGGTAAATCCCGGAGATGCTTTCGCTCGGGAGAAGAGTGTGCGAGGTTCCTCTCGCTAGGGGCCGGGGGGAGATGCCTACCTGTCGGCCTCCCCACTCCGAAAGATGCGTATGATGAACCTTAGGTACCTTATCTACAAGAGCAAGGAGCGCCGAACACTGGTATCATCCAATTTTGTGTGGTGTGCATCCCGGGTCCGTGGGAAGTACCCGTGGGTAATATTCGTCGCCGGGCCTCTTTCCTTTTGGTCACTTGCCCATGCAGGTGGATATGTATGTAGATAACCCCCCTCCCTCGGCGGGCTGGGCTGCTGGGTAGGTATGCTTAACATCCATGGATGGTGTGGCACTGCTACCCGCTGAAGAATTCGCACCTTGTAAAATGAGGGGCTCCTCGTGGCGCTTTCGATCCGAACGTTACCGCTTAAAACGGCTGGGATAGTCGGGAGGGCTGCAGCGCATCCGACGCTGAGTGGCTGCCTGCGGTCCCGTCGGGCGAATCGTCCCTAAGGCCACACATCCAGCTGCCCGTTTCTGGCATGGATGCGACGGCCGCTTGGGTCTAGCAACACCGATTTGTACCAGACGACAAGCCTCGGCCGCCCAGCTGGGCTCAGGAGGGCAGGGTTAGGCAGGAAGAGCAGGACCTTGCAACCGAGGAGGGAGCCCTCGCCGGCGCTTGAAGGGAGCTCTCACCTTTGCGTGAGGGAAGGGTCTTGTCAAGAGCGTGCGGGATGGCGGGAAAGCGGAACAGAGAGTGAGTACATGCCGGCAACATGAGGCACGAACGGAGGCTATCCTCCCGACCGTGGAGATGCAAAGCCAGTTTGCCCCCCCCCCCCCAATATGCGGGGAGAGAGGGAGAGAGGCATGGGCTCACATGGGATGGATGGAGGGGTGGAGGGGAGGAAGTGGAAGGGAGGAGGTACGGATTTAGAGGGGGTAGGGGTGGTCCTACCTACATGTAAGTACATCTGGGCTATCAACTGCATAACACCACCCTGTCACAACACCCACGTCCGCCCGCCCGCACATGCCCGAGGCATGTATGTATGATCCCACGGGATATATGCACACCCGCGCTTCCTTGCCCATTTCGTGAACCTTGGATCTAGGTAGTTCTGAGTGATAAAGAAAAGGCGTGGGCAGGGCTGGCAACATAGGTAGCATCCATGGAGGTACCTAGGTAGCAACTAAAATGGACAGCGGCGGGACCTAGCGACGGGAAGTAGCCCATACGGTCCCGACTGCCGGCAAGATCCCAAGAAACAGCCCGAGACAACGGATTGGAATAGCTCTAGATGTCCATAATACGATGTACCTACTGGAGTGAAAGGGCATTCCGTCCCACGAGGTCCAGTGCATTCATACCATGAAACTTGGAAACGCCCACGGATTCTAGCCCGAACATTTATCATCCATCTTTTCACTGCAACCAAATTCAATACTACCTAAATGTCTACCTCTTTGCCTACCGAACTCCTACAGGCCACCCCTATGCATGATGCTCGCAGGTGTGCCAGTCTATCTCGAGGGTAGAAGGTAGGTAGGTACACACTTACCTGCCCCGTCTGAAGTAGGGTGGGTGGGCGGAGGTGGTAGGTACGTACCTTGTTCATCCCTACCAGGGCTACACTACCGGTCCGTCCGCCTCAGACCGGTTCGTGCTCCAGTCGGCAACCAACGTGGGGTTCTTCACGGCCCTGCCGCTGGCCTGCTGTGTGTGCGACAAGGCCCGAACCGAAGTGGTCGATGCCGCTGTGCGATTGGGCGCCAGCGGCGACGGTACCTACACCAACATCCCCAATCCATGCGACTAGTCCCGGCTCCCTAGTCCCTGCCGGGCTACGACTAGTGTGCCTAGCTCGCGCGCGTGTGCGGTTGCAGCACCGCCAGCGCCCCGTGTGTGAATGAACCTCTGCACCGCCCAACAACGTCCACTATCAGCGGCGGGACACCCTCAGTCGGTACTGCCCGCGGCTTCGGCTTAGGTAGGTACCTAGGTAGGAGGATCCCATCCCATGCTCGTGGGGCCCGACCCGTCAGGTCCGGGGAATCGATTTTTGACCCTTGTTGCGTACCCAGAATGTGCTTCCACTCTTCCTTTCCACGGTGCCGTTTTTTGTTCGTTGACCACCGAACCTCCCCCGTCCCTCCGCCCGTCTCTTTCTCCTCTGGGCTTGCCCGTCCGAGTGACATCCAATACCTCTGCTGTGTCTGCGTGTCTCTCTCTCTCTCCCTCTCCCCCCTCTCTTTCCTGCCTATCTTACATACCTGCTCCCTACCTTCCTACCGTTGTCTGCCCGTCTATACCCTACAGGTCTATACCCGTTCGTCCAGCTGTCTGCCTGCTTGTGCTTCGTCGAGTAACACGTCGTCTTTTTCCCTTTTATCCGCCCCCTTAGCCAGGCCAAGCCTACCCAGGTTACCTGGCTTCCCCCTCCTCACCCGACAACAACACTTCCGTGCCAAAGCGGTAAAACAAACGAGACGCCGTCCTTTGTCCGCCAGTGCCACCCGCACGCCTTCGCCCACGCCATAGCTCTACGACAGCCTACGCGCCGCCGTTCCAAAAGCTACCGCGCGGCACTAGCCGGTCTGTCGCTTTGTCCACGTCCGCGTGGCTCCCGCTACTTATCTGTTTCCCCATCCCCCCGCGCGCGCGCGTCCCAGCAGGCCGGCCGGCGTACGATTGGAGAGTGCCCGCCAACCTACCGTCCAGTTGGACCAGCCCCGGGAGACTGCATTCCCTTGCATGCTGTAGCACCCCTAGCAGTGGGAGAGGAGAGAGACCTGGTTGTCGTTGCGGCCCGCACCGTTTGTCCGAGCGCTCACTGGCATCTGAGCCCCGGGACCCGAATCCGACGAGCAAACAGTCGCCTCGAGAGCCCAATACACCCGCCCCAGCCCACGCATGTAAGAAGGCGAGGCACCGTCCGTACGGCAGGGCTTTTCAATTCAAGGGCCGATCCGCCGCCCTCCCCCTTCCCCTCCCCCAAACTTATACCCGACACCGCGTCTCACGGGTCTGTACCAGACCCAAGCCGCCACAATTACCTCCCCACTTCGAATAGCTTCCATCCTCTCCCCGCCTGACCCCGAATCCCACACGCCGAAGCATCCCTCCCCCTATCATTCGACGGCCAAGCGGAAGTTTGAGGACGCCTTTGTCCACCCCGATGGTCACGTTCTGCCGGCCCCGCATCAGGCGCCCCCGGACCAGCGACACTCGGCAGCCACGGACCGGCCGCAGTGCGAAGCGCTAGGGGGCGCGGCGCGGGGTTATGTCGGTACCGAGATGAAGCCCATGGTGGCGAGCGGGTATGAGAGCAGGAAGCAGCAGGCCAAGATGCGCCCGCCGATGCGCTCGAGCATTGCCTGCCTGCGCTGTCGGAAATCCAAGATAAAGTGCGAAAACAACGGTGGTAGCAGTCCCTGCGACAGCTGCATCAAAACTGGCAAGGAGTGCATCTTTAAGCTTCCCGAGGCCAACCCGGCTCCGGCCAAGAGAAGCGACCCGCCCGTGGGCGTGAAGCAGGAACGGGACGGCGGCTCCGATCGCAAGAAGCTCAAGAGAATCGATGACATCTCCAAGATGGACAATCAAAAGGCGACCATGTACGCGGACGAGGTCTTGGCGGCCCCCTTCTTGACCGAGGACCTTTGGGAACAAGTCTTGGATCTCTACAAGCTCCATTTTGCCCCCGAGCTGCCTTTTCTGCACCTGCCCACCATGAAGGACAAAATCGCCCACAAGTTTAAAAGCGCGCAGCAGGATTGCTCGCCTGACTTCAACTTGGTGCTGTTGGGTGTTCTGACGCTGACGGCTCGTTTTCACCCGGACCTGGTTAAATACCTTGCCCATGTATGCAGCGCACAGGGCGGCAACGCGAGATCCCGCCCCATCCAGACGCAGAGCGACCCTGCGGCCGCCTCGGAGTACTACGCCGACACCTTGACCATGGCCCTGGGCCCGCTGAGGACGACGATGAGGATCGCTTCTGTCGAACGAGTACAAGCCCTGTTGATGCTGGGATTGTACGAATGGGGCCAGACGCGGCCGCAAAGCGGCGGGCTGGGCGCATGGATGTACGTGGGTATTGCCATTCGGATGGCGCAGTTCCTCAAGCTTGGCTTCGGAGACAAGTCGAGCCCGACAACCGAAACAGAGCGCCACTCCGTCGAGCCGCAGCCGAGAAATTCTGCGTCGCAGTCGCAGTTGATACAGGAAAAGGAGGTGCAGCGGCGTACCATGTTCAGTTGCTTCATCTTGGACCGCATGCTTGCCTGTGGGAAAGAGCGACTGTCCATTATGAGGACAGAAGACCTGCAGATACAACTACCTTGTCCCGAAGACAAGTTCGATCTGTCTGTCGAGGTGTACACGGGCTTCTTGTATCCGCGCAGTGCCAGGGGACGCTCTGTCACGGATGATAGTGTCCTGAGCCAGTTCATTCGGCTCGTTGACCTTTGGGGTGAGGTCTCCAAGTTCAGCACTGCTGGAGGTCGGTTAACCGAAGAGTTTCCACCATGGGATGAAAGGACGACGTTTCGAGCCTTGCGTGAGGAGGTCGAGGCCTTTGACGCTGAGCTTCCCCCTACCTTCACCTTCTCACGGTCCAACTACTACAAGCATGAGAACCATCAGGCATCCAGCGTTTATGTTCTGCTCCACATGCTCCGCAACGTGTGCCTTATCATGTTGCACCGAGAGTACGTTGTCCCTCCCCCGTCGTCATCTGCTCCGTGGCTATCGCATAGTCTTTGTCGCTCCCACTCGTCTGCCTAGTCATGGCGCCCCCCCCACCACCCCCCTTCCTTCCCGGTGGTATTTACAGCTGACCCGAATCAGGTACATCCCCTTTGTGCCCATCCGCTGCAGCAGGCCGGTTGGGCCCTTGGACAAGCCGACCTTTCCCAAAGATGAGGCACGAGAACCATTCTGGCTCAAAAGTGCGGAGCATGTTTTCAAGGCAGCCAGAGAGATTATAGATCTGATGGAGATATGCCAGAAGAAGGACAAGCTGCCGCAATCAACCATCGTTCTATTCGCCATCTGGACGGCGTCGTTTGTCGCACTGTACGCTAAGCATTTTCCGCACATGGATACTGAGCGCCACATACTTGACCACAAGTGGAACGAAGAGGAAGAGCACCGGGGCACATTCCATCACGGCCCCACGGGCTTTACCTACCAGACACTGACCAAGATGTCGGTCTGGCTGAATATGGCATCGACGTATGCGGGGGTTCTTCAGCAAATGGATCGCTATTTCGATAAAATCAAGAACGACTTCAAGCGACATTCGGGTCCGGATCAGGGGTCTGGCGAAAGACCACAGGATCTGCCCCTGCGGCAGGGCGGGGAAGGCGGTGCTTTGGAGGAGTACCGGACACTTCCGCTCCTAAAGGAGTTCGGCACCCTTCACCCCAATGACCCCAATCCTTCGCGCATCCAAGGCTTCAACGACGGCGGGAGTAGCCAATCGCCCGGGCTGGGCGAAGACCGAAATGGCTCGGCGACAGAGCGGCCGGCGCCCCGATCTGCCCCTATAGCCTCATTCACGGCGATCAACCACACGCCGCCATCCTTGGAGTCGGGAGCCGCCGGTGAGATGAAAGCGGAAGGCGGAGCCAGTCAAGTTCACGATGGCCAGGGTAGCCAGTGGAATCAACCCTCGGCCACGGCACCTCGGGCTTTGTCCCCGCCCCCGTCATCGTTGCAGGCGGGCACATTGCTGGGCCCGGCGGCAACGGGTGCCCTGGCCGTTGGCCACGACGAGCCGCAGTACGAGATCGACCATGAGGAAAGCAAACGGTTCAACGTGACCAATGACCTCGGCATTTTGACGCAAAACGACGCCTGGACCGACGACTTTTTCTCCATGGGATCAACAGGCGCTACTCCAATGGCACCGGATGCCCATACTTACCCATTTATAGAGCAACACGGAACATTTGGCTGATTTTGGGGGTTTCCGCGCCGGGTCGCATTTGCTTGGGGGATCGGGGGCTTTGGCTGGCGCCGGAGGCGTTACATAAAAGCAAGGATACAGGGTGTTTGTTGGAGTCAGCGACCTTGGCCTCGTTTCCTTGTCTTCTCCTTCTCTGAACATTCTTGCGAGGATGTCGGCCTGCGCAGGGCCGAGGATTAATCTCTTGTTTCCGGGGCCGTTTCGCAAGGCTCCGTGCTCGGGTGGCATTCGGTCCATCCGCCGTTGTCGACAACACGGAATGCCGGGGCGGCTGGGCCCGGCATGCGATACCTGTATTTGATTGACCATCGTTGCCCCTGGCGAAACCATGTTCAGAACCATACGTAAGACGATATAGCGTGACATCGGTTAGGCCAAGAAGCGGCATGGCGGCGCCGGGTTTGTAAGGCCTTGCTTGGCGTGCGGAGGATCTTGTCGATACGGTCATGTGATTTTGGACTAGCTGCCGCCGCCACGAAGGCGAGTGCAGAAGTATGTAAGTAGGTGCCTGCCGTCATCGGTCAGGGTGTAGTTCGCACCGCGTCGCGGCGCCTAGCTAGACGGCGTCGTGATGCGACGACTTGCAAATTTGCCGAGTGGCTTCAAGAGCCGGACGCTGGGAGGGCGCAGATGACGGGGCACTCCTGGGACACCCGGAGGCATTCCTCTTTCGTGCCGGCACGAGAGGTTCGCATAGACAGAGGAGTGTTCGCATATCCAAAGGTACCCACCCTGTCGCCAGCCCATCCCTCAGGCTGAGGTTGACGACGGCATGGAGGCAAGACGGTGAGGGGTAAGCGTATGACAGGAGGGGGCAGTGTGGGTGGAGGCCAGATATTCAACCAACCACGTCGCAATGACGCGTAGTTGTTTTGTAATGTGGTCGGGATTTGTGAGGTTGACAGGCTGTGCATCGATTCTAGGGTGCAATTGTTAGACGTTTGGGAAATAGAGCTCGGGTAGCGGCGCTGGGGTGGAAGAACGATTTCCATATACGTGGGCAAGGTCCTAACTATGGAAGGCATATTCAAGAAGGTCCCTCTATACTCGTTAAGTTCTATACTCGATAAGTATACAAAAGCCCGGGGCAGGTTTTGGGCTGTGCTGAGAAAGAAAAGAAAAGCACGTACGAATGAGAGACTCGTTCGCCTACTCATCGGGAAAGTGGGCGTCGACTAGGTAGGTACTGAGGCAAGTACTTACGCGAAGGTAAACACTTACTTTCTTTGGCGGGTACCTCGGCATCTATTGAAACGTTCACGGGCCGGCCGGCCGGCCGTGTTCATGCTGTGTACATCGAGTGGGTGTCAATTGCCTCTCCGCTCGGAAACGTGGCCTAGGTTTCTGGAATCCGGGTACAGCTTGGCGATCCCTGTCGATGTCGATGGTGATGCATTTGCCGACTGGTACACCCACATGTCCCCCCTCCCGTGCACAGGCAACAGGCCGACATGCACAGCTAAAATGGCCTTGTATCACCTCTTTACCCCGGATGAAGGCAGCATTTCGGTAACCTATAGCCACACCGAAGACTCGGTCAGGAAGCAAGTACTTATGAGTCCATATATTGTAGTAAGGACTCGGATGTACACTGGATGCCGGACGCAGAAGTCCAACATAGACCTCCATCCTTCACGCATGAGTGGCATTCATCCAACATGGGAGGGCCTGGCGGCAATCCCCACGTATTTCGCTTGCCAGGCGGATCTACTTGGTCAAGAGGTATGTAGGTACTTTGGGAATGATGGGGAATCGGACGAGGTACACCTCACGAGAGCCCGGCGCGCATTAGGATCCATCAAAAGGCCGAAATACTGCGATGCGGGGCATGGGGTCGAATGCGTTCCCTAGCCGCCCACTGGTCAAGGACGTCCATCACCTGCGCTCGCCGGGATGGCGATGGGGGGGGGGGTTTTAAACCCGCATATCATCGAATACGGCACCGACAGTAGCGCCGGATGCGCGGAAGTGCGGGTGTGAGAGGTGGCCCACCGGCCAGCAGTAGGCACAACAACATTGCGAGCGGCCAGCAGCATCCAGGATCCATTCGAAGTTTTGGATCCGGCGCTCTCGTGGGCTGGAGTACAAAACGGGTAAAAATGAGAGGTAAGCGAGGCACGGAGGGGGAGGTAAGTTGGTTACCGGCGGGAGGGGTTTAGTTACAGAGGGAAATGGAGTCAATCAGTCTGTGGGTACTGCCGGTTACGATACCAAGAGGTAGGTACATACTAAGTGATCCATGGAGAGCAGATGGACAGACTGTGGTTCGAGAGAAATCGTCAAGTATGGATGGTTGACATCATGACCTCACTAAAGTTCCCTCAAACGGGTGGCCTGCTCGCTACCGGGTGAGTATGTGCTGGAGAAGCCGGTACCTACGTCAAGTAAACCCTACCTACATAGCAACATATTACCTAAGGCGCGAGAAACCCCGGCGCGGTGACCCGTCTTGTCCAATTCCTCCCCCTTCCCCTCCGGCATCAAGCATCGGCCGATTCCTCTGACTTCCTGTATAAAAAGTACGACGAAAGCCCCCGGTCCCCCCGCGCGTCCGGTTTTTTTCAGTGCGGTTCAACACCAGTCACGCGCGTCCCAGCCCATCTGGAAACATCCTTCCGGTAGCCCTCCCTAGCCATTCATCCGTCTCAGTCATGCCTTCTGCTGCCGTCGCCGAGCCGGCTGGCCCGGTCCCGCAAGCCGACATGGGCGCCGTCAAGGCCGGGGCGCCCGGCCGGCAGAACGTCGACATCCTCGACATCCGCCGGGCGGCTGTGGAGATGAACCTCAAGGAGGAAATCCCCCGCATGTTGCGCCCGGACGAGGGCCCGCGGAAGCTGCCCACGTTGCTGCTTTACAGTGAGAAAGGGCTGCAGCTGTTCGAACAGGTGAACCGGCCCTGATCCGTCCGGCTTTGCCCCGGTTCGCGGGCACGCGCGCTGACCCGTCCTCAGATCACCTACTTGGAGGAGTACTACTTGACCAACTACGAGATCCAGGTGCTCCGCCGCTCCGCCGCCGCCATCGCCCGGGCCATCCCGGCCGGGGCCCTTCTCGTGGAACTCGGCAGCGGGTAGGCGGCCATCCATACGTTCATCCCATCCTCGCCATCACCCCTCTCCTCCTGCTCCCTCCCAACCCTGCGCGCTCGGCCGGCTGACGTGGTGTTAGGAACCTGAGAAAGGTCCGGCTACTGCTGGAAGCCCTCGAGGCGGCCGGCAAGGAGGTCGACTACTATGCCCTGGACCTGAGCAAGGAGGAGCTCGACCGCACCCTGCGCCAGGTTCCGACCTACCGCCACGTCCGCACCCACGGCCTGCTCGGCACCTACGACGACGGGTGCGAGTGGCTTAAGACGCCCGAAGTGGCGGCCAAGAGCAAGTGCATCATGAGTCTAGGCTCCAGCATCGGTAAGCACGGCGGCGGCTCCCCGGGTGGGGGTGAAATGTGCTAAGGTGCCCCCCGCGAACAGGCAACTTCCAGCGCGATGAGGCGGCCGATTTCCTGCGAGGCTTCGCCGACGTCCTGCAGCCCAACGACACCATGATCGTCGGCCTGGACTCGTGCACCAATCCGTCCAAAGTTTAGTACGTCACCCCACGTTGTTGGCGCCGGTTCTGGCCCATAGCTAACCCGAGGCTCAGTCACGCCTACAACGGTTAGTGCTGCCAACCTATCTTGCGGGCTCAACTAAGCTCGCCCCCTTTTAGATCGCGAGGGAGTTACACATCAGTGAGTGTGCCGCACCCCCTTCCCGGCCCGACGTAACAGGCTGACAGGACCGAGGTTCATCCTGAACGGGCTCCGGCACGCCAATGAGATCCTCGGGCACGAGGCCTTCCGGCTCGAGGACTGGGAAGTCGTAGGCGAGTATGTGTACGACAGCGAAGGGGGCCGCCACCAGGCCTTTTATGTGCCCGTCCGTGACACGACGGTGCTGGGCGAGAAGATTCGAGCCCACGAGCGCGTGCAGGTGGAGCAGAGTCTCAAGTACTCGGAAGACGGGATGAAGAAGCTGTGGAACGCGGCCGGCGTGGTCGAGTCGAGCCGCTGGATGGTTGACGGAGATGAATATGGTACGTGAGCCGCCTCGTGCCATTGCCCGCCCCCCTCTCGTTTACCCCCCCCCTCCCCGCGGGACGAATCCGCGCCGTTCGGCTCAGCCGTCCATTAGGCCATGCCCGTCACCCAGAGGACCATCGTCACCAGCTTCCCCTCGGCAGTGCTGCCATCGGCCAATACCGGCTCGTTTTGCCCCGGTGCTCGGCTAATTCCCAACCCAAATAGGTTTACATTTGCTAACCAAGCCCCCGATTGCCGCTGTGGCCTTCTCCCTCAAGCCCACCGAATATGCCCCCGCGCCGCTTCCGGCGCTGGAGGAATGGGAGGGCCTCTGGGCCGTCTGGGATGCCGTCACACAGCGCATGCTGCCCCGGGAAGAGCTCCTGGACCAGCCCATCAAGCTGCGCAACGCCTGTATCTTTTACCTGGGCCACATTCCCGCCTTTCTGGACATCCAGCTGGGCAAAGCCACGCACGTAGGCCCCACCGATCCCGCGTACTATCACGCCATCTTCGAGAGGGGCATCGATCCCGATGTCGACAACCCGGCGCAGTGTCACGCCCACTCGAAGATCCCAGACGAGTGGCCACCGGTCGAAGACATCTTGGCCTATCAGGACAGGGTGCGCGCCCGCTTGGCTGGCATGTACGCGAGTGGTCAGGGGGCCATGGCCCGCCATGTGGCCCGAGCCGTATGGGTGGCCTTTGAGCACGAGGCCATGCATCTGGAAACGTTGCTCTACATGATGCTGCAGAGCGACAAGGCCTTGCCTCCACCCGTCGGACCTAGGCCCCACTTCAAGGCCCTGGCGGAGAGGGCACGAGCCGAGAGAACGGCCAACGAGTGGTTCGACGTCCCCCGGCAGACCATCATGATTGGTGTGGAGGACCCGGAGAGCGCGTCCGATTCGTCGGGGTACTTTGGCTGGTGAGAGTGGCAACGACGGACCAAAACCCGGATAGAATGCTCACCGCACACCAGGGACAACGAGAAACCCCCCCGCCGAGTCGAAGTCGGGGCTTTCCAAGCCCAAGGGCGTCCCATTACCAACGAAGAGGTGCGTCGACATTGTCACCTTCCACTGGTTTCTGTAGAACTGACTCTCCCCGCCAGTACGCGCGCTATATGTACGATAACAAGGTGGCCAAGCTTCCGGCCTCATGGGCCGAACAAAGTGACGGCGCCAACGGAGATGCACACGGCTCCGGCGGGACCAACGGCGCCGAAGCCGTCCCCGCCTCTTTCCTGCGGGACAAGTCGGTGCGGACCTTGTACGGCCTTGTGCCCCTCAAGTATGCGCTCGATTGGCCCGTCTTCGCCTCGTACGATGAGCTGGCAGGCTGTGCCGCTTGGATGGGAGGGCGCATCCCGACTTTTGAAGAGGCTCGCAGCATTTATAGCTATGTCGACCACATGAGACAGGACCAGGCCGAGCGTACCCTCGGGCGAACGGTTCCGGCCGTCAACGGGTGAGTCGCGATGCGGATTGTGCCTACCAAGGCCACGCTGACAGGTCCTTCAGTCATCTCGTCAATGACGGCGTTGAGGAAACGCCGCCTCCGCCAGCCCTGGGCCCGGTCGGCGGAGAGCCCTACGATGCACACGGGCTTTTCGTCGACTTGGCCAACGCTAATGTCGGGTTCCAGCAGTGGCACCCGACCGCCGTGACGGCTCACGGCAACCGCCTCGCCGGCCAGGGCGAGGCAGGCGGCGTTTGGGAGTGGACAAGTTCCCCCCTGGCGAAACACGAGGGGTTCGAGCCCATGTCGCTATATCCCGCCTACACCGGTATGTACAATCCCCCCTTTCCCTCTTCCCCTCTTGAACTGCACCCCCAGCGACCCTATGTACTAAGATGCGTCGGTACAGCCGACTTCTTTGACGGCAAGCACAACATTGTCCTGGGCGGCTCGTGGGCCACGCACCCCCGCATTGCTGGCCGCAAATCCTTGTAAGCTACAGAAGCCCCCTTCCCCCGGGCCCCCTATTACGGCCCATGCTCCCCGGGGGGACATACGACGACGCAACGTGGGCGCCTGCTGACCTCGGACAGCGTCAACTGGTATCAACGAAATTACCCCTATGCTTGGACGGGCGCAAGGCTGGTGCGCGACGTGTAAGGCGCGACGGCCGACGAAGGTGCGGGTGACGAGCCAGCCAGTCTTCAACCCTGGCGCCCAAGAACTGTCCCCGCTGGGCCAAGCAGCCCAACTCTGCTCGGCCTCGTCCCTTGCGTAACGGGAGTTCCACGCGGCTCGTCAGGATCCCTCGCCACATGGTGCTTTCGCCGCCAAGTGGCCGTCAATTGTTCATCGCGGGCACATGATTTCCTCTCCAATACACAATACGAAAATTCGGTGTTTGCAATCTGCACGGTGCCTGGGCCAGATTGGGCATTAGACTGCTAACATCCCTCTTCACAGGGTTAAGCCCCTAACAGAGACTTGATCCTGTATCTAAGAAGGTGGTGGATCGTGGCGAAGGCACACACACAGTCCTTCCCAATATCACCTTTCAACAGGCCCGTCTTCAACTCCTCATTCAGTAGCGATACCCAAAGGGGGTCCAGAGGACTCTTAGAGCTGTCCTAATTAGCAACTCGAGGCCCTCCCCCCTCAACAAAACCTCGTTGCGTATAATACTGGTGCGCGAAACACGTTCATGCCGAAAGTCGGGTTCTTCCCCTTTGTGGACCAAAGCAGCGCACGTCTTTCGGTGTAGCCCCCTTTCCCCGATAACGCCTTGCAAAATGCTGCTGGGCTCGAAGCCCGCCTGAAGACACAAGGACACCAAAGAAGTAATTACATAAGAGTTGCGATGATCTCGGATGCGACCTCGAAGGGCGTCATTACCCGGTGGTCGGCGAAGAACTGGTCAATGTATTCGGGCGGCTGCGCAAGGGTCAGTAGATACTCGTACGCATAACACGCCACAAGTTGCAGCAGCATCGGCGAGGAACGAGTACATACGGTATAGTCAGTAGGGTAAGACATGGGTTCCTTGGGCATTCGATCCGGGTGTGTCGAGTTGGATCGGAAACCGATGACGGCCTGGTCAAACGTAAAATCAAATTGGTCGGAGGGGTAAGTCCTGCCAAACTTGTGCTGCTCGGCGACCACGTAGAAATTCTTTTTCCACTGCTTTGCCACAATGGCAACCTGGTACGTGCCCAAGCTGGAGATGATGCCGCCGTCCGCCGTGACCTGAGCATATGAGTCAGTGACAATACGTTTCGGAATGGGCCAGGACAAGATGTGTAGGGTGACCGCCGGAAACATGGGCATCATTGCGCCCATGGCGAGCGGGAAAGGGGTTGGGCGTGTGCAAAGCGGGAGGGTAGTCAAGACAAAATATAAAATAACCACGGGCACTACTCACGGCTTCGGCGCCCACGATGACTTTGTCCACCTTGGCCATGGCGTAGGCGATAGAGGTGAACGGAACTGTAGCCACTCGCAAGCCCTTTTCCCGCAGAGCTGCGACCACCTTATTGCTCTCCGTCTCCAGGGCGGGGTCGATGGCGTAGATGACCTTGAAGTTGCGCGGCTGGTCGACGTACTCGCCGTAGTCGTGCTTCTCGGCGGCGCGGGCCAGCAGCGTGCCGACGACGCGCGAGCCGCCCATGGTCAGGACGGTCTCGCCGTCGTGTAGGTAGCGGCGGGCGTTGACAGCGATGCGCTCGCGGGCCTTCTTGGCGCGCTCGGCGAAGAGGCGGCCGTTGCGGAGCAGGTGCTGGCGGACCACCTCGAAGCTCTCGTGGGGGTTCTCGACGGTCCTGGCGCCGGCGCCGGCGCCTCCGGCCGTCGCTGCAGGCTGCTTAAGCGAGTTCATCAGGTACTGGCTGAAGAGGTGGGTGCCGTGGCTGAGGGCCACCGGATTGGGCACGGCGGCCTCGAGGCGCGCCGACTGCGTCTTGACGAGGTCGATAGTCTCGTAGACAGTCTTGACGGGCGTGTGGCCAAGGAACTCGATCAGCGCCTCGATGGCCGCCATGGGCATGGTCAAGTCAGGGTCCTCGGCGAGGAGCCGGTGGTACGTCGCGACGATGCTGGAGGGGGAGGGCGGATTCGTTAGTTACGGATGCAGCCAGACGGAGACCCAAGGCCGACTTACTCGAAGGCTTCGGCGTCGGGGTTGCTGCGTATCGGCAGCTCGCGCGTGGCGGCTGCGCCGTCCTGTGTCGTCGCCATTATCAGTGGAGAGAATGGTGTTTTCCCTCGAGCCTCCGATTGCCCCTCTCTCTTTGTCTCTCTCTCTATCTTTAATGTGTGTAGGAGAAATATGACCGAGGTGAGTCAATCAAAGCAAACTGGCGCGGGAGCGGAATGTTTAGCCTTTGCCCCACGTACACTTTTGCATATGCGTGCATAAGTCATTGGAGGGGCAACCCTGCCCGTGCCTGCCTAAATGGTAGCCTTGTGGGAGCCTTGCGGGCAAGCCTTGCTAGTTCATAACGTAAAAGTCCAAGGTATATTCTTCCACACTTTGTGTAAAGTCCCTGCAAGCACGGCTTACCTACACGTATTATGTACGTACACGTAGTTGCGAGAGCGTTGAAGGCACAACCCGTGCGTGGGAGCATAATTGAAATATCTTCCGGTCATGGTGGGTGTTCCGTCATCGCATCCCGATCCAATCGATAAGAGCACCACCTACCCCGCGAAAATTTTGGTGGGATGCTGTTTGTCGACTCACAGCAGCGGTTGAGTCAGTTTTAGTTATGGGACCCTGCCGATATCGTCGACTCACCTTATCCAATGGAGCTACTAAGATAATAAGACGCAGAGCCAACACCTTATTAGCTAAATACAGGTAGTCCTCGCCTTTCTTCACGTTGACTAGAACAGCCAGTCACTTTCCTCCTCCACCACCCAACAACTTCCTTGATACCCCCTTTTCTCTCCTTCCTCCAATTCAACCGCTATCATGTCCAAGGGCCGTGTCTGTCTGTAAGTACCTTGTCTTCCAATGTCCTCACTCTCGTGGGGCAGCTGTTGACCGGTTTGACTTTCTAGCGCCTACTCCGGAGGTAAATCATAACCACACCCTTCTATCGGTTATGGGCGGCGTTGGCTGATCAATCAACCTGCTCTCTCAAGGCCTTGACACCAGTGTAAGTACCTGGAGAAAGATGGAAGCTTCCGAAGCGTGTTTGCTAACTGGTGTGCCCGCAGACCATCCTGAAATGGCTGATCAACGACGTATGCCTACCCTCTCTAGCCTCCAACCTTACACCGCCTTCCCCCCCCCCCAAAACCCGCGCCTCGTACTCACACGCTTGGACGTGTAGGGTTACACCGTCGTCTGCTTCCTGGCCGACGTCGGTCAGGATGAGGACTGGGCCGCCGTCGAGAAGAAGGCTGTGGCTCTGGGTGCCGAGAAGATGGTCATCCTCGACCTGCAGCGGGAATTGGTCGAGCAGCTGGCCTTTACCGCCATTCAGTGCAACGCCATCTACGAGGACCGATACCTGCTCGGTACCTCGCTAGCCCGCCCCGTCATTGCTCGTGCCCAGGTCCGCGTGGCCGAGGAGAACAACTGTGACTACGTCAGCCACGGCTGCACCGGCAAGGGCAACGACCAGGTCCGCTTCGAGCTGGTAAGCATTCAACTTTGGAACCCCCGGCCGCCCTCACCCCTGCTGACCTTGCGGTGATGTAGGCTTTCAAGACGTGCAACCCCAACCTGAAGGTCATTGCGCCCTGGCGCATGCCGGAGTTCTGCGAGAAGTTCCAGGGCCGCCAGGATCTGCTCAAATATGCCGCCGACAACAACATTCCCGTTTCCTCGACGCCCAGCAAACCCTGGAGCATCGACGAGAATCTGATTCACTCGTCGTACGAGGCCGGCGTGCTCGAGGACCCCGACCACACCCCGCCCAAGGACCTGTGGAACCTCACGGTTGACCCCCTCGATGCCCCGAACGAGCCTGAGAAGTTCACCGTCTTCTTCGAGAAGGGCATTCCCTCCAAGCTCGTCGTCGGTGACGAGACCATCACCGACTCGGTCGCCCTGTTCAAGCGTCTCAACAAGCTGGGCCACGATCACGGCATCGGCCGCATCGACATTGTGGAGAACCGCTTCAGTAAGCTTCTTTTCCTCTCCCTAGTACCGGGAGACAGCTGACAAATTTTCCCTCCAGTCGGCCTGAAGAGCCGAGGCTGCTACGACACCCCTGGCCTGACCATTGCGTGAGTACACCCCATGAATGCTGCCTCTGGGCTGGCGAAAGGAACACTCGGAGCATCGCCGCGCGGGCTCGGTTTCAGCATGGCCATGGAAGCATGTTTACTGACTTTCGTTGCCCAGTCGCCTGGCCCACATTGACATCGAGGCGCTCGTTATGGATTCCAAGGTTCGGGAACTCCGCGACCAGTTCTGCACCATCCCGTGGTCTCGTCTCATCTACAACGGAATGTACTTCAGTCCGGAGCGCGAGTTTGTAAGTCATCTACCTTGCCCAGTACTAGGCAGGCCTGCGTCGGGCTAACGAACAAACTAGATCGAGAACTCCATCGTCTTCAGCCAGCAGAACGTGACTGGCGAGGTCCGCATGATGGCGTACAAGGGCAACGCCTACGTACTGGGCCGCAAGAGCGACGCCAGCAACCTTTACTCGGCCGAGGAGGCCTCCATGGACTCCCTGGAGGGGTTCAGCCCCATGGACACTTCCGGCTTCATTGAGATCCAGGCCATCCGCCTCAAGAAGTATGGCGCGCAGAAGATCAAGGACGGAAAGCCCTTGACCCAGTCGTAGACGTAGACATGTCTGCCACGTAAGGCATGGAACCAAGAGAATAAAATCGACTTAAACGCAATTGGCCCGGCGGAGAGCAGCTTTCTATTTCAGCGGCTTCTTCGCACCCAATCCATGGTGCATGCCGTAGGTATGATTATGTGTTAATCCCATATATTGGAAACCCGGAAATGCCATGTTCATGCCGGCCCGGCGTAGCCGAAGCGTCGATGCGACCTGGCTGTATGATGGGAGGGTCACGGTGCCATCGTGAAACAGCGGGACGGGGCGCCGCATGAAAGGGCGTCGCTCCCCAGGCCGGCAGCGAAACGGCCACTCACAAGCAAGTCCGGCGCGTAAGGAACCGATAACAGGGAAACAAGTGTGTATTGAATATCCACTACACAAATCACCAACAATTACAGAAGGATCTCAGCATTGCGGCTCTGATTACCGTGCCTTTCTTTGTACAACCCAAGAATGGCGGGGGGGGGTTCTGTCTACCAGCATGGTACAAATCCTGCGGGGCCCTCCTCGCACGCATCTCGATAATTGCCAACAAGCACCCGAGAGGCATTGCCTCGTCTCGGCAACAAAAAGCGTCCCATCCAACTCGAGCCTACGCTCGCCCGGGGTCGGAGGGGTCAGTGGGAGGGGAAGGGGCAACTGCTACTGCGTCCCCTACTCCTCGGCCGTCACCTGGAGGCCCTCCCGCAGACCCTCCACCTTAAGCTCCTCGCCGGTGCAGCGGCGGTAGATGTCCTGCACATCGTCGGTGGTGGTCTCAAAGTGCGAGGTGGCATCGTAGCTCTTGGAGATGAAGAGGTTGTCCTTGGTGCCATCCTCCAGCGGCTCGTAGATGGGGATGGGCGGGCCCTGGATATCATGTCAGTCGCGCGGCCTTGGTCAGCCGCCTGGGTCCGTTGCACTCACCATGAACTGCTCCTCGACCTTGCCCAAGCGGTCCAGACCGGGCTGGAGCTCGAGGTGGTGGTTCGCCGTCGTCTCGGCAATGGTCGAAACGATGGCAATGTAGTAGCCTTTGGGGCACACGTTGTGCGCCGACGAGACGCAGGCAATGTAGATGTCATTCTTGCGGCCGACCTGGGACTGGGGGATGATCAACTGGCACGAATCGGCGTCGTTGGTACCGGCCAGGGGGTGCTTCAGGACGCAGATGGCGCGCAGGACGTGGCCCACAACCTTGACCTTGTCGGTGAAGTAGCTGGGGTCGCCGAGGATCATCTTGGCCTTGGTCTCAAACTTCATGACGGGGTCAATGCCCGACATGGTGGCCTTGATGCCGACGGCCTTGGAGCCCTCGTAGAGGACCTCGTCGACGCTGGTGTTCAACATGTAGGTGCCTCCGTAGATGGCCGACAGGCGGGCGAAGCCCTGGGGCAGCTCGCCGAGGCCGTAGAGCGGGTAGATGTAGGGGGACTTGCCGTACCGAGCGACCGAGTTGCCGTATAGGCGGATGCGGTCAATGGCCTCGGGGGCTTTGCCAGGGGCAGTGAGGTAGCTGTCGTCGAGGTACAGGGCCATGGCGTGGCCGACAAAGTCGCGGGTGCCGTCCTCGAGGCCGAACTTGTCGTAGACATCCTTCATGGTGCAGCTGGACATGTCAAGACCTAAAGGGGGAGGAGGGTAACACGGGTGAGCATTCGTTCGGCCGTCTGCGCGCGCACCCCCGGGGGGGGGGTTCAACCTACCCTTGTGCGAAGCCGGATCCTTGACGTCGAAGGTGCCGACCCACTCGATGAAGGACTTCATGCGGCGCTTCTCGAAGATGCCCATAAGGGGCGACTTCAGAGCCTCAGCGGCATCTGAAGGGACCTTGGCAATGGTGGCCTTGGACTCGGCGCCCTGCTGCACGTAGCTGCCAGCGACCTGCTTGAACTCGAGGTAGCGCGTCACATCGGTCGAGACGAGGATGTTGGTCAGCTCGCCCGAGGACATGAGGAGCTTGGGCACGAGGTCGATGTTCCAGTCGGCAGCGCGTCCGTAGGCCTTCCACGGCTCGGTGCCCTCTTGGTAGTTGCCATACTTCTTGAAGAGGGTCTCAAGGTTGACCGAGGCGGCCTCCCTGCGCACAACGGGGCATCAGTAAAGGGGGGGGGCTCGGCGGGGCACGAGTCAGGCCACTTACCCTCCGTAGTGGTCGTTGCGGTCGATGTGCAACACCTTCTTGCCCTTGACGCTGAGAACACTGTACGGACGCAGCCAAGTCAGCCAGCTAGCTCGGGTACGGCGGGCCCGGACGTGTATGTGATGTGTTGTCGAGGCGGGGAAAGGGGGCGCGTCAGAGGTGCGGGCGCGGCGGTGCGGGCGAATCATACCCAGACAGAATGCACTCGGTCAGGCCTGCGCAACAACAAAAAAAAGTGCCAGTTAGCCTCGATTCTCTTCCGAGCGGTACAGGTGCAAGCAAACAGGCTCGCGGGCGACTCTCAACACCATGGGCTGGGCTGCGAAGAGCGGCGTCGGCGATGGCCGTCGCCCTCGAAGCTCCTGCCCGACGCAACCCCACCAAGGGGGGAAAGCGAGCACATCCCGGAGCAAAGGGGACCTGCGGGGCAGGCCAGGCGAGGGGGGCGGCTTACCAGTGCCCAGGACGAGGACGTCGTACTCGGGGGCAATCTCTTCCATGATGGGTGATGTGGGAGGTGATGTTGGATAGCTGGAGGGTTTGGGGGAAAGAGGGTAAGAAGAGAAACAGGTGAACAAACAAAAAAACAGCAAGATGGAAGAAGCTCAGGGTCGCCTGGACTAAGTTAGCTGGCGGATGGGCTGAAATGGACTCGGATAGGAGGTGGGTGGGTGGGTGGTGGTGGGTGAGGAGAGAGGGAGAGGGAGACTGGGGGGGGGAGTCCATGAGCTCTCCCCTAGCACGCTACCGTTGGCTGCTAGGTACAGGCTGGACCCCCTCCAATGCAATGTACCAGCGGTGAGGGGCAGGGGTGAGATGTTCCCATAGGCGACACGACCTGCCAACTCTACCGGCCCTGGCCTCCCTGGGTCGAATGGGATGCCATCTCCATCCATCCCATCTCACCCCGTACAAATCCGTACGGGTTTGTGTGCGCGCGCGTGTGGTGTTGACTCCTGGTGATGCGTCGACTGCCCGTACATGCCAGCAGCGATCGCTTCCTCTCCTCTACCCACATCTTGGAACTTGGCCGCCTTGCGCGCCCGGAATCCTCCCGAATTTGGGACTTCCAATCTCCATGTGCCGGGTGCTCGGATAGAGCTAGAGCTAATAAAGTGCTCCCCGGGCCAGTCAATACCGGGCTCCTCCTACCACCAAGGTCCTCATTCACCCCATGCCACGAGATCCCATAGTGACGGCAAACACCACCAGGCCCCCCCTCATGCGCGCGGACACATGCCTATAGTTGCCGATGTATATATCGTAATCATGTATCTATAGAGGTAGGAGATGGACTGCATATTAGACGTTACCTACAACTACATCTCGCTGCCAGTGGACCAGCCGCCAGTCAATCCAAAGCCGAGAGCCCTGGCCTAGAGTCCCCCCGACCCGTCCATACATCCCTCGCCCATCAAGCCCATCCCATCCCATCCCATCCCATCCATCCCATGCTCCCGCTGGAACCTTAGCCAATAGCAGAGTGGGGTTTCCTCGCGGCACTCCGCGTACCAAATGAGTTCCCTGGCTATCATGCTGCCTTCTACACATCTAATAACATGTCCCAATTTCCAAGCCCAAATGAGACGGCTTCCTTTACGGGTCACGGGGAAGGGGGTTCCTGCCTCCGTCGTGGCCTGGCCCGGCTCGCCCCCTTAGGTCCAAACGCAGATACTGCCCGAGGGCAATGCTTGGGTATAGTACAGATATGCCGGCGTAGCCAGCATCATCATACAAGGTGTGTAGGTAGCCATTCACACCGTGCTCAGACTGGCCGCCCGCCTGCCCCTTGCCCTATCCCCCCCCCCCGCCAAATGACACCGGCCCTTTTGTTCCTTTTTACTCTATCAGTACAGCTTGGGTCTTGTCCCTTCATCTTCACGTCCTTGGGGTCGCGGGCTGCTGCTCTGCTGTCGTCGGAGGAGGCGCTGCCGGCTCAACCGTCTCGGCGGCCGGCTGCTCCGCCATGAACGATCCCTTGGGCTGCTGCTCGGCGTCGTGTACCGGGGTTTCCGTCGCCGCCGCCACCTCCTCCTCCATGTAGCCGCGCGGCGTATAGGGGTTGCCCTGGCCGGAGAGATCGATCTCGGGATCCGTTGCGGCGATAGCCCTCGCATCCTCCCAAACGTAGTACCGCTCCGTAAGAGCATGCTTGATAGCCTTCATCGTCTTCCAGATCTGTAGTACCCCAACACGTCAGCGTCAGCGTCTGCTATGCGCCGCGCCTCCCAGGGAGGGGGGGTCGCGGGTTCGGCCCTTGGCGCCGGGAAGAGGCCCCATCCTACCTCTCGGTTGCGCGCTATGCTCTCGTTCTCTCCGTTCTTCAGTTCCAGTCTTTTCCTTTCGCGCGCCGCCGTAGCGATCCGATTCCGCTCCTTGACGCACACCCACCACAGCTTGTGAAGGTCCTCCCAGCTCTTGTGTCGCAATTCTTCGACCGTCCACGCGCGTCCGTGCTTCTCATCCTCTTCGGGCGTCGGCAGGCACTTGTTCCGAGCGTAGAAGAACCCCCACAGCCCGTGGTCGGGGTCCGTCTCGACCTCGGGCTTGTAGCTGGCCGGTTTGGGCGTCGCGAACCCGTCAATGACCATACGTCCCTTCGTTCCCGACCGGTAGAGACTGCTCAGACCACGGAGACGGTTGTTATCGCGGTTAGCTCTGCGCTCGCCGAGAGCGGCCGACGTGGAAAAGGTCGAGTTCTGGGAAGGGAAGCCCGAGGCTCGGATGGGGAGTGCCAGAGGACACGAGGTCTGGAGCCGGGTTGTCTGTTGGAGAACCCGGCCGATTGACGGCCGAAGTGGCGTTGCAGCGGCCATCGAGAAGGTCTTCACGGCTGGCGCGTTGCGTGGGGGGGAACTGCGGTTTCTTGACGTCCACTTGCATCCAGTATCTCCCAAGTGTTGAAGCTTGCTTGAAGCTCCAAAAAATTGAGATGTGGCTGGTGCAAAGGCCCGCGGGGCACTAGCCACAATTCTACGCGCATTCAGGCACTAAGTGCTCATGACCAGCTGGTCGCTACGGTAACATTGTCATGATGACTGCCGTTTGGGTCGAGTAGTTGAATCGGACAAACAGGAGGCACACCTGAATCCAGAGTTACAGTATTCTTTTTCCATTCCATGGTTTTCAGGCCCGGGGGGGAGGGAGGGGGGGCCTGGAGATTTGTGTTCCGCGAAACTCGGAGACCATTACGTGAAACCCATCCTCCAGAGTCACGCGGTCTTTGCCGGACGACAACTTGAGTTGGATAAGTAACCCGCAGGATATAATGTATCCACCCGCACAAGCTCATGAACCGCTTGGTTCATAGTTCCCTTAGACATTGATTTTCCCTGCGAGGTATGATCTATACATTTTGGAGCAACGCAAAAGGAAACAAGTACTAAGCTACACAGAAATGCCCTTGGGCACACAAAATACAGGCTTACACGGAGTGACCGCCGACCAACGTCCTGAAAGCCCATCCTTGTTCAAGCTCAGGCCGTGAAATTTGTACCGCGTTGATTTTCTTGCGTTTTGCTTACTTGGAAGAGACTCCGT
The DNA here is from genome assembly GCA_018287875.1 of Nigrospora sphaerica. NCBI lineage: Eukaryota > Fungi > Ascomycota > Sordariomycetes > Amphisphaeriales > Apiosporaceae > Nigrospora > Nigrospora sphaerica. The sequence goes on from JAGVVL010000002.1 coordinate 6,626,846, forward strand.
TTTTTCTTGGTAGGTGTACCTAGTGAATCCGCAGGAAGGCACGATGCGGATATAATGGACGACGTAGATGACTCCAGTTTGTTGTCAGCGACAGACCGGTGCTATAATTTTATATGCCGTCATTTTTTATCTTAGTCACATATCCAGGACATTTTTCTCGTCTGTAATAGACAATTCTGCCTTTGTCCGTAGCCGTCGTCAGTGTATTTGTTTTATGGTGTCCGTCGCGTAGGGATGGCGCACCCGAGGGGAAGGAGAAGGACGCGTCATTTCTTAGGTATACGAGCTGCAATTTTGTAATACTGGAGCCGCCTTCATATTTTCTGGTTTTCTTTGCGATTCTCACCGTGTTTTCTTTTTTTGAAGGCGATCGTGGCAGTAATCGTGCTTGGAAAACGACCTGGAACCCCGAGTAGGGCTGGCTGTTTCAACTCTCGTGTAAGCGAGCAACGAATGAGTGGCCACTCGAGTGAATCGTACGAATGCGTGGAGATTTCAGGTAGAAGATAAAGGAATGTCTGCCCTGACAAGAATATACCGTGTGTTAGGGTGTGGCGATGATTGGCTTCCCGGGTTACGGTCGCCTCCTCATGTTTGGATATGAGCCACCGGTGCGAAGCACAAACTTCCAGATCACCAGGGCAATAATTGCTGGTAAAAGCTATCTTTGCTGCATCCACTACCAAGAACAGTCTTTTCCAGGCTCGATCGGGGCCAACTGCCAAGTATCATCCCGTGGCAGGGGGCCTGTGTGCAGTAACACCTAGGCACACTCAAATGTTAGATCTTGAGGCTGTAGCTGGCGCCCGCTCAGGGATGGATCGCAACCGGGCATCTTGTTTGTAGAACAGCATGTAATCCACAGTGCCATAGGGTAGATAGTATCTAGGCCTCGACAGGTGCTCCGGGTGGAAGTTCAACGCCAGCAGTCGTGTGAGTTGCGATATTTGGAAGGTTTCATTCCGACGACACGAGTACGGGCGAATCGTGGATCTGGAAGCATTTGCATGCCGCACAACACCCAGGGAGACATCCTATTCATCTGTAGTATCCATAGAGTAGAAAGAGAACCGTTATTTTGATAGCTGTGCATACGTCGTAGGGGTAGACGATGTAGACGCCTCGGACCGTGGTAGAAGCTCTGTTATCCGCCCATGATTGACGCTTCTGCTAACTCGGCTTGGCTACCTCACCAGGTATGGCGGGATGCTTGCTTCTTGCAGAACCTAGGATATATCCCAAGGTAAACTAAACCCATCCCGCTCGCTCTATTCAATTCGTGCCATGGCCGAGTTGGCGAGATGTTCCCTTCCCTCTGCCATCGCCGGACGTCTACGTGACTTGTCAGAACCACATGTGCCGTCCATCCCGCTTTGGAGGGGGCGGCGCCTACGGGATTCATGGGGCCATCACGGCAAGAAGGCAAAGGCTAACTACGGATGAAACTGCAATGTAAGGCGCCCAGCCGGAAAGGCAGGTTATTAAGTAGTCCAGGACTGGATCTACGGTTGCGGGCAACACTGGGCCTCGTCGGTTCTAAGACGGGCGTCAGGTATCGCTTATATTTCGCCCAAGTGGATCTTGAGGCTCTTCTGGGGAAGCTGGAGCGGGCAGGCGGGCTGAGCAAAGCAGCCAGTCCACAACGGCAATGGAGTCAAACCTTCGAGCCTCCGGCCATCGAGAAACTCTAGATGATGGGGCTGGATGGAGATCAGATCTGGGTAAATCTCGTGTGGAGTCTTCCCGCTCCCCCCATCTGAGCTTTTCTGCGGACTACAATGTGGATGATGCCGACGGCAGCTAAAAAAGAACCCACGATGGTCGTGGGTGTTTTTTTCCTTGCTCTGAAAGACGGACGAGCCCTATACGTGCTGCGGATGGAGTAGCTACGCTGGGAGGACTCGCCGGTTGGGAATAGCTTCATCGAGCTTCGGCAGCCAAAAAATTTCCCCTTCCCCTTTTCACTTTAGCCTTTGGCCAGCACGCACGACCGGAACTCGGCCTTGCGAGCTGCGGCAGGCCCGACGACGAGGTGCTGCTGCCGCCCATGACCCGAGTCAACGACCGACACACGTTGCCACGACACACGGCACGACAGACAGACAAGGTACGAGATAGGATGGGCAGCCCGCGAGACGCTGCCGCCCGTCGTACCGGTACTTTCGACTTCAGACGAGCGGCTCACGGCCAATACTGGTCCACTACAGGCAACCCTCGTGGCCGGCGCCCTTGCCCCCGGAAGTCTCTTTCCAGGCGTCGCGCGGTATGCCCATGACTGATGTCGGGCGCAGCTGGTCAACCAAAGAAAGACACGAGCCTCTGGCGCCGTCTACGACTATGCCAGCGCGCTAGAAGTGACGAAATGATGGGCATCCCGATCCCGTCAAGGAAGACGACGCGAGTCAGTTGTGATGCCAGCTGACAGCATCAACTTTGGCTAGAGGACTGGTAGAAATGTTCTAGCTTGGCTCTTTGCATGAGACTAGTGACAGCCGGGCGTCAACGCAATCCCCTTCCTTGCCACGCCTGCCACGGGCGGGCCTGCCTATAGCACGCCGCGATGTTGCAGGCCATGCCCGGGTTCGTCGCGCTTGTGTGCTTCGCCAAGACCGGCACGAAACAACTATTCTCGACGGTTGTGACCGGCTTTGTGTTAGACCAGGTGCGTCTTCACCCAGACGACGACGGGCATTGGCCACGAATTTACGCCCCGGACGAAGGGTACCTCGCCGGGAGGGGGTTGGTAGCCCTTGGGGGGTTTGACACCAGCATGGCGGACGGAGGGGCGTGCGCGCCGTAGCCAGACGTCGCTTCGGTGAGGGCGATCGTCAGTCGGGCATTCCGCTTTTTAGGAACATTTCCGGTGGTTGCCCTCTGGTGGTTTCCATGTCACGGACGCGGATGATCTGTGCTCATCGTTTCCCAGCTGCACAAGGGTACCCATTGTGCGGCACTCGGGCTTTTCTGTCTGTCCTCCTGCCTCGGTAGCGCCCCTGGAAGAAGCATACACCCCCAGTAAGTAACCCAGTACAGTATCTCCGCGAGGTACTCCGTACTCATCGACGACAATCCGCCGTCTTGACTTACCCAAACAGGCAGGCCGCTGGCAGTCAGCAATCCATCCATACATCCCCCAGCTCCCTGCAGGCCAACGTCGCACGAAAACGGCAGACAGCCCAGGTTGTGGTACATGGCGGAAATTTGTGATGCATACACCAAGGACGAGCCATCCCACGCACAAAGCTTGGCACGGCAGCAGCTCTGCAGCAGCGACCAGGGCTGGGCGGAGACTTGCCCGCGGCAGTCCAGCCACTGTGCATTGTATGTCGTTTGTATGTGTATTATTGGAGCGGTAATGCCTGGCGCTCGCCTCTTCCCCTCCCCAGCAAGCGGCAGGGGGCTGGCACGGGGAGATTGGGGCTCTCGAACCACTGCAGGGCGGTTCGCGCGCGTGAGCTCTCGTCCATACGTGTCTTCTACCCAAAACCCGCGGCTACTGGGGGAGGGGAGGGGGGAGGCGGTGCCGTCAGGCCGTAGTCGTAAACTGTCTCGTCACGATGTGGAGCTGAGTATACGTGTTCGCATATTCGACAACCTATGGGTCCATGCAATCTAGGTGTGCATACTTGCCAGCCAGATGCTACTGCGGTGCGTCAGGTCAGTGTGGCAAGCAGCATGAGCATGGATAAGAGGGAATGGGGGGACGCTTAGCGCGTCGAGTTCGTTGCGGTACCGGTACCGGCGCCCCTCGCAGAGCTCCTTGCCCATCCCCCCTCATAACCCGCTGACTCAGCCGCCCTCCGCTGTTGAAGAAAACGGTTTTTTCGACAACTGGATGGCCAGGGGCCAGAGGGGCAGAGGGGCTCGCATCAGCCAGAATGGCCCCTCTCCCCTCGTTCGGCAATGTTCCGACCAGAGTCGCGCGCTACTTACCTCATGCGATCCACATTGAACCCAGGACCCTAGGAACAGAAGGCTTCCGGACCGAATATGAGCAGTGACCGCCGTTGTCGAGCAGAGAAAATCTCGACAGTGCGCGCGCCTCGACAGGGCGTGCCTCGTAGCCGGAAAGGCTTTGTTGAGATACTTCCGTTGCTCGTATCGAATTAGCCTCGGCAAACCTGCCCGGCCTCGAACCATGGTGGCCAGCGGTCCATGCCATGCATAGTACAGTAGGCTGCTGGACTTTGCGCGATAGGGACAGGCATCCGATGGTTTGTACGTAGTTGCATGTTGCAACCAACCCGTCCTGACTCGCGTGTTACCGTCGCCGGACTTTGCCGCTCACCGCTCCCAGGAGGGCGAAGCACCATTACGTCGCTTGAGGCAGAGCGTCTATCAACGTAGCGAATTTCACAGGCCATCAGGCATTGGGAATCGCCCAAGGAGCCGCCCTGTGCTGGGTCGGCTCTATACTCGTGGGCCTTCTCGCGGCCCCATATGTGCACGGGTGAGAGAGACGGAGTCTGCACAAGAGACACGCGGGAGCACGCGGTGTGCAGAAACACGCGGGCCGAGGGAGGGGACGAACAGGCAGTACGCAGCAAACGAATCCCGGCCATGTCCCGGCCAAGTCCCGCGCCGCCCAGGCCCCGACGGAACCTTTCCCACCCTCAGAACCAGTTCGGCCAGGAGCCAAGCCGGTTCTCGCTTGCATTGTGCAAGGAAGAGGCATCTCCGCATTCTTTGCACACGTCTTGGTGCTCTGGAATGTAGTATCTACTTGTATCTGGCGTGACGCAAGCCGACGGAGGATGCTACACACTTACTTGACGCGAGCACGAAAAGCCATCAACATAGAGGTCATACAAGCTGACAGGCTGACAGCCTCCGGCCAAGCTGCTGGGATCCCTCAGGTTTGGGGTACTGGTATCAGGGAGTGAGTGAGTTGGTTGCAGCATCGTGGCGCACTGGCGGAGCGAAATGTTCACCGAAATAGAACCATGTAAGCAGACAGGATGCGTACCCGTACACAACTCGCCTAACCCAACTACATTACCTCCATGCTCCGTAAAGGACCCCCGTTTGCTGGGCAGCGGCCCCCAAAGACCTATTCCGAAGCGGAGCACACTATCCAGTAGTCGGAAGGGTTATCCGTGGCAGCCTCCGGAGTCCCCAGCCTGATAGGATGCAAGCATCCGTCCTTACTCCTCTACACCCACGACTATATTGTTATACGTAGCAGTAGACCCCGGAGGTATTTACTTGTCGCAGTACCACTCTGCCCGTGCGCGTTGCAATGGACCTTATGCAGCCACCACGATGGGCACGATGCGGACTGCGATCATCTGGAGCCCCCCCTCCTCGACCCCCTGTGGATGCGGATTTCCTGATGCGGTAGTACCGCAGTCTCTGTCGAGGCTTCTTACTCAAAAGCCCTACGATCGTCTCGGAACCTTGAAGACAGAGGGACATTGGACGCGTGACCTTTCGTGGTGGCTGACAGGCCTGTGAGAACGTTTCATCCCCTCGTCCGAAAGAGCGAAGAGGCGTATGCAACCCGCGCAAGTCCGCACCATTCTCAAGAAGTCGGCGCTCGTCCGAATGGCCTAAAGCCCTTGTAAGCCAGGGGTGCATGCGCATGTCGGGTACGTACTGCGCCTGGAATATCTACTACACAGTCTGTACTTAGGTAGTTGGTTCTCAGTAGGCGGGCACTTGGCCGTCTGCTCGCGTCCTTGCTGAATCTAGCCGTTCTGAGAAGGTATACGCGTGCTCCGTGGTATTCCTACCTACATCCTCACTTGATGCGTGCGTTAATGCCATCACCTATCCGGCGCGCTGGCAGCCGTCACGCACGAAGCGGTAAGCAGTCGGCACTGTCGCTAGTTGGATCTTTATCGCGTCCATCCGTTATGGTACTATCATGCTTGGGCGGGCTGGTCGCCTCAAGATGCTCATTTCCGCGCTCCCGCCTCAGCGCACACGCGAAAGCGGCAAGGCGTTCGTGCCGTGGCTCGCCTGGGTTAAACGGCGCGAGTAGGTATGTACTGTACATGGCTCAGCGTACGGGTATTCCTAGGTAACCAAGCTGCTGGTGCTGGACCCTGGCCATCACGTCATGCGTCCGTCGCAAGTATAGCACCGATACGGAAAAGTCAGCAATCATTAATGCGACGCGCCGAGGCAGATGTTTCCTGCACGCCCGTTCGCGTTTCTTCGCTGTCTCGGCGCAAGCTCGGCTTGGCCCCCCTCCCAGTCCGGGGAAGAGAACCGTGGGAGGACCAGCCGGCTAGCGTTAGGCCTAAATGAGCAATATCTCTTTTTGCTGCGGCGCGGGGCCTTGGCGCTGGGATTGCCTTCGCGTGACGTTTGATTATCGTGGCCCTGCCGTCAGACAAACGCACGCACGATTTTCATGAGGTGCAGAGAAGCAGGGCTCGAGGAAGCCAGGAAGGTATGTACTTGGCACTTGAGAAGGCAAGTACGCGTCGTTCTGTGACGAGCCGGCAGAAAAGACGTCATCACTGAGGACTTGAATGTAAAGAGTTTTCTCGGCCGCCTCGGCAGTTGGAATCACGAAGCGAAAAGCCCCTGGCAAGCTTCCCACCCTCGGCTGACTCTTGGCGGCTGGCTTCTTTTGTGTGTGCCCGCGCGGATTGGGGAAAAAAAAAACACGTAGCGCCCGGTGCACAGCAGCAGCATCCATGTCACCAGCAGGGGGCGGGGGCGTTCGCTCACCACGACACGATCCCTTGGCTTGGACTGGCTGCGGAATACTTTGTCCCCTGTTCTTGGGAACTGATCCATCGAGATGCATGGATAGCGTCTGGCACGATGCTCGACGGAAGCACTTTAGCCCACCTGCAGTTGGCCAAGCTAGGCGCTAAAAGGACAGCAAGCACCTGCCGGCTGCAGCACAGCGCGGGACGCATCTGGAGTTAGGCTGCCAGGAACGGCCCAAAACCCGGCATGACAAAAACACAGCGCCAACAGCGCTCTCTCAGCGGTCACCGTCGGCGCAGACAGGCCGTGAGTAGATCCGGCAATGGTACCGGTCCGACTCTTCCATTTGCCCCAAGGGGCGGTGTCGAGAGGCTGGGCCGGGCTTTGGTCGGTACCTCCCTCGGCCGATTGTACCTCTCAGCACTTCTTCTGCCTTGCCCAGTCCGGCTTTTCTCGTGAGCGGCTACATGCCTGTTGTGTTGGCTGGGTCAGGCATCCGGGGGTGGTCTCCCATCCCAGCGACTCGGGGAGCACGCCGATTGCGGGAGGCACACACACGCACGCTCACACGCACACGCAGCACCACACACCACTCCCCAGGAAACAAAAGCAATGCGAGACGACGAAACTCGCAACAGCCCGGCATAACCTCGCCCTCGGATCTTGGTGCTGACAGCAGCGGCCATGTGGAGGGTGGAGCAGCTGGAAGCAACCTTCTCTTCGAGGGTCCCGTTCTCGAGCACACAGGCCCCATCTGAAGAAGGCCCGTAGAAGAAATGGAGACCACGGGATAGCTGACTTCACCCGCCGTGCGGCACAGCTGCACAGGAGGCCAGCCGCTGTGTGTTACACAAGATGGGTCCCAAACCACTGCCGGCGGCGAGCCTCACCTTATGTGTAAAAAAAGATCGGACTGGAGGCTGACAAGATCTGTGGACTGGATCGTGTCTGGTCCACCTCGCTACCTTACTCTATGTCGTACAGCACAGACGAGAGCACTGGAGGGGCCCATGGCCCAAGATCAATCCCGAGATAGGCCAAGGCAGCTGTTGTCGCCGTTACCTTGTCCACCACAGAAACAAAGGGCTACCTATCCTCCTCTCCTGCCAGGATCTGGGGACCGAATGGCGATGCTAGCCACATACATCCCTTCTGGCCGGCCTGTACTCGTGCCCTGCGGCCCGGCCTGACCAGCCCAGGGCTACGAATGCACACTACATGCCTGCTGCCTACTTACCTAGGTAAGTATGTACAGCTACCACGCACCTCCAGTGTGGGATTCCAGCCGGTTGCCGCATCGCGGGTATCCATCCCATAGGGCCGAGGCGCCGTGCAGACACTTCACTTGCTGTTGCTGCTGAGGCTAAGACGGCAGACGGGACACGCACGAGCCACAGGGCTACTGTCGCCCTCTGCACGACGGGGCGTGAGCCCGTTGAGTCTGATGAAGCGAGTGTCGTGATGATCCAGGAGGTATGGGACGTAGCAGTGCAAGTGGGCAGCCATACTCAGACCCCATGTCCTGGACGTGCGCGTGCCGTACCACCAGATGAGAAGGATCGGCCGGAGCAGCACTTCTACACAGTATTTGCGATGATGGCTCTCCCTGGTACTCCCCCCTCCTCCGTTGGGCCGAGAGCAGCGCAGCATGGGCGGCAAAGTACATCGAGATGGCAGCCAGTCAGTCTACTAGGCAGGCAGTCTACGAGGCGGCCAGGCAGAGGCGAGGCAGGGTCTGGCCGGGGGGCAGGGGTTTGCAGGGGTACTGGCTGGCGCCTGTGGCGGCATGGACATGGACCCCAGCGACGCTCAGGGCCTTGCGCCAGGGGAAGTGAAGCAGGCGAGCCAGGCCTCGTTTGGCTTGACTCGTTGGTGTAATCTGTTGATCGCAATCATGAGTCGAAGTGCCCTCGCGAGCATCACACACGTCCTGCCCGTGGCGGTCTTGTCGCTCCCCTTTCTGGACCCAATCGCCAACTTCGCGGACATGGCCTCCGGCCGTTGCATGGTCCCCTGCACGCACTCACACATGCAGTCTAGTATACAGTATACGTCGCAGGTGAATGGCCGGCTCACACTACAGCTTTCTTCAGACGATGTAGCAGTAACACCACGGCCGCCATGTCCGACAATTCCGCGGACAATCTACCGCTTCTCACTACCCGATGGCAGCGACTAATCAAAAGGAGTACAGTACACACTACATGTACGAGCGGACAAAGAAGGGGGGGCTGGGAGGCCGGATGCCAAGCACGGCAGGCTAGGAATTTCGCATCGATGTCATCACACCACGGCACGCGAAGGCCGAGATAGGTCCTTTTGCTCCCACCTGTCGTCCATGACAGTCAGCCATTGTTAAGCTGTAGGTTGGCGGGCTCGAGTTTGAATTTGGACTGCCTGGCCTGCAAAGATGCTGCTGCAGTTACACATGCCTCCGGCTTCCCGGGTGTTTGCTTCTACGTGGTATAAACGGACCACAGATGTAGCTTGTGGATGGATCCTACTATAACATACTATACACATACGAGGTCGTGCAATAGGATGCGCTCTCGATTGATGGGGCGCTCGGCTGGTTTCCCTGTAGTGGACACAGCAGTTGCCAACCTCTAGGTTCTACTGGATAGATACCTTAGTATGGGACAGGAAATGGATTCTGGCTTACTGTATTGTATATTCCATATTTACCAGCATACTTTGCTAGTACTCAGTTACTAGCGTAGTGTGTAGCACGGTGACCATCCCGCTAATATGGGAAGCAGAAGCCTCTCACTCTCATCGACCCCAGCGGCCCCGGTCCCTTCTCAGCAGTCGCCAGCAGAGCACTCCATGCTGATGCTACTAACACTGGGAGCGGAGATGAGACCAGGCTCCCCATGTCGCTCCTCTCTCTCTCCCTCTTCGCGGCGTTGGAGCCGTGCCAACCCCCACTTGAGAGCGATTTGCAGCCATATACCGAAGCGACGCGAATGGAGACTCAAGACATAGTGGGACCGTCATCGAGCATGGAACGTCTGAATGGAACGGCGGGTGCAACCTTCCCCATGCACGTCCGTTTCGTGGAAGTGCAATTCAGCCAGCGCGCGCCCTGGGGGACGGGCGCGAGTGGCCTGTGACATCACAAAAACGCTCCCCGTTGCATGTCACTCGAGCAAATATTCGTGATACACCGCCTAACCGCGCCTCGACTCTAGACCAGGGTGCTTGCGACCCTTTGTAGCACAGCGCTGCAGCTGCAGTATGGCCGGGCCTACTTTCTAGTTGATGGTGCGTGCGCGCGCTCGCGCGCCCTGCGGTTGTGCGAGAAAAGCTGCTTGCCGAGATGCCGAACCGACGAATGACCACACAGAGAGGCAATCCCAGCCCAAGTTTGTCGCATTAATCGTATGGTCTTTTCCTTCCCCAACGAGCGGGCGGAGTCTGTAAGTAGTATGTAGGTAGTTCGATGGCCGTCGTGCGGCCAGTGGCCGACCCACCAGCGCCCGAGTCGCGTATCCGCATCGCCGCGCACCGGCGGCGCTACCTAGGCTGCTGGGGATATAAAATTGGAGCCGTCACGGTACCAGCTGGCAGACAAGCCCCTTCTGAGGACGGTACGACCGAAGCGGGAGCTTCTTTGGGCACGACACGCCTGAATGGCGGCCGTGGGGTATTCGGCCGCCCGATGTACGGTAACGCCTGTACCCCGACTGACCTCTTACGTATCCATTCTCGGCTGCTGGCAAGACGCATCACCAGGTACCTACGCGTCCGTGTAGGCACGGCCGACTTCTTTTTCCCGCGTGTCACTGTTATGGGCCGCGGGATGGGAGTAGAATGGGTGAAATCCTGGTCACTACTTACCTCATAACTGGCCAAGAGGTCTGTTATCGGGCGGCCATGGCCAGGGAGGAGGAAGAGGGGGAGGTTGGTCCGAGGATGACTCGTATCGATGAGACGATCAAAGGATGGCCTGACAGGCAAGCCGGCTGGCGTTGGCAGAAGAGCGCCTTCCCATCCTTGGCATTCGCTTCATACCAAGAATTCCAGACGGGAAAAACGGGATGACCAGCAAGCTAGCTAGGAGATATGCATGCATGGTAGAAAGCACCGCATGGGCGCGACAGCTCGTCCGAGATTGTGTGGTTCTACGCCGCCGTGCCATGGGCGCAGGAATCCATGGGAGGGAGGGAAGCGTTTCGGCGTTTTGCCCAGGCGGGTTTCTTTACGGCAGCTCACGTCCGTACGAAGTAGGTAGGTAGGTACCTACCTGATAGCTACTAACCCGCCGACCAGGGAAGTACCCGGAAGCGCAAGGTGTAAGTAGGTGGAAGTACGTATCGGCGCTCCGGCGTAGCGGCATCCCCGGTAGCCATGCACACTGAACGCACACGGATCTACGTTTACGCAACTACTACGAGGTACGCCCGAAGGGCAAGCGGAAGCCCTTCCAGTCGCTTGGCTCGGACGAGGTGTCATTGGCCCGTCAGTAATCGTTTGTGACAAGCCGCACATGGGCACCGCCTGGGCTCGCTGGGTGTTGGATAGCATAGGTGTCTATGCTCATCTACGAATACATCACCTTCCTCCCGCCTCATCGCCACCTATGCTTCAGTGACGGTGAAAAGCACGGGGGCTGGCAGTAGGCAGCAGGAGGTACATGGAGCCAACTAGTCGCGCCTGGTTCAGCTCAAGCGCAGCGTTGGTGAGGGCAAGCCTCACGGCGGCGGCGGCGGCGGCGGCGGTGGCAGGCGGACAGGCCAGGACGAGGTTCCGTACTCACACGGCGTTAGTCCACCAATGAGCAAGCGCGGTTACGGTCCGGCAGGCCGTCCGTCAGGCGCCTGGGGGGTCTCTTAGGGCGGCGACTGCATGGAAGCCGGTCCTATTCGAAAGAAAGGGGAGGAGGAAAGCCGCTTCCGATCGCAACTAGCAGTGACCCTGACAATGTGCATGGCACTGTGCAATGGCAGTGTCATAATATCAAAACGAAGCGCGCTTTTGCCGGCGCTTTGTCAGCCCGGTTAGTGCTGGCCAACGGGGCGTTAGGTCCTTCTTGGGCGACAAATCCGCCGCGCCGTATGGATTTCCCCTCTCCTCCCCCGGGGAGCGGAGGAGAGGACAGGCGCGTTGCATTGACAACTGACTTGGCCGCCGTCCCACAGCGCGCCTTGTCGAGGGGGAGCTCGATCGAGCAAAGGCGTGACGCCGAGAGGTCCTTACCACGTCTGGGGTTCGTAGTAGGTTCGTTTCCGGGAACCACGCCAGGGTGCGTGACGTCGGGCCCTCTCTGCCCTCTCTCACCTTGGGAAGGATGGCGTCTCGCGTCCATCGCCAGTAGCAGCCGATCTCCTTTTCCCGCCTAGCAGCTCGCTAGCCCGAACATCGGGGGGGCCAAGGCAGAGAGGTACCCGACAGCGGTATGGCAAGTCGCGCCTATGCAGAACGCTTTCGAGGGGGTACCTCTGGACGCAGGGAGATACTCGCGCACACCGTCAGCGGATCCCGAGCAACGGACGTCCCGCCTGCCATGTAATGGAGCTGGCATCGGAATGCAGGGCATACCAGGCTCGGCCGTCCGAGACCCCTGCACGCCCAGGTACACGTATTGTGCGAGGTACATCCCATGCTTCGGGCCCTCCTGGCCGCCCTGGGACTTTTACCTCGTGCCGTATTTACGCCAAGCTGCACGTCCCATCCCATCTCGTGGATGGGTGGGAGCATTGGAGGGGTATATACGTATGTATGTGTGTATGTATGTATATACGGTAGAACCAGGTAGAAGAGAACGCAGAGCCAGCAAGTTTGGTAAATGTCTATGGATTGAGGAGGTTCTATTCAGACGAGGCACGGGGCTTTCTTACAGTGGGAGGCAGTTGCTTCGTAGCGAAGCGGTAGGTTAGTATAGGCACACAGGCAGGTTCGGATGCATGAGGTAGGTAAGTAGAGGAGTATGAGGTATGTAGGCATCAATGAGTAGGTAAAGGTAGGTAGGTACTCCGTACCTTACCTACATCAGCACTCAGATCTCGTGGCGTGCTAGTAATGAAAGAAGACGGGCCCTCCCATCGCTCTGGTTTCTGCCACGCCTCTCTGTCCTCCCCCCTTCCGTTCCCTCCCTTCCTCCCCCGTCAACGTCCTGGGACCCCCCTCGCGATAGGGCCGACCTGTCAAACACAGAGGTTTCATCCGCCAGAAATATCCCCGGACACCGCTCACCTGGCCGAGCAGCGCAACTCTTGACACGTCGTGTCTGAAGCGTGACTGGGCGCGGCGGCGGCGGGCAGTCTGGTGGAGCAACGTAACTCCTATCCACCCGTGCGGTGTGGGTATTTTCCTGCCCCGTTCGGAGCCTCTGGCCCTCTGTCTCCTGGGCTGGTGCATTTCTCCCATTTTTTCCCAATTTTTTTTAACCTACCGACTACCTCCGGCTGGCTGGCGTGGGCTTTTCTTCTCCACTCTAGACCCACTTGCCACCTGCTTCCCAGCTCACCTGGGCTCCCAAATTCCCTTGCACTATCCACGCATTCTCCCTACTCCACTCTATATCCACACAGAGGTCCATCCTGGATTCCACCCGCCCCATCCATTCATCCGTTGCTTGCCTCCGTACCGTGCGCTTGCTCGTCGCCTCTCCCGCCGCCGGCAGCGACACAGCGACAGCGCGCCCGAGCAGTATCCATCGTGGACGTGTACCTCGAGGGCTGATACCAGCCCGACCATCTCACGCGCGCGACTTTCGCACGCCCAATCCGCCTCGTCAAATCTCCCGCGCTCCCTCCTCTCTCTCTCCGTTGGTGGCCTAGTACATACATAATTCCAGAGTACCTCTCGGCCTCTGACTTGGGAACATCCTGGGCCACAACCCCTCTGTCTCGTCGTACGTACCTCGTCGTCACCCACTCGTGAACCGTGGCCAATCAAAGTTCGCCTTCACGACGCAGCAGACGATCAACGGTTCTTTAGACGGCACTCGTCTGTACCCACTTTTCGATACCAAGGTTGTTGTTGTTGTACCTGAACCTGCCTCCTCGATCCGGTTTAATTTTTTTTCTAAACCCCTCGCGCTCGCTGCCAGTCTGTCTGGTTTTATCTCCCACCTGACAAGGTCCAAGACGAGTTAAACCCGTTTGGCCCAGGTAGCGCACAGAGGGCGAAAAAAAAAAATCAGCCGCGCTGCACCCAAGAGGCAAGACGCAGAAGTGAATAAGAATCGGCAGCACCACCTTCGCTCGCACCCTCGAGGGACCCAATTTCTCCACTTTACAAACAACTTCTTTGGGCCCCCCCTCACCCTTCCCCCCAATCCAGCACGCGCGCGCCGTTCGCAAAGGAAAAAAAAAAGAGACAAGTCCCATCAGTCGTTTCGACTCCCGGCTGGGTTTTCGGGAGCCTCACGAACTACTTCAATCCACCCAGCTCCATCTGGCCCCAATTCTTACCCCAAAAACACCATTCCCCTCATCGCAAGAAATCTTATTTCCATCAAACCATCATCCCTTCTTGTGTGTATCACGGCCGCAACCCACCCAGTATTGGCGACAGCACAACTACCTTCTCGTCAGGTAGCTAGTGGAGGATTCAACACGGGCTTTGTTGATTTGCACCGGCGCCCCTTGGGTCATCCCCCCCCCTTCCGCGTGGTAAAACCTAGACGCAACCCAAAAAGCCCAAAAAAAGCAAAGCTGGGGACATCGCGCGTGCATCGTCTTGTTCGCGATACCCACACCAGCTACGCGCCTTCACCCTTGCCTCGTCGCAACAAACAATCAGGCTTGTCGTTGATCAACCTCGTCGAGGGCAATCGCCGACAGCTCCCATTGACAATCACCTCGTGAGACAGACTCCTCCGACAAGCTGTCTGCCTCGCTTGGGCGCCTCTGCAACTCCCAGCCAACTTCGCGTTACTGGGATATGGACAACCCTCACTACCCTAATGTCATAGGCACATCGGGTTCTAGCTATCCATCGCACGCAGCCGCCATCTCGCCTCACCAGCTCCAAAACAGCCAGCTGCCGCAGCATCAACAAAACCACCTCCCGCCTCACACGCTGCCCCCTCTGCAGCCCCATTCCAACCCGGCTATGCACTCTGTTTACAACAGCCATCCTCACACGCCTCGCACGCCCGGCACGCCCAACCCTCCCACGCCCTCCAACGGAATGAGCAACTACCCTCAGCCGCCCTCTCAGGGAGCTCCCCGCGGCTACCCTCAGATGATGAATTACCCTCAACCCCCCCAGCACGGGTATGGCACCACGTCCTCCATGATGCCCCAATCGTCGGTGGCTCAGTCCCACCCGCAACCCATCGCGCCCGCTCCCGCGACGCGTCCTCCTGTCCTGCGTCCCATGCCCGCCGGTGGTGTCATGCCTCAGTCCGGCATGTCCTCGCCGTACGGCCAGAGCCCCCTTATGCCCCAGCAGCAGTCGATTCTGCAAGACCAGGAGCAGCCGACCCACGTGGTCGGTTCCCAGGGTCGGCGCGGTATCCTCCCCAGCGCTCCCGGTCGACCTGCTGCCCCTACGGGCGCCGGCGCCGCCAAGAACACTGTGATCCCTCAGAAGGACGCCGACGGCAAATTCCCCTGCCCTCACTGCACCAAAACCTACCTTCATGCCAAGCACCTCAAGCGCCACCTTTTGCGCCGTAAGTCATTGACCCGGCGCCCCTTTCGCGACACGTGCTAACGCCTTGTCCAGACACGGGCGACCGCCCCTATATGTGTGTCCTGTGCCGCGATACGTTCTCCCGAAGTGATATTCTCAAGAGACATTTCCAGAAGTGCTCCATCCGGCGAGGAAACCCCACCGGGGCGAGCCACTTGTCTCACCCCCAAGCTCACGTTAAGAAGCACCAGGCTGCCCAGCAGAAGGCCCAAGAAAACGAGATGAACCAGATGAACGGGATGAACCAGATGCAGGGAGACGGCAGCATCGGCCCCTTCGGAATGGTCCAGATGAACGACGGTATGGGAAACCTGGCCAATGACCAGAACCAGCTGTCGCGGTCCAGCAGCATGAGCCGAATGGATGACCAGCAGAACCGTGACCGACGTAGCATGACCGGCGGCGGATCGGTGTACGGCAATGATGTCCAGAACTCCATGGCCTCCAACATCAACCCCCAGCTCGCCAACTACAGCATGCCTCAGGGTCAGAACGGCATGCCCATGTTCGGAGGAGCCAACCAAAACCAACAGATGCCTACAGAATGGCCGTTGTTCCCGGGTGCGCAAGATTCCTACGTCAATTCATTCCCACCTCCTAATCAACTTGGACAGGCTCAGCAACCGGTCGCGATGAAACCAGAAACCAGTAACGGCGATACTGATAGGACCTCCCCGACCGACCAGACCGACCGATCCCTCTTCTTCTCCAATTGGGATGGTCCTTCCGCAACAATGCATGATCCGTACCAACATATTTCCACCCAGATCCTTCACTTCCTCTGTCCTCCAGGAACCGCGACCCAGACGGCCGGTTTGAACGCCTACCTTTCCCCCGCCAATATCAAAGACTTCCTTGAAAAATATACTCACTTTCATGTCCATTTCTCTTTCTTGCACATACCGACATTCCGCATCATGGACGTTTATATCGGGCTCCTGGCCAGCATGTGTTGCGTTGGCGCATGCTACTCGGCCCGTCTTTCGCCGGACCAGGTCCGAGAGGTGACGAATTTCCTCAAGGCGGCCCTCGAGCGGGACACCAATCTCCTCACCGGCGGACTCCATGCCAAGTCGACGGCGGCCATCGACAAGGTACAGCTAGAGAAGTTGCAGTCGCTCATGCTCCTCATCATCCTTTTGACTTGGAACGGAACGCCTGCGCAGCGTGAGGATGGCCGGCGTTTCTTCCCCTACGTCGCTGAGGCTGCACGACAACTTGAGCTTTTGCGCGTCTCGTCCGGTCCCTACCTGCGCAGTGTTCTGCACCAGCCAGATTTCTCCCTGCAAAACGTGCGCCCCGAATACGACTTTGATTGGGTCACGTGGGTTGAGCAGGAGAGGCGTATCCGGCTGATGCACATGATCTACCTGATGGATGTCACCGAGGGGTTGTACTTCAATGCGGCGCCGCAGTTTGATGGCTTGGAGCTCCACATACCCCTGCCCGCAGACGACGCCGCTTGGGAGGCACATACGCCCACTGAATGTGCCGAGGCTCTCCACTTGTATGGATCGGACGCCGCCAAAACACGCAACCCTGACGGCTCACAGCGGAGCAAGCAGCCAGAGCTTGACCTTGCCCTTCGCGCCTTGTTCCATGAATCGTATCAGATCCACCCGGGCAGTACCAACCTCTATGGAAAGTTCATTCTCATCCACGGTCTGTTGGCCCAGATCCGACGCGCCCATGCCGAAGGCAATCTGGCAACACTTAGTGGCTTCTCGACACCCCTGTCTCACAATGACTGGGTTTTCAAGCCTGGTTCGGAGCCGCCAAGTGCTGCCGGCAGTGCCAACAATAGCGGAAGGGCAACCCCCGTCTCGGGCCTCAGCCAAGGTATCTCGCCGCAGGCCTACAAAAGCATCTGCACGGCGCTTGACAAGTTCAAGTCAAATTGGGACATGGACATGGCAATTCAGTTCCCTCCCTCGTTTCAAAATCACAGGCGGTATGGTTTCTCGCGCGACGGGATCCACTACTTCTGGCTCGCCAAATACATTGTCAAGAACACACGGCCGGGCGACTTGCACCTGCCAGGCGACCACCGATTCATGCAAGTCATCCAGCTGATCAAGTCTGTGAAGGCTTGGGTCATGTCGGACGGCGCGCAACGAGGCGAAGAGCTGGGCTCGATGGGCCAGATCGACAATGACTTTGGTTCCCACGATCTCACGCTGAATATGCCGAGTCTTTTTAAGCCTCTACCCGAGGTTGTTGATGCCCCCGGCATGGCGGTGGTTAAGACAGAAATGTGAGGGGGTGTGGCCGGCGAATTCCATCCGGTCATGGTCAACGCATTCTTCAGCATCGGTGGCGTTTTTTCCTCTCGTTTTCCTCATTCGGGTTCGGCTTTGCAAAAAAGTTTCGATTCCCCTTTTCTGCATTGGAACAGCATGACGGCGGCTCTCTGCTTTGCATTTACTCTGGCGTGGTGGTTGCGATACTTAGACTGGCTTTGACTTAGCATTAGACTCGACACATAGATAAAGGCGGGTGGACGGTTGGAACTCGTCACGATTGGGGATGTGGTCATGGCAGTTCATGCTTAACATTGACGTTTGGGAAAGGTCTCCCTCAGTACGCATGCATACGGTTAACTGATGAAAATAAATTTTGTGTCGAGGACGGCTTTGCCTTTTGATTTGCGGTTTTTCATGCCTGTGACGTGTTCCGAGCTGACGCGATGCCGAGACAACACAGGAACATGGAATTCACGACTGGCCGGCCCTGGCAGGACTTGATGCCTTGGCCTGCGGTCTCAACGTCACGCTTCTCAAGTCTGGGTCCCCGCGTGTTTGTCAAGGAGGGGAAAAAGGTATATGATAATCCACGGCATCCTTGTCACCATGTAGGTTCTAAGAAGCTAGTTGCCCAGGTGTAGTCAGGACTTGATCATCTTAGGTGCAATCGGGCTCCCAGCGGCTTCCCCCATCACATGGAGCCGTAGTCGAGTAAAATATGTGTTTCATTTTTTAGTCTCGGGGGCATGTATATTATTTGAAATACGCACAAGCAGCCGGATGACGGGGGTGGCATACCGGCCCGGTGCTTACCTAGCCTCCTGGGGCGGATCACGCGTCTACGCAACTCCTTCAAGCTCCTTGCGCCGACCGTAGTGGCAATTCCCCGGGCCGAGCCCATGCCATGGCAGAGGGTAACGTAGACGAAGTCGGCTTGGGGAGTCGGGAGAACAGCCGGGTTCGCGTCATGCCGGGATGACCGTCACTTTACCGTGGTGCTGGGCGTCGTTGTCGTCGTCGTCGTCGTCATTATCATCACCGCCGCCAACGCCAACAGCCCACCGATACGGCCAGCCGTCTGCCTGCCCCGGCTAGACGTCTTTCCCGGGTTACCTCGGCCGGCGGCGGCGTCCGCCGCTTCGGCAGGCTCCCGTGTCTTCCGTCTTCCCGCGCAAGCTTGCCCACCGACCCCGCCCCGCGCCGGCG
Source organism: Nigrospora sphaerica (assembly GCA_018287875.1). Classification (NCBI taxonomy): domain Eukaryota; kingdom Fungi; phylum Ascomycota; class Sordariomycetes; order Amphisphaeriales; family Apiosporaceae; genus Nigrospora; species Nigrospora sphaerica. The sequence continues at coordinate 6,645,607 of JAGVVL010000002.1, forward strand.
GGACGTGGCCACGTAGCCCTGTCCGAGGCCCGGGCCCCGACAGGCTCGGGGAAGCTCTTGCAAGTCCGCCCCTCCCCGCGAGCCGCTCCTTCAGGGCGGGGAAGGGGGACGGGCTTCCGCCACCGCGGCAAACCGTGGCCCCACGCCGGGAAGGAGGTGGTATGCGGGACGCAGCAAGGGATGGGCTTTTTGTCGACGTTTGACATGGGCAAGTTGCGGTATCCACGTTCGTGTGACCGCATGGGACACAAGGAGGGGGGGGGATTCAGGCCCGGCAGACCGAGGAGGAAAATCAGTGCGGTCGAGCTCCCCTGACGGGTTCGCCCCCGTACCCGAGTAGGAGGAAGAGCCCGCGGGTTCAGTATTCGCATCACGCGATCACGCTCACAGGGGGTGCGGAAGGGGGGGGGAGGAGGGGGCGGGTAGAGAAGGTTTCTCACCGTAGCGAAACCGGCACCTGCTGGCTTCATCGTGCTGCCCACGAGGATGACGACGGGTGGCTGGCATGGGGAGAAGGGGGTTAGGGCCTGCCACCGGCTTGGCGAGTACGGATCCACGGGGGGCACTGCAAGAAGCCTGGGAGGGGCGTCGTGTGCCTGGACTAGCTGCGTCCCCGTTGCCTTTGGTTGGGTTATGGGTGGGTAGGGGAAAACCTGGCATTAAACTGCATGAGCGAGGGCGCTTCAGGCCATAGCCGCTCGAGGGGGGAGAGGGGGGCACTTCTGGAATCGGTCCTCGGAGGAGTAGAGAGAGGGGGGCGGGGAAGAGGGGCACGGAGTACAACGGAGACAGAGAAGCAGAGCGTCGTCTCTTGACCGCCGCTCGGCCGGGTGGAGGAGGAGTCGGCCAGGTATGGAGCTCGAGCACGCGGCTGAGGAGGTCACAAAGGGGGGGACTTTCTCGTCACGGCCTGGGTTACGTAGGTAGGCGACTGAAGCTCCGGGAACACAGATGCAGCTAGTTGATTAGCATTCCATTTCTGGGCTTCCATGGTTCGCCTTCTGAAAGCAAGCACGTGTTCTCGTAGGTATGATCGGGTAGTCGGAGCTCTGGGAAGTGGAGGCTTCCCCTTCCCTTGTGGTGATGTCCCATGCATGTGTGGCCATGGGCAAACCGAGAGGGCCGGTGATGCCCAAAACAATGCCTGGCGTGGCAGCCATGGACACTTCCCGACTATACCGAACTGAACTGACTAACACCGCAGCGTGGCCTAGATTGGCACGCGTCTGAGGCGCAAATGCCCGAAGCAGAAGTCTGGCGGCCCTACGAGACTTGAAAGTGGAAAGAACCCCACAGGGATTGCATACTCGGGTATCATGCCGGTAACACGCACGTAAAGCTAACTAGGCGAGCCAGCTGTAGGTCGCTGCACACCCTCATGACTCACGGTGACGAGTTACATAACGTAGCAGGTGTGATGCAGGATATATGCACACACACACACACACACACACACACACACACACACACACATGCATGCATGCCTACGAACAGACAGGTCGTCCCAGTCGACGTGCACAGGTGGGGGGTCCCATACGGGAAGACCGATGCAGAAATCGGCCGGAGACGGTGTTTGGAGTGTTGGGAAGAGCGTGAGGGTCTCGGGGCCTGGCTGGGCCATGACGGATAGCTACAGTCGAGGCATAGCAAAACCGCAAATAACACGCGGAACAGCAAACCCGACAAGCGTACACGGACGTTTTGTTTCGGCACTGGCTGGCACATACGCACTCTCTCGTATTGAGGGTGCTGTTGTACGTAGGCGAAAGACATATCTTCTACGGGCTCAGAACAGCAGACGCATGGGAAGCTTGGGGTGGGGGTGAGCAACCTGACAGGGGGGGACAGAAATATGGGACCAACATCGATTCAAGGTGACGAGATGTCGTGTTACCGCCGTTCCGGGATGGTTTGTCTGGCCGTCAGGAAGGGGGGGGGATAAAAGGAAGTCGTGAGATGGCGTGGGGCTTCCTCACCGCCAGGCTCCTTGTAGGTTGGCTCGGCTGGTCGGGGCGGGCCGTGATTCGTCGGTGAAAACGCCAGGTCGCAGCCGCTCACCGATCTTTGTTTCTGTCGACGGCGACAATCCTCGGGGCCAGCTGGTCCAGTTTTTCCTTGTCCTCCACGCTAGGGGTGAAGCCGTATCTCTCCTCGGCACGGTCGGATAACTGCAGGCCAACGAAGCCCCAGGCCAGCAGACCGACGCCGACGCCCAGGCGCATGCGTGGGGAGAGGTTACGAAAGGACCTGACCGGAGACGACCGAAATGGCGTCAGCAAGGCAGCCGGACAGCAAAAACAGTATGTGCGTGGGGTAGGTAGGTAGGTATGTAGGTTGGTAGGTATGTAGGTTGGTAGGTATGTAGGTTGGTAGGTATGCATGCGAGTCCAACCTGGCCGTTCCGGTACATCCCCGGCAAGGCAGGAGGCAGACACGGCATGGAGGGAGGAGATACGCATGTGTGTAGGTGATAGGGTGAAACCAGAAAGACTGGGTATATCTGGGTGGAGGGACGGTGGAATGCTTCTAGAAACCTAGATTCCTTGTCTGGGCACGCGTCGAAAGGGCGGAGGGCCCACTTACTGTAGCAGCGACATGTTCGTGTGCGGGTCAGCGGCGGCGGCGGTGGCGGCGGATGGGGGAGAGAGAGAGAGAGAGTCAGGCGCGCACAACGAGAGGTAAGCAAGCTGTTGGGCGTGTGGGTGGTGAGCAAGCTGAGGCACAGCAGACCGCGGCTGTGGACGAATGTCTGGAAACTTGGCGTACCTGGACCGGGGCCAGAGAAGTGGCTGATGGATATGGGCAATAGATGGTGTTGGTGAGTGATGGTGGTGATATGGGCCTTACGCGAGCAACCGGTAAAAGCTGAAGAGGAGTCAGCGTTTAGTGTGAGCGTGAGCAGGACTTTCCCTCTCACCTACCCTCTCTATAGAGTGAGAGTGGTGTGTGCGTGTGTGTGCGTGTGTGCGTGCGTGTGTGTGTGTGTGGGCGGCAGCGGGCTAGCAGCTGGAGGCTGGGCGGGCATCTGGGCTGACCCTGGGCTTATCCTTGGACTGTCGGTGTGATGCAGTGTGGACGTTGTTGAGAATCCCGACCGTGACTCTAGGCGCGTTCGCTTTCCAACCCCATCCCCCCTTTTTTATTCCTTCCTTACCCCGTTCAGATCTGCTGCCGAGACTGCAGGCGGGCAGGCGGGCTTGAGAGCTTCCAGGGGGGGGGGGAAGAAGGGACCATAGACACACACCTTAGCGAGGAGATGTCCCAGGCGCCACCAGCCCAGACTGGCAGCGACGGCGGCGGCGGATGAGCCCCGGTTTGGCCCGCAGAGCGAATCACCACGTGGGGAGCCCATTTTCGCACGACTCCTCCTATCCTCCTCTCCTCCTTCGCGTCTCTACCTCAGCTTTATCCGACTGGGTACCTGGCCCCGTCCCCAGGCTTGCATGGATGCTCTCAGTATAGCAATGGAAGACCGACGGGCGCCCATCAGGTAGGTATTCGTACCTCCATGATACTGTCTGAAATTCCCGATTCCTCACAGCAAGACTAAGCGCATACCTCATATCCAGTATATGTTTAGATGCCTTGCTTTCCTCATGTACTTAGTAAAGTAGGTATCTTCCCTAGGGAGGTATGTAGAGGTAGGTCCCGCCGCGTCAAAACAGGCGAACAGGCGAACAGGCGGCCTGCCCGCCCGCCAATCCGCCCAGGGCCCCCGGTTTCGGGTTGCTAGCGACCTCCCGCCCTACCTCTACTCGGCTTTGGGTAACGTGCTAGAGGGCGGCCATACTGGGGACAGGCTTCCTTTACCGCCATATTGGATGGGATGCCATGGGAGCCCAGCGGCAGCCGACAATGACAACACGACAGCGGTGGCGCCGCCCGGGGCAAGAGGAAAGCTTCGAAACGAAACAAAGCGCCCATTTTTGGCGCAATCCCTGCCCCCCGTGTCCCCAACCCAAATGCCGAGTCAACTAACGCCCTGAATAGCAAGGTTCGCCAGTAGACCGTAACGCCTTCGAGCCAAGTCCATCTGCATGTCAGGTACGCACATATGCCCGGCTGTGTGATTTGATTACATGTTCCATACTAAGATGTAAGTAACCTGGGCAAGTAACTGGCGGTAATTGCACTGCGTAAAAGTAGTGGGCAGTACCTTGCCTACGCGTCCGCGTCCATACAGACTCGAGCTTGACATATATATGGCCCCGGGCGTATCTCTGTCTCACCGATCTGGATGACCAACAGCCCTATCCGCCTCTCCTATTACTTAACCTCCAACCTGCAGCCCCGAACAACCAAGGCTTGTTGCAGGCAGCCTGTTATCTTGCTTCTCGCCAAGTTCACAAAGGTATGTATGCATCTCCGCCGCTGGTGCGAACGGCTCGCCGCCACCGGAGCTGGCCCCTCTTGCTTTTTCTCCCACTTGTCCTGCCTCGCCTCGCCTCGCCGCCGCCGCGTCACATCGCATCCGTTGACTGTGGCTGTCAGATCCCCCGTTGTTAGATACCCGCCCCGTCGGCAGCCGTTCATTTTTCTCGGGGCGCGGAAGAGCAGGTCCCATCACAAAAAGCAAAGGAAAAAGGACCAGAAACAAGCAAAAAAAGCAAAGCTCGGCATCGCCAGACGAGGCTGTGGCCCGAGTTCCTCCTCGTCCAACTATCTGCCGCTGCTCTCCCTGCCTCCTCGCCCAGCCTCCCCGGGTCGTCGTGTCTTGGTTTTGTTGTTAGACCGCGCTCCATCGCTCGCTCTACCTGCTCTGTCTGTTCCTACCGAACACACCGTGGTAGTTTGATCTCGCGAAAGGCCCATGGAATCCCTGCCAGTCGAGCTCCTCCGGCTCATCTACGCCAACTGCGATGCGCCGAGTGTGCGAGCCCTGCGGGAAACCAATACGACACTGGCCAACGTCGGCTACGAATACCTGCTGCCGCAGAAGTTCACCGTCTTGAGTTACCGGAACGACATCGACCGTCTCCACAACATCGCTCTGCACGACCGCCTGCGGACCAGCATCGAGACGGTCGTTATCAACCTCTCGGACCCGGACGACTACGATACCCGCCACGCCGCCTATGGCAAAAATTTCTTGCAGCTGCCCGAGGAGCGTTCCGATGTCCTGGAGGCCGCCTCGGCCGAATACGAAAAGCTCCGCGTCGGCCGCAAGGCTCTGGCGGAGTTCAACACGCGCCGCGACGACCTGCGGGAGGCCTTCTCCTCGCTGCCCAACTTGAAGCACGTCGAGGTTACCTTTACCGAGTGCCCACTGGACAATGAGGTCCTCCGCGAGGTCTACCAGTTGTCCGGCTGCCGTCGGATGGACCGTGAGGTGGCCTGCAGCAACCTCGAGGCTATCATCTTTGCCCTGCACGGAATCCGGCTCTCGTCTTTCTCCGTCGATCGCTTCCCCCTCGAGATCTTCAAGAACCCCCAACACCGGCGCCACTGGTTCACCCACGCCAAGTCCTTCGAGAGCCTTGAACGGCTCAGCCTGATTGTCGACCCCGGTGGTCTGCGTGGTCCCGGGGCCGCGTACCGCGCCATCAACGGCCTGGGCTACCTGCTGCAGTTGCCCAAGCAGCTGCGTCAACTGAAGCTCGCCTTTCAGTCTTACACGAGCTCCGAATCCAAGTTTGCCATCTCCTTCTGGGAAATGTTGAACGGTTTCCGTTACGAGCAGCTGACGGACCTCACGCTCGAGGGCATGTCGTACGAGGAAGAGGACCTCCGCGACTTCTTGGCCATGCACGGTGCCACCCTTACCCGTCTCCGGCTCGGCGGGCGCGGGCTGGCCAAGCCGTACATGGCGTCGATGGGAGGAATCCACCTGCACGAGGGTACCTTCAAGTCCCTCTTCGCCTCGCTGCGGACCAAGCTGCCCAAGGTCCAGCGGCTGCACCTCGAGGGCGTATTCGAGTGCGGACACCACGGTCTGGCCTCGCACGAATCTTATAATTTCTTTCCCTTGACGGACGAGTCGTGGCAACCGGTGCCGTGCCCCGGTTGGGTGCGGTCCTCACGCAAGACCATTGGCTGCCAGCCTTTCGAGCAGTACCTCCTGTCCGGGGGCGCCTATCCGGGAAACGCGCTCACACGCCAGAACTCCTTGCATTAACCGGGGAGAGGCGTTTACTTTTTTTTTTACTTTTTTTTTTATTAAAAAAAACGGCTGGCGAGTCTCGCAGATAAAGATATGCGGGACTAGTCGGCCCCTGGGTTCCTAAAAGCGGCAACGGCGTCTTTCTTTAGGGGGCTAACCGCTTGTTTCCACAAGGTGTAATATCTTATGGTCAAGGTGTTTTTCGACTACATGGATTTCGACTGTTGGCTCACGCCAGTGTACGATTGACGACCTTTTATATCACGAGAACGGCATCATGAGGCGTTTGTGCTGGGGTTTCACTTTATTATGACGATCTAGTACATTTAGATAGAACGACTGGGCGGCGAGACGGTGGCAACCCCACCTCGCAGCATACGACATAGCAATCAGACATTAGGTACATCACGACGGGAATGAATGGAAGAGCGGCTTGCATCAGACGCAAAGTACCGGAAGAGGGCGGGCAACTACTTATTTTTTTTTAAGAGGTACGGTTTTCGTGGCCCGTCTAAGCCCCCAAGCCGTCGACAAGGGCGTGGCTTGTGTGATCTACAGCCAGCGGCGCGACGCGACGCAGCGCAACGCAGTGCCACACTGATGAGCAGGGCGGATCTGCAGCATACGGTTGACCCTCGCCTGGCGAGGCCCCCCCCCCCCTTCTCTCTCTTTGTGTCTCTATCTCGTTGGCGTGGGCCAAGCGCGCTCGGTTCGCGGTGAGGCATGGCCGGTAGGCGGGTTGATCGGAGCTCACCGGACGATGCCGTTGACAACAGCGCAACGAGGCGGGAGGCGGTGGGCAAGGGCACGAGGAGAAAGGTCGAGGAAGAAGCGGCGTCACCACAGGCGCCGACGGCGCATTTGCAGAGTTCATCTCCGGGCGATGGGCCGAAGAGGGACCTGGAAGCACGGGAGGGCGGCCTCCCCTGGGCGGGTCAGCAGGAGGGACAGGCCGGAAGGCTCGGGTCTCCGCTTTTGGGCCGCATGTTTAATCAACGAAATTTTTCTCTTGGGCCCAAGATTCAGGGTCTGGGCCGCGGCGCTTTTGGGGGGGGGGGGGGGGTCCGGAGAGACGCGTCCCTCCTTTTTATGCGCCTACAGCTAGTGGCTTGCATACGTGGTGCGGCGCGCCAGGACGGCGGCTGTGCATGGACGGTCGAGACGCGGAGGTCAGGAGCGGCCGCGCTGGAGCCGAGTCGAGGCGAACGCGGAAGGGACGCGGCCTGGCGTCGGGCGGGCAGCGATCGTCATCGTCGTCGTCGCTGTCGAGCGTCGGCGCCCAGTTAACCTGCCACTACTAGGCAGCGCGCGCACACACACACACACACACACACACACGCACGCACGCACGCACGCACGCACGCAGGGGTGGCTGGAAGGGAAAGGGGGCGGGTTGTTACATGACATACTATAAGTGCTATATGAAGACGTACTAGCACTTAACAGCACACCGGGAAATATCGACCATCAAACACAGCCGTGCGGGTTTCCAAATCCGGGGTGTGGCGATGCGCGCTCGATACGAGTCTGGGATATTGCAAAAAGCATGACGGAAGCTGGAGGCACGAGCGGAACAGGCGAACAGGGTCCTAGGCCACCTAGCAACCCACACCGTTGGGGCGCGCTCTGATAGGCCGGCGTGTGACGAGGGGAGTGACGGTGTCGGGAAGTTTTTCTCTCTCTCGGCACAGTGGAGGAGCAACTCAGGCGACTGGGGCGCCGAGCCTCTCTTGTCTCGGACGGGCAGCTCGCAGTCCTGCAATCGTTTCCACTGCTGTACACGGCCCCCCCTCTTGGGGTATAGTAGGACAGGCGCGAGATGAGCAGCGGTCCGGGTGCGACCGACGGCTGCAGGAGACCCCGTGAACTGTCACAGCCGCACGGCCGGCCGTACCCTGGGCGCCGGTCCTGCCGCCGCATCCAACGGGGCACCATCATTTCACGCCCGCTTTACTTGACGGGCCGATGGGGTCTCTGCTCTCTATACCCGTGCATGGATGCTACCCTGCGCCCTCGCGGCCGTCACAGTAGAGACTGCTATTTTGTCTGGTTCGCTGGGAGACCTCACGTCCACACCGGTATCCGTAACCTCACCATCTCGAGGGCGTTCGTGGGCCCGGCCGGGGTGGGGACGGATGTGCCTTGGTTAATTCCCCCCCCCCCCCCCCCCCCCAAACCGGCTAGCATGGAGTTGCCGGCATATGGAACCCGTGCCTTGTCTGGCCGCCTGGGCAATTGGGAAACGCGCATCTACATAGTACCTTGCAACGTGGGCATCCATCTCTGATGCCCCCCTCCACCGTCAGCAAGTACCGCAAGGTACCGCCAAGATGGCACGCGCCGGCGGCAACCAAAAAACAGGCGGCTTCAAGGATTGCCGGGTAACATGATGACATCAGCTATACCGATGTCCCTTCCCACCACCGCCCGATGTGTGCCGTGTGACGAGATGCGCACGCGCGTGGGATACGAGAGAAAGAGAGAGAAACGCATTACCTACCACCCGCCGTGCCGGCGTCCGCCGTCCCCGAGAGGCTGATCCGCAGAGCTCGTACGAGAGTGGAAGAGCACGAGAGAGAATTGAGCAACGCACGCACACGGCCAACCGACGAGCAGCGACTAGCGAAACCTCCCATCACACTAGTCGCACGGCGGACTTCTGCGCCATGCGCGCGATACTGCAACGGAAAAGCAGACTAGCAGTGCTGGACCACGAATCACGGCCCAGCCGAGGCAAATAAGGCGAATACATTATGCGAATGAGCTCAATGTGAGGAGGGGAAAAGCAACCTTCTTTTTCAATCAACGCTGTCTCAGAGCTCACCCCTCGGACGCGGGGCGCAGTTGCGCAACCCTGGAAAAAGCAACGAACTCGGTCCTGCCCGGAACCTCACTGGTTTCGCCCGAGATCAGCAGGGGGGAAGGGCGGATGCCGCAGGGGATCGGCCCCCGAGGTAGAAGTGGAAAGCCTCTCCCATGAGGAACAAGAACAGCGTCAGCAGCAGCAGCAGCACGCCCCCATCACCACCACCACCAAGATGCATCTAGTCAATTGTATGGGGAAGCAGCTAGTCCACCTTGCGATTCTTTACTGCCCAGCCCCCTCCCCTGATCAAGGCCATACAGCTTACCATGGCGGCGCCACGATGATTGCGGGGGGGGATGCAAGACGAATTGCCCGTGAAGCTGGGACGTAGGAAGTCCCACGATGTATCGGGGAGGAGAGGGGACCCCATGATCGAGTGACTGACTTGCCCGATGACCGACCGTGTCTGGGCTATCCCGTGCCGTGCGTACGCCGACTTCAGATCGGCAGGCAATGCGGTCGGGAGCTCATGGCTGTTGCCTGCGGCCTCAGTCTCCTACGTACGTACGTACTTACAGATACATTGGCAGATATGTGGGTTCACGTCTCGTCTCCCCCATACTCCTTGTACAACTGACAATCGATACACGCGCAGAAGCACAGCACCACACACTCACACATGCCGGAATGAACTAAACATACAGCGACGCATCCCTATCACCCGAACAATCTACAACATATATAGGTATGTAGGTATCCATGGATAGATGCAGATGGTGGCCCCCTACCTACCCCTCTTCCTACCTACATATGTACGATGTATGTACGTCGTAGCCGTCGAGGTGGTCAGCCACAAGTGACGTGGATCGAGGGGATCCGGCCCCAACGAAAGCTTCGTCGTTCTAAGCTCGCTCTTCCACCGCCAAACGTGGGTACCTTCTCTGCTCCTCCGGCGGCGAGGACGTGCGCACATCCTGTGTGTCTGAAGTATCGTGCCGGTACCTTGATCTGGCTCTCGTTCCTGGAGCTAGGTAGGTCTTGGGTGTCCATTAGCCTTGGATTCAGAGGAAAAAAACAAGACAGGGGTCCTAGGTGGAGGGAGGCAGAGCATGTTGACTCCAGCACTTCCGGGCTCCAGCACCGGCGCCAGCGCCCGCCAACGGTACCCAACCTAAAGCAGGCTGAAAAGCCGCCCGACCCGTAAGGTAAAGAGTGAGAAAAAGAGAAAAAGAGAAAGAGAGAGGAAGACAGGAAGAGAGGGAGAGAGAGAGAGAGAGAGAGAGAGAGAGAGAGAGAGAGAGAGTGAGTGAGAGAGAGAGTCTTCTCGCAGCCGACTGAAACAACAAGAGAGGCAGACTAATGTGTCTTCCGGTACCTTGGGTCACTGCAGCCCACCGGGCACGGCATGGGCGGAGAGGGGCCTGGGACGCCTGTACGTTTGCATCCCCGTAGGTACCGCCCACCCCCGTAATATCTGTGTGCGCATGCGACAGATGGGTGGAATCATATGTACGTAGTTGCACACGCACCCCCCCACACCCCGGGCTGGACCTGGCATTTCCTCGATTTGAGCACAGGTCTACAAAGCATTGATTCAGTCGCCTTTCTCTTCTGCGTGTTGCCGTGCTTTTTGAGGGGGTCCAGTCGCAGAGTAATAACTATCCATCCCATGTACGGAGTACTTTTGGGTAGAAGGTTGAACGCGGACATTGTCACAGGCGACTGATGCTGCTGCTGCTGCCGATTCTTCTTCTTCCTCATCTTTTGCACCTGCATCTCGCGCCTGCTTGTCTACACCCTCTCCGCCAAACCTGACGCATGCCTGCCTGTCGACACTTTTGCCTACTTCCAGTTACATCCACTTATACATCCATTTCTACATCCGTCTACCTGCTTTACCCGTCATCCGACCTAGACTGACATATCTCCCCAGCGTCTCTCATCTGCGCCAAACTAACACAGGGCAGCCAGCCCGGTCCAAATGTCGTGGTCGAACGTTTGATTTGCATTTCTGGCTGCCTCCCCCCCGAAAACCAAAAAAGCGCTCCTTCGCTTTTCCACCTGACGATCAAACCCGGTTTGCCGGCCTCTTCCCGCCACCCCAGCGATCTACTGCTTGCGGCCGCCACAAAACTTTCACTCGATTGTTGGTCTCGCTGTGGTGATCGTCATCATCACCACCACCAGCCCATCCGGCCGGCCAGCCGTCTACTTCCCTAGCTGGTCGAACCACTCAACCCTCGCGAGCCCGTCCCGCTCCCCCCTACATCGCGAGGACCAGCTCGAGCTCTCTTCCCCTCCCACGCCCTGCTTTCGACCTTTTGAATGCCCGTGTTCACCACGAAGCCTAGGGCCCCGAGTAGCGCCGCGAGAGGCTTGACGTCGCCAACATGCAGCGGGTTTCGGCCCTGCTGCCGTCATGGAACCAGTCGAGAAGCAGCACAGGATCGACAACGAGCAAAACGAGTCTGGACAAGGTCCGCGGCTGGGCCGACTTCATCCCCTCGCCTGTGAACCGCCTCAGCAGCTCTCGGTTGGGCAAGGAGGCCTTCTGGCCGGGCACCCTAGACAAGGAATGCGAAAAGGCCGCCCGCATTCTCAAGGCCTTCTGCCGTACGCTGACCCCGACACTCCCCGCCCCGTGCCCGAATGATGGCCATGCTGACGGTGTGTGGTTTGAACAGGTGACGGCCTTTTTGCCCCCGATGACCGACCCAGCAGCCCCTCGACTACGGCGTCGAGCAGCAGCACGCAAAGTCGAGTGCTCAAAAAGATACCACCGCGCATCATACAAAACGCCGTGGGCCTGGCCATCTTCACATCCATGCGCTCCGGCCTGTGGACGTCGGGGTCCGGGGGAAGCGGCGTGCTGATTGCCCGCAAATCGGACGGAACTTGGTCGCCGCCGTCTGGACTCATGCTGCAGACGGCCGCGCTGGGTTTCCTGCTGGGGGTGGATGCCTACGACTGCGTCGTCGTCATCAACACCTTCACCATGCTCGAGGCCATCGGCAGGCCCAAGGTCACCCTGGGAACCGATGTCGCGATGACCGCCGGTCCTCTGGTGGCGCTAGGCCTCCTCGAGAACGACGTTGGATTCACCGACCTGAGTGACACGGTCTTTACGTATGTCAAGTCCAAGGGCCAATTGGCCGATGTCAAGCTGGATGGCACCGTCCTGAACGAACGCACCGACGAGAACGAGCGCTTTTACGGAAACAGCTTCAGCGTGCCCAAGATTCTGGCGGGCGATGTCAACCAGAGCATGCCCCAGTTGAGACCATTGACCGAGATGCTCAAGGCGGCCGAGGGGCGCTCCGATTTCGACGAAAATCTTCTGGACCAACTGTCATCATTTCCCGCCCCAAGTGACGCAACGATTGAGCCGCCGGCCGGCGCCGGCTCTCATGTATCGCTGGCATTCGGCATCCCGGACGCTGACGACCCCGATCCCTTCGGCGTCCTGGCATTAGAGATGGCCGGGCTCGAGATTCGGGAAGCCGGTACTAAACAAAGGCCCGACAGCAGCCAATTCGAGTACTGCCCCAGCCCTTCAAGCTCCTTCTTTCCGCGAGCGAGCCGCCGTAGCGCCGACACTTCATCGCTGTCGAGGAGCAATAGGTGCAGCTACATGTCGAGTAAGACCATGGCTACCGAACGCAGCCACATGACGGACGCAGGAACCCAGACCTACGTACATACCCCCGCCACGACACCCAGCCCTGAGCAAAGCGAAGATGGGCGACAGTCGAGCGCTGGCCACGAGACCAAGGAACTCGAGCCCATTCAGGAACCTGAAGAGGTTGACTACACCAAGATCGACATCAGTGCTTTGCGGAAGCTGTCGGCCTTTCCCGATCTCGACGAGCCGCTGGATGCGGCCGCTCCGGCGACCAAGGAGGAGCACTTCGAGGCGCAGCACACGGATCACGACAGCCGAAGCTCAACTACGCACTCGGATAACGAAAATGGAATGGACCGAGATGAGGATGACGACGAGGACGATACTGACACTGACGACGTCGATGACGAGGACGAGGACGAGGACGAGGATGATGTCGAAGGCGATGACGAGGAGGAACCTGTCATCTTTGAGGTGGCAACAGCACAACCACCGCGCATGGCCATTGTTGCCACGCAGGCCGTGCAAGTCAAGGGATCGGTGGTGACGATTCCGCGCAGGGTGCCGCCGCCAGTGCCGACACGTAGCCCCGCGCGCCTTTCGCGTCGCAGCAAGTCGGAGTTTGGCGATGTGTCCATGGTTAGCAGCCCTTTGCGACAAGAATTCGCGCAGGGCGAGGAGGCGGCCACGCCAAGGGCCGAGGACACGTTCTCGGCCTCGACAAAAGGGGACCTGGAAAACGTGTCGGTCGCAGGGAGCGATGGAGGCGAAGCACGGCGAATTCGCATCGAACAGACAACCCCAGCTAGTCCGTCGAAGTCGCTGGCGCAGGGGAACGAGCTGCCGGCGGAAGCATCGGCGGCTGTGCCCTCGGCATTGCAAAACAACGGGAAGGCCGGCATCAAGACTGATGCGGCAACCACAATCTCGGTGGCCTAAAGGGCGACGGGACTCTCCCATTCACGATGGACAAATATTTTGATTTCACTACAAAACGGGCCATGGCGTTCTTGGAACAGGCAAGCACGACAGATGCAAGACCGGGGGGGACAGGACATCGCATGGCGGGCATAGCCGTCGGAGAAATGGGGCGCATTGGGAGGAGGCAATGTGGACATTGATGCTACTTTCGGAGGCGGCACTTTTCTGGTTTGGCTCAGCGCGCGGACGACAACAATACCCCTATACGATCTAAAAGATAATCCATTGTACATAATTAGCCGTCGGCCTCGTGCGGTATCTGTTGCGCGGAGCGGGCACCAAGTATCTACTCGGGGAGCAGGATGAATATGTGAAGGATCCTGGGCGCCTTGCCTGCGAAGGACAGGGAGACGGACGATGGCACCGTGTTTCCTGGGCCGCTGCTGTAGAGGGTAGTCCTCTTTGACACCGCCTTGGGGTTGCAAGGCTCCGTGAACGGATTGCCTGGCCGCGGCGTTTGCCTGCCTGCTCGCCCAGGTGCATGTAAGGACATGAGGAGGTGCCGCACGGCTGCCTCGGCGTCCCCTCCCGGCTGGTTCTCGACCCAAATCCTGCAAGGGCAACCAAGAACGCAGAAGCCGTCGCGGGGAAAATACACGATATCCTGCTTTGAAGCGCTACTATTGTATTTCGTTATGACGGAGAATACAGACGGCACACGTCATGGCGGCCGTCCACAGCGACGGTGTCACGCCAAGCGAGACGGCGGGGCGGGCACGCCCACGAGTACTAACAAGCTGGCGCGACTGGCTCGACTGGATACCACCACCGAGGCTCGTGAGGCTGGTGATGACGCTCCAGCCACAGTGACCGGGTCTGCCAAGAGTGGGAGCGACGCGAGGTAAGTCGGTTGTCGAGCTTGGATCGCGCTCGGCACCGTCCGCGATATTTTCCTCTTCCCCCAGCTGCTCGTGGCCATTGGAGCACTCTCTACCCACCCCGTCCATCGACTGCACATCGATTAGACTTCAATGCTTCTGAGCCCTTGAACTCCAACCGCCCTTGCGCCCGCTGGCTGACTTGACTGTCACCAACGCAGCGCGCCTCCGAACCGCGTCGAGCCGACCACTCCCACTCCCACTCGCACTGCCAAGGCGCGGCGCGTAGGCAAGCGAGAGCTCGGCTACCTACTCAAAAAGTCCCCCTGGCGACTCGATCCTATCTCGTTGCGCGACGACACGTCCTCGACGGCCCAATTGACCGACGGTCCGGACGACGACTCGGACGACTCGGACGACGACTCGGACGGCGGCGAGTCTGACGACGCGCCCATACTATTCGAGCCGCGCAAGCCCAAGGCGTCAGCCACTCCCTCGACCCGGCGCCTCGTCTTTGGCGACAAAACCCCCCGGCAGACTCCGCGCCAGGCACGTGCCTCGCGACGCCAGAGCGCCGGACGCGCCAGTACCACCCCTCTCAACGCCCGCCAGCGCAAGAAGCAGCTGCGGATTCCGCTTGGGCTCGAGCAGCCCCAGCCGGCCGTCGTCGACGCCATGTCGAGCCAGCAGGGCAAGTGGAAGGAGGAGCAGGTGCTCGTCATCTGCCCCGGCAGCCAGACGACCCTGGCCCAGCTCGGGTGCCACGAGCTCACGCTTCCCGCCCATCGCATCCCCACGCGCATGTTCAAGGACCCCGATACGGGCGGCTACCTCCCCTACCACACGTACAAGCGCAAAAAGGCCGGCGCCGACGCCGCCACCCAGATTGACAGCGAGGATGAGTACGAGTACGTCGAGGACCGCGACTCGACCGAGGGCGCCATCTACCCCATCAGCCGCGGCCACATCGCCAACATGGAGGCCTTCCTGGCCTTTCTGGACCATGTGCACAGCCTGCTCACCACCAGCTACCACAACACCCCCATTGTGCTGGTGGCCTCGCCGCAGTGGACCCGGCCCGACCACGAGACGGTTGCGCGCTTCATCTTCGAGAAGACTAAGACTCCTGCCCTATGCTTGTTGCACAGCGCATTTGCCGCCCAGTACGGCCTCAAGTGGACCAGCATGACGGTTGTCGATATCGGGTACGAGAAGGTCGATGTCACCTGCTTGTGGGACAGTAACATAGTGGCCCACAAGCACATCGACGACCGGCTCTCGGGCGGCGAGTTCTTCACCCAGAAGCTGTTCGCGCTGCTCAAGGACAAAGCGGGTTTCACCTACGACATGGCCGAGCAACTGAAGAAGTCACCGCTCTGCGAGGTCTTGCCCTATGCCGCCAACACGGAGAGCCTCATGGAGCTCCCCGATGACGACGCCGCCGGCGCGACGGCCAATCCCGAAGCGCCCGGCGCTGGTAGCAGCGCCGATTCCGCCAAATCTGCCGCTCCGGCCTTGGGCGCCAGTGACGAAGGGGAAAGCAGCATGATGGACGATAAAGCCGCCGAGGAGGGCGTTCTGGACGTTGCCAACATTGTCACGACCGGAAACGCGAGGGAGTTCATTGCCAAGCGAGAAAAGGAGAAGGCCGAGAAGGAAAAGGCCAAGGGCAAGAAGGCCAAAGCGCAGGCCGAGGCCGATGCGGCGGCCAACAAGCCGGTAAGACTGCCCAACTCGAAACGGAAGACCAACACTTTCCACTACGAGGAGGTGGTGCACGAGGACGTCCAGGTGCCCCTCGCCAGCAGCGTGCCCAAGCCGGAGCCGGCCGCGCCTGCTGCCGCGCCCGAGCCCGCTTCCGAGCCCGCTCCGGCACCTACCAACGGCGACGTCGCCATGGCCGATCCTGCGGCCGCCGCGGGGGAAACTGGCACGCCGGCGGACCCGCCTGGCCCCCCTGTCGCTGCCGTCGAGGGCGCCGACAGCTTACCTCCGGTGCCCGAGACCGCCAGCACCGTCACGGAGCGAAGAACGAAGCGTGTCCGCAAGGATATCGAAGTCGGGCTGGAGCGCTTCCTGTTTGCCGACCGCGAAGAAATAGACCGCATCACCACCATGGTCTACAACACGATCCAGAGCATAGGCGACATTGGCAAGAGGGGCGACTGCTGGAACAGCATCGTCTTCGTCGGCAATGGCAGCCGTCTTCGCGGCCTCAAAGACAACATCATGCAGACGCTTCAGGCCCGCCATCTGATCTCACCCAGCACTGCTACCATGTTCACGTCGGAGCTGCCGTCCAACATGGCCACGCCCACGGGCACCGGCTCCCAGACGCCGACGGGCTCGCTGAACGGCCAGCTGCCGCTGCCGTCGACCAGCTCGGTCAACCCCCTCCTCCAGGCCGCCACAACGGCCTCCCTGGGCGTCCCCGGTGCCACCCAGCCCGGCTCCGTGGCCGGCGACGTCCACGGTCATCAGTCGCACGCTCAGACGCCCACCAGCATCAAGCTGGCCACGGTGCCCAACTACCTGCAGGAGTGGAACAAGGCCGGCTACGAGGAAGCCCACTTCCTGGGTGCCCTGGTCGCTGCTCGCTTTGCCTACTGCATCCATAACTTGGAATTGGCCGAGAGCATACGCCTCATGAGCCTTAACCGTGTTGACTACAAGTACGTTCACCCCCCAACCCCCGGTGCCCGCCGCCGTTTTGCCCCCCTAGCCAGTGCGGGCTAGACCGTTCGTCGCCGTCTTCCTGGGATGCTAACTGCGTGGCACTCCAGTGAGCTCGGCCCCAAGGCCATCCGCAAGTTCAACATGTTGCCTCCGTGAGCCCTAGTCACCCACACCCTCGCGGGGCGCCCATGGAGGGCCCCCGCGTCGCTGCAGCCTTGCTTATTCTTTGGACGTCGGCGTTGAGGTCACAAAAGGCGTATTGGCCGGAAGGGGGAGGGGAATGGACGCAAGTCTTCTACCGCCAGTACGGTTAGATACGATATAGTTAGAAAGCAATTTTCCGTCGTGGCCTTTCTCCGTCTCTCGGCGGGCCGCCGCAGTGGCGAGGCGACCGCGGGGACGGGGCGCACTGCAGGATCCATACGCAAATATACCCCTATATTGTGGCGAGACCATTGCCCATTTTACCGTAGATGAGCGTACCAGTGCGACCCAAACTGTGTGGGTGTGTCGTGGCTCTCGCCGAAGCCCGTCACGGGGCGGCAACAGGGAGTAACGCTGACGAAACAGAGAATTGCTAGGTATGTACATATATAGGTACATGCAGGTAGGTAGGAAGGCAGCAGTACGTAAACCGAAGAAGGACGGCGGGCAGGCGCAGGTAACGAAACACCGTTTTGATACTCTGTATCTATCATCGGCGGTCTCTCGAGTATATTTGGCAAGTAATCGGCAGTTTCCCCTTCCCAAAACTCCTCTGAACGCCATTCGTGAAACCAAACATGACTTTTCCATGCTCGGGTGCCACTGGGCACAAGAGCCACGGGTTCCAGCCCCCCACCTTCGGGCCTCTTCTGCTTGTCTATCTCCGCTGTGTCTTGCCCACAGTACGCTTGCCGGCAAACTGGCATCAAAGTTAGTCACAGCCGGGCTGGGGGCTGAGAGTTGGGTGGAACGTACCAAGTGCTTGGGCATGGTGGTACCGATGTGGCGATCGGCCTCTCCCTGGCGGGCCATGCGGTTCATCTTGCGCTGGCTCAGCTTGGCCTGCCTCTCGACCTTGGAGCGCGTCTCCATGTCCTCGACACCGTCCTCGAGTCGGTTGGTGGCCGGCTGGCTTCGGGCTCTGCTCTTGGACCGCAGTCGGTCGCGCGGCGTCATGTCCACATCCATGGCATCCGAGACTTCGGTGCCCAGGCGAGAGCGGGCGATGGAACGGCCACGGCTGCCGGCATCGGCGCGCGCCCGGAGGCCCAGGTCCGTCGTGTCGATACCGAGCACGTCGAGACCCTCCTCGAGCTCCGAGAGCGGCTTCATGAGCTTCTTGCGCGGTATGCGCGCACCGTTCTTGAGCTTGCGCATCCTGTTCTCGTTCCGGATCAGGGCCTGCTTTTCCCGGATCAGCTCGGCCTTGGCGTGAATTTCTTCTGCCTCGGCGTCCTCCATCTCCTCCTCCGACTCGTAGTAACCCTCGGCCTCCAGCTTCTCTTCCTCCTCCTCGAGCGCCTGCAGCTTCTCCTCGATCTCGGGATCGACGTAGTCCCAGACGTTCTTGCCGTCGTAGATTTCAGGGATTCGGTCATGCTTCCACTCGTCCTTCTCGAGCAGATAGTCAGCTCGGAGGTCGACGTTGTACACGCCAGCGCCTCCGTTCTCCTCCTCGATATCGCGGGCCAGTCGGCGACGCTCGGGATCGTTCTTGTCAAACTTCTTCAACGTCTTGATGGCCTCGGGGATGAAGGTCTCCCTCGTGCCGTTTTCGGGCACGGCCACGTGGATTCGCGCCATGACGTCGGCCAGACGGCCGCCGATGGCTCCGGAGCTGTTCATACCGGCCTTCATCTTGGCGGCAACACGATCGGCCATGAGACGATCGCACGCGGCATTCTTGACCTGTTGGACGCCCTCTTGGGTGTTGCAGCTGAGCTGGAGCATCTCGACGTCGCCGCCACTCAGCAAAGCCTGCAGCTCCTCGGCCGTTTTGGCGTCTAATTCTTCGGGCCGCATGATGTCGACCTTGTTGATGACGATGAACACCAACTTGTTGGCAAACAGGGGTTTCAAGCTCTTGAACAGCTCAATCTGGGCCTGGACCGTGTAGCCGCACTGCTCCGACAGATCGAAGAAGTAGAGCAGGGCTGAGCGCAGATGGGCAATGGCCGTGATAGACTGCATCTCGATGGGACCCTTGGTCTCTAGAGGGCTGTCGAGCAGACCCGGGGTATCGATGGCCTGGAAGCGAAGGTACTTGTAGTCGAAGTGGCCAACGAACAGCGACTTGGTGGTGAAGGCGTAGGGCTCAACTTCGACGTCGGCACGGGTGATGGAGCGCAGGAAGCTGCTCTTTCCGACATTGGGGTAGCCGCAGATAAGGAGAGTGCGGGTGTTAGGGTCTATGGAGGGCAAGCGACCGAGATGCTCGCGGACCTGGTCGAGGTACAGCAGCGGGTCCTTGAGGCGCTTGATGATGGTGGCCATGCGACCGAGGGCAGCCTTCTTCAGCTGCTTGCACTGGTACAGCGACGGTGCGTACTTGAGAAGGCGCACATAGTCGCGTGAGATGGCCTCAATCAGGTGCTTGGCGGTGGAGAGCTGACCCAGCGAAATCTTCAAGTGGTCCTTACTGTACAGCGTGTTGAGCCTGTCCGAGTGTTAGCGTGACCAG
Source organism: Nigrospora sphaerica (assembly GCA_018287875.1). NCBI lineage: Eukaryota > Fungi > Ascomycota > Sordariomycetes > Amphisphaeriales > Apiosporaceae > Nigrospora > Nigrospora sphaerica. The sequence goes on from JAGVVL010000002.1 coordinate 6,665,275, forward strand.
CAACTTGTCGCAAGGAGGACGGGCTTCAGCGTCGTACAGATCGGCGTGGAACGGGTGGATATCCTGCAGGCGCGGAAAGCCATCGAGAACGGCGCTGAACTTCTCTGAGCATGTCTCTTGGGTAACTGGCGGTAGAAAGGGGTCAGCACGGCGAATTCGCAGGCCGTCGTTGTCGCGGGCATGCGCAGGCGCGCCCAGATGGGAAAGGAGGGTTTCTCACATTTGACCTTGCGGGTGTAGAAGGCACGGATACGGCTGATCTTGAAGCCCGAGCGGATCTGGGTCGGCAGTCTGCGCTGGGTGCGGCTCAGGACGATGTCGAGAAATTCCTGGCTCGTGGGCACCGGCTGAATGTCCTTCCACGTAGTCTTCATCGTTTCGGCGTGCCCGGAGGGTCAAGAAGGCAGGCTCAGGCGGTGGGACGGGAAGGGGGATAGGCAGATCGCAGCCTCTGTTTTTGGGGGCGGGCTATTTGCTCTGGGATGGGACTTGATAAATGTGATATCGAGCAGACAAGAAAAATGGCGGTGACGGGCGGCGAAATTCAGATTTTCTGCGTCGACTGTACCCCGCCAAAAACCCCAATGCACTAGCGGAGACGGTACTTCGGTACTTTGTTCAGTCCCTGAACATGAACCGAAATTTGGCACACGGCCAGAATTATGGGCAAAGATTAAAGACCCATTGGACCTTTCCCAGGTTCTTCTCCTGGGTGGTGGTGAAGTTAGTCGGGGTTAACTTGTTGTATGATTTTGATGTATCATGTGCCGTGTAGTCCAATGCATAGCAAGAGGGAAAGACATACGAGACAGTTCTGAGTGGCTGGTGTAGGAATTTCAAATATCTCGACTTGGTTCGTGCCGCCTATTCAGGAACCATATGCGCGTGTAGGCGGGCACTGAGATAGGCCGTGGCAAGGACAGAAGCCGGTCATGTTGCCTTGGGAGCATTTGATTTGGGCTTTCCGGTAGCGTGTGGGAGCTACTATCGCGAAACGGTGCTTATCCTGTATATAAGATGACTTAAGTTACCCTTCTAGCTGAGGACAGTAATAGACGCCCGCGTTATAGTAGTTAATAGAGACAATTGGGAGCCAAAGGGCAGGTGGAATGCAAAATCACTCGCAGCCTTTTAATATAGAATGAAGCAGCAGTGAGATGCTAAGGGTATAGCGAAATAATGGGTATACGCGGGTATAAAAGGCCGAGCGAAGGATCCCCTCTTAGCTACGGGGACTTCGTTGCGTTTACATAATTTACAACCCGCGGCGAAATAACGATCCTAAACTCCGGTTTTAAATAACACCTGACCGGGTATCAATAAGTAACGACGCTGCTTGTCCTAAGCCCTCCACCTAGCCTGGTACGTTTCTTAATAGTTTCGAACAATGCCCTTCCGAGACCTAACCCTTTAGGCCGTCGATGGTATCTTAGGATGACGAAGCTGCTTGCTCTAAGCACCGTACTTAGCCTTGTATTCCTCGATAGCCTTCAACTGCTCCTCGGTGGCGTATCCCTTTAGGCCGCTGATGATGTCCTGAAGGGTTAAGATAGCCACGATGGGAATGCCGTACTCGCTGCGCAGCTCGCCAATGGCGGTGCCGGTGCTGTTGGGCAGCGTCTCTTGGCGGTCCAGGGCGACGACGATGCCGGCCACGATGCCGCCCTCGGCGCGGATCTTATCAATAGCTTCACGCTTAGCGGTCCCGGCGGTGACGACGTCGTCAATGATCAAGACGCGCTTGCCGCGCAGGGGGGCGCCGACAATGGAGCCGCCCTCGCCATGGTCCTTGATCTCTTTGCGGTCGAAGCTGTACTCCAGGGCCTGGTATTTGGCGTCAAGCTGCGTTAGGGCCAGCGTGGCGGCCGTCGCGAGGGGTATGCCCTTGTAGGCGGGGCCGAAGATGACATCAAAGTCCAGGCCGTTGCTCGACGAGGACGAGAAAGAGTCGTGAATGGTGTGGGCGTAGGCGGTTGCCAGTGCGGAAAGCAAGTCGGCGCGGTAGAAATCGCCGGCGTTAAAGAAGTAGGGCGATATGCGCTTGGACTTCAGCTCGAAGGTGCCCAGACGCAGGCAGTTGCCCTTGAGCGCGGCGGTGAGGAAGTCGGACTTGTAGGTTGCCAACGCCATTGTGAGTTGCTGAGTTGTAGATGGGTTTTCATGCATGTGCTGCGGGGTGGTGAACGCAGACAAATTTGGTGTCAGAAAAGATGGTCGTAGCTGGGAGCCCCTCCTCGCCCCTCCGACATGCTCCGAGGCATAAACCACTTGTTGCCAGCTGCCATGTTTATCTAATCTATCTATCTATCTTGCACACGTCTTCGTATGTACTAACAGGATTTGGAGGATCTCCTCCCGCCGCCGTGTCCGCATCAGATGGCCAACGATTTTTGTTCGATAGACGGATAGGGCACGGGCCGACTTGTACACGCGTGACGGAAAAAATCCACGTACGTTTGCCCTGGAACAGCCCTACGCCTGCGCTAACTTTTTGCGGAGGCGGGGGAGGTCTGACGCAGACCCTGAACGGTAGGAGGGGTTGTCCCCCAACTTGACGGCGCACTCCCATGGAGCGGCAATACAAACGCTATAGGTCAATGAGGTCTTCAGTAGACTCCCTCTCTCTCTCTCTCTCTCTCTCTCTCTGTGTGTGTGTGTGTGTGTGTGGAAAGTACCGGTGTGCTAACATAGCGAGTCAAGGATGAGAGTACGGGCGGATGGGGAAGCCGCTACGTGCATCCTGTTTCGGGGCGGGGGAGTTGCCGAAAGCCTGCCTGCCTAGGCACAAGGTTCTGTCAGGACTTGATAGATGGAGACGTACTGGGCCCGTATTTCTTAGGGCTTGTAATCGACGGTTGGCGATTGGTGGTCGGTAGTTGCTAGGTTGTGCGGCTGCTGCTACGCACCAAGGGAAGTGGAACACAACTTCCAAGTCTGTAGGAGGTAAGTATTCAGTTATGTTGGTACATACCTATCACCCGTCTACCAAACACTTCTTTCCCTGGACGCATGCGTGTACTTCCACTTATGGACCGACCTTTTTTTATTTGTAACCTTGGACTGTAGGTAAGTAAGCAGTAAACCAAGAGGCAACTGATTGATTGCCTGCCTACCTACTTTACTTGTGATAGCAGTTATGTACATACATACAACCACTTACCACACCTAGAGACGAGGATGTGAAGGAGGTGGATAATTACCTAGGTACGTGGGTAGCCAGGGTCACGCGAGCAAACAACCAACCAACTGGCGACAACGGCGGCAGGCACACAGGCACACAGGCACGCAGGCGGGCAGAAGCAACTTCATCTTCTCGTCATTCCCGGTCCGGCCCCCCAGTCCAGTTGTGCCCGTCGACGACCCAGCCCAAGTCCAGATTTTCCAGCTCGCCCAGCTGGAGCTCTCCCAGCTTCCGAAGGCTGTAAGGGCTGGCCATCCCTCCTTCTCTCCATCCATCGCTAGGAGACAACCCCACCGCCTCCGTCGGTCCCGTCCTCCCCGTCCACGGCTCCTCCACTCCAGCTTCCAGTTCTGACGTCCAGCTACACATCTTGACCCCCGTCCTTCTCATCCACACACCTCACTCACTCACACTACCCAGAGCCATTCAAACAAACCGACAACACCAACTGACATTACCCGTACTTCTTCTTCTTTTTCTTCCTCTCTTCCTTTTCCTCCTCTTCTTATTCTCGTTTGCCTGCCTCCCTTAGGCTTTTCTTCCCCGGGCCCCTTCGTCTCCCGGTTTCCTCAGGCCCGCCCCACCTCATCCGCCCCCCGCTCGCGTCTCATCTCCAACCTCCACCATCCATTCCTAGGACTGTCAGTCTGCCCGAGAGCTCAGCCCCTCCGACGCACACTCGTCCCAGCCAATCACCATGGCCGAGCCCAACAAGACGCCCCTCAAGGCCGATGCCCCCGTCCCGAACCCCTACGGACCCCAGGCCGAGGCCCGCGCCACGGCCGAGGGCGCCATCGATGAGTCGGACGACCTGGACGACGATGTGGCTCACAGCCAGAAGACGGCAAGCGAGACCCGCCGGCGCCAGTCCAAGGTGGGCGAGTCGCGCATCAACAGCATCCTCCCCTTCCCCTTCCTGCCTAACACGCGCCCTCTCACCGTCTCTGACATCGAGTCTTGTCTGGCCCTGGAGAATGCCGCCTTCAGCAACCCCCAGCACCGCTGTTCCAAGGAGAAGGTGAGTGAGCTTGCTCAGGGGTGCTTGGCTACTCCCCCGCGTCCCCGTGGTCGCTGACGACCACCCTCCCCGGCCGCCTGCAGTTCGAGTACCGTCTCTCCAGCTGCCCCGAACTCTGCATGGGCTTGTTTGTGACGGTGCAGCCGGAGAAGGCCAAGGCTGCCGGCTTCGACATCGAGACGCTCCACACAGCCTGGCCGGTCGAGACGGGTCGCAGTGACGGTGCGGTGAGCGTTATGTTTGCCCATGTTGTCGCAACGAGATGCCTGGGTGACGTCGTGACTGACGTCGACATGGACTACCCTCGCGATTTCCGCACGTCCAAGTCCAACACTTCGGGCAAGGGCCACCGCGAGGAAGGCCGCACTGTTGCCATCCATTCGCTGGCAGTTCACCCTAAGCTGCAGGGCTGCGGTCTGGGCAAATTGATCATGAAGGCCTACATGCAACAAATTCACAACTCGGGCACCGCCGACCGCATCTCATTGATCTGCCAAGACGTGGGTTTTGTAGCCTCCATGGCTTTTGCCGGCTCCGGCTCTGGCCCCAGCCCCGATCTCTAGCTGACCTGTAATTAACAGTATCTCGTGAACTACTATGCCCGATTCGGCTACAAGAAGCTGGGCCCCTCCCAGGCTTCGTTTGGTGGCGGCGGCTGGTACGACATGGTGAGTTCCTCGGTGTAGCAGTTGTGCGGCTGGTGCAGACGAGACACGGCCATTAACCCTGTTTGCAGACCATGGAGCTGTCTGAGCCTCCCAAGAAGTGATATTGTCGCATATGCGTGGAAACACTTGAACCATTCTTGCTCGCAGCTTACGTTGGGATCTGCCCAAGCGGGGCCGTTGCTGCCCACATAGACAGCTTCGCTTCATCTTCATTCCGCAGCATATCTGTCGGCAGCGTTGTATTCTTCGTGGTGGCTAAGCGCACTTCTTGATACCCAAGCCTTTGCTTAGCCGAGTACATCACTGGTACTCAAAACTCGCACACTTTCGGAACCATGGGTGATGGCGTTGCGTGGAGCGGCGTGGACAATACACTAACTACATTGAAATGTAGTCGTAGACGGAGAGGCTCCACATTGCAGAGAACCCAGCGCCACCGTTTCTCCCGGTCACATTTGGTTTTGCGTGTCGCTCTTTCACTTGATTATTGCGGCCAGCGCCTGGAGGCCCATAATATTGCTTAACGAGTCGTCAAGGGGGGTTGCGGCAACACAGAGGTTCCAGGTTTCCGGCCGCGTCGTGAGAGCTTGAACACTGTTGTAAGCACCGAAAAACACCGTGTCCGTATTCAGTCTCGTCACTCAGTCAGCAATCAGTTCGGTTGTAAATCTTGTTCATTCATTTGGCATGTCCCGCATTCTACCCTGGCCAATTCGGACGCAGGGAAGACGGAGCTGCAGTGTCTCCGTAGCCGGCGAGGGACACGGGACGACGGGACCCAAGAGCTTCGCTCGCAGGGGGGAAAACGCTCGGCTTCAAAGCCTAGCGCTTCGACGGCCCCAACTCGTACAGGTCTGCCACCAATAGTAACAAGACACACGAGCTATTCACATATGTTGAGGCAGCGCAGAAGCAGCTGCCGTGCGTCGGGCCGATTGGGTTCAGTCAAGTTCACATTTCCAGCTCGTAACCTAAAGCTGCGTAGACGCCAGCAATCCACAATCACTGGTCCTGGGATTTTTCCACCACCGGGAAAGAAACGATGCCGTCCATGCCAAAACGCCCCACGAGATGCAGAAAAATCATCGGTACGACTTCTGGAATCTGGAGCGGGCACCGGGACCGCCGAACTTCTTGGGCTCGGATCGTCGGGAGTCGGCGACGAGGAGGGTACGGTCGAAGTTGATGAGGGCAGCCTTCAGCTGGTTCTTCGAGTGCTCGTCGACGTACTTGCCGTAGTAGGCGACCTGCAGGAGAACGCCCAGTTAGTCCATCTGCCACCGGCCAATCCGGGTATAGCTCGTAGCATGCGTGTCCATCTCGACGTCCACTGCCTCGCCGGATCATCTACCATCGCACGGTTGGGGGCAGAAGGGGCAGGGGCCCCCAGACAGGACGGACGAGCGCCAAACGAGAGCGCAGCTGCGGCCAGGAAGGGGGAGCGAAGGGGGTGAACGTACAATGGCCTTGGCAATGGCCTGGCGGACGGCGTAGGCCTGAGCGACGTGACCACCACCGGAGACGCGGACACGGATGTCGAGCTTGGCGAAGTTGTCGGGGCCGGCGACCAGGAGGGGCTCGTACAGCTTGGGGCGCAGGATCTTCTCGCCGAACAGCTTGAGGGGCTTGCCGTTGACGCGGATCAGACCGTTGCCCTGCTTGCACTGGGCGACCGCTGCAGCATCACCAAAACCCGTCAGCAAAAAAAAGGGTGTCCTGAATTTTGGCAGGGTCATCTCCTCGCCCCACGGGCGCCAGGCCCCCGAGGCGAAATAGCCAGAAAAATTTCCTTACCGGTCGAGGTCTTCTTCTTTCCGAAGGTCTGGACGGCCGACATGTTGACGATGTTGACAATCCCGGTTTGGTGGTGTGAATGCGCTGGTCGAACGAGGATTTTTTTGTATCGGGAGGTGGAATGGGACTACGACGCTTTTTGTGGGATGGATTTTTTGGTTGGCAAACCTCTTGCCGCGCGAACTACCCCAAGCCGTGCGCGGTCTGAGGGCTCTATGTGGCTGGTGACCCGCTTTACGCCACAGCTACTATGGAGAGGGAAACGGGGCCCTCTCGATTGTGGTTCCCACCTGCCGGCTAGCCAGCGCCATCATGTGTGGCGGCTATATCGCAGAAATACATACTCACTTGTGACCACCCAAGAACCTGCTTCTTAATTGCACATATGGCACCACACATAAGCACCATTTCTGCCAGTCGAATGCACCACGGGCGGATGAGTGCGTCCTTGCTCTCTTACTGGCATGTAGGGTACGTAATATGTAGCGGCCGTGTCTACTACCTCGCACATGGCAATGCACAATGGCCGTGTGTGCACGTTGGTTGATGGCTCCATTGCCTACCCGTCCCAGTACTTCGTACCTACGTCTTAAGGAGTGACAGTCTCCAACTCACGCGTTCCTCACGCCCTGGGTGTTGCAAGACGTGCTTTGCGCGTACTCCAGAGGGTGTCATTGCATGTATCGTCGCTGTATCAATACCTCGGTGGCGTAGAGGACGCGTTAGGCTACCCGCGATGGTCTCACCGGCCGTGAACTCGTTGCTCCACCAGTCATTCCCCTTCCCGACCATCTATCATAGGAGAAGGGCCCGGACCATGGGGTCCACTGGTCCCGCTTCGGCACACTTGATGCCTCCAGGATGCCCGGCTTGATGCGGCAATCACCTTGGAGAAAAGAGCCCCGGATATGAACGGCCATGCCACTCTCAGGAGTGGCATACAACGTGACATGTGTACTGAACGGGCGCTACGCATCAAATGAAGGGCAAAAAACATTGCATTCGTGGTATTTCTTCCGACAGATAAACCCCTTCGACCTTTTCTTTGGCTTCACTTTTGTGGTATCATGAGAGTTGCATCCGCCCAATCGATCTTTTGCAAACGCCGCGCCTCTCCCCCGACAGCTAGCTCGTGGTATCATGTCCGGAGGATCGTGTGGATATAGTTCAAGTCAAATCGTATGCAGCATGGCCTGACCGCCGTGGGGAATCAAACGGAACATGAAAAGAAAAACGACAAACGACAACAGCAACAATAGCAACGATAACAACGGTAAAAATGAGAAAACAGACTGGGTAAATCAAACAGAAAAACAGAGCCGACCGATGCAGGTTCATGGGACCGGGTATTTTGACGCCAGTGGGTATATCCAGCCGAGGGTATTGCACGTGGAGCATCTAAAAAGATGAAATCTAACGGAAAGGTCCAAGGGGACCGGGGTATCCAGAAGTGGTAGAATGGGAAGTCGAGGGTCGACCGCTGTCGCCAGACGCACGAGTGCCGTGCCGGGGCGTAACATCGCCGCCGCCGTGCGTGATGCTGCTAGGCATCAACTTGCTGTCGAAGCCGTTGCCAAAGTGGCGGCCCCCCCAAATATTGCCGTCGTCATCGGGGAGATTGACGCCGCTGTCGTTCCATGGGTTGCGGTCGGCGTTAAAGCTGCGTGTCGATTCGATCGAAATGAGCGACGACTTCGAAACGTTGGCGGAACCCTTGAAGAGGGTATTGACCGAGTGCGAGCTGTTCTTTCTGCGATCCAGCGAGGAAAGAAGCTGAGAGGGTTTGCGAAGTTTGTCGAACAGCGTAGGGGTGCGTTGCTGGGCCGTCTCTTCGGCGAAACCAGGCTTGGTGGGCGAGTCCGTGGCCACCACCGTGGGCGCGTGCTGGAGCAACTTCGAGTCAAAGTACTGAAGTGAGTCCTCGAACGAGTCCGACTTGGGGCGCGGAATGGCGCCCTTGACAACAACTGCCTCGACGCCTGCTGCCGCAAACTGCGCCTGCAGGAAGTCGATGGCGTCGCGGAGACCTCCGGCGTTGTTGCGCGTGAGCTTCCACAGCAGCGTCATGGTACGCCCGCCATCCTCCGTCTTCTCCTCTGAATTTTCGTGCACCTCGAGCGTGACCTCGTGGTGGCTCTTCAGCCTGCTGACGAGGTCGGTAACGAAGACAGGAGATTCGAGGAATTTGACGAGAGACGGCGTGCGTGTCAAGACGAGTTCATGTGTCTCCGGAACCATGCCCTGCCGATTCCTGTTAGTTGGGCCACCGCATCGTTCGCCCCTGGCGCCAAATACGCACCAGAAATTCGTCAGCGCAAAGCGGCACCTGCCACTCGGGTCCCGTGACGGTGACTTCGTCACTTGCTTGCTCGGTGCTGGGGAAGACAATCTTGCAGTTCCACTTTTTCTCAAGCTCCTCGATCTCAGGGAGACGAGCGATGAGCTGACGGTGGTAGAGGCGGTCCACCGTCACCACTTGGGAGGTGAACTCAGAATGCTGTGTGGTGCGTCAGCACTCAGTTTTGGTGCGATGGGGACGAGTACGCCAACTTACAGCACGGTCGACCATGTCCAGAATCTCCGACTTGACTAGCTCGAGGTTCTGGGCGTTGCGGGCCGGCGTACGGCAGATGACGTTGTCGACCTTGACATCGTCGTCCTCCCGGCCCATGCCACCCCGGTCCATAGCGTTAGAGAACTTGACGAAGACCGAGTGCTTCTTCATGATGCGCTGAATGTGCTGTCCACCGATACCAATAATGCGCTTGTGGTACTGGTCCGGCACGTGAAACGAAATGGAAGCTGGCATTTCCTGCTCAACAAGACCCAGGCCCGTCTTCATTGAATCGTAGCTGGGCGCAATAACATCGATGTCGAAATTGTACTCTCGGAAGCCATCGAAGATGATTTGAACATTGCCTAAAGAGGGTAACGTTAGCAAACCGAGGATCCCCCGTGAGTACAGCAAACTAAACCTACTTTGAGTCATGATTTTGTTAATCTTGCCATTCTTCTTGCCCGAAACAAATTCCTTGTGCTCGTTGGCCAACTCAATCTTGACCCGAATTTGATGCTGAGTCTGATTTACGAACTTAATCTGAGAGAGGACCATCAGGGCGTCTTTCACGGCATCGTCGGAGCCCGTAACCGTAAAAGTCATCTTATCGAACGAGATATCGGCATCCGAGTTGGCACAAATGTCACCCAGCATGGTACGGATCTCATTGGGGCCGGGGATCTGAGCGGTACCAACTTGTTGGATCCACCAGGAAGCGTAGTAGAATTGGCCGGCCTGAGGGATGGTGTCAGCGTGACTCCGGATTCTCGCAACCATGGCAAGGTTGGGGGATGAGGGCGACTTACAAGGGACATGATTTCTTTCATGGTTCTCTCGATCTGCAGGCCCTCAACGCCTTGTACCCGGATCATGTTGCGTTGCGAAGCCAGTGGTGGGAACATGATGTACGTCCCATTGTTCTCCATGATCTTGCGGACCTTATCCATTCGACCCAGCAGAACGGTGTCGATCTTGGCAGGTGAGGCCACGGAATCCTTCATGAACAATTTGGTGCGAGTCATAAGCTCGTGGATCTTGCGTTTGGCTAGCTCAATGCCTTGGGGGTTCTCGCCCGTGATGTAGATCTCCTCGGGGTTTCGACGCTGGGCATTGGGCGGGCAGTAGCGGTAGAGCTGAGCAAAGGGCGGGAAGTAGATGGCGGTGTTGGTAGCAGACTCGATCAGCTTGATGTTCTTGCGGGAACGGCCGCAAACGATGGGGTGCAGGGTGCTATCGACACGCATTATATCCAGCGTACGGCCCAGTAGCTTGTCGATGAAAATAAGCACCTGAGTTTTGGCATGCTCCGAGGACTCCACGTCACCATAGATGGCCAGGCGCCATCGCTGATCACGAATCACCTCGACGTCGCCATTGAGGCCATCAATCATGGGCGTTAGTTTCGGCCCGAGGACAAAGATGTCTACGCCGCAGAACTGAGCAAAAGTATTCAGGGCATCCGTAACATGCTTGACGAGCAGGCCCGCCTTGGCATCAACGATTAAGCCATATTCAACATCAACGGTAGTGCAGCGCTGCATAGCCAGACACGGTCAGAAAAGGATTCGTTGGGAAGGGGAGGGGAGAAGACAACGTCATCTTGGGTAGATGCTGCATACCAAGGCCAACGGGGTCTCGTTCAATATAGTTTCACGGCTCTTGTGCACCAGTTCGGGAGCGCCCGACAGAACAACAGTTGTGACCTGGTTCTTGTTGTTCTTGGGCATGGTCGTGATGACATGGGCCTCGATGGGCAGCGGGCCCTTGGTCAGATCGAGGCACATGGTTCGCAGGTTGGCAAGATTCTGGGCATGGACGGGCAGTTCGTATACGGGTACGTCATCGGGCGCGTCGCCTGGGTGTGTCCATCGCATGACCGAATCGCCGGTGGCGTGGAGTATCTCTTCGGTGTTGGGTCCAGCAAGATCGGAGGCGAAGGGCACGTTGAACGAGTAGTGGATGGTCGTGTCAGCAGCCGGCGAGGGACTTAGCGGCGGAGCTCCCGGAGCCGCCGCTTTCTGATGGGGATTTATGGCCGTCATGTTCATGTTCGGTCTCGATGACATGCCAAAGCTAGGACTCATCCTTTCGGACCAGTGTCGCATGTTGGCGAGCTTTTGCATAGTGGGAGCAGGTAAATGGGTGCCAACGAAGAAGCACTCTCTGGAGGGGGGAGAAGAGGACCGAGACGCAACTACCGAACGGGGGCGACGACGAAGACGAATCGGACTTGGGGGGGGGGATGGAGGGGGGGGGGTATCACTGGGGCTGAGAGCGAGAGAGAGAGAGAGAGAGAGAGAGAAAGAGGGAACAGAGGGAATTAGAAGGGAAAGAAAGGAGAAGATGAGAAGGAAACTAAGCCAGTCTCAAAGCTCTTCTAATCTTGCGGATAGCCTCTCCCTCTTTGGCTGCTGCGGGAGAGAAAGACGATGGGAGTGAGGAGATGGGTAGATTTGTGTAGAAAGGTAGATGCATAGTATGTAGGTAAGTGAGAGGTAGGCAGGTCAGTCGGTCGGCAGGGTCTCGTAGTCCAGTCAGTGTCAGTCCTAGTCCGTCCGTCAGTCAGCAGCGGCACGAGCAGCGGCACCACCAGCACCACCAGCACCACCAGCAGTATGATCACCCTTGCTTCTATGGGGATAGGGTAGTGGCCATGGCTGCGGTAGCGGTAGTGGCAGCAGCAACAACAAGAATCGCATTGTGGCCCGTGCATTCTGACCCGAGCAGGTTCTGAGTTCTTTCTCTCCCTCTTCCTCTCTTTTTTGCCTTGGTCATCGGGGAGCCCTGGCTGGTTCTCTGCATACCACCCGCCGGCCTGCCGAGACGGCGCCTGCTGGAGCAAATTGCCAGTCTGCCCGGTGCCGTTGAGTTGGACGTTGGATGCCCAGTTGGGATGGGATGGGCTGGGATGGGTGGGATGTGGATGAACGCGACGAGCATTCAACTGGACTTGACGTCGAGAGCGTACCTTAGAAGGTAGCTACTTTTGTTCAGGCACAACCACCTGCTTTCTCCCGGCTTCCTTGAGTCGGCCTCGACTTGTTTTCCTCTTCCTAAACACTGATCCTCAGGCAGAGAATACATTGCCCTACGATCCACTCCATGGTGGCAGGTAGTACCCTGGAATTCAGGATGGATCGATCGGTGTACTTCCACCCAGCCCGTAGCTTGGGATAGGCACGCCCACCGTCCACCCACACTAGGCATGACTACGGATGCATATGCACGTCCAGAGGGGGATGGTTGCTCCCCAGCACGCTCGTTCGTTGGACCAAATGTCCCCTCTACTCACCCGTAAACGCCTGGCCCCTTGCGGAGTCCCAGGCGGGTTGTCCAGACCATCATCCGTCCGGCAAATGGATCGCTCCAATGGGCCGGCTATCAATGTTGTTGTTGAACGCCAGACTACGGAAGCTGGTGGTTGGGGGTTGCCGCTTCCGGTGTATACATACGCAGTGCTGCCCGCAAGAGAATACTCGACACCTTCCCGCTGTCGCGCTTCGGCGGCTGTGTTGCTTTCCCCAGGCGAGGAATGGTTACAGCCCTGGCTCGCCTGGCTGGGTGACTCAATGGTTTCGACGTGGAGACCGGCGGGTATAGACTCGCGGCGCCCGCGTCATCCCCCGGTGGAATCCTATTGGGTGGGGAGGAGGGGGGGGTCACAAGTGGTAGGTAAACTTCCACCGTAAGATGGAGAGGTAGGCAGCCCCCGTTACAAGGACTTCGGTAGGTAAGGTAAGTTGTAAGGAGGTTTAGGTACATACCTGTAGGGTGATTACAGAAGCGTCTCCCGTACGCGATCCTTATAATTACATAGCCAGGTATAGGCTTGCATGCCGCGCCCGCGTACTGGCCTCCGGCTACATCATGTATCGGGTAGTTGCAGGACCGGCGGATCGAACCATTTCACATGACCTGTCTCGCCATTGACCGACGTTCGGGTCGCCGGGCGGAATGGAAATGTCGAGATTCAGCTGCGCGCGCGTGCGCCCGCCGATTATGTGCCGTCCCGTCCTGCCATCATCTCCAAGGGCTCGCGGCCCAGGCTTCAGGACGGTCAAGGCGTGCTGGTTCCTTCGCCACTATCGCAGGCTGACTGATTGACTGGCAAAATTGGGTGACAAGCCCATCTAACCAATTCTGCCCACTTGCATGATTTCAGCGGCTGGCTAGGTGGTACCTAGCGCCACCTAGTGGGCGGCAAGTACCCTCCCGTGCCTCCCCTCCCAACCTGTCAAACCGCGTCCTACGCGGTACTAGAGCAAAATCCAACCGCTTAAGAGGTACCTAAGGTATTGTCCTCTTGCTATCCAAGGTTCCAGGTCCAGGGCCGGGCTGTGAGGGAGAAACCGGACACCTTATCGAATTACCCAGCAGGGATGAACTGCCATGGCTATCGAGTTTTTCCAGGCAGCTAAGTACACACCTACCAGTACTGGGGAGAAGACAGAGGGAAAGAGAGAGAGGGAATGTGTGTGTGTGTGTGTGTGTATGCGTGTGGGGAAAAGAGAGCGAGACCGAGAGTGAGAGCGAGCCAACACGCCCCTCCCCTCCTTCCCCCAGCGTTTCCGAGACTTTGCCTCTTTGGAAGGATACCAGGTGCCGGTGACTCGTGTACCTGGTCACCACCACCTTATTTCCCGTCGCGCCTGATGCTAGGTACCTTACTTGCTTTAGATATTGCCTGCAGCGTTTACACAGCCTAATAGGCATGGGGGTGAGAACCAGCCCATAGCAGCTGCGCAAGCCCGCGGATTGCTCGACTATGACTGGCACAGCCACTCAAAAACATACACACGCTCAATGCCGGTCCACCCTGTCGGCCTGGGGGACGCGTGGTCGTAAGGGTGGTGTGAGAGTATGTGTACGTGTGTGTACGTGTGTGTGTGTGTGTGTGTGTGTGTGTAGAGGTGGGATCTAACGTCGAGCCTGTCACGCCCATCTTGCCCGTCTTGCCCGTCTTGCCCGTCTTGCCCGTCTTGCCCGTCTTGCCCGTACCCCCAACGGACCTGACCCGAACTTGTATCCCATGTGAGTGGTCGTCCGTCTGCAGGCAAGGGCGGCCTACGGACGAGCCTCTGGACGGGCAGGAGAAGAATAGCGCGAGGGGTGAAAAAATAAAACAAAACACTGAAGACCGGGCTGGCCGGCGGCTCTGGCACATGGGATCCTGGCGACGGCCACTGGATGGGAGAGAAGAGTGGCTCGCAGGAGCGGGTGGATGACAGGGGCGTATTCTTCCCCCCCCCCCCTGCTGGCGTGCTCCAAGCTCAGCATCGGGTTGCAATATCCAGCTGCCTCAGCCCCCAAGCTGGCAAGGTGCGTGAGCCTTGACGAGGACTCTCATCTCCGCCTTTTTGCACCAAGCATGTGGGCAAGAAGGGCACAGGGCATTCTGTAGCGTGCGTGTGCCAGGCAAGCCGCTCCGTTCCACGACACCGATGCCGCGACCAATGTTTGGGCTTGGGCCTGGCAAATGGATTGCTAACACCCCCTCCGCCGGGGGGAGTGAGGTATACCCAGGGGGTTAGGTACATGGGAATTTTTGACACGTATCGGGTGGTCGGTGCCGTGTGTTGCTGGGGGGGAAACCTTTTCGACGACGAATTTGTCCCCCAGGCCATGGTTGTGATTCAAGCGGCCGAGCACTCCGCCCCAAGATCTGCCCCTCCCCCAATGCACGCGCGCGCGTTTTGCATACGGACCATCTATCTACAAGTGCACAGGCACTGAACAAGTAAAGGGTCGGATAACATGGGTCGAGGTCGCACTTTGTCTGCCGTAAGCACTCGGCCACACTAGTCCTACCTCTTACCACGGCCATCTCACCCAACCGTCCGTTGTCTACTGCGTAAAGACGGTCAGCAATGCCGGGTCCGGCTTGCCTCCGCCATTAAAATTCCATAGTTTCCTAACATCGGGAAACCGGCAAACGCTTGCATGGTGCGCTGTTTCTCCCATACCGCTCGAGCAGTTCGCGCTCATAGGGTGGTACCCGTGAACGCCCCTCGTAGGGCTGGGACCCCCCCCACTGCCGGATTCCGAACATCCATCCCCTCAACCCGCTCCCAAGGGTCTCATTGCTGGACCTGGGATATCATGAAGCTTCGCGCAATCATGAAGCTTCGCATATGGGTTGGGAAGCACACTGACAAATGCCTCCTTCCATCGTCTGCTGCGGTGTCGCTGCATCATGACGGCATCTACATTGAGCACCTGAGACCATGACAACATCTCAACATCTCAACGGGTGGCGGCGCCAGTCTCCGACTCGCTCCCCCCTGCAACCGAAGTTCTCAGCTGGCCAGCGCCAGCTAATGAATGCCATGAACCCCCATGAGCCCCCATGCTTGTCTTGCCAACTTCATTTTTTGAGCGAGCAGTGGGCCACAGCCTCAACGGCCTCCCGCCTCACACCATAGTTACACCTCTTTGCCCATCTGCCAGTGGGACAGCCACGCAGACAAAGAGTCTCCGCATAAAACCCCAACCCTCCACGCTCTTCCCAGCTGTGCAACACTTGCCCTGCCACGTAGATCCCAGGACCCACGATCGTACCACGTTAGGTAGCCAAAGCAGTTCGGCGGCATCTCGACCGAAAGGTACCGAGGAATTTTATCCGTCCAGGGCACGTGTTCGTAGCACCGTGTTGGTCATATACGGTTCTAGCCTGTGTAAATCACAACATGAAAAATTGCATGCAGGGAATGATGGCTTGTGGCTGGCTGACTGGATGGTCTGCGCAGGGACATTTCATTTCACTTGAATCTCACCGTGCAGACTGAGGAGGCCATCGTCCGTGATCCTTCACCCTGTAGCGCGGCGAGGATATCCATTCCCGTCACTGGCAAAATAGGGAGAGAAACGCCCGGCTCTCCGCACGTGGACGAAGCCGACTTGGGACGGTCGTCCGCTGGTTATTGTACACCAAAAGCAAGCTGCTGCCATTAACGCCAAGCCGATGGCCTGCTTCAACCCTGACACGGAGCAGTCAAACGATCCCTTGTCCAAGCGCTGTTGGGTCTCGTAGATAGCCACGCCAACATGTGCGGGAGGCAGTCCTCAGCCCAGTGCGCTTTCGACGTCTTGTTCCTCCTGGACACCCCTTCACCGATAAAGTTCTCTCCGGCCGTCCTCGTACACCACCTCTCTCTGTACGGTACGGGCCGGCTCCATATAGTATCGCTCTGCGGGACGCACGCTGTATTCGTGTCGCGGTAGGTCGACCTCAGTCGGCCTGACGCTATACTCCCGATAGGGAGGAGGGACAATTTCGCGCCTGGCCTCAGGGTGCACACTCGCAGCATGTTCCCTGAGAGGCACATCAGGCAGCCTCACACTGGCAACTCTTCCATAATCGTAGCGTATGGGCTCGGGCGGCCGAGTGCTGGCAGACCTCATACCATAGTCCGGAGGCAGTTCCCGTGGAAATTGCCTGTCCCCGGTAGGGAAATACTGAACGTATTCGTGGCTGGGCGGCGGGGGCGGAGGTGGCTGCGTCGGATACTCGCGCCCTCGGTAATCTCGGTAGTCTCGGTAGTCGGGAGCACCATACTCAGGCTGGGTCACGACCCGTCGAGGCGCCGGGAGCGGGGAGGCGCGCCGGTACAACACACCATCGCGCTCAAAAGTTTCGGGCCCGGGCATCCGTGATACAGCGCGGGCTGGGGTGCGTTCGTAGACGATTTCGTGCTCTAGCGGTCTGCCAACTGGAGCAACGGACAGTCGAGAAGCTGCCGGAGGCGGTATTGGCTCCAGATACTCACGTCCGAACTCGTCGGTCATGATACGGGGAGGCGGTCTGGGCGGGCCCATAACAGAGCGAGGATCAATCATGATAGGCGAACGGGATCGAGGTCTGTCAGCCACAGGATGTACGCTCATTCGCCCGTCGGGATAATAGGCAGAAGCCTCCCGATAGGCGGCATCTGCTACAGAATATGCCGCTGGACGTATCGAACGCACCTCGCTCGCGGCATGGGGAACGACATAGCTCGCAGGTGAGGGGCCGTGGCGAGCGTACTGTACCGCCTCCTCGGCCCTCCGGTTCTCGTGAACGGGCCGCTCAAGACGCTGGCTGGCGGGCGGCGCGACGGATTGCCGTGTATGACGCCCGTACATGTCTTCCACTACCCGCTCATAGGCGCCGACTGGCTCCCGCTCCTCTCGCAACGGTCTGGGAACATACTCCTCCTGGACACCCTCGACCGGCGGACCTACTCTTGGCTCATCGTAGTTCAGCCCCGGCTGAGGCTGCTGGCCCTGCAGCGGCCTCTGCCGTTTGGCCGGTCTGCCATACTGCGGTGCCGACAGCGGCGACGGTGAGCGAGGCTCGGGCTTGATGTATGGCGATGCGGGCCGTTCAGCAGCCGCTTTCCTCTTGTTCTTCTTCTTGTTCTTTTTCTTGTTGCCCTTCTCACCCTGAGGAGAACTTTCCGGGCTGGTGCCATTGGCCGGTTCTTGCCGGAGGGCGGCTACCTGGGCCGGGGCGCCCGGCAAGATGCTTATCTCCTGGTCAGGAACAGCAGGTTGTCGTGCCACGGCCAGCGGCGAGACGTGGGCAGGCTGGGGGGCAAACGGTTGGAGGTTGTGGCCGCGAATCAGTCGTGGCTCCCGCTGAGCAGGAGAACCTACTTGGTGCGACGGAGGGGCTTGGGCACGGCTGGCTTCAGCCCGGCGATCCGTCTCGGCGACATCGCCAGACCTGCTGGTAGTGCCGCTCCCGTTAGAACTAATCACCATGGGCTGTGCGTCATCTCCGGCGGGTGCTTGCCCACTGAGCGAAGCACCGCCGCCATACATTGGGTAGGCACCCTCATGATGCAGGCGGAACGGAGGGGCCACGCCGACTCCTCCCCTAACGGCACAGTATGGCGGCGGATGGTTATGCTGACCAGCCAGGGCCGGGCCTGGTGGGTTTGCGCTTGCCACGGGCTGGTTTTTCTCATGCAGGGTAGCTCGGGGGCCGGTGGGTGGGGGGGCATCTCGCATCTGGATGTCGTCTGATGCGCGGTGAGCGGGTGACGAGACACAGGGCTCGGGAGTATCATGCTGACTAGAGTAAAAGGTGTTGTTATCGAACGAGTCGCTGGAATCAGATGCGTTAGCAGCCACATCAGCATCAACAGGCGGAGCGGTTGCCTGCACGAGTGTCAGGGCTTTTGCGAGAACATCGGGAAGATCCAGGTCCGCCTCGTGTTCGATGGGCTGGGCGGCCTGGGCGGCCTTGTTGGCAGCACGGCGCTGGTCCAGCTGTTCCCTGAGAGACTTCTCAAGCCTCTGCCTCCGCTGCTGGAACTCGGCTCTAATGAGCACGTCAGACTTGGTAAGCAGCAGCGGGTCAAACTGCGTCGGCTTGGCTGGGTTCAGGCCACGGCCGGCAGCAGAAGACGACGAGGAAGCCATGGGCTGTTGCGCGTTTGCCTCAAAGGACTGGAGATTACCCAGGCGGGAATTTTGGGCAGCGGCGCCTGCTTGCGAGCCTGCGAGGTTCGCGGCGGCCGACGTGCCTAATGCCGACTGGGGATTACTCTGGACTTTCCCTGCCACGGCCGGGAGTTTGATACGAGGATGGTGGCCGGACAGCACGGCATCGCGGAACCGAACGATTCTCTCATATTCCTCCGCCTCGTGTAGATTATCTTCTGCAAGGGCAGAAGCAGAGCCGGGGACGGGCCCATTGGCCACAGGCCGAACTGTCACGCCAGCTTGCGCCATGGTGGTCGAGGGGAGTGAAGGGACTGATTAGCAGGACAATTGGCCGCACAACACTCCTGCGACCGCGCAGGGTGAAGAAAATCAGCAGTTGACAGCGTGCCCTTGCCCGGTCAAGCGACCGTGGGAGGCGGAAAACAGATGATGAAGTGGATGGGCAATTCGCGTCGGCTTGAGAGGCTCTCACTTCGGGGATGATGAGATGAAGGGAAGTACCGATCGCTTTTCCAAAGGAACCGACCGCTAGGTAGCGAGGAACGCGACACAGCACGCGGCGCCGGGTAGTTCTGCGGACTCAGCCAGCTGGCAAACTAGCAGGGGGCGCATGCCGGGCCATGTACATTCCGTATAAGCACATGAGAGTTGCCTTAAGGCCGACGCCACGATCGTCTAGGCGTTTACATCCGAGCTCCCTGTCTTTTACTAGGTGCTCCATGGAGATTCAAAGTGTCCTTGAACTGTGAAACTTAGGTACTTAAGCAGCTGGAGGTTTCTAGGTTGCGTGGAAGGGCATTACCTACCATCATCCATCCAGTGTGCATAGCTTACTTGCGGTAGATACTACAGTGAGCGCCCAGTAACCGCCAGCCACGCAGCCACTTAGCCACTCAACCACTCAGCCACTCTTGTGAGAACCTGCCTCGCCTGCTAATAGCTAGAGGCCAAGTCGCCCTCGCAAGGAGCATTCCAACCAGCTTCCGAGGTTACCCACCTACCCATCCACACCCTTGGTCGGTGTCTACCTAGACGTTCCATTGCGCGAGTCCATGCTTCAAGTGAAAGAGTGAAATAGGCATACAAAAGGGGGCGGGCGGCAGGTAATCCATGTACCAACATACCTGCCGATATGCATCCACCTTCCCCGTACTTACTGGCCTCCCACTTCGCCGTATGACTCGACAACGCACACGCACCTCTTCCCCAGCATCAACACGCAGATCCGACGAGGTGGAACGGGTCAGTCAATGACAAGCAGGAGCGATCCAGTCGGGATAGGTGGAAGGAGTCCTCACACTGCTGTCTCGCCGAGTGACTCGTGCGATATTTTAGATCGGGCATAAATACCCACAAGGCTGCGTCCGGGCCGGTAGCCTTGATGAATACCTACAGCACTTGGCCAGCACCTACCCGGAACCTTCGCCGGTTGTACAGGCTATACCATCCGTCGGCCCGCGCCCAGTCATTTGCATGCCGCAGCAGCAGCCAGAGGACCCGAGACTTTTCGGTTTCCCTTCCCGCAGTTTCTTCACGTCGCCCGCTATCCATTCAGCAGCGAGCCGGACACCTCAATTCCGCCCTTTCATTGAAGCGATTCGAAATGGGGTCGCAAGCAGGCGAGCCGCCAGCGGCCGGGGACAGCCGCGTTGTCTTCTTCTTGTAGGTTGCTGTCGACGTTACCGGCTGGCTCCTCGCGTGGTCGGGCCTTTAACTGACTTTACGTCCGGTTCAAGCGACATAGACAACTGTCTGTACCCGAAGAGTGAGTCCTGCGGGCGGCAGCCACCCCTCCACCCAGCCAACCGCAGAAACAGCCTAACTTGGGCCCAGGTGCAAAGGTCCATGACCTCATGGCCGAGCTGATTGACAACTACTTCGCCAAGCATCTTGGGGTTTCCGAAGAAGAGGCCATCCGGCTGCACAAAGAATATTACCAAAACTATGGTCTCGCCATCGAGGGCCTGGTGCGCCACCACCAGATTGACCCGCTCGAGTACAACGCCAAAGTAGATGACGCGCTACCTCTCGAGGGCATCATCAAGCCCAACCCGCAACTGCGCAAGCTGCTCGAGGACATAGACAAGAGCAAGGTCAAGATGTGGCTCTTCACCAATGCCTACATTAACCATGCCAAGAGGGTGGTGCGACTGCTGGAGATTGGGGATCTTTTTGAGGGTCTCACCTACTGCGACTACGCAGCCCAACCCATCCTCTGCAAGCCCCATGTCGACATGTTCGCCAAGGCCATGAGGGAAGCCGGCGTCGAGAGGCCCGAGGACTGCTACTTTGTTGGTAAGTGAAGATGAACGTGTTTCCCAGGCTGGCGGCCACTCATCCCTTCGATAGACGACTCGTATCAGAACTGCCGCGGTGCGCAAAAGATTGGCTGGACAGCGGCACACTTGGTCGAGGTTGGAGTGAAGGTGCCGCGAACGCCCGCATCGCAATTCCAAATCCAGCACCTGGAAGAACTGCGAACCTGCTTCCCCCATCTCTTCAAGTCGGGCTGATGGGGCACGGTCGCTGACGATGCTGGGTATCGGCGCGTTTGGGCGTCTTTAAGGCACCGCAGTGCGGCGCGCATGCGCGACACATCTTCCGGTTCGTTTTGTTCAAATCTTTCTGCAGATGGGCGATAGACGTTGGAGTAGAATAAAACCGTCGGTACATACAATGTCCATCCTGCAGTCGTCTTGCTCTCTGGTGTAGTGGCTTGAAAGCCTTGGGCTCACGGGCGGCGGATGCTCCGTACGACCTCGTCGAGCCGGGCCATGATGTCCTGCTTCTCCTTGATGGCTTCCTGGCGCTGGGCCTCGGCTACCTTTAGCTCCTCTTCCAGTTCTTTGATGTTGCGCTCCTGGTCGTGCTCGCTATTTTCCAGACCGGGAAGTATCGAGATTAGGTATTCGATTTGCTGCTCTTTGGTGATAAGGTCCTGCGCCAGCTCGACCTGGGCGGCCTTAAAGACCTCGGGTGGGTGGGGGTCAACTGCACGAGGGGTCAGTATATCGCGGACACGGTAAGACGCGCTGGTGGTATGCGGCGCACTAGCCCTCTGATTGCTCCGGTTCCTTGTTCAATTCTCGGATCTGGTCGTTGGGGCCGAGGGTCTCGAGGTTGTGGTGCAGGTTGACGTAGTGAACCGAGGCGACGAATTGTTGCGCCAACTGCCGTCGCAAGTTGTCAGTACGGACGCGCGCATGCGCAGGCGGAAACCAGGGAGACGGAGAAAAACGCACCTCGTCGACGGCATCTTGTAATTGCGTCAGCCGGTCACTCATCTTGCCGGATGCTTCTCTGTTGCCAGAAAAGAACGGGGCGTGAAGGCGACGACTTCGGCGGCGGGCGAGCTGGGAGAGCAGCTGAATGCGGATGCGGCTCCCGGGGAGGGACGCTAAAGAGGGCGTTTGAACAACAATTGGCAAGATTCAAGACGGATTCAAATGGATCCAGGTAGTGGATTTCCACTGTTACCAGCCCGGTAAGTAGTGGAATCCCAGAGCAGAAGGTACGTACCGTCAGCGCAGCTACAGTACCAACCTGCCAAGTGGTGCTGGTGCGCTGGGATAAGGTAAGATGTATTTGTTACGGGGGTGCATTTTGCGCGGGTCGAGCGGGCCGCTAATGAAGAAGGGGAACCTTGGCTCCGGCCGACTACCCGTCTTCACGAGGTCCCGCCCGCCATGAAGAATCGAGTCGTCTCATCCGGAGGTTCATAGCGTCGACTCGGCCATTAACCGCCGAAGCTCGGCAGCCTTCGTCAACGGCATCTCCCCTCACCTCCGTTGCCCCCCGCGGCCATGTACCGTGTCTCTCTACCGCGGTGGCTTCAGCGTCACCCTGCGGCCGGGCCAGCAGCCCGTCTTCGGCTCAGCAATAAAGGACCCCGATGCCACGCCCCCGGGATAGGCCGTTTCCGCGCTTCGTCTAACGATGCTGCCCTGGCGACAAAAGCGGACAGCGTCGAGCACACAGACGCCGCCCCCACCGCTGACCATCACGACTCTGCTGCGTCCGGCGACGTCAGGACGGTGCCACCCGTCGAGATCCTCCAGGACACAGGCGCTGCCGCCTCGGTGGGTGGTCACCACGACCTTGCTACGTACGCGGCCTACGCCGTGCGTACGGGCCTCGACACCTCGTCCAAAACCTACGTGGGGACTCACTACGAGTACACTGTAGCGTCGGTACTCAAGGGTTACGGCTTTGACATGAAGCGTATCGGCGGCCGAAACGACTTTGGCATCGACCTGCTGGGTACCTGGTCCGTCCCTTCTTCGCCTACGGCCCTACGTGTTATTCTGCAGTGCAAAGTAGCCGCGACCAAGACTGAAATCGGACCGCGTCTCGTCCGGGAATTAGAGGGGGCCTTTGTCGGGGCCCCTCCCGGCTGGCGCGGTCCCGGCGTCATGGGCCTGCTGGTCGCGCAGAAGCCGGCCACCAAGGGCATCCGCGATTCGCTTTCCCGTAGCCGCTGGCCCATGGGTTTCATCTCGTGCCTGCCGGACGGCCGGTTGCAGCAGATGTTGTGGAATCGCCAGGCCGAGGAAAACGGGCTCGCCGGCATGGGCGTCGGCGTACGGTTTGCGCAAGAAGATGACCCCCAGCAGCAGTCTCTCATCCTCACCCACCAGGGAAGGCCATACAAGTTTACCGAGAAATGACGCTCCCGTCCATGCTGGTCAGAACGGTGACCGACGCTTGAGGCAGATGATGGGTATAACCAAGCCCAAGGGCGTCGCCGACGTGCGCATAATTGCTTGAACGAAGGATTACTTAGCGATCGGTCTCTTCGCCTGGTGGGCTCTTAAGAGACTTGGCGCGCACCAGAACTATTCAAAGCGATGAAGGGCCATCAAAACCACGTGGTGGCGTGGCGTCGTGCTCTTAGCCTGTACGCATGAGATGGGCACAGCAGGAACGGGGCAAACCCGAGACTGAGGGCCGCCGTGAAGCTTTCGCCTCGTTTGAGCACAACTGAGCGGCGTCGTTTGACCCGCGGCAGTACTGGTGGGTACGGACTATGTTGTCCGTACATCAGTCGGCTTTGATGACAATACGGCGTTGCTTGCATAGATGGCGTAGTGTCAGGACCGGGAAGCCCCCAAAATTGAATCGCACAGGTTCGCCAGTGTTATCCTTTGCATCTATGCCCAAGCCAACAAGGCACGAGACTAATCAGTGACAGATGAATGTGTGTCCCAAGGCGAGGAAAAATGGCAGGGTCGGAACCCGGGTAGTCTAGCAAAAAGCAGGCCTGTTCCACTCAGAACAAATGATCTTCCAGTACGTCGTCAGCTTGGGTCTCTCGTTGGAATAATATACAGTTCGTGGGCCAAACGTACTACCCTTAAGTACAAGGTACTTGATTTAAATCTTTGGCCTGTACCAGATTTCCAGGCCGTCGTCATACCGAGACTCGCCGGCCTCGTGACCGGGTTCTGATAAATCACGAATCAACCAACCCGTGCTGCCACACCAGGCTATCGCGATTCCTCGTCGTACAGATTCCAAGCCCAAAGCCGCCAATGCAAACTCCCGAAGCCCCATGCCTACCGGCCCGTTCCAAGTGCAAGAGTATACTTGAGGATGACCTCGCTCAGCCGGGGGGTGTCCGAGAGGGAGTGGATTATCAGAATGAAAAAAAAAAAAGCAATGAGCAGGAAACCGGGGCGACGTCGGTCCGTCGCGTGGTCTTGGCCAGGCACTCACTTCAGTCGTCCCAGATGGCCGCCTTGGCCTTCTCGGCCTCCTCGGCGCGGCGTCGCTCGGCCGCCTTCTCCTCGTCGCGGCGCTTCCGCTCCTTCTCGCGGAGGGCGCGGTCGTAGGCGCGCTGCTCCTCGGTGGCGCGCGGCGCCTTGACCCCCAGCGCGCTGGCGATCATGCGCCGCGCCACGGCGTCCGTCTTCTCGGGGCGCCGCTCCGGCTGCGACGCCGCGGCGGCAACTCCGGGGGCCGCCGGGGACCAGGTCGGCATGCCCGGCCCGCCCTCGCCGTACGACGGGGTGCTGGGCGTCGGCGGCGGCGCCATCACGCCCGGCCGGCCGGGCCCCGCGGCCGCCGGCGCGTCCATCTCCGTCTCGGGCTCCGAGTCTTCTTCGTCTTCCCACGAGTCGGCGACGACGGCCGCCTTCTTGGCGGGTTTGGGCGCACCCTGCGCGAGCGAGGGCTTCGATGTGGCGGTCGTGACAGGACCGTTAGGCTTCGTCGCCATGTTGGGTGGTCGGCTGTCGCCGGAAACCGGGCACCGCGCGGATTCTGGTGGTGCTTTCAAAGACTCCTGGTGTGTGCAGTCTCCAACGCTTGTTTTCGTGCCCTTCGGCGGTGGTCTACCAAGCTGGCTGAGCACGGCGAATCGTTCCAAGCGACGGGCTGGTTGCTCGGGGTCGAAAGGTATGGGTGAAAGAGGTATGCCGGAAGGTCGGTGGTCGGTACGCAGAGAACGCAGCGGTTTACAGACGCCTCGACCCGTGGGGGCTTAAGGCCTAGCGGGGTACAATTGGGGCGGGACAAAGAGGGAATTGAAATGGTAGAAGAAGGTAAGGAGGTGGAGGTCTGGTGACAATAGCACTAGGTGGTGGCATGTTCCTTAGTTACTAGTTGACAGCCAGTGGGAACATGACGGTTGAATTCAACCTACCTATCCAGGATGTCTTGGGGTCGATCCATTTTGATGGCGATGGCCACTCTTGGACCCCGCCACAGACACCGAAGCCCCTCCATTGCTGGAGTAGCACGTAAACTTGGGGACTAGGCGCCGCTAAACTCCAAGCCATACACGTGGTACACCTATGTAGGTATGTTCTTCATAACCAGGCACCCCATGGGTTCCATGGACTGCCACGGAGGGCCGGACTTCCTTGTTTACTTTTGTTCCAGATGGTGTGGATAAGAAGCACTGTACATACTCCGTTTGTCCCCGCTACTCAATGCCTTCCGCGCGGCTGCGTGTACGAGTATGGGAAGCAGTCTCATCCCCAACCGGAGCAAGTACTCTGTTCTAGCCTGAAGCAAGCACGTCCTTGCCTCGCGTACCCCGACATATGTTAGTCCGGAATACTTTCACCATCTGAAAACAGCTCAGCAATTTGCAACATGCACCAAATCATAACACGCCCTTGGTGTCGGGACGCCATAGACTATTCTGTAGGGCAGTATCCACGGTTACTCTTCCAGGTGTATACCCATCCGTATATCTTCATAGGTCACTATCACTGGCAAGCATCCAACCCGCCCTCTCTGTCATCTGCGCCGACAGCTGGCTACCATCTCACATGCGCCCACCGATGTCAAGGGTACCCCCTCCTCCTATCCCTCCTTTGGTTGGTGCTTGGAGGAAGGGGCGGTTGTCTTAGACAGTAGTTTCTTCCTTGTCTGGACAGCTGTCGCGGGCTGTTCGAGGCTAAACGAAGCTTGGTTTCCGCGTAGCGACCCATCATGGATCGCCTCGTCTGCCCAGGAAGGGTGGGATGGTAATCCCTCCCGCGCTTCACAAATTCTTCTTTTTACGCTCCTTTACCCGAGCGGCGGCTTGTTGCCGAATAGCACGAGACGCCTAGGCTCCGAATAACTTCATGCGAGTCGGTTGTATGTTAACAGCCGCCAACCGGAATCCGTCGCTTGTGCGGGCTGTCGAAAACGAAATGTAGGTAACATGTAGGTATATGCATGCCGTCGCCATATACCGAAACGTGGGACCAAGCTTGGTACCGGCGGACCGAGACCACCTTGTCGGCTCCAAGTCAAGAGGTATTCGTAGGTTTCAGATATGGCTCGTGAGGCGGTAAATGTGCAGATCTTCACCCCTCCCCCCCTTGGACCAACATGGAGGCTACCCTCTACCCGGCACCGATGGGAAACGATCGGGTACAGCCACTCAATACTGCTCTTTTCAACATGAGCTGCATTATACAACCTCACACAAAGCCATTCCCCATCTCAATATGTCCCGAGGAAAGAAAACTGCAGTAGATGGGATGTCCGCAGTTATTTCCGTCATAGACGACGTGCGTGGTACTGGGTGACGCCGTCAATAAGCCCCTGGAAGTATCTAGTAGTCAACCACTTCTCTGCATGAAGTCCTGCTTATTTTGTCTATCTGTCTGGAGTCGTTTTCGAGCACAATCTGCCTGCCCGTCGCCAGCTCGGTTGCAGTACGAACTTACACACCCTCGGCGAGCAGATCGACCCCGACGCCACGCAAGGCATCAACCGCCCATTCGGGGTACGACGCCCTGTCTGGGTACAAGTTGGCGAAGAAGCGTCGTAGAAACTCGGGATACTCGTCGGCCACGATGGCAGCCCGGATCTCACTCATGAGGTGCAGTTGATACCACACGTTATGGAGAGAAAGGAGGTGAGCCGAGACGGTTTCCTTGGCTGTGTTGTGGTGCACGAAGGCCCTGGTAACCCCGATACCGCCATCGCCTTTTTTGCAGCACACACAGCCGCAGCCATTCTCGATGGGACCAAAGTCGGTCGCAAACTTTGAGTTCTTGAGGTTGAGCACGCCATACTTGGTGATGGCATTGCCAAACCTTGCCGTTCTCGTCGGCCACACGCAGTCGAACATGTCGGCGCCCAGGGCCACACTCACGACGAGGTCTTCTGGGTAGCCGATGCCCATGACATAACGCGGCTTCAGCTCGGGCAGGAGCTCGGTACACGTTGCCACGACACGGCAGTAGTCGGCTTTCGCCTCACCGCCGCTCAGGCCGCCAATGGCGATGCCGGGTGTGTCCCGTGCAACCATCTCACGGCAGCAGTCCCTGCGCATCTCGGGGTCGAGGCCGCCCTGGATGATGCAGAACAGGTTCTGGGTCGAGGGGCTCTTGTGGGCGGCTATGCAGCGGTCCAGCCAGCGCACACTGCGCTCCATGGCCTCGCGCATACGGGCCTTGTCAGGCGAGGTCGTGACCAGCACGTCGTCCAGCTGCATCATAATATCGCTGCCGATGGTGTTTTGCAGCGAGATGGAATGTTCCGGGGTCAAGAGCATGGGTGTTCCATCGTGCGGGCTCAGGAAGCGAACGCCTTCCTCGGTGATGTTTGCCAGTTTCAGCAGACTCACCATCTGAAAGCTGCCGCCGCCAAGTTAGCCAACGAGAGCAGGCCCAGGAGGTAGGTACACATTGGATGCGCCGGGTCAAACCGTACCCGCCACTGTCAGTCAGGATATTATGGTTCCATCCCTGGAGCTTGTGTGCGCCGCCGATGGCGGCGAGGACCTCCTGACCGGGCTTCAGGCCCAGGTGGTACGTGTTGTTCAAGCACAAACGACAACCCGTCTCTTGGAGTTGCTCGGGCGTTAGGCCTTTGAGGGAAGCCTGCGTGGCCACGGGCATGAACATGGGCAGCTGCACGGGGCCGTGAGGCAGCGTCATGACCGAGGCGCGCGCGCGGGTGGTCTAAGCCAAGGTGCATCAATCAGCCCTGAGCGAGGAGGAATGGGTGGCATGGATTCTCTTCCGACATACACTGCAGCGAGCATACAGATCAAAGGTGAGTGCAGCCGAAGACTGTGACCCAATGGCGGCCATGGCTTAACAGGGCGCGCCTCCCAAGCGGGACGACGGGACCTCCCAGGCAGAGAAAGAAAGAGTGCGTGGGATGGAGACACGCGCGTGAGCTGATGGACAGGTTTTCCCAGGGGGGTGTGGGTGGAACCTCTTGTACCGGGCAGAACCTCGAATGCCGGCGGCCGGCACTGGGGTAGCGGGCGGCAGGTAAGAGTGATAGCCCGCAAGCTGTACGGAGTAGCGGAGGCGTGTCCGGGGGGCAAAGGTTGGATTGGGGGCGGCGATAGGACCGGCAGCGTCGGAGGTGGTGGCAGGCCTGGCAACCTGGATGGATGCGGACGGGGCTGGGGCGTGACATTTTGGATCGTCGGCGACAACCTTCTTTTTTGCGCTGCAGCAGTCCCGCGTGTCCCGCGTGTCCCGCCTGCTTGGCCGCCTGGCGTGCATCCAACAAGCAACTTTGGGTAGCCCGTCAGCCAGCCCAAGGTCCTGTTTGCCTGTATCCAGGTCTGCTTCGCGCGTTTGGCTGCTCTCGGTAAGACAGCAGGTGCAATCTCTTTCACATGGACGCACTGACGGGGCTACGTGTGGCTAATAATAAACAGGGCTGCGCTTGTTGTCGTAAATTGTAGGGAGCTGATCGTGTTCGCTCATGCCGTCCTCGCCGAGTCGGTTGGCAGTGTTGGCGCCATTAATGCGCCCGCACGGTAGCACCCCAGTAGGCACTTAAGAGGTAGGTAGGTATCTTCGTGTAGGCACTGTGTTGTAAGTGTGGATAGGTCTACTGGCAGGGGTCGACCATTTCTTCGTCCGTGTTTTGTCCCGTCTTCCAGAACATTGCCGTTCCAGGCGGGTGGTACCGCAACCGTCAGGGATAAAAACGGGAACCTCTGCGGAATGGAGACACACGAGCCTCCCGAAGGGGGGGGGAATGAGAGCCCAAAGGAGCCCAAGCCCTGTAAGAGAAGACCAGCATCGCCAAAAGCCGGGTAGATTAGTGGGGAACCAGGTGGGAAGTGGCATGATCTGTCTTCGGGTGCCCGCCGATCGGGACCGTCTGGCTCGTCGTTGACCTGCCCAATAACGTGTCAATCGGTGCTGAGTTCCGTTTCGAGCCACCCGAGCGACTCGGCCTCGTCGGCCAGGGCGGTCGCGCCCCCAGGTCTACCACCCGCACTGCAGCAGAATCATACGATGTGTGCTGCAGGCTGGGCCCCACAGCGGCTAAGCAGCCTGGTCGAATCGAGAGTCCAGCCTTTCATCAAACATCGTCAACTCGTCCCTCGCCCGCTCCTGCCCAGACCGATGCCCGGGAGGTCAAGCTTGGGAGGCCGCTCGCCTCCCGGCTGTGCCCGGTGATAGTCGTCGTCGTCGTCGTCGTCGTCGTCGTCGTCGTCGCCCTCGCCGCCGACCACAGCCCCAAGACCGACAAGCGAAACATTGGAACCTGGTCAGACAGAAGCCCCCTTTCTGTCTTGCCCGCTTACACGTCAGGACGAGCGTCCAGGACGTCGTCGGGTCCAACGCCAGGCGGCCGAGCAGCAAGTGTCCGGTGCACCGATTCGTATAAGTGCCCGTGAACCACTAGCTCAGACGGCGCGACCGTTTCGTCCTTGGGCCAGGTTGCGGGTCCGCCAGCGGCCACGGGCGGGTGCAAGCGCGCATCCATCGTCAGCCAAGGGCCCACGGATGGATGGACGAAGATCCCTCTCCGAGTCCTCCCAGCTCTTCATTCCACGTGCCCCGTCGCCCATGCGACATGCATTGCCGTCAAGGCCCAGCCCCGGCTGCTCACCAGGCGGAGAATATTTCCTTCTGGCCAGCGCACCCCGGCCGAGGGGCAAGGTTCATCCCTACTGAAGACTATAAGGTGGTCTGACATGCACTTGGACCCTTACCGCGCTGCCTCTCCTGCCCGATCTCGACACCTGCTCGCGTGCTCGTGTCGTGTACGTACACAAGCAGGCAGTATATGAACTAATTCGCGGCCCGGCCTCGGCATACAAACATCTTTTGGTCCTTGATCATCGTTGCTCAGCGTCAAGTTCCTCCCTCCACCGTCAGCGTCCAGCCAACCAACCCACTTATACATCAGAAATCGCCACTTCTCTCTCCTAACGACGACCGCCCGGCCCGCCCCCCCTCGACACCAGCCCACTATGTCGGCTCCTTCGTTCACTCTGTTTGCCTCGCTGCCGGCCGAGATCAGATTGCAAATCTGGCGGGAAAGTTGCCATGCGAGAGTCGTCGAGGTCCACTATGACGCGGACAAGGACCGCTGCCATACACCAACCGAGGCACCCGCCATCCTTCACGTCTGCCAGGAGTCGAGATATGAGACTATGCGCGTGTACAAGAAGCTCTTTGGCACCCGCACCCAAGAAGCCCACATTTACTTCCACCCGGCCCTCGACACCTTGTACATCCCGCGCCCCGAGCTGATGGGCTACGATACGGCCTCGCGCGACTTCACCGACCTGGTCACCGGCGCAAGTCACGTACGCAACCTGGCCCTCGACCACGTCAACCCGGCCGTGCGGCGGCCCTGGGAAACCTACAACAAATACATCTTGATGCAGAGCTTCGCCCAAGTCACCGAAGTCTACATGATCCTCAACTCCAACCCGGCCCCCGAGCCCGAAGGCATTCAGCACGGCTTCCTCAAGCTGGCCGAGCCCATCGGCGACCCGACCTCTATCAGCCGCCTCCTGGCCGACCTCAAGGAGTCCTTCACCTACGAGGCCGGCGCCACCTTTGAGGACGCCAAGTCGGACTTCCAGGCCGAGCACCACCACCACCCTACCGCACCGCCCCTGGTGCTCAAGTCCAAGATCAACACCGATTACCTGAGGCTTCTCTGATCGACCTTTTTTTTATTTTACCCATGGCCGGCGCTGAACCGCCCTCGCTTCCGTTTCGGGACAGCTTCCCCTGCGCTTCAAGAGATACCCCAGTTGTTTAATGTTTTGTAATGCCAATTAATAATGTTGCTCGACTCACGTGACTCTCCTTCTCGTAGTCTTCTATTCTTGCAGGAGCCTCTTGCAGGAATCCGGTCGTCTTTCTCTGCTGCCCTGTTTCTTTTCTCCTCAAACATCAGCCCGGTGCCCAGTCGGGTAAAATACATTGTTGAATGGGTAGGTTCGCGGTCAGAGTTGTACGCACTACAGAAGGGGAGACAAAACCTGGTATTGGTTTGCTTCGTGACTTCCGTGCACTGTATTCACCCGCCAACAATTTTGGCGGCGTTTACATGCTGCAATGCGCTCATGTCACACGGCGTGTAAGCCACGGAAATACAACGCCAGTCAATTTGGCCGGGCCAAGCGCCTGCAATCCGCGCCTGCGTGGCCGAGGACGAGTTTCAATAGAGGCTTCTATGGTTCGACCAGCTGCCCTCGGGCGTTTACTTGCACTTGGCCTCCTTGGCGAGAAGAGCCGCCGCTTCGGCGCCACTCGTGGCTTCTGGTACTGACTGGGCAGGCCCTCGGAGATGCATGGCGCTCACTGGGATGGAATTCCAAGCCCTGTGTGGCCAGCTTAAAGCGCATATACAACGGGCCGAGCCACCGGCTGCTCGGAATCGTGGCTGCTTGCCCCTTGTATGTATGAGACACCACGCGGCGTGAAAGAGGAGTGGTATTGCGCCAAAGGGGGTCGCCCCTGGCCTATGCCTCGAGGGGCCCGACCTTCACTGTTTCTCGCCGTCTCCTGGCCTCGGCCTTGGCAGCTTGGGAGGCTTCCTTGCGAAGCCTTTTGCGCCGATCCGCGTCCATGGCTGTGAAGCGCCCCCGAGCCCCGTGCTTGATCTTTGTGATCATGTCGCCAGCTTTGCCCATCGTGATGTGCTCCGGTGACAGTTTGTCGTCCTCTGGCCTCAGCTTATTGAGAAATTGGAGTTGACTCTCGGTGGCCGGGCGATTGCGCCAACCAGCGTTCTTATCTATCAGAGGGAAGACATATTTTTCGGCTGCGTAGCTGTCGGCTCCGTGCACTGCGTCGGCCAATGTTCCGGCCTGCAACAAGCGACGCGGCGGGGCATAGGGAGACTTTTTGGATTGGACGCCAGGCGGAAGCGGCCGGACTTCCCACGCGGCGAATTTCTCTCCATCGGCTTTCTCATCTCGCTCTATTCGGATAAAGCCACCACCCCTGGCGGAGAGGATGTATTTCTCCGGGGCAACCTGTACCCAAGCTAGCCGGCTGAGAGCCCGGATATGCTTCTCACCCGAGGTATCTGCAATCAGGTCGAAGACTGAATCGTACTCGGTAAAGGTGATACGAGCTGGCCTGGAGACCCCGGTCTCGGGCGTTGCTTGTTTTGATCCGAACACATGTTCGGACCTCTGTTCCTCGGCCTCTTTCCGCTCTTGGAGGTCCTGTCGGAGTTGGCGCATGTCGCCTATCGTGGACCCCTCGACCAGTTCGTGGGGGTCCAGGCCGAACAAAGTCGGGGTGGTCACTATGCCCGTGGCCAGGCTGGACACCATGTCGATGATGTGGCAGTCCTTCTTCCCGGGGAACAGTCGCATGCCACGCCCGATCATCTGCACGAGGAGATTCCGCGACCTCGTCGGTCGGGCCAGGACGACGCAGTCGATGTTGGGAATGTCGGTCCCTTCGGTGAAAACGCCACAGTTCACCAGGACCGGGAAGTCGCCGCGCTTGAAGGCGTCTAGGCGCTCGCTTCTTTCGACATTGGGGGTATCTCCCGTGACAAACCTAGCGTCCAGGCCGTATTCGCGGAACTTTTGGGTCAAGCCGGCCACGTGTTCCAAGTCGGCACAGAAGACCAAGGTCGACTTTCTCCCGCTGGCCTTGGCTAGCCAGCTCCGAACTGTGATTTCGTTGATCTCGGCCGTGTTGACAGCACGAGACAGCTCGCCCAGTTGAAAGTCCCCATTGGCAGCGCTACGGACCTTGGACAAGTCGGCCTTGGACTCGACCGTGGTGAATATGACGTCCGAAAGCCACTTCTCTCCTATCATGTCGACATAGTCCTTGTGATAGACAATCTCGTCG
The DNA here is from genome assembly GCA_018287875.1 of Nigrospora sphaerica. NCBI lineage: Eukaryota > Fungi > Ascomycota > Sordariomycetes > Amphisphaeriales > Apiosporaceae > Nigrospora > Nigrospora sphaerica. The sequence continues at coordinate 6,698,465 of JAGVVL010000002.1, forward strand.
ATGGCGGTGCCCAAACGGAGCCCGTCAAAGCGGGAAAAGGTAGCGGAAACACCTACTAGGATAGGTGACTCGGCTCTTTTCTGATCCAGACGGAAGTGCTCCAGAGTCCGGAGGTAGCCAGGGGACACGATGTGATGGGCTTCGTCGACGAGAACCAGCTTGAACTGCCGCGGGTCGAACTTGTGGATCCTATCGCCCGAGACGATGCTCTGGATACTGGCAACCGTGATGTCCGCCATGCCGGTAGCATGAAGCTTGCCCATCTCGATGTCGACGGTCTTGTGCGGGTAGGCCACGCTGCAGTGCCGAGCGGCCTGCTCCACCAGCTCGCGTCTGTGAGCCAGAATCAGAGTCTTGGTACGGTGTTTGGAACCTGGCTCGATCCGGTCGAGCAACTGGGTGAAGACGACGGTTTTCCCGGCGCCCGTGGCCAGAGAGATACCGACCCGCTTCTGCCCCTGCTCAATGGACGAGAGGACGGACTGAATACATTCCTCCTGGTAATTACGGAGTTGCACGGGCTGGTGAGAGTCGGGCGCTATAGACGCTGCCACGGCCCGCGTGCTGGATGCGAACCGGACTGGCGCGGCCCTCGGCACCAACGGCCTACCGCCGGGGCGAGCCAACAGCACCAACGTTCGCCATGATGCGTACAGCCGTTGCATGCGTTGCATGGCACACCCCGCCACCTGGCGCCGTGCTCAGGGAAGGCGAGGGACGATAGCTGTGCTTCGAACGACGGGGGTTTCCGAGAGGCAGCCAGGACGTGCTGCTCCGTAGTCACTGAAGGTTTGATGATTAGGCTTGGGGGGGGGGGTCCTGGACATATGTTGAAAAGCGCAAAGCTCCATCTCGTGGCCTCCGGATTGGGGATGACTGCACGGGCGCACCGTGTTTATATCTTCTCGTAGTACTGTGGGTTGAGCCTAAAGAACCTCGGACCTTCGCCTGCAAGTACCTAGGCATCCAATGGCTTTCGCAATACTACTATCGGCCCCTAAGAGGGAAACTATGGGAGGGCTTTCATTTTGCAGAACATTCCTTTGTAGGCAATCAAGGCGGCTAAGTGCCAACATTTTGCCTAGAAGTTACCTGAGTAATCGAGGCACCACAGCACACTTACCATACAGTACGCTGTGAACTGTGCACAGTACTTAGCGTGATTGTGGAGCCGTCAAGTTTATAAGGTTACCAAATGCTGGTCCGCCATACGCACTTTGCGGTCTTTCATACCTGGAGACATACATGCCATGGGGATGCCTTGTCTTTAGCGGTGCTCTTTTTTCTCCATGGCTTATGACTGGTACATCGGTATGCAGAGCAACTAGCCCATCGCTAAGCCTTTTGCTCCAATTGGTACTTCAGAAAGAGCACGGCACCTGCTCATCCGAAAACTCGCGAATATCCACGCCAGGTGCAAATCCCATCGACGGCTCAGGCTGGGCCCGGGATTTCACCCCTGTTCCTCCGCCAACTTCGGGGACTCTCCATACGGACCCCACCTTTCCCGGAGCCGCAGCTCGGCAGCAGCCAAGTTTAATATTTGTGACTCGACCCTGCCGTTTCCTTGACCGGCTCTGATCGCCTTCCGAACAACACACTCCACCATCCAAACTATCACCGGAAAGCTACGGCGTGCCTCCTGTTTGGGATTGTTGACCGGAAATCTCTGACTACGAGGACGCCGAGGCGAGCTGTCCGGCCGTACCGTGGCGTTGGGAGAAGAATAAGAAGGGGGGATGGAGTCGCACACTGTCTCCTCATGGGGCGGGAGGGAGGATAGAGCATTCCCAAACCACGGGGAGGATTCCCAGGCGGACGCAGGCAAACGGCCGGAATTCAAGCACGACGACTCTGACCGAAAGAGGGGCTTATCATCCGGCCCGCCCTCCGTGTATGGCCATCGCAAAAGGCGCGCGTCTCTGGCCCCCAGCTTGGGCGCGCCCCTGAAGCGCCAGCGCCGCACTTTCAACCCAGACTACGTGGCCCTGTTGAACAAGGACATCACCGACGCCGCGACCGGCATAGTGGCTGACGACATCACCCCGGCCCTGCCGGAGCTTTCCCAGGTTGGCGCCGTGCGATGGAGCCGGGTCGAAAAGGAGTCGCTCTACTCAGCGCTCGGCCGGCTGGGGCGCGACGATCTCCCGGGCATTGCGGCGCGCGTGGGCACCAAAAGCCCGCTGGAGGTGCGTCAGTTCCTTGTCCTGCTGGACACGCACGAGCGCGCCCACATGAAGGAGGGCGACCTTTGGCGCAAGATTCTGCGACCTGTCGACATACCCGCCGCCGCCGAAATCACCCAGGACTGCTGCGCCGCGCTGGACGAGGCCGCCGACGACCTTGCCCTGCGTCAGGAGGCTCACGAAATCGCCGTCGAGAAGAAGCGTTGGGGTCAAGCGCAGTGGTGTATTACGGAAATGTCACCTCTCCTCGACCCAGACGAGGCCGATAAGGCCGAGGCTGAGGTCGAGCAGCAGCCGCCACCGCCGCCATTTGCCCGGCTCTTCGTGCTGCGCAACTGGTTGCGGCTGAGCCCAAGAATATTCATGAACTCGACCATCCCTGAGTATAACTGGCGTTTCGTGTCCGAGGAGCCGCCCGCCATCAGAGCTACGGCCCTTTCGGATCTACACACGTTGGCTATCAGTATCACCAAGCGGCTGGTCCTGACAACGCTTTTCATGAGCGAGTCGCGGATCAAGGCCGGAAAGCAGCACCTTCGAGGGGTCAAACAGCTTGTGAAACCGAAGGACGTCCGAGCGGCCGTTGAGTCATTAGGTCTCAAGGGCGATAGCCGTGAATTCTGGGCGCGGGCTGCGCGGCGGTTACGCCTTGATGTATACCAGGACGGCGGACCGACCGACGATGGCCCCGATCAGTCGGGCAAGGAGACAAGCGATAACGAAATGGGGGAAGGAAAAGAGCAAGAAGAAGAGGAGGACGAGGGAGAGGAGGAAGAGGCGGCAAAGTCCGAGGGAAGTCTTGGCGGCAGCGACAGCGAGGGCGAGGAGAGCATGCTGTCCTACGAAGAAGTCGAGGCTATTCTTCTCGGCCACAAGGCTCGGGTGCCCGAGACCGACCACCCACAGGAACCCATGGATGAGGACATGGCCTCTAGCGGGGAGGAAGAGGACTACGATACAGCGGACTCGGCAAAACCTGGAGCGCGCATCGAGCCGGGCGAAAAGGCCACGGCCCCGGGCAAACCAGACACGGAGAGCGACGGCGGGATGGACTTGGACCACGGCCCCAGCCCCGGGGCCGAGGGCGCCGAAGACGCCGACGCGGCTGACCTTGGCGTAGACGACGAAGCCGTCCAGGCCGACGTGCGTGAAGCCATGCACTTCGCGGCCGACTGGGGCGGCACAACCCGGTCGCGCCAGACCCTCGTGGGCCGCGTCCGGGCCGAGCACGCCATGGAGGCCGAGGCCGCCGCCGCGGACACACAGACGAGTCACCGGGAGGAGGCGCGGTTGTGGGCCATACTGAAGCGCCCCCAGCCCGGTTCCCTACCGGCGATGAAAAGGGAAGGGGGGGAGCAGCCGCCGAGGACCGGGCCGCCAAAGCGGGCCATAGTCGAGCTGGCCGGCAAGGACTGGAGGGAAGATCTCCAATACGTCGCCGAGTGGGAGGCTTACGAAACCACTTCTGTGTGAGATCGGGTTGTACAAGTTCGTAACGAGTCGAAGGCCAGCAGTGGGAAGTTTCTCTCCCAATCCCTGGCAGCGGCATTCGGACCAAAGCCGACGCTATATGGAAAACATTCTCATTAACACCCTCCCCCCCCAAAGTAGCGTACGGGGCTCTCCAATCTTGATAATACAGTCCATTTTTGTCTTTTCGGAGGATACTGGCACAAGAAGAAAAACCGGGGGAAGTTTCGCGACTGGAAAGCCGACCACTGAACGCCATCTCAAGAGAAACACCCATCCTGTCCGGAAAATGAAGTTGCCCGCACCATCGTCACGCCGTATCCTCCACATGACATGGGCTCGTTGGCACATCAAGCCTCGTAGCTCTTCACTTGTCCGCCGTCGCTTCCTAACGGCTGGACCGACCCTAACGCCGGCGCCGAAGCAAAGCTCAAGCCGTTGCCGTCGGCGCCACCCATGGCCATGCTCACGTCCCCTCCGTTCATGGCCGCCGTTTTCAAACCCTCTTGTGTCTCCCTGACCCGCTTGCGGAAGGCGAGGCGATCGAGGAATAGCTGTTGGCGTCCGCGCTCCAGCTCGCGTCGTTCGGCCTGCAAGATGGCCTCCATTTCGTCAAAGTATTTCAGCTTCAGCTCCATCTTCTGGAGCGTTACGTTGACGGCAGCCGAAAGGAGCCGAGTCATCTCGCGCTCCTCGTGAGACGCGAGGCCTCCGGCTCTGGCCGCCATGGAGGCCAGAGGAATAGACGCAAGCGTGTTGGTCGTGGTCGTGGTCGTGGTTGTCGTGGTCGTGGTCGTCTCTTGTCTGATGTCGACTTCCATCGAGTCACCCTCCTTGTCCTTACCCTTACCGTTTGTCTTACTCGCGTCGCCTCCCTCAATCTTGTTGCGCAAACCAGCGCGTAGCTCTTCTACAGACTGCTGCGCGGCAGCAGCCGTGGACTTGGGGTCAGCCAGACTCGCCAGGAATCCGATGACGGACATGACGGGATTGTCAGCCTGGCTGAAAGGAAGGTGGCCACCGTGCGAACCCAGCATCTGCAGGCCGGTGGGGGCCTGTACGGGGGCTTCGGTTTCGAGATATTTGTCCTCGATGTCGAGCTGCAGGAATTGCAGGACACATTCCTCCCTGGTCCTGGTCCCGACGTGCTCTGCGATCTCGGCCCAGTCATCATCATACTTCTCCAAGCCTTCGAGAAGCCGCAAGAGCTCGGCATCGCTCCAAGGAGCGTCACGATCCAGAACGGCCGAGTACGTCGGGTTCTCCTTTCGGACGAATTGCGTGTTGGTCAAGTTGTTGGGAATACGGCCCTCCATGTAGCAACTTGGGCAGACGTCGTGTGTGCTCTTGGTGGTCGTGTTGGCCTCCGGAAGGTGGAAGTAGACCCTAGTACAGTCGCAACCACAGTTCTGGCAGTTGACCTTGGCGATGGGCGCCTTGGTGAGGTCAGCCGCAGGTGACGCACTCGAGGTCCCATTAGCACCCGGAGTCTCGCCGTTTGTTTTCTCTGTCTTGTTGAGTTTCGCGGCCTTAGCGCTTGCCTCGTAGATGTTTCTGCCGATTTCCAGGTTGCGTTCACCCGCAGCCGTGGGAGCGGCAGCCGCCTTTTGGTCTGTCTCGGCGCTTTTCTTGCCCTCCAAGACAACGGGGTCCGCCGATGGCTGCCACGGCTGAAGACCGCGAGGCGTGTCGCAGATGACCTGGAAATGACCAGTGAAGGGAGGGCCGACTTGCGACGGGCGCTGATCGGCATCGACCTGGTGTTGTCAGTATCCCGCGTCGGCCGCAGCTGGTAGGTAGAAAACCAGTGAGGGCATACCTGGTAGTTGATCAAGCCCCATTGCTCCAGGAAGGCATGGACCCGCATGATGGCGCAAACATCACCGGCCAAGTTCCGCCGGCAGGCCGTCACGGTCAGGTACTCGATGGGGTTCAGTCGGTAAGTGTTGATCATGAAATCCCGGTAGTCCTTGTAGACGTGCGGCGTCTTGCTCCGGTTGCGACTGTTGAAAAACTCGGGGAGGGCTTTTCTCTCGATGTTGTGGATGGTGTTCATGTCGAACCAGGTACTATAGCTCGGCAGAACGATGGAGTGAGTCTGAGAGATGAGGTGTTCCCGCGCGGCATTCTCAATGCTCTCCTTGGACTTGACCTCGCCAGCTCCGCCCTCACCGGCTTGAGTCGCGTCTTCGGCGATCCTCTCCCCGGCCTGCCCATCCTTTGGCGCCTCACCCATCTCCTCGTCTTCCTTGGCTAATGTGGTCTCAGCTGGAGGTCCGTTAGGAGCATCGAGGGGGTTGTCTGAGGTACCAGGGGGGGCAGGCGCAGGAGTAGCGCTGTCTTGCTTGATGTTGGCTTCAGAGGCAGGGCCCTCTGACATTTGGACGTCTGAAGAGGACACGATATGTCAGCGGTGTCGCTTGCGCCAGCGAGGCCTAGCCGTGTTCCCGAAGGGAAACCTACCTTCCGAAGACTCGGGCGCGCCTGACAGGTCAGCCTGCAGCGGCGGTTGGGCGAGGATGGGGTTGCTGCTAGGCGTGGCCGCGTTGGCGGGCGAGCCGTAATTAACCTGTTCGTCTTCCATGCTTGCTGTCTTGCACGCGCGTGGTGCGCCTTTGATGGGTGGGTGGGCTTGAAGGAGCGATGGCGATCAGGCAAGAGTGGCAGCAATCGAATTGGCGGGCACGGAGGCAAACGGCAGGACCAAAACCACGAAGCGCGATAATGGTGCAGCAGCGCGGTATGCCAGGGCCGCTGTTGGGGGGGAAGCTGGAAGGATGCGCGGCAACGGAAACGATGATGCGCGGAAGGTGGGAATCTCGGACGAAGGAGGACGGACTCCAAGTGTGTGTTCAAGCGAGCGCGATGATGGTGCTGCAGCGCGCGCGTCCGAGAAATCAAATCGCTACCTGCAACTTTGCCCAAAAAGCGACGGGACTGGCTGGCCAGCTGGTGCACGGACCATCCACTCCAGCGCCCGCGATAGACACCTCAGTGAGGGAAGGGAGCCGCGTTGTACCTGAATATAGTAAGAAGTACATCCTTGGGAAGAAGCAGGCACGTCCTTCTTTACGGAGCGCCGGGCACTTGATTGATGTACCTACATACATACTCCATGGTACGGGCTACTGCCTACCTACTTTCTTTACTTACCTACATTTCACAACACTCGGGATAGAGAGAGAAGAATCCACCCCTGCTTCTATCCCTACCTGTCTATTAGGAAGCAAGAAGCAAACATCCATGCCCGAAAAGGGACGGGCGAGTATGCTTGACTGCCATATTCCAGGCTTTCGAAACCTAGTAATAACACAAGTACATCTCTAAGTATATGTGATGTCGAACGTGCTGCATAGCACACGGTCTGAGTAGAGCGATTGCCATTGAGCAATCCATACCAGGGCTATTGCCGACTACCTTAGATAGGTACATACATAGGTAGACACCTGCAGCTTGTGCAGGTCCAACTAGTAGAAATGTTTATCTAATGAATAGATGCGGGCTGTACGGAGATGTAGTCCATCCTGAATACAGTAATTGCCCCATAGGAAGAGGGGCGCCGTGTGTGCTCCAGGTGTCGCCGGCCTCGGCAGGGCGAAATGGGACGGCTCTGCCCCCGGATACCTTCGGCTACTGCGGGCCAGCGTCGTCCGTCACAAACCGGAAACCCTTACGCGACGGCGGCCTTCTCTTCGCTTGTCGCGCAGCCCCACGACGACGATTACCACCCACGAACCTCGACCCGACCAAACATCATGTTCGCTGCAACTGCGAGGCGCACCGTCCTGGGGGCGGCCGGCGCCGTCCCGCGCGCCAGCTCCGTCTTCTCGAACCGCTCCGCCTACCACCGGTGGCTGTCGACCCTGGCCGTCCTGGAGCAGCGCGAGGGCGCCCTCAACCCCGGCTCGCTGAGCGCCTTTACGGCCGCAAAGAAGCTCGGCGGCCCCGTCCACGGCTTTGTCGCCGGTAGCAACATCAAGCCCGTGGCCGAGCAGGCCGCCAAGGTCGACGGAGTCGACAAGATCGTTGCCGTGGACAATGCCGCCTATGACAAGGTCCGTTCTTCCTCCCGCACCCTCTTCTGCGCTGCCTCCGTTCTTCCTGCTGGACCTCGCCGCTGAACCCTCCTCACCTGCTCCCAGGGCCTGCCCGAGAACTATGCGCCGCTGCTGGTGGAAAACATCAAGAAAGGCGGGTACACGCACGTCATCGTCGGGCACACGTCGTTCGGAAAGAGCCTGATGCCGCGCGTGGCCGCCCTGCTCGACGTGCAACAGATCTCGGACATCACGGCCATCGAGAACGAGAACACGTTTGTCCGGCCCATCTATGCCGGCAACGCAATCGCGACGGTCGAGTCCTCGGACCCGATCAAGCTGATCACGGTCCGCGGCACGGCTTTCGCCGCCGCCGACGTCGCCAACGGCTCTGCCGCTGTCGAGGACGGCATCGACCCCAAAGCCGAGGCCACGTCGGAGTGGGTTTCCGAGGACCTGGCCAAGTCGGACCGCCCCGACCTGGCCACGGCCTCCAAGGTGGTGTCGGGCGGCCGCGGGCTGAAGTCCAAGGAAGAGTTCGACAAGGTGATGCTGCCTCTCGCCGACGCCCTCGGCGCCGCCGTCGGGGCTTCCAGGGCAGCCGTCGACAGCGGCTACGCCGACAACAGCTTGCAGGTCGGTCAGACGGGCAAGGTGGTGGCGCCCCAGCTCTACATGGCTGTGGGCATCTCGGGAGCCATCCAGCACTTGGCCGGCATGAAGGACAGCAAGGTGATTGCTGCTATCAACAAGGACCCCGACGCCCCCATATTCCAGGTCGCCGACTGTGGCCTTGTGGGGGATTTGTTCGACAAAGTGCCGGAGCTTACGGAGAAGTTGAAGTCGTAGATACTACATATACACATCTATAGGTATCGCTACGAGCTATAATCGTACAGAGAGAACTGCTCGTTCAGGTTGCTGCCGCCGCGGCGAGCATAGCAGATGTCGCGGTGAACTTCTCCCTCGGCTTGCCGAGAACAAGCCCCCTTGCTCTTTCGGCGCGGTCTATTTTGTGCCACTCGTGCCAGGTCACGATGCGGCATTTGCTGGTGTCCGTCTCCGTCTTTACGCCGTCCCAGCCCGGTCTGCCGTCGTGGGGAGGAGGATACACGCCAGCAGCCCAGTCGTCGGCCACGGCATCCCCTGTAGAAAAGGCATCCTCCATGGTAGAAGCAATGACACCCGTCGGGCCGCGTTTCACCCAGCCCGCACAGTAAATTCCGGGGAGGGGTTCGCTGCTTCCGCCGTCGGCACCACCGGACAGGACTCGCCCGTAGCCGTCGTTTCGGATAATCCCCTTCCGCTCGTCAAACGAGATGTCCGCCTCGGCAAAACCAGGCAACGCGACGGACTTGTAGCCGATGGAGCGAAAGGCCACAGCCGAGGGGAGCTCAAGCTTCTCGCCAGTGTTTACCACTGGAGTGGCCGGGTCAAAGGGCTCCGGCAACGAGGTTCGCTCGAAAACAGTCTTGGACAGGGCGCCGTGCGCATCGCCTACAAACTCGGCCGGCGACAGGCAGAAATCGAGGGACCATGACTTGGACGCAGTTTCGGCCTTGGCCGCGGAGCCCTTGAGCAAGATCTCCATCAGCCGCCGGCGGGCGCGCGGCAGCTTTGAAATCTCGGGCGGCACGAGGGACATATCCACGGGGTGGAAGCCGACGTCGTGCAGCTTGGTCAGCTCGCGTACCTCCTTGATGGTGAAGGCGGCCTGCATGGGCCCCCGGCGCCCGACCACGTGCACCCGCTTGATGCGGCTCTTGAGCAGCGTCTCGATGGCGGCCTCGGTGATGTCCGACTTCCTAAGGACGTCGACGTTCTCGAGGAGCATGCGGGCGACGTCGAGCGCGACGTTGCCCTGACCGATGATGACGGCTTCGTCGCCCCGCGTCAGGTCGGGCGCCAGGCCGGCGAACTCGGGCAGGCCGTTGTACCAGCCCACGAACTCGCGGGCCGAGTAGACGCCGGCCAGCTCGGACTCGCCGGGGATGCCCAACCGCTTGTCGCGCGCGGCGCCGTAGGCCAGCACCACGGCGTCGTAGTTGCGCCTGAGCGCGTCCAGCGGGACGGTGCAGCCGTCAAAGTGGTGGCCGGGGTTCCCGACCGCTGTGTTGCCGACAAAGGTGAAGTCGGGCGAGCCGGCGACTTCCTCGAACTTGTCCTGGCAGTTCTGCGAGACAGTCAGAAGGTCTGTGGGGGCGGCGGCGTGGGGGTCGGCGGGACCTTGACTTCGGGGTGGTCGGGGGCTACGCCGAACCGCACGAGCCCAAAGGGCACCGGCAACGCCTCGTACATGTCTACCTTGGCGCTCTGGACCTTGGTCATGACGCGGTAGGCGGTATAGAAGCCGGCCGGGCCAGACCCGACGACGGCCATGCGGAAGGGCCGGGTCGCCGCGCTGGTGGAATACCGGCTCCGGGTTGACGCCATGGCCGATGGGGGCCTAAGGAGCCGGGGAGGTCGGCACTGCCATATTCTCGCCGTGGGCGCCATTTGCAGAGTTCTGCTATGCGACATGGATATGTAACGGCGTTGTGCCGATTCAGAAGGGGCCAGCCAACAGCCAGCCCATCCATGGATAAATGGTAAATGGATCCTGATATTGCGTGCGAACCCGCGGTGCGGCGGGCGTTCCTGCTAGGCCGAGTAAAACCGGAGCTCGCTAATGTGGTAGTACGTATTGGGCTGTCACCGGGACTTATGTCCGATCGGCCGAACGGGGGGGTTGGGGGACCGTTCTGCCGTTTCATCCTCCACCATCTTTATTGAAGCTGCCCGTACTAGGTAGTTTTACAATCGAGACAAGCATGTGTGTGGAAGTATGTATGCGTGAGGCAAGGTGCATGGACAGTACGTGCCCCTACGCCTTTAACGAAAAGAATTCCCTTGGTACCTGGGTTGACACGGAAGACAAACCCCCATGAGCTGGAGGGCTTGAGGGGGTTCCCTGTACGGCAACCAGCCCCTCCCTCCAACCCACACACAGTAATTCCCACTCTCTCTGCGCGTCAAATGCGGGTGGCGGGGGTACCTTTCGTGCAACTCAGCTCCAATCCATTTCCCAGCCATCCCGCAAAAACCGGCTGGGGGGCCGGTTGTCACGGTAACAAGCTGACCTTTCCATAGATAGATAAGTAGATGGACAGGTATGGACGGCAGACGATGCGAGCGCGTGCGTGCGCATGCCGGATCAAACCTGCCATATTCTCGGCGCGTAGCGCAGAACCACTTCTGAAAAGCCCGCCCGGCTCCTCTTCTTCTCGCCCTCGCCCCCCCCTTCCGTATGCGTAGAAGTCCGTACGTAGTAAGACAAGACATTCCGACTTCTGGTTCCCCTCCACCGTGTCCACGCAAGCGAAAGGAACCCGGCCAGAGCCGCTGGCCGACGCATCTACACGCGCGCGCGCGACCATGGGGTCCCAGCAGCCGTTCCTCTATCATCTGGATCGACGCGACTCGCGATTCCCCGAGAAGGAGTTCGACCCCAAGGCCATCACCCGCCAGAGCTGGGAGGTCAAACCCAAGAAGCCCAAGCACGAAGGCCCGTTTGTCTCCTTCGGCCGCCACCCCGAGTAAGGCGCCCGAAGCCCGCGATGCATTCCTTTGCTTCCGTTTCCCCCATGCGTGTGCTTGCGTCCGCGGCGTGCTGGGCTAACTGCGAGTCCGTTAGTGGCCAGGCCATCCCCTCCCTCTCCAGGATCACCAATGCCCGGCCCATGAGCAGCTCGGCGAAATGGTGGATTCTGTTGCTGAGGAAAGCCCAGATCGGCCTGCGAGGGCTGGAGCTCGTCGCCGGCCTCGGCCTTCTCGCTCTCATGATCTTGATATCCAACGTCGACTTCATGACGGCCTGGGTTATGAGGATCACTGTGAGTCCGGCTCCGACGCGCCCTCTCGCGGCAACCTACTGACAGGTCGACAGCCGGGTGTCGTGGCCATCAGCTGCGTCTATGCCATCTACCACCTCAACCGGGACGCCGCCGAGAGGCCGCCGGGCTCGTCTGCCGCCTACCAGCTTTTCTCCGGTCTCACCGACCTCGCTGCCATGCCGCTGTATGCGTTTGGCTGCCTCGCCGTCGCCAACAACAGCAACGAGTGGACTACGCTGTTGCCCGACGACGCGTTGCTGCAGTACTTCATCCCTGCCGAGTACTACACTTTGATCGCGGCCAGCAGCCTGCACTTCGTATCCCTCGGCATTTCCATCTGGCTCGGGCTCATGTTTCGGAGAATCGCCCAGCTGCCTCCCGACATGAACCCCCTCGAGAACCACCTGACAGCCCGGCACAAGCGCAACAAGTCCTCGATCGCGACGGCATACACCGACATGTCGGAAGCTAGCCGGCGCCTTTCCACCCCGCTTGAGGACCGCCGTCGGTCTGGCGCTCCCTACGAGAGCCTCTCGCGGCCGCCGAGCATCCCCTTCATGCACACGCGGAGTAACTCGGGCGACTCGTTGGCCTCGCTGTCGAAGGGAGACTCGCGCGCCGATTTCCCCAGTCGGCAGTACCAGATTACTCCGGGCAGCTCACCGCGCAACAGCGGTGTTTCCGCTGCCAACCTGAACCGCCTCTCCAAGCCTCCGGCGCCCTCGCAACGCGGCAGCTACGCCGAGGTGGCAACCCACGAGGCGGACGCACAGCATGACGCCTCACGCCCGCCCCCCGTTACCTCACCGTCGCGCGAAGCCAAGTTCACCGAGACCTGGTACACCTCAGATTCCCTGGTCAACCGCACACAAGAACGTACGCGCAAGGTGAATGCCGCAGAAAGGGCCAAGTCCAAGGCCCAGACGTACGAGGCGCTGAGCCAGCGGTACGGCTCCGATTCGGACGGAGAAGACTCGGACACGGAGAACGGCGGCAGGATGATGAGGCCCGATGTCGCTGACTTCTCGGACCTCGAAGACGACGAACGCGCCATGCACCCCAACCCGCTGCGGTTCCACCCGACGCCTGGCTCGCCCGCCGGTTCGCCGACGCAGCGTACGCACTACGCCGTCCAGGCGCCCCGGCTCCAGATGCCCTACCAGGCTGACGGGGGATCCCTGCTGTCAGAGGTGTCGTCGAACGCGCGCAGCGCCAATGGCAGCTTCGACGGCGCCGAGCCGAAGCCGACGGGCCTCGGCGTGCCGCCGGCCTGGGGCGGCCGACAGCGCGACTCATCCATCCAGCCCGAGGAGGGCATGTTCTGCACCAAGCCCTACGGCGACCTCCGGGCCGCGGCGCCCCCCGTCACGGTCGGCAGCGGGCGCCAGGTCTCGTCGGGCCACGACTACGACTTCGGGGCCGGCAGCGGCGGCAAGTACCGACGCAACGTGAGCGGCAAGGTGGCCGAGGAGGGCCGCAGCGGCTACTCGCGCTACGGCGCCCTGGACGAAGACTGATGGTCGCTGGCGGCTTGACGAAGGGGAAAAAAAAAGGGGGCCCTGGTCGACAGGGAGCGATGCACACCATTTGCTCTGCGGCAAGGGAGTGGCGCTGCGCAAAGGTTTTTGTACGAATACCCGGCGAGGACGGAGAGTTGAAGCTTGGCTCCGAACCGCCAATGTCATGTTTGATAATGATTGCCCGGCCTTGCCGTTTGACTTGTATACTTTACATGAAGAGGGAATACTGCATACACTTGACCGTTGCGATGGATTTGCGTGCGTGACAACTACAGTATGAAGCGGTGGCTTTCAAGGCTACCAGGAGTCCCGTATGCTCATTCGAGGCCACTATGCAGGAAACTAGAACCTTTACATACACTCTCGTTGAGATAAGCTCTTTATTTACATCTCTATTTCGATTGCTTACTCCCGACTAGGGGATGGGAAACCCTCGTGTTTCACGTCTCAACTGCGGGAAGACTTCAAGTGGGCGCGCATACTTCTTCTCGCCAACAAGTACATCTCTTGGTTAATCACACCCCCCCTCGAGGAGTCTCATGCTCGGGCTCAATCTTCGCGTCTTGCCCTCACGTAAGCGGCCCAGTTTGTCTGTTTCGCTCTCGAACCCAGACCGAATCCATCCCCCTCCCGCCAGGCCGAGTTGCTCCACGTGCCCAGCCCGCAGAGGTGTCTCATCGTTGGCCGTCCGTGAGGGCAATTCCACGGCTTGTCGAGCTCCCCCATGTGGCGGACCAGCTTTTCCATCTGCCTGTTGGACAGGGATTTGCCAATCATGACACTGCTTCGGCACGCGCGCATCGCAAACATTTTACGCACCTTGGATGGACGGGGCACCGTGTTGACTGACAGAGACTGGTGGTCTGTCAAGAGTGAGATGAGCTCCTCGAGATCTGCAAGCGAAAACGTCGTCTCCCTGCTCAGTGGCAGACTAAGCAGCTGGCACCGGGACCCGACCGGTTGGTAACCACTTTCGTCCATACTCACCAGGAAGCCATTGGTCTCGAGCGCCTCCATATTCTCCCTGACAACCTCCTCTTCAATGGCCGTCAGCTCCAGCGTCTTGGGCTGGACCAGTCTTTGGGACTGGACCACAGTGCTGGCCTGGAGACGTTCAAAATTGTACTTCTCGTCCGTGGCGTGCTGGTCAATGATGAACAGCTCGTCGTCCGTCGAGCTTTCCTCACCCTGCACATCATCTGCTTTATGGACCCCCTTCGGACGGATGGCCAGGATGAAGCCAAGATTAAACTGCCCGATGACTTTCATCCGCCCGAAATCCGATTTGGAGATTGTCAGGGACAGTTTTTCCTCGGCATCGGCGGCACTAATGTTTTCTGTTGGTAGCGCAGCGTCACCGCTCGCCGTTGACGGCGTCATTTCCTCGAGGGCCTGCATTGCTTCGCTGATTCGCTTTACGTCGAAGCGGGTGGTCTGCCGAAGCTGCAACGTAGCGTCCTTGCGCTTGGCGCTGCCCTTAACAAAAGATTGCTGTCGCTTTTCCGTCTCCTCGGAACAGGCCTTTGCTGCCTCTTCTGCGGCGTCGATCATGCCTTTCACCTTCCCCTCCTCTCGTGCTTTTTTGTTGTTGTTGTTGTCATCCTCGTCAACGAAGTCTTCGTCGCTGTCTTCGCTGTTGTCTTCGCCGTTGGCTGATCTAGGCGATGAGCTTTGCCTGGTGTCACCATACACTGGTAAACTGTCCATTGCGAGCACATTCTCATCCCCGCTACCGTCATCTTCACTTTTCGGCTGGGTCAAGCCGCTGTCAAGTGCTGTGGCGGGCCCTGCGTCTACACCTGTTATTTCTTCGGCTTCATCCTCCACGAAAAGACCCTCGCTTGGGGACCTAGGTTGATCCCGACTTTCTTCAGGTTGCTCCTTTCTTTCTCCACCATGTTTAGCGTTAGAAACTTCCTCATCCTGGTCCACAGAGACCTCTAGGTTCTCTGTGTTTGACGCGTTTCGCGTGACCGAGGCTGCGAACATCCGAGCAAGACGACCCTGGAATGAGGGAAGAGGCGCATTCCTTTGACCGCCAACGTGCTGCGCTCCTGCCCGTTGCGTATGAGATTGCGCCAGGCGGGGTTTCTTTGCTGGCGAGCCCAGGATACTCGTTACAGTGTCATTGCCAATTGTTATTGTGGCAACCTCTGGCGAGATGTGTATGGACGTTTTGGGACTGGATGCATTAGGTCGCGATTGCGGTAGTCGCGGGGGAGGCGGGACGCTCGGGATTGGTAATTCAGACAGGCCTTGTTCCTTTCGGCTGCTCCCGCTGTCCCTATTGTGGTTTTCGGGCTCAAGTGCTGGATTAGTACGTAGGGCGCCTCTGCCGGGTGACTCGGCCACGGACCCCAAGGATCCCTCCGTGTCCTTGTCGTCGTCCTGCTCTTGGGGCCTGTCCGGCGTCGTTGTCGAATGACAGTCTGCACGGTCAACCGATTCTCTCCTAAGCCATCGGCTGACCAGGGCAGGGCGGCTCTCCTTCCCTTGCTGAGAATCCCCCCTCGCAATGGTTTGTTGGCCTCCGGTCTCCTCCTTACTTGTTCCCTCATCCTCGTCACCGGACAGGTCTTCTGGCAAGCTGTCCCGGATGCCTTGCTCCGCTGCTACATCAGATGAACTGGCTGCCGCATGCGACGCCCCTGGGTGTTTGTCCTCGGAATTTGTTGCCCCTTGGCGACCGATCGCAAGTTTCGCGAAAGGCGTGCTTTTGTGAGCAGCCAGGGAGGATGTTGGGACAGAGTAATCCTGGGCCTCGAAAAGCGCAACAAGCGACTCCCTAAGGTTGTCAAGCATCCGAGACTGGTCATGCAGCATGATCGTCCTCTTATCCGGACTGACATTCACGTCGTACATGTCTGTGTCAAGTTGGATATCGGCGAAGATGAACGGGGACTGCGAAGAATTGTACGACTTGTAGACTTCGTTGAAGACTTTCGCAAACTGCGGGAGACCGCAGGGCCGGCCATTGACAAAGAACATCTGCCGATCGGGTGTCTGGCGTCCCTCTCCGTGCGCTGGCCGAGATACGTGCCCTCGGACGTGAATTTCCTTGGCCTTTTCTTCTTCCCGCGCAGATCTACGCTGGCTGGGCGCACTCGTCGGTTCCAGTGCCAGCTGCAGCTCGAGCGGGATGAGCACGGACAAAGTCTTGGCCCCGAAAACATTAACAATGTTTTCTCGGGTCGTGGCGTTGCCTTTGGTCGAGAAGAGGACGATTTTCTTGCCCTTGTTTGGTTGCTGTGACACGGTGAACTTCACGCCCGTCAAGATACAAGCGTACTGGTTCAGAACGCTGATGACCCTGTTCCACTCCCTTTTAATGTTGCGTTCCAGCTCGCGGCGTCTGACGGGGAGGTTTTTGAACAGCCCTTCTATGCTGATGGTGGTGCCCTTCTGGGCAGCAACAACACTGGTGCTCTTGAGCTTGCCCGACGTCTCAAACTCCAGCCGTGAGCCTTTGGGGGCCTCGGCTGCCAAGCAGGTCGTGACGGAGAGCTTGGAGAGCGCACATAGTGAGGACAGTGCCTCGCCTCTGAAACCAAAGGTTTGAAGCCGGGTCAGATCCTCGTATGAAGATAGCTTGGAGGTATAATGCTTCAGGGCGAGTGTCTCGTAGTTTTCTTGGGAGACGCCGGAACCATTGTCCTGAACCTCGATGGAATCCAAGCCTTGGTTCTTGAATCGCACCTCTGCAAAAGCCCCCGTCAGCCAAGCTCCCGCAATCACTCTTCCCGGGTCCTTCCCACTAACCAATCGAGGTGGCGCCGGCATCCACGCCATTCTCTACCAGCTCCTTCGCAACGGAGCAGAGGTCGACAATGACCTGACCGGATTGGATTTGATGAACCGCGCGAGCCTCAATGGCCTTTATAGTGGCCATGGCTCGTCGTGGACGGCGTTGGGCGCCTAACGCGGGCTCGTGATGGTAAACCGATACCCCAGTAGGTGTGCGAAGACGAGGCTCCAAGCGGAGCCCCAATACGCCGTCTGGCAAACCTCTAGACTCGCGTATCTACTCTTCACAATGGGAAGAAATGAGATGCCGCCGATAGGTGACAACTGCAAAAGCAGGACGATGGTGAGGCCGTGGTAGCCTGGGATCCGTGCAGCTGTAGTAGTAGTAGCCGCCTTGTGCTGTTTGGAGCGCGTCTCGCCTTTAATCGAAACGCGGGAAATCGCGTCGGCGCCCCGCGCGTGGCTGGGCTAAATGCGTAAGTACCCAAGTACTTTTACCTGGCTATGTGGCTTGGCTCTATGGAAGTATTCTGTGCTGTCTTTCATCCTCCGAGCATAGTTGTACGCGCAAGTTGGCAATGTCCTGTGCGCATGTAACATGGCGTATCAGTTCCACCGATCAAGGCTACTGTTTCGGGGTTGCGAGAATGGGCGGCCTCCGTTATGTTCAGTCCCCTATAATTCCTCTCTATCACCGCCGTGGACGATGAAGCGCTTGTGGACTCGGTATCGATTGCACCGCCATTGGGCGTGCGTGTCCAGCTAGCCTGCACGCGGAGAACATAGTAGTATGTATCCAAGAACCAACATCTGTCACGACCACGACCTGCCAAGCCAAAGTGACGAAATGATTTCAGGTTTCCCAGGCTGTTCGGGAAATCCTGGGTCCCCTGAAGGTAGGGTAGGCTTCCTGGACCCGCCAGCCGAATGTTGGACGGAGCAGGGCCATTTTAGGTCCCCACGCACTCTTACCTACATTGGCAACGACGCCGCTGACTGGCCGAGACGAGTTTTGCACGAGGATATGCGAGAGAGACGTACAAGTGTAGATACACTTAGTTTGCCGAGGCGGGGGGCTGAGGCATGGGCGTGTCAAATTATGGGATGACATCCACCTATTCATAGCCGCGTAGGTACCTATACAATCGAGGCTTACCTAGCTACTCAGTAGTGCCTACCAAGGTACCAAAAGAATGGACTACAGAACTTTTACGATATGCGGTTGGCAACCTGCGGGTGTGCAAGGTGGAGGCTGGCTGTTACCTCGTGGGGAAAAGGTATATACCGTGCATCCATTCCTAGGTACCGACGTAGGTTGGAAGCTAAGGACGCAATCCTCTCTTAAGGATCCTCGCAAGTACATGCTCAAAGTGGCAAGCTCGTGGTTTTCATTGGGAACCAGCCAGGCCTAGGCGGGCGCTCCGCATTCCATTGCCCAAGATAACCGGTGACGATATGGGATATACAAATAGCATATAGCACCTCTGTAGCCATCCGAGTTGTCTTTTCCCAAGACACGGCTATATTAGTTTGGGGGAAGGCTGCAGAACGGCTGCATTAAGCACCCTATTAAGCTGGCGCATCCAGGTATTTAATGAATACGAACCGGCTAGATTGGGTTTCCCATTGGTACGGACCAAACCAACGGCTATTGATTTGCGGCTCCTAGGCACCGTCGACCCGGCCGTTGGATTAAAGGATTTTTGCCGTTTTTCACTCCCAGGAGCTCTACCCAGTTACCTGCTGGTAACCTGCAAATCGTATCGCCAAACGTCCGGCAAGGCACAATTGGCTGACGCCTGGCCATGAACACATGCTAGGTTCGGTCAGCATTGCTGGACGGAGGCCGGGACAGATCCCGGTGTTGCGTCGCTTGCCTTAGGTTGCTCTGCTTCTGTCGGCTGGGGTGGCAGGAACAGAGGATGCAAGCTTGGTGGCGGTTATCACTATCACTCGGGCAACAGACGGCGCCGTGACTTGTTCCCGGGGGTGGGATATGGCCGGCCAGTCGCTCAGCTGCTCCGATCCCTACAGACAGGGGCTGAACTAATGTAAGCCGCATACCACTGTGCGAGAGGCTAGGCGCGCCTCATGCAAGCACGCCGACTTGCATGGCACTTTGCCTACGGCACATGGGAAAAAGTATCAGCGTAGAGGGCCCCATGGCCTGCAGATATGTAGACAGCTAGCTCCGGGGGGGCAGACAAAGCCGGGAGTTTCGAGGCGTCATCGCGGGAATCACCTTCTCGTGCGTCGGTAGTGTGGGTGGCTGTGAAACAGCACACAGACACGCCCGAACCGTTCCGCTATACCCCAACGCCGTACTCTGCAGATCGAAAAGGCATGACCGTCCCGAGCATGACACCCTTGCTTGCAGCAACACGAGGCGGCGCCGTCGTCGAGCTTTGCGCGCTTCCCAGGGAGAGAGGGCGCAGGAAAACATCGTCATTCGCGGGACTGGTCACGTCGTCCACCTGGGCTAAAGCCTGATTGATAATCCATACCCAACCTGCCGCGCGATAGGCGGGCATGGGGCGTGAGTGGATCCCCCACGCGCCCCCGCGGGCTCCCATCGAAAGAAACCTGAGTCCAGACAGGTACAGCATCGTCGGCCCATGGATATACGCCGAGTGACCGTCAAGCAGAAACCCGAGGCCCCGAGCCCGCGCCTTGGGCCATGATTCTCGTTGCGCAGGTGGATAAAGCACGGCGACGACTCGCCTCTTTTAAGGAATGCGCGTGCTTGCCGGCAGACGGCCTTTTCTTTCGCGTACGCGCAGAGGAAAAGGGGAGGAGGGGTGGTTTTGTCGTTCAGACGCCGTCTCGGCTCTTCCACTATCGTACGGGATGGGCTACTGAGTGAGGCCTGCAGATGAGAAACGACTAGACCGGAGCTTACAGGGGGGGCGGGCATACGAGTGAGCACCTGCAGCGTTACCCCCAAAGCCAAGCACGCAGCCAAGCCAAGAATCACCGTGACATCAAGACGCAACGATAGATGGCATCGCTTTGATCGTCGGTAGCTCCCCAGCCGACGGATAGATAGTGCTATGCGGCCATCGTAGCAAATGTTATCTGGGAAGCGCCGCCATTGGAACGCTGGGATAGGAGCTGCCCGTCCTAGGTAGTAAGCAGATAGGTAGGTACTTACACCTATTCACATGGGATGCCCTATTGGAGGCATCCCGTCCTTCGTATACAACAGAGGCGTTGGATGCGCCTCTACACGGCACGGACAGATAGATGCATCCCTGAGCAACACCCATCTCGGGCCCATGTAAGTACTTGACATATATTATGTATACGTCCTGCTCTAATGTGGGCTTGCTCGCCACGGTCGCCCGTAGGTCGTCGTCGTGCCAGGTGGCGGGCTCATACGGGGCCCGAAGGTGTCTAGACGTCTTTGCCATCTCGTACTTCGCGTAGTGCGCATTTTCCCCAACCACCACTTCCATTCGTTTTGCCCTTCTTGACGCCTTTAACCGTCCAGCCGTTGTGCCCTCGACCCCCCCCCCGGGGCGAGCCGCCTTCCGTCTGCCTATCTCCAGCAAAGCAAAAAGCCCATATAGCTCTTGCCCAGTATCCGTGCCAACGCAAGCCACTTTTAGGTCCGCCGCTACTTCGGTGGTTCCTTGCATTCGTTTGCCCCCCCCCAACTCTCTCCACCAACGACCGCAACTCGCAGCAGCCCTGCTTGGCCCGTCCAGTGCTAGGTATTGCTCAGCGATCGGCGCATTTTAAAACAAGCCAGCATCTGACCTGCCCTCTCCTGCTTCCCCCCCCCCGTCGGCTCGGGTTGCGCAACCTTGAGTGTGCGCGCGCGTGTGTGTGTGGCCAGCGTGTATGTGTGCGTGCGTGCGTGTCTATGTCTTGCCGCATGGTAATCATATTAGCAGCCGCTTGTCTGTTGCAGCCTCGAGAAACGGCCAGCCTCGTACAACCGCCCTGAAACCCGCCAACCCACCATCGTCGAGCCTCCCTCCCCCGTCTCTGCGGCCCACGACCTGCTTCCCACGCGCCCTCTGAACCGCCAAAGACGCCGCGCTGGTCCATATTGCCCACTGCCTTACCAGAGCCGCACCCCATTGCACCGCGCGTCGTCGAGGAGCCGGCTCGGACCACCATTGAACCACGCGGTGCGCATGCGGCCTACCATCGCTTGCCGACCCTGCCGGAGGACGACGTGCTTGGCGCCTTTCCCTTCCACCTCGATGCAGAGGCGCTCGTCAGGCTCGTCCGACAGTTGCGCCGATGCTCCTATCGAGACTGCGGTGGACCGGCTTCGGGAGCAGAAGGCCCGCGTCGACCCAATTGCCTCCTCGAGGAGGGCGCCCATGACGGCCCAGACGGGCAGGCGCGAAAAAGACGGGCATGCTGGCTCCAAAGTTTCGTCGGCGAGGATACGGCATTCCGGCAGCAACATAGATTGGAAGCCGGCCCATGCGCGGAATGGGTCGCGAGGAGGCAAAGACTGCCCGGCCACCGCCTCTGCTCCGTCCTACGCCCTTGCCGCGCCAATACACGGGGGTGCCATCGGCGATAACGTTAACGACGGCGACGGCGACGGCGGCGGTTCCAACGACGACGCGCTAGCAACCAAGATGGCCGAGGCGAAGCCATGGGCCCGCCGGCCGCGGTCACGGAATCCTTGGGCGGCGACCATACTGGTGCTCCTTACCACCCTCGCTGGCGTAGCTCTGCTTGCCACCATACTTAGCTCGTCCGTCACACGCCAGTTGGACCCCAAAGGCTGCCGCATGTCTTATATGAGCCCTCGCTACATCCATTTAAGCGATTTCGATACCGAGCACACGCGTTTTGCATCCAAGTACTCGCTTTACTTGTACCGGGAGGGTGGCGTTAACGAAGACCCCATGGTGAGTGCATTCGGCTCTCACATTACCCGCGTCGCGTTGCTGAACAGCCCAGGTCTCGGGGATACCGGTCCTTTTTGTCCCTGGAAACGCCGGCAGCTACAAGCAGGTGCGGCCTATTGCCGCCGAGGCGGCCCGCTATTTTCATGATGTTCTGCAGCACGATCCCGCTGTGGTCCGCTCAGGCGTCAAGAACCTGGACTTTTTCACCGTGGATTTCAATGAGGACTTCACGGCTTTCCATGGCCAGACCATGCTTGACCAGGCCGAATATCTCAATGAGGTCATTCGGTACATCTTGTCCCTGTACCTGGACCCTCGAAGGTCTCGACGTCGCGACCCGGATTTGCCAGACCCAACGTCCGTCATGGTTCTGGGCCACTCCATGGGCGGCATCGTGGCGCGCACCATGTTGATCATGCCAAACTACCAGTCCAACTCCATCAACACTATCCTTACCATGTCGGCACCGCATGCGCGGCCCCCCGTTAGCTTCGACGCGCAGATCGTGGACATTTATGACGACATCAACAACTATTGGAGGCAGGCGTATTCCCAGAAATGGGCGAATAACAACCCTTTATGGCACGTCACCCTCGTCTCCATAGCCGGCGGTGGCTTGGATACGGTCGTCCCCTCCGACTATGCCAGTGTAGAGTCCATTGTACCCGACACCCATGGCTTCACCGTCTTCACATCCACCATTCCGACCGTCTGGACCAGCATGGATCATGCGGCGATCCTGTGGTGCGACCAGTTTCGGAAGGTTATCACGAAAATGCTCTACGAGCTTGTGGATGTTGGCAGAGCGTCGCAGACGAAGCCTCGCGCCGAACGAATGCGGGTGTTCAAAAAATGGTTATTGACTGGCATGGAGGATATTGCCGAGAAATCCCTCTCCCAAGCCAAGCCGTCCATCGTTCTCACCCTCGACGACAAGTCCACGGCCATCTTGAGGCAAGGGGAGCGACTGGTGCTTGACCGGCTTGGCGAGGAGGGGAAGCCGAACGCCTGCCTAATCCCTGTTCCGCCTCCGAGCTCATCAGACCACCGGCGCTTCACCCTGCTCTCCGACACCAAACTCGGTGGCCCTGGTGAGACGGGAAAACTGGAGGTGCTATTTTGCAACATGTTTCCAGTACAGCCAGGCCACAGCAGCGCCTTCCTGACTACGAATCTGGATTTGACCAGCGGCGACGGCGCCAGTTCGACGCGGATGGCCTGTAAGAATGCAGCGCCCGACCTGATCTTGTTACCTCGATCCACGCGTAGAACGAACCTGCCGTTTTTCCTGGATGGAGAACATCCCACCACACCATATTCGTACATCCAATATGATGTCGAGGACGTGGCAGAGCACCAGTTCGTCGCCATAGTCGACAAAACCACGTCACCCACGCCAGGCTGGGTCATCGCCGAGTTTAGCGACGCTAAGCTGCAGCATCTCACGAGACACATGAGCCTGCAACGACTGTTGACCTTTGGCATGGAGGTGCAGCTCCCGGCACGTAGGCCCATGGTGACGGAGCTGAACATCCCCTCCGTCCGGAGCAGTCTGCTCGCCTATAACCTCCACATAAGCCAACAACCGTGCGAAGGGACGAGCGAGCTGTTCGCGCCGATGGTGCGACAGTTTATGAGTGAGCCCTACGAGTCCAAATTCTTCGTCAATGCACGCGACCTCAAAATCAGCCTGCACGGAGTAGCCCCCTACGTACCGCCGCCGTTGAAAGCCAAGAAGACAAGTGCGGGCCTTAGCCTGCAGTTCTGGGCAGACCCTACGTGCAATGCGAGCATGACGGTGCGACTGGCCGTGGACCCCCTGGGCAGTATGGGAAAGCTGTACATGAGGTATCGCACAGTTTTCGCCGCCTTTCCCCTCCTCGTGGTGGCAATGGTCCTCCGGAAGCAGTTTCGCGTCTATGACAGCACGGGCGTCTTCATCCCTTTTCTGGACAGCCTTGACATGTGCCTGCGCCAGTCGCTGCCCCTTCTCCTCCTCTCCTTGACCCTTTTCGCCCTTTCCACGGGCGCGACGGGCTCCCCACGGCCTCGTATCTTCTGGCCCAGCCGGAATCATACGGCGGTGGTGGGCTTTGCGCAAAACGACCTGCTTGTTGGAACTTCGGACCCCTTCTTCTGGTTCCTCATCCCCATGATCGGGCTTGTCTGCGTGGGAGTCTGCACAATATTTCATTACATGACGGTTCTGCTCACGTACATCTTGAGCATCGTCTACGCATGGGTCATGCGACCAGTCTGGACGCGGCATGACGACAAGACGCGCGTGCTTTCGCCCATGTTCTCACCTTCGTCGCCGCGGCGGCGCCTGGTCACGACCAGCATTCTGCTGTTTCTCGTCTCGACCTTCATTCCATTCCAATTTGCCTTTGTTGCGGCCTGCCTAGTCCAGCTGAGCACTTGTGTTCGAGCACTCCGATTCGCACGGGAAGTGCCCTACCCCAGCAACTCGAATTTCTACAACTACGTCCACTCGGTTCTCCAGCTCATGCTCTGGATCCTTCCCGTCAACTTACCGACGCTGGTGGTGTGGGTGCGGAACCTAGCCGTGCGGTGGTTTACGCCATTCTCATCACACCACAACGTGATGTCTATATTGCCCTTCATCCTTCTGGTCGAGACTTTGACGACGGGTAGGATGGTCCCTCGAGTGACCAGTCGGCTGCGGCACTTGGCCAGCGTGCTGCTATTTGGCATTGCCATATATGCGGCCGTCTATGGTGTATCGCATGCGTACCTGCTGCACTACCTCGTGGACCTGGTTGCAGCCTGGCTCGTTGCCGTCCACGCCACCGCCGAGATGAGAGGCTTGAGCGCTATTTTCGATAGAGACCCTGCAGGCACAAGTAAAGGTGGCAAGACGCCGTAAGGTGGTCGTCGACCAAGTTGTGAGACCGGTTTCTGGATATGAACAGGACATGAATGATACCCTTTCTTTCCCCGTCTGCGGCCTGCGCTGCGATTTCGGCCCCTCCTCCCCGAGTCGATGGTGCAGACGGCTCTCTCTCTCTCCGATCCCGAGCGTGTTGTTCACCTGGTTTTTCTTCCGTTATACTGCATTTGCATCGCCGGCTCGGTGTTCGGACATTGGCGTTCATCTACACTTGGTGGCATTTCTTCTCGCCCGCCAGGGTTCAGCTCTGGAGCATATGTGACCGTGTTCCGAGAACGCGGGCATACATCTTGGTGGTACATGATGCGGTAAGTCACGGCGCCACTCGTGGGGTTGGCCGGACGGATATAGACGGACGGGAAGCCGAGTCTTGGCTCTGCCCCTACTTAATCCACGAAAATGGAAAAATCGCTTTGTGCCATGGCACTGGAGGGTATCCATCTGGACGGACGGGGCTTGTCATTGGCTCGCGGTTGTTGATACCCAGCCCAGCAAGCTGACGTGAGCTGAACACTTGCTCTCTGCCTTATCTGTGCCGAGAACCGACTTAATGGTGACATTGCATGCTTGTCTCCCCTGTAGGAAGGGGGAAACTGACGGCACCACCCACATCTTTTTTCGCTGATACCCAAGCTGATCCCTCCCCCCCCTCCGGTGCAGCTTAAGCGAGCTCGCATGAGGCGGTTCGTGCAGACCAGCAGGCGAACAGCGTCCCCCAGGGTGGATGACGCACTGCCAATCAGCCTCAACATACCCCCTTACGGCTGCGAACGCCATACGGCTATGCAGTTCCGTCCCATTGGGTCGGTCCGGGGGGGGAGGGGAAGAGGGAGGGCCATCAGGCAGGTAGATGCCTGGCCTCAAGGCCTCACTTCGGTGTGCTGCAGGTGCGGCGGGCCTCATCCACGTCCAAAACCGCTGCGCCGGCCAAGTCAGCCTGACCGTCGAGGCGTTATGAGGTACCCCCGGTCGAAGGAATGCCCTTTTGCGCCTCTTGCTCTCGAGGTAACGTGCTTGTCCAGCTCGCACATAAGTAGTGCGCGTATTTCCCTGCTCCCACGCTTCCCAGCCTGGCACGGCATAATGCAGTCCCGCCTTTTGCAGCCCAACCCCCAACGGAGCAGGACAGCTTCTCGAAGAATACGCCTGCGACCCGGACTCCGAATTTGCCGGGCATTGGCTCCTCCTATCAGACTGCAAGACCACTCCCGAGGTACCATAAGGCACTGGTCCCGCTCCGGCAGCTTGGGGAAACAAGCGAAGGGGTTCGAAGTAGGACTCCCGCTTTCTTTCATGCCTACCCAGTGCGCTTGCAAGCGCATCGCTGCTGGGTATAGAGCGGCACATTCCACGCACCGGACGGAAAGACCGCCGGTCAAAGGTCCAGGCCGCGGTCAATTCCACCTCTTGGCCAGTTTCCACTTCCAGCGGATTGTCGAGCCAGGAATCAGGGCCTACTACTCCCGGCAGGGAACTGAACCGGCCTCAGGAAACATTGGCCACATGCAAAGACTGTCTAGTCTGGACGCCCCAAGGATTGACGTACAGGAGAACAACCCACCAGTGGTTGGCACCCCAGTGTCAACGTTTCGGCTGTCAAGCCCCGGCGTAGGTCGTCTTCGTGGTGTCCGGACGACAACTACCTCGGTACGTACATGCCGACGGCTGATCATCTTCTCCATTCCTACATGGCACAGTGTCATAGGAGGGCATTTTTCGCGGCTAGGTCGGTCATTGTTTCCAAGAAGCTGGCGAGGCAAAGATGGCTTCGGCTTGGATGTGCCTCGTGGCTGTTGGCCCTTTCTCCTGGACATCCGAAGCATGATCACGAAGAAGCCGGGCAGATCCATGAACGCCAGCTAACATGACAACCCGGCAGCCATCCTGGACCCCTGTTCGAATTGCAGAACAAAATTACGTGCGAGACTGTGCCAGAGCCTCCCACACGTTGATATGGATTCTTTCGGCCTCCCAGGCGGCCCAAGTGGGCTGCAGGACCCCAGGTTCTACGGCTATGAGGACGTAGCGCCGGGCATGAACCTATCGGCCATTGAGTTGCTGGAGCCGTACGGTGACGTACCAAGAGGAACCTTCATGCCATGGCAACACCATGGCGTGTATCGTAGCGGTTCCCCCCTGGATATGGCGCAGGGGTAAGTGAGTCCGGCGTCCTGGATGAAGCGAAGTGCCACGGGCGATCGATTGCTTACCCGCAGGACCCACGGTTAGGCACGAAAGAGCAGCACTCTACGGGTCGAACCCAAGTGAGCACAGATCTTGGAATGATGGCACAGCTGGGACAAGCCCGGCTTCTTGTTTCGCGGCACTTCGATGTCCCCGCTGCCAGACGACCATTCATGCCGGCAAAGGCCCCGCGAGGACAAACTTTAAAAAGATTGCTGGGGGGGTCTATATCGTTGTGGGCGAGGGTCACGACCTGGTTCGAGGTAGCAGCACATATGTGGCAGGGGCCGCTCCCGCCATGGCAGGGGGTGCAGCGGTTCATCACGGCGTCGCCTACGCATACGCGGATACGCAGAGCCCCGGAGGTCGCGAACTGCCGGGGATCAGCCTGGGGCCCAGCATGCTCGGTCGGCAAGATCGACAGCCAAGCATGGATGTTCAACTCGGTCTGGCACCGGGATGGGCGGCCACGCCACCCGGGGGGGGACTCGGTGTAGAAGCAAAGACGCAGGGCGCCGCGGGGGAAGCCAGCGGAGAGCTGAAGGTGAAACAGAGAGGCGTGCTGCGCAAATCCCGAGACCCAACCAAGTGAGTAGTATTCGTGCAGACTGGCACACACCCAGAGAGACACCCCGATATCCACCCACCTGGTTCCCAACGCCGACTAGCGGGCGGCCATACACGGCTCCACGGCTGGTATCGGGGCCGGCGCTAGCAGTACAACCGTGTACAGTAGATTGGGCAGCACCCGGAAGGACGGATCGGCGGGCTAACGTCGTTGCAGGACGCGCAAGAGGCCCCGATACTCGTGCGCCTTCGCCAACTGCGCGGAAAGCTTCACGACATGGAAAGACCTCGAGCGGCACCAAACCAAGTCGCTGGCGCACCCCGAGACGTTTGAGGCGCAGTATCGCTGTGACGACAGGCGTTGCGGGAGCTGGGGACGCATCTTTACGCGGAAAGATAACTTTGACCGCCACGTCAAGACGTTGCACGCAGAGTTGCGGTAGACGGCGGGCGGCGGATGGCGGACGGCGTACAGCGGAGGGTGGGCACAGATGGGCCGGGAATCAGACGAACGTGTGGTTTTTTTTTTCTGCAACGGCGTACCGGGGAGGTAACAGCTGTCCGAGCCCGAGAAGAATGCTGTGCAAGTGCAGCCGAGATTCAAAGGCGGAGGGTGGGATAGCGCCCCCAACGACGTCTAACTTTTGGCCGGCGAGAGCGTCGGGATGGCTTGGGCTTAGGGCTTTTGGGGGGTTTGGGAAGGAAGGGGTGGGGTGTCCATGCCAACCTCCTACATGCCCAATGAATGGCAATCCATACGTCCGTCCTCCATTCGTTTATCCCAAACGGGTGGTTTCTGTTCGCCCTTTCCCCTGTTGGATCTGCATCAAACGCAGTCCTGCGCAATTGCATCAAAAGATCCATGGATCTACAAAGTATCTGCTAAGGACGAGCAGGCGCATTGTGCAGAGTCCCAGTTTGTCAGGGCAGCCCCGGATCGCGTTCTGGGCCCAGCGACGGTTGATGCATTTTTTTTCTTTTTCCTCCTTCTTTTCCTGGCCCGGCGACCTCGGCTGGCGTGTAAGCACGGCCGGAGGAATACCTCCACCCCACGGGTATGGCTATTTGTAGAACCCGCCCCCCTCCCCCGTTCGCGCCCGTGCCGTACGACATCCTGGCATCCGGTGGTTCGATAATGGCATGATTATGCCGCCTCAAAAGAGTGGTCCGTTTCAAGAAGTTCCACACAGGCGCGTATGGGGGAGCTGCTGCGTCCAGGCCAGTATTTTGACGACTTGGTTTTTGCGTTTCTCTTTTTCTTCAGCGGCAGCCGTCCAGCTTCTAGAGCCGGCACAGGGAACATGAACAGGCACAAGCAGCGGGAACATCCTTTGCACAGGCACAGGGTCCAGGGCCGGGCCAGAACCCGGCAAGCAACGCGTGGCAACCAAGACGTACACCCCATCTGAAGACTTGGAAGGGCACAGGGTCCAATGTTGTAGACCGCCAACAAATACAACTGTCCTCAACTGGATCCTGGGCTCCACGCTCCGCGTCGACGTCCCCTCCCATTTCTTCCAGATGGGTTCACAGCTGGCCAGGGCTCCATCCGCCCCTCTCTCCGCATGATAGACCCCGTTGCGGCTCGAAAAGCCTACAGAAAACCTTCCGGAGCTATGTACGCGAGCGGAGCGAGCCCGCCTTCGGCCATGTGCCCTGGATATCTTATACCCGGGGCACGCCCTGCCTGTCCCGTAACTTTTTCCAAGTACCTACCTTACCTACCTAAGAGGTAATTAGTTGTAGGTATGGATCCATGGAATGAGGCATGTATGTCATCGGGGCACAACATCGAGGGCACGAGCCGCCCCCTTCCCCCCGGAGTCGCCCTCCTGTCGTATCTGCTGCCTCCTGCGGAAGTTGCCACTGGAGAATGAGGGCAAAGCCGGCGGGAAAGCCACCACTATCACGCGACTGTACGTAAAGTAAGTAGCTTCCACAGCCGCCGGGCCGTCCAAGTTCCCATTTGTGCGCACAAAAACAGGTCACACTGACGTCGTAGCTCAGCATAATTCGATACATCACATGAGATCGGTGGACCTCGCTCAGTCTTTTACCCCCCTCGACCGGCCCTGCCCGGGATCCATGGAGGACCAACAGGGCTTGGATGGGTGACGGTGGCCTCCCAACCCGTGAGAGCAGCATCTAGGTCCGTTACACAGCCGTGGATGTGCCCGTGCTGGGTGCCCGGCCTGGGGGGTGGCTTGACCCTGGTGGTGCTTGGACCGGGTGGTCCTGCGTGTAAGTGAAATCCAGTATGTGTGTACTTGTTGCCTCGTGGCTACTTGCCTTGCGTATCGCTGCTTCTCCGGCTACCTACTTAGAGGGCGGTAGGTATCCGAAGGCGGGCCCTCTCTCGATCCCATTTCTATTCCAAGTCTCTCTCTCCTCCCTCCATCCCAACGCCCCCCTTGTTGCCGTCGCCTCGCCCGCCCCTGTCCAGCCCTCCCATTTCAGCCCAGCCTCACTGAACCTTTTCTTTCCCGCCTTGTGTGCCGGTCTCGCCTGCCATGGCTCTGACCTACCAGGAGACCAAGCTCGTCAAAAACACCATACCCGTCCTCCGCGAGCATGGAGAGCACATCTCCACCGTCTTCTACAAGACCATGCTCAAGGAGCACCCCGAGTTGAACGACTACTTCAACAGCGTCAACATGCGCTCCGGCTCCCAGCCGCGTGCATTGACCTCCCTCATCCTGGCCTTCGCTTCGAATATTAGTCATCTGAGCGAGCTGGGCGAGAAGCTTGAGCGGGTCGCCAACAAGCACTGCAGCCTCGGCATCCAGCCCGACCATTATGAAATCGTGGGCAAATATCTGATGCGCGCCTTCTCGGCCGTCCTGGGGAGTGCCATGACGGAAGAGGTCCGTGGCGCCTGGACCAAGGCCTACTGGCTCATGGCGCGTATGCTGTCCTCCCGGGAGACGCAGCTGTACAAGGACTTCCACGACTGGCCTGGCTGGAGGAAGTTCTACATCAGCAGCAAGAACCCCGAGACGCCCGAGGGCGACGTGGTGTCGTTTCGCCTCAAGCCCCTGGACGGCAAGCCGCTTCCGTCCTTCATGCCCGGCCAATACGTGTCCATCAGGATACGCGTGCCGGGCGGCTACTTGCAGTCCCGCCAGTACTCTCTAAGCGACGCTCCCAGGTCCGACTCGTACCGCATCACCATCAAGCGCTGTTTGACGCGGAACGACGCCTTCTTCTTCAAGGACATGGAGTCCCCGACTTCCTCTCTCAACTCGGGCCTCAGTGGCCATAGCCGTAGGACGTCCCTCTCCACTGCCGTGGCCAGCACCAAAGGGAACTATTTCGGTGACGACAATGACCAGGACCAGATTCCCAAGGGCGTCGTGTCTAATCTCCTAATCGACGATTTCGATGCCGGCGAAGTGCTGGAGTTGACACACCCCGTGGGCGAATTCCATCTCAACACGTCGCCCGACCACGGCTCCATGCCCTTGGTGCTCATTTCGGCCGGCAACGGTGTGACGCCTCTGATGTCGATGCTCAACACCATTGTCGAGAAGCAGTCGGAGCGCCCCGTCTCCTGGATACAAGGATCACAAAACAGCATTCCTTTCGAAGACCACGTCAAGCGCCTGGCCGAGGCCAACCCCAAAATCAAAAGCACTTTCTTCTCAACAGGCGTCGGGGCTGACGATCTCGCCGAGGTGACGGAAAGTGACGGATACGGGTATTATCTGGAGTGGCTGAAACCCGATGACTTGTTTTTCGACAACAAGTCCACCGAGTACTACGTCTGCGGCCCTGGTAGGTTCATGAAGGATATGGTGAGCTATCTCAGCGCGAACGGCGTACGAACCAGTCAAATACGGCACGAACTACATGGCACCGGCTTTTTCGAGTTGGAAGAGTCAGCTGAGAACAGCCGCAACGGTTCCATGTAACGAGTTTGCTGCGAGGAGCCATGTTGGAGAGAGGCAGAAAGAAGTCGATAGATTCCTTTACATTACCGCATGTGTCTGGCGTCGGGTGATCGGTTTTGTCGGCATAGACGACTTGGGCATGAACATAGAACTAACGAGCGAAAAGGCGCATGGGTCAGCAAAAGGGTGGTCGCAAAAGTGTACAATAATGGCTTATGGAACTCTCCCTACTATCTAGGTAGTCATCTATTGCTTCCAATTTGTGCTGCGTCCCAGAGAGTTG
This sequence comes from Nigrospora sphaerica, assembly GCA_018287875.1. Taxonomy (NCBI): domain Eukaryota; kingdom Fungi; phylum Ascomycota; class Sordariomycetes; order Amphisphaeriales; family Apiosporaceae; genus Nigrospora; species Nigrospora sphaerica. Next base: position 6,730,006 of record JAGVVL010000002.1, read on the forward strand.
CAGCCCTGTGCCCTGATAGGCACTGTCGCACATTGCAACCTGGCTAATTGTGATTGTTTCCCTTACTTTTCTTGTTTTTGTTTTTTGCCATGGGAGATGGCGGCCACCCATGTGGCCACTGATTCCAACCTGTGTCCGGACTGGGTTGAATGCTCTCATATATAATATACAAGTACGTACGTACGTATCGTGGCTTTCTGCTGGTGGCCCAGTCGATATCCAACAAACGAAACAAGTAGCGTTCGCGTATCTTCCGCACGTAGAGGCTGCCAGAAACCGACAAGGTAACACAATTTCCATTGTTACTAGAAACCGAACTTTGAAGATAGAGAGTAAACGTTTGCAATCTAAGACTTGGATACCCATAGAGCCGAGGAGATAGCTTCTTGTACCTTGTAGTCAGTCACACCATTGTTGGATACCGCCTCCATGCTATGCCATCTCTACCTAGGTATGTACTCACTACCCATCTCACCTAGACGATTACGAGTTCCCCAGCCCAAGGCCTCCCCTAAATGTCTGATCCTACTGGTGGCTAGTTTGGAAACCAAGTGCATGGGCCATTGCAAAGACTGTCTCTAACTGTCAGTATGTAAACAAGTAGTCAGCCGATGCTTTGAGCATTCCGAGATCTCAGACACGAAATAGACTGGCCGTTGAGCGGTGTTCCAGAACTCGCATACTAAAGTTATTCCTAAAGAAGCCCTTCTGTGCAGTTCCTTCTTATGCGCATGGTGCCTATTTGCTTCTTCCCCTTTGCCCAAGGGCTCTTTGTTCTGTCAAGTTAAACCCCGACTAGGCGAATGCTCCCTTTTGGTTTGTGTGTCTCTTCGAGACCATCATGCATGCAAACGGTATGGCGAAACCTCAGACAAGGAACCGCTATCACGGTGGATTTTCAACGACTTTGAGTCTTTCCTACTGGTCTACACATTACGATCTACCCTCACCGGGGCTATGGCGAGGGTATAGGTATAAGAATTATGTGCCATGCAACCATGGCCGACTGAGCTACCCCTAAGCCCTTCAACCCACGAGCCACAACTGCGAGTACGACCCATGTGCAACTTCGCTACTGCCAAGCTACCGGGTCGTACGATGGACTCTAAGCACGCAAAATGGCATGGCGAAAGAGGTGGGCATCAGCGCACCAACGCAACGGCTCGGACGCGAGCGGCTGCTGCCTTCAACGTAATTCATAAGGAGCCATGGAGTACCGACATGGCACTGCGAATCGGCTTGCACCCCCGGCCCTTCAATGTCATTGAGGCAGAACGCCAGAATATTCAGTACAGACTGGATCGTCGAGACCGGCTGACACGTGAGCTTTTCCGGGACCACAGACACTTGGTGGAGCTGAGCAAGCCCGACAACACCCACGCACGGCACAAGTACCGGGGGGACCGGGCAGCCCTCGAGAGAAGCATTTCAGAGGCCGTCGAGCATGAGGTGGCTCTTTTGACGCGGCTCGGCGAGCTTCACGTTGAGATCCAATGCCGGGATAGAGGATACATGGTCCAACACGAATGCGCCAAGCCCTTCAGTCTGCAGCATCATGCCACACCTTTGGGCAGTGCCCATCAGGGCCAGCCCATGGCGTCGCCCGAAGCGCCGATGAGCATGTCCACCTCATGTGAGAACATGCCCCCCTCATCCGGAGAGCGACAGTGTGCGACGCTGAGTCCCAGCAAGATGAAGTCTCGGCAGGCTTGCTTGACAGAGCCGACTCGACGTTCCCCCTTCAGTACCCCGAGGGCCGCTGGCAACTCCAGAGCCCCAAGCCCCGGCAGCAGCGGCACAGCGTCCCTGCACTTTGCTTCGTGCGGGAAGGGGACGAGAACGACGAGTAGGTTGGCCATGGATTTCTGAACTACGGGCGCGGTAGAGTGAGGGGCTACTATGGCCAAGTGATCACCGGGCAGCAGTGATGCGGGCAGGAGGGGTAGGGCCGAAACATCTCTGGACGCATAGTGGGCACATACTATGAGGTACAGATTGACGTGCGTGCTAGTATTGATAGACCGAATCAAGCGAATTCCCCAAACTTGCCGTCATCAAAGCCCAACTCGGCCGCTGAAGGGCCGGCAGCCGCTTGGCTGGGCGAACGGGCGTGCCCGGAACCCCTCGAAGAGGCGGCAGAGGGTGGCGGCGGTAGTGAAAAGGACGACAGAGGCGCATTGGTAGCCGGAGCCTCGGGCTCGGGCCGCCTCCGGCCGAAGCGACCGGGCAGGTTGACGGTAATGGTCTCCCCTTCCTTCAGGCTGTAGTCCTTCTTCTCGGCGCTGTCCTTCCCCTCGGCGGCCGGCTTGCGGCCGGGCGCGTGCTGGTCCCAGCCCAGGGACTTCTGGGCCTCCTGCAGGGCGACGCCGAAGTCGAAGGCCTCGCTCCGCTCCTCGAAGCCGATGCCCAGCGAGGCCTTGCGGCCGTTCTCGTCCTGCACCCGCAGGGCGAAGAAGCGGGAGCTGTCCGAGACGGGCTCAACGACGGCCTGGGCGACGTAGGGCGCGGCGGCGAAGAGCTGGCCGTTGCTGGCGTCCTCCAGGACGATGTCGGTCTTGACCTTCTCCTCGCCGCTAGGCAGCGTGAAGGCAGTCTCGATGACCCGCACGCGCGCCGTGAAGATCTGGCGCTGGGAGCCGTTGGCCGTCCACGTGGCCGCCACGTGCCCCTTGCCGGCCACCATGGGCGGGATGTTGTAGACATGGACCTTGGCGGCGATGAAGAGCACGCGCTGGATGGCATCCGCCGGCAGCTGACGGCCCGTGGCGGGGTCGGTCGTCTCCATCTCCGTAGTAGTAGCTGTGTGTACGCAGGACAGGGGCGGTGGGCGACCCTTTTTGGAACGGGAGCGAGGCGAGGACTGGTAATGCTCCGTGAACTGGCGATGACACGTTGGGTGTAAGCAACGGGTGAAGCAGCGGAGGCACAGGTGAAATGAGATAGGGGCTGTATCCAACTACTCCAGGCAGTCGCAGCTGTAACTACTAGACCGGAGAGCTAATATCTTTAGTTAACGGGCTTAGATAGAGGGGCGTGCGGTGCTTTGATTGGCCCTGGTGACATCCCATCGCATTATGGGACCCTCCATGGTGACGCCCCTCATCGCTTCGTATGTGTACGGGCCGGAGGCGAACAGTAAAGGTAGTGCAACCGTCGTCAACCACCGGTTCAAGGTCAACGCGACGCACCATTTTGAGTCCCATATATAGGGCACCGGGCAAGGGCCCAGCTGCGCGGTGCCTGCCTGTGATTTGCCGTACTTTCCTTTCCGTATTGTGCCGGTTCGCGCGCGTATGGAATCATCGATACCTTTAATGCTGACTACGACCTACTTACTTCAAGTACCTGCATACTCACCTTTATGTACCTACCCCAACTAAGTATGTACTTACCTAAAGTACCCAGCTTGTCGGGTGAGCGACCGAGACTGGCACCGCGACCGCCATGCCACTTCGCGCGTGATGGATACCTCTAGAATCTTCGGGCTTCCCGCTTCGTTATTCATTAGTCTAGTATTTACCAATCCATATGATTAAGTACGTCCGGCCTTCGCAGTATTTGGCCGGCAACTAATGCGGACAGCAGGTGTGGAATGTACTTTGCCCGATTCTCAGGTAAGTAGGTACATCAGCGCCCACCTTTAGCGCTAACCCATTTATCGGCCGACTGCCGGGCCGCAACGTTCGGCGATGATGTCGTCCGCTTGACGTCCGAGCTCCTCGAAGCTCTGCCTTTCGCCTTCTCGAATCATTATTAATACAGCCGAGCTTCTGTTCCCCGCCGCGGCCACCACAATCACCCCTCTGCCCCAAGCACAACCACGCCGTCAGTATGCTGTGTCGCCAACAGCTGTCGCGGCAGCTGGCTGTCAGAGGAGCCCCTCGACTCGCCGTCCCTCGACTACGGACTGCCTCGCTGTCGCACCTCTGCCCGAACCGCGCCGGACAGCGGGTCGCGTGCTCCCGACCTGCCGCACCCTCTGGTATATACACAGCCGCCTTCTCGACCTCGTCGGCGCGGCGGAAAGAGAAGGACGATGGGTTTTTCGACCAGAAAATCGAGCCGCTGTCCGACGAGGAGGCCAAGGCGAATGTAGAGAAGAAAATCAAAGACGTCCCCAAGGTCGAGGCTCGCGACGCCAAGACCCCTGGCTCCGGTTCGCCCTCCTCCTCCGCCAAGGATAGCCAGGGCGAAGCGGCCGACGGCAAAGCTAGCAGCGCCGCTGGCGGTGCATCTTCGGGGTCAGGGAACGACGGTCCCGGCGATGGTGGTCGCAAGGGCCGGAAGGGGGCCGACAAGGCCATTGCGAAACCGGCCGTACCCGATGTCTATCCTCAGGTCATGGCCATTCCGATCGCGAAGCGGCCGTTATTTCCTGGCTTCTACAAGGCCATCACCATCAAGGACCCGAACGTGGCATCGGCCATCATGGAGATGATGAAACGCGGCCAGCCCTACGTCGGTGCGTTCCTGTTCAAGGACGAGAATGCCGACGAGGACGTCATCCGCAACCCCGAAGACGTCTACGACACCGGTGTCTTCGCCCAGATTACGAGCGCATTCCCTGTCCATGGCGAGACTAACAGCCTCACGGCCATCCTCTACCCCCATCGGCGCATCAAGTTGTCCACTCTGATCCCTCCCGGGGCCCCGGACGCTAAGAAGAGCGACTCGCCACCCGAACCCGAGCCCATACCGGTCAAGATGGACGAGGAAGCTCAGCGCGAAAAGAAGGGTGATGTAGTGGCCAGCTTTGAGGAAGGAGCCGTGACCCCGAAATCAGACGCCCCCGTGGAAAAATACGAGCCCACTTCGTTCCTGCGGAAGTACCCCGTCAGTCTTGTCAACGTCGAGAACCTGGTCGAAGAGCCGTTTGACCCCAAGAGCCAAGTGATCCGCGCCATCACCAACGAGATTGTCAACGTCTTCAAGGAAGTGGCCACAATGAACAGTCTCTTCCGCGACCAGATATCCACCTTTTCCATGAGTTCGTCCTCTGGAAACGTTACCTCGGAACCGGCCAAACTGGCCGATTTCGCGGCTGCTGTTTCGGCTGGTGAGCCGGCCGAGTTGCAAGAAGTTTTGGCCAGTCTGGACGTTGAGGAGCGCATGCAGAAGGCTCTTGTCGTGCTTAAGAAGGAGTTGATGAATGCTCAGCTGCAATCGAAGATCACCAAGGATGTCGAGCAGAAAATAACCAAGCGTCAGCGGGAGTACTGGTTGATGGAGCAGATGAAGGGCATCCGCCGAGAGCTTGGCATAGAATCTGACGGCAAAGACAAGTTGGTGGAGAAGTTCAAAGAGAAAGCAGACAAACTAGCCATGCCTGAGGCCGTCCGCAAGGTGTTCGACGACGAAATCAACAAGCTTGCCCACCTGGAACCCGCAGCATCGGAATTCAACGTAACACGGAACTACCTCGACTGGCTGACGCAAATCCCCTGGGGCCAGAGAAGTGCCGAGAACTTTGGCATTAAGAATGCCATGACGGTCCTGGACGAGGATCACTACGGGCTCAAAGACGTCAAAGATCGCATTTTGGAGTTCATTGCCGTCGGCAAGCTCCGGGGCACGGTGGAGGGCAAGATCCTCTGCTTTGTCGGCCCCCCGGGTGTGGGCAAGACCAGTATCGGCAAGTCAATTGCACGAGCTCTTAACCGGCAGTATTACAGATTCAGCGTCGGCGGTCTCACCGACGTCGCAGAAATCAAGGGCCACCGACGTACTTACGTGGGCGCGTTGCCGGGACGTGTCATCCAAGCCCTCAAGAAGTGTCAAACGGAGAACCCCTTGATCCTGATCGATGAAGTCGACAAGATCGGTCGAGGATACCAGGGAGATCCGTCGTCTGCTCTTCTCGAGCTTCTCGATCCGGAGCAGAACAGTTCCTTCCTGGACCACTACATGGACGTGCCTGTCGACTTGTCTAAAGTCCTGTTCGTTTGCACGGCCAATATGACGGATACCATCCCGAGGCCTCTTCTCGACCGCATGGAAGTGATTCGCCTTTCGGGTTACGTCTCGGACGAGAAGAAGGCCATCGCGGATCGTTACCTGGCACCGGCGGCGAAGGAGCTGGCGGGGCTCAAGGAGGCCGATGTGAAGTTGTCCGACGAAGCCATCGATGAACTCATCAAGTCATACTGCCGCGAGTCGGGCGTCCGCAACCTGAAGAAGCACATCGAGAAGATCTTCAGGAAGTCGGCCCTCAACATCGTCCGCGACCTGGGCGAGGAAGTGCTACCAGAGTCGGAGGCTCTTACCGACGATGGCAAAGCTGCTCTGGAGCGATCGGCAAAGGAAAAAGGCAAGAAGGAACCAGCTGCGACCGAGGCCAAGGAACAAGAAACGACGGAAGTCCCGCGAGTCGCCCTCCAGGTGCCCGACTCAGTTCATGTCACAATTGATAAGACCAACTTGAAGGACTACGTCGGGCCGCCTGTCTTCACGTCGGACCGGCTGTACGACGTGACGCCGCCCGGCGTTACAATGGGCCTCGCATGGACACAGATGGGGGGTTCGGCTATGTACATTGAATCGATCCTCCAATCCGTGTTGCGACCCAACAGTCGACCGAATTTCGAGATCACGGGCAACCTCAAGTCGGTCATGAAGGAGTCGTCCACAATCGCCTACTCGTTCGCCAAGACTATGATGGTCAAGAACTTCCCGAACAACCACTTCTTCGACAGGGCGAAGATCCACCTGCACGTGCCCGAGGGTGCGGTACAGAAGGACGGCCCATCGGCGGGCATCACCATGGCGACGTCTCTGCTGTCACTGGCACTGGACAGCGCCGTGGACCCGACGGTTGCCATGACGGGCGAGTTGACGCTGACGGGTAAGGTGTTGCGGATCGGTGGGCTCCGGGAAAAGACAGTCGCTGCCCGCAGGGCCGGGTGCAAGCTGATCATCTTCCCGGAGGACAACATGTCGGACTGGCTTGAACTCCCCGAGGTAGGTTTCTGCGCATGGCCAGAAAATCACGCGTGTGCTAACGGATGATTGTAGAACATCAAGGAGGGCATCGAGGGCCGGCCTGCCAGTTGGTACCAGGACATCTTCGACATCGTCTTCCCCAACGTCGATCGCGAGCGTGCGAATAAGTGCAAGGTTTGCGAGATGAAGAAAGAGGAAGGCGATAAGAAGGGGGAGGATTCGACAACCGACGGCGAGAAGCAGGAATGAGGGGACGTCCCTCGACCGGCATCGGTTCGCATGTGACATTATAGATTTACACGACAGCATTTGCAGGTTTGGCATACCATCACTCGGCGTTTTGGCGGCGGGGGAGCAACGAGTCGAAGATGTGGTTGAGACGGCCCACAACAAACCCCCCTTCCCTCCTTTTCCACCACTACTAGCATGTACTATATCCAACCGGGGAGCAGCGAACTTTTGCGTATAGTCTAGAGCTCGAATGCCGACGAACTTAACTTTCTGCAGTCATGGAGTGCTCTCGTGTTGGCGGAAAGCCTTGGGTGCCGGTGGGCGAGGCTGCAGTTGCGCCCTTGCTGGTAGCTCTCGAGGGCAGCTATGACGGGGGCCGCATCGGCCGGATGGCTGCAAACCGCGTGATGGGGCCCGGTCTCGCCTCCACAGCAGCCCTGCGTGCGATCTTGAGCGATGCGGTTTGCTTGTTGCGCCATGCAGATGCCGACATGGGCACGGGCTACCCCTTGCGGAAGAGCTGGCACGAGGGGATTCGCTACGACGGCTGACACCCCTCCCCCCCATATCGGCCGCTACGGCGGTCGAGATGTGCTTCTCGATGCCCAAGGCAGGGAAGGCCGCCCAACATGGTGGCGGCCCAGGGGCTCGTGATGAGTTGTACAACGCACCCATCCGAGGCCACGGGCACTTACCCCCCCCCGACGGGAAAGGCGAGTACCACTTGGGAAGGCATCGTGCATATACTAAACTGGGCATAGGGTATACACTACAGGCGGATGCTTTTGGGGGCTCGATCGAGAGAGAGAACCCGCCTGTGTCGTGGTCTGTAAGAGGTGGCTTGAAAAGTCCAGTCCACTAGGGACAAAATGTCGTAGTGTGCGAGTTGTGTGTACTTGTGGATAAGTACGGGTTGGCTTGGCTTTTTACCTAGTACTCCAAGCGAAGGGCTACCTTCTCTCTAGGCTCATGCAAGCCGCGAGGTATGTGGCCAAATTAGTGTAGTAGCCGTGCATGACGAGTGCGCGATCGCATGCCATCTGCAACGTGTAAATTCGTTACCCGTGCGATGGAAGTTGCCGGCACGGACGAGCAAGACGGGCGCCGTAAGTTCAGCAGCGTGGCCGGCCCGTCCCCCCGCTCTTGCGTGGTTGCACGCGCAGGTCAACGTCTCGCCGCGTCTACGGCGAAGACGACGAAGACGGAGGCGAGGCCGGGAAGGGGGACCAAAAGCGAAGCGAAAGAGAGAGGAGAGGGGGGAAGAAGGGCGCGTTCGGCGAACGGGCTGTCGGGCTGTGCTGTCGCCGGGGTTGCCCTTGGGGGCTCTCGTGCAGACGCAAATGCACCGCCGCTACTTTCTTTCCCTATTTTTGGGGGGGAGGGACCACGAATAAGCATGCGCGTGGTCCCCGCTCAGATAGAGCAAAAGCATCGGGCCAGGACGCAGGTAGAAGGTGCAAAACACAAGAGAGAAATCTAACGAACAGGCCGGGGGTTGCTGACCAGTGTTTGGACGGCCAGCCTCGCTTTTCGCCTTTTGGGGGGGCTGCGCTGTTCAGGGAAAGGAGGAGGGGGGGGGAAGGGCCCTCGGAAGAGGGTTGAACTTGGCTACATACACCCATCCATAGGGAGATCGACGGGGTGTATCGCTGCCCAAGGGGGAGGAATGGAACAGTCGCTTGGGCAGAGCCTCTGACGTCTGCAGCCGCCCCCAGTGGGTATGTGTGTTTGTGTGGGAGACGGGAGTGTGTAGGGTGTGTATGCTTTGGGTTTGTCATACGGGAAAGGCGACGGCGGACATGATAGGTTGCATTTTAGTATTGCCAATACCGCGGGGTTCGTTCGTCCTATGCTCCGGATCCGGGGGCCAGCATGGTTGCGCAAAGGACCCAGAGAGGGAGATCCATGCGACATGGCACTCGGCCGGGGTTTGGTCCCAGATTGGTGACTCCGGAGACGGGCACGTAAGCTTCATGGGGGAACCCCCAAGGCCATTTCTGGCGGCTTGCAAAAATGAGGAAGGTTACAGTCACGGGAGGGTGGGCGCGCATGACGATCCAGAGTTTCCGCACCTCCGGATACCCACCACCCACCTAGGTCCTCTCGAAAGGCATACCCAAATACTTCGAGGGCTGGCATCCATGAATCTCAATGGTAGCGAATCCGATGAAGATTGCCAGCGTATATAGTGCCTTCCTACCTCTTACCCACAAAGGCAAGAGGTAGGTGAAGTTACATCCTTTGTACTAATCCATCACTTCATATCCCGTTAGAATAGGGAACACCTGCCAAAGTGCGCCGCCGCCTGTCTTCCCTATCAGTACTTGGTCGGCGACCACTCATCACATCCATACTGCCTACGCCGTTCTACCAGCCATGGGAGGATGAGAGTTGCATGCATGTCATCTCTGCAAGCTTACCTTCCCAGGCAAGCAGCAGCTGCCATGGGTGGCCGTATCAACAAAGTTGAGACCCGTCACGCCTGCCGACAGGGACATCGCCCATGAATGGATCGCTCCACCTCGAACTGTACCTTACCTACTCGCATGGGTTATAACGGATATGCGGTTTGTGTGCCCCGTACCGGAGGGCTCTGCTGGCCAGTAAGCCATCCCAGGCGTGCGAACGATTACTTACATGTAGGTATCGTGCCTACTTCTTACCTACTACGTACCTAGCTATCCATGGAGCAGGCCGGAATGGCAATGGGAGTCGTTTCCTAAGTAGTCCGGGCCAGCCCCGCTGGATCCATCCTGAATTTCATGCTTTCAGAACGGGTTTCTGCGCCTCGGGCAGTACCAGAACTACGAGCTTGCTGGGCAGACTAGGGGGGCAGGCAGAGAGATTCTAGGTAGGCGGTCAGAAGCACCAACTTGCTTCTCGTCCCATATATTGAATTATGTCCCTGGCGTCTTTCCTGAAGTACCTAGGAGGTTAAGACGTCAGCAAGGTAGCTCGCCCTTACAAATCTTATATGCGAATAGTACAACCAAGATCCCTCCGTGGCCATAGGGCAGGGCATATACCGTGCACGGTGAATCTTGCGAAGATCGCCCTAGTCGCGGAATCCCAAGCCCGGGCCGCCCGTAGGCTCTAACGGTACCTACATAGTACAACATTCAGCGCAGATGGGTGGTGGGCGGGCGCGAGACGCCCAGAGCGTACGGGTCTGTCGGTCAGGTTCCCGATCCAATTCACCCACGGGAGGGGGGCTCTGTTGGCGCATTTGGGGGGGAGGATCCACCGGATACACAGTTGTCTACTACGTAGGTAGGTTGTGACATGGACACTAATATCGCGCCGCATACTCCGTAGAATGGCCACATCTCTGAACCGGCGGCCATGATGAGTGCGCAGGTAGCCCCAACCAAAAGCCGACCCCGAGACATATGGGGGGAACCGGACTGGGGATGGGCTGTAGCACACGTGACTTGGTTTTTGCTCCCCCTCGCCACGTTGCCGCAGTGCAGCAGGACTCACACGCTGTCCTCCCGAGACGGTGCTTCCCGTGGTGACGCGCTATTGCCTGCCCATCCTTCCCACGTGTGTTACGCGAATTCCGATGGCTGGAGGTGGGCAAAAGAGCCAAGGTACATACCCGAGCCCGGTCTAGGTAACCCCCCGACGCCAACGCTGGCCAGAGGCATAGAGGGTTAGGCACAGCCATGGATCTTCCCTGCCGCCGCTCTGTCGGTCGGGAGCGGAAGCCAGACCAGCGGGAAAGACAAAACAGGTTACCAAACCGGCGCCGGGGGGCACCAGGACGGGGTTAGCACCAAATTGTCTTTGGAGCTGCCCGGCGGGACCAGATGGTCTATCTGGCCGCCCATCTGGTTGCCCGGGCTTCACGGGTGCGGCAGACAGAGCGGAAGAAGAGGGGGAGGGGGGGGAGAGGAGGAGGAGGGGCAATGGCGATTGGCCTCCTCCCGCTGCAGGGGCATTTAGATGTATGCGCCACGGACCGCTGTGATGCAGAGACGCCCAATCTGTTGTCCTCGGCAGCCAGTTGGGACGGGCGGGCGAGGACGAGGACGCGGAGGAAAGGGAGGGAGGGCTGGGGCATGTGTACAACTCATCAATGTCAGAATTGGTCAATCATGTCGTCAAATTCACTCCCCCCGGCCCCCAGCACCGGCTCATGTGGGCAGTCAATAAACCGACTGTCATCTTCCGCGGGCCATCGTCACCGTCGGCTGCCCAACGTTGTGTGCGTCCTGGTTGTACTCGACGCGGCAGGTCGATCTGAAGGGCGATGCGGACCACACGTTCGGAAGTCGGTGCCAATGCCTACCTGATGCAAAGTACCTCGCGAGGTACTTATATCCGCAACCTACATCGGGTATGTACTACAACTATCATCCTCCATCGGCTTTGGGCTCCAGCCACGCGCGTCGACCTCGATCCATCTGTGCAGGCACCGGAGCCAGCAGCAAGACGGATGAATTGAATCCCATCCCCATGTCGCTTTTTCTGTAGGTACCATGTACGCAAGTAAGAGCTTGGCAGGCGCTGGGGGACAAGCCCCCCAGCTCTGAGCTAAATGGGCCGTTGCCCGTCCCGCTAGGCGAAAAACGGCATCGGCCACACGCTTGTGCCTGCTGAGGTTGGGGTTGGGTTGGGCTATGCTGGAGGGGCAAGTCCCTCTCACCGCATGCATCATCTGAAGCAAACCGGTAGGGCTTGTTGTCGAAGTCATCAACCGGTTCCCGTCAAGTCAGACAGACACCCACCACCCACCCACCCAAGCACGCACGCACACCTACACACAGGCGAGAGAGAGAGAGAGAGAGCGAGATAGGAAGGGAAAGTGAGAGCGAGCTTGTGAGAAAAAGAGGGGGGCAGAGAGAACCGTGATCTGAAACGAGAGATCCGGAAAGAAAGAACGAGCGTGAGGGTGGGTGTGTCCAGCAGGAGACGAGACGAGACGAGAAAACAGACACAGGCCACCACCGCCGCCGCCTCTCCCGCTCTTCCTCTCATCGCAGACCCTCGCCCGAGCCCTCGAAAGTAGATGGATCGATACCGCTAAGCGATGTGGAATGTCCAACGTGCTTGTACCCTTGACCCGAGCCCTCGAAGCCTCTCCTTCCTCCTCCACCTCCCCCCTCATCCTTTACACCTCATTTCCCTCCTCGTCGGCATCTTCCCTCAATTCGCTACTGTTGCTGCAGGTTCAAGAGGGACCGCGTGGTAAGAGGCGCGGAGTGACGACGGATGGTGCGCCATCACGGCCGGCTTGACAACACAGCAGAACTGCCACCCCCCCCCCCTTCCCCAGGAATCCCCGGCGTATGGGAGCCTCCAACTGGGACGCACGTTGCCTATCGCCTGCCAATAACGGGTTGTGCGCCTCACTTCGCCCCCATAGTCGTCCATATTAACTTTGGACGTGCTGTCGCCTGTCAGTGCCATGAGCATCCAGCCCGGCCAGACAGCCCGAGCCCATTTGTATAGGCTGCCGGTAACCTGCCCCGACTTGCGTTGAACAACCCAACCTGGCCGGCCGGCCTTACATGACTTGCCTCTTCAACCTCTCCACCCACTTTCATTTCGACGAGGCGGTTCCAGCACCCCACGTCCCGACGTGCCAGCCACGGGGTCCCTTCCTGCCAGCTGCCTCCCCCGGACGGGCCAAGCCTGCCCGCCCATGGTCCCTTGAGGCCGTCTGCCGCCCTCCTTCGCTCAGCCACGGCCCGGCCCCAGTGAGGCAACACGGGCGGGGATGGTCATGGCGTCGTACGAGCCCCCACCGTCAGATGGGAACAGGAAAGCCGCTGGGTGGTTTAAGAGGTGGATGGGCAAAGCCGGCCCGCCCGTGCCTGCGAGTCCACCTTGCAAGTCAGACACGATGAGTCCAGAGACGTCGCCCGGCCCAGGTCTGATGCGCCGCGTCTCGAGAAGGGTCGTGCCGGGACTTCCCCGCGCAAAGACCTTCAAGAGGCAGCAGTCGGAGGTCCGGGAGAAGCTGGAGCCCATCGCCCCCTCCCCCGACGAGCGGCGGGCCGTATCCGTGGACAGGCGGGCGCGCCCCCTGCGCAACACCTCCCGCCTGCGAGACCAGCAACCGCCCCGTGCCAGCGCGCCCGAATTCCTGGACGACACCCGCTCCATGATGACGGCGGACCTGACGCTTTCCGTGCCGCCCAGCCCGCTGGAAGAGAAGCACTTCCTAAACGTCTCGACCGTATCCCGCGCCAGCACCGCCAACACGGAAGCGCCGCCCGAAGAAGCCAAGCCCCTCCAGCTTGCGCAGCCGCTGCATTTACCGTCCAGAGACGTGTCGACGGCCGGTGTGCGTTCCACGACGACGTCACTGTACGACGCCCAGATCAACAAGGAGCTGGAGTCGAAGTGGATTCTGAATCTCTCGATGCATTTCCGAGACAAGTCGAAACGAGAAAAGTTCTTTGTTACTTATCGCGAGAACGACGCGCTCTGGCGACGTGTTACCATCTCCCTGGATTACCGAGATGCCCCTGACGACTCGTTAGAGAAAGACCTTCTTGAGACCAAATTCCAGCGTGAAAAGAGCGCCAAGATATACGAAGCCATCCGGGAGAGCCTTAATGATATTCAATTTTACAGCACGGTAACAAACCTCAAGCTACAGACCACCGACGGGCGACTGCATGTGCACGTGGTGGAGGATGTCAGTGTAAGTACCGCTCTCGTCGGGAGGCGCTCGGGCGTCTTAGGTGGCGTGACAAGTGCTCGGCTCACACGTTCGGGCAGGAGATCATTCACTACCCGACCACGCGCATGGTGCACCATCTCCGGTGTCGACGCATCCCCGAAAGTGCCCTTGAATTCGACTCGCACATGTCGGGGTTTGTATACAAGGTTCGTGTGGGCGGCCAGACGCTCATCAAAAAGGAGATACCCGGGCCCGACACCGTGGACGAGTTCCTGTACGAGGTGAACGCACTGAGCGCTCTGAAGTTTTCCTCCAGCATCATTGGCTTCTTTGGCGTGGTAGTCGATGATGCCAACGAGAACGTCAAAGGCCTCCTCATCGACTATGCCGAACAGGGTTCTCTTATTGACCTGATTTACGATTCCCAAGAGCACGGCCCGGACCTGCCCTGGGCCACGAGAGAGCGGTGGGCGCGTCAGATTGTCCAGGGATTAGCCGATGTGCACGAAGCCGGGTTTGTCCAGGGCGATTTCACCCTTTCCAACATTGTGATTGATGAGGACGAAAACGCAAAGATTATAGACATCAACAGACGCGGTTGCCCCGTGGGCTGGGAACCGCCGGAGGCAACCCCGCTTATCGACAGCAACCAACGGATTTCCATGTATATCGGCGTGAAGTCGGACCTTTATCAGCTGGGCATGGTCCTCTGGGCGCTCGCCACCCTCGAGGATGAGCCCGAGGCTCATCGCCGACCGCTGCGGCTCGACCCGGAAATCGAGGTCCCGACATATTACCGGAGGATTGTGGAGAACTGTCTCTGCGAGAACCCTCGAGTCCGGCTGCAGGCCACTGCCCTGCTCGCTATGTTTCCCGAACCCCGGCACGCAGGTGACTACTTGACCGACGCGCCGCCCATTATCGTTGAAGACGATCGTTTTGTGCAGGAGTATAGGGTTAAAAACTTTGACGGGCGGCCGCAAATGGTCAGGACCGTCACGCGCTGCAACGACTGGCCGCCCTCGGACATGGACGGTCGTTCCAGTGCCCCATCGCCCGGATTATCAGAGGATTCATATTATTACCCGCCGCGTGGACGATCGCCGCCCAGCCCTCTACCAAACCCTCATGGCTATGGCGCTCCTTACACGGCTCGGAAAACCACGTGGCTTGAGAATACCCAAACCGGGCCTCCGTCGACGAGAAGTGTTTCTCGGGACGACGGCCAGACAGAGTCTGGACAAGACACCCTAGACGTGAGCACAGGGAAGCCGGAAAGCGAATTTCTGAGCACCGTTGAGCCAGGGCATTTGTCTGCACCTCTAACAGCCTGCGAGGTTGCAGAAAAGCGTGGCGGCCTCAACGACGAAGCGAACGGTTTCTCGGAATCCAACGAACCAACCCCAACCGTGGAGATATCCGGGCCTGGGGACCCGCACACCGTGATGCGATTGGAAAAGGGGCAGGACGGGGGGTTTGGAGGAGGGGCCCAGGTCGCCAAATGGGAAGCGACACCGTCGGAGAGCAGCGACGTCGAGATAGATTTGGCACCCAGCTACACGTATAGTGCTACGGGCACCACCTACGAGAGACATGGCGAAGCTACGGGGCCGGGGCAGGGGGGCCCGGAGACAACGTTGCCGGCGGGGCTGGGTCGCCAGGACGGCGATCTGGTGGGGATCGGCTCGGCATATGGCGCACACAATCAAGTCTGGCAGCAGGCGCGTTCGGATGAAGAGGTGGGCCGGACGAATGTGACGGCGTCACTATCCTCGAAAGCATGAGGGGCGGAACACTGAGGTACACGTTTCTTTCGTTCCGGGCTCGTCCTGCTGGGCATGGATCCATGGGGACGGGCTTGGTGGAGGGCTCAGCCAGGGAGGGGGCCCAGAGGCATGTGCACACGGCAAAGATAGCTACAGCACGTCATTACCCGGGGACCAACAGATGACCGAGCAAAGCCAAAAGACATGGCGCGGAGTTTTACGATGGGACGATGGCGCACGTTGTTTTCTCTCCTATGTTTCAGGAAGTATAATGATATGATGATGGATTCGTACGACGAGGGGGGGGTTGGGCCGTATTATACAGTTACATAGCTGGCCACGAATAGCCTGCTTGGATGACATCAGGACTTGACCGTTTCACTCCCCACAACTACGGGTTCCATGCACCGCGTGGTCGAAGGGAACACGGGTTGGGGACAGAGGGCACGAGGGTTGTCTGTGTCTGGCCGTGGGTGAATCATACGCGCATAGAGAGGGCGGAATAGAGAGAGAGAGAGGGCTGAGCTGGCAGGGGTCAAAGGGCGGGCTTGGGGTTCAAGGATATGGGGACTGTGGTGGTCATCTGTTGAATGTCAGGAGGCGAATGCATCTACAGTCTATGCCGTATGTACACATATGGTACGGGCATGGGGCGATCAACTGGAACTGAGAATCGCAATCTCCACAAGCGGCAGCGAGGGTTGGCCCGAGGGTTTTGCGGTGGCGTCGTGGGCATCCCACAAGTCACAACGGGGGGAATCGTCTTTGTGGGTTTCGTCGACACAGGACACACAAAGAATAGAACAAAGGTCGGACAGACAGACAGACGTGCATGATTCGGGGGCCCGGTGGCACATCCCGTTCCATTCGGGCCAGGCGCTAACCCTGGAGGCCGACTAGTTGTAGTCGGTGTTGCAGATCGGTCCGAGTGCAAAGGTCGAAGGCTTCTAGAATGGGGCAGGGCTTACTGGTGAAGAGTCAATCCCACCTAGTGTTCACGATCGTGACGCGGCCAAAGAAAAAAGGAGCAAAAAAAGAAAAGAAAAGTCATTCCGCATCATAGGACCCCCTGGCCTGGGTGTTTATGCCAAGTTGGCGCCCCGGAGCCGAGCACCAGCCGCGGGATGAGGGGTCCATTAAACCATATATCGGCGCGACCAGATTAACTACTTTCCATCCATGGAACGTCGGCGACACGCGGGACGTAACAACGTAAGATACTCTTGTCCGATAGCTCATGGCCCGCGTCGTTGGATCGTTTTCTTTTCCCCGGCTCAACAACGTCATGCGTGCAGAATCATGAATCACATTCAATCGCCAACTACTATGGGCACGACAGCGCGATATAACCCAGCATGGCTTTTTAAATACAATTGAGTAAGCTCGTCACATCATACGGCCTTCGGGGAGTATTCTCGAAAGTGTGGCAAATGTCCTTCCTTTTGCTCCGTATCCCAGTTTTCTGCTTACCACTCCATGGGATTCTTAATCTCCTCACCGCGGTTCGTCGACGGAACCGGCGCCGCCTTGGCTGCCAGCTTGCCACCCTGGCCCTTCCTCTTCAGGTACGAAGTGCCGTCGATCCACGGCGTCTCTTGGCTGATCTTCTTCTCGTGCTCGGCAATCTTGTCTTCGAGTTGCAGCGTCAAGCCGATGTCGTCCAGACCGTTGGTGAGGCAGTGCTTGCGGAACTCCTCAACGTCGAACTTGCAAATCTCATTGCTACTCTCGTCGCGGATGACCTGGTTGGGCAAATCAACCTCGAGCTGCTTGCCCGCGCGAGCCTCGGCCGCGATTCTCTCCATGTCCGACCCGTTTGTGATCTGAATCGGCAGCATGCCGTTCTTGAATGTGTTGTTAAAGAAAATATCGGCAAACGAGGGCGCAATGATACACTTGATGCCGAAATCAAGCAGCGCCCAGGGCGCATGCTCACGGGAGCTGCCGCAGCCGAAGTTCACGCCGGTGCAGACGAGAATCTGGGCTTTGGTGTAGGGATCTTGGTTCAAAACAAAGTCGGGGTTGGGCGAGCCGTCCGGGTTGCGTCTCCAGTCGTTGAACAGTGCTGAACCAAGACCAGTCCGCTTGATGGTCTTGAGGAACTGCTTGGGGATGATTGCATCCGTGTCGATATTGTTGCGATCCATAGGCGCAGCGATGCCCTTGTGAACAAGGAATTTGGGTAGGCCCTGAGACCCGACGGCGTCGGAGACGATGTGGTTGGTAACGGGCGAACTATCCACGGGCTGGTCGGTGAGCTCCTCCCTGGCTACGCTGTCCGTCGCTACCCGGTCGTCAACCTTGGCCTTCTCAAGCGGCGAGGGCTTGAAGGCATCAATATGGGGGCTGGCCTTGTACTGTGTCAACTCCCGAACGTCTGCCAGCTTGCCGACGATGCCGGCGGCGGCTGCCATGACGGGCGACATCAGGTGCGTACGGCCCAGGGCTCCCTGGCGGCCCTCGAAGTTGCGGTTGCTCGTGCTCGCACATCGCTCTCGCGGCGAAAGGATGTCAGGGTTCATGCCTAGGCACATACTGCAGCCAGCTTCTCTCCACTCGAAGCCGGCGTCCACGAAGATCTTGTCAAGGCCCTCGGCCTCGGCCTGGTCCTTGATGAGGCCGGAACCGGGCACAACCATGGCACGCGTGACGTTGCTGGCCTTCTTACGACCCTTGACCACCTGGGCGGCAGCCCGCAGGTCCTCGATTCTCGAGTTTGTGCAGGATCCAATGAAGACCTTGTCAATGGGAATGTCTTGAATGCGAGTGCCGGCCGAGAGTCCCATGTATTCCAGCATCCTCCGGCCTGCGGCCTTCTTGGCGTCGCTCTCGAAGCTTTCGGGATCGGGAACGACGCCGGTGATGGGGACGACGTCCTCGGGGCTGGTGCCCCAGGTGACGGTAGGGACAATCTCGCTGCCGTCGATCTGGACGTCGATGTCGTACTTGGCGTCGGGGTCCGATTTGAGCGTCTTCCAGTAGGCTACGGCGCGGTCCCACTCGGGCGAGGGGAAGGGGGGCGCCAGGGGCTTGCCCTTGAGGTACTCGAACGTCACGTCGTCGGGGGCTACCATGCCGGCTCGAGCACCTCCCTCGATCGACATGTTGCAGATGGACATACGGGCCTCCATGCTCAGGCTGCGGATGACGGAGCCGCAGAACTCGATGACACAGCCAGTGCCGCCGGCGGTGCCGATCTTGCCAATGGCGTGAAGAACGACGTCCTTGGAGCTGACGCCGGGAGCCAGCTCGCCGTCGACTTGTATCCGCATGTTCTTGCTTCTCTTGGTGATGAGGCACTGGGTAGCGAGAACGTGCTCGACCTCGGAGGTGCCGATGCCCGTGGCGAAGGCGCCGAAGGCGCCGTGGGTCGAGGTGTGGCTGTCGCCACAGACGAGCGTGGTGCCAGGCAGGGTGAAGCCCTGCTCGGGCCCGATAACGTGGACGATGCCCTGGCGCTTGTCGCCCAGGCCGAAGTAGGTGAGGCCGAAGTCCTTGACGTTCTCCTCGAGCGTCACGCACTGCAGGCGGGAGTCGTCCTCTTCGATGAAGGTGGCAATGTCCTTCATGCCCTTGCGCGGCTTGGTCGGCACATTGTGGTCGGTGGTGGCCAGGGTGCAGTCGGGGCGGCGAACCTGGCGGCCGGCGTTCTTCAGGCCCTCGAAGGCCTGGGGCGACGTGACCTCATGAACCAGGTGACGGTCGATGTAGAGGAGAATGGTGCCGTCCAGCTTCTCGTCCACGATGTGGCTGGAGAGGACCTTGTCGTACAAAGTCTGGGGCGCGTTGCTGGGTGCCGGCATGTTGGCGGCTGCGCAAATGCTTTTGATATGGAAGGGGTGTTTGCGGGTTGTAGCAAGGTGCCCAAGGATTATGAAGTAGTGGGCGTTTTGGGGGATTCAAAAATATGCACCTCTACACAAGCGAAGAGGTAGTAGGTGAAGAAGTACTCAGTGCCTCTTGGTCGCGGTGCGGGACGCGGCTATGAGACCACGAGACAAGACCGACGTCGCAATTATTAGTTGCAGTGAGAGGGGCCACGCTCACTGTCTGCTCGATGCCACAAGGGGGGGAATGTGGGGAAAGAGGGGGACAAGGTCTCTGGATGTATCCGGACGGAGCGGAAGGGAGAGGGGAAAAGGGAGAGAGGAATAAAGCGCGAGCCGACGGTCCCGCGAGATGAATGAGATATGCTTGGGTTTTCGACGGGTTCGGTCCTGAGGTTAAAACATCGGATCCCAGCTGCTGCGACGTCTTGTCCCTCCCGCCGCGATCGGCGCCCTGGGACCTGCTCCGACCTTCGGAGCGACGTCACTTGCCCGCCATTGGCAATTCGCGCCTGCCTATTGGCCCCTAGCGGGGTCACCCCTCACTCCGGAGGTTTCTGTAGCCACCTAAACCGGGACCCCTGGCCTTGCATTGGATTACATAAGTACTTACTGTATACACCTTGGGGGGGGGGGCGCGAGCCAGTCGGGAAAAAAAAATAATAGTACATCTTTCGAACTTGCCGGCTTCGTGTCTAGTGAGATAATCGTAAACTTTTTCATACGGTGCGTTAGGACGTTGGTATATACAGTAGTTACCCTAGTTACTAGATACGACTCATGCAGGCGCCAGATATCTACAGAGTAGTTAAGGGCTCATATCCACTAGGCAGCTAAACCTGCAGGTGCGCCCCGCAACATTTTAATAGTGAATTGGCAGCAATTATTTGGCAGCGTGGCTTTCGTGTCAACTCCAAAAGAGAGGCCATTTGATTATCGTGAATAGGTTCATCCGGAAGCCCGCCGTAACGAAAGCTATACCTCTGATATTGCTGGCCGTAGGGTTTGTACAATCAAAGATAGAGAGCGTCTGTCTGCTTGAACACTGGCCGCTGGGGTAACTGATGACTGAGAGTGCTTGACTGGTTGGAACTGAACTTGACAATAGGTCGTTAGGCTGTAGGCCCATCTATGGGTGAGATAGATGCTGAGATTGATCACTGAGGTAATGCCTGTCTATGTAGGAAATCCTTCTGACTTATATCCCAAACCATTCCCCCACTGATACCGTGAATCACCTTGGATCACCACTGATTCTCCTGATCCCTTGGTGTTGGCTCACCAGTGTCCTTACTGATCCATGCCGCTCTATCAGTGCCAAGCCCGGTGATCCATCACGTGACCTACTGACGTTGGTTGGACATCCAAAGCTGGATGTCCATTCTTGGATGTCCCGTCCTGGAGATTGGGATGCGGTTAAATAACCACCTAGTCAAATGTCTCGTCATCGTCAATATCAGTCTTCAGGTCCAGTAGGCTCAACGCTCCAGAATCAAGGTCCATTATTGGATGTCCAATACTGGATGTCCAAACCTTTGTATGCTATCTCAGTGTGGCGGTCGCAACCGCTGGATGTGGCGGTGCTGACAGGGGAGATTGGTTCGTGCGTATTGGCGTCAGCGCTGACCTTTGATGCGTTGGTTAGATCCGTTGGGCTGGGTTCGTAACACCCGCCTCGAGAAGCCGGATAGGTGCGCTAGATAATGATAGCGCGTTCTTACAGCAGGAGGCGAGATGTCGGAATCCCTCGAGCCTCCATCGAAAGCTGCCATCAAGAAAGGACGACCTCAAGGACTGGATATTCGGCGACGCACGTACGCGTGAAGTTCAGGCTTGGAGACTCATCGCCAGCGGCGTCAAGAGACGCGTATTTCGCGCTAAGGAAACGACTGACCTAGGACTGAGAGAGGCGCTCCTGAAAGCGCTCCTTAGCCCAAGCAGCGGTCTGTCTATGGGTCGGCTTAGGGTGTTGCAATCGATGCCAGAGGCGGAGTTCGCGCCTCCATTAGTTGGTGAGTTCTCCCATGGTTGCCAAAAAGCTCTTAGGATGCGCTAAATTTAGTGGGAAATAGAAGGCCAACGCAAAATTGGGGGTCGCGCTACCCCCTAAAGGCCTGCTAAACGGTTAAAACAGAAAAGAAAACTGGATCGCGAGACCCCTGCGCCACCCTGCAGCCTCCCCTACAACTGGATATTTCAGAGGTTGCTATCCAATACGCAGATATTCAGTTAGCCACCAAAAATTAATGTTGATTAAGATTACTATGCACTTATCGGCCAATGTTCAGTCTAGGGGGTATTCACTCGCTAGGGTAACTACTGTACGGATAGTCGAGACAGCCGGACAAAAACTGGACTGCGTACCTACAACTAGATTAGAAACGGTCTGTGCTGTACTGCGTATTCTTTGGTGGTTTTTTGGCCTACCCGTTCTGGCAAGTTTTTACGTGCGGGTTTGTTGAGTTATCGACTCGGCTGGACCGGAACAGCTGTGTCGACGGCGACCGGCGCGTTCCTTTTGCGCATGATGCCGGCTGGCATGCAACGCACATCGGCCGACTTACCGAGGCTCAGGCGTTGTCGCCCACAAGCAGCACGACGTCGTCCAGAGTGTGTTCGTCTTGTGGCCCTTTCCTGCCGAGCGAGTGCCAGGCAACGATTGTACTACACAATGCCAAGTAAGCGCATATATTGGCATGTGCATTGTGTGGGCTTGCACGCTTATAGTACAACTCGGTCGTCGGTTGAATTGGATCTGTCACGATCGCAGGGCGCAGGGGTCCAGGACGTTGGTAAAGAGGGGAAGAACAGGGGCGTGGGAATGCTGGCTGATTGGTCGGCGGACGGCTGAATGTTGCATGGCAGATAGTTAGGCTGCAGGGCCCTACAAAGCCCAGTCCGGATGACGGACTGGCTGACATTTGTCTCTGCCTCAAGGCCAAGCCATGGGAAGGGGAGGACTGAGTGGTGAAGAAGCCGGAGGCCGGTGTACCCTGGTTTGATTTCGAGCAGCTCTGGCTGAAACGCTGGCCACCCCTCTCACGGCCATGTTGTACATCCAGATGGGCAGTTGTAATGAAGGAGAGGCGCGGAGGGGGGCTCATCACTTTTTCCCCTGCCGTGACTGTTGTTCATCTAAGTTTTGCCACCCACCTCGGGGGCGCATCGCATCCCCGCAAACACAGTGATCCATTCTTACCTACAGTGTAGGGTAAGTAGGCAAGGTACGCACGGATGAATGGATGCCATGAACACCCACCAAACGTACGAGCCCCTTCGTTCGTCCCGCCCTGTCTTTCTCGCCTCGAGTGCCTCTCGGGGCTGAGCTGGGCCGTCTCGCCTGTCAGCTTGCAAGCAGGGTTGTTGGATGGACGACAGTGGTGGAATGTGGGCTCGGGTTCGGCTTCCAGTTTGTGGGACTGCGTGGGCTCGCATATCCCCAATCAGGAAGGACCCCAGTCCTTCTAACCAATCACACGCGACTTCTTCCCAACAATTTGCCCCAACACAACGACCTCAGGAATCCCAAGGTGGAGGGAGCAGCAAAGCGATGCAAAATAAGCATTGAGATGCTGGAAACTTGCGAGAGTAGCCCGTAACGCCGCATACGTAGTATCTTGGTGACATTGCCGCCGACAGTCTGGCCCGTCTTCTCTGGCCACCCTGGCTTCCCCCACACTGGTTCCGATGGTTTTTTTTTTTTCCTCTTTTTCTTCTTCCCCATCCGTCTACTTTGCCCCCTTCGCCCGGGACCCATCGGGCGCTCGGCTAAGGATGGACGGGCGAGGGGGTGAAACGAGTACCACCGTGACCAACTCATCTCACGCCGTCCGTTAGACTTCCGGGGCGCCAGAGAGTTCCGCCAGACAGGCCATGCCGGCCACGCCACGCCACGGACCACGGGCAACACACGGGGCGCCAATATGCCAGCGAAGCCACGCAGCGAGCAATGTGTAAGCGGGAAAGGCCTGAATAAGCCCGTATGCACCCGGTCGTAAAGTCTGTAACCATGGCTATCCGTGTCCCGGCCGGCGGCGTACAGTGCCACATGGAGTAAGTATACCGTCGCATGCCTGTTGGGGGCCCCGAGGTCTACCTCCACGTCACGTTGCTGTTGCTCTCCCCCGGCACCCGTCCGCCGGCGGCTGCAGCCAAGTCAACCATGTCGGAAATTCACATGTTCTGGCGAGCCTGTGTTGCATCTTCCAGCGGCCCCGTTCATCCATGGCAAGGGGGCGGGGGACAAAGAGGCAAGGGCGGGGCGGGACGGGACAGGACAAGGAGCGCGATGAGCGCGGGCTGTTTGCAGCGGCACCCTTTGCCTCGGTCCCTGGAGAGGTATTCAAAGGGCTAGGTGATGGACGTAGGTAGGGAAAAGAGGGTACACGTGATGGGTACGGAGGTGTCTATGTGGCGTATCTCTCTTATTAACTCATATCCCGTACCGACCAGCACAGGGAGGGATAGAGAGGCATCTGGAGCATGGAGGGAGGGCATGTCGTCAGAATGGATGGTGGTATTGCGCAGTACGTACTTTCTCTCCCACCCCCGATCTGCTACCCATGGGTCCCATGCAGGTTTGCCGCTTCCAGGGCCGCCCTGGCTGTTTGGGGGGCGGGGACCACTATTAAGCCCACTCCCCGCCATATTCCTCTCTTTTCGCCCGCTATCTTCCCGCCAAAGCCATTTGGTTGAATAAATACCCTCGGGCTGCCACCCGTCCCCGTTACGCTTTTTCCTATCAGATTCTCTTTCTCAGACAATCCTCGCCCTTCTCCTCCTCCTCTCCCCTAACATCCCATCAGCTTCATCGGCGAACCCCCCATCATCATGGCGGCGTCGGCGACCGATGCGAATGTGGCCCAGCCCTTCCCCGATGGCACCAAGGACTACAAGCCGCTTCGCTCCAACAAGCAGATGGACTTGAAGAAGCCTCACATCACGGAACTGCCCATCACCTGGAGCAACTGGTACAAACACGTCAGCTGGCTGAATGTCTACTTCATCCTCGTCGTGCCCTTCATGGGCTGCGTGGCTGCCTACTTCACACCCCTGCGCTTTTATACGGCCGTGTTCTCCGTCATCTATTACTTTAACACCGGTCTTGGCATCACGGCTGGTATGTTACCCCGTGCTTTCTCTTGCACCGCCCTCGCCGCTAACTTTCCTGACAGGCTACCACCGTCTCTGGTCGCACACCTCATACAAAGCCACCCTACCCCTGAAGATCTACCTCGCGGCAGTCGGCGCTGGCGCCGTCGAGGGCTCCATCCGATGGTGGTCCCGGGGCCACCGTGCCCACCACCGCTACACGGACACGGAGAAGGATCCCTACTCGGTCCGCAAGGGTCTTCTGTACTCGCACATCGGCTGGATGGTCATGAAGCAGAACCCCAAGCGTATTGGTCGTACTGACATCACGGATCTCAACGATGACCCCGTCGTTGTCTTCCAGCACACGCACTACATTAAGTGCGTTCTAATGATGGGTCTCATTTTCCCTACCCTCGTCTGCGGCCTCGGCTGGGGTGACTGGCTCGGTGGCTTCATTTACGCTGGCATCCTCCGCATTTTCTTCGTCCAGCAGGCCACCTTCTGCGTTAACTCGCTGGCCCACTGGCTCGGTGACCAGCCTTTTGACGACCGCAACTCACCCCGTGACCACGTTATCACGGCCCTCGTTACGCTCGGCGAAGGATACCACAACTTCCACCATGAGTTCCCCTCCGACTACCGCAACGCCATCCAGTGGTGGCAGTACGACCCCACCAAGTGGACCATCTGGGCGTGGAAGCAGCTCGGCCTGGCCTACGACCTGAAGGAGTTCCGCCAAAACGAGATAGAGAAGGGCCGTGTCCAGCAGCTGCAGAAGAAGCTCGACCAGAAGCGTGCTACGCTCGACTGGGGTGTGCCCCTGGAGCAGCTCCCCGTCGTCGACTGGGACAGCTTCGTGGCCGAGTCCAAGAACGGCAAGGCGCTCGTGGCCGTGGCCGGTGTTATCCATGACGTGACCGACTTCATCAAGGACCATCCCGGTGGCAAAGCCCTCATCTCATCGGCCATCGGCAAGGACGCTACGGCTATTTTCAACGGCGGTGTCTACAACCACTCCAATGCTGCCCACAACCTGCTGTCTACAATGCGTGTGGGCGTGCTGCGTGGTGGCTGCGAAGTGGAGATCTGGAAGCGTGCCCAGTCGGAGAACAAGGACGCTACGGTGCTTCACGACTCGACAGGTACCCGTATCGTCCGTGCCGGCGACCAGCCCACGCGTACTGCCCAGCCCATCGCCAGCGCCGATGCGGCTTGATTCTCACGACCACGACATGACCCATCGTTCATTTACTGTACATAGACATCACCACGGCGTTTAAGAGGGGAAAAGATTGCAGGCGGGCGCATTGGCATGATTTGGAGCACCATTGCTGCTCGATATCCTTTCTGCCATCACAACTTGTCTCAGAGAAGGCCAGGGCAGATCCAATAAATTACATGAATCTAAACAAAACAGTGGATTAGTACCTTGACTTGTTTTCCTCACTACACGCCGATGTATATATCGTGCTTTTCTCACCACAAGCTGATGTATAATCATATGTTTAACTCGCACAGATCACCACGATCAAGGTTTTAAAAATGAGCAGCGTCGGAAAGTCTTGGGCCGCGTAACATTGAATGTCGTCTTGTCCGTTTACCCCGTTTCCCAATCCATGGCTATGCCTTGTCCTGGACCATATGTGCCTGAAGTACCTAAGTAGGCACTTCAGTAGTCCTCGATAACCAGCCATGTACCAACGGTCGATTCCGTCCCACCAACTTGTCCGACCTTGGCTGTGAACCGGTTCCATGTGGATACGACCTTGTTGAAACGGGGAACCCATGCGTCCATCCCCCAAAAGGCCAAGAGGACTCGTCCCAACAACACAACTGATCCGCACCACCGGTTTCGGCTTCACGTGCAACCCTTCAACCCTAAAAACGTCTTCACGGGTCTTGGGGGGGTTCTTTTCCCCTTCGCAGTGACACGTCGGCGGCTCTCCATGTGTGCGTGCCCACATCCCATTCGGCTCCCAGAAATAAACGTGCAGCGAGGGAGTTGGCTGTAAACACTATGGTCTTGCGAGAATTGCCACTGAATGCATGTGTAAACTAAGGTGAGGCGTGGTTGCCGCACACCGTTTGGTGTTGCGACTGGTATCATGTATGAAGAGAACCGCCGAGCGAAGAAACATCAAAGAGGATCAGAGAGACTGGCCAGTTAGGCACACTCTCCCCCAAGCACGGCCGGCCAACTACCTATGTAAGCAGGTAAAGGTAAGGGGGGTCTCCAAATGCCGACGCATTGCGGGCCTGTCTGGCTGTCGCGCAAGCACCTGTTACTCCTGGAAATCCGCCACGACGCCAATGGCCCCCAGATATAGCGGCTTTTGCCCTCCAACGACCACCAGCTGGCGTGCCCCCAGCAGCCCGAACTTGCGCACGTACTATAGATGGTGCCCTTGGGACACCCCGTCGCGTCCCTCCTCCCCCACGCCAATGCAGAACAAAGACACCCAACGTCATCTTCATTCCCGGCTTTGATAACGAGAAGCCAACTTCGCAACCCCCATGGCGCAATGTGGGCCTGGGACCGGAGCACAAGAGAGAGAGCTTTGTCGGCGGGGCCGTGTGCAACGGCCACCTCCCCCCCCCGGCCATCCACCCGCACCTCACTTGAACAGACTGCGCAGGTCCAAGAGCCTCTGCTTCGCAGCCTCGGCCTTGTCCGTAACCCGGCTCCGATCCATGCTCAGACTAGCGAGCTTCATCTTCTTCTCCTGGAGCACCAGCATCTTCTCCTCAATACTGTTCTTCATGATGTAGCGGACAGTGCGCACCGGTCGTTTCTGCCCCAGCCGGTGCACCCGGTCAATGGCTTGCGCCTCGGCTGCCGGGTTGTATTGGGGTTCCATGACGTAAACGCTGTTGCCTGCCGTCAGGTTGAGGCCGAGCCCGCCAGCCATGATGGACACGAGGATGACATGCGTCGAGTTGTCCTCTCTGAACTGGTCCATGGCAGCCGTGCGCGCGGTGCGTGGCATCTTGCCGTCGAGACGCGTGTAGCTGATGCCAGCCTCCGTCAGTGCCAGCTGGATCAGGTCCAAGTGCGATGTCCATCCCGAGAATACCACCGACTTGAACGGCGGTTCGTCCGGGTGCGCCTCGCTCTCGGCCTTGCTCTTGAGCAAATCGTCTATCAGGGCACGTGTTTTCGTGTGGGGGCCGCTGTAGGACTCCCATGTCTTCGTCCTTTGGCCTGCCGAGTGGTGGGCGTCATGCTCAACCTCTGCCTTGTCCTTGCGCAACTCCGTGATTGCCGATCGAGTCTCTTTGGAGCAATAGGGGCACGGGCCCGAGCCGCCCACAAACGCACGCGTCTCGGCCGCCCACTGTCCCTTGCACGAGTGGCAAACAAGATGATAGCACGCCGTTAGGTACCCGATGATGTCCTCCTCGCGCTCCGATTCCACCTCCCCGTTGCTCTCCCCAGCCCCGAGCTTCTTGTCGCAGACGTAGCACTTGTTGCTGTTGGTCTCTTGCATCAACTCGAAAACCTCGTAGGCTCGAGTCTCGCCGATCATAGGCTTATCCTCGTCGTCGCTGTCGAGATCAATGGCCGAATCCTCCGTCATGCCCTGAATAAGCGCCAGGTCCACATCGCTGAGTAGCTCCCGTCCATGCGCCGCGATGAGCCGTAGCCGGAGGATCGACTGCAGAATATGAATGTACGTTTTGCCTCCCACCATCCGATCCCGGCCGGCGGCTAAGACGGCCACCTTGTCCTGAGCATTTTGCTCGAAGAGCTTGTATAGCTTCTCCTCGGCCGGGGAGAACTCGAGGCGGACAAGGTGGTCTTTCCGCGGGGGCAAGTCGATCTTGTCCTTCAGGCGCCTCAACGTAACGCTATCCACCAGCACCCTCAGCTTGGGGACGATCTCGGGGTCGCACACCTTGAAGGGCGCCACGATGAACTGGGTGAATTTTGCCTTGTCGTCAAAGGGCTTGAGGCGGATGAATGCGAGCAGCGCCGCTAGGTCATCAAGTTTGTTCTGCACGGGCGTCCCCGTCACCGCCCAGCGCCGCTGCGCTTGTAGCCGGCAGATGGCTTTGAACTGCAGGGTCGACTGCTCACGAATCATGTGGGCTTCGTCCAGGACGATCCGAAACCAGCCAATCTCCTCCAGGGGATGAGGGCCGGGACGACCCTTGTGCCGAGCGTTCAATTCCGTCGAAACCGAGCCGTAGGTGGTGATGACCAGGTCAAACTCCGCAAGCTTCTCGGGGTCCCGGATGCGGTTGGAGCCGTGGTAGATGTAGAAGGAAAAGGTGCCGGGTTTGATATGTGTTTTGATCTGCTCCTCCCAATTTGTAATCGTGGTAAGAGGGCAAACGAGCAGTGTTGCTCGCGAGTTCCTCGTTAAGCGCGTCAAGGCGAGAGGTTGCGGTGCGGGCACATTAAACCGCGACTGCGTGTTCTTTTTGGGAGCCGGGGGTTCTGGCTGGACGACCTCTTCTTCCGACCAGCCCTTGGCGGCATCTAAAGAGCTGGCAACCAGTGAGAGAATGCTGAGCGTCTTGCCTAGCCCCATCATGTCGGCCAGAATCCCACCGAGAGTCTCCGGAGGGCGCTCGCGCTGCACCTGGCCCGTGATCACGTTATAGAAGCTCCTTTGCCCACTAATGCCGATTTGAACCCGCCAGAGAGAATTCGGCGTTTTGCCCACATCGTTGAGCTCGCGGGGCCGCTCTCGATTGGTCATGAAGTGAAGGCCCTGCTTCTGATGCTTAAGCAGTTCCGTTTGAATCCGGGGGTCAGGCTCCATCAAGGGGAGATCTTCGCTTTTTGTCAGGTCATCAAAAACACCCATCACCTCGTTGCGGATTTCCTCGACCGTTCTCGTGATCTGGGCAGGGGCTGGGACGGCCGCCGTGTCGCGGTCTCTAATGACAGGCGGGGGGCGGAAGCCCTGTATCGTTTGCGGATTCTCGTACTTAGCGCCAGGATCCAAGCGAGTAGGGTTTCGCAGCCAGAGTTGTTTCTGGGAAAGATGCTTCCCCACGGCCTTGGCAGATTTCCTCGGCCCGTAGAGCATCAAGTCGAGAATGTACGCCCTGGAGGTGGCTTGGCCCGCGCGTTCGCCGTCCATTCTCCTCGTCGGTATCCTACTATCCGTCCTGAGTTGGAGGCGTGGCGCATCGAGAAGAGGGCAGAGACCAGCGGCGGTCGATGAGTCTAGACGCCCTACCACCTGTCGTGTATAGTCCTTGGCGTGGATGACGTTGTATGAATCGCCGTGCTTCCTGTTGAGTACGATCTTGACCCCTGGCCACCAGCCAGGCTGCAATGCCTTGTGTTCGGGTTTAGGGCTTGGCACAATGTGGCAGTTTACCTTGGCCCCCTGTATCATGCCGTAGCACACCTCTTGATTCTGAACATCTTCGGTCGGCGCCGCATTCGGTTCGTCGGCTACGACATTCATTAGTAAATCGCCTGCGAGGTTACCTGCTGGAAGCCACCAGGGGCGAAACGTACTGCTTTCCGTCAAGTCGACCGTGTCCATCCTTAAATGCGAAGGGGTCGTCGCCGCCTCGCCTCGCTTGTCTTTCACGTGCTGTCCCAGGATGCCGCTGCCCCCACCGCCGAAGCTTTTGCGGTTCTGCTGCTCGTCAGCGCTATCGTCGAGCTCGATTGTTTCCAGCTTGCGGCGCTTGGGCTGTGGAGCCGTGGTCCGGTCTTGGACATTGTTCAGGCGCTCAAGCATGCTTCCCAAGCCATGGACGGGTGAAGGCGAATGGCCTTCGCTCATGGCGCCGGAATGCGCCTGCATGAAAGAGGGCGGTGTGCTCGCGCCCGAAGTAGTGCCGCCGTTCGAGCTGGAAAAGTGGAAGTCGAGCGAAGCTGTGCTGCCGCTGGACCTCTGCAGTCCGCTCGTCGGGGTAG
Source organism: Nigrospora sphaerica (assembly GCA_018287875.1). NCBI lineage: Eukaryota > Fungi > Ascomycota > Sordariomycetes > Amphisphaeriales > Apiosporaceae > Nigrospora > Nigrospora sphaerica. The sequence continues at coordinate 6,760,384 of JAGVVL010000002.1, forward strand.
ACTGGCCGCTGTCATTGTTCGTCCGAGTGGCGGCGGCGAAACCTCGTGGGTTCAGCAACATGGCGGGGTTGAGACCCAGGCCCGAGGCCGCGTGGTTCGTCGGTGGGTTCGCATAGCCGTTTCGAGAGGGAATATCTTGACGAGAGAAGACGTAAGTATCATCGTGTGCCCGGGGTGGCAGTGAAAAGTGCTTGTTCGCCCCTCCGGGGGGATCTGCGCTTCTGGCCCTCTTGCGACAAGTAAAGCCGCCCGCGATTGGGAACCCTGAGACGGCAGCCGCGGTGGAGGAAAAAGGATCGGGGTCGCATTTACCGCTTGAATGGCGGTTGGGAGCCATGACTTGGAGGACGCCCTTGTGTATGGTCGGCGCGGTTTGGCTGTTGCCCGACGCGGCGGGAGGCAGGCTCCAGTCGTTCAGCGTGTTTGCAGGCCGGGCGATCCGGGCTCTCGGGCGGCGGAACGCGAGTACCTGGGCGCGCCGAGTAAGTTTCAAAAGGCTCAACGAGGGGGGCAAGTCTTGCGGATTAAATGCATAGGGCGAAAGGCAGGGCTGGCGTCCTCATAGCAAGCCGCGAGCGGCCTTGAGCACGGGAGACGATGGAGTTCTCTTGTACGTGGTGGGGCGGCCTGTGGTGGGATCGGTAAGTTGGCATCTGCCGTCTCGAGATATACCGTCCAGGTGTAGAGGCAACAACGTCTGCAGGTAGGGTCGGACGGGAGAGAGGCGAGGTGGATGCGGGAAAGGAATGAACGGGCCGCCCTCGAGGCAGGGTAGAAGACGGCGGGGCAGGTGTTGGGAGGTTTGAGGTGAGTGGGAGGACTGGAATGCGACGGGATGGGATGGGACGAACGGGTTTAGGTGATTTACCTTACGGATGAGAAGCAGGGAGGTATGGAGGAGGAGAGTTCTGTTCTGTATATTACCGGAACTGGCGATGGATGCCGAAAGCTAAGGAGGACCTCGGACCTCGCACGGGAAGCGGCTGCCAACAATGGGGTGGACAGTCGTGATGCCGTCGCTCAACCCGCGAGAGAGGTCGCCATCGGATTGCGCGAGGGCATCAGACAGAGAGAGAGGGAGAGAGAGGCCGAGGGTGGAAACCGCAACCTCGTCACGAGGACTACGCGATTTATCGATGTTCCATCTCTAAGCGGTTGGACAGGCGTCACATGGCTGGCTTTCCCTTCCATACTTGCTTATGTACTAAGGCGTAGGTACCCTATAGGCTACGCGCCCAGGGCCGTTGATAGGTGCAGATTGACCCCCACCGGAGGGGCGTCGTGGGCCTGCAAGGCTAGTAGTTACATTTAGTCGGTGCCCCTTCGCGGCGGGATGGACATGTACGAATGGCATTTCCAGGCATTCACATTCGCACACCCCCGAGCCTCTTCTTACCTAATAGCAAATCCGTACCTACTCCCACCGGACTCGCTTGCCCTCCTTTGCATGCAGGTACATAAGCCGTCATCCTTCTTCCTGCCCGCCCGGGCGGCCGGAGGCCCCAAACGAGAGGCTGGCCACTCCGTATTACGTACTGCTCGTCTCTCGCAAAACGGCAGCGGTGGTGGGAGAGATGCCCCGGGGGCTGACTGTGTGTCACGGGGAGGCAGGCAACCAGCCCCGGCTTTTGCATACCGGATACGTCTCCCATTGCTTATCGCGTGTGGTCATGCGCAGTCTTCGACATTCCGCGGCGCGGGCGCGTACATATCGTCGTCAGCAGCGCTTGTTCCAGCGGGGAGGGAGGGGGTTGATTTGCCTAGGTAGGTACAACAGGAAGAAGCACGAATGCAGGCGGGCGCTTGCTTTCCATGTTGCATGCCGAATTTCTATACCCAACCCTGGTTATGCCTTTGGGGCTCGCCCGGATCGTCTATGGGGTGGGGTCCAGATAGAGAGGTCACGGATGCGAAACCACATCCTGACAGGCGTACTTTGTCGGTTGGATTACTTGTTTCTGGCAGAGCCGCTCCCGGTTTCTGCCTACATGCCTGCTTGTAGTAGATGAGCCTCCTCGGTTCCCGGTATTTGTATGAATCTGGTCGGAACCTTGTCCATCTCCCACACGTTACATGTACGTTGGGTACTATTACCTACATAGCTCCCTGGCTTCGTGGTGACACCATCTTGGAGTTTCCCAGGTTTGCAGATTTTCCACAGGTCGCATGACCGCCGCGAAACCACCCCTCCATGCACCAAACCCCCCAAATGATTAGCCAGCTGACCACGTGCCCGGTACGGAGAGGGGGAGGGCCCACGAAGATCCGTCCATGGAGCGGCGGGTCCGCGTCGAGGGTAGGCGACGGTCTCTCGCCCAATCGCTACGCTGGCATTCGAAACGATGGGTTCCCGACGGATCCTGGCCGTTCATCAACTACAATGATCCACAGGCCCAACTGCGGTGAGAATCGTATTCTTACTATTGTGACGAATAGAGAGAGCAGTAGGCTTTGTCAGAGACCTTTGCGTGCGCCGTTGTATCTCATCAAGAAGCGGTTGCCTGAAACCTATGCCATCGGATACTTGTATACACTTGCGAGGCTCTCCCCGACCCTGGCCGCGTGTATTTCTTTCCCCTTTGGATGGCGACCAAGAAAAGGTTCGATAGATGAGCAACAACTGGACCCTTGCCGAATCATGGCATGTCTTTTTTACTTGTCGTCAACCAACCCTTGATTGCAACACCAACACCCTCCCCCCAACGTTGGTCACGCCTCGTCATGGACTGGACCCCTTTTCTGCCATCTTCCCCCCTCCTCCCCCCGCGGACTCTCGTCCGGCCGCGAGGCTTCGGTTGCAAGCGGCGCTGGGCGCGGGCCAATGAACACGCTCCCGCGACCTGCCCGCCTCGCACGCGCACCGCCAGCCCGTTACGGCCGACCTGGCCGGCCGTGGTTCCCCCCACGAGAGCTGCCGGGGCAGGGTTTGCCCGGGCGGCGAGGTGTGAACAAGCTGACGCACTAGACGGGAACAGGCGGTTCTGTTGGACCCCGCCCGCCCCCCGCGTCTTCTGTTAAACAATGATTACCCACCCGTCCCCGTACCGACGTGCTCAGCCGTCATGTTCCTCGCCTGGCGCTTCTCCGCCGGCGCCGGTAAGGACAATCTCGTGGCGTAGGAGGGACAGCTGCTCGGTGGACTTGACCCGCTGTGTGTGTTCTCGGCTTCGGCTTCGTGTCCTTTGCCGTCTCCGCTTCGGAGGGTCGTCCTTGTTGGGGGACCGAGACCGCGAGGGGCTCTGGCTTCGGTGGCGGTTGATTTGTAAGACGCGTAGCAGCTTCCGGCGGGTTGGGGACAGGGATCCGCCCCTCATCCGCGAAGCGTTTCTCGACGTGTCAATCCGCGAGATGGACCGATGGCGCGACCGGCCCCGGAAGGTAGCCGACTCGCCCGAGGGAAGCTGCGCCGTGGTGATGGTGAGGTAGGCGGGCGGTTCCCGGCGTCTTTTACGGCCCCGCTGGTGCTCCGGCTCGGGGGAGGAGAGCGCCGAGAGCACCAACTCGGTCAGCCTCTCGCTCGACACGGAATGGGTGGCCATGGTATTTAAGGCGCGGGCGCGGGCGCGGTCGAGGCACGGCGATTAGGACCAAGCAACAAACAACGCGTTTTCCGCGATACCACGACGCTGGGCGGCAGGCGAGGTGGAAAAGGGGGCACGTGTGGGCTGCGTTGGCTCGAGACAGCGGGCGCGAGGCCAATGACGACACTCTCACGACGACAGAACCGACTAGCAACCTGTGTGTACGCACGTAACCGTAGCACTTGAAGGTATGGCAGGTGGGTGTTGGTATCGGAAGCCGGAAAGGACCTGGAAAGTATCCAAGGGATCAAAGGGTCCTGCAGGTCAGAACCAACACAGAGCATCCCCCTTATATATATTTCCGAAGCAGAGATGGGCGAAACTTCCCCCGTCGACCCCGTGCATTAATCCAGGGTGCTCGAGCCTGGGGGTGGATCGGCCGCTTTCTTCGGGCCCGCGTCTTGAGACCTCCCGGGGGCCAAGCGGGCCCGACACGATTGGCCAGGCGAGCTGACGTAGAAGTCTGTATCAAATGCCTAGAACTCTATGGGCTCTAGTACGAAAGCGAACGAAAGTCTAATGGCACCAACATGCCAGCCGGCCTGCGACCCAGGCTTTGTTTTTGCTGGTTACCAACGCCTAGCCCGGGTGGTTTTGGTTTTGGTATGGGAGCCCACGCCATCGACCATCGAAGTGGACAGTAGGTACATATTGTCCTGCATCCAGTCTCCAGTCCCCGGTCATCTATGCGTGCGGTGGGGGGGAAGAGGTGCCTGGCAAAACCTACGCAGTAAGCCTGTGAGCCTGGTTCGTGGGCAAGGGGCCCTGGGGGCCGGTTTCATGCCATGGGGCCTTCGTACGAGTATGGGTACGCCGCTGTTGCTGTCTAGGGGCGGCGTCGCCGCGTCGAGAGGGCCACGCGGGAGCCGGGGCGTTTTTTATTGCCGTGCCACAGTCCACTTGGGCCGGCTCTAGCGCAGCCAGCGAGGGGGGAAACGAGGTTCCAGTTGGAGAGTTTGGGGGTTTAGAAAGCAGAGCAGTGCAGGCAGTTTGGAGATGGTGTGGGTGTATATTGGATAAGTCCTAGGTAATTGGTGCTGCATACTTACATCTTACATCCCCCCTACTTGTGTGCTCCTGGGCTCGCGTGACGGCTGCGGCGTAGATCAGTTGAGTTAATTGGGTGGTCGTGGTCCGAGACAGCGCCAGAGAGCAAGAGCATCGTGCAATGGATGACGCTGTGCTCTTCCCGGACCCCGATGGACATGATTTCATAAGTTGAGAGACAAACCTCTTCTCCCCCCCCTCCCTCCATCCCGGAGGCAACAAGAACGCAAGAACGACCAACCAAACGTCCGCTGCCTACCTGCACTAGTGAGCCGAGGCGCAGGAATGCTGCAGCTCTGGTACACCTACGCCCCCCTTTCCCCCACCTCTCGACAGACGTCCCGTGGATTGATCCATGGATGGGCTTCCATGGATACTGAGGTATGTAGTACCTTAGGTAGTACATGAGGTACATGGGCAACCCCGTTGAGTGTACGCCCATGTCCGCAGGAGCCGGCTTGGTGACCGGGTCGACGACTCGCGCAGGCGGGCAGGAGGGCATCAGGTGGCCCCGTGGGAACTGAATGCAAGTAGCAGTAGAGACAGACAGCACGACAATGCACACACTATATGAGTGTCAGCTACCAACGCCCGACAGGGTCTGCGAGGCATCCATTTATCGGGCAATCGATCCTACAGCCCGCCGGGAACCCGCCGTGCCACGAAACCAACAGGGCGGATAATTCAGACAAGAGCACAGATGTCGTCACTTTCCGCATTCCTCATCACCTTTGTTTGCACAAGAGGCGGGCGGGCAAAGGAGGCGTGGAGCCCTGAGCTACAACCACTAGTTGTAGATGGGATTGATCGAACGAGCTGATCTGCTTCTGGCTACCCACTAGTAAGAGGGCCCAGAGCCAGACTGGCGGACGGCAGTGCGGCGGCTCTGCAACCTCCTGAGCCGAGAAGAGTCCGCGTCCCGACGCCTCGCAGGCACCGGCTTTGTTCTCATCGACGATCCAGCCTATCCAGCCTATCCCGGGATTTTCGAGACCCCCCCGACCCCCATCCCTCATCTTCCACAAGATTCCTCCTGCATGCCTCCCCCATGCTCGCCTGCTTTCCATCATCTACCGCCCTGCTCATCTCCCCATACAGCTCACGGTCAGAACAGCCGTCGGGCTTCCCCGGGCGCCCGGGCTCCAAGAAGGGGCGACAACCCTTAATTAGGAGGGGCGGTGGATGGATATGGATCGCAGCGCTGAGGGATCCATGATGCCGAGCCACGCTGAAGCGTATGGAATGCGGGGAAGCAACCCACCCACGTCTCCTAGACCACAGGGCTAGAAAGGGATGGTACCTGGCCATCCACCCCTTATTGCACGGGCTTCCACCCAAGACACTGGAACCACCCGGCGCAGAGAGGTCGCAATGGCCAAGAAAGTAGTACTCATGGACCTACTCCCTCCTCTTGCTTTACTTCCTCTATGCGGCGAAGTAGCTACCTCGCCGTCAACAAAGAAGAGGCAGACATAGAAGGGCGGACAGGAGCCGAGCCAGCATCATTACGGGTGCACGCCTACATGATGCCGAATATGCAACGCAGCACCGATCCGGTATCCTCGATCGCCCTGGGACCCTGGAGGAATGGATGGGTTCCGAGTCTAACGGCGACGGCGGGGGAAGGCGTTGAGGAAGAGATGGAGAGAGAAGAAGGCCAGCGCTGCCAAATCGGCTCTCGGACGTCTGCGGGCGGGCAACCAGATGCCGGCTCTGGTACAGTACTTTCCCTGGGTGCTGACTAAAAGTGGTCGGCCCCTGCTTCTGCGGAAACCGTGGCAGTTGCTCTACTGTCTCTGTCTCTGTCTCTCTCGGGCTGCACGGGTGACGTGTGACGCGACTGACTGCCCAGCACGGGACGGCACAGGACAGTCAGTGCATGGGACAGAGAGGTCCGTCCGACTTCATCCGTTGTTTATTGTTTGGGACGTATGAGATAATCATCACCGCTTTTGCCATCGACCTGCGCCCCCCCGTGAGCCCGTACTCACGTCTGCTTCGGGTCTTCACCATCCATTCTTTTGTACTCTATCCTTCTACATCAGCCATTACCTTTCCCGCCCCCCCTCCCCTCCTCGTATTCTGTCTGTTACCCTACCCACCTCCCTCCCGCCGACCCCGTTCCGCGACTCGCCCTCTGCGAGCCTACCCAGTCGCATCACAGGCTCCCGAACGGAAGCACAGGACACCTCTCGAAAGGCCCTGCCCGCTGCCGTCACTGCCGCCTTCGCGATCCGACGTGCCCGAACCCCAACTGCCCGGCTGGTCCCGCGCCCGGGCAACAGGCCCAGCTCTCGACGGACAGCCACTGCCAGCCCAACAGCCAGGATGCCGCGTAATCGGCCTGCCACTACGGGATACGAACGCCTGGCGCAGGCGGATCAGCTCAGCGATGATTCCGAGGACGAGGCCCTGGGCCGGAGCTTCGCTTCGCTACAGCCCCAGTCCGCTCCGCGCTACGCACCAATCACCCAGCCCCGGCCACACTCGGGCATGACCTCGCCGAAAGCAGTGTCCAAGCCGGCCTACCGTCCTAAAAGGACCCGGAGCAACTCGGGCGTCGACCTCAAGGCCATCAACGCGAGACTAGAAAGGTGGGCCGAAGAAATCGCTGCTAAGTTTAAGAGACACAAGGATCGTGGTCAGGATGGGGAAGAAGCGCCCCTCGAGATACACTACAGCGTCTTCCACGCGCCTGACGGCGTGCGGCCCGCCACACACCAATCACTGGCCGCCCATCCCTATGAGCCGGCCATGACCAAGGACGAGTTCGAGGCCATTGTGGAGAGCGTGCGGACCGCCATCGACCAGGGCATGCATCCCAGCATGATCACCCAGGGCAGTTCCGGCAGCTACTTTGCCCGCAACACCGACGGTAAGATTGTCGGCGTCTTCAAGCCCAAGGATGAGGAGCCCTACGCCGCCGGCAACCCCAAATGGAACAAGTGGATTCACCGCAACCTGTTCCCCTGCTGCTTCGGCCGGGCCTGCCTCATCCCCAACCTGTCCTATGTCAGCGAAGCGGCCGCCTACACGCTGGACTGCCAGCTTCGGACCAACATGGTGCCCTACACTGACGTGGTATGGCTCTCATCCAAATCATTCCACTATCCTTACTGGGACCGGAGGAACTTCTACCGGAAGAAGAAGCCCTTCCCCGCCAAACCGGGCAGCTTTCAGGTCTTCCTCAAAGGCTTCAAGGATGCCAACGTCTTCTTGAAGCAGCATCCTTGGCCAGATCAGTATTGGGGAGGGTCGCGTGCCAACGACACCCATCGAAATAGGCAGCGCAGATGGGCCGACAGCTGTCGCCCCTCGAGCCGCCCTGCGGTGGGCGACGAAAGCGACGATGAGCAGGAGGTGGCCGAGCTACCAGCCCCAGGGCCCGACAATTTTGTCTGGACTGAGAGCCTGAAGCAGTCCTTCCGGGAAGAGCTGGAGAAGCTGGTTATCCTGGATTACATCATGCGCAACACGGACCGAGGCCTCGACAACTGGATGATCAAGGTCGACTGGGAAACCCAAGCAGTGTCGATAGCCTCGGAGCCGCCACAGCTCAACATGGATGTCGGGGAGGACGACGACGAGCCGGCCCCTAGGCCCGTCAACTTGGAGGCCCGGAATACGCGTACCAGCTCTCGCAACCCCAGGTCGGATGCCTACAAGGCCCAGAAGCCAATGAATGCGAGCCAACGAGGCAAATACCAGGACCCCAAGATAAGTATTGGGGCCATCGACAACTCGTTGTCGTGGCCCTGGAAACATCCGGACGCTTGGCGAAGGTAAGCCAAGCAACCTTGGTTAACTCGGCCGACCACTGACACGGCTCTAGTTTCCCTTTTGGCTGGCTCTTTCTTCCTGTGGACCTCATTGGCCGACCCTTTTCCCAGAAGACGCGGGACCACTTTCTGCCCCTCCTAACGTCTACACAGTGGTGGAGTCAGACGCAGCTGGCCTTGCGCAAGGTCTTCCAGATCGACCCCGACTTTCAGGAGAAAATGTTCTCCCGTCAGATGGCCGTCATGAAGGGACAGGCATGGAATGTGGTCGAGACGCTCAAGACGGCCGACCACGGTCCTTTGGAACTTACTCGCCGTGTCAAGGTATGCGTGTGGGACGACCTGGTAGACGTGCCTGTCGCGGTGCCCATGCGGGCAGCCAGCGGCGAGATGCGTCGCAAGGCCGAGCCTGAATTGCGCGACGCCATTGAAGAGGAAATCGACATTGGTGCCGCCAACTCGGCGCCGCCTAGCCAAACGGACGACCTGCTGGGTTTCGCCAGCCCGCTGCCACATCCGGGCCGCTTCGAGCTCTCTTCGCCGCGCGACGAGTCCCCGCCTACGGTGCAGAGTTCACCGCCGCCAGAGGGGGTGATGGATCCCTTCGAGGAGTTGGGTCTGACGGCGGAGGCGGGCCGCAGGCCTAAGTTCTCCCAAATCCCGCCCCGTGCCAGCTACCAGGGCCCGGCGCGGACGCAGGCCATGTACACGCCGCGCCGGGAGCGTCGTTTTAGTTTTGCCACGGCCATGGGCCGCCCAAGCGGCTCGCCGGCACTGCACGGAAGCGACTATGGCTACGACGAGGATGGAGACCTGGAAGGCGATCTGGGATATGCTGCTGCCGAGGACATGGAGAGCCACAGACGGAAAGTCATCGTTGAGCGACTGGAGACGGTCAAGGCCCGGAACCCTGTTTTTACTTGGTGTTGAGAGCGGAGGAAGATACCCACAGCGAAAGAGAGCATCAAGACGGGACAGGCGGGCAGATAGACAAACCATGCCAAAGTAATGAGTTGGTTAGAGCAGCCGCGTGTAGGAATACTACAGATCACATGACTGTGGCACACCAGCAGCACACGGTAGCAAGCCTTGCGTGAGGACTCGTCGTGCGGGGGACAAGCAGGCCACGACATATCCAGCCTCTCGGTCTAGCGGTGCTCGAGACGATGGCTTGGTGGTTTGCGCTTACGGGGGCGAGCGGTCCTGCTGGGCATTCGCGTGCACAGACAGGTGAGCACCACACAGCGACCGCTGATGGGCCGCGCCCCATGTCGGCCGACGGTATGGCAGGTCTGCTGGTCCCAGGCGGCCACGACGGGGTTTGAGGCGGTCCTCGCGCGCCTGCGGCCGGCCCCGTCCTTGAGTGCGCGTGCCAAGCGGGGAAGGGAAGCGGCAGCCGGGATGACACAAGGCGGGCCGCGCGGGGCTCGAAGGGGAAGACAAGGGGGGGACAACAACAAACAACAACAGGGAGATGGAGAAATCGTTGCCGGCCCCTTCTAACGGAAGGGAGGGGAGCCAGAGAGTCTCCTCCCTGCCACCACCCGACGTTCCGGGTTCTCCCTTCCGACCTCCTCCTCCTCTCCTCCTCCCCGCTTGGAGAATTCGGGGCCGGTCTTGAAACGCCCGCAGGTGGTGCGAGCACGTACCGGCAGGTGCTGCCACCCAAACTGAGAGGAAGGGAGGGGGGCGTAGCGTCGGTCCCGGCATGGGCCGTCAGCGGCAGCGGCTCGTGTCTTCAGTAGAGCGAACCAGCATGCGCTGAATTTAAGCCCACGTGTCGAGGAAGAGCCGGGAGGGACGGACAGGGGCGCCGCCGCGCCGCCACGGTTTGCGTGTCGACCGCTCGTCCAACGCGTGAAAAACGACCACGGCCGCACAACCTGCCTCCCTTTGTAGCGGAGGGGAGCCGGTCACCAGGCAGGCCGGTGTTCCTCTGCTGGACTGGACGAAGCCTGGGGCCCTCGACGAGGCCTACGGCCGAGGCTCGACAGCAGGTCATCGGGGTGGGAGGCCTTGCTGGGACCGGCTGGGTGGCGTCGTCTCTTGGGCTCCCCAGCTAGGGAGCTGTGAGAGGCAGCCCGTACGACGTGGACCGCATATCGAACCGCCTGTAGAGGACAGGTGCATCTTTAGCGGTGAACATGCGTCTAACAACAGCAGCGGAAGTGGCTGTAGGTACGACGAGAGCTTCGGCCATGTCACGGATCTATCCCTGGAAGGGAGGAGGCACCATCCATGTTTATTCCCGCCGAGGAAGCCTGGGAACCCATCGGCACTGACAAAGACGACCCAACTGGGTCGACATGATGGGAAACCCAGGCGCCTTCAGATGCCGATTCGCGTGTCCATACGGAGCCGGGGTCTCATCTCGGGGTTGGAGAACGGTCGTATGGGAGTACAGTTCTCACGCCATCTGGAATAAGGACGGGCCATCGTTGCAAGGCTCCGGCTCTCCCCCATCTCACCGATCCCCAGGTTGTATATTTCGTCAGGCAAAGCGCCCCCGTGTTTTGCCGTGGACGCGGAGACAGGCTGCCTGCCAGCAGATGCCGCTTCTTCCGGCTAGGTTGCGTACCGAATGCGTTGTACACCCAACTGACGCGAATGCATGCATCTGATGGTGGTTGTGGTGGTGATATTGAGCGAGAGCGACGCAGCCTGTGCGCTGCCCACGGCCCCCAAGGCCACCACAGGCGACCACAGTCCTCGTCTGCAGCTGGACCATTGGCCACCGTCGGCCGTGGGGGCGGGCGAGGTCTTGCCCAGCCGTGAGAGGCAAGCATAAGAGGTGCCCATAAGTACTTGTTAACTAGAATGCCCGATGAAGCCTCCGCTCCATCCATCCGAACCAGTGAAGCGTTGGCCTGGCGCTTTCGACGTCCCCTCTACTGGCCTACACACTCAGGCAGATAGGCCAGCAGAGGAGGCTGGCCCGGCCCGGCAGAATGCCCAATGCCCTCATCGCAGGCTGCAATGGACACGGTGCGGCAGACTACAGTGGCAGGCCCCCACCACATCAGACCGCCAGTTCCACGGCATACGCAGAGCAGAGCAGTGGCTCAAGGCGCCCCTCGTGACAGTTCGAGAGCAAGTCTGGTCTGACAGCCGCTGCTGACCTGTAGGTGTTTGGCCATGGCTGCCCCTTTTGGAGTCCGTAGCGGAAGTTGGTTTGGAAGGTATGGGTGGTTGCCGTGACCCAGGTGTTCGGTTCGCCGGTCTGTTAGCCCCGCGGCGAGAAAAAAGTCCGAATCGGATGTGCCACCTTTCGCCATACCGAGTGTAGGCTCATGTACTGATGGGCCGATTGACCGAGTACCTGTCCGGAGTGGTGCTGGTCGCTTTATTTGCACCCCCGCCTTTCCGGGGAGACTGCCCCTGTCACGGGCCTGACAGCAAAAACGAAATGGAGTACATATAGAATCATAGTGGACTGTATGGCCCTCAATGTACATCGTGTTGTTTTTGGCTGTCTGACCCATCATATTCTGTGTATGTTTGATGTAACGGCCGCCACGCGCGGGGTGGGAGCGGCCCCGGGGGGAGGTGGGGGCGGTGGTTGAACCCAGTATACATGTCTGAAATACTGTGTATGTGATAATACTATGCCTTGCCAGGTCTCTACGGGGGGCCAAGGGGACAGCACAAACACCCATATATACCAGGCCGTCCATTTGGCTTATGCGCTGCAAGGAAACTGGGGGGGCGCTCTCCGCACGACTGGGCCAGGTCGAGGCCGCCGGTCTGCTTCAGGGATTCGGTGCGGAGATGGACCAGCTCGGTTGCCCAACGAGAGATCTTCCCATGAGAGGGGAGGGGGCGACGGCGGCGACGGCGGCGAAGATGTTGGCCATGAAAGCCGTCACGACTCTCCCTCCTTCCCTCCCTCCCTCTCTTTCTTTAACCTCTCTCTAACCTCACGGGGGTGGGAGGCGTAACGTGACGATCAGTATCGCCTTAGGTAAGCTCGACCAGGTCTGGGGGGGGAATCGGTGCCCCAGTCCTGCGCGTCCCTGAACCGGTCAGCTGGTCCGTGGCTTACTCTTCCGTACCACCGGCGTCTGTACGACGGCTCAGCAGCGGAAGATCCAAGCGGCTGGGTTGCTCCTCATCTTTGTAGCACCAATTGGGCTCGTCGGCTACAGGTCAGATCCCAAGCACCACCCCTCTCCCCTGCGATGCAGCGGTCCAAGAGTTGGTATTGGCGGTCTCTGCTCACGCTCCCCGCTGGCATGGCGAATTTGTTGGGTGCATCAGGCTTGCATGGAACAGGCAACGCCGAACTAGATAAGGCAGTTTGCTTCTTGTCTGCACCACAGGTGGGACTAGCAACATATGTTGCCAGTTGTCTTTCTGCACCCAGAGACAAAACTACCCATGTTCCGGCGGGCTGGTATCCCCCCTCGTGGCTCCATTGTCCCGAACCCGCGACCGGAGCCTGTCCAACGCGCTATGCCGTGATAGGCCCAGGCTGCTTTCGTACTACCGCCTGCCGAAAGTCAAGCGAGACCTCCGTGACGCCCCGATGGCTGTGCGATGCAAGGTCCTATAGAACGTTCCACCGACTTGAGCTGAACTGCATATGTACATGTTAATGCGAAACCGACCACTCGGCCCAACCCCATGCGTCCACTGGACGAAGGGACGGATTCTGCTTAGTGTATACGCAGACGGCTGGCGGTATGCGGCCGGCTAGGCTCTGGCTGCACCCACACCTCTCCCGTAGCTGGCTTAACCATACGAGTCTGGTAACCGTGTGTAAGAGGACCGCGGCCGTCAGACAAGCATGGATTTATCAGCTGTGATCCCTCGTCCCATGCAGACGTGACATAGCGCGCTCCAGAAGTTGTCGTCCCCTCCGAGTGCGAGCAAGCAACACACTGTCACCGTTTGTCGCTGTATCATCCACGGCGCAGGAATACCATCCCGAAAGCTCGCATGACACCGCGGTCAAATGGACGAGTAGGTGCTCGCTGGCCGCACGGGGATCGGTGCCCGGCGTCCAGCTATTAATTGTGTTTTCCAGGGCAGAAGTCGAACACCCTCCAGAGGATTACTTCTTCCGGGTCGTCCACCATGGCCGAGAATACCATCAGTTGTCACTTCTCTCCAACACGTACTTGGTACCGGTCGATGAGGTGCGTTACGTTGCCCGCCTTAAGTTTCCGACGGTTTGCTGACTTGAATTGGCAAACAGATTGAGAATGAGCGACTGCAAATTGCGCATTTCATGTTCAGCGTCGTGTTTGAGAACAGACTCGTGTTCCCCGAAATCCGGCCCACGGGGAAGGTCCTGGACTGCGGCACCGGGACGGCCAACTGGGCTCTGGCCGTTGCCCTCAAGTATCCTCAGAGCCAGGTCAGTCGCTAGTTGTGGTGACGAGGTTCCATAGACCCAAGTGGCGACGAGCCCACGTGTTCCGATTGCTGATAGAAACGGCTACTTCAGGTATACGGCATCGATGTAAGCACCGAAATGATGCCGGAGCTTTATCCCGGTAACCTGCGTCTTGAACAGGGTAACCTCAACGAAGGGTGAGTGGATAGGCGATGACGGCAACCCGTATATTGTTCTGATACAGGTCTCGAAGACTGGCCTACCGCGACAACTCCTTCGAGCTCGTGCACAGCAGGCTCGTCGCGGGTGGAATAGACAGATGCCGGTGGCCAAGGTACCTACGCGAGATATACCGCGTCCTTGCTCCCGGAGGTTGGTGCCAGATGGTGGAGATCTGCTTCAAGGCACGGTCAGAAGGGGGGCAGTTGACTGAAGGTCAGTCATCGGTCCTGGGTGACTTCAGCAAAGCACATTGAATGGCTGATGGTCTTCTTCCCCACCCTACAGAACATGCGCTCACCCACTGGTCGAGGACCTACCTAGAGGCCATGGAGGATGCGGGCAAAAATCCTCGGGCAGGGCCGAAATTGAAAGAATGGATGGACGCCGCCGGGTTTTCTCGGACCGAGATGGAGGTGATCAAGCTGCCCACTTGTGGGTGGTCTGCCAGTAGGTGTCGAAGACTGCTTGCCTTCGGATGCCAAGTGCTGACGCCGAGTATCTAGATGAGAAGGATTTCAACATTGGTTGCGCGAACCAGGAGAACGTCCAAAGACTGTTGTCTTCGCTTGCGCTCTACCCGTTCACAACCTTCCAAGGGTGAGCCGATGCTTAGGCCATGTTTCTCGCCACTACCTCTTTCTTTTCCGCCATCGTGCCGTACGGAGCTGATACCAAAGGCTAGAATGTCCATCAACGATTTTCACGTTCTGGTAGCCCAAGCTCGCCACGAAGCAACGTCGATAGGCCTCAAGGTGAGTAGACCAGCGCTTATGAGGGCGGCAGCTTGTTCGTCGTCAGACTAACGTGGAGATGCTGAAATCAAAGCCGTACTTTATAGCGTAAGTAGTTCCGGTCCCCGATTCCTGGTGAACCAAAGTGCCAGACACTATCCATCGGTGTGAGGGGCTAACGTGGTTGGTCGTTCAAAGGTATGTGGCTGTTGGGCGGAAACCTCGCCGCTGAGGCAAGGCATATGAGTCGGCTCAAGCCAGGAAGATACCCCAGGTAGTGCAGAATTGTGCACCGTGGGGAGCCCGGACAAACGCGTACGAATATGCTCCCCTGCGCTGGGATGGGATGAAGTCGGAGGTTTGGAGCGGGAAGAATACCCAGATTTAAAACAGCCCACGGCCTAGAGCGGCTGGCGTAGTTTCCAGTCACTCAACCACTTGAACCTGCGATAGAGTCCTGCGCCGTTCCTTCCGTTCCGCCTTTGATACAATAATGGCACCGGCCCGTTCGAGCTCGTTCGTCTATGTGCGTACCGATGTACCCATTTACCTAAGAAGGTAAGTAGGTTCAACAGGCCATCCCTATGGTACTTCTTAGGTAATGAAGTAGGTTTCTAAGCTGCGTGGAAGTATCCGAAGTCCAGTACAAGAGTGAACTTATGGCTGCAAGGTAGCCAATTGGGGGTGAGCTACTTTGAGTACCTCAAAATGGGCGACAAATGACCCAACTACGCCTAGTACGCATACATCAACATGAACCGGCAAGACGCCTGTCAGCCTAACCGCCCGCAATACGCACCAGCCGTTGGCAGGGGAACTCTGCTGAATTGCATGACCTGTTACCGTCTGAAGTGGCAACCAGGAGTATCGCAGGTTGCCCGTCTGGGGAGGCACTGTGCCCGCTGTGGAGGCCAAAAGTGGTTGCTGTCGTCTCAGATCGGGGGAGGGGGGTGGAATCCTCTCGCAATGGAGGCCGACGACCTAATACAGACGCCGTACTGTGGCCTTGCCACCTTCCGCACTAACCACCGCCTCGAACCCGAATAGTAATCGATCCATCGAGCCATCCTGGACCACGGGCCGTTCAGGGGAGGGTGGATGGGATGGGAGGCGGCGTTCTAAGCTTGTTTGGTGGGCCTGTCCAATAGCGAGCGAAGCGTCGTAGAGAGTAGAAAAGCCCGATTGGCCAATGGCAGAGCTTACGTCGTTGTGCTTTTCCCATCCAGCCCAAACCCGCGGGACCGAGAGATCACCAACTGGAAGGTGATATAGATTCCTACCTCGTATCTCGTGCCACGACACCTTCTCCTTACGTCCGCCCTGACCCACCGGTACGCCGCCGACAAACCCCGGCCCAAGGCGTTGATAGCCAGTCCACCACCGCCCCTCAGCCCGACACGAACCGACCATGGCATCCCCCCTCTACAAGCGGCTGCCCTCGGGCCTCATGCGCGCGCGCCTCGCCGTGCCGGCGCCGCGCACCCCCCCAATGCGACTCTACTCTTCGGACTCAGCGCCGCCGCCGCCGCCCCTGCTGCAGAAGATCCGGGGCGATCTGAAAGCGGCCATGCGGGCCAAGGAGGCCACGCGCCTGGGCGTGCTGCGCTCGGTCTTGTCCGCCACCCTCAACGCCTCCAAGACAGCGAACCCCATCAACACGGACGCCCAGCTCGTTGCCCTGCTGCGCAAGATGGTACGCGCCTCACAAGACGCCGCCGAGGAGTTTCGGGGCGCCGGCCGCGGCGACCTGGAGCAGAAGGAGCAAGAACAGATCAAAATCCTCGACGACTACGTCGCCGGTAGCGGCGTGCAGGACGTTAGCGCCGACGACTTGCGCCTCATCGCCGCTGGCGTCGTGACGGCCATGACGAGCGAGGGTGAGGTGCAAGGCCAGGCGAAGATGGGCGATGTCATGAAGAAGCTGCTGGCACCTGGTGGCCCCCTGGAGGGAAAGAGCGTGGAAAAGGCCGAGCTGGCCAAGGTCGTCAAAGAGGTGCTGGGATGAACGGCCCGCCCCTCCCACGAGGAACACACGGGCTGGTAAACTGTACACTATGTACGTACTTGTACGATAGAAAACTTGTGTACAAATGAGTGACTAGCCGTGCTGTACGCAACGGCGAAAAAAGGCCTCGGCGGCATGTCTATGATCTCGCTGCCCGTCTGTTCTATCAACTCTACCGGCGCCGCAAGCGGATTTCTAAGCCCGTCTTCTATGTGGGGAGCACTCCCCAGACCATCAGTCCACCAACCTGGACTTGCTCTCCAGTAGCCTCGTTTGCCTCTGGTGCCAAATCACCCACATGGTGGTGAAGAAGCCTATCACGCAAGAAAACAAGGTGACCAAATAGGCAGACCGGTAGCACTCGATCCCGTCGGTGCACGTCCTGCTGCCGTCTGGTCCCACGACGGAGTGCGCATCATACACGGCACCATAAAACAGATTAAACACGTTGCTGCTCACAACCGGCGACAGCGTCATGAAGCCCCAGTTCTGGCTGAGGCCGTGAATACCGAACGACTCGGCCACGATGGATGGAAAGACGCCGAAAAGAAAACCATACCCGAGGCCGCTGAAGCCCGATACGAGGCCAAGCATGTTGGGGTTGATGACGCTGAGTGCGCACAGCTGTGCTAGGGCAAAGATGCCGCTCGCGACGACAAGGCACCAAACACGACTGGCATGCAGGACTTTGACAAGAAAGTCGGAGCCCATCCCTGGAGGCGTGTCAGTGGAGAGGAAAAGGCGCCACGGATGCAGTCTGCCAAGCAACGTACCACTAAGAAGTCTCCCCGCAAAGCTGCCCAATGAGAGAATCGAGACGTGCAACTGCTGGCGCAGCACGAGCGTCTTGTCGTCGATGGAATCGTCGTAGTGCTTCCAAAGAGCCGCTGCGTCGTTGCCGATGTTGCTGTACACGAGTCAGCACTGCCGCGCCGAACCGGGGTCGAGGGCCGCCAGGCGCTTACTTGATGGTCATGAGGCCGATGCCGGAGAGGATGGCCATGACGACCCATAACTGCCAGAACTCCAAGTTCCTGAGCAGGTCCCATCCACGAATATCTACACGATGAGAACGATCCATATCAACACTGCTCTGCACTAGCACCTCGCCCGGCAGTGATGAAGCCCTGGAAGACCTGGAAATGAGAGACGCCGCCTCGTCCAGCTCGTCGGGGGCCTCGCCCTGGGCCCCCACCCCCTCCAGGGGGGTGATGGCCTCGGTGTCAACCGCTAGGTTGGTGGGGGGCTCGGAGTTTCCAGGCACCTGGTCGTGGTCCGAGGTAGCACCCTCATGAATCGTGGTGGCAGTGGATGACATACCAGGTTCTACGGGGCTCGCATGGCCCCCAGTGCGGTGGCCTTTGGGCTCATTCGAGGCGGTACGGTGCAGTCCTTGCGAGTCGTACGGCTGGCCGTCGGTCGCCTGCACCGCGTGATAGTGCGTGTGCGAATGCCCGTGCGGATAAACGCGCAGGAAGAAGAAACCAAGGAGTGTCATGGTGAAGGTACCATAGGCTAACAGCTCAAGGAACTTACTCGGGTCACCGGGAAAGAAGATGGACCCGACCAAGGCGAAAAAAAAGGCACTCAAGCCAAAGGCGGCGAGCGGAAAAGCCGTGGCGGTACCGCGGTGGTGCGGCCAGTTCAGGGCCGACGTCTTCACGGCGGCCGCGAAGGCCAGGCAACCGCCCAGACCGGTCAAGTAGGAGAAGAAGCACAGGAACGGCACGGAGCCGTGGCCGGCATCGTAGGCCTTGTGGAGCGGCCAGTACCCAACCCCCAGCAGGACGCTCCCGATCACGACGGCGGAACGAGGTCCCCGGCTGTCGACCAGCATTCCGACGGGGACGCCCATCGAGTACATGCCCAAATTCCCGGCCAGCCCAATGAGGTTGCTTTCGGTTGCGGACAGGAGCAGTCGGTCGGCAAACTGGGGCGCCCAGGCCGAGTAGACATACTGTCGGCGCAGCGCATTTAGCAAGCTGCCACGTCGCAAAAGATGAGAGATAGAGGGGGAGCGCCGCCGGACGGCTGCAGGGTAGCAGCGGCGGGACTTACGTTGGTGCCACAGGCCAGACTGATCATGGTGGCCGACACGCTCGACGCGATGCGCGCATTGCGGAGCTGGGTCTCCAGCACCATGGTGAATATGTTGCGAGATAGCGGTGGTTGCGATATCGGGTTGGCTGCGCGGGCTCAGGGGATCATGCGAAGGACCGACGGTAGCGTGTTCTCGACTCACGACGCAACCATCGGGGTGCGAGCGGGAGAGGTGAAGGGGAAGGGAATCCAAGCAGACGAGAACGAAAAAACAAAGAAGAGAAGAGCGAGAGTTCCGTAGCGAGATAGAGAAGGTGCAAGCCGAAGGAGAATCGGCGGTAGGGAGTGGTTTAATGGGAGCTTATCTCTCTCGACCGCCATCGGGGCGTCTCCAGCCAACGGGCGAGCAGTAGGCTATGTATGTAACTGTAGGCACCTACTCCATATGGGAAGGTACACAATTCCATGCACATTACCCTGCGCTACTGCCCCTGTCGCTAGTTAGACTGCTTACCTAGACGCGTCAGGGACGGCAAGCGGCAACGCTCCCCTTCCACAATGGGCCGTGTAGCGGGGGATGGACCGGGTAGGCGGTTCCCATAAAGCCAAGACCCGTCTCGTATGGCATTACGTACCAGGTCGCGTCGTCGTCGTTTCCAAGTCGTACTATCGTGACGCCCTTTACATAACTGGTAGCCGCCTCTGGACCGGTGCAGAGCCACGAGTCGTGAGGTTGTACGTAAACCCTGCATTTCGGAACAGTGACTGTGCCTTGGGTTTACATAATTTCTCCAATGCACGAGCCGGCGGCCCAAGCCACGCCGTCCGGCCGGCCAACCCGGGCCTGCATCTTTCGGCGAACATGGGGCGGGCAATACGTGGGCAGAATGAATGTGATGTGAGTACATCCGCGGATGATGGAGCCGGTCTAGAACTTAACAACCAAAAACTAGAAGCATCCGGTGTTGCGAGGCCCTGTGGACACGGTTGAATGCCTCCTGATCAAACGGGCCCGGGCAAGCAGAGGTACCCAACTACATAGTTGTACCCCAAGCACAGCGCCTGGGGTCGGAGCATTGTAAAGTGCACGATGCTACACCCCAAAGCGGGTATGGGGGCCTATTTTCATCCACATCTACCGAGACAAGCGCCCATTCCAGTTCATTAGTAACTCCGACGCAAATGCGAATGAAGCACTCTGTTGGCAGGTATTGACTGATTATGTCTTACTTACCTCGGTACCTCTGCAGATGCCCCTTGGAACAACCCTTACTCTTCTACACACCGCATGCATCCGTAGGTACTTCATGATGCTCTAAACCCCCACGTGTGGGATCCATCTCCGTCTTGGTTCCGCTGGGCGGAATCTAGTTGTAATGTGAGCGTTTACCAGGTGCGTCGTCGGGCAGTCGTTAGGTCCCGCCTTTGCAGGCTCGGCCAGGATTTAACTGGAGGCGCAGGTGACTTGCATCAATCAGAGTCGGGACGGGGCCCGGGGGGGTGAGGGTTCCATGGCGCCTCCAACAAATCCGCCCACGCCCCTTGTGTCTCCCCAATTCTTGTCTCGGTCACGTCACTTTCACACTCGCCCATCGTCAACCTCCACATCGAAACCCGCCTCCGCGTGCTGTGCGCCCGCGACAACCCATTTTCCATCGTCTACCTGCCGTCGCGCATCTCTTACCGGCTGCGCGGCGCAACCATGGGCGCTCTTCTCTCTCTCCCGCTGCTGGCCGTCCCCAGCATGGGCACCGTATGTCTTTCCCGATCCGCCTCCGGCCTCGGCGCCTCGTGTCCCGTGTTCCTGCGCCCGTCCTGCCTGGACCGCTCCGGCTAACCCGAATGTGCGCACCAGGTCGTGTCCTTTGCGGCCAGTTGCTGCGGCGCCGCGACCTGTTCCATGGTTTGCAGCGCTTGCGGCAAGTGCGGTAACAGGTGAGTTACTTCTCCCGCGACAACCCCCCCCCGGGCCCCCGAACGATGCCCGACGACGTCGACAAGTATGAAGGACGCCGCTGACATAGGTCCGAAACCAGCGTTGCCACGCGTATCGCCTACGCCCTCATGCTCCTTGTCAATTCCATCCTCGCCTGGGTCATGCTTACGCCCTGGGCCGTCGAAAAGCTGCAACACCTGATGCTGGACTATGTGAAGATCAACTGTCCCAGCGGCGAATGCTATGGACGGCTGGCCGTTCAACGCATCAACTTTGCCCTCGGTCTTTTCCACCTCATCTTTGCTGGTCTCCTATTTGGCGTCAACAACTCCAAGAACCCGCGCGCCGCCATCCAGAACGGCTTCTGGGGACCCAAGGTCATCGCCTGGGCCGCCTTCGTCGTCCTTTCCTTCCTCATTCCCGACACCTTCTTCATCGTATGGGGCACCTACATTGCATTCATCGGCGCCATGCTCTTCCTTATTCTCGGTCTTGTCCTCCTGGTCGACCTAGCGCACACGTGGGCCGAGTACTGCCTAGAGAAAATCGAGAGTACTGATTCGGGCCTATGGAGGACTGTCTTGATCGGTTCGACCCTGGGCATGTATCTGGGATCGTTGGCTATGACCATTGTTCAGTACATATTCTTCGCCTCGAGTGGCTGCTCCATGAACCAGGCCGCCATCACCATCAACCTGTTGTTCTGGCTCGCCATCTCTTTCATCTCGGTGCATCCGACGGTGCAGGAACACAACCCGAAGGCCGGCTTGGCACAAGCGGCCATGGTCGCTGTGTACTGTACCTACTTGACCATGTCGGCCGTCTCGATGGAGCCTGATGACAAGCAATGCAACCCTCTGATCCGCGCCCAAGGCACGAGGAGGACGTCGGTTGTCATCGGCGCCATCGTCACCATGTTGACGGTAGCTTACACGACGACCCGCGCCGCAACCCAAAGCCTTGGCCTGGGAAACAACCGAGGTGGCATCCGACTGCCTGATGACGACGAGCATGATTTGGTCACCCAGCAGCCGGGCCGCCAGGAGATGAGGCGCGAGGTGCTGCGTCGCGCAGTGGAGGAGGGCAGTCTGCCAGCGGATGCCCTTCTGGAAGATGACGAGGATGACGAGTCCGCGGCCAACACGCCTCACGACGACGAACGAGCGAGCACGCAGTACAACTACTCCGTCTTCCACGTCATATTCTTCCTGGCCACGTGCTGGGTGGCAACACTCTTGACTTCAACCTGGGGCGACGAGGACTCGAACACGCCTACCGAGGACTTTGCTTCCGTTGGCCGGACGTACTGGGCCAGCTGGGTCAAAATTGTTTGCGCGTGGTTCTGCTACTGCATGTACATCTGGACCTTGGTGGCCCCGGTTGTCCTTCCGGATCGCTTCGACTTTTCCTAGATGTCGATTTTGTGTTGCTGGTTGCTCGTTACCTGTGGAGTTTGGGGCGGTTGGAGATCTGGGGTGGTCGTTTGATAGATAGCGCTGGGTCTAACAGGCCATGGCCCCTGGCAATGGCTTTTACATTGTTTAGCCTTATCAAATCTGATGCATCGTTTTCGCATCTGCGCGCGTTTACCACGACAACGTTGGTGACAACGTTCCCTTGGCAAGACGAGCAGCAGAATAGCCGCAACCCTTGGCAACACGTGAGGGCCTTGTTCAAGACGCAAATTCATTGAGACTATGGTATCATTCCGCACAATGGTGGGCTAAATCGTCAAAGCCAGCCGACACGCCAAAAACACCGCGCCACGCTTCTCCTGTCTGGCCAAACCCTCTCCCAGGCATGTCGACCACCGACTTCAGGGCAACCGTCCTCATCACACGCCAAGTTCCTAGGCCGCAATCTCCTCCTCGTTCCGAAGCCCGGCGTATTCGGTGCCCTGGTTTGCCGTGGCCAGTCTTGCACAGAGACTGAGCAACACCACTGTCTCGGTAGCGGCATAGTGATTGAGCGCATCCAGCAGGATCTGCAAGTGTCTGCTGAAGTTCGTCTCCCATTTCTTGATAATCTCAAACAAGTTGCTCATCCGAGTGCTTTCGTCCATCATAGAGCTATTCGCCGAGCCCATGCCATCGCCTTGCGACTTCTGTGCCCTACCGGCCTGGAAGCGCTTCCACTGCTCGTTGCTCATGTTGGGCGGTTGGATGTTGCCAACCAAGTCCGGATCCGCCTTTTCGAGCTCCCGCGACAGCCAGTTCGTGTAAGCTGCGAATATGGTGCACGTCTGCATGAGTTTGGAATGGATCTGCAGACAACATGTCAGTTTCTCTTCGGCACCTCGCTTAGCTTTTTCCACATACCCTGATGAGCTTGCTGTTCGTGAGCATGCAGCCCTTGAGGCATGTGTCCAAGAAGTCCACATGATCCTGCATGAGCTCGTCCACGGTGCGATCCGGTTTCCCCGAACCGTCTATGGTCCCGTCTTTGGCCTTGAGCCTCGACATCAAGGACTGCCAGTTAGGCTCGATCACTTCCAGGGTGCAGAAATACAGCAATTGCTGCACAAAGACCGTCATCCGAGCGCGCAACGTCCACACTCGCCGCTTCCATATCTCCAGACTCTTGACCGACGATCGGTGGCTGAAAACAACGGCGTTGTTATGAGTCTGCCATGTGGCTGATAGTTGCGATTCGAGGTGTCTCAAGGAGAGGAGATACCGAAACAAGGCCTGGTATCGCCACACCGTCTTTCGGCTGATGACCAGGGAGACTGGGAAGGGTACCGAGTAGTTCAGCTGCAGGGAAGTAAAGCCGTTCGCGTTCTTATCCGTATCGGGCATCTGGTTGCTGGGGGCCTGCAGGGCCTCACCCTGCTCCATGCCCGTAATGCTCACCACTCGCTGCAACATCTTGATCAAGCTCACTTCGTTCATATCCACGTGCACGTCCTCCTTGAACGGGTCCAAAGAAACGACCGTGCCCGGCTGACGCAGGACGATATCGAGTAGCGACTGCAGTTTGACTGTATTAACAGACTTGACTGGTTTGCGCAATTCGGAAGCCCCAAGCTCGAGGAAGTACGTGAAGTAATCCGACGGATCAAGGAAGAAGTAGTGTTTGAGAGACCGCAGCCGCGCCGGGAGCGCATGCGTCGTGAGAAGCAACTTCATCAGGGACTCGTTGGCGTAAGCGTATGCGCTGTTGACGTTCTCCAAAAACCGAGGATCATCAATAGTGGCCGGTACCTCCTGAACACCCTTGGTAACATCAACACCCCCACATTCCCGGACGACATTGAGGTATTTGCCCGCCAGAAGCACCTTGTCTTTGACGGCTTGGAGTTGCGGGGGGATATCCTGCTCTCGTTGAAGAGTGTACCGACGCTCCCAGTAGTCGTCTGTATAATCCTGGTCAAGCTCATCCCGGGTGATGCTCTTCTCCTCCTTGATGAGAAACTCGCCATGCGAGTCGTTGATTCCGCCGTGATGCAGCCATTCGTTTAGCATGGCCATATACGGTCGACTGGCCTCACGCAGCAGCGACGTCAGCAGAGTCCTCGCTGCTGGGTCGCCCGACATGGTTTCCAGTCGCTTGGTGATCATGGCGAGTACTACCCCCCCCTTGCAGACCTTCCGGCCCGCCACGTTCCCAGGCACAATGTCGCCGCCTTTCTTCAGGTTCTCCAGGATTTGGTCAATGTCTTCAGAGTCCGAGTCCTCCTCGCTCTCATCGTCAAGCATGCTGTTCTTCTTGAGGAACTCGCGCGCCATGTAGTAGAGCTGCGCCATGATCTGGGCTGTCGGAAGGGTGTGTATGTGCAGAACGTGGAGGGTGAAAGCGTCATTGGTCAGAAACTGGGTCTCTAGCTGAGTAACCATGACTAGATATTCGTGCAGGTGCTTCCTAATGGCCGCGCACAGGGCATGATTCACAGCTCCAAAATTATCGCGGCTTTGCACATCGACGAAGCGTTGGAGAGCCGAATAATGTGTCGCCATCTTCAGCATGGACACAGCCAAATCCTCCAAGCTTGGGTCCAGACCAGGAGAGAGCTTGTACGTCGGGCCGGTAAGCTGGTCTCGCTCCTCGTTTGGATTGTACGCGTACGAGAAGCGAATGTATTGGCCCTCGTAGCCCATGAAGACGTATAGTAGGTCCTCTATCACAGCAGCCTCCTGGGCCTCAAGTGACAGCTGGTGCAAAGCCGGCGGTTGCAGGGCCGCGGGCATGTCCGAGGCCAGCGGGGGCAGGGCTATGCGACACGCAAGCGGCGCAGTGGAATGCTGGGTCAATGATGAGACGGGCTCCCATACTTCTGCCATTGTAGGATGTTGTTAGACTGGCCGACAATGGCAGCATCCCTGAGGGGAGGTAACGACGCGCGCAACTTACTTGGAGGTGACTCGGGCAGAGCCTCCCTCTGCCTCGTTTCGGGTGGACGAGACTTGGGACCATCTTTCGCTTTCCATTTTTCGGGGGGGGCCGCCTCTCGTCCTCTAGATCGCGAGGAATGCTTGTCCCTAGTGGTGACGGTAGCGCGCTCCGTCCTCCGTTCGTCGGTGCTTCGGCTGCCGGGCCGCGGGTTGCCCGAGGCACTCCTCTTGTGCGAAGTACCGGCCGCGCTGAAACTGCCTCTCTGCGCGGCCCGGGCCCCACGTGAGTCAGCCGGGTAGTCTTCCTTGAAGCTATTGTTCTGTGTAGATGTCGCGCGGTTTCGTGACGGGCCGTTCATGTTTTCGCTGTTGCCATTACTGCGCCGGTCCACGTGGCTGTTGTGTGGTCTCGACGACATGATGGCGGGGGTGCGACGGCATTGAGCAGGGGTACCGCCTTACACCCAGCATGAAGGTCCTTGTCGGAGATGTTGCTCTTGGTCTTGGGACGGCAGGCTGGCGAACGGCGGTGATGTTGTTTTCTTGGTACTTTGGGAGGTATGTAGGTGCTAACTGGGCTGCGCGCCCCGCATCTCAGGCCTGTAGAAGAACATGGGTAATAGCAACCAGAAGCGATTTGGGCGCCAATGGTATGGACGTCGCCGCCGTGGAACAAGCAGATAGTATGAAGGGGCGCAGTAACAAGAGGAAAGCGCGTCTCGTAGGCGCGTGGCTACCCTGCCTTTCCGTCCCGCCGTTATCGATAGATGGGTACAACGTACCTAGGTAGGTTCCTTGGGTCAGAGGCCTGGAGGTACCTAAATAAGTACATCATGTACTTACAACCTCAGAGAGCTATATCTCTATCCACGCGGACCTGAGCTCTGATTGGCATGAGATCCACGGGATGACATACTCTGGAAGAGTTGGGTGAAGTAGCATCACAACGTAGCTGTCCTCGCGCATGGAATCCTGTCTCTGCCAGAACAGAACACGCGCAGCTTGGATATCTGCTCATCCTGGAAGGGCGGATGGCTGTGATGCTTGGGAGCCGAAGGGATCCGATCACGTAGCGCAGCAGCACAGCACAGCTACTGCGGTGCATCCATCCAGCCTGCTGGCAAGGAGTAGGGGATGCCTACCAACCGAGGGCGGCCTCGTCCAGAACAATGCTGGCCTCGGCGCTGCATCGGGAAACAAGCCATGAAGACGCTCGTCAGAGGTCACTAACTACATAATATACAAGCGTGTAGCTAAGGCATAATGGATATTGCAGGAGCGGAAAAAGGTAAGAGGTAGGTACCTAAGCTATAGTAGCACGTAACGGAATACAGGTTGCTAGAAGGTATGGGGGGGGTACATCTACTTCTTACATCCATGCAGCGGGGGAGGACGATAGCTGCCGCCATCCAGGCTCCATTCCAACCCATTCGTAATTGAGGCAGCCTTGAGCGTCACCCTAATCAACTTCCTTTCCCAGTCTCAGCCTTCCCATCTTCCACCCGCTTCCCGGTGCAAACGGCCTCAGCACTCGTTACCGAATCAACAGATACCGCCAATTCCATCACCTCGCCCGGACCAACCCCCCGACAACCGCCAAGATGTTCATGGCAAGATCCGAATACGGTACGTCGTGAGCTCTCAAGCCAGCTTCCCCAGCTGCCCGGGGGACAAACAGCTAACCGGGCGCGGGCCAGACCGGGGCATCAAGTAGGGCACCTCCAACCACCGCCGGGGCGCGCGAAGCCGCTGGAATACTGACCTTGTTCTCTCTCCCCCACAGCACCTTCTCGCCCGAAGGCCGCCTCTTCCAGGTCGAGTACAGTCTCGAGGCCATCAAGCTGGGCAGCACCGCGATCGGCGTCGCTACGAGTGAGGGTGTCGTGCTGGGCGTCGAGAAGCGGGTCACGTCGACCCTGCTCGAGACGTCGTCAGTCGAGAAGATTGTCGAGATTGACCGCCACATTGGCTGCGCCATGTCGGGCCTTCAGGCCGACGCCCGCAGCATGGTCGAGCACGCCCGCGTCGAGTCCCAGAGCCACGCTTTCAACTACAACGAGCCTCTCCGAGTCGAAAGCTGCACCCAGGCCATCTGTGATCTGGCTCTGCGTTTTGGCGAGAGCGCCGACGGCGAGGAGAGCATCATGTCCCGTCCCTTCGGCGTTGCCCTGCTCATCGCCGGCTACGACGAGGACGGCCCCCAGCTGTACCATGCCGAGCCCAGCGGTACCTTCTACCGCTACGACGCCAAGGCGATTGGCTCCGGAAGCGAAGGTGCGCAGGCCGAGCTGCAAAACGAGTACCACAAGGTTCGTCCCCGCCCACTGCATGAGCTTGGGAAGGGGAAAAGATCTGGCCCGCTGACCATGTACCCATAGTCCCTGACGATTGCCGACGCCGAGACACTGGTCCTCAAGACGCTGAAGCAGGTGATGGAGGAGAAGCTGGATGCCAAGAACGTCCAACTGGCAAGCGTGACCAAGGAGCGAGGATTCAGGATATACACGGATGAGGAGATGGCGGCTGTCGTCGAAAGGCTACCGGCCAACTGATCCACGTTATCGTGTATAGCCGCCAGCACCCACAGGTTACATGGGAGTCTCACTGGACACAGCGACTGATTAGAAGTCGGGACGAACAGGATACCACGTAACTCTCAGCTTGCACTCGGCGTGAATTTTCTACAGCCTCCGGCAGCAATAGCACCCAGCTTTACGTAGCGGGAGAAAGCATTATTGGGCCGCGGCATCTGTCCCCCCTCCCTTTTTTCATTTTTCATTGGGGAAATGGATCGGCTGACAGGTTATCATTACCGTTTCGCCTGTACACTCCATACTCCCATGGTTTTGCAAGTGGCTTTAAGCTTGCTTCAGATGAAAGCTCCATGAACTGTTTCCTACCAACGTGATCATTATCATCTCCCATATCTACGCGGGAAACCCCCTCCCCGGTTAACAAAACGTCGTAACGTTGGATACATATATTTTCTGCTTTGTACGGTCGTATAGGAACTGCCAATGCCATGCTTCCGTTCCATCTGTCACATAGCCTCATTACCGGCGTCTTCCAAGTCCAGCAGCTCGAAATCTTCCTGGACGCCCAGCAGGCCCAAAGCATAGTGCGCCTGCTCCGACTTGGCCAGGACGATCTTCCTCGCGCTGGCATCGTCGCCCGTCTCCACCTCGTGGATTCGGTGATCGAGGCGCCGCGATTGCGTCGTCCACACGGGCTGCATGGCGTTCTCCATGGCGTCCATCTCGGGCGCCCGCATATAGGGCTGCCCGGGCCCCATGCTGGCGGCCTTAGTCCACGCTGACTCGCATCCCTCGGCGATCTGGCGCGCCGACTGCCATCCCGTCAGCCGCGCGATGCTGTGCATGCGGCGTACCAGCCAGTGCCGCTGCTCATCGTACTGGTACTGTGAGGTAGCCGGTCAGAAACGGGTACTTTTGCCACCACCGGTAGTAAAAAAAGGGGCGCAGGTCGAAGGGGAGGCAAACGGGGACAGGGTAGATGGACAGTAACGGCCATCCCCTTGGGGTAAAAAAAGGAGAAAAACCTCTACACACCTGGACGCCAGCCACAAACAAGGGGAAGGCACACTCAATGAATGCCGCGCCTACCAGTGTGCTGATGACTGGTTTGGCCTCAAGATCCTCCTCCAGCCCGGCTGCTATCTTGCCGATCTCGGTGGCGTAGCGAATGGTTTTGTCCGCGCTCATTCCGGCGGCCATCATTGCCACGGGCGGCATGTCGGGATGGGCACGGTAAAGCACGATGAGGCCCATGTAGTAGTTCATCCAGATGCCAGCGATGCTGTATGTTCTGTACTGCGCCGCGGGGCCAAAGGGTGTGTGGATCGTGGGCACGAGGTCCTGCGCCAGTGGTTGGAAGTCGGGGCCGAAGTTATCGCCAAGGGCGTCGAAGGCCGTCCTGATGCTCTCCCACTCCCGTTCGGCTGCCGACGTCAAGGCGTCGAGGTCGGCGTCGTCCAGTGAATCGGACTGGGGAGAATACCCCTCTCGCGGCGGGCTAAAGCCCATGGGCATGGCGACCCGCGAGGACGCCGGCATCATGCCGGGGAAGCTCCCGGGCGGAGCGCCGTTGCCGCCAAAGGTGCCCTTCAGCATGAAGACGCGGCGCTTGCGGGGCAAGTCGCGCGAGGCGAAGTTGGTGAGGCGGCCCAGAAGAAGCATGAGGTGGTCGTAGGTGCCGTACCTGGTGAAGATGAGTCAGCTGATGAAGGGTGGTTGGACACTTATATATAGCTCCTGCTCCGACCCGTGGGCTCACTTACACGGCATCCAGACGGCCCACTGGCGCTCTCGGCGGACACTGGGTCCAGAGGTTGTAGTCCATGCTGCCACGAGTACGAGTTAGTGGCTGGCCAGGCGTACGACGGTCCATCCAACACCTACAATAGCTTGGTGCCGCCCAGCACGCTTTGGTAGACGTCCATCTTGCAGTACCACCAATACAGGTCGCTGAACCGCTCGTATCTTTCCATGTCCTTCTCGGTAAGCCGGTCCCAACGTCCGTAGCGGGGGAAGTCTTCGTCAAGTCCGATGCCGACCTCTTGAGGCAACACCTCTCTGCCCATGATGAGGCCGAGGAGGGATACATTGACATAATCCCAGTCACTGTACAGGGGGTTGTGTCCGGCGTGGTGGCGTTCGGGGTTGTCGGCATCGGTGCATCCAAACATGCCATACGAGGCAGCCGAACCTGGCGCCAATGAGTGGCCCGGCAGTTGTTGCTGGTGCACCTCTGCTGCTTGGCTCCTCCTCCATCTGAAGTTCTCCTTTATTTTCATCATCTGTCTTGTCATCTGTCGGAAGTTGACGTCCCTGATAATCCATCGGGCGCCCAACAGGTGCTTGCTCCATTTCTCGTGGTCCGAATTCCAAACTTCGTAATAAGCCAGGAGGAGCGTCGCCGCCAGATTCTCCGGCTGTGCTCGCTTGCTGGGTCTCCCGATGTTCTTTGCGACCCGTCGGAGGGATAGATGGTAGTGCTTCAGAGACGTTGTGGGCGGCACTCCCTGAAGCTTCGCGATCTGAAGACCGCCCAGCGCAAGTATGGCCTGCAGAAGAGCCTGGTGGCTGAAGGAGAGGATGGGGAAAATGTCTGGCCGTATTAGCCGCGGTGCACCTCGGGGGTTTTGGGGGGGGGGGAAGCCGAGTACTCACAAGACCATAGATGGCGACGCGCTTGTACACTTCCCTCTTGCTGATGTGTAGGAACCGCATCAAGGGAGTTCCTTTCGTACAAGGACATGCTGGGGCCCGTCACGTTAACAAAGTGCCGGAATATCGCCGAGTTTTGCTTGTTGAGAAGGGGGGAGGCCACGAAGTCGGCCCCGTACGCGGATAACTCCCCTACGTCCGGATGCACCGAGAAGGTCCTCGGTTGCGTAGCGAAGAATTCATATCGATCATGAGCCCTTTGCGATACGATCAACCCCAATTGGTCCAGCGGGACGGACAATTCGGACTGGTCCATGGCCGTCTCATCGTCCAACCCGGCCATGGATCCATCGTCGTCTTCGGACACGGCGCAGTCGGAGCCGCCGGAATGCGACATAGCCTCTACGTTGGACTTGCCCTTGTCCAGGAAGGAAACGCTCTCTGGATGCGGCATGGCCTGTGGGACGTGATGATGGGCATTGTGGCCAGTGCCAGCTGTCAACGAAGGATCCTCCAATTTAGCATGAAGATGATTCAATGAATGCTCCGGCTGAGGTCCGGCTTGGGCCCCAAACCGCCACGAAGCCGGTGGTAACGACCCTATGGCTTCAGGGGAAGGCAAGGCGCATTTGGGGATCGGGGGGATGGCCGAAAGACCATATAAGCTGGGCTCAAACCCGAGCGGCAGCAACGGCGAGGTTGATTGCTGACCGTGGAGTAAAGCGTCAGGAGGAGTAAAAGGCCAGTGATGAGGGTAGCCGAGGGGCGGAGGCTTCGGGGCGATAATTTGGAGCGACTGAGAGCTGGACTTTTGCTGGGCTGCCGAGAGCTGTTGTTCACGCACGAGGGCTTGAGGCGAGGGCTGGGGGTAAACGACGGGGTCCATGCGGCCAAAGGGTGCAAACGTTCCCAGAGGGTCCTTGAAAATGACACGCTGGTTGTACCCTTCGCACTGTCTTTTGGATTTTATACAATTACTGCATATGGGCCTTCCCTCGTCACATTTGATTCGTCGTTTCCGGCAAGCTGTGAGAGAAGGTTAGACGGTGCGCATCATGCGCGGGGTGGAAGACAGCTATAGAAAAAACGTACTGAGACATCCTGTCTTTGTGCGTTTCCTGACGGTGGCCTTCTTCGAAGCGGCGTCGTCCTCGGCTCCCTCCCTCGGCGGTGACGAGGCGCCCAGGCGCAACGCCGCTGCGCTCTCGTCCGCGGCGTCCATCAGGCGACGGGCCGATGGCGGTCGGACGAAGGGCAACGGCGGCAGAGACTCGCTGCGCTGCGTACCGGGCCTCGTCAAGTCAACCGACAGAGCCGACCTGCCCCAGACTCGGGGCGCTGAGGGCTGTGAATGTGAGGATGAGAGCTGGCGAGGCGAGGCGCGGGCACGGGATGCCTTTCCGGGGCCGGCAGAATATACGCGCTCGGGCGTTGCTTCCGCGGGAGGGGAGGGAATGGCACCAGGGATTCGACGTCAATGATACGCCCGGGGTAACGAGGACCAAAGCAACGACGACAAAAGTCAATGACAGAATTTGCCAGCGTCGGGCCGAGACACGACGAGAAGATAGACGGTGAAGCAAAGACAAGCCAATAATCCCCGCCGTTGTACGCGCCCCAGTACTACGAAGCGTGAGGCGGCAACGACGTGGGATGGACAGTGGACTGACTAGAAGACCAGCGGCAGGCGGATGACTCCGAGGGTTCGAGGGCCCCAACGACTGCCATTGCCTGTATATAGCTCTGGAAGGTGCGCTTGAAACAAGCCTGGTGTAACAGGAGGGCACCCATGGCATCCATGCTGGCCTTCACCTCTTGTACATACGAGGCAAGAGGCCCGAGAGGTAGGTAGGTACTATGGAGGGGCGTGTAAGTGGCCCTTGTAGGAAATACGGCCGAGTAGCAGGTTACTTTTTAAGTACTTCGGCTAAGGGTTAGGGCTGGGCGATGTACCTATTCTGGTCATCTTCCCGGGTACCCAAGGCCAGGCAAGGCTCGAAGGCGAGCGTGGTGGGATGCGGATCGGGAAGGGGATGGGAATGGGTGGGAGTGGGCGTACCGGGCTCTGACAAGACGCGGGTCTAATGGAAGCTGGCAGCTCGGCCGCGGGAAAAGCCAAAGCACCGAGGGGGAGGAGGGGAACCAGACCGCCAGATTTGAGCTGAAGAACTTTCGCGCAATCTACCTACGATGGTCCGAAACTGGAGGAGCGCCGTTGCTCTTGTTCCCGGTGCGGTCAGAAGCGGGACGAGATCCGCACATTAGCAGACTGCCAAAGACTCCATCCAAGATCAGCGAGGCGGGGGAGGCTGAGAAAGGATCGGGGATCTGAGGGGACTCGATTGTCTCCTGACCAACTTCCTATGCCTCCTTGCCTCCAGCCTCCGGAGAGATGACTGGCTGGCTGTAGAGCAGGGGGGGCGTACCCCAAAGCGATCGGATTACATCCCATCCATCCACCGACCCGGAAACAGACGCGCGGGACCTGGGTTTGGACACAGCATCGGGCGCCAGGGTCCTTCCTGTCTCGCGTCGACGACTGCTCGATGCTTACACCACTTGGACGTTACATCGATGGGCTCCTCACCATGCGAGCCCGGTCATCGCATGTGCCCCCTATTAGGGCCGACACAGGTCCATGTGGGAGGCGTGCCCAGAAGCACACTCGACCGAGAGACCTAGAGCTCCTCACCTGCCCACGCGGCAAACCGAGACCGACCAAAAAGCCTCGCGGTGTAGCCCAACGGCACAACGGGCAACGGAGGAACCGCATGGGGGCGGCTGGCAAGTTCACAGGCCCCGGGCTCGTCTGTCCCACGAGGTGGGCCTCTGCTCGCTGAGCGGCTTGCGCCAACAGAGAGGTGCGCTTCACACAGCCCGTCCCTGGGTAGTCGGCTACTTTCAGCCACCGGCACTCGTGGGAAGGGGTGCGTACGTAGCGCGTGCAACGGGCTCACGGACGCCCGTTTCGATCCATCCCAGTGAAGTCTTTGATGTCTGGAATACAGAGGCTACAGAGTTTGTCCGTGGTATTATCGGCGTCGTTCTGAGGGGGCGAATGGGCGAACCCGCGCCTGCATCGCCGAGTATGCTCGTCTCACACAAACAGTGCACCTGCCGGGCACAATGCAGCCGGTGGCTTGTTTGCCTCGGGGACCATGGTCAAGGAAAAAGCTGAACGGCCGGAACAGCGCGACCCCTATTGGCGAAAACTTAGCCCACCAGCGGGAGGCGTACAAAAACATCGGCCCATGCCAGTAGGAAACCTTTGACGCCCAGGACGAGATCACGCAAGCTGACAGAACCTTGACCAAAGCAATCCTCATACCCTCAGACCCACACCCCCCCCCCCTCCCCTGCGAGTTGACGACGCGGTACCGAGTATAAGCCACAGGCTATAGCCGATCTCGCTGTGCCCTCCCTCCCTGACACCTAATGCGACCCGCGTCCACGTGCTGCTTACGGTGCAATGCCTTCGAAGCGAGCACCGAAAAACTTGCATCGGCGGAGAGCCCCGGGCCTCATGGTATATCCATCCAGCACCTTCTATGTGCTGATGTTTTATGCCATATCTAGGAGCCTCATCACCCTTGCACCTGCAAATGGTGTGCCTCTGGGAGCTGACGGTGTACACCGGGCGCCGCCGCCACTCGAGAGCACCGAGGATAGGCCGATAGCAACAACAGCGAGAACGGGCAATGGGAAACTATGTGCGGACCAGCTGGCAACGTGAACCAGCAAGAGCTCACTCGCGGCAGGCCTCCAGTATGGTACAAGCCACGGATACCCTATTCATTCCCCCCGGGGCGGTCACTGGGGACACGAGCACAACTACCGAAGAGTGGACAGGTTTCCTCGCACCCGTGTGACAAAGCTTCCGTGACGCATGTGCTTGACGTAAGCGCGGTGGGAAGTGGCAGCGAACCAACACAACCGCTGAAAGCCGGATACCTACGGGAGGGCTCTCACAAGTGACGGCAATCGATGATTGTTTTCGTCCCAGAGAGCAGGGCTGGCACGTGGAAGATACTAGCCTTGCCGACCAAATCGTCACATGTAATCTAATCCGGCTGCAAAGAATACTGCGTGAAATATACGATGGAACATGTGGCGCACCTCTTTTTTTAAGGCGGCGGCTACATATCTTCGTAATCCTATATATTTCACAATTACTGCTCGTCGGTCGGCGGTGGGTACCGGCGGTGGAGCCCAAGGTGCTGGCAGGCTTGAGAGATGTTGATTGTCTGGGGGTATCAAAGAGGGGAAAAAGAAACAGGGATGAGGAAAGTGAGAGGAAAGTGAAGGGAACACACAATTGAAGTGAGTGAGGGAAAGGAGAAGAGAGAGAAAAGCGTCAAGTACCTGCTTCAGTGCCTAGCAAATCGGACGGAGCAATTCGAACTTAGGTTCTCCTCCCATGCTGAAGAACTTGGTATGTAGGGGGAGGAGGCGTACGTGGAAATCACAAGAGATAGACAGCACAGCCAGGTGAGCGGTCATTTTACCAAGAGACAGCCCTGGTTTCGGTGACGGTCTTCCGTGATGGCCGTTCGACGACGTTGTCGCTGGGCCCCGATTGACCCCAGCATTTCCGACACCACGCACCATTTGTTCCCACCTTTTTTTACGGTTCCCGGACTCCACCAAGCGCGCAAACGCGGCCGCCCAGGCGGTGTAAAGGCTGATTGGCCGGTGTCTATCTCCCAGACTTAGCAGTTGATCCATTTTGGAACCATCCACCCTGGACCCTGACGGTCGAGCTGCTATCCTTGCTCATCTTGAAATTTTCATTCTCACTGTCCGGCCTACATACACATACATCACCAGGACCCGTTGTTTGCTTGCGCCTTTCCTCCGTCAAATTCCTCGTATTGCCGCCTGGACCGGACAGCCTTCAGTCCCGCCGCCGCGAATCACCCCGCCCCCTAGCAAAAAACAACCAAAAAAACACACACACAGCCGCGCGAGTCCCGCACTTCGCCATGTTTGCCGTTCCAGGCTGGTCTGTGTCGGCAGACAACCTCAAGGCGGAAACCGCGACATCCAGCAAGGGTGCGTCTGCTGAGCATCCTGATGCTCCGTCAAAGTCCTCCAAGAAGAGGAAACGGCCCTCGGGTCCTGGCAACGTCACCACGGAAAATGTTGCCGATCTCTGGGAGAGCGTGATTGAGGGCAAGCCGGGGAAGAAGGCCAAAGCAGAGGGCCCGGCCCCGAAGAAATCCGAGAAGCGCAAGCAGGACGCAGGCAAACCTGCAGGCGCCGGTGACGAAGGCTCTTCCAAGGGAGCCGATGCAAGGGACAAGAAGTCCAAGCACGAGCCAGCGGCAGGAGCTGATCATGCGCCTGCTCCCAGCGCATCTAATGACGAGAAACCCAAGAAGGACAAGAAGAAGAAGAACAAGAAGCCCAAGTCAGTAGCGGATGAGGCCGAAGAGGCCGATGGCGATGACGAGCCCGCCGCCAAGCAGCAGGCCCCGGCCCCGCCCGCACCCAAGCTGACGCCTTTACAAGCCTCGATGAGAGAGAAGCTGGTGTCGGCGCGCTTCCGCCATCTCAACGAGACACTCTACACCAAGCCGTCCGAGGAAGCCTTCCAACTATTCGAGCAGTCGCCCGAGATGTTCCAGGAGTATCATGAAGGCTTCCGCCGGCAGGTCAACGTGTGGCCCGAGAACCCCGTAGACGGCTACATCGCCGACATCCGCCTACGCGGCCAGCAGCGCCCGGCTCCGCGCGAGAAGGGTAAGCCCGCGACGGCGGCGGCGCCCGCCCCGTCGGCCGTCGCCCCCCTTCTGCGCACCAACGGCGTCTGCCACATTGCCGACCTCGGTTGCGGTGACGCGAAGCTGGCCGAGGCGCTGCAGGCCGACAAGAAGAAGCTGCGCCTCAAGATCTTGAGCTACGACCTGCAGAGCCCTAGCCCGCACGTGACTCGCGCCGATATTGCCGACCTGCCACTCGAGGACGGCAGCGTCAACATCGCCATCTTCTGCCTGGCCCTCATGGGCACCAACTGGCTCGACTTCATCGACGAGGCCTACCGGATCCTACACTGGAAGGGCGAGCTGTGGATCGCCGAGATCAAGAGCCGCTTTGGCCCCGCGGCCCGAGGCAAAAAGGGCGCGCCCGTCGCGCACAGCGTCGGCCACCGGAAGAAGCCGACCAAGAAGTCCAAGGAGGCCAAGGCCGAGGCCGAGGCCGAGCTCGAGGCCGCCAACGCCGCCGAGCTAGCCGTCCAGATGGATGGCGCCGAGGATCGAAGGGGCGAGACAGACGTCTCGGCCTTCGTCGAGGCCCTGCGTAAACGGGGCTTCACGCTCCACGCCGGCGCCAAGGCCCCCGTGGACCTGAGCAACAAGATGTTTGTCAAGATGCACTTCGTCAAGGCCACGGCGCCCACGGTAGGCAAGAATGCCCCCCCGGCGGGCCCGGATGCGGGCGGCAGGACGGACGGCCCCAAGAAGACTGGGCCTAGGTTCATTGACGCCAAGAAGAAGGTCCAAGACGAGGTTTCCGACGAAAACACGATTTTGAAACCGTGCGTGTACAAAATCAGGTAGTCTCCCCCCTTCTTATCTAGCTACCCAGTCTTGTTGGTGAGCACGTAGGCACGGGTTCGGAATCAAGCCAGTGAACGTTGGCACGATATTTCATTCCGACACTTGGTGAGCAGGGCTTTCTCTTTCTGGACTTGAGGACATCCAGGAGCCCTAGCTGGCTTTACCGAGTGGATAACGCAGGGAAAATGAAGACGACGGCACCAGTTGAGGTCCTGACTACACTAGTCACCAATGCGCACGAGTTGCTCCCCAGTCGAGTACGCGTGTATCCATCTGCATGGCTGATGAATTGCCTCAACCGAGGGTCCGAAGAACCGGTGTCCTCGCTCAGCGAAGCCACACACTGGCGCAATGCCCTTTCGGACCGTCGTTATTTGCTTAATACACATGCTCCCACCATTGGTTGAATCATTGTTGTTGTTGGCCCCCTGTCTATGAGTGCGACGCCGAAGCCCAGCAGGGCCTATTACATATTCTGGAATATCAAGGCGGCAGCGTATTCGACATTACCACCCGTGGCGGCCAGTGCATTCACAGCCGCTTGACGGTCGACGCCAAGCGAAATGAGAGCCTCAATGTCCTTCTCGGGGAAGGAAGGCGTCTGCGTGCCGGCTCGAGCCTGCTGCTGTTGTGTCGTGGCAGGCCGGGACGGCACGGGCGCCGCCGAGGCTGAAGAGGCGCCCGTTTGAGGGGAGACTATTGT
The DNA here is from genome assembly GCA_018287875.1 of Nigrospora sphaerica. Classification (NCBI taxonomy): domain Eukaryota; kingdom Fungi; phylum Ascomycota; class Sordariomycetes; order Amphisphaeriales; family Apiosporaceae; genus Nigrospora; species Nigrospora sphaerica. The sequence continues at coordinate 6,797,843 of JAGVVL010000002.1, forward strand.
ATTGGGCGCCGTGGTCGCTGCCGGGCCGCCCAAAGAGGCCGCAGGGGCCGTCACGGCGCCCGACCGCGCACCAATGGTGGTGCCACCGGGTCCCTGAACAGTAGGTTCCTGGTTCATGGCCTCCTCCGTCTCCTTGGGAATATCCGACTCGCCCAAGAATTCCACGACCTCGCCTTGTATGATGAGCTGGTTATTTGCCAGGTCGATGGTGGCTTGGTGACCCTTGAGGATGTCCAAGCCCAGCAGGAGGTCGACCGACTTGCCCTCCATGACGGTAAAAGCTGCCGGCAAATGTTTTGATCCGACCTGGAGCATGGTGTAGTGGACTCGCCCGATAATATTCGCCGTGCCAACGCCACGAGCAACGCCCGCGAACCGACGATCGACGAGATGCATAATGTTACATGCCTCGGCGCACGAGGGGGACATGATAGTGGCCTGGGCACCTGAATCGACCAGCGCCTTGACCTTGATTCCGTTCACCTTAACGTCGATGTACAGGAGGTGTACACGACCGAAAGCTGGATCCAGGTCAGCCTAGGTTTTGGACGGCGGCAAGATGGCCAGACTCACACTCGGGGTTGTGTTCCATTGCGTTTTGGAGGTTCTCCATGACGTTCTGTTGGCGGATCATCTCCTCGATGCGCGCCTGGGCGTCCGGGTTGAACTCATCATTGTTGAGCTGCTCTATCTCGCGCAGGCGTGCACGTCTGGCCTCATCCTGGTGATCAATGCTTTGGCGGTAGATCTGGGCAAACCTCTGGGGGTCCTCGAGGGCCTGGGCTAACTGGGGATTGGCGCGCTCCAGTTGCGCCCTCATACGAGGGCTGCCGAGAAATTGGAGGCGGAGAAGCTCGGGGTCCTGCTGGGCCATGCTCCTCTGCTGCTGCTGCTGCTGCTGCTGCTGTAGCTGCTGTTGCCGCTGCTGCTGCTGCTGCCGCTGCTGCTGGATCTGTTGTGCCGGCGCGACACCAGTATTACCCCGCATGTCACGGACATGTAACGCCAGCATGTCGCCGTCCGTAATGTTCAGGTCTTGGAGGGTCTTGGAGTCGTCTTGTATTAGGTCGCCATTGTGGTAGATGTGCTGTGACGGGGTCGGGATGCCCTCGGCCTCGATGGAGCTTCGCAGGGTGCCGAGCGTCATGTCGGGGAACACCTCAAGAGTGACGAGCCGCAGATCGGCCTCCTCGACCTCGGGGTTATTGACGCTGAGGGTGATACGCCTTGCGGATGCGGGTGCGGGTCAGCTTGTCGGTCATGTGAGCGCCGGACGGCAGGGAAGAGCGGGCTTACATTTTGCTGTCTGCCGCCTGAGAAAGCTGGTCGTGGGTATAATAAGGAGGTCACCTCAGTAGCTGCCTCTCTGTACCAGGGCAAGCGCCGTCTTGTAGCCGTTGTTTGCTGTTGCTGTTGCAGATATGACGTCGGGATCAAATAAGCTTTGGCCGCAGCGGGCAGGGTTGCGAGTGTAAGGTCGAGCTTTTGTTCCCAAGATTGAAGAAATCGAGGTCGCGTGGCCCAAAAGAGCCGCCGGTATGGGTACGGGAAGGAGGGAGCGGGAGGGGGACAGAGAGATATTGAGTCAGCTCGAGAAGAAGCAACAGAGAGTTAGTTCCAAGGCATTCTCCGGGCAGAGAAGGCAAACGTAGACGTAACCTACGGGCAGCGGTAGGCAGGGTGCCGTAAAGAGGCAGACTCCGAGAGGTACATGCATCTATGTAGAGAATGTACGTACATAATGACTGAATGCTGGAGGGTCCGACGCACCGCCTGGAGGCTTTCAGTGGCTCTGAGCTAGCAGACGCGCTAGTTACAACTAGGAAACGAATAAGCGCGGGGCATCCGGTCAGCCCAGCGAGGGGCTTCTCGCCCCAGCTGCGCAGGCTGACATGGCACGTATCCTCCCTGTTAAGGATCCATCTCCCATCCCAACACTATCATCCAACCATCCACTTATAGGTACACACCGTCGTGGCATTACGTCCATCCATCCACCCCGTCTTAGTCCGGCCCGTCTGGCGTTTCCATTCCACCAGCCGGGCCAGGGCTGGACGGACTTAGCCAAGTATTTCCACCTGACATCGGTGCTGCCTGACTCTGCTCGGTGACGAGAGCATTGCCTTGATTCCACAGGCGGCTATGTGAGCGACCACGGGGCTGCCTCGAGTTGTACATTTGACCGCAGGCCTACATCTTGTATGAATCGCACAGCTGCGTGATGTAGGTATATGGGCCTGCACATTATGTGTGAAGGTACATCCCCAGTGGTAGAAGCGAGAGCTATGGAGGGTAAGGAGGCATGTACTCCGTCACAAACGTTCATGTGCATCTGCTTCTCGGGGGGCTCACAGTTTCCTCCCCTCCGACCCACTCTGAGTCGTACAGACAGCCGCCAAATCGTTCCACCGCCACTGTTGTGACAGATCCGCCAGATCCGATACGAACATACGAACAACTTGTGTAGATGGACGGTAGACAATACGTCGTCTGTAGCCTTTGGCCTCATACGAAATCCCCAAAGCGCGTCTCCAGCAGCAAGCTGCCTGCCCCAATGCCCCCACGCGACAGGGTGCCAGTTTGGGAATGGGGAGGAGGCTGAATGGCATGCCTCTCGACAGGGTCATCCCCAGCGGACCGACCATGGTGGGCGCCAGCAGCTCTTCCCAAGGCACAGCAACGTGGCATGAAGCAGTAGGGATCGGTTTCGGTGCCTGGGTAGTCGGACTGTTATCCAGCTCCGGCGTCCAATGCAAGTATGCAGTAATTTGTGCCGCACCTCCTCACTGTGTGGATCGTTCTGGGTTGGCTCTGTGGCTGCTGCTCGGTCGGTTGGCGTTCGACTCATCCTCTTCGTCGTCAACCTCTTCAACATCTTCATACTCATCACTCGACGACTTGGCTTGCGTGTGGTTCTGCATGATGATCTGCCCACCTTTGCGGCCGAAAAAGTCTTCGGTGCGAAGACCGCGCACGCGCGTGGGTTCAATGCTCGACATAGCATGCCCGCTGGCCTTGTGCTCTCGGATGTATTCCCGCACCGGTACCATGGCCGCATCCCGGCAGGCTTCCTTGATATCACTGCCCGACATGCCTGCCGTAACCCGAGCGATATAGTCGATATTGAAGTGGTCGGGATCTACCTTTGTGTCTTTTAGGATAAGCTGGAGGATCCGTAGTCTTTGGGCTTTATCCGGCAGGGAAACGGGAAATTTTTTGGGCATTCTCCGTAGGATGGCTTCGTCAATTTCGTGAATGCGGTTTGTCGCACCTAACACGCAGATTCTTGCTGGGAGGCCCTGCTGGTTGGACGATGTCAAGCCGTCCCATAGCGTCATGAACCTACAACAACGTTAGAAGTCAGGGAAGGCAAAGACAGCAGACGCAACGACTTACTCGGCCTTAACCATGCCGCTGGCCTCGTGCTCCCCGCTGCGCCGCGTGCCGAGCACGGCGTCGATTTCGTCAATGAAGATGATGGCGGGCTGAAGCTTCCGGGCCAGAGAAAAGAGGGCGCGAACCAGCTTGTTCGAGTCGCCGTACCACTTCTCCGTCAGGGTAGAAATGTGAAGATTGATGAAGGAGGCGCCACTCTCGTGCGCGACAGCCTTGGCTAGCATAGTCTTACCACAGCCTGGTGGCCCGTAGAGGAGGACGCCGGACGGGGCGGAGAGCAAGGGCGCCGCGTGCGAGTACAGGTGCGGCATGGTTAGAGGGTAAATCACAGACTCTTTAACTTCCTCGATGATGTCCTCGAGACCGCCAATGTCTGTAGTTGTGTGAGTCGAGGGATGCGCAGATTAGATGTAGCCGGCGCAAAACGGCACGCTTACCATCAAATCCAACAGAAATATCCTCGGGGGCCACGACCTCCAAGGCGACAATATTCTCGTACTCGTTGAGCTGCAGGTCTTCTATGCGCGGGCCCTTCCGTGCGCCGGCTGCCGGATCATCATCGTCCTGGCCGTCTTGCCCTCTGGACTTCTGTAGCCGCTGGAGGTTGGCCTTCGCTTTGAGCCTGGCTTGGTCGTGCTTCTCCTTGTCGGGATCGGCGAGAGTCGACTGCAAGCTCGAAATGAGATTCCGGGACACCAGCCAGGCCAGTCCGGTCTGGGCGACAGCCAGTTAGCAGCTTTCGGCAGGACACACTGCTTTGAAACCCTCTTACCATGCCCAGCAACAATGTGAAGTCCCAGAAGTAATCGGCATTGCCGCGCCGCCGGTCGCCCATGTTGACAGCTTTGTCCAGCCAGGGGCGAAGCATTGGCTGCAGGACTAGTTGCGCGCGAACAACTAAGAAGCGGGAACAGGATGATTCGGAAATGCGTCACGACAACCTTCACGGGTAGACAGGGCAACAGACGGGCGAGAAAAGCCTGTGCGGACTGTAGGAGCGGAGGGGCGGGTATTGGGCCGGGGATGGGCGGCTGGTTGTTGTGAGAATGATGCCGGATGATTCTTGGGGCAAGTCGGTACTGGGTTAGGTAAAGACTAGCCGAGGCGAGGATTTGATGCGTCGAGGCGGTCGAGGCGGTAACGGTGGGATGGGATGGATCCTGGACGTGAACCGTTGGGTTATCTGCAAGTTCTGTATGTACCTACTACATACATAAATGAATCATGTACCGTACTAATGGGGGTCGTCAGTGCTTGCGCGTGTACAGGGCATTCGTATGGCGGAGGTGCTGCGCTTCTTGTGCAAATGGGTGCTGTACACGTGCAGGTTGCACTGAGAATGGCTGGCACTTGGGAAGTGTACAACTATGACATGCGGGGAGGTTCTCCGAAGGGATCGATCTACTGATGTAGTTGGAGTATCGGTAGTGACCAATTGCCGTAGGGGGCATAGCGTTGCCCCCACTGTTAACTCTGGCCCCCTCGATCTCGCTCTTCCCCTGGAGCTTTCCCATGTCGCGCGCGGTCGCGCGGTCGCGCGCTTTGGCTATGTCCCCCGCGCAGGATAATCACTGCAACCTAATATTTACTCCATGCGGCTTGATTAGCACAGCGCAAATGTTATGCCTGCTCTGCCTATATCACCCTACATCCTGCATAGTCGCGCCGAGCTATTGAATCCCGAGCTACGACAACTGACGGCTTCAGGCTTACTCGATGCACCCTCGCCATTCTCAGCATCTATTCCAATTCCAGATTCACTCGTCGTCGGCCCCGACCGGCCCTCCTTACTTGACGTGATCGCGTAGCGCCTTTAGCATATCGAATTACCCGACCGCCATCTGGACCAGTGAAGCGCGCGACGAGGAGCAAATCGCGCATTCGGGACAATCGCGAGAAAAATGGCGCCGGGCAAGAAGGGACGGCCACCGGCTGTCAAACCCGCTCAGAACCCAGTACGTCGCGCCGGTGACAGCTTACCGTCGAACGCGCCGCAAAAAGCAGCACCGGGGAGAGGGCAGAAACGAGCAGCCGGTGAAGGCTTCGACTTGGATGAGTCCTTATCACAAGACGAGGCGGCAACCAAGGAGAACGCGAGACCTAAGGCCGCTCGAGGTCGCCCACGAGCAAAGGCCGCCAAGCTGTCGGATGAGCCCTCTCCCCAAGAACAGCCGGATCAGGTACCTCAACCGTCAAAAAGGGGTCGGAAGCCGAAGTCCCAAGCTTTGCCGTCCCCAGTCCTGGCCGAGATTCCCGAAACGCAGCAACCCGAACCAGAATTCCCCGAAACCCAGCTAGGCGAAGACCCGTACGAAAGTATGGAAGACGATCGCGTCGACGAGCTTCCACTTCCCAGATATAGCCGTTCCGTGGCTTCATCGGCGCAGCCGCAGCGATATTACAACGCCCCCTTCGGCGCGAGCCGGCAGCAGGTTGCCGGCTCTGACTCGGAACTGAATGATCCGTCATTGCGGCGGCGCATTGCAGATTTGACTCGCAAGTACGATAGCCTCGAGGCCAAGTATCGAGACCTGCACGAGATCGGTATCAAAGAGGCCGAACGCAACTACGACAAACTCAAGAAACAAGGAGAGGAAAGAGCCGAGAGTAGGTCTTGTAGCCATCGTAACGCAGGATTGGATCTAACCGATCTGTGTAGCGGCAAGCCAGTTGATTTCGACGCTCAAGGCACAGCTCGCTGCGCAAACGGAATTAGCAAAAGAAGGCCAGCGATTCAAGCAGCAGCTCGAAACGAGCGAGGGCACTGTAGCCGACCTGCAAAGCACGGTGGATACCTTGAGTGCATCGCTTTCCAACGCCAAAACAGAGATAAAGACATTGTCGACAAAACTCAGTGCCTCACGAGCGGCCGAGGCAGCAACGGTTAAAATTCCCGGCAGTGCCATCAAGGGCAGCACGGCGAACAATCGCATGTTAGCCAATGCCGAGTCGGCTATGCAGGCAGCCCAGCTGAAGGAGGACTTGTATGCGGATTTGACTGGCCTGATTATTCGAGGTGTCAAGCGAGAAAACGACGTCGAGGTGTATGACTGTATCCAAACGGGCAGAAACGGAAGTAAGAAGCTTATCTCACCCATGGTTCTCAGAGGTCATGCTGACAGTTCTCAAGCTCTTCACTTCAAGCTCTCTATAGGGCCCGACGAGGAGGCGGATGAATTCGAAGAGTCTCAGTTCATGTACTTGCCGCAGCTGGACACGAACAGAGACAAGGCGCTCCTGGACGTCCTGCCTGATTACCTTACCGAGGAGATTTCGTTCCCCCGACCACACGCAGCCAAGTTCTATACGAGGGTCATGAAAGCCCTCACGGAACGGCTAGACTAAGGGATGACTATGGGGAGGCGGGGATGCTTTTGGGCTACGGTTGCTTTTTTTGATACCCCTTTGACTACAGCTTGGTCGTTTTCGTACAGGCGGAGGTTGGTTTATGGACACAATGGAAGACCCCCGTACGATTGGGGTGTTGGATCTGGGTGGTTTCCCCAAAAGTTGCTCCTGCTCTCAGCGCAGCGGTTCAAGATGATTTTTTTGTCTCCTGTTGTTGTCTGGCTTGGCTGATCTCACAAACGGCGAGAGGTCTCGTGGACCAGGCGCCATGATCATCGGATTAAGAACCTCCAAAGAGGGGAGCGGTTTTGCCTCGGTAAGTACCTAGGTATGGACCGACAAAGTATATTCACTGCATCATACAAGTAATGGATAGGGCTGTGTCATCAAAGTGTTTGGGTCGGGGGGCAACCAAGGGTCACAAATAAGGTTGCGTGGACTATACGACCACTTGTACAGATATGTACACATTGATAAATCTGTATCGGCATCGAACCCCAAGAGCGGCTGTCAGTTAGCGAGGACTGCTTGTAATCCTAACTCTTCGTACTTACCTCCAGACTTAAGCTCTGAGGTGAAAAGCTGGATATCAAGTATGTCCACGGTACTTCCATACCTATGTGCATACCTGTGTTGGAATGTCCACCAAGGGACTCGGTAATGGGGTCGCTTGTTTTCGCTATTTCTATCGCCGACACGGGTCGTAAAGCACCTTGATTCTTACCAAGGTAGGTGGCTATGCGAATTAGCATGATGTATGTACATTATGTTTATACCAGCAACGAGAACTAATTGCCTAGTGGCGCTCAGCGCTGTTGCTCCTACACTTCCACTTTGCATACCGGCGTACATACGTACTACTCTGGAAGCATCAAGTTACTGTCCGGAATAAGCACTTGCATGGCCTACTTTACCTATAATGTAAGTCGGGTGTACATGTTATTAGGTACGCAAATAGGAGTAACTAGAAGACAGGGAGGGAGCTACCACAAGCTTCGGGGGGTATCCGAGGGCTAAATTCATAGGAACAGAAACGGGCATCCATCCACGCCGAGACGAGCTCTCCCATGCATGTCCCCCCCCCCCCCCCCCCAGTTCTGGGCGAAAACCAATCACCGGTCCCGTTTCTACCTACTGGGGCAGCCGCCTCCACATTGACGCTTGACATGGATCCAGGTGCCGTCGGCGCAGGTACCTGTCAATAATCTCCGATCGCAACCATGGGAAAGCGCCATCGTGGCCTTCAACAACTGTTGCTGGGTTCGCGTGGACGTAGCAAACGCACACCCTTTTGCTGCCCCTCGTTCCGTGGCCGTCTTCCCTCCGACATCTCATGCAGTTCATTCGTTGCCGCGCCTGAGAGTTCATGGCGCATCTGTATTTTCTTTCCCGAGACACGTCTTTCTCCTGCTCGACAGATTGATTCGTGACGACATCCCCGGCGTGGCCGCCCCTCCACTCGCCAACCGCACCTGCAAGTCACCCATCTTCACCATGGCCTCTTTCACACGGCTAAAGTTCCTGGCGCTCGCCATGGTCTTTCACCTCGTGTACCTGTACTCAATCTTCGACATTTACTTCGTCAGCCCCATTGTGTCGGGCATGCAACTGTTCAGGGTCGACCGACCAGAGGGCGCCAAGGCTCCGGCCGATCGACTCGTGCTCTTTGTTGGTAAATGCGCTCTGCGTCGCCTCACTCCTCATATTCTATCTTCGTAGCTGACGTTACGCTCGTCAAGGCGATGGGCTGCGCGCCGATAAAGCGTTCCAATCGTTCCCCAACCCGAGCCCGGGCGAGGAGGCCGACACGACCCCACGGCCTCTGGCTCCTTTCCTCCGTTCGCGCATCCTCGAGCATGGTACCTTCGGCGTCTCGCACACGCGTGTTCCCACCGAGTCGCGTCCGGGCCACGTTGCCTTGATCGCCGGGCTGTACGAAGACGTTTCGGCTGTCGCGACGGGCTGGAAGTTGAACCCCGTCAACTTCGACAGCGTCTTCAACCGCAGTAGGCACACATGGAGCTGGGGCAGCCCCGACATCCTGCCCATGTTCGAGACGGGCGCGACGCCGGGCCGCGTCGATGCCTATTGCTACCCCCCAGAGTTCGAGGACTTTTCGACCGAAGCGCTGCATTTGGATCTTTGGGTCTTCGACCACGTGAAGGAGCTCTTTGCGGAAGCCGAGAAGAACAAGACACTCAGCGCCACGCTGAAGCAGGACAAGGTCGTCTTCTTCCTCCATCTGTTAGGACTGGATACCGTCGGCCATGGCTTCCGACCCTACTCGAAGGAGTACTTGCACAACATCAAGGTCGTCGACCAAGGTGTAAAACAGACGACCGAGTTGATCAACAAGTTCTATGGGGACGACAGGACGGCGTTCGTCTTTACTGCCGACCACGGCATGAACGACTACGGTAGTCACGGTGACGGCCACCCGGACAACACGAGGACCCCCCTCGTCGCCTGGGGCTCTGGTGTTGCCAAACCCGTACTCTATCCCGGCACCGTAGCGCCTGGCCACGACACATATTCCTCGGACTGGAACCTGGACCACGTGAAGCGGCACGACGTGGCGCAGGCAGACGTGGCCGCCTTGATGGCCTACCTGGTAGGCGTGGAGTTTCCTGCCAACTCGGTTGGCGAGTTGCCCCTGTCCTATCTGTCCGCAGGCATTAAGGAAAAAGCCGAGGCGTGGCTGGTTAATGCCCAAGAAATCTTAGAGATGTACCGCGTGAAGGAGAGTATCAAAAAAGCCACCCAGCTGCGTTACCGCCCATACAAGGCCTTAAGCGCAGAGAACGAAGCCCCAGAGGCGCGCATCCAAGCCATCCGGCAGTTGATCACGTCCGGAAAAGCCGAAGAAGCCATCGAAGAAACCGCGTCCCTGGTCAAAACCACCCTGGAGGGATTGCGCTACCTGCAGACGTACGACTGGCTATTCCTGAGAGCCCTTATCACCGTTGGCTATATCGGGTGGATGGCCTTCGTCGTCACCACGGTCATCGATCTCCATGTTCTCCAAGGAACAGTGCACCCACAGAGGTCTCTTCCGGGCCTTGTGTTTTTTTCATCGATCCTTGCCGCGTTCTATGCATCTTTTCTGGCCTCACATTCCCCTGTTACTTACTACGCATATGCCTTCTTCCCCGTCCTATTTTGGGAGGAGGTTTTCTCTCGCCGTGAAAGCCTCACAAAGGGGGCCCAGGCCCTCTTTGGCCACGTCACATCGGGCGCCAGGGTCCTGTCGCTTGCACTCAACGCTGCCGTTTATCTTGGTGTCATCCAGTCTCTTGTGAGTATTTACCCTGCTGTGCTCAGAGGCTTGTTCCGAAGGCTGACCCTGCACAGGCCCTCGGATACATTCGCCGCGAGATCCTTACGGCGCTATTCTGTATCGGAGCGTTCTACCCTATCGCTCTGGGAATCTTGTTCATTCATGATCATGCCGTTCTGTCAGCGACCTGGCTAGTCTCCTGCCTTGTCATGGGCATTTTCACCCTTCTGCCGCCAGCCATGAAGAATGAAGACGTCACCCTGATGTGAGTATCACTTCCCCGGGAGGCAATTGAATGGCGCTCATTTCGTAGAATTTTGGGCGGGTTCCTCATGGCCGTCCTCGGTGTCGTCTATCTTATCTTCGAGGACAAGATCATGGTCAATTTTGGGGACTCCAGGCCCTCGCGGAAGAACGAGACCATCTCCAGGACCTTGATAGGAATCCAGGTAAGTGACAGCCGTGGCTTACAGTGGCTCCGATTGCGGACTGTGGCAATGAACCTAACTAACCTGCGAATAGATCGGACTCGTCTTGTTGGCAACGGTTGTGACCCGGTCTAGCGCCCTGTCTCTTCAGGCCAAGATGGGCTTGCCACGGGGTAACCAGATCGTAGGGTGGCTGGTGATGGTCATTTCCCTACTGATGCCCTTTGCCCACCGGCTGCAACCGAACAACCATTATCTTCACCGACTAATGGTTATATTCCTCACATTTGCCCCCACCTTCGTCATACTTACAGTGTCCTACGAAGGCCTATTTTACTTCGCGTACTCTCTTACGCTTCTGGCGTGGGTCCGACTCGAACACTATGGTCAAAATTTTACCGCCCCGACCAGGGTTGAAGAGCCCGCCGGCTCGGCAAAGACAGCGACGGGCAAGATGGCCTCTCAACTCCGGCCACTGCGGTTGTCGGACGCGCGCGTAGCGCTATTCTTTTTCGTGCTTCTCCAATCTGCCTTCTTCAGCACCGGAAATATTGCTTCGATATCGTCCTTCAGCCTGGAGAGCGTCAATCGACTCTTCCCCGTCTTCGACCCCCTTTCCCAGGGGGCACTGCTGATTTTGAAGCTCATGGTCCCCTTTGCGCTGCTTTCAGCGAACTTGGGTGTGCTGAACAAGCGACTTGGCGTGGCGCCATCGGCCCTGTTCATGGTGGCCATGGCGCTGAGTGATGTGCTCACCCTCTATTTCTTCTGGGTGGTCAAAGACGAAGGGTCTTGGCTCGAGATAGGATCGACCATAAGCCATTTCGCCATCGCCAGCATGCTTTGCGTCTTTGTGGCCGGCCTGGAGGGCGTAAGTGCATTGTTTATCTCAGGGATTAAGGTCAATGGCAGTGCCCGGGGGTCCAAGATGACCAAGACCAATAGCGCGGCGATGGACACTGTTGCTGAGTTGGTGGTGGGCAAGGCCCGAGAAAAGACAGTGCCGCCGGTGACGAACGGATCCTAGGCGGCCGCACGAGGCAGATACGGGGACGAAGCAATAGAGGCAGTGAGACACGGTACTAATTTTGCTTATCCGACTCGCTGTTGTGGCAATGTGGCCGTTATGCTGGCAGGGTTCGGGTAGCCAAGATCTATGCCTCCCTGATTCGCGATCAGGCGACAGAAGATCGTCTCTCGCACCCCGCGGCCCCGTGCTTTTCCTTCCAGGAACCCAGTAGCCGCCCGTGCATGGCCCCTGTCGGATCGTCTTTCCGGGTACCCGTATAAAGCTGGAGCGGGAGCTCCATTCCCCAAGGGATCGCCTGCCGCATGAGATGGGCACTGGACTGCTGTATCGCCCCATGTGATGACCAACTCTCGGGAGGGGTGACACTGCACCATACCAGTATGTGACAGCCTGTGGGTGCCGGTGTTGACAGAGGTGCATATCTGTTCCCCAAAGTAGCAGACCAGCATGCCTTAAATAAATAGATACCTCAGGGAATGGTTGCTGACTGAATCTGCGGAATGCTTCATCTGGGTACACAGGTACTTGAGTACCAGCCACGCGCATTGATCCGGGGGGGTGGACATTGAGAGGTTGCTGGCAGATGATGACGCATACGTTGCTACGGATAAGTTGTTCCCTCGAGTCGGTAGTCCTTTTTTTTTCTAACCTTCTTGTGCGGACCATGCTTGTTGATATTTGGGTGCGGAGATGGGCGTAGGGGGGTATAAGTGAGCAAAACGACAGGGATTGTATGCGATAATAGTACCAAAACCGGGTTCCCATCGGCTCCCCGGGACTTGGCAACGTCCACCCCCCAATTCGGCGAGTCTCGAAACGTTTGGACCAATGCCTAAGGCGGGTGAAGAACAGCTGACCTTCGGTGAGGGTGCGAATCCGAAACCCAGCTTCTCACATGCAATTCTCGGCAGGCCAAGCAAGCAACGGGGTTAAACCGTTTCTGGCGGTCACGTTCCACGCTTCTGGATGGTGCTTGGTGTTGAACGAGTCTTTTATTAGCCCGAGCGCCTCCTGGCGAGCTGGGTGGTTCTACCCGGTGGGCAACCAAAACATCATCGCCCGAGCCCATCTGCTGGTCATCTAAGGAACATCGGAGCAGACGCACGCATCTCCCACGTACGCTCCCGAGAGCCTCGATCGAAACCACTACAGCTCCTCCGTCCATCGCACTGTCGCTAGTCCCAGGCGACGTCGAATACGCTACCCTAACGGGCCCCAGCTTTACTGTCTTTGGGCCAACGACCGTCCGACGGTCCGCACGTTGGCGATAAAAAGTTTGGTGGCAGGCCTTCACGAATACGGACCAATACGTCGGCGGCACGCGGCATTCAGCCATCGTCTCATAAGCGCACTCACGAGACCTCTCAAGTACTTCCGGCAGCCTCCGCCCGGGCTGGCAACTTGTAGGAGAAATACTACCTACCTACCTTGACTCCTACGACCCCTGAACGCCGCAGTCGAGGCAGTCACAGGCCAAAAGGGCGGTCTCGGGGTAAGTAACTACTTGCGGTTGCTCGTCCGTCCGAAGGTCGTTAAATTGATTAGACGTCGTTAAGGCGCCGCTCCAGCGTCTCGGCACCCAGGGCGGGACTCCATAAGTTCCCGCAGACCAAGTGGCGCCGAAACAAAAGCTTGCGTCGGTTCACGCGCAAAAAGCACCCCATAGGAGGGCACCTAAACAGGGTGCTGATAGAAAAGGGCGCCGGGCAGAGAGGCACAGGCGCCGCCAGAGCGCCGCACAAAGCACAAGTACAGCACAGCACGGCTCAGCACAGGGGGGGGTGGAAGGGAGGGAGGGGCAAGAAATTACTTACCACCGTAGTTGGTGCCTACATACCCTTACCTGCCTAACTAGGTCCTATCGGGTAGCAGTTGCATCCCGTCCCATGGAATTGTTACCACACACCCTCTCGCTCCTCTCTCCATTCCCTCTCGGCCACGACGCCAAATCCGTTCTGCACGGCGACGCCCGAGCCAAGCACGACATGGCGACCATGGACGCGGAAATCCCGAGAGGCGACTCCGGCGCGCCGACGGCCGAGTCGCCGGCGCAACCGCCGCCGCCGCAGCAGCAGTCGTTGCAGCAGCAGAGCCCGTCGGGGGCCGCGGTGCCGTTGACGGCGGCCCAGCAGCAACAGCAGAGCATGAGCTTCCGCAGGTTAGGCACCCTCATACCCGGAATGGCATCGCCGAGGAAGGCCTAGTGGACTGACGGGTAGATCTGGCAATAAGACAACGCGCTTCTAGGGCCTGCGAGGTACGTTGCTTCTTTCAATTAGAGTTGTCGCGTTTCCAACGACGGGGGGTGGGCTTTATCTGCCTTTATCTGGGTCTGCGACAGCAAATCGTGCCGAGGCATCTCGGGCTTCAATCCAGCCCCCGAGCGGCCGCGTCTATGTGTGTACACACGCGAACGTCGTCAATGGCCGGCCAGCCCGCGCCCGCCCGCAAGCCGCTTTTTGCCCAACATTGCCCCTACGTCGCTGCCACGCGCCTGATCTGACAGTGCCGATACCGACAGACCTGCCACGCTCGGAAAGTCAGATGTGATGCTGCCTCGCGTGAGTCCACCCCTCCTCTCCCCCGCCCTCGCCTGCTTGAGGGTGGGCACAATCTCGCCCTCCCGCTCCCCAAACACGCGTCTAGCCTGTACAACCAACCACTACCTCCGCCACCCGGCACATGGGGATTTCTCTTCCTCCGCGCACGAACGCCTTGCTACCCGGCGTCGGCAGCATCGACAAGCCACTGACTCTTGCGACTTGCAGTCGGTGTTCCCTGCACAAACTGCGTAGCCTTCCAGATCGAATGCAAGATCCCGGCACCTAAGCGGAAGAAGACGACGACGGGAGGAACAGGCAGGGACTCGGACAGGTGCGTCGCCTGCCGTCTGCCCCGGCGCAAGGGGCGCGAAAACACTAAAACTGATCGCGACGTCCAGTGAACGAGGCGATAATGTCGAAGAACGTTCGCCCGCCCCGGGCGGCAGTTCGACCACCTTCCCCGCCAGGCCTGCTGTCTACCACTCCTCCGAAGGTACACCAGCAACGACATTGACCGAAGCGCAAGCCAGGAAAGAGGAGGTTGACAACGATACGTTCTTGAATTTAGTTATGAAGCCCAAGTTCACCCGGGCACCCATCACGGAAGCTGGCCGGGTAGCCTTCCTGGGAGAATCCTCTAATCTGACCCTGCTGGTCCACGATCGTCAGGGGTCGTCCGATGTCGTCCATTACCCCTTGCCAGACAACGTCAGGGGCTCGCGCGCGAGGCTGACGGAGCTGGACAACATCGAGATCGACATCCTACACCAGCGCGGCGCTTTCCTCCTGCCTCCCAGATCGCTGTGCGACGAGCTTATCGAGGCTTATTTCCGATGGGTGCATCCCATTGTGCCCGTCATCAATCACAATCGCTTCCTGCGTCAATACCGAGATCCGAAGAACCCGCCCTCGCTGCTACTCTTGCAGGCCATCCTGCTTGCCGGCTCCCGCGTCTGCAGCAACCCCCAACTGATGGACGCCAACGGCTCTACCACGCCCGCCGCCCTGACGTTCTACAAGAGAGCCAAGGCGCTTTACGACGCCAACTACGAAGACGACAGGGTGACGATTGTGCAGTCTTTGATTTTGATGGGTTGGTACTGGGAAGGCCCCGAAGACGTGACCAAGAACGTCTTTTACTGGAGCCGTGTTGCCACCATCGTGGCCCAGGGGTCCGGTATGCACCGCAGTGTGGAGAGCTCGCAGCTGAACAAAGCGGACAAGCGTCTCTGGAAGCGCATTTGGTGGACTCTGTTCACGCGAGACCGTTCCGTGGCTGTCGCCCTGGGGCGGCCGGTGCACATCAACCTGGACGACTCGGACGTGGAGATGCTCACAGAGGATGACTTCGTCGAGGACGACACAGACCACCCCAGCGCGTTTCCGCCGGACCCCATACATGTCCAGTTCTTTCTGCAGTACGTCAAGCTCTGCGAGATCATGGGCCTCGTCCTGTCCCAGCAGTACTCAGTCGCCTCCAAGGGACGGCAACGCAATGCGATTGATCTCACCCACAGCGACATGGCCTTGGCGGACTGGCTGCAGAACTGCCCCAAGATCATCTACTGGGAGATGCCGCGGCATCACTTCTGGAGCGCCTTGCTGCATTCCAACTACTATACCACGTTGTGTCTTCTGCACCGCGCGCACATGCCCCCCAATACCAACCACGGCTTCCGGTATCCAGACGATTCGTCATACCCGTCACGCAATATCGCCTTCCAGGCAGCGGGTATGATCACATCCATTATAGAAAACCTCTCGGCTCACGACGAACTTCGATACTGCCCAGCTTTTGTGAACTACAGCCTCTTCTCGGCGCTCATTATGCATGTGTACCAGATGCGGTCGCCTGTGCCTTCTATCCAGCAGGTCACACACGACAGGATCCGAACATGCATGGCTGCTTTGAAAGAAGTGTCCAAGGTTTGGCTGGTGGGCAAAATGATCTACACACTCTTCGAGTCGATTCTTGGAAACAGGTCGCTCGAGGAACGCCTCCAAAAGGCGGCAGGCAAACGGCATCGGAAAACACAGCAGAGTTTTCACCAATTGGAGCAACACCAACAACAGCAACAACAACAACAACAACAACAGCAGCAGCAGCAGCAGCAACAACAGCAGCAGCAGCATCAAAGAACGGCGGAGGTGGCCAAGCGGAAATATGACGAGATGGCTATCGACTTCAGCGTGAGTACGCCGACGCAGCCCGAATCCTACGAACGGTCCCGGCCGCAAACGCCTGCTCAGCCGACGCGCCACGAAGGCCACATGGGGCCCCCTTTGGCGTCGCCGAATGCCCGGTCGGCCGATACCTTCATGGGCGGTACGAGTAGTCGGCCGCACACGCGGCCGGCGACGCCCTTTAACCCCTCTTTCTCCGTTCCGGCGACGCCGCCTGACCTGTACTTGGTCACACGCAACTCGCCCAATCTTTCTCAGTCTATTTGGGAAAACTTCCAGCCGGACCAGCTGTTTCCCGAGAACACGGCAATTCCCCAATTCGCTCAGATGTCACCGCCCCAAGGCAGCCAAGGCTTGGAGGCTAATTTGATGGCGCAGCTGCAGGGCATGCCGCAGGTGGGGGGTCAGGGCACGCAATACCAGCAGCAACAGCAGCAGCCACAGCAAGGACAGCAGCATCACCAGCAGGGGCAACAGCAGGGACAACGGGGCACCGCGGCACCGAATAAGGGCCTTAGTGGTAGCCCGTCGCAATCCAGCAGCATGTTGCAGCCCAACCTGGGGTTCCAGGGCAACATTTGGCAGGATCAACACGGCATGCCGGATGGTCACAGTCCCAGTGACAGCTGGAGTACGGGTTCGGCGGCAGGCCAGGCTGTGCCCGCTACACTCAATGTGGAAGACTGGTGAGTTGGGCTCGTGGGCGGGCTTCTCGGCAGCACAGCGGGCATTGCTAACACGGCGCACAGGTTCCAATTCTTTGGGATCAACGGCAATGATGTCAACCTAGCGAATCTTGATTTGGGCCTCGGGAACAGCGGTGCATAAGGCAGCGTGAGCGCGTGAGTTATTACGAAGCATGAGACACCTGTATATACCAGATTGCTCTTGAAGAGCAGGCCACTCGATAGGCTCGCGATCCGAGCCGAGCTGTACCATATTAGACGGACGCGGAGTTGCGGTCAAATCTGCTATTTGATCGCATATGCTGTTACAAATGCCAATAGAAAAAAGTATGAGTGTGTGGAGCAGTGGCCACGCAGGAAAGAGGTACTTTTGATGTCGCCCAAATCCTTTGCAATCTGTCCACAGGCTCTTGAGCCGCGGCAGCACCCCATTCTCGGCTACGACTATTGCGACAGAGTAAAGCAGAGTTGTGATATACTGGTATGTGTTGGTACGGAACCAAGCGCCCTCGAGACTTGTATCTCGAGCCGGGTACACGTACGGCATAGTAGGTAAGGGCCGGGGTTAGGGGTAGGTAGCAAAGATGACAACGGGGGGCCAAAGCCACGGGTAAGTATGGAAGCCATGTAGACACGATAGCTAAGGAAAAATAAATAAAGGCCGCTTACCAGCAGCTATTGCAAGTCTGTATGTATCTTGCAGACAGATAATGACTGCTACAGATGCCACGCTTGAGTTCAGAGTCTGGGGGAGGTTTTAGGTGGGCCGTAGAGGGTGGATGTCAGACCCGGGCACGACAGCCCTCCAGCCCAAACCCACTTTCAGTCCGCGTAATCCCCAGCAACCAACTGCAGATGCAGGGGCGTATGTAATGAGGGAGGTTTGGCCTGGTCAGGGGTGGTAGCGGCTTTGCGTTTTTGGAGGGGAACCAGGGGGGCCGTTCCGGAAAGGGATGGCATCCCACCCATAGGCCTGGGAGGGATGGCCTCACAACCCATAGGCCTGGGTGGGATGGGACTCCGGCGACCCACCGTCCAGCCGTCGACGTTTGGGCAAGTTGGGCGACAGACACGACGATGGGCACATTGGGGCGCCGAGGACAGCGAGGCAAGCTGGTTGGGGGGATCCGTCTGTCTCACGGCGGTACGTATGGAGGATCACATGGGCGCGGGACCGCGGTGTCTTGCATGGACTTCCCGAATATAGATGCGCCCTCCCATATCCCATGACTCCACCCGCTGTGTAGGATATGTAGGTACAGGCGGGGGTGGTTATTAGCTAATAGGTGCACCACGAAAGAAACCCAGGAAGAGGTACCTGAGGTAGGAATAAGGTAGGGTGTACAGAGTAGCGTAAAGTAGGTAGGCACGCAACTTGTCTGCTCTCCCTTCCGCAGCTTGTCAGACTGCCCAGTCTGCCAGCCCATTAGCTTGCGGAGGGCCCATAGGAAGGAAAAAGGATCCGGCCATTGCCTGGGTGTTGCGTTTGTTCCGTCTGTCCCTTTCCTTGACTGCGTCGGGTCGGCTTCCCTTCTACTGAACCTCGCATCATCAATTGGGATAAGGTGGCCTTGGACGTGTGTACTGAAGCCCCCCCGTGCGTCCATCCGTCGCACGTCATCTTGTTACCGCGCTCGCACGCCGTACCGCCACCAACTACATCCTACCTACTACCGGGCTACCCACCTTACCTACTAACACACCTACTACTTACTTACCTCCCAAGTATCTACTACCTATACTACAGTCTGAGCGACCGTAGCCGCCCGTCAACATTCCCCTCCATCCTCGACCCAGCATCCATTCTACCTCCTGTCCTGTCGGCTCTGGGACACCGCCCGTCGGACACGCACCCGCACAGGCTAGGACTCGCACCCAATGTCTCCCCAGAGAGCCGCGACCGTTCCACAGCGTTAATGCCCGCCCTTCTGCGTCTGCATTCCAATCGCCCTGGCCGGACACGAGCATCGCAGTCTGGGCCGAGGGCCACGCCGCCGCCGACCTCTCCCCACCCAGCCAGTCGTCCTGCTTCCCCTAGGTAATGGCCGACTTCACCAGCACCATGTCCGACTACGGCGCCGCCTCGTCGCTGTCGACCGCCGCCCTGGAGCCCGCCGACAGCGAGGTGCGGCCGCGTAATCGCAGGGGGCCCAGCGCCACGGCGAATCCCAACAACCCTCGTAACTCGTCCACCCGCCCGTCCCCCGCCCCGAGTTCCGCCCCCAGCCGCGCCATCAGCCCGCTGCCCTCGGCTCGCCTCAGCACCAGCAAGCTGGCCTCGGGCGGCCGCTCGAGTCCCGCCGCCCCGTCCTTCGGCAAGGGCCTGCTGGAAGGCTCGTGGGCGCCGAGCTGGGCCTCGGTCCAGGAACTCGCCTCATCCATTCTCACCGGCGGTGAGAGCGCCTACAACAGCGACGCTTCGCGACCGAACAGCAGGAATGGCAGCAAGTCGCGCCAAAGACCTGCACCGAAGGCTACGGGCGCCGGCCGAGGCGACGACGGCAGCTGGGGCCCCGCACCTCCCACGAAACCCAGGCGCCCCAAGGCAGAGGACATTGCGGCCGGGTCACTAGCCGAGAGAGAGGCCGCCCTCAGGGCCATGAAGACGGCCAGTGTCCTCGAGAGCTACGAGGGCGTCAACGGCGGCTTGGACGTGGCCGGCCGGTACAAGAGGAGAAACTCGGACGACACGGTGGCAGGCCCCGCGCAGGACCCGGCTGCCGAGGAGCACCTGGTCTATCTCCACCATGTGCAGCCCAACGACACGTACGCGGGCATTGTGCTTCGTTATAGGTGCCAGGAACACGCTTTCCGCAAAGCAAACGGCCTCTGGTCGCGGGATAACATCCAAATACGCAAGCACTTGATGATTCCGGTGGACGCGTGCGAAGTTAAGGGACGGCCATGCGACCCTCCGACATTCTTGAATAAGGAGGTGGATCACCTGGCCGCCACGCCGCAGCCCGAGAGCCTGATCCAGAGCGGGATGAGCGGGACCAACAAAGACCAACAGTCGGTTCACGACGATTTCTTTAGCTCGCGCAATGGCAACAGCCAGTCGCTGCCAGAGGAGGACCAGCCGTGGACCCATGTCCGATGGGTGAAAATGGACGGGACCCGGGACCCGGTCGAGATCGTGAGGGCTTCGAAGCAGGCCATGGGCTTCTTTCCCCCGCGCAGGAAGAAGAGCATTCCCACCGTGTCGGCCTTTTCTTCGCCCAGCCAGTCGCTAGATCTGGCCCGAGGGGTCTCGGGCGGCTCGAGCGAGCCGGCGGCCGACAGCCCGGGCAGGTACTCTTCCCGGCGGCAAAGCAGCATGAGCGGTCACGGCCCCGCCATGGGGAGCCTGGGTACGTCCTCGGCTGGTCGGAGCCGGGTCAACAGCCTCGGGCCGGCGGACGGCACCCCGGTGTGGATGCGGCGGCCGGGCGGTGTAGGGACCATGGGCCGCAGCACTAAAGCCCCGGGGCCGGCCAAAGACTCGCTAAATACGTGGGTAAACAAGCGGCTTCCCAAGGGCTTCAACATCGACTCGATGCCGTCCATGTCGGTGATGGGGTCCGAGTCGGCATCGTGGGGGTTTACCCAGCCAGCCGAAGAAGCGGCCGGCATCGTTGAGAGCCCGTTTGAAGACGGACGGGACGCCAACGTGGTCAACTCGAAACAAGGCATGGGGATCGAGCAGGCCGCCGCTACGGTAGAGACGTGGCTGCGCAACGCCTGGGCGAAGCGGCCCACCACTCCCATCATAGGAGCGAGTAAAAAACCTACAGACGGATTGGACCTCATAGAACTAACCGACGCCCACAGCGATGACGGGCAGCCGCGTACACCGCTGCGCATGCCCAACACGAGTCTGACGGGCTCGGATTACTTTGGCACAACAGGGAGGAGCGATGGAGAGGGTTCTGTCAGAGGCCGGGCCGCCGGTGCCTCCGAAACCAAGGGGAAGAAGTCGGATTGAGGCGGTCCCCAAGTTCCTCCCGCCTAGTTCCGGTTTATACTACCATAGACCGCGGCCACGGTTGTATGGCCGCCCTGTTGCATTTGAGGCGTTAGGGGCGCTTACCTGCGAGCAGCGATCAGTCGTATTTTCTGTACGTGTATATACTATGGAAGAAAGCATGGCATTGCACGGGCATACCAGGGGAGGGTTTTGATTTCACACCGCTGATGTGGTGCTTTGGCAGACGGGAGGCTTTCTAACCCGATATCCTGGAATATAGAACATGTTTTGGCCCCCGACTGAACATCACCGTACATTTGTCTATGTGATCCAACATCTCGGGTCCGCGAAGGGACGGGCCCGTCCGACACGGCATGCGTAGATGCAGAAAAGCTCAATGGGGGAGTTGGGAATACCTGTCAGGGTCACCAGAGGGGTGTACCCGGTACCTTGCAGAAGTACCGGGGCTATCTTAGCGCTTCAAGGGATTCCACTCCCCAGTCACACCCGCGGCCGCATCCGCAACCCATGATGTGATTTCTCTGACCCGGATGAAGCATATCCTTCGCATGCCATTCCCAGCGTCAACTGCCATACCGCCCATCCTTGCACCGACGCCGTGACGGGGTCGCTCTGGCGTAGCAGCTGTAGCAGCCATAGTAGCCATAGCAGCGAAGCCGCGATCGGCACCGAAACGCACGTCGCGTCGGCTGCCATGAAGCCGTTTGGATGACCTGGGTCCAGCCTTTCTACTTGAACCCGACCTGACCCTGACCGACCCTAAACCCGACGAGAGCCTCAACGCGCGCACCGCCGCTGCTGCCGCCGCCGAAGCGAAACCGAAGCTGCGGAAGCCCAAGACAGCCCAAGAAAAGCCCCACGAACGCTCCTCTCCCCCCCGCCTCCAAGATGCCCATCTGTATCGAGTGCCGGCACCCGGTCAAGACGCTCTGGACGCAGTACTCGGGGGCGGGCGACCCGTCGAGCGGGCACAATATCCGGCTGACGGTGTGCAAGAACTGCGGGCGCTTCTGCGACAAGTACGTCGAGCACGACTTCGTCGTGCTCTTCATCGACCTCGTCCTCATCAAGCCCCAGGTCTACCGCCACCTGCTGCACAACACCCTCATGCGCGACCGCGACCAGTTCGACCCCTCCATCATCCGCCTCGGCACCCTGCTACTGCTGTTCGACGTCTACCTGACCTGGGCCCGCATCGAGAAGCAGACGGTCCCGCCGCCGCCCTCCTCGGCGTCGCCCCCCGACCCCGCCGTGCTGGACGGGCCCGGCGCCGCTGCCGCCCTTTCGCCCCAGGCCGGTGGCAGCAACCTGGGCTCGCTGGCCCAGCAGCCCATCGTCTTCCAGTATCTCTTTTTCCGTACGTCCCTCATGCTTCCCCCCTTCCCCCTTTGCTGTTGCCCCTGGATGGCGAGAGCAGCGCGCGCTGACCTGGGACGAACCAAATTGCCCCGCGCAGTCATTCTCTGCACCTTTTCCACCGTCGCCTTCCACCTCTCGATCCGCTTCTTGACGTCGTCGCCCTACTCGCCACTGAAATGGACGGGTCTGCTGAGGACGTACTCGCGGCCCAACTCGGTCTCGACGGCGCTGCTCGTCTCGAGCTCCACCAAGCTGTTCCCCATCCTCATGGTCATCTGGGACTACGACGTCCCGGCTGCCGCGCGCAGCCTGGGCTGGGCCGTGGTGCTGAACAACGTCGAAGCGCTCAAGATCCTGCTCGACTGCGGCTACCCCGTGGCCCTGCTGCTGGCCGGTGCCGGTGCTGTCGCCCGCTGGATCATCGGCCGGGCCATCCTGTGGGTCGTCGGGCTGCAGGGCGTCGACAGCGTCAGCGAGAGCGGCGTGGCCGCCGACGGCCGGGCCGTTGTGGAGGTGCTGAGGGACTGGGCCGTGCGGTTGGCTTGGTAGCACCATAGTCCCCCATGTGTCACATCCGAAGTCTGAACAAGTGCTAAGGTTCTAATGAACATGTCATACCGAGAACCCTCCCAGCGACTAACAATTGTGCGGTAAGCCGGCGTTTCGGGGACGTCCCGAACCACCGACAACTATCCGACTACGTGGTCTTCCTTCACGAAGCCTCTATCCGCAGTATGTGAAAGGCGTCGAGCCCTAGTTGAGTGGTGAATGTGAAATGCCGACTGGCAGTGTCTTCGAATAAGCCGTGAACCCCGTCTTGCCCAAACGCCGAGAATATGTAGATGAAAAAAATAGATGAACAGAGCCTGGAATAGTGCCCGTTGCGGTGATGGTACAACCAACGACATACCTCCCTCTGCGCACGCTTGCTCATGACTATGCAATCATCGATTACCCCTTCTCGCGTCGCGCCCTGCCTCGTTCCCTGCCGCCTCTCCCTTCCGACCTTGGGGCTCTTTCCGTCTCTTGCGTCTTTCCCCTGTCGACACGAGCTGGAGGAGCTGGCAGCACGTTGCTACGCTTTTATTCGTGTTGGTAACCGTTGCGGACATCGCTCCGTCTCGGCGCGATCAGCGGGTGCAGTTGCGCCATGAAGGTGATGAACCACATCAGGTAGCAGGCGGCGAAGGCGATGATGAGGGAGGAGCGCCAGGTGCTGTGCGGCGGTGGTCAACATTTGTTGGTGTCTCTCTCTCTCTGTCTTTCCCTCTCTTTCTGCGTGTGTCTCTGTCTGTTCCCATCGCTGATGCCGTGGCTTCCTCGAAAGTGATCCAGCTCCCCTCGGCCGGCGACGGTGCGTGCCCCTACCACGACAGGCCGGAGGAGGATGAAGGACAGAGGCATCAACGCCCGAAAAGAAGGCGGGAAGGGACACTCACGTCTGGTTCTCGCCCTTGGGCGCCAGGAACCATGCGGCGACCGACATGGCCACCACGACCACGAGGCCGATGAAGATGCTGTACCTGTGGCGATGGGGCGACGGCGCATTAGTGACGACGCTCGGTTGTTGTTGTCGGGGGGGGGGACAGGGTGACGAAAGCAAGCGGTTGCGGCGGGCGGCGTCGCTGCTCCCACGGCGGGAAACGACCTACCCTTGAGCCATGGTGTCGGAGAACGAGAGAAGGGCGGCGTGGAAAAAGGGTCGACGGACGTGGGACTGATTGATGGTGTTGGAGCTTCGATAGCAGCAGTGGGTTTGGTTTTGGGATGCTGGGTGGTATGGAGAGCTTGCGGTTGCTGCCCACGTCTCAAACGCCCTGGAACCGACGAGCTGCTGCCGCTTAGTACCTACCTAGAAACCAGTGTTGCGTAGGACGGCACGCCTGACGTTGCCAGGCGCTGGGGCGAGCACCGATCGCGCTTACCTAATCCGGTGAGCGCCTGCCGTACATCCAACGAGACGCCATTGGATGTACATAACAAATACATGGGATGAAAGTAAGTACATTATTCTGATACGGCCCGTCATTATCCCATACCACATCCAGGCCTGCCTGCGCACCTGTGCAAGCCACCATTTGGGAGGAGGCACTTATGTGCCAAGGCAAAGACTATCCACTTCAGCAGTGGCGTTTCTACCTTATACATTGTACAGGTACATAAATTAAGTACGCAGGTGTATACAGCATGGGCATCTACGGCTAAGGTGTAAGTAGCCGAGTTGACATCGACCTCGTCGCAACTTCATCCCCTTGGTCAGCCACGGGGCCGGTGAGCTTGCGGCGCTCAGTCGCTGTTCTCGTACTTCAAGCCTGCCCGCATGCGCGCTGCGCCGTAGATGCCGGCGAAATCTCCCTTCGCACCACCGACGTGGGCGGCCACATCCTCGAGGTACGACTTGGCCGTGGCGGTGTTGTGCAGCTCGACCCCAGCCGTCTTAGCCAGGTCCTGCGCGTGCGTGGCATCCTTGATGGCGTTTTCGGCCGAGAAAAGGGGCTCGTCCATCTTGTAGTAAGTGCCCTGCAGCATGCGGTCCGCGTAGGCCGACCACGGGCCGCCGAAGAGCCCGTCGACGAACTGCTTGACGGCCTCCGCTCCGACGCCCGTCTTTTCGGCCAGCGTGAAACCCTCGGCAAGCTGCGTCGTCATATTGAGCACAAAAGTGTTGCCGATCAGCTTCATCCGAAGCGCCTGCCCGTACGGCTTATCCTCGAAGGGGATCTCCGCCTTGCCCATGACGCCCCGGATGTAGGGCCGCAGCTTCTCGATGGACCCCTTGGGCCCGGCCGGCACGAAGATGAGCTGGCCGGCGGCGGCCATGGGCGGTGCGCCGAAGACGGGACTCGCTACGAACTCGGCGCCCGCCGCCGTCACCAACTTGGCACACCGCTCACTTGTGTCTGGGTGTATCGTCGAGGTCTCCACAAACAGCTTGCCTTGCAGCCCACCCAGCTCGGCCATGGACTTGTAGAGGTCCTCGACGGCCTGGTCGTTGCTCAGACAGCTGAAGATGATGTCGCTGCGCTGGAGACCGTCCTGGACTTGGTCCACCACCTCGGCCTTGCCAGAGGTCAGCTTGGCCACCAGGTCCTCGGAACGCTTCTTAGTCCGGTTGTAGATCAAAAGGGGCTTGTCCGAGGAGCCCTTCTCCGCGAGATTCGTGGCCATGCCCTGCCTTCTCTGTCAGTCGGTATTCCGTCTCCACACCGGCACTCTTTCGACGTACCCGACCCATGTTGCCAAGGCCAATCCAGAACAACTGCGGTGCCATTTTGGCGGATTGGATATAGTGGCCTACGGCAGTCACCGTTAGATACTGGGTTGGGGAAGCAGGACATTAAGCGTTGCCGAGACCTGTTCGGTGGGTAACGTGGCTGGGCGGATGGGGTTGGGGGAAAGCACGTTACACTGAGCCCTTCGCAAGAATCCGCGTGAATTGTCGAGGTCTGGCCAGAAAGGGCAATGTGCAGTTGAAAGAGAGCGATGTCCTCCGGGCGAACTGGGAATGGGTTCCAACTTGCAAGGTCCGACGGGGGGTTGTAATAGATAGATGCTAAACTGGTTTATTTTGGACATTGAAACCCAGCCAAGAGCAGCCCAGATTAGTACCTGTTAAATACTGAGATCCCCGCATCTGTCGGCCGCAGCGCCATCTCGGACGAGGTGGCGCAGATGATAGGCATACATTTAAACTCCACATGGTTTCCAACTACATCATATATATCAACCCAGCAGCTTCCATGTCAGACTTCCCATCTTTGATCATGATTCGGGTCTAACGGCTCCATACGTTTATCAAACAGCGACGCCGTCAACATCATCCAGGACGGTCTCGACACGAGATCACTTCCCTGCCCCTCATGGACCCGAGATACCACCCCGCACACAATTACTAAAGCCGGCGGTCCACGATGCTGTTCAGAGCGGTGATCAAGGGCCCGTCCTGGGCGAGAGTCGGACAGACTCAGTATGGCCTTGTCCACTGGGCTACTACTGCCAGGCGATCTCTGCATCTGGCACCTCCCTTTCTCCTCGACGACTACATGCCCCGGTACCAACGGCTCTCGAGCATCAACGCATCCAAGAAACGCTCATTAGCCTATGCGCATCTACGCAAATGCAATTTGTGCCCGCGGCTTTGTGGTGTGAACCGTTACGAGACGACCGGCATGTGTTTGATAGGGGCGGATGTTACGGTGAACGTCATAGCGCCCCATTTTGGAGAAGGTGAGTGGCCTGTTGGCGGCTGCGCGACCGCTCATTGCATTCGAAATTCGTTTCCTGACCAATTTTGTTAATCGCCTTTGCTAACGTGGCCACCAGAGCCTTGCATACAGGGACACAGTGGGAGCGGCTCTGTTTTCTTCTCGGGCTGCAACCTACGTTGCAGTTTTTGCCAGAACTATGACATAGCTCACACCAAAAAGGGCTTTGATCTCACGCCGGAGCAGTTGGCTGAGTGGTATTTGAAGCTCCAGGACGTCGGCCATGTCCACAATATCAACCTGATCACGCCTGAGCACGTCGTGCCACAGGTTGCCTTGTCAATTCTCGCCGCACGGGACATGGGCCTGAAGGTCCCTATCATCTACAACACGTCGGCTTTCGACTCTCTCGCCTCGCTGGAGCTGATGGATGGTCTGGTCGATATCTACCTACCTGATTTCAAGGTATGGTCGAAGGCGACTTCCAAGCGACTGTTGAAGGCGGACGATTATGCCGCCACGGCTAGGGAGAGTATCAAGGAGATGCAAAGGCAGGTGGGCGACCTCTGCTTCACCGCAGATGGTATCGCCAAAAGTGGTCTCCTCGTTCGCCACTTGGTTATGCCGGGCAAAGAGGCCGAAGGGGCGTCCATTATGCGCTTCCTGGCCGACGAAATATCGACTGACGTCTACGTGAACATCCTCGAGCAGTATCATCCATCGGCGAACGTGGGGAAGCCGAAGCGCCGGAGGGCCGTAGACGCTGGCACGGCCGTCGACCCGGACGAGCTGCAGACTGAAGTGAACGGTGGAGAGGATTCGGTAAGATACGCCGAGATCAACCGGCCAAGCACGGATGAGGAGGTCTCGACGGTAAGAAGAGCGGCCGAGGCGGCAGGTCTTTGGAGGTTCAACGACCCCCCGAGGCACGAGGGGTTTGCCTTGTAACGGCATTGCGCAAATGTTGGAGGATTTCACCAGACAATCACTCGAAGATAGCTTCGCCCGATGAGCCTTAGTGCCTCGAACTCAGCCGCTGTCCAGCAGTCAACTTATTGACGGTTTATGTTGCATGGGTCGCTGAGCGTGCAAGAGGGAGGAGAGATTCTAGTGTGGATTCCGTCGGCAAGGTGAACCCTGCAGGTCCAGACCCAATCGGTTGGAGCTGGAAGCCGCAGGCCCCATTGTAATTTTGCGTGGGGCCGCTTACCGATAAGGAATTTTCCCAGCCGATAAGCTTTCGTACCCTTCGAAATTTCGAGGACCGCCAAGCAGCGCTTCAAGTCAACCTCCTCTCCCTGAACAGAAACACACACGGTCATTCGTCGCAGTACGAGACCAGAGACGCCGCCATGGGTTCCGGACGCCGTATGAAGCGCAAGCAGCGCGGAGACATCGAGCTCACCCAGACCAAGGCCCAGCCCAAGCGAGACGACCGCGCGGCCAAGAAGCGCAAGACCGCCGCGGCCACCAAAGCGGCGCCGGCGAAACGCAAGCCTGCGAAGAAGGCCGCGGCCGTCGAATCGGAGGAGGAGGATGATGAGTTCGGCGCCGAGGAGCTCGATGGAGTCGACGCCATGGAGGAAGACTCGGTCGTGGATTCGGACGAAGACGCGCCCAAGGATTTCATGTTCTCTGATGACGAAGACGACGACGAGGAGGAAGGCACCGCAGAGGAACGACTGACGGCCGCCAACATTGCCGGTCTGTCGCGCAAGCTCGACGAGCAGATGGAGGAGGAGCGCGCGGCCGCCGAGGCCGAGCTCCAAGAGGCGGCCATACAAACCAATGTGCGGGAGGATGTTCTCGGGCCGGACGGGGAGGACGAGAAGCCCATGTCGCTCCTCGCACCCGACCTCCAGCTCCTGCGCCAACGCATCAACGATGTTGTGCGCGTGCTGGGCGACTTCTCGAACCTTGCCGAGTCGGGCCGGTCAAGAGCCGACTACACTGCCCAGGTCCTCAAGGACATCTGCGCCTACTACGAATACAGCCCCTTCTTGGCCGAGAAGTTGTGGAACCTAGTGAGCTGAGTCCACACGTGTCATACCGCGAGCCTTCGACTTACCAAATGCCAGTTTCCCCCGTCAGAGGCGCTTGCCTTCTTCGAGGTCAGTATCCAAAGCTAAGCCCGTGTCTCGACCTGCCGCCTTATTCGCCTCGAGAACATTCAGCACCCTCGTCTGTTCACCTACGAACTTGGCGACCGAATGACTGATGTATATTCTAAACCAGGCCAATGAAACCCCCCGTCCCATTGTCATCCGTACCAACACGCTGCGAACACACCGACGAGAGCTGGCACAGGCCTTGGTGAGATAGACTGACCAGAAGATACATGGGGATTGGGATTAATCTTGCATGCAGATCAACCGCGGCGTCACACTGGAGCCGGTCGGAAAATGGAGCAAGGTCGGCTTGCAGGTTTTCGAGAGCACTGTGCCGCTTGTAAGGGCCCCCTTTGCCATTACCCCGTATTCCTCTGGTGGACGTTGAGATACATTTCTCGTCCGCCCCTTCTACCCTCCTCGGCCGTTTACTGACTTTACCTCCTAGGGTGCTACGCCAGAATACCTGAGTGGCTATTATCTCATTCAGGCTGGAGGTTCGTACTTCCTAATCCCCAACCCTGGCATGTGAACAAGCAGCTAACTCGCGTGGTTCTTCTAGCCTCGTTTCTGTGTGTTCCCCAGTAATTCCGTGATGTCGGAAATGAGAGACTGACTCACCGCCGTCTAGCCCTGTCATGGCTCTCCAGCCCCAACCGTAAGACACCCTTGCTCGCTGAAATCCAATCCGACATGAGCTAACTGCCCTTAGGCATGAACGGGTCTTGGATGTGAGTACCATAGGGTCGAAGTTGCGGTACGGGTGCTGACAAGATACGTGAATAGATGGCTTCTGCCCCCGGTGGAAAGGCAAGTTACCATCTTGGCTTCGTTGCATTCAAGAACGAGTGTGCTAACTTTCACCCAGACCACGCACATGGCTGCGCTTATGCAAAACACTGGCACCATCTTCGCGAACGATGCCAACAAAGCACGTGCCAAAGGTTTAATCGGCAACATCCGTACGTACCCTTTAAGCTTGATCTACTGCTGGCTGGACCGCAATGTCTGACCCTATTCCAGACCGTCTCGGAGTACGAAACACAGGTACAGCTGCCCAATTCCGGACCACATTGGCCGTGTGATGACTAACGGTTCGAACGCAGTCGTCTGTTCGTACGACGCGAGGGAGTTCCCCAAGGTCATGGGCGGTTTTGACAGAGTTCTGCTCGATGCGCCGTGTTCCGGTACTGTAAGTGGTCCTGGGAGTCTTCTCCGCCCCGACCGGGCGCTCATATGGCTTTCTAGGGTGTCGTGGCAAAGGACAAGTCTGTCAAGACGAACAAGACGGAGCTGGATTTCATCCAATTGCCGCACTTGCAAAAACAGCTGCTGCTGGCGGCGATCGACTCGGTAAACCACGCTAGCAAGACTGGAGGCTACATTGTGTACTCGACTTGCAGTGTGACGGTAGAGGAGAACGAGCAGGTCGTTCAGTACGCCCTGCGCAAGCGGCCCAACGTCAAGCTGGTAGACACCGGCCTGACGTTCGGCCGCGAGGGCTTCGTGAGCTACGTAAGTTTTTTCCTCGGAACTATTTGACTGTCGTTTCTGACCCCGCGCAGATGGGCAAGAAATTCGACCCCAGCATGAAGCTCGTGCGGCGGTACTATCCCCATACCACCAACATGGATGGCTTCTTTGTCAGCAAATTCCAGAAGATCGGGCCTTCTCCCTCTGGCGGCGCAAAGGAGAAGGTGGAGATGGATGTTGACGAGGATGTCCACCAGCCGATCCCGACGTCGGATGATGAGGAGGAAGAGGAAGAGGAGGTTGTTGTTGATGGCACCGAAGGCCAGAAGAAGCAGCAGCAGAAGAAGAAGAAGAAGAAGAACGATGGCTTCGGCGGGTTCGAGGAGGAGGAAGACAAGGACTACATGGAGCGGGCGAAGAAGAACGCCATGCGGCGGAGAGGATTCAACCCGCGTGCCAGTGGCAAGAGTGCCCCCAAAGCAGCATAAGCGGAATCTCAAGTGCCTATACCCCTCAGAGCTCAGATGCAATGTTTTGCCTTGGAAACTGTCAGAGGCCGCGAGCTCTGTCCCCAGCCAATCTAGATCATACCCAGCCCTGCGCGTCCAGTGTCACACAAGCACATTTTCCCTAGCCAGCACATGGCGAACACGCAACAGGGGCCAGCAACAGAGGATAGTGAGCACTCGGCGACGGCGATCGCCCGCCGCTGGCGTCGTACAAGCTTATCAACCGAGCCATGCTGCGACGGCGACGTGGCGACTACCAAGATGCTGCAGAACGAACCAACCCCCCCGGCCCGAGGTACTTGACCATCGTCATCCGGGTCCTGGCTCTCTCCGGCTCCTCCGCCGGGAAAGCTGGGCGAAAGGGGGGGGGAGGTTTGGGTTGAGTGGGTGAGGGGGGCACGACATGGCCTACTGGCTCGCTTCATCCAGCAGCAGGCGGCCACACCATGAAACGAGCCAGGCGACATGTCAGGTTTTCCTGTTCTCTCTCGCAGGGGACAGACAGCCCAAGAGCCAAGAAAGAGCTTTGGGAACCAGTCAAAGGCGCCGACCACTGCTTTTGCCCTCCCCCTCCCCTACCTCCCCACCTCCCTACAGCGACGCGGCCGCCGGCAGTTTCCGTCTCGCAAGGCGCCGGCCACCTGCCTGGCGCCCTTCTCAGCACGGATGCAGACAGAGCCAGGTCGTACGGGATACAGTGTGCTGTGGCGTGCTCACCGGGTCGAGCGTCGCCCTCGTATGCGGTCGGCCTGGGGGAGAAAGAGAGACGGAAGTGGGATAGGGGCATGGGCTCGCAAAGGCGTGTCGGTGAAGTGGCGCACCCGGGCGAAAGGGGAAGGGGGGTAGATAACGAGCCCAGATAATACTTTCCTGGCGTGGGAGCAGACACCCCCCCCCCCCCCCCTCTTGGCCCCGTGGAACGTCGCGTCCGTAAGAGCCAGGGCATAACAAGCGACCGCGGGACACCTTTGATTTCGTACCTTTCCAGCTCAGCTTCTTTTCCCCTCCCGTCTCTCCCCCAAAGCCTGCCTGCCCGGGAACAGGGCGCGCTCGGGTAACAATGACGTGCGCCCCCGGGGGGTTGGGGAGAGGGGAAGCGTGTGCGCTCTCCAGATCTGCGATTCAAGACCCCACGGGGAAAAGGGCGAGTGTTGTCGGCAAGTCGCCCTGCTGGTCGAGTGTGCGTTGCGCCCCATGGTCCGCCGCACGCAAGTTGCTGCCGCTAGTCCTTCCTCGCCCGTCGTGAGGCCATGGGCAGAGGCGCGGCCCGAGGGAGCTGGGCCGGGAGACTGGATGGTGAGGGGCGAGGGATCCCCCGGGGCCCCCGGGGACGCACGCCATCGCCCACGCTCGCTTTCCGAGGCCATCACCACCCAAGCGCTCGGGCAGGGCCAGACGCACCAGTGCCGTCTGCATGGAACCTGTCACTTTCTTCATCCCTCCCCCTTGCCCCAGTTACCACTTTCGACGACAGCGGGACAGGAAAATGACCACGGACACCCACGGGCCGGTGAAATGGTGCAGGTGATAGTCGACAAGCACCCGACAGCAAAGCCCAGCCATCCTGGTCGGCGAGGCAGAGAATCCCGGCCGACCAAAACTTCTCCGCGGCCGCCACCCGGGTGAGATGGGGTTGTTTGGGCGCCCAAGAAATGAGGCGTGCCATGTTTGCCCTGCTGCGGCACCGCGGATCGTCGTTGTGGCTGTAACTTAATAGGGCCGGCCCTGCTCAGCTGGGACTTGGGTAAGCTATGTAACTACTTATATGGCCTAGCGCGAGGCCGGACGGAGTTATGGCGTCCCTCGGGGGCCCTCTGGCGATGTTGGTCGGAAGCGGTGGTGTGGACGGTGGGCGGCGGGTACTTACATTGCCTCGTCTCCCATTCGCAGACGACGGCCGGAAAGCGAGGACGAGAAGCCCAAGGCGGGCAACGGGCGGAACGCCGACGAGGGCGTGCCATACATGCCGCCGCTCTGTGCGACATGGCCACATGGAGAGCCGGCAACCCGTCGAGGCGACAGGGAGGTTGACGACAGGGTGTACCCCTTTGGCCCACCCCTTTCCAATATCCTCATTTTGCAACTTCCACGCTCTCTTCGCAGCACTGGCTGAAGACGGACCTCGGAGCAAGCGGCGGCTTGCTGGCACCAGAAAGATGGAAGCCTGCGGTCGTTATACTCGCACGCATGCATCCGCGAGTCTGTCGGTGTTGGTTGGAAGGGGCGGAGGGGGGATTTGTATATAACCCCCGGGACCAATCTGGCGACCCAGCGACGGCCGAGGAGCGAGACTCTCCAGCTGGTTACATCGAAACGACAATGGACGACGCATACCGGGCCTGCTTGTCGCTATCGCCGCTTCATCCCCAAACACGCACAGCGACACAGCATGATTGTTGCTTCGCCCCTGCATTACAAGCTTCTGCGTTGACCGAGTCGACGTCCTCCCGCCCTGTTCCGGGGGGCTATTCGCTTGTAGCACTTCGAACCGCTTACCTTCACCGGAATTCATCATCACCTGACATTGTTATCTCGTGTGAGAACACACAACTAATTGAACGGCGCCGACGGGCCCTCATACTGAACGGCTATGGCCGCGGACTCGGTCGTAAATGGATATAAGTTGTTTCCCCCGCCGAGAACTCTGCCTTGGCCTGGTCGGTTTATCGACCTGGTCTACCAAGTGTGTTTTTTTGCTTTTCGATTTGCACTTTCTCCCCTCTCCCTACGGGATTCCTTTCTCGTCGCAGTAACTTACGCCCGTGGACATGACTGTCAACACGTCCCGCCCTGTGCATGCAGACGAGCCTGAAACCGAAACGTATGTATGCATCCATGCTGTGTCTTGTGGCTATACTTTTGAGCGCAATACTAAAGCCCGCGCATACAGTGTCACCTTGGCTGGGCAACCAGTGAACGACGCCGGGAGTCCCCAGATTCCCTCTCCATCCTTCGAGCCATCCCCCATGTTAGATCGATGGTCCCGGGAGAAAAGTCAGGACAAAATGCCCATCAGCGAGTTCTTCGTCCAGCAGGGCCTCTTGTAAGTCTTGGCCAGCCATGTCCGCCGGCATGGGGCTGACTGAGGGGGTAGTAGTAGGCGCGGCAGTTCCTAATTCATGGGGCCTCGTGGACCCCGCGTGTCGTGGTTGTTGTATTTGTCTTATGATTCGTGGGAAGGCGGCGCTCGACAGGCTCGGCGTACGCCGTGCTTGGGATGAAATGGGCCCATGGCAGTTCCGAATATGTGCTTTTCTTTGAATAAATTCGTTCTCGCTTGCAGGACGTTGCCGGTGGCTCTAGTGTTTCTTTACCGTCATGCTTGAACTGCAAACCGGGTCCGACGTGCTCATGAAATCACGATACTGTTGCCGCAGGTTGTTCAGCGTTGGCTGTCGCCTGAAAGCCTTCCAGACTGATGGTGACGGCCCCCGCTTGTACCAGCTGTTCCGGGTCAGTCTTTGGCTCTGTTATGCAAGTCTTCCTGTATGCCGTGCGTGACTTACCGACCGCGAGAGATCCTCAATGAGGTCGTTTGCGTCTTCGATGCCAACGCAGAGGCGAATGATGTCCTCGGGCATCTGCCTCTCCTCTCGCGTCTTGGCGTCGATGCTGGCATGGCTCATTCGGCAGGGCATACTAATCAGACTATTGACACACCCAAAGCTGACGCTGATGCCGAAAAGACGGGCGGCTTCCACGATGCGCTCCGAGAGATGCACGTCGCCCGTCTCGAACGACAGAACCGCGCCAGCGCCTCGGGCCATGGACCAGTGAAGGTCGTATTGGGGGTGGGACTTGAGGCCCGGATAGCGGACCTTGAAGCCGTGGGACTCGAGGAACTCGGCAATGGCCTGGGCGTTGGCCTGCTGTTTCTCCATACGGATGGCCAGTGTCTTGACACCGCGCATCAGCAAGAACGAGTCGTTGGGCGACAGGCCGCAGCCGGTCGAGTTGATGGTAAAATACATCTTGTCACCGAGGGCCGGGTCATTACAGGCAATGATGCCGGCCATAATATCATGGTGGCCCGAGAGGTATTTCGTGCCGGACTCATAGACGATGTCGGCTCCCAACTCCAGGGGGTTGCAAAGCATGGGGGACAGCATGGTGTTATCAACGATGACAAGAGCCTTGGGGTTGGCCTCGTGGACGGCCCGGGCAATCGAGGTGATGTCGACGATCTTGATCAGGGGGTTGGTGGGAGTCTCGAGGAGGACCATGGCCGTCTTGTCCGATACGACATCGCGTACCCGGTCGGCCTGCGTCGTGTCGACGTGATGAACGACGATGCCCTGGTTGGAGGACAGGTAGGTGAGGAGGCGGTTAGTGCCTCCGTAGAGGTCGTCGCCGGTGATGACCTCGTCGCCAGGGCGCAGCATCCTCGTGATGACGTCCAGAGCCCCCATGCCCGAGCCAACGGCGAGGGCACGCGCAGCGTTCATGATCTTGGCCATGTGGCGCTCGAGGTGCGTCCTGGTCGGGTTGCCGGAGCGTGTGTAGTCATACTCATTGCCGCCGCTTGCCGACGTTTGCTTGAAAGTGGCCGACTGGTAGATGGGGATGCTGGAGGCGCCATACTGGTCCTTGGAATCGGTATAGACGAGCTCGGTGGCGAGGGCGTAGCGGCGGCGCCCATTGGAAGGACTGGACGGGGCGGGCGAGGGTGGGAGGTCGTGACCATCGAGGTCCAGGGCCTTGTTGACGGGTGCGCTCGAGGCAGAAGCGTCGGCATTGGACGCGGCCATTGTGATGGAGAGGGGGGAGAGCCCGGCGGCACAGGGGACAGGCTTTCGGTGCTGGTGTGGCGGTGGTAGGAAACACTGTGGGAGTAGACGGGCGCAGGAGGATGGAAGGACTGATATGGTTCTAGTTAATTGTTTTGAAAGTTGCCAGCCGATCACTTAACTCCCACGCAACTTCTTCTCACATAGCGAAGCCGGGGCAGCCAATTGACCCCAAGGTCCGATTCCGCTGCAGGGACGGTCGGGTCATGCCAAATGGCGGCGGGGCTTCTGGGGTAAATCCTGGGAGGGGTCGATAGGAAGATATAGAGTACATGTGCGGAGCCCGCCGACAAAGGAGTAGTCATAATAAACACGCGCCACTGCGGGATCCTCGGAAACCAACGTCTGTATGAGGAGGTAAATTATGGTGCATGGTGTTACACATGGCCCTTATACCGCACACAGTACCCATTGCTGGGATTGGCATCGTTATCGCTACAATCAACTGATGGCTAGCCGCCACTGCTACTGATAAATCCCAAGTCGAATAATTGCGGCTCTTCAGTGGCCGGTTACATCACTGAACAAATGAATCTCGCCGACCGATTGACAATGCGTGTATTGGCGTTTGCGCGAAATAATCTGCTTGGCCCCACTCACATCCTGCGGACTAGGTATTTCCAACCAGGGAGAGAACGCCGGTCTGGATGACGTGATCGCAACTTCAGACTGCGACACACACGGGCAATTGGAACTGCCAGCTGCCAACTGGTGCGGCGCACTTCCATTGCGGTTGGTCCTTCGTAATTGAAGCGAAGACAACCACCACGAGAGGGCTGCCATATTTCTAGACCGTTGGTGTGCCTCTGTACTTGTGGTGATGTTAAAGACAACAAAAGTCTTTTGCCGAACCACTTACCCGGTAAGTCCGCTCCGCATCAGGACTCCAGAAATGCTCCGATGACAAGGCCTCGCTTGCCCTTCATTACCGTTCAAAGACCGAGACACCTCGGAGATGCGTACAGCAAAGAGCTTCGACGCCCATACCAGGGTTCTCAAGGGTTAGCGTAGCGATGTATGGTTTTCTGTGACAGCTTCAAGGTGCCATCAATCTCATTGGTTGTCTTCTGTGCACATTATACGCTGGTGATAATATGGGATATGGGCAGGGCTTGTTACGTTTGCCTATATCGCAGTCCAAGATTCAGTCAAGAACTTGTTCAAAAAGTCACGTCCCCTTTGCAACCCGGGACTGGCCCGGCGAACTCACGCGTTGGCAATCCGAGAGTCTACCTGGGTCGTCGAAGAAATCGAAGCTGGCCATAATGT
Organism: Nigrospora sphaerica; assembly: GCA_018287875.1. Lineage (NCBI taxonomy): Eukaryota > Fungi > Ascomycota > Sordariomycetes > Amphisphaeriales > Apiosporaceae > Nigrospora > Nigrospora sphaerica. The sequence goes on from JAGVVL010000002.1 coordinate 6,834,412, forward strand.
TCGCTACCTAAATGCATGCACATATATGGATTCTCAAAGGTTGACCCGGCCGAATCGGTCGTCCTCCAAGGATTTCGATTTGTGCCTAGAAACCAAGATTGAAAACCATGTCGGATTTTCCAGCTTGGCTTGGAGCAAAGAGATGGGCGCGTTGCTTATTATAAGAGCACCTCCCATGGTATTCCCGCGAGGCGCAGACATTCCCTATGGCAGAGTGGGTTGACCGTTGGCCATGACATGTATGCACACTGTGAGCACTGGAAGGCTTGCACGCCAGATTGCAACGGCCAGTCAAGCCATTCCTGTCGTACGTTGAATGCTATTGGTTCGCACCTGTTTCCAGTCGGCGAAGCTCAGGTAACAAACAACCTAACGTCTTGCTTGGGTTGTCACACTCCCATCCGTCCCATCCCACCAACAGACCACATACACGGCGACGCAACACCGCGCATCCCCAAGGTAAGTGCCTCCCGCCCTACCAGCTGTCCAAGTCGCGGCATCGCCACTCTACGACAACACGCCCTGGCCTTGGCATTTGACCGGCGGCCACTTACCGTCGAGTGACAGGGTCGCCTCGCCCGCCAGGTACAACTACATCCGGTTACGGGGAAGCCGCTCCACTCCAGAACCCAAGCCGGCTCCCAGCGGTTGCCGTCACAAGACGGCCGTCGAGTTGCTGCGCGCGCAACTGGCACGAGCGGCTAAGTAGTGTACGCTCGTACGGAGTTTTTAGGCCCAAGCCCCGGCCGTCGCGAAAGGGACGTTTGGTTGGTCGCCCTGTGTGTGCCCCCGATACAGCGCTGGAGGTCGGTAACGCGAGGAGGCGTAAGGCTGACTCGGCGACGCTCGGGTACGGGATCTCCCCACACGCTGGCACCAGCTTTTTCATGGCTGGACGCCCCTGTCGGCGCTGGGCACACCCCCCCCGGCAAAGACCTGACGAACGTGGGTGGGTGCGCGCAACTCCGCGACAGGCAACAAATCTGAGGACGAGGACTGCGAGTTCGCGAGTGATCTCCCATCGCCCACACGCACGCCCGTCAAACATCCTGTCGCGCGCCCACCACGCCCGCCCACGCCCGCCCACGCCTGCGCCCGCCCCTACGCCCGGCCCTGCCCGTCTGTCCACCTGCTTGCCTGGCCGCTGTGCTACCGAGCGCGCTGTGTGAGCCTGCCAGCCTATCGGTTCCGATTCTACAAGCCATCCAACCTGTGCGCGTGGAAGCGAGACAGCCATGTACTCGGCCAACTATGGCTTCCCCAATGCTGCTGGTCAAACCTTCAATGGCGCCCCACCCTCGCAGAACGCTCATTTGCAGCCTGGCCAAGGTCCGAATCCCAACCAGCAGCCGTCGCCCCAGCACCAGCAGCATCAGCAGCACCAGCAGCAGCATCAGCAACACCAGCAACCGATGATGTACAATCCACAGCAGTTCCCCATGGGCCCCCAGGGCGCCGCCGCCTCCGCCTTCCCCGGCGCTCCTAACATGATGCCCGGAGTCGGCCCTGCAGGTGCCATGATGCAGAATACCGGCATGCCGCACATGGCTGCTGCCAATGGCCAGAGTAAGCCCGTTTCTCGTGTCTCCCGTTGCTCGCCCGTCCACGCCTATACCCGTTTGTGTCTCCTCGTCTTCTCGTCCCTCGCTGTGTCGCCTTCTGTGCCCGTGTCTCCTCGTGCCCTTTTCTGTTGGTCTGTCGACCTAAGGCCGTGTGCCCTTGACTACGCATGCCGCCGCGTTACCGACCTGCAAGGAGGCACCATCGCGCGGCCCCGAGGTTGAAGACGGCAAGGAACTGTCCATCTCGCCTTGTTACACGTATAGCTGCCGGGCTAAGTATGCTGACTTCAGCCTCTCTGAGCAGTGCCCAACTATCAGACACCCTACTCGGGTTCACCCTATGGCGGCGGTGTCCCAACGTCGGTCGCACCTCAGATGAATGTGCCTCCGAATTATTCCATGGGAGGCGGCATGTCTATGTCTGGATTCTCTATGCATCCAGGGCAGATGACCCCACAGCAGCACCAGCAGCAACAACAGCACCAACACCAACAGCACCAGCAGCATCAGCAGCATCAGCAGCACCAGCAACACCAGCACCAGCAGCAACAGCAACACCAGCACCAGCATCAGCAGCAACACCAACACCAGCAACACCAGCAGCAGCAGCAGCAGATGATGCAGCAACGTATGACGCCACATCCGCAAAACGCCGGCGGTATGCCCAACAACACCCCTCAACGGCCGTTTCCCGGCCAGAACCAGGGTCAGGTTCCTCATGGAACGCCCACGCCAAACAATGCCATGTCTTCGCAGCAAGGCCAGTTTCCGGCACCACCGAACCCCCAGGGTACTCCCCAGAGCCAGACGCCGAACAGTGGTCAGCAACCACCCCAACCAATGACGTCCACGAACATCCAGACACCACAGACACCCACGTTCCCGTCCAACGTGCAAGCTGGCGCCATCAACGGCGCATCTGCGAGTACCGCACCGCTCAGCCCCGGAGCAGACTCGCGGGATAAGGAGAGGGTTGCGGTCCTACTGGAGATCAACAACGAGCTGCTGGTGGAAGCTATGCAAATTCAACAGACCCAGACGGCACTGAAAAAGGAACACGCGTCGCCAAAGGAAGGGGCCGGCAATGACGGAGACAAGAAGGACAAGGAAGAGGAAGAACTGGGACAGGACTATTTGCAGTACGTTTTACTTGGCGCAGTTTGCAAGTCAAAATCTCAACTGACGCGACCTCTAGGTGCATGCGCCGGCTGCAGACCAACCTCGCCTACCTTGCCGCGTTGGCAGACAAGAAAGGCTCGACGCAGCTCCCGCCATGCCCGGCCTACTTGAAGGCTCCGCCGCTGCATACGAAGATCAAGCTGAGGTCAATGCCAGGGCCTGATGGGGCAGAGGGCAAGGGAGAGCCCTCGGACAGGGACGAGACGGCCAAATACCTTACCGAGTTGTACTCGAAGCTGCAAGGGCTCTATCCGGACGTAGATCCGAACAAGGAGCCCACGTTTCAGATGTCCAGCAACCGGCAGGGAACAAATACCGTCAAGCCCGGTGCTCAAACTCCCAGTCAAGCCAGCCCGGTGCCAGGTAATAAGCAAACGCCCACGATGGCGGCGGCCGCCACACCAGCGCAGTTGCAGTCGGGCCAGCACATCACGAACACACCGGGCATGTGAAGTCGCGGTATAAGGTAATTCTCACATTTCGGCCACGGGGCTTACCGGCGGCCACGCTCGCCGACCGGGACCTTTCGATCCATATGTATAGGTGTTTTTGGCACAAGGAAATACCAAGGTTGCGTGTTATGGGGGAGGGACAGAAAACGTTACAGATTCATCGTCATGGCGGCGGAGTTATAGGACCCGGATGGGGGGGGAGTTGGCGTCGAGGGCGTGTAGTAGTGCACTTGCGCGGTATACTGGTTTTCAGTGCTTGCGTATATACCACTAGCCCCAGAAAGGATATGCCATAGCCCTGGTTAAGTTAAAGTAGACAGCGGGGATGGTCCTCCACGGATGTCCCCCGCTGTGCTTCTCAACTCCTCCAAAATCAAGCGGGCGGGGTGGGTACCCACGGCCGTACCACTACGGTGTTCCCCGGGGCTCACAGCGGAACGGATGAGTTGCCCGTGGTGGCGAAGCTCCAGGGAGACTGAGGGCATCGAAAGCGATCGATGAGTAGACGTGCATTGCCTCGTTGTTGGCCCACCGGGAGGAGACGGGCTGTTTAGGGCGCATGAGAACCCTGCGAACATGACATTGTCAAATAGTCGGTGTGCAAATAATACTACGTGACCTACAGTTTACCTGCAGCTACTATAGCACGTATGCCTTGGACCTAGTCACGGAAGGGCATAAATGGATACCTCGGGAGGGATAGGCAGGGCGGTGTCTTGAGGTCGGCAGCACCGACGAGTGTATGGTTCCCGCGGTGGGTATACACTTGGATACGCCCTCGCTGGCTGTGCCGCCAGCGCGCTGCCGGCGAGGTTATCATACGCGCGCGCGCCATGCAGGTGGTAGGGCATGCAACGCATCGGGGGGCAGGAGGTTGGGGTTGGCGAGGCTGTACGAATCGGACCCGACGCCACGGTGGTTCGCAGCTGCCACGGTTGAGACGGGATGTTGTCACCAGGCGTCTCGGGCGACCCACGGAGACAGTGAGCGCTGGGATGCCGCTCTGTTTCGAAACAGAGGTGGTGGACAACAGGCAAGGCGCGGGAAGAGGGAGGGTTCGAGGGCGATCGAGTGATCAGAAACAAGCGATCTAGCGTTGCGGAAGACGGCAAGGTCGTGGTTTGAAGAAGGTTCTCTGGCCATCGGTGGGTGAAGAGGAAGGGATTGCCGACGATGAGCAAGATGCGAATGGATCCTCAGCTCCTACCTTACCGTTCGTGGCTAGGTGATGATGTCCACGGCAGGGGAGCGGAGCCGTAAAGCGGTTCCGTGTCATGCACGGGCGGGCGGCCAATGGGCGCGTCGCAAAGCCCGGCGCGTCGAGCGTGGTGGTGATGCTGACTCGCAGAAGCTCGGGTCCAGATTGGCCGGGGCTTTCTGCCCTCCCCAATACCCCTGAAATCCGTTTGCTTGACGACAAGGGTGGATAATTAGAATGTCGCAAGTGGGCCAGCCAGCTCCCTGTTGCCACAGGCCGTACGAAGGGCCTAAATGAGGATCTCAGCGCTCTCCTTGGTCGCGCGCCGGGGGGCGTTTAGCCACATGCTACGCCGGCTGGCGCCTGTCTGGCGACCGAGGCGCTCCACGACCAAGAGGTCGCGACGTGGAGGGAGGATCGTGATGGCTGGCAGCGGGTAAGAAAAAGGTTGTTGGACGGGCGGGTTGGGTTGACTGGTCGCGCGACGCGACAAGTCTTGCAGCATCCCGACGGCAGCAGCTCGATTCAGGCACGGGCGTCTGCTGATTGGTTCGTCCTTCCGCCCTCCCCAACCCAGGGAGAGAAGGAGGCTCCTGGGACGGCTGCAGTGGCTTCGGGGTGACTAGGTGACCGAGATAGCTAGCAATGTGTATCGCTACATAAGTACCTGCCTAATGGGTAAAATAGCCAATGCTATGCAGGTACACCCTGCATACCATCTCGAAGCACATAGAACAAATGATTGGAAGCATACCTGGTTACATTGCATTCCACGTTCTACGCACGATGTATGTATTCGTGGGGTGCCATAGAAGGTACCTAGCGAGGTATGTAGTAGGTAGCAGCCAGGATGTGGGGGACCAGTTGGGTGCAAACATCGATTGGAGTAGCGGCGGCGGCGGCAGCAGCAGCAGCAGCAGCAGGAGAGGTGCAGCTACTGCACCTTTGTGAGCCGCCCTGCATGGCAGCGGTTGCTTTTCGGTCTGCCCATCCAGGAACCATTTGGATGGGATGGATGGGAGACGGACCAGAAGCAGGGCCGCGAAGGCCAAACACCCCAATGAATCGCCCCCCTCTCCCTCCTTTCCCTGATCCTTCATCCGCCAGTCGCTCGTTCCTGGCCGCCGTCGTATACGCACGCTCCTTATTGCCTCCTTCTGATGTAGTGGCCTCTCTACCCAAGACTGCGACGTCACGACAGGCCCGCACGTCTGCCGGCAACAGACCCTCATTCTTCGAGCCGCACGCTGCACTGATCAAAAAACACCCGTGGACCCTTCCCTTGTTCTGGCCACGGCGTCGGTTCGCCCTGGCCGTCCGCTCTCTCCCTCCCTCTTGTCCACCCGCTCCCTGCCCCTCCGAGGTATCATCACGCCGGGCCGGACTGGCGCTTCTGGATCCCACCTCCGTACGAGCCCACCTCGCCTGGCGGCTCATTACCACGTCGTGTTCCCTGTTGACGGGCTCGCAGCCCGTCGTGCCAGACGCCAGACAGCTCGAGTCTCCAGACTGCAACTGAGACAAAGAGGAGGGCATCAATCCACAATCCGTACTAGACCCTCCCCGAACCTGGGTTGAACCCACCAGCCCCTACCTAGTCTGATGCGCCCCTGCCCGCCTGCCTCCCCGGGCGGTGCCTCCCAGCGGTCAATCCGAGCGCTGCCTTGGGTCTTTTCCTCCAGTGCTGCAGGCCTTTGAGCGGCGGCATAATATTCCACTTCTCTGGAAAGTGGCGAAGACATATCCCGTGCCGCCCAAAGAAACGGCACCCAGAACCGCAGCCGGTTTGGGTAGACTACGCAGCCGCTCCCCCGGGCCTCTCGTTTGCATCACCCGGAAGCCGAGCCAAACCCACCCGTGAAAATCAAGCAACACCAGCCCGCGCGACTCGATCGTTCCTTGACGGCTTGGAACCTGTCCGTCGTTCGTGCTATCATAGCCTGTTGCCGCGCCTCGTTACCGAGTAACGACCCGGAGTCCTAGCCCCAGAACGTCCGACTAGTCTAAAGTTTGAGCGGCCGTTGCTGTGGACCGCCTATCTGCATTCCAGTCCTCACCCGCCACTTTTTCCAACCCCCCATCGCTGCTGAGACCCCGAGGGTCTGCACCTGGCAAGATGGACGCAGACCCGGAGAAGCAGCAGAATACCGAAGCCAAGCCTATCGCCGTAGACACGAACCCAGCACCGACATCTAAGCCCGGTTCGAGGCCCGTCACCATGGTCCAGTCTCCTGTTGAGGGGGGACCCCAGGCGGGGATAACCTCCATCGCGGGAAATTCGCCCACCGAGGAAAAAAAGTCGGTTGTGAAAGAATCGCCGGTCGAGAAAGCATCGCTTGCCGAGACGGAACCGCCCACCGACAGACGATCGCTGGTCGAGAAAGAATCACCAGCCGTAAAAGAACTCCTAGCTCGGCACGACTCGCCCATCGAGGAAACACCGCTGGCTAAGGAAGAACTGCCAGCAGAACGAGAGTCACTGGTTCGGGAACAGCTCCTCATCGAGAAAGAGTTGCCCGTCGAGCAAGAATCGCCGGCACAGCAAAAAGTGTCAACCGAGAGAGAGTCGCTGGCTCGGGAAGAGCCGCCCGCTAAGAAAGACTTGCCGGCACAGCAAGAACCGCCGGCCGAGAAAGAATCCGCAGCCGAGGACGACCCGGAGCTCGAGACAAAGCTGTCGATCCAGCAGGAATCGCCCGTCCCGAAACAATCGCCCGTCATCAGAGAATCCTCGGTTGAGAAGGACGAGTCTGCTATCCCCGGACACGAGTCCATGGTGACTGTCCGCTTGTCGGAACCGCCTAGTCTGGTGGTCGATACAGACTTGCCGCCGGCTATGCCCACGAGGCGCAGCATATTCGGACCTGAGTACACGCCGACGCCGACACCGACGAGCGCGAAGCCATCTTCGCTGAGAAGTGAAGATAGAATAGACGAAGTGGACGAAGAAAACGAAGATCTGATGCTGGGGAACACAGTTGCAGCAGCGACAGGCTTAGCTACCCCGGGAGAAGGAGACGAAGATGAAATCTCAGCTAGGTCGTCGCTGCGAGAGACGGGGGCGGAACGGCAAAATCTGCAGCAAGAACTCGAGGATGCATCTTACGACGAGGACGCAAGGGGTCCCGGGTCGCCCTCGTCGAGGCGGGACTCGGTCGGATCCGAGTCGGAAGACGAGGTCAACTGGGACGCGTTGCAGAAGAAGGAGGACGAGCAAGCACAGGACCAGCAGGATGACAACGTAAGTTTACTATCTGCCAGGTGCCGGCCGACGTCTCTGTTTCAAACTTTGGACCGCGACAGAGCGGAGGGGAGCTCTCAGGCCACGCCCGCCCGCGCCTTGACTGTGCATTGAAGATGGTACTAACCCAGTCCGCCCCCTACAGTCGACAGCGATGCTGCTGGCCCGTCTCGAAGAGGAGAACAACAAGCTGGCAGTCAACCCCAAGGGTGTCAAGGTGAAGGTGGTGGAGCAGCCGGCAATGCGACGGCCGCGACCGCCATCGATGGCGCAAATGAAGCAGATGGTTAACGGCCCAACGCCCGGGGCGCTCCGCTACTCGGTGCTGCCGCCGCCGCCCATGACGGAGCTCGAGTTCTACATGGCGTTGGTCAAGGACTACCAGCAGACAGCGGCGCGTCTGCCGACACTGCTGTCCAAGAAGATCCGCAAGGGCATTCCCCCGCCCCTGCGCGGCGTTGTGTGGCAGAGTATGGCGGGCGCGCGCGACTCGAGCCTCCTGGAACAGTTCGACCGGCTCAGCGGCGAGTCAAGCCCCTATGAAGGCCTCATTGGCAAGGACCTGGGTCGAAGTTTCCCGGGCGTGGATATGTTCCGCGACCCGGAGGGCGATGGACAGCGCATGCTGGGGCGGGTGCTGAAATGCTTCAGCCTCTACGACCAGAAGATCGGCTACTGCCAGGGCCTTGCTTTTCTTGTCGGGCCGCTGCTGATGCACATGCCCGACAGCCAGGCGTTCTGCGTGCTGGTCCGGTAAGTGCACCCGAGCAATCCTGGATGGGGCGCGGGAAAGTCAAATAACGAAACGGACCGCTGACATGGGGAGGATTTGACAGGTTGATGGACCAATACGATCTCCGGTCTTGCTTTTTGCCTGACTTGTCGGGGCTGCACGTCCGCATCTACCAGTTCCGCGAACTGCTGCGCGCCAACTTGCCCAATCTGTCAGGGCACTTGGACGAGCTGCAGGTCGATCCGGCGTACGTATCGCAGTGGTTCCTTTCGTTTTTTGCTGTGACTTGCCCCTTGCCCATGCTGTTTCGCATTTACGACGTCATTTTCGCCGAGGGCGCATCCGAGACGATCATGCGGGTTGCCCTGTCACTCATGCAGAAGAACGAGAGCCGCATCCTGGCCTGTTCGGAGCTAGAGGATGTCATGCAGCTGCTACTTTCGCGCGGCCTGTGGGATTGCTATCACTATAACGCGGACGAATTTGTCGACGATTTCGTTTCTCTGTCCGGTGTGGTGTCGCGCGAGAAGCTAGCACAACTCGAGTTGAACTACCGGGAGGCGCAGATCGCTACCACAAATGCCCCGCGAAGCTCCGACGTTACGACGGCCGCGTCCCGTTTTTTGGGTCGCCTCTGGACCACCTCCAGTTCATCCCCTAAATCCGCCCTGGGTGCCCTGTCCCCTGGACTCATTGCACCATCACGCCCCTTAAGCATGCTTCGTCGCAGCACCTCCAAACAGAGCCTGGCCTCGACACTCAATTCGATGGATGCGAGTTCGGCCAGTGTTTTGAGCACAGCTTCCACCGATGCGACCACCATTTCCCGCGACTCGTCTTCGAATGCCGACGATGCATCCATCCGCGAATCCACCCCGACGGCGCCCAAGCAGTCGGCGCGCAGCCACCACCAGAGCAGCAATGCGAGCGAGAACAAGGCCCTGCACACGCAGATTGAGGACTTATTGACGGCCTTCAGCGAGCTGCAGCGCAATCATGCCCTGTTAGCGACGGATCTCCAGCGCGAACGGGAACAGCGCGAAGAGGAGCGACAGGCCGTCAAGTCGTTACTAGACGGGCTTAAGAAGACCAAGAAGCACACCAACACCACAACCCCAACCGCCGCGGCGGCCGAGGGCCAGGACGACGGCGCGGGCCAAGACGACGTCGAGGCCCAAGACGGCGCAGCCGACGAGTTGAGCAAGCTGATTGACGGTGTCGAAGAACGCCTCGGCGCGTCCGACGACAGCATCCACTCTACTTCGGTGTCGGAAACGCGGGCGCAATTGCGAGACGAACTGGCGCGCGTCAGAGAGCACCTCATGATTGAGGTTTCCAAGTCGCAGGACCTCAATCGGCGCATCGACGACCTGGGACAAGAGGCGCAAACGCTGAAGGAGCAACTGCGCGACAGCCACACGCTTGCCCGCAGCCTGCACCAGGAAAAGCAACGGCTCGAGAAGCAGGTGCACACTATGAGAGTGCACCGTGCCTCTTCGGACGCGCAAGCCGGCAGCGGCGGCACTGCCGGCGCCGAGGCGGGCGGCTGGTTTGCATCAGCGGCGAACCTGGCAGCGGGTGTGTCGGGCGGCTCCGGGGCCCCCAACGGCGGGCTGCGCGAGCTGAAGCTGGGACGCAGCAAGTCGACGCCTTCGCAGGCCAACTATGTCAAGCGGTCGTCGTCGCTGCTCGTGCGCACGCAAACGGAACCCGTAGGCTCGCCGTCGGGCGAGCACGAAAGCTTGGTGCTGGAACTCGTCCAAGCCAAGACAGCCGAGGCCGTTGCCCGACAGGAGGCCGACGAGTACAAGCAGGCGCTGGAAAGCCTGAGAAAGGCATGCGGCATAGCGCCTGGCGGCGAGTCGGCGGCGGCAACAGGGCCGGCGAACGCGGCCGTAGGCATGTTTGGCCGCTTGACGGGAGCCGCGTCGGAAACTGGTAATATTAATAAGAGTGTACCGCCCACAACACCAGCGCCGACGAGCGCACCAGCCCCGGCGGCCAATGCCACGGGCGGCGGCGGCGGCTTTTGGGGCTGGAGGAGGTGAGGCGACCACGTGTCGGCCTTTGCATCGTGGCGTTTTGTTGTCGTGGTCGCCGCCGTCGCCTGGATTCAGCGGCAGTGGGGTTTTCTACCTGGTCGGGGTGGGAGGCAAAGATTCCTTCTCCAGACGCAAGCGAGCATTTCCGCAGTCCGGGAGGCGGCGTCAGGCTCCATTCACTTGTACGCAGGCACACGCGCGCGTCTTGACTGGCAAGTTCAGCGGGTGCGTTGCATGCGTACTTCAAGTACTTAGACACACCCCACCACCCGATGGCTCAGCGTCATCGGTGCTGTTGTGGACGGCGTTACCAACCGGCTTGGGGAGAGTACCTTTTGTTTTCTTTTTCTCATGATTACACGATGTATATAGGGAAGGAAAGGCAAGCCCCGGATGGCCCGGAAGCCTAGAATGGACAGATACCTGGTACTTGCTCTACAGCTATGTATATCCCGCGCAAGGCAATGCAGTGTAGGCTTTATTGACCCCCTGTGCATCGGGTATCACACACGGGGTCGGCGTTCATAACCGTCATCGGTGTACGGAAAGCCCGCTCACTGCTTTCTTTGTGCATGTGTGTTTGCGTGTGCGAAGAGCGAGCGATGCGTCGATACCGAGGGACAGACGCATCGGATCCATGACGCGCGGCCGCGGACTTGAAACATGGAAGCTACCGGTTCGTGGTCGGCACTGCGTCATTGGCCTGCTGGCGACACGACTGTTGGCCTGTACCTAGGCAATGTAAGTATGTATTATGTAGGTGCGCGTTAGTATTGCTAACAGCATGAATGGGCCCTACGCGAGACTAGTTCGGCTGCGGTGTGTATGCAGGCCCTGGGTCGGGATTCTCTACGCCTCTGGATATTAGCTGACCCCAACGAGGTCGGCCTAGGCCCTCGTCCCATTCTATTCGTAGCGATAGGCCCGCCCCGGAAGACAGCGGCGAAAGCTGGTTGGCCGACGCTGATGGAGGTGTCGTGTGCCCTCTCATTGTAATCCCAGGCAGGGCTTTCTCACTCACTCACTTACTGTTGCTGGCCGGTCTGCTCCGGGCGGCGGAGAAGTATCACATGCAAGAGTGACGACACGAGACCTGTCCCCTCCCTTCCTCCCTCCCTCCAGGGCTCCTCGGCCGGCGACGGGGGTTGCACGCGGAGGACAAAGAAGACGACGAAGAGACCAACACTTCGCCTTCAATCTGAACACCTGTCTCGAACCTCGTGGGCGTTTGCGCAGGCAGCGTGACACCATCCTTCCCTCGGATTCCTCCATCTGGCCCGGCGGGGGGGAGGAGCCCAGTAGAGATTGGGCGACGGCGCAGACAGACAAGGGCCTCGGGACACACGGGCGCAGCGGGACGGGGAAATAAAGGGGGGAATGGCGACTCCAACACGGTGCATGGGATCTCTTATCGCGAATTTCGTGAGCCCCACGGGTCGGTACTGGCGCCCGTGTGCCTGCATGCTGGCCCTGGTCTTTTCTTCTCTTGGCCCGAGAGAGAGTCGTTGGACAATTGCAAAGGTTCCTTTGGGGGGTTTTCCTACCTGCTACATACCTCTCGCTTCTGGATACGGATTTGCACGAGGGAACGGCGAGGTAGTGAGCACTCGGCGTGAAGGCGGGTCACCGGGCTCTTGTACGAAAGCGAGATTGCAGGCCTCGCATTCTCGTCGTTACCTACATTCGGGTAGGTACTATGCTATGCAGGTATGCAGTAAAGATGGTGAGTAGTCGTAGGTCAGTACATAGTATAGTTCCTACGTGCATATGCGTTGCTGTGTAGTCGGTATGTATGCGTAGCTGCGCGGCGATCCGGTAAACTTTACGTCGTCGACACGCGGGCAATACCCTTAGGGGCAACCTAGGCAGGGCTAGAGTGGAGGGGACCGCATTGCTCCCACTGTTCGTGCATCGATACCCGTCGTCTTGGGCCGCTCGGACGATGGTGAAGACAGAGAGGGTGGGCAACCAGAGAAGAACGGGCCGGTCAGCGTCATCACCTGCACCGACTGCTTTACCATACGTTAGCAGCTCGCCCAAGTTGGGTGGATAATAGCCCCCCAGTAACTAGAGCTAGGCTATCTACTTCCTCCCCCAGTGGGCGAATTCGTTGCCGGCGCATAGGTGCACACGAAAAGAAAGAGGGCGGAGGAAACAGGCAAGGACGTGAGGAGCTGGGTATCTGATCAACTGTGTACGTAGGGCGAATGTCGGCGTCGATACATACTATGCATGCAGGGGATGTTTTACCTGGCCGGATTGGATACTGTTCCCGTCTACAAACTGTATTCGGGCTGGGGCAGGAGCTGCTGCTAGGGTACGGGCTCACGCCATTCACCCACTCATATCCTCCGTAAGCACATGCACACAAACGAAGTACTACTTGATAAGGTAGCCGTATGGGAAGTCAGTCAGTCAACCAACCGGCCTGCACGGATCATTGGGGGGGGGTGGTGGTCCTGCCGCAGTGTCGTCACAAGGTTCTCGGAGCCTCTCGTAGGTTCCCACCTGCCCGACCTTCGCGAGAATGGATGATAGAAGCCAACAGCCACCGAAAGACACCTAAGAGAACCTGTGCAGAAATACCTTACTGGGGACGCCATCAAGGTGGGCCAGACAAAACCGCTGATAGCACCTTGTAGCATACGCCCAAGACGTCGCCGGGTGCGTTTATGGGCAGCCCGTCGATCCGTCCATCCGCCATGGGATCCCATGCAGATGGGTCCTCGCTTAGGTACTTGTGAGACAGACGTGGAAAGACCGCGAGCATCTGGGGGTGGCCCTTGAAGAGGAAAAGAGCTGGGGATAGGTACTGCCCTCCATACCGACGAACCATGTCCATACCGGGAAGCAAAAGCTAGGTCCATACCTACCGACCTCTGTAGGGATTCCCTATGCTCCATGTTATGACCGATATGGAACCGACGGCCGCCTCTCGCAGCACCACTTCAGGCCATCTACCTACCGATCTTGGGTGCTCATTACCTCTGGTCGTAGCTTGAAGATGAATGGGCCGGGCAGAGGTGACAGAAGAGCCTGTCGTCAAACCGGTAGGTACATGTTACGCGGGATTGCCCACTTTACAAGCTGCATAGACGATACATAGCTCCAGGGCTGCGGTCCAGCTCCCCCAGTTGCAGGTGTCTGGCCCATAACCGGTTGTAGGGGCGTTTTAGACTGGTATCCATCATACGCCCGTGTTCGTGGGCGGGGCGGGGGAGCGAAAGGGCCCTGGGTCGCGGGCACGAGAGGGCATAGCGTCATTCCCTGCTGTCACAGCTCTCCCGTCCTTGCCAGTGCTGCTGATTTCATAGAAGCCTGGCCTGAGGTGGAAAGGGTAAAAATAAAAACAAAAACAAAACACATCACCCCGTCCGGCCCTCCCAAACTCTCCCGAGTTATTAGTTGTTGCACTCACAAAATTATTCCTCTGAGCCGTCCCAAAGCTCACCCACCACCTTCCCCTACCTTCCTCCGCCACCCCAACCTCTCTCTGCACCCCCACGGCCCTTCTTCCTGCTCTGACATCAACCACCATCATCACCACCTTTTACTTCCCAATACCTGACGTGCCTGTTTGCCCACGACACCCAGCCCTCTCTTCCTCTTCTGTTCAACTCTGCCTGTCGCCCTCCCCTCCACGCTTCATTCCCGCGACAGACAAACAAAAACCCACCGCCCACTTGCGCGACAATCCAGTCATGGCCGACACAACTGCTACCAACGGTGGCTCCGCCATGGACAACTTCAAGGGCAGTAAGGTATGCTGTCATCATGACCCGGCGCCCCCTCGCGCACCGCCTGTTGCGGAATCGAAAAGTTCATCGACGGCTGACTGTGGCTTTCCAGTGTTTCAAAACTAGCCCCGCCCTCCCCCGCCGCTCGAACGGACGACGAGCACGCGACAACACTACGCAACACTATATCATAACGTGTGTGAGGCGATAACTGACCTGCTTCGTTTCCAGATGCCCAGGCTGCCTACGACCAGCTCGCCGGCGGTCCCGCCGCTCAGAGCGTCAAGAACCAGTCGGCAAAGACGGGCGCCGAGCTGTCCAACCTCGCTGCCTCGAGACAGACGCCCTCGAACCCGGCTGCTACGGGCCAGCCCTTGACGCACTATCACTCCTTCTTTTCGGAGCTGCTGTCATGGAACAACCCTCGTGCGTATCCACTTCCTCTCCCTCCCTCCTTCTGCTGCCCCCGCGTTAACCTTGCCCGGTGTCGCAGGTGCTTCGGCTATCGCCTACACCAGCATCGTTAGCGTCATCTTTCTGGCCAGATACCTTGATGTGATCCGCTACACCTTCAAGCTGACCTGGATGGCCCTCGGCGTGACGGTTCTTGCCGAGGCTGCTGGCAAGGCCGTTCTGAGCCAGGGACTGACGACCCAGCTGCGCCCCCGCAAGTATTACACGGTCCCGCGCGAGACGCTCGATGCCGTTATTGGCGACGTCCATGAGCTCATCAACTTCTTCGTCATCGAGGCCCAGCGCGTCTTCTTCGCCGAGAACATCCTCGCCTCGTCGGTTGTGAGTCCTGTCTCCCCCAGTCCCCGTCCAGACCCGTCTCCCTGCTAACCGCTTCTCGTGTCCAGGCTGCCGTCGGCGCTTTCGTGTCCTACTACCTCGCTAAGGTGGTGCCCTACTGGGGCCTTGCTATCATGGCCACCACGCTCCTCTTCTTCGTGCCTCTCATCTACACGACCAACCAGGAGCTCATTGACAGCCAACTGAAGCAGGCCTCGGACATTGTCAACAGCCAGACGGAGCAGCTCCGACAAGTGGCCGGCAAGCACACTGCCCAGGCCGCTGAGATAACCAAGCAGTACATGGGTGACTACACCCACAAGGCCCAGGAGATGATTCGCGGTCGCTCTGCCTCGCCCACTGCCTCCAAGAAGCCTGCCGCCACGGGCCCCCGGGAGAACGATTTCCCCCAGGTCCCTACCCAGAACTTTGAGTCGGCGACGCCCGAGATCCGGGAGCCTGAGACCAAATCCGAGGAGGAGCCCCTTCTGGCTTAAGGTGGCTTCGCGGCCACATAATACGTGAGGCGTGCTCCCTCCTTGTATAAAGGCCATCCGCTTTTACTTGGTTGGTCGCTCAGCCGTCGAACCGACTCGATATGATATCTCCGATACGAAATCACGCATGGCATACAGGCACGACATCGTCTTCTCCAGCGTCCGGCTGTGTGGCAGGCCACCGCGGGAGCAGATCGACGACTTTCCTTAGCATAACAGCAGTGAATCACCGGACGTTTGGCGCGAGGACACGGCAATATTGATTCGCTATGACGACACATGGCTTGTTCTTGTTTTCTTTTTTCTTTCTCCCATGGACACGGGCAGAAGGTGTGGTAGTCGGAGCGGTGAGGTATGACACGGAATAAGAATGACACTTTTTCTCTACTGCACCGCGTGCAAGTGCCATGATGATGCATGCCTCTTTAGCTGGCTATTCGGTGCGGTTGGCAACCCACCGGCTCCTCTCCGAACAACATTGCATACCATGCATGTGCTCTTTGCTGTAGGTTGTCGGGTTGCAAGAGAGCAACCATGCTATGCTATTGGTTGAACCCACTGCTGGGAATCCTCGTAATTCCCATCACACGCAAGGAAGCAGCTGCCCTTGTCTTGTCAACAACGCCTCTCGTCTTTGGTGCATATGAACGAGATCTCGTGGGCGGCATAACGTTCCTAACAAAGCATGCCTCCACGGGTCAGTCAGAACGAATTGACATATACTCATATCGCTCAGCCTAGAGGCCGGTTATTATACAATGTCGTGGACCAGTAGGACCAGCAAAAGAAAGGGACGCCCAGGCTAAAAGGCCTAGGCAACAAACACCTTCCCGCAACGTGATGGGCGGCTAAGACGCTATCAGACCAGCCAAGGAGACCCGCTGTGGGCAAACCCAACTCCGTGCCCAGCAACTTTAGGAGCAACAGCACACAAGTACGGAAGCTCTGCCTTAGTTCTCTTAATCGGACTCGTCAAAATCATCGCTCACGTCGTCATCGTCGTCCACTTGCATGTCGTCTTCGTCCTCATCATCGTCATCCTCGATCACATACGTCTTCTTGGCTGCCGCGGCTCGGCCCGGCCGACCTCGGCCAGCTGGACGTGGGGGAGGCGAGTCGGGCTCGGCCATCTCCACGTTTTCGTCTTCATCGCTGTCCACATCGAAGACGTCCTTCTTGGCCTTGGCCTTCTCCGTGCCCTTCTTCTTGGCGTAAAGTTCGGCCGCGGGAGAGAGCGTGGTAGCCTTGGCCGCCGGTGCCTTCTTCTTGGCCGCCGTCGGTGCCGCCGCTTCGTCCTTGGGCTTGGCGGGTCGGCCGCGCTTCTTGACCGCCGGTGCCGCCGCCGCCGCGGTAGGCTTGGCCTTTGGCTCCTCTGAAGAAGTTGACGACTTCAGCCGCGACACAGGCTTCGAGGTAGGGACAATGATGTCGTCGTCATCACTGAGGAACGAGTCCACGTCATTGCGAGGTGCCGATTTCTGAGGACTGGCCCTAGCAAGCAGCTCGTAATTGGTGTCGTCGTTCGAGTCCAGGTCAAACGTCTTGCTGGGCCTCGATTTGGTTTTGGGCGCCGACGTGGTTCCGTGGCTGCTGTCCGGGCGAGACATGGCAAAGAGACTGAGTCTGCCCGTCTTCTCGCTCGACTTGTCCTTGGCAGCACCGGGAATGCCTTTAACTAGTGCGCCCACATCGCCCAGCATCTTGTCATCATCATCGTCACTTTCCGACTCGCTCTCGTCGTCCAAGACCCAAGACTTGGCTTTTGAAGCTGCCGCGCGTTTGCTGCGGCTCTTGGCTGGGCCAGCCGAGATCTCCTCGATGTCCGAGTCGTCGTCCTCCTTGGCAGCGGGTTCCTTCTTGTTGACGGTAGCTGCTGCTGCCGCGGCTGCCGCGGTAGCCGCCGCCGAGCCCGCCGAAGCCTTCTTCGCAGGTTTGCTCTTCAGAGCGGCGTAGTCGTCGTCGGAGAAGGCGTCCGACTCGTCGTCGGCGCCGTCAGTGCTCTTCTTCTTAGTGGCGAATTTCTCGGCAAAGCGTTGCGAAGGCGCCTGTTGCACCACTTTGGGGATCGTCGGCTTCGCCGCAGCCTTGGTCGTGTTCCGGGCCTTGGCTGTCGGAGCGAAGTCCTCGTCGTCTTGGTTGGCTTTAGCCTTTCGGCCGCGACCGGCGCCGATCTTCTTGGAAACGCGACGGCCCATGCGACGGATGCTGGTGCGAATCTCGTCATCGAGGGCCAGTTGAGCCTGCCACTCAACTTCAAATTCGTCAAGATCGCGGCACCAAAGGTCTTTCTCGCTCAGCACCTCCAGCTCGTCATGCTCAGACTTTTTCTTGGCAATTTGTTCCTTGAGTTTGTCCAGTCTTTCTTGAGTGAATGACCAGATGGGCATCTGGCAAAAGTCAGTACTAACCATGACGGCCAGTCAGCTGAAATAGCTTACCGAGAGAAGATAGTCGTAGTCGCGGGCGCCGCCTTCAGACTCAATCTCGACCTCATCTTCACCTTCGGCGTCGACTTCGTCTTCGTCGGTCTTGGTCTTTCTGTTTTCAGCTGTCTTCGGGAAAGGTTCATACTTCCGGTTTCGAAGCTCGTCGACGACCACCTGCTTCTTCTTGCGGCTGACGGTAAACTCGTCATCCATAATCTCCTTGATGAATCTGTACTGATTCTTGAGTTTACGATAGTCGGCATGGTACACGCCAAGCCAATATGCCTGCGGAGATCAGCAGTGGAATCCAAAATTGAGGGGCGGGGAGTCGCACCTTTCGTTCTTCGTACATCTTTATGCGGTACACATAGAACTCCTCCAGGATGTCCTCAACCTTGTCATACTTGCGGATCATGCCACGCGAGTCGAAGGCTACCAAGTTGGAGGTGGGGATTTGCTTTTGAAGCTTGAACTTCTCCAAAAGACCCTCCTCCAGGGCAGCATTGAGATGCTTCTCGTCCATCTGGATCTCAAAGTGGACATTGTTGTGGTCGTTGAATTCCTTGTAGTCCTTGATGAACGAGGGCGCCTTCTCCGCGCGGATGACCTCCTCCAGACGAGCCTTGAAATCGTCCGTCCACATGCGAATGGGAAGCTCCTTGATGATTACTTCCCTTGTCTTCTCGTCCAGGTAGACGGTACCGTCGAACTGGTACCGGTTGGCTTCCTTGGGCACGGCAACGCCCTTCCATCCTCGGAACCAGGGAATCATGGTCTCAAAGGGCTTTTCCTCGTCGCCGTCGAGACGACCCATTCGCCTCCTGAGATTCCTGATGATGTCGGTAGGGTTGTAGTTCGGGATCGAGGTACTCCAACCCGTGCCAATGCCATCGGCACCATTGACAAGGACCATGGGAATGACCGGGGCGTAGACCTTGGGCTCAATCTTCTTGCCATCCTCAACCCAATGCTCCAGGTTGGGCTCGTCAAGAGGAGAAAAGATGCGTCTTGCGAATGGAGACAGGCGGGTGTGGATGTATCGAGCACTGGCGGCATCGGAGCCACCGGCAAGACGGGAACCGAAGTTTCCGCTGGGCTCCAGCACGTTGACATTGTTCGAGCCCACGAAGTTCTGCGCCAAGCCGATGATGGTCTGCTGCAGCGACATTTCACCGTGGTGGTAAGCCGTCTGTTCGGATACGTAGCCGGCCAACTCAATAACCTTCTTGTCCTTGATCAGGTTCCGCTTCAAGCAGGCATACATAACCTTGCGCTGGCCGGGCTTGAACCCATCGAGCATTGAGGGAATGGACCGCATGTTGTCAGCCATGCTGAACAAAATCAACTCTTTGTTGACAAAGTCAGTGTAGGAGATGGACTTGGTAGAGTGATCGAGGTACGTTCCGGGTATAAAGTTGCCAAGCCACTCCTTTCGGGCGTCGGCCTTCTTCTTGGAGAAGGCGAGCTCCAATAGCTCGGCCTCCTCTGACTGCATAACGTTGAACTCCTTCAGGTGGTCGTCGAGGTTCGTGAAGTAAACCTGGGCATCCTCATTGGAGCTTGTACCCAGACCCTTGTAATACTTGTAATGCCACCGCTTCATCTCGGATTGGTTCTGTTCTTTCCATTCTTCATACTGGGGCTGTGTGAAGAACGATCGCAGCTTCAGCGGCTTCTTGGGGTTGGGTCCTTGCCAGACCTTGACGATGGGGGTGATGAACTCGCGGAAGAAGTCGGGAATCTTCAGCAATGAAGGAAACTGGACTTGCAGGAAGTTGATCAAGAGACCCTTGATGTGACTACCGTCGTGATCCTGATCCGCCATGATCATCAGGTGGCCATATCGCAGACCTTTGGTATCCGTGTAGGTCATCTTGTGCTTCAGACCAAGAAATTGCTTGATGTTCTGAATTTCTTGGTTTTTCGTGATCTGGTCGAGGGAGGCATCTCGCACGTTCAGCATTTTACCTCGCAGAGGAAAGACACCGATGCGGTCCGGATCCAAAATAGCACGGCCCGCTACAGCCAAACTCTTGGCGGAATCACCTTCTGTCAAGATGAGGGTGCACTCGTGGCCATGCTTCGTTCCAGCTAAGTTGGCGTCGACAAGCTTGGCGTTGCTGATTCTCGAGCGCTTGTTGCCATCGCTCTTGGCCATCATCTTGTCGGCCTTCTGTTCTGCAAAGTGCAAAATGTTGGTAATAGCATCCGTTTGCCCAATCTTCTTCAGGAACTGGTCCGTCAGATCGCACTTGCTACCAAACTGGCTCGCCTTGGTGGTCAGCTGTTCCTTGGTCTGCGAGGTGAAGGCTGGGTTGTTGACGAGACAGTTGACGAAGATGAATATGTGGTTTCGAATGTGGTTCAGCTTCAAGGAATGGCCTTTCTTCTTCTTGTCCAGGTGCTTGAGGAGAGAGTTGCATATCTTGTCGGCAATATAGTTGACGTGCGTGCCGCCCTGCGTGGTGGCGATGGAGTTCACGAACGAAACTTGCTGGAACGAGCCGTCCGAGACGGCGAAGGCAATCTCCCAGCGAGGATGGGCCTTGGAGTCTTCCAGGATGACCGTGGCGGCGGGCTCCACGCCCTCCTCGGCTCCGCGCTCCTTCGCGATAGCCTTGGCGTACATCTCACAGTACTTCTTGAAGTCGAGCTTCAGCACCTCGTCGTTAAGGTGGACTTTGATACCCCGGACCGTACCGGCCATGTCGTAGACTCGGCGGTAAAGCAGCGCCTCCAAGTCGTCGTCGATGCCCTCAGACATGCCAAAGCGCTCGAAGTCGGGGTGAAACGTGACGCGCACAAAGTCTGCCGACTTACTGCTCGTAATTTTGGCCTTGTCCATCTTGGTCATGTTGTTGTGCCATACTTGCTTGTATCGCTTGCCATTCTTCGAGTCCTGGCATTCGAGCGTGAACTCAGTGCTGAAAACGTTACAGAGCTTCGCGCCGTAACCGTTTCGACCACCGACCGTCTTCTTTTCGTCGTCATCGAAGTTGGAACCGGCCAACAGATGACCGAAGACCAGCTCGGGAATCCAAACATTCTCCTTCTCGTGGTGCTCAATGGGGATACCTTTGCCGTTGTTCTCGACAGTAATAGTGCCGGCTTCACGATTGATGTGGATTTTCATGTAGGACATGCCCGGGTCGCGCTGCTTGTTGTCGGCGGCGTTGACGAGAATCTCGTCGAAGATCTTGTAGAAACCAGGCACAAAGGATATCTTGCGGTATTCCATCTGTTTCGTTTCCTTGTTGAAGACCCAGAGCTGCTGTTCAGCGGTGCGCTCCACGGAACCAATGTAGGTGTCGGGTCGCTTGAGAATGTGCTCAAGCTGCGTCAATTTCTGGTACGTCTCTGTCGCTGTTTTGTTCTTCTTGGGCTTCACGTCGGGGGAGTCGTCCATCATGATGCTGTCATTCTCGAGCTCTTCGAGCGGTTTGCTGGCTCCTGCCGCCTTCTTGGCGGCGGGAGCCTTCTTCTGCTTCTTGGCGCTGGGAGGGGTATGGTCGAAATCAAGATCTGAGGCATCCTCATCGCTGCTCGTGGCCTTTGCTCGCTTCTTTGGCGCGGCCTTTGCGCTTTTCAGCGTGGTCTGCACCATTTTCTTGGGGGCGGCTTTGGGCGCTGCTGCTTTCTTCACAGCAGGCTTGGCCTTGGGTTTCTGCGGACGGTGGGAATCAGTCCTGATCCTTACCAACTGAGTCAGGCATTGGTGTAGGAGACGGAGCGATGAAAAAAACACTCAACGTACCGGCTCTGGCGAGAAAGCGTCTGAATCGTTCTCGATGTCATCATCGAAGACGGAGTCGTCCATGATATCGGAAGACATGGTGAGGGGCGCTGGAGTCGCGACGCTAGGCAGCGACGCGGGGCGTGATGGGACAAGTGAAGACGGGAAAAATCAGAGGCCAATCTCAAAAGGGAGGGGAACTGCTGGTGCGACGAGAGCATCAACGGTGGCCGGGCGCACTGGTGGGGGGTAAGAGAGGGAAAAGAAAAAGATGCGGCCGTGGATGGCGGGGGTGGACTGAGGCGCTCGTCCCCGAGGAGAGGCGCTTCGCGATACAAAGGGAGGGAGTGTGTGGGTGGGTGTGTGGCGGTTGTTGTGCGGATAGGAAAGCGAAGTCAACAATCCATGTGGGTTGTTTTGTTGTTACGCGACGCGACTCAGTGCCCAAAAAAAGAGACAGACGTGCGCATGTGGTTGTTGGTTATTAGTTAGATTGCGTGGGTTAGTGCAGCCGCGCGCCGTCGCGCTGGCCTTCGAGTGGGCTAATCCCGATCAGGATGGAGCTGCTAGTCAGACGGCCGGGGGGATATCAGATCTGGGTACTATAAACACTCCAGGTTGCCAGGATCATCCGTGACCTCCGTTGGGACCGAGAAAGGCTGGATATTATAAATAAAGTTGCTACCTAAATCAAGTCCCGAAGAGGGTTGAAGTAGGCCAAGCTCCCCCCCAAAAACATGTATCGTGGGATGAAACCCACTTATCATCCGTACCCGTTCGTCACAAGCCCGAAATCTAATCTGTCTAGCACGAGCCGCTTCCATTCCAGGAAACGGGTTGAGAAGAGGTACCTAACCCAGAAGATGCATCTGCCCGGGTAGAGAGAGGGGGTACATCCATCTGGCACCGACGCCCAAGGTGAAGCGGCAACCTGCGCGTCCATGTGCACCGATCCCATGCCGCTGGCTGGCGGTTACCTTTGGTCGGCGGATGACGCCTAGAGAGCGAGACTAGTCATAAGAATTCCCTGCGCAGCATCCCGGGACTTTGGGGAGGTATCCGGAGGGTTGGTCATACAAGAACATCTACTATATATTATCTCCCTTCATGCCTACCTGCCATTCCCGGCAAGCCGTACACTCTTACCCAGGCAAGGACTTACTCAGTTGGCGGTTTCCCCTGACCGCGATGGGGCGCGGCTTCCCATTCCGTCCGTGTTGGATGGCAACCCACCATGTCACTGCATCCGTCCATCCACCCACGCAAACGGATGGCTTCACGCTGTCCAGCTTCAGCTCTTGCTTTTTTGCTCTCGTTTGGACGCGCTCACGTCCGTTGTCAATATTTATCCATATTTCGGTCGCAACCACAGGGTAGAGTCGAGTCTTGCCAGTCTCGGCCGACTCGCCCGCGCCTCTCGTGATAATCCCAGTATCCGGTCGTCTGCCCAACCATGACTTCGCTCCCCTCGAGGACGTGGCGTCTGACTCTGGCCTCTCCAAAGGGCTGGTGTCTATGGAAGTATGCCCAGCCGGATCCTTGTCCCACCGAGGGCACATGGCAGCCGGGGCCGACCACAGCGCCATAGGGCCCAACCATTTCCTCGCCCGTCGTGGCCGTGTCACATAGCACCCAGACGCGTTCCCGAAGGCCAAAGGAGAGGAGAAAGGAAGACAAAAAAATCCCGAAGTCGACTGTGCACAGCCGTGCTGTTCCACCGTCGCACCGCCCACCATCACGACCTTGGCCTTTGCCTTCCCTGTCATCCTATGCAGTGGCACTGTGCGCACATCTGAAACTATCTCGCCGCCAGGAGCAGGCTAGATTCATCTGCTTCTTGACTCTTTAGGAAGGCAAAGAGGCGAGCCGGCGGGGAGGAGCCGATCGGTAGTGTTCGAACGCCATCTGCCTCTTTTCCGCTGCCGGGCCCAGGCCCAGCCTCCCATCGATCGCTACCCGTGCCGTGAGTGCCTGACATAGCCGCGCCCAGGGCTAAAAGCGGGAATGACAACCACCCGATCTCTTGCCCCTGAGGCCTTCGCCCATGAACCGGTGGGGCGGTGGTCTCATCTGCCCGCCTCGCGCCAGCTATCGTAGCCTGCTACGAGCACTTACACAGGCAATAAGCTTGATCCTTCTCGTGATGTCCAGTCTGCGGTGGCCGTCTTTGTATGTGCTCCGGTTGTCCTCTCTGAGGCCCCCAGGCCCCCCCCACTTGCCCTATCCGTTTGTCGACGCGGGCTTGTCTCTGCATAATTTTTTGCGGCACTGACAAGCGCTGTGCGCTTGCGGGCGAGTGCAGCATGGCGACAGTTGGGTCTTCCTCCGTGGTGACTGCCATCCCTCCGGGACGAGTGACTCGAGCTTTCTTGATGCCTTGCGTTCGTATTGGCTTGAGAGGATGGCCGCCAGGTGACGCCGTGCTTGGCTCACCAAGCTGGCCCTCATGTATCCCATCGAGTTGATGTCCCACGGGCTTGCCGTCGTCTCCTATCTCCCCCGGCTTCCGCCACCCGCGCCTCCCCACCGACAAGGGATGTCTGTTGGGTAGATGACTGACCGGCGGCACTGTCTCTCCATGCCCAAACAGGTATCAGCGGCTTTCTACGACATGTCACTCGATCTACCGCCCGTGTTTGGGCCTCCTCGTCTAAACACACGGCCCCTGTCACTGCGGCCCATCACAGCCTGCTCAAAGATGGGCAAGCCTCCGTCCTTGTGTTTCCGTACGGATGTGTTCTTTGCTTGTACACATCATAGCTCGTGGGGAAAACATGGGAGAACGTCGTGACAGCCGCAATGTCTATGTCGGCTGCAGCCAATCGCTGGCGCGGGCGCTTGGGTACCTCGCAGCCCGCCATTTCGAGAGCCGCGGCGAGCCTGTCGCCAGCGTGAGGCAGCGACAGCGGTGCTTCGCGGCTAGGTACAGAGAAAGAGAAAAAGATACCCCCTACCGGAATTGCCTTCGCGGCGGTCAGGACTCCGTAGCAAGCCCGTCTTCTCCTCGCTTCTGCGGCAGAGGGGCAGAAAAGACGGCCGGCCACACGAAATGCTACCTGGTGGGGAGGGACTTGGTGCCATCCTTTGGTTGGGGCCCGCGGCGTACACGTGTGTCGAGTCAAGCAATCCTTGCCTGGCATCTCGTCTACTCAGCATGGCTATTCCTTTGTTCTACCCTCCTCAGAAATCCCGGGTCGCCTGGTAACGTCGCCGGCACTATCTGCAGCCATCCGTCAGGTTGCTTTCTATCAAAACTCCCCTATGCGGCCCCCAAGCAGGCCCAGTCCCTGTTTGGAGGGTGGAAGCCAGCCTATCATGTATTTGCGGTGTCAAACCCATTTGCTGTTTCTAGCCAGCTCCGCTGCGTCATGCAGTCGTCTGTGATGGCCCTTTTCGGGCCAATACTTGCGGGCTGGTGGAATGTACTGAAACCCAACTAGCCTCGACGATGTACTGCCCTCCGCAGATTGACTTGACACCCATGGGTGGTGATGGTACGGGGCCGGCGGCACCGCTTGGTCGTGTCTTGAGAGGCCCGATCCCGAAACGTTCCGCTCCATTAGGAAATCAACTGCGCCGGCCAGTCCCCTTTTCCCCGTCGGGTTTGTCCAGTCTGGTGCCCTCCATCCTGCGGGCAGTATAGGTGGTTTAGAAACACGTTGGTCAGCCTCGCCATTTTCCTGCCCCCCCTTCTAGCCAGGCCCCATCAACTACCTGCCACTTCGTGTCTTTGAACTCGAACTCTGCAAAAAGTGGTGGATGCGCAAAAAACGGCCATCCTTGCTCTCACGTGTCGGTTCCAGATATAGTCGACAAAGAGAATACGCCGGCTACAGCTAGCGATCAGGTTGCGCTGGTCACCGCCAGGCACTACGCAGCGAGCTTCATGACTTGGGCAGTCAGAAAAGGAGCAGTTTCGAAGCCACCCCGGTTTGCGCCAGAGGAGAGTCGGCTCTTCTGATGGCGAGGGTGACATTTGGAAGCCCACTAACCCTCCGTTTGCCCGGCTCAAAAACACTTGTTCTTTTTCCTCTCGTCGCTCCCTCCGACCCCCGCCCCCATCCAATTCCTGCCAGAGTTGTCTGAGGTTTCTGGCATACCCCCCGTTGGGACCCTGTGGTCGCCACTTCTGGCAACCTCACCTTGCAGCAAATTTCGAGACATCTTCCATCCTCGTTTACCGCCATGCTATCGGTGGCTTCCCTTCTTAACCCTGCCCCTTCGGGGGAGTCATGCCATCGGCTTCCTCCCAGCCCAGCGGCCTCATCGCCCACAAACTCCTTCGCCGACGAGACGGCCTTCCACGACCGCGCTGTGATGCCCAAGCACAGGATGCCCAAGGATGTGGCCGTCTTCACCAAAGGCCGGGCGAAGGGGCTTGTCGGGTTCCCCCCGCACGAGAGGTTAGACGAGGCTTCCTTGCGTCAGGTCCGGAAGTACCACGTGTTTCCCTTCGGAAAGATACAGGAGTATTGCCGGCACATCCCTTACAACAGCGGGAAAAAGGACTTCTTTGAGAAGACGGGGCGAGAGAGCTTTGAAGGTAAGCGCCGTTCCCCCCAGTCGTCGGGTTTGCTGGCCTGGCAGTTATTGACCCTATCACAGTCTTTCAATACGTTTTCAAACTCCCTGGCGACGATGCCGAGTACGCTGTCATGTGGGACTACAACGTTGGCCTCGTCCGCATGACACCCTTCTTTAAGTGCTGCAAATACTCCAAGGTGAGTGGCACACGGACCCGTCGGGACAGCATCGAACTGACACTCACAGACAACACCGGCCAAGATGCTGAATATGAACCCGGGGCTGAAGGAGATCACCCACAGTATCACTGGTGGCTCCATCATGGCTCAGGGTGGGCCATCCTCCTCTCCGGCCCTTTTCGTTTCGTTCTGACGCGCTGACACGACCGATAGGATACTGGATGCCCTATCAGTGTGCCAGAGCGGTCTGCGCCACCTTCTGCCACCACATCGCCGGAGCCCTGATCCCCATCTTCGGCCCTGACTTCCCCTCCATCTGCATCCCACCCGGGGCTCCGGACCATGCGCGCATGATCATCGACCCTGCAATCATCAGCCAGTCGACGCGCGAGGCCGATTACCACCGCCGGGTCTACAGCAGCATGGTGCCGCCTGCGGGCGCCATGAGCCCGCCGCGAGACCATCGCCACGTTCTCGGCCCGTGCTACGAAGACGACCGGGTCTCCCAGACCCGCCCGCGCGTGCGGCGGCCCATCGTCACGCGCGACCACCCCTACGGCGTCGACACGGACGGCGAGGTATTGCCCATCGCCGACCACAGCAGCGGCATCCGCGACGACTACTCGTGTCCGCCCGCACGGACCGCCGCCGCGCCAGCGCGGCCCCTCGGGCCCTGGCACCATGCCGGCGCTACTGGCTTCTACGATGCCCCCCTGCACAGCCCGTGGCTGAGCGCGGTGCCCAGCTTCGTCCGGCCGCCTCTACGGCCCCCGGCAACCCTTCCCCCCCTCCACCCGACCAGCCACCCGGCCGATGTGCCGGCCTACCCGCCCGCCGTCCCGGCGTACCTGCAGCGCAAGCGCTCGGCCGAGCATCTCAATGCCGACAGCTCGGCCCCACGGTGGGCGCCCGCGGCGCCGAATCCGGGAGCGGCGAAGCCGCCGTCGCGGGACAAAGCGGCGGGCCAGCCCCCGCTGATGGGCCCTGACAAGAACGCGGCGCTTCTCCTCATGAACCTGCGCGTGGGCGACCCGGCCATCACGGCCGATGTGAAAGGAAGGCGCCAGGGGGTCGCCTCGGCGACTGTCTCGCCTGTTGATGATTCGTTTCCAAGGAAGCGGGTGAGGGCCAACTCCATGTAGGACACATGGCAGGCAGAAGGGAATGGACAAGGCGGCGTTCGCGGGTTTGCCATGGTTATGGGGCTTTGAGGCTTGCCTTAATGGAGAGTGGATAGAGGTCTGCGAACTGACCCTAGAAGCGCATGCTCCTGGGTGCTTTTTGTTTTAAGGCGTTGGTGGAGTCGGCCGCGGGGCTCCAGGAGCTGGGCGTCGTTATTTCGGAGGGCCAGAAGTCGTAGTAGTTCATCATCCTCCATTCGTTCACTGTTGGGATCTTCCCTGTGGATAACTTCACGTCACCCCCTTTTGGAGCTCGGTCCCGGCACTGTGGTGTCAGCAGCGCGGGGGTTTGCTGTGATCTTGGCATACATCTATTCATCGGGTAATCAACCACGGCCTAGTTACCTCTCCGCAGCGCCCGCTGCTTTTTGTACTCCTGGGCCCAGCCCTCGGCCTTGGCCTTGGGCACGACGAATATACGCACGACCTCGTCGATGACCTCGACCTTGTCCGAGGACAGGACCTTGAGGAGAGGCACCTTCTTGCCCACCTTGATCAAGCCACCCGACACGGTATCCATGTAGCATTCGACATTCCCCAGGGTGTATTCGCCATTCTTATCCCACGGTAGCGGGAAGACGTAGCCCAGGTGGTCCGACACCGTCTCGTTCTCGTTGAAGGCCTTGATGAAGTCCGACTCGAGATCGGCCGGGTACAGCAGCACCGTGGGGAAGCTGACGGAGCTGCGCGGGTCGTCGGGGTCCGGGACGAGCTGGACCTTGGCGTCCTCCATGTCGGGGGGCTTCGCCGTCGAGCGCAGGGTGATGTTGCGCGCCTTGAGGGCCGTCTTGAGCAGCAGGTCGCGCCGCCGCTCGCGCGCGAGCCGCTCCTCCTCCTGCCGCCGCCGCGCCGTGACCTGCGCGCTCCGCTTGACGATGTCGGCCGCCACGGCCTTGAGCGCGGCGTTGGCGGGGTCGAGCTCGAGGCCGCGAGCGCAGGCCTCGTCGGCCTCGTCGACGCGGTCGACGGCCAGGAAGGCCTTAGCGCAGCGGTAGTAGGCCTTGAGGTTGCGCGGGTTGAGGCGGAGCGCGGCGGCGCCGTCCAGCCAGCAGCTCCGGTAGTTCTTGAGCTCCAGGTGGCAGGCAGCCCGATTACCGTACAACGACTCGAGCAACTGCTTCTGCTCCGCCACCTCATCGGGCGTGGCCTCGGCGGCCTCGGCCTCCCCAGCGGCTTGTTCCCCGCGGGCGGCTGCGGCCCGCTTGCGCTCCTCGCCCAGGAGGACCAAAATACCTTTGGTATAGAACTCCTTGGCGTCCCACCATCCGCGCGCCTTGAAGCACTCGTTGCCGCGGCCCTTGAAGCCCGAGGCGACCTCGAAGGGGGAGCCCTCGTATGCGAGGGCCTTCAGGGCCTCGACGTCGTCGTTCTCCTCCAGCTCCGTCATAAAGAAGGGTGATTTTTTGAGATCGGCCACGACCTCATCGACCGTCATGTTCTTGGTCATGGCGCGGGCCGGCGACAGCCCCGGCCCGGCAGCGACGGGCTGGCTGGGGGCGTTGGCGCCGGGAGCCGGCCCTTGGGCGTCGGGCTGCTGTGACGATACCTGCAGCTTGGCTGCCATCTCGTCTGTGATTTCTTCCAGGTGCATGGTGACGGGGGGCTGTTTGCAAAAGGGGACCAAACCTGGCCAGTACTGTCCGTACGGTCTGCCAAACGGCTTGGTATTGTTCAAATAGTTGCGCCAGTCTTTTGCGCTCGCGCCCGACCAAACATCGTCATTTTGAGAATTTACCTTTGCTTAGGTTGGTCACCATGGATGTACCTGGATGGTTCCATGCCCTCAAGCGAGGGGCATTATGCAACAATCGGGAGTACCCTCTGACTCACCCGTCTCCCCATGGTTTGCATGTACCTCCTTATGAGAGCCGGACGGTATACAAGTACCGCTGAGGCAGGCAAACCCAACGTCCTTCAACCCTTGAGGCCGCGCCCATAAATCGACACGCATGTGGACGGGGACGGCAAATAACAGCTGGGCTCGCGACAGCTTACAAACACCCAACAAGAAGAGTTCTGACACAGATGCCAAGCATGCTTAAGTTGGCACATTGCAAACAATGTGGTTTGACGTACGGATATTTGCGACACACGCGACTAGGCGGCTGTATGCACCTAGACTCCTTTTTCCGGGGTATGCACCAATTGAAGTTTTCCACCCACCGGCCATCGGCCCTCGCCCGCTGGTGAGTAGGAACGACCCGCTTCTGACGATAGGATTGGTATATGGGATGCATGGGTGGCATTGCCCGTTCCGACCCCGAAAGATGACTCTTCTTAGACTGCGTAAGTGATACTCTGCCACTCTCCAAGGTAACTGGCACTCTTGGCACGACTATAAGAAACGGGACCACGACAGCGGAAGACTG
Organism: Nigrospora sphaerica; assembly: GCA_018287875.1. Lineage (NCBI taxonomy): Eukaryota > Fungi > Ascomycota > Sordariomycetes > Amphisphaeriales > Apiosporaceae > Nigrospora > Nigrospora sphaerica. Next base: position 6,864,257 of record JAGVVL010000002.1, read on the forward strand.
GCATCGTCGAGTCAGGTCGCGTTGCATCGGGTGAAAAGAGAAGAGAAAAGAGAAAAAGAATATCCTGCCTGGGGCGGACAGAAGAATGTCTCCCTTCAACCTGCAGACCTGCGCCAGGAAGAACATCCTGGCGCTCGAGCCGTACCGCTGCGCGAGAGAGTATGTCGGTGTAGTAGTCCCTGGCTCACGGCCCAGCCCGCATCGGGACTGACAAGTGCAACGCAGCGACTACAAAGATGACGGCACCAACGTGCTCCTGGACGCCAACGAGAACGCCTTTGGCCCGTCGTTGCCGAGCACCTTGCTCGCCGGTGCCGGCGCCCCGGCATCCAAGCCGGGCGGAGCGGCGCCCGATATAGACCTCCTGGGCCTGCACCGGTACCCGGATCCGCACCAGCACGACCTCAAGCAGCTGTTCTGCGCCATGCGGAACACGCACCACCACACGCAGCAGACCATCGGGCCCGAGCACCTCTTCGTCGGCGTCGGCAGCGACGAGGTCATCGACGCGCTGCTGCGCTGCTTCTGCGTCCCGAGCCAGGACCGCATCCTCGTCTGCCCGCCGACGTACGGCATGTACTCGGTCTCGGCACAGGTCAACGACGTCGGGCTCGTCAAGGTGCCGCTGCGGCCGGCGCCCGACTTCGGCCTCGACGTCGACGCCGTCTGCGCCGCCCTGGAGCGCGAGCCCCACGTCAAGCTGGCCTACTTCTGCTCGCCGGGCAACCCGACGGGCGCGCTGCTGGCCAAGGACGACGTCCGCCGCGTCCTCGAGCACCCGACCTGGAACGGCATCGTCGTGCTCGACGAGGCCTACATCGATTTCTCGCCCGACGGCGCCTCCCTGGCCGAGTGGGTCGCCGAGTGGCCCAACCTCGTCGTCATGCAGACGCTGTCCAAGGCCTTCGGCCTCGCCGGCATCCGCCTCGGCGCCGGCTTCGCCGCGCCCCCCGTTGCCCGCCTCCTCAACAGCTTCAAGGCCCCCTACAACATCTCGAGCCCGACGAGCGCCCTGGCCTGTCACGCCCTCGCGCCTGAGGGCCGCGCCACCATGGAGGCCAACCGCCGTCAGATCGTCGCGCAGCGCGAGCGCCTCACGCGCGCGCTCCCCCAGATCCCCGGCGTCGGCCGCCTGCGCGGCGGCGTTGAGAGTAACTTTTTGCTCTACGAGATGCTCAACGCCCGCGGCGAGCCCGACAACGCCACCGCCCTTGCCGTTTACGAGACTCTGGCCGAGCACCGCGGCGTCGTCGTGCGCTTCCGCGGCAAGGAGCACGGCTGCCTTGGCTGCCTGCGCATCACCGTCGGCACCGAGCCCGAGGTCACACGCTTCCTCGCCGCCCTCGAGAAGACGCTGGCCGACGTCCGCGCCCAGCAAGGCGCCGCGCCCACCGACGAGGCCGACAAGGAGAAGGCGGCTAGCGCCGTGGTCGCGTAGGCCACCTGCTGCCCGTCCCGCCGTGACCGAATACGGGTGATCCTGTTATATTCCACGAGACCAAGCTAGAGCAGATCCCCCGAGCGTTGTCGAACCTGGCAGAATCGATGTGCAGGAAGTTCTGACCCGAGAGCCCCTAAGAGCCCATAGTTCCCGTAAAATGGAAAATGTATACTCATTCGAGGCGGCAAGACTATCTAATAGAGCTTTTCGAAGGGGTATATCATAACATCTATGCATAATTCATATCTAATGGTGGGTATCACGACCTCGCGTCCTTGCTGGCACCCCTCTCGCGAGGAGCTGATTATGCCAGCTCCCAAAGCAGCGCGCCGGCAACCCACACCAGCAAAATCACCGGCCAGCCCGAGGCGCGCACTCCCGCCGCCTCGTTGGATCGCTTGGTAGGTACGCCGGCAGCCACCGGGGCCGGGGCGCTAGGGGCTTCGGCGGGGGGGGGCGGGGACGGTGCCCCGGACGTGCTTGATGTCGCCGGCGCCGAAAGGCGGCGCCGCGTCGCGGGCCAGGAGGCCCTGCACGGCCTCGAGGGCCGACATCTGCTGGCCCAGGCCCGGCTTGTCATCGTAGCCGCCCACGTACCACCGCTGGCCACAGACGGTACCGTCGCTGCCGCCCGAGCAGGCGCGGGCGGCGGCGACGGCCGAGACGTTGAGGACTGCCTGCACGGTCGGCAGGGTGGACGGCATCATGTGCGTCGTGGCCCACATGAAGCGCGACATGTAGGCCTTGAAGCTCGACATGTCCGTGTTGCAGCGGTTCACCGTCTCGCAGGCGTGCTCGAACATGATGTTGGTCGCGTTGTCGAAGGGACTGAAGTATGAATCCGTGGCCTTCAGCAGGCCCTGGGCCCGTTCCCCCCATACCTCGTCGCCCTGAGTGTGGTTGTAGAGCACGGCGGCACCGTAGAGGTAGATGGCCTGCGAGTAGCTGAAGGAGAGGGGGTTGATCTTGGTGCAGTTGTCGCCCGAGTCGGCTCCGTCATAGACGACATAGTTCGAGTCGATAAAGCCGACCGAGGCGGACCAGTCCCAAATCTTCTGCGCCCAGTCCAGGTACGTCTGGTTGCCGGTATCGCGGGCCAGTCTTGCCGAGAGCTGGAAGAAACCGCCGTTGCTGACGCTGTTCTGGAACCACAGAGTTGTTACCACCATGCTATACGGGGTGCTCCGCAGGGACCCAACGAAGGGGGCTCGACTCAGGGGCGTACGTACCTTGTAGGTCATGCCGTTCGGGTTGCTGTCGAAAATCTGCCAGGCGAGGCCTCCACCGCACGACGTCGTGTTCCATCGCGGAACCATCGTGTTCCATACGTTCTCGGCGATCCGGAGCCAAGGGGGAATGCTGTCATTGGGCTGGGGGAAGTTGCGCTCGGCGGCCTCAAGGATCGTGAACGACCAAAAGGCCTGGTCGTCGTTGCCCTCGTCTCCGTAGTGACGGGGGACCATGAGGTCGAACTTGGGTCCGACTTGCGAGTTGATGGCCTGGGTGATGACTTCGTTGTAAGATGTATCGCCCGTGAGGTGGGCATAGTTTAGCATCGTGCCCCAGCACGCTCCGGCCATCCACCAGTACACGGGGTCTGGGAAGATGGCAAGCGTCTTGTACAAGAAACCCGTTAGCACTACAGCAAAGCCGCCCAGCCGCCGCGAGAGCGGCCAAAACATACCTCGGGAGTGTTGGTCACGTTGCCTGTGTAGAGTGACATGGCGCCGTGGGCGATTGTGGCGGCCACGTTGCGCACAGAAGCTGTTCGTGAGCATTAGCTTCCACGACGTACCAGACACACGGATATGGGGCGGGTAGGACAGCCTTACTCGCATCATTAATGTCGAGATCTTTGGGTGGCGTTATGGAAGCGGCTGCTGCTACCGTAGCTGCCTGAATGATAGGCTTGGCCAACATGGTGAACCGGCCGAAGTAGGCTGTTTTCTCTTTGGGTTCCTAAGCTTGGTTTACGAAGCTTTATTGCTGCTCCTCGAGGTTGGAGAGCGGTGTTGTAAGAAATGAAGGTGGCCCAGCCAAGGCGTGTGCACGGGAAGAAGACCAGCGTGCGGAGTGACAATGTGCGTTTAACAATAGACGTCCAAGGAAAAGAATGAGTGAAGTCGCCAATGATTGTTGCGGGTGGCAGGTGAACAGGCACGAGGACACGGGAGAAGAAGCAGCTGCGCCAAAGGCAATGGAACGTAGAAGCGAGAAGCGAACGAACGAGGGAGAGAAAGAATGCGACAAGTTTGCGTATTGCCAACTTGCAACCCGGGCTGGCGAGTTGGAGCCTGGGATGGGCGGCCGAGGGTAGTTATTTGTATTTATCACAGGACCACGCAATGCCAACAAGAGCCCTCCTTGGGCGGGTAGTAACTGGCGTCCACCTTTTGGCAACCATACAATCTACATGATTATCCTACCCCGGACCCACCGACCTCATACGGACATGCATGGATGGCCATACCGTGTAGTGGCAGCTCTGGCGACAGGCTCCCCAGGACAGGTGGGCGTGTAAGAAGCGGGCTGGTTTCCAACGATGCAGAAGCAGATGGCGGCTACTTTTGCGACGTCCGGGTTTCATTGGCTGGCAAGCGCAGGTCTGGCCCGTACCGGCGTTTCGTTTGGCACCTGAGATCCGAGGGTGGGCGCCAGGAACAGGAACAGGAACACGGACAACGTGGCGATTGGACCAGGGGTAAAAGCAGGCGTCGGCATTTACTGTGTTAGGTACTATATGGGTGCCATGTTGCCGCCGAGCGTGTGCATGCGTGTGCTACCTTGCCGGCTGCTACACAGCCTCGACCCTGTAATGCCAGCAAGCGAGGGAAAACATAGCGCCCCGAGACAGGACCATGATCATTTGGTCAAACGGCGTGTTCCTTGTGTGCTCGTGCGATCTAGACCCTGTGGTCCGGTGTGTTTTATTATTAGTCGATGCGCGACCTTTTCATCGCCAGTGGATGCCATCGTTCCCACCCATAGGCCCGGTTCTTAGCGTGCCTGACGCCTTGGGGGGGCGATCCCGGGGCGTAGTCGCTAGTCGTATCCCCATCCTGCTTGTGCGGGATATAAGCTTTCGTGAATGATTGGATCGTAGTGCCTCCCGCCTCGGCGTCGAGGCGCCTGGAGGGTTGACCTGAAACAACCGCCACCGACGGCAAGGTACATCCGGTTGTCCCCCAACTTTTGAATCCAGTACCTTACTTCCCATCCCTTTCATATAGGTGCTTCTTTATTTTGCAATAACAGTCCAGCGAGCGGAACGACGGCTTGAGTCGTGACTTTGGGCCATACGGAGAGCCGCACCACTAGTTTGTCCCATCTCGTCCTGCAACTGCCGGTGCCACGCGCATTGACGACCACTACGGCATAGTCAGGTTGATTGGAACGGATGCAAACCGCCTCGAAGTGACGACGGCATAACTTAGGTACCTACTTCTTTGGCCGTGAAGACATTTACAGCTCACCCGTGACTGTTCATGAGCACCTTACAACTCAGTGGTGCTCTGCACGACTGTGCTGGCTTTCAATGGGTGGTAGATCACGACGCCCCGCCGGCAACACATTCCAATCATAACACGTCCACCTGGGCGGGCGCCTATCTTGGCTGCGCTCGTTCGCGATAAGAAAGTCGTTCCGGGACCAAGAGCCGGAGCTCGGAGAGGCCCAAGATGAATCTTCGTGAAGCTCCACGTTCAAGGGCATCTCGAAAAAAAAGGATGGAGCCGATACGAGATAGGCGGAATGCGGCCATCGGCAGAGGAGACGCAATCCACGCAACCCCTCAACCCACCCCCGCATCCCGAATGCCTTTCCGCTCAAGAAAGCGCGAAAAGCATGTCCTCCTTCCCATCTGGGCATAAAACGTGCCTAATCCAGATCGTTCGTATGCATTGGAATGCAACGTTACCTTGATCAAGTTTTGATGGCCTCGATGACGCAGAAGCCCAGGATCCCTCCCTTTAAAACAGGGAGCGGCACGGCTTCAATGCCGGCTCTGTAACGGCCACCCTCCGGCTGCAAATCTGCGAGACAACTGAGGGTGATGCAGTCATCTTTAACAGGACTCTGCGCCTGGGCGTTCTTAGCCCCCTATGTGGCGGGGGCCAATGCCCAGTTCAACAACCCTCCCGGGGTAGATATCTGGTGTGGAAAAGCGTACCGTCCAGAGTGAGTTGTCAAATGTCCGCGCTGCCGCGTTCTCGGCCCTGAGATGTGCGTAGAAACTCGTCGTTCGACCCGGGCGGCTGGTTTGAGGAGCCCCTCATATCCGACGTGCCGCTGTTGGACTTACGCGTGCGGCCGCGGATGAGCCTCTACCTCGACACGGACACGACTGCGCATCTTCTGATTGATGCCGGCATATCGAACCAAACCGGCCAGCCCTTCCCGGATGCCCCTCTTGACCACTACGGCGACCTGCCGAGGGACGACGTCGTGATACCACTGCAGAGTCCCCACTCACTGGATGTAGCCATTCTGCTAGATGGCAGTGTCTTGCAAGTGACGACGATACGCATCGGTGCCATGAATGTGGAGGTGCCGCTGGATCTTGACCTGTTCCCCCCCAAGATGAGCGCGTACAACGTGAGTGTCAAGGCGACGCTGAATGACCAGGCTACCTACGAGGCATTCGCGGATTTCTCTCGCCTGCCCACGCCAGACAATTATGGGAGCGTCTCAAGGATCGACAATCTGTACGGCGGTCTTTGGGTCAAAAGGGGCCGCGAAGACTGGCATCACATCTTCCCCTATACATACTACGGTCCGCCTACTATACCACTGCTCGAGCGACAAGAACCCAAGGGGCTGACAAGACCGCAGTTCAGTGGACGCTGTTTTGGCAAGATAACGTCACGACGCTTAACGAGTTTGCCGAGATGGGTTACAATGTCATCCACATCGTGCCCACGGGTGCTCTGGGTGAGAAGCCTTTTCCGTGGGACGAGTTCGAGCCTTATCTCGAGCGCGCCTACGAGCTTGGCCTCTACTTTCAGTACGATGTGATTTGGGAGTGGACCAACCTCACAGGCATGGTGGAGCAGGTCGAACGCCTGCGCCATCACCCGTCAATGCTACTATGGTACCAGAGCGACGAGCCGGACGGGAAGAGCAACCCGCTGAACTCGACGGGCATCGCTTGTGAGTAAAATCCGGTCCATATCCGTCCATGTAAGACTCTGACCCCTGAACGCTAGACAACGTGATCCGTGAGCTCGATCCGTACCACCCCGTCTCTCTGGCTCTCAACTGCTACGACTTCTACTACGCCGACTACGCGGCCGGCGCCGACATTATTCTTACGGATACGTACCCCATCGCCATCAACGCGACGTTCTCGCCCGTGTATGACACCGTTTGCAACCGGACCTACGTAAGCAGTTCTCTGTGACGTTTATATTACCACTTTCGGCGACTATTTCCGTCCGTGCATTCGCGTTCCTCCTTTGGGTTCTCGTCCTTTGGGCGCGAGAGAAGCCCCGGGGCGCTCCCACAAATTCCCACGCGCAGCCGCTGACTCGAGGCGTGGCAGGGCGACTGCGGGTGCGACGACTGCCGCGGGGCCCTCAGCGACATCTCGGAGCGCATCGACGAGTTCCGCCGCCGCGACCACCTGCTGGGCTGGGCCAAAACCCAGTGGTACGCGCCGCAGGCATTTGGCAACGAGACCTTCTGGGCGCGGTACCCGAGCGCGGCCGAGGAGGCGGCCATGACTCTGCTGGCCGTCAACCACGGCGCCATGGGCATCGTCATGTGAGCCACATCCGATTTTCGTTATTGCATACTTCACTAGTCCCTCGCGTTATCCTGGCGTTGCGCTTTTGTGCCTGGCGTTCCGGGCGAAGGGTGCTCCAAATCCTGCGCCGCGGACGCCTAGTTCAGAAAATTACTAACTCGGCGTGACGGTAGGTGGAACTACCCAACGAGCGCCGAGCTGGCCGATCTCACGCGCCGGCTCGCCGCCGTGCTGACGCGCCCCGAAGTGGCCAACTTCCTCCTCGAGGCGCCGCGATGCTCGCTAAACCAACCCGACGGCGGCGGGCTCGATGTCGCGCTGTGGGCCGGCGGGCGCGCCGACCTCGGCCGGGCCCTGCTCAGCGTCGTGCACCTCGAAGACGCCACCCGCGCCAGCCCGGCCCACGTCTTTCTCCCGGACGGCCTCGTCGCCCGGCGCGTCGCCAGCGTGCTCTGGGGCGACGCCCGGTGGTCCGTCGACGGCGACGGCTCCTCGCTGCGCAGCGACCCAGGGCTGCCGGGCTTGCATGTCGCCCTCTTGATTCTCGACTTGGCGTGAGACCCCATGGGGCCCGGGGGTGGCGGAGCCGGGTGAATGGATGAGGAAGGATGAAGGCTGCCTCGAGGTCATAGCACGTAGAGGCTTTATGGGGACAGGGCTATGAACCCACGAGATTGCTGGTGTTTTAAAAACTCGATCGACAGCCGGGCGTGCCTGTTCCCCTTCCCGGCGTCAGCCAATCACATCTTGCTCCGCTATAATTGCCTTCCCGAAAAGGAAACCAGACGATAGTATACAAATCTGGTATTTGCGCCGCCTGCGGCCAGTCCGCCTTATTGCGACTCGGCGGTACACGGATGCATGCTGCGCACCAATACCACTGGGGTTATACCCGACTGAAACGCGGCGATGGCCGTACAAGAGCCCACGAATAGCTCATATTCAGGCAAGACCTTCCATTGCCTGACCCGAACGCTTGCTCTAGAAGGCGGCGGCCGCCCTAGATGACACGGTGGGGCGAATCCTACTCGAGTGCTCAAGGCAGAGGTTCCAAGTCGTCCGTCTTGACTGTGATGAAGCGACCGCGGCCTGCCCTTTGCGCCCGTATCCTCTTTTCCACGACAGTGGCCTGGCGTTTCCAGTCCCAGAGCCTTTCTAACTGCGAGGTCGCGCCCGGCTCGGCCGCGTACCCCGACCCGAGTTTCAACGTGGTGACTTTGCCCCAGTCACCAGCCCAGTCCACAGAGACCATGGTCACTTCGGCGTCGGCCTCTTTCCGCAGGGCGGGGAACCAGTCACCGCAGCCCGTCAGATCCAGATACTCGAGGCTGTAGAGTGCTTTGCTCAGTTTCCTGAGGAGCAATACGGCCTCGGACCAATCGTCGTCCAGCACGTGGCTGTAGGCGCTGGTGCCGGCGTAGTTGGTGGCCCGTCCGGTGGTGGGGGACACGACCTTGGCCAGCATGGCATTCGGCGTGGTTGAGGGCGCCGGCCACCCGGCCAGGCAGAGATGCGTAAGGGTGGGCAGCTTGTGGGCCAGAGAGAGGAGCTGCTTCCAAGACGCTGCCCGCGATGGGTTGGGAGGGACGGCAAGTGATAGATGTGTCAGGTTAGGGAGCAGCCGAATAGGGCCTCCCAAGGGTGCCGTAGGTATTTCCCACGACTCTTGCACTTCGCTAGCCTCATCCGGGGCCGTCACCAGCATGTCGGCGAAGCTCTTGAGCGAGAGGCCCTTGCCGGCCGAGCCGCTAAGGTCCAGGTGGTATATATCGTTATTCAGCCGCTCGGCGTCGGGCTTCTCCAGACCGTACTCGGCCAGCTCGGCTTCCGAGGGGCCGGCGAGAACGAGGCGCAGATCGGTACTGGAGACGCCGGCGTCGTGCAGCATCGAAGCATAATGCAGCAGCGCCGCCCGCATGCTGCCGGGCAGGGTGTAGAGGTAGAAGCGGTTCCAATCGCGTTGCGTGTGCCAGTCGAGCGCCATGTGCCTCAGCACGACGTCGACAAAGCTCCGTGGCTCGGGGTAGTAGGCCCCGGGTAACGGGCAGTTCGGGGCCACGGACGCCACAGGATCCGTCGGCGCCCCCGGGGCGGGGGCGGCCCGCGACGGGGCGAGCCACGAGCGCGGCGGCGGAGGCCCCGGGGGGGGCCGGCGGCCGAGGAGGGTCCGTCGCAGGGGCCGGCGCGGGGGCGGCGCGGGGGCGTCGGGGATCTGCAGGATGGCGCGGAGCGGCGGCGGCACGCTGGGGGTGGACTGCGGCAGGAAGGCGGCGTGGTGGGCATTGTCGGCGTTCAGCGTGGAGCGGCGCAACCCGGCGAGGAGCTCGTTGACGGAGCGGCCATGGCTGTCGGCCGGCCTTTGCGACGACGACGACGAGAGTGAGAGCGATGGCGGGGCGACGGACGGCGGCTTCGAGTACTGGGTCTGGTGTTTTCGTTTCTTAGGCATAACCAACCTCGCGAACGAAGAGCCGGCGTGCAAGTGTGGAGAGGAGAAAGTATGGGCGTTGGAGGGGAGGGGATGACGGGTCGAGGAGGTGCGAAGCAAGTAGTGGTCGGGTTACCGTTGTCCGGTGTTGCTCGTCAGAGCTCAGCTTAATAGTCCTAAAGCGAGTAGCACCTACCCCAGTTCCAGACCTACGGGTACATGCATACTAGTCCAGCTGTCAGCATGGACTGAGTCACGTTGGCCCGTGCTTCTCTTTATACGCTTCGGACATGGGCATTCTTGGCCATATTGATCGAGGCAATGCTGCGTTTGTACACCTTCAGCTTGTTCGGTTACCCACAATCATCACGGATGAGTCACGTTGCTTAGCAATCTTGGGAGGATACACTATGTTGTAATAACCATTTTATTTTCGTTCTTCCTGACTCCGCAAGTGGTCATTGTGCAGATACCTTCCCCTGTGGTACGCAAGATAACCACGGCGCGCAATGGTTTCCCTGATACTCTTCTTTTAGCCGTGGGAATTAATCCAGAGCTACTCAGTTGCAGATGTCAATTGAGAGACCTATCTGAAATCACTACTAAAAGAGACATTCTTAATTGCGTGATTTCTGTTCAAGAAACGATGTGCGGCTCATACCTGCTTTAACGGGGGCAATCGGCAGCGGGAAGAGACGGCAACTCAAGGGTTGGCGTGCGTCTCGCCACTCCGAGGCTGGGAAATGGACATCAAAAAGGTTTGTGTTAGCTCCGTCAGTCTGGTATTCTCATGTGGCACAACGGCTTGAAGTACCAGGATGCAACCCTTGTGCGGAAATGTGACAGTGAGAACGGGTCGACTGGAGCCCAAGCATTAGCTTCAACCAGCTGCTCCATCGACGACTAACAGCCCTAGATAATATGCATGCGATCAAGATAGCCGAGGCACCCATCAGCCTGGCATGCTCGGTAGATAAATAGGACACAGGCGACTGGTCTCGACTGACAGGCGGGAAGACATAGTAGCAGTGGAAGCCGTGATAGGCAAACCGAAGTAGGGCCCTTACGAAGCCGGTCTGGCCCATAGCCGCATCAGTCACCGAGACAGTGACTGGCAGGCTTGCTTCGAGCTTTGAAACCCCCTGGCGACCCTGGAGGGACAGCGGAGGTACATACCAGATGCTCAAGACCGCCATACTAAAAACGGCTGCGGGAGTGATGATGAAGATGTGCGGTTCGGATAGCGAGGTAAAATCGAAGACGTCCTTACAACCCCTGGTGGCCAGCCTAAAACGCTCGTCGCCCGCTGGTGAGTGCCCGATCACATCAGTATTCACCATGAGAACCGGTGTAGGATGAAGACAGAGGATCAGACGCCCGCGGCGTCGCACCTGTTCCAGCGCACTTCACTGGCCATACCGTGGGAGACCAGGACCAGGGAAATAGCTAAGCGCGCTGATGGAACAAAGGGTCTCGCTCCTGGCCTCGCAATGCGGCTTGGGCAGCTGCTCATAAAAGGTCGTCAATCGCCTCGTGCGAGATATCGGTTGGCCATGTCAGCTTGAGTGCTTCAGGCTTTCTGGTCCTGACGACGCAGCCTACCCGGTAAGCACGCGGGCAGGCCACTCCCGCACCTTCGGGCCAGGCTGAGGCATGCCGGCGCGTCACGCAATCCAACCACAGTACCTGCCGAAACCAACCATGAGGGCGAGCCGACACGAGAGAAGTCATCGTCGGCGGCAACAGCCGCCACTCGTGGTTCAGCACTTTCGGTTTGCCGGATTGGCGAGTTGGTGAAAGTGACCCGGGTCCTTTCGGTGGCCGGAGGGGGCTTTTTTTTTCCGGCGGATGGATGGATGCTATCCACAGCGGCTTGAAGCCATAGGATCCATCCGTAGACCCCACTGAGTCAATCGTTAGACAGGCTTGGATCTGCTCTGATGGGGCGCGTCTACATGTCTCGAAGGGCCTCGGACCAAGACGACTGACGTCTGCTTATCGGCTTGACAGGTTTCACTCGGCAGATGGGGTGGCTGGCTTGGCTGGCTTGGCTGGCTCGAAGGCGCTGATGCTGTTTGCGATGGCAGAATCCGGTTTGGCCCATGTTTTCCCCCAATGGGCAGGGGGAGGAATCGCGCTGAAATCACAGCCGCGTATGGAGACTATGACGCAGCGACTCGCCAATGGCAAAAGCGCCGACCAACCACCCCCCGGTCTCTCTTCCGTATCCAGTTGTCTCTGGCCAGGCAGCAAGGAAAACCGACTACTCTCTGTCGCTCTCCATCGCAAAGCGCTCCGCCGTGCTAAAAAGCCACGCCGTCCGATGGGCGTCCTGCTGGGCCGTCGGCCTAGGTCATGGCCTGGCCCCCTGCCACGTCGCTCCCCTGCCGCCGTTGGGATCTAGCATGGTCGACAAGTTGGGTTCCTGGGGCCTGGGCACCCAAAGGGGACGGCCGCACTTCGCACCGCCGCCTAAGCCCTTTGCATCATGCCTGCTCACAGAGGTTAGCAACTGGCTAGGGCGACCAGGTACTTACAGGCCGGGTGGGCGAAGGGGACCCGGTCGGTGACGGTGTCCGTCTCTTAAGGACCCCTCCCCCTTACTGAGTATACCGATGCCCGTCCGTCCGTACCCACATCTTTGTCTTCCGGGATGCTTGTTCCTTGGATCGTCCCATCCACCCTTAAACCCTCCATAATACATAATAAGACGCCTTGGGCGTGTCCGTCGCCGACTGGACCCTTCCCAGACCTGTCCGACCTTGTCGCTTCGCTTGCTTTCCAGCCAAAACTCAGCCTTCCATCTGAGAGCAACCAAGAACCACCTGCCCGGCACCACCATGCCTTCGGCCATCTCCAAGAAGCAGCGGCTCGCCGCCGTTGTGCCGCTGATACTGTCCATGGCCGCCTTTGCGCTGGCCCTGGTCTCGCTGTTCGCCGGTTACAAGCCGGGGCAGCTCGAAGACTTCCACATCATCTCGGTAGGCCCCCTCGCGGACCGCCATTGCGGCCGGGGCGGGAGAAGAGGACTGACATGGACCGGCAGATCAACATGTCCAACTTTGGCCACGACCTGATACCCACGCCGACGTCGGGTGGCACGGAGCCGTCCACGACCGACTCGGGGGGCCTCGGCGGCTTCTTCAGCAGCGTCGTCGCCACCGTCGAGTCCACCATCACGGATGAACTCAACGACATCGCCAACGACATCGCCGACAAGGTGTCGGCCGAGCTGGGCATCTCGCAGTGGTACTCGCTGCACATCATGGACGTATGCGAGGGCAACTACTCGCCCAACGCCACGACGCCGGGGGCGGGCTACAACACGACCAACTGCACGGCACCGCAGGCGGGCAACCGGTTCAACCTCACGGCGACGCTGGACCACGAGATCGACCTCGGACCGCTGGGGGGCATCAACACGGCGGACCTCAAGATCCCCGAGGGGGTCCAGGAGGCCATCGACTACCTCAACGGGTTCCTGCTGGCCATCTTCATTCTCTTCGTCATCGGCATCGGCTTCGCGGGCGTCTCGCTGCTGCTCTCCATCGTGGCCATGGCCATCGGGAGCTTGGCCAAGACGAACGCGCTGGTGGCGCTGCTGGGGGCGCTGGCGCTCGGCATCGGGAGCGCCATCGCAACGGCCATCGCCAAGAAAGGAGCGTCGGAAATTAACGACAAGGGCGATGACGTCGGGATCTCGGCGTCGGCTGGCACTAAGTTCCTCATCATCTCCTGGGTGTCGTTTGGCACCATGTTCCTCACGCTAGTCGCGTGGGTGGCCATCTGGATCTTCTGGCGACGGGGCGCCGGCAAGCGCAAGCGCGGCGCTTTCAAGCCCCACGCCGAGAAACACCGGTCCGCGCGGATCGAGTAGCGCAGGCCCGGCTTTATGCACTGCATCTCGGCCGCAGGGGGAGTCGGGACGGCGGTGGGAGAGAGAAGTCGTGGGCATGGAAAGAGAGAGGAGAGACATGGCCGCGGTACCCTTGAAGGACGAGAGGAGAACGGCCCTCGGCCGATGAACGAAACCGAATCACGATGGATGGATAATGACGGGACGGTGCGGGACCCCCCTAGTTGAGCGGGGCTTCGCGACTCCCATGGATGGACGAGCTGCGGTTGTATAGTAGAGAGGTTGCTTTTCGGGGTATCCCCCCACCCTTCGGAGTACTGAATACCCCATTTCGTTGTCTTGTTAGCCGCCTCATCCGACCGATTTTGACGTACCGCCGGGGCACCATCAATGAATGCGTGCCGGTTTCCTAGCGCGCGATGCGAAAATAGGGGACTTGGTCACCACACCGCCCGGGTGCTGGGCCGACAACCCACTTGGGACGATTCGCACGATGGAGTCTCGCTGTCTCGCTCGACACCGGACGCCTTCCTGCGCGCTCGCCCGCTTGTTGGGTTTTTTTTTTTTCAAAGCCGCCTTGCCCGTCGTGACCGTTGTCGAGGCCGCACCTGCGACGGGGTCTTTTTTAGCAGGCCCGCTGGGAAACGCTGTTCCAATGGCATGGATGGGCCAGACAGCGGGCATTCCGCCTGACTCGGGTCTCCACACGATCGTCGTTGTCGTGGTGGCCCGAAAACCCTCCTCCCCTGCGCTACTCCGCAACCGCCGTGCCCGACCAGCAACGACCGCTCCACCCGCCCCTCCCCTTCCAACGCGAACGGCCGACCCGAGCGCGACCCTTTAACCCCCCAACGATCCCTCCCCCTCCCCGTGAGGCCCGGGAAGCCGCTTGCTTCGTACCGCAAACCCAGGGGGTGGCTGGGTAACTGTTTGAACTACTCGCGCGCCGTGACCCCCTCCGAGAAAGGCGCCCGTTCCGACCGCAGCCATCGACCGGAGGAGGCCTCCTTGCAGCCCAGCCCAGCCCAGCCCCCGGCCCCCCGGCTTAGCACCAGCTTCGACTTCGCCCCGGCCACCCGCGTAAAACCCTCCAGGAATTAGAAATGCCGCCACGCCTCGACGAAGAGACCCGCGAACTCCTTGGACGGGTAGGTCCTTGTTAGAGCCCTCCCGTCATATCCGCCCCCGCTCCCTCCTTGGCTTTCCCGTCTTTCCTGCCCAACGGGGGCCGCTCCGAGACGGGCATCAAATATACAGCTTCCCCGGGAAATTTGCTAACGCGGCACGATGCAGGGTGAGAGGAACGCCCGCCGGCTGATCCAGGGTTTCTTCGACTTTGCCTTTAGTGGCAATATTCTGGAGATCGCCTTTGGTTTGATGTCCGTAGCCCTCGATCCCAGCCCCTGTTCTCCCCCTTCTTTCCGCCCCTCGCGCCGTTTCCTCCTGGTCGGGGGCGAGGTGAGCCCGGCGGTGGCACGGTCGCCGTACTGGTTGGCTGATGGTGACGCACTCGTAGTCTGGCCGCGGGCTTCACGTCGGTCACGACCTCCTTCGTGAGCGACATTCTACTGCCGCCGCTGTCGGTCCTGTTCCCCCTCAACAAGAACCTGGACGAGAAGTTTTCCGTGCTCAAGGAGGGGCCCAACTACGCCAAACTCGATGGTTACAACACCGTCGTGCAGGCCCGCGAGGATGGCGCCGTCATCTTGGCCTGGGGGTAAGACTCCTTCCTTTTCCCTTGCCGGGGGCTCGATTTCTGTCCCGTCGTGCTCAGGCGTCTTTACCGGCCGCCCCGTGGCCGTGCGTGGACTGACGCTCGTATAGCGCTTTCAGCGACAAATGCCTAAACTTTCTGGGCCTCGGTTTAGCCCTCTACGGCATGGCCATGCTCTACCAGTCCATCTCCAAGGACCCAATCGTCAAGCACATGGTCAAATGTCACTACTGCCAGAAGCACATCAGCGAGAAGGCATGTCGCTCTTTTTCTTCTTCTTTTTTCTCCTGGGCCCGCTTCCCTCCGCCTCGCCGCGTCTCGCTAACAGGTTTTCCCAGGCGAAGCGGTGTGTGAACTGCACGAGCTGGCAGGATGGTCGTGAAGACGGAATGCATTGATGTGATCATCGGGCCGTCGGTCCGTTCAGGGCTGACGTAGAACCGGCAGGGTAGGGGAGGCCCTGTTGGGGCGGCCGTCAAGGGAGTAGCACGCAGAATGCTGTTATGCATCGAGGAGACGGTGCTGACGACGGTAGGGGTGGCGGCGCTGGGGCATTGGCGTACGACGAGGGCACGAGCATCGGCATTACCCGAAGAGCATGACGATAGATTGCATGCTTTCCCACCTTGATAGATCATTCATAGACGGCAGGTTACACGAGAGGAATTTTGGCGTTCGCGGGGCGCAGGTCGAATTGGGAAAACAGCTGGCACCACTCCAGGCCCCGATATTGGTATTGCTGTTAAATTAACGCCGTCACCTGATGTAGGCCGGCCTCTGGCGCCGCCGGTCCTGGTGATGAATGATTGTGTGTAGGCTGGGGTTTTTATGAGGGCACGAATCAACGCCGCTAGTAACTGGCCGCCTCGTCCGCTTGGAGGGCATTTCCGGTCTTGTTGAATAGACGCCGTGGTACACAGCCTACCTACCGCTTCTGTAGGTTAGGCGGTCTCTTGTATTACGCCGACTCCATGCCCAAGTCTCTACTCCGAGGAACCTCTAATCAATAGCGCCAGATGGCGTCGGCCATCTTGACAACTTGCCCCATCTCGGTAGCATCGTGCACGCGCACGATATCGGCTCCGCCCTGCACGGCCGCCGCCACCGTCGCCGCCGTACCAAAGATGCGATCCATGGGCTTCGGGACGCCCGTGATCTTGCCGATAAAGCTCTTCCGGCTGGAGCCCAGAAGCCAGGGGAGGCCCTCGAGTCCGGGCCAATTCCGTAGTTCGTCAAAGTGGCGGAGGACCTGCAAGTTTTGTTCGCCGACCTTAGCGAAGCCGAGACCGGGGTCCAGGATGATGCGCCAGCGGCGGATACCCGCTGCCTCGGCCTCGGCCACCCGCTGCAGCAGCTCCTTGGCGATGGTGGGAATGATGCCGTCGGGATAGTCGTTCAGCTGGCTCATGGTGGCCGGGGTGCCGCGCATGTGCATCAGGCAGACCGTCTTGCCCAAACGCGCCATGGTGGACAGCATGTCGGCGTCCAGCTGGCCGGCCGAGATGTCGTTGACAATGTCAGCGCCCGCCCGCACGGCGGCCTCGGCCACGACGGCCCGGTACGTGTCTACGCTGATGGCCACGTGGCGGCTCTCCGGCAGGCTGCGGATCAGCTCGATGGCGGGCAGCACGCGGCTGATCTCCACCTCGGCCGTGACGTCGGGCGTGCCAGGTGCGCTGGACTGGCCGCCGATGTCAATCATGGTGGCTCCGCCGCGCACAAAGGCACGGATCGTGTCGCGCAGCGAGTCGGGCGTGTGGACGCCTCCGTCGGAGAAGGAGTCAGGAGTGATGTTCAGGATGGCCATCAGCTGGGTCTTCCGCGTGGTCCGGAGCGCGGTCAACGGCGTCACCGAGTCGCTGATGGGAGTCATGGTAGACAAGGGCTCGGCCGAGGGCGGAAGCTCGTTGAGGTAGTCCTGGACCATCCTCCAGGGCCGGTCCGGGTAGAGGGCCTTGGTAGGGATGAGTTCGGCCAGGGGCCGCAGGACAAACTCGCGCTCCGGGATGCCAATATGGGGAATCTGCAACCTCTCGTGGTCCACTTTCTCGTTTTCGTAGAGGAGAACGTCCAGGTCGATGTTCCGCGGTCCCTTGTCCAGGACCTTCTGGCGGCCCATGGCCTTTTCGATGCCCTGCAGCTGGTCCAAGAGAGGCAACGGCTCCAGATCCGTCTCGACCTGGCCCGGGGTTTAGCATCCAGCGGCGCAAGGCGGCGTGCAGGGCGGGACGGAGACAGAACACACCTCGCAGGCCCCATTCACAAATCTATCTTGGTCTAGGACGTACATGGGCTCCGTCTCCCACAGGCAGCTCGTTCTCTTGACCTTGATGCCGCGCGCGTCCATCTCCTGGCAGGCCTGCTCGATCATGCCCACGCGGTCCCCCAAGTTGCTACCCAGGGCGATGTAGGCGGTCCGCTGGGGAGACGGGCGGGCGGCGGCGGCGCTGCAGGCGCAGGCCGGTCCGCAGCTTTGGTGCCTCACCGCGGTCCGGTCCATGGCGATGCGGGCCCGCGACCCGGCAGGCCGTGGTGGCGAGAATAGGCTAAGGGTTAGAAGGGAACGAGAAGGGCGCAAAAGTGCACCCCATGCTCGAGGGGAGGGAAGGGGGCCCATAGAGGGATGTCGGGCTGGGAGGCGTTAAGGGCTGACCAGCACGCGAGGTCATCACGGGATCCTCGGCATCAAGTGGCGAACGGCGTTGCGGTCGCAAAATCGAAACTTTACTGACTGGGGGCGCGGATCAGTTCCGCTCGTTAGTCTGCCTCTCAGCCGAACCCGGGGGTTTTTGCGACCCCCGAAGTTCGGCCCGTGTGGGCCCGATCAAGCACATCATCCCTATCGAGTGAGTAGGCGGGGGAAGCGGGCATTGGTGGTTGTGGGAACCTTTTGCCTCCATTCCATCCATGTCTTGGGACCCTCCATTCACCCTGCCCTCTCCATTCGGGATGGAGGTGCGAAGAGGGACCGGGATGCTGGGTTGGGGAGCGAGTTACTCAAAGACAAAGTAATCAATCAAACAACCTTGCCGGCCTGTCGGTCAGTAGCGGGCACGAGTCGATCGTTTGCAACCGAGACAGTGGCTTGAGATCAGGCCGCCCGTTTCAGCGCCGAGTCATGCCAGTTTCGCGAGGCGATTGCCCGTTGAAGGCATGGGCGTGTCCGAGCCTCAACTCAATTCGTATTTTGTGCATTTGCCTGTTTCATTCGCTCTGGGAATAGGTACCTTGGGTACGCAGGTCGGCGGCTTCAAGGGACGCAGCTTGTCGGTACTGGGTGAGAAAGAAGGCCGCGGTCCCCGTGCCTGCGACGAGATCCGACGAGATCGACGGCTGGCGATAACCAGCGAGCCTCGGCATCTTTGCTGCGGGCCCGCTCACCGCTAAACCCCAATCATGCTAGTGTCGTTCACTGGAGCCAAAGCCGACACATGTCCCTCGGTCTTAGCTCTCTCTTTACCCCGGATTCCCATGCTGTTACCGTACCAGCGCGATCCGCCTCCGCCGTGCCTTCATGACCCGGTGACCTGCGCTGGCGCTTTATTAATAACGTGCCCTCTGCTCGGCCGGCCCCCCTTCTCCTTTTCCCTCCACATACCTCTAACTCGTTTCTGTTATCCTTGTTGTTGCTGGGCCCTTCTTTCTTCCTTGAACGTCAAGAGCCTTGTTTGTCGTACCCATCTCTCAAGATACCCCCCAGTCCCGACGCTCCTTGCGCGACCGTTACCATGGCGTCCCCACGTTCGTACACCCCCAGACCATGTAGGCGCCGGACGCCCTGCGCTCGCGATGCTGACACGGCGCCGTACAGAGAAGATTCGCACGAGCATCACCGATCTGTTCAAGATCAACCACCCCATCATGCTCGCCGGCATGAACGTGGCGGCCGGTCCCAAACTGGCGGCCGCCGTCACCAACGCTGGCGGCCTCGGCGTCATTGGTGGCATGAGCTACAGCCCCGAGATGCTCAAGGACCAGATTGCCGAGATGAAGTCCTTCATGAACGACAAGAACGCGCCCTTCGGTATCGATCTGCTGCTCCCTCAGGTTGGCGGCAACGCGAGGAAGACCAAGTACGTTGAGCATGCTTGCTGGACCCCTACCACTCTGGGCTGACCGCGCTCGTTCTGCAGCTATGACTACACCAAAGGCAAGCTGGACCAGCTGATCGACGTCATTATCGAGTCCGGCGCCAAGCTGTTCGTCTCGGCCGTCGGCGTCCCGCCCAAACACGTCGTCGAGCGCCTACACAAGGCTGGCATCTTGTACATGAACATGGTCGGACACCCGAAGCACGTCCAGAAGTGCCTGGATATCGGCTGCGACATCATCTGCGCCCAGGGCGGTGAGGGTGGTGGCCACACTGGTGATGTGCCTACTACGGTGCTCATCCCCGCCTGCGTGGACATCTGCAAGAACTCCAAGAGCCCGCTGACTGGCAAGCGCGTGGAAGTGGTCGCTGCCGGTGGCATCCACAATGGCAACATGCTGGCAGCGTCCCTCATGATGGGCGCCAGCGCTGTTTGGGTCGGCACGCGTTTCATTCTTTGCGACGAGGCCGGCGCGCCCGAGTCGCACAAGGAAATGGTCAAGACGGCCGGCTTTGACGACACCATCCGCACCCTCATCTTCACCGGACGTCCCCTGCGCGTGCGGACGAACCCCTACATTGAGAACTGGGAGAACGAGCGGCGGGACGAGATCAAGGAGCTCACCTCCAAGGGCGTCTTGCCGTACGAGGCAGACCTCGAGAAGGTCATGAACGGCGACAGCGACAAGATCAAGGGCGTTGAGGAGCTGAAGGCCCAGGCCGGCGAGGACGAGGATATCGAGGATGTCCTCGAGCAGTTCCGGCCGTACCTGATGGGCAAGTGCTCGGCACTCGTGAAGGAGCAGAAGAGCGCCAAGGCCATCGTTGACGAGTTCATTACCGACGCCACGGCGGCGATGAGCAAGGGCTCGCAGATGTTGGCTAAGCTGTAGAGGGGCCATTTCGGGCGTCCGAACTCGTGGCATTTGCATCGTTGGTCAAATCATGATGACGTTTACCTAAGCAGGCATGGTTTGTGTATATTCCGTTCAATTCAGAGCATCACCCTTCTGAGGAGGTCTGCTTCCCGCTGTTTGTGGCCATGACATCAGCCGCTCCCCAGTGACCGACCCGCAGAAACTGTGCGCCTTCGTGGGGTCCACTGGTGGTTAGAGCGGGTACTAACCGATTCGTCGAGACGTTTGAGAAAGGCCAACCGGGTCGTCAACTTCCATTGGCCTCGATGTGTATGCCACCAGATGCGCGCCGGGAGCCGAGATAGACACGGCCAGTAATTCATGCCACATCGAAGGCGCGGGGAGGGGCATTCATTCGCGGATCCATGGATGGATGCTTTAGGTTGAAGCTGTGGAACAAAAGCTCCTGAGCGCATACCCCACCACCAATGAAAGATCGCGATACTGTACGTCATCGCTCTGCCTCCTGCCCCCAACGCTCACGACGCTGAGAAATAAAACACGGCAAACGTGAGCCCGTGTTTTCTTATCCTTCCTCCATACCACCAGCGAACCTCCCTCCCTCCGCCTCATCTCCTGTGAATACCCACCCTGCACCACCCCACACCACCTACCGACACGCCCATCATGGCCGAGACTCACCAGTTTGATGTGTCGCGCCTCTTTGGCGTCAAGGACTACGTGGCCGTCGTCACGGGCGGCGGCACGGGCATTGGATTGATGGCGACGCAGGCTTTGGCCGCCAACGGTGCCAAGGTAGGCAACCTTCCCCCCCCCCCCCCCCCTCCCCCAAACGGTTGCCCCGGAGACGGCCCCGAGCGGTGACCGGGCGGGTGTGGGTGAGACGCTGCTGACACGGGACGCTCCGCCATAGGTGTACATCACGGGCCGCCGGATGGAGGCGCTGGAGAATGCGGCGGCGAGCCACGACCCGTCGCACGGCGGGGAGATCATCCCGGTGGGCCCCTGCGACGTGACGAGCAAGGCGGACCTCGAGAAGTTGGTGGGCGAGATCCAGGCCAAGGAGAAGTACATCCACCTGCTCGTCTGCAACGCCGGCATCGCGGGCCCCAAGGCGGAGCCGGACGAGGAGGACGCCGGGGACCTCAAGGCCAAGCTCTGGGGCGAGGAGGTGGAGCAGTGGCAGGAGACGTTCACCACGGACGTGATGGCCGTCTACTTCACGACGGTGGCCTTCCTGCCGCTTCTGCAGGCGGGCGTGCAGCCGGCCGGCCCGCTCGAGCCCTACGCCCCGAGCGTCATCACCATCTCGTCCATGTCGGGCCTCATGCGCCACGCCCAGGGCCACTTCAGCTACAACACGGCCAAGGGCGCGACGGTGCACCTGAGCAAACTCATGTCGGCCGAGTTCCAAAAGGCCCAGGTGCGCGTCAACTCCATCGCCCCCGGCTACTTCCCCTCGGAGATGACGGCCAAGAGCAGCGACGACCGCCAGAAGAGCCACCTGGCCCCCGAGAAGATTCAGGAGAAGGGCCACGTGCCCCTGATGCGCGCCGGCCGCGAGGAGGAGATGGGCATGTCCATCCTCTACCTCGCCAAGAACCAGTACGTCAACGGCGAGATCATTGCCGTCGACGGCGGCGTCCTCAACGTCCTGGCCGGACGCTAAGACGGGTGCTGTCGCCCCTCCCCCTTTCCCTCAACCTCCGGCGGGATCCCTTTGCGGAGTGGACAAGCCGGAATGTTAGTTGTATGCATGGCCAGCGGCGTTCAAGGAGTATAGCGGTACCACCGTGTCATAGACGCATGGTCCTGTCGAGTTCTGCACCAAAAGAATAAATAAAAATGCCATCAAGATTTTCTGATACGGGATTGTTTTTTTCTGCAATGCTGCAAACGGCAGGGCAAGCCGCCGCCCTCCGAAGAGACGGGCACCTGAACACTCCCTCCCCAATCATGATCAGGTGGTATGCTGTGTTCCTTACGTTTCTCCACAGCTGAATGCCGTGGTTGTCTCTCGCCCAGGCTTGCGGATACGGGGCATCGAGCACGCTGACGTGGCCCAAGACGGCGTAAACGGCCTGCGCGGCGTGTACATTCTATGTCTCTCCGCCAACGCCCATGCCTTCTTTCACGCCCGTGGTGGTCCCCTGGGATCTACCCAAAAGCGGACTAGGGGTCGGTGAGTGGCGGGAGCTGCCTCTTGACTTCGCGAAGGTAGGCGCAACGTCTGGATGTGCGCTCTACTACGTACCATGAATGCGTATATCGTATCTTCCCGGCCAGTCGGCGGTTTCGGGGACGATGATCCGGCCGCCTCACTCTCCCAGGACGAGGCGAGCCATGGCGCTGCAAAATCCTACTTTCAGTCGTCTTGCCGTTCCAGTACTTGAAAAGCATCTTCAAACACAAGTGCGCCTACCTTTCTGTGCAGGCGGCCCCCCCGGCTTGCACCATTCCGCTACGCTCAGGACATGCGGGAAGTTGTGCGCATGGGCTTTTTTTTCTGCCATTATCAGGCATGTCTAGACGTAGGGAGGGAGAGAAAACCGCCGTGGCGTGGGGCTTGGCGCGTATGGGGGCAACTTCCCCTCCCGACGTAGCTGGTATTTGGCAAGCCGCCGGAATAACCAACCATCTCCCGGTGCGGATGGGTTACTGGCTGACACTGCAGCGTTGCCGAGGTTTCATCGCAGGGTTTACTTACGGGAGTGCCCAGATCTTTCGCTGCTGTCATTGTTTGTCCGAGTTAGAGGTGGGAACCGATACGGTGTAGCTTGCGACCTCGTTCAAACAGGGGCCGGCTGCCCGAAGTTCGAGGCATGTGGATCGACCCGGCGCATATGAGAAAACGTAGGGGGCCCGGTAACTCAGGCGGCAGCGGTGACCATGGGTAGAAATAGAAATCACACGCTCGCACCCTGTTCAGTGTGCCAGTGCTCAAAGAGACAGCTCATTTTGGCGCAGGGTACGACACCCGAGACCCGGAAACGTGCCTTTAACCCCCCTGCCGTGAGCTGGACTGATTTGCAGAGCACTTGCCCCCTTCGCCGCTGGGCGGCACTTCATCCGGACGATCGCCAATGGACCATCGAAAACTTCATTTCCTCACGGCAGGGTTCGTCCCTGGACTGCAGGAGGGAGGGAATGAACACCATTCCCACACAGGCCAGGACGCAATAATAGAGGCTGATATCTTGTGTGACGGGAGCCCAGGAAGGTTGCGCCGCGCTTCAACCGGTTACCGCGAGACTCGGGCGACAAACAAAGCGGATATGTGCAAATGTAACTGTCCAGCAATGTGGATATCGTCAAGAATAGCTGTATTAACCTGCATACCTTAGCTTCAATGGGCCTCACGTGCACAGGTTGGAGTTGTGATTCCGCAGCAAACATCGACAGCCGGCCCCCTTACCCAGTCCAGTGACGGACTGCCTGGTCTCGACCCGTATCGACCGCCGGCCGTGCCGGAGGACTAGCGAGTCGCTTGACCCAAGCCCCCCCAAGTATCATGGAACGCGGCGCGAGGCATGGCTTGGTTTGTTCGGGCCTGGCCTTGTATCCTGACCTCGTGCAGCTGCCGCCGCCGCAGAGGCATTGTGGCGCCCGACAATGCCACCCCCTGCCTCCGCGTACAATCGCGACAAGCCGTTTCCCCTTGTGCTGTCTGACGTTTGACGAATCCGCGGGGGAAGGGAACCACCCGCGATGCAGTGTAGCAGTTTTCGCCTTCCCTTGCCAGAGCAAAAGCGAGTGATGTGTGCATGCTGCACGGCTCGAGGGAGCTAAGCGGCACTGTGGTGCTACAATGGGAAGCCGACCTTCAATGGGGGCTGAGATAGGGTTCGGGGCATTTCAAACCTTATCACGACTCCATCTGGTCTCTTTTGTCCGGCAACCGAGGAAGGTCGTTGCCGAGGCTGTCGTCGCGGTGATGGTAACCAGTTTTGCCATCTTCGCTTGCGAAGGGATATACCATACGGGAACTGCCAAGCTGCATGTACCGGTACCTGCTTCCCATTGGAGGTCAGCATTGGCTAGCGAAACCGTCCAAAACGGAACTCCCTTGCCCCCCACGAAGTTTCGTGCGCTCCACTGCGACCATCCAATCGTTACCAGCCCGGATGGGCTTTTCTTTCCTGGGCGCCTACTATGGAGACTTTGCCTTGGGAGAGAGAGGGGGGGAGTGGGGATCTCTCCAGGGGTGTGCGGGCGTACCGGTCAATGGGCTTCCGCGCGGCGTGGACGCCTTGGCAGTGTGGTATTCGCAAAGGAGCATTGAATTGGCTAGTCTTCACTCTGCGTTCCGCCGATGCGAAGAAACATCCAGCCGCCTGGTCGGCACCCCAGGCACCATCAGTAGTATGCCTAGGGCTCTCTTCTCTCTTCCCAGACCGGGCTTAATGCGCCTACGGGCCTCCGGCCTACCCGTGAATCCTCGGCGCGTGTCGGATTGGGGAGAAAAGGGCACGGAGTACAAGTAGCAGTGCAAGTAAGGAGTATCTCGAAGGTCCGGCGACGCCCGGGTAGGCCCAGATCGAGCATGCACGCCATGCAGCCGGTAAATTCTCCAATCCGGTGTCCGGTGAAGAGAGGGTGCCGGTGCGAGTAGTGGCGCCGGGCCCATGGCGAAGCACTAGGAAACGGCTGAGGCGCCTCGGAAAGAGCTTCATCGTCGTACAAAAGGGTTCACATGCAGTAGGCAGGACGACGCGGCGGCCAGCTCCCCGGCTCCCAGTCCAGCCCTTGCATGGTGTCATCAGGCTGTGACTTATGTGCGTCTTCTCCGGCCGGCCATTTGGTGGAGCATCGGCGTGGAAGGCGCTGTTGGATCTCGATGGGCTTCCGAGTGCCTCGCGCCACCTGAGGGCCCTGCTGCCGCGGGCGCGCCGGGGTGTATACGCAACACACGCGGTCGTCCTGTCAACAGGACGCATAACGTGAAGAGCGCCGGGCATGGGCTGCCTGGCGCGCCACCCGTCATGCAGGATGGAAATGCGAGCGGCGGAACGGTGGAGCACCCGGACCAGGGCGAGCACCGCCCATGTTGGATGACGGCGTGCCCTTCACGTAAAGTACCCAGCTTACTTGCTTAGCTGCTCTTGCCCGTGACCGCCCGAGGGGGAAACCCACGTCGGGGGGGTGTGGCCAACAAGCGGTTGATGAGTCAGAGCCCCAGGCCGTCCCAACCGTGCCGTCGGCGTTCAACGGGAGGAAACGCAATGTTATAGGGCTGAAGATCGAAGTGGTGTAACAGGACTTGCTGCGCGGTAGGGTGCGTCGAAAAGCCCCGCGGGCGGGGCGGAAGGGAAGGGGGGGGGCCTTTCCTGGCGACCCCGAGAAGCAGATGAGGAATTGCGCGCCCTCAACAGAGCCCTACGGACGACGTGGCGTGCGAGTGGGCGATCCGTGCGGGAGCACCCTAAGCTGAAAGGTATAGAAGTCGAGTACTTACATGAAGGAGAAAGAGGTAAGGTAAGTAGTTAGATGTAGTTGTAAGTACTCGGGTGTCTCTATCTACCCCGGCACAGCCATGCCTACTTAGCCAGCAGGTGGCTTCGGGTTGGGTGGGAACGAAGCACATTAGAGGTATCCGGTATCGCCCAGGTAGTAAAGCGATCCACACCCCGGGCAGTTGGGGTAGCAAAAGTGCGCAAGAGAGGTTTAGCACGCGGGAAGGCTGCGAAAACCCACTACCGCCCCAGCCATTCACTAAAACAGGGCACGTTCGGGTACGGGCCGGCAACTTCCTCAGCCCAGTCAGGGCAGAGCCGGGCGGTGGGAGTTGCCTCATAATAATGAAGGATGGGGCATGGCGGGCTGCTGGGGCTCCTTCCATTTAGCACCGACATGTCGTTGGGGGGATATCAGCGCGCACGCCGGGGACTGTGAGATTTTTCGTTTTGTGACTTATTAAATGATGACGGTCAGCTGCCTCGTCACCTTCGGCCCATGGGTCCAAGTAAGAAGGCCTAGTAGGTAAGTTAGGTGGGTTACTTAGGTACCTCTTTTCGACAACCGGCCCTACCCCGCTCTGTCGTAGCGGCGCGTCTAGATCATGCAACGTTCAAGAGGGAGCGACGCCACGGAACGAAACCGGTAAGGATGTTCATGTTCATGTCGGGAGCGGACAAAAGCTCCTAGCCTCGTGCCGGCTGCACCCTGTGCGCGGAATGCGTAGGAGGTTGCCCTGGCGGTCGCCGCCGCCGTCGTCTCGGCTGTGATGGCGTGCAGTTGTTGGCGAAGACGAGAGGGGGAAGTGATGCGGCACCCCCGGGGGGAAGGGGGGCGGGGCGCCTAGACATATCGTCGAGTTGGCGACGGGGCAGAGACCAAACAGTGGGTTGACGGGCAGTGTGGTGGTAGGAGGAGGAGTGGTAATAATAATATTAGCCCGTACCTCCATTGCATGCATCCATCTTTAACGTGGCGGATGGAGAATGACGGAGGCTTCGTCTCGCCGCCACGGCCGTGGGCACACGGTCACAAACTTGCCCCGGCAAAGTTTCCGAATCGCAAGGTCGGCGCCTTTTCACCCCACGGTGATCTGCCCACGAGCTCCACCGTCCGGGAAAGCTTAATTGGACTACGTCGAACGCACGAAGCCGCTGCCGTGTCAAAGCCGCTCGCCGTCGAGGAAAAGGAAGAAAGGGCTTCGTCCGACTATTTCGTGCGCGCGGCAGACCATCGTGACAACCTTGGTTTGCCTTGGGCTCCGGCCGTGTGGCCTGCCGGAGCGCTGCTGCAGCCAAGCCGGTAAGCAGCACAGCACGGGATGGCAGCTGGTCAGCGACGCGCTTGCGTTGCCAAGAGGCCAGGGGGGGAAAGAGGGGCGGAAGAGACACACTTCCTCCCTCTTCCTCCGCAGGGCTCTTCGCCCCTTGACTTACAGAAAACCCCCCCTTTTTAGGTTCGGGGCGCGAGGTGCGCGGGTACGTTACTTATGGATGCCCGAACCCCCCCGTCACCCAGAGCCATACAGACCCCCTCCCTCGCACCCGCCGGGAAAGAAGAAAGCAATCAATGAACGAGGGCGTTGGGTGCCATTCGGGTCCGGCTACGTCATTCATCGCGTATCGCCTCGCCGGCTGGGGCTGCCCCAAGCAGGTAGGTACATACAGCGCCTGCCGGGGAGTGGAAGGGGCCCCGGGGCGGCGGCTGTGTATACGACGGATCCACGTATCCGATGTACTGTACTGTACCTTGCGCATGGGAAGGAAGCCGACCCTGGGCGGGCATGCTGGGCTCGGGCGGGCGCCCAGTAACACGCCGCCTGGTATCCACCGCCCTCCCTCCAGCCCATGGTTACCACTTGTGCAGCGGACGGCCATAGCCGTCCGAGACCCTGGCCCATCTGCCAACCCCAGGGCCTTGCCTACCTTACCACTCGGACTGGGCCACTGCGCACGCATGCATCTAAAAGACCTGGGCGCAGTGAGAGGCATCATCGTCCCCTGCAAGTAAGCCGACCGGTCCTCGGAACGGACGGGCTTCCGGGCTGGCGCCAGCTCATGTCGCTGCTTCCGCCTTGGCTGTATACGCGCAGCCACGGGCCAGACGCCCGTGGCCAGAATGAGACCGCCCACCAACCCCCTACTCGCCGATTTGCCAGCCATGGATCCCGTTCTAGCATCCTCCTGCCCTCTGCATACGGTCCAGAGAGCCCACTGGACAAGACGTACGAGGGGCTCTGATCCAGCCCTTGGACGCTGGCAGGGAGACCTAGTCTGGCCCCAACGACACACACCCTCCGTTTCTATACGTCGTCGTGTTCCTGGCCTCTGCCCAGCCCGCCGCCGAGGGCGCCCGGGGTATGCACGACCACTTAGCCGGGCACCACCCGTTTTTCTCGATTCCCGCTTGTGAAGGAGCCTGGTTGGTTGCGCTCGCCCGTAGGCATGGCCAGTTCGTGCCAAGCCGACATCATGTCCATATAGGCGTGCATTACAAGACGGGGAACAAACAGCAGCAAATCTCTTTGGATCGACAAGTATGGCAAGGAGACGGCGAGCCCCGAGCATCCTGCTTGGTAAAAAACAACCACCACATTCCCGTGCCGACATCGCAGCTGCCCGTCTCGCCGCTAGCGGGATATCCCAAAGACTTGAAACAAAATTTCCGCCCCAAGCACTGTTCCATAGCCCCCAAAGCGAGAGGACGGTGAAGATGCAGGATCGAGTCTCACCAGGAGTGCGTCTGAGAATCGAAATACCCCGTGCCGCGTGAAGTTATATCCCATCCTTCCCGTCTTCCAACGCCGCCTATGATATCGTATTCCTCTCAGGGGGAGGGCAGAGTGAAGAGCGTCGGCACCCTTGCCGCCATCTCATCACAATGATTCAATCAGTTCCAGGGTATCCATTTCCGTACAGCCATCACTCCGTATCCCGGCCGAATCCGTGTTGAAAATAGAACAACTCGCCAAACAACAAACTAACGAGAAAAAAAAGCAAGAAAAAGCCCAAGATATCTTTTCAATCTTCTGGTTGGCGCCCGCCTGGAACCCATGCGATAACGTCGGCATGGAGCATCGACCACCGCGGTCAATCCCCGTCTTGCGTCGTCGCCTTTTTACCCGCGCCATTGCGTCAACGACACCTGTAGCGCTCTTCCTTGGCCCTTGCGCACTGGCTGAAAAGAGCGAAACGCAGAACGGTCGTGCCGCGGTGCCGAATGTGCTCAGCTCGACTGCGGCAGCATCGTCGGATAGTACCCTGCCGAAGTCGACTTGCCGTCGTAGCGGTTGCACCCTCCTCGGGACACGAAGCTGTTGCTTGGAGAGTAGAAAAGACTGGGCAGAGTGCTCTCTTGCTCGTGTTTGAGCCGGGACGCCGATAGCTCCACACCGTCTGCCCCAGTGCCCACGATGGCCTCGGGATCAGATCGGTGCGTGAACATCTCGATGCTTTGGTGGCGTTGGTCGGGGTTGACATCATAAATCGGCGTCGGGTAATATTGATAGTCTTTTGTGTTATCCATGGCCTTGACATCGTCGACCGCCATGACGGGCTCCATCGGTAGTTCGTTCTGGCGGTTGGAGCCGTACTGAGCACGCTGGTGTTGATGGTGATCGTAGTTAGCCGTCCCGTACGAGTTGGAGCCCAGTATGGATGTGCCGGGTCCGTAATCCGAGACGGTCGCCGGGTAGTTACTGAGTGTGCCGCCGGAATTCCCCGGTCCGCTGCTCGTGCTGCCGCGTCGTTCTGACTGGTAATGCCCCGGCGAGCGCCCCCGCACAATCATCTTGGCCGATTTGCGCTGGGCAATCTTGACCCACTGGTCCGGCGCCCCTCTCCCAGCTTCGCCAACGTGCCCGTAGAGCTCGACCACGAGGTGGTAGTATTGCTGGGCGGCCCTTCGCTTGCCGTTGTTGGCCGTTGCCTGCTTGAACTGAATCCGCTCGAAAGTGTATTCGGTCGGGTGCGCCCCCTGCGGCTGGCTGAAACCTTCGTAGAGGGCGCCTCCGGATCCGCCTCCCACGAGCCGGTGGCTATGACCGTCCTGGTAGATGCCGGCCAGCGGATGGCTGCTCTGGTGATGCGGTTTGGGCGCCATTTGCACCTTGTCCGGCTGTGATATGGGGCCCTTGTCGCGTTTAGGGGTGTGCTGAACCAGCTCAATGGTATGCGAGTCGCTTTCGGACACCACGGCTGCGATACACATGGAGAAGCCGTACACGTCGTACGTAGTCGTGGGAGAAGTATTCGGCGTCCACTGCATCGCCGCGTTCGGGTATAAAGGCGACAGGCTGTACGAACAAACGCACGAAAAGTAGTTCCGTCGGTAGCAGGTCCACTCACCTTCCGATAGGAAGAAGCCCTTGTCAATGGTGCCGTGGATATCGATCTTGATGGGGCTATGATTGTTGGCGTACATCAACTGGCCGTGCTGGGTAAGGCCCAGGAGGGGAGGGATGTGGCTGTGACCTTTGGTGCCATACGGGGGATCCATCCTGATGCTGTTGAAAGCAATACCCGGGCTTGGAGTTGGCGACAGTGGGTGCCGCCGCGCACTTACTGCTGAATAGGGGGGTGGCGACCTGTGGATGCTGTCCTGGGACCGCTTCGGAAAGCCTGGCGTGCCAGTTGAATATATGCCCCTGGTATTGTATCCTATGTTAGGCAAGGGATGGTGGGAGCGGGGCGCAGCTGCCATGCCCGTCAACGAAGTGCTACGACCGGTATTAGCACAGCGGGCCAAAGTCGGGCGTCGTTGCGGGCAGCTCGTGCTATCGGGTGAGTGCTGAACCTACCTCGAACTCAAGCGCGGCGGTCGAACGTCAAGACTCGCCAGATAGCCTGGCACTGAATGGCAGAGATCGGGAGCAAACCCTGCCGGCGTGTTGAGAAGAGGCACCGAGGTGGGAAAGAGTACCGACGGTGGTGGCGGTTGACTTTCTAATGTGCTGCCGGAGTCGTGGTTGAAATGTCTTGTGGAGGGCGAAGCGTTAGCAGGGGCCCGAAGGGAAGCAGTTATCTATACAACGTTGGACGACGGCACGGCGACGGCGGAGACAGCTTGAGAAGGGGGGCGAACAGGCTTGGACGGGCAGGATGGGGAAACACGAAGAAATGTCAGACTGTCCGGCTGCCTGTCTGCCTGGCTGGAGAAGAGCCTGGCCTGGCCGGCCCTGGTCGAACACAGCCGGATGGCGAGTTGGCACCGGGGAAAAATAACAACAAGACCCGACTCCAGCTCGTATGGGATGGGCTCGCAATTACCCCCCCTTGGGACACTGGTCCTCCAGTGGCACCAATGGTGATACGACCAACACTGTCGTGGTACAGGATTGCGGGTTTGTGAATCGGAAACTGCGAACCACTGGGACGCGCGACCTCATCACCTTTTGGAGGGGGTGGGAGGGGAATAGGAACGCTGCCTGGCTCTTTTGGGTGGCACTTTTGCTCTGATAGTACCCCCGGCACCCCTGTCCCCCATAGCTCTGGACATATAGTGATGCCAGGATGAAAGTAGCCGTCTTTGGGAACGTCGGGAGGCACTGCCTCGCGCATACACTGGCCGCCCAGGCCACGCTCGAGCTGCCCGACTGGCACATGGGCCTTCCCAGGCGGGCACGGGGAGGGGCAACCGCGGCCCAAAACCTCCCAGGCCGCAGGACAGTATGGCTTAGAGGGGGGTAAATGGGGGGCTGAAATAGGTAAAAGGTCGACGAATATTTTCAGTCCATCCCCTACGGCAGGGCTCCTAGGGAGGCAGGGGGTCATGGGGGAAGTGGAAGGCTTTGGGAAGGAGGAACGGAGAAGAGGAAGAGCGATCGAGGAAGAAAGGGAGGGAGTAGGAGCGGGCAGTGCACCAGTCCGATGGCACTTTTTCCCGTGCCGGACTGGAGAGCACGAAATGCCGAAGCCAAGAGCGCAAACTCACCTCATGTCAGATCCGGGCGGTATGTCGAGATATTCCACCGGCAGCCCGGACGGCGAAGACTCAAAGTCCTGCTTGATTGATGGATCGCGTCAGCCCAAAACGGCCCACGTATAAGATGTCAATGGATGGAAGGGCTGTGGAAGGGGATTCTAGTGGCGGGCGTATAAAGAGGCTCCCATGGCCAGGCCGGGGGGTTCCTATGTAAGCATGTCCCGGGGCGCGGGCACGCGCGCAAGAATACGTGTGCCGGGCAGACCAGTAGCAGCTGGGATACAGAGACGATCCGAATAAGACCTATACCGGCATTAGCTGTTAGCTTCGACGCGCGAGGCTGCCGCGCCATGCAGGCCAGAGGGGGCGCGATGTGACGAAAAGAGGGATCGGGGTGGGAAAGGGGTGCGGAGCGGAGGGAAGGGGGCGTGTGTGCAGCAGCCCGGCCGGATCACCCTTTTCTCTCTCCCATCCAACCGGCTTCTGCGGAGGAATGGCCTGTTTGCTCGAGAAAAGCCTGGGCCTGCCGGACCACTGGGGAGCCGTGGTTTGGAAATGAAGGCAGACGAGCAGACAGAATGCGACGCGGTGCTCCAGGGCAGACAGACACTGCCGTCACGCCACTAACGGACAAGCGGTTTCGTCGTGGTACAAAACCCACAACGAAGCGACTTCCCTGTACTTCTGCGTCGGACAGCGCATCGCCGTTGGAGAGACGTGCCCACCAAATGGCAAAGTACAGTCGGTGCCAGGCAACCCTTCTCGGATCCGAAAAGCTCGTTGCCCGGGCATGGGGTACAAAAATGTTGGAGGGCTCGGCGCGCGCAACTACC
This sequence comes from Nigrospora sphaerica, assembly GCA_018287875.1. NCBI lineage: Eukaryota > Fungi > Ascomycota > Sordariomycetes > Amphisphaeriales > Apiosporaceae > Nigrospora > Nigrospora sphaerica. The sequence goes on from JAGVVL010000002.1 coordinate 6,896,616, forward strand.
AAGGAGGGCTGTACTTACTTTCTCTTCTGCTTTTGCGTACATGCGTGCGTTGCTGACGCTCTGCGTGGCTCCCTCCTTTCTGTCTTCTTTTTGAGCTCTCCGTCTCTCGTGGTTGCGGACGTCGTCGCTGCTCTTGTTGGGCGCCCCGCGCAGCCTGGGCAACCCGGTTTGGCGAGAGTCCAAAAGGGAGGGCGATCATGCGCGCCTTCGCACTGAAGCGGGTGGAATGTATCGTCGTCGGGACGAGATGTGCTGCGTTGGGTGGGGGAGGCGGCGGGAGGAGGCCAGGCATGGATAATACAGAGGAGTGGGATTTGTGAGGTACTCTACCTTTTGGATCGCACTCATGGGGGCAAGGGTGCCGTCAGTATCAGACGGTGCCGTCTCCGTTTAGCTACTTTCATTTCTGCGTCAGAAGAGGGGTGAGATGGCCTTGGTCTCCATCCGGGATCTGCCCGGGCTGGCGTACTTAGCGAAGCTCCCCTGTCACGCCAAGTGACCTATCCACAACTGCCTGCACGAATACCCTGCCTTTTCGATTGGTCGTTAGCTCAACATCCCAATCCTTGCCCTTTCGGGCAGATCCATCTAAGTAACGTCGGGCGCAGTGGGACTCCCGTGTAGACACGACGGCTGGGGAAGGTGTCTGGTGGCGGCGATGGCGACGGCGGCGGCCGTGTTTCTGGGTTGAATGTGTCGGTGTGGGAATAACCAGTCCACTCCACCCGCGAGCCAAGGGAAGGCCGCTGACGGGCTCGGGAAAGGGGGGGGATTCGACTGGCCATCCACGTTCGTTGCCGGCCGTCAATTCGATGCCGCAAGAAACGCCCTCGGGAGACTATGGCTACATGCGCAATGTCGTCGCCGAGCGTCTCTGCCAATGCCATTGTTGCGTGTCGAGGTGGCTGCAGAGAATCCCGAGCCGGGAGCCACGGCGCTGCAGGAGGATCGGGGAAAGAACATACTGAAAACATACACAAACTATTGGAAGATGCTGTTCACCTGTTAGTCCCAACTCCCCAGTTTACACCTCGAGCGTCGTGGAGGACGTGATGGCGCTTGATTGGAACCGCCGCAGGTCCCTTTCGGTTGCCTGGGCGGGAACCCAATACCGGACCAAAGGGACGGCCATCACACTCGTCGGCGCGGCTGCCGGTCGACGCCAGAAGAAAGTGATGGTGTGCGGGTAGAAAAGAAGAAAAATGCTGCATACCTGGGCTGGCCTTGAGTCGAAGTCGTTCAAAATTTCGGAAGGGCACCTGCACTGCTCGTTCTTCTCCTGGTACAGCCGGACGCGCGCTGACCACAACGTCTACACGGATACCGACGCCAATCAGAGTGGGAAAAAGAGGGCCGTCGAAGCTTCGGGATGCTCGAGACGAGAAGGGAGGAAGGGGAAGAATATCTCGGCTGGTCTCAAGACGGGAAAATGGTGAACCGAACAAAGGCATACACCCATGCTCCGGACGGAAGGGAATCTATATACCCCAAAGCGTTGGTATCAAGACTCGGGTACGCCGTGGCTGCCGATGGCATAAGGGACCCGTGGAGAAGAGCAAGAAGCTCTGATGCTGCCGTGGTCGTGCCACAAGCCTTGATGATAGGCCAGAGCTAGCTGTTCCCACGGCGGTGTCGAGGAGGTAGTGAGGCCAGACTGTGGATATGGAGGCGCTGCCACCTGGATCATGAACTTTCTGATAGGATACTCTCCTTCTGTGACAGCAGCCACTGTTATTCCCGAAGATTCTGGACAGAGTGCTGGGGTGGTCGGGGTTGGCTATGCAAAGCTGAGGGAACCCTTTATGAGACTGGCGTTGGCTATACGGCGTTTGGCAGAGGAAGGGGGAGTTAGGGCCAGGGACTGGTATGGTCTTGACTATTTAAGTACGTAGATTGCCATATTCCTCTAGTGGGGTTTTTTTTCTGGTGAAGCTGTAGGTAGTGAGCCTTGGGAGGGTTCTACGGGAGCTCCGTCCTGTTCCGTGCTCTCGGGCGTGCCTCGCAGCCAGGGGGCAGCGGTCGATGTGCTGGGCCTGGGCCGGGCGGTAAAGGCTCTCCAGAAGGCGTATAGAAAGGCTGGAACCTGGGAGGGCATAACGGCACGAGTCTCCTGGAGCCGGGGCACTATGTCTGCCCTGAATGTCCCATATCCACAACAAATCTACAGCCAAGGCAAGAAGCCGTCCCAGTTACAGGGTTACTGCCTCAGGCTGTTTTAGCCCGTCCAGCCTCGGAAGCCAAACAAGAATCTTGTATTGTGCTGCAGCGCCCCAGCTACTGCCATGGCCCATGTGTGTTTCTGAAAAGAGGTAGGCCGTTGCCCTCCTGAATCTAGCCCGGTACGAAAAGCAGCCTTGACCATACTTCTCACGAGTAGGGGGCATGTAAGGAGGACGGCTGCCACGACAGCCGATACAGCTGCTCCTGCAGTCGTCTTGGTCGAGTACAGTGAAGAGGAAGCGGACGACTGGGAGGGAGGGGGAAGGAGTTTCCCACTAGGAAAGGAACTGGAGACCGATTACTATAGGTTCGATGCAAACCAGATGCCGGTGTATCTGGGAGAGATCCATCCACCATGCATGCTATATGCGGCTACCCTACCGTCACTGCCTCTACGAGACGCCACAAACATTGCTGGTAATTGAGAAGGGATCTGCCTGGCCGGCATGGTTTCTAGCCCTCGGCTGCCTGCATAACAGGCTTACGAGCTTCGCGGACGATATGAGGCCCATGCCCGCCACCCCAAGCCAGAAGTGCCTGTACTTGGACGTGTCTTGCAGCTGGGCCGGTGGTTCTGCTCGTCGCTGGTCCACACATGGGCCAGCTACGTACCGGGGTGAGAGTAGCCTTTTTCTCTTACACGCTCTGTCTCTCGCTCGCTCGCTCGCTCTTTCGCTGCCATTGGGGGGTGGGGAGAGGTGAAAGAGGCGGGAAGAAGGGGGTGCGCCGGCCAAAGCAATGAAGTTCGGCCAATTTTCCATACCGGACGCACTTCGGGCGAGCCCAGAGCTTTTGCACCACATCCGCATCAGGCCATGGCGTCGCGCATGGATGGGCGGGCGAGACGCGTCGACTTGACGGCAGCATAGTACGAAAGCAATCGTGGAAGGCCCAGGTCGTCAGCAACTCTGCTTGTTGCTTAATTTAGCCCGCGGGCTGCCTCCTTCGGACCCGGCTGCGCTACAAAGTGCATAGAACCATAGCCAGCTTGGACAGTAACGGCCGATACGCCGGTGGCAGCGCTTGGCCAAACGACAACGCGTATCTTGGGGCAGGGCGATTGGAAAGCCTTCGCAGGCCTCCGGTGAGCCATGGCGATGGCAAGCACGTGTGGTACGGGGCATAGAGTTCCTGTCAAAGTCGGATAGGCGAGCGCCACATCGTGAGCGAGGTCCCCACGTCCCACGCCAGGGCTATCCCTCCACAAGTATCCCTCTATGAATACATGGATCTCCATGACATACGACGAGCACGACACTGCCTGTCAGGCAGGCAGACAGTCGGGCAGGCAGGCGAATAGCGAGGCATGCGCCCCCTTTCGGTGCCGAAGAATCTAAGTATCCAAGAGCGGGTGGTGTAGGTGAGAGGCAGTGGGGTAAACATTGCATAGCGGAACTGGCACGGCCCAGAGGGACCTGGGTGACGAGAGCTGATGGTGCCGCGACCAGGTATCCAATCCAATCCCGTCACATCCCAGTGACTTTCTCGTCGCAGGGTGACCGACTGACAGATGTGGGCGAAAGAGGGAGAGGGGGAAGGAGACTGATGTGAAGTTTCCTTAGCTCGAGTCGCCGCAGTGCGTAGTCGGGTGTCCAACCAATGACGAAGTCCAATACCCGAGGCGTGTCGCTTCGCAGGCGAGCGGTTTAGCGCCATGTTCGAGCCAGCCGAAAGGAGGGGAAGGGGAGTGAAGGGGAGCAGGTAGTCAGAAAAGTAAAAGGTAAGTACATAAGAGGTATGTAAGAAAAGAAAAGGAGTGGGACCCGGTAAGTGGTCAGTGAGGGGTTACATACTTGGTAGATGGGAGGGTACTTGGGTAAAACATGTAGTAAGAAGAGGTAAGACGTAGGTGAGAATCAAGTTGGTAAGGAAAAGTAAGTACATCGGTACTTTGCATCAGTCAGTTACTCACATACCTCCTACCTACCTCCTATCTAATTCCATAAGTACATGCTTGAGTATGTACATCTTTACCGGGCATACGAATAGGTAAAATACTTAAGTATGCAACTTAGCCGGACATGGGCGACAGTAACAGGTCAACCGCCCGGTCTGGCGTGTCAGCTATAGACTTGGGTACGAGCATGGACAGATGGGGCTATTGGAGGTTACGGGTTTCCTAGCAGTGGCTTCATAGGTACTTTGCATAGACTCCCGAGGTGAAGCCGTTTCCCGTTGCCCTTGGGATCGAGAAGGTATTGGCCTGGCCTGCTCACTGCCCCTACATGCATCGGCTGCCAAGGGTATGGTAATTACAGCCGTGCTTAATATAGCCAAAAAGAGAAGCCAGCCATTCTCGCGATCACCCGCTACTGCAGCCTTCGCCGAGTCGTTTGTGCACGTTGCCGCCAGCGCGTGCGTGCGTCTCAACACCAATACCATCATCGCCTCTGAACCCAGCAGGCTTGTGTCGGGCCTCCAATCACGCCTTTACCCCCCCCCCCAAGGCGATCCCCGAGAATTTCCATGTTGGCACAACCATGTTTCAGATGACGGCTCCTTGGACCGTTTGATGATTCACCGCAGTGGCAAATACCGCGTTCCTCTCAGATGCCGGATTCAGCACCAGGGCACGAGGGATCATGGGATGGCATAGGATGGGACGGCACTATCTGCGGCTGTGGAATTGCTGGCGAGGCATCGTGATGGGATGGATGGAAGCGCCCGAGGGAGGTCGGCGAACCTACTGGAATCTGCAGCATCGTCGACAGCAGACACGCCGTTCATCCATCAAGCCGCGTGCATGCATCTGTGGGCCGCCTGCTTGGCCTGCCCGTCGTGACTAATTTCTTACACGAGTTCGTTCCGTCTCCTGTGGCCTGCGCCGCTTGGCGGAGAAAAAGCATGGCGAGGCGAGGCGAGGCGTGGCATGGCAAGCGGGCGCCGCTAGCATTTGGAAACGCAATGACGGCATCGCATCGGAACGGGCCGCGTGTCGTCGATCCCAACGACGCACACAGGCAGCCGGAGTGGCATCTGGAGGCGAAACGTACCAGCGCAACCGCCGGTCCTGCAGCAAGTATCAAGCCTGAGACACCAGGCCTGCAAGCCCTCACGGCCCAAAACGAAGCATCGAGGCCGAATTCGGCCCAGGCCGCCGTACCAGCTCGTCTCTGCGCAGAGTCCAGATCTTGTGCGATGTGACGAGTGACGGAACTGCTGGACTCTTGAATGACACCCTTGCTACGCCCATGGGATGCTTGAGCCGGCAACGAAGGGAGGCCGAATGGGATCCTCCGGTAACGCGACTCTTTGCGCGCTGTAAGTCATCGAAGGATGTATGGGGCCAGCCCGCGGTAAGGGTCGCACAGGGCCTCTAGCCTGGACAGAGGGATCCCCCCCCCCGCGCGGGGGGCAGCGCCTTTGGGGTCGGTGCGCCCAGGCGGTTGTAGGGGGGGCATACACCGCCAACGGGACCAGGGAGAATACCAAGTTCAGTCCCCCAGTCATAGGCGAAGGTACCGGAGCAGATCCCAGAAATCCGGGGCTTCTCGGGCGACTTGGACCGAGAAGAGCGAGTGCATATCTACCTATTTGGCCGTGTCTCGGGTAGAGGGCTTGGGTAGGTACTCCAATTAGCCATCCGCGTCCCACGCCAGCCAGTACCAAAGCTTTGTGCCTCCGTCCATACTTGCATGACACCATAAGCATAGACAGGCCCTGCCGACTTTCAGAGCTAGCTGTTGTAGGCGCATTCAGCGTTGGACACTCGCTCATCGGGTTTTACTGGGTCAGGAGTAAGGTTCCTGGGCGAGTATTGTGAGTGTACCTGGGCCTTGGGGCGGACTTGTTAGCTCTCACGGCAACGAACATCGAACATGCAAGATTCTTCATGGAAACCTCATGTGCCAAAATTGCCTGGCTTCTTTACCGACTCCTCAAAACAGGGCATCACTCTCCTCACTAAAGTCCCCGTTCGTTGGTAGCAGAGCACTTGCAGTGCAACCATGATATCCATCCAACCAATGCCCTGCTCGTCCATGCGACGTCAAGGCCAGGGGCCATCTTGTGCCACCAACCCGTAAGTACTACTCACCGAAGTAACAAATAAGCAGTTAATAGAGCGCGTTGGAGAGAGAGAAAGCCGCGCTGGGTAAAGAGACAGAGAAGGGGGGGAGGGTACTTCGTCCGGCACGGGCGTCTATGGCCGAATCTCCGTACCCAGCGTCGTTCGGCTGGGCTAGGCGCATGCACCTACCTACGCAAATATGGAAGGATGGGACATATGATGAAGAATGCGGGCATGTTAGTATTTTACGTAGGCATGCAGGCCAGCGCGGACATAGGTAGGGTGAGGAGCATCCGGGATGCATGGTTGGACTTCTATAGCCACTTGTCCGCCCTTCACTGGATGCCATCGCCGCCAACTTGTGACCCATTTCTCTTGCCGACCTTATAAGGTTCTTCCACTGTCTCCAGTCCGAGCAAATACATAAAACGAAGATACCTCCCCACCTAAGGTGGCCTACTTGCCGCCGGCATCGTGTGCCAGTAGAATCCAACGCTTACGCGCAATGTCGAGAAGTCTACATCTTGGCATGCTGCCCTGCCGTATCCCAGGCGGGCGGATCCTAGGTTGTTACTGTGGAGGATAGTCCAGCGGTCAATCGGATGGCGGGTTTGCCCGGAAGCACGGGATCTACCAATGACAGGTTCAGACCGGGCCAGAACTCTTCTGACGACTAAGGAGGCATCGACCAAGAAGGTACTTAGTCTCTTTCCCAGGTACTTTTTACTCACGTAAGGAGCAACTCCCACCGTTATGGCTTTGCTGCGCCCAAGGGCCGGCGTGGCTATAGCCTACCTACCTTGCCTAGTTCGCCGATACTTGCCCGCCCAGCGCTGTTTTTGCCTCTTCCTAGATTCGACTTGCGCGCCTGCCGGCTATCGGAAGCGAGCTTTATTCCCCCAATCCTCGTTGTGCCGTTGTCATAATGCAATGCTGAGACCGGCAGCTTCTCGGAGCCACGGCATTTTCCCGTAAGAAGCTCGGCTCGGTGACTCTAGACAGACCAGGTTCACATGGGAAGCACCTCAGGGATACAAGTAATCCGCGGGCCACGTTGTCTCCCTGGGAAGTATTTTGGCGTTTGGCACTGAACTGCAGACCCTTCCCGTTGGCCGTCTTGAAAGGAAGGAGGGGGAAGGGCAGGAGGGGGCTCCCCAGTTTGAAGGTGACACAACCCAGTGTGAGTCTTCCGAACGGTGCAGGAAACTACAGCGCCAACTATTGGGCAACGTATCATGTACTGTACCGCGTCTCCAATTTCTCGCTCACCACATCCTGCAGACTGGTCTTTCTGGCACAGCACCGTCTGTTGGATCTCCATCCGGCCCCCAGCTTTCTGCCCCAAGTACACCAGCGTCGCCCGACCCCCCTCGAGCCAACTGGCGTTCTTCTCTCCCGCTACTTGTGAGAGAACAAGTGCGCTGACATCCTGGCGCGTCCTGGAGTTGCCGGTTCAGAAGGAAGGAAAAGCAGGCTGCCGAAGCGTCATATGTGATGACTCGGCCTGCATCCATCCACCCAGGACACATCCCATGAGAATCCTGTCAGCCAAGGAGCACCAGACTTCCCAGAGCGCGCCAAGTTTTGCGAGTTTCCGGAAGCCCTCCTATTATATGAAATGATTACCCAGCCCACTTCCCGCGCTTTTCGGAGAGCCCGTCATGTCGCGGCGGGGAGAAGGAGCAGCAGACGAGGTACCACTTGCCGTAAGATCCAGGATGGGAAAGAACTACCACAGGGGGGAATTTCGCGCTCTTGCTATGTAACTTACTGACACGGTTCCTATGATTACACCCATGGGGAAGGCCCTCTCGAAATCCATACCTAGCTGGTCGTGTGATCAAGGCACCACCAGCCGCTTCTCTTGGTTCGCGGCGGGATTGGACCAATCAAGGCAGGCAACGACAGCCCTGGATGCCTACCTGCTCGCCTACGGAATCTTGCCGGCCGGTTCTCTAATCCGGTGTGATCCAGCCAGCCCTCCGCCAGCCGGGCAATGCTCTTTTCTCCCAGTCTTCGATAGCCCTGCTCATGAGGAATGGATCAGTCGAATCACGGTGAGCCACTGGCCGATTCCGCGCGTCATGGCTGACGGATCTACTGCCCACCACAAGAAGATCCCTGGCCAAGAGAACAGGACTATCGGGCTGGCTGGTGTGGTCCAACTCAGGCAAACCCGTTTCTCTGTCGCACCAATGAGGGCCGCCAAGCATGAGCGTCGCCCCCGTTCGTCCAGCATCAGGGGCCGAGCCAAGATCGAGTACATTCGGTCTGGGTCCTTCTCACGCAAGCAGGTAGTGCTCGGTGCGCGGATGGGAATTCGTAAACACAAGGTTTTGTTGTAGACAAGGCAAGGGCTGCCACCGGATGTTCCAGGATGGATGAGGAGAAGTTTACATCAGCACAATATCAGGAGACCACCTCCCGCCTCCTCTTCTGGTCACACTACCTTGAAAATGCGGGAAAAGACGACTTGTTGCCTCGCTTACAGCTTTCCGGCCCAACGGTTCCAATCTAAAGTCGACGCTGCTTTGCATGGGCCCAAGAAGCCGGGTTGATCACCACATGAGAGGCAACACGAAATGTAGCGCGCTTCACCCAATCTGCCGACATCCTATAACGCTCACGAGGGCTAGACCACCGCCTTCAGCGTGAGCATGCCGCGGAACCCCCCCCTCGCTTGTGACGTCCTCCAAGGTCCTCTTTCTTTCTTTTGCCCTGGTAGCGTCTTCCGCCGCCTCGGTTTCCGAATCCGTTCGCTTGACATTTCCTCTTCCGGCCCACGGGCTTTCCATCAAGTCCACTACCCATCACAGCGTTCCCTGGGACTAGCTGCTTCCAGCCCAGGACTGCTGGGCTCGGCGCCTCTCCCGCTGTTACTTTGGGCAAACGGCCCTGTTTCAGCGAATAGCGAAACGCGAGGCAGTGCGGAAGTCATCACGCCGTGCTCGAATACTGCGGTGCTGTCCAACATTGCAGCCACTGAACAGTTGTCATCGCTTCTCTAGCCCCCCAGGCGATGGGTGGTTTACTGGGCTCCCGGAACAACATGCGACCCAGCCAGTGCTGCTGCCGCTCCCGCTTTGTTTTGCCGCCTGTCGGTACTCACAAAGACGAGGAAAGCGAAATTTATCAAAGGTCTGGGGGACAAGACATACCATGGGCGCACCGGGGGCCCTTTGTAACGTTGAACAAATGGTTTCTGCGTCGTGCATCACTGACCCTCCCCCCAAGGCCGCAACAAGTCACACGAGCGGATCACGTCGAAATTGTACCGAAACGGCCTCGCCCAAACTTCACTGTTGCCAGGTCCCGTGACCAAACAAGGGAAAAGGGGCGGGACTGCTGCCCCGCGATCCGGCGCCGCTTCTGGAACGAGACTCGTAAGTCGGCTGTGGCCCTCGTCAGCATGTGTCTATGGAAGTCTGTCAAGGAGCACATTCCAAGTTCCAAGGAGAAGGGGGTAAGGGGCGACAAGGGGCATGAATGGACGACCCCGGCTGGAAGAACGTCCTGATACGCCCGCCCCGCTCACTGGAATGTTTCGACATCTTACGCATCACAGATCATGTGAGGACGTGGACCCAGAGCCGCTTGGTGCGACATGTGAAGAACATTGGCCGGGGCACGGCCGGGGGATTGAGATATGTGCGTGCTACAGAATGCGCAACCCATGGGGCCAAGAGAGAGGGACAAGGTTGTTCTCGTGGTGTCGACACGTCAAGACTCCAAGCTTGGGCCGGGGCCTGCATTTGCACCTTCGGCCAAAACCGAGGAGAAGCACAAAGGGGAGGGGGAAGCCGCGTGTTGGATGTGATTTGCGGCCCATGAAGTCGTCCCCTGCGGACCCTTGACTCACATGCACTGACAGAAACACCGCCCGGGCCGCCTCACAAGCCATGCCATTACATTTATCTCGACTCGGACTACGGAGGGGGGGGGACATGGGACTGACTGATGTACGAAAGACCTCGACGACCCCACTGTACTCACGCATGACACCGCTTCCAATGAATTCAGTTATCCAATCCCTTAGGAGGCCTTGGGGATGGGCGCAAGCCCTTGCCACCCACCGTTATTGGCCGTTGAGAATCAAGGTGGCGGCCTTTTTTGCTGCACAAGGCAGGCCCAGGAGCTGAGAATATACTGTGCACTCGCCCGGTTGTACAGCGCCGTGGCCCTGTTGTTGCCGGTCTTCGCTTCGCGAGCGCCGTTGGCCCAGTCACTGGAGAGGGCACCAGTAAGCTCGCTCGACGCCTTTCGGACCTTCTAGGCCCATTTCGTTAAGAGGGAAATGCTGGTGGGATGGCCTAATGAGACCGAAGCAAGTCTACCTAGTGAAAAATGTTCGAGTGCATGAAAGAGCATGTAGTGGGTAGAGAGCCGTGGGGCTGGTCCACGGCATGATCCGAATGAAAGCCAAGAACTTCGATGCCTGTATCTATTGATGTCGGTGACGGAAAAGGCACAGTTGTCTCCTGACATCTGCAACCCCTGACCCCCGGTATCTACTGCGTCACAGGTTTCGATGGTGTATGCCGGCCCGACGACTTCAAGATACGAATGCTCGTATGCTCTCTGTTTTGACATCTCAACACTACACCACACACCAACTCGCAGATTCGAGGGCGTAGCTTTGGGCCCTGCCATCGTCGTTTGACACGTCCGCGGACCGAAAAAGGCCCGTCTGTCTACCTCCCACTCAGTTACCTACTGACTTTCTCCATAGGATCTTGTTGACCGGCTATGCGATCTCAACACCCTTGCCTCACGCAGGGGGGAAATGGTGCCAAAGCCGGAAACTGTCTGCTTCTACCGCCATCCAGGGCTTCCCTGGAGAGAAGGGAAAGGGCTTTGCAGAGTGCGGATCTTGTCCAATGACAGGCGCCCACGGCACGCGGCGACTCCTCCGCGCGCGAAACGCGGCCAGACCCCTATGCCCCCCCCCCTCCCACGCCCCTTGCCTTCCGAGATACCGCATTCATGAAGCAACACAACAGAGGGAAGGGGGCCGCGGGCCCGCAGATTCAAAGGAGAGGAAGAGGGGGGGGGGGGAAGAAGAACAAGGAGGTGCCAAACATGATCCCGGCGGGGCAAACGGATCAGAGATCCGCCCCGTGGACCAGCGGCACGGAAACATACAGTCTCGGATCGTTACGCAGTGTCCAGCAAACAAAAGGCAGGGCCACGGCAACGTACCGCGCAGGAGGGGACTGCCGGGGCGGAATGAGTTTGCGAATGGGAAGGCGACCAGGCCGACGAACGTCGGCTACAGCACGACCCTGCCGCATCAACCCCCCATTGTCCGCGACAGGACGATCGTCATCACGTGGGGTGTGGCTGGTTGTCGACACCGAAAGGGGGGCGTGCTTTCTTGATTCCGGTTGGGCCATGCCGCCTGTCGCGCTGTTGACCGAGGAAAGGGCGGGAAAGGAGGCCCGGGAGGTGCAGTGCAGATCTGGCATGGTTCTATCTGTCTCGCGAGGTTCTATGGTGCACCGGTGGTGTGAGTAGGGTCGTCTTGTTGTTGTTTGTCCCAAAGTGAGGGCCGTTCTACGGGTAGACGGTTTCCCAGCGGGTTTGTTTAACGCCCGAGGCATCCACTGATTATGGTGTGGTGAGTTTCCTTCCTCCGCCTCGGGACACGCTCACGGTCCCCCTGTCGCGCCGTGCCAGATTATGACATGGTTCCGCGCGCAATACCCAGCCGGCAGCGCGCGTCTGGAACCATGGGCTTCCGAGCAGACGCGCCGCCGCTGCCCGCCCGTGGCTCTTCGGAAACGCCACGAACAGGCGAGTGAGAGATCCGGGGGCAGTATAATAATTCTCTCAAGTTGTATTTGGGCCGGGACCACTCGAGTATAGGGCTTACATGACCGCTTGGCTGGCGGGAAGGCCGGCGGCCACAGCCGTTGCGCACTCCCGGTCAGTTTGCAGTTCGGTATTGTAGAAATGGGTCGAACCCAGCACTGTAATGCCGCGCGCCAGGAAACCCGCGAACAGGCCAGACATCTGGGCGAGTGGGTACGGCGTGGGCGGCGCCAAGATGCAGGATTGACTCACTGAATGAAAGCACGGGCGAGACGACATAGCAGAGCCGGTGTCTTAGTTTAGCGACACGCTGCTGGAACGACGAGGAATGGAACCGGCCAGTGGGCACCAGAAACATAGCGTGGGCAGTTTAGCATTGACGTGCTTCTGTTCCTTGCCGGCGTCGCTGACCTGCACCAGCGCAATGAGCCTCGTCGCGGGAGGGCCCGTCGGTATCAGCATCATGGTGACGCCCAGCATGGGATCAGAGCCAAGGAGATTAGTGCTCCTGGAGTTAACGATCTTGAACTTGGCCTCCACGGCGCCGTGTGGTATCACGAGCAGCACCGTCAGGCTGGCCCTGGATGGCGCCCAAGAAGGACTCGAGCAGGCCAGTTGGGGCCATGATGCCTTTTTCTTTCCTTCCTTTTTTTAAGGCGGGTCTTCCCGCGAGTTTAGGACGGGGAATTAAGACAAGCCGGGGGGTTGCGGTTAGCAGGGACGGCAGGAGGAATATCAAGGCATCCCCCGACAGCATAGCATAGGCTTTTCCCCGCCCATGGGAAGATTTTCTACATCTCGGAAACAAGAAGTCGGACGAGAGCTGGTTCTCCCGGGAGCTTGGTCCCAACAAGCTTTCCGCCGTGGAATGCAACTTGCTCCGTGGGGAAGAGCCCCTGGATGATCGATCTGTGCGGTTCCTGCATCATGGGTGTCCATCTCCCGCAGGATGGGATGATGACGGTTTCCGGAATGGGGCCTGTGCTCGCTACCAAACGTCATCGGGAACCACTTTGCTGGGATTCCGGACTTTGGGAGCTTATTATGCTGTCTCCCTGCCTTGCCTCGTCGCCAATTGAGCAAATGCATAAGCATTGGTTTTACCTACAACATGCTAGATGTAGGTAACTAGGTATGTACATACTTGCTGACCTTCGCCCTCGCTGTTCACCACGGCACCGTGAGCGGAAAGGGCACGCGTGCCGGTTGCCGCAAAACACCCACCCAAGCCTCATCCAGCTTGGCCGGCTCGGCATAAGGGAGGAACCTTTGCAAGATTCCCACTGTTTCCCCACGGAAGCAGTGCCAAGCCCAAGTGTTGCTAAGTGCCAAGTCCCCAGCGCCAGCTGCACATCGTGACCCGTATCGTCGTCTTCTTGTTCGGTTAGTCCCGCGGCGCTGTTCTTTCTATTTGATACTGCCAATGGATCAACCGCTGAGCACGACTCGTGCCTATCAAGATACGTCTACATGCATACACAAAAAGGCATGCGGGATTATGTTGGTAAACAGCACCCTGGCCTAGAGTTGTCAGCTTTGGGCTCTGATCACCAAGGAGCGAAGCTACAAGTCCTCCCCAAGCCCTCTTCAGAGCGCGCTTCACTGATGCGGGCATCGTGCCTCAACCCAACACAGCGGGTGTCGACAGGCCAAGCCACGAGCGGTCAAGATATTGTCAAGTGCATTTAAAAGATACCCGTACCAGCTGCAACGCCATTGTCTATCTCGCCGGAAACGACGCGGGCAAAAAGACCTTAGGCCCTGCCCCCCGAATCCCGCCATCATCCTTGCTAGGCTCCCTTCCCTCGTGACCCCTTTTCTTATCGGAGCACTTCCCTCATTATCGTGCTGCACCAGGCTCTTCCTTGACCCTGCTGCCACATACCGCGCGCTTTCAAAAGCCAATCGTACTTCGCAAACATGAACCGGAGAGCGTCCGCGATGGATAAGTCTAGCTTCCAAGGTAATTCCGGATAGCGCCCTGCAGCCGCGTGGCGCCCTCTCCCAGCGCACTCGTCAGGTTTTCCAGATCATCGCCGGCCGTAATACCAAATCGGCGAACAAAGTCCTTGGCCGCAGACTCGAGATCGCCGTAGTCGTCCGCCGGCTCCTCGTCCTCAGGCCGGCCAAAGTAGGCGTTGGAGGATATAGCAGAAGCACCTTCGAAACCCTGCAGACGCGTCTTGGCCTCGGCTTGTGCGTTGGGGTCAAAGGAACCCTTGCCGAAGAACTCATCCGACGAGATACCCTTCTGGGAGCCGAACTTGTCGCGGGCATACCGCTCGCTGTCATCTATGGACGTTGGCGTCAGTACAGACCGGGGTGCGAAAACCGCCTCCAAGTTCCTCTTACCTTCGGCCGACGACTTCACAGGGCCGACAGATCCAAAGCCACCCAGGTTCTTCTTTGGGGCGGGAGCAGCTGCCTTCGCGCCGCCCGTTTGACCGAATCCGAGTCGGCCAAATCCCATACCCAATCGCTCCACCTCTGCCGCCGATTTCTCGCGGGAGTGGCCAGAGGATCCATATCCACGCGGGTTGACCGGAGTAGGGGATGCAATGGCAGAGGCCTCGGTCTTGGAAGTGGTAGCGGCCTTCTTGGCCTCTGCCTCCTCTGCTTCAGGATCGTACCCCAGCTTCGCAATTCTCTCAGCTTCCTCCTTGGCCTTCTTCTCGGCCTCGTCAAAATCAATGAGATCGCCAGTCACTTTCTTGGCTCCGAGCTTGGTTGTGTTCTTCTTGGCGCCCAACACATTGGTCTTGCGGGCTCCCATCGCGCCCGTCGTTGTCTTGCGCAGAGCCGCCGAAGTGGTGACGCGACTGGCTGCCGGCTTGGCCTCGGCCGTGTCCGACTTGGCAAGAGGCGAGGAAGATCTCGAGATCTCCTTGCCGTTGGCGGCGGTGTTGAGGAAAGGCGAAGGGGTCCGGCCGACCACGGGCGGCGTGGCGGTCCTGGACACGGGAGGGGTAGGACGCTTGATGGCGGGCTTGTCCCACGAGGAGAAGAAGTCGTCGTTCGGCTCGCCAGCGGGGGTTGAGGTGTCGTCGGCATCGGCGGCATCGGCGATGACCACCTCGTCGGGGTATTCAAGAGCGTCCCTTGCGGCGCGCTTCTTAAGCTCTTCCTTGTACTTGGTCGCGGCGGCCGACTGGTACTTGGTCTTGGGGTCTTTGCTGGCCAGCGCTGCGCTGCCACCATTCGCGCGGAAATACTTGGTGGCCGACTCGTTGCCGCCCACCTTCATCACACGGAGCTGGTCCCATTGCCACTCTGCAGCGAAACCTCGCGTGAGCAGAGGTACGTCCTAGGGGGGAAGGGAGCGGGTGGCCAACATACGGTCGAGGTTCGTCGAACGAACAAAGGAGATGTGAACACCCAGGTTGCGATGGTTGGACGAGCAGTCGAGACACAGGTAGATGCCAAAAGGCACCGATGTCCAGGTAGGGTGCTTAGCACCGCAGTCGAAGCAGATCTATGCAAGGTCCCGAGTCAGCCCAAGACTATGGGGTTTCCGCGGGTGAAGAGAGCAGATGCGCGAACCTTGTTTGCCGGCTTCGTCTTCAACTTCTCGAACAGCTTCTGCGACTGCTGCTTCGACGCGAGCCCGCTCATCGTGGCGACGGGTTTTCAGGGCAGGGCTAGGCTGGGCTGGGCTGGACTGGACTGGGCTTCTGTGCGGGCCGGATATGGGCGATTGCGTGCAGTGGCAGGTGTTGGATGGTAGGCCCAAGAAGCAGCCTGTGTGTATGCGACCCTGGGAGCGGAAAAGGGGACGGGGACCGCGCTGAGAGCGAGAAGGGCTTCCTGGCGATTTCAGGAGTTGGGCCAGATTTCGCTTCGGGGATCGACGAATGGATGCCGTCGAAGCACTTCCAGGGAGGGCGAATCGAACGCTGCTTTGGGTGACTAAGCCAAGTCCCACTGAGCTAGCCGAATTAAGACTGGCGTCACCTCATCGCTTCCCCACATCCCATCCATTCCCTCACGCCTCAGCCCCTCAGCCCTGGAGAGCTTTCGGCAGCTCCATAAGGTTGCCGGAACTTTCAAGTGGAGGGGCAGTGCTGGGCAAGTACATCGTATCAAATCCAATTCCCTCGCCAACCCTCAACTTCGGATCGTCCGACTTGACGCACGTCAGTGTTAGCTCTCGGGCTCGTCAAATGGACACTACAGCGCCAGGATGAAGCTCGCTATCCGCCCCAACACCGGACTCGGCGCCTCCCACCTTCTGTCGCCGTTGCGACCGTTGGCCTCGTCGAGGCGCTATGCGACACAGCACGGCCTGGGAACCACGGCGTCTTCGCCGGCGCCCCGACGAAGGTCTGTGACGCCCTTCAACGACGACGGCCATGTCCCATGGCACCAGCTCTCGGCCGCCGAAAAGACGGCTCGGGCCACGCAGCAGACGTTCAACCTCGGTCTCATGATTGCCGGCTTGGCCTTGACTGTATGCTCCCACGGCCGACTCACCCCCCCCCCCCCTCGCCGTCTCCGCGAAGCTCTCCTTCTGAAACCCGAATGCACAGGCCGGCGTTGGCTACTTCTTGTACACCGATGTGTTCTCGCCCGACAGCAAAACTGCCTACTTCAACCGAGCCGTCGATCGAATCAAAAAAGACCCAGAGTGCCTGGCTGTTTTGGGAGACAGCAAGCACATCGAAGCGCACGGCGACGCCACCATGAATAAATGGCGCCGTGCTCGCCCGATTGCCTCCAGCCACACCAAGGATGCCAGGGGCAATGAGCACCTCGTAATACACTTCTATGTAGGTGGCACATCTCCTCCCGCGAGCTGTTGCTTATGTCTACTAGGTCCACGGTCCCCTCAACCGCGGATCCGTCAACGTCGAGCTCGTCAAGCGGGCGGGCACTTCGAATTTCGAATACAAGTACTTTTTCGTCGATGTCCCAGGCCATTCCCGCATCACCCTCGAGAACGCCGATCTCAAGCCCAACGTTGACGGCAAGAAGTACAAGCTCTTCGGCGTCAGTTGGAACTGAATTCAGGAGGTAAGACGGGGTATGAGATGGCGGCGTCTGTATTGGGGTACTGCGAGATGACCTCATAGTCTTGCTTTCTCATGGCCATCAGCCCAGCCCAGCAATGGACGCTTGGCCTACATCGAATGAATACCTGCCATGGTGTAGCGGATTAGCCGCTGCTGGCCTGCCCTGCAGTGTCCTCGAGGTCCCTGGACTCAGCAGACGTGTATCACTCCCTTGCATACCCCACCTCGGTGAGTGTTGACTCCAAATGCCTTCCAGGCGAGCTGCCGACCATAGTCTGTAACGACTTTGGCTGCATTGGCATACACGATATCCTTCTCCGCCACGGTAAACTCTCCCGGCTGGCAATGGTTGTTGTTTACTCGGCGTAATGTAGGATCCGATCACGGCTGTCTTATACCCCGGGCGCGCACACACTGAGTCAACAGAAATTGAATCTGGCCATGAGAGCTTTGAGGAGCCTCAGTAGGGGACTGACGTGAGTGTCCATCCATGGCTTGTGCATATAACTCTGCAGCGGGGCTGGAACTACCTAACACGGGTGGTGGCCAATAAGGTACTCATAAGGCTGCTCCAAGCATCCATCCTTTGGCAATCTCTATGAATGACCAGCTACCCGTATCCCGTTGTGGCACCCCGTGACATACCTTCTCCCGAAGGGGTAGCCCGATGCACTTAGCTGAGGATACGATTCAACATCCAGAGGGGCATCTGCGATCCTGGGCCTACCTTGAGCGACTTAACAAAAGCAAAGCGTGAGCTGAGCGCGGAAAAGGCATTTATTTGCAAACATTATCCTCGTGAGTGAGGCCATCGGATCAAAAAGGATGCACAGCGGTAGAAGTACCCCAAAATGTCGCTTGCTGAGTGCTGGTCAATGTAGCAAGGTTTAAGTAAGCTCGGTCGGTGTTGGTCGAATTGGCAGCAAGTGACTCGGTGAATGAGTGCACAGACCAGGCCTTCTCCGATGCACCTGCTCAACTCCGCAAACTTGTTTCATTTGAACGTGTCACACCCGTCGCTCATCGACTCAGCAGCTGATCGCCAGTTTTTTAAATCCAACTCATGGGCATCTAGGGTCGCCGAAAAATCTGGCAACGGCATTACAGCACGACACAGAGCGCGTGTGCGCGTGTTGGGAAAAAAAAAAAGGCAAGTTGCGTGTATGAGTGCCTGTTTATATTGGAACAGGGCGTGTGAATGGCAGCGCGCCTGGTGATGTCTCCATTTTCTCATTACTTGAGCTCCATTTCATGCTTGCCCGTCGCGTCCCCCGCATCATTGCACCCGTGCTCTCACCCTTCAGTAATTGTTTACCAGCAACAACAGTAACAAACAGTTCCGCTGGCTGTTGTTGTTCTTGCCGCGGCACACCTTTCAGTTTTCTAAATAGCCAGCCGGTATTCACTCTTTGCAGTGTGACCCTCCTCCCTTCCTCCTGGGCCTGCCTGCCGACTTACCTATTCACTTCGTTACCTCATCTGCCGCAGCCACCAGTCCCATCTCTGCTGCAGTGGCTTCAACCAACCAGCATTCTTTCTTTCCATTCTCTCATCACCGGCATCTCTCGTTAACCTCTCCATCGCTAATCTCGCATTTCAGCTGCCTAGGACAATAAAATGGAGACACACGGTGCGTCCCACAATGCCGGCTTCTCATGGCTGTAAGTGCCCCCATCACCTTCTCATGTCGCTCTCACGGCTGCCCACTGCGTACGCTTCCCGTGGTGCTATTTAGTCTCTTCGCGAGCTTCCCTCACTCTCCCTGCCCCAGTTGCCTGCTTCCGCCCGGCGACGTGTTGCATTTTCGGTTCGGCATGTTGACCGCGACCGTAGCGAGCCGCATACCCGGTTCGTCGTGGTTCTCGTCGGGCCTGATGAGACCCCGTTCGGCCTGCAGAAGGACTTCCTCTGCTTCAAGTCTTCTTACTACAGAGACTACTTTGCGGAGCACCCTACAGAACAGCTTGAGCACATCGTCCACCTTCCCGAGGCGACTGGCGATGTCTTTGGCCTCATCCAGAACTTCATGTACACCGGCCGTCTTCTGACCGGGGTGGATGCCCTCCCTGCCTATGACATTCTCATTGCAACCTGGAAAATTGGCCACAAGCTCGGCATCGACGGTCTCTGCGATGATGTCCTGGAGGCCATGACGGAATGCAAGCGCCTCACCCAGCACATTCCTGCCACGCCCCTCCTCGTACAGGTCTGGAACGACACGCCCGAGGGCTCCTCCATCCGCCAGCTCCTGTTAACATGGGCCGCCGAGTACATCCGATCATCCGAGTCGCGTAGCGAGTTCAGCAAATCCCTCCCGCAAGAGGTGCTAAGCGAGTTGGTAATTGCCATGAGCCATCTTGACTCGGCCCCTATCATCCAGGTCAACAACGCCAACACTTCGGACACGGCAAACCAGCCAAAAAACGTGCGCTATCTGGAAGCCGGCGATAGCGAGGAGGGGCCCCGCAAGAAGGTCACTAAACATCGACACTCCGACGCGGTCTCTGCTCCGTCACCAGCTGCCGAGCGGACTCCGGCTGGTCCTTCGGAGCGACGAAAGCCGGTCCCAAGGGCCTCTCTCCCCAACCTGAAGGCGCCTAGGGTCCGCAAGAGCCATAACAACCTTCCCAGTGACCACCAGTTTACGGCGGAACAGAAGTTGAACTTCTGCTCCGACCTACTAACGCGAATGTTGTCCGGTCCCGGTAAGTGCCCCCCCCCCCCCACGAGCAATCGCGTTCTATGACGTTTCGATCCTCCCGTTCCTGGCCCCTGTGCGCGTTTCTTTTTTCCTATCCCGTCTTCGCCTCCTTACCCTTCTCTAGCTGCGAACTAATGCCGTGTATATAGGTTTCTGGACACGTCTGGTCGGTCCTTTCCGCCAGCCCGTCAACCCGGTGGAGGATGGGGTACCGGACTACTTCGAGAAGGTCGCGAAGCCAATGGACCTAGGCACCATCAAGGACAAGATGGATCGCGGAGAGTACAAGGACGAGGAGGAGTTCGTGAGCGATGTTCGGCAGATCTTCCTCAATTGCTTCACGTACTGGACCAACAAAGACCCCATGTGGGCCACTTGTGAGAAGTTCCAGAAAACATTTGAGGAAAAATACTCCACCATGTCCAAGTGGCTGCACAAGATGGAAGGGGGCGAGGACCTCCTGTGAGCCTTGGCGCCGGCATGCCAAGGACAATGGTGGTGGTTGGATGGGCAAGGAGGAACGAAGGTTTGAGATGACGGCGCTCGTCGTTCATTTAATGTGGCGGTTCATGTACAGTACTGATGACTTGGGGGTTTGGCCTTCGAGTCGGCGCGGTAGGTTCTCACCCGGTATCTGGCGGGCTTCGCATGGCGTTCCTTTCCTCCATACCAGCCGCCAAAGGTTGGGGAATTTCCTTTCCACATTTGCGGAGCCAGATGGTATCCCTGACCTGCTTTGTAATAACAGAAGTGGTGCTCAAGCTTTGTATGTTTTTCTTGGTCCAAGCCGTTTACCTTCCGGGCAAAGCTTTTCCCTTCTCAGTCGGCTCGTTAGAGATGGAAACCAAGCGGGGAAGCAGAATTCGAACGGCACAGAAGGAGATGCTTGGCAAGCACCGAGTCACCGGCCTATTTTTCATGACTACGACAGACCGGCGTTTTTGCTCATCTATACAAATTCTATGAAATGTCTCTGATAGGGATCGTGTTGGCAGCACCCGCGCCCCACGGTTGGTGTTTGAGTGGATAGGGTCATCTCATAGGCGACCGCCCTCGGCTGTCCCCTATACGACCTCTATACACGATGCTCTTCGACTAACCAGAAAATAAGAGCAAACAATCCCGCCGAGAAAGCGAAGCATGTGAGGTGTAGACGGGGCCTACGTGTGTTGCTAATAAACCACGAGGATTTCCTTGCATCCCCGTACAGGGGAGTGTTCAATGCACCTGGAGCGCGCGACTGGGCCGGTATCTGATGATGGGAGGCACCGCTGGTCTCTTGGGCAAGTTCAAGCACATTTTCGGCAGGGGCCATTCATTTCTAGACCCGTTCTTGCTGTTCAACTCGGTTATACCAGTTGGCCAGCTACACGGACGGTTGCCGTGTAGATGCCGAATACAGACACTTTTGAATAGCGGCTTCGGGGGGTTCCTGGTGCCACTCCGTCATTTCGCTCGCTGCTCTAAATGGCTGCCGCACATGGAATATACCCATCCGTAGGAAGTCGCAAACAATGGCGGGCTGGGCCGACAAAACCCAGGGCCGGCGAACGCGCTTTACCATCGACGACACGGAAGCAGACGCACCATGATGCGAGAGGGCTCGATAGGAGAAAACGGCGAGGCTGTGACGCGAAAAGCAGGGAGGCTTCGAATGCATGCGCCGAAGGCACACGACAGGGGGCGAGGCCGGACCGCGACTCCCGAATCGAGATGCGGCGGAAACCACATGCTCTCACTTCCGGCATCGAGATTTCGCGTGGGGATATATATCCAAGGCGGCACTTTTTGCCTTGAATCGTCGCACTGATGAGAGACTGACGACTGCAGTGTGAACACCCGAGACTTCTCTCTCCTTTCCGGGGGCCTGGCCAAGGGGATAGGACGGTCTGAGATTCGACGGGGCTTTTTATTTTTTACTCTTTTTTTCATTTGGGCGGCTGCGGGGGTGGGGGACAATTTGGCTCCTGGCTCGGCCACAGCAAGGCGGGAGCTCTCCACGTCCTGCATCTATCTTGGGGTATCTCCGGGCCGCAAAGGCTGGGCGCGTTCGTTACGGGAGCAGGAGGGATGGCCGGGGCGCTCGTCGGATGTGTTCCACTGAGCATGGCATCGAACGACCTATGCCCATCGTACGATGGCGAGCCGGGCATGGGCGAAACGCTCGTGAGGTTGGGCATGTAAGCAGTTTTCCATGGCGAGGCCTACAGTCATCACTGTCGCAACTCTTACCCCGAAAATGCCACGGGCAGGCCATGGGGTCTTTTCCCTTTTTCGGCCGTATCGAAACCCATACCCACGTTCGTGACTATGGCTGAGACACGCATCTCTCCTAATCGGCCCATATCGATACAGGCGCAGGGTCGGCTTCACTCGTCCCCATGAGGGGCGGGCATGGTCGCCGCCGGCTGAATCCCATGCGTCTACCGCTGAAGATGAACAGCCGGCCCTGAAACTCTCTCGGCCGCCGTGGACATGTCCAACGGCATGCTAAAAGGAAGGGGTGGTTGTTGCATCCCAGTCTGCCGTCTCACTGGGCGGTGTCTTGCCGCCTGGAAGTTCCTGCCCCAAGACACATCCGAGGCCCAAAATGACGCCGAGGGACGCGATGCCGATGCCGTGACGTACACTGAAGGATCGGCGCGCCGAGGCGTCTCCGAGGAAGCTTTGGCCAGACATCTTCACGAGGGTACCCCCCGGGCGCTTAGACGGGCTTCTCTGGTGACGACAGCGGTGCGTATGGCCATCAAGCACCGGTGTAGGTCGTCGGTACGGTAGTGGTAGTAGCCGGTGTCTCGATTCATTCACGGCCAGACTGGGTTACGTGGAGGGGAGGGGGGGCAACTTACATAGCCGGACCTCCATGCTCGGTCCTATACTACCCTCCTCCATGCCTGCCCGGGTTCCGTTCACACACAACGGGGTAGAGGGTGAACCAACCCCCCCTCCCCCCTCTCCCCTCCAAAGTACTTCCTTTGTATACCTGTCGGCCGACCCCTCGTCGTCGACCTCTTCAGCCGCTGGGGGCTCGTCGGCCGCTCCCGAAAGGGAGGGAGGGAGCTGGGCGACCTTTGCACGAAAAGGGTGCTTATGCAGCGCAGCGGCTATGCATGCAAGTATGTAGGGACTCGGCCCCCCTCGGCGAGCATACACAGAGGAAGAGATCGGCGCGGCGGCAACATACCCCGTCAGTCCATCAGCTTCTGGACCATGCGCCTTTTCCCACCCCTCCCGCCCCCCTTTGGGGTACGGGATATGGGATGGGACGTTGTTAGCTACCTCCTACAGACACAAGGTACCTGTTGACCCATCTGCCATCGCGCATGCATGCATGGCCGGTCCCCCGTCCCCCTCGACCGTGGCAATCTGGGGGAAGGGGGGGGTGCAAAGGGAGGAAAAGGCTTACGGACCGGCCAGCCGAGGTAAGCTGCCTCGGGAAGCGCAGGTGTCACCAGGATGCGCGTGCCAGCAAAGAGGCCAGGCAGACCCAGGCCAGGCCGAGCAAGCCAAGAAACAGCCGCATCCTTGCTGGCTCATAGAGAGCGCAACGAGGGACCGGGGGCGGGGAGAGGGGAAGGAGGGGAGGCTTTCGCGATAGCCCGTCCCCGGGGGAAGGGGGGAACGGCGATGGACGCAATCTGGTAACGCCCGCCCATTGGCGCGGCTTTGAACGCTCGGCAGGCCGAGCTACGCCGTCACCGTAAGAAGACATCGAGACAGCTGGGAGAGGCACACGCAAGGGTTCAGGATTCACATATACAATATACAGTAGGAATGCACGCACCGTGTCGTGTTGCGATCCGCATCGTCTGCTCTGGGCGGCGCGGATCCCGCCATCCGCTTAGGGATAAGAAGGATGGCGGAGGTAAGGTAGGTTTCCTTCCAAGCCGCCTCCTGATCCCATTGCTACATGGGGCTCGGAGGGAGATAGGAGGTGGGTAGGTACCTACGTACGATAGATAAAGTAAGTAGATAGTAGTTTCTGTACCTGGTCTAGCCCCTGTCCTTGTTTTTTTTGGTCTCCTTCTACCAACTAGACCCTGGCTTTTTCACCCGCACGCTCAAGTTATGGCAATTGACGATGCGGCCACATGCGCCGTTGGTTGGTACCCAACTACCCACCGCCTTCCGCCGAGCCAGTTCCAACGTCGGAGACGGGCCCTTCAGGCCTATTTGCCTAATGATGTGGTAGGACTGGCAGCTGGCCGGGGCCAAGGGCACGTCGCTGTCGGGATTTTCCCCCAAGTCAGGACCTCAGCTTGCTCGTGTCTTTCGCTCTCTGTCCAACCGTTTTCACATGCTTTCCCGTCCCATGTGCGGTGGTGTACCGTCAGGCACACCGCATTGGCACAGCTTGCTCCCGTTCTACTAATCTGGGTCTACCCGTGTGCTCGGTTCAGCCGTTGCTGCAGCTTGCCCCGGCCTGCCCAGCCTCCTCCCCCATGGCGCACACCCGGACGGCACGTACGAACCGTATCGCGTGCGGTGGATGCCATGCAACGGGCCCGCGGGCGATACTCGACCGCCCATTCGCGGAAAGGCGAGTCGCGCTTGGGAAGGGAGGAGGGGGAGCGGAGTTGTGGAGTGCGCAGATATGACCTATATAGTACAGCCTGCCGGATGAAGCGTCAAACCCGGCCTGGCATCTTGAACAGGCTGCTGAGATACGTGCTGGATCCCGGGGCGCCTCTCCCACCAGTGTTGGCTTCGGTAGGGACTCGGGTATTATCTATCGCCCTCCCTGCTGGGGAAGATGCAGCAGCTCGCTTACCTCGGGCCAGCATCCGGATTCTACCGAGTACTTCACACATCCTTGGATGAGGTACCTGCTTACTCACCCCCGGTATCGCCAGCCAGCAACCAAAAAACGCGGTCGTTGACAATGTGGGCGCGGGGCCGTCGGGCTCTCGCCGTTCGTCTCGTGGCATACGGGGAGGCCTGACTCAATTAGTCTATCGTCGGCCGGACAAGGGCGGGGAAATGCCCAGCCGAATGCAAACTGGCAATTCCGGACGCGAGGCGAAAGCAAGGCCATCCATACCTAGCCAGCGTTTGGGCCCCCCCCCCCCGCAGCACACACATCGAACCTACTTTCCGCATGTACAGTCCAATCCCCCCCGTGCATGCATCACCGTGGATAAGCAACGCGCCCAGACAGGCCCCGTAGGCACACAGGACTCGGTAGCAGGTGCCGCAGCGTCCATTTCGGGGTTGTGGCTCGCCCTGGGTCCGGGCGAGTCCCTGCCACGCTGCTACAGCCCCGAGCGGATGAGAATAAAGCCGGAATTGGCCGAGATGTGGAGTGTGGTTCGACCATCGCGAGATTCGACCTGCCGACATTGCACCGACTAATCGGTTCCCTATTTTGTTGGGTTCCTCCGATGCCGCGATGGATGCCCTCCCTGGCATTTCCTGCCCAGACCGGTATACCGGCCGCCCTGGTGGTGATGAGCTGGCACTGTTGCCCCCCCCCCTCGGACGCCCTGCCGTGCCAGCGCCGTTGCATGGTCGCCGCCTTTACGCCGCAGCCGCGGCAGTATGCAGTATGAGATAGATGCCCTGGACATCCAAGTCTTGGGTCCCAGTCCAAATCCGGAGGGGAGGCTGGCGGGGCGTGCCCGGTTTATTAGCTAAGCAGCGTCAACCAACTTTCACTCGTCTGTAAGCCCGCCCTCGTCGTAGTCGGTCCCGGCGCCGTCGGAAACGTCATCGACACGGTTTCCCTCGTCGTCATGCTGGCCAACCAGGAGATCCTCGCTACCCTGCCACTGAGGCGGAATGGGCACATGGTCGGCGTCCTCGGCGTCCCAGCCGTAGTCCTCATCGTCCTCGCTGTCTGCCACGTCGAAATCCGTATCCCCGAGCTTCCGCTTCGTCTGATTGTCTCCGGGCGAGCCCGGTAGGGGCGCACCGGCGTCGAAGTGGACGCCAACCAGTCCATCCTGTCGTCGCATGTCAGCTTGCATTGGCATCCCGGTGCCATGATTGGCCGGCAGCGTGGCTCGCACCTCCTGGATTCGGAAGGGGAAGACGTCCCCTAGGCCGTCTTGGTGATTTTTGCCGTTCAGCTTCTGGATGCCCGCGAAGTGGAAGCCCACCGCGACTCCGTCTCGGAACACCCAATCTCGGAAGAGGACTAGGCGTGTCGTAATGCCCTGGTCCCACGCGCGGGCATTCAGGGCCGGTGTCAGCGTTGCGCCTCGCTCGGCCTGCATACGGGTCGCCGACTGGGTCAGGATGACGATGGCCACGTCCCGGGTAGCAGCCAGTCTCTGGAGGTTGGTCATAATGAGCTGCAGCATCTGCAGCCGCTGAGTCGCCGGGCGCGGCCCTGGCAATTCGTTAGCCAAGTCGCCCTGGGGACACCGCCGCGACCAACATTTACCTCCCAGGGGCCCGTTACGAGGTTCCTGGCTCCGTGGGAAGGCTTGGTTCACGAGTGCTGACAAGGAATCTACCACGATGAGCGACGTCTCTGGCGGGACGCAGGATGGCGTCGGTCTACACAGAAGTGCGATGAAGTGCGCAATACTGGGGCATGTGAAATGCAGCATCCCATCTCGCCTCTCAGCTTCTGGGCCGCTGCCCACCGACGCGGACGAGGCTGAGCCGGCGTGCGTCATTTGGTGCAGCCTTGTCCCACATAGAGGATGGAATGCGTCTGGTCAGGCCTCAGCAAGCGCCGAGAAGAAGGACGGACACGCCGAGGCATCGGCCGGGCCCGGGGATGGGGCGGCCTTGCGGCACGTAGGGAACTGACCTACCCACACGACCTTCCTGTCGTGCTTGAGGGCGCCCGCAGCAAGCTGTAAACTGTTGTTGCTCGTCAGAAGAAGCGACGGGGACCCCGGCGCCCGCTTGGCCGCCTTGTACGCGCTTGCTTGCCTACCCGAAAGACGTCTTGCCCGAGGCCGGCGGCCCCCAGACTTCAATCACCTGGCCCTTGGAGAAGCCGCCCGGCAGAGTCGAGCGGGCACCGGCATGGCGGGTAAACCCGGACAGGGCACGATCGAGGGCGTCGAGACCGGTGGGCACACGCCGAGAACCATCGGTCATCAATTGCTCCAGCGCATCGGCGGCCGAGACGGTCGGGAGCCGGTCTGGAGGGGCGAGGTTTAGCAACCGCCGACAGGCAGCGCCATGCCGCGGCCGACGGAGGACTTCTCGACTTACGGGGAAGAGGCAGATCGAAACTCGAAATGTCGTGGCCGTGTATGCTGTGGTAGTTGTCCATGGCCCCCCAAACGGTTGAAACTTTGGGCGTTCCAGCACAAACCGATGTGCCGGGCACGTCCAAAACGGAACGGCGGCGATTCAGGGCGCGCGTGCGAGGGTGGGCTGGACGATTGCCCGCAAAAACGGCCGGACTACTCGGTGCTTTGGTGGGGGATCGCCTCTTCCAAGGCGGCAGACAGCATGAAATGGGTTGCGGTGGCGCCTGGACCTTGAGCGTAGACGGGCCGAAAGTGGGGGCTCAGCGGAATCCTGGGCGGAACCTCCGGAATTTTGCTCTTCTCCCCCCCTCCCCCTTCTCCTCCGTTAAAACTGCGTAACGGGACAGGTTGCGCGCCGCGCGCACGTCCGTGACCTCACCGGGGCTCCTCTCTCCCCTCCTTTCGCATCCCCTACGCCCGGGGTTACGACGAAGCCAAAGGCGCGCAAGCCACGGTGCCACACCCCCCCCACACCCCCTGGAAACCACGGATTGTCTGGAAGGAACCTGGGGTCTGAGTAGGGGCGGCCCCGACGATCAAATTTTGCGTCGTTTGTCGTGGTTGCGGGAGGACCGGTTGCCGAGCTGCCAGGACCAGCCCGCGAGACGGGGTGGCAACCATCACCACGGGGCGTGCACTTTGGGTCTTGAGATTACCTCATGCCTATGTCCACCTTGGTCTACTTGCCCGAGTGCCTGCCTGCCAACGAGGTGTGCGCGTATGTGGCATGGTCGTGGCGCCGAGGCATCGTGTTGCGTAAGAAGGAGTTGAAATGGAGCAATCGCGGCATGTACCTCCTCGGGTCCTGCAGCGCTGTGCGCTGGAAGTCTTGGGAGCGCGCGCGCATGCGATTCAGGCCCCAGCGCCAGGGGAATGGCCCATCCACCTGCTTTACCTTCCTCTCCGTCCAAATCTGCAGGCTGTGTGCCATTGCTCCGTCATTGGGCTCTCTCACGCCCATGGATGTTTGATTATTATTAGTATGGGGGCGGCAGCGTCTCCCGCTCCTCAGTCTGTGGGGTGATACGGAGGGCGTCCAATTGGCTCGCCGCGGCCGTCTTCAGCCTCATGGTGCTCGAAGGCGGTAGAGGAATGGCTGTCCCGTGTGGGAGGCTCGAAGGATGGGGAGGCCATGCTGGCAAGCTGGCGGCAGCGAACTAGAGGATCTGCCGCCTCGGACTTCCGCTTGAGGCAAGATTGGCAAGCTGGCAAGGGCCCCTCGCGCACCCTTCAGACTCGGGAAGCGCCTCCTAGTTTCCGCCTCTCTAGCCACACCACCGCCCCCTCGATACGACTGGTTCGACGCCGAGGGCACCGTTCCATGCCCAATGCTCGCTCTCGCGCCGTATCGTCGCAGGCGGCGGCAGGGCCGCAGGCAGTCGGGCTGGTTATTGCGGATGTGGCATGTGTTGGGTCCCCCCCTCGCCCCCTCTCCGTTCATGAATCGGACAAGCCTCGGCGTGTCCCAGGGGAAACAGGGCTGGCTGAAGGGAACCATCAGGCCAATGAGTGCTTGGCCGGTTCGGCTGTTCGTGACCCACTTGCTTGGGTGGTCGACGGAGCACATGAAAATTTCATTCGGGCCTGGCGGACTGGACCGTCTGTCTAGCCTGGGAGAAAGACCGAGAACGAGGTTCCAATCTCGAGCGAGGAGACATTGCTAGTCTCGGCGCCGGGGGGCGTGTCGGGGAGGGACCTCCCCCTACAGCCCTTCTCCAGAGTCCAGCCAACGCCACTGGTCATGATGCCCCCGCATTGTGCCTGTTCGATCGGGACTTCTAGATTGCCCTTCCTGGCGACATCCGTTGTCAACCCCACAGCGGGCAGTGAGGGATCCTGGCAAGCCCTGGGCGATAGGGGTCTAATTGCGCCGACAAACATCCGCCCGTGTACCACCGCCCGCCTATGCGCAAGACAAGCCACCGACCATCTTGCCGAAGGATCCACCAACAACACGCCGAGAGAGCGAATCCTGCATGGGCCGCCGACTTGTTCGTGGGACGAAGCCGACTTCCCAGGCCGGCGTCTTCTTGGGCCAGGAGACGAGGGAGGGTTAGGGGAAGGGGAAATGGGAAGAGATCGATTGACCCAAGCCTGGGATGGCGCCTCAGCAACTCTGTTTTTTGAGGGGAGAGGGTGGGGGTCGATGGATCAACCGTCTCCATTCATCCACGACTGGATCGAACATACGATACGGCGGTGGATGGGGCACGGGACGGCTTGGATGAAACGGTATGGGAAAAAACTACCGAGAGGTACTGCTGCGCGTTGCTCTGCTCGCTCGCTGCCTGGCGAGCGGCTCAGTAGCCCGAAAGCCGACGAGGAAACGTCTGTGGCCAAGCTGACGTTACCGTTGGTCCGTCACCTTCCTCTCGGCTCCATGTCCCTGGCCGGGAGTGTTGTCACCAGCCGCCAGGCAACGTGGAGTGTGAGCAGGCCTCTCTGTTTGGCCTTGCTTCCCACCCCGGCTCGCGGAGAGCGTTCGTCGTTCTGAGGTACGCGAGATAGACGGTATCGTCGGCACCCATGACCACTGGCAACCCGGACGGGCAAGGGAGAGCTCGCTGAGGTTGCTGTTGCGACTGCAAGGAACAGTCCAGCAGGGCACACCGATGCACACGCCAGGCGAACCTGTCGGGGAAATGTTTCAATACCCGTGGGTTCTGACTCGGCTCAGCAGCGCCGACCACCAGGAGGGCATGACCCCCCCTCAACACCCACGATCCCCCTTCCAAGCCCAAGCCCACGCGGCCTTGGTAACTCTCGGCCCAATGGGAGTCAGGACGGCTTTCCTGCAGGCCGCTACCTATTATGCGCGCTTATGCTGAAAAGCAAGCGCCTAAAGTGTGAGATTCCCGTCTAGCCATGTCCTGCGTACCTATTGTACCTACGCATACGGCACGACTAAGTTACTCGGCTGCTCGTGCGCCCGGAGCGGTACCTCTCGTCCCATCTCAACCCCCGCCCCTCCCCCCATCATCCCGCCAAATCCTCAGGGCTGTCCAGGGAGGCGGAGGGGGGCAATTTGCGCAGGCTGCTCACCAAGATGATTAAAGCGAGTCGTGGGGATGTCTGGGCTGTGTGGGATGAATGGATTGCAAGCTTCACCGTCGCCTCCCCCCCACCCGAGCTCGCGACTCCGAATCGCAACCCTCGTACCCTACCGAAGCTTGTTGGTCGTATGGACAGAGGCCGTCTGCCCGTTCACAAGCGCGAACCCCACGATACTAGGGGCCACCTCGGGAGAATACGGCAAATCCGTGGCCGGAAAACCGGGGGGACCATCATGCCGGCCCACCTGGTATACACAAGTTGAAATTGGCAGGTTACAGGCTGACAGGCACGCCTGAGGCCCTCAAGTGCCTCTCGGCATTCCGTCCCCCCGGCGTTGGCTGCATGGCATAGTGCTTGCTATGTAGGTACTGCACTGCGGGCCGCGGATTAACTCGAAACAAGTCGCTAGCCAACACGTTCTGAGCCGGGAGGGCGCCTCTGGCCCTGACCACCCAGCCAGGCCAGGCCAAGCCAAGCCAAGCCGTACCGGAGAGCCTACCAAAGGATGCCATGCCCCACGAGAAAGAAAGCGTTTCGCCTCGTCGTGGGAGACCAGTCACCCCCGGGGGCTCAGACAGGCCCGGGTGATAGGTGCGCTTGCCCCCCCCCCGGCGGGCTTACGGACCAAAGGTGACCAGTTCGGTAATCTCGCGGCTCTCGCGGGCGCAGGCGGCCCCCTTGGGCCTATGAAGCGCTGGCGCTGAGATTGGGCGGTATGACCAACGACCTGCCTATGCTGCACTGTGTATAGTATACGCCTCCGCATACTTTCCCCAGGTTGCTGGAATGGCTAGACGCACCAAGGGTCCAGAAAAACCTTGGCTAACTGATAAAATTGCGGAATATTGTCGCCCACTGCGGATGATGTTTCCCCTCGACCCTCTTAATGCTTGTCGGGCCCCAGATCATCTCGCAGACTCGGCCCAGCAGACACGGGAGTGGTCGCCTCGTTTTCAATCCCATACGGTACAGACTATGCTCAGGTCCGCGGTGCAATGCATCCGCGTGCCAGCCATTCCGATACGTCGGAGGAGGGTGTGATTCTGGGGCCCTGGGGGAAGGGGGGAAACCGACGCTTCACTATTTGGGGCCCCCCGGGCCCGCAAGACCACACAATGTCGTTCGACAAGCTCTCACTAGATGCAGTCATGTCGATCCCGTCTTTGCACTGCTTCTGCCCTATTCAATAGTGCCCCCTAGGCCCAGGTTTCCCACAAGACTGACGACGAGGTTGCGATGCGTGTGGCCCAGCCCATGGGCTCTTTGATGATCGTCTACCGTAGCTGCCAGGCGAACAACACCTTCGGTGGATCGTGACGGTCTTGGCAGACGGGACAGCCGGCATCATAATGGCTTGGGGAGGTGTCTTGGGCCCCTTGGGCCTGCGGGTTTAGTACAGTAGCTCGGCAGGGCGATAGTGGATAAGGGGGGTAAAAGCAAGCAGAGGAAACACGCACTGCGACCCAGTGTGATACGTAGGACAAGAAATATTATGACTGTGGGGTGTGGAGGATGTGGAGAAAAGATTGTGTGGCTGCGGATCACGCAATTGAGCAAGAATATAGTGAAAACCACCCTACCCTCCTCGTGATCGACCTGTAACCTCAGCTATCACAAGTGCCGAATGCGGACTAAGCGAAGCCAAGAAGACACACCATTCCCACCAAGACGAGAAAAGATTGCCGCTGTACGGAGTAATACTGCTCAGGTAGCCACGGGGCAGGCAGTCTTATCGAGAAGGAAATCACACCGTCAAAACACGCACTAGCCCCTCGATCTACCGGTGCGAGAATTAGCCTTGCTTTAGGCTCGTCGCTAACCCTCCGCATTGAGCCCAGCGGCCATGCGCCTGGACACCCTCGAGACGAACGGGGGAGAATGATCTTCCCTCTTTCCGGACTTCGCGGGCACTCTTGAGGGGGGGGGGACCGTGCTGTAGCACCCCCCGAATATTTTCGCCTCCGGTTACGCCAGAGATGAAGATCTCGCCAGGCTTCCTGACTCGGTTATAGGTCGGCTTTTCCACGACGTCCGAGGGGGGCGGGACCAGCCGCCATGACATCGTAGATGGCGAATCTGCCCCGGCCAGAAACAGGCTCGGCAGGTAGGTGAGCATGACCTGCGATGGCAACTTCGGCGCACCATGTAAGGCCCCTTGTGTCCGTCGATCCCGACCGGCCCAGCCAGCAGCCCACCAGCACAGTCAGTCACCTGGGGGTTGTCACGACGGGCGTACAGCCTGCTGAGAGGAGCGAAAGTGAGTGGTGGCAGAAGAGGATCTGCGGGCAGGCATGAACGGGGGCGGTTGGCCTCCCCCACGTTTCCCTAGATAGTGGGAGGGCTTGGCGCGGGTTCTTCGCTGCGATAGTCTCGCACAACTAATGACAACCATACACCACCCCCCTGGACCGACGACACATCACAGGCCGACGACGGGTTGCGTCGTTCGATTCAATCATGCGTCCCCAAATGGTGCCATTGCCCACGAAGGCTGTTTTGGCTTGGCACCACTGATAGTAAAGAGGTATGTACTACACCCGCCCACCCACACCACACACCGCATACCCACGCTGGCTGGCGGGCTGGTGGTAGTATCGAGAGCGATTAGGCAAGAGAATGAGTCGGCATCTTTCATCCATACTGCCGTGGTGTCGCCCGGGCGGGGCTTATCTGCTATAAAACCCAAGTGTATAGTGCCCGATGCATGCATAGCCCAGTAAGGCCAGGAATGGCTTCTTGTGCGTCGCACGGGAGCCCAGTCGGTAGTCGATCTGGCTTGTCTTTTTTTAATGGCCCTCAACCCAACCCCAGCCCCTGCGGATGTGCCGACAGAGATGCGCTTATCGTTAGGTGGTGGTTCTCTCCCCCAGTCCGTTCCCATCCAGTATGTCGATCCGAGCCCTTTTCCTTCACCTTGGGGGGCCCATCCCCCCCTCCTGCGCTACCCCCAGACGAGGCGCGCGCAAAGCCCATCAGATAAGGGGAAGCTGATAGGGGCTATCTAGACCACACCCTCCCTGAATAACGAGAGCACACCTGACTAGCAGTACGGGGTAAGTCCAGAGGGCCGGAGACAAAATCTGCGGGGGATGACATGGTCGTCATGGATGGGCCCCCCTCCTCGATCTGCCTACCCCGGGGTTCGCGACGCAACGGGGGACAACGATCGGGTTCGCATCGGGCGGCGGACTGGGCGAGGTAGCGAGACGGGGAAACGAAAAGACGATGTGCAAGCCAGGGCGAGGCGGCGGCTGGTACATTAGTCGCCAGGCCAGGCTCTCTCTCTTCTGACACGCCGACCGTGGTCTCACGGGCACAACTAAGTCGCTAGCGCTCACCAACGTGCCTGGCATGACGAGAAAGGTGCGGTTTGGCAGGCGCGCGCCTTTGTCATGGAGGAGAAACGTGACGAAGCCTCAGCCCGTCAGCAAACCAGCAACAAGTTCTCTTTTTCTCCTTCGTAGCGGGCCCCACACTCCACTTCTGCGACCCCATATCCTGCTTCAACCGGGCAGTCCCAGTCCGGCTGGGGGCAGTTTGGGATGGCCTTATCTACGATGTACCACTAGAACCACGCCTTTCTGCCCGGCCGAGCCTCGGCCCCACGCGTACGGTATCGCGAATTGTCGGAACAGGTGTCGCGTAAGCCCAGCTCGGCGAGAAGAACGCGAGGGAAACAGGGATATGGGCAAATACAAGTACATACTGTCGCCAGCCACGAACGAAGCCGGACGTGACCTGCGGGCGAGAAGAAAGAAAAGAAGAAAAAAAACCCACCCTCGACTGACCAGGGCGGGCGAGTTCAGTCGTGGGAACCCGCCGTTCGATGCGTTCATGTACTACGGGAGAAGGGCCGAAGAGCATTCGGACCTTCGGGGCTATTTTTTTTTTCCTCTCGTCGGCCTGCTAATGACTCTTCGCAGCGGTATTCCGTTCCTGCCCGCCCGTCGACTTGGCCCGCCGTCGCCATGTTTTCTTAAATTGGCAACTCAACCAGTACCAACGCCAGGGACGAGAGGGGAGGGGGGGATAGATAACCGCGATGAAATAGCACATGCTTCCGGATTTCGGGGCCTTGTCCGGCGACCAACACCAAGCACCCAGCACCCCAGCGTCAGGGGCCAGGGATGTAACAACAATGCGAGCCGGGCGCCCAAGGTCCGGACGGATAAAGCTTCACGCGCAAGCCCAACCGTCGATGCGACCAAAATCACCAAAGCTGCACGTATGTGCTCGTCGGGTACTTATTATTAGGTCGTCAAACGGGAAGGACGCCCTTTCGGCTGCTGCTGTTGTTGTTGATTTGTAGTGGCCCGTCCGACTTACATGGATGGGCTCCGCCACGGTGCCGCTGCGGCTGCCAGCGCGTGCGGGTTTCTCAACAACAGGCCACGATTCGCCGAGGAGAGGGCCGATGGGGAAGAGAGCGCGAGGGAGGGATACGTAGCTGTACTATGCCTGTGCATCGCCAGATGGCGGGAATCGGATGACAGAGGAAATCCCCCCCCCAGCGTAGCCTCGATGCTTCTGCCCGCACCACCCAGCCGTAGCCCTCTTCTCATGTGCGGCCCGCCAGACACACAGTAGCAGGCAGGACCGGCTATTTGTGCGTGTGTGGACGTGTGTGTATGGGTGTGCGCTTGAGTGTGTGCGTGTGTGTGCGCTTTTGTAACTCGAGGTGAGCACATGCTCAGCCTGCACGCCTGTTTCGCTGCCCGCTGACTCCGACACGCGCGCTTCCTCGCGCTGGGGAGGGCTGCGCACGCCCACCCCGGACGGCTCTCGTCCCGCAAATG
The DNA here is from genome assembly GCA_018287875.1 of Nigrospora sphaerica. Lineage (NCBI taxonomy): Eukaryota > Fungi > Ascomycota > Sordariomycetes > Amphisphaeriales > Apiosporaceae > Nigrospora > Nigrospora sphaerica. The sequence continues at coordinate 6,931,430 of JAGVVL010000002.1, forward strand.
GAAAACGAAAGCATGGGAAGCCGAGCAGAACAAACCTTGGGAGTGTTCTTGGCGGCGGTAAAGTACGGGCACACGCCTGCGCATATATTGCATCAGCGGCCTTTGAATGGGTTTTGGTTTGTGTCCCAGAATGCCCCCCTTTCCCCCCCCCCAATACCGGACAGAGGAGAAAGCAATGGGAGAAGGACTCCAGCGTGCTGGAAGCCCTTACTGTAGCTGTGGAGGAGGCATGTACCGCCAGGGAGGGGCCGGAACAGGCCTGGTCGGCTTTTCCACCGGAACGTCATTTCATCAGAGGACTCAGGCTGGGCGGGGTGGACAAGACAAAGAACGGGGCCAAGCCAAGCCAGCGAGAGCCCCAGCTAGTTAGCTAGCTAGCTCTGGGCAGGGCAGCGGAGAGGAGGAGAGATGGGAGAGCAAACACGCAGGGCCGATAGACAGAACCGGTTGTACGAGAACAGCCTCCCCCAGTGCACTCCCCAGGCTTGGGAGAGCGTCCAAGCACATGAGAAGCCCACACACCCATCATGACCAGTCCCGTACGAAACTGGGGGGGAGGAAGGGAGTTCTCCTCCAAGAATACGGAGTTAGGTACATCGTACGTTCCTACCTCAGTACAGCATGGATTTCCATTACTGTCCCGTCAGCCCCCCCCCCCCCCATGTTAGATACGGTGTAAAGACGGTTACACGAGGTACTGGAGCAAGTGACTAAGTCGCGGTTGTACTTTAGTTGCTGCGGAGCAGAGTCGGTGCTGCTGCTACTACTGCTGCTCCTGCCGCCTCTGCAGGCTGGAGGCAGGCACAGGCAGGTACGGTGGTAATGGGGAAGCCCATCCCAGGTTCCATCTGGGTACTCCGAAGCCGGGGAAGTACCGTTGTACCACGGCACGGTACCGCTCCACGCGTGCCCGCGCCCGGCGCTGCAGAGCGCAGAGTGAGGTTTGTGTTCAGTGTGTGAGAGAGCGAGGGAGTGCTGCATGTATCCCTGATCCTCGTCCTGACAGGGCACCATCCGGAGCCAGGGGAGGGGGGTAGGGGGCCCAGGGGGTCAATCATTTTGGGGGTCGCCCACATCGAGGCCGGAGATGGGGTAGGTACCTCCGTACTGGGGCCGCTGGGCTTTTCCACTGTAGGCATTTTTTTTTCTTCTGGCGCCGGTAGGTACCTGCCTACCTACTAACGCTCCCATCCTCCGCTAAATCCCAGCTCGCCCGCGCCCGCGCCCACACACCCACACTCACACCCACCCACTCTGCCACTCCCTCCCACACACCCACTGCCCACGTCCATGTCCACGCCCGCGCCCGCGCGCCCACGCAGAGCCGACAGGGAAGATCGACCTGAACCTGACCCGGGTCGTGTCTGTCCTAAACCCGGGCTGCCTACTGGTACTTCTACCGCTGGAGGGCCGCTTGTGCAGACTTTCCCCGACCCGCCTGTGTCATTTAAAACCATACCAACGTTCCCCCCTTCCCCCAAAGATTCTCCTTCGAATCCCGTTGTACCCCAAAATAAAACAAGTACTTAACCTTGACCACCCACCTTCACCCACCACCTTCAATCACCACCTACTCGACCCGGACCATTCCAACCACCACCACCACTATTACCAATACCACAACCAGGTAGTACCACACCGCTGGCACTCTACTACTACTACGAAGCAACAAGCCTATTACTCGATATATAAAGAGAAGGGACTGTTTCCTAGGAGCCTGCCCGTCGTCTGCAGCCATCGCAGACTCTTCCCAGCAGCCACTAGGAACCCTGCTCACAGCAACGCCGGTGCCCGTCTGGCTGGCGATCACATGCAACGCTCATCCTCAGCGGTGGATTTTTCCAACCTGCTGAATCCCGAATCCTCCACGCCGGTGAACAATAACAACACCAGCCCCAAGTTGGACCAAGAAGGAGACGTCGATATGGCCACTGTCACCGTCATCCGCCCGAACGGGCCTGTACCCGGAGCCGCTGGTGCGCAGCCCGCCGAGAGCACGACGGAGCTGCCTCGTCCCTATAAGTGCCCTCTGTGCGATAAGGCCTTCCACCGGCTAGAACACCAGACGCGCCACATCCGGACGCACACGGGCGAGAAGCCCCACGCTTGCCAGTTCCCTGGCTGCAGCAAGAAGTTCTCGCGCTCCGACGAGCTGACGCGCCACTCGAGGATACACAACAACCCCAACTCGAGGAGAGGCAACAAGAGCGCCCAGCCTACGCACCACTCGATGGGCAACACGCTGACGGCCGAATCCATGATGCCGCCGCCGCAACACGGCGCTCGCTCCATCAAGTCGGCGCCCACATCTACACTGGGCTCGCCCAATGTCTCGCCGCCGCATTCATACTCGTCATACGCCCTCCCCCACAGCTCGCTGATGTACGGCCACCGCCTTGGAGGCGGCCCTGGCCACGGCAGTGATATGGGCGTTCTCGCCAACGCTGCCAACCAGGTCGAGCGCGAGTTCACCTCGGCGCCTCACCACTCCTCTTTCCGTCACCACCCCTATTACTCGCACAGCCAGCACTCGTCGCGTGGCTATCTGCCTTCTTTGTCCGCGTACCACATGTCCAGGTCGCATTCCAACGACGACCACCACGACGACCACTATGGTCATGGCGTCAGACACGCGAAGAAGTCGCGGCCCAACTCGCCCAACTCCACTGCCCCCTCTTCCCCCACCTTCTCTCATGACTCTCTGTCACCTACGCCTGATCACACTCCGCTCGCCACACCCGCCCACTCTCCCCGGCTCCGGCCCTACAGCGGTGGCGTCGAGCTTCCTACTCTGCGCAACCTGACGCTGGGCCACACGCCTGCCCTGGCCCCCATGGAGCCCCAGCACTTTGAGGCCAACCACTACCAGCAAACGCCGCCGCAACCCGCCGGGACCGCTCCCATGCGTACTGGCATGTCTTTGACCGAGATCATCAGCCGGCCCGACGGAAGCAGGAAACTACCTGTTCCGCAAATGCCCAAAGTCGCCGTGCACGACCTTTTAGGTCCCAGCGACGGTTTCAACAGCAGCGGCCGAAGCTCGGCGAGTGGCAGCCTCGCTGGCGATCTGGGAGATCGCATGTAAAGCAACCGAAGCGGACCTGGATTCCGCCATTTTACGACATGAACGACCTTGGCTGTGGGGCTTATAGACGGGACTTGGCATAGAAAGAAGCGGCGTTTTGAGCATAGGGCTAATGGGCGCGATATTCCCTCTGGACCACGCAATACTCGTGGGCGTTATAGCTGGCACTGGATCATTCAACGGAGGGATTGGTAGAGCCGACATCGTCATAAGCGGGTTAGATCTCCTCTTTATTTGATTTTTATCCTATTTCCCCGGCAACCTGGAGAGGCGGGAAAAGCAAAACAATTCCACTTTGCCCACCGAATACAAAATTCTACCTGGCAAGCTGTCGTTCCCAAGTACTACATGCATCTCGGTGATATGAGACGGCTCGCCCGGCGCCGTACGTCCGAATCCGAGTCGTTCTCGCCCTCCAAACCTCCATCCCTGCTCGGGCCCGTGTCACATTTTGCTTTTCCGGGGGGCAGTAGGGACGTTGGTTTCAGCACGCCCCATTCCAGCCAGATGGCTTCCGGAAGGCAAGTTGTAGGTAACAAGCGCTGGACAGTCGTCTATACACAAATTGGATTGGCGGACGTTAGGATTGACGAAGACGTTTCCCCGGCCAATGGTTGTCCCTCACTTGTCTTGTGGCTCCTGACAGGTCCGGGGTCCGGGGGGCCAGGCGGTCTCTCTTTCGCCTGAGCCAACAACTAACAACTGCTTTCCCCCCTCGGCGGCGGCGCAGTCGCTCTCGTCACAAACTTAGCACACAGAGATGGCCGGCCTCATTTGCTTGGGGATGGGGCCAAGCCCGTGGGAGGCGCACGCTCCCTGCCTGGTCCGCCTACTGACTAAGGTAACCCAATGGCCCTCCCTCGCTCGCGTACCTGAGAGCTGAGAGCCGGACGGGTCCGTGTGTACACGGAGATCCGAGCTGCCCATTCATTCATTCATTCCTCCCCCCTTCCAAGTCTCCCCAAAGGGGGTTGGGGGATGGGGGGGCAGTCAGTGGCCGTCGTCGTACGAATCCCCCGGGAGGCGTCCATCCCTCCCACTTTGTTTACGCGCGTGTGCGCGCCAGTCATCCGATGACCATTCCCGCCATAGGCGGCAAAAAAACGAAGGAGGGGGCTAGGGGCCGACACAAGAAAAAAAAGGATGGATGGCAAGGGCGGGAAAAGCGGGCGGGAAAGTGCTGTCATCTTCGATGGCTGCTCTCCGCCGGCCGAGAATATGCGGTAACTTGCTCACCCAAAGGGGGGGAGGGTCCATCATCCTCTCTCCCAAGGTTGGTGGTTCTTGGGGCTGGAGGGAGGGGAAGGGGAAGGGGAGTTTTAGTTGCCGGGGGGGATAGCACCGGCGCCTGGGGTCCCCGGGGGGGGGGAAGGGGAGGGATAGGTTGCCTGCTGAAGATCCCGCAGTTGCCCTGTTGATCACTGCGAGATTAAGACCCAAATATCATGCATGGCTAATGGAATGCTTGTCCTCGCTTACTCGCAACCCTTTCTTTCCCTGGGGGCCGCCAGCTGGAGGACAGCTCGGGCCTGCCTGGAGAGGCAGGAGGGAAATTGGGAGACCCCTCTGACCCTCCAGCTCTGGGGGGAAGACGAGGGGAAGCCACCTGGGGATAGATAACCAGCCCGCAATACTATCTCATACGAGCAGTACCCCCCAGGTAAAGTAGGTAGGTACAGGCTGTTAGGGTCCCTGTAGAGAGCCCAATGACCCCTGCCTCTTGCTCCCTCCTGGAAACGGAGGGAGATATGTGGTCGGGAGGGGTCCCGACCACTACCCAATCCCCCCCCGCCAAACAGACCAAGGCAACTGGGCAACTGGGCCCTTCCATTTGCTGTTTTCATGAGCAACAATATGATGCCCTGAGGTCGTCGGCCCCCCGCGAAAGGATTTTCAGCTCCCCAGTCCGGTATCTCGGCGTCATACCCTCTAGATATATGACAGACGTCGGCTCTATCTCAGGCACACACTCCTACACACACTAACACTCGCCCACACGGTTCTCTGGCAGGTAATGTTTACAACGAGCGTGTCTGTACGCCCAAGTTGGCAGGTATGCATTGGGCCCAGAAGCTGAAGTACGACTAGCACGTACTACGTAGGTACTTACCCAATGCACACGTCCATGACGGCTGCCAAGGGGGAGAGAGTCTGGGGGGATCCTGTTCACTTATCCAGGGCAGCCGGGCCGACTGTCGAGAAGTACTTGTAAATCTGTACTTGTGGCTGCCCATAGCTTACGAAGAGGGGACCTCTAAGGCCTCCAGCTTCTTCCACTCCATTCGTTGCGGCGTGCGAGTGGGGACGTTTGGAAGGGGGAAGAAGTATCGACACGTGCCTGAACGTCGTCTCCAGATTGTTTCCCGCCGTTCACCACCCAACTGCCGTCGGAGGGAGAGGGCATATTTGTGGCAGTTGGGCAGGGCCGGGGAGGTGAGGCCACCGGAGAAAACTGGGGTGAGAAAAAAAAAAAAAGGCAAAGGTGGTCCGTCAGCCACTCCACAACTCCTCCGTTAGGCCAACTCTCGCCGCTATGTCCTTCTCTCTTTCTCTCTTACTCTCAGTTTTCCCCCTTCTTTCTCGTCGTTCTTCTCCTCGGTAGCCTGACTCGCGTGTGAGCACATAAAAAAGAATTGTAAACTCACGCGGCGGGACGATCACGCCACGACGAACTGGGCAGGCCGTCTGCCACACGGATGGAGCCCGACCCCTCCAGGAGAAGTTCTCCGGGCGGAAGCCTGTTGCCAGCATGAGCAGAAACGTGGACAAGTGAGACGACGCCGTGGAAGATTCGAGGCTACGTGATGCATAAGTGCCTAGTGTACTTAGGCATGTGTCTGTGGGTGTGTATGTGTATGTGTGTGTGTGTGATTGAGCAAGCAGGAGAAGTTGGCTAATACCTCATAGGGTAACCCCAGGCGAGTACACAAGTATCCGTGCAAGGGAAGGAGGGGCAGTATTTCCCCCCACGAGTATACGTGCGCTTGCTCGCCCTGCTCTCCTTGTACATCGTAGTCGTAATGGGGATAGTTCGCACTCATCATCGGCATTGCTGCTGCTGCTGTGGAGGGGCTTTCTGGAATGGCTGCCAGCCATCGGACTGTTCTTCTTCGATATGCGTCGTTACATGTGGTATATGCATGTATAATTATTATATCTATACATAGACCTTCCCACCCATGTGTCACCCTCCTGTGGCCACGAACGATTATGCTGCGCAGCCCCCGGCCCCCGGACGTCTCCGAGGGGGCGGGTTCTAGAACACTGCTCGGTCTCGTACGTATAGCATGTACGAAGTACCCGGGCCGCCGAAGCGACCCGTCACCAAGAGGGACATGCACATGTGGCGTGAAAGGAATAGCGGTGGGGAAGGGAAAACACCCCCCCATTGATAAGTGACAAAAGCCCGAGCAACCTCTCCTAAGAGGGGCCCTTGCCCTGGGGCATCCTTGAGTCAGTACTCAGCCTCATCTGTTTTGAAGGAACAGGTAAGAAACACATCGTCCACGTCAGCCAGCGGTGTGCCGGGTGGTTGGCCACCGTGTTCCAGAGCTGACCCCCTTCTCGCACTGGCGGTGTTCATCGCGTGGCCGGCTACGGGCCCCCTTTGTCGTTATCGTGGAGGATTGGATTGGATGGGGGTCGGACGGACGGATGGTGCATGGGCGATTAAGAGAAGAGATGCACAGGCTGACGTGATCAACGACCAGGAAAGCTGGAGTACTGTCCCTAGCCTGTTTTCAGCACTGGGGTACCTGCACTGCCACCCTGTAGTTTGGGTACCGGGCTTGGCTGCCCCGGCTTTTTGCCCCAGGCTGCCGCAATGGCGATGATAAGTATGGAGAAGTGGAAGGGGTGCCCGTCCTTCCGTATGGGGCTACCAGATAGGATGGAAGTACCCGTCTGCCTAGGGAGGTACCTCACATACTGGCAACCTACTTCGACCCGGCGCTCGTCGTTACCTACTCTGTACATTATAGCAGATGTAACGCAATGCCCACAGCAGGTACGAACTGGACCGGGTACCTCTGCTGGGACATGATATAGAGCAAAGCAACGTACGTACAACTTACCTACGAGCAACCCGTTTTTCGATGACGGTGACGGGTCGCTTCCAGCGCAATCTCCCGATCGGTCTCGTTTATTTCCGTTTCGCTCTTTTTCCTCTGCTCGGCGTTTTGAGCAAAGTTTCGCGACGCGTCCCTTCCCCTCCCCGGCGGCATCGGCTGTTATCGTTCGATCCGCGGGTTGGGGACGCAGGCATAGGAGCTACATAGCGCCTACTTACTTGCGAGGCGGTTGATCTTGTACCCCCTTCCCTTCGCTTCCCGTCCCCTACTGCCACGGCTGCTGGAACAGCCCGCCAGGGCACACAGGAGCACTAAATTTGCGGGGTCCCCTTTTCTTCCCCAGAGCCCTAGTAGCCCTAGCTCGGGGCTGCGAGTTACTTGGCAGCCTGGGCCCTTAGCCCCGCCGGGGATGGCGGAGAGCCCTATCTGACGTCAAAGATGATGAATGATCTTGCGATCCGATTATTTCCTCATCGTCCGGATCGCCGGGGCATAGAGTCATCAAGCAACTAGCAAGAACCAGGTTTCAGAAGAGGGAGCATCTTCCGGGGCGTCTCGGCGTCAATCTTCTGCCGAGACGACAAAGCCGCGGCCCTCGCGGCCCCGACGGCCTGGTCCCTGGATCCAAGCATTGATGCTCGACATTCATCCTCCTTCTCCATCCAGCGGCAGCACAGGTCAGACACAAGGGTATCTGCAGTTACGAGCGCAAACCAAGCAAGGGGGCGAAGGGAAAAGGCCAGCCGCAGCTTGGCTCGTCCAAAACCAAACGGCACCGTACGATCCATGTTGGGGGCACCGTCTTCGGGGAGGGGGGCCAAACTTTCTTTCGCTCGTTGCCTGTACGCCGTCGGTTCTCTCGGCCTTCGCAGGTGTCCGAACTGGGCCCCCAGAAGGCTCACCGTTGTCTTCACGGCGGTCGGGTGCTGGCAGGAAGACGGCACCTCCGCGCGAGGCGCCCAAGGCGCCGCTCCAATGCAGGCGCTGGCCGGGTGCCTGCTTTGTCTCCGCGATACTGTCGTGCCGTGTCTCCCAGGCAGCCAGACCAAGATATGTACCATGCGCGTGTGCCAGAATGACGGGGCGGCTGGGCAGGTTGTGGCCACGAAACGGGCGGACGGGTTGCACGCCGTCGTGTCCTTCTCCTCGTCTCGTCTGTCCTGTCTTGGACGCACCAATCTACCCAACTAATACGACGCGGCGACGGCTCGTTGAGGCCGCCTTCACCGCAACTTCTCGCCAGCGCGCGATTGGCGGGCGCACGAAGGCGCGCATCGCCGAGTCTTTCGAATCTTAATGAGTGCCACGGCGGCGCGATAACACCACAGCCAAACACGAGTGACGCCAGCACCATCTTAACTACTGTGTTATTGCCCAAAAAAAAAACACCGACATGTGGAGTCGAGGCGCTGGGGAAGCTGTTGCGCCAGCCTCCGATTCGTTCGCTCTGCGCCTTACGGTGATCATGTTGCTTTTTTGGGGCAGTCCTGGGACCGTGGGCATAGCACAAGGTGAGCATGGTGTGCGACAGGGCAGCCAGTCGGCGGTTCATGCTCAGTGGCCAGCATGCGCCGCCGTTGAACAACCTGTGTTATGGAAAGGTTTTTCGACTGCAACACGCGGGATCGCGATGCCGACTGGCGCCTTGACAAGCCCAGGGGGTAGACCCGACTTGTCGTAAAGAGGGCGAGACAATATCAATGGCGCAATACAGTCCGGTATACGGCGTAGATGGCTGCTATGCAAGGAACGCAATCAAGAAAAACGGAATGCTGAACGTCACTTGGGGGAGGGGGGGGCGCCAGCAGGGCAGCGAGACGACAGGGCAACAGGGCAAAAGGACTCGCACAACCTGAGACTCCGTCATCACGTTATCCCTCAGGAGAAATCCTCGGCGCCGATGGGGAACATCGCGATTGGCGCCGGCGAAAAAGATCATGGTCGCACCGTCCAGGTATAAGAAGATGTACCTTGAGTATGTACGCCCTTTCCAGCTAACCTATCTGGGTAGGTAAGACCTATCTAGGTAGGTAGGACCTATCTAGGTAGGTAGAACCTATCTAGGTAGGTACTTAGGTAGGCTTGGAAGCTGATATCGGCACAAAGGGCAGAGGGTCATGACATGACGACGACAGATGGATGCGTTACAGGGTTTCGTCGGAAAAGATAAACCCCCACGTCTGGCGTCGCAAGCGGCCCCCAGAAGGCGCCCCCTAAGCCCCACGGGGTTACGCCCCCTGCCATTACCTTTTCAGGAAAAGAGGTGTATCGCAGTATACACCTGTACGCATTCCACTGGACCTGGTCCGAAGTACTTCGCCGCATCCCTTATGCACCTTACTGGGGAGTTGCGAACCAAGCCGCGGTCAACTCAGGACTGGCTGTCGGTCTTCTTCGCCTGTCCTGGTCCGATTCAGCCTTGGTTTCTTTCCTAGGGGATGGGCTGCTCGGCCCTTCTTGTTCATGTCCTTGGCGAGGTCGAGCTTGAGGGGCGACGGTGGCACGCCCAGCCTGGTGCCCAGGCAGCAAGTAAATGACTTCGGGTCTGGACCGGACAAAGCATGGTGTACGCGCATCGTATGCCGAGTCGACTCCGTACCCATCTGAGCACCAAGCCAAGGCTCCCCAGGTTGCCAAACATACGGGGTAGGTGGTCACCCTGTGTCTCAGATCCGGGCCATGGGTGGTTGGTAGGCGGGCCTGGGGCCTGCCCCGAGAGGGTGGGCGTGCCGATATCGCCAAGGCCGCGTCAGGCCTCCCCAACGGATGCGCACCCTCGACCACGAACTTGGACGATGGTGGGAAGATCGGGGCGGGTTGATCTACCGTTGGCAGGTTGACGGAACGGTGGATTGGGTGCTGGCCCAGTCCAGGCCTATCGCCATCTCGACGCCGTCATTCCTGCGTGTTCCTCAGCAAGGGGCCCCGGAAGGCCGGGTACGCTCGCAGCCCCCGGCTGTTTGCCTACCTACTCTCTCACCTACCTAGGTAGGCAGGCGGACAGGCCGGCAAGCGGAAGTGAGGAGAGTCCCCCAGCGAGACCCGGGCCTGGGCCGAAGATCCCAGCGGCGCGAGGGGTCGAGAGGTCCAAATCCGTCGCGTACAGCGAACTGCTTACGAGATGGCCTTGCAGAACGGTGGTGTGGCCGCTCACAGGCATATGCGGATGCGGAAAGACGGCTGCGCGAGCCGTCAGTGCCACTGATTTGGCGTCAGCCAGACTCGCAGGCGCCCCGGGCACCGCCTACGGCCGAGCTGGCACGCCGAGATCCTACTGCCTTCCACACCTAGCAGCAATGGATGCGGTAGGGGTGGACAGGAGCAGGCCGCATTGCCTCGGGGGCCCGACGACCATCCCTTCCTCCAACCTGACAGGGTCGCTTGCAGACCGGCGTGTAAAACCAGGGGACAGATCATCACCATTGCTACATACCCTCACCGTCACTACCACTTGGCCACCCCCTCCTCGCGACAAGCCCGTCTGGGCCATCGCCGTCGGTCGCATCCAGCTGCCGTGTGGTGTGGTGTTTTTGCGGAGGAAGCCTGGTCGATGATCTGCGGGGCCCCGTATTCTCGGAACACCTCAACATACAGCCATGAATTGGATCGGTCTAGGGGGTTTACGTTGACGGCCCCAGGTCGGCTTGCCCTTTCCGGCTTGCCGTGTCTGGTTTCGACGCCTATTCTCCTGAACCCAGTTCTGGGCACCGGCTTCATCGATAGCCCCTCACGCTTCGCTCACTCAGCCGGTAGAGTTCATCCTATCTGCGACCCAATCGGACCCCTCGTTGCCGCGGGCTGGGTGTGGGGGTCGCGGCCCTCGTTATCAGCATTGTCACGAAGAGGGTGTGACGGGTGTCATGGGCCGAGTCTCGAGACGCCGGCACTATTAATCAATTTCCCACTATGCCTGTCATCAGGCCTATGTCCTATGGCATGCCGTGGCAGCTGAACACGCACGATGCACGGTAAAGGACGCCGGCCAGGGCCATGCGCATCTGGAATCGCCGCTAGGGGATGCCAAACCGCTCTCTTGGGTCCTGCGCTTAGCCTCTCATGGTCAGCCTCCGCTCCCGTGACCCGAGGTCAGACATGAACCCCAGGCGTGACCTTGGCGCCCTGGGACATGCGCGACGAGAATGGGCCCGCCCGGCTGTAGGGTACAGAAGATATCTACCCGTCTGCCTATGTGATGGAGGTCGCGTCAATCGATGGCTACGTGCCACACGACGTCTTGGGTAAAATCGCGACCCCCACGGCAGTGGGACGCCAGCGAAGGGCCGTTCTCACGGCAAAATTGCACCAACCTTTCATCCTGGCGACTCACGCCCCGCCTAATGGACATGAGCGCGAGCCCGCCGCGGAGCGGGGGTTTCGAACGCCCCTGAAATCCCCTAGTTGCCTTCGTCTTCGTAGGTTGTATGCAGTGCCTCGCCTGAGACGCTGAACAAATAAGCGTGTGATCGTTCTGGCAAATGACAGTTTAGCCGTCTTGTAACCTTTGAAGCTCTCGGAGAGCCAGGGCCGGCACCAAAGCCGTACCTACTCTGCATCAGCTGACTTGCGCACATCAGTATCTCGCTTGCAAACAACAACCAGCTATCAGGGCGCCGGGAAGCGCCCGACTGGTCACTTGGAGGAGGGCGAGGCGGTGACGACAGCGAGCGTTTGTCACGGTGTCTGGAAATCTGCCTGAATCGCCGGTGATTCGTTCATCCCAGAAACTAGCCACTTCACAGGCCTCGTCTTTTGGTATGGTCGACAGATGGAAACGTATGCCACCCACTCCTAGGCGGGAAAGCCCGGCGGGAAAGCTCTGCAGAACAACAAACTGGCTGCCCGCCTTTGGCCCACCGCCTGCTTCGGACGGCGCTTTCTTCCGGATAGGCGAGCCCTGGCATGACAGATAGCGTCATGGATCGTCCTGTATGGTATGATGGGCGCAAACGGGTGATGGTGGCCTCGTTTTCTTTGCCTATCTGCCCGACCGTTCGTGGTTTAAGGGCAGTCAGGGGCGGTGCGGGGGAAGTTCGTCGGGGTACTTTTGGCCAGAAGCGGTTGCAGGGAGGGGTATATGGCATATTAGAGCCGCTGCGGTCTGCATCTGGCACGATTCTACCATCGCCCGCATGCCCGTTACCGATCCTGGGTCGCTCACCTATGCCGTGTAACAGGCTGGGTCGTATCGCCACGGTTGGATGGCGGGCTGTGCGGCCGCAACATCGATACTGCTGTGTGTTCACCACCCAGCCGGCCCGACTACAGCACGGGTTGGCACACCCTGAAGCCCACTGGCTGTTCTCCCGAGCCAAGCCAAGATTCCCCCGGCTAACCCAGCCATCTGCCGCCTCCGCATGCAGCGCTTCAGTGGCATGAGAAAAGCCATGGCCCAAGCCGGCATGCAAGTGTCTTCTCCCCGGGCCACCGGGCAAGACTCGGTCAACAGGGGGGAACCCCCACCAGAGATCGGTTTGTATATCGTGCAGCCGGCCGGCTGCTGTGCGATCACTGTAAACGTTCTCGGGCAGAGGTATTCCGCAACCACCTACAACACCTCCTGCGAGATCACACTGCATGGGATCCCCGGAGATCATGACCCGTCGAGATCGTAGTATCCGCTCAACCGCCTCCTACCCCCTTTTTGGCTTGCCCGTCGGGACGCAGGCGGGCATGTTCCCGACGGCCTTGCGGGCGGCATTTGCAACCACTGTGCGGCTCGATAGTCCCATGGGGAAACTCCCCGTCGAAGCACAGCGCCGGGACTGAATAAGTGGGGAGAACCGGGTTTCCCCAGACGAGGCGATGCCGTGCCCTCCATATTGCCCTAAATGAAGTACTTGCAACCACTGCCACACCCGGCCCCTCCCCTCCTACCGCACGCAGCACGCTTTTCTCACATCCATCCCGGGTCGCCGGGTTTTTATTAACACCGCCCAGACTCAGGTGGCTTCTGCAGGCCTGGTCTGACCGGGTGGTCCTCGGCAGGCGGGAGTAGCCGGTGTTCACCAGACTGCGTGGAAAAGGGGGCTGGCTAATATGCTAGCGAGGCCAAGCGAGTGCCACGGCCCAGGACCGCGCGGCCAGACGGACGCTTACATGGCGCCTCCCCCGTTTCTGCTTCAATCTTTCCACGTATCCGAGGCCGCGGGGGGGGGTATGGCATGGTGCCCTCCCTCACGGGGATACCCAAAGACCCGGTAGTACCGTGGTGAAAGCTGCCGTCGGGACCTTCTTTGTTTGTCCGACGCCACCACGGCTGCCACATCCGGCCCTTCCGACATTCCGGGCGAGGGGTTCGCGCCTTCTTGGCGGCAGTTGAAAAAAAAAACCCCGATGTTTCTTCGTCCGGGTGGTTCCCTTCTGAGACACCATATATGGCAAGATCAGCTACGGTGAGTCAAAAGTCAGGGGCCTCATTGGCCGCGCGTGCTTTTCGGTGATGGAAAGAACGCACACGCACCTTTACCGTGAATTGCCATGTGATTATCCAGGTCGGGCGGAGGTCGGGCGGACTTCGTTTGCTCTTGCGCCTCCCGAGAGAGGCGCTTTCTTAGCCTGTGCTGGGGTCGCGAGAGAACCCCGGACGCCCGCGCTCTCCAGCTCTGCCAGTGTGCTCCCCAGGTCGTAGCGGCCGCTCTGCTCCCCTGGGTATCTATAGGAAGCAAACCGAGGTAACTCTCACTGGCCGCTGCTGGGAGTCGTACGAGATGGGGTAGGGGATACGAGCTGCTCGGTGTTACCTGTGTTTCGGGACGCGCTTGGGCGGCTATGGACAAGAGGGAAACACTTTAGCAGTCAACACAGTCGGTGAAACGGGAGCATGGTCCTCCAAAATGAAGGGTGAAGGCGAGGCTGTGCAAATTCATTCATTGGCGGCGACCCACGGTCGCACTGCCGTACGCCATATTGAACTGATACGTTGGCTACTGAAGCACCTATAACCCTTCAAATGGCCAGCAGATTATGAAATGTAGTCTCTTTGGTGATTCCTCGTCCCAGGGGAGACCGGATTTGTGCCTGGATGCGTACGAAAAAGCCAGTAGGGTACATCGTCATTGGGAAACTAGACGGCGACGAATACGACCCTGTGTTTGTTGAAGCTGGCCCGGTTCAAACATGTGTTGAGAGTAATGATAAACGCCCACTTGTGGAACGAGCGGTAGAAAAACGGGCAAGCTTCAGTGTACTCGTTCACACCTTTTGGGGACGCTAACTGACAGCAGGGCACTGGGCAATCTATCTATTTAACACTACTTTCAGTCGCTTGTAGCTGCCTCACGCCCCTGTGTCGGTGTTTATAGTGAAGTCCGCTCAGGGGGCATGGTTGACACGAAGCTATACTCGTTCATTCCCTTGCTCTCGGAGATGGTGCGAGGAGGAGAAACGGCTCTGATCCGGTGATCTTTTGTAATAATGTCATTGTCCCCAATGAAACAGGACTTAGACGACCCGGCCCGCCGTTGGGATATGCGCAAGACGTGACGCAGCTACAGTAAAAAGTAGAGCCGACGTTCCCATCGCAGCCCAGTGACCCTGGCCAAGACTCGGTATTATGAGTCTTACGGCAATGCTACATGGATTGAGCTTCGAGACCACCCATCATTGCTCCATTATCCCATAGGGAAGGGGCCTGGAGGTTCTGGTCTTTTTGGGCCAGAGATATGGAATAGCGCTCATCGGACTCGAGCCATTCTCTGACGACAGGTAATACCAACACAGGCTCTTGCCAGCACAGGATCGGAGCTGATGCCGTGGCTCGACTAGTGTATATGGCAATATCTGCCCTAACCTCCAGGGTTGGCTCAGTACATGGCCTGCGATGGGGCGAGGTAAGCCCGAGCTATCTCGGAGTGCTTGTTGCTTCATGAAAAGATGTGCACGGTCAAGTCGGAGAGATTTCGATTTTCATCGTGCCGTGAAACCATGATAGTCTTTTCGGCAACCTCTCTTCAGGCTGTCGCTAGGATCTTCCTGGAGATTAAGCACTGGGCGGCTCTCGATTCAAATATACTGCTGTGAGATGAAGTTGCCGGGATACTCTGGCTCTTCGCTCCGCTCGCGGATTTCTTTGGTGTCAGTAGGCACGAACGAGCACTACGAAGGTCGCTAGACGGGAAACAAAACTATGGCGGTACATTTTATGAGAAAAGGCCGACTTCGTGTGTTGCCGTCTGTGGACTTCTTCACTTTTTATGTTGGGGATCAGCCCGGGTCTATTTGCCCGTGACGCTTACCCAGAACATCGCTCTTTCAAGCCGTTGGCCCGCAGCGGACTCGGGAAATTTCAAAGAATGCTGTAACGAGGGGAAACCGTATAAGCTAATCACTGACCACTGCACTCTATCCAATATTTGTCTTTTCTTGTTATCGAAGATCTCTTTCCCGTCTTCAGAGTTGTAGGCGGCAAAAGGAGCGCCTGGAGATAGTGCAGTCCATGAAGGATTGCCAAATTCGGCGAGGGTCAGGGAAAGAGCGTATAGAGACTCGCGTAGCACTCTGGAGGCTTTCGCCCTTGTATTCATATCCAGGCGGCGGCTGCTTAGAAGGGTGTTGGCCATCGAGGGTGATCCCCTATAATACAGCAACGAGGTTTGGGGGAGGGATCTTTAGTTCCATATACAGATCCTTTACTGGTTCATTGTTCCTCTGCGTACTGACCAACGAACAATATCGGAAGACACGCGATCTTGTGGACTACTGCGTTAAAGACATCTATGGGGTTTCCTGTCGCGGTTCGATAAAGAGTTCTTTGTTGGGCATTAACCGCGGATGCTTCCATGCTCCTTACTTCACGAGCTTGCAGTTTCGAGACGGAATGAGCTTATTATAACCCCGGAAGAGGTCTGTAATAGGAGAGTGTGTTATTGTCACCAGTTCGGCAAACGGGTCGCCCGTCAGAACCTGGGTCCTCCTGCAGGAAACCATTGTCGGGATGCAGGTAGGATGATGGCGAGAACGTCAAGAAGTAGGCACCGGGTGGAACGCAAAACCTCGCGTTCTCCTTCGTCCAAGTGAAATCGGGAGCTGCTTAGAGCATTTATATTTTCATTCGCAATCTATACAATCGTCGAAACGCCTTAAAAATGCATTCGCCAGATGCTTTGCCATGAAACGGAAAATGCACGGACAGTCGCGGCGTTGCAGGGAAAAGCAGAGGAGTAGATTACATATTAGTTCCTCGAAGCGGGATTTCATGCTCGCGGTGTTGCCCGATCTGCATGTGACGCCGGCGATATTCCTTGTCGCCAGCATTTGATTTCTGTGTTCTGCTTTGGGAATTAACGGGTTTGTAGTGAGTTGTGTAAGAGAGGTGTAGAAGAAGTAGTTACTTCTTCAAGCAGTACCGGAGTACCTCTTGGGTCGTACATAACTTGGGAGGTGGTGAGTGGAGAGCTGGGCCGAGCCGCGGGAAAGAGGTGATATCATTGGCTCAGATGCTCATTAATCACCCGGCGCGTCCGCCGCATGCACGTCGCGTCTTCCCTGTACGAGGGCCGGGGACGAAAGCGCGTCTAGAATCAGGCTTGGAATAACACATCCCGTTGGCCGTTGGCCGTCCACCGTCCGTCCGTCCAGTGGGAAGCAGTGCAAAGAGGTAGGAGCACATCAACACGGAAACGGACCCGCACCCACTCCATCTCTTGGTTCCCTGCCTTCACCTCGATTTGTCTTCCCATCCCATACCTACCCAGGTGTCAGGTATTAACGGCCATCCACCCTACAGACGGATTCCCACCCACCGGCCGCCCTCACGACGACAGCATGCCCTAACCAGCAAACACCCACCCTCCCGTGCTACCATATCGAAGCATTTCCTACATCCTGTCGGCCTTTGCAGCTTGAACAACACTCGCCCAGTGTCGATACGCAGCCCCCGGGTCATGCCTGTTTGGGGCACCGTGCACGCGTAGCCGCAAGACACTCAACGCGTTTTTGGCCCTCTCTCTGCCCGTCGTCCTCGCCCGCCCGACCTGCTCCCTCGCTCGCCGTCCGCTCTGTGCGGCACCCTCACCCCACGAACACGTTGGGCTCTCTGGCCTCCGTCTCCCCTCATGAGCTTCGCGCCGTAGGCCTGCACCATGTATCTGCCGCGCGAACTCATAGCCAAGCTGTACCTGCACCTCCAGCGTACCCGCCATCCTCTCTCGCCCCCGGTGCTCATCCTCGTCGCCCTCGAACCCGACTCACTGTGCGCCTGCCGCATTCTCACGCGTCTCCTCAAGCACGACTACATCCCGCACAAGATCCACCCCGTTGCCGGCTATGGCGACCTCGAGCGCGCCGGCCAGGACCTGGTGGCGCCCATGACGGAATCCCGTGGCGGCAGCGGAGGCGTGGTCGTGTGTCTCGGTGTCGGGGGCATGGTCGACATGGGAACTATCCTCGGGCTCGAGGTGGAAGGCGAGGACACCAGCTTCGGTGGCGTTGAGGTCTGGGTCATGGATGCCCATCGGCCGTGGAATCTGAGTAACATCTTCGGCGGCTACCCCTTGGAGCCCGCCGCCGGGCCCGGGGCGAGCTACCAGTCGCGCGCCCCGCCCGGGGTCGAAGCTGGCCGGATTCGCCACTCGTACAAGCCCGGGAAGGGTGGCATCATTGTATTCGACGATGGTGACATCGTGGAGGG
Organism: Nigrospora sphaerica; assembly: GCA_018287875.1. Lineage (NCBI taxonomy): Eukaryota > Fungi > Ascomycota > Sordariomycetes > Amphisphaeriales > Apiosporaceae > Nigrospora > Nigrospora sphaerica. The sequence goes on from JAGVVL010000002.1 coordinate 6,949,212, forward strand.
CCTTGGGGCCGAGCGAGACGCGTACATGGCGCTCGTAGATATGCCCGAAGTCGACGACGACGACGGCAACCTCTACGATGATAGCGATTCAGAATCCGGGGAGGATGAGGAGGAGCAGGAGGAGAGGAAGGAACCGAGACCGCGGCCGGGTCAAAAACGAAAGTCGTGGTCGGACCGGGATGAAACCAGTGACGAGGATGACGATAGGCCGCGACAGAGGCGGCGGAGCAACTCGGCAAGTGGCCTGCAGGCGTGCACGCGAAGATGTATTAACAAGTGCCCTAGTCAACACCCATCCCGGACTCGCCGCGCCCAGCGCCGCGCGGGCTGCTTTTTCTCAGGGATCCCGAGCTCATCACTTCGGATGATGCGGAGGATCCACCTTCGGCCGCTCAACCGCCCAAGCGGCCGTCGGCGCGCGCTCTCCGCCGCAAGCTTCTGCGAATGAAGCAAGAACACGAGGGCACGCTGAGGAAGTACTACCAGATGGGCGCGTCCTACTCGGAGCCTGTCAGTGCCATGGTCTACTCGCTCGCCTCCGAACTTGGCCGCGAAGACAATGACCTGCTTTGGCTGACGATTGTCGGTGTCACGTCGATGGAGCTCTATGGCCGCTCGACTGCCGGCCTCGCCGTCACGGTTCGGGGCCCCGACGCCAAGCCCACGACGGGCTGGATGGGCGTGAGGGGCGCGAGGATACGACAACTTCTCCGGGACGAGGTCCGACGCCTCAACCCGCCCGAGCTGGCATCTCAGAACGGGCGTGTGTCCGCTGCCGAAAGCGCCGGCATCATCCCCACTACGGCGCGCAGCCCCGAAGACACATCAATCCGGCTTTCGCCAGAACCCAAGTTCCTCCTCATTCGGCATTGGTCTCTCTACGACAGCATGCTGCACTCACCCTATCTCTTCTCGAGGCTGCGCATCTGGAGTGAAAGCGGACTAAAGCGCCTTCATAAATTGCTCGCCAAGATGGGTGTCAGCTTGGTGCAGTGCAAGCAGAGCTACACGCACATGGACATGGTGCTGAAGAAGGAGCTACGCACCAAATTACTCAAATACGCCTCACTTTACAACCTGGACGACATGGTCCCAGCCGCCGAGACTGACGGCCGCGACCGGGCGGGGGCCAAAGACGGCTGGGGTTTCGTGCGCAGCTGGGGCTGGCGTGCCACGCTCTCAGCCCAGGACGTCGGGGTCGTCATCGGCGCTCTCCTCGAGGTCGGCAAGCACCACGGGGCCGCCACGGCCGATGCGGGCCGGTCTCTGTCCCAGCTTTCCGACCTGGCTGACGCCGTCGACGATAATGGTGCGGCCGAGACGCAGGAGTGGGTGTCCCGGTTTTGGGATGCCTACGATGCGCTTGAAGATATTGATGCGCTGAAGGCCGGCCTGCCGACGGCCCAGTACTTGCACCGCGCCATCTTCCGCACGGGCACTACGCTCATGGGCAAGCGTCAGATCAAGCACCTGCATGCTTTCCGCATGTGTGTGATTAAAGACGGGCCCGACGTGCCGCTTTTCACGCACCCGGCGGCCTTGACCAAGCTGGCCCTGTGGATTGGCGAAGCGCTTGCTGAGCAGGAGCGGGATGCCAACGGCAAGCTGGGCCATGGCGGCCGCGGCACTCCTCTGGTCGTAGCGAGTCTCAACGAAAAGCGCGGTGTATACGTCGTGGTCGGCACCGGCGGTGGTGGCGGCCCCGATCTCGCCTTTCTGGACCGCGAAGGGGCCAAGGAGAGGGCCGCCCGTCGAGAAGCCAAGGCCAAAGAGCGGGAGGCAAGACAAAAAATCCGAGACGAAAAACGCGCGGCGAAGCGGGCCGAGAGACCGCCCGGGGACGACGAGGACGAAGAGGAGGACGAGACCGAGTCCGAGGGCAGCGACCTCTCCGACTCAGACGACGACTCAGACGACGACGACGGGCTTGAAGAAAGGCGGCGGCGCGGGTACGGCCTCAACAAGTTCGGCAACGCGTTCCAGGACGTGATTGCCGAAACCAATGCCCGCGTCCGCATCGACAGCTTCGAGCACTGTGTTGTCGAGGTAAAAAAAGATGACCTGGCCGGCTTTCTGGAGGGTCTCAGCTCCAAGGCAGTTGTTGGCTAAGGAAGCATGCTGTTGTGTTGCTGTGGAGAGACGGGCAGGCGGCGGCGCGTTTGATCACGTACGGGGGCTTTCCCGTATGGCATGGCGTTTCTGGCGAAGACAAGTTGGCGATCCGTTGTTCCATTGCATATCGGGAGTATACCAGGGAGGCAAAGCGCCGGATACGGTGGCGGCTGGCTTGTTGGCAAAGGAGACGGCGCAGAGCAGAGCCGGCAGGGCAGTTAACGACGCACGATTATGATTTGGGACTCGGGTCCCTTTCTTTTGCGGATAGGCAGGTAGTCAAGTGTCTAGCTATGTGTAGCTGTTACAGCACCTTCTCGGGCCTCATGGACGAGGCGTTTGTGAGGAGTACATGGTAGATATCAAGGTTGGGGGGGTGAGGGGGTTGTTTATTCTACCTGCATGGTCTATATCCCACTCCTCTCTCTCTCTCTCTCTCTCTCTCTCTCTCTCTCTCTCTCTCTCTCTCTCTCTCTCTCTCTCTCTCTCTCTGTGGTGTGTGCATGTGCATGTGTGTGTGTGTGTGTGTGTGTGTGTGTGTGTAAATATACCTCCCCACGTTAACCGTTACGCAAAACCCGGCTTGATGGTAGGTACATTAACCGTTACGGAAATTCAGCTATGGTGCATTAGCAGATGAATCAAATTCTAGGTAGTATAGGTACTGATATACTATGCTGGTCGATGGGAATGCAGTACTAGACCACTGCTTAGGTGGGCTCACAGGACCAAGCGCAAGCTTGAAAGCGCAGTCATTCATCCTCGGCAGATACAAAGTGGAAAATCCGGCTGTTTGCGATTTGGGCTGGGGCATCCATGAATCAATTGCCATGGATGACGGTAGAGTACATGCATGGCCAGGGCGGGCGCTTACTCGTCCGAATGGGGTCTAGAGGGTTTTGCACAGCCCCGATTAGGTCACCAGCAGGCGCACACGGCGACGGGTGATTGGCTGGTCCACGAAGGCCAGTTCGCTCTCACTCGCTCTCTTAAACATCGAGTACCTCGATTGTTTGGCCTTCCCGCGGGGATGCACTGATTCCGAATGCCCCGTCTGCCCGTCGAGAAGGCGCCACGGAGGGCGGAGGGGAGGCGAGGGATGAGAAGGATCAGGAGGAGGCTCATATCCCTAGACGGACCGTACAGCAGACGAGCCGTCTCAGTTCGGTTTCTTTCTCGTCACTGACCTTCGTTTCTTTGTTGATCCACGCGCCCCCTCAAGTGGGCTGTCTGCCAGTTGCCCCGTCCCCGTATTTTCGTCGCAGTTCCCCTCCGGTTTGGTTCGGCTTGACTGCTACATGCAACCCATCCCGAGGCACACTAAAACGAATTCCACGGGGAGGCAGATAGATCCATCCAGGCCTGCCTTGCCTGCCAAGCCCGATAAGCACCGCACCGGCACCGTCCGACCTTTTGCCTGTAGGAGCAAGTGCTGCCTACGCAGCTAGGGTAAGTGGCCTACATCATCGCCAACTACTAGGCCGTCGTCTCGCGCTTCTCTCAGCCCTGGAGAGAGAGCTGGATGCATGTACTAACTAGCTAGTGAGCCCGCCTCTCTCGACACCTGCCCCTCCCTGACCAAAATTCCCGAACCCGAACCCAGACCAACGACGACGACATTAGCGGCACAGCCGTTACCGTAGCTTGCAGTACTTATCTCGGTTGCCTCATTGTATGTACTTACCTACCACCGCCGCGCTGTTTTTCTATCTCTCTCTGTCTCTGTCGTTCTCCCTCGCGCGCCACCGCTGCCACTGCCATGTTCCTCCGTCCCGCTTTCATTCTCATACTGGCGGCCATCATTTCCTAGGTCCCTGGGTGTCCCGTTCCCCCCTCCCCTCATCTCCACCACCAACACCCACATGCACACACTCACCCCCCCTCCTCTGGACTTGCACCACCACCCTGATCACATAAGCCGTCCAGGTACGTACGGTATGTACTACGTAGTCACTTAACCCGAGCAAAACCACCCTCATCGCCCTTGCCCGCCTGTCCGAGGCAGCAGCTCCAGCCCTGTCGTTCTGCTTTTCGTCTTTCTTTCCTTTTGCCTTTTCCCTCTTGCACATCCGTACCATACGCCCATACCTTACTCTCGCCGCTGCAGGGCCTGCCGAAAACTCAATTGTCGCCTTCGCCTCAGCCAACCCACGGGCGGTTCGAGTTGAGCCTGGGTGCAGTGACTGTGCAGTGCGTGCACGAGTCCCGCCGCCTACGACATCGTTGCTGCGGTCCTGCCCGCCCGACAAAGCGCCCTCCCAGCCGTCTAACCTGATCCCGACTGCGTTCTACGCTGCCGACGCCGTTCCTCCTCCTTCCCCCTCCTCCTGTTCCGCCGCGGTCGATTCCTCATCCGCATCCTCCTGCAGCCGCTGCTGGCCAATTCGCGCCTCCCCCCCACCCGCTTTGCGACAGCCCATGAGGTTCGACTGCCGGACTGTCTTGTCTGACCTCGGGCGCTGCTCACCCCGGATTGATTAACCCGACAACACCCCACCTTACGCGGCGCCGCAATCTCACCGTCGCTCCCCTTCACGCCAGGACCGAGTGAACCTCCCGCACCCTATCCGCCATGGGAAAATCGTGAGTCCGCCGTGGCCGTCCCGGGACCGATCGCCGCCTTCGCCACCACCGCTGACCCTCTTTGGCTCGCAGACAGTCCAAGCTCTCGCAGGAGCAGCTGTCGGAACTCCAGAAGTCGACCCATTTCGACAAGAAGGAGTTGCAGCAATGGTATAAAGGTACGGATGCGTAACGCGTCGCCACTTGGGCAGCTCCTCGCGTCGCGTTGCCTACTGACGCCTCCGGCCCGCCTCAGGTTTCCTCAAGGATTGCCCGTCGGGCATGCTCACCAAGGAGGAGTTCCAAAAGATCTACCGCCAATTCTTCCCCTTTGGTGACCCGTCGTCCTTTGCCGACTACGTCTTTAATGTGTTCGACAGCGACAAGTCCGGCTCCATCGACTTCAAAGAATTCATCTGCGCCCTAAGCGTAACCAGCCGCGGCAAGATGGAGGACAAACTGGACTGGGCCTTCCAGCTCTACGATATCGATGGAGACGGAAAGATCAGCTACGATGAGATGTTGAAGATCGTCGAGGCCATCTACAAAATGGTAGGCAGCCGGCCGGCTTTTTCCATGGTGCCCCCGGGGGCTGTCCCGCGCTAACTCGGCCTTTTCCGCGCAGGTTGGCTCCATGGTCAAGCTTCCTGAAGACGAAGATACCCCCGAGAAGCGCGTCAGGAAGATCTTCCGTATGATGGACAAGGACGAGAACGGCAGCTTGGACATGGAGGAGTTCAAAGAGGGCAGCAAGCGCGACGAGACCATTGTGTCTGCCCTCTCGCTGTACGACGGCCTCGTATGAGCGCGAAATGGCCGACGACGCGGGGGTAGAGCTAAGGGGACGGGCGCAAGGGGCGTGGCTTTGCGACGGCGAGCATGGTGCTCTAGAAAGCGAATATGCCCTTCTTTCCCCAGCACCCGGAAACGCTTTTGCGACAAGCAAACGATGGAATGGCCTGAGGGAAGAGAGATGCTTCGCATGCCACAAACAAACGAGGGGCCAGGCGCGCCGAGAGCTGGCTATATGGATCTTTCTTAAAGTCTTTCCTCTTATTACCCACCCCTCCCGGCTTGCGCTTTCCTTATATCAGGATATGCCACCACTTTTGATATAAAAACGGCAGATATGATTCACTTCACGGGCACACGCCTCGACCGTTCTCCCCCTCGCATGTGCTCTGAACAGGAAATGGAATACCAGCTCGCCGCATTGGTACAAAAGCAAGCGATACTCGGTGCGTCTCTATCTTCCTCGCGAGTGGTTGACCCCGAGAACAAGCCAGTGTCTCGCTGTACCATGCCAAAACATACCTCATCCGTGCGTCGACGGGTCATGGCCTGCGGAGTCGTCGGTATTGAATCATCATGTTGCTACAAGGGGGACGGCGCGCTTTTCTAAGACATGCGGTCGGTATATATATACATTACACAAAAAGCGCTGCCAAAGCCTGAGAACGCGGTAGAGACGCAGAAACAAAACCGAATACCGTTGGACGCTTCGGACCCCGGGGTTTTCGCGTGCCAGCTCCAGCACTTTGCGTGGACTGCAAAAAATCCCCCCCCCCCCCGGCGTGTAAGCCTGGACGCCACCTATGCGCAGACCACGGGCTTGGGACGCTCCGGCAGGTTCGTCGGCGACATCTAGCTGGAAGTACCGTACGCCTCGGCAATCTCCTTTTCATACTTTTGTACCAGGCCCTTGCGGTTCAGCTTTTGGGCGGCCGTTACAAGACCCTGTCGTTTTTCTATTGTCAGCATACTGATCGTGGTTCGGCATTTGGACAGGGGCCAACTTACGTTTTCCGGGGTCCACTCCTCGTCCGACAAGACAACGCCGTCGATGATCTCGATGCCGGAGAGCCCGCCCTGGCGTCCAGCATTCTGGAGATCCTTCAACACCGAGCTCTGCAGTTTCTTGTTGTGCACGAGCTCCTCGACACTGCCGCCCTGGATGCCAAGCGAGGCGGCCACCTTCTTCAATGCCGGCTCCAGAGGGAGGATGATGGCGATGGGCTTGGTCTTGCTCGAATCGGCATACACGCAGATGTTGCCAACAATGGAGGCCGAGCGGTAAATGGACTCGAGCTTTTCAAGTGCAATGTACTCGCCGTTCAGCGTCTTGACCAGGTTCTTCTTGCGGTCGATGAGCTTCAGGTGGCCGTTGCTGTCCCATTCGCCGATGTCGCCTGTCTTGAACCAGCCGCCCTCGGCCATGGCCTCGTTCGTCTCCTTCTCGTTCTCATAGTACTCCTGCATGACCGAGGGGCCCCGGATCCACACCTCACCCTGAGGGTTGGGCTTGTTGGTTGCGTGGTAGCCGGCATCGGGGAAGTCGACTAGCTTAATCTCAATGCAGGCGGGCATGGCGCCGTGGGCGTCAGCCGACCACTCGAGAGGGTTCATCAGTGTGCCCATGGCCGTCGTCTCGGTGAGACCGTAGCCAATAATCATGGGCGCGATAGCCATAGAGATGAAGTGCTGCGTGTCTCGCGCGACGGGGCCGCCGCCGTTCAGACACAGCTTCAGCTTGCCACCCGTAGCCTCCTTAATTTTCTTGAAGACAATGGCATCAAGAAGGCCAGAGCCGGGCAGCCCAGCGCCCAGCAGGGCGCTCTTGGCCCACATGGCGCCCCAGAACATGTTCTGAACAACGAAGCTGCCGGCAGCAACCTTGGCCGTGATACCCTTCTTCACCGACTCCCAAACGGCGGGAACTCCGACCAGAACCGAGGGCTTGAACTCGCGGATGTCGCCAGCGCAATTCCGGACCGACGTATCGGACAGGGTCTTGGGGTTGCCGTAACCCATGGTTGAGCCCCAGTACAGCGAGGCATTTTCGAAGACGAATTCCAGAATGTGGGCCAGGGGCAGGTAGGTCAGGAGACCGTCGCCAGGGCCGATATAGGGCTGTACCACGACACTGACACCGGCCACAGCGGCCACCACGTTGCTGTGTTTCAGCGGCACGCCCTTGGGTGTTCCGGTCGAGCCCGAGGTGTACATGATGCAGCAGAGGTCGGAAGGAGAAGGGGGAACGGGGTCGCAGGGGTTCTCCTTGCCCAGGGTCTCGAGCTCCTGGAAGCTTACCACGGTCAGGTGGGGGTAGCTGCTCTTGAGGTTGTCGATGTGCTCCTGTTTTACCGGGTTCTGGTTGTTCCAGATGACGTGGCGGACCTCGGTGGCATCCTTCAGGACGTTGCCGAGCGTCGGCAGCAGGTGAGGGTCGAGGAAGATGGCTTTGGCGCCAGTGGCCACCATGGAGTGGCGGAGGCCAGCCTCGCCCAGCGTGTCATAGGCCGTCACGATGGGCATGGACTGCGAGGCGGAGCCGTGCGACATGGCGAGCCAGTGGGCGCTGGTAGCGGCGAAGATGTGCACGCGGTCGTTCTTCTCCATGCCGAGCTTGCGCAGGCCGGCGCCGATGTTGAGGCACAGCTTCTCGTACTCGTAGTAAGTCATGTATTCGTAGGGGCTCAGCTCGAAAAAGGTCCAGTTCTTGTCAACCTGCTGCTCGACGCCGTCCACCATTTTCTTAACCTTCTTGGTCTCCTGGTGGGTGCGGACCAGCTTGCGCGAGCCCATGGCTTTGGCGTTGCCGTACTTCTCGGCGCTCACGCGCAGAAGCTCGTAGGTGGTGGTGATGTTGTCGGCGGGCTTGTCGATGAGGCCGTCGGCGGCCAAGGGGTGGCGACGGGGAACCGTTTCGCCCTCGACGGCCTGGCTGTTGGGGGTCTCGATGGAGAAGGGGGGTTTGGCGGACATCCTCGGGGGCAGGGGCATGTCCCTGAGCTTGGCTTCCCGCCAATCCATGTTGGGAGCCATGGCGAGTTGTGCGAGAGGGGAAGGGGTAGGCAGGGCTGGAACGGACGGTAGTGGTGATGGTAGTGGTGGTGGTGGAAGAGGCAGCAGAAGACAGAGAAGGGAAAAGAGGGCGAGGCGCAGATGCAGATTGGCGGACGGTGATGTATAAAACAGGGAGGAAGTAGTGGTAGCAGACAGCCGCAAGGGTTAGACCGATGTGACAGGCAGGGCCACCGGCGGGCGACCAAGACACGTCGGGCTGGGGGGGAAAGTAGGAGAAGAAGTGGACGTGCCGGGTGGTAGTGGTGGTGAGGTATGTTTGTCGGTTGGCAACCTAGATGTTCGGTCGAGCTGGTATGAACGTTCCGGGAGCAAAACAGCGAGCGGAACGATAGGCTAGGACGGGATAGTGATTCGCCTTGGCTCACGCGATCGCAAGTGCGGTTTTTTGCAGGCCGGCCAGAGTAGAGTGATGATGACGGTGGTCCAAGTAAAAGTGGCCAAGGCAACGCCGGTTGCCAGCAAGACAGCAATGGCTGGCTACGTTCCTACTACTACGTGACTGCATGGCCCAGCTCTTTGCCGAACGGCCCCTGGGAATGGGGGCATGGGATGGAAAAGAGAGGGGGGCGCTAGGTCGGAAGCGGGGAGGTCGGCCCGTTGGCGTCATGCCATGGGATGCACGGATGGAATTGATGGGATAATAGGTAATACAAGAAAGCACAGTTGGGACGTCAACAGATACACGTTCACCTTAGCTTACCCGCGAAAGCTACTCCTTACTCATCCCATCTGCTCCAGCTTTCCCCTGCGCCCCAAGCAATCAATACATAATCCCCCTCGTCGGGAAAGGCGATGTATTACGGCGTGATATACCATGTACCCGGTACTCGGTAGAGGGAGAGAGGGCTAGCTACCTAAGAGCCCATCCCGAGCCATTTATCGGTTGGGTAAGCAAGTGTCTATCGAGGTAACAAGTAATGAAAGTATCTCACCTACTAGTACCCATGAGGGACCCACGTAGGTGAGCGGACAGACGACGAGTGGAACGGAACCTAGCTCGGCCGCCTCCTTCTCCTTCCCATCCAGCCTACCATCAACAGGTAACTACGTTTACTGTGTAGTTTGTACATCGTACCTATCCCTCGCCGTTATAACTAACTGGGTGGGATGCGCTGGCCGACATGGAATAGGCGATCAAGGGTTAAAACAGCCTGTCAGGCAGCGCCTTCCACTTCGCGTCTGTAGGACGTAGCTTCCCGGGCGACCTTCCGCCACTTGACACAACACGGAGGCAAGAACAACCTACAAAAAACCAACAGCCCTGCCGAAGAAGTCTCGATCGTGGTATGACTGGCTGTAACTTCCGAGCCTGCCACCCCATGCACGCAGCTACCCTTGATGCACAGCTACGGACATTGGCAAACAAGGGTCCGCAGCTTCCCAAGATCCAATCTAAGCTCCAACTACCCAAGCTCGCCCGAAGCTCGACTAAGGTCCCCACCAGCGCTAATCGGGTCGTGGCAAGCGGGCGGATGGAGGCATTGCGCCCAGAGTCCAAGAGTCCCAGCCCAGCTAGCCCAAGATCACACACACACACACACAATCGATAGCCCGCCCAGCCCAGCCCTGACGGGACATTGACCAAGAGACGGAAAACATGCGTCCCCATCATGAAATTTGCGAACAAATGCCCGTACGCGAGACGACTGCGCGAATCCGAATCCTCGCTTTGCCTTTCCCCCCTTCCCCGGAAACGCCAAGCTGCCCGCCCCTTCCCCCTTCTAATCTTATTGCTGCTGCCACCACCAAAATTCTGGACTGACTGACGCCCTTCTCTCTTACTCACGCCCCAGACATGGCCCGCGAAGCCCTGTTACGCACCCATCTCGGACCCGAGATAGACGACCCGGACGAGGGCAAGTCAAGTCGGCCCTCGTTGCCTGCCCCCGTGCCGCCCCCAAAAAACCCTCTCGTGCCGCTGCTGACCCTGACTGACTCAAGAAACCTTCCTGCTGTTCAGCCAGGATATCCCCTCGCAGAACCTTGGCTTCGTCGATGCCCATGCCGCCGAGCTGGACTTGGCCGTCGCCGGCCGAGACTACGTGATCCATCAATCTCCCGCCGTCCTCTCGTCGAACCGGGCGGGCGGTACGACGGGCGCCGGTCAGTCCTGCCGCCACCAGGGCCCAGCCCATCCTTGGTCCGCTTGGCTTTCCTGCTAAAACTAGTTCGCACCCCCCCTTTCAAGTTCTTTGGAAGGTCACCCCCTTGTTCGCTGACTGGATCGCCTCCCCGGACAACCTGCTGTGGAAGGCGGGCGCCCTCACTTCTGCCTCGGCTGTCGTCGAGCTGGGCTGTGGCATCTCGGGTCTCATCGGCATGGCCCTGGGCCAAGCCGTCGCCCGCTATGTCTTGACCGACCAGCCGTACGTCTCGAAGTGGGTAGAGACGAATCTGGCCGAAAACATGGCCACGTCCTCCACCGGCGCGGCCTCGCGTCGGAAGGGGAAGAAGATGTCGCCAGCCCAGCCTCGGCCTTGTCACGTGGCTTTCTCGCCCCTGGATTGGGAACTGGACGAGGTGACACCGGCTCTCACCGGGTCGGACGAGGTTAAGAGCTTTGACGCCGTCATCGCCTGTGACTGTATCTACAATGAGGCGCTGATACCTCCCCTGGTGCAGACATGCGTCGACATCTGCAAGCTCAGGGGCTCCGAGGCAGAGACGCCTCCCCAGCCGGCTACGTTATGCATCGTTGCCCAGCAGCTTCGCGACCCCGAGATATTCGAGTCGTGGATAAAGGCATTCCACGAGCGCTTCCAGACCTGGCGGGTGCCCGAGCCGTGTCTTTCGGACGCATTGCGAGCCAACGCCGGCTTTGTCATTCACGTTGGTCTCTTAAGGAGAGGCCAGACCGTCCCCTGATATCGTGTTACAATGGGGCCCAATATTGCGACCCACCAACGGCGTATGATCAGCAGCGCTGCCAACGCGCCATTAATACACTACATGTGTAGCTAGTACATCCGGTACCGCATCCTCTAGAATGCGCCACAGTACACCAGGGACCAAGAGCCAATAGACCATCGGCATTCCGCCTTTGGCAGCCGATGCATTCAGTATCACTCCCCCGGAGGTCCAGCAGCATATCTAAGGTGAAGCAGCAGCCCCTGAAAGCCCCGGAAGCTTCTGCCCAAGGCTACTGCTGATATGTAGGGGCAAAGACGTGTGACCTGTGATAACACCTCGGCGCGAGGGCACTTGGCGGACCCCCCGTCGGAAAAGTTGGACACCAAGACTGGCTAAGAAGCTGCAGAGCATGTCTTTAACGGCGCAGCAATATACGTATGTTGCAAACAAACGTTGCTTCGGAGGCGGGACTTGCCCAATGTCAATGACCGAAACATGTCACTGGCAAGATTCACAACGCATGGCGTTGCGGCTGGTCCCAAGTCACGGCCGTCCGTAGAGGGGGGGGCAGGCAATTCGTGGATACATGTACCAACATGGATCCGGGGCATCTTCTAGGTAAGGCATATGCTTTGTCTTTTGTCCCCAAGCAACAGCCATGTACCGGATGCCAGCCAAGCGAACAGTCGTGGTGGCCTAGCCCCGAAGTGCGGGGACGAGGCAGGCAAGCACCTTCGATGCATGGCGTGGCGTTGTCGACAACGGCGCTGTGCAACCACCCAGTCTTGAGCCCTTTCCTTCACCTGGAGAGGAGGCGGTCACGACGGCGGCCTAGGGCGGTTATGCTCGGACATATACGATACTCGTTTAAAACTACCGGTGTTGTGACGCTTTCGGAGGCACGAGTTTTTCGGCCCAGCCCCAAGGGATGCGAAAACGGAACCTTCCCCGATGGCCGCATCTAGTCCTCGGCTGCCGCCCGACCTCCACTCCGGCACCGTCCGTTACCGGGCCTCGTCCCCGGCTATGCATGTTCACCTGCCCATCCGTGCCCTTACAGCCGCACAAGCCACCAAAGCGCCTGGAATGCGTGCAGTCCGACCACCATCCCGAACAAGCAGGAAACCCCCGCTAGACTGAAGATGGCGACGTCCATCCACGTGCTCTGTTGCTGGCACCGGCGGGCCCACAAACTGCTGCTGCCGTCGAAAGCCGGTTGTACCACTACCCACCACCCCCAGGCGGCCGCCAATACACCATACGTAGCAAAAGCACCTACCGCCCTTACCATGGCGACGGCGTCACGCTTGGGGGCCGCCACCGTCGGTGCTGGTGCTGGTGTGCCCGTGTCTGTGCTTGCTGGCTGCAAATGAGCGCCGGTGCCTACGGCGTCGCCTGCCTGTTGCTTGTATACCTCCTTCGTGGTCGGACTGGGGCTGGGATTCTGCCTCTTTGGCATTTCCTTCTTGGTCACTGTGGCCGAAGGCTCCGTCGCCTCCCGAGCACGGGAGCGCAGCATGGCCGTACGCGCTGCCTCTTGGCTCGTTGTCGTGCATTGGGCGGCAGGGATCGGCACCAGCGGAGGCCCGCGATTCGGTGGGGGCGGGGCCCTGGGGCCGAGTGCGGCGGCTGTGCTTGTCTGTGTAATCTTCGGTCCAAGGCTCCCGTCCGCTTTTCTCACCGTTCTCCGGCGCAGCACCAGTTCGCTGCTGCCGTTGGCCTTGGAGTCCCGCATTGGACCCGGGCTTGTTTGAGCATCGGCATCGGGTTTGGTCTGGTTCTGCACCCCTCTCGGCTCGCCTTTCGGTGCTGCCGTGGTGAGGGAATGTCGATGGTGCCCCGGCAGGGAGGACGACGCGCTGCACACACCAGACTGCATTGTTCCTGGTCTCGCGCTCATGGGAGTAATCCCCCCGTCGCCCAGCTCGTTCATTGGTCCCAGAAGGGCCTGTGATATGTGTCGGATCAGCAAGTTGACAGCGCAGCCAGTAGTGATGGTGGTGGGTGTGCAAGCAGAGTCTGGGCCACTTGGTACGCCCTGGGCTTTGGTCGTTTTTATCATCTCGCTCCTCTGTTCGACGCCGAGGCATCTCCGTGGCTTTTCCTCGTCTACCCCTTTCGTTGGTTTGCTGCCGGCTGCCCGCAATTCCTGCTCCATCATGTCCGGATTCCTGTTGTCCGGGGGTTCGTTTTCGCAGCCAGATGCTTTGGGAGGCTGGTGGCGTCGAACTTGGCCTGTATACGCCTCGCTCGTAACCCGATTTCCACTCACCGCTTCCGTAACCGGCTTCAGAGTGCTGGAGAGATGCTTCATGCTGCTGTTCGGCTTGGACTGGGATGAGATCACTGTAACTGGGGCGCCGCCTTGCCCGTGGAGATGCTGCTTCCGGGCCTTGCTTGGAATACGCCACGGGACTGGCGTTTCCTCCACACGAGCTCTGCATCGCAGGGTATTGTTGCCGGTGCGAAGAGGGGGAGACATCGTCTCTCCCGAGAACCTTCTGATCTCCTGGCCCCCTTCCAGAGGCATGGTACCTAGGTGGTGATCTGGTATCATCAAACCGGTGAAATGGTCCTTTCGGCAGCCTGGTTCGAGACCTGGCGAGAGAAGCCTCGCGCTTGGCTCCTCCGTCGTGACAGACGTCGTTGCCGCTCTGTTTGGGACTCGGCCGCCAGGATCGGTCACCCTGCGTCGGCGCCCCCATAAAAAATGCCTCCCACTCGGCATCAAGGATGGGTTCGCCGGCCCAGACTCGCTTTTCGCACCGTTCTGGGGCTCGGGGCCGGTCTTGATAAATGCAACGTGGTTGCCCGACTGCCCACGAGTCGGCGTGTAAATGATAGTATCCGTTGAGACATGCCGTGGAGATGGGATACGAGACAGGAGATTTTCCCAGGCGTTGCCGTCACCAGAATGCGGTGGATTTAGCATAATAGCTTCCGTCTGGTCATTGTTTTCTTGAGCTGGAACCGAAGTGGAAGCAGAAGTAGCAGCAGGAGCCGGTACGGATTCGTAACCCGACGCATTTTGTGTCTGCTCATAGCTTGCCGAAGACTGGGTAATAGTGCTCAAGCCGGGTTCTGCAGCAGAAGCCCTGTATCCGCCGTTTCGAACCCATTTACCTGATTGATGGCGTAGTTTTTGCCCGTTCTTCAAACGCTCGATCTTGCCCAGTTGGCTTTGAGCTTTCTCCAGCTCTAGCCTCTCTCTTCCCTCCTCTTTCCTGCGCCTCGCGATGTCATAGGCCTTTTTTGCCCGTCTTTCCTCTTCAGCGAGCCTCGCCATTCTGTTGGCATCAGATGGAGCGGTGGTGTCCGAACTCGGGCTGTCCGTCGGCGTCAGCACGGTGTATTCGCCCAAGTGCGGATCGGCTCCCGTGACCCCCAGCCAGTCCCCCCTGGCCTTTTGCGCGCGCCTCTGCCGTCGGACCCGCTCCTTTGACCGGATAAGGGCATGGATTTCCGCAGCGGACGGGGTTTTACCCCGCGGAAGAGGGGCCTTGGGCCTGCGAGCGGTGGTGGTTCGGCTTTGTTGCGATGGAGATGCCCCGCGGCGACGCGCCTCCTCGCGGTTGCCGACAGGCAGTTCTTGCGCGATGCTCCAGTGAGTCAGCGTCTCCGGGTCGATGGCCAAGTCCCGATACGCCGACTCGGGGCTCTTGTCGTCCTGCGGGCGGAGAGTGCCCCCTTGCTCGGGACGACGACTCGGGAGAATTCTCCCCAGGATACTAATGAACGTGGGCGCCCTCTTACGTGGCGTCTTCTGGGAACCGTCGGTGGTTTGATCCTGCGCCATAATCAAAGTTGGGGAACGATTGTCGTGGCGAAGGAACTCGGGCGATTGTCACGAAACCTTGGGGTTTGTGCCCTACGTTCGGACGACGGCCTCGGCAAAGATGGAGGGCGAAACCAACGACTTCCCCAAGGCCGCGCGAGTAAATTGCAATGGAACCCCGGCCGCTGGTACGGCATGCGTGCGCCCCGGCCGAGGCGGGAGAAGGCAACACTGACTATGTGCCTGTCTGCCTTTTGCCTCGAGACGGAGGCATCCAAGACGGTTACTCGGCTCGGCCACGCGCAATGGTTGCCAAACGAGAGGCAATGGCCGGCTTGCCCGCCCTTATCCCTTCGCAGTGTTCCTGGTCTTATGGACGGCTTAGGTGGCTGTTACATGTACATGATGAATGGTGCTGCCGCTACTACTGCCGTTGTATCTTCTTCCCACCATGACCCCTACGGGCAGTGGCTGCCCGCCCCCTTATTACGCCGTCGCAAGCCCATAGAAGTCAATTGCACGGCGTAAACTCGGAACTGGATACATGTTAAACACAAGTCAGCGGATCGGCGATGCCTGTCGGCAGCGGCCGGAACCAATTGCTTTGCTCCTTTGATGGTTTGGTTTAAGGCGTAGATATGTACCAAGTAGTCAAATGCCCATCCGCAGAACGCCAGAAAAATGCTAGGGGCAGTGTGGCCATGGCCCTGCTCGAATTCACCAAAAACACCCGATCCATGCAGTGCAAGGCCCAAATCATACATCTCCGGTCCTTGACCCCAGCAGCCCCATACGGCCTCCTGCTCCCTTCTACTTACCACATGGAGGGGTACCTCTCAAGTGACTGTTTCGGTCTAACAAACGGGTTGGGTGTAGACTGGTTCGCCGAAGGCGTGGGCACGCCGCCTTGCCTTACGCTCCTCATGGGAGTGCCACTCTGTTCCCTCTGCTCCCGCGCCTTGTAGGCCTGGTACTGCTCGAGCTTCGCCATCTCGACGTTGTTGCGGGGCGACCGGAATTGGAGATCGCCCAGGCTGGGTGCCTTCTTGATAGGCGAGTTGGGGTGCGTGTACACGCCCAAGTACCCGCCATCGGCTTGGGTTTGAGTTTGGCCAGTGGAAGTTGCCATGGCGCGCGAAGAGTTGGGCACCACCGGTCCAGGCCGTCCAGGCGTGCTTCTCCGCATGGCCGCCGGCCGTGGGCCGACACTGGACGTAAAGGCATCTGAGCGCCGGGCGGCCACGAGTGGCGTGGAATATCCCGTGTTCGTGACGTTCAGGCCCCTGGACGGAGTCATGCCGCCATCGGGGTCGAAGTGCTTGGCGTAGTTGAGGTTGGGCTTCGTTTGGAAGCCTCGGCGCAGCACTGTGGTGGGTGTGCCCATTTGGACAAAGTCCTGCTCGTCCTCCGAGTCGTCCATACAAAGCTGCGTGGCGGCATCGCGGACCGTGGGATAGAGTCGGGGGTGGACGAATTTCTTGTCATACTCGTGCATGACCTCCTTCTGAATGATGGACGTGTCTTTGTTCTGCTGTGTGAATCTTGCTTGCATGAACCACAGCTGGCCGGACAGAATGACCTGTAAGACGAGGCACTTCACCACGGTAACGCTCGGTCTCGGATCCAGGGGCTGTAGGGGCAGGAAGAGCCAGTAGACCAGCGCGTGACCGGGGCTGAAGAGGCAGAAGATGCGCAGGCAGATGGGCAGGGGGTCCCAGACGGCAATCTCCCACACGTCGCGCGTTCGGTCGGGATGCGCCCGAGATTCGGCACCACCGGGGCTCATGACGCCGGACAGGAAGCGCAGGGGCGACGAGGCAACGGGATCGGACTGGACGCGCACGCGGTGTGCCGACGGCGTCGCCTGTTCCTTTTCGACATCGGCTTCAAACAGTCGGTACTTGCGGGTCCGCCGCATGGTGTAGACGGCGTTTATGGTGGCGAATGCGACAAGGGACCAAACAAGGGCGCCGACCTAGAGCAGTGTCAGGGCCACACATCGGACAAGGGAACAAGTCACACGGGGCCGGACTTACAACGAAGACGAGCCATCCCGAGCCGGCTCCGTCGCCAAAGACGTCGTCGTCCGTGGAGTTGCTGCCCGAGTTGGCGCGGGCGAGCAGGAAGACGAAGTTGGCGACCAGGCCCATCTGGGTGCCGACGACGTCCGAGTTCCAGTCGCGCGTCTCGATTTCCTCGGACAGCCACAGCAGGAAGTCCATAACATCCAGCATGGCGCGGAGGCGCTCGCCAAGCGGCTTCTTGCGCACGATACGAGCGGGCGGCATCTTGGGTGAGCTCTGGCTGTACAGCGGGAAGGACGTTGACGTGGACGGGCTATCTGGAGCGTTGCAACGTGCTCCCTCAATCCACCCAGGCAGGCCGTCCGAGGGGGGCGATATGTGTATGCAGTCGGTCGGCCTGAGAAATCTGGCCTGCGGGCGGGAGGAAGCAGTTGGTTGTCAGATGTTTCTTAGTCGGCTGGATGCGATTTGATCCAAGCCTGCGAGCAGAGGAAAGGCAGGCCAGGGCCTTTTGTTTACGTCAGATCTTTTTTACCTACTAATGTAATCTTAAAGGAGCCTCCAGTCGGTTGCTCAGGCAGCCTGGCAATGGATCCGACAAGGGGTGGAGAGGATGGATCTGGAAGCTGGAGCTTTGCAACCGTTTAGAGCAGCTGGGCCCACTAGGGAGCTAGGTACATCACCCAGGTACATTGTACATCGTACCTTACCTCCCGCCGGGTCCTCTGTGAATGGCGGGTTCAGTGCTGAGCTTGGGGCCTCGGGAGCAACCAGAAGAAGCCCAGCTTATGTCCCCAAACGCTCCCATCCACCTAGCGTTCCGAGCCCAGGCTGTCATTGATTCCAGGTGTAGGCACCAAGCTGGTACATACATCATTGTAGGTACGAAGGCAATATTTTAGTTGTTTTTTTTTGCCGTGCGCATAGATATGATATGGTTTCCTTGTAGCAAGTTACGCTTCTTAACGAATATATTACATATCAATGTTATGTGCTTACTTACAGCTGTCAACGAACAGCGGGATGTAAGTGCGTAGGCAAAACGCGAGAGAGCGGCTTGGAGACTTCATCTGGAGCCATGGCATCCATGTTGGGTACCAGAGTGCCAGATGAAGAAGTCGGTGGGATACAAACAATGCCTCGTCAACAGATATCTGGTTTCCTTGACATCGCTCTCTCTTTCTCCCCCCACCTTCCTTTCCCACTTCCAAAGCAAATACGCAGGCTACTTGCCACAGGTATAGAGCTATACCTATCCATGCCAGGTTCTATCGATGTACTGATGTACGTAGTGGGGTTCCCGCCACGAAGCATTGGACGGATGGGTGGCTGTACGATGTATACGTACATGTACGCACTGAGCACGTCTGGAGGTGACTGCCCAGACTGCCTGCACGCTGAAAGGTCCGCCTTGATTGATTGAAACCGCTCCTACATAGTACGGACCACCCGAAACTGCCCATAGGGTCTGGTGGAAACACAGCACTCAGCTCCTCCCCAGGCTTCCCTACCTACCTCTACATAAGTGCGTCTTACCTTTTGTACATAAGCTACCCGCTTCGTTGTCTACAAGCCTCACCCCCTCCCCGCCTCTTCCCCAGAGAAACGAAAGCCGGCCCGTCTGCGTCCCGCCCGCCGCCGCCGCCGTCTCCTCGCTCCGTCACCATGGCCACTTCGCAGGCCGACTACAAGGACCGGCAGTTCCTGGCCGTCATCGGCGACGAGGTAACGAACAGACGTCATCATCCTCCGGCTGCGGGAGGCGACCGAGGACCCGCGCGCTGACCGCAACCCGCCCCGGGGAAATAGGACTCTGTCACCGGCCTCCTGCTGGCCGGTATTGGCGTAAGCTGAGCCCTTTCCCCTTCCCTCGCCCCTCGCGGGACGGGTCTGTTGCCTACGTTGAGTGGGTAACTTGAGAGCTAAAGACCGACACGCGCAGCACGTCACCAACCCGCCAGACTCGCAGAAGAACTTCCTGGTCGTCGATAGCAAAACCGAGACGTCGGCCATCGAGGCCGCCTTTGATTCCTTCACCGAACAGCGCAAGGACATCGGCATCATCCTGATCAACCAGCATGTCAGTGGGCGGGCAGAATCCCCACGGTGACTCGGGGCCCGAGTTCCGCGTACTGACCCCAGCCACAGATTGCCGACAAGATCCGACACCGAATCGACACCTACACGGCTGCCTTCCCCACCGTCCTCGAAATCCCCAGCAAAGACCATCCGTACGACCCGGAGAAGGACAGCGTGCTGAGAAGGGTGAGGAGGCTTTTTGGAGAGTAAACCAGATCCCGTGGCCCTCGTGGACTCCCCAAAGCCTATAACTGGCCGCGCTGTTGTGCCAGGAAGCGATAGCCGGCAATAAGACACCGCTGCCGCCTGGCCGGCATCGGTGGCATAATTGCTGGGGGGACGAGATGCATTTACCGAACGAGGTCTCGCGACCGAAGCCCGCTATCATGTCCTCAGACCGCGGGCGGCGGGCCGCCTTAGGTGGAAATACCAATATGTTACGCTTTAGTGGCGCTGGTCCCTAGTGATTGCGCATTCCTGCATGTGGCCGGAGAATACAGCGTGCGGCATCGGAACCGCTTCTTACTAATAAGCACACCACCTCAAAGTATTTCCATATCGATTACAAGGGGGACCGTACAACGCGTTGCGAGCGCGTGTTTGTGTCATGCACATGCCAATCCCGTTGGTTTCGTAAAATCAAGCCATGCCGCCGAATATGCCAATCTCGTAGTATATATTTGGCTACAGTCCACAACCGCTGATGTTGCTTTGCGGCTACTGCAAGCTGGTCCATGTAATCTGGGTACTCAGAGCTCCACCTCGCCGCCAAACGAGCGACCGCCGAAAGTAACGCTGGCATCGAGGCAAGTGATGGGCTTGTCGTCCTTGGTGAGGACCTCGGCATGAACATTGTACTTTCCCTGTGGAGTTGTTAGTCGGGTCCTTTTGAGCTGCGGGACCGGGCCGGAACATACAGGAGGGACCTCGCGGGGAATGTCCACAGACTTGGTGACGGAAAGGTGGCCCTTCTGGATGGGGCACTTGAGGTCGGCCTTCTCCGTCTGCTCGCAGAGATCGGTCTTCTGGTTGATCAGACGGATCAGACCGTACTTCACCACCAGATTGATGTAGGCGCCGTCCTCGATGGGCTCCAAGACGGTGCCGGTGGCTTTGATCTCGAGCTTCGCACCACTGCGGGACAGCAGCATCGTGCCGCATTAGTTCCTATCCCCCTGGCATTTTAAAGGTGGATAGCGTCATCACTCACGGCACGGGAGGGTTGGGCGAGAGGTCGACCGTCTCGATCTGGACAATGTCGTCGCCGTGGTTGGCGTTGCAGTACTGGAGCGGGTTCTGGCCCGGCACCTCCCGGTCATCGTCGGCAGCGATGACATCCTGGCCCTCGAACCAGCCGGGAAGCGCGGTGGCGGCCGTCGCGAAGGCGGCCAGGACAGCAACGTTGAGTCTCATAGTGGCGGGGTGAGTTTCTGTTTGTTCGCGGCGACGCAGAGCAGCTAGTATGTTATGGGTGTACGTTGGGTGCCTGGGTTGGATGGCGGGTTTGATGACGGACGGCTGGCGTTGAATGCAATCCGTACCTGCAGGCGAGGGAGAGGTGAGAGATAGTGCGAAGCAGGTCAAACGTCAGACAGCGATAAATAGAGGCAGTGGTCGCGGAGGATGGATCCGATGATTGCCTGGCCGCGTCTGGTTGGGGGTTGGAAGATGGCGGGGGGATGGGACCGGGGCCCGACAATTAGTCACTACTGGAGGTTACCTACCTACCTTGATGTACCGAGTATCAATCAAATGATGGGATGGGAACGGCCCCGAGAGAGGAAGGCTGGAGTTGCTGGGGGCCCGCGCGGGTGTGCCAGCGCGGCTAGTTCAGGTTTGCCCTAGCAGGAATCGGATGCATGACCAGATGACGCAGCACAGGCCCTTTTCATCAGCTTCGCTCCGCGTCCCGTTTGCCTGCTCGCCCGCATGCCCTGCGACATGGGGGATCCATGGATCCTATACCTCCCTTCCTCACGCCGAAAAGGTTGCGTGCTATCTATCGTTCATGTAAGAGGTACAAAGCCACACGCACGCGGTGGCCGGTGGGCGAAATGCACGGGCAGTTAGAGGGATAAAATAAGCAACTACCCAAAGCAAAGACCCGGGTAAGAGGGAGGCACGCATGACGTGGGGATGAAATGTCCCGGCTGGGGACCCATCGATGATGATGATCAATGGCTGAATGTTGGACGGGATGGGCGCCGCAGCTGAAGAAGGCACATGCCCACATTGACACATTCACGCACACATTCACGCACGCATCGGCGGACCGGGACGGACTGCGAAGGACCTTCTTTTCCTCACTGGGGGACCTTGCCGATGGGTAGAAAGCGAGCGGCTTCCTATCCCATCCTTTTCTTCGTTTCCTGGACAGGTTAAAGAGAAAAAGAAAAAGAAGAAGGAAAAAACGAAAGATATACTCGGCCTCCCTCCCTGCATGGGATTTGCCGCGGCCGTCGTGGTTTGGGTTGCCTCCGGCACGCCTATCCCCTGCGACTCCCTTCTCTAACACCACCTGTTTGCAGCACGTCACATGCATCTTTGCGTAGCGGATGCGAGACGCGCTTCCCCGCCAAAAAGCGAACCTGCCATCATCGAAACGGTACAAAGGAACTGGCTCCATTTAAACCGTACCAAGGAATTGCCTCCATTAAAATCGTACAGACGAACTGCCTCGTCGAGATAAATATAAACGTAGTTAACGCTTGCCGCCCGTAGGTGCGTGGGTATCAAGCCGTGACTTAGTAAATTCCATCCACACACACACGTACACACTCATAGACACACACACTCACACACCACGCACATCCCATCGTGCCCATACCGTACTCGGGATCCATGCAGAAAAGACATTCTCCCCTCTCCCCTCTCTTATACCACAAAACGAGGGCAGCGCTCGTCGCCCAAGTACGCAGCGACGCAAAGCCGAGCCACCGCTGTCGCCAGATCGCGGCGCAACAAGGCGACCCCGGCCTTAGTAATAGACCTTCTCTTCCCACAGAGGCGGTCTCACACCCTCCGTGTCCCACTCCAGCTTGTTTTTGTCGTTCAAGATGCAGCCTTCGTCGGTGATGGGAATCACCTTTCCCGTGTCCCTAACCTCCTGCTTCGAGATGCCCGCCGGGTCCGCCGGGATCCAGAGAAGAGGCACACGGCTGTTGACGGCTGGAGGATAGTAGGCATTTTGTTCCACCTCGTCTGTATACGGGTTGTCGACATCGAAGCGGGCCACGGGCACAATCTTGCGCATCGTCTCGTAGTTGCTGTAGTTCCATGGCTTGAAGAACTTGGAGATGGCTCCAGGTTTCTTCGTTGGTGCCGGCGCGTCGAGTGGTTGGCCTGCTGCTGGCTCCTCGCCCTCACCGTTGGGGTGCCCGTTCTTTAGATTAGACGACGCTTGGGATTCGATGCGCAGCGACTCGTCTTCCGGCTCGATGAGGCTGCGGGGCAGATTGTACAACAGCGGGTTGATGGCTTTGTTGAGGGAAACGTGGAACAGCGCCGTGAATACCAAGAAGATGATCATAAGGACGAGGGGGCCGAAGGCCGTCGAGGCACCAAATATGCCGATCATGCAAAGCTCGGCAATGTATATTCCGGCAAAGAGTTGCTTCAAGGCCCGCGGATAAATCAGGCCACGCGTGTCGAGTTTGTTATCCGTTACAAAAAGAATGTTGTATCGCCAGGCGAGATAGAAGAGCGACAGACCAACGGTCGCGAACCCCATCACCAAGGGCGCGATGGTAGCGTAGCACAGGCCTGCTCAGCGTTAGTCTTTCCCGCCGGCCCATTAGCGATTCGGGTATCACAAGACTTACTGATGACGGCGATGTTAGTGTAGACGGGCATGAGGCTGCCCCAAGAAATGGCGCTCAGGTTGGCCCATTTGGTGTACATGGCACGGGGGGTACCAGCCAGGAATTTGTACAGAAGGGTGAAGATGACGAAGCCAACGACCTGCGACAGCACGCCCGCCGCAATGGTGAGGCCCTGCACGATGAAGTAAGGGATGAAGAAGTTGGACGCCTTGGGAATGTTCTGCGCCAGGATCTCTGTGATCTTTTCAGGGTTTTTCCTGACCTGGTCAACGACAGCCGCAGCCGACGAGGAAAGCGTCGTTACCAGGAACACCTGAATGACCTGGAAGGCGAAGTAGGCATGCTGGGTAAAGAGCTCCACGCGAGCCTGGGAGGGCTCTCCGGAAATTTTGGCACACACTGGGAAATGGAAAAGAGAAATGTCAGTATCGGAGCGCGAGGTGTCTAGCACCCGGGTGCGTGTACTTACGTCTCATAACGACGGGAACCAGGGACATCAGGATCGAGAGAGCCACAGATGGCAGGAGACCCGAAACAACGCCCATGATGACCTGGGGGATCGCGTCCAGCCAAGTGAGGAAGGGGAGTGTCTTCAGATAGGTGACGTTGGAGATGACACCAACGACAGCAACGGGAACAGCCCAGAAGATAATCATAACAGCAATGAATCCCTGAACGGCAAAGCGGCGGATAACGCGCTGCCACCAAGAAACCTTGAGCGAGTCCCAGATCACCTCGCCCGGCGTCACGCCGATGTACTTGGGAGACATCTGCAGCGCCTGGTGGTGTGCCAAGACCTGGTTGGCCGTCTCAGCTTGCGCCTGCGTGAAGAATTCAATGAAGACGGCAGGGATCTTCTTGGTCTCGCCCGCTCGGTAGCTGTTTTGGGCTGCCTCGACCTCGGGAATGAGACGCTCCAGCTCGGACCGGCACCAGTTGATAGTATCGACCTTCTTCCCCACGAGACCCAAAGGGCCGAGGCGGTGGCTGGGTCGTTTCTTAGTAGGGACCCATCGCGCAGCGAGACTACCGGGCTCGGCGTCGGCGGCTGCTTCGGGGGTCTCGGCGGCGCCTCCTTTCTTCATAGCCTTCAGCCGTTCGCCGTTCGCAAGCTTGATGAGCTTTATCTCGGCCTTTTCGAGCTTCATAGCAACCTCGTCGCGTTCCTCAACCAGTTCTTGAAGCTTCTTCGTCTCTCCCGTGATCCATACATGCTTAACGCAGTCGCCAAACACCTTGCGCAGTTTGGCCTCGTCCAAATATGCCGCAGGGACGGAAACGAACAGAACAGTGCGAGATGAGATGCGGTGGGCGAAAAAGGGCGACAGAAGGTACGCCTGGCGCAGGTTGGCGAAGTAGATGAGCTCACGCATCACCATGTACATGACAAAGCCGTAAAAGAGCCATGCCGCAAATGCGTGGGCGTAAAAGCGGTTGATGTTGGACCCCTCGGCCTTGATGTTGGAGTAGGACAGTATGTTAAGCTGCGTCTCGCCATTGCCTCCCGTAGCATTGACCGGGAATAGGATGGGCCAGAGAATGCAGCAGCCGACAAAGCAGATGGTGACGAGGATACGAAGGAATCGGATGAACAGGAACCCATCAAGCGACTGGTGCTGGAGGGCGTAGACATCTGGGATTTTCCAGAAAGCACCAAACCAGTTGAATAGGCCGTTGGGCAAAGGGGGTGTCCGCTCACTATGGAAGTGTTAGCAGGGCGAGACAGGCTCGTGCCCCGCGGTCATTTGTCGACTCACCTTTCGCGGATGTTTCCCAGGTACGTTCGCGGCGCATACCAGCGTCTCTGCGACTTTCTCAACACCAGAAAGATGCCGAAGTAGATGCCGGCGACTATGAGCGTGGGAACTAGGGTCGAGACGAGCCCTGTGTGTGCTGTCAGTGACAAACTTCCGGCAGCCAACCACGACACGGCCGATTAGGCGGGCAGTCATACCGGATAGGGACGAGTCCGACTGCTGGGAAGACCCGGGCTTGCCCGGATCGCTCATGGTGTTGGATGGCGTTGGCGGCCAGGCCTTGGGTCCGGGAGAGTGGTTGTTGTTTTCGTGTCGGCGGTGGGTTGAGTGCTGGACAAAGCAGCAACTACTTGAGGACGGGAAGACGCGCAGACAGACGATGCAGGATGGAGCCGGCTATCTGCCGTGGGACTAGACCCTCTCCGTTGCGCGGGGAGATCCTTACTTTAAATTACCTGGTCGACCCTAGTATGGAATGGATATGAGAATTTGCGGCGAGTGGGAAATAACATCCCACACAAGCCCGCCCAGCCGGCTACTTCCTGTGCTCGCGCTTCACGCGGCGAAGGGGTCTGGGCCCTGGAATTGGCGCCGGAGCTGAGGGTGTCTGGGGGGCGACAGGAAAGGTGGTTGAGAGAGGACGGAAGATGTTGGGGCGAGGAGGTACCTACCAATATCAGGCGATTTGACGGGAGACGACGACCCCGGCTCTCGGTCACTTCTGGCCCCGGCGGTGTCAGGTCGGCCAGCTCAGGGTCTCCGGAGAGGCTGTGAAATGGATATCTCGTCGAGGTTGACGGACCGCTCGCACAGTAGCTGAGCTGGGGGGGGGGTGGGAGGATTGCCCTATTAACAACAAAGGAGGGCCACCCGGGACAGAGGTTCTGGACCATCCCCCTGCAGCAGAACTGACCCCTTGCAAGCTGGGACCCTATGACGCTATATAGCGCAGTGTGAGGTAGGTCAGCCAGCGATTTACCCTCACTGGCTGGAGGCCAAACTATCTCTTCCCTGCTTGCCTGGACCCGACGTTCAGCTTTGGTTCGTGGTGGGCCGGCGCTAAAAGCAAGTATCCATTGCGAGGCATGGACCGCCCATTCATGGAGGGACGGATGGGAGGAGGAACGGACACCCGCTGGGCATAAGCGGCCGCTGGTGTCCCAGGTAGAGGCACCGTTCTCCAGCCTCCCTCAAAACTTGGAAAGAAGACGGCAAGGCGGGAGCTGGTAGGTGGATGACATCTACCATGCCCCCCCCCCACGCACACTGATCTCATAACCACTGGGCATGGAAAGCTGGAGATGCGTGCATAACACGGGCAGGATCTCGGTACCAGGGAAAAGGTTGCTACCCGTACTAGACGGGCGGCTTCCAGTAACCGGGTAGGCTCCTTCTCCTAAGTACATGGGACATCTTACAAACACCCGCTCTAGTATGTAGTGAACTGGAGGCCAGTTCTCAACCACACCGTAGCGCAGTTGAGTGTGACAGCCTTGTGCTCATTATGGCTTCCTATTCAGCAACGATCCATTGTCAATGATGCATGCAGTCCACCGTCATCGTCGATCAGGTGCACTTTCCCTCCTGCCCGCATCCTGACCGCATGCCTAAAGTCAACAGATAAGAAGTAAGTAGGTCAAGTACTTTACTTCTTCATTTCGCCCGGGCGTACATACAAATACTACCTCGGCCCCTCAGCTGCCCACCACCCGTACAGGGGCGCGGCCCTAACCGCCGAAGCGCAACACGGCCTAGGTATGCAGATCTTGGGATGCTACTGCTGTCTCTCGCTTGACAGGCTGCACCGCACTATTGGACGAACGCGTTGCGATTTCTCGATGTCTCGCAGCCCGATTTATTCATGGTCGGACGATCGCCAAGAGACCATCACCGGGTCCTCTAGGTTAGGTCATCCCAGCTTGTGATTCGGCAGCACGGCATGCCAGCAGGCTGGTTTGCACGGCGGCAATTGTTATAAACCTCTTCTTCACACCTCCCGCTTGCTCCCTGGGCCAGTCAGGCCGTAGATGTGCGTACGGGTACGACTTGCGAGGTTCCGTACAACGTGGCGCAGTCGGCCCATCCAACCCTGCAAACGTCCCCTTGTCGTCGTCGAACAAGGGCGGCGGCCTCTCGCTTCTCCCGCTCTGCCAGTATCCGGAGGGGGTATATGGGCGTAGCCAAGACTCGGGCCCCAGGCTCCTCGTCCTACGAGCGCCATCCGGTCTGAGACCCCGTGGTGCTAAGCGCAACTGGCTGGCTCTGAATCATCCTAACGTCCTTCTGTGCTTGGGTCTTGGTCGCCAATGTGCTTAATTTGGCTGGATTCTTTGTGCCCAGGGCGAAAAACGGCCTTGGTTAACCGCCGTTTTGTGCCAAAGCCACCACCATCCTGCCCACGTCGCTAAACGCTTTCGGCGAGTTTCAACCCTGTCGATCGGCCGGCAACCTCCGAATCAAACCATATTACAGGCACGTATTACTTCGCACTAGATGCCAAAACGCGGGAATCGCTCCTCATGCGGTGGCACGCAGTTGCACATAACTCTTTTGATCGACCTTTTCCAGCCAAGGGATTTGTACCAGGTGGATGTTTCGACCCTCGCACCCACAACCAGCTAATTCCCTGGCAGCCCTGGCAGTCTCTATCTCGGCGAATGCCGTGCTTGGGTTCGGCCCATCACCGTCGCTGTCACGGCTGTCATGGCCTCGTCCAGCCCCGGACTGCCGCTCGCTTACCTGCTTTACACGTTCAACGGAAGAGAAACTCTGCCGTTCTCATTTCTACGCCCTCGTGTGTTACTATGCTACTGCTCTCCGGAAGCGAACGTACCACGTCGATGAGCCAGCCACACGCTGGTGGTGTTCTGGTTGGTGGCCTCTCGAGGCGTCGGCTCGGCGGATGCATTCCAGAAGTGTCTTCTACGTTCCCATTTGCGTTCGCCCTTCCGCCCACCGACACCCGCACCCGGGCACTGGACAATGGCACCAAAACAAGAATAGGACCGCACTCCCTATTTACGTGAAGCGGCTTTGTCCGTAGCTGCCTCTGCCGGCTCACGGATTCGGATGGCACGTTTTGGCGTTCCTGCGGGCCTTGCTTGCTGTCGTAGTGTCTATCGCTCACTAGAAACAGCAACAAAGAGAGTGAAACTGGCTAAAACGGAGGCACTCTGGACGGAATCTCCAAGTCTGCAATTTGCGCCACGGAGTATCAGGCCGCTTCTCAGTTTTCCCCCCTCATCGTGAAAGCTCTGTATGGAAATCGGTTACGTCGAAAACTCACCGCCAACATGGAGTCCCAAGTCATTGACCCCTACAAGACCCAGGAGGGTTACGTGGAGGGTAACGATTATGCCCTGCCGTACTACTCGAGCTACATGACCGAGAACGGGCCGGGAGTGAACCCCAACTTGCTCAAGCATGTCAACTGCGGCTACCTCTCCACTCCTGGGCGGCCGCCCACGCTCGAGGCCCTGAAGCAGCACGCCCAGTCCCTGACGGTCCTGATCTCCCAGATAGCCCCGTCGCAGGCTGGCGGCGAGATCAACAACTCTGTCTTGGGAAAAGACGCGAAGCCATTCCAGCTGCGCCAGGCCTTTGACTGGCTGAACGACCTTACCACTCCGTACAAGAGCGACGAGCCGGACCACCACCGCCCCCTGAACAACCTCGTGAACCTTGTCAAGAGCAACAGCGACACCAAGGGTGTGGAATTCCACTGCGCCTTGAGCCACGGCAATGCAGACCGATTCCAGGACGTTGACGCTAAATATGCCGAAGAGGTCGACAGGAAGCCCTTTGCCAGGCATTCCAACCTCTTGTACCACGCCAACGAGTGTCTCGAGATCCTGGACCACGAGCTCTCGGCAACGGGCGGCTTCATGTCGGTGATGCCCGCCAACAATGAGCTGGAATCCAAGCAGTTGAAGGATGCCAGGGCCACCCTGATCGGCCAGTGGCTTAGCTTCACGCAGCGGCTTGCCAGCCGTATCCATGATCTGGAGCGCGACTATGCCCAAGCTCTGGACCTGCTTGGTGGCGAATCGGTTGTTCCCATGCAGCAACTGAGCGTCCACGGACCGGACGGGCGATCGGGGAGAGAGATGGTGCTCCCCCAGGACCGCTGGGTGCTGGCGAACGCCGGGCATGATGTTTTGGAGTTCTTGCACCAGAGTTTGGACAGGAAGGAGGCGATGGCATCTTCCCAAGCCGAGAGGCTCCAGACCGTGACCGGCGAGGCGATGAGGGGCCCCAACGACACGGAGCGAGGCATTGTCGCTCTTGACCTGAGCACGCGCTACTACCGGCTCCGGGGCAACTCTCGCGGACCCTTGTTCATCCTGCCGGCGTACGCCGATCGACCCGGCACCGTCCACACGCGGGATCTCCAGAACCGACCGACGGTGGTTACCATGCCTACTGCCAAGTACCCCGAGCGTATGAGCGAGTGGGAGAAGAAGGTCAGAGACGCCAAGGACAAGGCCATGGAGCTGACCTTCAAGAGTGCCGACGACGAGAAGGCGCTGCAACAGGCGCTTTCGAAGATCCGGGTGCTAGAAGGGGAGCTTCGCATTGCCCGCGCCAGGGTCAGTTCTCTCGAGAAGGCCAAGGACCAGGAGCAGGCTGGGGATGCCAAGCAATAGACGGCCCGGCCGGCTTGGGTAGCGTCCTTCGGGGCCGGCGGTTTCTTGTCACAGATCCGCACGGATCAGCCCGGGTTTAGAGCGACATTTCTGTTATGGACGAGCCGTCGGAGCGAATGAAACTGGCGCGCAAGGCGCGGTTGTGTGCAAGGGCGATGCGAGCGGACTCTAGGCTCGGGATTGGTGGCATGTGCTCCGTACCTTATGGGGGTCGTCCAGAGTCTACTATGTTATGGAAATGACGCAGAAGGGCCGGTGCGGTATGCAGGTATGTAGTTCTTGCGTTTGAGCTGCTTTGTCTTCCGCATACTTACTGTAATCACAACAAGCACAAAGTAGGTTGGCCAGTACGGGATGTCGCAAGTTTTCATACCAAGTGACTGATTAGTAAGGGACGTAGCGTAGATGGTTAGTGGGTGTGGCCTACCCAAACGGGAAGCTTTAACCTATAGTATCCCATGGATTTGACACGTCCCGAGCCCACTCTTCCCCGCGCTTGTAATCCCCCGAGGAATGGATGTAAACAAAAACGAGGCTGCAACAACTGCAGACGTCCATGGCGGGCGATTGCCGGTCCGAGGGCTCTTGGTTGCGGCGCTGGCTGCGACCAATCCGGGACCCCGAAAAGGATTGGAAAACTTGGGGACAACGCGGCGCCACGCGGTGTAGTTCGCAGAGACAGGGGTGTTGCTGAGCAACCCCCTGTCACAACACGCAATGGCACCCAGTCTCCCCTCCCCCCGGCACCCGATGCTGCTGTGCCTAGGGGAGGCTGGGAGGGTGGCAGGTAGCTTCGAGGCATTAAGGGCTGTCGCGTCGAAATTCTCCTCCGTCCGTCTCAGACAGGTCATCCCCAAGAGCAATGAGACCGACGTGAGCAGTTCTCTCTCTATTCGAGCCAACCCCGGCCCGTCGCTCTCCCTCCCTCCGCCTCTCTCTTTTTCCGTGGCCGATCCGTCTGCGCCCAAGGCGGTACGACGATCCACCAGTCCTGTCCACCCGCACCGGCCCGAGACAGACGAACGGGTCTCCCTCTCTCTCCCTCTCTCTCACCCTGTGCCTACCGGCCCGTCGACCAGCACGAGACCGGACAAGATCTCCAGGTTGGGGATTTCCTAGTACATGCTCCGTGCCCAACCGGCGGCCCCTGCCACCTGACCCGCGCCTTTTCTCTGCCCCGCCGTCGCCGATACCCCCTCCCCCCCCCCCATCCAGTGGGTGCAAAGGGGCGCTTTTCCTACGGTCCCCCCCATTGCTGGTGTCGGCGCCGGCTGCTGAGCTGACCGACCGCCATCTCGTCTCGGGACGTCGAGTACGGCAGGGCACACCTCGCCGTTCGTGAGCGGCCAGGCTCGTGGTGGACGATGCCCTGAGACCCGAGCAGGCCATGCTCTTATCCCGCGGGCCGCAATCGTGCGGCCGCCGGCAACGCAAACATGGCCGCACACCATCGCAGACGGCGGCAACTATCCGCATCTCAACTCTGGCCATTCTCTGGGGCCTGCTGACGGGCCCCGTTAGTGCCCAAAGGCTGCCGTACGTCCCTACAACCATTTTGCTGCCAAATGCCACCGCCAGTACGGCCTACATTTTTTCGCCTCGTCAGGACCAAGTCGACCTTTTGGCGCTAAACATTTCCGAGGCTGTCCAGCCGTCAGGCGTATCCCTGCGGACTTTGTCCTCTCGCCTTCCCTTTCTGACCCGCAACCACACGGCGTTTCTGCCTGCCTCGACAGACGATGGCTCGCTTCTTGTTTTCGCCGGAGATTGCTCCTCGTCAAGTGATGCGGGCCTATGGGCTCTGGACACTGCGGCGGACCCGGGCGCTGCATCCTGGATCAACATCGCCACTGCTCCGAGGGGCAGGGGGAGCTCCCTCCGCACAGCACCTGGCTTCCTTGGGGCTGGCCTGAGCTTCTCGGCGACGTTGCAGCCTGTCCTGTCGCAGCCCAGCATATATGCTTACGGGGGCATGTGTCCGGCCGAGGGCTCGGACGGTTCCCAGTCTAACGCAACATACTCGAACCAAATGGTACGGCTCTCGCCTTCCGGGTCGTCGGGGGACTCTGCATACTCGATGATGCCCGTCAACCACCGGGGCTCGCCCATTCCTGCCGCCGGCTTCACTCTCACTAAGCTATCTCCCTCCACCTCGAATGTCTCTGGTATCATCGCCCAGCAGGCCAACTACGTCTTGCTGGGGGGCCATACCGGAACCGCCTTCATCAACATGAGCACGGCCGCCGTCTGGAGCCTCCCCGAAGAGAGCTGGGGCTACGTGCAGATCCAAATGGCCGGGCGCGCGGCCTCTACCGCTGACGTCGAATCGAGGTCGGGCCACACGGCCGTATTAAATGCCGAGGGAAACAAGATCGTCGTCTTGGGAGGCTGGGTGGGCGACCTTGCGACGCCCGCCTCCCCACAGCTGCTTATTCTGGATACGGGAACTGGCTACGGGGGTGACACGCCCTGGCAGTGGACGGTCCCCAAGCAACAGCCCACAGGGGACGGGATCTACGGGCACGGCGCTGCCCTGCTCCCTGGCAACGTGATGATGGTATATGGCGGGCATGCCATCCCTGCCGCCCCTTCTAGCAAGATGAGAAGACAGGCTCTCGGCCCCGGTCCCGGCCTGAGTTTCCTCAATCTCACCTCCATGTCGTGGTCAGATGTCTACAACAACCCCGATTACATTGCTGCTGGTGGCGTACCCGCCACAAGCCAGGCAGGCGAGGACACCAAAAAACGGCTCGGGCTAGGTCTCGGCCTCGGTCTCGGCTTGGCCGCGATAGTTGGGGCAGTCTTGTTATATCTCGGCTATCGCTGTCACCACCGCCGCAAGTATGCCGCGCGTGAAAGGGCTATCCGCGCTATTACCCAGGACAGCAAGCGGTTCATTCATCACGATGAGACAGCAATGGAGCAGCACGACGCCCTCGGCTTCTGGTACCCCCGCGGCGAATACAACCCCTATTCGAGCGGCGGCCCTCGCGGCTACGAAAGTGTGCCTGGTGGCGGAGGCAGCATGGAGATTTCTCACGGCAACATGTACGGCGTTATGCAACCCATGCTGCTCGCACGAAAGCCAGTAGCTCCCCGGGCAGCGAGAGGACTTTATCAACCCTCGCTGGTAGGCAATTACGACCCCGTCGTGGGGACGATGGCAAGACGCGCGGGCCCGATACACCCCATCTATGAGGCCGATGAGGACGATGCTCACGACCTAAGTGAGCCCATGAGCCCAATAACACCGCCGCCTGAAACCGTCAGGTTTACCGATCCATTCACCACACCTACAAACGATCGGCCTTTGTCGTTCCCGCACCCGAACCGCAATGCAAGAACGCCGAGCCCCGAGGCAAGGCGCCTTTCTGTCACCGACCCAGAAGTCCAGCATTGGATGTCAGACATAGATGCCGCGGACGCGCACTTTACGGCGCAGAGAAACATGCAAAAAGCCGCCACTGGGGGCAAAGTTCCACCCACGAGGCAATCTACCGTCAGATCCACACGCTCTGCTGCCGAGGAAGATTCACGGACGGGGAGCGCCTTGTCGGAAAAGAGCCACAGTATCTTCTCCCGCTCGAACTCGGTACGTCGCAACAGCTTGGGTCTGGGAGCCGGTACAGCCCTGACGCCGGTCGTGGTCGAGGACCGGCAAGGGACGAGTGGCAGCAGTGGCAGCAGTGCACCGTCGTTCAGCACGGTCAAAACCGGCTTCCCAAGCTTGCAGGCCGAAGGTCCCGCGCTTTTGATGGGCAGAAACTCGACCGGTGAAGAAGACGAGCCGCCCGGCAGTCCTAGCAAGAGCAAGCCCCGCCGCGGATGGTTGGGAAGCCTACGGCGCGTCTTTAGTGGCCAAACACCGTCAGCCTCGGCCCCTACGAGCCCGACACAAGACTACGCCGAGGCGGAGACCACGGACTACGACCCACGCTTCGGGGGCCTGGGAGGTATCGCCGCCGGCGGGCTTCTGAAAAGGAAAGGAGGACGTGAGGCGTGGCTGGGCGACAACGACGAGGCGGCCCGGAAAGAGGGCTTGCTGGCGGGGGACGAGGAAGACGAATGGGACATCGAAAAGGCGATCGAAAAACGGCTGGTCCAAGTCATGTTCACAGTGCCTAAGGAGCGTCTGCGCGTGGTCAATGGCGAGCCCGACATAGAAAGCGCCAAGGATGTGGTGGTGGTGGATCCGGACGTGGTGGTGGATCCGGACGCGGCGGTGCATCCGGACGCGGCGGTTCACCCGGATGCGGCGGTGCACCCGGACGCGGTGGTGCATCCGGAAGAGACGGTACACCCGGACGCGGTGGTGCATCCGGAAGAGGCGGATATAGGGAACGGGGGCTACCACGCCCTCACGACCGACGAGCCCGTCGTCGGCGGCCCGGGTCAGGCCGTCGGAACGGCGGCGTGGCGGACAGGAGAAAAGCCGGACAAGGGCAAGCAGAGGAAGACAGTTGACTCGGTGCTGGGCACGGAGATGGTGTTACCGGTGCCCACCGGGACGGCGGCATCGCTACGCCCACCCCAGGACCGGTCCCCCGTTTCGGACGCGAGGCACGACTCCCTGACTTCGACGGCGTCGTTTGACCCGGCCAAATTTGAGGTCTTGTCCGCCGCGGCCGTGAGATTCGAGAGGCCAAGAACCCGGGTCTTGGCTTTGGTGGATCGCTTCGAGGCGAGCAGCCGAAGCGCCAGCCCGGCACAGCCGTGAGGCCGTCCCCGGCGTGGCAGAGGAGACTCACCAGGCTGGCGTTGCGGGACCAACGGTAGACTGCTTTTTTACCGCATAGCGAGCGCATTATCGGGGGATTGGCACAGGTCGGGTTATACCGTTCACAAGGATAAACGGTTCCACGCATCGTGGCTTAAAGCCGGGCGTTTGTACATAGTATGCTGAAGGCGTTTGTGGGGGTTGCGTGACTTGCCATCATCATGGCTGTCATCTTTGTCAATACCATGTGCTTACCTCTTCGGCATACGCGTACATGGGTACAGAGACTCGGTTGGGAGACGATCAGTAGTAGTGCTCATCCATCATTTCCGTAGATATATCCCGATGGCTGAAGTAGGGGAAGGGGGTGGAGAGCTGAGGAATTCAACGGTTCGATCGATCCATCAGCCCTGAGCCGCCCCCCGCGGGCAGCCCATCCGATCGACCAAAGGGTACCTACACTGGGAAGTTTAATACGTAACGGTCAACGGGACGGTCACCACCCACGGCCTTGAATTGCTGCGTAGACTCTTCTCTCGCTCGCTCGCGGACCAGCTCTCGCTTGGCCCAGCCGGCGTGTCGCCCAAAGGGGAGGAGGATTGGCCGTCATGACGCCGGTGCCGCTAAGCCAGTAGTTCAATGGGTACCGACGCAGTTTCGGGAGCCGATCGCCGCGCCCTGGAGCAAGGCCGATCTTCATCTGGACTTGGCCGCTCGGGAAACCAAACATGTCGCAGGTGCAACGACGAAAACAACCTCTGACTGGCCCAGCGCTTGCGGCCCATAGGGCGGGGAGGGAGGGGGGGCCGCCGATCCAGTTTTCAGCTGCGTCAGAAACCCCTTTGCTCCTGGCCACACAGCATACGGTCCGGTGAAGAAACGAAACAAAGACTCCGACAGATCGACCACATCCCACACCCCCCGTGGGCGATCGGGCCGCTCTGCTGGGCCGCCGGCGGCGGATGAGATCCGCTGGATACTCACATACCCAGCCACCCGTGTAGTTGGGAAGTATGTATCCAGAAGCACAGACAGCCGAACCGAGATTTGGAAGGCGATATTGATCACCTACTGGCGCCTACCCTTGCCCGTTCCTTGCGTCAGCGCGGCGGCTGCCGATGAGCCGGGTAAAAATATCCCGATATCCCTACCAATAGGAGTATACGGACGAACTGATTTCGCAGGGCGTCATCGATGTTTCGAGCCGACGGCACAGGTGCGTGCGTAAGCTACGTACCGACGAACCTTCCTGTTCAATGGGTCCATGGTCGCTCAGCGACACTGCTGGCCCTGAGCACGTCGTTGACCGAAACGACGTGAAATGGGTGCCGCAGTTGTAGGCACCGCCCCAGGCGCTCGGGGCCGAGATGTCGACTGATGGCTGTGCACACGGCCGTAGGGAAGGGGCCCGTCACCGATGCCAGCTCTAGTAGCACGTGGCGGGTGACAGCGGCAAGAAGCCAGGCTTGGACGGGGGCGCACAGCATGAGGATGATTTTGACCCGAGACATTTGGACGGTCAGAGTCCAACGAACCGAGGCCCCTCTTCACCGACATTCGAGAGCCGAGTGCGGTGACTACGAGCCCGGCTACACACGTGTGACCGCAAGAGCCAGCCCAGCAGCAACAGCAGCAGCTGCAGCACGGGTGGTGGCCATAAGCGTCCTTCGGCACACAAGGCACAGCATCCTAGCTTGGGCACGAAACCGGAGAACCCAGGCGGACGGCGAGGGGTCCGCGTCGCGGAGGCAGGCAGGGCTCCCCGCCAGGTACATATGACCCGACACGCTTCCTGTGCGAGTGCGCGCATTTGCACATATGTGCTCGGTCTGTGTGGCCTGGGACATACAAGGACGGCCTGGAGGCACCCCGAGCTGGCAACAAAAGGTCGCCGGCGGGGAGGCCATACAAGATGCAGTGCTGCCGATCGATGGGCACCGCTTGTCTGGGGCCGACCGCCCGCCCGGCAAGTGTCGGAAAGCGGAGGCCGGGATCCGAAGGGGAAAGTGATGTTCAGCTGCAAGGCGGGCAGATCGAAGGTTGTTTGGGTACGAAGACACACACATACAGATCCGGGTCGTCGAGATTCCGAGGTTAGGTGGACTGCGTACCTAAGCACAGAGGTGTACAGTGAGGGTGCGCGAATTTCCAAAGTTGGCGTGCCCCACGGGCCCCTCCCCGGGTGCCCCAGCGAAAACAAGATGGTGTCCCCGCGCCGAGCGCGCCGAGTACGCGTGGTCCGGCATGCCCAGATCGGTCTAGACTGTGCGTATGTTAATGGCAGACGTGGCCAAGACTATTGCGGGTTGCGCTGTTGGACGAGGCGCGCTGATCCTCAGCCGAGTTTGGAAAACAAGAAAGAGGCAGGGGGATGGATGGGTTGACGCTGGCGCTTCTCGTGTCGGCAAGAGTTCATGCGGATATATGCAGGGCGAATCAATTAGTACATGCAATAACAACCCCATCCCCTCTCCCCCCACACGCACACGTGACGGTGGCTTGCCGAGCTGTCTGGAGAAGCGGCCAATGATGTCGGCCGCGCCGGCAGTTGCAGGAAGCTCGACTGAGAGTCTTGCGGGACGGCGTTGGCATTGCTGGGAGTCGGTCCACCGCGCCGGACGCCAACTTGGTTTTCGGGGTTGTGGTTTTCCCGGCCGAGGTGCCGCCGGGGCGAGGACGGGGGATGAAGGGGATGGATAGGTAAGGTAAGCATGGATGGGATCCGATGGCATGGCATGGCGTGTGATGGCCTGCTTGAGCCGCAGACACCAGGTTTTCTAGCGTCTTCTTCGTCAGGCCAGTCGTGCTACAAACGGTGACCAATCCCTCCCGACTACTGTGTAGGACAGGCCAAGGTGCGTCTCCCCGCATGTAGCACGCTGCTGCTGACGACGATTTCCGCCTGAAGCTGACTACTGTGAGGCGGCAGCCGTTCGTATTTGTTTTTGTTTTCTTTTTCCTCTTCGTCCAAAAGGCGGGCGGGGAGGGACCCTCCGGCCTACACGAACGGCTCGTTTCAACACAACATTGGAGGGCGGGAGGGCTCAGCAGCCCCAACACAACAGCAGGACCCCTTCGAGGGACCTTCCCCGTTGCAGCCCTCGGGGAAGGGGGCATATGGCAGGAGGGGAGGAACTAGGCCACCGACGCCCTTCCATCGCGGCGCGGGCGGCCATGGCCGTGAACCGGTAGTTGGCAGCCCCAAAGCCGTGGTTGGCTGTCCATCGTTCAGCTTCAGGTCTTGCAGATCCGCCCCGGCCAGGGCATAGCCAGGGTGGGTGCCAAACAGGCCGCTGTAGACCCCGTTCACGCTCCAGGGGTTTCGTACAATCGTCGCCTGCTTTGCTGGCGCACGATCCGCACCGCCCAAATGGAAGGGGTTCACCGTCCCCGTGGACGTGCAGGTGCGAGCGTCCGAATTACTATGTCGCATTCAACTCATTTTCCAGGGTCCTTCAGAGGCTAAATAGATCGAATCTCCTCCGGCTCCCTAGAGCCCGTCGGCCAGGCCGGAGAGGGATGATGGGGCACTGGCCTCCAGGGTGAACGATAGGTACAGGTTACCTATTCATAGGCCGGAAAGTTAGCGGACAGTTAATGTACCTACCTAAGTACCCATCACTTAGGTGAATACATAAGTAGATACCTACCTACAGCCCTGCTGAGTACTTTAAGTACTTATATAAGTAAAGTTAGCACAGCGAGAACGGAAGTACGGATAGGTAGCGGGTACGCACATACTTCTCAGATACATTAGGTAAAAACCTAGTTAGAAGACGAGGCAGTTCCCAAGGAAACCCCGTATGGAACAGTCGGGTATCAAAGAACAGAGCAGGCGGAGCCCCTTCACGGGCGGAGTCCCTTCACGGGCGGATAACCCGGGTTGGAAACACGGCTGCGCTGATGCTGCTGCAGTTGCTGCTGCTCCTGTTGTTGCACGGCGCCGCCGTCATATATCAGACGGGACACTGCATGCGTGTGACAGGTGCTGCCGCGCCGGCTATCAGTTGGTCCAGAAGCCCCGGTTCATGGGGTGGCCATGTCGGCGGCCGCTTAGGGACGCAATGTGAGCCACAGAAAAAACAGCGATTGCCTTGTTTTGTTACAGAACGAACGAGACGGGCGGAGCCGACAGTCCCCCGTCCATCCCAGGTGTGTACACACTAGATGCCAGCCCGGTGGCCAGGGATCCAAGCGGTTCATGGGAGGCAACCAGTCGTCAGTGCGACTAACTCCCTAGTTGTAGTGATAACATCCAGGACCCGACACGAACGCGTCCTGGGAACGCTGGTGTTTGCCGACGGCCGGTAGAGCACCTTGAGGACAACAGGATTCTGAGAACAGCGGATAAGTAGCCCCCGGCTTCAGTACTTGTACTCCACTGTGTACATGCGACGGATGCTGTAAATAGAGTCTTTCCAGAAGGTCCTGGATTGCCCGGTGCGACTGTGAAGCCGGGCCTGTGATTGGATGGCTGAAACCCCGCCCGCCTATTGGCATCCAATTCTTCCCAGCTCCAACCGTCCATTGTTCGCAGGCTTAGAACTTTACTCGGTGGAACGCAGGTCGTCCGTCTGCTGGCTGCCGGTGCTTTGGCCTTCTACCCTCCCAATGCCCGGGCAGAGAGGGTGTGTTGGCAGGTACTGTGGCTTCCAGGATGGATGGATGGGTCAATGGGAACCTGGTGGCTTACCTGGGCACCCGTTCCAGATGGGATTTTCCTCCAGCCAGGTCGAGCAAGGTTGCCAGGATGGATAAATGGATCCCCGGGCTGGAGTGGAGCCTCGTAACCGCTGCAACGGATTCGCGAGCGCGTCGCCCGTTCACGAGCGTGCTGGACGTTTTTGGCTTTGCTTCCGCGCAACTACCACCCCCCCCCCCCCCCCTGGATCCCTTGCCGCCAATGTGCCGCAGTGACGACATGTGCCCACTACCCGAGCGTGTCCGCTGCCTCGGGACCCTCTTCTCGGTGGGCCTTAATCATCCCATGATGCCCGAGTCGGACTCATTTCACAGTTCGTCATGTTCTGGACGCCTGTGTCTCTTGCTCTTCTCCTTCCACGCCACGCTCGAGCGCCCGGCCGTCGGAAAAACACAGGCGGGCAATCCGAAATGCCCCCCACGGCCGGATGGCATGCAGCGCAGCACCCGTGCTCGGGGGTAGTGGTCGCTTGCACCGTGTGGCTGTGGCTGCCTAGCTCCGCTAGGCTCCTAGTCCCGGCCAGCCGGGTGTGTAACGACCGGGGGCCCCAGGGGATGAAAGGCCTACGACCTTAATACATCGTATGCTCATGGTTCAAATTTATGAGCACATCCGTCGCTAAAGGCACCGCCAACCCTGCCGCACTGTCCAACCAGCTGTAGCCGGCCTCCATCTACTGGCTTGTCAGTGAGGGAACCGAAAAAAAAGATTGCTGCCGAACATTCAAAGCGAATCCCCCCCTCGCCCGTCGGTAAGGGCGAATCCTGGCGGACGCGACCTCTTTCTCTTTGGCCCATCGAGGAACCTTAGCAGGCACTAGGGGCCTGTAGTGTCGGTCCGTTCCCTGCGTTGCTCGACGATCGCTCCAGATGCGGCGCCCGATCTAGCCACTGTAATCTTGTACCGGCGCAGGCGGTGCTCGCGTACCGGTGCCTAACCCTGGGCCGCTCGTGAACGATGGGTAATCAAGGAGCGGATAGAAGGAAGGAAAAAACCACAAGCCCACCGGTCCAGCTGGCACTGGCTGGCTGCCCTGCCCAGCTGCTCGTGGTGGCGGGCTAAAGAGGAGAAAGCGGCAGACGGGACGGGAGGGCCAGGACGCCGCACACACGGACACCTCCTACGGCACATCCCATGCCTACATGCACAGGTACCCAGTTGCTGGGTTGGGTACTTCGCTGGCACCAACCAGCTGCAAGTTAACCGCTGGCAACCTGCTGGTTCGGAGCCAGCCATCCAAGTACCCAGGGCGGGAGTGAGGTAGCGGGAGGCAAGAAGTAGCCCATGATTATCTTCCAGTCTTTCTCTTTCAATCTCCTACGCATTCCCGCTTCTCGATCGTTTTCTTCCTTCTTCTCCGATCCCAACAACCTCATCAGATAGGTAGTTGCCTTGCCTAGCCCGCTTGAGGTGGTCGCCCGTTGTTCTTATTGTCTATCGTTGCATCTTCTCGTCCCTCGCTTTGCGCACCTAAGCCGGTGTATTGCTGCTTGCGGGCTTGCCTGCTCGCTCTCCTTCGTTTTTTTTTGGCTGACTGTCTCCTATCCTCAACGTACCTAACCTATTTTTCGTCGTCGTTCTACTCGCCGTCGTCCTGTCTCTCGTTCTTCGTTGCCCCTATTCATCGTTATTTCGTTAGCTCTCTACCAAACTCCGTTTCGCCGTCCTTTTGCCCAGGTGAAGCAGGCCCTGGCCTACATACCGGGGGGGTTGCCAACCCCACGCTGCACGCATTCATTCACCTCACTTCATGGCCTGATCCTGGGCAGTGAGTGCAACACGATACGGGGGAACACCAACGCAGCTTCCGTTGCCTACTATCCATACCTGTCTGCTCTACATACGCCACCTACCGCTCTCATCCGTCCGCCATCGGTTCATACATAGAAACAATTGTAGGTACACATCCACTTCTCCTTGACTTGAATCCGCCTCAGGTGTAGTGCCTGGTTCGTCTCCTCCGCCCTCCTCACTTCTCCGTCTCAGCGGCTCCCGTCCTCGCATTCCACAATACACATGGACAAACCCACCCACACACACACACACACACACACACACACACACACACACACACACACACACACACACACACACACACACGCACGAACGCACGAACGCACGAACGCACACGTACGCGCGCGCACACAGACCCGACATACGAACGAATGAATGAACCCACGCACGCACGCACGCACGATCCGGACAGCCGAACAGACAGACAGACGGGCTGGCAGGCAGCCAGGACGGGCGCTCATACACACACGCGCGCGCGCAGTCATTCGCCGTACTTCCCGAGTCTGTACTAGCCTCTTGTCTCTCCCCACCCGCCTACTGCAGGCGAAACGCACACCACCAGCCCTGGTTGGCAGCGATACCAGGGCAGGGATCCATTACGAAGTGAACAGCCGGGATACCTACGCCTACACGACAACTGCGTCCGCCTCTCTCGTACTGCTCGTACCTTGGCCGACCATCCTGGATCCACCCGTCACCGATCGGCCTTGGCGTCTACGCTCCAGTACTGCGCCGCCGTGCATCCACCACCGCTACCACCCGTCCACTTGCGCACTCAAAGTTGGGCTGGGCATCCCATCCCGTTCCTGTGCCATCCCATGCACCCATCACCCACCCTACTACCACCACACCACACCTCCCCAGCCAAGTTCGGCCCCAAGTCCAGTCAACCGGTTTTCTTTTCCTGTCTTGTCGGCCAATAGCACTCCCTGGTTCCCCTGCCTCGCTACTTTTCCCGTCTTCAAGCCGCTTTTGCCTTGGTTCCTACTGGTGTTGTTATCCCTCTCCCGTCTCTCACCACTTCCTGCCTGCACAATTGTCATCGTGACAAGAGGCATTGCGAAACGTGCGGCCAGGTAGCAGCCTATCTTTACCCGTCCACCGCTGCCGGCTGCTGCTGTGTATCAACCAGATCGTCGGAATCCCGAGTCTTGGCCATGACCATGCAGCATTAAAGCATCTGCACTGTTGCTGGCCCGACCCGTGTTCCCTCCACGCATCTGTTGTTGACGCGAGTTGACAGTGAGTGATGCGCTGAACCTGCCTTCCCACTCACTCTGAACTCTCGGGAGCGGGAATGGTACTTGCCATTCGTATGCATTTCTGGAGGCCGCATTGTGCCCGACTCGATACCTCTGTCCATAACCTTTCCCACGAACCTCGCAAAACCGCACCATCTCTATCATCGACACAAATACCGACATGGTTTCTGGGACCTCGAAGCTAATCAACTTTTTAGACTCCCCCTACAGACAACAATGGCCAAAATGTCGCTGCGATGCTTCACGCCCGTAGCCGGCCTCGTAACGCTGCTGAGCCTGGCAACCGTGGCTGCCGCTCAAGACGTTAACTACTGTGCCTCGTTCAACACTGCCGATAGCGATCCCAGTAAGTCGCCCCCTGCAAAATGCTCGACGCACCGCGACTTGGATGCTGATGTTGGCTCCAGCCGTGAATATCTACCAGTCGTACGGTGCCTGTTTCGACAACTGCAATGGGAAAACCGCCTTCGCCGTCCTCCAGGGCAAGAACTGTTGGTGTACGGACTATTCGCCGGCCAGTTCTGTCCGTGTATCGATGAGCGACTGCAACGAACCTTGTCCCGGCTTCCCCGCCAACAAGTGCGGTGGTAGTGATGCTTGGGGTTACATACAATTAGGCAAACAACCCGCAGGCACCAGAGGTGGTTCGTCGCCGTCTCCCACGCCCAAACCCCAGGTAAGCTGCCCCTGTGCTATGCGCTGGTCTATTTCCTTGTTTTCGTTGTTTGCGTTGCTTTTGCATTTCGGTCGTTTGGCGTACTCGTGTATTCGCTTCGACGACCATGGCTTAACATGTATATGGTACCTCAGGACCCCGTGACTGAGACGGTCCGTAACACTGTCACTATCAGTCCCCCTGCTACTCAGGACGAGAGTCCTTTTACGACTAAGCCAGTTGTATGCCTAGCCATTTCTTATTGTATGCCTCGGGAAGAGCGAAGAAGCGTGGAGAAATATGGCGGCCATTGCCGAACGGACTAGCATAGCTAACGTGCCGCAGCCAATATCTGAATCGCCAGAAACGTCAACCAAGGGCTCGAACAAAGTGCCTCAGCCCACCACGATGGTATCGACAATCACGCAAGATGGCGGAACGAGACTCCAGACTGTCACCGTATTCCCCACCCTGCCGACGACGACCGATAGCAGCAAGGCCGACGACGAAGAGCGGAGCTCGGGCGGCATGTCACCTGGCGCCGCTGCCGGAGTTGCCGTGGGTGTTATCGGGTTTTTCCTGATTGTCGGAGGTATCGCCGTCTTCATGTGGTTCCGGCGGAGACAAAACCAGCAGCAGGCCATGATGGAACACCCGAGCAGCGTACGGGGAAGCTCGTCGGGCATGATGGGCACGCCGAGGACCGATATGGCATCTGTATGGGATGGCGACTCGATGGGCCGGAGGAACAGTCGATTCATGCCCCACGACCCTCGTATGGACCCGTTCGCCCCCAACATCTACGGCCGATTCGACAACAAGAGTCACGAGAGTGTAAACACGCTCCGGGACGATCAAGACTACTCGAGGAGAGTGCTCCGAACGACGAACCCCGATCCAGACAACGCGTGATGTCTTCCTGACTCGACCCGGGCGCGACTGACGTCTTGGAAAACGGCTGATGACGAACGCGGCACTCTCTGGAGTGCACCTTTTGGCCACAGCATTTGCATTTTGAGATACCATGACGGCGTTTTTCGAAATCAGCATTCCCAAGCCGCGGCACGACGGTTCAGTCCAGCATCGAATAGGCATCACAGCCCACACTGCTGGAAGCGACTGCGTCATGGATCCCGACGTCACGAATACGATGATTCAATTCTCATGCGCGGCTTGACGTTGCTGCTGCGATGATGCTTACGCCGGGGTTTAGGCGAGACGGGGAAACAGCATCAACCCATGCGTTGTCGAATTGACGATGGTCCCACATACCGACTATGAGTCGCGCTCCGCAAGACTGCGACGAGTGGCAGAGCAGGCGATAGGGAATATAGCACTGGCACACAGGTGGCCTGCTGTCGCCGAGGATGGTACACATGTACATATAAGGGGGACGCGCTCTATCATGGCGGCTCAGA
This sequence comes from Nigrospora sphaerica, assembly GCA_018287875.1. Lineage (NCBI taxonomy): Eukaryota > Fungi > Ascomycota > Sordariomycetes > Amphisphaeriales > Apiosporaceae > Nigrospora > Nigrospora sphaerica. Next base: position 6,993,253 of record JAGVVL010000002.1, read on the forward strand.
TGTTGCCACGTGTTTTTGGAAGGGCATTAATAGAGAGGCTCTACAAGTCGGTAACACCTTTGGTGACACTTTGGACTAAACAGGGCTTGCTGCGCCGAAAATTGTGACGCCAATGCTCAGGGTGACGAGGAAGGCAACGGATGAATCTGTACTGGTCAAGGGCCGTTGCAGGCCGAACCGGGGAGCACTGGTGTGGAAATGAGGATTCTCTCGCAGTTGCATCATGGATGAGACTCTCGGACATGTTATTCGCCCTTGGTCGGCGTTCATTCTCTAGGCCGGAGGTATGACTCAATAGAATGCAAATGGCAAGGGACAAGTATTGAGTACCAATGCCCAACAAGTGGCTGTCTCTGCATCTCGGCAGCCATGCATGTTTGTCCCGAGGTAGGGCGATTCAGGGCCAAGGCAGGGAGAGGAGGGCCGGTTGGTAGGGGAGCAAAGAGGCTGGCTGGCAGTTGCTTACTGGCTGCCTAAACCGTCCGGGTCGGGAATAGGCAGGGGTTCCACCAACTGTATGGCCGCGCTCCATTCCCCCCGCGGCAGAACGGCAGAGGGTGTTGCGTACGGATGCACCGGGGCGGCCGATCCGCCAGGGGCAGACAGTGGTTCTTCCTGGGCTCCAGGCGCACGCAGGATTCGATGGAGAAAAACCGGAGCCCGAAGGTCCCGGTCGTCGTCCTTTTTTTTCTTCCTTTTTTTGCAGTTTGAGAAGCTGAAGACTTTCCATCATCGTTGATGTATGCCGCGCCCATCGTGTGCAGGGTTGGTGCTATGAACCCTTACATAGACAAACCCTTAGGGCAAGTCCCTACCTCCCTATGTAAGGGCGGGCAGGTCGTGCCAAGGCGCGAGGTGTTGTCCCCCCTCCCCTTTCTTGGTAGCGAGTCTACTTCGTATAGAGAGGAGAGAGGGAGGCACATGTGCTGGCTAGGTTAGCAGAGCCGACCAAATATGCACTCTCCGTTCCGGAGGGTTCTTTTCAATTGCTCCCTCTACATTGAATTTACGCTTTTCCCCTGGGGTGGAGAGGGCCACAGCCGCGGTGGGTTGCGAAGGGGCTTGCGTCAAATCATCGCGCCTGCGACGGGACCCGGTGGTTTCTTTTGCCAGCCCCCCCGGGGGCCTGGCTGACGCGTCGGACGGGGAAGAAGGGAGAGAAGGTTGAAGGTGTGGTGTTGGCGTATGCTCAAGATGTCTAGATGTTCAGGAGGGAGGAAGAAGAGAGCGCAGGAAGACCGCTTCTTGATACGTAGCAGCAGCCGCTTCTTGGCCAGCACGCGCGCTCTCCCTCTCCCCGGTCCGAACCTTCCCGAAAAAGCCAAATCACGGCCACTACGTCCCATAGCCCCGGGACAGTACCAACGGGCAGGCTAAAAGACGCGGTTCCTTCCTCATCTCCGCCGCGACGCCCGCCCTGGCCGAGCCTGCTAGGGCCCCGGGAGCCAGAACGGCGCTGTCGCGCATAAGGTTACGGGTGCATCCGTCTGGTTGGTCCTGTCGAGCTTGTCGAGCTTGTGTACCCCAGAGGCGTAGCAGGGGATATGGGCTGAAGAAAGTTCGCCAGAAGCGCGCCACACAACCGGCCCGAGTGGCACGAGGCCCCTCCCCTCATGGCGGAGGGGAGGCGCCCACGTTTGCAATGAATTGGGTTTCGGCGAAGCGGCAAATCCCCCAGGCTGGCTGCCCGGCCTACATAACTCTCCTGTGCGCCAGCCCCAGTCAGCGAGACTTTCTTGGCGGAGTTTGGGTTCGCGTCCGGTCTGCCAACACGTTGTGCCGCGGAAACCCGGATCGCAGCATTCGGCGGTTCCTACGGTGGCACGTGAAAGTCTGGCCGGAAAAACGGAGCGGGGATAACGGAGCCCGTCCGTCGTCACCGACTTGCGGCTTTCTCGGCTGTGCAGAGCGCACCGCCAGGGGGGGGGGTGGTTCTTATGAACGGCAGCTTGGACCGGAAACTAGCTCATGGTCTGTAAAAGATAGAAGGGGGGGATGGATTCGTAGGTAGAGCCAGTGTCGCGTGCCGTCCCATGTGGGCAACATAGTGATTGCATACCGGGCCATGCCATCCATCCCAAGCCGTCGGGCTCGGTTGACTCGCATGGCCACATCATCCCCTCTTGCAGTGGCGAGACGCTGCTAAACTCAATGGGCCGAGGCGGCGTCTGGCCTAGGATCCCAGGAGCAAGCCAAAGCATGGGCGGGAAATGGGACGCACGCCCTCCCAAGCTTGCGTCATCTGAATGTACATGGATGCTATCCAGTTAGGCAGCCCTTATCCAGGGAGCCAGGACGGGGCCCGGAGTTCGGCAGCGGCGCTAACCTCTCAGTCGTCTTCAACACGAGACGACGACGGGACGGCATCAAGGCGGTTGAGATGGCGAAGTGGAAGCCGGCACCGAGAGTGGCCCAACCAATGGGGATGAGGGAGAGACCTTACGAGATGCCGTCGAGGAGAAGGGGAGAGAGATAGCGAGGGAGAGGGGGACAGAAAATGAGAAGGGACAGAGACGGCATAGAAGAAAAAAGAGGCAACCTAGGCCCGGCGGTTTCGTCGGCCGAGCTCAGCCTCCCCCAAAGCCGGTGGTGTGCCTGGAGTTCCCGTCAAGAGCATAATACGGCCTGCAATTTCGGCCGTCAACGCCATCCCTGTCATGGGTCCTTCGACGGTGTCCCCAAACATTACAGAAAACTGGCCGCCCCGCCGTCCCTCTCTTACTTCTCCCTTGTGTGCGGCGGGCGTGGTGTTCGTGGTGATGATGGGTGTTCGTGGTTGCGAGGGTGCCTACTTATGTCCCAGTTGCTTGCGCCTGGCCCCCGAAGCGCGAGGAGACCCCCGCTTGTCTGAGAAATCGTGCCGACGGAGAACGAGCCTTTAGCCCTGGCGTTTTTCTGGGAGGACCCCCGAAGCACGCCCGGTAGGGTCATTTCCCACGCCCATCCCGTTCGTTGCCATTTCGCAATCCCCATTTGGGCCCCCCCATCCCCTTCGATCTGCGACCGTTTCGGTTGGGATCGCTGCGAGCCGTCTCTCTCTCACACTCTTTCCTGCTCATTCCTCTCCTTCCACACCACCACCGCCCCTGCGCCCACCTGCCACTCTTTTTTTTATTTGGTGTGTGTTCTATTTTCTCCTCCTACCCGCGAAGAAACCTCCGGCCAGCCGTATTCCTTCGAATCGCATTGCGTTGCCCCCATACTTTGGCGCCTCCCCTTTGCGCATTTCGTCCCGCCATCGGAAGACCCGACGAGGCCAGGCCCAGGCACGCGCGCCCGCCCCGAGTTGAAAGCAAAACACCAGGATCACGAGAACCCGGGAGGCCCGCCCTAACGTTGATTCGCCCACCGACCTAGGGAAGGAGGGGACGAAGCGAGGCCACTGCTATCCGCCCCGATTGATCGACCGACCCGGACCCGAACCGATCCACGCTTCCCCGGTTGGCGAACGAGCTCGACGCCGGCGACGAGAAGGCGCATGTGACAACCGGCGCACCTTCCCGTTCACGACGCCCACACACCACGGCGGCGACGAAGACGGCAACGGCAAAGGCAACGGCAACGCTCACGCCGCCGCTGTCGTCCCTTCCCCCAACATGGTCAACCTCACGTGCAACTCGACGTTGGAGGAGCTGCGAAGTGAGTTGCCCGCCTCCATCCCGCCGTCCCCAAGGCTTGTCGTCGCCGTTCCTGCATGCCCAGAGTCTTGGGGCCGTGGCGCCAAGAAGCCTAGCTGACCACCCCTTTCGCACAGTCGGCTCTGAGGCGCACATCGCCGGCCCCTTCACCTTTCACCACCTGGCCCTCATCATCGGCGGCGGCTGCGCCGCCGTCGCCATCCTCACCAGCTTCTACCTGATATTCCGCCATGCTACCAACTACACCAAGCCCGGCGAGCAGCGCCACATCATTCGCATTCTCTTCATGATCCCCATCTACTCGGTTTCGGCCTTTCTGTGCATATGGTATTACTGGCACGCCGTCTACTTCCAGGTCCTCAGCGACTGCTACGAGGCCTTTGCCATATCCTCCTTTTTCGGCCTTATGTGCCATTACATCGCCCCGGACCTGCACGACCAAAAGGTCTACTTCCGCAACATGGCCCCCATCCAGGGCTGGGTCTGGCCCATCACCTGGTTTGCCAAGTGCTGCGGCGGCGAACGCGGCCCCTGGCGTACCCCCAAGAGCGGCCTGACCTGGTTCAATATTGTCTGGATCGGCATCTACCACTACTGCTTCATCCGCGTCGCCATGACCATCACGGCCGTGGTGACACAGTACCACGAACGCTACTGCGAGAGCTCCAACAACCCCGTCTTTGCCCACATCTGGGTCATTGTGATTGAAAGTATCGCCGTGACCATTGCCATGTTCTGCCTGATCCAGTTCTATATCCAGCTGAAGGAGCCCCTGGCCGAGCACCGGCCCTTCCTCAAGGTGCTGGCCATCAAGCTCGTCATTTTTCTTTCTTTCTGGCAGTCGGCCGCCATTTCGGTCGGCACCTCGACGCTCGGCATCGTCAAGGCCAACGACGTGCTGCACTATCCCGACCTCAAGGTTGGTGTGCCGTCGCTGCTTCTCTGTTTTGAAATGGCCGTCTTTGCCATTCTGCACCTGTGGGCCTTCCCCTACCAGCCCTACGTCCCCGGCGCAAAGCCCACCTTCTACCCCGTCATGGACCCCAGCACCGGGCTCGGGCCGCGCGAGAACGAGCACACGGCCCCGCAGGGCGGGCCCATGGGGATCATGGCCATTGTCGATGCCATCAACCTGTGGGATGTCTGCAAGGCCTTTGGCCGTGGCCTCCGCTGGCTCTTCGTCGGCGTTAAGCACCGCCACGCCGACACCAGCTACCAGATCAAGGACCGCAACAACAGCGTCGACACCAGCTATCCAATGCAGACGTACGGCGACCAGGCCGACCAAAAACCCAACGACAGCCGGCCTAGCGCCTCCGAGTTCCGCCGGAGCCAGTTCGGCCAGCCCAAGCCGGCGCAGCAGTCCGATGCGCGCCTGCACGAGGCCATCAACGAGGAGAGCGCGGGTCTCATTGAACACGCCCAGGGCGTGGCGGCCTCGCCCCCGCGCGTCGCCGACAGCCGGCAACCGAGTCCCTACCACAGCCCAGCCCCGTTCGAGGCCCCCGAGCCGCCTGGGGGACCGGTCGCGCCGGCCGCGCCGGCCTTCCAGGCCTACCAGCCGTACCCCTACCCCGAGCACGACGGGGGGAACGGGGGACACGCCATGCCCGCCATGCCCGCCTCGCCCGGGCATGCGCAGGGCGCCGGCACGTCGGGCTGGGTCGAACCCTCACCACACAGCGGAGACGGCAGGTCCAATCCGCGCTCTTCGACGCAGGTCAAAGTAGGCAACGCCCTCTGGGGCGACCAGGGCCCCCCAGGCATGGCCATGTGAACCAAGCGGAGGGGAGGAGGAGGGCGAAAAAAGTCCGATGAAGAGAAGCCGTTTCATCGGCAAGTTTACTTTCACAACCCAAAAACGTAATGAACGGGCGGGCTTTTCTTTGCATTTGGCCCGCATAGGGCAACAAGATACCTCGGGTAATTCTGCGGCCGGATACCCCCTCTTTATATAACGGCGTTCCGGTATCTACAGAACAAAGTAGGCAAACTGGTCTTGATCAATTGAATTGAGATTACGACAAATTCGCAGCCGAGGGCACGAGCACGACGTCGAAACCAGGCATGTCGTAGGGGTGTCGTGAGGGTTGAGCTGCTTGGCATATGGGGGGAACTCATGCTTTATTAACGCCCTTGCGCGCGCCCTCTGGCCCCCAAGGCCTTAGCGGATCTCACTTGTCTTTTGCCATCCACGGTGGCACTGTATACAAACAGTTGGCGAGGCTGGGTAGTAGGTATGACCTGGCAGTACCAATACCCTTCTCCCCAACCTAGTTTCCACGCGTCCTACGACTGGTACGTATTTTGTACAAAATATGACGGGATAAAAACAAAATTACAACGCCCCTTCCTTAAAACGCCGCCGATGTGTGGGTATCATTGTGCGCCAGCCATCTCATGTCGAAATATCGTGGGTGGAAAGGGTGTCGTGAATGCGCCGCAGCCGTAACGGGGAGGATGCCTGCCCAGGGTCAAGTTCATGGCTTGTTTTGGTGGTGGAATAAAGGGGTGAAGGCGCCGCTGCCCCTCGCAAAAAAGCCCGTTTCTCGGTTGTGGAGATTGTTGGTATTAAACATTTGCTGTGCGAAAAAAAAAAAAAACTGACGATGCTGCTTGCTGCTGTTGTGGAAAAGAAGCGCGGGAGAAGGCCACCGGTCTTTCTGCATTCTGTCCAGCGCTTCGCCCCAACACTCGTACACGACGCCATGTACAGAGTCGGCAACGGTCCCATATCCGGCTAGCGAGCCGCCGTGGTTGGCACCGCTAGCGCTGTCTCTGTCTCTTATGGCCGTCCGTCACCGGGCCCGGATAGTTTCCATCCTCACTGCGGCGCTTGCGGCTGCTGCCTCGTCCGCTGTCTTCGCCTCTTGGCTCTCTCGGCCTGTGGTCCTCCCGGGCTGTTCCACCCATTCCGCCGCTGCCTCCGCCTCTTGTTCCGCCGCTGCTTCGTATGTATTCGTCGTGTCGGCCACCGCTGCTACCGCTGGCCCCTTCGCCTCGGTGCCGACCTTCACGGCCTCCATCTCGTCCGCTGCCCATCAGGTCGCCGCGTCCGCCCGCATTCAAAAGCGGGTCTCGGCCGCTGCCAGACACCGTCTCGCGTCCCGATCGCCGAGACGAGTGGCTGTCTCCTTCCCTGCTACTACCACCACCCGTGGTCCCCGTCTCGCGCTCGCGGAACTCTCGATGCTCCTTGGACCTCGATTCCCGGCCAGTGCTGCGTTCCCGGCTGCCGTGCCTCGAAGGCCGAGTAGAGCGGTCCGAATGGTCGTGATGCCGTCGACCTCGTTCGCGGTCACCTCGACTTGCTCGCTCGTCCCCGTTGGCTGCAACACGTGCCAAAGTCGCCTCTCCCCGGTCCATCATATACTCGGCTCTTTCGTGCACTGGCGTCGACACGGGCGATGCGCCTGTAAGTACCTGCGCGTCAGATCCCGCGAGACTGGTCCGAGAGCTCCGTCCTCGTAGGCTGTTGCTGCGCCCCACGGGGTCAGAACCAGCCAGTACGTTGTTGATGCCAGCAAGCTGTCTCCTCCCTCCACTCTTAGATCGGTCATTCGTCCCCGAAGGCCCAGTGGGGACGGCGAGAGGATTGCTTCTCTCGGCTCCAGGAGTCAACGGCATTGCACCAGGCGGCGGGCGGGAAGCACCCGGCTGTGGGGTCGAAGCCTGTCGTTCCGTTGTCTGCAAGGGGGGCAGTGAGCGACCATGTTGCGAATGGCCCATTGGTGGCGGGCCCGACCCAATGTGTCCCAGGCGGTCGGGGTGAACGCCCGAGGAACTCTGGCCCGTCCCGGGAAACGGAGGCTGTGATGGCGGGGGCGCTGGTCCGCTGCTACCGCTCATATGCCGCATCCGGTCGGGGTGCATGCCCGTTGTGGGCGAGCCAGTTGCCGGAGGCGTGCTCACGGGTGTGCTGCCTGGGCCAGACCCGCCCGGGCCGCGACGCGGTCTAGATGACGCGGGGCCCGTAGGGGGTTGATGTCTGTCGGGCGAAAGTCCCCGAGGAGACTGCTCCACCCCAGGGAATCGAACCTCAGAGCGAGGTCCTGGCTGAGCTACGGGTGGCGGAGGGCGTGCCACATTGCGACCCCGGCCTCGCGGCGCTTCCGGTGGACCTTGGGTCATGTCGACCGAAGGCGAGAGAGCGTTGAGACGGCCATAGTTAGGATCTTGGTGGCTGCTTCTGCTTCGATCGGGCTCCCCACGAGCTCCAGCCGGGGACGCTTGGAGTACACTTAGATCCCGTGTCTTATCCGTGTGCCCACGCTCGCCTTCCCGCTCTCCCCGATGACCAACTGGCGTCGCGCCGTCGGCCCGACTGTCACGCGCCGGCACAGGATGCTCCGTGCGATGAGAGCGAGAGGGCCGCTCGTCACGACCGGATTCGCCAGTGCGGCTCTCTGGTCGCTCGCTGCGCCTAGGGGGGGAGTTGTGCCGGCTGGCGCGATCACGGCTCTCCTCCCGCGTCGGCCGAGCGGTAGGCCTCGGTTCGGCGCCAATCAAGGCTGCCCGAGCCGGGTTGATCATGTTGTCCGAGGTGTCCGCGTTGATCAACCATGCCCTTTCGGGGTTGACGCTGGGCCCGGGCGGCTCGGGCTGCGCCGGCGGCGGCATCGCCTTGCTGTCTGCTTGAACATCTCGTGGCAGTCGACCGCCTTCTGCGGCGCGACCGGTGCTCGACCGATCCCGCGGTGTACGCACCTCTCTTTCATGAGTGGGTGGCTCCCAACGGGCGGGTCCGTCCAACCGTTGCGGCCTATCGCGCTCGATGCGGGGCGCTTCCCCAGCATTTTCCGTAGGACGGCGTTCAGTGCCGAAAGACTCCCTTCCGCGGATCGGCTTGGTGCTATCCGTCGGTCGGGGCTCTCTCGTGTCTCTCGTGTCTCTTGGTTCCCGGGGATCCCTGCGGTCTCTGTACTCTCCCCGATGATCACGAACGTGCCCCGCCTCGGCGGGGACGCGTACTTGGGCAAATTCGTCCTGTCGAAAGTGACCTGGAAGCGGGACATCCGGACGGTTTGGCAGGCCCGGGGGCAGCTGCGGCAACGACGACAATCGAGACTGGTCGCGTCTAGCGCTGGGTGCCGGGCTCTGTGTCGATGGCCTGATAGCAGGCGAGGAAGGACGGTTGGATCTTGCGAGGTCGGCCTTCTGTGGAATTGTAGCCGGCTTTTGCGTAGTGATGGTTTTGGCAGTCTCCGAGTCCTTCTGTTCATCTGCCAATGCCGAAGCCAAGCCCAGGACCCTCCCGTCCTTCACCTCACCGTCCTCGTCATCACCCGTGGTTCTTGCTCGCACTGGGTTGCTGCTAGTGCGTTAGGTTTGTGTAGTCGACAACACATTGGATAGGTGGCATACCTGACTGGTTTGAACTCTGGCGCGCCGGCCCGGAGCTGCGAAGGCCGAGTCGACTCGGTCGACTTTTTGTCATCTGTTGCATCTGCAGTCTGAAGATGAAAAGTGTCAGTATTAGGTCCACATCATGCTTGGAGGCGATCGGCTTACAGTGTTTGAGCGGAAAGCTTGGACCATAACCCATTTACTCTCTTGTTTCTTGAGTGCCGAAGCCGCGGTGCCGGCAGTGACGGAGAGATCGACACGATGACTCTGCCCATCATCGCTCTCGTTCTTACTTGCCGCCTCACGCTCTGCAATCTTCTGCAATGCTTGCATAAACTGTCTGCCCATGAAATCGACCGCAGGGAAGTAGTCCAGAACCGCCTTGAGCACAGTGATGGCATTGCGGATATGCATCCACTCAGTGCCTTGAAGACAAGACTTGAGCGCCGCGGAGATGTTCCTATGCCACATCCACAACTGGTCGCGGAACTTGTCGTGCTCCATTGTAGATGTCGGCTTGCCCTCTTCGTCAAAAGCGGTTGCGAATCCCACGTGTTTGCCATTCTTGGTGGCCTCCTTTTCGTAAGTGTCTTTGTTTCGATGCCACTTGGCGAGATCTCCCAGAGCCAACTTGAGGAAGCGGCCGAGGAACTCGGCCTCGCGGATACTGCAGCTGAAAATCAGTGTGCGTAGCCGGTTGACGCTGAAAAACCGGTCATACAACGCAGTGAGCTTGAAGTTGGCGACCTGGTTGTCATGCAGGAATCTGATCATCTTGTGGCAGAAGTCCACGTCTCCAGGCGAGAGCAGCATACGAGGGATAAGGCAACTCTCGATGAGGACATCAGAGACCAGGTTCGCCTTGTCCTTGCTGCCGGGAATCCAGGTAGGGGCCGATTTGAGTAGCATGACTTTCGTCTTGCCCACCCTTTCCTTGACATGGTTGACTTCCACCGTAAGTCTCGTGGCGACCTGTGTCAGTTCTTCTCTCCGCCGTTTGTTCTTCTCCTGCCCGCCCTTCGACATATCGCTGCGATCCCTTCTAATCACATCGATTTCCTTGGAAATGCGCACCGTTTCGGCATTGTAGCTGCTTGCGGGGATGCTGAGATCGCTTGTTTGCAGAGACCAGAAGAGCACGTAGAACTCGGCACTCACTAAGCCCCAGATGCTGGAAGGATGAACAGTTTGAACCGCCTCGATGATAGGCTGGAGTACTTCCAGGAAGTGGTCGGGCTTCTGGCCATGGGTTGCGGGAGTGACCGGGCCGTCGGCGGGCGTGTCCTTGGTATCCTGGCTGTCGATGGCCATTTGGTCTTCTGCTGACGGCTGAGCGACCGGTGTCGGCGTGTTACTGGTCTCCTTGGCGTCCATAGATACATCGCCTTCCAAATCACCGGAAGGTTCGACCGGCGTTGCCGACGAGAGTCTTCTGCCCTTGATACCCGCGGCACCGGGACCGGTCAGGTAGTGGGCCAGGCTGACACGGCCAACCAGGAACGCGAGGTTGGCGTCGAGGCCGTATTCTGTCATGAGAACGGGAACGCCTGGGACCAGTGCGTCGAACTCTTCGGGCGACAGATTGCTCCGGAGTAGTTCTACGTACTGGACGAGAGCTTGTTGCGAATCGTCAATGAGGGTTGCCAGATACTTGATGTGCGTCTCATTCTCGGGCAAATGGTAAATGGCGGACTGCCTATACTGCGCAATGTTGATCAACAGCCTTGGGGCGAGCTTCGTTTGCACCAAAGCGGACATCAGGCGATTGGCGCTTCGGGAAGACTCGAACCGCTTATCGCCAAGGTTAATAAACGTCTGGCGTCGGAGCTCTTCGCCACCGCTGAGAGCAGACAGCTGGGCGTCTGTGAAGTCAATGTCCGAAACGATGCCTCCCATCGAAGTGATGAGCTCTCTGAGGATGACAAGATCGGTCGAGTTACCGCGTGCGAGTTGGTCGTGGACATATTGGATGACAGGACTTGAGTCCATGTTGTTGTAACGACGGAAGACCTTGCCGGAGAACTTGGACAAGGCCTGGAGCCATTTGCTGGTCAGCAGCACCGAACTCTCCTGGGTACGGCTGCGCTGCTTGCCTCCAAGGGAGCTCATGAGAGACCAGACCAGAACATCGTAACCCAAGTCGGTGAAGTACTTGGCGCACTCAACGAAAGCTTCGATGAGGTTGGTGTAGGCTTCTATTTGGTCCAAGGCAACCTTGCAGACCACGCCCGGAGCGAACAAGGCCACCTTCGCCAAGTGTTTGGCGGAACTGGATATGTTCTGCAAGGACAAGCGCTTCAGGATGGCCAGAGTATCGAGACGGGCATATTTGAAGGCTTTGGTCATAGCCGGGAGACGGGAAATCTGACCTTCGTAGCACTCGGCATAGATGTTGTATCGGACCTGGGCGGGATAGTGCTTGAGCAAGTTCCAAACAGCGTCCACAAGGTCAACGTTGGAGTTGGCCATGTTTAGGGCGGGGACAATGATGCGCTTCAGAAGGTCTTGCCACCTGTCAATGTTGCGCTGTGAAGTATCTTGGTTCAGGCTCTTGGTGCCAATGACTGCCAGCTTTTTCAACAATATGGGCGATCTTCCAACATTCACGCCGGAGATGTTGAGAAAGGTACTGCAGAGGGTGAAGACGTCCTCGACATCGTGGCAAATGGGAACATTGTCCGACCACTCCTTCAGGTAGTATTCGTATGGCATACCTCGGTTGAATCCGTTGGCATGGGGCCACTTGAGAGCCTTGACTGACTCGCGTTCAACCAGTCTGACACTGCCCTTTGGCACTCCTGCCTGATCTGGGGCGAGTTCCCGCTTGAGGCACGAAGACGTCAAGGGATTTGTCTCTTTTGGTCGGGCTGCTTGGTAGACTTTATCGATGGAGAGGAGAAGAATGCGGTTGATGGGGGAAATAATCTCCTCCGGGTACGCGTCAATCAGCCAAGGAAAGCGCCCAAGCATGAAGAGAGCCTCGGGGATAGCTCCAATCAGGAGAAGGTGTTGCACGAGATCTACCTTGAGCGCTTCTTTTGGCTCAGGAAGTCCCTCCTTGCCGGTTGCCGCATTCGCGTCCTTTTGTTCGGCTTCAGGCTTGGGAGCTATCGGCTCCCGTATCCGCGTGTTCATGACTGGCGCCGTATCGTCGGGCAGCGCTCCTGCCTTTAACAGTGCGTTTGGCTCCAAACCTTGCCTGTCCTTCTTTTCTTTCTCTTCTAATTCTTGCATACGTCGTTCTTTAAGATCGGGCATTTTGTCGTCCTCAGGCCACAGATGAGGGTAGAGATCGGGCAGCGAGAAGAACCCCACCTTGATGAGGTAGGCGGCGAGGTAAAACAAGTTGGCGGGGATGATCTCATCCTTGTCCCGGGCTTGTGAGGTGTAGAAGCGAAGTTTGAAGCCGAAGAGCTGAGCTGCCGTTTGGTTGCCGCTCGGGGGTAGGGTTTTTGTGGCCTTGATCCATTTCAGCTCTGCAGCAGTCTTGGCCCGGCTTCCTGGCGCTGAGTTGATGAACTCTTCCAGATCGACCTCGGTAGCGCGCCGGCCACCGAGTTCAAAGAATGCATCCAGGTGAGCTTCGCGTGCCCTCTCCCAGAACTCGCGATCACGCTCAAATCGCGCTGCGTCCATTTCGGCCTGCTCCTCCGGACTGGGTACAAAGGACGCCCCAGGCCAGGCCCATCTTGGGAGGCCGCCTGTACGTACGGGATGGTAGTTCTCGATCTGGCTGGACGGCCACCAGGAGCTGACTCTCAAAAACATGGTGAAATAGCGGAAAGTTCTCATCATGGTCGAGGCAAAAACGTCCAACGTGATGTCAAGGACTCGACCCACGTCCATGTCGAAGGTGCCAATCAATCCCTTGATACGCTCGAAGCCTGCCTCGACCTGCGCGCGCGTGAGCTGCTCTTGGTTCAAGTTGTGTGGAGTCCAGTAAAGTTCCGTGATGAGCTTGGAGAACCCCTCGGATTCTTCCCGCAGGAGGTTGTAGTTGGACTGGCGGTACAGAAGGTTCGTCGAGGTGCGAATGCCCATTCTGGTAAAAGTGCTTCGCAGAAGACCCAGCTGCTCCAGGACAGGGACGTCCAAGGCGTGCCTGAGAAGGGTGGGCGATACTTCGGAAGCGAGGACGAATTCATGGAAGCGGGGCTTGGCAGCGCCGTCTTCGGTGTCGATATACATGGAGATGGAATCGACAAAAAGACTATGCACGTCAAAGACGGTGCCGGCCTCGTCGCCGCCTTCGGTGTTCGGCTCCGGGCCCAGAATCTCCTTCATGCACGCGCCAGCTTCGAGAGGATTTAGTCGCTTCTCCATGACAGCCCGGGTGAACTCCTGGGATATTGTGGTGATTTCCTCCGCATCCTCATCGTCTCTCGAGGCAATGCCGTGCTGGACAACTTCTTGACGGCCGGTCTGCTGCCACGCCGCGAGGCGGGGACTGGTGAGGACGCTGTAGTTGTAATGTGAGTTAAGGATGGGGGATGATGGAGCTGGGGTGAGGTTGGGTGTGGCAGGGGTCCGGATGCTGAGTGGTTGCGGCGCTGCTTGCGAGGCGGAGCTGCTTGGTCTTGCTGAGGTAGGCGATACGGGCCCACGGTGGCTGTTGTTGGCCGGATTCGGAGCCGACATGGAATCGCGACGCTCGGCGTTCCGTCCCCGTGTGTTCCTACCGCCAGTGTTTCCATTGCGCCGGCGGTTCGCGCCGTCCTGTCCATCTCTGTCGTGCTGGGCCAAGGTGGTTTCCAAGGGCCGATGGGGTGACGGTCGAGTGCCGTTCGTGTCGGTGGGAGGCTCCATCCTCTTGCGCTTGGGCGGCATGCTGAAAGGTTGGCTGCGCAGAGGCTGCGTCTGTTCGGCCACCGAAGAGTCAGGTCAGGGACAGGTTTCGAGATGGAGGCAAGCGAACGAGGTGCAGATGGGCCCGGGACGGGGCCGAGACGTGGTCGCAGGTTCAAAAGAGGAGGAGCATACTTGTAACGCAAGCAGTGGTCTTTTTCTTTGAGGAAAAAATCCACTGGCTACAGTAAGTTCAGTCGATGGGCCTGGATCGCGAGGGCGGGCGGGTGAATGGGGCGACTGAGTGTCGGGTGGGATGAAGCCGTGCGTGTCGGATGAACGTTTTTGGGTGAAAAAACGAGGGTCAAAGGGAACAGAGAAGGACGTGGATGGAAACGGACACTGGACAAGCGATGGCCGTCGCAAATGGATTGACAAGGCATGCAGGCTATGCAAAGCACGCGGGCGGAGAGGCCGATCTGGCGATGGTCGAAGCCTCCGTCTTGCGACGCCTCTGTCGGTGCCTGGGGGAAAGGCGCGCGTGGTGGAGGACAGGCGAAGAAGGCGAGCGCGTGTGGATTGAAGCTGTCTCGCAGCTATCGCGCGTGTCGTCAAATGGAGCTGGAGAAAGGATGGGAATGCGACGAGGCTGAGGGCCCGCACAACCTAGTGGAGCGGGTTCAGAAGCAGGGGCCTCACGGGCAGGAGGGAAACTGGGAGGGCTCAAGCCACACAGCGCATCCATCCCGGCCTTCCGGCGAACCAGCAAGTAAATGTACATGGGTACCTACATCATGTAATCAGGGTCCTCCTCGTCCAGCCCGCGATCGCAGCCTTTTAGTTCCCCCGTTTATCGGACCTGCTGGGTGATAGATATCCCCGTGCAGCCATTCAGTCATTTCTGGGAGTCAGCCACATCGCCCCAAGCGGCCTGGATGTACTTGGACCTGAAGTAGGTACCGAGTTACGTTGAACAAGCTGGCAAGCGGGAGTAGTAGTACATGCTACAGCATCTCGTCATCGAGAGTTTTCCCATTGGGGCAAACATTTCCTTTTTCAAACCCCTCGCTACATATTTAAACGCTTGCCCCCCCCCTCCGGCCTGCTGGGGACACAATCTCAACATCTCAAGGCCAAACATCGTCGCCGCACCCGCTGGTACGCCCTTCTTGGCCAAGACCGGAGCTCACGCACGTCTTTCTTCCCACCGCCGATTCCGACGTCTGCTTGGTACCCCGCTATTCAGAGATCTATACCATCCGGGAGGGAAACTCAGCCCAGCATCTCGCCGACATGGGGGCCAGCGACGGAACCGGCGTCACGCCTAAATATGGTGAGTGCTGCTGTCGATACCTCTTATCGTCCACCATGCCGAAATCCCGAGTTTTTTCTTGCGCCTTCCAAGAACGGTGACTGAATACTTCCAAGAAAGAACTCGGCACCAGCCTGAGAATCCGTTCGCATCCATGATTCCGGATCAGGAGATCGCCATTATTCCCTCCTTCACCCTCGAGTCGGGGGTGACGTTGAAGAACGTGCCACTGGCTTACACGACCCGCGGCAAGCTCTCGCCCGGCCGGGATAATGCCATGGTCATCTGCCATGCTCTGACTGGAAGCGCCGACGTCAGTGATTGGTGGGGGCCCTTGCTTGGCGGCCCCGGTCGTGCTTTCGACACGTCGAGGTTCTTCGTCGTGTGTATGAACAGTCTGGGCAGTCCCTACGGCACCGCCAGTCCGGTTACCGCCAAGGATGGCGACCCGAACAAGGAGAGGTACGGGCCCGAGTTCCCGCTGACGACGATCCGGGACGATGTGAAGTAAGTTCAGGCCCGGGGCACCGCTGAGGACCGGTCGGGCTACCGTCTGACCATCTGCAGTCTGCACAAACTCTTGTTGGATGACTTGGGGGTTCGCCAGGTGGCGGCTGTCATTGGCGGATCGATGGGCGGCATGCTTGTGCTGGAATGGGCGTACTTCGGCAAGGATTACGTGCGCTGCATTGTGCCCATTGCCACGTCGAGCCGACACAGCGCCTGGGGTATCAGCTGGGGCGAAGCCCAGCGGCAAAGCATCTATGCCGACCCCAAGTACGACGACGGCTACTATTCGTTCGACGATGCGCCAACAACCGGCCTCGGCGCTGCCCGTATGTCGGCACTTTTGACCTACCGCAGCCGGAACTCGTTCGAGACACGCTTTGGTCGCAACATACCCGACCCAGCCAGGCGCCAGACCATTCGCGAGGCGCCGCGCCCCACCACGCCCTCCGAGGCTCATTTCCACATCCACAACGACGGTCACAACGTCACACGCAACGCACTATCTCGGACGAGCAGTGACACTGTCCACGAGGCTAAGTCGGTCAAGGACTCCCTCGAGCGAGCAACTACTGCCGCGGCCACGGTCGAAGCAGCATCGGACCCGCAATTCTCGGGACCCAAGTCCGAGAGCATGACAGGTGGCGACAGGATGCCCACGACGACGTACTTTTCGGCCCAGTCCTACCTGCGCTACCAGGGTCAGAAGTTTGTGAAGCGTTTCGATTGCAACTGCTACATCGCAATCACTCGCAAGCTGGACACGCACGACGTGTCCCGGTACCGAGCAGACACGGTTCAGGAGGCATTGGCCATGATCGAGCAACCAACGCTTGTTTTGGGCATCGAGAGCGACGGTCTCTTTACCTTTGCTGAGCAGCAAGAGGTGGCGGAGCATGTGAAGAACGCGAGGCTTCGCGAGATTGTTAGCCAGGAAGGCCACGATGCCTTTTTGCTACAGTTCGAGCAAGTCAACCGGTACATTCTGGATTTCCTCGGCGAGGTCCTGCCCGACATCATGTCCAAGGAGGGGGAGGCGGTGGTGGAGGCTGGTGTGGGCGAAGTGACCAAGTCGAGTGTGTTTGGAGAGGCCGAGGTGGAAGACATCACTGCCTGGTAGACAGATCTATTTGAAAGCTGGCCATTCATTTTGTTCAACACAACATTTGGAGTCGTGGCGAGAGAGGGAGGGGAAAAGTATTGGTCGTTATGCTAAGCGCATGTAGCACTGCTTGCCGTTTGGGAATCCAACCCATCATTTCTATGACGTCCGGTGTCTGGTGATTCACGGGTCCTAAATTTCCACATTTATGCGCTATGTCTGCCAGACATGCAAAGCTGTATGTATCCGCACACTCAAATGTGGGTGCAAGCGAAGGTCATATCCAAACAGGAAGTTGCTCAATTGGTCTTGGAGATGACTCGGTCCTGACCGATTCTCCCCGGACGGATGTAGGCCCGCCAGCGACGCCGTCGGCCGAGGCGTCCGGCATCACACTCGGTTGGTCGTCCGGTTTCTTGCGGCAAGGGCCTTGATTCCGGTCACGGCCACCCAGCCGGCGACGATGACGGTTAGGGCTAGCCGGAACTCGCGCGCGACCCCGGCCGCCGACTGGCCAAGGTGGATAGCATGAACATGGTTGATGGCCCCAGAGTGCTGCGTGGCTACGGCGAAGGACTCCATGAGCGGCGGCGGCGGCTGGCGGGAGATCAGGATTAAACCGTTCAGTGGGCTTGGCGCTCTCTGTCCAAAGGGGTCGGGTAGTCGTTGGCGTCCTGGGAGGCGGCTGCGTCGTACAGATTGGGCAATGGATGGGCTGGGGGAAGGGCGGGAGTGATGTTCTTTTGGCGTAGGAACTGCGTCAAGACAGCTTTTTGGGCCCCGCCGCTCCGTAGGTAGGGCCTGGTAGTCCGGTTGGCTCGCCAACCGTGAACGCTATGGCAATATACCAACCCGTACGGCACCGTGTGCAGGCCGGAGAACGAGTCCCGAAAACTACAGAACAGCCTCACTCAGGAAGAAGCTAAGATATCTCTAGACTGCGAGGAGGAAGATGGAAGGCTGAGTACCTATGCGACGACGGCGACCCGGCGCCTTACACTTCGGTTCATGTAGCCCGGAGCCCGCGCTTGCCTTGCCCGTGTAAGCCATTCAGCCCTATAGGAAATCTTTAGAACTTGGTGGGGCCATGATCACGTACGTAGTTGTGGGCTGGAACCCAGACACCTAGCATGTACTCAGCTACCTCTCCCCAGGGGCTACACAGAATCTCAAAAGTCACAAGAGGTAAAGACACAGCCTAGGCACGATCGACCGCCCCAGGCACAGAAGCCGTGCTACTGCCGTAGGGAGTACATAGTGAGCCCCGAGGTACGTGACGATACTTGGCTAAGCCTTATCTGGGACACCGAAAACGGGCAAATGGCGCAGTGTCTGCATCTGCTATAGCGAGCCTGAACGAGGTCGTCGACCGAGATATGAGACCTACTATTCGGGGGGTGACGGGCTCGGGTAGCATCCGCACTTCGTCGACAGCGAGCACGTTTCTATGTTCGGGCACCCGATTGGCAGAAGTGGATGCGGCGACCAGAGGCAGGCGTCGGCCCCGCCCTTTCAGCTGGACGATGGATGGATGGGCCTGCATTCCACCTCCAGTCCCAGGGAACAGGAAAATGGGAGAACCCCATAGACGTTCCAGTGGGAGTTAAATCGTAGTTGTTCCACGAGAGTCGGTCCGGAAAGGACAGCAGCTGGGCTCGGGGGCTGCGTTGAATAAACTTTGTCCCTGGTGATTGTTCTTAATTTTTTTAAAAAAAAAAATACCCATCGGGTTCCCAAAGTAACGGGTACCCGGGGTGATGGGCGGGTGTGGGGGCGCAGAGCTCATGCCCGTATGTTTGCGCAGCCATGATCCATGGACCCATGACAGAATCGTCCACCACGAAAGGGACGGTGGCGTTGTGTGCACTGAGTACGACGTACTTTGGAAAAGCTCACTGCACCGCCTTCCCTACCACCCAGCCTTGGGGCCTCGGGGCCTCTGGGCTTGTGCATACAAGCTTCGCACTGCATTTTCTCGGCATCTCGGGTACCGCCCTGTCCAAGGCGCCCGGCGTATACGAAACCCCAGCGTGGCAGGTCCGCCCTGGTTGGTTGCCGTCCCTTGTCTGCTTGTCCAGCGGCGCGCTCCCTCGGAACGACTAGCCGTTGCAAGACAAGGCATGCCCAGCGGACGACGCACGCACGTCACCCTTGCTTCCCTCAGCAGAACCCGGTCTAAGGTACCTTACCTCTTCTGTGCCCACGTGTTCTGAGGAAGCCATGTCCTCAGGCACCAACGTCAGAGGAGAGGCGCCGCCAAGGTGCTCCCAGAGGTAAGCAGATACAAGAACTGACTTGTGGCCGACTGCTGGAGCGCATACGGGGGCATGGGGTAGCAGGGTGTTGTCGATGTAGGTCAAGAAAGTATTTGGGTATCGCGAGTATTCTTCGTCCCCCCACCCGCCACCGAGCACTGCTCGTCGAATTCCACCCAGGTAAGCAATGTACTTACACAGTAAGCCAAGTACCAAAGCATACAACATACAGTCACACAGCTTCCATGGGGAGTGGCGCGAGCCCTTGCGGCCCTTGTCAAGTCGGCATGGTACCCCAAACCCGAAACTGCCAAACTGCTCAGTCTACCTCGATCCCTGCCGACGCTCGCTTACAATAGTCCCGGGCCAGATTCCACGGTCCTGCCTTGTCTACATACCTTACGCACACCATCCTGCTGTTTTCGCCCTATGGCTCCTCCCCCTGTCTCCCTTGCTATCTTCTTGAACCCTTGTTTTGCAAGGAACTGCGCCGCTGTCAAATCTCCCCTGAGACTTTCCGGCGCTCCGGAGACTTCTGCCAGCTTCATCTCCGATAGTACCACGGTTTGACTGCCCACAGCCTGCCCCTCTGCTTACACGAGTCTCGATTCTACCCAGTCACCAACCTCTCAGTCCCTTCAGCCTTTAGCCATGGGCATTTGAAGAACCGGCCGTGGTCCTTACCCTTCCACCTACAAGACCATGTCCATCGCCTCTTACGCATAAGCGAGACACCCCGACGACGGGCGTCATGGAACCTTTGCCCGAGTCGGCGGCGCCGGCAGCGCGGGCGCGGACCTTTGGGGGAAACCGAGCGTTCCATAATTTCTTCAACGACTTCAGCCACATTCAGGACCCCAACCTCCGGAGGCGGCTGGCTCTTTCGGAAATCGACAAAGTCCCCTTTGGGCTTTACCACGTCCGCGCCGTTCTCGTGGCCGGCGTCGGCTTCTTTCTAGACTCGTATGACATCTTCGCCATCAACCTCATCACCACCCTGCTGGGCGTGGTGTTCTGGCATGGCCCTCCCGAGGAGGCGACCAACGGCTACGGTGGGAACCTCGGCGTGCTACCGACCCCCGTGAGCCAGGCTTTGAAAGCATCTACCAGCGCCGGTATCGTCATTGGGCAGGTCCTGTTCGGCTGGATGGCCGACGTCTTCGGCAGGAGGCGCATGTATGGCGTTGAGCTCGGCATCATCGTTGTAGCTACTTTCGGATGTACCCTCGTCGCACCCAGCCAGGCTGTGGGCTTCACCGGCCTCATGACCTTCTGGAGGGTCATGATGGGGTAAGACACCGTTCGCCGCCGTCTCCAAGCACCGCTGACCGTCACAGAATCGGCATTGGCGGAGACTATCCGCTCAGCTCCGTCATCACGTCGGAATTCGCTCCGACCCGGTGGCGGGGCGCCATGATGGCTGCCGTGTTTTCCATGCAGGGCATGGGCCAACTGGCGGCTGCCATCGTCGCACTGGTGGTCACCGTGGCCTTCAAAGATGCCTACCATGGGGCTCCGAACGTCCAAGGGTGTGATTATATCTGCCAGACAGCCGCCGACCGCTCGGTATGTCAAACCGCTTCTCCCGAAACCCTCGTTCGTTTGGGACTTCCTCGAATGTCGAATGCCGCTCCCGGCGTGTTCGGCCGGACCTAATCCTGCCTTTACCAAACCTTTACTTGTCCCAAATTCGGCTTACAGAGGCTTGTCGAAGCTAATGCAGTACCCGTAGTGGCGCATCATTGTCGGCTTCGGGGCCTTACCTGCGTGCTTCGCACTTTATTACCGCATCACCATTCCCGAGACGCCGCGGTACACATTCGAGGTTTCCAAGGATGTGGAAAAGGCCGACGCGGATATAAGAGCATACGTGACAAGCAAGTCAGAGGGCTACGTGGATGCGATTAAACAGGCGAGGATGAAAAAGATCGCCTCGCCCGCTCTCAATGTCCCCTCGGCGTCCTGGCACGATGCTTGGTCTTATTTTACCCAATGGAGGAACACCAAGATGCTGATCGGCACCACGCTCTCGTGGTTCTTTCTGGTAGGGGGCTTCGGCTCGTCCCCCCGGACCGCGCAGTTCCAGCTGACGGAACGTACACAGGACCTGGCTTTCTACGGCGTGGGGCTCAACACGTCCATTGTGCTGCATGCCATCGGCTATGCGGACGGTGCATCGCTCTACGAGTTGCTGCTGAACGGCGCCGTCGGCACCATCATTCTCACCGCGGCCGGCTCTCTTCCCGGCTACTGGATGGCCATCCTGACGATTGACACGATTGGACGGAAGCCGCTACAGATTTTCGGCTTCTTGGCCCTTACGATCATCTTCTGCATCCTGGGGTTCTACTATCACCATATCAACCAAGGCGGCATGCTGGCATTGTATGTTGTCGGCCAGTTCTTCTTCAACTGGGGCCCTAATACCACGACGTTTATTGTTCCTGGAGAACTATATCCGACACGGTACCGCTCGACCGGCCATGGCCTGTCGGCAGCCATGGGGAAAATCGGGGCCATCATTGCCCAAGTCCTCTCCATGTCGCTGCTGAGCAAAGACTCGCCGGCCGGCTGCAAAGCGGGTAGCAGCTGCTCGCCCTGGCTCGACCGCCTGATGCAGATATTCGCCTTGTTCATGTTCTGCGGCTTCTGCGTTTCGTTCCTGATTCCCGAGACCAAGGGGGTCACCCTCGAAGAGCTAGCGGGAGGTGCGTGTGGGACCCAAAGTGAACCCCCCCAACGGATGCGGTGCTCTATACTGACCCCGGGGACAGAGGAACCGACATCTTACAACGTCGGCCGCAGCGGCAGCATCGCCTCGACGCGCCGGTCCCGGTGGAACCCGTTCGGCGGCGGCCAGCCGGCCGGCTTCTTCTACCCGCGGGCGCAGCGGGGCAACTTGGCGCGCCACGCGCGCGTCGGCATCATGACGTCCCCCGAGCTCGCGGCGCAGCAGGCGCGCGACGTCCAGAGCCGCGCCGGCCGGAAGTGGCGGCGCCGACGCAACGAAAGCCAGGACAGCGCGGGCTGGGAGTTCAGCAGCACCAGCTCGACGCAGGGAATGGTGGACGCGGCCGGCGCCTCGGGCGAGAACGGGAAACCGGCCCTCGGCGGGCTCCTGCCCGGCTGGGGCGTGGGCTGGGGCAGGATTGATAGGGGAGGCGACCCGATTACGGAGGAAAACTTCCAGTTGCAAGATGTCGGACACTTGCTGCGATAGCATTGGGTATATAGCGGGGATAGCGTCTGTGGTTATCATTTGCTTCAATCCATCAAACCTTGTGGAATCCATCATTCTGACAACCCGATGAAGCTCCACGTTTGAAGCCATCCCTATGCTGATAGCCTTTAGGGGGGGATCGTAGAGCCATCACGAGGAAATCGACTGACCGAGACTGGCAGAAAGTTTCTTCGATAGGACATCTAATTCTCCCGATGGGGAAATTATCGCTGATAGATTTGGTTCACGATGCTCGTGCGCATTGCGGCCGTCCAGAGATCTCAAGTCTCACGAGTATAGCCCCCGCAGACGACTTCATTATACAATGGGTAGGTACCCTAGGCTGGTTAACACCTCACGGTTCAAACATCTAGGGACGCCCAAGGAGTCTTAAATCCAAACCACTTAAAAGTCTACCGACCGAGGTTCACTGGCGTTCTAATGTGCTCCCACCCAAGGCAGTACCAGCGGGTCCTTGTGTAAGTACCTATGAACTGACCCCCCTAGGTTGGGAATTTGATTGACGCATTCCTACGGGCGAGATCGCTGTTGAGGGAACCGTTCATCGTGTTTTGATTATGGAGATTGTATATTTCTTTTGAGTTTTCATTACCAACTGGGCCGGCCGCTCCAGGAATAATGAGCAACCCCCCCCCCCACATATACACATTCCTCCCGCTCAGATCTCGTAGCGATCCGACTTGTCCTGCACCGGGCGGTAGAGGAAGTAGTCAAACTTGGCCTCCATAGCAGTGCCGTTGAGGTCAGAGCAGGCCATGCCGACAAAAGCGCCGGTGAAGCTGCCGTGGGCCTGGTGGCCGCCGCACTCGTCGGAGAGGACTGAGGCGTCGAGGACGGGGCCGATGGGGGTCAGGTCGGCGGCGCCGTCGAGGGCGTAGTAGAATTGCAGGCGGTCGCTGCGGATCGAGAGGGCGAGTCGGACCTTGCCGGCGTTGGGGATGGCGACGGTGGCGGGGAAGGGCATGCGCAGCTTGCCCTCGGGGTACGAGGCCTCGGAGCAGAGGAGCAGGAGCTCGCGCTGGCCGTCGCTGTGGGCCGAGACGGCGAGGTAGAAGAAGTTGTAGCGGCAGTAGTAGGCCGTGAGGCCGGCGAACTGGCGCTCGTCGGCCGGCGCCACGTCGACGACCGTCTCGGCGTCGTACGAAAAGTGCGTCTGCCGCCGCGCCACGAGGGCCTGCTCGAACCAGGAGCCGACCGACTCGCGGCCCGTCAGCACGAGCTGGTTGCCGCGCAGCATGAAGATGCGCTCGGGCTCGGGCGTGCGCAGCCACTGGAAGTCGGGGTGTAGCGGGCCGTCGCTAAAAGTGTAGCGCCGCTCGGCCCAGTACCGGCTGTTGTCGCGCATGCCCGGCACATCGACGAAGAGCGAGGGTACGGGGCCGTCCTTGACGTAGAGCCAATCGTCGGCGCCCCAGTAGCACTCCTGGATGGCCGTCTCGCGGCCGAGGGTGCAGCGGCGGCGCTGCGAGATGGGGCGGCCGGCCAGGTGCACGAGGTAAGTGCGGCCATCGGGGGTGTTGACGAGGTCGCCGTGGCCGGCGCGCTGCAGGGCGGCGAAGGGCGCGTCCTTGGACGAGAGGATGGGGTTCGTCGGGTGCACCTCGTAGGGGCCCCCGATGTCGCGAGCGCGCGCCAGCGTGCAGGCGTGTTCGTAGGCGGTGCCGGCCTCGGCCGTCAGCAGGTAGTAGTAGCCGTTGCGCTTGTACAGGTGCGGGCCCTCGACGAGGTCCAGCTCGGTGCCGGTGAAGATGGTCTTCATGGGTCCCGTCAGGCGGCCGGCGGCCGGGTCGAACTCCTGCAGGCGGATGCCGGCGAAGGCGCGCGGGCGCCGCCGGTGGTCCTGGATCATGTTGACAAACCACTTGCGGCCGTCGTCGTCGTGGAACAGCGACGGGTCGAAGCCCGACGAGTTGGCGTAGACGGGGTCCGACCAGGGGCCCTCGATAGCGGGCGCGCTGACAATGTAGTTGTGCGCGTCCTTCATCGACCCGTCCTTGCGCTTGACGTCGGTGTAGACGAGCCAGAACTTGTCGCCGTCGTGCGTGAGGCACGGCGCCCAGACGCCGCAGCTGTCGGGGTCGCCGCGCATGTCCAGCTGGCTCTTGCGGCTCAGCGGCCGGATGACGAGCTCCCAGTTGGCAAGGTCCTTGGAGTGGTGGATTTGCACGCCCGGGAACCACTCGAACGTGGACGTGGCGATGTAGTAGTCCTCGCCGACCCGGAGGATGGACGGGTCGGGGTTGAAGCCCGGCAGGATGGGGTTGCGAACGGGAGGCATTTTGGCGGCAGGTGACTGATTACCTCTTCCTCAGGTAATACAAGTATGTATACTGGAACCGACTTTCCCACTGGCTGCGAGTCGCTCGGCAGAGGTTCCCTAAAGGCAAGCAGTACGGGTTGCCCCTTCCCTGCCCCATGTATCCGTCCATCGTGGCCGTATAAGTATGTGGTTACGCGGCGGGTGGTGGAGTAGTGGCTGAATTTAGCCTGAATGGCCCTCCCTCTTTCTCTGTCCCCTCCATTGCCCGGAGAAAGCTACCCCCAGATCCCCGTAAGCCCCATCGCCGGAGCCCAGTAAGAGTCCTGGAGGAGCGCGGGGGGAGACACGATCAGTGGAGAGGGGCGTCGGGCCGAGACTACTTACCAACAGCCAGGGAATTACTCGCTGGAACTGGAACTGCGGACGGGCATCACGGGGGAACTTGCCAAGGCTGAGGTATTGGCAACCACGCCGTGACCCACAACTGATACGCCTGCTTGGCATACCCCGGCAAAACCCGTCCGCTGAAGAAAGAATACGCCCCTCCCGTACTCCGTAGCGGGCGTCTTCCTCCTACAGGCGAGGACATGAATCATATATAATTTCTTGCTGCCACTCCTATTACATCACCGATTTGAGACCAAATGCTTATACGTTCGGTACAAGGGCTTCACTTTACACTGGTACATATGTCATGTGCCACGGCCCCCTCGACAACCAGCGGGGCTTACGACCCCCCTCGTCCCGCTACGATCGAATGCGAACGCGCAGTCCCTCGCTGCCCGGCTGCGGGCCTGGTGTTGCGTAGTCGGCGTGCATGTCCACGTCGGCCTTGGTCGTTTCGAAAAGCTCGAGCGTCGGGCCATCCTGGTGCGCCTTGGCGGCGTCGTACAGGTCGTACTTGCGGAAGATGCCGGCGGTGAAGGACTGCAGCTCCTGGTACGCGAGGTTGATGCCGATGCACTGCCGCGCGCCCTTGGAGAAGCTGAAGTTGTACCGCCGCAGCTCCGGGTTCTTGAGGTAGCGGTCCGGCCGGAACTCGTCGGGCTCCTCGTACAGGCCCGCGTGCCGGTTGATGATGGGCGCCGTCATGCCCACCGTCGTGCCCTGCGGGATGACGTGCGTCCGCCCGTCGGAGCTCTCGAGCACGAGGTCCTCGTCCGGCACCGCCCGGTCCTGCCGCCACGTGACGCCCGGGTACAGCCGAATGGCTTCCTGAATGACGGCGTTGAGCAGCGGCAGGCTGTCCAGCTTGGACGCTACGGGCAGCTGGTTCGGATCCGGCATCGCCTCTGCCAGCTCGGCCTTGAGCCGCATCAGCAGCGCCGGCGTGGACAGGAGCTCGTACATGATGGCCGCCAGCGTCGACGCCGTGGTTTCCGAGCCGGCAATGAGGATGACCATGGCCTCGTCGGCGAGGCGCCACGTCGCCTTCTCGGCCGCCGGCATGTCGCTCTTCATGATCTCGTGGAAGATGGTCCGGCCTTCCGGCACTTCCTTGGCCGTCTGGAGCTTGTCGACGTCGGCCGTCAATTCCTGCCGTCCGCGTTAGCTTCCTGGCTTTGCGGGGGATACGAGGAGCGGTTGCCGGCAACCTACCTGCATAAACTCGATGAACACGCCGAGTTTGGGCACGAGCTTGACCATCAGGGACGAGGGCAGGGACGTCAACAAGAAGGAGAGCCAGTACAGGTGATTGGGCAGGTGGGCGACGCGCTGCGGCGTCATGACGTCGAAGAAGGCGGCGTTGCAGTCCTCCTGGTCGAGGCACTTGTCGCCGTCGCCCAGGGCGTAGGCCTGGATGATGTCCTTGGTCGCCGCGCGGATGGGCCGGTTCATGTTGACGGGAGCCCCGGCCCCGGCCCAGCCGTCCATACGGCGCAAGAGGTGGGCTAGCGTGTCGTTGACCATGGGCTCGAGCCGCCGCACGTTCCGCTGCGAGAAGAAGGGGTTCAACGCCGCCCGCCGGTTGCGGTGCAGGTCGTGGTCCTTGGTCGCGATGATGGACCCGGGCGCCTGCACAAGCCGCAGCACCGTCTCGGGCCGCTCACGCCGCAGCTTGGGCGACTGCGAGTACAGCTTGTCGATGAAGGCCGGGTCGTTACTGAAGGGGACCGTTATTGTGGCTGCACGCGACCGGCAGCAGTGGGAAGGACGTACACATGCAAACTGTTCGGCCTTATGCGTACCACGGGACCTGGTCCATCAAGTCTGTGAGATCAAAATGGCCCCCCCCCAAGGATACCGAGATAAGATGGCTACGTACCGTATTTCCGGTGCATCTCCTCGACCACGAAGACATACTGGCCGCCGCGGACCAGGTCATGGTAGCCGGCGTACCACGTGGTGAGTGCTGTAAAGAGCCGTCCCATCAGCACCAAGCATCCCATGTTTCCCTCCCTGATTGAATACTCACCTGCAAGCTTCGGGCCTGGGAACTTTGCCAGGGGGCTGAAGTATAGACGGTAGACGGCCACGCTCACGACGTAACACGCCAATGCCATGAGCAGCCCCGGCACATGGGGCTGCAGGGACGACCAACTGAGCTCGTAACTGAGCGCCATTGGCGCTGGTAGGGGGGAGGTGGGTTATTGCAGGCCTTGCGAGCCACGGACCCAAACAGACTATAGTTACTTGGATGCACGCGTGGTAACACGCCAAGTATATGAAATGCATTCCGGATCATGAAGGGCAAGGGAAACTCGGGAGTCAAACGCCTTATAGCGGCAAAGCGAACATGAGTTCACCAAGACGGGGCACGCGTGCTACAAGGGTCACCGACTCAGACGGAAAGGGGCTGAAACAAAAAGAGGGCATCGTTTGAACGTACTAAAAGCGCTAGCCAAACCGACGTGACTCGTCTAAGTAGAAGGGTAAGATGAAACCTGCACACTCTCACGAACCCTCCCCTTAGCGCCGTCGGCCAGCACTTGATACCGTCGGAATACCACTCCGCTCGGGCGCTGCCGATCTCTGTTCGGATGTACAGAGCCCCGGCAGTGGTGCTGAGCTACTCCGTACCCACCCGGGTGGTGGGTCCCGCAAAATACGGACCCTCCCGCTGAAGGCGCTCGGCAGCGGAACTGGCATGGCCAGGAACATACTCAAGGTACTTAGCCCCTCAGAACCTTGAGGGCGGCTTCCAGGCTCTGCATCTCCGTCGTCAGCTTCTCGCGCTGGCCGCGAGTCATGCTGTCCTCGCCCGCAATCATTTCCAACCGCACGTCGTCCATGCCCAGGATGGACTCGGGCCCGAAGATGTGCAGCGGGCTGCCCCGGCCATGCAGCAGGTCGTGGTCGACGACCTGCTGGCAGATGGTGTCTACGAAGCGCCTGCGCGAGACCCCGTAGTAGCTCTTGAGGACGTCGTGGATGTCCTCGCAGACCTGCTGCCCGTTGGCCTTGTCGGCCGTGAAGGCGAGCAGCTGCTGGATGGACATCATGGGCGTCGACTCGGATTCGTCGTCCTCCTGCTTGGGCGCGACGGCGAACTTCTTCAGCGACGCGCCGAGGCGTCCCGCGCGCGCCCTTTGCAGCTTCGCCCTCCCGCATTAGCCATTGGCCCCAAAGCTGTGGTTCGCTGAGCGTGGTGTCCAGCACGCGCAGGCCGGCACGACGGGAACGAAGAGCGGCGGGAGTGCAACGGCGGGGACTCGTGCTGGAAGGGACCCAAGGAGAACACCAGACGCCACTTACCTTCTTGTTGAAGAAGTCGTTGTACGTCATGGGGTTTCTCTCGCGCTCAATGTCCAGAAGGAACCGGGCGCGTTCCATGGCCTGCTTGTAGGCCGCGCACAGCTCGTCCAGGAGGAGGCTGTCCCAGAGGTTCTCACGTACCTGGTCGTCCGGGCACGTCTCGTGGATGAGCTCGGTGACGAAGTGGTGGACAATGAGGATGGCCTGGCTGACGTGCTGCATCACCAAAGGCTCCCACTTCTTGGATTGCTCCTTGAACGTCGTGGCCAGGATCGAACCGCTGAACTGTTGGCAGGTTAGGAGCCCAGCCATGGATCCACGCCAAAGGACGGTTTTGGTTCACTCACAGTGCCGAGCTCGGGGCCTTTGCTCGAATGGAAGACATCCTGGATGTGCTTCATAATGTCGTCCGTCTGAGCCTCCGGGCATTCCCAGTCGTCGGCCAGGATATCGGCGAGCTCTGGATAGTCTTCAACCGTCAATCCATGATGGAGCTCGTTGCCGCCTTCTTCGGGAAACTCGTTCCCGTCGTCGCCCGAGGCCTCAAAGTTCCGCATGTGTCCACGGTGGTAAAAGAGACGCGAAAAGACATCGTTGGCCTCGATGATGCGCGTAATCAGCTTCATCTCGGGCTTCTCGGTGAAGATTTTGTCGCCCGTGTAATACGCATTGAGTGCGTACTCGGTGATGGACTGAAATCGAGTGCTGAGACGGCCCAAGAAGAGCCGCTGGGCATTAGGTTCGCTTCGAGAGGCGCCCATGCCCTCGAGACGTTTGCGACACTCCAGCAGCCGCTTCGATATGTCGCTCTTGACGTTGGGGAACTCCTGCTTGGCAATATCCAGCAGCAAGCGGCTCAGGTGCTTTGTCAGGGCCTCGATTCCGACCCGACCGCTGCTCCGGATCTTGTTCCAGGGACTGCCGGCGAAGAACAGGCGCTCGGCCTCGTGGCGCTGTTGGAGACTGGACTTGTAGTCATCGGCGCTTCGGTTCTTCACCACTGTGTAGCCAAGACTCAGATCGTTGCGGTTGCCGTTGACCAGATCCAGGACGGCCTGTTGTGTGGCTCTTTCCGTGGCGAGATCCGGCTTCGTCAGGACACCCATGGTCCGTTTGCCCTCAGGGTCGGCTTCTTTCGCCAGCTTCAGGATCTCCTGTGTCGCAATATCCACCGTGCAGGGGACTATAACTAGAATGCTAACAGGGGCGGTCAGCCTGGGTAGGTTCGACCGAGAGAACAGGGAAGCGCAAAGCTCACATGGTTCGGCTGTCTTTCATATAGCGCTTGACCATGTTCCGCACAAGGACAATGTCGTTGTCGGTTGTCAATCCTACGAGCTTCTGTTAGTCCACCCTGGATCATCGTGGGCATCCCGGAGACGTACCGGGGGTGGAGGCTCGAAAGATGCCAGGGACGTCGATGACCGTGAGATGGTCACCCTAGGTGAAAGCTTAGTAAGCGGTTCCTACAAACGGAAGTCAGGCAGCATACGTTGGGTCGAGTGATGTCAATCTTGAGGGTGTCTTCACTGAAAGTAGTCACGCCCGCGTCTATATCGGTATCGCCAATCTCCCTGATTCCCATGGCAGCGTTGGCCTGTTCGGCTCAGTCAGCAAGTGAACAATGCATCATACGTTCCCACTCGCCTCTTTAAAAACTTGCGCAAAATCCGCCCCGTCGATTGCCGGCACCCTGCGTCGAAACTTCTTGAGCTTCTCCTTGAGGACGGAATCGGCATGCGGGCGGGGTACGATGGAAATCTTGACGCCGTCCTGAGAACCACGACGAACTGTGATCTGCGTGGCGTAGCGCGTACAGAGGCCCGGCGCGCGGGGGAATGAGAATCCCGTCAAGCTCTCCAACACAGAGCTCTTTCCCGAGCTTTGGTCTCCCACCACGACCAGCTGTTCCCAACGTCAGCTCGGTGACTCACGGCGAAGGGACGTAGTCGAGGCAGACCTGAGGCAGCGGGACTATCGTTCCGATGTTTAGTTCCCGGAGGCTGTCGATCTTGGAGAGTAGAACACGATTGCCCAGCCCACTGGGCGTGTTGTCTTGGGTGTCAATACCCATCTTACTATGGTGCCTCCTGAGACCCGTGGGCGGAGGAAGAGGTGATAAGCTGAGTACGATGTGAGAAATCCTGTGTAGCAATTAACGGTGGGATTTTGTGAAGGCCAAGTCTGGGCTCATGCCTCTTTATATAACCACCCAGCTATCAACTCCTTAAGTGCTGTCGGCATGCTGTTTGCTGGTTCGGAAAGCTTCTGATTTCCCTGAAGCACCCGGCGTTCAATGGAACCCTCCGACGGGACGCGGCTTCTTTAGTCCATGGTGCTTGGTGTCATGGCCAATGAGGGCTTGCGCAAAAGATGGTGACGTGTGAGGGCACCTGAGCCGCGAACCGACTCGTCCGGAGCAAGACAGGCTCACACGCAGGCTCCCGTATCCGACACAAGTTTGCCTGAGTTTACAGACAGGTTCGTTTGTGACTTTCTGGGGGGGCCCATGTCCCCGTTGGTAGCTCCAGGTGCTGGGACCAGCGTCTTCGAGAGATTTCGCATCGGTCAGTCAAATTATCGGTACCGGATGTGTTGGTCATCACGAAGCAAAGAGCTTCATAGCTCGGTATGCGTTTGGGTCGGGTAACAGTAGCTGGATAATCCATGGATGCGTCATGATTTGTAATTCGAGAAATAGAAGAATCCTGCTACGAGGACCCGGAGACCTATTCCTTGACTGGTATCACAACAGGGAAAGTCCTATCAATAGGTCGAGTGGTCATGATCTGGCCAGCCTTCGTGGCCTGCAGGTACCCTGTTCAGGAATGATTGGCCTCTTACGGTGGGAAATGCGTTGCGATCAAACGGAAATCTTTGAAGGCCTTGCCGGGACGCAAACGTTGACAGGTAGGTAGCCTTGCTTACAAACGCGACCTACAGGGTGCCTTCTCTAAAAGGCAGAGATTTCGTTTGGAGCTTGTTGGGGTTGTGGTGACGGCGGTTTCACTCAGTAGAGAGAAAATATTCGGTTATGGTAAAGGGTATAATTACAGAGTACCGATTCAATGCCACACCGGCCGGGGGGGCATATCATTCTATTCCACCTCAGAGATCCTTCTCTCGAGGCCCAGTGACCTTGACGAAAGTATCCAGAGCCATTGTCATTGAGTGCCTGCCAGCGGTCTTGCTCCTCAGGACGTTGTCGTACCCAAGCATCTCTTTGAGAGGCACCCGCGCCACGATGTCGAGCATACGCATGCTTCCCTGCCTGCTTTCACGCAGTGTCGTCTGAAACTCGTACGGATCGGGGGGCGCATAGATGTCGGCCACGTCAATCCGGTTCCTGCCGTCGTCCACCGCGGCGAGAGCGTCACGCGCCTCGAGAACCTGTCCACCCCGGGCCGAATGCAGATCATGCTGGATAGTGTTGGCCACGGCTTCGGGGCAAGTGATGGTCACGTGCATGACGGGCTCGAGGATACCAATGGCGCCATTGTTGTGTGCTTCTTTGAGGGCCGTTTTGACAGCCTGGTTTGCGACGCGGACGTAGTGCCCCGGCGGTGCTGGCCCAAAATAGTCGGTGGAGCCATCGACGGTGATGGTGACAAGACACTGATTGAGAGGCGCGTGCCGCCGCGGACCGACGGCCATGGCAGCCATGGCCCCGGTCACCAGATTCGGCTTGAACTCGGAAAGTTCCATGTTGCTTTCATCGAGACCCGAGAAAACGACTTTGATGATGTTACCATCTCTTTCGGTTTCCGACCTGGCCAGTGCTTCAAACTCGTCCATATCCAGAGGCTCCAGCTTGGCACTGCAGGCGACCTTTCCCACCTTGCCCGCAATCACCTTGTCGACCACCACGTGATGAGCCCTTGTAGGGACAGTCACACACTCCTTGTACTCGACTTGAATGTCGCCCCAGTGGGCCTGGGCCTTGTAGTGGTTCTCAAGTCGATCCCTTGCCACCTCCAGGTGCAGGGTGCCCATACCCGAGAGTGTGAACTCTTCCGCCTTGTCGTTATATTGCCATCTAATGCTTGGGTCCTCCCTCGACAGATTGTCTAGGGCGGTCTCGAGGTGCCTCATACCCGAATTGGAAGTAGGATGTAGGACCTGGAAAGCCACTGCTGGAGGGATATCGGGCGGCCGAACCTTGATGGAGCCGATTTCGGTGTTTGGGGTCTTGTTGCCAGCGAGGGCCATCATTGTGTCACCCGTGCGTGCCTTCTTCAGACCTGTCAGGGCTCCTATCTGACCGGGGGCGAGATCGGGGATTTCGATATGATCCTTTGCCGATATTTGCAGGATGTTCATCGGGCGTTCGAACTCTTGCAAGTTGGAATTCCACAAGGGAGTGTTCTTCTTGAGGAGTCCTTGGTAGTTGCGCACCCAGGTAAGCATACCCCTGTTGGGGTCATTTACCACCTTGAAAACGGAAGCCAGTGCTTCCACCTGCGTTGCCTCTTTCTTCGAGGCCTTGGTATTGCGTGCGGAAGAAGCCTCCAGCACCTTGCTCAAGGGTTGTGTGTTAGAGCCAACGCGAACGTTGATTTCAGGACGGTCTCGAGGGCTCGGCAGATAATCGATGACGGCGTCCAGCAAGGGCTTGACGCCGATGTTCTTCAGGCTTGAGCCGGCAAAGACCGGGATCACCGAGGCTTCGCCGTCGCTGATGACGCGGCGTATGGCGGCCTTGATGGCGTCGCTGGAGACCTCGCCCCCCTGTTCCGTCCACAGCTCGAGCAGTTTCTCGTCGTGCTCGCAGAGCTGCTCAACGAGTTTTTCTCGAGCCAGCTGGATCTCGGCCGCGAAAGGGGGGATCTTTTGGGAAAGAGCCTCCAGCCCGCTCTCCTTGGCGCCATTTGCCCAACTGACGACGGAGCCGGTGGCCACATCCACGACGCCTTTGATGGTATCGTTCTCCCACCAGGGAATCTGGCAAACCAAAGGCATTCCGTGGAGCTTTGTGCCGATATCCTGAATCGACTTTTTGAAAGAGGCCCCATCTCGGTCGAGCTTGTTGACCAGGATGATCCGAGGTACCTTGAACTCTTGGGCCGAGGCCCAAACCCTCTCCGTGTGGGCTTCAACACCTTCGACGCCATCCATAACACACACAGCCCCGTCGAGAACAGGAATACAGCGCTCGACTTCGAATCTGAAATCGACGTGTCCTGGCGTGTCGATGAGGTTGATGATGTGCTCTAGGGTCTCTGGGCTCAGGCGCTCTGGGGGTGGCCACTTGAAAGTGATGGCGGCCGACTGGATAGTGATACCCCTCTTCATCTCCATGGGGAGGAAGTCGGTGACGGTGTTGCCGGTGTCGACATCTGTGGCGGTCAGCACCGGTATAGTACAAAGTATAGCACGGTGGGTTCTGGCTGCCGGGAGAACTCACTTCCCAAGTGTCTCGTGGCGCCGCTGTTGAAGAGCATTGCCTCGGTGGTCGTTGTTTTGCCCTAAGGGGAGGAAGGTCAACATGGTACAACACGATAGGCGGCCCAGTAGAACGTACGGCATCGACGTGAGCCACAATGCCTATGTTCCGAATGGTGTCAAGTACAGGATCACGCTTGCGGGCTGGGGACGCCGCCGACATGAGCCTGCGGCCGGCCAGGCTGGCGGCAAACCTCGCCGGCAGTGGCCATGATGCGACCGGGCCGTTGCGTCTCACGGAAGCCCTTGCGAAAGCGCACAAGCTCATCTTTGTAGATGTGGGAAACAGTAGATGCTGAAGCCGTTGCTAATGCAGGGCCATTGAGTGTGGGGACAGGGCGCATCTAGAGGACGTATCCAGTGGGCGTCTCGGATATAATGGGTCTCAACAACACTGGATTCTTCACATTCACCCACTCAGTACAACGGTGATGGCGAACGAATTCCACTCCAGAATCGAACGGCCCGCCGCATGTGGGTTTTCCCATCTGAACATCCCAACAGGCAGTGTGCGCGTAAGGCGTCGTCCCGGCGCAAAGAAAAGGCCCGTCGGAGACCCGTACGACGGTCCTGTCCCGTATCGATAACAGCCAGACGCCTGGGAACCTGCTGGAGTCGCGCACAGACCGTCCAGGGCTCCTTCCGTTGACAGCAGCGGCAAGACCCAACACCGTTCTGATTGGGCTCCCGGATATACGTACCTCTTTTTACGGATGACTATTCGGAAGGAAGCAAGGCGGACAGGCGCAATCATGGATACTTGCTTGTTGGGTGCCTAGTTCAGGTAAAGTAGGTTAAGTACTTAGGTCATGTAGGCGTAGATGTATGAACATAATAGATGTTCAAAGCAGTTGGAGCGTGATTTAAACGGATACTTGATCGCATCGTCACAATTGTTGGCTGCCCAAATTTCACAATTTCTGGTCAAGCTGGTGATGCGCGCCCGAGACCGCAAGTGAGCATCTCGGTCGCAGTAGCTGTGTCCTCTTCTCTCGGGCCCAATTCCCCTTCCTCAGCCAACACGGAGGAGGCACCACGAAGCAAAGCAGCCATCCATCCACCCCCTCGGTCTATGGCTGGTCGGCTCCGTCCCCCCTAGACCCCCCACTAGAACCACGTCCAGGTCCTGACCATCGATCCATCTTCTCTGTCAACGTCATACACGCTCGCGATCGACTCTATTCCCACCACGCCCCGAACTCCGATCTGCTGAGCCGAAGGACCAACGCCATGGACTACCGCTCGTCACTGGCCGACGATGAGCATTCGGCCGGCTGGGGTTCCCCTCCGGCCTCGCCGCACCGCAACCCGCCCGCCCAATACGGCTCGCTGGCTAGCGAGGCCACCTACGGCTACGACGCAGGCCAGAACCCGAGCAACGGCATGCAGCACGATGACCCGGCCGCCAATGCCTTTGCGCAACCTAGTACGGCGAGTAGCACGACCGCGGTGAGCGAGTACGCCCCGTCGCAGACGTACGAAGACTCGCAGCAGTCTGGCTTCGGTGCCCCGTCTCAGCAGGACTATGGCACCGAAACACCGGGATTTGGAGCTGGAAACGACGCGGCGCAACAACAACAACAACAACAGCAGCAGCAGCAGCAGCAGCACTCGCAGCAACAGGGGCAGGCCCAGGATGCTGGCATGGCAGCTGGGCAGCAGAGTCAGCAGCCACAAGCGCGAAAACCGACATACCCTCAGTACAAGCTCCAGGCCAAGATCACGGGCCTCGAGCGCACCGGCAGAAAAGACCCCATTCTCAGGTTTGATGTTCACGTACAGCTTTCCCTTCTGAGCGCTTCATCCGGCAACCCGAGCTAACCCCGCCCTGCCAGACAAATATCCCTAGGTTCCGTACCACCCAGTTCCGCGATGTGCGCCGCCTTCACTCCGAATTCGTCAAGCTTGCCGACCACTTGATATCTGCGAACCCGGATGCCTTCGTTCCCGCCGTGCCGCCGGCGCTGACATCGGCCGGCGCGGGCACCGACGAGGATGAGGCGCGCGTCAAGGCATTGATGCAGCGGTGGCTCAACTATGTGTGCAGCAACGAGACTCTGATGAAGGACGAAGAGATGGTCTTGTTTGTCGAGAGCGACTTTGGCTACAGTCCTATGGTGAAGATGAAGCAGCCGGCCACGGGCGTGCGCAGGAAGCTGCTCAAACAGTTTGCCCCTCCTCCCGACGACACCCCGGAGCTCTCGGAGGCTCGGCCCATCGTAAAGCTGTTCTATCTCGGCTCAATGGATGCCGGGCACAAGGTTGACAAGCTCGTCAAGGCCCGGCGAGGTAGGCGGTCCTTGATTGACGACCCAGGAATCAGCAACTAACATGATGACGTAGGACTCGGCCTTGCCGAATCCGACTTCGGGGTCAAGCTTGGGGGAATGAACGTGCAGGAACCGCACCAAGGCCTGGCAAACGCGTACCGCAAACTGGGCAAGGTCGTACAGACGGTGGGCGACTGCCACGCGGCACAAGCTACGGCCGAAGCTACGACCATTGGCGATCCCTTCCAATACCACTCCCAGGATGCCTTCATCGTGAAGGAGACTCTTACCAACCGCCAGCTGCTGATACGGGAGTTTCTGCAAGCTCAGGAGAGCACGCGCAGCAGACTGAATGCTGCGGACCGTCTCAAGGCCAGCTCCAACGTTCGCCGCGAGAAGGTGGACGAGGCCATCACGGCCCTTGACGAAGCTCGGCAGCACGAGCTTGAGCTGATGCAAAAGACGTCGCGCGTTACGCAGCACCTCGTCCATGAGAAGCGCAAGTGGTTTGCACGTACCGCGGCCGACCTTCGCATGAGCATTCGCGAATTCGTCCTGCGCGAGATCGAGGCGGAGCGTCGCACCCTCGCCCTCCTGGAGAGCGTGCGTCCCGATATTCGGGCTATAGATTCGTCCGGCGGCCTCAGCAGACTGGGACGTGAATCTCATCCTGCGGCCCGTCGTGCCAGCATGGCCGCCAGCCAGGGACCCAAGGGCGATGCTTGGAGCGGCGTGCCGCGGCGCACGGACAACCTCAACAGGAGCATCACGGGCAGCATCATGTCCAACGTTGCCGAAGACGTGGACGAGAACGAAGAGGCCGGTCCCAAGCCGGCCAGCAGGGGCTTGAGTGGCTTGACCGAGGAAGACGATGAGGATCGGGTGGATGCCCGAAATGCTGCGAGCCGATTGGCAACGAGCACATTCTGAGAGCAGCCATGTTTAGGGGAGTGATGCGCGAAGTCGCGATACATGTTGTAGGGTGGTCTGAATGGTTGGGAGGGGGAGGAGATGAAGGAGCATTGACATGGGTATACGGCTGGCCTCGCCACCTTCGCTCCTCGCATCGTGGAACGACACGATCATGATGTACCGTTGCCATCACCGCTACTCCTACTTCAACTCCTACTTCTGCTCTTGCTGATGTCTGCCACTAAAAGGTAACTGGGCTTGGGTCGTTTTTTTCATGTGAATCTCGCTCCGTTCTGACCCCCGGAGAAACTTGGGCCTCAACATTTGCCATGTGAAATTGCCCATGTTGACGCCATCGTTGGCCAACAACCCCCTCAACGGCATTCCAACGCACGTCGGCTGTTCCGGAAAGTAGCTTGATCTAGCTTGACCTAGCCTGACCTATAGCAACGATACTCTCGCGATATCACCCTGCGACCCGAGATAATGCATGCGGTGGTAGGTGGTCGGAAAAGGCTCGCAGAAATCAGGAAGCTACGAGGGGGACGGATCCTATCGTCGATTCAGCCGTCGGCGCGATGCTACCGGTCGCGACGGAGGCGCGGCACATGCTGCCAAGTCGCCATAGTATGGCCTCCTGATCGCCTGTTCGTTCTTTCACGGCCGCATGAGTTGGAAGAAGCTGGAGAACCCCGACGGCGCGCCCCCAACGCAGGAAGCAAGGGGGGAGCCCGGCGGGAGTGCGTCGTTCCCCCCCGGGGCCTATAGCACCGGAGTGCTCCCGCGAGAGTGACCGCGCTTCCAATGGTCTGCCAGACCCGGAGCACATGCGAGGGTGTCGCAGAACCCCCCAATGGCCCGGTCCTACCTAGCTATTCGGAGGGGGGGGAAAGCATCAGGGGCGGAACCCCTCCCGCCCTGGACGTCTGCTACGAGGCGATCGGGGCTGGCAAGGCGGCCCGTGGCCAAAAGGGAAACAGAACGGGCGCGAGGCCCGAGGCATGGGCAGCTCGTCGGACGCGCAATGTACGTGACGAGGCGGCCAGAGTGATCAGTCGTTGGTTTATTTTGCGTGGACCAGACAGGAGATCGACCGTATACACATCCAGCGGGACGAGAAGGCACCGAGGCCCATCGTGGGGCCAATGACGGAACACTGCCCAATAACGGCAGACGGTCGGAGTCCAACGACGATTTCGACGACGAGTCGCTTGCACGCGTCGTCGCCAGCGCCGCCCCCCAAGGAAGTGCTGTTATATGCATACATGGCACGCATATTACATGCATAGCGTGCGCAAGGGTCGAAGGTCTGCCGTATCTCTCTCACTCTTTATCTCTCTCAAGCTTGCCGAACTCGCTGGCAGTGTGTGTCTGGCTGGCGGGGGCTGCCTTATCTTTGGCTAGGGCAGCCGCCGTGCTGTTCGGTCGTCTGCGTTTGCTGCTCCGCGAGGTGACAGGTTCATGCCGTCCCGCCCCTCCCCCTCCCACCAGACTGGCCCCCCGGGGGAGGCCCCCGCCGTTCTGGACCAGGGGGGTTTCTCCATCTGTCAGGTTGCCAGGACCTCGTCCCGTCCCAGCCTATTTAGCCGCCATGGACGGAGAAGAGCTGGCCTGCTCCGTACGGGTCTTGGCAATGATTGGCAGGCCCGGGATGGGATGGACATGGCAAAATTTTGTGTGAGGTTTTCTCGCAGGAGACGCGCGTTTCGTGAGCCCGGCTCCCATGTTTTCTCTGGATCCTACGCTGAATGCAAGTGTGCGCCGTTGGGGACGATAGGACCGGACGACGAGGCAGGGGGGAAAAGGCCCGATGCGGTGAGAACCCCAAAACGGGCAGCGATAGAGACGCCTGCGACAACGGAAGGTTTTCAACGTCGAGGCTCAAGGCGCGCAGTAGCTGGGGCTCGGGTAGCCAGCCCAGCTAGCCCGTGAGCGAAGACGTGGTGGCCATTGATGCCAAGAAGTTTGGGACGCACTGCGTCTTTAAGCTGGCTTGGCACGTCTCTGACGGGGCGTAGTCAGAACCTAATGATTGAATGACGGCATGCTCATGCCTCGGTGTACCGGCCAGGGAATTGACTGGAGTGCCCCTCGCCTCCAAGGGGCCATGGGTTGCCTACCATTACAGGGTTTTGCTTTGTCGACAGGGGCTCGCCTATACAGGTGTGTAGGGCGGTAAAAGTGTACGGAAGAAACCGCGAGAGGCTACTGCAGTTTTAGGTGGCAGTTCCGTCCCGGGTGGATCGCCGAGTCGGGGGTGGTGCCGCACGCGGGCGCTCGGTTCTACTTCCACACTCCCTTGTTCACGTACCAGTACGGAGGGGGAGGTTCCCGCCGATGTAGGCTGTGATGACTGATATCGAGGTAAGAGGTGGCAGTTGCCCCTTCACGGCCCCTCCTCCCTCCATTGGCGAAGGGGATCCCATAGTCGGTACCCACGGGGGGTGCCCAGGCGGTACGGGGTATGATTTCCGCCCATCCCGATTCGCGGTCCCCTCGGCCCCCCGGCCGAGGGTCCAATGCCGCGGCAGCCTTTTTCGCACCCGGGGCAGTGTCGGAATGCGAGGTATGGAAATGGACGGTGCAAAGCCACGAGAGGCGGAGACGGGGACGGAAGTGTCTGGCTCGATGGCGCAGCCAACACCTCCCTTGGGCCCCGATAGATCAGGATGGAACCCATCCCCCGGTGGTCTGCGGGCGACAGATTGCTAAGGCCCAGCACTTACCCGGTACCTACATCCTCCATTACGCACCAAGGGTTTCCCACACGGATGAAGCCTAGGCGAGGTATACCTGAGCACGACACACATATGGTGTGCGGACGGGCGGATAGCTGCAGGATCGGAGTGTAACGTGCGTTCTGGTTTAGCATTTGTACTTACACTCAGGTGCTATGGATACAAATTCTTCCTGTATCTTCCCCCACCAGATGCACTTGGGGATCCATGTGGGCACCCTGCCGTACCTAGCTTTTGGGGTCCACAGGGCCGCTAGCGTTGGTCAAATGGGGAATCCCTACTAGCCAGGGCTCCCACCTCCACCTGCTCACCCAGACTCTCCAATCCACCCCTCACTTCCTAGCTCCCTCTCTGCCCACCGCGATACCTTCTCATGCTCGTCCACGACACGGCCTGCTTTACCGAGTACCTGAGCCTGACCGGTAGCTCCGCCAGTTCTCCGCTGGAGGTGGATGATGGAAACACCCAACGAAGGATCCCACCTATGACAACGACCTGGCGGGTCGCGCTGAACCCTGGCTTCGCTGAACCCTGGCGGACGGGTGAACATTACACCCAAGATAGCGACGTCAAGGAGCGAACATGTGCGATCGGGACCCCCTCCCAAAAACGACGGTCAACGACCCGGTGCATCTCACCACTCTCCCGGCAACTAAGTCCATCCGTGTAACGACGTTCGGCAAAGGCATCACACATTATGATTTTGCATGCATGCACCCGAGAGCCCGTTTTCACTCCCCTTCGGTGATGTGGGTTGTCCGTCAACCTCTCACCCGCTCACACGTCTCGTCCTCTCCCTCCCTCTCTCAACCCACACACAGGGCACACCCAAAAGCGCTGGGGGTTATCGGGCCAATCCCCCACACATGGCAGCAGGGGCGCGCGCCCCCGTACGGGTTTTTTGCCTTACGTACCATAGTATGGTACTGCATACCCTCCATTCCCGCTCTGTTCATCAGATGGCGACAAGGGGTAGATACATACCATGGCCAAGTACGAAGAAGAGGGACATATAAACGTAGAGATGCATTCGGCACGCCCGGTATGGAATCTTCGATGCAATATCACCAGTATCAGTGGATCATCGGCCGGGCCCAGATTTCACTCTTGTCCCGTCCTCCAAGCACGCCGAGCGAGCGAGTCACACAGACACGGCATATCAGGGAAGCCTTCCTAGCTCGTCTTGGGCTGACCCGTTCTCGTTACTCCTTGGGTCAAGCGGTCCGGACATCCCAGGAGGAAACCTAGCGCCTATGCCGCTTTCTCTCGCCTTTCCGCTGTTGGCGCGGGCATTGGCCGCTACCGAAAACCACCTTATACACCACACCCATCCATCATGTCCCCATGTGCACCCGTTGGATAGCCCGTCGAGTACAGCCGCGGCCTCGGCCCCACAACACATTTCAGTCGCGGCACATGCAAAGCTGATACGAAGGAGACTGACAGACAGAGGCCCAGATTGGCCTGCCCTGCTGTTCCCTACATGTGAAGCAGATACCGTTTAACCATCTTTGCA
This sequence comes from Nigrospora sphaerica, assembly GCA_018287875.1. Classification (NCBI taxonomy): domain Eukaryota; kingdom Fungi; phylum Ascomycota; class Sordariomycetes; order Amphisphaeriales; family Apiosporaceae; genus Nigrospora; species Nigrospora sphaerica. The sequence continues at coordinate 7,034,273 of JAGVVL010000002.1, forward strand.
GCCATGCCGCAGGAGATCGGCCCACGTTGCCTGTCGGCAACATCGGGCCAATCGGCCTGCATCCAACCATCGCCAAGCGCCACGTGTGAGTGGACAAACGGTTGCTTCTTCGGGACTCCCACCCGGTCATCGCCGTCACGGCTTTCATCATCTCGTCGCGTTTTGATTGAGTATACGTCCTCTATTTAGTCGATCCGCTCTTGAAAGGGCAGCTGCCCTGGTGCCTCGATCACGGATTGGATGTCCGTTGGCAAGCGTGACGCTGCCAATTCAACAAATACGTCGGCGAGCGTTCATCGCCGTGGGCGCGTGCTCCAAGCGTTTCCGGGGAAGGGGAAAGGCTGAGTGAGGGGGCGAGAGGGGTTCCAAGCGAGAACATATCCTGCCGCCCCCTGCCTGACACACAACCAGGCGATTTGGAGAAAGTTGGGGAAGCAACTCGTCCATGCCAGAGCCTAGACCAAGCCAAGGGCCGTCCCATGCCAGACCAACAAGGTGGTGGACCGACGTTCGACAGCCCGCTGGAGATTGCAGGATTCCCCATGGAGTCCGACAGGGGGCGGGCGTGATGCGCTTCCGCAGTTCCAGGCCAAGTGCCGTAAAAGATCGAAGGAGCAACAAACCTCCATCCTTCGACCCTCGCCGGCTAGCAACGAACCACAAACAGCTACACGCCACACGGCGACAAGCGAAGTGGCGTACGGCCACCAGCTGCAGAGAACCGTTTCCCGATTTCCTCCCCTCGTTGCTTCCTATCATTCCCGACTGCAGATACAAGTCGGTTGCCCGGCTGCACATGGCTGCGTTGGAGTCCATCGGTGGGCTGTCAACCTTGAAAGAACCATGTCGAATCGCCGTCGGCTTTTTCCAGGGTCGCATGAACCACAATATCGAGAACGCTCGATACCGCGGGGTAGGTTTTAGCGGAAGTTCTACCGATCCCTTGCCGTTCTTCGTGGCCGACTTGCTCATCAGCCAGCTCGCGGCCAACGGCCCTACTTCCAGGTTGAGCCACCATCGTCCAGATGTACCAGCGCGAAGCTGCAACAAGCGAGGGATAACTTCCCGTCGCCTGAGCTCCACAAGGAGCACCCAGGCAGGGGCTCCAGTCAAGGCAGTCCGAACCTGTCTCCAAGGAATCCCTCGGCCTTGGGCTACATACCCTGCAGGTGCAGCTGTGTGTTGCATGCGCTACTGACCTGCCTTGCAGCCGGCCAGCCTCACACGGTAGGTTCCTGGACGTCCACAGCCAGCGGCATGTGTGCGCATGTATGGATACATCAATGCCGTCGACCTAACGCAGACCGTCAACTACCACACCAGCCAGGGATCTCCCATCCCGAAGCTAGTGGGTACTGCCTCTCGTCGCATCGTCGCTAGGTGCACATACATGCTGGCATATGATCTTCCGAGAGTACCAAGTATCCGCGTCCCTCAAACAGACAACTTGCCGCTGCTTGACTAGGCTAGAGGCGCTTGCGAGATGCTTTCTTCAGCACCGGAACCCCGGACTACGCCCAGTTTGCCAGTTTGTCTTTCGCATCCGCTAAGCGCCGTTTTCGGCAAAGATTCACCAGTGAGCAAGATGTTTCTTGCATGTCCCCAATTTTCTGCTCGATACTTAAGAGGTGAGGGCTTCTCGTAGTCTCTGCTGTGTTGGCCGTGATATATCGGGCTTCTCCGTGTCAAGGCGTGCAAGGAGAGCGGCTTCAGTCGTCCAAGTTCTGTACCCATTTTTGCCCTTTTTGCACCAAGAAACCCTCGGACGTCCCAACCCCTGCTTCACCCTTGGGCCAAACCACCATCACTAGTCATCCCTCGCCGGGAAGCTTCTACACATTCCACGCCCATCCCACGCCCGGCGTGTTCAGCACCAGACGATGGCGCCTTCGGCCATGAGTGATGAGACGGCGCCAATGCAGCTACCCGTACACCCAAAGTGGTCCACGATCAATGCATCCGTCTTGCATGGGCCGCGTGACCTTCGATTAGTGAGTGGCCGTCGTCTGCTTCGGGTCATCTTGCTACACGAGATGCCGTCATCCCTGCTCCCTTTCGGTATATGGCGCAGCAAAGTTCTGACTTACCTCGTGCCGACAGGAAACCAGAGCCCTTGGGGAGCCCGGCGCGGGCGAGCTTCAGATCAGTGTCAAGTCTACGGGTATTTGCGGCTCCGACGTCTCTTATTATAAAAAGTTCGCCAATGGCGACCTCTGTGCCTGCGGCCCACTCTCCCTTGGCCACGAGTCCTCGGGCGTCGTCGTGTCCATTGGCCCCAGCGTCTCCGGCTTCAGGATCGGGGACCGCGTCGCGCTGGAGGTCGGCCTGCCCTGTGGGCAATGCTCCATTTGCCGGAAAGGACGGTACAACCTCTGTAAGAAAATGCGCTTCAGGAGCAGCGCCAAGAGTGTCCCTCATTTTCAGGGAACTTTACAAGAGAGGATCAATCATCCAGCGAGGTGGTGCCACAAGTGAGTCCCAGCTACACACGGACGTGTAAGCCAGGGGTATGCTAACAGGAAGCAGGCTTCCGGAATGTGTGTCGTTTGATGTCGCTGCGCTGCTTGAGCCATTATCTGTTGCCATCCACGCGGTGAACAGAGCCGCTCTGGCGCCGGGTTCCACGGCTCTTGTCATGGGGGCCGGGACGGTCGGACTGCTGACGGCGGCCATGGCCCGCCAGTCTGGGTGCTCGGCCGTCACCATCTGTGATCTTGACGCCGGCAGAGTCAACTATGCCGTGAAAAGGGGTTTCGCCACCCATGGCCACGTGATCCAGCGCCCTCTCCACACGTCGTCCAGCAGTTCCTCCATCTGTACCGACGGCTCGGACGCCTCGGCGCCCTTGGAGTCGGGCTTCATTACTCCGGGCAGCACCTTTTCACCCTCAATCCACGACCAGCTGAACGTAGCCAAGGGGCTCGCGGCCGATCTCCTGGCGCTGACGGAGCCATCCCCCGGGCTGCCCGACGAGGACGAAGAGGACACGGGCGTGGACGTCACCTTTGAATGTACCGGCAAGGAGGCCTGCATGCATACCAGTCTGTACGCCACCAGGCCAGGTGGCAAGGTCATCATGGTCGGTATGGGCACCCCGATCCAGACCCTGCCCCTGTCGGCGGCCCACCTGCGCGAGGTCGACATCCTCGGCATCTTCCGCTATGCCAACACGTACCAGACGGGCATCCGGCTCCTATGCGGCCAGGCGCGCGGCGGCGCCGGCGGCTACCAGTTCCCCAGCCTTGACGACATGGTCACCCACCGCTTCAAGGGCCTCGAGGCCGCCCAGGGAGCTTTCGAACTGGCGAGCCGCACCATGGATGACAACGGAAACCTCATAATCAAGGTCGTCGTTGAAGCCTGATCAAGAAAAACCAACCCCCTCTCCCCCTGAACAGGACCAGCCCTCCAGCTCTCATCACATTCGTGACTCCTCGCCACCCTAATCGATGGACGGCCACGCGGGTCAAGGTGCTTTTGACGGTTTTCTTATTTCTTCGGTGTCTGTGCGATAATGAGGTTTTCATGATTTTTCCTCGAAGTATCCGGATACCGCCAACTCGTGGCATATATAGAAGCGTCGTCTTTCGGATTCCCGGAGGAGTGGAGGAGCTTATGGGGGCTTGCCGGCCCCGAGACGGTTCGATTTCAAACACGACAAATGGCGGCGACGATGGGATATGTTGCTCAGGTCAGGGCACTGGCCCATGGGGGGCTACACTGTTATTATACACGACGCTTACTGGGTATCAAGGGTGATGGCCCGCGGAGAACCTCTGTATGATGGGTAATAACGATGTTATGGAACCACAACTGTGAGAGCCCGGCCGGCGTGGGACCCGCAAAATCGTGCTGCGAATGGGGGAGACTTTCGCCGAGGCTTGCTTTTCCTTGGTATATAAGAGGCTATACATATCCGCAGGCTTCCCCCTAAGATCCAGGATGTCCTGCCGCTCACTCTGCCTACCTCCCTCTGCCCCCTTCGGGGAACGCAACCTCTGTGGCTCGGTCGGTTAGTCGAAACAGGCTCAAACCTCGTACCGCCTCGTACGGTTTATATATAAGTGCTTGGTGGACGAAGTTCCGTGTCTTTTTCGCACATCGAAGGCTATAAGCCGAAAAGGCCCGAAGTCGTTATCGGGAACGTGGGTTTTTTTTTTATTTGGCTGAACTTTGAATTAGTACGAGAAAGTCATGTTAATGGCGGGGTCGGCGCTTAGGAGACCTCACATGCGCAAGACCGAGGAGATAGAGTTGTCGGGGTAAATGTTCGACTTGTCCGTAACCGGCCGCAGGGGCGGACAACAAAAACGCCCGAGCTAGGACACGCTTCTAGCGTGGTTCTGGGAGAGCGGCTGGGGCTTTTTTGGCCCCCTCCCATCGCCTGATAACAAACCCCTCTTGCGTAGCGTCGGAGCCAAGACATCTCGAGGGCTTGTTTAAGGTTTTGTCCTTCTTGACTGGGCTACATAGACCAAAACCTACCAGCCTAGCCACGCAAGGGGGGCCAAAAAGTGACTCACCCCGCTGAAAATGCCTATGTATTTCTAGTAGGTATACAATTAACACGTAATCTTCAAGAGCTACCTAAATTATACTTACATTCCGTGGCAGTATTTTGGTTTTCGCTAAAGAATAAGTAGCAGCTAACTTCTTTTATGTATCGAAGTCCTATAAGAATGTAAGATGGGGCGGATATACAATTGAAAGGAAAGCAGGTGGGGGTGTCTCGCTTCTTGCTTCACACCCCCCGCCACGGCAAGACGGCGCGTCTTATTCAATGGCCGGCTCGAGAGAACCTAGTGGGAATGTTGGTAATCTGAGGGAGATCCGGTGCTCTTATGTTGTCGGGGACATGGCATAGGTGAGTGTTATTAAGCAAAGTTCACTTATGCTATTTTCAACCAAGAAATAAGAAGGGACCAAACTCTGTCCTCCTAATGAACTGGAGAAGTGGAAGGTAGACCCCCGCGTCGTCGCTCTAAGCGCAGTGCATTGATTCTCATCGAGCCCCGAGTCATCCCTAACAAGGGGGGAAATCGTTTCATTTGCAGAGCCTTGCAGAGTTCTCAATAAAACTCAACGCTCGCTTCCAGGCCACCCTGTTGGCCGCGAGATAACGCCTCATTCGCCATGCCGATGCAGTAATTGTCACAAGTCGTGTCTCATTCCCACTGTCGGGTGCTTCCCCCCTTCCCGTCTTAGCATCACGGATCTAGCCAGAAGCCCGTCTAGACCGTGAGATCTCCGGCACTGGATATACCTAGGCTGCCACTTGCGGTGCCAGCTCCAGTATCGTGCATTATGCTCTTCTTTGACATGTTCTTAGCTCCTTCGACAGCACTGTGCTTCTTGCCGAGGCCGCGGGCATCGATGGTGCTGTGCATTACGGCGTTCATGAGCGACATGAGCTGCACATCATTGCGTTCGCTAAGCATCTCCTGGTCAAACGCCTCGGTGGCTGAGGGGACAAGCAGAGCCAGCCGGTTCACCAGAGCTTGGATGGACCGAAGGATGGTGTGCGACGGAGTCGTGTGATTGGCTGTTGCGAACCCCTCCGTCGGCGCCGTTCCTGGGACCTCGGGAGCGTCGGATACCACGGAAAAAGGCAGATTCTCCAGGTAGGCAACAAGGAGCTGGATACGGGACTGCAGCATCTTGATGGCATTGGCCTTGCCCGTCAACGACATGATGAGCTCTTCGTCTTCCTGGGACAGAGCGGGCTGGTCGGACGAGACCGTCGATTGCTCCTTTGGCGCGCCAGGATCCCCGACGCGTCGCTTGCCCTTGGTATCCGCGTCGACAGCCATCAGATGGGGCTTTTTCTGCTCCTTGGCCTCGACCGCCGTGGCGTTGCCGGCGCCCCGTGCCACAAAGTCCATGCTGATCATTTCGGCCTCGCCAGTTTCGACCGAGTAGGGCAACTCTCTGAACTTGAGTCGCATCGGGGAATCGCCGTCTCGCATCTCCTTGTCTTCGCCCTGGTCGGCCTTGGGCTCGTCCGCCTCGAGGTTGCTTTCGTATATGGTAAGGGGCAGCTTGCTGCCTACCGAATGGTCGACCGCCTCTTCGGGGTGGAAGGCCAGAAGGATGGAGGATTCGTTGTGTTCGGAGAGGAGCCACTGATGGATCGGCAGAATCGAGGGATTGGGACCCGTCTTGGGCAGAACGGTATACCAGCCAACGAGGTCTAGCTGGGGATCTTTATAGACGGTTCTCACTGAGGCGGCACGGTATATATAAGTCAAAGGAACAAAACACGGGAGTAGGGGGGTCCGCTGGCCGTCTTCTTACTTTGGTCTAGTCTCGTCGCGAACCAGGCCGGCTCCAGGGCGGCGCGACCGTCCTGGACGACGGTGGCGCACTCAAAAGCATGCTCGATCGTGATCTCGCGTCCGTTCTGCTGGCCAAGCAGAGCACCCACGACAGGTCCCTGCAGCCCCCTCAGCGAGTGCCGCGTGATGTAGTCAGATATGGTGAGGAGGACGAGGGGGTGGAGGGCAGCTTGAAGTCCGGAATCCGACGACTTTTGCGTCGACAGCAGAGGGTTCTCCATGACGTCTGTGCCGCAATCGATTTTCGGGTCCCCTGCGTTGACAGCGAGGGCGGGGAAGGGAAGATGATGATGGTAAAGTTTGGAGAGAAGAGGGTGATGGTAGAATAAATGGATGACCTACCAGCCCCGCTCAGACTGGCGGCCCCACCAAGTGTGTCCACGCGAATCTCTATTATTATGTACCAATAGCTTCAGTGGCTCTACCGACTACTACCAAGTACACAGTAGTGTTCGAAGAACGTTTGTTTTTTGTTGATAAGTTGCCAATTGCTCTTTGGCGGCCACGCAATAGAACAGCCTTGGGGGTACTAATCAATGCCGGTAACTTTATGAAAGTGCGCGCCGCCGGAAACCTCGCCATCTTGATCTGCTGGCCAACCAGGGAGGGCTGCTTACAGTGATGAGAATCCAGAACTAGGTGTGTTGGCGGGGTAATGAAGATATGTTGCGGTCCAGCACCCAATGAAACATGAATACCAGTCATGACGGGCTTGTGACAACTTCCCGTCACTCCCACTCAAAAGGCTCAGCAATGCCCAGTTCTAGGTTCGCAAACCCAGAACCCGAAGCATGGCCCTTGCACGAATTCGGAAATGCACAGCCATCAAGAGAAGAAAGACTTGCCCTCGCCTGCGAAGCAACCAAGCACATGGCCCCAAGCCTTCGGCGTGACTGGGGAATTTTCCTTTTCGCCATCGCATTCAAATCGCCTCAGCCGGCGCGTGGCGGCTGCCGTGCCACCATTTGCACCTACAGACATGGGCTAAGGAAGAACTCCAAGGCCTGGCCATTATTACATTCCCTTGTATAAATGTCCCATAGACGTATGATATTTGATTCCCACGTCTTCTTTTCTCCCCGCCGCCAAGTATTAATGAAGTTTTTAAATCGTCTGCTGCCCCCGCCCTCCCCAACCCTCATCCCGAAGCACCATGGTCGTACCAATCCCATTCGCTCCTCCCCGGGATGCTCGAAACATGCCGGACAAGCGGTTTCTTGAAACCCCCGAGATCATCTCAACCAAAGAAAGGAGACGGCCCGAGATGTACCCACAGACAGAGCCATACTTGGCGGTCATCCCCGTGGGCAACGACCCGTCCAAGAGACCTGCCTCGGCCGGGGCGGCCCAAATAGACGTGACAGGAGGGCCGTATCCTGGCTATTGGACATGGGCCGGTCACGCTGTACCTGAAAGCAAGCCACTTCAGGAGGGGAGGGGTGGGACGGACATCAAGCTTCCCTCGTTGAGCAGCATCATAGGAACCCATAAACCTTGTGCCGGGGGCTGGCCGAACGACTACAGTCTGGACCAACCAAGCCACAAACCGAGACTGCCCAGCCCCACGCCGCCGATTTCCCCTAAACAGGAATGCGAAAGCGACTTGCCCTGGGCGCCGACAGGGCCGCCGATGCGTCTCCACACTCCGCCGGCTGCTTCCGGCCCGCCTCCTGGCGCACCGCCTTCTCACGTTCCGCCACCGCGGGTACAGTCTCCCCACCATCCGCCTCCTCACACGCAGCCTCCCCACCATCCGCCTCCTCACACGCAGCCTCCCCACCTTCCACCACCTCACGCACACCCTCACCAACATCCGCTCCCTCCCGCGCCATGCGCCCCAATCACGCCTATGGCGCCGCCGACGCGCCCGGGGTGGCATGATGCCGTGCCGCCTCCGCTCGCGGTGAAGGGGTCGGGACAAAATTGGGTCACTTCCTGGCCGGCGGGCTCTCCAGAAATGCCCAGACGGGCGGGGCCGCCGACCTCGACCCCGGATGAAAAGACGCAGCCTGTGCTGACGGGCCAGGACGGTCCCTTCTCGCCGTCCTCGCGGCTCATTCAGCAAACGTATCGGAAGACGTCACCCAACCTGATCGTCGACGTGGCCGAGACGTGCCAGGCAAAGTTTCCCTTTGTGGAGGTGGCCCGGCGACACAACGTCAATGTGGAAAAGGTCATTGACGTCTTCGCCGCCACCATCAAGGTCCCCCTGCTCCGTTGCCCGACGGACCGCCGCCGGCCAGGCAAGCTGGCCACGGCGCGGGTCAAGGAATACAACATAGCCAAGGGAGAGCTGCTAGACATTTATAGGGGCACGGGAGTCGCAGTCACCCCGGAACTGGTGGCGAAGCACATGGGACCCGCGGATCTCGCCTAATGGTATCACGGGCCGTCAAGAAAGGGGGGGGAAGGTGGGAGTAAGCAGTCATAAAAAGTAAACAAACAATCACCAAGAAGCAACCAGCCAGACAATCGGCCGGCCCGACCTGGACAGATGTGGTGGATAGACTGTCTCTTGTAATACCCCTTCGGCGACATTAGGCGTCAGTGACGATGACCCTTTGTATCTTTCTTTTTCCGTCTAAGCGGAGCTTTCAAACTTGATGAAGCCTGCATCCCCCTAGCCTCATCCCATAGAGACGCTACACACTCGCTGTCAATACTGGGCGGCGTGCAAGATACGCTTTCCTCCGACCTCGAATGGCATCGACTGGCAAGGCGCGAGGTGAAGGTGGTGGCATAGCTCCGAGGGCGCACGACACGCGAACCACATTCGCGCAATGTCTCTGTAAATCGATCCATTTCCGTCTCTCCCTGCCCGCCGCGGCTCTGCCCATATCGACACATATCTGCCACTGCAGCCTGCACCGGTACAAGCATGGCACCATGTGCATAGCCCACGCGCCGTTTTCACACGGCATTAAGCTGACCTTGATCGCGCCCTCGTCCCTCGAGCTGTCTGCTACGCATCCCGACTACAGGAAGGAAGGATCGCCTCTGTACTTTTGTTCCACCTGGGCTGTTTCGACGAGGCGGACGACACTTGGTACATCGCCATAGCGCTCTTTCCGCGTGACGACGGCATCTTCGCCATCCTCACCCACATATTCACCCAGTCCGCCCCTGCCGGTCTCCACGAGTGGCTGTCGCAAATCGGAGCCCGGAGCCTGGGCGTCTGGAACCCGGCGGACGAGAGAGCGCAACCTGGCATTCCTCTGCCCGAGGTGGGCGAAGATGGACTGGAGCGACTACGGAACGAGCGTCATTGCGGCGACGTCTCTTTTTCCATACCTCGGCCGAGTTCCAACATCACCGATGACCTCTTTCTGGGCTCTTTCGTTTCGACTGTCAACGGGACCAAATGGAAGGCCTGCATAGACGTCTGCAAAGACTGCCGTCTGATTTCGGGTGTCCACGTGAACGCATGGGCCAACCTTTTTCTCCTTATTTCCGAAACTGGCAACGGCAGCGACGTCCTCGACCACGGAACCCTCAAGTCGTACCACTTGTCCCCTGGAAACAGACGGAGCTTCTGTGGGGTATGCGGAGCTACCATCTTGTACTGGTCGCGGGCGTGGCAGGCGCATCGGCACGATGGAATCGTCGGTATAGCGGTGGGAAGCCTGCGTGCTCCTGAGGGCGTCAGAGCGGACAACTGGCTTACGTGGCGAACGCAAGAGATTGGCTGTCTGGATTCCGGCCGTGTCTACGACGAGGGATTCTATACAAGTCTCAACGAGGGCCTGAGGAAGTGGGGGCTGGACCGAAATGGCAAGTCGTTAGATTTGGAACTGATTCCACCGCGGTACGGTGCTGAAGCTGCCGAGAACATCAAACAATATCCGCCGTCTTAGTTCTACGCAAGCACCTTTCTTGATAGCATGGTAGTTGTTGAATCTGGGAACCGGCTCGCTTCGCGTAGAGCACGTGTTATGGGGCCATTGAAACTGCGGTTTTTGATGCTGGAAACCATATAAAATTACAGGTTACAGAGAGAAGGCGGTGTGTTCTGGGGGCCGAATTTGGCAAGCGCGGGATACCGTTTTTTAATGGCATGGGCCACAGCATGATCCCTTGGATATGGCATCTCACTGGCCCATGGGTTCCTCACGAGAGCCTAGGGCTTTGTCGACTCGTGAGGCGAACGCTTCTCACCCGAGAAGTTCTGTTTACCGGTCCACGGGCCAAAAGCCGAGAGCCAGAAGCAGCAGAATGGAAAGAGGACCGCTCGAAGTCACGGAGTGACGTTGGTGCAGCCAAGTCAACCGATTGCCAACGCGATAAACAGCGAGACGACACCTTTGCCTGCGCCTCCGCACTGGTGTTAGGGTAAACAGACCCCTCGTAGGCTGTTACTTGCAAGAAACTTAGTACTGTAGGATGGTACAGAAGATCTGTAGAGCGGATTTGTGTTACCCTGTTTGTCCTGCTTTTGACTTCAGAGTTCCGAGGACTGGGTGCTTTCTAAAGTGGTTTTGGGTCGACCTAGCCTGCAGGGCACCGAATCCTACGGTGAGCTATCAATTTCAGGAACATGTACGTATACTGGTAAATTCTTGTTACGGTCTAGGCTCCATTATAGTAGCGCATAGCCTCAGACTATACCAGTTGTAGCATTTGCAAGTATACTGGTAGAGCGGCGCAATCTTTCAGCTGATACTGAGATCTGCAGGCTGATTCTGTGAGCTGTCCCAAAAGCTGGGCAGTCGGCATGAGTCAAGCCCCAATCGATGTGCCGTGACGTCAAGTGCCCCTGCGCCGTGTTCGTCGGCCCAGGGGTCTTTCATGATTGGCCGCCTGGGCGGCCCGTTGGGCTGAAGGAAACACGCCGTATTCCGGTAACTGGGGGTTTGGCGCGGCTCCACACCGCCGCTCCCACGCCCGTATTAGGACCCAATCGTGTGTTTCTCAATACGGCGGTTGATATTCAAACAAAGGGCGTCGTGGGCAAACATAAAAGCTGGAGGCCAAACGGCTCGAGAAAAGAAGGAGGAGCATTGGCCGCCTCACTCCGCAAAGCACACGCCCTCACAACCATGAACGTACTCCTCCAGCTCCTCGCTCTCCTCGGCCTCAGCAGCACCTTCGCCGGGGCCAACCAGGCCATCACCTGGGGCCCTTGTTCCGAGTTCACGCGCACGCCGCCGTTACCCGTCCAGTGCGCGAACCTAACGGTTCCGCTCGACTACACCCGCCCCGCCGCCAACGAGACGCTCACCCTGAACCTCGTCCGGCTGCCTGCCCTCAAGGAGAGCAAGGGAAGCATCATCCTCAACTTCGGCGGGCCCGGCGTGGCAGGCCGAGCCGAGTTGGCCTTCGGCGGAGAGATTTATCAAGCGTTCGCACCACCCCCCCATCATCACCACCGACCCCCGAACGGCCTCTAGCTGACTTTCGCCTGCGACCCTCCCCCCGCAGTGTCACCGGCGGCGAGTACGATCTCGTCAGCTGGGATCCGCGCGGCACCAACAAAACGCTGACTTACTCGTGCTTCGACACGCCGCTCGAGCGTTTGCTCTTCCCGGTTGATGGCAGCGCCACGAACGCGTCGGACGTGGCCGTCGGCGCCGTCTGGGCCGTGGCCCGCCTCGCAGCCGACACATGCGACCAGCGCGAAGAGGCGCGTGCCCGGGCCGACCTCATCGGCACGCCCTTCGTGGCCCGTGATCTAATGCGCATCGTGGACGCCCTCGGCGGAGACCGCCGGCTGCGATACTGGGGTAAGCGGGCTTGACCTGAGCTGCGCGGTGTTGGCTGATCGGGCCCTGACTGACATCGGGGCTGGCTAGGTCTGTCCTACGGAACGGTTCTCGGCGCTACCGTGGCCGCCATGTTCCCGGACCGCATGGAGCGCGTCGTGCTGGATGGCGTGCTGAACCCCTTCCAGTACTACTTCGGATAGTAAGTTGCTCACCCCCCTTTTCTCCGGTTGCTCCTATTAACCTAGCCCTCTGCAGTGACACCGAGATGCTCGCCGACGCCGACGCAACGCTCGCCGAGTTCGCCCGGCTCTGCGCGTCCAATGCCGCGGCTTGCACGCTGGCCGCGAAGAACGCGACGGCCGCGGCCATCGAGGCGTCCATCTACCGGCTGTCGGACACGCTCAAGTACCGTCCCGTCTACAGCGACGGCACCATCGTCGACTACACGACCTTCCGGTCGCTCTTGCGCTTCGCCCTCTACTCGCCCGCCAAGTGGCCCGCCCTCGCGGCGGGCATCCGCGGCCTCGAGGCGGGCGACGCAGCCGTTATCGTCGCCGCCGGCAACCCGCCCGCTGTGGGCCAGGCCGACGAGTCGGCTCTCGGCATCCCGTGCGCCGACAAGGACGCGCCGCACCGCGGCACCCCCGTTGTGGAACCCCTCGTGCCTTTCTTTCGCGCGGCCGAGGAGCGCAGCCGCATCTTCGGCGACGTCGTGGCGCCCCTGTTCGCCACCTGCGCCGCCTGGCAGGCCCGGGCCAAGGAGACGGTCGACCGCGCCCTGTTCGACGGCGTCCGCACGCGCCACCCCCTCCTCTTCGTCGGCAACTCGTTTGACCCGGCCACGCCGCTGCGCTCGGCCTTCAACTCGAGCAGCATCTTTGAGGACAGCGTCGTGCTCGAGCACCAGGGGCACGGGGTAAGTGACATCCCCCTTTCCCGCTCGCCCCCCAACCCCTTTTCCGCTATGGACGACTTGGGAGACTGACATAATACTTTGGGCACAGCACACATCCATCGCCGAGCCCTCCATTTGCACGGCTGAGGCTATTCGCGATTACTTCAACGGCGTCGTACCGGCGCCGGGGGCCAAATGCGCCACAGGCATCAAGCCCTTCCAGCCGGGCAACTGGTCCGACCTGTACTCAAAGCTTGAATACACACCTCCCACGGTAGTGAACGAGTAAGAGACGGGAACAAAGTAAATCCTACTGAAGGACTTGACCTCTCCGCTGGAAAAATCGTGTATATAAAGGGGGTCTCCTCCCTCTGACATGCTTCTCCTTCTCTCTCTTCAGTTGATGAGTTCATCCATCATAACCATCTTCTTCCATCATACTCCTCGGCAGAAGGCGAGCTTGTGCGCTCGGTTTAAGGCCTCTCTATTGATCCCCACTTATTTCTCTCTTAAACAACCCTTCCCGTTCAAGTGCGGCGCATAGAACGTGCCCTCTACCTCGACAAAATCATCCTAGTTTAGCGACGTTACCTGAACGATCGTCTGTTGCGGGTACTTCTCGGGATCATCCCCCTAGATATCTTCTTGGACCTGGTTACATATCGGGCGGTACTAATTCATGTCGGTGACATAGACTATAAGGCGGAGGCAGGTATAGACTTCCGTTCCCATCACTACGACGAGCGTTGTGATGGCGCACACCCGGCCTTATCTTCACGGACCTACGGAAGGGTGGACAGTGCGAGACGTGGGCCTATTACTATCCTAGTGGACCGGGATAGTTGGTCTTCGTTCCTCTCTCTTCCCCAGGTTGAGGTATCTTCAATCAACTGAGTGCTTGCTTACAGCATTGCCATCGGATCGCACCTACGTCTCGTGACAGGGGTGCTGACAGGGATGCGCAGTGGCGTGATGCCGGATCGGGAAGGCGGCCTAACCCGGGAGGTGCAACACCGCCTTCTCGATTACACATAAAACCAGGGTCCGCGTATTGAGGTTGTATTCTAAAAAGGCCGCAACGCTACAACAAGACCTAGGTGCACGCCTGGTCTATCCCATTGAGGCCGAGAGATGTTGCCGTAGAGCTGACTGGAAATACATGGGCAAGCGGGAAAGACTAGGCCCCGATTTGAAGCCTGGCCGAACGAATGGTGTTACGGGTTATAACGAGCAGCACTGATGACTGACCGAAGAAAGAGTCGGATTCACCGGCCTGCAACTAAGTTCTCACGCGGTAGGTCCAGGTTTGGATGTTTGATAATACGAATGCCACCTTGGTTATTTTTTTGGTAGCAAGATGCCTTTCTATTCGGGCCTGGCGGTTGAACCACGGGCTTCTATACGATATTCAGTATTTCAAGACACTGATTTCCACCCTGGGAGCCTTTTGACCATCGTGTACGGCGTTATGGCCGTCGTTGTTGCCTCCTCCTCGTCCGCATCTTCTTCCGCCTCCTCCCCTTTTTTGAAGTCTGTTATCCTGGCCTGAAGGATGCTTTGAAGCAAATGTTTGTGAATTTCCGTTTTGGGATATTAAGAACTCTAGGCGACGGGTAGGATCTAACGGCCCGCGCCGCAGCAATGGCGCCGGTTTTGCCGAGACGGCGCCGAGCACCACCGACTTCACCGTGTCCGTCACACCGTTGAGCAGCGCCCGGTAACGGCATGGAGGGATTTGATTGGGATAGCGGGCTTTTGCATATCCGTCGGGGGCCCGGGGGGGGGTCTGAGCTTAACACGACCCAAGACAGTACGGACGGCAACTGAACTGTGCTCAGACCACTGCATGCTCGCTTGTAAATGTTCTGTTCTAATTGGGCCGCCATGGTCACCATTGTTTGCTGCCGGGCAAACAAAACGAGAAGCAGCAGGCTCGAGCGTACCCACGCACTAGCATACACCGTAAAATCCCCTATAATCAGCACGTTCAATGTGATGGCATAACACGAGTATATTCCCAGGGCCGGACCATTTCTTCCTTGTCACTGTGCCTTTGTTTCTGTGTCAAGTCTCGCAGCTGCATTGTCTCCACTTGGCGGGGTCCGAGAATGACCGGGGGATATAAATGATATGCATGCAGGATCCGTGTAGTGACAGTAGCAGCTGACAGCCAAGCACGCCAGCAAACGGTCCCGCCACACACAGTCATATTTTTCCGGGTTGAAACAAAGTGCCTGAAGCGATGGGAACAGCGTTGGTATACATGCACTGAGCGACCGAGTGCCATAGAAATAAAGCGTCTCCCAGTGGTGATAGGTGACTTTTAAAGAAAAGGAAGAGAGGGGGAGGGGGTAATGGCCAGTCATGGGCCCTTACTGTGTATTTTTTGCCTCGGTACTGAGTATAGCCGTACGCATAGTAGCGTCCTGGAAGAATGCTGCGGGGTATGCGCGCGTCCGTAAGCTGACCGCTACCACACCAAGAAAGGGGTCACTACATGAATTTCGTTGGAGATATCCCATCTCGCCAAATAGAACGACGGCGACAAGTCGAGGCTAGGCTGAATCCGGGACACCTCCGACAGCCCCTGCTTGTCTGCCGGCTAGGCCCTCGGAGTTCATAGCCGAGCAACGTGCAGAACGGATACGGTTCATGTCCAGGGCCCATACAACCGGCAGGCGGTGATTTGCCACTGAATTTTTGTTGACCAGGGGAGACCGAGACCGTTCCGCCGGCCAAGAAAGAATACATAAATGGGATGGCCTTACATACATACGTATCATCGTTTTCCGGTTTGGAGGCGTTCGACGACGCTCCCTCTCCAGCTACAAGACAATTTACCTCTCTTCCCGGGTATCATGGTGCGATCACGAGCGTCCGCTTGCCGGCTGGGTGTATGGGGGCTGCTCTCCCTGTCCGGCCTTTCCCTCGCCAGTCCTGTACGGGATGAGGCGCCTCTGGAGTCGTACGACTACATCATCGTCGGAGGCGGAACATCGGGGCTTGTCGTCGCCAACCGTCTTTCCGAGGACCCCAAAAGTTGGTCGACCCAGGCGCTCCTTCCCTTCCGTGGCCTTTCCCGTGTGCTGACTAACTCGACTTCAGAGACGGTCCTCGTCATCGAGCATGGCTACATCGACGATGGGCCTCTTACCAAGCGCCCCCACGCCGCCGTGACCGGCTTCCCCAATGCGGCGCTGTGGGGGGTCCGGTCGGCTCCCGTTGAACAGCTCAACAACGCCACATTCGGCGTCACCCTGGCCGACGTGGTCGGCGGCGGTTCCGTCATCAACGGCATGGTGGCCGACCGCGGGTCGAGGGCCGACTACGACGCCTGGGAGACGCTCGGAAACGAGGGCTGGGGGTTCGACGGGCTGCTGCCCTACTTCCGCAAGGCCACCAACTTCACGCCTCTGCCCGAGGCCCTCGCCCAAGAGTACGGCGTGGTGAACGACGCCGGCGGCTACGGCGGCGGGCCGGTCCAGATCGGGTACCCGACCACCTGGTTCCCGGACATGAAGAACGTCTCGGCCGCGCTGACGCAGTACGGCGTCCCCGTGTCGCAGAGATCCGAGACGGGCGACGCCTTCGGCCAGGTCTGGGCGGCCAGCACGCTCGACACGCGCACCGGCACGCGCTCGCACGCCCGCGTCGCCTACTACGACCCCGTGGCGGCGCGGCCAAACCTGCGCCTCCTCACGGGCACCGAGGTGACCGAGGTGCTGCTCGAGAACCTGGCGGCGACGGGCGTCGCGATCCGGTCGCGGAAGGACAACAGCACGGCCCGGGTCCTGGCGAGGCGCGAGGTCATCCTCGCGGCCGGCGCCGTCTCGACGCCCAAGCTCCTGCAGCTGAGCGGCATCGGGCCCCGGCGGGTGCTCGAGGCGGCGGGCGTCGACGTCAAGCTCGACCTCGCCGCCGTCGGCGCCAACTTCCAGGACCACCCCATGGCGCTGACGTCGTGGAACCTGTCCAACCTGGCCTTCCCCAACGAGAACTCGGTCGTGACCAACGCGACGTACAACGCCACCGCCTGGGACGAGTACCTCACCAACCACACGGGCGCCTTGACGTGGGCCCGGGGCGTCAGCGCCGCCTTTGTGCCACTGAAGCAGGTGGACCCGGACGCGGCGGCGTCCATCATCGCCGACGTCGAGGCGCAGGAGCCGCTCGAATACCTGCCGGCCGTGTACGGGGACGACGCAGCGCTGGTGGCGGGCTTCCTCGCGCAGCGGGCCATCCTGGTGGACCACTTCGCGCGCGAGGACGCGGCCGTGGCCGAGTTCCCCTTCGGCGGCTTCGCCGTCGTCATGGGGGCGCTACAGAAGCCGCTGTCGCGCGGGACGGTGGCGCTGGACCCGCGCGCGCCGCGCGGCCACCCCGTCGTGCACTACAACACGCTCAAGAACCCCGCCGACGCGCGCGTGCTGGCGGGCTTCGCGCGCTTCATCCGCGGCTTCTACGCGCAGCCCCTCATGGCGGGCTACGCGCCGGCCGAGGTGCTGCCGGGCCCCGCCGCCCGCTCCGACGCCGAAATCGTTGCCGCCCTCGTCGGCGCCGGCCTCGTCCTCCCCACCCTCGCCCACCCCAGCGGCACCTGCGCCATGATGCCCGCCCACATCGGCGGCTGCGTCGCCGCCGACCTGCGCGTCCACGGCGTCCGCCGCCTCTCCGTGGTCGACGCCTCCGTCATCCCCCTCATCCCCGCCACCCACCTCCAGACCACCGTCTACGCCGTCGCCGAGAAGGCCGCCGACATCATCAAGGCCCGCGGCTGAGGGAACAGCGTCCGGGTGAAGAAGCCAGAGGATGGTCGTACTCCTGGGAATCGGACGCCATAGATGGACAGACGACCCTCCACGATGGTTCGGATAAATGAATAATTGACCCGGTCGCATCCATGTACAAAGACAAGTAGACAGTAATGAATCCAATCTCGAAACGAGGGGCCGGCAGCGGCGAGTTACACTTGCACACGCTGTCGGCGCTCTCTTCCTAACCCTTCGCGGCGAAATTCAGGTCCTATTACATACGGCCACATGTCCACGCTTGCTACCTACACATGTCTCCCGACCGGGCAACCAAAAAGTCGAACGGTCGACGGTTGACTCGGCCCCCAAAACAACCTTCTCATGGCGTACAACCATGCCACCTAAAACGCCTCAATAAGGCACGTCTTCTTCTTGGGCGTGAGCAGGAAGAACATAGCGGGCTCCATGTCCTCGTCGCAGAAGCCCTCGAGCGCGGAGACGCGGGCGTGCGGGAACGCGCTGAAAAAGCGCGCCGTCGCGAGGCGCAGCTCCATGCGGGCCAAGTGCGAGCCGATGCAGACTTTTCGGGCACACACTAAGCGTCGGTAAACAAGTTCCAAAAGGGGTACACTTAGGGGAGGGTTTCACGGGAAAACAGGGAAGACAAGGGGCCAGGGGGGGGGAATAGACGTACCCCGGCTTCCACCCCCAAAGGGGAGAAACGACTCCTTCATCTGCTGCGTCGGCGCCGCCCAGCGCGACGGGTCGAATTTGAGGGGGTCCGGGAAGACGGCGGGGTTGCGGTGCATGCTGTACGCCTGGACGCTCACGGTGCTGCCGCCGGGCACCCAGTGGCCGCAGAGATGGGCGCCCTCGTGCGGGACCTGTTCCACACCGTCGTCAGCACGCAAATTCACGAGCCGGAGGTCGACGTGCGTGTGGCAGAGAGAAAACCCACGGTTCTCGGAAGACCCATCGGCACGGCAGAGTAGAGACGCAGAGTCTCCTCGATGACCTGGGCCAGGTACGGCAGCGGCTTCAGGTCGGCGTCGCCAAAGGCGGCGGGCAGGGCTTGGAGCTCGGCGACGAGGCGGGCGCGGACGTCGGGGTGGCGGCAGACGAGCCAGAGCAGGTAGGTGAGGGTGTTGGCGGTGGTGTCGGAGCCGGCGACGATGTAGCCCTGAGCGTTGTCGCGGACCTCGCGGAAGGCGAGGCCGTCCTCGTCCTCGTCGTCGTCGTGGGCGCGGTAGAGGCGCGAGAGCAGCGTCGGCGGCGCCGCGGCGGCGCCCCGCTCCTCGACGAGCCGGTAGTGACGCTGCAGCGACTCGAGGGCGTAACGGCCCATGCGGCCGAAGTGGCCGACGGACCGGCTCACGACGGGCACGGGCACGTAGTCGGCGAGCCACACGAGGGCCGGCACCGTGAGCCGCAGGCTGCCCGCGAACGCCACCGCCTCGAGGTCCCGCATGTACTGGCTCTTGACCCCCGTCTCGAGCGTACGGAAGGACTCGCCGAAGCTGAGCTCGCCGATCACGTCCGTCGCCATCGACAGCGACCAGTGGAACACGTCCTGTGCGGGCCGGCAAGACCCGCGCCTTGAGCGTCAACATGCCGCTTTGTCACTTTCCAACATGGGGTTTCCCTCGTTGGAGGAGGGGCTCGACCTACCGTAGCGCCTCGCCTCTCCATCTCCTCCCCCATGCGTTGCACCGCCAGCCGGGCCTTGCTGTCCACCGTCGCCCGGTGGACCACGAGCCCCGACTCGGACAGCGACGAGGACAGCAGCCGCCGCATGCGCCGGTGCACATCGACGCGGATGGTGCTGAAGACGGTCTCGACGTCGGGGACCAGCTTGCGGTAGAAGGGGCTCTTGTGGTACTCGCCCTTGACCGAGTAGATGGTCTGGGCCGCCGCCGCGTCCATGATGCTGGCCTCGCCGGGGCTGATTCGAACGATGGGGCCTTTTGGTTTTTCGTCCATCACCCGCGTCGTCAGTCTGGTCCTCGGCCCACCGGGGCGGGTCACTCGGGGGAAGGGCACGCCAACAACGTACCGTATAATTCGTGGAGTTCGTGGACATACCGAGGCCGGCGCCCCTTGACTGTCTGATACTTGAGTCCTATCTCGGTCCATTTGGTGTGCCAGGGGCCCGGAAGCCGAGCCAACGGACCGTTCAAGACGCCGTAAACCCACTTTGCAACCGCATGAGTTTCGTCCGCCCGAGCCAGGTCAAGGGAGAGAAGGCGGCCGGCGGGGACTTACCGCGGCCGACAAGGCCAGCACGGCAATGCCGGCGATGACGCGCTTGTCACTGTAGAAGACCTCCATGACGTGAACGTCGAAGCCGAGTGACTCGCGTAGGGAAGAGCTTCGGTGTCTCCAGCCGAAGTGGGAGATGACCAAGAGATGGAAATTCACAGGACTGACAGCGCTGAGGTGAGAATTGTGGAACAGACAGGCGGGGCGTCCAGAGGCTACTTCATCGTCCCAACTCGAACCCCTCTCGCCAAAGGTGCGACAGGCCCTCGTTTTTAAGCATTGCCGGCTCGACTGCCGACGTGCTCGCTCCCCAGAATAGCTCCTTACCGTCCGATTGGCCTTGGTACAAAATGAGACTTGTGGGGGGCCGGGAATACGACAGACCCCAGTGTCCCCGCGCCGGCAACGTCGCGGCACCGGCCGACTTGGCCCGAATAGCGCTGCCGATCTGCGCGGGCATTGCGGCACGGAGCTTATTAGCCCCAGGTCCACACGACCTTCGTCATTGTGCGGTCAAAAGGCACCAGGACCATGGAAAAACATAAGCAGACGACTTGCGACTCGGCCCCGTCTCCCGCCCGTCTCGACCGTCTTCTTGACGTCCTCGGGGATCCGAGGTCGTGCGATCGTCGCGTCGCTTCTCGGCCTTCGCATAAGCGGACGCGCGCTGACGGATACGGGTCCACATGTGTGTGTGTGTGTGTGTGTGTGTGTGTGTGTGTGTGTGTGTGTGAGAGAGAGAGAGAGAGAATGCCCCGCGAAGCTAGGCCTTCTCGGCACTACGGTTTGTCCGATGCGCGCGAAAGCCCCGGCGCCGACGTGGCGTCTGGGTGTTTTTGTCCGCGCACGCGTTACTGCTATTGCCGGCCCCCCGCATCCGTGCCTGCATCTTCTGAGGAAGGGAAACGCCGCCTTTTCCCAACCTTCATTCGCACGGCGCTGTCGCTTCGGGAACGTCTTGTTTCGACCCTCCTTCTCCCTGCAGTTGGCGGCTGAAACCGCTGTGGGGTATTCGGCCTGATTGCCCCCCGAGTGGCGGCGCCCCGCCTCGCCGTTGTACCTTAACTTCGTCGTCTGATCCAGCGCCCTCGCGACCCATGGGGGGGTTACGGCGAGCTAGATTTCAACTTCGCCTCTCCACCCACGCAGCACTTTGTCATGGATCTTACCGTCAACCTAAAAAGAAAACGTTCCATCGAGCTGCTGTAGACGGGATTAGAAACACCCTGAGCGACCAAAGGCTTGGTACATGGCAGCCACTTCAGACGAGAGAGGACTTGGTAGCAAAAAGAACAATGGATTTGTATCATACAAAGGGTATCTATACGTCATGGGGTTGGGGTATTTCGTGACTCGTACATAGCCTCATTAACACCATGAGGCACAATCCGGAAATCTAATGACGGCCTCTTTCCTCGTCCGACGCATTCCCAATCTCTATGGTGGGAACCGCCTCTGAGTTCGAAACGACAATATCGGGCGACCACATAGCATCCCTGTGCTCCTGGTTTCCGTCAGACTTCTCGGCCTTTTCGGCCTTCTCGGCCTTCTCGGCCTCGTCGACCTCGTCGGCGGGCGGGTTCGCCGTGCGTCTTCCGAAGACCCGGCCAACCTTGGACGAGACACGGCCCAGGAATCTGTACGCCACGACAACGGGGGTGCCGACCGTGGCCGCCACCTTGGCAAACGCCTCATCGGGAATCAGCCTGATCACAATGGCCCAAGGCAAGGAGAGGAGCGCCAGCACGACGCAGATGGCCCACTGCACACCGTCAATCGGCGTGATGGAGAAAGCCTCACCGCCCACAAAGATGATGGCGATCTGGGCGCCAACCATGATGCAGTTGATGACAATGAAGAACTGGTTGCGGAGCACACCCTCGAAGATGTTGAACTTGTTATCCAGCCGGCGGTTGTTGAACTCGTTGAAGATCTGCATCCACACAAACGTATTGAAGACCATGGTGTCGAGTTCGAGCATCTTGGTCTCGTTGTTGCGGTCGTACCCGAGGATCTCAGGGCCCGCAAAGTGCAAAACAAGGGTAACGGAGAGCTGCAGGATGGCCTGGCCGACGATCATCTTCCACATGTTGGTCGTGATCAGCGGGGCGCTCTTCGGCTGGGGCTTCCTGTCCAGAATGCGTTCCGTCGGCGGATCCGTGGCGAGTGCCAGAGCGGCAAACGTGTCCATGATGAGGTTGACCCAGAGCAGCTGCACGGCCTTGAGTACCGACTCCATCTCGGCGTCGGATACGGCGCTGATGAAAGCCAGCAGCACCGCCGTGATGTTGACCGTCACTTGGAACTGGAAAACTGTCAGTACGGAAAGGGTCATGCCCGTCCAAGGAGATACAACATACCTGAAGGAATTTCTGGACGGCGTCGTTCACAGCCCGGCCCCACTTCAGAGCGACCACGATGGAGGCAAAGTTATCGTCCATGAGGACAATAGAAGAAGCTTCCTTGGCGACCTCGGTACCTGCGATGCCCATGGAGAAGCCCACGTCGGCGGCCTTCAGAGCCGGCGCATCGTTGGTACCATCGCCCGTGACGGCGACCGTCTCGCCCATAGCCTTGAGACGTGTGACGAGGATGCGCTTATCCTCGGGAGACGAACGCGCCAGGACCTGGAGCCGCGGCAACGTCTCGTTCATCTGCTCATCGCTGAGCCTTCGGAAGGCCGGGCCTTCCATGATGATGCCGTCGGTGTAGATGCCGCACTCGGTGGCAATGGCCTGGGCTGTAACGGCGTTGTCACCCGTGACCATTCGTACCACGACACCCGCATGCTGCGCCTTCTTCACAGCTTCGGGAACGCCGGGCCTGACGGGATCCTGGATACCCACCAGGCCGAGGAGTACGACGTCTTTCAGCACAGCCGAGAGTTCCGCGTGTCCATTCTCGCTGTCGATGCCCGCGGGCGGCCACGCTTCGAAATCGCGGTAGACCATGCCAATGGTTCGCAGCGACTGGCGCGCATACGAGTCAATAGTACCAGTCAGAGCGTCCCGGTCCGATGGCGTCAGCTCGCTGGTGCTTAGGTCGCTCATGTCCGCCTTGGAGGCGCAGCAGCTCAGAAGGATCTCCGAGGCGCCCTTGACGAGCAGTCGGTAGCGCCCAGACCGCAGTTTGAGGACCGCGCCCATGCATTTCTTGGAGGAATCGAAGGGCATCATCTGAACCACCGTCTCGTTGGCCCGGGTCTCGGCCAGCGACTGCATGCCCAGGTGGTCTTTGGCGAGCTGCAGCAGAGCCGTCTCGGTCTTTGACCCAATGAAGGCAGCCTCGCCGCCGTCCTGCCCCTCGAAAGCAGTAGAGTTGATGGCCACGGACTGGACAATCGCATCCTTGGCTTCCGAGGAGAGGCCGGACGCCCACTGTGACAGGCTCTGGGTCTCCGGCTTTTCACTGTCTGGCTTGTCGAAGCTTGAAGCACCAAAAGTACCGGCGACGACCGTCATTCGGTTCGTCGTGAGAGTGCCAGTCTTATCGGAGCAGATGGTGGTGGCATTTCCCATGGTCTCGCAAGCTCGGAGCACACGCACCAAGTTGTTCTCCTTGAGCAGTCGCGTGGTAGCAAAGGCCAGGGCCAGCGTGACGGCCAGCGGAAGCCCCTCGGGGACGGCCACCACAATAATGGTAATGGCAACAATCAGAATGTCCATAAAGTCCGAGGCCTTCTCCGCTGCACCGCGAGTGTCGGAAGGAAGTCCGGCCAGGAAGCGGCAGAGGAGGACAATGAACAAAAGAGCGGCGGCAGACGCGCCGAGCTTGGCGATGGCGACCGCGAGACCCTCCAGTTTCTTTTGGAGCGGCGTCGACTCGGTTTCAGTGCGGACCGACATCATGATCTTTCCGAAGCTGGAGTGGACGCCGACCGAAGTGCAGACAAAGGTGCCCATCCCCTCGAGGACCTTGGCTCCAGAGATGACGAACGGGTCCAAGTCCTTCGATGGGTGACCATTCTCAAGCATGCTCATGACCTGGTCCGCGCTCGTCTTCTTGATGGCATCCGACTCGCCAGTGGCCGATGACTCGTCGCATTTCAGATCATGGCCGCTGATAAAGATGCCGTCCACGGGAATGAGATCACCCGGCTCCAAGTGCAGAACGTCGCCAACGAGAATGTCGTGGACATTCAGCATATAGGACTTGCCGGAGCGGATGGCCTTGATCTCTCTGTCATCCTTCTTGGCATTCAGCTTGACAAAGGCCCGTTCCTTCTGCCAGTCGTTCAATGCCGCCACGACGGTGACAATCAGGATGGCGACGCAGATGGCAACACCTTCGATCCACTGTGCAGGGGTAGAGTCAGCAACCTTTTCCGGTAGCGGTTCTCGCCACTCTCTATCCCCGTGGGCATGATACGTACATCAACCGAGCCTTCTGCTCTTCCGACAGTTTCGTATATACCCAGCGCCAGGGATATAACCGCGGCGACGGTGAGCAGAATGATGACTTTGTCATTGTATGCCCTCCACATCAAGGTCAAGAGACTGGACGGGTGAAACGAGTTAGCAGTCAGGTACACCGACCGCAGGGAGACGGCGGAAGTACTCACGGGGTCGCTTTCTTGGGCGGTAACACATTCTTGCCGTAGACTCGCACACGGTCCTGGAATGCCTCTGTTGCCGGGGCATCATTTGGTACCGCGCCCTCAGGCTTCGTGACTTTTGATGTGGCCTCCTCAAAGGAGATCTTGGAGCGCACCGAGGTCTCATCAACACTGAGTCCGGTGACGATATCGGTTTGCAGCCCCTTTTCGATACCGCGCAGACCCCCCAGAGCTCTGAAAGCCGGCAGGGACTTTGGGTTCAACAGTTTCCCCAGCTGCCCCGGGCTGAAAGCAAAAGGGTTGTTTTCGACTACAAAGTCTTTTTCTGTTCCGGGGTCGGGGTGAAGAGCGGCTTCAGCATTGACGTTGTTGGTTGCGACGCTGGATGCGCGACTCCTGTTGCTAGGCGTGAGAAAGGGGTTATTCCGGGAGGGCGTCGGAGTGAGAAAGGGGTTGGAGTGGGTGGAGAGCTGCGAGGGCGTGACAGCCTCGTCGGCATCGGCTGAGTGGGACGCCTGGGTGTTGACAGAGAGACCAGGCGGCGCTAGAGTGCCCGCCGCCATGGTGAACTGAGGCGCAAACGAATCGTATAGAGACAAGGACGGTTATTGCAACGAGTATGGAGAGTGCAAGAGCTGCGGGAACAAGCTGTCGGCGTGCCGTGTTATCCGACCAGATTCTTCACCAGCGACCCGGGGGCCATTATACTCCAGCCAGAATTTGCCTCATTGCGCTCCCTCCCCGGGCTGGCAAAGTGTACAAAGGCCGAGCCCACTCAACCCGAGGGCGCAATTGGCGGCCACCGACCAGGACTGGCTGCGTGGCCCGCTGCCGAGACCTGCAACTGTTCTACGGCAGATTGGCAGGGAGGCAGTGCAAAGAGGAGACGGTCTTGGTATTGTCGGGCTTCTCGGAGCACTGTTATGGTGGCTTACATCCCTCCGTCTTCTTGCTTTCTTTCGCTCGCCAGTTTCAGTGGCGAGGGTCCATACGTATCGTCGTTGTCACTCGACTGGTGTCAGCAGCAGGCGGCGCCGGAGGCGCGACGGAAGACGTAACTCTCCGGCGGAGTGGTGAAGCGTCAGAGACCGTTTCCCGCGACGGGCAGTGCTGGGCTGGGCTCCCTCGAACCAGCGCCCAGCCTCCCGGCTATGACCTGCGAACAAACAGCGAAGCTGGGCGACTTGCTTCCCAGCACCAGGCCTCCCAGCGAGCGAGCACTTACCATGATGCCTGGGGGTGTCAAAAGCCCGCCCCCCCCCCCGAGTGCCAAGAACCCAGGTAGCGCTGGAATTGAGGCTGTGTAAAAAGAGGTGTCGTCTCATTGGGACAAGAAACGTCCACAAGTGGACATTTCGCTCCTAGCCGGCTTAAGGGCGGCATCCGGGCGGGTCTTGATGCGCTGGGGGACGCCTGCAGGCGGGGCCGCTAACAGCCTAGGCAGGTAACTCTAACCGCCCGCCGCCCAATCAGCCGTCGCTCCAGCGCGTCGTATCGTGTACGTAGAACCTATCTCACAGATGCGCCTTCCGCCTTAGGTTCTCTCCGGGCGGTAATCACGTAGGTGGCCGACGGGAAACATCAGCCGTCGGACGCAAACACAGACACACACGTGTGAATGCTCTATCTCTATCTGTGTGTGTAATACCTATCTCTGCATCTTCCGGATGACTTTATCTCCGCCCTCTCCATCCTCCTCGGTGCGGCCGCTGAATGCAGCCACTCCCACCGCGCTACTAGTAATTTCCATCCTTCGCTGGGCATGGAGACACGATCCCAATGGTCTATTGCGATGTACATATTTCTGCTTGCGCGCGCCAGAATGCGGACGAAGATTGTCCAAGTTCTTTCCGCCCAGGAAAACAGGGGCTGGATCCATGCCTATGCTGCTTATGCCGTCCCATGCTGCCAAAAGCGGATCGCTAGCCAAGACCTGAAGGAAATAGCCCGTTCCAGCCTCCGACCCAATGATGCCTGCCTGAGAAGTGCTACCAAGCGGACGAGCGGATTGATGATGTGAGGAATGCTTGGCATTACATCCATACGGTGAGCGAGCGTACAAATCGCCAAAAATCCTGGCTCCGGCAATGCCCAGGCGGACCGAAACCTGAAAAAGTCAAAAAGGCATCATGAGCTGGCCACCCAGACTCCAAGACTCCAAGACTCCAAGCCCGCGCCGTTGAGCTCCAATTGCTGCAAGAGGACGTTTCAGCGGGGTTGTTTCGTTCCTTTGTCACCTGCCAAGCCAAACAGTATATTACTTGCCGAGCGTGGCGGAGCACATCGGACCAATCCCACCCAGATCGGAACTTCAGCACCCTTCAACTGGGGCTGGAGACAGGCCTCCCGCCTGACACGTATGAGAGGGGACGTATTGAGGTTCATGCTTGTGACATCAAGACGTCTGATGATGAACCAAGAAAGAATCTGTTCGAGATATACTACGAGCCGCAGCTACCCTGGAGTTATCGCATAGTTCAAGGACCGAGATAAGTTACTCATGCATTGTCACCAAAATCTAGATCGTAGTGGTACAACGCTAGGTAGTCCCCGATATGATGTTGCAGGCACATCCATGCAACACCACCTCTTGGTATCCACTCCCCCTGTGGAGGTATTTTCGGGCTTTCCAACATACGACGGATTGCTCCGAATATCTCAATACTCCATCATATCTTGGCCCGGCCAAGTACCCCGGATCATACACCATTGGAGCAGCTCGGCCAGCTCTTGGCTTACTTCCTTGCCTCGCGGGATCTCGTGGCCTCCACCGTGGTTGTAAATCTTGCGGATGTATGGATCGCACAGCCCCGCGAGCTGGACCGACGCCGGTAATCTCGGGTCTTTCTCGCCAAAGACGTGCACCGTCGGTATCCGGATCTTCAACTCGAGGGGTACCTTGTTCAAGTTCAGCCCGAAGCAATCATCCGAGTCGAACTGCGCCCTGCGCACTACTGACGCATACTCGGTGCGTTGCCACCTGTCCCTCGTCACCTCGGCCGTCGTCTTGTCGAGGAGCTGTTTCTTGGTGCGGAGATCGAGCGCCTCCACCTCCGGCGAGACTGCCACCCCGAGGTCCTTCAGCGCCGTGATAGGCACGCCGCCGCAGATGAACATGGCGAACTTGAAAGGGGGCGGAGCCTCGGGCGTGTACCACTGCTGGTACAGCATGTAGCTGGAGACGAGGGCACAGCCCTGAGAAAACATCATGACACCGTCATAAGGCCCACCCCGCTCCAGAACTCCTCGAAGCCAGTCGTGAGCAACCCTGATACCCTTGATTTCGGTGCCTTCGTAGAAAGCATAGTGAGGAGGGTCGTAGAACAGCGGAGTATCCGGCGCTGGGGATGATGGCTGCGGCCCGTCCACGAAATCGAAGTCAACACCCGGATGCAGTTGCTCCAGCTTCAACCTCAGGGAAGCTCGATAATTGTCAGCACCAGCACGTGAGGGTAGTGTTTTCTGACGGTGGTTATATGTATCCTGCGTACCAGTCTGGGATTCGAAGATGCGTCCGCTGGTGCCCTTGCCATGCAAGCAAAGGATCTTCATCTCGAAGGCTTGCTGCGTAGAGCTACGTACAGCATGAAGCACCGCTGTGTCAAACGGGTGCTGAATATGGTGATTTTGCCAGAACACCTTGGTGGTTCTACTTCTCATTATCCAGAATGGCAATCGTCTCTACGGTCTTTCGACTGCGCCGGCCGGACGTCCGACCGCGTCGGAGTTCCGGCCGGTGCCAACATCTTCCGCAATTGGCCGGAAACGGCGTCATGGAAGGGCCATCGCAGGATTAATCCGAGCATCGGTCAACTTAGACTCTCATCCTAAATCATATTTCGGCAGATATCTAGAGTCGTTCTTTTTTGACCCTTCAAGTTCAAAAGCGGAACCTTGTTTCTTTTTTCTTTTGGGCAGACAGATCCTCGATTATCAGCTGAGAAAACACCCCCCGTTTGGAGAGACAAATCCGAAACTCATTCCTAAGGCCAGATCGACCTTGTTAATCCCGATTGCCGAAAACGCGTGCGAGGCCGCCTGTATTGCCTTTTTAGGAAGTCGTCAATGAGGCCGCCACCTACACAGCCCCGGCTCGGCACCGCCCCACACTAGTTACCTAAACACCATCATGATACGAAATTCGCCTCGTGGTCCAAGAAAACCGCTCCCTTGTATGACTTGGCCCTATCAATTGAATGCTACTAAAGAATCAGACCTTTTCCTCTTGACCTATAAGGTGTCAGATTGTTCACGTATCGGTCTCGAAAGCCTCCCCAGCCTCCTGCTCAGCCCCCAATTACGTTTCGTCGGATATTACACGAGCTAACTTGCCACTTATCGAGCGTCGGGCCTAGAAACGCTTGCTTTGTGTGGCTATGAGAGTGACGCGGTTGGGTCGCCTGATGTGGGCACAATTTTGGTACCCTCGGGTAGGTTACTCGCCCAATGTCCTGTTGGGGGTCCAGCAAGTCAAAGGACAACCACTCTTTCGCTCATAGATAGACCTCCTAAGGAACGGAGGCCTCACACAGTGTCCCCGGAAAAATCATATTTGACTACCTTTCTCGCTCTTTTTGTCGTTCAGTGGTCATCAATGCGCCTGGACGTATTTCCCGTTGGTTCTAAGATGACTGAGCCATTTTTCTGTCCTGGAAGCAACTAATCGGCGCTTGGAGTATCCGCTTCCAAATTCTCTTCTGTTGCCACTACTTGTTCGATTACGAAGTAGCTAATATGTCTAGGTCACGCGACTGGACCTTCTTTAGCTCTATTTAACATGGTGCCTCGTATATTTTTCTTTTTTCTCTTCTCGATTGATTAATCAATCATGCCTGTTATTACTATGAATAATCCTATTCTACTCAGTACCAACGTTGAAGAAATTGGGTCGACGGCGTTGAGTTTAAGAGGGCGTTTGCTCTGTTGTCAACCTCCAGCTGATAGATACAGTGGGACTTATATTGAAGGTATCATCACTACCTTCAAGAGCTGTCGCGCCGTGAGGGCATTCCCAAGGTCGACAATCTGTTAGTGGGGTCAGGTGAGAAGCTCCACAGGGGTCTTGGCAAGCTTCAGTATAGTCTGCCATGTCTGGCATCTTTCATTGCGTTAGTTTTGCTTTAATGAACAACCTTGAAGTTCGTTTCTATCTTTTCGGTGCCGCTGTGGTGCGACAAGAGCATGACACGAAATTACGAGGAAACGAAGAAGCGAATGAATAATGCAACAGTATAGGGTTGTCGGTATACCTTTTACCGTCTAAGAATATCATGTACCACCGGTATTTGGACACGGCTCGTCAATGAAAAGGTAATTATTATCTAGGTGTGCGTCTTCCGAGCCGTTGAAATTAGCAAATACCAAATATTTAGCGCTAGATAATGATGAATAACCAGGCATGACACTTTTGCTTCAGGTTATTCGGAAAGATGGATTTCAACTATCAACATTACTTATTCCCCCCTCTTCTCTCTTTTTGGACTCATCAGTACAGTAATAGTTGTGCAGTGGTTTTCAAAGTAGCGCGAAATGCCGCATTTAACGCCCCGTGCTCTTGACTGGACCTAGGATTTTGTTCATCTCTTCTCTTTTTCTCTTTCTCTTGCATTGTCCCCACATATTGGAAACTCGAGGCCCAGAGCGGCTTCCCACATTCGAACTATGAAGTATAGACAACTATCATCCCCTTTTCTGATGGCCAAATGATATTCAAACCGGCATCGGACACATATGAAGAGGCTTCTCGGGGGTTGGAATCAAATCGACCAGACCTGCAGTTGCCTTCTGGATGTTTTTACAACACAACTTCTCTTAGAGAGATATGACTTACCCGACTGTCACAAAATCTAGAAATATAAAAGCAGTGTCGAAGGGCAGACTTTTTTTTAAAGTGTATGCGTATCAGTGTAAATCAGTAAAGCTCCCTGGCTCAGACTGGGGAATAGCTCTTTGTACCGCTGTTGTACATCTGATGCCAACACTCGCTGCTTCGAACCGTCGGCAAATGACTCTTATAATCTTCCTTTATTTACAGGCCTATAATAAGTCGATAAAGTAATCAGTACCCATAACATCAGGATTCAGGCCGCAGAGTCACTTGGTCTGCCACAGGTTCCAGTGATCTCGCAAAGTATTTAGATGTTTGCTTAGATTGAAGGATCTCTTCGAAAATGAATTGTAGTACTTTCACAGTGTGTAATTATAAAATAATCTTGAAAATCTCGCTGGCTACATGTTATTCGTGGGTGCCCGCCCTCCGTGACAAAGATGTCGTGAACAATTCCGTCATGGAGTTCTACCCCGGCAACTCCCATCGATGATGTTTGTTGTGCCCTTCATTCTGGTACATTTCATAGCGCGACGGCTCTGCATACATATCAGCCGGCTGCGTGTACTGTCCTGTAGGCGGCTGGTATGCTGTCTTTTCGTACTGATCATGGGTATCAGCTTGCAGTTCGGTGGCGCGACTCTTCCTCCTCCGATTCAATAACCAGATAGCTATGCCAATGATTGCCAGCGCCGAGGCACTGCCCACGGCAATCCCAACGATGGCACCAGTCGAGATACCACTGTTCTCCGCCGAGGCTTGCCCCTCGGGATTGCTGGGTCCCGCAGTTGTCCCAGTCTGTCCCGTCGAGTTGCTGTCAATGGTTGATTCACCCAAGGGACATATGTTCTTGACTTCGGTACTCGCCTCGTCCAGGGCCACAAGGTCTTCTTCCGTTGTAGGGTTCGCAGGCCAGAGCGTGAACTCGTTCCTGTCAACGTTGACCATCAAATAAGCGATGGAGAGGAAGTAGCTTCCCAACTGCGCCATGTCATTGGAGTTGATATCTTGCATGGAATCGATAAGCAGGTCAGGACCCGTGCGGTTGGAGATGAGCTCGCCGGTTCGATGGTCAATCGAGACGTCAGGGACCACTAATTGACGGTTCGGCATGCGGACGGAGAGTCCCGATGACAGAGAAATGGTAACATCTCCATCGTATCTGGTACCTATCATGTCAGCCAAGAGCACAGGTACAGTCGGTGTGGCACTGCTCACGTTTTGACTCCTGGGGGATATCGTAGGTTCCACCAATTCATGCCTGTCGCTCTCTCTATCTTGAAGATGTCCATCTCGCCATCGCTGCTGATGTCCAAGAAGGCATTCACGTAGGGATCCAGAGGAATTCTCAAAAAGACCGGTAGGGTTGGGTTGATGCAAGCCGTGATGGCGGTGGATTTGGAACCGTCAAAAACGCTCTTGTCAGTACCGTTTGGGAAGTTCAGCATTATATCCCTCAAGGTAACCAGCAACCCGGAAGGACAGCTTGGGTCAGGGGAACGACCTGTGGTGAAGTTCGAGCTACCAGCCTTAGCACGGTCCTAGCCACCGAAGATGATGGACCCGTCCATTTGGGAGCCTGGGTCGCGGCCAGTTTGGCCCAGAATATGCTGTAGGTACGCGAGGAAATATTTGCAGAGTTCTTGAGAACATTGAGGAATGTCGAGTTTGAACCCAGACCCAAGGAGGCCAGAGGTGTGTACGCCTGTTCAACCCATAAATCCTTCGCGATGCCCAAAGGGAAGTCGAGTAGTGAGTTGTTGCCGACTGTCAATGTATCAGAGACGAAATCCATGTCTGGGTACGGCGGCCGTCGACGGGGTGCGTGTCTGATGTTGTAGTCTTGCTCGCTTTCGATGTGGTCTGGCCATAGGCACCACCTCTGAATGAAGTACAACCAGCCGTAGTCCAGTCGTTTTCTAGGTGCTTGCAGTGTCCATCGGTACCGTAAAGCATAGTGTTGTTCATCGTCCTGGGTTTTCGGGGTCAGCTCGCCGCCTTGGAGCTCAAATCTGAGTAGATCTGGGGAGAAATGGTGACGAACCACTGCGGCATAAGAGAAAAGTTTTGCTTGGGCTCACCCACAGCCATTCTTATTCCTCGCGAAGCCTCGCCATTGGATAGGGTCACGTTGCCCACGCCAACAGAGATGGGCTTTGGGGCACAGTCGGCTGCAGAAGCAACGGACGCGGCAACAAGGCCACCCAGGAAGAGAGGATATCGCAGTAGCATTTCACTTGAGAAACAGGAAATGAAGAAAGATATGAAAAGTTGTGATGGTGATGACCCTGAGGCCTCAAGTTGAAATTTCGAATTCGCGGCCCTGGCAACGAGAAGGGGCGGAAACGTGCCGACAAAGGAGCACTCTAAAAGGATGCGGCCCGAGGGGTACAAAAATGACTGGGCCATCGGCGCCTGGGGAAAACGCGTTAAGATAACCACGTACACAAGGAAGAGAGGGCCATGGCCAGACCAACAATTCCAAGAAAGAGGAAAGATATGGTTCCTACCGGCCGAACAGGGGACAAGTACATACTCTGTTGTCCCGTATTTGACCCTGCGGCCCTCTCATACAGACACTGTGCCGCTTGCTCGCACAGGTCGGCTTAAGCTCAAGCATCCCTTGGCGATACAGCCCCTTCGCGAGACAGCGGTTTCAGGGACGTCTCGAGATGCCTCAAGTGAGGTCACTCGACGATATCTAGCCAACTAAATGTCCTATAACTATGGTGTTAAGCCCGTTCGAACCGTCTATCTCCGTTCTTTCTAAATGAAGTTATCCACATGGAGCCCGAGCGCCTAGAACTCATCCTACAGGAGATCGCCGACGGCAAACCCATCAGAGAAGCCGCCAGACAGTACCGCCTCAACAAAGACTAGTTATGCCGCCGCATCAAGTGGACATTAACGCGTAAGGAGTACAACGCGACGAGGCAGTCGTTAAGCGCATCTCCAGAGCAACAGCTCGTCGACTAGGTGTTGTTACAGGCCAGGCTCGGCTGGGCGCCGCCTCACTCTCGCTTCCACTTCTTCGCCTTAGCGGTCCATCGCCAGTCTGGCAGCGAACACCTCGGCAAACACTGGCATGAGGCTTTTTTTATGCGCCATCCTAAAGTCAAGTCCATACGTTCCACGGGGATTGACTTCCTGCGCGTTAACAGTGCGACGCGCACCAATATCGAGGAGTTCTTTAATCGTCTCGATGACCCAGGCCTTGCGGAGGTGTTACAGGCCGATACCTACAACGTCGACAAGATTGTCACGATGATAGGCCTTGGAGATAACCCCTTAGTCATCGGGCCGTCTGCGCTGCGCAAAATATACACCATGGACCCTGGCAACCGCGAGTGGGTGACGATATTGGAGTGCGTCAGCGCTGACGGGCGCGTCTTGCCACCTTTAGTCATCTTCAATGGCGTCGACGTTCAACAGCAGTGGTTTCAACAGCAAGTCGACGCTCCAGACTTCACGAACTGGAAGTTCTGCACCTCCGAAAAGGGCTGGACTAACAACGCAATTACCTTACGGTGGCTCACGGAGGTGTTCATCCCCTTAACGGCTCCTGCGGACCGGAAGAGATGGCGACATCTTATTCTCGACGGTCATGGCAGCCACGTCGACGATGCCTTCATGCTGGCCTGTCTAGAAGCCAAAATCTAGCTAGACTTCCTCCCAGCACACACCTCACACGTCCTCCAACCGCTAGACCTGGGCTCCTTTTCGGTGTTGAAGAGGTCCTACCGAGGGACCTTACGAGAAGCCTGCGCGTCGAGCCTCACGATGACGCCAGGCAAGCCAGAGTTCCTGTAGGCCTGGAACTTAGCTCGCAAGGTGGCCTTTACGCCTGCCAACTGCGCCTCAGGCTGGAGAGCAACCGGAATCTTCCCACGGACCGCAACAAGGCGCTGAACAATAGGTTAGCGAGGCAGCGTGACTAAGACCGTCCGGAAAGGCCTTCAACACCAGAAAGAAGGCCTCAAGAGATGGATACATTGGCTGCGATAACTGCAGTGACGTTCCAGACCCCTAAGACCTCACGCCAATTAACCAATATCGTCAGGGACCTGCGTGGCCTTGACGTGGCCTACTCCACACCAACCTTCCGGTTTTTAACGCGCAAGCTCTGCAAGGCCCTTGACGATAGTTGCATGCAGATCGCCACACTTAAGCTCGAACGAGACCAGCTGGCAGCTGCGCTAGAGCGCCAAAAGCCTCAAAAACGGCGCCGCGTGAAGGCTTCGGCGCAGGAGCGATTTATAACTGTTCAGGACGTTAAAAGAGTCAAGAGGGAGATGGGGATCTTACCTGATGAGCCTGACCTTGACTCCGACGGAGAAGGATGGGTAGACCTTAAGGCTTTTGAAGAAGAAACCGGTAGTGAGGTAGAGGAGTGTATTGTCGTCTCTTGAATATAAATAGCTAGTTCCCAGCTGGTCTGATTGAGGAGATATCCGTCTTTTCGGTGGCCGAAGGCATCGCGAGACACCCCTGAAACCGCTGTCTCGAGAATGGGCTGTATCGCCAAGGGATGCTTGAGCTTATCTGCTAGACCAAAGCAAGCGCCTCAGCTGGGTACTCTGTTGGGGTTAAACAGCTTCTGTTCTCCCTTTGCACTACTAGTGCAGTGGGATCTTTAACATTTTTCATTGCTACCCTTTTTTTTGTTCAAGATCTGTAGTTGTCTGCTGACTTAGGACGCATAGCCGCATCGTGACCTGGTTGTTGGCGAGCGGCAAGGGGACCCAAAGTTGGCACTGTTCGGCAACCCGACTTGCCTTCAGGTGCTCGAACCGGACCGGTCTCCAACCGATAGCCAGGGTACGCCGCAGATATCTCCGTAGAGGGTAGGTAGGCCGCATAGACGTGCAAGGCCCTCCACTCCCACTCGGCTCGCAGCGGCGAGCTCGGCGAGAAAAGGCCGTGTTATCCATGTCAAAGAAGCCCGGGAGACGTGTTGACGGGCGAATATGAGGCCATACTACCCGGGGGGGCCCCGTCCGAGACCCATCAAACGCGGCGGCAAGGTAGGTCGTCAGGGCGCTTTTTGGACAAGTGAAGAGGAGAAGCGGTTCTTAAGGTGCCAATGTTATGCGCCAGGCCTAGTCCTTATCGGGGTTGCGGAATTTTCATTGGGCGGTGCGACCCGACGCTCTGGTAAGGGCTGTCTTCCAATCGACTCTGCGGGTACAGCTGCGAGAATCAGCAATATCACAGCGCTAATACGGAATCGGCCTACGTAGTGGGATATATGAGACACTTGCCAATTTGCTCCCTCATACGTGGCCGGTCAAGGCAAGGCTTCTACTGCGACCGCCCATGTCGAATGATACACCCGCCTCGGGCACCGGGGGGTTTTATGTTTTCCG
This sequence comes from Nigrospora sphaerica, assembly GCA_018287875.1. Taxonomy (NCBI): domain Eukaryota; kingdom Fungi; phylum Ascomycota; class Sordariomycetes; order Amphisphaeriales; family Apiosporaceae; genus Nigrospora; species Nigrospora sphaerica. The sequence goes on from JAGVVL010000002.1 coordinate 7,069,963, forward strand.
AGGTCCTGTTAGATTCTTAGTGGTTGGACGCCGCGATACCCTGGTCTTTGCTGACACGGCCTTCTAAAAATATCACTGTCGAAGCAGGCAAGGCAGACAGAGATCAAGCGCGCGTAAGCAAGCATCCTGCGAGCCAACCTGCCTCGCCCCTGGGCCCAGTTGGTTCGGCGGCCACGCCCCTCATTGTCTGTAGGTTTTTAACCACTTGGCCACGCATGCAATATTCCCCTTCGTGTTGATGACTTTTATAATATATGCTCTCACAATGTTCAGGTATTCACTCATTGCTAGCCCCTTTCGGATCTTGTACGTTCTGCCAGTTTTTGTATTTTTCTTCCTCTTCCACCGCTTCTGGAAGGCTTCATCAGAACCCCCCATTCATTACAGTCAGGCGGCAGCCACTTCCGGGCCTCTTCCATTCCCACCCGAATACAGTCAAATCATAGCAGCGTCCGACGGGCAGGAAGACTCCCCATATTGCGTTGACCGGTTCAGTACGAAGTATCTCGACGACACCCGCCAACATGGCATCCAATACTGCTCCTCGGGCTCCTCTCGCCTGACCTGTTTCCATAGCCGGACGCAACCCAACGGCGATCGAGACTCGCTTTGCGTCGGCCAGAACGCGCCGCTTCTGTTGGAGAGTCAGAGGTTTCAGCTGGACTGCAACATTCGGCTACCCTCTGAGAATGAGACGGAATCCGGCTTGATAGCTTTCCACCAGCTCCGGCCTTACTGGTACGAGACGGGGCCCGCCATCATCTTCAACGAGTTTGTCGACGTGCGCGCCGGACTACCAGCAGCAGATATCAACGCAGCTGCCGAGACGAAGCCCACCGATGGACGCACTGCCCCCATCAAATTACTAGTCAAGCGTGAGGGGCATAACAATTTATGGCATAGCCTCATGGAGCTCTGGTCCATGACCCTGACCCTGGATGTGCTGCGAATGAGCCGGGAGGATACTCCGATAAACGGCGCCGCGGCCGTTGGCGCCCCGTTCTTCTCCGTTCCCGAAGATATCCCTAAGACCCAAGTTGTTCTGCTGGATGAAAATGAGGACGGTCCTTTCTTTGGTCTGTGGTCCATGTTCAGCGGCCAAGCACCCGTGCGCCTGAAAGAAATCATGGAGAACGCCACTGCGGCCCAGGCATTCGCCTCCACGTCGAACACGCTGATCGTCCCCTTTCCTGGCGGCAGCAACCCCCTGTGGCAGAGCGATTGGGAGGATCGTGACTGCCGCACAGGCTCGACCCTGAAGATGTTCATTCGCCGCATTCTGACGCACTACCAGATCCCTTGGGCCGCCGGACCGAGGCCCGGCATCTCCGCCGGATGGGGTCGGACCAAGGAAAGAGACTTGGTGGTGACTTTTGTTGACCGCCGGGGCACGCGAAAACTCCTCGACCAAGAAACCAAGCTGGACACCCTGCGCACCCGCTTCCCCCACGTTAGAGTCCAATCGGTCGATTTCGGTGCCCTTTCTTTCCCCGAGCAGATTCGTGTAGCACAGGATACGGACATCCTCGTCGGCGTACACGGTGCTGGGCTTACGCACACCATGTTCCTACGTGAGGAAACAGGGGCCATTGTCGAGATACAGCCACCGAAGCTCGGATACAAAGGATTCAAGAACATGGCGCGGATGCTGGGCCGGAAGTACTTCACTACGGTGGCCGAGATCGTACCACAACCGCATCGGGTGAAGCGAGAAGTCGGCGAGAGCGACGAACAGCAAAAGTCCACACCGCGGAGCAGTAATGAGGCCAGGGCAGCACTAGCTCGCCGGGATGAATGGCATTTTGCCGATATCAAGATGGAGACAGGGGCATTCGTAGACTTGGTGAGCCAGGCTATCCTGTCGTTTGACAGAAAAGATGGCGAGGGGAAGACATCGTTATGGTGGTGGTGGTAATAGAAATAGCTTGGTTAGTAATGATGATTCCCCGATTGTTCTTCAGATACGACTGAAGGCCATTGTAGGGCTAGTAATATCCTACTTGCCGCTAGTAACGTGGGGGGCATCCAATTCCAACGCTTTACTGAACTCCTTTCCCATGCGGGCCTGTGTATATTGCTGAATTGGGCGTCTAATAACTTCACCATTGAGGCCCAAGATTGGCGCAATACCAATCCGAATACGGCCGGATGAACTCCCCTTGCCGACGCGGTTGGGATGACATACGGGCAGTACCAGCAGGAGGGAAGGGCAGGGAGACATCAGCAGCAGCTGGCGATCGTCGCCATCGCTCTAACTAGAAGCTTGGCCGTCCGTGCCAATCACGGCATAGCATCCTTGACGAACACTACCAAGAAGAAAGCAACAGGCACTTAAGAATCCCAAGATGCAGCGAAAGTCAAAAAGATGGGGCTTACCAGCCGCATAAGGAGCCTCGGGAGCTTTTGCATGGATGCCATGAACAGAAATATGCAGCATAGACGATAAGAGGTCCTCCGGGGGGTATGTACATGCAAAGGGCTACCGCTACATGCACTTATATGGCTATCCGCGTCATATCAATGACACATAACCAGCACGGGGTGAGGAGGCATTGGATACTGTTTATTCTATCCCGCGCCTTTGTGTTTCCATACACGTTGTTGGACACAACCCCGCCCCCTCATTTCACCGAGGGTATTTTCATGAGGTTAGGGCTTCTTCTAATGCAGGGGTCATAGGTGAAGCGGGGATGGCCGCGTGAAAAGGGTGTATTAGCATCTGGCATGACCCGCCTCGAGTCAGCTCCCTACATTCGACTATACTGGAGGGGAGAGATCCTGACTAGGAAAAGTTTGAAAGTCACACGAGCATTGGTCGTTCCAGCGGATGCGTTGGACTTACCTATCGTAAGCAGATGCTCATGGACGAGTAGGCCGCCCGCAAGGGTCCTTTTCCCAGTTGGGGCACTGGCGCACTTGCCCCCAACGATCACTCTCTCAACGAGCCGACAACTGGTTATCGGGTTCCAGTGCGCGATTGAACTACCAGGTCTACGAGCTGCCGATCTTCATGGTGGTGGAATGGAGGACCGCTAAGACACGGGACATCCAGAACCACAGCCGTCAGGTGCTCGCTCTTTCATCCGGTGAGCTCACGTCACCCGCGCCACGGGGTTCCGACGCCGGATCGAGACGTCGACTTGGGACTTCCAGTCACCATGCGTCGCGAGCGAGCCGTTTAAATAAAAAACGCCGCGGACGGCCCTGACTCTGCGGTGGCACTGCAGGGCATGCGACGGCGAGGACGGGACGTGAGTAAAAGAGATGGAGTGAAGGCAAGTGCTTGTCATGAAGGCTATGTAGTGCTACATGATCCCCGCCTGCGGAGTCTCATAACGAACGCTAATTCGAGCGATGGGCCCCAGATCGACCACCAATCGTAAGTACTTGTACCCAGATTATGTACCAATTACTCAACCGCCTATCCATTCGGATGCTACCGGTTATCAGGTACCCCAGCTTGCCGCCGAAGATCGCTTTGAAACTAGGTACGCTGTTGGCATTGGAACCGAAAAAACGACTTCCGTCCCCATGATCAACATCCATTTTTGGCGTCCCGGGCTTACCAACTTTCGCTTTTCCTACACCGGCGCTGTGTAGCTGGTCATCTGTCCACTTTAAACTGCGTTGCGTTGAACGTCGCATCCCCTTCTCGTCGCTGCTGTGAACAGCGCTTCACCGAGCGTTGCGCGCGCACTTGAAACTGATAGTCTTCACCTTCCCTCCCCCGACTTCGCGCATTTGTCGCCATGGCGCCCGGTCGACCCTCTCCTCTGCGAACAAACTCCCGCCAGCCGGGCGATCACGCGCCCCTCACCCCGAGTGGCCTGCGGCAGAGCAGCACCATGTCCTCCTCGTCCCTGAGTAGGGACGACGAGGGCGACCGCGGCAGCGGCACCGGCGAGTACGACGTCGGCACTCTTTTCCCCCGCGATACCGGGGGCAGCGCGGCCGGCCCGAGCAACAGCGCCACCGCGACGTCCAACGACGCCTCCGAAACGACGTCGCTCCTCCACGCCGACCCGGCGGCGCCCGGCGGCCACGGCACATTCTCGCCGCGGGCCATGAGCCCGTCCGCCGTCGCCGGCCTGTTCTCGGAGGCGGAAACGGCGTCGCTGGAGGGGTCGGATCGCTCTGGCGAGGGCAAGCGGCCCGATTGGCGGAGGGCCTTCTCCGCGAGGGTGAAAAGCAAAACAATGGCCAATTCGAGCGAGCTAGCAAAGCAGCACGGGTTCAAGGACTCGCCGCTGATGTACCTGGCATACTACGTGCCGTGCCTGATCTGGATCCGCCAGTACAACTGGGCATGGCTGAAGGGAGATTTTACCTCGGCCGTCACGCTGGCCTCCATGTACTTGCCCATGGCGCTCTCGTACGCCGACAATCTAGCCCACGTTCCTCCCATCAATGGCCTCTACGCCTTTGTTTTCAACCCTCTCGTTTACGGCATACTGGGGAGCTGCCCGCAGATGGTGGTGGGCCCCGAGGCCGCAGGCTCCCTGCTGATCGGGTCCATCGTCAAGAGCAGCATCGATATTGGCCACGGCGGCAGCGGAGACGACGACGGCGTCATGAACGCCAAGATCGCAGGCATCGCCGTGGGCATAGCAGGCGCCACCGTCTTCGCCATGGGCGCGTTTCGGCTGGGCTTTCTGGATAGTGTTCTTAGCCGACCCTTCCTCCGGGGCTTCATTTCGGCCATTGGCGTCGTCATCTTCATCGACCAGCTGATCCCTGTCCTGGGGTTGAGCGAGGCTGCTAAGGTTGCCGAAGGCGTCAAGCACGGCAGCACCGCCGACAAACTGAGCTTTGTGGTCAGCCACTTGAACGACGCCCACACCCTGTCTGCAGTGATAGGCATTGTCAGCTTCGGTGTCATAATGATCTTTCGGTGAGTATCCCCTCAGCCACCCCACGTGCCGTGAATCCCCCCTCACCTCAGCTCCTAGCGAACTCAAGAAGCGACTGCAACCAAGATACCCCAGCGTCGCGTACTTTCCGGATCGCCTCTTGGTCGTTGTCTTGTCCGCCGTCCTGACGTCGCAGCTGGGATGGGATCGCCAAGGCCTTGCGATCCTCGGGAGTGTCGAAGCAGCCTCGGGCCGGCTGTTTCGATTCCAGAACCCTTTTCAATTCAAGCACCTACCGCATATCCGTGAGGCCATGGGCACGTCTTTTCTCATTGGCATGCTGGGCTTTTTCGAATCGTCGGTGGCCGCCAAAAGCCTCGGAAGCGGTGAAATCGAAGGCATGCAGTTGAGTCCCAACAGGGAGCTCATCGCCCTTGGCACTGCCAACCTCCTCGGATCCTGCTTCATGGCGATCCCCGCTTTCGGCGGCTACGGCAGGAGCAAAGTGAACAAGTCGACGGGCGGGAAGAGTCCCATGAGTTCCATCCTCCTGAGCGTCATCACCATCCTGTGCATCTCGTTTATGCTTCCGTGGTTTTACTACATTCCGGTACGTCGGCAGCTTGGTTGCGCGCTGGACATGGCTGACAAGTCTCCAGAAACCGGTTCTCTCGTCGCTCATCATCGTCGTCGCTTGGTCCCTGATTGAGGAAGCGCCTCACGACATTTCTTTCTTTGCTCGCATCCGGGGCTGGACAGAGTTGTGTCTCATGGCCACCATCCTTCTGGTGACCATTTTCTTCTCGCTGAACCTGGGAATTGCTATTGGCATCGGGCTATCCCTGCTTCAGGTCATTCGCCACGCTACACGGCCACGAATCCAGATTTTGGGACGCATCCCCGGGACGGACCGCTTTGCTAATGCCGAAGAGCACCCGGAGCACCTCGAGTTCATCGAGGGCTGTCTAATTGTCAAGATTCCGGAGCCGTTAACATTTGCCAACACGGGCGATCTGAAGAACAGGCTTCGTAGGCTTGAGCTGTACGGAAGGGGTAATGTCCATCCCGCATTGCCGCGCGTCCGCTCGCAGCAGAGCAACAGCAACGTCATCTTCGACGTGCACGGGGTGACGTCATTGGACGGTTCCGGCGCCCAAGTTCTGGAGGAGATTGTGAGGAGCTACCGGGAGCGCCACGTCCGCGTCTTCTTCAGCAGGGCGCCGCCGAAGTCGAACCCAGTGCGGAGGATGATGGAGCGCAGTGGTATCGTCGAGCTCATCGGCGGCGACGACCACTTTGTTCCCGACGTACACGAGGCCTTGCGCATGGCGGAGACGGAGTGGGTCCAAGGGGGAGGGAGCGAAAATGTGGCGTGAGATGAGATCGAACACGCGCGTCCAAAAAAAACCCCCAAAAAGCAAGCACATAGACAATGAGCGGCGCATCATTACAATAGGGCTAAATTGGCACTGGGACATCCAAAGGGGGAGGCACAGCGGTTTGCAACACCAGCTCTTGCGGTGCTACGGGAGTATTTACATGATAGATCCAGAAGCATAGCGCTGCTTCCTACCACCGTCGACGTACACCCAGTGCCGGTTTCCCATGCCCCAGCACAGCACGGCTTGCTACGGTATGCTGGGGCATGGATACGATGCCAGCGGAGGGGGGGGGGCGGCTCGTTCGGACGGGCGCGCGCGTCTCACGGCTTAAGGCCGCCCTTGGGCAGGCGGAAGAGCCATTCGTCGAACTCGGCCTCGCCGAGGTCCTTGGGGATCTTGTCGAGGCCCTGTTTCCACTGCATCTTGCCGCTGTATAGCGGGTGGCTCTTGGGGTTCTTGACCAGCTCCTGAACGCGGCGGGCCTCGGGGCTGTCCGCGCCCTCGCAAGCGACAGTGGACTCGTAGTCGCGCTCGGCGAAGACGCGGGCGCGGGCCTGGTCGCCGTTGGCGATGGCAATCTGGAAGGCGTCGTGGTAGGTGCGGGAGAGGGAGGCGTCGGTGATGCCGTCGTCGCGAAGCAGGCGCAGCTTGCGGTAAATGTCGTGGAGGGACTCCTCGGCGTGCTCGACGATGCGCTTGCCGTCGCCGAGCAGCTCGTCGAGGCGGTTGATCTCGTCGCGGCGGGCGTCGCTAGCGGCGATGGCGTCGGGGTCGCGGGCGCAGGCGGGGCAGCGGCAGACGAAGCCGAAGTGGTCGCGGAGGATGCGCTGGCGGTCGAGGTACTTGAAGATGCCGGGCAGGTAGGTGAGGGTGATTTCCTCGCCGGCGGCGATGTCGCGGGCGGCGTGGACCGTCATGCGGCCGAGGTCGGGGCGCCACTTGTTCTGGGCGTTGGGGATGCAACCGTGGTTGATGCGGCAGGCCGTGAGGAAGAGGCCGGCCTCGGTGGCGCCGGCGCCGCCCATGGGGTGCACGTTGGTGCTCGCGGTGCCGACGAGGGGCCCGTTCTGCTTGTGGGCGTTGTCGAGCGTCAGGAACTCGCGCTGCTGCGCCTTGGTCGCCCGCTTGAGCCCGAGCGCGATGATCTGCTTCATCGTCTCGACCGACGTCACGTTGGTCGGCACCACGAAGAGCGGCGCGTCCGCCAGGATCCGCGTGCCCCGCGGAATGGGCCGCAGCGCCACCGCGCCCATGCCCGCGCCCGGCACCGGCTTCACGACGAAGAGGTCGCCGCCGGCCTCGGACGCCGAGGCCGGCGCGTCGTTGGGGTCCTTGGGGGTGGTGCCCGGCGCGCTCATGATGTGGGTGTGGTCGGGGGGGGGGGAGGGGTTCAGGAATGGGGAGACGAAACCGACGATAAAAAAAAGGGCGGATATGCAAAAGGAGGGGGGTGGGAGGTCGATAGCCCGGTAGCGGGGTTTTCCAGGGCGAAACTCGACAGTAGGACGGGCTAATACGGGCACAAAATGCCAAGGAAGTTGTGATATCACGTTACCTTTTCGTTTCGGTCGTCAAGAGCTCGACCCATGGAATTAACTCCCTTCCCCCCTGAGCCCAAGCTGCTCTCGAGCTCGTAAGGATGCATATGCAGCTTGGTGGGGACCGTAAAAGGGATGGGGGATGGGAGTGGACAGGATACCGTGGCTCATCAACCTCGCACGTTGGCTTACTTAAGGTACCTAACTTGCTACCGGCTGTCAATCCGCTGAGCCACTCGGACAATTTTTCTTTATGCATATCGAACGAGCGATCGAGGAAAAAAAGTGGGCGACTGGGCACGGGGCGAATTGGCCAGCTGACGGGGAGGACGCCGTCGTACGCAAGCGAATTGCGTACAAGTCGACGACGTAGGCATCGGGTCCTGGCTTTATGGGCTTCGGCCCCGATCGGCCGAGTAGAAGAGCAAGCAACCAGCTAGCTCTCCATGATCTGCTTGTCTATTATTACTGATCCGTCCCCTCCGGAACTTGCCGCAGGTCTGCTGGCGGGACATCCGTGATGAATGAGCCGCCGGCCCGCCTTATCGGCCAACGGAAGGCCGTTGTGCCGGGACGACGACGACGACGACGACGCTCAGCAAGTCGCAGACCCTTTCAGGTGGCTTCGGCTTATTTCTTTCTTACGTGGCAGGGTGCACAGTCCCCCTACGGCCGCAACTCCGCTACCGGCGACGCCCTCGTACGGCGTCGTTCGGCATGCATGGAGGCTCCCCAGATTCGGAAACCAAGCAATGGGGAAGCCCGCTGAGCCCGCTGAGCCCGCTCACCCTGCAGTCCGCCCTGCAGTCCGCCATGCTGTCCGCCATGCTGTCCGCTGCCACGCACGCCGTTCAGCATGGGAACGGTCGGTGACAAACCAGCCGTTGTGAGCGCATCGCGGGTCCAGACTGCGCCGTGGATGACGAGATCGAGGGTCAAGGGCACGCCAGATCATTCTGGACCGTGGCGTACGCATGCTGGACCGTGGTATATGCAATCTGTAGCTGGATCATTTGTCACCCGCCCATCATCCTGCTTGCTGATAAATGTTTTCTCTACTAGCGTCCGCAGGGTTCGCAGGCCTAAATCCTACCAGTGTCACCACCAAGGCCGGCTCGTAGCTGGACGACAGCCGAATGGGCCGGCTGTGCGGCTGGCCGGCACTGCTTTTAGACTTCTCTTGACAGGACGGCGGTGCAACCAGATTGCTTGAGACGGCGGAAATGCCAAAAATAAAACGCGGAGACCACCGGGTACCCTCTTCCTCTCAGCCCCTCGTGGCTCAAAGCCAAGACCAGCTGAGCATCCATGGCCGCCTTTTGTTAGCTTGGCCGGGGCCTACCCAGCCCTGTCGGCTGCGAGACTAGACCAAAGTCGCACTAACGTCAAGATTGTTTCCTGGGGTGCGTCGAGATTCCCAGCACCGCCACCATCGGGAACGGGGCCAAAACGGCCGGCTGGGCCATCGGGGACTGGACGCGACTGACCTCCGGTGCACGGTGAGTTTCCCGCCGACTTCAGCTGTGAGATCGTGGGCCCCATCCACAGGCGACAAGAGACTCGATCAACTGGATTCACCAGGTCCGCTTCACGCACCGGGAAAGCATCGTCTGGGGTAGTCTCGACCCGGTCCGGACCCCGCGATGGTCCTTCCTCAGTGCCCGCCTTCGCACTACCAAACGTTGAAAGACCATGGCCCAATCTGTCTCCGGCAAGACGAGGACGGTAGACAATTCCAAAGAGCTCCCATAGTAACGTAGCACGAGGTCATTCAGAAGTCGCGCGTCCTGCAGGATGCAACCATTCCAGCCTGGCCATGTTTTTTTAGCCTTTCCCGTCAGCCGTAAGCCGCAAGCCCCCCGGCCGACCCTTGCTGACTTGACCTCCACCCGGGCAGGGCAGAGCCAAGCCTCGCGGGTGAGATGTCGATGGGAACGCGAGCATCATGTCGACAATTTACGACAAGGAAACTGAGGGCCTGGGTAATAGTGCATCTCTTAACCCGTGGCCTGGTTAACGACTGCGACCTCGAACAAGTATAAGAAGTCCTGATTCCTCACTCCCAAGTTGGACTCTTTCCTCATCTCATCCTCCTCTATAATAGCAACCTTTCCTAACTACTTTCCTATTCACTCTCCTATTCACTCTCCTACTCACTCTCCTATTCACTCTCCTGTTCACTCTCCTGTTCACTCTCCTGTTCACTCTCCTGTTCACTCTCCTATTCACTTTCCTATTTACTCTCCTATTTTCCACACGTGCATACACTTCCAAAACCTTCACCATGCGCTCCACATTCACCCTCTTCGCTCTCGTAGCGACCTCTGCTCTCGCTCTCCCCACGCCTTACGACGACGGCAAGTGGCACGAGGGCAAGTACGAGGGCAAGCCCCAGACCATCTACGACAACGGAAAGTGGCACGAGGGAAAGTACCCTGCGAAGCGCAACGACGACGGAAAGTGGTACGAGGGCAAGTACGAGGGCAAGCCTCAAACCAACTACGACGACGGGAAGTGGTACGAGGGAAAGTACCCTTCGAAGCGCAGCGACGACGGCAAGTGGCACGAGGGCAAGTACGAGGGCAAGCCCCAGACCATCTACGACAATGGAAAGTGGCACGAGGGGAAGTACCCCTCGAAGCGTAGCGACGACGGCAGCTGGTAAGCCCCCAATTGCCTACCTCTCTCGGGACCAGGGATGTATACTAACGACATCTAGGTGGCCCGGCAAGTACGAAGGACCTCAGACGGAGTACGACGACGGAAAGTGGTACCCTGGCAAGTACCCTTCGAAGCGCAGCGACGACGGGCTGTGGCACGAGGGCAAGTACGAAGGCAAGCCCCAGACCATCTACGACAATGGAAAGTGGCACGAGGGGAAGTACCCCTCGAAGCGTAGCGACGACGGCAGCTGGTAAGCCCCCAATTGCCTACCTCTCTCGGGACCAGGGATGTATACTAACGACATCTAGGTGGCCCGGCAAGTACGAAGGACCTCAGACGGAGTACGACGACGGAAAGTGGTACCCTGGCAAGTACCCCTCGAAGCGCAGCGACGACGGGCTGTGGCACGAGGGCAAGTACGAGGGAAAGCCGCAGACCATCTACGATGATGGGAAGTGGCACGAGGGGAAGTACCCCTCGAAGCGTAGCGACGACGGCAGCTGGTGAGCCTTCCTTTGCCTACTTCAAGATCGGGAATGTATACTCATGATATCCAAGGTACCCCGGCAAGTATGAGGGGCCTCAGACGGACTTCGATGACGGAAAGTGGTTCCCCGGCAAGTACGAGGGAAAGCCTCAGACGGCGTACGACGACGGAAAGTGGTCCCCCGGCAAGTACGCTCCCTACGGAGAGCAGTCGTCTACTCCTCAGGCGCTCAAGAACGCCAAGGACGGCCAAGAGCCCGCCGACAAGAACGCCAAGGAGCACGGCGACCACGACGAAGTGAAGCTCAACGGCGAGAAAATCGACGAGAGCAACCCCAAGAGCGAGTAAACCGCCATCCTCGGCTATTCGCCCTGGCGACACGGAGCAGCGGACGAGTTTTTCCTTTATGTCATTCCTTAATTGTTACTTGAAGTCGGTCATGGCATCATAGCGTGGGCGGGATCTGGAGTTGGAATTTGGCGGTTCTTTCTGGGCACCTGGGCTTATAGAAATGGATAATCACGGTCTCTAAGTTTTGAATTCAGTCACCATTCTGGTTGGAAACCATGGATCCACAAAACCGATTACGGGACATGAACTCGACCTGAAAATTCAACCAGGTAGTATAAGCGTTGAAACAAGCGCGCCGTTTCTTTCCGCAATTGTGACCAATCAGTATAAGGTGCTGATTCCATCCCAGCACCTTGTTGTAAAGGCTGCCCATAGGTAATGCGGTAGTCACAAACGTCCTATGCGGGTGAATTCATCCTGTTCCATAAGACGAAGTTAAGTGGAGTGCTCATGTGCCCAAGTGAATACATCTCATATCGTAAGCATGGGGCGTTTTCTTTTTCCTACGGGGCGGACCTTTGGAAAAAAGGAGTTCTCAAAATTGTCTAGGTAAGCTTTGTCACGACGGGTAATGTGCAAAGCTCGGTACAGCCCGCCCCAAATGGTACCTACGACGGAGAGCTGCAATTGGTAAAGCTTGCGCTGATGCCTGCCCCTAATTGATACCTAGAAATCCAAAGGCCAGGCCTTTGAGTCAAGGATCATCCAGTCTCTCTGCTTCTGGTACCAATCCTACCACCGCCAGCCCCCCAGCTTCCCCTTACTGCCAGTCCCCCCTTACCACCGCATTTGTGGCTCAGCTGGTTACTTAAGTCTTTCTGACCCACGGGATCTCTGGACTTCGCTTTGAGTTTCCTAGCGTGTTTATTTCAACCTCTAGTAAGTGTAACTTTGTAAAGCTTCACAACTGCATTTCCGAATGCTTTTTTCCATTGTTTCAGCGGAGCTTTGCTAACAACGATGACAATTCACCACAATTAAATCAACAGGCTCCCCTGATCTGGGGTTGATAATCATGCCTGAGAACTTTCCTGTTGCCATCTCACGACCTGGGGACCCGGAATATGGGGTACTCGTCGCCCTTGGTGAGGGGGATGATGCCGAACTTGACGTAGCTATCGACGTTCTCCGGCTCCAGGGCGATGAAGGCCAGGGCTGCATTCGTCTGCCTGGTGCTGACCCGGAAGCTTCCAGGGGGCAGGGAGATTTCCCGGGTGTACGACCTCGTGGCCACGGTGTTGAGGACGTGGCCCTCGTACAGGCTCTTGCCCAGCTCGGACGACGTCAGGGCCATGGCCTCGACGGGGCCGCGGAAGCCGCGGTCCAGCCTCTCGACCTCGACGCCCATGACCCCCAGCCGCTCGGCGACGTCGGCCCAGGCCCGCGGGATGAGGTAGGCCTCGGGGCGGGGGCGGGTCAGGTTGGCAGTCGCGGGGGTCGTCTGGTAGAAGTCGACGGGGGCCTGGACGACGCTGCCGTTGCGGTTGTCGATCATGGTGAAGGTGCGCCGCGTGAGGGGGAAGCTGTCGGTGACGACGATGTCGTCGTCGCCGGCGGCGAACTCCTGGCGCGCCCGCTCCACGGTGGAGTAGACGTCGTCGAACCGGTCCCGGCCCGTCTCCAGGATGGCCGTCATCTTGATCAGCTGCGTAGCGACGCGGCGCTGGAAGTGCTGGTTGGCGATGCGGATGCCGCGCGTCTCCAGCAGGAAGGAGATGGTCTGCATCAGCCCCACGGCATTCCTTCCCGTTCGCGGCTCCGTCGTGGCCTGGTAGAAGGTGATCTTGGATCCCGGCTCCCTGCTCGTACTGCCTGTCACGTAGTGCTCCCAGCGGAGTCCGGCTGACTCCAACGCGGAACCCATGGCTGGAATGAAGACGCCGAGCGCCTGTTCGCGGATTGCTGGGTGGATGTTGAGGTTGATGCCGCCCGAAATCAGAGCATCGGCGCCATGCTGGTAGTTGCCGCCGTAGATCGACGATGCCGTGTACTCATCTGGGATATGTTCCTTAGCTGGCTCCTTGGTCCTCTTGGGCCGAATACTTACGCGCATCGACCGCGATGTGTGGACTCCAGGCGCTCACCACCCTTTTGATACTTCGCGACTGTTCCCGCATGAGCTTGAAGTGCTCCCGGTTGGGGTCGAGGTTGGTCGCCAATTGGCGCTGAAAGTAATTCACCCCGTCCACATTATAGCGAGGCAGGATCTTGATATCCATCTTTTCCAGGATGGATGCCGTCCAGGTCGGGTCCGCATCCATCTTGCCCAGAAGGGCAAGAATCGACTGGTCCGCTGCCGGTTCGTTTCCGTGGATGGCCCCCTGGATGTAGACGCGAAGCTTGGTGGTGTTCTGTGTATTGGGGAGAGACAGGAACACGTAAGGGATGGCGCGGCCCTCCTCGGACAAGAAGTCGGCCGACTCATACGACATCCAGCCATTCTTGCGCGCGAGCGATCGGATGAAGAAATCTTGAAGGTAAGTCAGTGCGGGAGCCCCGGCCACGGCTGCGGGGAGTGGGTTTACCGAGCTCGATATCGTCAGTCGGGCCCTTGGTACCGTTAGAGAATCCCGCCGGGACCGACTCTGGGTTCAAGAAGGCTGGGGACAAGAGAGGGATATCAACATCCGGGAAGTTTTGGGCCACGATATTGCTGTCCAGCGTGGTAGGCGCCCAATTTTCTCCATATTTCAGTCCGGAAAGAGGCGAGCCCGACTGCGCAGCCACAAACGATATGCTGGACAAGTAGGCCCAAGCCCACGAGACTGGTTTGCGCGCAACTGGGATCATCATGGACGGGTTAGCCCTGGTCAGAAGTGCGAGTCGTGGCTCGTTGTTGAGGACGCATGATGGTTAGTTGGTTTCTTTTTATACATCCAGTATCCCTACGAAGGCGCGGGGTAGCAGTGTCTGCCAAATTCCCCGACCACCCGAAAGTCGGACCAGTCCGATAGGCGTCAAGCCATGGGGTCCTTGACGTGTTCGGCAATGGGTTGATGGAGTTCTGGTCGACCATTTCTATCGTCGTCGTCGCTTTTCGGGAGCGTATCCTGCCGACAGCATGTACCCAGCCCCTTTTGGGCAGGTCACTGAAGTCTTGGAGAGCATTTGGGTGAGGGGAATGTGGAGAATTACAGCATTTGCTTCCTCACTCTTGCGCTTGGCGCCTTGGAGATGCGGGTACGACAGGGCCAAGGTCTTGGGGCCAAGACCGTCGAGCAGCTGGAGAGAGGGAGGGGTAACAAAGCAAATATCACAGATCTCGTCGTCCTGGGGCTCAAAGCCCATAAAGAGAGGACGGAATGAGAAAGACTGAATCAAGCTTCCGGTTTTCACACGCAGCCGGTCCACCTTCAGTTTGTAAGAGTATACAGAAGTGGCGTAAGTAAAATAGGTACTTCTCGCCTTTAGCTTAAAATCTTCATTCTATACTTTTTTCCCGTCCAAAGTTTAAAAACACACCTAACTTCCTTAATAACGTATGTGTTGGGTCAGTCGTACATGTGGGTCAGTCGTACACTTTCCAGCACCTTCACGGTAAATCAGTTAATTAAGTAACCACAAGGCCTTAAATGAATATAAATCAATTGAAATATAACTCTCTAAATGTCTATCTATTTTACAAGTGCGCGTATTATGACTTGCGTTTTCGGGCGTGAAAACCTTTGAAAATGCGGTTTGGGAGGCAATTAAAAACTCGGCCTTAGTAATGTGGTTAACAAGTGACTTCATAAACCCTTTGATTTCGCAACTGTACGCCCGCTTTAATAGGCTGAAACACCTAAAGGTAAGCGGCTGGAGTAGATGCGACGAGTGCGGAGGTATAGAAACCGTTACAATATTCTTCTTTTTGCAGAAAGCCTAAAATTCTGCCGAAACGTGGCTCTTGTGCCCGTCGATCACGAACATTCGATATAGGCTTTTTGCGCGCGATGCGGTGTGTTTTTCAAAATGTCGAATCCAGTCTAGGCCTATCTCATTATCAGTCTATCTATTTAAGATAGGTTTAATAACCCAGTTGCGTGGGAGGGTACTATCGGCACACCAATTGGCAAGGTGGTAGACGCCTTTCACCACGATGAACGGCGGGATACACCAACTGTCCGAACAGACGCCCTAGATCACAGTAACCCACTCGCGATTACCAGGCTGGACTTTCTTTCGCTTTCCAGTATAATCAGTATGTCACGGGGTGGACCGTGACAGACCGTACCGGCACAGGGCAGCCTCTGAGACATCCTAAACTGGCTACGGATTAGTCGTCCCGTGATGGAGTTCTGTCAAGACCGCTCGGTACGGACCTCCGTTGGGGATTTAGATAAGAAGTCTGCGACCGAGGAGACTTCAGTTGTAGCTCTTCAAGCTACGTCCTGTCCACCAAGCCTGACCTGTACCGACAGAATAGGAACCTGGACCTGTAGCATAGAACCTGAATCGACTCCGTTATCCGCCTGCCTGCCCGCTCCTTGACACAGTACCGGTTGTAACTATTGTGGACATAATTTAGCCTATTATAAAGCCAGTCTCGTCGAAGTTGTAAATGTTCTCGTCTTGGATACCGTATTTCGCTTTCAGGCTCACGAAAAGCGCGAACCAGCTTGCAATCTTCTCAAGGTCTTTGTAAAGGGCCCTTTTATAGTCGTATGCACGTGAAAAACGCGTCCGAAGGTCTGGTTATCGCTTTATAAAGATCGAGGCCTAACACGTCCCAACATGTGACGCGTCGCGCGCCGCAAAAATGTTATTCGCTATATCTTCCATATTGTAAAACTGCGGCGCAAATCCTCGCGCGTCTATATTAATTACATACTTAATAATAACCTCTTCTTCTAGTTCCGTTAATCGGGCGCTGGCGGAGCGGGTGTCTTGTCGGGCGCGTTTTCTGTTCACTCTGTCGGAGAAGGTCATTAAAGAAACGTCGAAGATCTTTGCCGCCTTTCGAATGGATAATTTAGGGTCCTGCGTAATCGTATAGACTGCTAGAAGGATTTAAGTCTCTTTTGAAGGCCTCCCTATGCTTAATAGTAGAGTTATGTGTTAAGAAAGTTGAGAAAGCAAAAATTAGGGAAAAGTGTACGACTGACCCAACACATACGTTAACCTTCAACATAATTAAAATAGGTACCTAAATACAACCCGAAGCCTTCCCCTATCCCTGGGCTCATGCTCGATCTGCGGGACAACTACCGAGAAACGCTGGCACGGAGACGAAATGGACGGCACTAAGGAGCGTATACTGTGCGATTCTTGCTTCCAACGTCGCCATCCGGTCACCAGACTTGAGATCAGCGGGACATGCGCTCAATGTGGCTCGACTACGTCCATGTCTAATTGATAATGGGACCCAGATGACGCGATTGTCCGCATGTGCCAAAACTGCTACTCAGGGAGCAGACGCGCCCAGGTCCCAGTTCTGCTTAAAATGATTCCGATTCAACGGAATACGCGCAGACAAGGCCTCATTCAGCGTCTGGTGTGAGATATAGCCCATTCCCAATAACTGTATGGCTTCTATCTCCATTGACGCCGTATGACTCAAGATATAGTCTGTCTCCTTCAAGGCAGTGCGGCTTCGTCCATGTTTCGGACCAGGGTACTAATCCACTGTACAGTCTTGATGTGGGCGTTCACGCTTATCTTCTCGTCGACGGTGTGAATATTTCCCAGACCCTGCTGCTCGGGATCCCAGCCAGCAATGTAGCGGAAGATGTGGCGGGTCAGGTCCCAGTAGTATCGCCTGTGATACAGAGTCAGTGGTTGCCAAAGAGAGATATTCGTGACGGGAAAGATAGCATCATGGCAGGACAACAAAAAGGGACCCGTGCTGGAAAGGGTAATAAGCAACACTAAGTGTTTTTACTCACGTATCAGTGTTTCCAGTCGATAACGAAGGCGCCATGAAGATCTCGTCCTTGTAGAGAGCGCGCGTGGTGCCAGAGATGATGGCGTACGGCGTCACGGAGTCGACGTTGGTGGGGGTGACGGGCGCGGGCTCCAGAGGTTTGACGGCCTTGAGGTTAATCGAGGACGGCGTCTCCTCGGTGTCGTCGAAAGCGTGGAGCGTAAGGTTGTATTTGTCGGCGATTGTCGAAGCCAGCTTCGTCAGCCTCGCCTGGACGTCGGACGGATGGTCGCCCACGTTGACGCGGTGGTTGATGGTGGCCGTGGTGCGCTCAGGCAGCGCATTCGACTTGACGCCACCGTTGATGACGTCGACGGCCACCGAGGTGGTGAAGAGGTACTTCAAGGCGTCGCTGGATTTTGCGATTTCTTGCGCCAGCTGGTCCTGGGCCCCGGGGGTGGCGAGCAGCTTCTTCCACTTGGCGGGAAACTCTGGGGCGTGGGCTGCACCGCACTGCAGAAGCCCGAGAAAGGGATTCTCGGGGTGGAAGTGCGGCTCGTAGCGGTTGGCCTCGACCAGGGTGATGAGCTCCGACATGACGCCTATGCCGTTGTGGGGAGGCGGAATAGAGGAGTGGCCGCCCGGCATTCTCACGATGACTTCAACGTCCACGTAGCCCTTCTCGGCAACGGCGGGCATGGCGAAATTGGCACCCCACGAGGCACTGACACCGTTGCCCTCGTCCACGATGACGGCCACACCGTCCTTTCCGTACCGATCGAGAATAGCAGGCGCCAAGTGGCCGGCGCCCTCCGCCCCCGAGATCTCCTCGTCGAAGCCAAAGGCAAGGACGAGCGTCCGCTTCGGCTCGAATTGCGCCTCGAGGAGCAGCTCGACGGCCTCCAGCGTGCCGACGAGGAGGTTCTTGCAATCCGACGCACCGCGGCCCCAAACGGACTTCCCGTCGTAGTGACCGCTGAAGGGCGGGTACGTCCACTGCTTGATCGTGGCTGCGGCAACTGGCACGACGTCCTGATGGGCCATCAAGACGGTCGGCTTGAGGCTCTTGTCGGAGCCCTCCCAGGTGTAGAGGAGGCCGTGCGTGTTGACTTTGTCGAGCTTCAGGGTCTTGTGGACCAGGGGGAACGTCTTCTTCAGATAGGCAGCCATGTCGTACATGATGTCCCATCTCGGGTCCTCGCCGACGGGGCCCAGGTCATCGAAGGACTCACTCGGGACCTGAATGGCGCCGGCCATGCGGGCGATGGTCTCGTTGCGGAACTTGGACGACTCGAGGTAGTCGTCCATTTTCGCGAGGGCATCGCTTCCCTTCGGCCTCAAGGGTTCCACCTGAGGACACTGGCCCTCGAGGGACATGGGCGGCGCAGGCTTGCGGCCGGGGAAGACGCCGACGGGGGCGTGAAGCCACAGCAGCGCCAGCGTTCCAAGAACCAAGGCGAGAAACGGAATCCGGCGGCATCGGCAATTGGAGCGCGTGGCCCCAGGCGCCGACGGCGCGCTCGGCTGCGTAAACGGTAGCTTCTCGTGGGTGGCCATGAGGGCGTGCCGAGCAAGAAACAGGGTCGAATATGGAATAAGGTGAGGAGCAAACAAGGTTTCTGCAAGGAACGAAGAGGGTAATGGTTCGCCGAGAAGGCGAGGCGCCTCGGAGAGCCCCGAAGCAGCCGTTATCGGGATCCTAACCTCGGGCGATCCGCCCCGTAATGTCCCCACAACCTCGTCATCTAGACTGGAAAGGGCAGGTGGGCAACTGGAAGGAAGCCATCATCACGCACCCGGTGGAGTAGCGGTTCCGATTGCTCCAGATCCGCTGGTCCCAGCGGTTATTCTTACAGCAACATCTCCTGCGATCGCGCACACGCACCATGGGTGATTATACCCACTGTCGCCGTGGCGTCGCCGTGGGCGGGTCTGCTTTCCGTGCAACACCCCGCGAGACCCATCCATGCCCGTCTATGCAATGAACAAGGATCAGACTGGCAGCGCACAGCACAACCCCGCCGTCAGCCATGCCGCCTCCGACTGAAAACCAGAGGAGAATTTGCTCCTGGGGGCTTGCACCGGAAACTAGTCATCCTTAACACCGTCACTGCAGTAGAACCCGAGTGCATCGTAGGCTCGCCTTGCTTCAAGCCCCAGCGACCGCAAGTGAGGCAAAGATGGCCTCCGAAACGAGCCAGTTATGAAAAAAAAAAATAAAGGCAGAGTCTTTGGGTAAGGCCAGGGTTAAGCTGGCGGAGCGCGCGGAGGTCGTCGCGGGACTCAGCAGGAGCGTGTCCTGTCTGGGAACCCAGCAGGACCCTTAATACTGCCTCCCTATCTTGACAAGACTGCACTGCCTTGATAACTTGCTCTTATGATTTTGAGCAAATTGAGGATGACGTACACCACGCACAAAACTTGCGCTCTCGGGACCGACCTGATATCGGGGGTTTACGCCTCTTCTATCGGGACCCATATGTTAATTTTAGAGCAGTTCTCCTGCCATGTGCATGGTTCCAATGGAGGTGACGGCAGTCCAAAGACCACGTAGGTCAACAGTTATGAAATCTCATATGCTACGTGCGAGGTTGAAAGCCTCGTGGCGGATAAGGGCCTGGAAAGATGTGGTCTTACGCTACGCGTGCCCCGGCTTGTCCCGGACCCAGCGGTTTCCTGTCCCGCGCTCAGCTTGGAATGGAACGAACTATCGTAGAGCACGAACAAAAAACCATACCGGCGTGATCAAGTCTAAGATCGTGCCGCGGCGGTGTCACTTTTGAATCACAATTATGCGAGGAAAAAACTGCTAGACGTGATTTCCAGCGATTCATTGAGGCATTGCTCGTATTTAACAGTCGAATTCCTAGATCAGAAAATGCAGGCTTCCAAGCGGATCAGCGATACTGCTGGTTTCCCAGCGCGTCATGGAGATCCCGCTGCTTTCTAGGCCCATTTTGTAACTCGGGGTAAAGTGACTGGCATATCCCTTATCATCATACCTTTTCTTGGTAAGTAGATGCCCCTTATTAATTACATGCTTCTCTTAAACTGTTTGGTTTCGCAATTCCGAAGAAGTCGGAGTGGATGTAGAATTCCGCGCATGGCGGCTTCTTTTACTATTTTGGCAGCGTACACCCAAACTACTTTGTAGGCTGGATTTTGTGGGGATTATGTAGAGGCGAAAAGAGGTGGGAATATCTCGGGCCCCTCGAGGTGTAGGCATCCCTTGCCGATCTGTTTTATGCCTGAGGATATAGATAGACTATTATAATGACGACACTCGTCGCCGAGTTACATGTTGAAGCTGGGGCCGGCAGAGATCTTTTAGAAATGCTTTGGGTAAAATGGAAGCAGTTATTAGTGAATGATACTGGTCTCTGGATTCGCCTCCCTTGTTCCAGACCTACCGCCTTCTTTTATATCCCGTCGCTTACTATTCGCGTCTTCCCGAGAAGGTCTCGCACACGGATCCGTGATACTTGTGCGCTTACAACAAGGTACCATTGTATTGAAGTTCGTAGCAATGAGCTATCGATAGATTGTAGCAAGTCGGAAACCTAAAAGCGATAGCCTCACTCCTGAAGGACAAGTAGTAATGGTTCCCCATTGCCTTCATCCACGATTTGGTGTGACATGCCATCCTCTTCCAGAGGCAAACTTCTCAGCAGGTCCAGGTCGGGAGAGCAGCATGGCCAGTGTGACGGGCATGCTCAGATTGCCCGCCACGCGTCGACCATCCGGTCTTGTCTACTCGGTGGCCAATTCTGGTATAGAAAGGGACAACCGGCCTTGAAAAAAGGCACGTGCTAAAATACAGTACCGCCTACGCCTTGTTGAAGCCTATGCAGGCGATCCTCGGTCATCTCAAAGCACTCGGGCAAGCTGGTTGCGCTCCACTCGCCGCCCATCATCAGCTTGACGAGGCCAGGAGCACACGTGAAGATACGGGCCATTCCTGCATGCGTGTTAGCGATCATTCGAGGGGAGGGAACTTTCGTCCTGAACGTACCGTGACCGTTGAAACCGGCGCAGACCCAATTGCCCGGCATGTCGGTGACGTGCCCCACAAAGGGCACCGAGTCGGGCGTCATGCCCAGGATGCCGGTCCAGCTCTGCCGGAGGCCCTCGCCCTCACCAAGCGTCTCCCGGCTGCAGGCGGGGAAGCATGCCTCGAAGTTGACGAGGGCGTCCTCCTGGACCTCGGGGTGGACGATGCTGTCATCGGGCACCAGTCGGCTTTCCGACGCCGCCTTGCTGATGGTCGGGCTGTTCAGCGGGGCGCCGAGGATGAGGACGCCGTCGGGCCGCCGCTGAGCGACCGAGTAGAAGTGCTTAAGGCCGTGGCGAAGGGACATGGTGCTCGCCAGCTTGTGCGGGCCGTCCAGCGACGGCGGGGGGAAGAAGGCGTGGGCCTGGGCGCGCGTCGGCGTGACCAAGCCCGCCAGCCGCGGAAGCAGGTGTGACGCGAAAGCGTTGGTGCAGTGAACCACGGCCGCCGCCGTGATTGTGCCCCGTGGGGTGCCAATCTCCCAGAGCGTCTTTTCCGGCGTCGAGGAGGCCGACGCGGAGAGGGTCTGCGCCGGGCAGTGGGTGTACAGCCGGGCCCCCTTCTCGATGGCCTGCTTCAGCAGCCACTGCGCCAGCTTGGCGGGGTGACTCGAGCCCGCGGGCCATTCGTAAGCCGCGACGGCCTTCATAACGCCCGTCCGGCGTCGAGCCTCGTCGCCTTCATAGAACTTGATGTGGGAGACATCGCCCCCGGCGGCCTGGAACTCCTCGAGGGACTGGGCGTTGAAGTCGGCGAACTCCTGGGTGAGGCAGACGTCAAAGGTGGTGGTGGGGTTGAAGTCGCACTCGACTTGGTGCTGCTTCACAAAGTCATCGAGTCTCTGGAAGACAAGACGCTCGTTGGCAATGATCTTGAGCGCCTGCTCGGTGCCGTGCAAGCGTTTGTAGACCTGGAAACCGCGGAAGGCATCGGGGCGGACATGTCCCGCATTCCTCGAACTTGCACCGCTGGCAGCCTCCCTGGCTTCCAGGATGACGATGTCGGCGGCCGGGATTCCCTGGTCAATGAGCTCGAAGGCAGTCAGGGCACCCGAGATGCCGGAGCCAATGACAACGTAGGGAGAACTGGCCGGCACCGTCTCTTCCCGGTTCGCGTTGAGATAGGGGAATGACCTCGTGGTGTGCTGCCAGAAGGACAGGGAGGGCCGGGGGACGGGCAGGTCGATCTGCTGCTCCACAAGCAGGGGCATCGTGGTCGAGAGAAGCACTGAGGGCGCGCTTGGCTGCACGCTTGGCTGCGTGAGGAGACGTTTTGGGTAGGATGAAGCGAACGCAACGGGCAGGGCGTATTGCCTAGCGATCGTAGAAATATATACCTAGAGAACGTGAATTACTAATGCAAGGACGGATGCTCCCGACTGCAGCCCGAGGCTATCTCCGCGATGTTTATATACTAGGTATAAAATGCGGGGGAGGTCGGCGTGCCTGCCGACGTCGCCTCGCCGTCTCCTGCGATGCACTGCAAGTTGCGAAACCGAGCGTGTAGTGGCAGGAGGTCTGCCTGAATGCATCGGTCGCATCCAATCAACCAGGTATAATTCCTCCCCGCCACAACTTTGCTGACCGTTGTGAAGATCAAGTAATAGCGAGGTAGGCAGGTAAGGTGAAGCTATCGATGTTGATTTTGCACTTGGCCTTTCGGCCCCCTCATCCGGGGGCGATAATTCCAGTGGTATGAGCGTGGATACGACGAAGCAGGTGCGACCCTGTGGCCGCTCCGACAGCGGTTCTTGGCAATGAATGGATCAGCCCTCTGGTAAGAAGCAGTGGACCTTATGTCCTAGATACTTGCCTGTAGTTTTAGGTTCAATGGGGTTCCTGGGGGAGGAGGGATCATCCCCACAAGATAAGCAGAGCCAACAGGCCCGCCTGTGACTCGTGCGTGGGCAAAAGATGGCGGGGTTTCCATTCAGATATTACCCAATGCCAGTGGAGTCGGGCCAACAGCGGAAGTGATAGCGATAGATGTCGGCATCTCTGCGATCTCCGCCTACCGGGGGGTGGGAAGGGCAAGTGCCACCACGGCAGCAGCTGGAAAGAGGAATGAACAGCCGCCACTCTCGTCCGCCCTTCGGC
Source organism: Nigrospora sphaerica (assembly GCA_018287875.1). Lineage (NCBI taxonomy): Eukaryota > Fungi > Ascomycota > Sordariomycetes > Amphisphaeriales > Apiosporaceae > Nigrospora > Nigrospora sphaerica. The sequence goes on from JAGVVL010000002.1 coordinate 7,093,224, forward strand.
CTAATTCCCGGCCATTGGGGAAGGGGCGGCCGAGCACGCGAGATCAAATCTCCTCCTCCCACGCAATGCAATAGAAACTTATTCCCTCTTTTGCCCGGTTCAAATCCTCTCTTCAGTAGCAGCATACTGGGTCACCCGCCTGCGTTTTGAGGTTTCCTTCCTGTCCATCGATCCACTTGCTGGTCCGTCAGGAAGCGCCGAGACCGCGACAATCATGGCTTTCGGTCGCTTAGCCTTTACCCGAGGCCACAGCCATGAGCGCACGCCGGAAGAGAAGAGTCTTGTGAGACGCCTCGATCTCTTTCTCATGACCTTTGGTTGTATCTCGCAGAGTAAGTGCCCTCCACGCGTACGTGTCCGGCCCCGCGGGCAGTGAAGCTCCGCCACCAGCTAACATACTGCTGCGCTTGTGTGTAGTCATCAAGTGTAAGAGACGACATCCCGTACCTATCGCGGGCCCTTTGCTTACCACATGAGGGCCGCAGACCTGGACCAGCAGAACTTCCGAAATGCCTATGTCTCGGGTATGAAGGAGGACCTCAACCTCTATGGCAACGAGCTCAACCTGTGCGTATTTGATCTTCTGCCCACTTGTGTCCCTCGCTGCCTTTACTGAACTGATTTCGCGGTTCTAGCTTCGAGACGTACTTCAACGTCGGCTACGCCCTGCTTCTCATCCCTTCGCAGATCATCCTGACCTATGTGCGCCCGAGCTGGTGGCTCTCTGGGTTGGAAATCACATGGGGAGTTTTGACGGGGCTCATTGCCCTCGCCCATCGGGCCGAGCAGGTCTACCCACTGCGCTTCTTCCTCGGCCTGTGCGAGAGCAGTGCATGGCCCGGCATGATGACACTCCTTAGTAAGCAAGAGGGAAATCTCGTTGCAGCGGCGGCCGACAAAGGCGAGAAGGCTTAGTTGCTGACCGGCCCCGTGTTCAGTGCATTGGTATACTCCGACAGAGCTTGCCAAACGCATGGGTTTCTACCATTCGTGCCAGGCTGCGGGCTCCCTGATGTCGGGCGCCCTGCAGGTCGCCATCACCAACACGCTGGACGGCTCAGCCGGCCTGGCCGGCTGGCGGTGGCTTTTCGTCATCAACGCCATCATGACTGTGGTTGCGGGAGCGCTCGGCTTCTTCATGCTCCCTGATCTACCCAACGACCCGAACCCCCGCGCGTTCTGGTTCACGAATCAGGACGCGCGCATCGCCATGGAGCGTTTGGAGCGCCACGGCCGCGCCGAGCCCAAGAAGATGACCTGGGCTGGTGCCAAGTACGCAAACCCGCACCCATTTCCCTTGCCTTGGACCGGATGTGGAAGCTAACCAGATCGCAGGCGCACCTTCACCGGTTGGGTTGTTTACGCAGTTGCAACGCTTTATATCTCAACCGTGCTGGGCTCTTGGGGCTACGCATACTTCAGCTTGTTTCTGAAAAGTTTGAAGAACCCCGATGGATCCCCAGTGTGGCAGGTCTCGCAGGTGAACGCCATTCCCATGGGTGGAAGCGCCATCAACATCTTGTTCGGTGAGTACTGAGCCGACCGGTCCCCTCGACGTCCACGTGGAATGTCTGCTGACAAGTGTAGTGTGGGTATGGGCGCTCCTGTCCGATCTACTAAGGACACGATGGGCTCTTATAGTTGCCCAAGGTTGGTGCCTTTTCTGTCGCCTCTTCTGAAAGCGGGAACCTCCCGGCTAACCATCTCCCAGCTGTTATTGGACTTGTCCCCTGCATAGCAATGTCGATCTGGACAACGTATCCGGATACCACACCATTAGCTGCGGCTTACGCAAGCTACTTCATCTCGTATACGTGCCTCGGTACTGCGCCTCTGATTTTCGCTTGGCTGTCCGACCTGTAAGTCTGCATCAAAATGCCAACGCAACAGTCACCCGCTGACTGAACCACTCCATAGGCTTCCTCAAGACCCTGAATCGAGGACACTTATTGTCGGCGTCTCCATTGCGTTTTATTACGCAATTTCAGCTTGGAGTCAAGTGCTAGTCTGGCCGGCCAGCCAGGCTCCGTTTTGTAAGAACGCCAGCCCGGCATTTCCGGGTGTCGAACACCCCTCGCTGACCCCTTCGCCCAGACAAGTACGGGTGGCAGTCCGCCATTGCACTCTGGGTTCTCGCCATTGCCATGGCTTGCATCCTGCGCTTCGTGGATGTCAAGTATTTACGGTAGGTTCTTCCTCCCAGACGATAATCGGGAGGCAAAGCTGACACCCCCTAGCCCCCAGCGTGAAGCATTCCATGCCACACTTATTGAGAGCAACAAGGCCGATGATACCGAACCTGCTGCTGTCGATGAAGATAACAGAAAGGGTCCCAGGGCGGTTGCTTCTGCGAGCACATCTGCCTGAACCCATCTGGTGCCAAGATTGCTTTGGTCAACAAAGATCTGTCAGTGGCAGTAGCGCAGGTAGCATAGGATCGTCTGCTTAAAAGAAATAAGGCGTGGCTGTGGCTAGCCCTACGGGCCGATACCCGGCGGCTTCCGAACAAGGCGCATGGCTGGCTCATGAAGCTGAATCCTTCAAACCTGACTCCCTGGACGGGCGCTACCCCCAAAGACGGTACGTACACAGGAGATGAAATAATGACACGAATCTTTATGATGAATAAATCAATTCGTCTATGTATAGCCAGCGCGTCCGACCGCTTTGTCTCCTATCCGGGGTATTTTCATGAACAAAGCACACAAGTCGCAGGTCCGTATGGTACGTTGTAGTGCAGTGGCTGCTGCAGCCTTACCCTCCACTCATCCTGCTTGGACATATGCTATCATCACGTGGCCAACTCGTCTCTACGAGCAGTCGTGCCATAAAGCCAGTATCAACACTGATCGTTCGCTGATGCTGCGGGCCCAGTGATCTAGACACTAATTCCGAATGTGTTAGGTATTTACTGCTTGTAACATGTAATCTGTGGAGGCAAACCACCACTTTCCATTCAGGCTAATGGGCACTTGCTTCTAAGCACGCTGGTGTTGGCCGGATACCAAAATCAAAACGACGGTAAGCGCCCTCCCTAGCAGCTCCGAGAGATGTTATTGATGACAGACGATGAGACCTAAGCCAGTTTGGCTCGAGTGCCCTTGTTACTATCCGGGCCACGGACCAAACATCACCCCCATTCTCTCAACCCTTCCGAGGGGGGGGGCCCAAAGAACATCGGACCCCCCGTCTCACGAACTGCGAGTGCATTTCGGCGGGTGTTTCTTCTCCCAGTCGGCCTGCAGGTAGCGCAGGACGAGCCAGGCCTGCCAGAACTCGAGGTCCTCATCGGGGTCGTCGGCGGCGGCGGCAAGGTCGCAGGAGCCGCCGGACCAGAAGGCGGCAGGGTCGTCGGCGGCGGCGCGGCGCCAGCTGTGCTGGAGGACGCGAACGACGAAGCGGGCGGCGTGGTCGAGGGGCGTCCAGCGGTCCGAGGGGGCGGCGGCGAGGGGCTGCGTGAAGGCGGCGTCGGCGAAGACGCCGCGGAACCGGCTCCACTCGACGAGGGCGTGGAAGTCGACGGCCTCGACGCCGTGGCCCCGCGCCCGCGCCCGCGCCAGGTAGTTTTGGGCGTACTCGTCGAAAAAGGGCCGGACCGCCGGGCCCCGGGTTAGTTTCCCGTGGAGCGCCGCCGCGTCGGTGCCGGCGTCGTAGTTGAGGAACTGGCAGAGGAGGGCCGGGTTCCCGGCCACGGCCTCGGCGGCCGGCACGGGTCGGAACGGCACCATGAGATTTCGATTCCGCCGGGGCGCACACGAAAGAGGGAAAGCAATGACAGGGCCAACGCGCCCAGGTCCACACGAGAAAAGGGGCGGTGCGAGGTTCGGTCACAGTGCCATGAGGGAGGGTTTGGGCCACGAATACGCGAGGGGAAGAGAATGGTATTGTACAAGAGGGCGGTGGAGACAAATGAGGTGCCATTATGCTGGGACGGGGGGAGAAAGCGGCCACAAGGCGGTTTGTCTCACAATGCCACAAGAGGCCAACCCATATGCAGGCTCGCGCCGGCAAGACTCATCGCCAGCCAACCGCGTCCCCGACTCGCCGACCGCGGCACGGCGGATACTATTACACCACATGCGGGAACCCGAATTTGGACTCGCCAAAAGGGGAGGAGGGGCTACGTGACGCAGTCCCCACACCCTCGGACGTTTGCGCATGAGCGGAATCTGCGTGCGCCGCCGCCACTCCTGCCTCATTTGCGCGTTCCTCCCCTCCCCAGCGAAGCCAGTACGACCGCGCACGCGCGGTGGCGGGACGCCTTAGGCCTTGGGCGACCGGAGGCGGACATGGACGGGAAGGTCGTCCTTGGGCGAGGACAGACCGACCACGGAACGGTAGACGCGGTCCCCGTTCAAGGTCGAGGGGGTTTCGTGGGTTTTGCCTCTGCGTGCGGTGTCAGCCATCGGTCTCGTTGCAAAGCACCACGGTGTCTTAGTCTCACCTCATGGCATCCCAGTCCGCCCAGGCACACTCGACGTCAATTTCCCGAACCGTGAACAGCAGCGCCATGCGAAGCTCGATCAAGGTGACCTCCTCTGTCATCACCGGGAGTTAGCAATGTCCCGAACAAGGTGTCCGTGGGGTAATGTTGCAGGCGGCCTGGCGCCAACACGACACACAAGCAAAGGGAAAGGGGGCACGGCGGGAAGCAACCGTGCCGGAGAGGACAATGAGGATGGCTACTTACGCCCGATACAGTTCATGGGCCCGTAATCAAAGGGCCGCCACACGTACGGGATTGGGTACAGCGGGTCGCCCTCGGGGACCAGCCAGCGCTCGGGAACGAAGTCGTTGGCGCGCGGCCAGTGGTCGGGGTGGTAGTGCATCATGGCGGTGCCCGTGATGGTCGCAAACCCATCGGTCGGGTAGCGCGAGCCGTCCCGGGCGACGAAGACGAGGTCGGGCAAGCCCTCGCGGGCCGTGGCGGCGATGGGCACGAGGCGCAGGACCTCCTTGATGACGGCGCTGGTGCAGGGCAGGGCGTTCAGCATGGCCGGGTTCTCGAACACGGCCTGGCGGGCGACGGCGGGGTCGGGCCCAAAGACCCTGTCGTGCTCGGCGCGCAGCTTCTCCACCACCCCGGGGGCCCGGGACAGGTAGTAAAAGGCCCAGGTGATGCTCGTCGCCGTCGTGTCGTGCCCGGCGAACAGGAATTGCACCGTGAGGCTCAAGACGTCGCGGAGGTACTCTGCAGACGAGGCGGAGCCTTTGAGGTTGCCCGTCTCGTTGTCCAACTCCTTGGTCGCCAGTTGAATCTGAAGACGCAAGTTTTAGTGCTTGGCCGCGCCCTCATGGCACCCAAGAGTGGCCGCTTACCACCGTCTTCTGCGTTGTCGCCTGCTCCGCGCCGACCTGCTTCAGGATCTGAGGCACGAGGAGCTTCCGGAACGAGCGGTGGCACTTCCAGCCTTCGTATCGCCAGAGGGGGTTCAGCCGTCTGGGCAGAGTCCTCAGGTCCTTGAACATGACGTGCCTCAGCAGCATCGTCCGCAGGGTGGACTGCCGCTCCGTGGGCCCACTGATCTGTTCATCGAGACGGATGCCCCTGAGCGGGAATCAGCATATATGCGTCAGGGGGGGTTCGACGCGGACACCCGGACAGGGCCCAGTACTCACAGAGCCACGCGACGAATAAAGTCAAACGTCAGATCCACCGATAGGGGCAGAAGCTGCACCACTCAGCCCCAATCGCCGTTCGGACCGGCCGCGGCCTTGAGTCGATCGGCGTGGATGCCCACTTCTTCGACAAAGGTGCCCATGCGCGACTGCAAGTTCTTGGCCGAGAAGCCGGGGTTGAGGCGAGATCGCCACAGGCGGTGCAGGCTGCCCCCCCCAATCCGTAAGACTCGTTCCACCACACAGGTATTTGACGAGGTGCTTAATCATGTTGTGGCGAGGGGCGCAACGCTCCTGCACCAGCTCCTGACACATGTTGGGATCGACGATGACCGCCATGGCCTCGGCCACGCCAGCGTCGCCGCCAGGGACCAACGGTCCGTCGCCTCCAATGCGTGCAATAGTCCCATGGTGAGTGCTCGGCTCAGACGAATCTCTGAACAGCGGCTTGGGAGTTTGCAAACTTGGGAGACCCAAGCGGGCCCGGCGACTTCAAATACACAAGCAGCTTCCGAGAGGCCCCGGCCGGCGTCCGGTGGTCGTGGGCGGGCAAAGTCTCGGATCTGGGCCTAGGCGGACCGCCTTGGCGGAGCGGATCTGCGATGCTGGATCGGTGGTTCACGATCTGTATACGCAGTTCGGCAATTGGGCCGCGACACGCAGAGCATGCTCGGCCATTCACGCTCGTTCGGGTGGGTTGGGGCTGTGGGTTCCCGAGCAGCCGACCGCATACAAGTTTCTGTACACAGTATCGTGTGCGAAGCACGTACGCAAAACCCCAAGCGCCGGTAGGCTGGTCCCCCACGCACCGCCTTCGGCCCTGCTGCTCTCTTCTGGCCAAGGGACCCCCTTTTCCGTTGGTGGGCACCTTGAGGGGGGGGGAGGAGGGGTAAAACTTAATTCCGAGAAGGCCCGGCCCTTTTCCCCATGGAGCGGCGCCGGCTTGCCCCGTTGCGGCTGTGGTGGAAACCTTGATGGCGTGTGGTAGATAACATGATATCACGAGGCCCCCGACATTGCATCTGCTGGCGTTGCATTCTCGTCATATTCCGTCTATCTATGCATCGTGAGGGGAGGGGGGCGTTCCAACCCGCCGGCCCGCCGCGCCGTTGCCGCCCGCCTTCGCGTCACCTGCATTCGGGGCTCTGGGCAGTCGCCTGGGGCTTGAAGTAGTCGTGGAGCCGGCGCAGACTACGGTTCGAGGGGCGTTTGCCGACTTGTTTGGGGGGCCCGGGAGGAGGCTCCCGCTTCTCCTGTCGGTCGGCATGTGGACGGTAGCTGAAGATGCTGTTCCGCTTCCCTCCCGCATGGCTCGCGCCGAGATCCAGGCGGTTCGGGAAAACAACATCGCGACCTCGCAAGGATCGCTCCGAGATGGTACGCCACAGCTCCTCGCGGTGCTGACGATCCTCTTCCACCGCCTTCTGGATGAATTTCTCGTAGTCGGAAAGCTCAGGGGGGGCTTCAAAGGGGTCGGAAGCGAGCTTGTACGAGTGGCGGGTGCCGTGGCGCTTTGCAGGTACCGCCGTCGGGGGCGGCAGAGGCGCGATGCGACACGCCGTCTCGTCGTCGTCGCGTCGGGCTACTGTCGGGGACGTGTCCGTCTGGGCCCCGTCCGGCCTGCTTGATCGGTCCCGGGGCGGCAAGGTGGCAAGCAACAGGCCGGGGCTCGTGCCAGGGCGGTCGGTCGGCGGGGAGTCCCACACGATTCTCGGCCAGTCCTCGTCGAACGAGTGGAAGCGCGTACTCCCGTCCCTCGAGTAGGCAGTCCGGTTGAAGTCGCATGCCGCGTGCCGCGGGACGTAGGCTTCCAAGGTCCTCACCCTCGGTGGTGCAACCTCGCTTTCGGAGCGCAGGTCGGGTTTGGATCGGAGACGACGAAAGCTCGGCTTGGCAGGCGCGTGGCGGGTGGTCTCGCCTTGGCCGTGGCGACGCGGCGGTGCAACATCTGCTTCGGGCAGTGCCTCGAACGAGGGGGTGGCGTGAGATGGAGATCTAAGGTTCGTCTTGCTGACCGCCCGGTGCAAAATGCGCTTGAGGAGGCCCGGCTGTGGCTCGGGCGACGCAACGGTCTCGGACTTGGTGGGCTCTTTGGGCAGCTTGACGCCGAGTCGCAAGGTCGGCATCGTGTGCGAGTAGGTGCTTCAAAGTAGGGCGGTGGCTTCTACGAATCCGCTTCAGGTTGTTTCAAGCGTAGCCGGGACCGGATTTGTCCTGGCAGGTTAGAAGTTGATCCGGACGACGAGGGCACGAGGCGAAAAAGGCCCATGATCCGGACCATGGAGGGGGGTGGCCGAGAAGCAAGGGAGTGCCATCGAGCCGTCGAGGCAACAAAGTGATAAGCCTATCCGACCGAGACGGCATCCATACATCCATTTGTAGATGATCCATCCATGATAGATGCACGTATGAAAGTGGCGCCGGTCGAGAGCATGTGGCTTGGCGGTTCATTGGCTCGCCCATGCCATGACCATGATGCAAGCCGGAATGCGAAAGAGGAGACGAGTCAGTCCGGTTGGCCATGATCGCTTTGCTTGTTTGCTTTACTTTGGCCGCAGGAATGGCGCTTCACGTCAGCTCAGCCTTGGCCCGTTCCGGCCTTGCAGTTCGGCAGTGCAGTTTCGCAGGCCCGCGGCTTGTTCCACACACACGATATCGGGGCACTTGTAGCCGTCCCGGCAAGAGCTCGACGGGCAAGCAGCCAAGGCACCAACTAGCAAGAGGCCAATAAGATGCTGACCGACAAGCTGACCAGACTCGGGGGAATCGGTGTTTATTTTCACCAATGCCTGCGACCACGCCGCCGTGCCTAGAAAAAACCGTCCTTCGAACTGGATACCGGGGCCGGTTTTGCCCTTCTTAAGAGCGCGGCACGCGAGGTCCCAATTCGTTGTAATGTCTTTGGCCCTTGCTCTTCCCCAAATCTACGGGCCCTGCGCGCACATCGGCAAGTTGCTTCTGCCCGGCGAAACGTCCGGCTATTGTAATTTAGCTGCCGTGCCAGGTAGTACTTCGGCTTTCGAGACGAGACAATGCTTTCTTTGCCTTCAGCCGCAATCCAAATGCTCGCGCTGTTGGTGTTGTTGCGCTCTGGCTTGCGAAGCGAAACCTTGTCCTTCCTATGTACAGCGCAGATGCCGTGCCTAACCGATGCCGTCCTGGCCCCGGCCGACAGGCCTTCTATTTGGAGGGGGAGTGTGTGGATGGTGCGGCCTTATGTCAAGGAGTCCGAGGCGTCTAAGCCATAAAAACTCCGATACGGCCAACGCCTGAGCTCGTACTTATATGGGCTTGGGGCAACGACCGACCTGAATGTGCGCGCTCGTCTCTGATTCTCCCAATCTCCTACATAAGATTCTCGCAGCAACCGACAGTCCCGGGTCAAAGGACGCGACCCCACAACATCGTACCAACGCCTCACCCGGTATCGGGCTGGATATATGCGTACGTAGGGCTAAGCATAGCATTCTGTTGCAAGGACGACCAAGTAGGCAGGCCACTCACTATCCAAACTGACCGTGGCGCTAATCGGAGAATATATTACGCGCACATACTTTGTATATGTGCATGTGTTGTTGGGTAAGTACCTACTCAGTCGGGTATCTCATTCCATGTGCATTCGTGTGTCATTACTCATATTCTCAAGCCCCTCACCAGCGCCCTCCCATAAGTCCAATAGCCCCTCGGCAGTTTGGGATGTGGCCAAGCCCAAATAAAATAAGGCCTTGGGGGTCAGTTGCCGTCGGTACAGGGCACCGCTCTCGCTCTTACATGGATCTCTAGACTACACACTTCCAGCTGCCGGGGTCCTTGACGTCGCCTCCTTGGAACACATTGCGGAGAGGGTATTTGCAGTGCGCTCTCTTGTAGTCGACCCCGAGGGATTGGGTGCCGTTGACGTAGGCGGTGCCGATGATGGACTCGGGCGCGACGCCCTCCTCCACCCAACGAACCATGGCCATGAGGACGTTCTCGGACGGATCCAGGCTGGCCACGCTCGGGGCTTGCTGGCCGATAAAGGTCGCGCCGGGCCCGCCGCCGCAGTGGCCAAGTCCGCTGATGCGGAAATAGCGGTAGAACTCGTCGAGCTCCGCACTTGGCTTGCCCATGGTGCGAGCGACGTGGTCGTAGTAACGGTTTGAGTTGAGCGACGTGATCAGGAAATCTTGGCCTCCGTGGTAGTGGAGGATCTTGCTTCCGCGGGAGGAGAACTTGGAAAGATCGCCGGACCACGTCTCGACCGACCCGGGGTTCTTCTCATAGGCATATGCCATCTGCTCCGGGCTGAGGTACGACGTGTCGAAGTTGGCGTCATTGTAGACGGCGTACTTGAACCACTCCTCCGAGTACACGAATGGCGCCCTCGCATAGAAGTTTTGAAGCATAGCGAGAACGCCGGCGCCGGGTTGTACGCGAGGATAAACAAAAGCGCCGCCGACACCGTGGAGATCGACGAGGAGCGACCGAACCGTCTCGGCCTGTTTCGACGTAATGCAGGCCGAGTTGTTGGTGCTGTTGGTGCCGCTGGGACACAGAAGCGTTTCGGGCCGGAACTGACACAGGGACGGGTCTTCCAGGATGCCATCGGCCGCACCATCCAGCAGGTCGCACTGGTCCAGAATGGCTTGGTCCAGGGCGGCCAGAGCCGCGCTGGGGAAGCCGTCGGCACCGGCGGCGGCAAAGATGGAGTAGAAATGGCCGGACCAGGAAGAGAGGTTGTTGAAGGAGAAGGCGGGGGCACCAGCCACGACTCCGTCAAAGTTGTCGGGGAAGTCCTGTGCCATCTTCCAACCCTGTCGTCCGCCAGTGCTGCAGCCCAGGTAGTATGACTTGTCGTGGGGCTTGCCGTAGAAGGCCTCCGTCACTTGCTTGCCCACAACGACCGACGTGTGAAGAGCCCGCCAGGCAAAGTCGACCACCACGTCCTCGTTGTTCAAGAACCTCGTACCGTTCTGGCCGCTATGGCCGTTGTCGGAGCCCGTGGTGGCGAAGCCGAGCGAAGTGCCGTATCCCATCGACTCGTAATCGATGCAACCACCAACACCTCCGTTTCCTGTGGCCAGAAACCGGCCAGTCCAGTTGAGCGGCAGCCATGCCTCCATCAGCGTGCTGGAACGGGTCGACGTGGCCAGGGTGATACCGACCCGGCACACATCGGCCGGAGACACGGTGAAGGGAGCCCCGCACGAGACGTCCAGACCCGGCAGGCTGACGTTGGTACCGGCCTTGACGAACTCGACGCTGGTGACGGTGGCATTGTCAATGTCGAGCTGCTGGGCCAGGTCGGCGCACGCCTTCCTGAATTCGGTGTTGCATGCAGCGCCAGGCGCCGCGCCGAACAGGACGGCGACACCGATGGCGAGCAGAGAACTGGCTCCTAACATGATCGCGCTTAACCGGTGGATGAGCTGATCGTTAGGCTTCCTGGGATCGTGTCGTTGGGGCGCGGCATGGCCCTTTTATAACCGCCATCGGGGCATACGATGCACGGTAACTGTGGTTCACAGCCGGCCTGGCCTGCCTCTTCGGTCCATGCATGGCTGAGTGGTGGGCGGCAAGGCAGCAGGTGTCCCCCCCTTGCCTGGGGCTCCCGCGTCCTCGGTGACCGTCGGCATGGCTGACAGGGGTTGTTCCTTAACCCGAGGTGAAAAGTTGACCGGTAAATCGACGGGCGGGGGTTCCGTCTGGAGTCCAGCGGGGCGGAGACGGCAGAATTGGAGATCGGGCAACAAATCACGCACCAGAGAATCCGGCCTTGTCGTCTCCGAGCTAGTGCCTTGGAATCCCGTTGCGTTGGCAGCTTTGCTTGCCTCTCCCAGCCACGACCGGCAAGGTATAATACCGGAATCGGGGTGGAGCGGCCAATAGTGCTACTTTGGGTTTCCCCGCACTGCTCATCGGCGGTCCACTGAGCCCCAATGCAGCTTAACCATCTACGAAGTATGATTGGGATCGCGACGTCGTACGGCTCCATCCCCATGATGCTACCCCAAGGTCGCCCCCCCCCAGCCGTTGCGTAGCATTCGGCTCTCCGCATGAGTGGTCAAGGCCAAGCCGACCCCGAGAAATAAAAGCCGCTTCTCCGTCTCTGGTGATACCCCCTGAGCCATCCGTGGTCTAGGTCGATGGCGTCGTACGGCTAGCGGGGGAGCGGGACTGTAGTTTTCATAACCCAGTTCACATAACCGCGAGGGGCCTGGCTTAACTGTCAGCGCGGTGTCCCTTAACCCCTGAATTTGGAGGCATAGCGTGGCTTCTCTATTCAGCTTGGGGGGCTGATAAGGGCAAGCTTATGAGATCGATTGGTCATTGCTGAGAATGGGCACCCTTCGCTCCACAAGCCCCTATTCGGTGCCCGGCCGGGTGCAAGCGAAATAAGCTGGCCTTTCTATCTACAATTTGGTACCTATGGACCGTCGGCGAAGATCACATGGGCTCTCGGCGTGTCGACAAGAGTGCAACACTGCGCGAGTCGGACACCCTTCAGCCGCATCAGTCTCAATATGCCGTACTGGGGACTGTAAATCAGCAACGGAAGTAGCGCTGCTCTACCCAGCGCTGCTCAAAGTCGGAAACCATGTTGCCGACGACCACGGTCACCTCGGGAAAGACCTTGGTCAAGCGGTGAATGCCTATGCGACCGGCCGAGTACGTCGCGAAGACGATGCGGTTCTGGGGGACGCCGTGGTCAACGAGGACCTGGACAGCCATGAGAGCTGAACCGCCACTGGACATCTGAGAATCCAGAAGAAGCACAGTGTCGTGGTTGTGGATGTCGTTGGGTAGCTTAAGGTAGTGCAGCTCCGGCTCGCCGGTTCTCAAATCCGACTGGATGAGGATGCGACCGGTCCGGCAATCCGGGATTACCCGTCGAAGACTTGCCTCAAATGTCGCGCCGCCACGGAGCACAATCACTGCGCTAACCTCGCCCTTGGCCGTCAAGCCATGATACTGGTGTCCCTGTGGTGTGCTGATGGTCTTCTCCTGAAAGTGAGCATTGTTGAGAGCCCTGGCAAAGGTTAAGATGCGCAAAAAGACCAGAGAGGGGCACAGGAGCGAGGCGCGCGACCACTTACTGCTCTATCAGGAGGCAGGACAGCCGATCAAAGTAGAAAACAAAATCCTCGCTGTTTGTGTCGATGTCCTGGATGATGGTGTTCATGCCTCTGAGTTGTGTGGTCTGCTTGAGAGGCACGACCCTCGGGGACAAGGGCTCGCTGTCGTAACCGCGTTCCAGGCTTTTGAGGGCCGCACGATGGCGCGTCGACTTTTCGAGGAGGCTTCGCTCAATGTACTGCGTTACCATGCCTAATAATCAGGTAGCACCCTTGTCAGCACGCGGAGTACGACCAAGTAGTTCTGAAGACAAAACTCACTCATGGCCACTCGGTTCTCAACACCACGAGGGACAATGATATCTGCAGGGTGTAAGTAGTAATTGTTAGTCGACCCGCCAGCACCGATACTCTTTCCCCCACACTTTCACAAAAGGGGGGTTTCAGAATGCGTACCAGCCACGTTCTTCTGAGGCATGACAAACTGCACAAAAGACCCATCAGCAATGCCTACAGATGGGATAGGGGAACTGGCTCACCTTCTCGAAGTTGGGCTTGACAAAGCCGAACCACTGCTTGATGCAGCCTTCTACATCTCGGCCTCTGTCACGCACATCACGCACAACTGTGGAGGATACAGCCGTCAGCTTCGTAAGCTCGACAAAACACTGGTCGCAAAAGCTCACTTCTTCTTGAGAGACATGTATCGGCATCGGCCTCACAGTAAATCTTCAGGCATGTCAGTGAGAGGACGTCCACTCGACCAGCCGTAAGCAGCTACCCTCATGTCCAGAAGCTCCAAAACGCGAGGGTCATGGAGCGCGAAGATGCCCTCGAGAATGAGAACATGAGGAGAATAAATAACGGTCGACTTGTCCAACCTGGCGTGCTTTTCAAAGGAATAAATGGGGATGTTGGTTCGCTTTCTGTTTGGCAGTGTTGGTGAGTACCAGGCCTCAGCAAGGTCGGGCAACGAGGGCCAGAGGCACTTGGCCCGGCGTAGACTTACCCAGCTTTGAGGTCCTTCAAGCAGTTGACCAACTCGTCAAAGTCGATTGCCTGAGATGCCCCTGATCAGCATCGATAGCCCAGGCAGTCCGGAAATCTAGAGACTCCAACCTCTGGTGCGTCAAAATCGTACTCGTTTCGAAATGCCAGCCTGGAGGAGGCAGCATCGAGCGGTTTGTAAAACGAATCCTAGCACTTGTGAGCACGGTCACCGTCTTTTCCCGGTAGCATCGCCGTACCATAGACATGATGACGACCCAGGGCAGGTTCAAATTGTTGACGATGGCATGGGAAAGGGTAGTTTTGCCCGAGCCGGAACTGCCCGCAATGCCGATGATGCTCACGTCGGCCCACGGCGGCGAGTAATGAACGCGCTTAGCAATAGTGTCATCGCCCTCGCGGTGATCTGTGATGATCGGCGGGGTTCCGATGGCCGAATTCATGGTGATCGGTGTCTTGGTGTCGTTTGTGTGGGGGGCAGAAAAGACCAAGAGCACCGCGAACAACGACAGCAGGTTTTGCACTGATACGATCGAATAAATAAGGAGGGGACGCGGAGGCTTGCGCCGGGGGGGAGAATGATGATGATGATGAGGGAAGTCGCGTGACCGGCCGCCTTCCAAGCTCGCTAAGATATACACGGCACCAGCCGCAAGATAGCGGCGCCGGTTTTTCTCGGGTTGCACCCGATCTCCAGTCGGATGGGAGGTTAGGGTAGGTAGTCAGGGGGACGGCTAGCAGAACGACGTGTTCTAAATGCCGTCGGGCGATCTGAGCGGCTTGCTGTCAGGTTGTATACGTGGACAGGACGTTCCAAAGGGCGGACGGATATGGGATGGGGCGGATGGGCTTTGCTCTCTCACTTGCGCATGCGCCGCACCCAAGATTCTGATTCACCAGCAGGTCCTGTCGTCTGACGAATATCAGCCGCTTGTGGAATGCACAATTCGGGCAGGTCAAGAATCATGTACACTCGTCCGTTGTCTTTTGGGGCTTTGATTGGCCTAAGCTCCCCCTGAAGCTTGGGCTCAACGGTGGGCTACGATCAGCAGACGGGCGGCAGTGGCAGCTGGACTGAACACCCTATCTTTGGGGGCTCCATGGGAGGAACTAGGTATGTACATACCTGTCACACACTACTGTGCCTACAGAGCTCACCACTGTGCCCGCAAGCCAGCGAGGTCACTGCACTCACTCACCGATGGCCCGGCCCCTAATCTGCATGCCTTGGGGCCTACCTAGGTAAATCTATAGAGACCTGGACGGACTGGGTCAGATCCAGCTTGCCTCAAAGGGGGCGCGTCTCGCTGCGGACGACGGATTCTGCGCCTCAGAAAGCATGTACCAACATACATGTTGTACGGAGTACCTGGCAAATGGGCAGAGCGGATGGAGCCGACCATACATCCAAACCTCCCGCCAGCTGGAAGGGAAGTTGATCCTGGAGCCTGCCCGCCCAGGGCTGCCCCACCGCAAGAGAGAAAACTGCCGCCAATAGGTCCTCCGTCGTCAGCCGCCAGCCTTTCCGACTTCACTTCTACATCTTCTTTTTTTCCCCATTCCCACCGTTAAATCTTCTTTCCTCCCTCTCTTCCTCCCTCTCTTCCTCCTCTCGACATATCTTCATCGCGGCTTTTCGGCTGGAAGGAAATGACGTGACAGCAACGCGCCCTGGGCAGAAGCACTAGTGCATTTCTGCTTGTCGGACCATTGCATACCAGACACCCATTGTCCTCGTCTTTCCTCTCACGCTACCGCTCCAGGCTTCGTGCTCGCGGTCACACACGACACGACGTGCCTCGCCATCAGAGACTTTATTCGCGACCTGAAGCACCTCCCGGACGCAACAATGACTTCGTCCGCGT
Organism: Nigrospora sphaerica; assembly: GCA_018287875.1. Lineage (NCBI taxonomy): Eukaryota > Fungi > Ascomycota > Sordariomycetes > Amphisphaeriales > Apiosporaceae > Nigrospora > Nigrospora sphaerica. The sequence continues at coordinate 7,108,771 of JAGVVL010000002.1, forward strand.
CGACCGCTACGCCGATGAAGCATGACTTCTCGCGGCAGGTCGACGAGGTGCGCGTGCCTAAGAGGTATGTCACGGCAAGCTTGCTCCTCACTCCTACCCCCGCCCACGCGCGCGTCTCCCGGCTTTTCATGATGCAATTTCAATCAATGGGAATCTCTCTGAGCAACCAATGCGGAGAAACGATTTTATACTTCTTCTTTTCTGATCCAAGCCTTCCCTCATCCTCTCGTCAAGCACCCACAACATCGTCTGACGCCGCGACTAACGAGGCTTCCAGTGATATTAATGAACTCATTCTCGACTACCTAACTATGGCTGGCTATCCCAACGCTGCTGCCAGGTTCTCCGCCGAGGCCAACTTGCGACCCCAACAGGACAACCCGTCCATCGTAGCGAGGCTCCAGATCCAACGGTCAATACAACAGGGTGATATTGAAACAGCAATAGATGCGTTGAATGAGCTAGACCCAGAGGTATGTTCATGGCGCTTAGGCTTTCCTTCCTCTTTCCTCGCCCAGTTGCTATGATTAGAAACACGTTTTTACATGCACCACTCTTATGACCCTCGGGTCTATGGTGAGAAACAACCACCTTTATATGAGCACTTCCCCCACCACCAGCTTGCCCTTCTGCTTTTGGCTCGGCCCAACCCTGGCTAACCAAGGGCCAGATATTAGACAAGGATCCGCCCCTACACTTTGCACTCCTCCGACTGCAACTGGTGGAAATCATCCGGGCCTGCACGGAGAAGCCTGACGGGGATTTGGGCCCCGCCCTCGAGTTTGCAACTGAGAAGCTTGGTCCCAGAGCACCTACCAACCCCCAGTTCCTGGAGGATTTGGAGAAGACCATGACACTCCTAGTCTTTTCTCATGATCCAAAGACCCTTGACCCATCGCTGGCAGCCCTGCTGAAGGCAGAGCTGCGTAGAGACGTGGCCGATCAGGTCAACAAGGCTATTGTGGGGCGCCAACTGAACCGAAGAGATGCAGCAATCCGTCACCTCGTGCAGATGCGCGCCTGGGCCGAGAACACTGTTCGCAAGGACTCAAAGTACGGCCTACCTTCACGTATCGACTTGGGTCTGAACGGTGAGGAGGTCGACGGGAATGGGCAAGATGTCGTCATGACTTAGGTCTGCCTGTACCCGGAAAATGGGTAATAATGATTTGATGGCCTCTCGGTGCAAGGCGTTCCGGACTGCCAATAACTGTAGGTCAGACGGCTGTATTAAATTTCTATGGTAAGGGTTGGGACAGTTTGGCGTTCAGGGCTCCAAGTGAGTGCGCTGGTAACTCGTTGGTTTCGTGGACTGAATGCGAATTCGAGTGGAGGGGGACACCGAATACAAACTATGCGTACATCCATTCAATCAAGATTGTTGCCTCGTACGTTTGCATACTGACTGTTGTGACGATGTTTGTAAGTACAATGGGTAAGTCGTTACGCTGGGTTTTCCGGGTGGCTTAGGTTTTTACCTCTCATATGATGCCTGTATTTCAACGCCAACGTTCTGGAGCCAAACAAATCTACGAGTCGTTAGGATCTCAGCTGCGTCTCGGCCGGTGTATGAATGGATGTTATGTAGTGGCAAGCTCACGGTCTTGCGGCCATGGTTTTCCAGCACATCATCCCTGAAATGACCGCAAATCGATCATTACTTGTTCATGGGCCCCGAGTCAAGACCTTTGGCTTCTATATACATTCAGCTGCCGCTAGACTTGACGGGCCAGTATTCACTGCACCACACTGGCAACGTCAGGTTTTCCTGCAACAAACGCCTTTGAGCGCTTTTTGGAACCCTCAACCGGCTATTACTTGGTCCGGATGTGCTTCAGCTTCCCAGGAGAGTACAAAAAGTTGTTGGCGTAGGCCTTGGGGGTGAACTTGCGCTCCTGGGGCTCCTGTACGAAGTACTCGTAACCCTGCTTCTCGGCGAAAGCAATAGCGTCCTCCTTGGACTTGAAATTGATGTGCGTTCCCTGCATGAAATCGGCAGAAGACTGCCAGCCCATCAATGGGTTCTCCCATCGGTGGCCCTTGCCCAGAACATCCCAGTCCATTCGCCAGTGATGGGAGCCCCAAGTTCCAGACTGTGTAGCGGGCTTGCTCGGCTGGTAAATGCTGCAATCCTGGCGTTAGACAGCCGTGATGGAATCTCTCGCCATGGGAGCGGACCTACCGGACGGTTCGAGCCTGCAGCTCCATGGGCGCGCCGGACAAGACGGCGGCCGGCAGCACATCGACGTCCTCGCTGCCATCCTGGACCTTCTTGGGGACCGGGGTGTACGTCCTGCAATGCTCATCAGCCCCGTGGTTGTAGCCGCCAAGCTCGCCCCGTCTCTACGTACGATGTCGCCTTGTCAATGTGGGCTACGTAGTCGGGTGCGTTGGCCGACCGCACGGCCGGGGTCACACCCGTGGCGGACGCCGGCATGGTCAGGCTCTGGCTCGGGCTGTCGGACTTGAAGCGGCGCTGGGGAGCGGCGGTAAACGCCGGGCGGGCGGTGCGCAGCAGTTTCGCTGCGGAGGCGGTTCGGAGGGACGCCATGGTGGACTGCGCAAACCGGGCGTCGATGAGCAATTGGATGTCGGGGATGTTCGCGCTCACGTCGAGAAGGCAGGCGAGCTGCTTTGGATGAGGTCAATCCGAGCTTAGGGGAGTGGGTGGACGATGGCGGACTGTGACGGGCCGGCCGACAGTTGGTGCTGTTCCGCAGCACTTACCAATTAGCCGCATCGGCGCTAAGCGGAGCCCGGCGGGAGCAGCTTGGTTTGGTTACATGCGATCTTTTCGTGCTTTGGCGGGACTCTCGAACTTCGAGCTTCAATCCACCTCATCAAACCAACTCCGACGCCTTGTGACAGCCACTTGACTGCGTCTTGCCCGGACCAATTGTTTCCTGCATTCACGAAGGAACTCGCGCTCCCCGCACAACCGCCAAGATGAGCTTCGTTTCCCGCCGGGCGCTGTCCACCCTCATCCCCCCCAAGGTGCGTATCGGGTCCGTCAACGGACCTTGTGCTTGCTGCTGACGTTGCTCCTCCAGATCGCTTCGCCGAGTGTACGTCCTGTCCCCGCTGCCCCCCGAAGAAGGAGCCGAACGCATTCCTGTCCCCGGTCGCTCTGCCCAAGAGAGCGCCCGTCGCCCATCGCCGGTTGAGTCTGCGCTTTGCGCTTGCGACCAAAACAGCCGAGCTCTGGCCGCATCCGAACACTGCCCGATTGTTGGCTGTTGACTGATTGCGAATGGAACCTATAGGCCATCGGTGCCGCCCCCGATGCCGTCCGCATGAAGCGTGTCGTCAATTTCTACGAGAAGCTTCCCCGGGGCTCCGCCCCCAAGGTCGAGTCCAAGGGCTTCATCGGTCGCTATCAGGACAAGCACTTCGGTGGCGAGAACGCCTCCGCTAAGCGTACGTGATACGAACCATTCTGTGCTCACAGGGCCCCAGGCGCAAGAGCCGTTTCGCAGGGGGTCTTGAAATGCGACTGTGCGGCCGATCAGGTGCTAACTCATATCATGTAGCCATCATCCACGCCATCGGTCTCATTTTGGTCATTGGCTACCCCATGACTTACTACTTCCACCTGCGTACGCGCCCTACTCACTTTCACAGCACTGGCGGCTAACGAGTTGCAGGTCACCACAAGAACAACGCCCACTAAATGTGGCGATGGATTGGGCATTTGATAAACGACCCGGGTCGACTGTGGGTCTGTACCGGCCTTCAGAAGGAGCAAAGCGTAGCAAAGCTTTTGTGTACTAGAAAGGAGAGATAATTCGATCCCACCCCGTATGACATTCATGGTATACGCTATTTTGCTGGTGGCCATTGTTTCCTCTCCGCCGTAGCCGGCTGACAGCCGCCTGCGCATATCGCCATATCTGACGGAACTTTTGGCTGATTTGGTGAAAACACACCATGCGAACCACAAGTTGACGATCTGGGACAAAAAAAATCCGCAGACATCTTTAAACCAGGTAATATTTCGCCCTTTGTTGTTGTCGATGCTTACAAGCTCCGTTCCCGGCCCCAAGCAGTGTCAAAATCTTCCCTTGAAGAATGGCACAGGTGTTGATGGAAATGCTGAACACAAAACCGGGTTACACAAAAGGGAAGCATCGCGCAGGTAAGAGGTTGAGTGCCCCTGAGGGTAGAACAGGCCGTACCAGTTGAGGGGGATGACAAATGACCGCCTCACCGGCTTAGGACATTCTTCTGGAGTCGTAGAAGCTATTATGATCTTTCTTGTCACCCCCCTGCCAGCAAAACTTTTACCAACAACCATGACTGCTCTCAATGAGAAGATAGCTGTGTAGCGGCGGTACTGGGAGAAACTAGGATTCCCTATCTACTGCAAATGGTCTGTTGGGAACGCGCTTGTGTATGGCGTAGGATAGAGCTTTGAGTCATCCAGCAGAGGCGCAGGCGCCTTATCGTGAGTTAACACTGAGTAGACTGAGTGTAAAGTCCGGGAGACGTGAGTAAGGTATACCCGCCCTGCATGTATGTCGGTCGGTCAGGTCGTCTCGAAATGGAAATGCTAGACGGGGCCGCGGGGGAGGGGGGCAGGGAAATAAGATTAGTGAACTCACAGCTCACATCACAATATAACCACGGCCTACCTACCCCTAGCAAGGAGACCTGCTGACGTGGTGTACGTGAGTCACACTTGCGGCAAGTGGCGGCACGGAATGGCGTTGGCAGGGAGGAATCATGGAGCGAGGTAGGAGAAGGTGACTTTCATAATGTGGTTGGGGAGCACATGTCCAGAAAACGGTTCGAACTCGATGGTAGCTGGAAGGGAATTCACCCTTGTGCAGCAGAACCCTTGGGTCTACATATTACAAGCGGCGGGTGGGTTGGGGGTGCGGCTCATAGCGCACTTACAGAGGGAGGGAGTGGACAAATGCCGTCATTTGGGGGGAGACTAAATGGATTGGGCCATCTCCAGGCTCTCGACTTCTACCATTCCCGTTCCCCGGGGTCTGTAAGTAATCGGGCTGCTGAAAGGTCTACGTGAGTGGCACACGTTCACTTCTCTTTATGGGGATATTGTATAGGTGTTTGACCCGGTAAAACTTTACCTGTCGTCCCGGGTACGCGTAGTGAAGAGAAGACATCAAGAGGCAATGAAGACGGATGGAACCTACAAGGTACAAACAAACAAACAAACCTGCACTCCAGGCCGTCGTTCATGGCGCTCTGTAAAGGACAGACAGCGTAGGTACAAGTAAAAGGCTGCGTGTCCCACCTTTTGGCTGGACCCTAAGCTGCTTCGGGCCACCTGCATTTGAGCTTGGGCAACTCAGCCCGGCCTTCCATCTTCAAGCCTTCAATTTTGCGAAGGGACTCCAGCCGCAGGCGAGACATTCATTTGCTCACTCTTCCCAAAAGGACTCCGGAGCCATCCCAATCTCCTGAGCAGCCAGGACGACAGGAGACCTGCCCTAGGAACCGCCCTGCGAAGTCCGCGCGCTCCTCCACCCCCGTCGACGTGGATTATTTCCCCTCACGCGATCCCCGAAAAGCGACCTCTGCCTCGTCCGGTCCGAGCTACTTCAACTCTTGTACAAAAAGCCCCCCCCCCTCCAGAAGTGAACACCTCACTTCCTGTGTTAGCCCATTTGTGCGACCACCGACCCGCCCAGCGAACCACCACCATCGGCTTCGCAACTCCAACCACAACTCCCGACTGACGATTGCGGCCGTGGACGATGGCTACTGAGGCCACCGCCGAGAAGCCGGTAGATGTCTCAGTAAATGATGTCTCGCTTGTGAGTACTAACCCCTCGTCCCCTGCGTGCCTGCACGCCCGGCCTCTCGAACCGGCGCATCGCGTTGCGAAAGGTAGCCATCGGTCTCGGGCCCGCCATGGTAGCCTCGGCCGCATAGGTGCCCGGCCGGCGTGCCTTGAAGCCCACGCAACTGGGGCGCGAGCATCTGCTTACCTTGCCCTCACCCTCCAGACTCCGACCACTGCTACCGAAGCGCCGTCCCCCAATGGCGACTCAGGCAACGCCGTCCCTTCAGAGAGCGGCCCTGCCCACCTCGACGAGATCGCGAACAAACAGGTTACCGACCTCCTCGAGGGGTCTGCGATTTCGGCCGAGGTTAGCGTAAGCGGGGGCTCGGATACCGAAGCATCCACCGGCCGAGTCGCCAAGCCCACGGACGATAAAGGAATTGGGCGTACGTCGTCTGCGGCGAAGAAGCCCACGAGCTTCAAGTCCGTCTCGGTTAATAAGACATTCCTGGGACAGAAGGCTGCCGCGGCGAACGCCGCTTCTCGCCCCGAATCGGCGGCTTCCTCCACTACCGTCACACCCACCGGAACCCCGGGACTTCAGGCCTCAAAGCTGAAGCTGGTCGCAAAGAACAGCTCCAGCCTTGGCGGCTCAACCAAGACTTTGACCGCAAATGGAAAAACCGCAGCCGCCCCAGATGCCAGCACCGTCTGGAACCGCAACCGACGTAGGTTTAATATCTCGTATGGTTGTGATATGTCGGCGCTGACCTTGATTTTTTCTCTGCAGCCGTGCCTCCGCCTGATACCAAAAAGATGTCGGACGAGGAGCTCATGAGCAAATATGGCATACACATAACCAGCCGTCTGCGACCCGAGGACGAGGCTGGCGGCCAGTCTAATTGGGCCGACATAGATGAAGACGACGACAACTGGGAGGCGCCTGAAATCATAACATGGACGGATGGGACCAAGAGCTCGTTGCAAGCAGTCGAGGCCGCTTCAGCAGCCGCAGCGCCTGCGCCTTCCAAGGATCTCCCGCGAGTCGACAAGCCAATATCACCCGCGCCCGCACCGGCACCGATGGCCACTGGGCCTTCTCCCCCCGCTCCTACCGCGCCCTCCGTACCCTTGGCACCCTCTCCTTCAGTCACGGCTGCTCAGTCTGCGTCCTCGACCCCGGCCCTCGCGAAGGCATCGCCATCGATAAAACCAGGAGTGCTCGGCTCCGGCAAAGGTCTTGTTCTGAAGGGCGCTCCTGAAAAGCCGACGCTGGTTGCAAAGGCAACCCCGAAATCGTCCGAGATCAAATCACCTTGGGCCACACTGCCGCCGGTCGAGAAGACCTCGCCTCTTGCCATGGAAGCCGGCCCACCTCATCCTTCCAACATTCGGGGGTACCCTCCTCGCGATAATTACGGTGCTCATGGGGCTTATGGCGCTCACGGCGCTCAAGGCATGCCACCGCCGCCCACGACGAAGGAAATCGCTGCGGACGACTTCAGCAGAAGCGCTTGGAGAGAGGGACCGGCTGCCGGTAACCGAGAGCTTTTCAATTCCCAGTCCGGCAGGTACGAGCCCGTCCACGACCGAAGAGCGTCCCGACCGGATATTTCACGACAGCACACTTCATTACTCCAGCGGCAGTCGCACCATGATACCCAGGGCCCTGCGGAGCCTTCTGCAGCCTTTCAGACCCATAGGAATAGCGGCCACGATGCTCCGCCTTATGGTCGGCGTCGGACGTCGTCCAATGTGAGTGGCGGTAGCGGCACTATGGCCGGCCGCCCCGGAAAGCACGGCGATATGCCACCTCCTCCAGCAGAGGGGATGGCGCACCCGCCTGGGGTGTCGTCTGGTCCGGAGTCCGGGCCTGGACCCTTCGCTGCAACGGGCATGCCGCCGCACGCCCGACCCCAGGGCGGCCCTCCCACATGGCAACCGCGACCTTCGCCCGGTCAGAGTTTTGCGACGCCCGATCACGCTCCACCTGCACCCGAAGCGGCACCTACCTTGCCAGGCGAAAGTGAGGTTGAGATGCAAAAGAGGCTGATGCGCGAACGCCGCGAATTGGCCATCAAGCGCAGAGTGGAAGAAGAGGAGCGGGAGGAAGCTGCCAGGAGGGAGCGCATCCGTCTGAAGCTCGAGGCCATGGGCCCACCGCCGGAACGTAAGAGCGCAAAGAAGGAGCAGTCCGCCGAAGGGTCCACTGCAGCACCGCCGCGGGACACAGCGAAGCCGGAAACCAGCGCCACTGAGAAGCCACCAGCGGAATTGGCAACGCCCCCTACGGACAAAGCGGACGTATCAGAAAGCGGCCGCAAACCGCAGCTCAACGGTCTTCAGCGCTCCTACCACGCCGACCGGAGTCAAAACACATCTAGCCTCCCTGCAACGAGTAAACCCGCCACGTCGTGGCCTGATGCGCAACCGCCTGCCGAGCCCCTGCCGTCATGGTCCGGCACATCGCCGCAAAGTGCCAGGAACGTTTGGGGGGCGCCCGGTAACGACCGCAGTCTCGGTAACGGGACCTTCCATGCAGACCTTGGGCACCTGGCGGACTCGCAACCTACGCAGCCAGCTAGCATTTCTAATCGCCCAGCACCCATAGGCCCCCCCCGAACCTCAGGTCAGCCTTCCCAGGGCCGCAACGAGGCAGCTTCTGGCAAACTGCCGCCCATTGGCCCACCCAGCAACCGGACCAGTCAGAGCCAGGCCCCGCCCGGACGTCCTTTGGCTCGGAACCTGTGGGGTACGGCGACCATTGAAGAAGGCGATCGTGCCCTGCGCACGCAGAACCGAGAGCGCATGGACGAGCACGTACGCGACCTGGCTAGCCGTGGCCTGACACTCGACGATGCGCAGGCCCCTGTGAAGGACACGTGGCGCCCAGTTGCTCTTGATGAGGATGGAAAGCGCGTGACGGGCTCCGCGGTCACAAAGGTTCATGGAGAACGATGGAATGCCGCCGCATCCCAGACCGAGCGGCCTCCGTCAAGCCGACAACAGGAGCACGCCTCTCAGGATTACCGTACTCAACTCGGGTCCGCACGTAACGACATGAGACAGCCACCCGTTGGGGGTTCGGGGACTCAGGCCCAAGGCCGGCCGGGCTCGCGTTTCTTCCCGCACTCGTCGCAGGACGTTCGCCTGGAGGAAAGTCAGACACATGCGCGGACCAAGTCGCCCACTCCACCCCCGCCCACTATGGATGGGCATCCGGCATACGACGGCGACGCCGCACACCCTCAGGTGGCACTTCCGCCTACGAAACCGGTTGTCCGTCTTCCGCCGGCCAGCCCGGCTTCGGTCAAACAACCTGTTGCCCCAGCGGCGGCCCCGGCACCCATCGGACCGCCTAAGCCCGCTGCGCCAATATCATTCGCAGCGGCGGCGGCCGCCGCGCCCCGTGCTCATCCGCCTATCCAGTTCGGCACGCAGGAATCGTGGCAAGACAAGATTAACAACCTCATGGGTCGGAAGCGAGTTAATGCTGCAGGGCCAACCGTGGTTGACTCGGCAAGCAAATCGGCTTTTGATGCCCACGGCCAGAATGCCGCCACTGTTTCGCTTCCGAGCCTGTCATCGGGTGCCTCGAGCCTCGAGCCAGACAGCCCCGCCACCAGCAAGGTCATGGCTGAGGATTATTTACACGAGCAAGAAATGGGCTCCCTGCCTCCAGTTCACCTACCGACGAAGGTCCCGGAGGCCATGAGGAACCCAGCTGAGGTGAACTGGCACCCTTCACTTGCGCGGTACCGCGTAGACCCTACTGGGGTCGAAGAACCGCGATACCCTCTCGAGTACATCAACAACAAGCCCATGATGCGAATGCTGATGCCGGGAATGGACGAAGCTAAATTACTACCCCTCCCTCTGGGCTCCCGCAATCGGAGTAACCCCCGTCGCCAAGGACTTCGGGGTTCCCGGCATAGTTCACGAGGTGGCCTACGCGGTGGTCGCGACGAGGCAGGCGGCGGGCTGGGATCGGATCGCCCTGAGCGTTCCGACCGTTCCTCGACCAACCGAGGACGTGGCGGCTTCAGAGCTCGGTCCGACAACTGGACGCGCCACTCGACAGCTCCGCAGACGGCGCAGTCCTGAACACGAAAACGAAAAGAATACCCTCTTGTGGTTGCGGGAATTGACACGCCAAGAGGTTGCAACATCCCTACTCAGTCCGTGGCTGGTGGTTTACGTCGGCGGGCCAGACGCAGGCCCCCGGCGTATGTGGAAGTCTTGCGACAGCTTGCTCGACTTGATATGAGCCGTGCTCCATACCGTCACACCGACTCGCTATACTGTCATGGCTGTGGTAATGTCACATACCATATGCACAGCAGTGTGTACAAGTAATATATTGATTTGACGATTCACCCGACGCATTGGGCCCAAGCCGGCATGGCAGCCTGACAGGCAGCGGCAACAAGAGCTGGGCCTTGGACGACACGAAGCTCCGAAATTCTGTCTCGACACGATTTGCCGTTGTTCCGCCTTTTTTACGTCTATTTCCGCCTCTTCGGCGGCATCTCGTGGCATCATCGGACGCCCCTGTGAGCAAAGGGGGGCCTGGTGATGGTGATGAACAAACACGGGGTTGGGTTGCGGATGAAGTTTCGATTGGCGTCAAGGGTTTTCTCAGGAAAAGGGCACCTGTTGCTCACCACCGGCGCTGGTGATGGAACGATGGATGATAGCGTGTGCATAAGAAACGCTGAGTCGGAACAACTAGCTGCCGCCATGATGGATGGGTGCTGGTCTTTGTGACATTCAAGAAACATATTCGAGCTTTGCGAAGCAGTGAGATAGCGATGATTGACAGATGATGTGGCCCATGGCTTGCCATGATGATTCTAAACGTGGAGAGCCGGGGAGCCGGTTCGGCGAGATGCTTTGCGCATGCTTGGCCTCTAAACTGTAATGCGGGACCGTATGCGGTGTGGGAACAGATGCCCGGGTGGTGGATATCGGCAGGGCTGGTGTACGTTGGCTTTCGCATCGCAATGTGCTGCAGGCGATCTGGCGATGGCGGCCCAGCTCGCATTCTCGGCCCCTGGGCTCACTCCCCTGCTGTCCGCGTCTCCAAAAGAGGTTTGGCTACATTCATCCCTTCGGGAGGGAGAAGCCGAAAGCGGCCGGCCGCTCTAGTACGTACGATCTAGGTGACGTCCGTCCAGCCTAGGAAGCGGGACGTCGTGAAGAAGCAACGGAAGAGAGGCCCCGGGACATCAGCTCCCACTCGCCCCCTTTTCCGTCCGGCGGCCCTCCTTGATTCTCCCAGTTCTCTCCTTGTTGTCCTAGCCCACAAGCTACTCGCGTTGTGTTACCCCGGCCTCCTCGCGCTCTTTCCGTGACCCCTGGGCATAGGTGGGCCACCGAAGAGAAGAGCCGAAAAGGGGGGGAAGGGGGGAACAGGGAAGAGAAAAGGAAAAAAAAAAAGCTTATACGTATTAACCTTATACCTGGTGGGCCCAAATGCCGTCATTGGTGAGATCTCTGTGACATTGATGTCCATCGAGAAATTGGAAATTTCCCCATCCCTTCCCGATTTCCCCCTTCTCCCTACCTTTGGAGGACCCCGATGCAGCCGCGGGGGCGTGGGACGCAGTTGTGGCCTCAAGGGGGCGAGGGAGACTGGGCTGTCACCCCCATCTCGGTTGTGAAGGTCGAAACCTTCTTCCAACGCATCCACATCCCTCCTTAGCTGCTCCCTCCTCGGTCTAGAATTGCTTTCCTCCCCCCCCCTCTCTCCCCGGGAGGGGGTGCATGTTGCCCCGGGGAAAGGGGGATGGCACGGCTCCGGTTCGCGCCGCGCTGCGGCCGGGGCGTCCGTCACCGTCTCGTCTCTTCGCTGTCCTTGGGGGAGGTTTTCCCCGGCGGGCGTCCCAAGAAACAGGCAAGGGAACGCGGGCGGGGGGAACCGGTCCGGGGCCAGGGCCGCGGGGGGCAGAACCACCCACCGTGCCCCAGCGTTTCCCCGCGCGGGTCGGCTCTCGCATGGTGGGGGGGGGAGAGGAGCTCTCCGGCGGTGGTAGCGCGGAGCAAGCCCGTGGGTTGTGTGCAGGCGTGTATGCGCTCTCTCTGACAAAGGCCAAGAAAAGCCGCGACGTCTGCGACGCAACGTCTGCGCCGCACGCTGGTCACCGGGACCGGCGAGCCTCCATGACCGCCAGGTCGCGTCAGAGCCCCCCCCCGGGGAAATCGATGGTTGCGATGGTTGCCGATGCCGGGCGGTTTCGGGCGCAGTTGGCCCCCTTTTTTTCCCCTTGGTTTCGCGAGGAAGAGGCGAGGGTTCGATCTCCCTCCGCCCTACTAGTTGCGCCCATCGCCCATAGCTACGCCATCGCGAACGATGGCCCCTCGTTGGGAGAGCGGACCCGTATATCGGGCCCACCTAGCCAGCGAGTGCGCGCGCCGGCGCGGCGGCTCGGTAGCTAGGTGATCGGAGGGAAAGGGGCGGAGGGGAAACCGGTGGCGAGAGGACGCACGACGAGGTGAAAACACTGACAGCTCAACTAGACTAGGCGCGAGCTTATTCCGACGACGACGACGGCGAGAGCCATGACGCGGCGCCTGGGAAGGCAGACTCGCGGCCCTCTAAACAAACCGCGGCCGTGACTGGGGCGTGATGTCATGCGCCCGAAGCCACAGGCTATGTTCCGCTGCGAGGCTACGCATGCTGAGGTAATGTCCGATGCTATACAGTCAGTCCCGTTGCCTCGGCCGGCACCGCCCTCGGGTGGTAGGAGAGAAAGCGCCCCGTGGTTACGGCTTAGGCGGGCGTAACAAGTCACAGTTGGTATGCGTTTCGAAACGTACGAATAGACGCCGAGTCTCGGTGCAGAAATGTTTTAACTGTGGGAGCCCAAACGCCAACCAGATGCATACGAACGAATACCCGTCCTGGGGTAAAGCCGCCGTCGCCGTTGCCTGCAAAACAATGCCATGCCATATGTGCGCCGTACCATGATCGCCGTGCTGATGATGTACCGTGACTCCGGATGCCCGTGCTGCGTCGTATTCCTCCTCCCATCCCGTCCCGTGTTCCCGCTACTCGGCGGCGTCCACTTCAGCGAGCTGCTCCAGGCCCCTCTCCAAGGTCCGGCCCAGCACCTGCGTGGGAAGCTTGGAGCCGGCGCGGCGAAAATAACAGCCCTCGCGGTGGGCCGACGAGCGATGGCGCAGCTCGGCGCCCGGGCCGCGCCCAACCTTGAATTGTATGTTCCTCCAGTCCGCCAGACACTCCCAGCAAAACTCGAAGCGGCATTTGGAGCACGTCATGTGGAAGCAGCCCTCGCCTTTGAGTAGTTGAACGCCGCAGCCCGGGCAGGGCTTCGTGTGGCGCGCCAGCCAGTCCCGCGTGCGCGAGTAGCTGGGGTCGCGCTGCGAGTTATACTGGGCGCAGTTGAGGCCCGCGTGCCACGGCGTCTGGCACGCGTAACACATGTCGAAGCCACACTCGGAACACATGATGTGCTTGGGGTCCACGGTGCGGAAGTCCGACAGCCGCGCTACCTCTTCGGGCTCGTCGTACAGCCCGCCTGCGTCGCAGCCCTCGCGGAGGCACCACCGAAACTTGGGTAGGTCTTTGACAGAGTTGATGGTCGCGTACCGGTCGTACTTGGTGAACACGTCGGCCGTGGCGAGCCGGCGGATTTCGTCGTGCGTGTACTTGTGGTCGCATTCGGGCGTGGCACAGCTGATGTTACCCACTGCGCCATAGCCGTGGACCTGCAGCTGCGTGGCGACGTGAGTCGCGAGACAGTTCCGGCATACTTCGAATGCATGCGTGCACTCGGGCAGCACTTCGCTCGTGGGGAACGATTGTACCCGCCAGGTCCAGTCGCCGCCGAAGCCCGATTTGGCCCTCTCCCAGCGCTGCCTGTCGCCCTCGTCAAACTCGCGGTACGTGTCGAAACAGACAACGCACGTCGTCGCCTCTGTGCGACGACGCAGAAACTGCGTGAAGACCGGCACCACCGTCGCATTTTTGCCTTTTGACGTGTCGACGGGCAGCAGCTCGGGCTTGAGGCCCTCGGCCGCGTCCAAGTGAGCGTCGTTCAGGAGTGGCCGCATTCGGCCGTACCGGACCAAACGATCATGCAAGACCTTGCTACGCCGGAGTTGGTCCTTGTTGGGCAAGGGGCTCAGGGTCTGGAGGGCCGACCGGAGTTGGGTCGCCGTCTCGAAGCGCCTCACGTGACCGGGAACGTCGGATACGCCGAGTGTCTGCAGCATCTCGACAAGATCGGCCGTGTACTCAATGCGAAGATTGCGTCCACACAGCGGTACCGGACACTTGAGCCACGTGGATTGGTTCAAGTCGAACCACCACTGCGTGCTGATGCCCGTAACAATGGCATTTTTCAGGCACGTTTTGCACACGTGCCGCCGGCAGCAGGGCGACAGGCCCCAAAGAGGATCGTAGTCCGCAAAGGCAGAGGACAGAACCGCAGGGAACCGGCCCAACACCTCGGACACGTACGATTCCCGGTTGGATTCTTTCGCATCTTTGAACTTGGGAAGGTGGCAGACGGCGCACATGGTGATGGGCTGCTTGAAGTCACGGCCGGATAGGAGGACCTCGTCCATGGTGTTGGAGAACTCAGCCACTTGCCCGGGCGTCAGCGGGCTGTCCAGCGTCAGTGGCAGTGTCGATCCGACCTCGTCCTGACTCACAGAGGCTCCAGCAACAACGTGCGGCGCGAAGACTCTCTTCAGGATCAGGTCCCTGAGTGTGATGGTGTGCAGTGCGGCGACGTCAAGCCTGGCCTTCGACGTCGAAGCGGGCTTCTTGGAGCCCTCAGGCTTGGCATCAGCCAAGGGCCGTTGCGCCGGGGAATCCGGCGGCGTCGTGGTGGAATAGCTGGCGCCTTGGGATGGGGCCGCTGAAGAGTGTTGGCGTTCAGGCGATCCCGGTGGTGTGGGCCCGTGGGAGGCGCCAATGTGCGCCGAGGCGGCCTTGAGGGCCTCTAGCTCAGCACGCAGGCGGTTGTTTTCGTCCTTGAGGGTCTGCTGCTCATCTTGGTCCATGTTTGCTTCGAGAACGGCCCAAGGGTTGGCGGCAGTGCGCCAGTCGGGCCCAGTGGCACGCCCTTGGGCTCTGATGGGCTGTGAAAGGAGGGCGCTCATAACGACGGTCGACTCATCCGGGCCGTCTGCCGTATAGGACGAAGAGGACGACCGAGGCAAATCGCAGGTTTCAAAGGAAAGTGTGGACAGCCTCCCATCACTCGACATCGAGGGTGCGATAGATACCCTACGACTCTCTGCGGCCGCCGACGAGCCCGCCCGGGACGGGAAAATCACCGACCGGTGCTGGCCGGAATCAGACTCATTGTCTCTCACTTCCGCATTCGGCGTGCCCGACATGCTGCCGACATTTGCGTAACCTTTCTTCAAACCTTGGGACAGAGAGCTAGGTTTGGCAGCGCATGAAGGCATCGCGGCCTCGTCTCCTGCTGCGCGGCCTGCCGTGCGGGCTGGGGTCGGGTGGTCGATGGGCGCCGGCGAGGCTACCAGGATGCCGCGTGTATTCATGGGGATCTCAAAGGTGGACAGCGCGTCCGAATACTGCGAGACAGAGTCGGAGAAAATGTCTTCTTCTTCGTCTTCTTCCAGGGAGGGGTCGGATCCAATGGAATGCTCATGGTGGGATTCTGGGACCGGGGACGCGCGAGGGTCCCGGCTGCTTGAAGTATGCCATCCTGCCCACGTAGGAGAGAGCCATGGCAGAGAGGACGGGCTGGTGACACCACGATCTTCGGCCCACCTATCCATGGTGGCCCGCGAAGGTATCTGGGTAGTTGCTGCAATCTTCCGAGACAGGTATGAGGGTGGTATGGATAAGGTCACGTCGGGGCGACGTCAAGTCAGGCAAGGCGACGTGAGGGAGCAGTGGATAGGCAATGAAACGGGCAAACTCTAGGGAGCAGTCTTTCCCGTCACACGCATGCGGCGACGTACTAGGTCGAGGGAAAGGGTCTTTAGACTCCGGCTGAGTGATAAGCCACGGCGAAGTGGTTCAAGCGGGAATGAGCATAGGAGCAAACGGTTACCGATGTGGAGGAGGACAGGAATTCCCGAGATGCCCATGCCAGTCAGCTCGATCGATACCGCCAGATATACGGGCGGGTACCACAGCTGCAGGCCTAGCCGACGGGATGCGGCCAGTTCTGATCGGGTGCAACCATGAGGTGAAACCAGCAAGACCAAACTGACTAATTACCGTGCGAATAGGACCAATTGACGCAACATGGCAGACAAGGTGCATACTAGGGCATCCTAGGCCAGCAGCGGCGTCTCCTCTCGCCCGCGACGAGGAGGAGGCAGAGGCGTTGGCGGTGACGCAGGATTGGAGGACGAGGCCGAGGAGGGGGGGCAGCTTCGCCACTGGCTGGTGCGCGTGGATTTGCGCTCATATGTCCAGTCTCGTAGTGCTCTTCTCGCCAGCCTCTCAGCCTCTGAACCGCTTATCGCATGGGAGTCACTGGGTCACGATCATTCAGGGTCCAGCCGGACGGCACGAAGGCCGTCTTGCGCGCCGAGCGCGCGCATCACCTGCATGACTCGGGGACGGAACGGCTGCGAGACAGCAAGGGCCGCGATGCCTCACAGGCCGGTACCACCAAAGAAACAGGCCGCGCCACGCGCGAGACCAAAGTTGCGCAGGCGCATCGCCCGGTGGCGTCGAGCAGTCCCGTTCACTGCTGGACCGCGACAATCAGACAGCAGAGTCACACATGTATCGCTTCGCGAAGCGGGAGAATTTTCGCGGCCGGGCCACGTGACGAAGGGTCCGAGAGGAACAGATGTGAGGGGCAACCTGACGGGCATCACGCTGAGAGGTCCAGCCGGGACAGAGCTGTATGTGTCGCTGCGTAGCACCAGCGGTACAGCTATCAAGCGCGCCGGTTGCGCAAACACAGGCGCGTCGTAAACCGACCCGGGCATAGGAGCGGCTGGCCCTCGAGCTCTCCCTGTTCGCGCGTCATGTTGGCCCCCGGTGCGACGGTGGGACGGTTTGGGCGACAACACCGCTTTTGTTTGACGGTGTAAGAAGGCCGCCGATGGGCAGGTATGTGACTGGCCATCAACGTATCTGTTAATACCCCCAGCGGATGAGCTGTCGCTGTAGGGTCTGTCCAACGTCAGGCCGAGTCCCCACGACGACGGGCACAAGACGCCCCATGAACGGCAACCGATAGGCTGCGGGACCGCCGGGCGCGCGGGATGAGATCCAGAAGGGAAGGCGATCGGATGCGAGTGACCGCCCGATGGTGTAGGGACTTGACTGGCGAGATGGGCGAGACGGGTTTGATTTGGCCACGGTCAGGTTGTACAGGTCAGGTGGCTCGTCCTGAGAATTTGGTGGTGGGTAGGCACGAGATAGGGCCATTCAGAGTGGGAGCAGCCACGATCTAGCCCAGCCCCAGCCCATGCGAATGGATCTGGACGAGGGTAGGTACTACAGTGCCCAGTAAATCCGACCGTCAATAACATCTCTTATCTACTGTATGGCCGAACGGCACAATGGTCCGAACAGATCCGAGCAGATCCCACTCGGCCTGTGCCTTCCTTGAGAGCGACAGCCACTACAACTCTGTGCTTCGATAGCTCTTCACCAGGGCTACCTCCCACGTACTTAAAATACGTCCCTAAACCCCCGCGTACAAAGTACCTCATAGCAGTTTGCGGGGTAACAAACAGTTCCGTGCTCTTCCTGAGTGGACTAGACGCAAGGCAGTCTCACAGTGATAGGCAGCAGATAGTACTAGACACGCAAAGAGGATGGCGTGCAGCATTCGGCCACTAGGCTGGATCCGGCAACACGTCATGCAATCAATTAGAGAATTCGCGTCCAGACGCGCTGAAGTGCGGCCGTGAGACGCGACTTTTGGCGCGCCGGGCCCCTCTTTCTCACAAATTCTCGGGCGCCCTATCGTGAAGCCGTGCGCAGCACCCAGCTATCAAGCAGATCAAGAGGCTTCAACCACGTCACCCTATCACCGAGACCACTCGACAGGCTGTCTGTCGCATACAGCACGTGTCTCTCCCCGCCCCCTCCGAACCCCCAGCCATGGCGACACCCAGCGACGCCGGCCTCATGTCGGATGCCCCGTCCAGAACCCCGCGGCATCGACAGACCGAAGGCACCTCGTCCTCGGCCCGCCCGCGCGCGCCCCTGTCCGAAAGTCTCGCGGCTCCCAGCGACGACGAGGGCGATGGTTTCGCAGACGATCAGGTGCCCGGCCGCGCGAGACGTGCCAATGGCGCCCGCGATATCCCCCGCGTCGAGGACCGCGTCGGCTTCACCGTCCAGGAGCACTTCGAGAACTTCATCGAACAGTTTGTCGAGGATCCCACCTCGTCCGCCGCCCCGCCTACGTCCAGCGCCAGGACGACGGATAAGTACTACATCGCCCAGATTCACAGCATGCGCGTCAACCAGTTGTCGACATTCTATGTCAACTTCGACCATGTGGCCTCCTTCCAGAACGGCGGCGTAGCCAACGCCATCAACTCGCAGTACTACCGCTTCCTGCCCTTCCTCACCAACGCCCTGCACAACATGATTGCCAAGTACGAGCCACAATACTTCAGGGAGCACCGCCAGGCAACCACCGCCACCAACCCTTCGACTTCGGGCCGTGGGTCCGCTTCCCAGACCGAGGGCAGCCAGGGCAGCAAGACGGCCAACCAACAGACGGACAAGCTCTTTTCCATCGCCTTCTACAACCTCCCCCTGGTCTCCCGCGTGCGAAGTCTACGGGCCCAAAACATTGGCCAGCTTCTCTCCATTTCGGGCACCGTCACGCGCACGTCCGAAGTGCGACCCGAGCTGTCTGTGGCCACCTTCTCATGCGAGGCCTGCCGTGCCGTCGTGCCCAACGTCGAACAGACCTTCCGCTACACCGAGCCGACGCAATGTCCCAACCTGGAGTGCAGCAACCGTCTGGCCTGGCGGTTGGACATACGGCACAGCACCTTTGTGGACTGGCAGAAGGTGCGGATCCAGGAGAACAGCTCCGAAATCCCCACCGGCAGCATGCCGCGGACCATGGACGTAATCCTGCGCGGCGAGATGGTGGACCGTGCCAAGGCCGGTGAGAAATGCATCTTCACTGGCGCCTTGATTGTTGTGCCCGACGTCAGCCAGCTCGGTCTTCCCGGCGTCAGGCCGACGGCCGTCCGCGACGATCAGAATGCCGCCCGTGGCAATGATGTCGGCGGCAGCGGTGTCTCGGGCCTCAAGGCCCTCGGTGTCCGTGACCTCACCTACCGCCTCGCCTTTCTCGCTTGCATGGTGACGCCGGATACGGCCTCACCCACCCGTCAGGTATTCGATATCATCAACTCGCTTACGCAGGCCAATGCCGATGCGGCCGAAAGCGCCGAAGAGGCCCAAGCGGCGGTTCTCAACTCCTTGACACAAGCAGAGATCGATGAGCTGCGAGGAATGGTGCACAGTGACAAAATCTACGGTCGTATCGTGAGCAGCCTGGCCCCCATGGTGTACGGGCACGAGATCGTCAAGAAAGGCCTCCTTCTGCAGCTCGTGGGTGGCATTCCCAAGGTCACGGCAGAAGGCATGCAGCTTCGTGGCGACATCAACATCTGTATTGTCGGCGACCCCTCAACCTCCAAGTCGCAGTTTCTCAAGTACATTTGCTCCTTCGCGCCCCGTGCCGTCTACACATCGGGCAAAGCCTCGTCGGCGGCTGGTCTGACGGCTGCCGTGATCAAGGATGAGGAGACTGGCGAGTTCACCATTGAAGCGGGCGCCCTCATGTTGGCCGATAACGGTATCTGCGCCATTGACGAGTTTGACAAGATGGACATCGCGGATCAGGTGGCCATTCACGAGGCCATGGAGCAGCAGACCATCTCGATAGCCAAGGCCGGTATTCAGGCGACACTGAATGCCCGCACCTCGATCCTCGCTGCTGCCAACCCCGTGGGCGGCCGGTACAACCGCAAGGCCACGCTTCGTTCCAACATCAACATGAGCGCCCCTATCATGAGCAGATTCGATCTCTTCTTCGTCATATTAGACGAGTGCGAGGAAAGCGTCGACAGGCATCTGGCCGAGCACATTGTCGGCATCCACCAACTACGCGATAACGCTGTCAAGCCCGAATTCAGCACCGAGGTCTTGCAGCGGTACATCCGCTTTGCCCGGACCTTCCGTCCCGAGTTTACCGACGAAGCCAAGGCGCGTCTTGTGGAACGATACAAGCAGCTGCGTGCCGACGACGCCCAGGGCGGCATTGGCAAGAACAGTTACCGAATCACGGTGCGGCAACTGGAGTCGATGATCCGGTTGAGCGAGGCCATTGCCAAGACCAACTGCGTGGAGGAAATTACGCCCGATTTCGTCGATGAGGCCTTCAGCCTCCTGCAGCAAAGCATCATCACGGTAGAATACGATGACGTCGAGATGGATGAGGACGACGAGGTGGTCGAGACTGCTGCCGATTTGGTTTCTGCTGCCGACGCCGCGGCGGGCACCAGTGCTCAGCCCAACGAGGACGAGGAGATGGCCGACGGCGACGCCGCGGCCGCCTCCCAGGCCAACGGCCCGCCCAAGAGGAGGGCGGTGATCACGCACGACAAGTACGTGAGCATGGTCAATGCCTTCGTCTCACGCGTGAGCGAGGACGAGGCCAACGGCGAGAGCGCCGGCGTTGAGGCTGAGGCTCTCGTGCAGTGGTACTTGGAGCAGATGGAGGACGAGCTTGACGACGAAGAAGAATACAACAACCAAATAACCCTCGCCAAGATGGTGCTGAAGAAAATGGTCAAGGTGAGTGCCGTTACGCGGCCCCCCCGCCAGTGCTGTTTTTCCCTGTGTGCATGTGTAGGTACTGACATGGCGAGCAGGACAACATTCTTATGGCGGTCCGCGGCGATGGTCTCATGCCCTCCGACGGCGACGACGGCAACAATGCCGCGCCTTCGTCGGCTACCTCTAGCAGGGTCGTTTACGTCCTGCACCCCAACTGCGCCGTGGAGGAGTATTGAAGCTCGGCGGGGGGCGAATTAACGTGTGATGCCATCGAATGTCAAATCCGTGGGAAGAGCGGCGTCTGGAGTTTTTCGGCTCAGTAACAAGCGTGTACTGTGGGAAATTGGGGGCTGTGTGTTACCTTGATGTCCTCGCCGGTAGAGGCGACGTGACGTGGGATTCTGGTCAATAGCACCTCGGCATTCTTAGAGCGAGAACGTACTTAAGTGGCCTTCTGACGAAACACTTTCCTCGCCGCATTATCAGCGACCCAGGTGTGAGTTTGTTACCCGGCGTGGTAAACATCCCTCACGGGTGAGGCTCTCTGCCATAGGGCTACTGCGCCTGCCCCGGCAATGGAGGATCGTCCGTCGCTAAGGCCACCTCCCAGCTCTCCCTCATTGCGGTCGTTTTTGGAAGAAGTTGCCGTAGCACGCGCCGTGGCAGCACAGGCCTGTTTTCAGGCCTGAAGAGAGACTAGGAAGGGGCCGGGGAGATGGGCGGATTCTTCCCGGTACGCCTCGACCGCCATAGCAGCTGGCAGCAAAGGGGCGTCCTCCCATAACGCAAGCCATGCTCGTTCAGCGAGATTCAGTGACTGCTTTGTAGTACAGCCCCTGAGGTTAGCTAGCATACAATAGTGTGGCCTTGCCCTTTCGCTACATTAGGCGGCCGGCTTGTAGGAGTTACCCCTGGATGCAAGAGAGCAGCATGTCGCCTCATACTTCATTGAATGTGAAACTTACAGCATATTAATTCACCTGGAACCACCTGCCTTGGGTCAAGACACACGAATTATTGTCCATAATCTGAGTGGGCAGCGATGTTAATGTGAAAGAATAGACAATTACCCTCGTTCGGCAATGTAGTTCATAAGTTCCAGTTCGCAATCAAACAGGCCTGTATACTGATTCCGTAACTATCTCTCCAACGCTCTAAACCAAATAGATGTAGCTTAAAGAGTCCGTAGGTTGTCTATTTCAATATGGAAATAGATATACACTACCATGGTGGTAGGACGGCCGCACCCACAAGCAAACTGGTCTATCACTAGGACCCCATCCATCATGGATGGCTCTAGGATCCTTTAACTGGTCTTTTTGGCTGCAGAAGCTAATTTCGTAAAGGAGCCGAAATTTCGCTGCCTTTTATAGGCAAGTAATATTATGTGGCAGAGTTGACCAAAGCACAGAACCAGATATCACAGTCGGAGTTCCCTCCCGCGATTCATCAGTAACGTGTGATTGCCATCGAGGCTTCTATGTAAGATTCTACGCCTGGAGGCTGACGTCGATGCAATCGCCGGTCTATTTCGTGTTGGGAAACTTTTCGCCGACTCGGGAGAAGCTTTAGACATAGCCGTTGAGGCTCGAGGTGACCAAATCCAGAAGGGTTGTTTGTAACAATTGAAGGCAGCAAGTGACAGATCCAAGCGTATACTGACTGGTATCAATGTAGTTGGCGACAGCGGGGTTATCCGGCTGTCTCGTCTGGCAGTGGTAGGCGGAAGCCCATTCCCCTACCTTAGATTCCTTCGCATTGATTGCAGCTTTGCTGGAAGTTACCACTAAAAATCCATCAGATATTCTTATCGCTAACAAGGAGACCGGGCAAAGCAAGAGACATCCGTACTTCTCTTGTGCAAAGATGGCGCCGCTGGAAGCGACTCTGAAACAATGATTGAGAATCATCGTGCTACAAATCGAAGGTGCTCTCGAGGCTCCGGTGTTGGTGTAATGAGCCTAGGCACTCAGGGATCCGTCATCCTCGAATCACACGTCAATGTCGTAGCAGTCCCTGGTGTAACCGCTAGTGAGACCGTCAGCCATCGTGTTACCAAGAACGGTAAGAATAACGGCAGGCGTCTGGCAGCCTGGAATGGCATTTAGAGAGGCATGGGATCTCTGGAAACTACAGGACATTTGGGAGAGAAATGTCAGAGAAGGAGTAGGTAGCTCTTATGGCTTCAATGGATCGTCCAGATACCAAGCCAAGCCGGTGAAGATTCCATGCTGAAGTTGCCCGTTCCCGCCGGTATTGTATACTCAAGGAAGGGCAGGCGGAAAGCACGTTTATGGAAGCCTCGAGTTCGTCCTTTGGCCATGAGCCCAAGAGACAATGCGGCGGGTGAAAGGGACTGCTACGATTTTGGAGGCGCCACAAAGTTCATCCTCTGTTGTTCACTTAGAAGGTCACCTCGAGAGCATGTTCATGTCAATAACTTTTAGGAACTAAATTTTCAAGGCGTCAATAGTCATGCATGTCGCTCCGTAAGCGTAGTATGTATGCAATATTCTAGTGGCAGGAGAGTTCGCTGGAAAGTCGGAGTGGAGATACGTTGAAGGCCCGAACTCCCAAGAATGGTGACATGGCACCAGAACTACCTAGATCGCCGCCTGTGACACGGTACAGACAATGCTTAGCCAGCAGGAAGGCATATTTGACCCGAGAATGGCCAGTTGGAACCTACCTAGCGTCTGCTTCTTGATCATCTCTTCCCCAGGTATGTGAGCACAGGTACCGAAGGAGTCTTGTAGATTGATATTGAGCTTCACGTGCGACTGGGCAGCGGGCTTTGCCGAAGTATGCCATGGCACCCTGTTTCGATATGCATGGTATGTAGGTAGAGGACTCATGTGATGAGCCCCACCGAGTAACCGCGGAAGGCAACCTAGGAAAGGGCAAAATGAACAACGTTCCAGCTGGCGTGTGGCTTTGACGATTCTTAATACGCTGACACCCTATTGCATTCCACATCCGTCTTATGTAATAATCAAAGTCCCGTGTCACGTATAAAAGGCATAACCGCAAAACAGGCTGGAGGTAGGGGGACGGTACTCAATGCCAAAGTCAACGTTTCAGGTGCTGCCATCGGCAAAAGCCCGTCAGAGCTGAGCTCTAAAACAATATTGCAGTTCATAACACAGCCAGGATTCAATACTGATCTAGGTACTTAGACGTAGAGGAAGCATTATCTCGGCGCTCTATTGACACTTGCGCATCCAAAATTGCTGGAATCCAGTGGGACAACAGAGCACCAGTGGGTATGCTGCCCATACAGGCATAAAGACTGTCAAAGCCCACCGCATTATGCTTGGCACGGTGATATATATATTATATCACTCTGCATGGATTGGGTTTGGTACAAATCCGACCCGGCCTACCTATTGCCTGGAAGAAAAGAGGAAACGCAGGACATTGTTTTGGCTGGTTATCGAAGCTTTTCATCGTTTGACTGCTGATGGGCTGTAACCGTGGAGTTGCATCCATGAGCAACCATCAACCCAGGAGCAGCGATTCAAACAGAATCCCGTTTGTATGAGACGGGCTACAGTAGCAAAAGTTAAAAATTCCAGTCACCCATAAGAAACGATATTTATTATTATCTGGCAGGACAGTAGTACCGACTGCTTTAATTTCTTCAGGTTTACAACATGCGTACGTTGCAGCGCAGATAGGGGTTATGTGGAGGAACTCGCTTCTGTTGATGGGCTAGGTAGAGAATAGAAATTGCGTGCTAGCGCTGGAGGGCGGATGTTACCTAGCTCAAAAGCAATTGCGCAGAAATAAAGTTTAAACTAGCCTATACTGAGTGGGGTCGACTTGAGAATAGCCCGTATACGGCGCCGACAATAGCCTTCAGCCCTAGGTAGGTAGTAGGGTCTCAGCACTTCGGGACAGCGGCACAAGACAAACGCAAGTCCGATGACATTCAAAATCGAGGGCGGATATCCATGCCTTAAATCGTACCGGCCGTAAAGATCTATTGAGACCGGGCGGCAGGCGACCCCGGCGTCGTGTATGGCATCGTTGGGTGGAAGAGGGTGAAAGGGTGATGAATGCCCTCGCGCAGCATCTCGGCTGGGTATAGGGGGCTGAATAAGTTTAAATGTACGGCGGGTACACTGTTCCTCCTAGTCCCAAACGTCTCTGGAAGCTGGATGTGCCTAGTCTCAAACCCGGTCCAATTCCAAGTGCATTGGCCGCTGGTTAGCCATTCTAAGGTTGGTAGATTTGCGCTAGGGGCAAAGCTCCATGAGGATATTGGGATCGCCTGCATTGTCTACTGGAAGGAGTCCCGAGCCACTGCTACAGTGAGACAACCGGGTAAGGAGGCATCTACACAGTAACAGATCCACGGGTGCTAAATGGCAGCGGCAGTGGCATCGGCCAGTAGGTGCGCCTTGCCCTGCTGGCGCAGAGCTTCGTGCACGGCCGTGAGAACTTCATGGTGCAGGTGCCGGGGGGCGGCGACGAAGCCGCAGTTGTGGACCATCTTCCTGCCGGCCAAAACATCAATGTCCTTGCCGTCTATGTCGGTGATTTTGCCGCCGACCTCCTCAAACAGGAGCATTGCGCCAGCGTGGTCCCAGATTTTGCCGTGGCGATCGCGGCGCTTGTAGACCCAGACGGTGACGTTGGCCACGCCCAGGGCCAGCGTGACCCAGCGCGGGACCCAGCCGAGCAGATCGCTCCCCGGAAACGAAACGCCCAGGTTCTTCATGACGAGCTCGTGGACGTCGTCGACTCCCGAGTCCAGCGTCTTGAAACACGTTACCGACTTGAGGCCGTCGCGGGGGGTGGTTTCGGCGTGTGGCTCGACCCTTCGGCTCTCATCTCCTTCGCGGGCGACCAGGGGGCGAACATGGGTGCCGTGGCCTCTGACAGCGGAGACGATACAACCCCGGCCGGTGGCATCGACCGTGTCGTTGGCTATCCGGGACGGGGGATCCGAGGGTATGGTAGGGCAGCCGACAGCACTCATGACCTGCTTCCCGCCGTCCAGAAGTGCGACGTTGATGGCGTAAGCCTGGCCCAACACGAAGGTTTTAGTCCCGTCAATGGGGTCAAAGACCCAAGTTCTCGCGGAGTTTGGTCCGCCTTGGCCCCAATCCACCATCTCACAGAGCTCGTCGGTGTCTGCGGGCAGTTTGCACTGCGACCGGGCCTCGTCATCCTGGGCCAACCGCTGAAGCAGCTCCCACACGCGCTGGAGCAGGACGGGGTTGCGGCGGAGGTCGTCGGAGGATTCCTCGCCGACGAACCGGTCGGCCGGGAAGGCGTGGTGGATGGTGGCGGTGAGGAGGGCCTGGATGGCAAAGTCGGCGACCGTGACGGGACTCAGGTCATCCTTCTCGATGACGCCCTTGTCCTCGGCTGTGATGACGGCGCGGCTGAGCTTCGCGGCCTGGCGGATGGCGCCTATGGCCGTTTGTAGTTCCTGGGCGTAGGGGGAGGCGTCCATGTCTACATACATGCACGCAAGTGCCAACTTCGTACCTAAGTAGGCAGGGGTTGATGGGGTTCGGCGCGACCGCGTGGCTAGGCGGTATTGGAGGCGCAAAAGGAGTGGCGTGAAGTAAGAGGGGGGGGATGGAATGGAGCCGAGCTGGTTTTGACCGGGCTGATTCTTGGGTTTCCCGTCCTTCTATTGCTCTCTGTTTGTCACTCGACGAGACTCCAGGAAATGAGTAACTCCCTCAGGATCATGGCCGGGCACGAATCCTGTGCAATAGCGCTGGTTGTATGTACGGGCCAAGGATAGCGACTGCAAAACCCTATCTACATCAGGTAGGTACTTAGGTAGGAGACGTGGCTGTCGCGGGCGCTCCTGGCGATCTGAGCCACAACCCCCGCGGCCGCCTTTCCGGGGAAGTACCGGCCCGTCCGTCATCAGCCAATAGGATGCGAGTGATTGGTCCGCTGGGTAGCATCGCGGCTCCCAGTGCCCACCGCGAGTGGTCACGCTCAGACTTTTCAGCCTGACCACCTGGCGCACCTCGGGTTTATGCAGGGCTGTCCACCCCCCCGTTCGTGTGCCTGGTTGTGCCTGGTCTGATCCCTTGATCCCCCCTCCCTTCTCCATTCCGACCGCCAGCCCTGCTCGGGTGGCCATGACTCGCCGTTGTCCATCACCCTGCCTATGACTTGTCCGCAGGTGCAGCCGCAGTTCGGCGCCTTCAGCTCCAGCCGGGGAACGCTACAGGTGACGACGGCGCACGTCGAGTCCCCTGAAGCGTCGGTTCGGATCTAGCACCGGCGATCGCCCGGCTGGCTGTCTGGCGTGCCGCTTTGCAACCATGGTTGTGTGCAACCTTCCCCTCTGGGGGCGCCACCCACGCGGGATGTCATGCCTCGCCTGTATGTGCCTTTGCGTACTACTACACGCCTCACGGGAGAAATACCAGGACTCTTTCCCCCCGGGGTCATGTCACGCTCACGGCCTTGATGTAGCAAACCGGCAGGACCTTCAAGACGATCCCCTCTCCTACAACTACCTACCTACCGTGTAGTTGCACTATGCGGCCAGCATTCTTCGTGCTGACGCTGCACGTCTGCATGCTACTGCCGAGCGCCAAGCGCGTGCTGTGGTCCGCCCACTTCCGCCCCAGTTACCCGTCTGCCGCCGGCGTCGTGCCCCGCAAGTCTTGCTCAGTCTAGCAGGCCTGTTGACTCTGCCAAGTCGCATTCTCCAGGGGCTTCGTGATATATTCGGATTAGGCCGGGCAGCACCCCGGCCCTCGAGATTACAGCTGGTACCTTCTTGCAGGAAGCAGTTTCACACCCGCCAGGTTTTACTGCCGACGGGCCAAACCCGCAGGTGATATGGGACTGGGATGCGGGAGCGCCCACACCCTCTTTAGCAGCCGCCTTCCCTTCCCCAAACCAACCGAGTCGAGAGGCAGATGGGGGCCAAGTCACCGTCTTGTCCTCACATCACCTCCCGCCGAAGCATCCGCAACTTATCCCATTCGCGTCTCCCCGGCCCCTGGGCGGCTGAAATGCGCGATACCTCGAGGAGAGCTTCCATGAGCAGTTCATGGCCTTTACCTGAAGTCCGACTGCCATCCTGCCCGCGACGCAACGTCCCTTGACGCCATGGCCCAAAACCCGTTCGGCAATCCTGCCGAGAACTTTGTCTATGCGCCTATCAACTTGAACGAGCCAATGCCGATGGCCAACCGTAAAGAAACCATATTCGGGCTCATCATCAGTTTTCTGGTACGCCCTATCGCCTCGTCGTTGCGTGTCGTCAACCGCCTCTCACCCTGTTGCTAGTTTCTCTCCTGGGTATGCTGTAGTCTGCGACTGTATACTCGCCTTGTTATCGTGCGTGCCGCTTGGTGGGACGACTTCTTCGTCGCTCTCTATTTGGTCAGTCGGCGTCGCCCTTTCCCGAGCGAACATTCCTTTCTCACAAGCCTACCTTCACAGATCACGACGACGGTTGGATGTATAGCTATTTGCGTTTGTGAGTGACTGATCAGGATACGCACCCTACGCCCCCTCGACTGACAGCTCGCAGCTGTACAATTCGGCTTTGGGCAGCACGTATTGAAGCTGGAGAATTGGCAGATCCAATCATTTTTGAAGGTCCGTCGAGACGACCCATCGGAAAGTGCCTCGCTAACCCACAGCAGGCTTTCTATGTGTGCAATGCCACATATGTTACTTCGACAACCCTGATCAAGCTCGCCCTGTTATTTCAGTTTGTCCGCATCTTCCAGCGCGGCACGCTGACCCGTAACATTGTCGTTGGCCTCATCGTTTTTACCTCGCTGTGGGGAACGGCATACACCATCATGGCCTGGATGCCTTGTATTCCTCTCGAAACTTTCTGGCATCCCTTCGATACTGACAAAGGAATTTGCTATGGCTTCGGGGCCAATAGCCCGAAGCCCTTCGTCGCGACCTTCGAGAGCCATACCGCCGTTAACATGATCCTCGACATCGTCGTCTTAATTATCCCCGTGCCTCTAATGTGGAAAGAGAGGAGCAATCTTCCCGCTCGCCTGAGGCTCATGGGCTTGTTGACTATGGGCTCGATGTAAGTGCCTACATACCCTCTTTACCTCTGATTTTTTGGGCAGCACGAAGCTCACATAATTCGCAGTGTCATTGTCCTGGCGAGCTGGCGTTTACAGACCATTGTGAGCCATCAAGTTGCAACATGGCCGACGCGCGACCCGACCTGGTACGGCCCGATCAGCATTCTTTTGGCTGCCCTGGAGGTACTGGCCGCGAGCATATGCGCCAGCGTGCCTATATTCTGGCCCGTGGTGACGAGTTCCTGGGGCAAGATCTTTGTCACCAAGGAGATCCAAGTCACGTCGGAGAGCCGCTTCGGCGATGAGGTGGACACAGACGTCTTGACGGGACGCCAGCACAGCCGATCGGGGAGCGACGGCAATCTGAGCCGGTCCGAGCGGGACAAGACGGGTTACTACCGCGACTCGTATGTCCTGCGCCAGGTTGACCCGCTGCGAAAATCGGTGGAGCGAGTGCAGGTCAGTGCCTCGCAAGGTAATCAAGACGACGACGCCAGGAAATGGGTCAAGCTATGAGCAATTTTTAGGTCTATTTCTTCAAGTTCCAACCGCACACGATGCTTTTCTCATTCGCCCTATTCGCGATCGCGTCATCTCGGGAGGCTGACAGCTGCCTTGTCATACCGAATGCAGTTGTATATCGCTGTGGCTAAAGCCTTGTTCATCTGCAGCCCGTGCGTAATCGACCTCGGAATCCGGCAGGCCGTGCTACGTGAGCTGCTACTCGATCCTCACTCATCACAGGTGCAGCCTCGTTCCTCTGCTGCAGGCACTTGCCCCTTGGGCAATGTCTACTCCCTGCGGACATCCAGTTCAGGTCTTTCCTCATGATGGCTATCATACTCTCGTCCCTCAGAACCGGCCCGGACCCGCTTTCAACTCCGCTGGGGGTAGGGAGAGAGGCCCAGCGCTGACGTTGTGGAAATGTGCGCACGGGGCGGGGAGACGCACGTTTAGAAAATGAAAGGAGCAGCACCACAACTCCGGAACCGGCCCCGCCGAAGGCTGTCTCGAGCGAATGATTGGATGCGTGAGCGGCAAAGTTGCGGGCAGCTCCGACGGAAAGAGAAGGGAAAAAAAACAGAAACCCGGCCATTGCATTACCCGTGTATAACAAAGGGGGCGGGCGGCGTCTTCCGGTGTGCGCCCACAACAACCGATGATGTATACATCATGGCACTGGCTGTCACTTTGCGCAGACCTGTTCCCTGCGCCATGGACCGGCGTGGGTGGGCAGTGTTTCAAACCTAGCCGCCCACGAACGAGTCATTGCTACTTCTTTTCCCTGCTTTTTGTAGAGCAGCCCCCGCCGACGACCAACGACGACTGCACTTTGGGCTCCGGTAGCCGACACCTTCGGTGCCAAGGCACAGCAACGGACCCTCCGATGTGGCCGTACCATGATATCGGATATTGTATTCTTTTTTTTTATCTGGAACCGTCTCGGCGCCGGGTTCCCTCCCCGCCTTCATCACGTTTTCCTCGGCCAGTCTTGACAACGTGGCCCCGGGATCGGCGCGTGCCGGCTTTCTACTGCCGTTGGGCGGCTCCATCCGTGACACTGCCGATCCGAGGCTGTGGGAGAGACCTCTATCGGCTTTATCCGTCGTCCAACCGGGGGAAGGGGGATGCCCTGCAGTCTTACCGGTCCCCAGTCCTCTTTCCGAGGCCGATCAGGCAGCCTTGCAGGTGCCGCGTGGGAGATGTACCACGTCCAGGAGACCGATCATGTGCGTGAAGGCGGCCCGGCTGGGGACGACTGCCGGGCACGTGGCCCCCTTGAATCTGACAGAACACCTGGGAAAGGTCGCCATACCTTGTGCCCTTTCATTACTTGACACCGGCCTCCAGGTACGGTACGGAGAACCTATATGGTGCCGCCACCCAGCTGTTGGATACGGCTAAAGGGGAGGCCAAAAGCATAAATCCCCGCTGATGCTACCAGTGCCACTGCAACAAATCCACTATAGGGTTATGGGCCTGGCCGATGCTGGCCGGCTGCTTCCGCGTAGTGAATAAAAGACGCGGCGACGAAGGAAGAGTCACAGATAAGATAAACTTGGAAGTCAAGGGGAGAAGTGTGGAGGTTGCTGCAGTCGCGAAACGCGTCCATACTGTGTACTGATGGGCTCGATTGGCTGCGTACATTCTGCAGGCCGCGTCATCAGGAAACCCTGAAAATCCAAAGCTAAAAAAGTGCCCATGGAAGCACACGCCATGTTCCAGTACAAAAGAGGAGCATGCTCCTGTCTTTCTCCTACCTCCCAAGATGAAGAGGCTTGTATATGCGCTTTATCTCTTTAGTCGTCGCCGTATTCCTCTTCATAAGCCTCCTCGTACTCCTCCTGGTATGCTTCCCGGGCTTCTTCGAGAGCCTCCCGGTCCGAGCTGCTGGCACTTGAGGAGGCAGCATCGTCGAGGGCCTCCTGGTATTCCTCACGGGCCTCGGCCAACGACGAATGGTCGCTCTCATCGATAGGAGGAGGGGCGATGGGAGGGCCATCTTCGTAAGACTGGTGCTGGCTGTACTGAGGGGCGTAAGATTGCTGCTGGGGAGCTTCAGCAAGCTCTGCCTTTCTTGCCTTTTCCTCGTCGTCGGAGTCGTCTATGTTATGTTAGACACGGCATTATGTATTCGCGCGTCTGGTGGGGTGTGGGGCTTACCGAGAGCGTTTGCCAATAAGGCACCACCAACGGCACCGGCTGCTAGACCTCCAGCAGCACCCAAGAGCATGCCGCTGGAGTTGGACTTCTCCTTCTTACCCGAGTAGGGGTCGTTTCCTCCAGGAGCACCATAGCCCGGCTGGCCTCCGTAGCCTCCAGGAGCACCATAGCCCGGCTGGCCTCCGTAGCCTCCAGGGGGGCCGTAGCCCGGCTGGCCGCCGTATCCCTGGGGCTGTCCGTAGCCACCCGGGCCTCCGTAGCTGCCCTGTTGGGGAGGGTAGCCACCACCGGGGTGCGGCGAGCCGTAGCCACGGGAACCGTCGTCGGGCGGCGGCGGGCCGGAGGGTGGGGCGTGGTAGCCGGGAGCCTCCCACTGGGAGCGTCCGGTCGCCTTCTCGACGTAGTACCAACGCTGGTGCTGCTGGTCCCACTGGGGGAGCCAGCCCTCGGGAATGGGGGGCTTGTCGCTAGGCGGCGAGTATACAGGACCAGGCTGGGCGCCGCCGTACGACTGCTGGGGTGGCACTGGCGGCGGGTAGTTCCCTCCGTAGCCAGGCGGCGGAGGTGCTTGCTGGTAGGACTGGGGCGGGCCAGCGCCTCCGGGATAGCCGGCGTGGTCAGGCTGGCCGTAGCCGCTATGGGTGCGTTGCTGTTCTGCGGTCGACACAAGTACAGATTAGCCTCGGCGTGACCGGAACATCGGCACCAGAATGGAGGACCGGCCGCGTAACTCACCAGGCGGCGGCGGCGGCTGCTGTTGCCGTTCATCCTTGTCCTTATCCTTGTCACCGCCTAAATTCAAGTCGTCAAACTTGTCGGCGAGTTTCTTGAAAAAAGACATGATGGGATGTGATGGGGGATGTTGGTGTTGGTGGTGATGGAGGGGCCGATGCTGAACGAGATGCGGAGGGGACGATGATTGCGCGAGATTCCGAGGACAACTCCAACTGTTTTTATCCCACAACCAGCCTCCAGGCAGACCGCGCCACGGCCCGGGACGTCGAGCAAGGGAGGCCGCCCGACGACTTGCCGTGTGCTGCTGGTGCCGGTGCTGGTGCTACCTCCCATACATACTGTTGCTGCTGCTGCTACCGTGGCCGCCCGCGATAAGAGGAGAGAGACAGGATGTACCTACTCTACCTACCTACCTTAGCATGGGGGTTGCCTCCCATTCCCAGCAGCCACGGTGGTCCTCTCGCCCTCGGCCCTCCCCCGCAGCTGTGCGACAATTCTACGAGTACTCACTAAGCATGACTGTCGCTGCGTCGTTTTCACCAGTGCCAAGCCGGATAAGTGGCAACGCAAACGGTGCCCAGGTGCTGCCCCCAAGCAGCCGCGATGGGTCTCGGGAGCTCGTCGCCAAGGGTTTACCAAGCCCAAGGGCTGTCGTTAGTCGCGCGAGCTCTGCGGTCTGACGACAGCTTCTTGCAACAGCTCCAAACCGCGACACGCTGTGATTGGTGCCGGGCGGTTCCGGGCAGGGCCACCGTTCACAACGGCACTAGCGGCTCTGAATCTGAAGCCTCCAACCTCAGTCGGGGCCCCTGGACGCCCCTCCATAGGCGCCCTTCTACGGCCCTGCTGCCCCTCCACGCCCCTCCGTGGATCCATTGCTCTTTCGAGCCGTCAACCACTGGAGCACCCACGGCCCCCGATGGCGCAACGTCTCCGACGGCTCCGAATTGGCTTAGGTTCTACCGATGTACTTTGGTGCCGCTGTGGCTGGCTCAAGGTTTTGGCTGGCACGCTGCGTTCTGGCATCGCAGCAGCCTCTTGAGACCAGACAAATGGGCCCTTGCGAATGGGCATCTACCTACCTCTGTGTGCTGCCCCGCCCCCTCCCGGTTCCGTGTTACCTGTGTGAATCATTCCATGTATGGGAATCCCTGCCTGGGCCGCCTTTCCTTACTACGGAGTACTGCACTCGCTTTTATGTCGTGAATAGAAGAAGAGGCTTACGTGAGGTAAGTGTGGTGCATCTGGCATGGAAGCACGAGGTACGGGCGGCATCACTCTTTGTTAGTGCGTACGTGGTGCCGGCATTCCATTGAGGTAGGTGGGATGTAGGTTTGCCCCCCCATATTTACTTTTGCCCATTCCGTTTCGAAGTCGCTCCCACACAAGACCAACTCAGCACACCCCCCAGCTGCAGGTCGACCCCTACGTCTCCGCCTGCCGGTCTGCGACTATCCATCACACCTCCCATCTATTCGTCCTCCTCATCTGCCTTTCACCTCATTTACGCATCACCTTCTGGAAACCCGTTCCCACCCATTCCCGATTACCCTCGCCCAACCAAACGCAATGTCCTGGGGCGGCCAGCAAGGATACGGCGGAGGAGGATACCCCGGCGGAGGAGGATATCCTGGGGGAGGATACGGCGGCGGCGGCGGCGGCGGAGGATACGATCGGCCACCTCAACCTCCTCCGCAACAGTGGCAGCAGCAGCCGGGCGGCTACAACCAGTATGCGCCGCCGCCTCATCCGCCCTCGGACCACTACAACCCAAACCCTTACGGCGCCGCGCCCCCCGGCCCTCCGCCTTCGCACCATGCCCAATACCGGCCTCCGAACCACCCGCCCCCTCCTGGCCTCGACCCTTACGGCTATCCCTTGTCCTCTCGCCCGGATCCCAACTACAACCAGGGCAACGATGGCGGCTACCGAGGCGGCCGCCCTCCGCCCGCGGATGCGCCCCAACAATTTGGCCACGGCGCGCCCGAAGGCTACACCTTTCAATACTCCAACTGTACCGGCAAGCGCAAGGCCTTGTGTATTGGCATCAACTACTTCGGGCAGGAAGGCGAGCTCCGCGGTTGCATCAATGACGTCCACAACATCTCATCCTTCTTGATGGAGCGGTACAACTACAAGCGCGAGGATATGATTCTTCTGACCGACGACAACCCGAATCCCCAACTTCAGCCCACGAAAGCCAACATACTCCGTGCCATGGGCTGGTTGGTGCAGGGTGCCCGTGCCAACGATTCCCTGTTCCTGCATTATTCGGGACACGGCGGACAGACGGAGGATCTGGATGGCGATGAGGACGATGGCATTGATGAGACCATCTACCCCGTTGACCACAAGACTGAGGGCTTCATTATCGACGATCAGATTCACGATGTTGTCGTCAGGCCACTCCTGCCCGGTGTGAGACTCACGGCGATTTTTGACTCGTGTCACTCTGGTACCGTGATGGACCTACCCTACGTCTACTCGACCAAGGGTGTGCTGAAGGAACCCAACCTGGCCGCCGAGGCCGGCCAGGGCCTTTTGAGTGCCGTTCAGGCCTATGCTTCGGGCGACATGGGCGGTGTTGCTAAGAGCATCATGGGCTTTGCCAAATCTGCGATGCGTGGCCAGGATGGCTACAAGAAGACAATTGCGACGAAGACGAGTCCTGCCGATGTCATCATGTGGGCGGGCAGCAAGGATGACCAGACGTCGGCCGATGCCAACATTGCCCAGAAGGCCACCGGTGCCATGTCTTGGGCCTTCATCAAGGCCATCAAGGCAAACCCCAACCAAACCTATGTTCAGTTGCTCAACAGCATTCGCGACCTGCTGGAGCAGAACTACTCGCAAAAGCCGCAGCTGTCCTGCAGCCATCCCCTCGGTAAGCCTTGGCAGCCATTGCGGAAGGGGAAGAAACACCATGCTAACGTTTGCAGATACCGAGTTGTTGTTTGTTATGTAGTATGGTGCGCTTTATCCCGCAGACTCAGCATCTTGGTATTTAGCCGGCCTCAAATTCATGCAAGGAGAGCGCCTTTGTATTAGGGCCCGAATCTGGGCAGAAGTGACCTAGGAATAATGCAGGCGATATTCAGGCAACCCCCCTCATACTGGCGTCGAATGTCGCCGAAGCTTCTTCCCAGCGCGCTTGCTATGATAATTGAGATGGGCTGAGCGGCATGGGCTATCTTGGTCTTCTAAAGATTCCCGTCGGCACCGTGCCCTGCACCAGGTCGATGACAAATAACACAGCACCTCGTCTTTTCGCACCTTGAAACGCTGCTATTTCGGGATATTGCGCTCACATCATGTCCCCAAGCAACGCGCGAAAGGGAAAACAGCCTTAGGAGCTCCAACAGGCGGCCATGCACCGGCCGGCAGAGTATCCGCCACGACGAGCGACGGTGGTCCGTCATTTTTTATTACGGTGCGCGACGGACACCATGCATCCCTTCGGCGCGTCGTATGAACAAAAGGGTATTGTTGAACGGGCTATAGAAGCGCCACCAACCTGCTAGACTAATGTGAAGAAGCCAGCAAATCTTGCCATTATGAGGGGACAAAATCCCGCGTGGCTAGCCAAGCGGACATCAGCATGTGATGTGGCAGCTCGTCCGAGACGCACGGCATACTGGGCAGGCCGACCTGCGATTGGCACCAGGCCACGCCGGCCCGAGCCTCGGGGATCAGCATCAAATGCGTGGCTTCGAGCAGCTCAGCCACGTAGCAGACGAGATCTGCACCACTGGGGCTGAAGGACCATTTGTGGATGCTTCCATGCGTCATGCGTTGGAAAAGTACGCCGAAGTGTAACAGGATGAACAGGGCCATGGGGTCCTGCCCCTGCAGTAGCCTTAGGAAGTCGGCTCCAGCCATGGTGACGAGCGAAAGGCAGAAGCCGCCCTGTGCAAGCCCTAGCGCGTCGACCACGAAGCAGAGGCGCACCTGCGACACGGCCAGCCGGTAGACCGAGACATCGGCGCAGGCCGGCGGCGGAGAATGGGCGTGGGGCGCTGCCATGTCAGCCGCTTGGCACTGCTGGCTGACCGAGACGAGCCGCTGCATGGCCGTCCGCGTATCGAGGCTAAGCAGGTCGACCGACAGCGGCTCGTGGAGGAGGCGCTCGACAGCCGCGCGGTATGACGCCGGGCTCTCCGTGGTCCACTGCACACTGGTCAGGAGCACGTTGTACGCTCCGAGGAGCATGTCAAAGTAGCCCCGGAACCGCTCCAAGACGTCCATGGTCCCTTCGGCCACTGCGGATCAAGACGTCAGCGTGCGCTCGTCAGCGGGGCTTCGGCAACGCGCAGAGGCGGCTCGGGGTAGGGGAGACGGAGAGGGGGCTTCGCATACTGGAGAAGTTCACATGGTCCGCGAACAGGCCCGAGTAGTGAAGCACGTGTATGTTGTCGCGGTCGATGGTGGCGAGCCTCTCGCGAAAGCCGGCGCTGGCGCGGCTGCTGTAAGCGAGGGCGGCGCAGAGATAGTCGGTGGCTACGGCGCCTTGCTTCTCGTAGGCCAGATCGGTGGCGGCCATGGCGAATATGCCGTCCAGGAGGTAGCTCTCCTTCATGGCGATCTGGGGCAGCAGCTTCTGCAGGTACTCCTGGTCCTCGGGGACGGCGTAGAAGATAGGCCACATCCGGGACGTCCAGTGGTGCATCAATTCCAACTCGAGCAGGCGGTTCGCCCCGGGGCCACCGAATGGGACCGGCTCCGACGGGCTGGGCCGCAATGCCGCTGCTGGCGCCGGCGCAATGATGGGCACAGTGGTCGGGCCGTTCCAGGGGGCAGTCCAGTCGAGTTTTGCTCGGGACCGGGGCCTACTCTTGGGGCCGGGCGGTCTTGCCGGCAGCAGGCTCGCCTTCTTCCGGCTCCGGATCTCCTCAAGCTCCTTGGGCGTCGGGTAGAGGCATTCGACTTCGCGAAGGATACAGTGGCCACACGGGGGGCCTTGCTCGTCGCACTGCATGGCGATGTCAGTGACGGCGGAGGCGGCGGCGGCGGCAGCGGAGGGGACGACGGCAGGGACAACAGCAGCACAGGCTCCGGTCCGGACCACGGTTCCAGTCCGGCGCGGCGACAGGAGAGAGGCTCACTTTGACATGTTTCTGCTTGCACGAGTAGCATCCCTTCCGCGACTTGGTGTGGGGTCTCCTCTGGTGCGCGCCGCTCATGGTGAGGTCGTTCGTCTCGGACACGTATATAGATCCATGAAGCAAAGGGCCTGGTGGAACTCGGGAGCTTATGGACGAGAAGGGTCCGGCCCCGGACGGGGGGTTAGAGCTCTGGGGAGCCGCGGGTTCCATATAGCTGGGCTGCTCTCTGTCGAAAGCGCTCGGCGTAGGGCCTCTTTCAGCCGCTGTTGCGCCTGGCGGCCATCGCCTCACGCTCTTTGGCCTGCCGCAGTCCTACCGGATCTCGAAAAATATGTACCGCCTGCATGGCCCGGCCTACAGTCCCACACGTCACCCACAGCTTCGGCTGGAACGGTAACAGGGGCATGGCCGGCGCTCGGCCAATGAAGGCCGGCGTATAGTCGCAATGGGGAAAGTACTGCCATTGTGGTTGGTCCTTTTGTTAGGCGTGACAGAGGGGGGTGAGAGCTGGGTTGGCGAAGTCCCATGCATGCAGGCTACATAAGAACGTTCCCCAGCAAGAGCCCTAAGACATCCTTCGAGACGGGCCACGGGACGTCGGGAGCTGCCTGCATTTGCTTGGTATTTGCCGCTTCTCTACCCGTGCCTCTCTCGTGGCACGAACGGACGGGTTGACATAAGGGCTGGTCGACGCAGCCGCCTTGCCCCGCAGAGTAGCCCCGAACGAGGGCCCGTTTCCCATCTGTCCTCAAATCCCCCCATACCGCCCCTTCGTGCCCAGGCCGGGCACAAGTGGGCCAACGGTCCCTTCAGCCCTACCGCGGTTGTCGTCATACTGGAAAGAAGCGTGGCGCCAGCTGTGAAGTGGTCAAGCAGGCCACGCGTCGACCCGGGGGGGATATATGGCCCTCCCTCGTCGCCACGGTCGGGTGTTGGGCCGCTTAGGGCCTAGCGACCACTGTTACCCCCTTGGTGTCGTGGTCCCGGGGGTCCTATATGTCCTGGGCTGTGCGTCGGCTTGGCTTCTGCAGGCTGACTGCAGACCAAGTCCGCCCTTTTCGAAAGTCCACGACCCAGAAACCCCCGTCCCGCCGACCGTCGGCGAGCTTACCGGCGCGACCCCCTCGCTACCTGACCCGGTTGTCACGGTCCCAAACTTTGCTCGCATCGCCCGGGCCCTGGAAAAAAGACGAGCGAGCTCTCTTGTCTCGTGGCCATACCCCCCCCCGGGGGGGACAAAACCTGCAGCCGGGAGAACGGAACCCCGCTCTGTAAAGCCGCCACTCCCAAGAGGATGCTTTGGCAAAGAACATCGTCCAGTCGCTTCAGCGTCACCCTTCGGCTTGATTATCCCCGCCCCATTAGCCATCATCATGTCTCCCCCCTGCACTGTTTTGTTCCCGAACCAAGATGAGAGGGTAAATACACCTGATCGGCCCCTCGACCCGGGTTGACGTGGCAAGGGTTGGCGATTGGCTACAGCTTTTTGCGGTCCGGGGTCCCCCCTTCCCTCGTCGTCCTTGAGGAGCCAGGTCGGATCGGGCAGGAGAACGAAGGAGTACCACGCTTGCAGGAACTCGGCTGCTGCCGAGCGGTGCAGAGCCTCGACGGAGAATAACAGCACGACGAGAGGGGCGGAGTAAATAATTACTGTCGAGGAGAGTCCGCCGTAGCTAAGGTAAGCGCTTCTTCGGTAAAGTTCCGGAGCATCAGGGGCTCGGGATAGACCCAACACGGGGAGAGCACAAGAAGTGCCCGAGGTCCAGACCTGACATCAGAAAAGGCCGGAAGCACACCGCGTGAGGCACGTGATCTGTTATCAGTCCATGGGGCGGCTGTCTGCCCATTTCCGACGCGGAGAGAGTTGGCCGACTCTCGCCGCGGCGACAACATCGCTTCCCGAGGGGGGATCAACGTCACGTTGCCACGGACGCCCAGACATGGGCCGCACCGAGGCAGCCCCAAAGAAGAGCGGCTGATGTAACGTGGGAGCTGGTCGTCCCGGGGGGGGCTGAAAAACGGGGTCCCATGACACGCCTGCCGCGAGAACCAAGGGGGACGTTGGGGTTTACACAGGCACCGCGGCCCTCTTTTTCCTTTCTCGGTCATAATGGATCTTTAGAAAAGGCGCCTTTTTTTTCCGATTCCCCTCCCTCTGCCGCGCCTCCTTCGGCGGCTCTCGCTTACTGTGGCTGGGATAGGCGCCCACACCCCGTACCTCGTGCTATAAGGCCCAAAGCGGAACGCCGCGGCTGCAACGCCGCGACGAGATTGGTCAATATCCCTGCCCATTCACGCCCCCACGGGAGGACTACGACGAATGGAATCGGGACGAGGAGCAAAGGGGAGCGCGCATGTGTTGGTACGGTCACACAGCGTGGTTTGGGCCATCGCCTTCTTTGGCGTATGCGTTTCGAGGCCAACGGGCAACAATACTCTGGGGTTTACACACGACCTGGGCCATTGCACACCCTACCAACAAGCCCGTCCTCCTTCTCGGCACAGGCCTGCGAAGCCTGGATGGTTTGGATAGCAGGTAGTTGTTTTCCATACTTGTGGTGCCGCTGGCAGTATATGTGTCGGCAAAGCCGAAACGGGAAGCCTTATCGACAACACTGGCCTGGCTAGATGGCCAGATTAAGGACGAGAAATTGGGGTTGGGACTGCTTGGGTATACAAAAGCTTATTCTCCGAAACTTGCGTAGGGTAGCCCTACAAGGAAGGCCGTTTTTTTTTATAAAAAAATACCCGATGGCTCTGGCGGCACCCGAGGCCGTCAGCGGGCAGATAAACCGGGTCGTGCCGTTTGGGCGCAGTCTCATACGAGCCTGCATGGAGTTGCTGTGGTGGACATCGTCAGCCTCCGTGCTGGAGCCTGGCCACCGTCTCTAAGGATGCCTGTTTGCGGTTACTTGTTGGGAGTGAGTAAATTCAATATTACTTAGCGTCGAGCGAAGGTCGGTGTGGCGACTGCAGCCGCGTGATCTCAAACTGACAATGCTGTCGGACGTGCGGCCGCAACTGGGAAAATGGATGATGCCAAAGTGGTGCTGACAGGACAGAGAGGAGGAGCAAGACATTGAGCCAACTTATCCCTAACCCAGGAAATCAAGATCGACCAGCCGGTTCGGCATCCAATCGGAGTGAAGAACAACATGTATGTCCGTCGTCTGGCCTGCTGGAAGCGGATGCTCGTCCAGGCCTCTGAGAAACCCGCCCACACCACGTATGCCCTAGGCTTATAGAGGAGACTCGAGGATGGCTGGCGTCACGTCTCATTCGCCCATGGCCATAACCGATACGCTGCTGACACGTGACTTTCTGCGCTATCCTGGACGCATAAGATCAACGCCGTACCCAAAACCTCCAATGGAGTCAACGCGACTGCACCAAGCCTTGGATCATTCGTATGGGAGCCCTTCGTTCAAATCCCTCTGATGGAGAGCTACTAGTTGTTGGGTTCCTTGACCGAATCCTGACCTCCGCGCCAGGCTTCAGATTCCGGCTGACCGATCCTTCCCTCATTGTGGTCACCAGCGGGGCTGATTTGAACACTGCGGGCCGCCTTTGTTCTCTCAGCTTCGGTGCGCTCTGGTTTCATGCCACCGGCTCAGAGCCGATTCCAAGGGGTCGCGTCCGAGTTCCCTCTTGCTCTACCATGGCCACCATGCCTGTGACAAGTTTAACCCGCTGACCGACTAGGGCCGTATAAGAATGGCGAATTACACAGGAAGTCGAGTCATCCCGGTGCTCATCATGACACTTGCCGTAGCCAACCTGGTGATGCCAGTGATGACTCTCCAACCCGATGCGGCCGAGAACCCAGTCCATCGAGGTTTCAAGAAAAGTCTGGCCAGAGGACCAATCTCGATACAAATCGACGTTTCCATATCCCCAGTGCTTTGCTCCAGGTGGGTCATGTTTTCGGCCCACGGTCGACGGTCGTTTCCTCCATATGTGTCCCTCTAACCGCTTCGTACAGATGGGGACGGCCTTGCCCACTTGGTCTACTGTTTGTTTCCGCTGGCCATACAATGCACACAATGAGACATTCGCAAGCGGGCCGGCAAAGGAAACACAAGTTTTATTATCTCGCTCTTCCCGGCAACAGTATCCTCCGTCGTGGCTACGCAATCGTCTCTGGACAAATTTAAGAACGGCCGGATACAGGCTACTTTAACGCCGTCTCACGGAGCTCCCAAAGGAAACCCCAATCCTGCCACGCTACGGCAAACCGACTATCTGGACCAGTTCCCACGCTTTGGACACGCTATTCACGTGAGGCCCCAGCACAGTTCGAAGTGAAGGGAGGATGGTTCGGCTTGGCAATGCGGTCGGACATATTGCTGGTATTTGGTTTTATGCAGTTAGGCGGAGATAAGGCCCTTATACCCGTACCCGGCGTATATACTCCATTACTCGTCTCTACTGACACCAGCATTTTTCGCCATTATCTTCTTCTTTTTTACAATCAAAGAGCCTCTTTCGCCATGTCTCTGGTCTCCTGTGAGCCTTTCCAACTTACCGGTCGCTACGCCGACCAGAACCGCTGGGAAGTCCTGAACGGGGCCGGCGATGGTCGTGTGACGGGCGAGCAGATCCTCGAAGACGAAGGGGTAAAAGGCAAATGGACTAACAAGGTCGTGCTCATCACTGGCGTCTCGGCAGGCATCGGCGCCAAGACCTTCGAGGCCATGGCGGCCACGGGTGCCACCGTCTTTGGCACGGCGAGAAACCTGGACAAGGCCAGAGACGCCCTGGGCCCTCTGCTGGACAACGAACGGTGCCATATCCTCCACATGGATCACACCGATCTCGCCAGCGTCCGGGCCTGCGCGAGCGCTTTCCGTCGGCAGAGCGGTGGCAAACTCAACGTCTTAATCTGCAACGCTGCGGTAACTACATGCATGACCCGGGGCTTCTAGTTAGAAAGGACAATCAGACAGATGGCTAACGGACTATGCCACCTGTTACAGGTCATGAACACGCCCTATGAAATAACCAAGGACGGGTTCGAGCTGCAGTTTCAGACGAACCACCTGGCACACTTCCTGCTCTTTTACCTGCTTAAGGAGCTGATGCTGTCCGCCTCTACGCCCCAGTTCCAGTCGCGCGTGGTCATGGTTTCCTCGGCGGCGCATCGCTACGGACCGTGCCGGCTGGACAACATCAACCTCGAGGGCGAGTACGACGGCTGGCTTGCGTACGGGTCGAGCAAGACGGCCAACGTGTACATGGCGTCGCAGATCGAGCGGCGCTACGGCGGCGGCGGCCTGCGCGCCTACGCGCTGCACCCGGGCTCCTTCGTCAGCCCGAACCTGCAGAAGTTCTCCCAGGCCGAGATGGCCGCCATCACCGGCGAGCGGATGCTCAAGTACCTGACGTCGCCCGACCAAGCCTGCGCCACCAGCGTCTACGCCGCCGTCTCGGCCGAGCTCGAGGGCCGCGGCGGCCTGTACCTCGAGGGCGCCGCCCAGTCGGTCCGTCCCGCCCCGCCCGGCGCCGACGCCATCGAGTACGGCTACGCCAGCTGGGCTTTCGACCAGGCCCAGGAGGAGAAGCTCTGGGAGGAGAGCAAGAAGTGGTGCCAGGTCGAATAACTTGAATCCTATCATTCTAATGGGTTTGCGTCTCGTGGCGCAAAGCGAGGGGTTTTTATTGCTTGGTATGTTGAGTCCTACAGCGTCATGGCGTGCCTCAAGGTTTACGGGCGGCTTACAGGTCGTGAAGTAGTGCTAAACGTTGCTGGGTAGCGATTCAGGGGAGGGAAAACGGGCGAAAGCTTTGGCACCCCTCGTGCCAAGACGTTGGGCCAGGCCGTGTTTCGAAATCCCGAGTGATAGCTCCAGATGGGAGAATCGAACTACAGGCCGGTCAGGGACATGGATTCCGAATTCTCCTCGATGCTGTAGCCCGGCCGGTCAGCCCGCGCTGCGTATGGGTCTCCGCCCGAAGATGGATGTTTACACACATTCGAGCGCAGACGACGGCTGGGCTTTCTCCCGTCGCCCATCTACAGGAGGGCCCGTAGAGCGCGGCTGTGAGCGTTCGTATCCATTAATTCCTTTTCACTCCCGTTCGTTACAACGGCTGCATTACTCATACATGGCTTCTTTCTGTTCGGTGTGAAATTTGCTTGTCTCCGCTTTCCACACATCCGTCCCTGAATCCAAAAGATGCGGCCAGGCGATACCAACGAGCCGTCATTAAGTTTCCCGAGCCTATTTAATAGGCATCCCTGCGTCGGGCCACAAGGGCATAAGGGTCGTGGTCCAGTACATGAGCACCGCAGGAGCTCGTAATGCGCCATGCGCGCCGTGCTATCTATAAGAGCCCCAGGTCTATGTCCAGGAAAGCGGCAGGGGTGAAAGTGGTGTGCCGGTATGATGCCCATCCTCATGAGGTGCTGGACTCTCGTTCTTCTTTCAAGCATGCCTTTTCTTGCTCTTCCATCCGCCACCTCATGCCGTGCTTCATGATGAGGTAGATCATCGGTAACGCCGCCAGGTACAGGGCCCCAATGATGAAAAACGCCCATCCGGCCCCTATGCCATTAATCATGGGGGCTATAACCGCGCTGGCCACCGCGCCCGTCAGGCACCTCGTCAAGTTGCTGCTGGCCGTGGCCGAGCCCGCATGACCCGGGTTCAAGTCCACGATGAGGACGCTGGTCGCGTTGTTGAAGCCGATCAAACCGATGCCCAGCAGGAACAGCAACACACAGGGTACAGCGATGTGGGCTTTGTACTGGAAGACCCAGCCCCAAGACATCATGACGGCGACGGAGAGTAACAACAAGGGGACGCTCACCTGCAGCCTCGCCTTCTCGACGGGGAAACTAGTAAGGTCCTGTTGTTTTTTGCGATCGAGGGGCACCCCCAATCTCTTGCAGTGCCGGCCGTAGTTCCAGTTGATCAGCTTTCCC
Organism: Nigrospora sphaerica; assembly: GCA_018287875.1. Classification (NCBI taxonomy): domain Eukaryota; kingdom Fungi; phylum Ascomycota; class Sordariomycetes; order Amphisphaeriales; family Apiosporaceae; genus Nigrospora; species Nigrospora sphaerica. The sequence goes on from JAGVVL010000002.1 coordinate 7,152,785, forward strand.
ATGAGGAAAGCCGCAACGAGGGAGCCGCCTGCCAGAGGCAGGAACATCAGGCCTACCCTCAAGTTGTCCAGTCCGTACGTTTCCACCAGCAGCGCGGGCATGGCCGTCGAGATGGCGTAAAACCCCGCGAAGACGATGGCGCTGTACACCAGGAGCAAGGACATCTCCTTGCCCAGGAGAATCGACAGGGCTTTGAAAACATCGGGCTTTTTGAAACGGAAACTGCGCCTCGAGACGCGCGACGGCGTAAGCTCCAGCGACGGCTCCTTCCGGGCGCGCCGGGCCTTGAGCGCCGCGTCGGCGAGCTGCCAGAAGGTGCGGTAGGCCTTGGGCGGGCGGAGGCTCCCGTCGTCGACGATGTGGCGGCACGTCTCGGGCATGAAGGCGGCGTACAGGCCGAAGGTGGTCCCGGAGAGGATGACGAGGAACCAGAAGATCCAGCGCCAGCCCAGGAAGCGGGCGATCAGGCCGCCGAGGACGGGCCCGAGGGACGGCGCCAGGATGGTGGGCACGGACACAAAGGCGACGTATTGTCCCCTCTCAGCCGAGGTGACGATGTCGGACACGACGGCTTGGCAGAGGGAGACGAGGGTGCTCGACCCGGCCGACTGCAGCATCCGCAGCGCCAGCAAGGACGCGTAGTTGGGAGCCAGGGCACAGCCGATGTTGGCGGCAATATAGACGACGAAGCATATGAGGTACGCCGGTCGCCGGCCCGTGGAATCGGCTATGGATCCGATGAACATGGGCGTGATGCCCTGGAAGATCTAGTATGGCCGTCAGTCTGCCAAGCCTTTTTGCGCCGAGGCTGACCGGTTGCACAGCGTTGCAACTTACCATGTAAGTGGTGACGGTCAAGTTGATCTGTCCGACCCGTCAGCATTCAATTCTCCGGGAAGGCGCCGATCCATCTAAAGTATAAGTGAGACCTGCCTTGGAATCCGATACGCCAAAGTCGGATGCCAGCACATTGAGAGCGGGAAAGTAGATTTGCGCCGTGAGAGGAGAGAGAAATGCGCCCATGGCGGCGGCGAGCACGATACCCCGTTTCTGCCATGTCGTAAAAACGGAGTAATCCGGTCGCTCGGTTGGGGGCGCCGCCTCGGCGGGAGTCTCCGGATCAGGGCCTAAACCATTCTGGTCCTTGACGACGGCGGTTTGAGGCTCGCTGTTGGCACCAGCGCGTTTGGCCGACGCCTCCGTCATGAGGCTTGATGAGATTGGGTCGTAATAAATCAAAGAGCGGTGGCGCGCGAGAGACGGAAGAAAAAGCCCGACAGGAGAGACGTTCGTTCAGTTGGACCTGGCCGCAGAACTCGTCTGTGCTAGCAATCGATTCCCTGGGCATGTCGAAGGGTTATGAAGCAAACCACAACCAGGGCTGCAGGTTTTCGGCACTTGGTTTCCGTCGCCCGTCTCTACTGCAAAGCCGGGGAGGGTACCTCTCTCCCTCCCGGCTACGTCGGACCCGTCGCGGCATCGGAGCCGAAAACGCCTACGGTCCTTAGGGCCGGTTACGAAGAGACCCTGGACGCCGGTAGTGTCCGTCCCTTCCTTAGGGGCTCCCGCCACTGCAAGATTCCATCCGATGAAGCCTATATCGAACGGCCCCTGAGCTCGGAGTGCGACGCGGCTGACGGCTCGGTTAGACTTTTTGGTCACGTAAGTTTGCCAGTTGCTTCACCTTAAGGCTTGAGACGAAGGCCGATTGGCTTCCCGCGTCACGAGAAACCGATGCCAATAAGTGGGCCCGCCTGTGCTAACTTGCAGTGCCACAGGGAACCTACAATTACCTCTTCCAGACGCCCCCATTCTTAGCCGCTCCCCGTTGGACTTTTGGGAAGAAGGATTCTCCGGCAGCTGAAGCCCGGCAGGTACTTCGGTACCACGGTAGCCTCCCCCCGGGATGCGCTTAGCCTCATGGGGATAGTCGGACTTAGGTAGTCTTGGCCATACACGCTTCTCCATACGTGTACCTACCAATCCTGTACCGTACGGCGCCTCAACGCTCGTGTGTGGGCAAAGCAAAGCCAATAAGCCAGATATTCCTGTTCCCGTCAGCTGCAGGACTCGTAGCGCCCGACGCGAAGGCATCATCCGGACGCAATACTCTCTGTTGAAGATAAAATCCGTCTCGCCGCCACCCTACACCCCCCTCGCGCCCTCCTTCGCGGCTTGCCCCCTTCCCCGCGGCCCGAAAATGGTAACGAGGCCCGCGACGTGCCCCGAAAGCGACGCCGACTAACACGCGCAACCCCAGAACTCCGCCTTCAACAGCGCCCTCAAGCAGTCGACGGCCATCCGGCGCGACCTGGCCAGCCTCGGCTCGGGGGCGCCGCCGACGCCGGCCGCGCTGGGCTCGGTCTCGGCCTCGCTGACGGCCTTCGCGCGGACGCTCGACGAGTACGACGCGCTGGCCAAGCAGGAGCTCGTCGTGGCCAAGCAGGAGAAGGCGTGGGAGCGCATCAAGAACTTCCGGCACGAGCTCTCGGCCTACCGCGAGCAGGTCGCCGGCCTCAAGGCGCAGCGCGACGACGCCCAGCACACGCAGAACCGGGCCGAGCTGCTGGGCCGCCGGCCCTACACGACGCAGACGCCCGAGAACCCCTACGCGCACGCGGGGGCCGCCGCCGCGACGGCGCCCGGCGACGTGCCGACGAACCGCTACGGCAGCGGCGGCGTCGTCGGCGGCGGCCAGATGAGCATGGGCAGCCACGACTACACGCAGGAGGCGCACGCGCTGCGCGAGCAGAACTTCTTCGCCAGCACCAACACCGCCCTCGACGAGTACATCCTCCGCGGCCAGGCCGTGCTCGGCGACCTCGGCGCCCAGCGCGAGATGCTCAAGAACACCCAGAAGCGGCTGTACAGCGTGGCCAACACCCTGGGCGTCAGCGGCGACACCATCCGCATGATCGAGCGCCGGGCCAAGCAGGACAAGTGGATTTTCTGGGCCGGCGCCCTCATCTTCTTCGCCTTTTGCTGGGCTTGTCTGCACTTCCTCCGCTGAGCATGGGGCACCACTGCGAAAGGCCGGGTGGCCGGCGCGGCGAGGAAAAGCAATCACGGGGGATGCGCGGTTTGAAATTATCACGTCTTCAGCAATCATTAGTAGCGAGGCGTTGGGGCGTACGGAATGAATACTCTAGATTTATTTCACCTGCCCGGCCCAATCTTGGGCCCGGAAAGCAAAGCAGCCCAGGCAATCGACGACAGCGCCGGCCGCTTCCACAGGGCACGTTGGCTTCGGCCTCGCCGGCACCGGTTACCCGTCTATTCAACCCAAGCCGTCTATTTGCCGGCCCAGCCCTTCAGCGCAATGGTAAAAAGCACGTCTTTCGCAGTCCGTACCTCGACGACCTCGGTGTCGGGCAAAACGTGGTTACTTGTACTTAATTGACCGCCGAACTCGGTGGGCCAATCCTCGACGTCCCATTCCAGGCCGCGCGTGCTGATGACGCTGGGCTCCTTGATGGGAATGATGCCGACGTGCTTGCCAAACACCTCGGGGGTGCCGTGGGCCTTTTGTCCCGCGTCCCGGACGTGGATGCGGTGCTCGCCGGCCTTGAGCAGGAACGTCAGGCTCTCGCCGCTGACGAGGTAGACCCTTCCCTCGTCGTAGGTCGGCGAGGTCTGGAACAGGTAAAGGTGGTGAAGCTGGGAGAGGCCCTGGTCTACGCGCCCGCCGAGGCCGCCCATGCAGACCATGTCGACGGCCCCTTTGGTTTTCCGGATGTGGCGCACTGCTTTGGTGAAGTCCGTGCTATACTGGTCCGACTCGTGGATGATATCGATCCTGCTCTCTGTCGCTTGTTCGTAGTAGGCGCGTGTAGTGGGAGTAAGCGAGTCGAGGTCCCCGATGATTACGTGTAGGTCGTTCTATACCTCGGGTCAGGCTATGCACGTTCAGGGGGGGGGGGTGGCTGACGAAAACGGCATGGAACATACAAATGCCTCGAGCGTAGGTTTGCCGCTGGCACCTTGGCTTTGCAGGACCCGCTGGCCGGCATTGTACAGCTCGTTGGCGCCGCCATCGGCTGCGACATGAAAGGATGCTATGCTGCATCTCAGAACCAGGCGTCTCCGGCTTGACTGGGCTCTTGGCCGACTTACATATATGCCAGAGGCGCTCTAGCGTTTCTTGGTCGTTCAGAGGCTGGTTGAGGATGATCAAGGCCAGTTTGTCCTTGTCTTCCGGCGGTGCCGTCTCGGGCGAGGGCGGGAACAAGCGGGCCGGAAACCACTCGGTCGGTGCCGCCGTATTTGTCATGGCCTCGGCCTCTACTGGGTATGGTTTCGAAGGATACCTGATAGTAAAGAATTTCCTCTTTTTCTTCTGGTCCGCCGCCTTAGGCCGGAGAGAGTAGCACACGGCCTCGATTTATAAAGGGTCTGCCTTTTTGCGGCTTTAATGCAGGGGGGTTGAGATTTCGGGTGGCACGATCGAGTGCTGCTAACTTGGGTTCCAGTGGCTCATGTGTTGTTGGAATTGAGGTGGGGCCTTGTTCGTGTGCCCAAGGAGAGGAGGAGAGCAACGGAGAGGCAGGCGAGGTACTAGGAAGAATTAGGAGAGGTTTGCAAAGTGCGGCTCCGAAAATCCCAGCAGCCAAGGTCCATGACCGGATCCACGGTTCTGCTCCGATAGCACGGAACTGGTGTCATGGCAAGCGCTGCCCTGCCTTTCTCCCTTGGCTCGCAATTCATTTCGCGCTCTGGTGGGATAGATATAGCCCCCAGCACGTTCGGGTTGCGTCATTTCACACAGGTGCCATGTGTCTGCCTCAGGTCGGTGAGCTATGCTTAGGTCGTCTTGTGCGAAGACCTGAAATGACCCAGCTTTCCCCTTCTCCCTTCCGGATTGGTGCCCGTGTACATTTTGTTTGCTCACTCGAAGGCATGGTTGGGGTGGGATCTAAATGCTTCCAGACAACCTTCCTTCTATGCGGGCGTTTCCCATCCATTATTAGCACCCGTAGTTCGCTGCCCACCTGGTGTGATGTGGCCCGAGCTCCCGGGGGCATTCGGCAAAGCGCGTCACTTTTCCAAATTTTGCGACTGGGATTGGGAAAGCATGGCTTACCAAGCCATTTCCCTAACGACTGCTTGGAGATCCTCGCGATAGCAGGCGCATTGTTGATTCGACTTTGCCCGAGACCGCACGCCTTCTTTTGCGTTATTCATTTGGTCACATTCCCTTCCTGCCATGTACCGGTCAGCTCTGCGGGCGACGCCTCGCGCTGCCCATGCCCTGCGGCCGACCGCAATCCGAGCCGTCCCTCGCCGATTCGCCTCCACATCCCCGGCCGACAAGAAACGGAGTTGGAAGAGCTGGGCCGCGAGATTGGCGTTGGCCGCGGGCGCTGTCTACTGGTACAATACCAGCCCAGCTTTCGCCGAGGAGCTGCAGCGTACGCCCCTGCACCACCTCCGCCCTGTGTGTTCGCCGTCGTCTGACCTCGCTGTGTCTTGTAGCTTCGCACGTTGCCCCGCCGCCGCAGTTTTCCGATGAGGACCTGCCGACCATTGAGGCCGTAGTGGAGCGGAAGAGGAGGGAGGCCGAGGCGCGCTTAGCCAAGGCGGCGGCAGAGAAGCCCCAGGAGGAAGAGGCCGCTGTCGAGGCACCGGCGGCGCAGGACGGAGAGGGCGCTGCCGTCGGAGGCCCCGAGGAGCTGGAGGCGGAAGCCGGCCAGCAGGGGGCCTTCAACCCCGAGACGGGCGAGATCAACTGGGACTGCCCGTGTCTAGGCGGCATGGCCCACGGCCCCTGCGGCGAAGAGTTCAAAGCTGCTTTCAGCTGCTTCGTTTACTCCAAGGAAGAGCCCAAGGGCATGGATTGCATCGACAAATTTCAGTGAGTTGCGTGCCGTCCGCACGGGTGAGTGAAGGCTAATGCGGCCTCCAGGCATATGCAAGACTGCTTCCGACAGCACCCTGAGGTTTACGGCGACGAGCTCGCTGACGACGAGGGCGAGGCGCCTGCCGAGGCTGTCCCCGAGGCTGCCGACGCGCAGGCGGTACCGGCAGAGGGTGCGACCGCCCCGTCCACGACGGCGCCCGTGGCCGACAGCAATGTTGACGTGAAGCCGACGACTCCCACGACGGCCACGACGGCCACGACGGCACCCGCGGCGGACAGCACAGTCGACGTAAAGCCGACGACTCCCACGACGGCCACAACGGCACCCGCGACGGACAGCACAGTCGACGTGAAGCCGACAGCAGCCAGTGAGACCCTGCCGGTATCTTCGGCCGAGGTGGCGAAGCCCCAGTCTAAAGACGCATAGACGACTTGACCTACCATCGTGATGGCAATTGCCGCTAGAAAGCGAGCTGGGACGTAGACAGCCGTTGCTCAGACGCGGCTCGGACTGCCGGCCGGCTTCACCATGGCGGCCGGATGGGCGGCTGGGCGGACGTGGAGGTCGCGGGCGCTGCCCATGTACAATCACATGTATATTGTATGAGAAACGCCGTAATAGACTGCTAATGCATCCCCTCCATGACGGACGACTAAAAACGCGCCCTACCTCGTGCCCAGCACGGTCCCGGACCGAGACGACCGAAACGGGTGTGTGGGCCGCCGCGTGAGCGCGTCCCGGTGCTGATCCGTCTCAGGGGGGCTGGTGGATGACAGGCCGGCCGGTACATGGATCGCCCTGGACTTACGACCCGGCTAGGCAAGTCGACCAAGGTCCCCAATCAAGTGGCCGTCACGACTAAGGTCGGGTCGCGATCGCCGAGTCGCTAATTAGAAGTTAGAGAGCAGCATGGACGCCCTACGCTCTGGGCCTTTTTTTTTTGCCCCAAGGCGTCGAAAGCCCCCTCCACCCCAGATGGGCCGATGGGTCCTTCGGTGCTGGCGCTGCAGGGCCTGGCTTCGCTGCGTTTTCCATGAGCCCGCCCCGCATGCAGGCAAGCACACGCTTCTGCACCCCATCCAGCACTGACGGGCCGCGGCTCTTGGAAGCAAATCCGTCATCGCCAAAGGGGGCGTGTGTGTAGTTCTCGCCCCCCGTCATCGTCGACTTCTCGCCTCTCTAGCTTCTCCGGCCTGGCCTGGCCCGACCTGACTTGACCACTCTTTGATTTCTTCACGCCATGGCGAGCCACGCCGCCCTGTGACTCTGATCACACCTCGGCCTCTGCGTCGTCCAAGCCTCACCCTCCCCCCCCCCCCCCCCCGCCCCGGACTGACGATGATGACTGCCACGAGACCAGAGCCCGGGCACCCGTCTCCCTCGCCCTTCTCGCCGCAGTCGGCCCAGTCGGCGCCGTCCGACAAGGGTGGCAGCCAGCCCGGCGACCTCGGCCACTCGCCGCCCGACGGCCACGGGCCCGCCGCCGAGCCCGCGCCAAAGCGGGCGAAGCGGGCGCAAGTCTCGCGTGCCTGCGCCCGCTGCCGGAGGCTGCAGAAGGGCTGCAGCGAGGGGCGGCCGTGCCAGCGATGCGTTCGCATTGGCCTCGCCGACGAATGCCTGGCTAGCGCCGGGGTGCAACGCGGCGGCGGCGGTGGCGTCGGCGGCGGCGCTTTCGGCGGTGGCGGCGGCGCCAACGGTCCGGCAGGCGAGCTGGGCGTCTCGTCGGCCCTGTCGGCCTCGGCCTCGGTGACGCTGCCGACCTTTTCGTCTCTGGACCTGCCGACGTCGCCGCAGGCCTTCACGAGCTTCCCGCGCGAGTCGTTCCAGCGCCAGGGCGACCTGCTGCCCGGCCCCGTCACCGACTACTGCACCGAGCGCTTCTTCTCCCACCTCTGCCCGACCATCCCCATCCTCTCGCCCGGCTACGTCGCCACCCTCCGCAGCCGCGTCGCCGAGACGTCCGAGGCCGGCGTCGAGGCCTACTGCGTGCTCGTCGGCATGAGCGCCCAGGTCCTCGTGCAGGTCGAGGAGCCCGCCGGCCGCCGCTTCACCGACCGCGCCGCCCTCGACACCAACGCCTCGTACGGCTGGATGCTGCTCGAGGAGGCCCTGGCCGCCCACCGGCACCTCCCGCGCCGCTCCAACCCCAGCCTCGAGCACGTCCTCTTCACCTTCTTCATCTACGCCTGCCACGCCGCCCTGTTCCACCACAGCCAGGCCTTCTTCTTCCTCCGCGAGACCACGACGCTCTTCCTCCTGCTCGACCTGGACTCGCTCCCGAGCCACAGCCGGACCCTCGCCGACCGGCTCTTCTGGGTCCTCGTCGTCTCGGAGCGCTCGCACGCCATCCGCTACCGCCGCCCGACGACGCTGCAGATCACGGCGGCGACGCCGGACCCGGCCACGCTGATGCGCGAGTGCGTCGACCCGCAGGCGCTGGCGGGCTTCTGGTCGCTGACGGCGCTGTTCCGGCCCGTCGACACGTCCTTCATCGCGACGCTCAACGGCGAGACCGTGTCCAACCCGCCGTCGCCGGCCGCCCTCGACGGCATCGAGGCGGGCGTCAACAGCGCGCTGAGCAGCTTCACGTCGGCCGCCCTCCAGGCGACGCAGCGGGCGAACCTCAACATCACCCAGCTCTGGCTGCGCATCATCGTTTGGCAGGTCCGCCTCCGCCTCGGCTACCTGACCGAGGCGGCGCCCGCCCTGGCGAGCCACACGTACCACTACCCGCTCGAGGTCGCCCACGACCTCGAGCTGAGCACCTGCAACCTCGACATCGACAGCATGAGGATCCACGGCGCCGGCCTCACCGAGAAGCTGTTCGACATCGCCTCGGTCGTCGTCAACGTGCTCGCCCGCGTCCCCGTAGGCCTCGAGAAAGCCCAGGCCGAGAAGCACCTCGGTTACGTCAAACGCCTCATCCAGCAGCTGCCGGGCGGCGCCACCGTGTACGGCCGGCTACTGGAAAAGCACCTCTGCGCTGCCCTACCAGAAACGTACCCTAAACCATCAGACAGTGCCGCAAAGGCGCAAAATTAAAAGAGCTCTAAACCCCCGCCCGAGGCATCCTAGGACGGTGGTAAAATTACGCGATCACGAGGGACATTGTATCTAGGCGTTCATTTCCCCTGCGGGAGCCCCAAAAAAAAAGCCATGCTGCTGTTGGATGGTGTATTATGTAGCATCTGGGGGCGGGTCAGGGGCCCCGAGGCCGGAGCCCGTCGCTTAGCCAACCTCTTTCCCCCCGGCGGGAACGTCCTTGACCTCATCCGCAGCATCCGAGTAGGGGTCGATTTTGGTCCGCGCGAACTCGCGGGCCGGAACGCGATTCTGGAACAGGAGATCGAGTTCCGCGTAGGTCCTATCTGCGTGACACGTTTGGGGTCAGACTGGCTCCGGGTGCGGACCGTTCGCGGTGGGCACAAACCTTTCGGCTCCGGCAGGCGGAAGAAGACCCAGACGGCGCTCAGGCCGCAGGTGCCGGCCCAGAAGTAGGCGGCCTTGGCGCCCCAGTGCCAGGCGGTGGAGCTGAGCTGGTAGTTGGTCATGACGTTGACGAAGATGTTGCTCGCGTTGTAGGCGGCGCGCGCGAGCACGATGGTCTTGGCCTTGAGGCGCGTGCTCGACAGCTCCGAGACGAGCGAGTACGTGACGGGGCCGACGGCGAAGTCGTAGACAAAAGTGAAGGCGATGAGGAGGCCGCCGATGGCCCAGACGGCGGCGTTGGCGCGCGCGAAGGAGAGGGAGCCGACCGTGACGAGCAGCAGGAACTGGGCGCACAGCCCGCCGAAGTGGATGCGGCGCCGGCCGAAGCGGGCCATGAGGAACCAGGAGCCGGCGGTGCCGACCATGCCCAGGGCGTACTGGCCCAGGGACAGCGAGAAGGAGTTGGAGGCGTCCATGCCGGCCTGGGTGAGGAAGTAGCTGAAGTAGCCCATGATGTTCTGGCCGCCCAGCGTCTGCACGAGCCAGATGCCCACGACGATCTCGGTGCGGCGCAGGTCGACGCCGCGGAAGCAGTCGCGGAAGCGCGTGCCGGCGCTCAGGCTCCTCTCCATGGCGTCGGTGTGCTCGATGAGGGCGAGCGTCTCGTCGACGCTGAAGGCGGCGTCGCGGCTGCTCGTCAGCCGCACGAGGCTCGCCCGGGCCGCCGCCCGGTTGCCGTGGCGGACGTGCCACCAGGGGCTTTCGGGGGCGAAGAGCACGCCGGCGAGGATGGGGACGGGCCACACCCACTGCACGGCGAAGGGGATCTTGTAGGCCCACTCGTCGGTCCGCGTGACGGAGCCCTTGTTGACGGCGGCGGCAAAGAACTGCCCGATGACCCAGCACATGTTGATGAAGGTCGTCAGGTACGGACGTAGCACCACGGGCGCCACCTCGGACGCGTACGCGGGCGTTGCGGACTGGAAGGCGCCCCAGGGTATCCCTTGTGCCGGTCAGTCGCCCCGCTGTTCAAGACCGTCTCTCTCGTTTTCCCTCTCCCTCTCTCGGACTAAGGGGCACTTGTGGGTAGGGGGTGGTGGCAGGAGGGGGAGGGGAGCGCCGTACCGCAGAGTACCTCGCCCAGCACGAGCACTTGCACGTTGGGAGCGAAGAACAAGACGAAAATAAAGAGGATCATGAGGACCAGGCTGCCGATGGTGGTGGCCTTGTAGCCGTAGCGGTCCGAGGTCCAGCCGGCGAGGATGAGGCCGAGGATCTCGCCGGCGCGCGCGCCGTTAGACAGGCCCGACTGCCAGGCGGCCGACAGGGCCCATTTGCCCGTGGCCTCGTCGAGGGTGCCGAACTTGCGGTTGAAGACCTGGGAGGCGTAGAGGGAGGAGAGCAGGGCGAGGTCGTAACCCTCCATGATGAGGGTCGAGGAGAGCAGGACGGACCAGCCGATGGCGTGGGGATAGAGCCGGACGGCCGTGAAGAGACTCATGTGGTGCTCCGCGTCGGCGGCCTGGCGGGCCTCGGCCGCGAGCCCGGCCTCCGAGGTGGAGTCGCCAGGGGACCGCCCTGCAGCCGTTTCCGCATGCAGGTGCTCGTTTTGATGTTTTTCGTCCATCATTGCCGGCCCTTGGAAATGCGAGGGAATGTATGGGTCCCGGCGGAAAGGGAGGGGCTGAATGGGGGGCGCGGCGTTTGTAGGTAGGAGCCGCGGTGGAGGCTGGAGATATGGAACACACACAACTACCAACGGCAAGCAGGCTCTCGGCAGAGAGAGCAGTGGGGAATGAGAGAAACGAGCGGGTGACTCGCGCAAGCCCAGGCCATCTTGGACGGGTTTTATGGACGACGCTACCACCCAAGCACGGTTGCCAATCCGTCGGAAAATTTTGGGGTTGCCCTAGGGGCAATGGCCACGACCTATGAACAGCGGCTGTGGCGTTGGCAGGCGAGGGCCTGGCCGACCGGCTCACCACGGTTTGCCATGCGCAAGCGAATATGTAGCCAAGCGTTTATGGTTGCCATCATGAGCTTCCCCGCGAGCGAAAAGGCTCAAGGGACGATGCGACGCAGCCCCAGGATGTCGGAGTTGCGTCATCGTGGTTGGTTGCGCAGAGGCGGCCTCGGCGGCGGGGTGGTCGGAGCCGGCGGGCGGAGTTTTTAGGGTTCTGGCGACCGAATTGCCAGGTACAGACAAAGCCACGGCATGCACATCATCTTTACCCCGTCGCACTTCCCGCAGGAACACTGAAAGCGGGAGGTGGCCGCTCTTTAAGGTCCTGAAGCCAAGGTTGGCTTGGGGGGGCCGCGGCGCCTACCTCAGTACATTACCTAAGCAAACGCCCTGGGTCCTTCCTGATGGGGTCTGCTCCTAAACATCCCCCCCCCCCCCCCCCCCTCCTCGATCGCGCTTGGCATGCCCGCCTCTATCCAATCTATGGCGGTGTTGGGCTCCATGGCCAGCGAGTCGGCACCGGGTGTTCCGTCGGGTGGTCCAACCCGTTGGCCTTTTTGTTTCCTGTCGGCGTCGCTCCTCGCTCTCAATTCTCCCTTTCTGGCGCGCCAAGCTGCTCCCGTCTTACCAAGCCGCCATGGTCGCCTCAAACGAGGCTTCTGCCAACGGCAGCAGTAGCAGCAGCACGGCCCGCGGCGCCACCGAGGGCGTCCGCAACGGTCTACATTACAAGGAGGAGAGCGGCCACCGGCTGGTCGGCAGCGTGCCCTGGTGGAAGTCGGCCGTCTTCTACCAGGTCTACCCGGCCTCCTTCAAGGACTCCAACGGCGACGGCTGGGGCGACATCCCCGGCCTCATCTCGGAGCTGGACTACCTGGTCGAGCTCGGCGTCGACTGCGTCTGGCTCTCGCCCGTCTTCGACAGCCCTCAGGCCGACATGGGCTACGATGTGTCGGACTACCAGACCATCTACGCGCCGTACGGCACCGTCGCCGACGTGGACCGCCTCACCGCGCAGTGCCACGCCCGCGGCATGAAGCTGATCCTCGACCTCGTGGTGAACCACACCAGCAGCGAGCACGCCTGGTTCCGCGAGTCCCGGGCCAGTAAGGACAGCCCCAAGCGCGACTGGTACATCTGGAAGCCGCCGCGCTTCGATGCCGCCGGCCAGCGGATCCCGCCGACCAACTGGCGCGGCTACTTCGCCTGCCCGACCTGGACGTGGGACGAGGCGACGCAGGAGTACTACCTGCATCTGTACGCCCCGGACCAGCCGGACCTCAACTGGGAGAACGCGGAATGCCGCGAGGCCATCTACCAGGACACGATGCGCTTCTGGCTCGACCGGGGCATCGACGGCTTCCGCATCGACACCGTCAACAAGTACTCCAAGCGCACCGAGTACGTGGACGCGCCCGTGACGGACCCGCGCTGGGACAGCCAGCCGGCGCCCGAGATGTGGTGCAACGGGCCGCGCATCCACGATTTCATCCACGAGATGAACCGCAAAGCCCTCGCCCCTTACGGCGCCGTCAGCGTTGGGGAGCTGTCCAACATGGCCTCGCCGCAGGACGTGCTGCCGTACGTCCGCGCGTCGGCGCAGGAGCTCGACATGGTGTTCGAGTTCAGCATGATCCGGCTCGGCACCGGCGGCGGCTTCGGCCCCAAGTACATCTACCAGCCGTACGCCCTCTCGACGCTCAAGGGCCACGTCGCCCGCTTTCAGACCTTCATCGAGGGCACCGACGGCTGGACGACCGTCTTTTGCGAGAACCACGACAACGGCCGGGCCGTGAGCCGCTTCGGCGACACGAGCACGCCGGCGCGGTGGGCCGCGAGCGCCAAGACGCTCGCGCTCTGGCAGGCGACGCTGACGGGCACGCTGTTCCTCTACCAGGGCCAGGAGATTGGCATGGTCAACATGCCGCGCGACTGGGGCATCGAAGAGTACAAGGACGTAGAGAGCCGCAACTTCTACGCCGACGCGCGCGCGAGTGGCGACGCCGAGCGCCTGCGCGACACGCTGCACGGGCTGCAGCTGCTCGCGCGCGACCACGCGCGTCTGCCCTTTCAGTGGGACGGCACGTGCCCCCATGCCGGCTTCACCGACGCCGCCGCGACCCCCTGGATGCGCGTCCACGACGGCTTCGGCGCCGTCAACGCCGCAGCCCAGCGCGGCGACCCCGACAGCGTGCTGGGCTTCTGGCGCCGCGTGCTGCGCATGCGCAAGGCCCACGCCGACGTCTTCGTCTTCGGCGCCTTTACCGCCCTCGACGCCCATGACGACCAGACGTACTTTTACGTCAAGGAGAGCCACGAGGCCGCCGATGCCGGCCGCCCCGGCGCCACCAGGCGCCGCGCCCTCGTGCTCATGAACTGGTCCCAGGCGACCCGGCCCGTCCCCGACGTGCCCGCCGCCCTGGGCTGCGCTCCCGAGCGCGTCGCGCTGCTCATGAGTACGGGCCCCGCGGCGGAACTCGAGGCCGCACGAGGGAAAGGGGCGTTGGGCGCGCCGTTGCAGCCGTGGGAAGGCAAGGTCTATGTCAACTTCGAGCTGTGAAGTAATCGCTTTCCAGGGTACATGGGTTCCGTCGGGCTGGCTATCCGAAATCCGGAGTAGATAAGGAAGATAGGAGATAGATGAGCTTCACAACGTACATACATACTCATGGACTCACTATACTCCCCACATCATCACCGCCAACTCCCGCCTAGGGTAGGCCAACCTATACCCGATTTGTCGCCCTGCCACGATCCAGATTTGTGGGCAAACCCTCACGCCTGAGCTAGCCGAAGGGCCCATCCTATCGACCTTTTCTTTTGTCGGTGAAAAAGCTCTCGACTATCTCATTGGTGCTTCCTTACCTTGGCTTTCCTCCCTCCTGGTCCCAGGATCCTTTAGGGTAGTATTAAGGTTCAGCCAACCCAGCCCTTCCCGGTCTGCCAACGCATGCTTCACCTGACTTTCCCTCGTTCCCCTGGCGCCACATGGACGCAGGCCGGTTAAGCGCTGAGGAATATAGCGGCACTGAGGCAGAATTGTGGCGCGCGGGTGGGAAGCAAAGGAAGAAAAGAAGAAAAAAAAACAAAACTTCTCGTCCCCGTACACTCATCCGTCCATGGCTGGTGTGGCATATCTCAGATTGGTTTCGGCGAGTGGGGGATGGGATCGAGGCCCAAGTGGGGAGAGTAAAGCCCCTCGCTCCAACGGTGCTGATAACCACCATCGCCAGAGGGTCCGTAGGGGTCCCACGGCAGATAGGTAACACCTGTCAGAGGCGGAGCCGAATGCTAGCGGACAAGGGCGATGCTGGGAATTGCCAGGAACACCAGCAGCAGCCCAGGGCGATGTTGTAGTCCCCACCCTGCCGGATGTCGGGGCCTCCGGTTCTGAAAATGGTTATAACGAGGAGCCCCGTCTTCGCCTCGCTGGCATTTTGTATGCGAACCAGATCAGGTTCACCTACAACATGTCGCCCGCTGCTGGACAAGAAGCCGTACGTTGCGTCGTTCCCGGCCTGCGCGAGAGAGATGGAAAGGGGTGAGGGAACGGGGAGAAAGGCATGGGTCATTCGTTTTCCTACTGACATGGCCTCGTGCTTCAGTTCGAGGCGCTGAGCGCCGCCGGCCTCGACCACCTCGTGGTCCGGCCCGAGGATGCAGGGTACGAAGAGCGCGTCGCGTCGTACTGGGCCGAGGGGCAGAAGATGCGGCCGCACGCCTTCGTGCGGCCGACGACGACGGACGAGGTGGCGCGACTGGTGAGGGCGCTGGCGGGGACGGCGACGGGCACGTTCGCGCTGCGGTCGGGCGGGCACACGCACTGGGCGGGGGGCAGCAACACGGCCGACGGCCTCACCGTCGACCTCGGCGCGCTGGACCGTACGACGTATGACGCGGCGACGGGGCTGGCGACCATCGAGGCGGGCGCGCGCTGGGGCGCCGCGCTCGACGTGCTGGACCGGGAGGGCGTATCGGTCTGCGGCGGGCGCGACGCCGGCGTCGGCGTCGGCGGCTTCTCCACGGGCGGCGGGCTCTCGTGGTGCACGCCGCGCGCCGGCTTCACCGTCGACAACCTCGTCAGCGCCGACGTCGTCCTCGCCGACGGCCGCGTCGTCGAGGCCAGCGCCTCCGGCCCCCATGCCGACCTCTTCCGCGCCCTCAAGGGCGGCTCCGGCAACTTCGGCATCGTCACCCGCTTCGTCTTCCGCACCCTCGCCGGCACCACCGGCTGGGGCGGCATGCGCGTCAGCCCGCGCGAGACGGCGTCGCAGCACGTCGACGCCCTCGTCCAGTTCACAGCCGACAAGTCCAAGGACACGGCCTGTGCCACTGCCCTCTTGTTCGCCTACGCCCCGCACTTTGGCGGCAACGTGATTGTCCATTATGCCCGTAAGTCCAGGAGATATAGATAACACCGTGCGTCCCTTCGCGCGGTCCCCAATGCTGACCGGATCCTCGGGCAGTGAACACCAAGGGCGACACGAAATCCCCCATCTTCGAGAAGTGGCTTTCCATCCCGTCCTTCATGGACACGACCAAGGTGTCGACGGCCGCCGAGCAGGCCGTGGCCTGCATGCAGCCCGCCGGCTACCACGTGCCGTGGATGACGCTGACGGTCAAGAACGACGCCGCGACGGTACGGCACGCCACGGAGCTGCACCAGAAGTACACGGACGACTTCCGGGCGCGGTTCCCCGACGCCGACGTCTTCGTCTGGCTCGCCTTCCAGCCGCTGCCGGCCTTCTACGGCCAGTTCGGCCCGGCGCAGGGCGGCAACGTGACGGGCTACACGGAAAAGGTCACCGAGGACTCGCAGCTCGTCCTCCTCGGGATCCTCACCAAGGCCGGCGCCGACGAGGCGGTGCGCGCCTACGCCGAGGCGCAATCGCGCCAGTGGCTCGCCGACCTCGAGGGCTGGGCCCGCGCCAGGGGCACCTACGTCGACTGGCTCTACTTCAACTACTGCCACGGCACCCAGGACCCCCTGAGCAAGGTGGGCGAGGAGAACATCGCGCTCATCAAGGCGGCCATGAAGAAGTACGACCCCACGGGCTTCTTCCAAACCCGCTTCACCGGGGGCTTCAAGATGTCCAGGTCGGCCGCTGCCTGACGGGAGTAGAGTGGAACTCGACTATGCGGCGATAGTACCCGAGTGCCTCGTGGCACGTCGCGGCTCGTGATACCAAGGACACGCGGTGCATTGTTTGTGCGAACACCAGGCAGATCCTGAAGATGCGGGACAACGATACCCACGAAACGTGTAACTGATTTCCATGGCGGTCGGTCCCCCGAGCCCACAACTGATTCATCCAAGTGAAACCCTTCAGGGCAGGTTGTCATGGTGATTCCTTCCTAATTTCCTGAAGAGCATACAGCCATGCGAGCAAGCGTGGCAGTTGTTATACCCGAACTTTCCCTTCTTGCGTAAAACAGCTGCAGTGGGAATCCGTACGTACCTTTTCTAACTCATAGAGGGCACTGCTTCCGCAGGAAGTGTACAGCTCTTGTAGCAGTACAAGCTGTAGCCCGTATGGCAGGGTTTCGCTAAAGTACCAAAGTACCGCTTTGCCTGTTCCTGGAGCACACTGACTTTTAGAACTAGGCAAGTACCTACTTCAAGTACCAAGGTTCTTATGTGGGGGAATGGGCGGTGCGTCATACCCCTCATACCAACAGCCGGGTCAGCCCACGTTTACTTGGAGCTCAAACCATCCAGGGCGACGGCGCAAACGACATTCCAACACCACCGTTCAAGCTTGTTCGACCGATCGGATTGCCCTTCCCTTCGTTCCGGGACGGTTACGAACGTTGGGGCGGCCCCTTTCATCCCACCGTACGTCGTCGCTCCTTGAAAGAAAACGAAAACAAAAACCCCCTCACCACGAACACATCCCGAACCGCCCCGAGAGCTCCCCCATCCCCTCGCCTCCCTCCCGTTATGGCGACGACGCAGACGCACCCGGACCCGGCGCCGGGCACAAGGCCGGCCTTCATCCCGCTCGAGGCGAACCCGGAGCTCATGACGAGCCTGCTGCACAAGCTGGGCCTCAGCCGCGCGCTGCAGTGCCACGACGTCTACTCCATCTCGGACCCCGAGCTGCTGGCCTTCATCCCGCGGCCCGCCCTGGCCCTGCTCATGGTCTTCCCCGTCTCCGCCGTTTACGAGTCGCAGCGCATGGCCGAGGACGCCCCGCTCCCCGAGTACGCCGGCCACGGCGCCGACGAGCCTGTTCTCTGGTTCAAGCAGACCATCCGCAACGCCTGCGGCATGATGGGCCTGCTCCACGCCGTCACCAACGGCCCGGCCCGTGCTTTCATCGGTAGTTCTTCTCTCTCCCTCCTCCCCCTCACATACACACGTGCGCTTCCCGCCCAAAGTACAACACCCACGCGTTACCCACACCCTACCAACGAAGAAAGACGTCAATAGCTAACAAATAGTCCCCCCACCCATTTCCAGAATCCGGCTCGACCTTGGACAAGCTCGTCCGGGACGCGACGCCGCTGGGGCCGCGGGAGCGGGCCGAGCTCCTCGAGCGGACGCCGGCGCTGGCGACGGCGCACCACGAGGCGGCAAGCCGCGGTGACACGGCGGCGCCCGACGCCCAGGACGACGTCGACCTGCACTATGTTTGCTTCGCCAAGACGGATGACGGCACCCTCTGGGAGCTCGACGGCCGCCGCAAGGGGCCCCTCGCCCGAGGCCGTCTCGACAAGGACGAGGACGTGCTCTCCCAAAAGGCCCTGCTGCTTGGGCCCCTCAAGTTCCTCGAGCGTGAGGGCGGCGACATGCGTTTCAGCTGCGTCGCTCTGGCCGGCGCTCTCGATTAGGAGAACCAGAGGCACACTTCCACCCCCACACACCCCCCCCATTCGGGGTGTATGTTAAAGGGAAGCTCGAGCTCGGTATACCATTGTGTTTTCACACGCAGTCTTACAGAAAGTACCGAGCTTAAGCGCCCGTCGTGTACCACTCCATCTGCAACGCCCAAACACTAAACCACCCGCACATTAAAAAACGCCCTTATAATGCCTGGTGGCACTTGTAGTTGAAGATGCTCCATGTCATCACAGGAGGAAGACCTTGTTATGTGTCACTGCCTGAACCCCGACGGTCTCGGCATACCAATCCCCAGCCGGACAGTCAATACATGACCATGAAGGAGCCAAACCTGGGCTCCCACTCTTGAAAAGATTTCCATTCGTGAAGAATTCTTCAAAAAGCCACTAAATCTTGAGTTGGGGAACTTCGCCACTCTCGACGTACCAAATTTTGTCTATACTGTCAAGAGGGCTAGGGGAATGCCGTGGTTCTATAGGATCCGGTGATGATGCTGGATTCGGTATAGTGTAAGGGCCCTCGTATGTGGCAACCACATCATCGGCACTATTATCCGTTGTGTAGTTGATCCCGAATTCGTCGAGGCAGCGCGGCATATATACCGGGCTCCCGATGAAGTTTGAAACCGGTTGCGTAATGGCGCGCATGTTGCGTCGGCATGGTTTTGCAACTTCCCTTCTTGCATAATTATCCCGAGTTTTGTGTTTGCAGTATGTTCCCACGGTGCGTCACGTGTTGGCTTTGTCGACAACGGCCACCGGCGGGGCGCCAATCGTCACCCTGCCTTGCCACGCCGGCTGCGTTGCGCGCCTCGCCAATCTGCTGTCGAGGGGTTTTATCGCGTTTCTCGCCGCCCTGAAAGGCGCGCCTTTCGGGACGGCCGAAGTCGGCTCCGCGGTGTTCCAGGACCTTGACATCGGATTCTTCCCCCGTCAAGCTAGACAAGACGAGAGGCTCCGGCGTGGACCCCTTGCCGCCGTTGCGGTTGGCGAGGTCTTGGCCGAAAGCCCCAGCCGAGGCGGGCTGGCTAGTAAGTAAGAAGGCGGCGGCGACAATGTCAAAAGGAAGAAGCATGATAAGCAAAGGTGATAAAAGGAGGAGAAGCGGTGTTTAGCAACAAGTCAATGATTACGACATGCGAAATACGTTCTATTTATATTTATCCCAAGCCTGTATTTCTTCCTGTTAGGCGACCAGCGGTGGTGATCGAACTTCCAATATCGATATCGCGATCCATCCATGCACTAGGGTCGAGTTTGGTAGGATTGAAACCCTACCGTTAAGCGTATTAAACAGCTTTAGTAGGTCACCCCCGATACCTGGAGGCACGGACGAAATAGACTGTCGTTATTGAAGCCAAATGTTATATGCGGCCATTTTCTTCGTCGGAGGGTGGTTGCTATGCTAGGAGCAGTTGGCGTTGTATAAAACGCTGCTGGAATCCGCTGAGATTCCTTGATATGTACGTACATGTACTTGAATAGAGTCCTAAGTGGTGGGGATGATGGTATGTAGAATCCGGCACGGGTTGACGGACCAGCGGCCATCGCTGTCAATATTGAGGGCCTACTCCTTGTAGATGTGAAATCCAACTTCGGGGTTTGGAAATAGACCAGCACTCACAAAGGTCACCGGTTCTCGTTTCCATCTCTCGCAATACTCTGGGTAGGTCAATGGCTCTCTGCGGTCCTGTTATACCGTGGTCATGATTTTCCAAGTAACTCAATCGCATCCTTTACGAGCCGGCAACGTGACATGAACCGTCGGACGAGCCAGTTCTGAGGCTAATTTATTCCTGCCATAGGGGTGAGCTCGGCGTCTGGGGTCGCAATGAAAACAATCTGTTGTTCCCCGCCTTAACCATCAATGTCATTTCCTTCGCGACTTATCTGCTCTGCTTCTTCATTTCTTCCAGCAGACAGTGACCTGGACAAAGTAAACCATCAGCAGTTGCAGGCTGGGCCGACGAGTCGGCGTGGTGTGTGTACGTGGAGGGCAAATACTTCGGAACCGTTGTATCTGACTCGGCTACTTCAGGCGGCCGAGCCGCTTCCCGTTCAGGAGACGGCGACGTGGGCGGATGGCGATCCGTTTTCCTCTTGCCCCTTTTCGCCTTCTTGGCTGCCTTATCCTCCTTCTCCCGCTTTTTTCGGGCACGCTCCTCCTCCCTCTTAGCCTTAACCTCGGTCAGCTTCTTGTTCGCTCGTTCTTTTTCGGCATCGGCTTTCTCCTTGAGCTTTTTCCACCAAGGGTCTGACTGTTTCTTAGCCGCTTCTTTTGGTTTCTCGGCCGGCTCGGCTTGTGCCTCGATTGCACTTTCAGACGATTTACGAGAAGTTCCAGGGGCATTGTCCGTCGTTGGAACTGCCGCCTCGGGTGCTGGTACTTCCTCAGGTGCTGTCGTCTGCACCATGGAGACCATCGTTGGGCGCCTAGAGTTAGTGCCTGGCAGCGATCTGGTTAAGCCCCATGTCAAGCCTGTGCTTAGGGGCAATATGGCATACCATTAGTCACGGTCTTGGTGCTCTCGGAGTCGTGACCCTTGGGCCCGTCTGATCCTTCATGACTTCGCGCAGCTTCGATGGACGGCGTCGGTTGCGGGTCAAGGGCTCGCCGAGACTCAGGTACAACCTCCAAATTTGTCTTATTGGACTGGGAGGGTTCCCCCAGCTTGGCCTCCTTGACAGGTTCGAGGTGTTGTTGGGGAGGGTTTGGTCCGTGGGCAAGGTCGTCCGTATCCACCTCTGGAGGGTCCCCTTTCCAATCACAGGCTTGCGGCAAGTCTGGTTTCTTGTTCTTTGCGGCCCGTCTTTGTTTCACGGACTTGATTTTGGCTGATATTCCACCGCCTGCTCTGGTACGGCCCGATGAGGAACGTTCCCGGGGGGGGTTGTTCGGTGGGATCGCGCCCGGTGGGGGACCATACATGCCCATGTTCTTGGCCAAGAGAGGGTCCAACATGGGGTTTATCATCGGGTTCATACCGGGATTCAACACCAGGTTCAAAGAGTTGTTCGGGCACGTCATAGTGCTAATGTATATTCAGGATTCGATGCTCTGTCGAAGAGTAAGTAGGGTCAATTAAGAAACGGGCAAGCCCGCGGTTCAAGCAGAATAGATGTTGGCGTTGAGGTGGCAGAGTAAGGTACGTAGGGTTTGCGATATCACTATTCGGGGAACCTGAAGAGGTTGAGTGGTATATGAGGGGTACAGATTCGAGAGAAGCAAAACCAGATGTCGTGTGCCCAGGACACTCCATTTGGCAAATGGCGAAGACGTCCATCCTAGCAGCAATGGATGAGTTGCCTTTACCAGTAGTCGGCTTGGGCAATGAGAAAGGGCATGGACAACCTGCGCTTTCCGTCCCGCCCGCCTTGTTTCTGGGTCAGAACGACTCTCCCATTTCGGAAAGAGCCATTTGCAGCTGCCTCGGCTTCCAGTGCAAGGCGGAAGGGAGCATAATCTGGGTACGATGGAACCTACGGCCTACATGCCATAGGTCGGCCTTGTGTATGGATGTCGATCCAGCCTGAAGACGTGGATGTTTGCCAATGCTCATCCCGCGCAACCCAAGTAACCGCCTCAGCACCCAGCATCAAGTCTCCCTCCGAGAAAAAAGTTGCCTGTCTACTAAATTCGAGCAGCACTAAGAAAGACTTTGAAGACGCGGGACGTCTAGTTGTGCGTGACCTGTTTTTTCTTTTGTCGATCACGGAGCCTACCGTGGCGCCTTGTGGTTATTTACCTGTCATGCGGCGCCCAAGGAGCAGCCAGAGATGACGACTGTTCTTAGGCCATCACCTTAGATTGCACGGCAGTCTTTCGTGGGTGGGGGTCGTTTGATTGTTGGCCCAAGCCTGGGCGCCGTGATGGCATTCGACGTCCGTCCTTCCCCAACTCTGCTGCGATCTTCTCGTTATAGGAACTGAGTGTAAAATTACCTGGGCCTAGGCATACCTTGTCTACAGCGGAGACTGGGGAAAACACGACGTCTTCTGTGGCAGGCACTCCCGGCCACTTATATACTTGTACTCAACTTGTCTTACCGAGTGCTCAGGTACAGCTTACCTACGACGTGGAAACTTCCCGATGTCAGATTTGGGCATCCAATTACAGCCCACGGGGCCCTGTCGAAGCTCACTCAGGTGGAGACGATCTCTAGTGCGCTTGGGTCCCGGCTCCAGGTACGGGAAGGTAGGCAAAAAGGAGACAGGAGAAATGGCTCACTACACTATAAACCATTGCACTAGTGTTGAGCCAGTTCTCCTGTCCCCATCCTGGTAGGCGGTCATAAAAACGAGAGGGAGTATCGGCGAATGCACGTCAGTTTTCGACCGATCTGCTACTACCACCTTGGGCTGGAGACAAGATTCGCCTGAACTGACTTACCACTTCCACCCTAGCAGCCCGGACAACCCGGCTGACACAAGCTGTCAGGTACCTTAGCAGCGAGCCTAGGCAGGTCATCCGATGCAACCGCCGTCGGTCCTATCTTGCCGAGCCCTGAAGCCACACGTCATGGCGCACGGGACGTGGAGAGGGTGGCAGCAATTGGGAGCAAACATCCATCGGATGTTGATATCATTTTGGCCCCGATCCCTGAATTGATGAATGCACGATGCCCCCCTATTCAAAATACGGGTTTCTGTCGGGGCATCTGTCCCGCCTGTCTCTCGGACATGTCTCGTGTGCCCCACCAATGGCCGGGCTTTGAGGGCCAACAAGATTGCCCTTCCCTCAGCTCCGTGATGGTGGTGCTACGCGGTGCGACCAGCCCGCCAGCGTCAAAGCTAATGCGACGAGGCGAATTGGGGGGGACCAAGGAAGGGAACCCAAAGGCCGAGACGAGGGCGGCGCCGACGGTCTTGTTGCACCCGTAGGACCTCTTCGTAACCGGCCTCTTCGTAATGGACCTCTTCGTAATGGACCACTTCGTAATGGACCTATAGTTTAGATGCATGCGTGTAGGTACCCTCCTGCCCCGAGGTTGCTGCGCATGTCACGTGGGTCCTCATCCCGGGCGGTCCTGAGGCACCAGCGATAGGCATCACCTACCGTGTAGCTGGGCATCATCTAGCTGGGCATCCACGATGGAGGTATAAAGGGAGGAATAAGATGCCGGGTACCTGGCGAGCCTGGCGACATACTGTATATGCATTCCTGTCGGAGGGACCCTGACTCGATCGCGGGCGGCCTGTGTGCTCCGATACCCACCTTGCCTGACCCTGCCGCCATCCATTCATGATGGAGTGGGAAGAATAGGAATATCGAGGGCTCCCCTCCCTTCTCGCGCCCCTCTTGTTGAGGAAGGCTGATGGAGTATGAGGAAACTGCCTTGCAGTGCGGGTAATGCGCGCCCACTTCCAATCGCACCTGGAGCCTGAGGGGCTTATATGCGCAAGGATACCGAGTATAGTACCTACCTTTTAACCTCGATCCCGACCTCTGTGGAAGTACTCGGTCAGCTATTGGACCACTCCAGCTGTGAATGAGCATTCATGCTGGCGGGTACTTGAACAGCTTGGCCGGCGGGCCCAGCCCACCTTGCAGCAGACAGGAAATAAAAATGTAAATAAAAAAAATAAAATAAAAACCTAGTTTACCCGAGGTCGCTAGGCCGACATTTGTCAGCTGAGGTGTGTTGGGCTGGAGCGAGCATCGTGACATGGCATGCAGCAAAGCGGCCAGCCAGCTCGATGCCGCAAGCCAATGTTACAATACCTACCCTACTTCTGGCGACCCCGGCTGCAGTCGCCCTCGGCCCGGCCGACTAGTCTCCGGGCTCTTTCTCCTCTGCAGTTATATTGTGACCGGAGCGCTTGTCGACGCGACGGCGGTGGGAACTCGCCTAACCAGCAGAATGGGACGGATGGCTGGAGCTCGATAGTTCAGGGGACATGGTCCCCGGACACAGCCTAAGACAGGTCCGTCGTTGCCGCTGCAGCCGTTGAATCTAAGCTGGTGGAGTCGCGCAGACTTCTTCTTTTTTCCTCGCCCGGCCTTCGCTGCTGACGACATGGACTGGTGCGACACACGGGTTCGCCGGTGTGGCGCGTTTCTTTTGGGCGTCGACGTCCCCAGCGGCGTCGAGACACATCACAAATGGGCAGCCGCCGCCCTGGGCGCCGCCCGTATCCCGCATTGTGGCGCTAGAGCCCGTGAAGGGGGCCCAGCAAGAAAAAGCCGATCGGCACGGGGAATATGTCGCCCAGTCGATCCTCTTCGCCGAGTGCTACCTACCTGGCACTAATTCTCCGATCCCCAGCGTGCGCGCTGACTGGCCCCCCGGGGAGGGGAAGCAATGAGGCGCTATTGCTTTTCGCTAATCTCTTCAGCCATGTCGTCTTATTGTCGTTTATCTCGAAGTCACTAGCCGGTCCCCCCCGTGTTGCTTTACATGCGCAGCACAAGAGAGGCCTTTTCTTTTTCTTTTCTTTTCGGCGCGAGATGCAGGCACGGCGAAGGCGTGTCCGCGGCGCAGCCATTTCGTCCAATTTGAGCCTGCTTTCTCTAGGCCAGCGCGGGGATGGCGATGGCATTGCTTTTTAACTTACACAACTGCAGCTAAAATACAAGGCATCGCTGTCTGTTCTGCCTCCTCCCGCGCACCAGCCGGGCTTGGATACTCTGCGTACCGTCAAACAACTGGTGTAGCATTAGGAGCTCCCTCCGACAGCCCGCCGGGCCCTTGTGTCGCATCGCGTATCCCATGCCGTCCCGTGCCTTCACACATTACTTCAAACGGTCACCTGCTTCCAGGTTGTCCCGTTTGGGGGCGGGCCCTGCACGGCACCAGGGCGGAAGTCATTTAGTGGTTGTTTGGGGCCGGTCGGCCGAGCGCCCACCAGCCCAAACGGTCTATCGTTAGGAATTGAGAGGTCCACTAGGTGTGTTGGCCGGAAACAGTGTCGTGGCCTAGGAGGGCTTGCTACATGCAGCCGTCCAGTTCCAAGCATGGGCCGTTTGCATGCTCGGCCTAGAATGCTGCATGCATCTGCACCATTCATACATCATGTAAGTAGGTATGCAGGTGAGATGTAGGTATGAAACCTGCACTCCGTACCTCCTACGGACCTCCTACTTACTTACACGGGGCAAGTACCGATCTGAGCTACAAACGACACCTATCCAGCCACCCTCTCCCGTCCGCCCGTGCCTGCCCGCGTCCGTGCCGCCAGAAAGAAGCATGGACTTCCACCTCGCCTTGCCTTGCGCTAAGGAAACTCGATCCTTCCGGGATCCATGGATCCATAGATTGAGGGGGGGGGGGGTTGCATGGGTGAATGGGGTGTGAATGGATTCATGCTGACGCTAGATCGTCGGTGTGGGGGGGGGGGCGACGCAAAAGAGCAAAGACGGAGAGAGAGAGAGGGAGTGAGAGGGAGGGAGGGAGAAAGTGAGTGAGAGAAACAGAAAGGGAGGGAGATGGGCGAGAGAGTGCCGGCATCCCCAGTCAGTCGGTCACAATGGAAACGGCACTGGCGGAATAGCGCATCGTCGCTTGTGGCTGGGCCCGACGGAGGCCTGCATGGGGGATGCAAAATGTCCCATGGGTAGGGGATCCCGATGCGCACACGCAAAACGCTGCGCTGCTAAGAAAGGCAATATCTTGGCATGGCATGCAACCATGCTTCTCGCCAGGGACGGACCAGATCGCCGGTCGCCCCTCAGGATATCGCATCATCTTCTTCCCTACGATACGGCGATGCTCGTGCAGGTCCCGTAGATGTTTCACGCGCAAACAAGAGGGATCCCGGTGGCCTGTGGCCCTCTACCCCGTCTTCGTCCGCCCATCCACACGCGCACGCACCCACGCAACCCAAGCACGCGCACCCGACGAACTTCTCGTTCTATACATCGCAAGGTACCAGGTTCCTGCACTATCCCAAAGACTCGGCCAAGCTCCACGATTCGATAGCCTACCCCTCCGTCCCCTGGACCTGCAGCTGGCCTGACCTGGTCTTCCTGTCGCCATGGCGTGGCTTTCTCGTCGTGCTTTCGTTTTGTTTCGCCTCTTCCCCCAGCGTCCCGTCCGCCTCTGCGCCCTTCTCTCTTCCGTATTTCTGTCCGAGGCCCTCCATTTCGAGGCCCGGCCGTGCTTCGCCCATCTCCTCCCTTCACTCCCCTCCCCACGGATCGGTCTAGGACGTCTTGTCGTCTAACCTCATGGCCGTACACGTCTCACCTTGAGACAGCCCGTTGTCCTGCTCTTCCACTTGTTGCCGGAGGGCCCCGCATCCCGGTGCCGGTCCAGTGCCAGCAGGTAGTCGCCTTGCTGGGCGCCCCAAGAGTTGGAAATGGGTCTGTTCAGTTTCCTGTCGAGGAAGACCTCGTATGATCAGAAAAAACTGGCCTCGCTCAAGGCCCAACCGTACGATGCGACGGTCGCCTCGCTGGCTCCTGTTCAAGGTATCGTACGCCCTTGTCCTGCTCGTGCGTCCCTGATCGGCCCTGACTAATCGCCCCCAGGAACTTACCCGGTAGTTGGGAATGGGCCCGATGTTTTGGGAACTCGGAATGGCGGCCGCCCACCGTTCAACAGGGTTTTCGAGGCACCGGCAACCACAGACCTTGCTACACCACCTCCGCTTGTGTCTGAGTTCGGGGGTCATGACGTTGAAAGACCGCGCACGGCGCCCAGTCGAGAGGGGACGGCTACGTCGTGGTCGACACGATCGCGGACGAGCCCGTTCAAAGGGCCTCCAGTCTCTCTTCACTCCATCGGCTCGGCCTCGCGGATTGGGATCGACCGTCCGCCCTACCGCTTACCCAACAAGCATCGAAACAAGGATAGACCACGCCCGCCCTATAGGCTTCCGGACAAGATCCCAGATCGACCAGCGTCCACTCAGCCATCCCTAGCTTCTCTCCGCAAAAGATCGTCCTGGATCCGGAGTGGTGATAGTGGCACAATGGGGGGATTCGTTGATCTATTAGACGCCCAGTCAATTCTGTCACCCACCGACTTCCACCAGAGGGTGCGGGCGACGGGGGTACGTAGCTACGGGGAGGACGTCGCTGACCGTAATATCAGCCAAAATAGCTTCCGCCTCGCATCGGTCTTATCATTTGGCTCTACGCCTTCCAGATCCGATGCCGTCCCGGGCACACCAGTTGCCAGAGACGTGAGTGAGCAGGACGCACACTCGCATTCTAGTGCCCAACAGCGGCTTTCTTTCGGGGTCAACTCGAAGTCACGGCCACTCGCCTCTGGAAGCACAGGCGCACCATCGGAGCCGCTCGGCACACAAATGCCAGCTATCCCTCCAAGGCTCGCTTCGGCAGAAGCTTCGACCACGGACAATTTTTCTCCAACCAAGGCTGCTCAGAAAAGGAAGTCGATGCCCTTGCAACTTGTATCGTCCTTCACCAGCCGGTCACGCTCGAACTCGGCCTCAGAACAGCCGGAATACCCAATGGAAGTCGACCATTTCCCCGAGGAACTTCGAAGTAGGGGTAGGAGCATGGCACGATCATCAGGAAACGAAACCGAAGGGCAAAGTTCCGGGACATCTACCTCATCCAGACGGTTTGCGGCGTTTTATAACCCCAGGGACTCGGTGGTGTTGGCCAAGAAGAGGGCCGAGCAGGCATATCCACAAAGCTCTGCTGGACAGCCACAGCCCTGGTCAGAGGGGCATCCACGACGCGGTACAATTTCACATGACAAGCAGCCGGGGCCCATCCACTTACCCTCCAAGAGACTGAGCCTCCAGAACCTGCCGCCCTCTCACATCCACCAGAACGGCTTCGACAGTTCAAGTGCGAAACATCAAACACTCACTCGAAGCCTTGCCTCGTTGTCCAGCCAAAACAACAAATGTCTGGACATCGAAGATTTTATCCCCGAACGCAGCGCCAGCCTAAGGAAATGGTCCATGGATTCCACCACCGCAACGCTTTCGAGTTCGGCCTCGAATTCCCAACGGCCCCAGTCGCGGCACACGGCCAACACGTCGGTTGACATGATGCCCTACGTCAAGGGAACAAACCCAAGCTTGGAAACTTTGGACTCTCCCGCCTACCACACAGCCTCGGCAAGCCAACACCGAACCTCGCAGTACCTGACGGCCGACTCGACCTACGATGGCAGACCATCTTCCGAATTCAACATCGATGATTACCTTAGCTCGGACGACGATTTGGACTCCCCCAAGCTCCCGCGCGGAGCCGGGGAAGAAGATCTCGTCTTTAGCAACACAGGATACGGTCTCGGTGGTGTGGAGTTACCTGGCTTGAGTAGTCCTATGGATTTCACAGCCCAACGCCCCACGGCTTACCACTTGCCCAACAGAGGTGCCCCCCGACATTGTCAGGAGGACTCTCAACACTTTTCCGGCTTCGTTTCCAAGGCCAAGGAAATTCGTATATCCGGTGTCGGTGGACCTTTACCGGAATCATGGGCCGACACCCGCTCTCGACACTCGCACGCGCGCCCCCCAAATGTCGATGCCGTTGTCGGTGGTGCCGGGTACTCGGGGCCCGAAGATGATGAAGACGACACAGAGGAGGAACTCTGCTTCGACATCCCCATGAAGCGGCGTGAGCCGGCGCAATGTCCTCTGCCTCTTGACGACCACCGTACCGGCCGCTGGAACATGATGAAGGAGGAGAGAGAGTCAGACGAGGCCGATTTCAGCAGCCCTTACCTCTCACGAAAGGAGACGAAGAGGCAAGAGCGCACGCGCGCCCATTCTGGACGCAGACGGTCAGAGACTGCCAAAGGCAAAGAAATAGCCCGCCGAGACCCTGTCGCCACCGGTGGATCTGATGCCGACATTGAATAACGCGACACACTTACAACCTACCACCCCTCCCTTTCCTCTTTCAGCTTTTACACGAGCAGCATGGCGTTTGATTTTCAGAACGAGTGCACGGCATATGTGGGAATGCGGCATGGAACCACGATGCTCAACTCAAGTGCTGAATACTCCAATACCCCTTGATATTTTCTTTGGCTTTCTTGTCTTCTTCCACACTCTCCCACATGGCCAATGTCTGCCAAACTCTACGTTTTCTACGTCGCCGTTTGGTTTTCTTTATTTTGATGTCGGTGTGGTGTTGCCACAGCCAAGGGGGGCGGTTCATCTGGCCGCGTTTGTGGAGAAAGTCGCCGTCACGAGGATTGGTTGGCGCAAAAAGATATACCCCAGGCGCAACGGCAGTTATCCCCGATGCTGCCGTCGTGGCCGAGTCATGAAGCGACGGACTTGTTTTGTATTTTCTCTTCACAGGCGGAGAGCTTTGTGGATCCAGGGGAGATCCCGTCTGGTTAGCCCCTATACCCACCATTGCTTTGGTGAATCATCTTGTAATAATGTTGGTAACAATGTTGGTTTGCCTGGCGTCTCCGACCTAGGCTATGCAATACATCATCTCCTGCCACCCTAATCATATTTCACAAAGAAATCTTGCAAGCGTGTCACAAGCGCGGGAGCGATGCGTGCTGTTGACTCAAATGCGCAATGCGAGCTACAGACTGAAGTACCTAGCATGAGGGCTCATTCGATTTATGCCGTCATTTGGTTGATCATTGGCCCATTACGTACGGAGGAGAGAGGAACCCGGACGCGATTCGCCTTCGTCTACACGAGCTACGTTAAATGAGGCTTCGGCTTCCTCATTCACGAGCAGTGGGTGCCCTGTGGACCTCGGGTTGGACTTGGGGGGGGGAAGATCCCAAACCACGCGATTCGGGCCGAACTCGGTCGGCCAACATCCGGCATGCCTCACGGCCGGTCTATGCCGCCGAGCCGTTCTTTTCCTCACTCGCATCCTCGACCTCCTGAGGCGTGCACCGGCACGCGTACCGGGCCTTGAAGTCTTCGACGGCCATTTTCTCCAGCAGGGCCGTGGCCTTTTTGGCGGCGGCCGTCTTGGCATATCGACCGCTGGCCGCGGTGCCGGCGGCCACGACCTGGCCGTGGACCATGACGCCGCAGACGACGTGCCTCTCGTTCACGCGGCCGCCCGGGACGACCGTCTCCTGCACGACAAACTTCAGGCGCGCGCAGCGGAAGTGGTTAGTCGCGACGTGGGTGAGGTGGGTGGTCGGATGCTTGTTGGCAAAGGTGTCGTAGATGCGCATGTCGGCAAAGTAGGGCAGCACCCGCTCCCGGAAGAAGCGCTGGACCTGTGCATAGTCGAATCGGCTGTCGACGAACACGGCACCCACATAGGCCTCGACGAGGTCGGGCAGACACTTGGGCGGCTCGGCGGCCGACGTCCAGAAGTCGCGCGCGTAGGCCTCTTCAGGCCGCCCTGCGTCCACCGCCTCCTGCCTTGCCGCATCCCGCGCAGCCGTGATGGTCGTTACATAGTCGGCTACAAGTTGTGGGAGACCGCCCGTCATGGACATCATGTGCCGATGGAAGCCCAGCTCGACACAGAGACAGCCGAGGAACTGGTTGGACACCATGGCCATCTTGTGCTCGGTGAGCCACTGCGGGTCCGCGCCGGGGAAGCGATGGAAGAGATGGTCGACGCAGGCCATGTCCAGCAACGCATCCCCCAGGAATTCGAGCCGCTGGTAGTGAGGTATGTGCTCGTACATGAAACTGTACGACGGGTGCGTAAAGGCCGACCGTAGCAGGCGCGGGTATTGGAAGCGGTACCCGAGCCTCGTCTCCATCTGCCGCGCCAGGTAAAGGTGGACGGCTGTTGGCTCCGCCGTCTGCCATCCGGGGAGGTTGTAACCCGCGTAGAAATCGGCAAACTTCTGCATGGTATGGTGCTCATGCGCGACTAACTTGGTCACGGCCTGCACGGCCAAGTCAAAGCTTCCCTGCTCATACGACATGAGGTAGGAAGCGCCGATCAAGGCCTCACACACGTCGGCTATGGACTTGTCGCCAAGGACGTGGACCCCTCTACCGGCCCCTTTCTTTCCGAGGATGCTGTCGATCTGCTTGCCCTTGGTCTGTTCGAGGCCATCGGGATACCAGAGCCGTCGATTGAAAGACTTGGAGCGGATTGACTCTTCCAGCTTGAGCTCGAGGGCATTGTTGAAAAGATTCTTATTGCAGACCATCACCATACGGTCGACATGGTACTGGAACTCGTTCGAGTCCGACTTCCGCGCGAATAGCGCAATGGTGGTGCTCATTTTCAGAAATGAGTCTCCAAGAAACTCAAGCCTCTCGTAATTACTACCCATGCCTCTCTGGAAGTGAATCTGCTCCTCTGTGTGATCCGAAGTATTGTCACTGTCCTTGGTCATGGCCTCTAAAGCGAGGTCTGGGCGCAGGTCCAGACCAAGCCCCCGGCATGCTTCCATGACTATGAGGCTGGAGTCTAATCTGTGGACTATGGCCGGAAGAGCGTAGGCCATGGCGACGGTATCGGCAGGCAGCTTTGTTTTGAATCGTATCAGTCATCCCTTGCTCCCACGTACCGAAGCATGGAAGACAGGTACTTACCGCAGAGATCTTCAACGTAGCGAAGCAAACGTAGCACCGGTTCATATTATCGAATGGTTTCTCAAACTCGTCGAGAAGGTTCCGCCTGAGTGGGAGGTATTCGGCTTCCACTACCACTAGGTCATCCCTCTTTTCGATTCTGGCTCTTGACTTCGACCAGAGACTGACGCTGTAGTTCCAGATATCTGTCGACTCATCCTTTCGAGCCCTCCTCTGGTTGTTGACGCCTTTTGGTGCACCCTGCAACTGGGCGTCGCTGGGCTTCAGACCGTGGACCCGATGGAAGGTGTAGAACTTTCGTGAGCCATCATGCGGGTCTGTCACATATTTGTCATGGTAGAAGTGATCGGGCTGGTTTTCCACGCTGGCGTCTTTGTGCGACTGCAGCGACACAAGACAGTCCCAATCCAACAAGTCACGAACTTCGGCTTGGTATTGATCAATACTGGGCCCATGCCCAGTAGATACCGGTGCTAGGTAGTACGGTAGCTTTTCTGGTTCGGACTTATAGGTTTTGCTGAAGACGTCCTCGAAGACTCGGAAGGTGAACAAGGCCAGGAGTTCCACATCTTTGCTCGAGACTGGTATGCAGGCTGGAAGAGAGCTGCATTTAATGACCGAATTTTGCCCGTTTCCGAAAAAGATTGGGAAGTTTGCAATTTGAGATAAAGGTAGCCGTGTCAACATTGCCAAAGGCCTTGATGTCCGGCCCAAGGCATCGGGATCCACTAACCAGAACACGGCGACATGGAGTTGATCAGGCAAGCCCCTAGTAGACCAGGTATCCGGTTTCGTCTTCATCGGGTACTCGGCACGTTTCTTGGAACTCAGCGCAAGCTGTGCGTTCCGCATCTTGGGGAGTTGCTTCCTGAACGTACTCTGAAGCCACTCGTCGAGGTAAGCCTTCTTGCGCAGAGCCAAACACGCATTGAACGCCGCCGAGCACTTTGCCACCTGCTTGGAGGCCGCAATCTCCCCCCGGACGCTCTTTATGGGCGAATTATCGGGAAGGATAACTTCGGCCTGGAACTCTTTCCCAATGCTCTTCACGATGTAGTCGGCTGGTTGTGGTCCCGTTATGCTTGAATGTTCCAGTGACCCAACGAACGCGGCGAGGACCACGAGACTGCTCCTGTAGGTCAGCTTTGCTCCAGAAGTTTTGTCCGTGTAGGTGCGCTTGGGTTCCTTCCTCAGGAAGTAGTCCATGTCAAAGTCGTTGCCTCTCAAGAGGCGATCGCTGGGTAGGGCAAGACAGAAATCTCCAAGTTTCCCCTCCTGTTGCCGGCTCTCCACCATTCGTGATTTGTGTTCCTCGTTGTCAGCATCAATCATGTAGAAGTATCTGGATCCACGAATCCTAGCGCGTCCTTTGGACTGAATGTACTGAATCATGGTGTTGAAAAGGTCGAAGCGAACTACCATGTTGCAATCGGGAACGTCGATTCCCTCTTCAGCAATGCTGGTAGCCACGAGGCAGTTGATCTCGCCGGTTCGTAGCTGCGTCAGTGCTTCTACTTGCTTCGTTTGGCTCATACTGAATTGCTCGCCGGCTTCATGTGAGCTGGATCCCATCTACCGAGTATGACCGTAAATCAGCATTGCTTATAGCATATACAATGACGGGGACATACCAGAGTTCCAGCGGTGATGTGCTCTAGACCCATCCACGGTTGCATTATCAAGTCAACCAGAAGGATCGCTGTGAGGCGCTGGGTAACAAAGATGATGCATTTGTCGGTACCGGGCTGGAAGCAATCCTTGAGGATGCGCTGCAGCGCCTCGACTTTGTGGGTGACATGTCCCTTCTGCATCGGATCCTGGACATGGCTCGTTATCAAGTCAGACGCCTGTTGCATAACCGCAATCTCAGTATCGATGGCAGCGGCCAGTCTATCCTCCGTTTCATGGCGTCTTGCGTAGATTTTACGCTCCGTTTTGGCTTTGGCCTTGGACATTTCATCCTCAGTGAGCAGCAAATGCCAAGTTCGATCAGCGCACCACGTGCCAAGTTCCCGCGTACAGCCTTTTGCGAATTCAAAGAGCTTTCGGAAGCATTCGTTGTGACCAATGAGGGCGTGGAGATTCAGCCAGAGAGGTGTCCCGAAAGCAGCGGGTGCCAGCCTGTATTCCACAGGAATCTCTACGTGGGCTGGTCTCAGCAGTTCGTGTTTATTGGGGTCGACCGTCGCAATTTCGCTGTGCAACAGGGTCTCCAAATGCGTAGCGGCCAAGAGAAAGTCTGTTTTTGCGTCCACCGGGGAGGCAGTCATTCCAAATATGCGAGGCCTTCTTGCATTGCGTTTCTCGGCGTCGGCATAGAAGTCCTTGATGATCCTGGCGTAGGGGTGGTTCTTTTTGGCATGGTGAGCCTCGTCAAAAACCAGCAGATTTATCTGATCCAGGGTGAAGAAGGAGCGGTGCAGACAGTCTTGCAGGACAGCAGCTGTACACACGATGGCCTTGTTGCTTTCAAACTGGTACCTCCAGAATTCCTGCCTGGCCTCGGTGCCGGCCAGCCGGTCCCCAGAAAACCTGGAGACGGGGTAGCCGAGGTTTGCATGGAGCACGCGCCATTGCTGTTCAACCAGCGTGACCTTGTCCACCAAGAAGAAGGAGATTCGAGGCGCCAAGCCATTTTGTTGATCCATCAAGTCTTGCGCGATGGTGTG
This sequence comes from Nigrospora sphaerica, assembly GCA_018287875.1. NCBI lineage: Eukaryota > Fungi > Ascomycota > Sordariomycetes > Amphisphaeriales > Apiosporaceae > Nigrospora > Nigrospora sphaerica. Next base: position 7,186,966 of record JAGVVL010000002.1, read on the forward strand.
CTTCATGAGCATCACGGCAATCAATGTCTTGCCCGTTCCAGTGCCCAAGACGGCTATGGTGTTCTTCTCCTTCGCTCTTTCGAAGAGCTCGACTTGGTATTCACGGGCACTGTCGATGATCCGCTTGTCAGCGGGTTCGGCCCTTTGAATAGCCTCATTCAAGTCCTGTTCGTTTGTCTTTTGTTGCTCATCTCGTAGCCAGGACTGAAACGTATCGACGTCAAGCCGGTTCCTCAGTTTCACTTTCTCTGCCTTGGCTTTTGTGCTGTCAAGTTCGGTGCCCTCTTCAGATGCGCTGTCGCTATCATCATCTGCGCCGAGTACTTCATTGTTGGCTGTCTCGTTTGTTTGGTATTCTGCGTTGATATTCGGTTGTTGCAAAGCACCCTCGTGTATGTGGTCGACAGACATGTTGAGTTGATCTGGTTCGAAAACTGGTGCTCGGGTCTGAGAGGGTCGAGTGGTGCCTGCCTGCCGGAGAGCAGCCATGAAACTGTACTGACCGTACGCGGGGCGGGCTCTTCTTGCCTTGCAGGAAGGAAATTACTGGCTATCAGGTGCCTGGTGTGGTAATGTTTCCGGGGCTTTCTGGAATGTATTTGCTAGAGTTCCGGACGGGATCACCTAGGCGGATGTTGTTGTAGTGGAAGGCAAGTGTGCTGGAGAAGAGGTGAGTCGACTGGACCTGTTCACGCAGAAGTAGAAGTGAAAGTTGGAGAAGGGCAGAAAAGTCCTGGATGCCATTGAATAAAACGACCTGCCTCTAATTTACATAAGAAAGGGAAAGATGAGGTCCGCCATGGCAGCCTTCACGTTCAACTGTGGATGGCATATTACAGACAGCCCGGCATCGCAAACAAACGGACAGCGCAAGCGGCATCCCATATCACACAGCATTGGGGTTCTATTCAGGTACATAAGAGACAGGCGGCTACTTCAAGTCCAACGGCAGCAGCTGTGGCAGAACTTGCTCAAGGGCTATTTTTACCTACTTGGGTACTCCTGGAAGGAGAGATGAGGCAAGAACAAAATATAGATCGTAGATCAGTGGTGGAAATCGCTCTGAACTCTCAGGTCAGGCGGAGTAGTATGTATCAAGTACTTGCTGCAGGTGAGGACCGAAGAGCGCACTAACAAACCGACTTGGATCTTGAGAAAGGTATAGAGTACCTTCAAAATGGCTTTGTCTCTCCTCGAAATGGAAGTAAGCAGTACGAGGCAAATCATGAGGCCCGTGCTCCGCAACCAGATCCAGCCAGATCCAACCAGAATGCGTGCGCATACAGATCCCCGCTTGATTCAACCAAACGCCCATCCATTCATCAGAGGTTGCCGTCTACCACGCTGCGATCCTGTCATATGTTCCCTCGGTATCGCCACCAGCGTCGAGGCATCGCCAACAAATAAAATTACCCCGCGGGCGCTCCCTTGTCCCCAAGCCCGTCTTCCCTCTCCTCCCCCCCAACTTGTTCCAAATCAATCCGCGCCGTTGCTTTGCTGCGCATCACTGCATTGCGCCTGCCCTGAAATGGACGAACCCAGGACCCTGAAATCGGTTTTTTCCCAGGCCGAGGCAAAGCGGCTGGCCTTGGAGGGCCAGTACGAGGCGAACCAAGACGATCTTGCCCTGGCGCTCAAATCATACGAAGAGTGCTTGCAGATCATCTCCAAGGTCTCGCTTTTCAGCGACAACGAGGGCTTGGAGGACCTCAACACGTCGGATCTGCCCTACCTCTTGGTGAGCTACCGGATAGCCGACCTGTTACAGAAGGTCCCCATCGCCTCCCCGCTGGAACGAAGGGCGGCTCTTAGAACCACCAGGGAAAGATACGAGCGGTTCCTGCACCTTCTGGACAGCTATTCGATCCTCTCTGCATCAGACGCCAAGTTGCTGGAATTATATCATGAAGACCCTGAGCGGTTCTCCACCATATCCACCACCGACCCGGCAGCCCGTCGCAATGCTAAGATTGCGAACTTCAAGCACGAAAAGGAGCTGAAGCGGAAGCTGGAGTACATGCGAAACTCACCCCGCTACCTGGAGAACGGCGGCGATGAGGAGGCCGTGAGGGAGCTTTACCTGGCCACTCTGGCCTACTCCGCGCACATGGCCTTCCAGGCCCTGGAAGGCATCAACCGTGAGATGGAAATATTGGCCCAGGCCCCGGTGCCTCTCATACCGACCACAACCACGGTAGAGGAAGACGAGCGCCGGCGCCAGACGTCTGAGGACACAAATGGGTACTCGGAGAGGCTTGATTCGTCGCAAAGGCTGCAGGCCTCGTTCCCAGGGCCTATTCTGAGCAGAGAGGGCAAACCTCTGCGGCCGTTCACGCTTACCAGCTCGCGGCAAGAGCTGCAGAAGGGCGTCTTCCGCCCAGGCCATAACCTGCCCACCATGAGCGTTGACGAATATTTGGCGGAAGAGCGGCGACGTGGCGGTATCATTGAAGGCGGGGGTGAAGCGAGCGGCCGGCCAGCGACGCCAGATGAAGACAACTACGAGAAGGCCGACGCTGAAACGATGAAGGCTCGGGAATGGGATGAGTTCACCGAATCGAATCCCAAGGGTGCGGGTAACACGCTGAACAGGGGTTGACGGAACGAGATTGTGAGTGGGAGGATGCGACGGGCTTGGGATCTTGATGATGGGGGGCAGTACACGATCATCCGAGATTGCGCGCAAGTGGCTGGTCTTGGAGCGAGGGCTTTTTGAGTTCCGACTTCACGTCTGTAAAGGCTTGTGATGGCGACTTATAAGTAGCATGCGATACCTGACGTGGCCAAGCAGTGCATGGGTGAAAGAGAAGCCGTAGGGGCCTGCGCCCAACGCCCAAGGGGCCCCAATGCACATATCCGTTCATGCCAGCCGACACGGCGCCGTATGGGATGGAAGAGCACATACGAAGCCGTATACCTTTTACCAATTACCCTGCAGAGGTGAGAGGTAAGTAGGATGTGAATTATATCTGATGTACGTACTTACAGCGTATTCGATCGGGCAAGTAGACCCAAGCTGAGACCCGCCTCAGCTTCGAGAGGCTCCACTTTAAGCCATGCGCGACGACGACGAGCCGGTACGTGCCAGTCGAACTGCTACTAGGTAAGAAACCCAATACAGGCAGTTGCTCGATACTCCAAAATCCCAGTCCGTTCACCCAAAGTCCCCATTGCTCTCCCAAACACATCACCCGGAACCTTCGCGCTTCACGTCCTCGCCCGCTCCTGGTTGGCCATGGCGACCTCCGACCCCCTGCTCCTCCTGCGCACCAACATTGCGAGCAGCAGCACCATCGTGCCCACAGCCGCCGAGCAGGAGGTCCCTCTAGCCAAAGCCACGCACCTGACCTTCACTACGCCGACGCGCATATCGCTGCCGATCGACAACCCGACGCGTTTTGTCTCCAACGACACGCCTGTCAACCTCCGAAGCATCTACCTGGCATGGCTGAAGCGCGAGGTGGCAATTCCCGAGTATACAGCCTCCGTGTCGCAACTCAACGATGAGCTCGAGGGCGGTACTAAGGTCCAGAATCTGGCCTTCGTGGAGCGGCTGGATCTGATTACCTGGCTCGAAGGCGCAAGTGAAGAGAGCGAATACATTAAACCGCTGGCTGGCGACACCGATGGCGCCGCGTCCAGCGCCGCCGCCGCTCTGGCTTCCAAGGGCGCCGCCGCCCCAGCCATAGGCGCGACGGTGGGCAGGTCCGGCAAAGGCACGATAGATCCGCGCCTGGCCATTATCTACAACAGCGAGCGCAAGATGGGCGACCGCAACAGCGTGCTGAGGGGCATCAAACCGACCGTAAGTCATGATGGCCTTTCCAACACCCGCGATTACAAACGAAACTGACGGAAGAGATGCGCAGGACTTCTCCCACATTCGCAAACTCGCGGCGCCACTCTTATCCAAGAAACCGCAATCATCCGCCACCAACATCTCTTCCAACCCGGCCCTTGCCTCCCACCAAAAGACGAAGCGCCCCGATCCCATCATTCTCCTATCGCCATCCGCTTCCTCTATTCTCCGCATGACCAACATCAAATCCTTCCTCGAAGGGGGCAAGTACGTGCCAGCCGACAGCGCACACGCGGGCTCCAGCTCGAGCGCATCCATGCTTCACATCAACCGCCTGCTCAAGGAGATCGATCCGCACCGGCCCATGCGCTTCATTCTCGTCGAGGGGCCGGAGCAGTTTAAGCCGGAGTACTGGAGCCGCGTGGTTGCCGTCTTCACCACGGGTCAGGCCTGGCAGTTCAAGAACTACAAATGGAGCTCGCCACACGAGCTGTTCCGCCACATCCCCGGCATTTACGTGGGCTGGCGGGGCGACCAACTGCCGGAGAACATCCAAGCCTGGGGACACAGGGTCGTGGCCACGGGAATTGACCGCTGGAAGGAGGTGAACCCGACCGGTACCGACTCCAGCCGGTGGCGGGACCGCGAAATCGTTGAGCAGATCTGGAAGGCCATTGAGAACAACATGCGGAGCAAGGGATGGAAACGTGACCAGGCGCCCACTCAGATATAAAGCGGCTTCACGATGGGTGATTTTCGGGCGACTGGCGTTGCATAGGTTCAAAACTCGGGCATCAAATAAAGGCGTGTATCATCAGAAATCTCACCCGGCGAGGGTCTGGTTCAGGACGAGCCGAACCCTGCTTGCGGTTAGTTACATGGACTTAGCAGTCAACAAGAATCCAGTCGTGGTCAATGACTTGTCCAGAGTTACTTTCGGGCCGGTCAGAAATACCAGAATAATGCGAAGCTTCTGTTCCGTCAACCGGTATATGTACGCGTGACCTGACTCGGCGGCTGTTGTGCCAAGCGCTGTCCGCCTCGGGGGACTCCAGCGTACAGACAAGGCAGATTTCTATATGCGGAAATGCAGTACTCATTCCTGTAGCAGGTTGATTACTGAAGTACTCCATTCTCGATAGTATTGACACTTTGTATCAAAGGTTACGCCAGCCCGCCGACGAGGAGAATGACAAAACCGAGGTCGTGCTGCCCTTCGGCATCGCCGATATCATGCAGCCTCAGGGGTAATGAAAGGAGGTTGCCGAGCACGAACATTGGCTGGCACCGTCGCCCTCGTAAGGACGTGATTACAGTGATCTCTCCCGCATAAATCCGACTCATGAGGCTGGGAGAATTGGTTTCAAGCAGGGGTTCCTCCTTGTGCGTCATATATCAGGTAAAGGGGCCGACGTTCCTGCCGATTTGACAAAGGCGCTGATAACGCCCGGCCCATGAAACGCATTTTGGGGAACCCTTCGCAATAAACAGTCTAACAGATCACCTTGTTCTAGAGTATAATTGAAACAAAGACCACAGCTTTTCGTCTCTCCATATGCCTCCTCTCATCGTCGCCCGCCCGAAGCTCATGTGGTCCTGTGTACACGACTTCCTGCTTCGCAATAACGCCAGTATGAGAGATAAACTAGAAGTGGGTTCGCATTACCAAGTGTGTACGGCATGCCGATGTTTTCTGTATCTACTGTTTCCCAAAGCTTTGGTTGCAGTCACATTCAAGATGTTTACCCCCTTTTATAACTTCGTCCCAGTCACTTGGGGGGATTCTCTCAGTAGAGCCCTTTTCAGGCTGCCAAATAGCCAACGTAAAAGTTACATCCGCGAATGAGACTTTATAAAAATAAACGCATTTTCAGATCACGGACACCTTCCCATCGCCTTCATTACCTCACCGTTATGACCGCAATGAATGTTGCGGACTGCCCTGGTGGGTTCTAACGCTAGGATAGCAACTGCGACGCTTCCAACGTAGGTTGGGAAGCTGCTCTTGGGCCGCAATCACGCCTGAGCAAAGCCTGGGCTTGAATTTCGAACGCTGGGTATCTTTTTACGTGCAATGGCGTCTGTCCCTTACTGTTCACTCCGATGGCGCCCCGGCTGATCGCCTCGAACGACGAGTGTCCTTGTACGTGCTTTGCCGGTTGGTTTCCACCGTCAACACTGTCGACGCCCCAGCTCCTGATCTCGTCTCCGAATAAAACATAGCAGCTAGTGTCCGGACTTCCGCTCTGAGTTCTGCGGTCCCCGTTGGACATGATTCCTCGGAGCCGTTGGGGGGAGGGGGTGGTAAAGCCGGGATCCCGGCACCACGGAGATTCATGCATAGGGTTGGGGAAAGAATATTGGTAGAGTCACCCCAAGTTTTGTTACGGAACTGACTTTGCCTTCATCCTAACGCTGGGAATCCTCGCTGCCGGCAAACGACCACCGGCCCTATTGCATATGGATGTATTGTATGGACACACTCTTATAGATACCAGTGGCGAAACCGCGGCAGCACCCATACCGTCTTTTCCGTGTCATGAGTCGATCAAATCAGGGGACTCATTACCCATAGATCGAATCACGCAGAACGCCGGGTCTCATCCGTACGTGCCCCTGTCCAGCTGAAGTATACACTAGGAGTGGTCGACGGGCCAGCTGCCGGCTCCCCGGCTCCCCAGAATACATCTTTTTTTCCCCAGGATAAGCCGTCTGATTTCATCATACCGTGAGGGGCTAGATCTGTAGTGGGCAGGACGGAGGGAAGGAGAGGGGAGGAGGGGGGTTTCAGGAGTAGCTGCTCCAAGCCGCCCCCTTTTCGTCTTAGTACCTCAAAAGGCGCATTGGTGAAGGGAAAGAGAGCATACGCAACCAACAGGACACGCATATGTTCCAAAACTTATCACATCTACCAAGATTTGCTCACGCCGCCCGGCTTTGCTAGTTTGGGTCACCGCAACGGGCCCGTTAGGAATCAACGTGTCTGGTTGAAAACCATATCTTCCAGCTTTCAGGTGCTGAACCAGTGGGTTGGGCGTTTTGTCGGCCGCTCTGACCTGGTCAAGGCACGGTTAGGGGTCCCGTGATCGCTGTCGATCGAGTGTTGGCACAGATCTCCAAGATGAAGATCAGTCACCATGAGCCCTTACGGTATGGCTTCAGCGTCTAGCCGGTCAATGCGACCACCCCCCCCGGGGGCGCGGTACCCCTTGGATGGCGGAGGCCAGCGGTTGCCCTACGCCCTTATCGGCAGCTGTCTAGCAGGTCGCAGACGACGGTCCGTACGCGGCGCCATGGCATCGAAAAGTCAAGGTGGCCGCTGGCAAGCTAAAGCTATACGTCCGCCGTACCACGCAACGGGCCATCACGCATTCTCGGTCCGGGGAACGTCTGTGCTGACTCTTCGCGCCAAAAACCCGGGAAGCCGGGAGAGGAAGATCGATCTCGGCCCTTGCCCCCATCACGAGACGCGCAAAGCGTGGCGTCCCCGAGAACGGCAAGACTTACACATGCAGATCGAGGGGACGTCTGTGGGCGAAAAAGCATGTCGTCACGAGTGCTGACTGCCCTCTGGCCCTGCCTCTCCTGTCGCCTGCTGCGCTCCATGCACGTCGTGCGTCGGCCTGGTCTGATGTTCAGGACTGTCTGAGGATAGGCTTTCCGAGGGGAGAGGGAGAGCAGACGACGGAGCTGGGGGACCAGTTCGGAGAGAGGGCCGAGAGAACAATGGCAGATAGGGGGTGGGGTTTATCCGGCCGCCGGCATCCCGTATTTCGACGTAAGGCTTGTGCCGGCGACGCTGGACGCATGGCTATCCTTTCCTATACACACTCAACAGCTAGTTTTATGCTCGGACATGCGAACCCCGAGACCCATGTTTTTGACTTTGGTCGAGTCTCCTCCGTCCAATGGTCTCGGGTTCATGTGCACATCTGTCACCGAATGGGGGGGTTAGAGGGTAACTAGCGGAAGGGATGATGGCGATGGCCGCTTTTTTCCAAACGACTTTGACTGTCATGGGGCCGCGTTTCCCCTACGACCCGACAGCACTGAGGACGCGGCGATGTTGGAAACAAAACCGACGCCCGGGTTCATAAACGTTGCACCGAGCCATGTACGAAGGTACGCAACTCGGTCACGGAACCCCTAAACCTGCTTGATTTAGCAGCCTTTATGTACTTCTTATGTCTTAACCACCTGTTACTCACGTAGGCCTAGACACACATACACGCACACACGCACGCGCACGCGCGCACGCGCACCAATACACTACACTGGCACTCTACAGCGGGAGACCATGACCACAAGGGCCGGCTTGAGCGGCAGCTTGCTAGTCATCTCATCTATTTCCGCTTTCCACCCATCAGGCCGGCGCCCGACCGATGAGGCAACGGCTAGGTATTGTACCTATGCGCGGTATAAGCACCAGTCGCCATCGGGGGCGCCCTCTCTCCACCATGTCCGACTCGCGGGCACCATGGCCGTCATTCAGCGCCGGCAAGTCGGCTTGGGCGAAGAGCCGAGAGGCACGAAATGTGCCCCTTCTTTGCACGCGTCGCCCGCGAGCCAGACGCTGTCGGGCCATCCTCCTCCACCCCCCCTCTCGCTTCCTTTCCATCCCTTCAGTCGTTGGCGCCGTCGCGACGTCAGGGCCGTTCGTTTAGTGTTGAGAAGAACGGACGGCCCGTAACGTGATGGGGGAGTAGGCGCGTAGGCAGGAACCGACGCAACGCGCCCCCTTACGGCGCGGTCGCCAAGGTTCGACAAGAAACATCCTCGGGTCCTGCAGGAGATACCCAACCCAGACCCAGAGGGGGGAAAGGGGGAGGGACGACTGCTGCCGACGCCCTCCCGGCCTGTCGGCTTCCGCGCCTCCTCGACATTTTCCCTTCCCAGCGGCCGGAGCCTCGAGGGTCGAGTTTGTCTGGATGCCGAGGGTCCCAGACGCCCAAGCGTCGTGGACGGGCATCGTGCGGGACGCGAAGCCGGAGGAGCCAGGGCCGAAGCAGCCAAGTGCGGCAGGATAAGCAAGGACAAGCCTGCGCTTGGGCAATTAACGCAAACCTAAGTTGGGCTGTCTGCCAGCCGAATGCAGGCAATAATAGCTGGGCAATGCTGGGCCATGCTCGGCCATGCTGGGCCCCCATCCATGATAGCCGCGAGCCCTTTGTCTGAAGTCCCGAGAAAGCTGCCGAGGAGTGCGTGGGATGGGGCGGCTAGCAGAGCATATCTGATGTTAGTAACGAGCCGGGCAAACTCAAAGACGGTCAAAGCCGCCAGTCGAAAGGACCCGAGAGGGCCATGCGAAGGCCAGGCTGTACGTATCCATACACACCTCTCTCTCTCTCTTCTCGGTGAGCCGACGGAGCAAAGGAAGCATCGAGTTGAGTTGCGGGCCTGCCCGAAGTCGAAGCAAACGAAACCCGCGGCCCAGCCTGTCCCAGCCGTACCCTGGTCATTTCAGTAACCACCGGGACCGAGGCCAGCCATGGCTCCGGTCGAGGAAGCATCGCCATGGCCGCCTGCCAACCCACCCAAAAGTGACCGGCATCATCCATCATGACGTGCATAGCGGCGTCTTCCCTGGCCGGCCCGATGCTTTGCGGCCGCGCCCGGCAAGGAACGACGACGGCGACGACAACGACAGACAAACGACGACGGCCACCATCGCTGGCGAGTACGTACTGCTTCGGCTACGTTTGGGGGGGGGAGGGGAAGGGCAAGCGAACGGGGGCACTGACCTGCTTACTACCTATTAGTACACACGCGAGGGTAGCATGGATTCGCATGTAGGGATTGGCTTTCTTTCCGGCTCAGCCGCCCCCCTCCCCCCCTTTTTTTTTTTCTTTTTTCCCAAAACGAGCCCATCAAACTCGGCACATACAAAAAGCAGAGCATGAAGGTTTTCGGGAGGGGGAAACGCTGGCCATCACCACGGCCGTCGAGAGACCAACCTCGGCGTCCCCGCCTCGGTGAGGGCTTCCCGCCGCCAAGCAGTCAGGGAAGCCAACCCGGCAGTGCCTGCCCGGGGGCCCAGACAGGTTCTGGGCGTTCCGTAGCTGCAGTCCCGGCGTCCCGTCGCGGTCCCTGGCGCGGTACATATTGGCCGCGGCCGTGGTACCTTGTACATGAAGTACATTACCACCATCCGGCGTGCAGGAGGCTAGGGAAGGGGAATGGGGAGGAGAAGATCCTATCCGGGAAGGGTTCTCGATGTGACAAAGACTTTGCCCGTCCGCCCGGCGATGGGGAGGTACGCTGCACCACGCAAGATGATGCCATGGTTTTCCCGGCCCCCAGGACAGGCGCGCGCGTGGCCGAGCCCCAGCAGCGGCTTCGGGCGGCCGGTAAGGTCGGAAACCACGACGGCGCGCCAGTCGGCCGAGAGCGCGGCCACATATGGCACACCCGCAGGGGGCGCTGCAGCCGTGCAAGCCGAACTCTCAAGAAGGAAGGGGGGACCAGGGGGGGAGGCTCTCGGGCTGTTCGCTGGGCTCGCTTCTGAGGGGGTTTAGTCGGGTAGACTGGGACGATAAGCCAAAGTACTGCGCAGGCGAGAGTAGTAGTTCACGATTCAGCCCGGCAAGCTGAAGACCAGACCGGCCTGGACGGCGGGCTGTTGGAGATGTTGATATATCGGGGGCGGTAGTGGTGCCGCGGCGGGCAACCGTCCAAGCGAGTTGTCGTAGACACGCACGCACGTAAACACACGTAAACACACATATATACACATACATATACACATGTATGTACAGGGCGCACACAACATACTCTATATAACGGCAGAGCAGGATACCTAGCTGCTCGGTTGTCTACAGGTACATGTCCCTCCGTAGATACATTGTAGACGGATAGGTGATGGGGAATCCCCCCTTGGCGTTCATGTGCATGCATGCCTGCCGCGCCGGAAGAAGGGGGGTTGGCGTGACTCGGCCGGCGACTAAACCACGATCCATGTGGCCATGTGAGACGGAGACGGGAGGTAACAGTACACCGAGGGGGGGCGCGCGGTAGCAAATGGTTCCTTCGTAATATCAGGGACGGGTTGGGGTCGTGAGGGTAGTCGGCGCGGCGCCGGCCGTGGTACCGCCTTCACCCCCTTAGGCGGTACAGCTCATAGGGAAATAGGGAGTCACTAGTGCCGCCCAGGCAGCGTAGCCGCTTTGACGAGCAAAAAGCGCAGGCATCCCAGGCCGCCCGGGCGGGGCTTGCCACGTGGAAGTTCACAGCCGTTGACCGCACGCACACCACACGACTGATCTGCATCGCATCAATAGTGCGGGTAGACGGGGTTTTGGTTATTTTCTTTCGTGCCTTGGGCGCGGGGGCGCCGTGCTGTCCGTCGGAGCCCCGGCTGGAATTCGAATGGTTGGCGGCCTGTCTCCATTAGCCCGTTCAGGCCATCCGGCCCCCCCCCCCCCCCACCTCTCTCTCTCTCTCTCTCTCTCTCTCTCTCTCTCTCTCTCTCTCTCTCTCTCTCTCTCTCTCTCTCTCTCTCTCTCTCTCTCTCTCTCTTGCCCGCTGGGCCGATACGAAGCTGAAAAGAGCCGCTCGCCTACGGGAAAGGGACTAAAGAGGCTTCGGGGGGGGGGGAGCACGTCTCCCACGCGCCGACGGCTGGCCCCAGCTGCTTAGGCCTTGCTCCTCCCAGCCGGACTGGCTTCGCCAAGCAGGACCCAGCGCGAGCGGTGAGGCTCGAGGCGGAAACCGCTAGGGCCGGCCTGAGTTCGAAGAGATACGTGCGGTTACGGATCAGGACCCCAGGTTTGGGGGTGTTCTACTCGAAACCTTCGGTCTTTCTCAAAATCCTGCTTGCCGGGATGGGAGGAGCACGGGTCCCGGCCGGCTCTTTGCTTGGGCTGGTGATTACATACTACGAGTTGGCGAGCGGCCCTAAGGTGGTCCTTGGGAGGGGGCCCATACTCGAACTGGAGGAGGATGAGCAGCAGGAGGAGAGGGGGCGCGGAAACACTCCACGCTCCGCGGGAGCTTCCGGCCACTGCCGTCAGTTCGTACCATTCTCATCCCCCTTCAATAGACTATCGCAGGCGACGGGCGGGTGGGCAGGTCAGGCGTACAGTATGTCCGAGGTTGGGCTGCATTGCGGGTGAGGAAGGGGTAGATCCTGGGCCGACAAACCCTCAACCCCCAACAGGCATGCCGGCAGTGCAGGCCACCCGGCCCTAGCAAAACGTACATCGTTCTTACGAGACTCCTCAAGTCACCCCCGTCGGTAAAGGGGAAACTAACCGCAGGGCGGCATGGGACGGATTTTCAATGGCTAGATATGGGTTGGGGGTGGCACATCTCTCTCTCTCTCTCTCTCTCTCTCTCTCTCTCTCTCGGCGGCAGGACGGGACAAGGCAGGCCCTGCTCGGCACCGTAGGAGCTCCGACATCCCCGGGGTGAGGGGGGGAGAGCGAGACCTGCGACAACATCATCTAAGATTGACCGATTACAAAGGACAGCCAGCCCAAACCCTGCCGCGGATCGAATTCCACAGCTTCTAGAAGGCCGCGGCAAAGCCAGGGCAAAGGGCCGCCTGTCGCGTTTGATGTGTGTGCCCCCTTCGGAGGAGAGAACTTTACTGGGGCGTCTGGCAGACGTCGTACGATGGCTACTGGAAATGGGGCGTTTTTGGCAGATCGCAAAGCCCGACTGAAGCAACCCTCCGCACCCTCCGCATCCTGCCGACAGGGCCATGTTTGGTACGACGAGTTTCGCCTTTCAAAGCCGCTTCGGCGCCCCCACCCCCCGGTCGTCGTCGACATCGTCGTCGTAGTCGTCGTCGTCGCACGCCCGATTGATCATCATCCATGGACATTGATTGCGTCTGGGCGCGTGGGTCCCCGCCGGATCAGATCACCCCAATGGGTATCGATGTGCATGTGCAACCGTGACCCAGCTCCGGGGTTGCTGGCGCTGGTCGACCATGGTGTCTGAGGGAGAGTGTGTGTATGTATGTGGCCCCCTGTTCCCGTTGGTGTTATCAGGTACATCGTACATACCATCCGGCCGTGAGACAGCACCAGCCAGGGTTCGGACTTCCGTCGGCTTAGACACCAAGGGGGCGAGAGGGGGATAAAAGAAAAAGAAGTCTACCCGACCCGGCCAGCCAACCAGGACCCTGAAAAGCGGCTGGCCTACTAACCTGGCCCCCACCGCGATGGGAGATACTTCGGTCTCAGTAGCATAGGTTAGTACATACTTTACTCACGCGATGATTTGACCGGCTT